>CM060427.1:44677231-47235631 GCA_030545235.1 Helianthus tuberosus | reverse complement strand
ATAACTTAATAAATGTTTTCTCTATTTTTTCATGTGACTGAATGAGCGGAGCTATATGGATCACAACAGTTGGGATATTGGGCTGATTGGTCTGCTGTTTGGTTGGACTGCAGAGATTGAAGACTGAAGGCCTGGTTTGTTATAACAACTCATATCCATCCGGGTTTACCGGGTATTGATTATAAACCCGGGTCAGTATAAATAAGTGTTCTCTGGTACAGATTCATCTAACTCGTTCAGTTGCAGATATTTTGTTCTCTCGTGCGCTCTCTCTCTTGTATAGGCGATCTAGGGTTTTTGTTTAAAGAGAATTTCTCTATTTCTCTTTCCAGTCGATTCATGTGTTTGTCCACGCAGATTATCGTGTTGATAATCTGCTTGTGAGGAGAGTTGTGAGTAAGAGTCTTGAGATTCTTTGTATTTTCAGTTCTGATTGTTTTCTTAGGGTTAATAATAACTGGGTTTGAATATATCAGTTCTTGATACCAGTTTGTTGACATGGTATCAGAGCTTTCGTAAGCTCTTGGGTGTGGTTTTGTCCCGCTGTGTTTTCTAGGGTTGGATCGGTTCAGATCTAACTGGATCTGACTTGGATCGCTTCTTGTTGACGCCAATTCAGTGGTGTTTCGCCTGTTGTTGACACCGAATCGGTTCTTGGTGTGCGTGCTTAGTGAAGAAATTTGGGGATCTTGAAGGTTCGAAACCCTAATCTAGGGTTTGTGGCGTTCTTGGTGCTGTTGCAGTGATTCGTGTTGGTCTTTGTAACCCTAGAAGGTTGCAAAGCAAACTAACCGGATCTATGTAGCTGTTGTTCTTCTAATCAGTTCTTGTAGCCCTTAGTGAAGGCTGCAAGACTGGTTTACAGGAGTTATACGCACCCCCTGGTGAGTTCGTTCCTTGATTCATTTCCTTTTATATTTTTGTTCTTGCATTAGGCATTTTGTTTGCCGGACTAGTCGGGCCGGTGTTGATTGGGACACAAGAAGGCTACATCCTATTGCATTTTAGTTGTTATCTGTTTGTGGCTTGATTCTTGCTTTGTTTGTTATTTGTTTCCTGTTCTGGTTGTTACTTGTTTTCATTTTTTGTTTACTATTTGTTGTTGCTGGTCGTTAGATTGAGTCTAGTCGGCTCCCTTGATAAGGCTTGCAGAGGCACCTTGAGTGATGACCCTCTGATCTGTTCCCTGTCAAGGTTTTGCCCTTTTTAGGATCTGTGATTGTTGTGATTCTTTAGTGTTATTGTTGCAACTCTCTGGTTGTTGTTCTTAGTTGTTACTTGATTTGGTGTTACAATGGTTGATGGTCCTATTGTCACAAGTGGTGGTTCAGGTCCTAGTGATCCACCACCTGAGACACTTGTGAGTAAACTTGATGCAAGTGACCCGTTATACTTGCATCCGTCTGATTCTAGTAACTTGACTATTGTTTCTATTAAACTTAAAGGTTCTGAGAATTACACAATTTGGTCTAATGCTATGCAACTTGCTTTACAAGTAAAAAATAAATGGGGATTTATCGACAAAAGTTGTGTTAAATCTGAAACAAATGAGATTCTTGCTAGGCAGTGGGATAGGTGTAACTCTATAGTTTTAACTTGGATCTTGAATTCAATCAGTGAAGAGTTATATATGGGTAATGTCTTTTCTAAATTGGCTAGTAATGTTTGGTTAGATTTGAAGGAAACTTATAACAAGGTTGATGGA
This sequence comes from Helianthus tuberosus, assembly GCA_030545235.1. NCBI lineage: Eukaryota > Viridiplantae > Streptophyta > Magnoliopsida > Asterales > Asteraceae > Helianthus > Helianthus tuberosus. The sequence goes on along the minus strand of CM060427.1, from coordinate 47,233,926 downwards.
TCTGTCGTGTTTGATTTGTATCAGAAAATTAACTCATTTAGTCAAAATGGATCTAGTGTATCTAATTACTATCATAAGTTGAATGTTATGTGGGGTCAGTTAGATCAGATTTTGCAGTTGCCTTCCTGTTCGTGTAATGCTGCTAAGGAATTCAATGATTTTAATCATATGATAAAATTAATGCAGTTTTTAATGGGGTTGGATAATGAGTATCAAGGAGTTAGAACTAATCTTTTGATGAAAGAAACGTTACCTACTGTTAAAGAGGCTTTTGCTGTAGTTTATAGAGAGGAATCTCATAGAAACTATAGTAGTGGTAATAAGAAAAATCCAAACATATCTTTTGTTTCTAAAGTCAGTCCACCTGTTGAGTTCAAGAAAACTAATAAAGGTTTAAATCAAAATCTAAAATGTACTCATTGTAATAAGGTTGGGCATACAATAGAGAAGTGTTTTGAGATTATTGGGTATCCCTCTTGGATGAAACCACCAAGAGGGAATCAAGGAAAGAAGAATAGTTCTAGTAATAGTTCTAAAATTAATGAGTCAAGTGTTCTTATTACTGCTTTGACTTCTGATCAGTTGACTAAATTGCTGAGTTTGATTGACAGAACACCTGAATCATCACAGAGCTGTAATGTTTCAGGTGGGTTGTTTTGCTCAACTGTGTTTAGCAGTCCTGTTTATTCTTTTGACTGTGATGTGAGTAAAGGTTTAGGTTGGATAATAGATTCAGGGGCTAATAATCACATGGTAAAATCTGAAACAAATTTAACTAATTATATTGATGTTTCCAATCTTAAAATTCAAGTAAAGCATCCTAATGGTACAAATGCTTATGTAACTAAAATTGGAACTTTTAAATTGGCTGATGGTGTGGTTTTACATGATGTTTTTGTTGTCCCTGAATATAGTGTTAACCTAATTTATGTACATAAGTTAGCCAGGGATAATAAGTTGTTTGTTGGATTTGATGAGCATAAGTGTTATATACAGGACTTGTTAACAGGGAAAATCCTGGTGATTGGTAATCAACTTCAAGGTTTATATATGTGTGGTAATGCTGTTATGTCTAATATGTCTATCTTTAATGCTTCTGTGTATAAACTGTGGCACTCTAGATTAGGACACCCTGCTGATCAAGCTATTAAAATGTTTAAAGATATTTTAAACATTTCAGCTGAGGTTGATCATGGCCCTTGTGATGTATGTCATAGGGCTAAGCAGCATAGGGAGCCCTTTCCTTTGAGTGAACATAAGAGTTGTCAGTTGGGAGAGTTGGTTCACTTAGATGTTTGGGGTCCTTATAGGGTTGCTAGTAGAGAAGGTCACAAGTATTTCTTGACTATTGTTGATGACTATTCCCGGGCTGTTTGGGTTTGTCTTATGAAAAACAAAACTGAAGTTTTTTTTTAATATAAGACATTTTGTTAACATTGTCAAAACTCAATTTAAACAAACAGTGAAATGTTTTAGAAGTGATAATGGTTCAGAATTTATTAACAATCAAATGAGTCAGTTTTGTAGTCAGTTGGGAATAGTTCATCAAACTTCGTGTGCCTATACTCCTCAACAAAATGGAATTGTTAAGAGAAAGCATAGGCACTTGCTGAATGTTAGTAGAGCTTTACTATTCCAAAGTAATTTACCTGTTAAGTTTTGGCATGAATGTGTTTTAACTGTTGCCTATCTTATTAATAGGACTCCATCCTCTGTGCTTGCTGGAAAGACACCATATGAATTAGTTTATAAGTTTAAACCCTTCTTGAATCATCTTAAAGTGTTTAGGTGCTTGTGTTTTTATACTGTTTTAAATGAAACTGATAAATTGAACAGTAGAGCAGAAAAATGTGTCTTTATAGGATATTCACTTGAGAAAAAAGGGTATAAACTTTTTAGTCTTGATTCAAAGTCTATTATTTTTTCAAGGGATGTAAATAATGCTTTTTTGTATGGTGATTTACATGAAGAAGTTTATATGTCCTTGCCAGAAGGTTATCAGTCAGCTGATATGTCTAAAGTTTGTAAATTGAATAAATCTCTTTATGGACTTAAACAAGCCCCTCGGATGTGGAATGAAAAGTTAGTTAGTGTTCTACTTGATGTGGGTTTTGTTCAAAGTAAATGTGATACGTCATTATTTGTTAAAAATAAAAATGATGTATTTGTGATCTTGTTAGTCTATGTGGATGATATTGTAATTACTGGTAACTCTTTGCCTGAAATAGAAAATGTGAAAGAAAGTTTAAAAACAAAATTTCTTATCAAAGATCTTGGAATATTACAGTATTTTCTTGGGATAAAAGTATTATCATGTGAAAAAGGTATATGTATGTCTCAAAGAAAGTATTGTACTAATTTACTGACTGAGTATGGAATGCTAGGGTGTAAACCTGTCAATGTTCCTATAGAACAAAGTCATGTGGTAAATACGTTACTTGAAAATAATTCTGGTTCTTTGACTAATATAACTGGATATCAACAGTTGGTAGGAAAACTGATATACCTGTCTCACACAAGACCTGATATTTCATATGCAGTACATGTGTTAAGTCAGTTTATGCACAGTCCAACCGAGGGTCATTAAAAACTTGCTTTCCATTTGTTAAGAATCTCAAAGCTGCACCTGGAAGGGGTCTATTATTTAGTAAAAGTGATACTTTTGATTTAACTACCTTTGCTGACTCTGACTAGGCCAAATGCTTAGTAACTAGAAAATCTGTGACTGGTTATGGCGTATTTCTTGGAAATTGCTTGATATCTTGGAAAAGTAAAAAACAGACTACGGTGTCTAGATCCTCGGCTGAAGCCGAGTATAGGTCCATGTGTGCTACTGCATGTGAATTAATTTGGGTAAAGAATTTGTTGTGTGAGCTACAGGTCAATGTAAAACTTCCTATTAGCTTGTTTTGTGATAATAATGCTGCTCTTTGCATAGCAGCAAATCCAGTTTTCCACGATAGAACCAAACATTTTGAGATTGATCTTTTTTTCTAAGAGATTTGATATCAAAAGGTGTTGTCAAATGTTTTGGTATAAAGTCTGCAAATCAACCTGCAGAAATATTTACCAAGGGGGTTTTACTCAAAGATCATATTGTTTTATGCAAAGAATTGAAACTATTTGATGTGTTTAACCAATAGAATTGTGGGGGGTGTTAAAATATACATCAACATTTTATAATACAATTCTATTGCTATATGGACATAACTTAATAAATGTTTTCTCTATTTTTTCATGTTACTGAATGAGCGGAGCTATATGGGTCACAACAGTTGGGATATTGGGCTGCTTGGTCTGCTGTTGTGCTGGACTGAAAAGATTGAAGACTGAAGGCCTGGTTTGTTATAACAACTCATATCCATCTGGGTTTACGGGGTATTGATTATAAACCCAGGTCAATTTAAATAAGTGTTCTCTGGTACAGATTCATCTAACTAGTTCAGTTGCAGATATTTTGTTCTCTCGTGCTCTCTCTCTCTTGTATAGGCTATTTAGGGTTTTGTTTAAAGAGAATTTCTCTGTTTCTCTTTCCAGTCGATTCGTGTGTTTGTCTACGCAGATTATCGTGTTGATAATCTGCTTGTGAGGAGAGTTGTGAGTAAGAGTCTTGAGATTCTTTGTATTTCCAGTTCTGATTGTTTTCTTAGGGTTAATAATAACTGGGTTTGAATATATCAGTTCTTGATACCAGTTTGTTGACAATTTGTCCCTTTATATACGCCGCGTATAGACTTATACGCAGCGTATATAAAGGGTAATTTTTTTAAGAAACATAGTTATATATTAGAGTTAATTGCCCGGATGGTCCCTATGATTTTACGTTTTTTCACGTTTAGTCCCTACCTTTTGGAAATAGCAAGTATGCTCCCTATGGTTTGTCATTTTGTTACTCGGATAGTCCCCTGACATTTACCTAGGGGACTATCCGAGTAACAAAATGCAAACCATAGGGAGCATACATGCTATTTCCAAACTAACTGACATCTACTCAAGGGACTATCCGAGTAACAAAATAACAAACCATAGGGAGCATATCTGCTATTTTCAAAAGGTGGGGACTAAACGTGAAAAAACGTGAAACCACAGGGACCATCCGAGCAATTAACTCTATATATTATTTATTGTTTTAGCAAACTTTTATAATAAGTAATTTTTAAAGATAGATAAATAAAAAACATTGTTAAGTATTCTATCGTATAGTATAATATATGTCTCGTATAGGCCTATAGTACTATACCAGACCTTTTACTACACCTATAGGTCTATGCGGGTGTTATATCGTATCGTATAGTATCGTATCGTATCGTATCGTATCGTGTAATATAGTGTAGTATAAGTCTCATATTGGTTCCCTATAGGTTTTGTATGTGCCTATAGGCCTATACGGGACGTTTACTATACGATATTACACCTATACGGGACATATACTACACTATACGATACGATATCACACTTATAGGCCTATACGCAACGTATATGAGCAGCCAGACCAGAACTGAAATCAGTCAGACACTAGTTTTTATGCAACCCTATACGCTGCGTATAGATCTATACGTAGCGTATATAAACCCTAAAATGTGCAAATAGACACACTTGGTGTGCCAATAGTTTCAGTCTTTTTAAGACACTATTTTAAATATAAACAAGGGTGATAACAGTTTTTAGTTCTCTTTGAATATTCTTTTTATTTCGACTCAGTTTAGGAAAAAAAAAATTATCCATTTTGCGCCTTTTAGTAGTTTAATGAATATGCTAGTTGTACACTTATTGATGACAGTTTGGCACATTTATTTGAGTGCATGTGCAAATACCATATGATATATGACAATATGTTTGTCAACTTGGAGTCTTGGACCATGGTATGGTTGAGTTCAGAATCAGAGCGCTAACTTAAATTTCCATGAGAGTCATCACTCTATAATCTTTTATGGTGATTAAGTATGCCATGAATTTCAACTGTGTTACCACCTTCAAATTGTATTATAATACAAAATTTCAACTGTGGTACCACCTTCAAATTGTCTTATAATAAAAAATTACAAATATTACAAGAGCAGTTTTCCATGTATTTTAATTCTTTATCTGGACCACTTAAAGTTCAAGTATATAAACATAAGCCTTGTATCATAGATCTTACAGAAAGAAAACGAACACTGCCAAGATTTAGCAAGATCAACTGAAAGTTCAGTCGGCGTTGTTGATAATCTCTTGATGCTTGTTATAAAAAATGCACCTCATCCGTTCCTAAGGCGCAAGCCACGCCGAGGTGATTTGGAAAATGCCTCAGGATCTTGAGGCGGAGCCTCATGCACATCTGGGTCAAAATTGGTCGAAAATAGGGTCTATCGGAGGAGACTGATGTGTAAAAACAACAAACGGGTTGAAGAAACTATGAATGGTTTACTTGATAAAAGGATTATATGTAAAAAAAATGAGAGAGATGCAGGTTCTGGTTTTACATAAAGCTTATTTAGTTGTAATAAAGCAACACGTTGCGTGTACATGAAGCTCTCACCTCTCACCTGCGCCTCGGCTTTCGAGGCCTAAATTGCTTGGAGCGCCTCAAGTTTTATAAAAACAAGTTCTTTATTTACTTTCTACTTTTTCTTGGTAGCATTGGTGTAATTTATTGATGTTCAAACTGGTATTTAACCTGTTCAGTACAGTTTCGTATAGAGGTCGTCTTGGTTTGTCAATGAAAACGAAGTTGTATCATCTGGTGGATCACTAAGCTGCTAACTAGTATTTATGTGCATCTCCAGTTTTTATTTTTTTATTTTTATAGTTTTCAGATCACTTTTAGGAGCACCAGCCAACTTGCACTAGAAGGCCAAAGGCTTGATTTTTTGTTGGTTGTTTCAAACACCTTTCTACTTCTTACAGCCCACACCACTTCCCAACTGTCCTCTGAAGGTGACATTTCAGGAATCTCTATCATCATCATCAATTCATCATTAATACTGTTGCTATTAAATGGGATTCTTTCCCACACAAGTAGGTTTTGTAAAAGCCCAACCGACCCGACCCCCAACGGCTCCCACCCCCACCAAAATCACAAGAATAAGAAATACCGAAAATATAATATCTAACATTTTGTTTTGTAGGTCGGTAACAACTCAACATGACCGAAAACATACTATTTGACTTCTTGTTAGAAGAACATCAGTGCTTATAGTGCACAGGTGACAATTTTGACTCGTTTACTTGTAAACCGAGCAAACTATGCGTTTAGCGGTTATAGTATTACTTATTTCCCAAACAACAGCTTAGCTAAAGTGTGCCTGTCATTGTTTATTCCAGCACCATCTATCTTGGGCTCTTGCCACCCCAAACATGAAGTTCCCTTCCTTTTGCAACCCCTGGCCTGTTGCAAACTATGTATGATACATGGGCTTTTAATAATGTAAATTTGCCTTTGATGCAAGGCTCTCAACAGGCAATGAATCACTTCAGATGTGTGTACATGGGCTTTATACTTTACATGAGGATTGGACTGGATAGAGGGCTTGATATACTTTTGGGCTGGGTGAAGTGCATTGCTGTTAGTAAAATACATAGTGAGGCCCAAGTAAATTTGGGTCCCTAACTCTCGGGTCACCCACATCTTCTTTATTAAAATAAGGAGAAAACTACTTTTTGAGTCCCTATGTTTTAAGAGTTTTAACTACTTGAGTGCAAAATCAAAATGTTTAACGCCCTGAGTCCCTAAACGCTTGTTGTAACCCTTTGAGTCCAATTTTCTAACATTGTTAAAATTATTTTGTTAAAATTTGTTAAATGAGCAAATTACCCCTACCTAGTATCTCTTTCTCTTCCTTATCTTTCTCTCTCTATCATAGCAGACTACTCTTTCTCCTTCTAATATCTCTCTTACTCTTCCTTATCTTTCTCACTCAACAAAACTACCACACCTCCACCACCTGCACAACACCGCAGCACCACCTGCACAACTGCTGCAACTCCCTCCACCACCGTACCACTATCCCCACCGCACCGCACCGCACCACCACCATCCGCACCATCATCACCACCACCATCCCCACCATGAACACCACTATCCCCACCGCACACACACAACCACTACCGCACATCTTCCAAATCAAACCAAAAAGCACAAATTCACATCAAATCGCACTTATCTAGGTCCAAGTCAAACAAAAAACAACTCAAAAATTAACAACATCGAACCTGGTTGACCGATTTCTGTCCAGCGGCGTTAGGGTTTCAATGGAGGCGGCGTTAGGGCGGTGCTGGTCTGTTTCGGAAGCGTGTGTTGAATCAGACGTTACAGATCTGAGTTGAAACCAAAGTTGCAGGTTCGATGGTGGTGGTGGTGCAACTGATGGTGGAGGACTTGTAGTGGTGGTGAACCTGCATGTTCGATGGTGCGGCCATGGACCTGCATATTCGATGGTGCGGGGGTGGTAGTGCTGTGGCGGTGGTGTTTTATAGTGGTGTGGTGGTTGGTGATGATGGTGCGGATGGTGGTGGTGCAACGATGGACCTCCGGTTGATCTTGTTGCGACGGTGGTGTAACGCTTCGCTTTTCCGAACCTTCCTTATTTAGAAACTAAAGCCGACACTCTATTTTTTTGAAACTAAAATCCGTAATCCTTTCCAACCTTGTAATCCAAGACTTTGATTATAATATAAACTCCATTAATTTATACTTATACATTTCATTTGTATGCTGGAAATACCTAAAATCGGTTAAAATACGCGGAATCGGCCAAACCTAACCCCTCCACACGAATGAGCCCCCTTCGTGCGAAGAGACCACCCCTTCGTGCGAAGAGACCACCCCTTCGTGCGAAGAGACCACCCCTTCGTGCGAAGAGAGCTCAGTCGCCCCAAATCCATCCGCACCAACCCACTCTGCATCTATAAATACGAACCCACTTGGACACTTGACACTTTCCAACACTCTAACTCTCTCTCAAATCTCTACACTTGCATACTTCGGACAAGACATTTCAGTAGCTGCTAAGTGAGTTCTAAGCTCACTTCCATAATCGTTTCTCCTACTTTTCTTCTATTTTTCATCTACTTTTCTTCAAACTTCTTATTTGGACAACCTCTTGAATGGTTTTCACATATTGTTTGGGCAATCTAAAGTGAAACCTCACCACTAATGAGGCCAAAAAACGAAGATTTAAGTTCTATTTTTATAAGTATTTCTTGTACAAAACATTCTGACTTCGAAACTTTGTGGAAACTGGAACAGTGGAACCTACCGAGCTCACAACTTGGTCCATAGTTGTAGGTTTTTGGTATGGTTGATTTCCATTAAGAAACAAGCTCGAAACAGAGATTTTCATGACGAACCAGACTTCAGTCGCACGAAACAGTCCCTTCGCGCGGACAGGCTTTCCTCGTGCGACTGAGCCCACTCGCACAAATGAGCAAACTGTTATTTTCTTTTCCGTTCATGCATAACTCCGAGTGCCGAAACCATCTAGGATTCCCCATTTTTTTATGGATGAACCTGTGTTTTGGTAGAAGTGCGGTCCGTGGGAGCCTTGGCTTTCCAAACTAGTCCTACTACCTCACTCGTGAACTTTGCAAATGAACACCCAAACACTCTCATAGAATTAGAGTAAGTTAACTCCGCCTCGCCTCCAACACTTGCCATGTTGGGAATGACACGTCCGGGTTATCCTTATTCGATTGTTTGGATATGTGTATTTATTTATTTATGTTATTCATGACCAACCGGGTTTGTCGATTATGTCGATAAACTTTGAGCTTTGGTGAATCGTACAATGAGGTATTCGTACCTCTATGCTTGACATCCATGAATTCTCTTACATTGTTGGACTGAATAATACTACGGTATAATATAAAATATAAAATACACTAAACTAAATTCATAACGTTAACCAGTTGATGGTTAAATGTTCAAAAGGGCATTTGTTCGCACGAACTAGGTCCCTTCGCACGAAAGGACTTTCATCCGCACAAACAGTGTTATGTAATTCGGTTATATTTCTCTCTCGGTTCCGAGTTCCTCGTATGTTGATTCTAATGAGCAAATCAGGACCTATGAAATCACATAAACTTAGTGTCACAACGAGTGCTTAGACGAGATATACTTCCGTGTATGTACATATATACTTTCTATACTTAAACTTCCAATCTGAATCCTTCGTCCAAATCTAACAACTCACACACCTTCGACACCAACTCGTCATTTCACGGATAATCGAAAAGCTTTGCAAAACTGTGAGTATACATGACCCTTTTTACTTTTACACTTTTGGGTGCAATACGTTTATGCTATTAAACAGACGCAATCACATATACTTTATGCTTAAATCACAAACAATACAATCCAATATACATGCTTAATGCGGTATGCTTGAATTCGTGTTTACTGGACTATTCTTATGTGGTATACTTGTCATTAAGTTCATACAAGCCTCCCTTAACATGTATAACGCTATAGGAGTAACGCACTGCCCGTATTCTTGAGGTCATGTTAAGTTAAACACAGAACGGTCTTATCGTTGCTACGATAAGATTACGCTAGTGGTAAACTTAGGGTTGACATTTATAGTTGCATGCCAGTTATACGTTAATTCTTGATAACAATTATTTCATATGGATGTGTTCAAACTTTTATACATATGCTAGTACTTAAACTTGTATACTCGCTAATACTTTTTTATTAAACTATACTTTGAAACGTGTTGCAGGAGTTTAATGACGACGATGATGATGAAATCTAGTAGGGTTGACTAGAAACGCACTTAAAGATTTAGTATTGTTTCATGTACTTTATTATATTTGTTCCTTGTTGTTGTACTTTGTTTCTAAGAGTTGTACTTGAATATTTATCAATTAAATGAAATTTGGTTTTATTAAATATTGTCGCAGAATAGTGTTATGAAGTCTCTAGCAATCTCGTTTTCGTCACACTCTGATGTTTCCGCCATCGGTTGGGGTGTGACAAATTGGTATCAGAGCCATAACTATAGGGAATTAGGAAAATTACCATGCTTTCGACCTAGTGTATAGTTAAGCACCTTACTTGACCATTCTTGATTAACATGCTAAATCCTTAAAAAGTCTTTTATGTGCTCATATTTACCCTCTTGTTTCAAAACGTATGCCTTCCCTAAGGCAACTTTACACGACCATGCGAAAACACGAAAACACTCATACTATACAAACGAGACGACTTCACCAAATTAGGCGTGAAACCCACACTTTGGTGAAAGACTCTCAATCCGTACCCTCGATTTTCATGAAATTATACATCAAGCTAGGAGTGGCATTCTTATCTTGATGGAAAATTTCCCATTCTCACTCTAGTGGACCCTTACCAACAAGTCGGGATTTATTTTCTTGACCTGTTTGGTAAGTGCCAACCACACTTAGGGAACAATGTTATTAACTTAGGGATGAAACCCGCACCTTGGTAACTAGTCCCACTCATCGATTTTCAATCCCTCCAAAGTCTCGAACTTTCGATTGACTTGGGAGATGTAGTAACCGGAAGGGTGAATACCTTTAACCAAAATTTCGGCGAGAGTATTCTACCTCTTTGGCAAAAGCATGCTTCCTAAACTCAAAAGAACTTTCGACCACTTTGGTTTAGTCAAAGTTCTGTTTCGAAACAATCCAAGTTTTAGTCAAACCACCGTTATTCTAATATCACTTTTATGCACCACACGATTCAAACTTCTCCTCTTCAAAATTTGAATTATTTTCACAACGGTTACGCACGTATCGTACTAATCCTTTCATATACCTATACGTTATTATATGCACGATTTTAAAATGTCACCAACAAGGAATACACTACTCATATTCCCAAAAATGGGAGCATATCATCAAGATAAGAGTGATTCCCTTACCTTGACGAATAGCTCTGCTCCTCTCCTTCTTAAAAACGACTTCACCAACAAGCTAGGGGTGATTTCCTTACCTCGGTGATTGTTACCAATACCCATTTCTTGAACAAATCTCATCCTTGAGTTAGGAGTGGTATCCACACCTCAATGAGAGATTTAATCACAACTCGATCACTTTAATGACAACCACTCGGTTAAGTATTATACTTAAACCTTCTATCATTATGTCAAAATTTCTACTTGTGCAAAAACCTTAAATCTCATTATTTTTATCAAACATACTTCCTACCCTACGATCTGTTTACGTTAATCACATACATGAAATTCCTAATCATACTTCGACTGCTTTGTTACTCGATTTTTCAAAATCTTATGTGTAACACCTCGAAAATTTATGTCCAATAATGTATCGACACGTGTCATGAGCTCTAAACGTGTAAAAGATCACCTATGAAGGGCTAAAGTTGACAAATAAAGAAAGTATGTGAATATAAGGGTTCAAAGTGTCAAAAATGGATAAATATACCTTACAATAACCCTACACGATGTTTATACTCTTAAACGGATGAATCATGGATCATACGAAGCTAATTGTGAGAGAAAGTGGGAAATTACAAACTACAGGGGTTAAACGTGTCAACATGTTTAAAGTATACCTCTGAGTGACCTTTTAACAAACCCGAAGCTTTGTAATGATAAATTATACTCACTAGAATATGTGGTAAAAATTTCACCAAGTTTCGTTATCGTATGAGAAAGTTATGATAAAATTCGTATACGAAGGGTTAAAGGCGTCAACATTAAATTCTAGGGCCTTACGGGTGATCACAAAGTTAACCAAGGACTTACCAATGTTTAAATATGTCATGGAGCCCTTAAAAGTAAGGTTAGAGGGCCAAAAATGCAAGGATAAGACTTAAAACCACGTTAGAAAGGACCAGGGGCTGAAATGTAATTAAGTGAAACTTGTTTGGCTGGTTCTGGGAGGCCAGGCGGCCCGCGTAAGATGGCCCTATGGGCTTACGCGGCCCGCGTGAGAGTGTCAGCGACATAATTCTCCTGGCAGCTGCCAGTTCAGGTCTATAACCGCCTTTAGGACCTGTAAATTGATACCAGGGGCTACACAAACGGATTTACATGCAGTAGGGGCACCTGTAAACATCTGGTTGCAACCATAGACTTGCTTGGCATCATCCTAAGCAATTAAATTCACTATATAAGAGAAGCATTCTTGCAACATTTTGTTCATTCATTTGCAAAGCTTCACAACTTCACTTCTGGAGGTTCCTGGAGCTCAAGCACCCTTCCTAGTGATCTTTAGTCGTGCATAGGACCCTTGTAAATGTCCTTAACCCTCCTTGTTTCAGTTTAGCTTAGTTAATTAGCTTAAAGTCAAACCGTCGTAATTAGAGTTTGACTTCCTGATTATTTAAAATTTGTCTAGTCAAATTTCAAATTGAAAGTACCTATGAGTTGGTAATTATGTGGGCAATAAACCCTTAAAAGGGCACCCTCTGATTCCCACTCTAACTAGGTCGATTGTCGGGTCAAAGTTAATCTTAAAAAGTCAACAGAAAGCTTATTTTCAAATTAATGCATAATTAGCGATGTAGGAGCCATGCAACATGTTTTATCATTAATATAACTTGGTAATTAATGTAAAAGCATGTCTAAACATGTTCAACCCGACAATTTTCAGTTTAGGCTCGGTTCGGAACCGAAAGTCGCATAATTTGACTTCTGCTTTGACTTTCAGTTCTGACCCGTTTGAGCATAGTTTAGAAATTCCTTAGAGCTTTTTTTTGGACCAAGTTTCATGTTAGTATAACCCTCTGTGATTATACAACTTGGTTCATTAGTTATCCGATTCATATGCATGTTTTCGATTAAATGCTTAAATGTTGACTATTATGCCCTTTTGACCTTAAAACGTGATTTTTGAAAAAGTAAAAGAATAGAAACCTTAGTTACTGATTATTAGACTTGTCCCTAAAATTTGACATCAATTGGAGGTCTAGATTAGGAGTTATGCTCATTAGCGTAAATAAGAAGCTTTTATTAATTAAACGGCGAAATTAGCGTATAGCCCATCTAAACCCGATTTTTAATACCAAAATTTTTGCCTACTGATATAAAATAATATTTTGGGATTTTTGAAGATTTTTATTTAATTTTAGGCTGAGCATAACATAGAGTTCTAAGCTTGATTCGGTAATTGTCGGTTTTGCCCTTTTGGGCTATAAAATGAGTTTTATAAATTATTTTGATACCAAACTTTTTCTACTGATCTAATATGATAAATAAAACATTTTGAGCCTTCTGGAGTAATAAAAATATCAGTTTTCCTTTAAAACCCCGGAAATAGCTCAAAAATCGCCTTTTTAAGCGTTTTTAACGCATAGTATGTATTAAAACTATTTTAAACATATAAGGTTTGATGCCTACTGATATTTTAGGTAAATTATTATAATTTAATAGTAAGCAAAAGTTTTAAACTCAGAATTCCAGTTTCGACCTTTTAAGCCTATGTGAAATTACCAAAATGCCCCTAAGGTGCATAGTTTTGTTTTAAATGATAAATTTCACATATATGTAATACCCTACTGTTATAACTTATTAAATTAAGTATTTTACTGATTATATCAGACCTGTAACTCAGATTATTATTTAAACACTTTTATAACCTTTAAAATGACCAAAATGCCCCTACGGGGCATAGTTTGAGTTTAAATTCGTTTTGGGCATAATAGAAGATATCTTACTGATGTCACAACATATTTAAGGCATATTAACTTAGGAAACCTGTATATGATTCTTATGGTTACCCGTTACGCATCCTGCGCGTTCGGTTCGGTTTATGTAACTAGTTTGCATAAATTGACCGAAACGGGTCAAACCTTATCATTTTTATCTCAAAATCCAGAATGTGTTTAGTTTACCCATATTATACAAGTCTTCAAACTTGTCGGGTCTAAATCACATTCTATCCCGGTCTTCGCTTAATCGTGCGTTTGAACCGTATCTTCCTTTAAAACTAACCGGTCTAAGTCTAGGTTTAATAAAAGACCCGTTAGGAATCTAATAGGTTATTATAAACCTTTGTTCCAGAATAGGAGACCCGGTAAAAACTACCCGCACTTGTTGTTTGTGATTAATACTTGCAAAGGTAAATACTTTTAACTTATTTTCCCTATACGGGCTTGGGGTACGGTATATAAAATACCGCTTGGTCGGGCATTGAATTTTTGATCGTATGAAGGTTAATTTATTGAAATGTCCCATTTAAATTGTTTTGTTTGCTTAAAGACTTTGGGGGGTTAATGACCATGTCCCGGATATCCTTGGCATCATTTTACGAAATGGTCACGACCTAAGCACGGGGTGTAGGCGTACACCCGACAGTGCATAAATAAATAATAAGGTATAACCGCCGGTTTCGGGAATAACCCGCCGCGGGACTATACCATGTGGTGTGTCTATTAATCTTTAACCCGGTGTCAATCCGGGCTACTGAACGTATAACGAACATGTAATTCTTTTACAAGTTTATATATAAATAATTATCCCAAGTTATAAAATGTTTTGTGCCTTGTGTATTTAAATCAATTTTCTAAACCTTTTCAAAATGAGTCAGTTAATTGTATTTACCAGTGTAAACTGACGTATTTTCCCAAAAAGGTTAAGTGCAGGTACTAAGCGTAATAGGCTGGCCTCTCCTTAGCATCATTAAGAGTCTCGCAAGCTTGGATGCATTAAGTCTGATGAACTATGTTTTCTGTTTTTATTTGATCCGCCTGTGGATTTGTTTAAACTACATTGTGATACTTAATATTACAATTTTATTCAGTTGAATAAATCTATTTTTTGCTTCCGCTGTGCATTTAAAATTGTGTTGTTTGACTATGATGATATCAACTACGTCACGATACTCCCCACCGGGCCCACCGGTAATACGTGGAAATATCGGGGTGTGACAGGTTGGTATCACAGCCAACACTGAGTGAATTAAACACTAGCCTTTTGGTGTTTAATCTCAGTTACACAGTTGCACAATCCTCGATTCTCGAGTCTAGACAAAGAACTTAGGATTTATCCAAATTTGTTTTATTTCTAACTTTGTCCTTTATATTTCCTTGTTGTTATCTTTGTTTATGTTGACAGGTTAAAAGATGCCACCAAGAGTAAGAGGGAGATGAAGAGGCAAGGGGCCACTCACCGCCCCAAATGATCATGAGGCCGGACCTTCGTATCGGCGAACACCGTCAGATTCCCATAACCGGAGTCCTCAAGATAACTGGAGGACCTATACTGAACCAGCAAGGCGCTCAGTTTCGCTAAGCTCCTCCCCTTTGTTTCAAAACTCTTTTGGGCCTCATTCTGAAAATGAGCCCCATAATTCCCACCAATCTTACATTCCTCTCCAGGGTCACAACTCACATTTTGATGACCCAACGCCCTTCTTCCAGAGCCGGTTCAACCCGGCAGACTACCTCGGAGAACCAGTGGGTTTTAACCCACTAGGACCCGAAGATCATTTCGCGGGCGACCATGCAATAGACATGGATGAGGACGCCGATCCTGCAGAGCCACCGTCCGGAACCCCTAACCACCCCATCGAAATTTCAGATGGGTCACCTTTCGTGGGATCACCTTATAATGGTCCCGACAGCTATGAGGAAAGGTTCCGACAAATCGACTGGGTGTTTACACCCAGTTACCACAACTCACCATAGCAGCAGCAGCAGGATCCCTCTGAGGATTCTCATTTCATCACGGTCACTCCGCCACCACCTCCAGCTCTGCAACAGCCTCCGGAGCCTCCGAGGCGAAGGAGAACAATCGCACGGA
Organism: Helianthus tuberosus; assembly: GCA_030545235.1. Lineage (NCBI taxonomy): Eukaryota > Viridiplantae > Streptophyta > Magnoliopsida > Asterales > Asteraceae > Helianthus > Helianthus tuberosus. The sequence goes on along the minus strand of CM060427.1, from coordinate 47,218,219 downwards.
TGTCCGTGCGAGGAGGAGTGCGAATCAGCACCCTCAACCCTCAAGTGGCAGTCGCTACTCGCCACTCCATGAAGAACCGCAGATGTGTGGGCCTTCAAACCCCGTCTCGGAAGTAAACTCTGCGCCTGTCGCGCCACCACCGATGGGTTTTGGAGACCCAATACCTACATACACCGGTGCGGCGGCGTATAATCCCTTTGAGCAGCTGATCCACACCCACTACAACTACGCTGAAGTGGACCCCTACCTGGTGGCTGCAAACTACAACGCTCTCCATCCGGAAGGACCCTATGGAGGTCCCTGGACGACGGGATACCCGACTTATGGGTATCATCAACCGCCACCTCCTCAACCTCCGCATTATCAGCAACCCCCGCAGTAGCCAGTGATGTCGCCACCGCAACATCAAGAGATTCTTCAAAGGATTAATGAGGTGCGGCAGGAAGTGCGGGAAGACCGTAGGCAAAACCGGGGAATGTTCAAGAGTCTGGCAAACTTAATTAAGGGAAAAAGCAAGAAGGATCATTAAATCCTTTATTTGTTTGTTTGGTCTTAGTGTTGTAATCATGTCCCTGCGTGGACATTTGTTTCTGTATTCTGCCCCTGCGTGGGCATGTCTTTCTGTATTTTGCCCCTGCGTGGGCATGTTTTTCTGTTTAACCCCTGCGTGGGTATGTTATTTTGTTTAAGCCCCTGCGCGGGCATGTTATTTCAGTAGAAATCTCGTTTAGCGCAATTCTGTACTTGTTTAAATTGTTGCATGATTTAATTAAAATTTTCATTATTGCTAAATTTTATACATAAATATAATATGTGAAATAAATGAAAATATAACAATTCCTCATATGAGACCTACCATTATGATAACATAATAAAAATCTAAAAAGGGACAAAACCTAGCCATGTGTCACTATAAGACAGGGCCAAGATGGTAATTCCTCAAAATTAGATTCAGGTCCTTATTAACACCTCAATTTAGGATTGTTCTGCGTGAAATATTAAAAAGAATCTTAAAAGGTAAAACCAAGTCTATATGTCATTGCAGACGTGACCAAGATGGTAAAACCTATTCAAAAGGTTCCAATCCTTGTTAACATCTGAAATATGTTAACACTCTTGACAAAAGTGATTCGATAAAATCGCGTAAGTCATCCTTATAATTGATCTTTCCCAAATACTTTTAATTAATTAAGACATCCATTAGGGATATAATACCCACGGGCTATACTCATTGTCATATAAGACAAAAGACAGTCGTGGTCTTCGACCCCCTGTTAAGAAGAGGAAATAAATTATAATTAAAACCTCAATACCATGACCCTATAAGATCATGATTGAAGATTTAAAACTGTCCATAGGACTAGGCCTTTTTGCCACTAATATACTTTAATTCTAACTAAGGATTATTATTATAATATCCTGAATATATATATGCTTAACAAATTAATTAATCAAAATGGTTTCTTAAATACCATGATTAATAAATCATCTAGAATAATAAAACTGTTACAGACCTCTGAATGAATTAAAATCATTATTTTATGTAGCAATCAAGCTACATGGCCGGGTCAGACGAAGCCAACAGTCACCCCAGAGAAAATCATGACACCTCCAGGGTCAACGTAGCAGGAGCAGAATTACAAGCGTTGATAGATAATGCTATGACACGAGCCTTGGAGAGACAGATCAATGAATCCAGTGGTACCCATGTAAGGACCCAATCTGTACCACACTCTAAACCACCCTCAAGGACTCATACCGCTCACAAGAGTGATTCTCATCACTCAACGAACCAGAGGAGTGTTCCATCTAAGAAAGTTGTGCGAAACCAAGAACCACGTGCTAAAGGTTGCACCTATAAGTACTTTGTTTCCTGCAAACCCAGGGATTTTATTGGGGAGAAGGGAGCAGTTGATTGCATGTCATGGTTGGACGAGATGGACACTGTGGTGGATATCAGTGGTTGCGCTGATAAGGATGTGGTAAAGTTTGTATCTCAGTCGTTCAAAGGCGAGGCACTGGCGTGGTGGAGGTCTTTGATTCAAGCCACTAGGAAAATCCCATTGTACAATCTGTCTTGGGAACAATTTGTGGCATTGATTAAGGAGAATTACTGCCCTCAGCATGAGGTTGAAAAGATTGAAGCTGATTTCATGTCTTTGGTTATGAAAAATCTAGATTGTCAAGCCTACCTTACGAGCTTCAATACTATGTCAAGACTGGTTCTGTATTTGGTGACTCCGGAACCCAAGAGAATAGCTCGTTTCATTGGGGGTTTGGCCCCAGAAATCAAGGCCAATGTGAAGGCCTCCAGACCAGCTACTTTTCGGTCTGCAGCTGATATATCATTATCACTTACTTTGGACGCGGTCAGGCAAAGATCGCTAAGAAATGCAGACGCTGAGAAGAGAAAGCGTGAGGATGACAACTCACGACGTTCAGACAAGAAGCGTAAGGGAAACAATGACCACAAGAAGAGTTCTGGAACTAAAAAGGATGGTCATCAGTCGGGGGAAAAGCCCAAGTGTAAGGTCTGTAAGAAGCACCATTTCGGGAGCTGCAGATTTGAATCAAAATCCCAATCGCAGCCAAGGCCTTGTGGGATTTGTAAATCTTCTGAGCACAAGACATTGGACTATAAGAAAATCAAGGATGCAACATGCTATAGCTGCAACGAGAAAGGGCACATTAAGTCCAACTGCCCAAAGTTTGCAAAGAAGGCTGAGGATGGGAAAAAGACCAATGCTAGGGTCTTCCAGATGAACGCAGAAGAGGCGATCCAGAATGATAATGTCATAACAGGTACCTTCCTTATTAATGATGTTTATGCAAGGGTGTTATTTAATTCTGGAGCAGATAAATCATTTGTTGATGATAAGTTTTGTAAGTTGTTAAACCTACCTGTTAGAACCCTAAGCATAAAATATGAGGTTGAATTAGCCGATGGCACCATAGAAACCGCATCAACCGTGTTAGATGGATGTTTCATATCTATTAGGAACCACTCTTTTCCTTTGTCCTTACTTCCTTTGAAGTTAGCCGGTTTCGATATAGTTATAGGCATGGACTGGTTATCTCATAAACAGGCCCAGATTGTTCGCAACAAGAAGCAAGTGGTGGTCAAGACTCTGTCTGGTGAACTACTTACCATTCAGGGAGATACCCAGTATGGACTGCCTGAGCAAGTGTCTATGCTCAAGGCATCTAGGTGTTTGAAGAAGGGTTGTGTCATTTATATGGCACAGGTAACTATTGATGAGCAGAAGCCTAAGATTGAAGATATTCCCGTCATTTCTGAGTACCCAGAAGTTTTCCCTGAAGAACTACCTGGTTTGCCACCAGATAGGCAAGTAGAATTCAAAATTGACATTATTCCAGGAGCAGCACCTGTTGCAAGGGCACTTTACAGGTTGGCACCAACAGAGATGAAAGAGTTGAGGACTCAGCTAGACGATTTATTGGCAAAAGGTTTCATTCGTCCTAGTTCATCTCCTTGGGGAGCACCAATCCTGTTTGTGAAGAAGAAGGATGGGTCGATGCGACTATGCATCGATTATCGTGAGCTTAATAAGGTCACTATCAAGAATAGATATCCATTGCCCAGGATCGACGATCTGTTCGATCAACTTCAAGGGGCGAGTTACTTCTCCAAGATCGACTTGAGATCAGGCTACCATCAACTGAAGGTTAAAGATGAAGATGTACATAAGACTGCATTTAGGACTCGTTATGGTCATTACGAGTTCCTAGTGATGCCTTTTGGGCTCACTAATGCACCAGCAGCGTTCATGGACCTCATGAACCGCGTCTGCAAGCCATACTTGCACAAATTTGTTATCGTCTTCATTGACGACATTTTGATTTATTCAAAGAATCAGGCCGACCATGAGAAGCATCTTCGATGCATTCTGAAGCTACTTCAGTAGGAGAAGCTCTATGCCAAGTTTACGAAGTGTGAATTCTGGCTTCGTGAAGTCCAATTCCTTGGACATGTTGTCAGTAAGCGTGGTATCCAAGTAGACCCCGCTAAGGTTGAAGCTGTTATGAATTTGCAAGAGCCAAAGACGCCTACAGAGATTCGTAGCTTTCTAGGTTTAGCAGGATATTATAGGCAATTTATTGAAAACTTCTCAAGGATTGTTGCGCCCCTAACTTCGTTGACGCGTAAGAATATTAAATTTGACTGGGGCCCTAAGCAGCAGGAATCCTTTTAAGCAGAAAGTGAGCAACGCTCCAGTACTGACGTTGCCAGATGGAATTGATGAATTTGTGGTATATTGTGATGCATCGCACACAAGTATGGGATGTGTGCTTATGCAGAAAGGCAAAGTTATTGCCTATGCTTCTCGACAGTTAAAAGTGCATGAGAAGAATTACACCACCCATGACTTGGAGTTGGGTGCCGTGATATTTGCACTAAAACTGTGGAGGCATTATTTGTATGGAACTAAGTGTGTGATCTACTCTGATCACAAAAGCCTTCAACATCTGTTAAATCAGAAGGATTTGAATATGAGGCAGCGACGATGGATGGAAACTTTAAATGATTATGACTGTGAGATAAGATACCATCCAGGCAAGGCAAATGTGGTTGCCAATGCCTTAAGTAGAAAGGAAAGAGTGAAGCCTATAAGAATCAATGCCAAGAGCTTTGAGTTAAAGAATAGTTTGATTGAAAGGTTGTTAGCTGCACAGAAGGAAGCTGTACTAGAAGCTAACTATCCTAATGAAAAGCTAGGAGTAACTGAAGAACAGTTAATCTATGGCAAGGACGGAATCCTGAGATTAAATGGACGAATATGGGTTCCAATTTATGGAGGACTTCGGGATGTTATCCTCCAGGAAGCCCACAGTTCTAAGTACTCCGTTCATCCTGGAGCTGATAAGATGTACCAGGATTTGAAGGCAAATTATTGGTGGATAGGCTTGAAGAAGTCTATAGCTACCTATGTAGCCAAATGTTTGACGTGCGCTCAAGTTAAAGCTGAACATCAGAAACCGTCAGGTTTGCTACAACAGCCTGAACTTCCCACCTGGAAGTGGGAGATGGTGACGATGGATTTCATCACCAAGTTGCCAAAGACAAGGAAAGGAAATGATACTATATGGGTGATAGATAGACTGACTAAGTCAGCACATTTCTTACCCATCAAGGAGACTTATAGCTCCGATATGTTAGCCCAATTGTACGTAGATAAGATTGTATCTCTGCATGGCGTACCAGTAACTATTATCTCTGACAGAGATACTAGGTACACATCTCACTTTTGGAAAAGTTTCCAACAATCTTTGGGCACGCGCTTAAATTTTAGTACGGCTTACCATCCTCAAACGGTCAGGCAGAGTGAGCGTACCATCCAAACTTTGGAAGACATGCTTCGTGCATGCGTGATTGACTTAGGTGGTAGTTGGGATAACCACCTGCCATTGATCAAGTTCTCCTATAACAATAGCTACCATACAAGCATTCAGGCTGCACCTTTTGAGGCATTATATGGTAGAAAGTGCAGAACGCCCGTTTGCTGGGCAGAAGTTGGAGATGTCCAACTAACAGGACCTGATATAGTCCTGGAGACGACAGACAAGATTGTGCAGATAAGAGATCATCTCAAAGCTGCCAGAGATAGGCAGAAAAGCTACGCAGACTTAAGGCGTATACCTCTAAAGTTCGAGGTTGGTGATAAAGTATTGCTTAAAGTATCGCCCTGGAAGGGAGTGATGCGTTTTGGTAAGAAAGGAAAATTAAGCCCAAGGTACATAGGACCATTTGAGATCATCGAGTGTGTCGGATCAGTGGCTTATAAGTTAAACTTGCCTGAAGAGCTCAGTGGTATTCACAATGTATTCTACATCTGCAATCTAAAGAAATGTCTAGCTGATGAATCGCTAGTAATACCACATACGAATGTGCATATAGATGAGAGCTTAAAGTTTGTGGAAAAACCTTTGTTGATCGAGGATCGACAGGTTAAGAAGCTTCGAAGGAAGCATGTGCCTATTGTAAAGGTCAAATGGGATGCCCGTAGAGGTCCCGAATACACGTGGGAGGTAGAGTCCACAATGAAAGAAAAGTACCCTTATTAGTTTCAGTAAATCTCGAGGTCGATATTTCTTTTAAGGGGGAGAGGATGTAACACCTCGAAAATTTATGTCCAATAATGTATCGACACGTGTCATGAGCTCTAAACGTGTAAAAGATCACCTATGAAGGACTAAAGTTGACAAATAAAGAAAGTATGTGAATATAAGGGTTCAAAGTGTCAACAATGGATAAATATACCTTACAATAACCCTACACGATGTTTATACTCTTAAACGGATGAATCATGGATCATACGAAGCTAATTGTGAGAGAAAGTGGGAAATTACAAACTACAGGGGTTAAACGTGTCAACATGTTTAAAGTATACCTCTGAGTGACCTTTTAACAAACCCGAAGCTTTGTAATGATAAATTATACTCACTAGAATATGTGGTAAAAATTTCACCAAGTTTCGTTATCGTATAAGAAAGTTATGATAAAATTCGTATACGAAGGGTTAAAGGCGTCAACATTAAATTCTAGGGCCTTACGGGTGATCACAAAGTTAACCAAGGACTTACCAATGTTTAAATATGTCATGGAGCCCTTAAAAGTAAGGTTAGAGGGCCAAAAAATGCAAGAACAAGACTTAAAACCACGTTAGAAAGGACCAGGGGCTGAAATGTAATTGAGTGAAACTTGTTTGGCTGGTTCTGGGAGGCCAGGCGGCCCGCGTAAGATGGCCCTATGGGCTTACGCGGCCCGCGTAAGAGTGCCAGTGACAGAAAGTCGCATAATTTGACTTCTGCTTTGACTTTCAGTTCTGACCTGTTTGAGCATAGTTTAGAAATGCCTTAGAGCTTTTTTTTGGACCAATTTTCATGTTAGTATAACCCTCTGTGATTATACAACTTGGTTCATTAGTTATCCGATTCATATGCATGTTTCCGATTAAATGCTTAAATGTTGACTATTATGCCCTTTTGACCTTAAATCGTGATTTTTGAAAAAGTAAAAGAATAGAAACCTTAGTTACTGATTATTAGACTTGTCCCTAAAATTTGACATCAATTGGAGGTCTAGATTAGGAGTTATGCTCATTAGCGTAAATAAGAATTTTTTTTATTAATTAAACGGCGTAATTAGCATATAGCCCATCTAAACCCGATTTTTAATACCAAACTTTTTACCTATTAATATAAAATAATATTTTGGGATTTTTGAAGATTTTTATTTAATTTTAGGCTGAGCAAAACATAGAGTTCTAAGCTTGATTCGGTAATTGTCGGTTTTGCCCTTTTGGGCTATAAAATGAGTTTTATAAATTATTTTGATACCAAACTTTTTCTACTGATCTAATATGATAAATAAAACATTTTGAGCCTTCTGGAGTAATAAAAATATCAGCTTTCCTTTAAAAACCCGGAAATAGCTCAAAAATCGCATTTTTAAGCGTTTTTAACGCATAGTATGTATTAAAACTATTTTAAACATATAAGGTTTGATGCCTACTGATATTTTAGGTAAATTATTATAATTTAATAGTAAGCAAAAGTTTTAAACTCAGAATTCCAGTTTCGACCTTTTAAGCCTATGTGAAATTACCAAAATGCCCCTAAGGTGCATAGTTTTGTTTTAAATGATAAATTTCACATATATGTAATACCCTACTGTTATAACTTATTAAATTAATTATTTTACTGATTATATCAGACCTGTAACTCAGATTATTATTTAAACTCTTTTATAACCTTTAAAATGACCAAAATGCCCCTACGGGGCATAGTTTGAGTTTAAATTCGTTTTGGGCATAATAGAAGATATCTTACTGATGTCACAACATATTTAAGGCATATTAACTTAGGAAACCTGTATATGATTCTTATGGTTACCCGTTACGCATCTTGCGCGTTCGGTTCGGTTTATGTAACTAGTTTGCATAAATTGACCGAAACGGGTCAAACCTTATCATTTTTATCTCAAAATCCAGAATGTGTTTAGTTTACCCATATTATACAAGTCTTCAAACTTGTCGGGTCTAAATCACATTCTATCCCGGACTTCGCTTAATCATGCGTTTGAACCGTATCTTCCTTTAAAACTAACCGGTCTAAGTCTAGGCTTAATAAAAGACCCGTTAGGAATCTAATAGGTTATTATAAACCTTTGTTCCAGAATAGGAGACCCGGTAAAAGCTACCCGCACTTGCTGGTTGTGATTAATACTTGCAAAGGTAAATACTTTTAACTTATTTTCCCTATACGGGCTTGGGGTACGGTATATAAAATACCGCTTGGTCGGGCATTGAATTTTTGATCGTATGAAGGTTAATTTATTGAAATGTCCCGTTTAAATTGTTTTGTTTGCTTAAAGCCTTTGGGGGGTTAATGACCATGTCCCGGATATCCTTGGCATCATTTTACGAAATGGCCACGACCTAAGCACGGGGTGTAGGCGTACACCCGACAGTGCATAAATAAATAATAAGGTATAACCGCCGGTTTCGGGAATAACCCGCCGCGGGACTATACCATGTGGTGTGTCTATTAATCTTTAACCCGGTGTCAATCCGGGCTACTGAACGTATAACGAACATGTAATTCTTTTACAAGTTTATATATAAATAATTATCCCAAGTTATAAAATGTTTTGTGACTTGTGCATTTAAATCAATTTTCTAAACCTTTTCAAAATGAGTCAGTTAATTGTATTTACCAGTGTAAACTGACATATTTTCCCAAAAAGGTTAAGTGCAGGTACTAAGCGTAATAGGCTGGCCTCTCCTTAGCATCATTAAGAGTCTCGCAAGCTTGGATGCATTAAGTCTGATGAACTATGTTTTCTGTTTTTATTTGATCCGCCTGTGGATCCGTTTCAACTACATTGTGATACTTAATATTACAATTTTATTCAGTTGAAATAATTCTATCTTTTGCTTCCGCTGTGCATTTAAAATTGTGTTGTTTGACTATGATGATATAAACTACGTCACGATACTCCCCACCGGGCCCACCGGTAATACGTGGAAATATCGGGGTGTGACATTATGAAATGCTACTTACCAACCTATTTGGCCTAATGAATCTCTTGCCCATGATTTTCATACTTCGTCCAATCACTAAAACACGCTCACATTATACTACTATCCTAAAGACATTTTGTTCCCAATAGAGAATCAAAGAAAACTTTCTCTCACATACGTATGAATCTTATAGATGTCACTTCATTAACCTCACCTATTTGGTAAAACATAAAACAGTCCATAGACAACCTAACTGACAAACGCAAACGACCAACCATACACCCTCGAGACTTTGATTCTCAACAATAGATCCTAACTTAGAACTAGCTCTCCTACCGGAAAATCTATCAATATCTTAGAACCAGAAGGAAACCCTTACAACACTTGCGTATACTCACAACCCAAGAAACCCGATACGAACCATACCTAGGGAACCTTCCAATACCCATGACCGGTAACTCACTCGTACACCGTACCATTAAACACCAAGCACCATACATATAGGTATTTAGTCGGAACCCGACACTTTACCCTAAACTACCATTCGACCAACCTACCACAACCATCTCAACGGCCAAATAAACACTCGTACATACACTAGACATAGTAACCCTAAACCTACACGCCTACACCAACGAAGTCGACTATCTATAAGTTTATTTTGCTAAAATTTCCTTTCAAATTCCAAAGTTTTTCCACGGGAATTTTCAAAACACAACTTTTCTTGTTTCGATGTAAAATACTTTCAAGGAAGCAAGCTCACAGTTTTTAAAAACCTTTTCAAACATCGCTAATACACAATTTTAAATCCAAACATGTGGGCAAGAAAACTCATAGGAGCAGACAATCTACGACATACGCGAATCCCAATTTTTTAAAAAAAAAGTAGCATTCCTTTTTACCAACCACATCTTTTCATCACAAACTAATACTTTCTCAATATTCTCTCGACTTTTACAAATCTGATTCTTCATTCCCAACAGACCCGACCTATTTTGATTCGATAAACTCAACAATTTGCTCAAACAACTATACGCATGCATAACACCGTGAACGCTTCAATTTATGCTATTTGTATTCCATAACAAACATACACACGTCATCATTTGCACTTCGCATTTACTCACTCAAAAATTTCATGGTCACTTAAATATGCTTAATCCTATTTTACTTTAACTTATATGCTACATGCTAATCTTATATATTTCTCTTCAATTATACTCAGACTCATACATTCACACTACTTGGTAGCCATACTTGAAACCTATATGTGGGCATAACCCGAGTGGTTCGCCTATGTTAGACACACACATACAATCGTGCTTATATGCTTAATTGTTATACGATATCACACATGTACATTCACACTTTTAATGTTACAACGTACCGTGACCCATGCACTGCTAATACAAACTATGCGGACCATACAAGGACCAATATAATCACGGGTGCACACGGGATTATAGTGTTAGGTGCATGAAAACCATAGTGTGTTTTATTGTGCGTCGAAAACGTGGAACGTAACATGACACCAAATAGCGAAATGGATGTAACATGGTTAGAACATGGTGGATACGCCACTGGTACTTCCTATAAATAAGTGTTCCTACCATATTATCAAACTTTCGTAAAGCGTGCCATGCGAAATTCGGTGTTTTCTTGAACCTTATTATATGCAATTAAACAAACTCTAGTAACTCACGATCCCAAACGCACTGCGAAACGCCTGATACCCGATTATCCATGACGAAACCTCATCCTCAAAATCGTTAGTCGTAACGGCTGCAACTATCACTAGCATCTCTCAAACGTTTTATATTCGCATTTTATCCGACATCCATACCATTCCTACTCCTCGCATACATCCACCGAATCATTTATTTACCCTCATACCACGGTTATTCCCAATTATCTCCTTAACGATTCAACCCAAACCATTATTCATAATAAGTCGACCTAAACGTCCTATCCATTTTCAGTAAAGATTCGCGCCAGCTCAGTTCAGTCAAAATATTTCTTTTCTTTTAAAACTACCTTTCATCCTTAATTACACGCAAACTGTAACTAGTCGGCCCATTACCGCCCAAAACGTTTTAAAACCATAAATATTTACCATTCTAGCTTCTCGCTAATAAACATTTTCTATAAAGGTGTAATTTCACTAATACGCGTTGGACCCAATAAAACTTTTCCCACAACCTACGGTGCGGGCCGCACATTTCATCAAATTACACTCCATGTTATACTAAAACTTTTCTTAATAGGTCACACTCTTTTAAAACATTCCTTCCATCGAGTTATTCAAACTTGGTCAAACTCACTTGTCTACACACGCATGCACGTTTTACCCCTACTTGTGATTGATGCCTCAAATCACCTTAGTCAAACGAACTACTTTTACAAACCTACCTTTTCATCCCTCGAAATTTTAATGCATTTTAACACGCTTACCCATAAAATCCACGTAAACTTTTTACTTCAAAATCATGATTTTAGCCTAACATTTTAACCAAAATGCCTTTTCCTAAGTCTTCATCTTGAATAAATTTCGGGGTGAAATTTCCTAAAGTAGGAGAGACTGTAATGCTTCGCTTTTCCGAACCTTCCTTATTTAGAAACTAAAGCCAGCACTCTATTTTTAGAAACTAAAATCCGTAATCCTTTCCAACCTTGTAATCCAAGACTTTGATCATAATATAGACTCTATTATTTTATACTTATACATTTCATTTGTATGCTGGAAATACCTAAAACAGTCTAAAATACGCAGAATCGGCCAAACCTAACCCCTCCACACGAATGAGCCCCCTTCGTGAGGGAGAGAGAGATAGAGAAATAGAGCGCAGGGTTTTAGAGAAAATTACTTTTTGGAGGTGCAGCTAAGTATATAGTATTTTGTAAATAAGGTTTTTAAATTTTGTTGAATGTAAAAGGGTATTTCGGTTATTTAGAAAAAATAACTGAGAAATTCTAACGTTGTTAAAAATTTGGACTCAGATGGTTAAAAAAACGTTTGGAGACTCTGGGCGTTAAACATTTTGATTTTGGACTCAAGTAGTTAAAACCCATAGAACATCGGGACTCAAAAAGGTAATTTTCTCTAAAATAAGATTATTATTTCTAATAGATTAGATTATTATAATTCTATTATAAATATTATGTAATTGATTGTGTATATCTCTACCCCAAAATAGTGGAGAGATTTTGTATTATTTATATGATATTGAGATCAATGAGAATGCAAGGAGAATTATTATTCAACATGGTATCACCCTATAATTCACGATCCTCTCTTTTCTCTTTCAACCTTACCTTATTTTGCTGCAACCTAACAATCTTCGATCTCAATACCAGTTTCTCAACCATGTCTTCACAAATTCATCCCATGGTCAACGTCTCGAACATCCGAACCTTCATACCTATTACCTTGGATATTGAAACTGGCCACTACACCACATGGTTGGAATTTTTCAAAATCCATTGCAAGGCGTTTCAAGTCTTCAATCACTTGCAACCTCGAATCGCACCCACTACCTCCTCTTCTACTGACAAAGATAAACAACCAGAAAAAGCTTCTCCTACCGAATCGTGGGATAGTCTAGACTCCACCGTTCTACAATGGATCTATGGAACGATCTCCAAGGATCTATTGCATACCATATTGAAAGGGGACACAACCGCATTCGACGCGTGGACCGCACTAGCAAACTTGTTTCAAGATAACAAATCAACAAGAACCATCGATCTAAACAATTGTTTCTCAACTATCCGTCTAGATCAGTTTACATCCATGACAGCTTATTGTCAAGCCATGAAAGTGATATTTGACCAACTATCCAATGTTGGTTTGGCTATTACGGATGAACAACTCGTACTACAGATCCTCACCGATCTCACGGAATAACATGAAAGTGTTGCCTTGATCATACAACAAACAAAACCATTGCCCGACTTCTTTGAAACTAGGTCGCGTTTTGGTATAGCAGAAACCCACAAAATCAACCAAGCTAAACAAGCCGCACAACTTGTCGGAACCACACACACTGCTACAACTAATTGTGCTTCTTCTTCAAGTTCACAAGATACTCGAAGTGAACCAACCGAGCAGGGCCGAGGATGTAGACGCGACAGGGGTCGTGGAAGAGGCCATAGCTCTACCAATAGAGGTCGTGGGATCTCTAACTCTACAACACATGCTTCTGGTCAGCCATGGAATTCATAAACTGGACATAGTGGCCATCTCCATATAACTGTTGGGCTGGCCCACCTAATGGTTTTTCACCACCTCCTTGGGCCTCATGGACTGTACCACCTTGTCCATACCCTACGTCTCAAAAACCGAACAACTCAAGCGCGGGAGTTTTAGGCCCAAGACCGGCCCACAACTATGTTGCCAGCTAATCGTCCAATTATGGCAATAGTATCACTCCAATGGACATCAATCAGGTGCTCTACTACAAGTCACTAAATCAGCCGGATCAGAACTAGACAATGGACATAGGTGTAACACCCAGCGTCCCTAAACTTTAGACTCTTGGCAAGTTTAGCACCTGGACTTTGCATTTTGTCAATTTTAGTCCCTGACCTATGTAGTCATTAATACTTTTGGTACTTGGGAAATTCTATATACTTGGAATGTTTAAATCTATATACTTGGAATGCCTAAATCTATATACTTGAAATGCTTAATTCTATATGTTTGGAATGCCTAATTCTATATACTTGGAATGTCTAAATATATATACTTGGTGCTTGACTCTTGAGGCTCGTGAAACTTGAGACTTGGCTGAACGAGGGACTGGAGCCTTGTCACTGGCGGAAACTACGAAGCTTTTAAAATATTTTATGTTATTACTATAATCTAGTTATACTATTACCCAATAGAAACGCAACGCAACGCTTAACGCGCGAATCAAATCAAAGACGGAAACACGGAAAGGATGGATTGGCCGAGTGGCAATCCGATCGGATGACCACCCGATCGGATGACCATCCGATCGGATGACCACCCGATCGGATGGCCACTCAATCGAGTTGCCATCCGATCCGTGCACCGCCTTGACCTTCACACTTTCCCACACTATAAATAGGCCTGTCACATCAGTCCTTTACTGATGTGATAGCCTCACTCGACCCAGACATACTACACCACATTTCTTCGATTTCTCGGCGATTTTGGTACGTTTTACTCTAGATTCTTGTACTTTCTTAATCTACACAGCATTCTCTATGAGATTCTCCTTTGAAATCTCACTTTTCACCGTGAAATCTCTTAGATCTGAGTTCTTAAGGATGATGTCATCAATGGTGGTTTGTACAAACTACTATATGATGTCACTCCTGACGAAATCTAGCTTAGATCTATGGAATTTCCGTTTTACATGAAATCTAAGCTAGATCTACACTTTTCAAGCTAAAACCTATGATTATCTTCATCTTTTCCTGAACTTTTACATAAGACGGTGAGATCCGGATCCAAATGGACTGTAGACTTGAATATTAGTCTGGAGTCGGCTTGGAAAGGGATTGTTACCGGAGAAGACGACCATAGTACGGGTTCTGACATGAACACCGTCATGAACGAACGGCTGAGCGGACTGGGGTGATTTCCACCCGATCGGATCGGCTGTACACTGAAGGGTTCACCATTGTCTTAGTACGTACCATGTCGTCGTTGCTTTGAACAGAAACTTAAAGTTTTTACAAATTCAGAATGGGACAAGGTAACCTGATCGAGTGGCAACCCGATCGGATAGCCATCCGATCGAACAGCCACCCGATCGAGTGACACTGGCCCTTAACCCTAAACCACTCTTGAAGCTTTGAAGTCTTGATCGTTGAGTGGCCGCTCAATCGGATAGCCATCCGATCGAGGCAACTTTGTATCTTGAACATCGGATCGAGTGGTGACCCAATCGGATAGCCATCTGATAGGACAGCCATACGTCCCCTTCACACCTTATTGAATCGAGTGGCAACCCGATCGGATAGCCATCCGATCGGACAGCCATCCGTTCTCTCACACACTTGTCACCCAATCGACTGGCAATCCAGTCGGATGGCCATCTGATCGGACAGCCATCCGATCCAATGACTGATCCGACACTTTGTTAAAATCTCGTTAAGCAATCACTGTGAGTATACTCAATCCCTTTTTGCTTTAAACTTTGGGATGTAAGATGTATTCTGCTAAACTACGATACTTGAGACTTTTCAAACTAAACTCTATCCTACTTGTATGTGAAACTTGTGATTCTTGTATTCTATTTGTTCTATGTGAACGTTTAATCCAGGGTGTGTAGTTCCGCCTTAACAATAGTAGCGCTATAGGAGATGCACCTCCCCATTATTCTCGGGGGTATTGTTAGGAGGATTCTAGTTTTCCTTGAGACTTGGGAAAACAATAAAGCATCGGGATACTTGGGCTATCACTTGTTGGACTGCGAACACTAGCATGGCTGGAACTATTTTGTTACACTTACATACGGATATGAGTTGTTTTATTCTATTATGCTATTATTCAAACTTGTATACTCGCCGGTACATTTTTGTACTGACCCTATTTTAATACATGTTGCAGGCTGATAGATGCTGGAACTATGGAAACAAGCTAGGATCGATGCTTAGAAACTCGCCTAGTTTAATTCTTGAAACTTTTGAAAACAATGATTATGTCTGATTCGGTTGATACTATGTTTTTTATGAATGATGGTTGTTTAGATAATTGTTTTAAAATTTAATCTAATTATTATTGAAACTATTTAGTGTTATGGATACTCATGAGCAATCTGAACGCTTAGTGCTCGCACCCCGATATTTCCGCCATCGGTTGGGGTGTGACAGATTGGTATCAGAGCCATAACAATAGCGAATTAGGATAAGTAGGAATACTTGCCCTAGTCTATAGTTCTAGGAATCTTGATTCTTATCTGTTGTTTAAGAATTATGCATTCTACCTTATCTGCTTCCTAGCAGCACATTTTCCTGATTAAACTTACATGCCTTTCCTAAGGCTGACACAATATACACTTGATACTTTGAGAACACTGATAATCAGTGTTTGTATTTTGCACGAGATTTGCCCTCAAGACAGGAGTGACATCCGAACCTTGACGGAAAATCTCCATATTATTCTGGTGGGTCCTGTCTGCGGATAAGTACCGACGCTATTAGGGTACGATGTTGTCAAGATAGAGGTGAAACTCAGACCTTGATAACTAGTCCCACTCTTTGATGATTTTATGTCTCGCCAAAGTCTCTAAATTTCATTCAAATTGGGTACGTGAAATGACCAAAAGGACGAATATTATAGGCCTAACATCGATGATGTATTTGTCTAAGTAAGTCAAGACGCGTTGCTTTAATTCGAAAGGGGTTCAAATCACTTTGGTTAGTCACCGTTCCTCTACCCGAAACACTCTATGTTTTATGAGTCTATCTTTTATGTTATCTCGATTTTCACATGTGGTTTTAGACTTGATTCTTCGTTTATCTTGATCCTTCGTTCATTTTGAGACTTTTCACACAAATTGCACGTAAGTCCGCAATCTAAAACGTTAACTCTAATCTCATGATCAACTAAATTTATGAAGCTTTATTCTATCATGATAGCCTATGTGTGAATCTTGATCGACTATGACACTATGGGAAACTATCTGATGAATCTAGGTATTGTTGTGGTTATAAGACACTAAATGTAACATGGCATGGAAACACGAGTGAGAAGTGACGTGTCTGAAGCATGGTGGATACGCCGCTGGTACTTCCTATATATAAGTGTTTCAGACATGTTACCAACTTTCGTTCCAAGTTCCATGCGAAACTTAGTGTTGGCAGACCAGTGATAAGTTTATTGAAATCTAATCCATGGGAAACTACTTGTGTAATCTATGAGGAATCTATGTGTAATCTATGCGTACTCTAGCGTAAACTGCGTGTAATCTAAGTAGGTGTTGTTTTGAGAAACAAAATGCGAAACGTAGCCTAGGGCCGAAGATGAGGATGACGTGACATGTCCGAAGAATGGTGGATACGCCGCTGGTACTTCCTATATATAAGTGTTTCTGGCATGTTACCGAGTCTTCGTACCATGCGCTAAGTGAAGTTCGTAGTTTTGTAGGCTCGGGTTGAAGTTGTTGAATCTATTTGGTTAATCTATGTTGAATCTATTTGGTTAGTCTATGTTGAATCTATTTAGGTAATCTATGTTGTGAAAAGTGGTGGAATCTAATGTTGTGGTTAACAAAGCATGACACCGATGACGAGGGGGACGTGGCATGATTGAAGCATGGTGGATACGCCCCTGGTACTTCCTATATATAAGTGCATCCGTCATGTTGCCGAACTTTTGTAGCACGTGCCAGGCGGGATTTCATTATTTGTGGATTGTTAACATGAATCTATGAGGATCTGTTGAATCTATTGGAAACTATCGAAACTATTGGAATCTATGAATCTATCAAATCTATTGGAAACTATTGAATCTATTGGAGTCTATGAATCTATTGAATCTATGGAATCTATTGGAATCTATGTGAAACTATTGAAGTAGTCTATGAGAATCTATGATGATGAGTGTGTTTTACGACACGTAACATGACACCGAGTACGAGGCGGAAGCGATATGCCCGAAGCGTGGTGGATACGCCGCTGGTACTTCCTATATATAAGCATTTTTGAAATGTTGCCAAACTTCGTACGACGTGCCATGCGAAGGTCGTGGGTTGTGATGTTAAAACTAATGTGAACTATGTGAATCTTGTTGAACATCGAGTCTTTAATCTACCGTGTGTGAAACTATATTGTGAGACCTTGTGAATCTAGACTTACACGATCCTCTTATTGGATCATTAGGATGTCTTCTCGAAAGCTCTCCGACACTCTCAAGAGATCCAGGGAAAAGTCTCAGAAAAAGATGATGTCCTTCATGGCCGACCAGATCGCTCGAGTCGTGCCAAGGATCGTCTCTGAGATCCAAGGATCGAACACTCCGCCCTCTTCTGTTGACTCTAAGACGGAGAAAGAAAAGTCTACCAAGTTCACCTATAAGCATTTTATCTCTTGCAACCCTAAGTCTTTCACAGGTAGTGATGGGGTGACTGCTATGCTCGAGTGGTTTGACAGCATCGAGGTTACTTTCATAAACAGTGAATGCCCAGATCATCTAAAGACTAGGAGTGCGACTGGAATGTTTCAAGGTCGAGCATTGGAGTGGTGGACAAATGAGAGAAACATCCGTTCAAATGAAGAAGCCTATGCTCTTTCATGGGCTGAGGTGTGAGAATTAATGATGCTCGAATTTTGCCCTCCTCATGAACAACTGAAGCTTGTAGAAAAGTTCTGGCACTTGAAGCAGATTGGTGATGATAATCTGGCTTATACTACCCGCTTCAAGCAGCTCAGCTTGATTGTTCCTCACTTGGTTTCTACTCCTAAGCGAATGATAACCAAGTACCTCAATGGTCTACCTCATGCTATGCGTGACTCTATTGATGCAGCTCAACTCGGAAATATTGAGGAAGTCTACCGTCTCGCAGCCAGTCTCAACAACAATCGTGTTCATGATAAGCAGTTTGCTAACCCTGCTCCCTCCAAGTCCGCACATCAAGTTACCCAGCAGCCAAGTGGCAGCAAGAACAAGAGGCGACAGTCTCAGGGTTCAGGATGCAATGCTATTGTTCCAACTGCGAATCCTGCTGCTAAGCCTGCTCCTGCTGCTACCTTTCAAAACACAGCTGCCCCTGAAGTAAAGAAGCAGTACACTGGGTCTTACCCCAAGTGTACCACTTGTAATTTTCATCAACCTGTTGCTTTTGCATGTCGTTTGTGCACCAACTGCAATCGCTATGGTCACACGACTCCCTATTGTCGTCAAGCTAACCCAACTCAACAAGCTCAGCAAGCCCCAGCTCAGGCAGCCCTACCAGCTCTCCCAACTCCTCCGCAGAACCCTAAGCCAGTCAACGTTGTTCGTGCATGCTACAAGTGTGGAGATACTACTCACCTCCGTAACCAGTGTCCTCAGCTGAACCAGGACCAGCAGCCAGCCGCTCGAGGACGAGCGTTCAATCTCAATGCTAACCAAGCTCGTAACGACAATGATGTTATGAATGGTACGTTTCTCGTGAATAACCTTTATGCTTCGATCCTATTTGATACTGGTGCCGATAGAAGTTTTGTGTCCGTGGAATTGGAATCTTTGCTAAACTATGCACGCTCTATGTTACCTAAGTCGTTTTCAGTGGAGATTGCCAACGGGAAGTCTATTCTAGTTGATTCTATTCTCCGTGGTTGTTTCTTGATTCTTAACGACCACGTGTTTACTATTGATCTAATGCCCATGCAATTGGGCGGTTTTGATGTTATTATCGGTATGGATTGGTTATGTAAGAACCATGCCGAGATTGCTTGTCACGAGAAGTTTGTTTGTTTACATCTTTCGTCTGGTGATGTCTTGCACGTCTATGGAGACCGACCTTCGAAAGGACTGAGGCTGATGTCATGCACACAAGCGAGCAGGTGCTTACGTAAACAGAACCTTGCTTTCTTGGCCCACGTGGTGGAACAAAAGAGCAAGGGGAAGAACATAAACGATGTTCCAGTGGTGTGTGATTTCCCCGATGTCTCTCCTGAAGATCTACCTGGTCTCCCACCTCCTAGAACCGTCGGACTCCAATACTACCTCAATCGCATCTGGGTTCCGGATCGCGATAATCTCCGTGAGCTCATCATGAATGAGGCTCACAAATCCCATTATTCCATTCATCCGGGCGCTGATAAGATGTACCATGATTTGCGTACAACTTACTGGTGGCCTGGCATGAAGAAGGACATTGCTGTATATGTTTCTAAATGCCTTACTTGTACGAAAGTTAAGGCTGAACATCAACGTCCTTCAGGACTCTTAGAACAACCCGAAATCCCAGTTTGGAAATGGGATAGCATCGCTATGGACTTTGTTACTAAGTTACCTCGAACACCTTTTGGTCACGACAGTATCTGGGTGATTGTCGATTGTTTGACCAAATCCACCCACTTTCTTCCTATTCGTGAAGATTATAAAGTGGAAAAACTTGCTCGAATCTATACTGATGAGATTATATGCCGTCATGGCATACCTCTTGACATAATCTCTGACCGTGATGGTCGTTTTACTTCACATCTTTGGCAAACTTTTCAATCCGCTATGGGTACTCATTTGAATCTCAGCACGGCCTTTCATCCTCAAACGGATGGACAGACCGAGCGCACTATTGAAACCCTAGAGGATATGCTCCGTTCTTGTGTCATCGACTTTGGTGGTAACTGGGATGTACACTTACCATTGATTGAGTTCTCGTACAACAACAGCTATCATTCCAGTATTCAGATGGCTCCTTTCAAAGCTTTGTATGGCCGCAGGTGCCGGTCTCCTCTCAGCTGGCATGAGATTGGTGACAAGCAGTTTACTGGCCCTGAAATAATCCAAGAGACAACGAATAAGATTCTTCAGATCCGTGATAACTTAATCAAGGCTAGGAGCAGACAAAAGACCTATGCTGATAATAGGCGTAAGCCTCTGGAATTTTATGTTGGTGACCGAGTTCTTCTCAAGTGTAACATCCGTCAAAATAGATTCCCTAAATCCGACCCGTTTTTAAAGATTCGAATCCTAACATTTGAAACCACGGAAGTTTTCACGGAATAAATAATCGTTGGAATATTTTATCTTAAGTCGGTTATAAATGTGGTTATTTATTTTATTTGTTCGATTAATTAAAATAATTAATAATGAAAGTCTTGTTTGTTTTTTTTATAATAATAATAATAATAATAACCTAGTTAGTTAACTAAGTTATTTATACAACCATTTTCTCTTTGGGGCATTATGAAAACCCTACAAACCAAATAAAGCAGCCAACATCTCCTTCCCCCTCGTTCACATTCACAGCCACCACACAAACCCTAGACAAACACCCATCTATCTCCCTCACATCTCTCTCTCACTCCTGCTCCGATGAAGACCACCGGCACCACCCTTTCTTCTCCGGCCGCACCACAACTCACCTCTCTCCTACTCCGGCTAACCTCCACAACACCGCCACCTTATCTCTCCGCCTCAAACCACCGCACTCAACCCCTCCCCCTCTGCTCAACTAAACGGCCGACCACCACTGTGGTGGTGGCGGCGCACGACGGCGCGACGGCCAAGAACAGAGGAGAGAGAGAGACGAGACGGGAGAGAGAAAAGGCGGCGGCGATTCAGTTCAGTTCGGGTCGAGTTCTGGTTTGGATTCAGTCCCAGCTCAAAATTCAGGCTTTATTGGATTCGAGTTCGATCGGACTCGGGTCAGCTGTGGTTATTCCGGTTCAGGTAAGGTTTTGATTTTATTTGATTTAGTTTTCGGTCTCGTGTTTGAGTTCCAGTCGGTTCGGGTTCTGATTCAGTTTATGTGTCGATTTCAGGTCAGAATCTGATTTGGGGTTTGTTTGTTTAAGTGTCGATTCAAGTTTCATTTCAGTTTTGTTTTGGGTTGGGTTGCGACTAGAGGTTCGGGTCGTCGGTCAAGGGCAGTCAACGAGTCCACGCGGGCAGTTTCGGGTGTGGGTCAGAAAGTCAAGCTCGGTCAACATCAGATGCGGTTCGGTTCAGTTTAGGTCATGACTCGGTATATTGGCGCGAATATAAATTATATTGTTTGGTATCTATTTTTTATTAATTTTTTTTAACACGGAACCGCACCTTACGTAATTTGTAAACATAAAAGATAAGTAAATATATCTATATTGTTTCGTTTTATGCTTATTGAATCTTGAAAATTATAACGACAACTTGCGTTGTCGGGATCGTCCAAAAACAGAGGAAACTCTGCCCGTTTTTCGTAAAATTCCATAAAATGAAATGCGATAGTTTTATAAATCGAAATCTATCAAATTCTATTAATTTTTATAAAAATAGATAGAAATGAATATTTATTTGACGTACTTCCATAACATTTTTTTTATAAACTTAATTTAGATTATTACTCAAACTATATAAAACATATATGTTTATAGGGGAAGGTTCATTTGAGAAGAAATTTAATGTGAGAAGAAAAAAGAAGAAATGGCATATTAGTAAAATACTATTTCATTTATAACTCATGTCATTAATTTTTAACTCTTTAATTAATTAGCAAACTAATCATTAATTATCCTACATATAATTTACAAAACCTACACACATCAAATTTTTCCTACATTTACCCTACACATTATAGAATTTTATCCTACACAGTCGAAATTTATCCTACACACCTCGAAATATATCCTACACAACTAGTAATTTATTCTACACTTGAAATTAAGTTGTTTTTTTTTAATTTGGAAAAAGTATATATTTTGAAAAGGAGTTACAAATTTAATTTAGTTAGTTATTAAAGTGAAAGAATACAAATTAATGATTTTTGTAAGTTTACCAATATACCCTTATATTAAAATTAAATACAAATATTAAATGAAGTGAAATGAAGCTTTCTAATTGGTTGAAACTTCTTCTTTTCTCTTCTTACAGAAAAATTCTTCTCATTTGAACCCTCCATTATGTTTATATATATATAAATATATATCAACTGGTCATACTTGTATTCCACTTC
Organism: Helianthus tuberosus; assembly: GCA_030545235.1. Lineage (NCBI taxonomy): Eukaryota > Viridiplantae > Streptophyta > Magnoliopsida > Asterales > Asteraceae > Helianthus > Helianthus tuberosus. The sequence goes on along the minus strand of CM060427.1, from coordinate 47,195,562 downwards.
AAATCCTCTGTCTTATCCCGTTTATTTATGCACCAACGTTTGCCCCTATAGGGTGACATCGGTGTTCCATCCTCCTAACCTCACACTCGTCGGCACTTGGATAATCGGAAGACTTAGCAATTATGTGAGTACACTCGACCCATTTACATTTTAAACCACTTTTGGGTTGTAACATGTTACCATACAAAAATTACACTTGCACACACTTAAACATACTTTGTGAACTCAATCCAATATACATGCTACTTGTTATGCTAGATAATACATGCTTTATGCCATTACTATTCTATGCCCTCGCTTAACAATTATAGCGCTATAGGAGTAGCACACCACCCGTCGGGGGTTTGTTAAGTCAATATACTAAACGGTCTCGTCACTTTTGTGGCGAGGGATGCTAAATACTAGTGGACACTTTGGGTTAGACGTAATGTTATGCATGCTAGTTACCTTGTATACAAATTGCCATGTGGATTCGAGTAAATGCTTTATACTTATGCTATATTATTTAAACCTTGTGAACTCGCCTTTGCTTTTGCATTGAACTTTATTTTAACATGTTACAGGTTGATGATGATGATGCTATGAAATGGAGTAGCGTTGATGCCTAGATACACATATAGACGTTTAGGTTTAAATGTTGTATCAATTTTGCTTATGTTGTTATGTATTTCTTTTGAACTTGTTGTTATTTGAATTCCTTGTAATGTTGACAATTTACTTTATGAAATGAAATCGGTTTATTAAATATTGACACAAATAGTGTATGAAGTCTCTAGCAATCTTCACACTTCGTCCCATCCCGATGTTTCCGCCATTGGTTGGGGTGTGACAGATTGGTATCAGAGCCATAACTATAGGGAATTAGGAAAAGTAGGAATGCTTTAACCTAGTCTATAGTTTTAGACCTTTATTCTTGTGTTTTGTTTGAAACTACTTGCATGCTACTTTATTTGCTTTTATTTATTCTCTTTCGATCTTTTAAACATATATGTCACTTTTGTTTTAACACTCGAAATGCTATACTTGCTTTATTATGTGTTATTGCTTGTTTAATTGTTCTTTTCCTTATGTGTTACTCTTGGCATACATTTTTATGTGTAAATATTTGCTTCATTATTCCTCAACTTATGCTTTGCTAATGCATTTTACTCCGTTTTACTAAAACTTGAGAACACTTATATTATACAAACGAGACGAGTTTGCCAAAGTAGGCGTGAAACCCACAATTCGGTAGACGACTCTCATTCCGCTTGATTCTATTTTTACACGAAATTCACCATTAAGTTAGGAGTGAAATCCACATCTTAATGGTAATTTCGAATTTTAAAATTTCAAATTCTCGTGGACCCTCGTCAACAAGTCGAAATTAAATTTTGACCCGATGAGTACCAGCCACACTTAGGGTATGAAATCGTCAAGTTAGGGGTGAAACCCGCACCTTTTCGACTAGTCCCGCTCCTCGATTTTCAAAAATCCCGCCAAGTCTCGAATTTTCGATTGATTTGGAACATGTAGTAACTGGAAGGGTGAATACCGTAAACCGAGATATCGGTGAGAGTATTCCACCTATTAGGCCAAAGCATGTTTCTCAAATTCTAAGAAATTTTCGACCACTTGGTTTAGTCAAAGTTCCGTTTTGGAACAGTCCAATTTTAATCAAACCTATACTTTACTATCATCGCTTTTATAGGATATAATTTTCTAGTTTCAAATCCAAATTTATTTTCGAGATCATTTTCTCACACACACATCATACTAAATCTTTTCATACATTTATACATATGCATGATTTTAAAACGTCACTCAATTTTGTTTACATTTCTTGTAACACCAAAATGGAGACATATCATCGAGATAGGAGTGATTTCCTTACCTTGACGATTAACTCCTTCTTTTCTTAAAACGACTTCACCGACGAGTTAGGGGTGATTCCCTTACCTAGGTGATCGTTACCAAAATTTTCTTTCAAAGGAGACTTCATCATACAACACAATCATATTTTACACCTAAATCGTTTATCATTCGTCAAAATCCCTACTTATGTGAATTTCAAAATTTATTATTTTATCGAACGTATTCTTTATCTCATAATCTATTTCACGCAAATCATATACACAAAACTTCTTGATCATGCCTTAGAACGTTTTATTACCCGAATTTCAAAACCCTATGAAATGCTACCTATCAACTTAATCGGTTCAATGAATCTCTTGCCCATGAACTTCATACTCAACCTAATCACAAACACACGCTCACATTTTATCATCATTTCAAAGACTTTGTTCGCAATCAAAAATCAAACTAGCCATTTCATTTTCCTATAAGAATCTTATAGTCATTATAAGATCATTTTTCTAAAGTCCTTTTCAAAATCAATAAAACGTTTTATTAAAAAAAAACACTTTTCAACGATCACTAAGTTCAATATGCATAAAATTCCCTTTAAGAAGCAACGTTTTCACAAGAACCTCCTAATTTCAAATTTCCTATTTTAATGCAAGACCCTTTAAAACGATGCGAACTTACCATTTTCAAAACCCTTTACATACACCGCTCAAGATGTCAATTAGATTCCAAACACGTGGGCAAGAAGACTTCATAGAGGCCAACGCTTTTCAAGTTACGTAAGTTCTTTTGAAACAAGAGTAGCATTTCCGTTCTTTTTACAAAATCAATAAACGCGTTATATACTTTTGATATTCACGAACTAGATTTTTCATTCCAAATCAAGCCTAAACTAATTTGATTTGATAAACTCAACGCGATACTCAAACAACTATACATACATATCGTCGCACTTGTTTTATTCTATGTCTCAAGACGATTTTCTTATATCATTTGTTTTACATACTCAAACTTCTCAACCATTTTATATGCATAAGTTTGTCGCATTCAATACATGTCACACACGAAATTATCGTCATTTATGTCTACTCACATTTTCATGCTCATACTCATACGTTTTAAGTCCGTGCTTACGTACTTATACATACTTATACTATTACTTATATTCATACGCATGCTTACATACATACTCATGATTCATACATTCGTACCCGTACGCGAGCGGAATCCAAAGGATTCGCTTACGTGGGTCCCATACATACTTAAGCATGGACTTGCTTACATACTACATTCTTATACGTACACGTTCTTACTTTTCAAATTTGTGTATACCCTGATTCATCCACAATTAGTACAAGCTATGCGGATCATGCGACGATCAATGTAATCGCGGGTGCACAGGGATTATAGTGACAGGCGTATGAGAACCATAGAGTGTACTACTGTGTATGGTAAGACACGGAACGTAACATGACACGGAATACGAAACGGACCTCACATGGTAAAAACATGGTGGATACGCCGCTGGTACTTCCTATATATATGTGTTTTCATCATGTTACCCAACTTTCGTAAAACGTGCCATGAGAAATTCGGTGTTTTACAGACCTTTTAGACCTAATACAAACTATAAACAACTCACAAACGCATTATATCCGATTATCCATGGCGAGACTTCATTCTTAACGCGCTACTTTCGTCTAATCAATACTTAAGCCATTCATATACTCGTATTCGTCTATTAGACCAATCGCTCACTTTTATATCTCCCATTATTCTCCATTATTTTCTGTCTTTTACACGGACCCCGTTCGCAATCAAGTCGGTTTAAACGTTCGAATCCTAACTTACCTCCTTACTTTTAAAGCTATCTTTCTATTCTCTGTTCATATGAAAACAATTTCCTTAAACAAACATTATGATCAATCCTCATCTATTCTCTCTTTTGAATCTGTAGATGTCATCTTTTCAAAAGTCTTCATCTTAGATTTCGAGGACGAAATCTCCTAAAGTAAGGGAGACTGTAACATCCGTCAAAATAGATTCCCTAAATCCGACCCGTTTTTAAAGATTCGAATCCTAACATTTGAAACCACGGAAGTTTTCACGGAATAAATAATCGTTGGAATATTTTATCTTAAGTCGGTTATAAATGTGGTTATTTATTTTATTTGTTCGATTAATTAAAATAATTAATAATGAAAGTCTTGTTTGTTTTTTTATAATAATAATAATAATAATAATAATAATAATAATAATAATAATAACCTAGTTAGTTAACTAAGTTATTTATACAACCATTTTCTCTTTGGGGCATTATGAAAACCCTACAAACCAAATAAAGCAGCCAACATCTCCTTCCCCCTCGTTCACATTCACAGCCACCACACAAACCCTAGACAAACACCCATCTATCTCCCTCACATCTCTCTCTCACTCCTGCTCCGATGAAGACCACCGGCACCACCCTTTCTTCTCCGGCCGCACCACAACTCACCTCTCTCCTACTCCGGCTAACCTCCACAACACCGCCACCTTATCTCTCCGCCTCAAACCACCGCACTCAACCCCTCCCCCTCTGCTCAACTAAACGGCCGACCACCACTGTGGTGGTGGCGGCGCACGACGGCGCGACGGCCGAGAACAGAGGAGAGAGAGAGACGAGACGGGAGAGAGAAAAGGCGGCGGCGATTCAGTTCAGTTTGGGTCGAGTTCTGGTTTGGATTCAGTCCCAGCTCAAAATTCAGGCTTTATTGGATTCGAGTTCGATCGGACTCGGGTCAGCTGTGGTTATTCCGGTTCAGGTAAGGTTTTGATTTTATTTGATTTAGTTTTCGGTCTCGTGTTTGAGTTCCAGTCGGTTCGGGTTCTGATTCAGTTTATGTGTCGATTTCAGGTCAGAATCTGATTTGGGGTTTGTTTGTTTAAGTGTCGATTCAAGTTTCATTTCAGTTTTGTTTTGGGTTGGGTTGCGACTAGAGGTTCGGGTCGTCGGTCAAGGGCAGTCAACGAGTCCACGCGGGCAGTTTCGGGTGTGGGTCAGAAAGTCAAGCTCGGTCAACATCAGATGCGGTTCGGTTCAGTTTAGGTCACGACTCGGTATATTGGCGCGAATATAAATTATATTGTTTGGTATCTATTTATTATTATTTTTTTTAACACGGAACCGCACCTTACGTAATTTGTAAACATAAAAGATAAGTAAATATATCTATATTGTTTCGTTTAATGCTTATTGAATCTTGAAAATTATAACGACAACTTGCGTTGTCGGGATCGTCCAAAAACAGAGGAAACTCTGCCCGTTTTTCGTAAAATTCCATAAAACGAAACGCGATAGTTTTATAAATCGAAATCTATCAAATTCTATTAATTTTTATAAAAATAGATAGAAATGAATATTTATTTTGACGTACTTCCATAACATTTTTTTTATAAACTTAATTTAGATTATTACTCAAACTATATAAAACATATATGTTTATATATATATATAAATATATATCAACTGGTCATACTTGTATTCCACTTCAAATCCTCCGTCTTATCCCGTTTATTTATGCACCAACGTTTGCCCCTATAGGGTGACATCGGTGTTCCATCCTCCTAACCTCACACTCGTCGGCACTTGGATAATCGGAAGACTTAGCAATTATGTGAGTACACTCGACCCATTTACATTTTAAACCACTTTTGGGTTGTAACATGTTACCATACAAAAATTACACTTGCACACACTTAAACATACTTTGTGAACTCAATCCGATATACATGCTACTTGTTATGCTAGATAATACATGTTTTATGCCATTACTATGCTATGCCCTCGCTTAACAATTATAACGCTATAGGAGTAGCACACCACCCGTCGGGGGTTTGTTAAGTCAATATACTAAACGGTCTCGTCACTTTTGTGGCGAGGGATGCTAAATACTAGTGGACACTTTGGGTTAGACGTAATGTTATGCATGCTAGTTACCTTGTATACAAATTGCCATGTGGATTCGAGTAAATGCTTTATACTTTTGCTATGTTATTTAAACCTTGTGTACTCGCCTTTGCTTTTGCATTGAACTTTATTTTAACATGTTACAAGTTGATGATGATGATGCTATGAAATGGAGTAGCGTTGATGCCTAGATACACATATAGATGTTTAGGTTTAAATGTTTTATCAATTTTGCTTATGTTGTTATGTATTTCTTTTGAACTTGTTGTTATTTGAATTCCTTGTAATGTTGACAATTTACTTTATGAAATGAAATCGGTTTATTAAATATTGACACAAATAGTGTTATGAAGTCTCTAGCAATCTTCACACTTCGTCTCATCCCGATGTTTCCGCCATTGGTTGGGGTGTGACAGATTGGTATCAGAGCCATAACTATAGGGAATTAGGAAAAGTAGGAATGCTTTAACCTAGTCTATAGTTTTAGATCTTTATTCTTGTGTTTTGTTTGAAACTACTTTCATGCTACTTTATTTGCTTTTATTTATTCTCTTTCGATCTTTTAAACATATATGTCACTTTTGTTTTAACACTCGACATGCTATACTTGCTTTATTATGTGTTATTGCTTGTTTAATTGTTCTGTTCCTTACGTGTTACGCTCGACATACATTTTTATGTGTAAATATTTGCTTCATTATTCCTCAACTTACGCTTTCCTAATGCATTTTACTCCGTTTTACTAAAACTTGAGAACACTTATATTATACAAACGAAACGAGTTTGCCAAAGTAGGCGTGAAACCCACAATTCGGTAGACGACTCTCATTCCGCTTGATTCTATTTTTACACGAAATTCACCATTAAGTTAGGAGTGAAATCCACATCTTAATGGTAATTTCGAATTTTAAAATTTCAAATTCTCGTGGACACTCGTCAACAAGTCGAAATTAAATTTTGACCCGATGAGTACCAACCACACTTAGGGTACGAAATCGTCAAGTTAGGGGTGAAACCCGCACCTTTTCGACTAGTCCCGCTCCTCGATTTTCAAAAATCCCGCCAAGTCTCGAATTTTCGATTGATTTGGAACATGTAGTAACTGGAAGGGTGAATACCGTAAACCGAGATATCGGTGAGAGTATTCCACCTATTAGGCCAAAGCATGTTTCTCAAATTCAAATAAATTTTCGACCACTTGGTTTAGTCAAAGTTCCGTTTTGGAACAATCCAATTTTAATCAAACCTATACTTTAGTATCATCGCTTTTATAGGATATAATTTTCTAGTTTCAAATCCAAATTTATTTTCGAGATCATTTTCTCACACACACATCATACTAAATCTTTTCATACATTTATACATATGCATGATTTTAAAACGTCACTCAATTTTGTTTACATTTCTTGTAACACCAAAATGGAGACATATCATCGAGATAGGAGTGATTTCCTTACCTTGACGATCAACTCCTTCTTTTCTTAAAACGACTTCACCGACGAGTTAGGGGTGATTCCCTTACCTAGGTGATCGTTACCAAAATTTTCTTTCAAATGAGACTTCATCATACAACACAATCATATTTTACACCTAAATCGTTTATCATTCGTCAAAATCCCTACTTATGTGAATTTCAAAATTTATTATTTTATCGAACGTATTCTTTATCTCATAATCTATTTCACGCAAATCATATACACAAAACTTCTTGATCATGCCTTAGAACGTTTTATTACCTGAATTTCAAAACCCTATGAAATGCTACCTATCAACTTAATCGGTTCAATGAATCTCTTGCCCATGAACTTCATACTCAACCTAATCACAAACACACGCTCACATTTTATCATCATTTCAAAGACTTTGTTCGCAATCGAAAATCAAACTAGCCATTTCATTTGCCTATAAGAATCTTATAGTCATTATAAGATCATTTTTCTAAAGTCCTTTTCAAAATCAATAAAACGTTTTATTAAAAAAAACACTTTTCAACGATCACTAAGTTCAATATGCATAAAATTCCCTTTAAGAAGCAACGTTTTCACAAGAACCTCCTAATTTCAAATTTCCTATTTTAATGCAAGACCCTTTAAAACGATGCGAACTTACAATTTTCAAAACCCTTTACATACACCGCTCAAGATGTCAATTAAATTCCAAACACGTGGGCAAGAAGACTTCATAGAGGCCAACGCTTTTCAACGTACGTAAGTTCTTTTGAAACAAGAGTAGCATTTCCGTTCTTTTTACAAAATCAATAAACGCGTTATATACTTTTGATATTCACGAACTAGATTTTTCATTCCAAATCAAGCCTAAACTAATTTGATTTGATAAACTCAATGCGTTACTCAAACAACTATACATACATATCGTCGCACCAGTTTTATTCTATGTCTCACAACGATTTTCTTATATCATTCGTTTTACATACTCAAACTTCTCAACCATTTTACATGCATAAGTTTGTCGCATTCAATACATGTCACACACGAAATTATCGTCATTTATGTCTACTCACATTTTCATGCTCATACTCATACGTTTTTAGTTCGTGCTTACGTACTTATACATACTTATACTATTACTTATATTCATACGCATGCTTACATACATACTCATGATTCATACATTCGTACCCGTACGCGAGCGGAATCCAAAGGATTCGCTTACGTGGGTCCCATACATACTTAAGCATGGACTTGCTTACATACTACATTCTTATACGTACACGTTCTTACTTTTCAAATTTGTGTATACCCTGATTCATCCACAATTAGTACAAGCTATGCGGATCATGCGACGATCAATGTAATCGCGGGTGCACACGGGATTATAGTGACAGGCGTATGAGAACCATAGAGTGTACTACTGTGTATGGTAAGACACGGAACGTAACATGACACCGAATACGAAACGGACGTCACATGGTAAAATCATGGTGGATACGCCGCTGGTACTTCCTATATATAAGTGTTTTCATCATGTTACCCAACTTTCGTAAAACGTGCCATGAGAAATTCGGTGTTTTACAGACCTTTTAGACCTAATACAAACTTTAAACAACTCACAAACGCATTATATCCGATTATCCATGGCGAGACTTCATTCTTAACGCGCTACTTATTCTAATCAATACTTAAGCCATTCATATACTCGTATTCGTCTATTAGATCAATCGCTCACTTTTATATCTCCCATTATTCTCCATTATTTTCTGTCTTTCACACGGACCCCATTCGCAATCAAGTCGGTTTAAACGTTCGAATCCTAACTTACCTCCTTACTTTTAAAGCTATCTTTCTATTCTCTATTCATATGAAAACAATTTCCTTAAACAAACATTATGATCAATCCTCATCTATTCTCTCTTTTGAATCTGTAGATGTCATCTTTTCAAAAGTCTTCATCTTAGATTTCGATGACGAAATCTCCTAAAGCAGGGGAGACTGTAACATCCGTCAAAATAGATTCCCTAAATCCGACCCGTTTTTAAAGATTCGAATCCTAACATTTGAAACCACGGAAGTTTTCACGGAATAAATAATCGTTGGAATATTTTATCTTAAGTCGGTTATAAATGTGGTTATTTATTTTATTTGTTCGATTAATTAAAATAATTAATAATGAAAGTCTTGCTTGTTTTTTTTATAATAATAATAATAATAATAATAATAATAATAATAACCTAGTTAGTTAACTAAGCTATTTATACAACCATTTTCTCTTTGGGGCATTATGAAAACCCTACAAACCAAATAAAGCAGCCAACATCTCCTTCCCCCTCGTTCACATTCACAGCCTCCACACAAACCCTAGACAAACACCCATCTATCTCCCTCACATCTCTCTCTCACTCCTGCTCCGATGAAGACCACCGGCGCCACCCTTTCTTCTCCGGCCGCACCACAACTCACCTCTCTCCTACTCCGGCTAACCTCCACAACACCGCCACCTTATCTCTCCGCCTCAAACCACCGCACTCAACCCCTCCCCCTCTGCTCAACTAAATGTGAGATTAAATATATTACTTATGTAATATTTAATCTTGTAGCCTTATAATCATTTATATTATATTAGATCAAAATATATTAATAACCTATTAATAATTAGTTGGTAATTGTTGATGGACCATATTGCCCTTATTAACTATTCAGGTTTCCTCTTGGGTGTATAAATAAGGGGCTTATTAGAGAGTTAAAGGGTTAGACACATTACACAATTACAACCCTCATAACATCAATCGTATCTCTCTCTCCCAACCGATTCTTCCCTAGTATCGGTTTCATCACCATCATCACTTTACACCCTAAGGAGGAACCGGATCACCTTGACAAAGATGTCGAACTCAATGGCTGGATCTCTGACTGGATTCTCTACTGCTTTGAATGCTATAACAGGTATGTGTTTCATGTTTTCCATTACGTTTAAACAGAACTGATCAACATGTGGTATCAGAGCATATGTTGATAAATCAGTTCTGGTTTTCGTATCCATTATTCTGGGATCAAAAATCTGGAAAATGGAAGTTTTTTAAAGCCTTAAAATCAAAACTGTTTTCGAGTTCCTTGTTGCCGAAATCCCTGTTTTCGGAAAAGGTTATTTGATAAATTGACTCGAAATCATAAAGGGTTAAACTTGTTGTCACGAAATCCATTACAAAACCATTAAAATTCAGGTTTCGGATTTCCAGAATTATGTTTTAAATTTATTAGGGTTCATCATAATGTTCTAAGAAAAATCGAAAATTCCATAAATTTTGGAATCTAATTTAGATTAGTGGGTGTTTTTCATGATTTTGATCTTAATTTTATCTATTAAATTTTCGAAAACTGTTAATGGATTTTCAGTTATTATTTTCGAAATCTTTTGATAAGATTAGATCAGAAATAAAATAGGAAACACTATCCCACAATCCCTCAAATTTCGATTTTCAGTTATTATCACAATAAACAACTGTTAACAGAGGATTCGAGACCATCAGACTATGACTCGAGACCATCAGATCTCGACTCGAGACTACAAGGTCTCGACTCGAGACCACAAGGTCTCGACTCGAAATCATAAAGGTCATCAAATCTTTACAACTCGAGAACAGAAGCTTACAACTTGAGACCATCAGGTCTCGACTCGAGACTACAAGGTCTCGACTCGAGATCATAAGGGATCAAAACTTCACAACTCGAGACAACAGTCTCGACTCGAGATCACTGCGTTTTCGACTAAAGGCTTCATTCTTCGCCACTCGAGACCATGGTTGCGACTCGAGATCTCAGTATGGACTCGAGATCTCATAAAACACACTACTCAAAACCATGATTACGACTCGAGACCAAGGTTGCGACTCGAGATCTCATAACTTAGTTCGATCCGCGCTAACAGGTGGTTTGCTATTAAATACTTGGTTTTGTTTATACTTAATTAATTAATCAGAATCAGATAATTTTTTTACAAAACCAAAATAACTTAACTTGAATGAGCTTCTGATGTATTAATTCTGGCCAAAGCTGATTTAATACATCTATTTATTGTTCAAGTATTATAAAAGCTATGTTAAGTATGCAATACAAACGTGAAATGTTTTAATTCTGGCCAAAGCTGATTTAATTCATTTATGTTTAGCATGCTTGACAAGTGCATAACTAAAGTGATTGTCTCATTTCTGGCCAAAGCTGATTTGTCACAATTACTTTGCACACATACTTAAATGATTACACTTCTGGCCAAAGCTGATTTGTCTTCATTCAAGTAGAATTTTACTAAGTCTATTATTTTGATGTTAGTAATAGACATTATCACAGCTTCATAATTAAAAATGGTCATTATTTATGCCTACCTTAGTATAACATGCCCTTAGATCACATTAGGACTTCTTTCTTAGTATCATAACTTGCTCATCTTATTTCCACTATCAGCACCCAATCAGGGGATTCCACCTTTAACTGGTGATAACTTTGCTGCATGGAAGGATGCCCTCATGCTTACACTTGGACTCTTGGACTTTGACTATGCTCTAAGAGAGAATAAGCCAGCGGACCTTACTGCTACAAGTACTGTTGCTGAGCAGTTACTTCATGATAAGTGGACTAGGTGTAACCGCATGTCTCTCATGTTCATGAAGCAGTCCATTCATAACTCAATTAGAGGGGCCATTCCTGATTCTGAAGTTGCTAAAACCTATTTGGCTTCTGTGGAGGATCAATTCAAGGGAACATCAAAAGCACACGCTAGCACTCTTATCCTCAAGCTGGTGACGACTAAGTATGATGGGAGGAGCGGCATTCGCAAACACATCATGATGATGCATGACATGGCCAATAAGCTGAAGGGCCTAGAGATGGAGATCAGTGATGGTTTTCTTGTTCACTTCATCATCACTTCGCTTCCTTCGTCCTATGAATCATTCAAGATCAATTACAACACTCAGAAGGACAAATGGACGATGAGTGAGCTGATCGCTATGTGCGTGCAGGAGGAAGAGCGTATGAAGATGGATCGCCATACTGATGTTGCTAACTTCACCACCTCCAGCTCTAAGAAGAGGAAGAACAATTATCAAAGAAAGGATGCTTCTAAGGTTCAAAAGCCAAATCCAAATCCTAATACAAGTGCACCTTCCAGCTCTAAGAACTCCTTAGGCAAACCCTATTGCAAGTTCTGTAAGAAAACAGGACATAAGCAAAAGGAATGCCCTGACTTCAAGGAGTGGCTGGCTAAGAAAGGTAACGATTTTTTCATGATACTTGAGTCCTTTAATTTAAATGTTCCTGCTAATTCTTGGTGGTTTGATTCTGGTTCTATGGTTCATGTTACCAATTCACTTCAGGGATTCCTTACAATCCGGAAGCTGGGAAGAAACCAAAGAACACTTAAAGTTGGAGATGATCGGGAATTAGAAGTGAAGGCCATAGGAACATTACAATTATTTTTGAAAACTGGTTTATGTATTAAACTTTATAATACCTTATATGTTCCTGAGGTAACTCGGAACCTTGTATCAGGACCAAAGTTAGACATGGACGGTTTTGTCGTTTCTCATGGTCATCACAAACTCTCTATTCTCTATGATTCCGTTGTTTATGGTACTGGCATTCTGGATGGTGGTCTCTATAGATTAGAACTAGATGATAATTTTTCCAAATCTTTGTTGTCATATAATATTAATGAATCACTCACAAAGATGAAACAGGTTCGAGACTTAGAGACTTCATCTATGTTGTGGCATCAACGTTTAGGCCACATCTCAAGAGAACGATTAAATCGTCTCGTAAAGGATGAAGTCTTACCTCCTCTCGATTTTACTGATTTTGGAACATGTGTCAAATGTCTCAAAGGCAAAATGACATTAGCGAATAAGAAAGGTGCCACTAGGAGCTCTAATTTATTAGAACTCATTCACACTGACATTAGTGGTCCTTATCAAATCGCTGGTATAACAGGACATACTTCATTTATCACTTTCATTGATGATTATTCTCGTTATATGTACTTGTATCTTATAAAGGAAAAGTCTGAATCTCTTACAACTTTTAAAGATTATAAAGCTGAAGTTGAAAAGCAATTAGATCGTCAGATTAAAGTTGTGAGATCAGACAGAGGCGGTGAATATTATGGAAGACATACTGATGTGGGTCAAGCTCCTGGTCCATTTTATGAGTTTTGTAAAGGCCAGGGGATTGTGAACCAATACACCATGCCTGGTACACCTCAGCAGAATGGTGTCGCTGAAAGAAGAAATCGTACCCTCATGAACATGGTGCGCAGTATGTTAGCCAACACTAATTTACCATTATTCCTCTGGACTGAAGCGTTAAAAGCAGCTGTTCATATACTCAATAGAGTTCCTTCTAAGTCTGTCCCTAAAACTCCTTATGAACTTTAGACAGGAAGGAAACCGAGTCTTAAATATATGAAAGTATGGGGCTGCATTGCTGAAGCAAAACTTTACAATCCTTTCCTAAGGAAACTTGACCCTAAAACAGTTACCTGCTTCTTTATCGGGTATCCTGATCATTCGAAGGGTTATCGTTTCTATTGTCCTTCCCATGTCACCCGTATTGTTGAAACCAAGCGTGCTGCGTTCTTGGAGGATTTCAAGGTCAGTGGGAGCAGTACCAACCCTTACGAAGAATTGCAAGAAGTACAAGACGCGGGGGGGAGAGACTCGTCGCTTACCATTACTCCGTTTACTCCTCTTGTACCCCATGCAACAACTGTACCTGAAGCCACTGCACAAATTCCATCTCCACAACCAGAACCCATTATACCTCATAACGAAGGCATATCAAACGCTCAAAACCAAGACAACGCTGAACCCGATAATCAACTCAGGAGGTCATCTAGGCAAAGAAGGCCTACTAATTGGGATGATTATGTTACCTACCTGACTGAAATGGATGCTGGAAAGCTCAATGATCCTATCTCTTATAATGAAGCCATTAGCAGTGATCAGTCTTCTGAATGGAATAAAGCAATGATTGATGAGCTTGAATCCATGAAGAAAAATGACGTTTGGGATTTAGTCGAATTACCCAATGGTGCCAAACCTGTAGGTTGTAAATGGGTGTTCAAAACAAAACTGGATCCGAATGGGAACGTTGAACGCTATAAAGCGAGATTGGTTGCAAAGGGCTACACTCAGAAAGAGGGAATTGATTATCAAGAGACGTTTTCACCTGTCTCTCGTAAAGATTCATTAAGGATCGTTATGGCCCTAGTAGCTCATTTTGATTTAGAGCTGCATCAGATGGACGTCAAAACTGCTTTCCTTAACGGAGAGTTAGACGAAGATGTTTACATGAAACAACCTGAAGGCTTTAAACCTGAAGGTCAGGAGCATCTAGTCTGTAAGTTGAAGAAATCCATTTATGGGTTAAAACAAGCATCACGTCAATGGTACCTCAAGTTTGATGAAGTCATGAAGAGGCAAGGTTTTATGAAGAATCAAGTGGATCAATGCACCTACCTCAAGATGAGTGGGAGTAACTTTACTATACTTGTCCTTTATGTAGATGATATTCTATTGGCAAGTAATAGTTTAGACATGTTGCATGAGTCGAAGCGTTTACTCTCGCATAACTTCGACATGAAGGATCTCGGAGATGCTTCTTACGTCATTGGCATCGAAATTCACCGAGATAGACACAAAGGGATCTTAGGATTGTCTCAAAAGACTTACATAGATCGTGTCCTTACACGTTACAACATGCAACAGTGCAAACCCTCCGTCGCTCCAGTAGTTAAGGGAGATGTTTTCGGTTCATTCCAGTGTCCGACAACAGAGGTTGAAAAGGAGCAAATGAGCCAGATACCTTACGCGTCAGTAGTCGGGAGCCTGATGTATGCTCAAGTCTGTACTCGCCCAGATATCGCTTACATTGCTGGAATGCTAGGTCGTTATCAGACTAATCCTGGCCTAGATCACTGGAAAGCAGCTAAGAAGGTCCTTAGATATCTGCAAGGGACGAAAGACTATAAACTGACTTATAGAAGAAGTGATCATTTAGAAGTGGTAGGTTATTCTGATTCTGACTTTGCTAAATGCAAAGATGACAAGAAATCCACTTCGGGCTACATCTTTATGTTAGCAGGCGGACCTATCTCATGGAAGAGTCATAAACAACAGTTAACTACAACTTCCACAATGATGGCAGAATACATTGCTGTTTACAACGCAACCTGTCATGGAATGTTGCTTAGAAATCTGATCACTGGACTCAAAATCGTTAATTCCATTTCTAGACCATTGAAGCTTTACTGTGATAACTCAGCTGCCGTTAGTTTCTCGAACAATAACAGTTCGACTGGAGCTGGTTTATATCTCGATACAAAATATTTGTTCGTACGCGAACGAGTTGAGGAAAATAATCTTTGTATTGAGTATATTAGTACTAAAGATATGCTTGCGGATCCGATGACTAAAGGTCTCCCACCTAAAGTTTTCGAAGAACATGTATCGAATATGGGACTTACTAAAGACCTTGTTTAATAGCATATTGTACTAGCTTATGTTTTAATTAATAAAATTTCCTCAGTTTGATTTTGTATGTCTCTAACATATGTTCTGCCGGTGTAATGACATATAGACAAATATAAATACAAATCAGACGCTAAAGGGCTTATACATATTTTGATCGTAACTGTTAGGTTTTAAATTGAGGCTATAGTATGACTAATGGGGGTCCTAAGTCGAATGATGATTCAACGGCTGTATTTCTCTGCTATAGTTCTTGGTTTAAGGCTAAAATGAGTGTTAACACCTGGCCAGGCTTACCTAATACTCATGATAAATGATTACTCGGCTAAGTGGGAGAATGTGAGATTAAATATATTATTTATGTAATATTTAATCTTGTAGCCTTATAATCATTTATATTATATTAGATCAAAATATATTAATAACCTATTAATAATTAGTTGGTAATTGTTGATGGACCATATTGCCCTTATTAACTATTCAGGTTTCCTCTTGGGTGTATAAATAAGGGGCTTATTAGAGAGTTAAAGGGTTAGACACATTACACAATTATAACCCTCATAACATCAATCGTATCTCTCTCTCCCAACCGATTCTTCCCTAGTATCGGTTTCATCACCATCATCACTTTACACCCTAAGGAGGAACCGGATCACCTTGACAAAGATGTCGAACTCAATGGCTGGATCTCTGACTGGATTCTCTACTGCTTTGAATGCTATAACAGGTATGTGTTTCATGTTTTCCATTACGTTTAAACAGAACTGATCAACACTAAACGGCCGACCACCACTGTGGTGGTGGTGGCGGCGCACGACGGCGCGACGGTCGAGAACAGAGGAGAGAGTGAGACGAGACGGGAGAGTAAGAGAGAAGGCGACGGTGATTCAGTTCAGTTCGGGTCGAGTTCTGCTTTGGATTCAGTCCCAGCTCAAAATTCAGGCTTTATTGGATTCGAGTTCGATCGGACTCGGGTCAGCTGTGGTTATTCCGGTTCAGGTAAGGTTTTGATTTTATTTGATTTAGTTTTCGGTCTCGTGTTTGAGTTCCAGTCAGTTCCAGTCGGTTCGGGTTCTGATTCAGTTTATGTGTCGATTTCAGGTTAGAATCTGATTTGGGGTTTGTTTGTTTAAGTGTCGATTCAAGTTTCATTTCAGTTTTGTTTTGGGTTGCGACTTGAGGTTCGGGTCGTCGGTCAAGGGCAGTCAACGAGTCCACGCGGGCAGTTTAGGTCAGAAAGTCAAGCTCGGTCAACATCAGATGCGGTTCGGTTCAGTTTAGGTCACGACTCGGTATATTGGCGCGAATATAAATTATATTGTTTGGTATCTATTTATTATTTTTTTTAACACGGAACCGCACCTTACGTAATTTGTAAACATAAAAGATAAGTAAATATATCTAGATTGTTTCGTTTAATGCTTATTGAATCTTGAAAATTATAACGACAACTTGCGTTGTCGGGATCATCCAAAAACCGAGGAAACTCTGCCCGTTTTTCGTAAAATTCCATAAAACGAAACGCGATAGTTTTATAAATCGAAATCTATCAAATTCTATTAATTTTTATAAAAATAGATAGAAATGAATATTTATTTTGACGTACTTCCATAACATTTTTTTATAAACTTAATTTAGATTATTACTCAAACTATATAAAACATATATGTTTATATATATATAAATATATATCAACTGGTCATACTTGTATTCCACTTCAAATCCTCCGTCTTATCCCGTTTATTTATGCACCAACGTTTGCCCCTATAGGGTGACATCGGTGTTCCATCCTCCTAACCTCACACTCGTCAGCACTTGGATAATCGGAAGACTTAGCAATTATGTGAGTACACTCGACCCATTTACATTTTAAACCACTTTTGGGTTGTAACATGTTACCATACAAAAATTACACTTGCACACACTTAAACATACTTTGTGAACTCAATCCGATATACATGCTACTTGTTATGCTAGATAATACATGCTTTATGCCATTACTATGCTATGCCCTCGCTTAACAATTATAGCGCTATAGGAGTAGCACACCACCCGTCGGGGGTTTGTTAAGTCAATATACTAAACGGTCTCGTCACTTTTGTGGCGAGGGATGCTAAATACTAGTGGACACTTTGGGTTAGACGTAATGTTATGCATGCTAGTTACCTTGTATACAAATTGCCATGTGGATTCGAGTAAATGCTTTATATTTATGCTATATTATTTAAACCTTGTGTACTCGCCTTTGCTTTTGCATTGAACTTTATTTTAACATGTTACAGGTTGATGATGATGATGATGCTTTGAAATGGAGTAGCGTTGATGCCTAGATACACATATAGACCTTTAGGTTTAAATGTTGTATCAATTTTGCTTATGTTGTTATGTATTTCTTTTGAACTTGTTGTTATTTGAATTCCTTGTAATGTTGACAATTTACTTTATGAAATGAAATCGGTTTATTAAATATTGACACAAATAGTGTTATGAAGTCTCTAGCAATCTTCACACTTCGTCTCATCCCGATGTTTCCGCCATTAGTTGGGGTGTGACATCAAGGTATCTCCCTGGAAGGGAGTAGTTCGTTTTGGTAAGAAGAGAATGCTTGCTCCTCGCTATGTGGGTCCTTTCAAGATACTCGAAAGGATTGGCAAGGTAGCGTACAGACTCGACCTGCCACAAGAGCTAAACAACGTACATCCAGTGTTCCACGTGTCCAATCTACCTAAATTCCTAGCCGACGAGGAACTGCAGGTTCCCTTCGAAGATTTGCAAATAAACGAAGCTGTACACTTCGTGGAGAAACCGGACGAAATCATGGATCAAGGAGTCAAGCGATTGAGGCGTAGCAAGATTCCCATTGTAAAGGTTCGATGGGAAGGAAAGTGTGGCGCCGAATTCAATTGGGAATTGAAAAGTGAGATGAAGGCCAAGTATCCGCAGCTCTTCGAGCAGTCTTCCTCTAAGATTTCCGGGACGAAATCTCCTAAATGAGGGGAGACTGTAACGCCCGGCGTCCCTAAACTTTAGACTCTTGGCAAGTTTAGCCCCTGGACTTTGCATTTTGTCAATTTTAGTCCCTGACCTATGTAGTCATTAATACTTTTGGTACTTAGGAAATTCTATATACTTGGAATGTCTAAATCTATATACTTGGAATGCCTAAATCTATATACTTGAAATGCTTAATTCTATATGTTTGGAATGCCTAATTCTATATACTTGGAATGTCTAAATCTATATACTTGGTGCTTGACTCTTGAGGCTCGTGAAACTTGAGACTTGGCTGAACGAGGGACTGGAGCCTTGTCACAGGCAGAAACTACGAAGCTTTTGAAATATTTTGTGTTATTACTATAATCTAGTTATACTATTACCCAATAGAAACGCAACGCAACGCTTAACGCGCGACCCAAATCAAAGACGGAAACGCGGAAAGGATGGATTGGCCGAGTGGCAATCCGATCGGATGACCACCCGATCGGATGGCCACTCAATCGAGTTGCCATCCGATCCGTGCACCGCCTTGAACTTCACACTTTCCCACACTATAAATAGGCCTGTCACATCAGTCCTTTACTGATGTTACAGCCTCACTCGACCCAGACACACGACACCACATTTCTTCGATTTCTCGGCGATTTCGGTACATTTTACTCTAGATTCTTGTACTTTCTTAATCTACACAACATTCTCTACGAGATTCTCCTTTGAAATCTCACTTTTCACCGTGAAATCTCTTAGATCTGAGTTCTTAAGGATGATGTCATCAATGGTGGTTTGTACAAACTACTATATGATGTCACTCCTGACAAAATCTAGCTTAGATCTAAGGAATTTCATGCGTTTTACACGAAATCTAAGCTAGATCTACATTTTTCAAGCTAAAACCTATGATTATCTTCATCTTTTCCTGAACTTTTACATAAGACGGTGAGATCCAGATCCAAACGGACTGTAGAGTTGAATATTAGTCTGGAGTCGGCTTAGAAAAGGGATTGTTACCGGAGAAGACGACTAGAGTAAGGGTTCTGACATGAACACCGTCATGAACGGACGGCTGAGCGGACTGGGGTGATTTCCACCCGATCGGATCGGCTGTACACTGAAGGGTTCACCATTGTCTTAGTACGTACCACGTCGTCGTTGCTTTAAACAGAAACTTAAAGTTTTTACAAATTCAGAACGGGACAAGGTAACCCGATCGAGTGGCAACCCGATCGGATAGCCATCCAATCGAACAGCCACTCGATCGAGTGACACTGGCCCTTAACCCTAAACCACTCTTGAAGCTTTGAAGTCCTGATCGTCGAGTGGCCGCTCGATCGGATAACCATTCGATCGAGCAGCCATCCGATCGAGGCAACTTTGTATCTTGAACATCGGATCGAGTGGTGACCCGATCGGATAGCCATCTGACCGGACAGCCATCCGTCCCCTTCACACCTTATTGAATAGAGTGGCAACCCGATCGGATAGCCATCCGTTCTCTCACACACTTGTCACCCAATCGACTGGCAATCCGATCGGATGGCCATCCGATCGGACAACCATTCGATCCAGTGACTGATCCGACACTTTGTTAAAATCTCGTTAAGCAATCACTGTGAGTATACTCGATCCTTTTTTGCTTTAAACTTTGGGATTTAACATGTATTCTACTAAACTACGATACTTGAGACTTTTCAAACTAAACTCTATCCTACTTGTATGTGAAACTTGTGATTCTTGTATTCTATTTGTGCTATGTGAACGTTTAATCCAGGGTGTGTAGTTCCGCCTTAACAATAGTAGCGTTATAGGAGATGCACCTCCCCATTATTCTCAGGGGTATTGTTAGGAGGATTCTAGTTTTCCTTGAGACTTGGGAAAACAATACAGCATCGGGATACTTTGGCTATCACTTGTTGGACTGCGAACACTAGCATAGCTGAAACTATTTTGTTACACTTACATATGGATATGCGTTGTTTTATTCTATTATGCTATTATTCAAACTTGTATACTCACCGGTACATTTTTGTACTGACCCTATTTTAATACATGTTGCAGGCTGATAGATGCTAGAATGCTTAGAAACTCGCCTAGTTTAATTCTAGAAACTTTTGAAAACAATGATTATGTCTGATTCGGTTGATACTATGTTTTTGATGAATGATGGTTGTTTAGACAATTGTTTTAAAATTTAATCTAATTATTATTGAAACTATTTAGTGTTATGGATACTCATGAGCAATCTGAACGCTTAGTGCTCGCACCCCGATGTTTCCACCATCGGTTGGGGTGTGACAATAGGTGCGTCTGATTATATGACTCAAAATTCATCTAATTTTTGGTCTTTTTTTTTTAATAATGGTATGTTTCATCAAATTGTAGTCAGTAATGGCAAAACCATACTCGTACATGGACACGGTACCCAAACCTTACCACCCCCGTTTCCACCCTTTAAATTAAACAATGTTCTATATGCACCATCCTTAGTCAAAAACTTGCTTTTAGTTCGTCGTTTTACAACTGAAAATCAGGTTTCTGTTGAATTTGATCCTTTTATTTTTCTTGTGAAAGATCTCAAGACTCGGACCCCTATCCTACAATGCAATAGCTTTGGGGATCTCTACACACTCGATCCTGCACAAGTCTCCCAGTTCACCTCTCCTATCACTTTTGCAGCCATCACTCAAGACCTCTGGCATCAACGACTCGGTCACCAGGACTCTAATTTATTTCATTCTCTAAAACAGTCTAATGTTATTAGTCATGGAACTTTAAAATCCAACTTTTTATCAATCTTGTGTGTTTGGTAAACATATTAAACTTCTGTTTATGGATTCTATTAATTCTACATCTTTGCCTTTTGATATCATTCATAACGATCTATGGACATCCCCAATTTTAAGTAGTGGGGGCCATCGTTATTACATATTCTTTCTTGGTGATTTTACTAATTTCTCATGGACTTATCCAGTTAGTAACAAATCACAAGTTTTATCCACTTTTACCACTTTCTACAAATTTATTATCACTCAATTTTGAACGAAAAAATATACAATTTCAATGTGACTATGGAAAGGAGTATGCCAACTCTCAATTCAAACAATTTTGAAACCACAATAGTATGCATTTTCGCTTCTCTTGCCCACACACCTCATCTCAAAATGGCAAAGCTGAATGTAAAATTCGATCCATAAACAACATTATTCGGACGCTCATTTCTCAATCCTCTCTACCAAACATTTATTGGCATCATGCTCTTGAAGTTGCCACTTACCTCCTTAATATCCTTCCTAGCAAACTTCTTAATTACCAATTCAAACTCAATGCCTTTACCTTTGCCCTCCTTCCTATGATCACCTACGCGTGTTCGTTTGTTTGTGTTACCTACTTATTCCACATACATCCATTCACAAACTTGAGCACCGCTCTATGCCTTGTGTCTTTCTCAGTTATCCTCCTAACAACCGCGGATACAAGTGTCTTAACCTTGCCATACATAAAATCATTCTCAATCGCCACGTTATCTTTGACAAAATGACTTTTCCATTTTCTAATCACCCCAAACCATCCATTCATACCTATCATTTTTTCACAAATCCCTTACACCCACTCTATTGGCCTCACCTTCAGCCCAATGATGATCTCGGCCTTACCCCACCCTACCAGCCCAACCATAACACATTACCATCTACACCTATCCACCCTTCCCATCCTCACGACCCACCCCCTTATCTATGACTAGCCCACCTACAAACACTGGCCCAACATCATCTCACCTTGGCCCAAGTGCGACCATTCCTATCTCATCTCACGCACCCTCTTCTTTTTGCACCTACAATCGGCGTCCATGGCAGCTTGTTAATGTTCCACTTCAACGGCCACCGCCCAATCCTCCTCCACCACCACCCCCACATTCATTCTAGCCTCCGGCTCCCCCTCCACCTCCACCACCTCGTACTATTTACACTTGTTCTATGGACGAAATACCTAAACAAAAAAAAACCTTTTAATCTACATACCACTCTCAACATTCCTCTCCCAAAAACACCCAAAGTAGCTTTGTCCACTTCGGATTGGTATAATGCCATGACTACTGAATTTAATGCCCATATTAAAAATAAGACATGGGAATTAGTCCCCCGTACATCGGACATGAATGTCATCCGTAGCATGTGGTTATTTCAGCACAAATTCAGGACAGATGGCACCTTGGAATGGTATAAAGCTCGGTTATTTTGTGATGGTAGCACTCAACAGATAGGTATTGATTGTGGTGAGACTTTTAGTCTGGTTGTTAAACCAGCCACTATTCGGACAGTTTAAACACTAGCTTTATCACAATCCTGGTCCATTCATCAACTGGATGTTACTAATGCTTTCCTACATGGAAACTTAAGTGAAACAGTCTACATGTACCAACCTATAGGATTTGGTCATCGTCACTTTCCAAATCATGTTTGTCGTCTACGAAATCTTTATAGGGTTTAAAACAAGCACCACGGGCTTAGTATCAACGGTTTACTGATTTTATTGTGACTGTTGGTTTTCAGCAGAGCAAGTGTGACAACTCATTGTTTATTTCTCATCATAGTCAGGACATTCATTGCCTACTTGCTTATTTATGTTGACGATATCATTCTCACCACGTCCAATGACAAGTTACGGGTTCATATTAGGTCGCGGTTAGCTACGGACTTTGATATGAAAGATCTTAGCCTGTTAAGTCACTTTTTGGGTATACCGTGAATCGCCTGCACAACCACATGTTTTTATCACAACAATCCTATGCTAAGGACATCATTGAACAAGTAGGAATGCACTCTTGAAAACCCATGGCTACCCCTATGGACATGAATTCTTAACTTAGTGCCACATCGAGTCCTTTTTTGATGACCCTACTTTGTATCGCAGTTTCACTGGTGCATTTCAGTATCTCACTTTTACTAGACTGGACATCAGTTATGCCATTCAACAAGTTTGTATGCACATGTATTCTCCTCAGATTGATTATTGGAATGCTTTGAAACACATTATTCGGTATCTTCAAGGCACTTCTTCTCTTGGTTTAACACTTAGGCCCTTTACGGATTTCACGTTACGAGCATATACATATGCTGACTGGGCTAGTTGTCCTGACACCCGCCGATAGACTTCTGGTTACTGCGTATATTTGGGTATAAATCTCTTATCTTGGTCTTCTAAACATCATAGTGTTGTCTTTATATCCAGTGTTGAGGTTGAATATCGAGGTGTTGCCAATGTTATGGCTGAACTTTGTTGGACACATAATCTTCTTTTACAATTACACCGCTCTGTCCTGAATGCAAGCTTCGTTCATTGTGACAATACTAGTGCTATATATCTTTCAGGTAATCCAGTTCAACATCAGCGTACCAAACACATTGAATTGGATATTCATTTTTTTCGTGATTTGGTTCAACGGGGTATTGTTCATTTATTCATGTCCCGTTTCGATACCAAATATTCGATATCTTCACTAAAGGCCTTCTAGGCCTTCTTCAGGTTCTATTTGATGATTTTCACTCCAGACATTCGACCTCCTCTCGCTTCGACTGCATGGGTGTAATAGATTAGATTATTATAATTATATTATAAACAATTATGTAATTGATTGTGTATATCTCTACCCCAAGATAGTGGATAGATTTTGTATTATTTATATGATATTGAGATCAATGAGAAGGCAAGGAGAATTATTATTCAACAATAACAAATTATATTGTATTGATAATATAATATGATCTATATGTTTGTCAAATCATTTTTTTTTTGTATTACACAACATAGTTTGCTTGCCGCAGTTGTATATGTTTATTGTTGGTTTTACGCAGTATAGCTTGCTTGCCACAGTTGTATATGTTTATTGTTGGTTTTGTATATGTTTATTGTTGGGTTACTTTACCCTTTAGAATGTGATGTTTTTTTTTTGTCGAATTATCTTTTTTTTTTTGTCTAAGTAAAGCATTGTTTTAATAAAATAATAGAATATTGATCATAACTCATTTTTAACAAAATTTTAAAGTTATAAACACATAAACATACCATGCTTTGCGATTTTTATTCAAAAACAAGAAACCTATCATGGATAATTATGGGATGGTGATAGAGGGACTCATACTGTAAAAGGTTTTATTTCCGTGCTAAGTGTAAGTAGTGGATACACTAATGGATCTAGGATTTTTGGTTAGTGGTGGGTAAAAAACAAGTCACTTAAAATAGATCAAATTAAACTGGAAAATTCTCTAGAGTTATTGACGTGTGTTAAAGAGTATATAAATAATGATGATTTTTAGCTGGTTTTTACACTAGTTTAAGTTTTAATTTTAGAAAACAAGATAAGATACTATCACTCAAAACATCATGCTTGAGCAAATGGACCTATCGTTGGCGTAATACAGTGATGGTATGATAGCGAGGTCATCCAAGGATACAAGAAACGGTTTTTGTAGATTTTTATAAAAAGACATAAAATAAATAAATAAAAGATAGTTTGTTTTTAAATCAGATTTAAGAAAGGGTTACTTGGGCTTTTAGTTCCCTAATTATGCCTTGTTAACTAAGTTTGTTATGGATTACAAGAGTTTACTTTAAATGATCACCATACGTCTTTGGAGGGTTAATCTCAGTACTCTGTGAGACAACCGACCAAAGTCGTTCTTTTAAGACCTAGTAAATAGTTGTGTTTAGTGATTACCGCCACATCTCAACCATATTGGACAGAATCAGTAGGGAAACTAACTGCAAGGTCTGAATCAGTTGGGAAACTATTTATCATTGGAGTTTTGTCTTAAGTAAAAATTAGTCATAAGGGGTTTATACCATCAATCACTATGGACCTCTTGGTTTGATCATATCTCTCCAAGAGTATTGAAGATGATATAAACCAAGTCCATGACGCTTAGATTTTACTACCACGCCAAGGCAACACTTTACCAAACCCAAAGTCTCAAACCAAAACCAAAACCAAAACCTCTAACCCTCTTTCAAGCAACTAACATGTTATTACTACATAGACATACAAAACATGAATGTTTGACTCAACCAATACAAGGTTATTAGTTTGTTTTTAAGGATTTTGAAAAGGAATATTGGATTTTAATAATCCTAGCTATTCGCCGTTGCTCGCCAACAGTCCCAACTTTAAAAATAACCACTGACAATCCTAACTTTTAACATATTGGCCTCCAATAGACCCTGACTAACAGAACCCTAACGTCGTTAGTCTCTGGTCACCGGAAAAAACGTTTTTTGTCAGGAAAACTCATTTTTTGGCCGGAACACTGAACATTTTTGTCCCATACCTCTTTGTAATCTTATTATGGATCTTTGGGAACCTTTTTCTAGTAAAAGCCTCAATTATTAAAGTCGCCGGAAAACTATTTTTTCGCCGGAAAACTCAACTTTTTGGCCGGAAAACTCAACATTTTCGTTCAAAACCTCTTTGTAACCTTAAATCGGATCTTTAGAAACATTTTTCTAGATGAAAACGGTTTTCCGGCGAACGGAGACTAACGGCGTTAGGGTTCTGTTAGTCAGGGTTCATTGGTGGCCAATATGTCAATAGTTGGGACTACCAGTGGTTATTTTTGAAATTGGGATTGTTGGCAGCCAACGTCGAATAGTTTTTGAAAACTCACTTTCAATATAGTAATATTAGTACTTAATTAGATTCACACACACACACACTCCTTGTCAATCCATAACTTTTTTAGTTAACTCCTCATCAAGGGGTTGTTTCCCCTAAGTAACCACAAGAACTTTAGCCACTCATGGATTAGAGATAAACTTTAACAAACTTGAAAAGATTATATTAATCATCTCAAGATTTAAAATTACCCAATGTTGTTCGTACAATCTTAATGACCTAAGAGAAAGTGGGTAGAATTAGGGGGTGTTTGGGATTGCTTAAAAAAATCCTTATATCCTTTTCCACCTCCTTATCTCCTTTTTAAAAAAGTCACTCCTTCCTGACTTTTTCATTTCTCCTTTCCTAAGCCTTAAAACCTCCTTTTCAATCCATTACCCAAACATCATTTTCTAAAAAAACTCCTTTTCTAAAAAGTTATAAGTCAATAAGTTGTTTTATAAGCAATCTCAAACAACCCCTTAGAGTATATTATGGAAGGGAAAAGAGAAGAATTGAGCAAGCAAAATGGTTGGGGTAAGCTTAACGTTTATAGGCTGGAGTTGGAAACCGGGCATGATCCGTGTCTGGGGTAAGTCTTAACCAAATCTGACCAGAAGTGAGGCACGACCCATGGTACTGAGACATACGTGTGGTCCACTCTTGTGGGTCCCACATAATCTTCAAAATCTTCTAGAGATCTTTTTGTCATTTTTTGGGCGAGGCACGAGGCATGCCTTGGCTACTTCACAGCAAATCTTCAAATAATTTTGCTCGGAATTGCTTCATTTGTCTGTTTTAGGCTTGATTTGTCCTGAAAATAAAAGATGAACTAAATTAAGCCTATTTCAAATATATTTTTTCAAGAAAACCATTGAAAATTAGGTTTATTTGGATACGGAAACATGTGTATTTATACGCATCCCAATCATCTCCCAACTAAATCCAATTATATAACCATCTTTGAAAATCAAATTGATGAGCATATTTTCACATCCTTGTAGATTTTACTACAAAAATTCAAGTCTCTCTTCTAATTCCAAATAACCAAAGAGGAATTTCCTTGTTTATGATTTAGAGACGAGATCAGTGCCCTAGTGTTGTACTGGTATTGAACCCGTACTGTATCAAAATATACCAAAAATGAAAACAAGTAAAAATAGAAGAATTTTATACTGACGGTACCAGTTCAGTGCCACTAGCGCAAAAATATTGAAACTCATTACTACTAGAATCAAAAACCTTGAAAAAAAAACGGTACGGGTAATGATTTTTATCAATTGGCATCAATTCAATATGATACGACATCCTTAGTACAATATTGGCATCATTACAATATTGGTATTCAATAAAAAATGTTCATCCTTAGTTCATTATCCGGTTTAATAATAATAATAATAATAATAATAATAATAATAGAATAAAGTGCAATTTGCGTCCCTGTGGTATCATACAAAAGTCAACTTGAGACCCTACTTAAAAAAAATTGGATACGTGTGTTCATGTGGTTTGCAATTCGTTATATTATGAGTCCCTGAAGCACTCACGGTTAGTATTAGACACTGAAAAGACTATATTACCCTTATTTCCTTTCAGTTGTGTCCCTATGGTTTATAACATATTTTCCTCTACGTCCCTATGCTTTACAATTTTTGTACCCACCAAATTCAAATACACCATTTCAATATGCGTCCCTGTGGTTTTTAATATTTCTCAACATCCGTCCCGCTTTACGAGTTTTTTTCTCTCCAATTTCAAATGTGTATTACTTTAACCGATAGCGATTATGAAAACATATTACGTAAACTACTAATTTTAGGGATAGTTTCCATACCTGTCATGGCGTTTAGGTTGAAGGTTGTGGAAATGGATTCTGGGGTTATTTGGATATGTTACCCAAAATAGCTACAAAATTAAACGAGTATTAACCAAAATAACTACACTAAATCAATGCGTATATAATCAAAATAACTACACAGTTCAACGCATATTTAACCAAGTTCACTAAACAACACTTATCAACATAATAATAATCAGTAATCAAGTTCACTACCTGCCACACATTGGGTATCGAAGGTTATCTGAGCTTCAAATGCCATCTGATCAGGTGATCGGGTTGTGCATTAAGAGGTGGGACTGGATCAGGTTGTGCGTCACTGGAAAAGAAGATCTGGTTATGCATCTGGGGGGTTGGGTTCGATCAAAGTTGTTGTCAGGGTGTGTAGTGGTGGTTGTCGGGGTGGTAGCAGGTGGTGGAGGGTGGAACGGTGGTGATGGGCAGTAGGTCAACCTGTGGTGAAGGTGGGTGAGAATGGGGGGGGGGGGGTATGGGTGTAGAGTGTTAAAAATGAGAAATGTGTGGGGTATATAACGTGGTTAGGGTTTTGTTGGATGCGAAATGACTGTTTTGCCCCTGATATAGTGTTTACCGCTAGCCACGTAACCGAATATTCTCACGACAATATGCTTCAGGGACTCAGACTGTAATGAATTGCAAACTGCAGGGACTCAAGTATCATTTTTTCAAGAGTAAACTGTAGTTTTACACCCTCTGGTTATAACCCGACATCAACTTTACACCCTATTTTTAAAATTAATCAACTTTACACCCCGTCGTTTCCTAATTGAATCAATGTTGGATCCTGCACCTAAACCCTGTCAAAATCAACCGTTATCCACTAACGGTCAAAGGGTAAAAGCGTCTACTTTACTTAGCCATATCAGTTACCCACCCTTCTTTTGTTATCCCATTTTTTTTTTGAAAGATCAACAAAAACTTTTTATTCCATATTCACCTGGACAACCAAACTATTGTCCAGATGATCGCCAGTTTTACAACCATTACATCACCATTATACACCAATGCTAAATAAATCGAAATTACACCGTTCACCCCATGAGATATTAACGTTCTTGACCCTGCTTTTTAACCACATGTACCCAACCATCTTGATTTCTTCTTTCATCCTATTCACACAAGGTTGTTTCCCTGTTATCCCATTTGATTTTACACCCTAAATTTCATACACACACGTTACTACTGCACTCCTTTTCACATTAAATCAAACATAAATGTGATGTCATTAGACAACAGCATCCAACAATGATTCAATCAGGAAACGACAAAATGTAAAGTTGATTATTTTCAAAACAGGGTGTAAAGTTAATACCAAGTATAACCAGATGGTATAAAAGTGCAGTTTACAATTTTTTTTTTCAAAATATAGATTCAAGTTGAATTTTGGAGGACTCAAATTGCAATTTACTCGTAATATTATCAACCGACCTAGTACACTATCTTTTGCAATTTCAAACACTCCCCTAGTGGAAGTTACATTCAAACTCTGCAACCATCAACACAAATCTATACAAATCTCTTCTTCACCATCACTCTATACAAATTCCTACTTACCATTACCACACACTCATTCAATCTCCATTTTCCAAATCAAACCACACTCTTCACAAAATTCACTCGTATTGAACCACTTTCGTTATCAGCAATAATGGCGGATGCTTCCAGTGACGCTAACGACATTGAAAAGCTCTACGTTTACGGCGAACGACTCAGCGAAGCCAAAGACAAGTCTCAGGTATGCAATGATTTGCATTTCTAGGGTTTGGTTAATCAGTTTTGAGAAATTGGGGTTTTATGTTGTTATTCTTATGTAGAATGTGGAGGATTACAATAGTATCATTGAGGCTGCAAAAAGTCCGAGTGTAAAGGCGAGGCAGTTGGCCGCTCAATTGATTCCGAGGTTTTTCAAGTTCTTCCCTGGGTTGTCAGGACCTGCAGTTGATGCTCATCTGGATTTGTGTGAAGCAGAAGAGCTTGGGGTTAGTACTTTTGTTCATAAAGTTAAATTAGGAGTTGTTGTTAATCTGATAATCAGTTTATTATAAGTTTGATGTGTAAGTAGAGGTGGCACTGGCATTTGGATGCAATAAGTAAACGTGTTCGTACAGTGGATAACTGATAAAGTAACAATTTAGTAATTTACAACACTTTACAAGAGTGACCTGTGTATTTGATGAATTACAGAATTGAAACACTAATATGGATAGAGGTGATCTAGTACGTAGAGTTGGTGTTCGTTTGTATAAGAATTCACGATAGTGTGAAGGATGCCAGGGACAATAATTTTAGCATACTGATTGATGGATATAACCAGTCTCACTCACATGCTTAGATATGTATCGATGACTACCTAGGCTACAAGGACAAGTTAATTGGGTTGTAAATGGGGTAACATTATTAGGGGTGTGTATAAAACCGAACTAACTGAACCGTAACCGAAATAACCGACTGGTCAGTTTTTTATATTTATGTCCGGTTATGGCTATTCTTCTTTGAAAACCGAAAATAACCAAACTGAACCGAACCAAATGTTTTAAGCATAGCGCAATCCATAGGTTTTTAAGCTAGTATTTAAGTCGGGACCAGAACTTTGATGAAGATTGGTGCTAGAACTTTTTGTGTTTTTTAATAAGAAGTTTGTTGAATTTAAAACTCTAGCCACTTTCTATTCGTAATTTCGTATGTATGCTTCCACATAACATGCGTCTACATGTGTTACTTTTGTTTTGGAATCGAATTCAATATGCATGTGGTAGTGATATATAATTGATAATTCGACTAAAATTAGATTAGCAAACTTGCTAAATCACTCAATGGACTTAGTACCAACAAGAGACTGGCAACATTAGTACGTACATTCAACTACCTGTAAACAAAAGTCCCATTTGGAACGATCCATATTGATCCCAATCTCACCAATTGACACTAATGTTCAGGGGTGAGCATGGTTCGGTTCGGTTATTAACCGGAACCATAACCGCACACTTCGGTTATAAAAAAATCATAAGCGTCCGGTTTCGGTTATTGGCTGTTAATTCGGTTTCGGTTCGGTTAGAGGTCTGTTTTTTTCATTATTTCTAAAGTTGGGCTTTAAATGTGTGGGTCTTGCAAAACTACTATAGGTAGTTGACTGGAAGTTCTAATGACTAATATAGCTAGTATCTTGTGTACTATATGCCTTTTCTTCATGTTTCATTGCTTCTCATTGTAAAAGCTGATGTTCTGACTAAAGAATAACCTTAAATCATGGGAATCTTGCGATGGCCTCAAGGCTTTGATTGATTATGAGAATGTATCTGGTAGTTGAAGAGGGGTTTGTACTTCAATACCATTCAATTTTTTATACAGTAGATTTCATAAGAATTGCTTCCAGTTGAAGACCTTACTGCTTAATATTTTTGGTTTCTCATTTTGTAAAAGATACGTGTACAAGCAATTCGTGGTCTTCCTCTTTTCTGCAAGGATACACCAGAGCATATTTCCAAGATTGTTGACATTCTTGCACAACTTCTCATAGCTGGTAAGTTAGGGTTTTATGTTTTTATGCTAATGGACTGCTATATAAGTTTATGACCTTGAGTACTTTAATACTTCCAGAAGAAAATGTTGAGCGGGATGCAGTGCATAAAGCTCTTATGTCCTTATTAAGGCAGGATGTGAAAGGTACATCAATAATGCTATATTCTTATTTATATGATTTGTACTAGATTAAATACCAATTTATTTAGTAAATTAACAACATATGCTTGCAGCATCCTTGACGGCATTATTTAAACACATTGAGAGCGTTGATGAACCAGCTACAGATGATAATCTTCGTGAGAGGACACTGATCTTTATCAGGGACAAGGTGAGAAGACCAATTTGTGATGCATGCTGATGAGTGTGATTTTAAATTTTTTTAAATGAAAATGGTGTCTAATTAAACGTTACAGGTGTTCCCTTTAAAATCCGAGCTCTTGAAGCCACAGGAGCAAATGGAAAGGCACATAACTGATTTAATCAAAAAAGTATGTTTCTCATTATTCTCATTGTATTATTATTGTTTACCATCTGTTTTGTTTATATATGTATGCTTTAAATTACACCTATATCTTACAGAGTTTACAAGACGTTACTGGAGCAGAGTTCAAGATGTTCATGGATTTTTTAAAAAGTTTGAGCATATTTG
Organism: Helianthus tuberosus; assembly: GCA_030545235.1. Classification (NCBI taxonomy): domain Eukaryota; kingdom Viridiplantae; phylum Streptophyta; class Magnoliopsida; order Asterales; family Asteraceae; genus Helianthus; species Helianthus tuberosus. The sequence goes on along the minus strand of CM060427.1, from coordinate 47,163,124 downwards.
GAGAAAAAGCTCGTACTGAGCGTGTTCAAGAGCTTGTTGAAATCATTGAAGGCCAAGCTGATCTTGATGCACAATTCGATGTGAGTTTATGATGTTTATTCTTTTGCGAGTAAATTACAAAACTCGTCCTTTATGTATGTATGTTATTGCAAATCATGTCCTTTGTCTTCAATAATTACATTAATCATACCTAATGTTCACAAATCCTAACATGGTATGTCCTTTACCCCAAACCCAATTAATTTTCTCAGTTAATTTTAGTCACGTGGGGCCCACGTGAGGACATTAACGTCCTTTCCCCTACACCCTCCTTCTTCCCCACTCCACCATTTAAGAGCCACCCACCTACTGTTTCACCTATATCTGTTTCTCCCCCATTTTCAACATTTGGAAGCCATTGATGTCCCTTTTTTCTCTTTAGCTTAATTTGTGGGTTTTTTAAGTTCTCAAGAACAAATGTATTGTTAATTGAAAATCGAGTAAAATACTCCCACTTGTACCCATTTTTTATTTTCTGTTTGAAATCAACGTGAGATTATCAACTTTTTCAGAATTTTATTTTTGTAATTTCTATGGAGATGTGTTCTTCACCTGTGGGTCAAGTTCTGATTTTTAAAGATATGCAATCGGATTCGAGAGTTCGTCTGAACCGCCTGTGGGGGTGGTTTTCAACGCCATTTTCACTGTTCCTTTCTCCAGCACGTGGGTAGCATAAATTGCTGGTTTTGTCGCCACTGACCGGTGCATTCACGTCCATGGGGTTACCGGTCGGAGAAGATGACGCGATTCCACCCGCTGGAACCGGTGAAAAGCTGCCCGAAGCTAGTGCAATAGTAGGTGGTGTTTTATTTTTCCTTGGCTACAAAACAACGATAGTTAGCTTCTGACCCTGATCACAGTTCGATTTATTACCACTGATGAAGTGTAATACCACTGATGAAGTGTAACAACCATTGTTGCTTCTGTAGTTTTAGGATTTGTAGGTGTGTGGTGTTTTGGAATGAAGGGAGATTAGGGTTATTTGGGGGGTTTTAAATGGGGGAGAACTAAATGGGTAGGTGAAAGGACATTAATGCCCTTGCGTGGGCCCCACATGACTAAAATTAACTGAGACAATTAATTTGGTTTTGGGTAAAGGACATACCATGTTAGGATTTGTGAACATTAGGTATGATTAATGTAATTATTGAAGACAAAGGACATGATTTGCAATAACATACATACATAAAGGACGAGTTTTGTAATTTACTCTTCTTTTGCTCAACATTTTGAATATGTAAATTTTGTAGTAACTTGTTAAATGTATGTATAACTTTACTGACTATGAAAATGCAGGTTTCAGATGGGGACCATGTTGACAGATTAATTTCATGCCTGTATATGGCTCTTCCGTTCTTTATAGTATGTCTCTTTTGGTATATATATATTTGTATTTTTTGCTAGTTCTAGCTGATGATGGTTTATATTTGTTTAAACTGAATCCCTATATTATTATATGCAGAGGGGTGCTTCAAGTAGCAAGTTCCTCAGTTATTTAAATAAACACATTCTCCCTGTTTTTGATAAGGTATTGATGGTTTCAACTTTGTTTCTTATTCTATTTGAGAATTAATTTAGAAGTTATTCATTGTATATCTTTTAATATTGCATCATGGTTTGCTGATTAGTAATTTCCGTTACAGCTTCCTGAAGAACGGAAAGTTGATTTGCTCAAAAACCTTGCAGAGAGTTCACCTTACGCAGCACCTCAAGACTCGAGGCAGATCCTTCCCTCTGTTGTTCAGCTCTTGAAGGTATACAGAACTAAATATTAAATAATACTTTTAATTGTATACGTTGTTAAATATCAGTGTTACTCTTGTGGCTAGTTATTTTATTTTTTTATTCTTTACTTCTCAGAAGTACATGCCCTTAAGGAAAACAGGAGAAGAGATGAACTTCACGTATGTTGAGTGTATGTTGTATACATTCCACCATTTAGCTAACAAGGCGAGTAATGCGCATTATACCTTTATTTTAGCTTTTAACATATCATTTAAGTTGTTCCGGAATTGACTTTTTTTACGAAACAGGCTCCAAATGCCACTAATAGTTTATGCGGTTATAAAATAGTGACTGGTCAACCATCAGACAGGCTTGGCGAGGACTTCACTGAGTTTTACAAAGACTTCACAGAAAGGTAATTTGTTATTAGCTGCCTCAAAATGTCTAAAATACCCTTCTATGGTTTTAAAAGGCTCGTGTACTTACACTCCTGGGTATTTAGGTTAAAATGTGTTGAAGACCTGACTAAAGCTACAATGAAGAAGTTAACACAGGGACTGGGTCAGCAAAATAAGACTAGTACTGCTATATCTGATGAAGAAAAAGCTAGAATTGTGAGTTCATTAATAGCATCAATGTACCTTTATTTTCTTTTTTGTTGGGCTGCATTTCATTATGTTAGCTTTTTAATGTGCAGAAAACTCAAAAGCAGAATGCCACAACAGGGTTGCGCACCTGCAATAACATTTTGGCAATGACACAGGTAATGAGATCAATAATTTTTCTTTAACTGCTAATACATGCATGCAGGATCTCATGAGGTTTTTTTTTTTTTTGCTTAATTCAGCCATTGCATTCAAAATCACCTTCGTTTATTGGAGATAAAAGGATTAACTTATCCTGGAATGAAGCAGTGAAAACTGTAGCTCCGGCAAACACATCCGGGTATGTGTACATAAAACTCTATGATTTAAGCATCACATGTCCTCATCATGTTCTTTTGTACGGCAATGAAAACCTATCAGTTTTGTTAAAAGTTCCAAATGTCCCAAGTAGAGGTCGTAATTTTACTTATGAATTGGTGTATTTTAATTATATTCATCTTTAATGGATCAAGTAAAAAGTTAAGGCAGAAAGGAAACATGTCATATGGGTCAAACAAATCAAAGGCACTTGAAAATGTTTTGTTAATCTTATAATCATTGAAATCATTTTATTCATAAAAGTTATATTATTATTGTCACAATATATATTTTATATTCATATATAACACACCAGTTTATTAAAACTTCTAAAATTGGGCAAATGTTTCGGGTCAACCCAGTCCAACCCTATTTGACCTGTACCCACCCCAAGTTAGGTTTGCAATAATGCAGACATTGGGCATAGAGGTGGCAAAATGGGTGGGTAACATGGCCCATTGAAGGGACAAAACGTGGGCAGGGCAAAACAGGTAAATTAGTCAGTTTAATATATCTATAACTGTATAAGATTTTAAAGTGTCAAATTTCATTGGCAAATAGTAGCTGTTTTGTGTCCTTTTTAAGTCCAATTTTCTCTGTTTGGTTTGTTGTTATTATGTTAATATTATTGTTGCTGTTATTATTATTATTATTATTATTATTATTATTATTATTATTATTGTTATTGTTATTGTTATTGTTATTGTTATTGTTATTCTGAAGTTTAGGCTTTCCCTTCCTAGAGTTGGGAAAATGGGACAAGTAATATTTGGTACACGCCAATAAGGGCTGGGTGGTTGACTTGAAATGCTTCTTGTTCAATTCCTGTTATTGTAACTAGTCAAGTGTCTTAGAAATGATTAAATAAACCAGAGTAAGTTCCATAAACTGTCCATGTGGTATGCTAAAATATTACGAATATCGTTCCTTGAAGCTTATTACAAAAAGGGTCCCTGTCTTCACTGATTTTTGGGGCCTCATCCAACTAGTTTTCTTATTGTTTTAAACTGGCCTTATTTCCTCTTACAAATGCGCATTTTTTCGCTTTTGCAGAGGGAAACGACCTGCCAACGCCTTAAATGGTTCAACCAACCAATCAAACAAAAGGGGCCGTGGAGGTGGCAACCAGCTTGTTGAAGGTCAATCATATGGTGGGAGAGGTGGTTCAAGGGGAGGAGGTCAAGGTGGGGGATGGGGTAGGCGGGGTCGGGGCAGAGGCTATTATCGTTAATTTTGAGTTCCTACCTCAGATAAGATAAATGGCGAGCCGGGCTGCTGCAGTTGAGGAAATAGAGGGAACTTTGACTCGGGAAAAGAAAATGCAGAAACTAATCCAGATTAATCGTCTGTATTTCCATTGGTTATCAGCCATAGGAGATGTTTGCTAGAGTCTTAAAGTGTCAACGTGTATGGTTTACAGAATCGGATTTTGTAGTTTTCAATTTTATAAAATCTGTTATCAGTTTCAGTTTGGTTTAATTCAATTGTCCACCATGTTTGATTCTAACACGAAATTAGTTTCAATAAGGTCATTAGTTTTAGTTTGGTTTAATTCAATTTTCTATTACAATAAGGTCATTAGTTTTAGTTTGGTTTAATTCAATATCTTTATAAATATTTATTGCAAATTTAAAATTCTGCTCGTATACCCCCCCCCCCCCCTTCCTTTTCCGTGTGCTACTTAATTTTACCACTTATACTATACACTATATACACATACCAAGCGCGGAATGGTTCTAGTAAATTGGACGACAAAGAATATGTCGTTAGATAATTGAATAGATAAACAAAGAATGTCTATAAACAAACAAAGAATGTATTGACAAAAGGTCCTCGTTTGTTGACCATCATAAATTGAATTGACAAATAGAGTTGTCAATTGTTGACTAAAATTGTCGATATGTTGAATTTGAAAATCCAATTTCTTGAATATAATATTCATTTTAGTAGTCATTTGTTGACTATTATTTTGAATGAAAGAATCATTTGATTTCGATAATGGTTAATCGATTTTGTTTGTGTATGTTTATAAAAACAGTTGTTTATAAAATGCTTAAGGAGATATTAACATAAATATTTCGAAGTAATTTAACAGTTAGAATAGAACATACCTTTCCTCTTTATCCGACTAGGTAAATCTTTAAGTTGATTTTTCCAAGAGACCAACCCAACCAATTTTTCCCTACGGCCTCCTGCCTAAACGGTACTTTTGTGGCTCTAATGCTCCAGGTTTTACAAAAAAAAATTAAAGATGAACATAATGGATAAAAGGAAACTGATATTTTTATTCATAACTGTTCTTCCCTAAGGAAGAACTTCTTGATATTTACATCATACTCTCCTTTAGCAAGGAGTCTACTCACTTACACCCATATTTGTTACAAATGGAAAGTTGGAAAAGGAAAAGTACGAGAGATGAGGGATGCATTTGTTTGAAGGATGTGTGCTCCTTAAATAGGCATGAAATGTATTAAAAAAATATTTGAAATACGTATTTGTTTACGTATTTTGAAAATCTCGTGTCAAGCAATCAGCTAGCACGTTTTTGGCCCCCTCAAGATGCTCAATGTCGAAAGAATATCTTGAAAACCACATCTGCCATCTGACAAGACAGCCTTGTTTGTTATCTCCAGAAATTTTTGTTTTCAGAAAATAAGTAAAATTTTTATTATCTGTCCTGACTAGAAATTTTACAGGAGTAAGATAAATAGAAAATCTAGAAATAGTGTTTTTTACCGCAAGTAATTTATTTGCATTACTGTGGTAATTTCTTTCGGCTTGTTTAAAGCTTCCAGAAGTATACTTGCATATTTCTTCTTTTTCGGTAGTTCTTGCCTTCAAAACTCCTCCCCAATAATCGTGAGAAGCTTCTGTTTCTATGATTAAAAATTCATTTTCTTTTGGAATATAAAGTTTTGGAAAACTGGTTAAGTTTTTCTTTATCTTTTTTATATAGTCTGTATCGGATTGTTTCTATTCCCTTATGTAATCATTTTTTAATTTTACCTGTAAAGGTTTCCTAAGTTCTGCGAGTTTAGGAATATAACTTTCAGCATAGGTTAAAATACCTAAAAATCTTTGAAAATGTTTTTTATCTTCTAAAGTATCTGGGAATTTGTGTAAATTTTCCAAGATATGTTTTTGTGGACAATGAGTCCCTTGATCTATTTCGAGACCTAAAAAGTTTATCTTTGTTTTAAAAAGATTAGCTTTCTTTTTTGATAAAATATTTCCATATTTTTCAATTGTTTTTAAAACTGATAAAACATGAAAATAGTGTTTATCTTCAGAGTTTGAGAAAACTATAATATCGTCGACATAGACGATACAGAAATTTTCTACACCTCTTAAAGCATTTTGCATATGTCTTTGAAATATGTTTCGTGCTTGTTTTAATCCAAAAGGAACTACCTTCCATTGATAATGACCATCTGGACATGTGAATGCGGTTAATAACTGAGATTCTTCATCTAACAGTACCTGCCAGAAACCATTTTTGCAGTCGAAACTAGAAAAATAAGTTTTTCCTCTTAAGAGAGTTAATAATTCCTGCATACAAGGAAGATTATGGCTATAGCCTTTAGTAGCTGCATTAATTGCTTTGTAATTTACAACCATGCGTTTTTTCCCTCTTTTTTTCAGGTTCATTTTCAACTAAGAATACTGGAGACATGTGAGGCGATTTACTTGGAATAATTAATTTTAAATAAAGTAATTCCTTAATTTGTTTATTAAATTCTTCTCTGTCTCGTGGACTGTATTTCATAGGTTTTACCCTGATAACAGTTTTAGGATCTATAAGTTCTATTGATGCTTCCATCCATTTTTTGGATTTTTTAGGATCAATAGGATTTTCTGAACAAACTTTTTCAAGTAGTTCTTCAATTTTTTGAAACTTTTGTATTTCAAGTAAAAATATTCTTTAAACTCATTTTTAATTTTTATTTAGTTTGATTTTCCCGCCGATAATTTGTGTTCTTTTAAATTAGAGTAAACTGTTAAAATGGTCTCTAAGGTTTGGTCACTTTTGTCACATTAGTGCAAAACTCAAACCTTTTGAATCTGGATCCCTGTTATTTCAATTTTGTTGCCATTTTCATCCAAAATCAAAATCTGGTTAGATTTTTTAGTTAACATCCAGTTTTTCTGTCTTTTCCCTCAATTTTAATGATGGGCAAAATTGAGATTTGAGTTTTAGTCACTTTTGCCACATTAGTCCAAAACTCAAACCTTTTGAATCTGGATCTATATGATTTCAATTTTGTTTCCATTTTCATCCAAAATCAAAATCTGGTCAGGTTTTTCAGTTAACATCCAGCTTTTCTGTCTTTTCCCTCAATTTTAATGATAGGCAAAATTGAGATTTGAGTTTTGGTCACTTTTGCCACATTAGTCCAAAACTCAAACCTTTTGAATCTGTATCCCTGTGATTTCAATTTTGTTGCCATTTTCATCCAAAATCAAAATCTGGTCAGATTTTTCAGTTAACATCCAGTTTTTCTTTCTTTTCCCTCAATTGTAATGATGGGCAAAATGGTCTTTTAACGTTTTATTATAACAAATTAAAAAAATCTGACCATTTTGCCATTCATTAAAAGGTAGGAAAAAGACAAAAAAGCTGGATGTTAACTGAAAAATCTGACCAGATTTTGCTTTTGGATGAAAATGGCAACAAAATTGAAACCACAGGGACCCAGATTCAAAAGGTTTGAGTTTTGGATTAAAGTGACAAAAGTGGCCAAACCTTGGGGACCATTTTGGCAGTTTACTCTTTTAACTTAAAAGAAAGAGTAAACTGCTATTTTGGTCCCTGAGGTTTGGCCAGTTTTGCCACGTTAGTCCAAATCTCAAACCTTTTGTATCTGGGTCCCTTTGGTTTCAGTTTTGTTGTCATTTTGGTCCAAAAATGAAATCAGGTAGATTCCCCCAAATTAAACCCCGATGTTTTGTCCTTTTCCTCAGGGGTATTTTAGTCATTATAGTTTTATTATAACGCATTATTAATTAAAAACAATAAAAATAAATAAATCAGTTTGTCATCTTCCCCAAATGCAGAGTAAAAACCCTAACCCAAACCCTAATTCCACAGCCACCTCCAACTCCACCACCGCTACCTACTCCTCCCTTCTCACCACCGCCACCACTACATCCTCACCACAGCCGCTACCATCACCTCCTTCTCACCACAGCCACCACCTCCTTCTTCTCAACAACTGCTGCAAATTAACAGTCCAGATCTCAAAATCCGGTATCTCAACGGTTGTGATTATGTTTCGTTTACACTAATAAGTTATAACCGTACTACAATGAATCTACTCCTTATTGTAGAAGATAAAAACTATGATGAAACTACTAAAGTTTTTTTAATCAAATGGCTATTGTTTTTACCTTGCCGCCATTGATGACTCGTAGAAGCTCTGGTTCTGCAACTTCCCTATTTCCGAAATCCTGTACAGTTTAACACACATGTAAGCTTCTGATTACCTCATTGTTAATTGAATCAGGTTTGATTGAATTGTAGATTGAATTAGTGTGATTTGGATTTGAATCGGTTGAGCGAAATGGAGCCGGAGGTGGTTAAGAAGGAGTTTGAGGAGAGTGGTGAGTTTCTAGGGAAGATTGTTTCGTATGATACGGGATTGTACAGGGTTAACTATGAGGATGAGGATTTTGAGGATTTGGAAACGAAGGAAGTGAAAGGGGTTTTTGTTCAGGATATAAATGACGGCGGCAGGTGGTGGTGTGATACGTGGTCAAATAACGGTGCTCGTTTATGTCTAAGTTTGGATTTTTACTTGACTTTTAATCTTGAATAGCCTACTTTTAATTAAATTTGTGTTTTGCAGGTTTAACATAGTTTAAGGAGCTTTTCGGGAGCTTTACGGGTCACCGTGATGAAAAACGGACCACCGGGACTCGAAACGGGTCAACCGGACTCAAGATAGTGGAAAAACGGAGAAGATGATTTCTGGTGTAACACCCCGTGTTTCGAAAGTCAAAGTCAAAGTCAAAGTCAAGATTGAAGTCAAAGGGAGAAAAGATTGCTAATTGCGATCTGTCACTCCTTGCTCAACTACTGTTTTGACTTCTTTGACTTGTAATCGAATCTATCTAATTACTTGCTTTAGTTGTATTATGTGGAGTATCTATTAATAATCGAGGTTTAATAGCATATTAATCGCATGTTTAATTGACTTATCGCTATTGCCATCGCAACTCGAATTATGTGTTCTGGATATTGTTTTATGTGTGTGTGCTAGTTATGTGTTACTTTTGCATGTTATGTTCATGTTGAGGTGTTAATCGCAATCGAATCTATCGCATCGCAATTGAATCGCAAACGCTAAACGCAAGTTAATTATAGTGATTGTATGTTAGATATAGTAGTTATGTTGTTCGTGTAACTAATGGGTAATACTATCGCATCGCTCTCTCAATCGCATCGCAACACTCAACACGCGAATCGAAACAACAAAACTCGTCGCGCCGAACACTAAGATCGAGTGGCCATCCGATCGGATTGCCATCCGATCGAGTTGTCACCCGATCGGGCTGGCACCCGATCGAGTTTCCACCCGATCGACCAACCACTTTCCCCACTTTCCTTTTTGGGAAATCCTATAAATACCCACCTGTCACATCATTTGTGATGTGACAGCTCCCTTGTTCGATCAGCAGCACTCCAGCCCTCATTTCTCTCGATTTCTCGATTCTTGTAAGTTTTCAACCTAAATCTTGTACTTCTATAATCTACACGCACTTCTTCATCATTTTCACATTTGAATCTCAACTTTTAACCGTGAAATCACCGGATTTGAGGTGTTCTAGGATGATGTCATCATGGAGTTCTTATGAACTTTAATGTTTAGCTTCATTCCACCAAGAACAACTTGGATCCAAAGGATTTCCACAAGATTAATCAATGTTTTCGCATAGATCTACACTTATTCATCGTTAAAAGGATTGAAAGAAGGTTTTCCAACTTCTTTCAACTCTTTTACACTCAATGCACTCAAAACCGATAGAATCGGATCTCGTTCTGATCTTCTACTCGTTCTTAGTGATGGGTTAGTTCCAGATCTGAATTCTATCCGAGAGATGAACGATTTCGGGTTTGAACATGAACAACCGCCTCGAACCGTGAACCGGTCGGACTAGGTTGGTTCCTGTTCAGTCGGGTCAATTGGGTCGGGATAGGGTTCCTGTTGTTTAAACAAGTTATCAAGACATCTCGTTCAAAACTACAAAACTTCAAACAGAATCAGGTGTCAAGACGATCAGATCGTCAGGACGGATTGTCGTCCGATCGGATTGCCATCCGGTCGACCGACCGTCCGATCGGGTTGCACATTGGTCCCACGATTATACTTTTATTCAAACTATTCAAGGATCTGAACGTTGAACGGATTACCGCCCAATCGGATTGCCATCCGATCGAGCGACAGTCCGATCATGTAACGTTTAGGACTTTGATACTTAATCAAATTTCAACATGTTCAATACATACGGATTGCCACCCGATCGGATAGCCATCCGATCGAGTGACCTTCCTGCTGTGAAATTGTTCTCAAACTGAGAAGCCTCGCCAATCGGATTGCTGTCCGATTGTCACGGCCCCCGTCCCGGTTTTACCCGTTTCAGGAGGCGCGGGACAGTAATCCGTGGTAATTATTATGTTGGCAGCGGAATTTTAACAGGATCGTTTAAAACTTGAAAATACCCAATTTATTCTATTTCACAAATTGGGGATTTCACCCATAATTTACAATAAAGGTGATTTCACTGGGAAATCCCTGTTTTTACAAAAAAAAAATGTTCTTTATTTTATTGAGCCACTTCCTCAAGCTTGTTGTGCTACACGGCACTTTTTCCTAGGTCACAGCAGATCACCTGAAACATGTTTTAAAAAGGTTTTATCAGCAGGGAAATACTGGCGAGTCATTCAAGTTGCACAAAATGACACATTGTTATAATCTACAGTATTAAGGGTGATTACATTGTTTTTATCAACCAATTACCCCAAATCGGTATTTGTCACTTGACTGTATCTGTGACTATGGTCAGATCACCCATTAGCTAACCCGTTGTCCAATGGTGACGGGAATAAAGTAATGTATACAAAACCCCACATACCGGCAGTAATTGAAGATTACAAAGACTTAATCCCTATAATTATAACTTTGAAAACAAGTAGAGTTTTAAGAAAACAATTTTGATAAAAAGAGAATGACTCACATTGCAGATTTAGATGGGCAGCGTTTAGCCTACTGTTTTTAGCCTGGTTAACCTAATTCAAATAACAATGCACATGAAAACTAGGTCAGTAACATAATACAACTTTTACGACAACTCACGAGATCCAAAACCTTCACGACGAATGACAAAGTGCAATACTTAAACATCCATCAAATTCACGACGAATGACAAAGTATAGCCCGAGTTTGAGCAGCACTTACACATCCATCGGATTGGTTTTTATCGATCGGACATTAAATCGTAGCAGTGATCGAGTTATTGCCCTGTTATCGCGGCAGAATTTCGTGATTGTGTGTGTGTTTTTGAAGTAAACAGACGATATCTCAATGTACGAAACGAGTTTTTACGTCGAACCAACGCCAAACTTCAAGTGCCAAACCCCTGCATTTATATTGGAAAAACGGCGCCCTCGCATGGCGCGAGGGCTTGGCGCGTGGCGCGAGGGGTACCCCCTAGCATAGGGTAGCCCCGTGTCTTACTAGCTCGGGTGAGTCGACGGTTTGACGAATTTCGATTTTGACAACAAACTGCGCGGATAATAACAATTAGGGAATACCCCCCCCCCCCTGAGTTTTAGGGGCCCTGATCCTGATCCCGATTGTTCTGAAAATTTTAGGGGTTATGCAGGATTACTTGGGGGTCTCAATTAGGGTTTCCTATTGGGCAAAAATAAAATAAGAAATAGTAATTTTGATGAGAGTTGTTACATCCTCCCCACCTTATAAAAATATCGTCCTCGAGATTTACTGGAATAGGTAGGGATATTTTCGCTTCATCTTTGATTCCAGCTCCCAAGTGTATTCAGGCCCTCTCTTTGAATCCCACTTGACTTTGACCAGTACTAGTCTTTTGTGCTTGAGAAACTTGACCTTTCTGTCTTCTATCTGCAGTGGCTTCTCAACAAATTTTAACTTTTCATTTACCTCTATATCTTGAAGAGGTACTACCAGGGATTCGCCAGATAAACATTTCTTGAGGTTGGATACATGAAAGACGTCATGTACCCCGACTAGCTCTTCTGGTAGTTGTAAACGATAGGCAACTGGTCCTATACGCTGGATTACTGGGAATGGTCCTACGTACCTTGGACTTAACTTTCCCTTCTTACCAAACCGAACTACTCCTTTCCAAGGAGAAACTTTCAAAAGTACCTTATCTCCAACTTGGAATTCCAGTGGCTTACGTCGATTGTCTGCATAACTCTTCTGGCAATCTCGAGCCGTTTTCAGTCTTTCCTTGATTTGAGTGATCTTGTCGGTAGTTTCTTGTACAATCTCGGGACCTGATAATTGACTTTCTCCTATTTCTGCCCAACAAACTGGAGTTCTACACTTTCGTCCATACAATGCTTCGAATGGGGCAGCTTTAATGCTTGCATGATAACTATTGTTATAGGAGAATTCAATTAAGGGTAGGTGGTCATTCCAGTTTCCACCAAAATCTATTACACATGCCCTGAGCATGTCTTCCAGGGTTTGAATCGTCCTTTCACTTTGTCCGTCTATTTGGGGATGATAAGTTGTACTTAAATTTAATCGCGTCCCCATGGCTTCATGGAAACTTGTCCAGAAATGTGAAGTGAAACGACTATCTCTATCCGATACAATGGAGAGTGGAACTCCATGTATGGATACTACTTCGTCTACGTATAATTTTGCTAACCTTTCCATGCTAAATGTTTCTTTCATGGGTAGAAAATGAGCTGATTTGGTTAATCGATCCACAATTACCCAAATCGCATCATTACCTTTTCTGGTTTTGGGCAACTTAGTAACAAAATCCATGGTTATTAGTTCCCACTTCCAAACAGGCATTTCTAATTGTTGGAGTAACCCAGAAGGTTTCTGGTGTTCTGCCTTAACTTGTGAACAAGTTAGACACTTAGAAACATATCTGGCTATGTCTTTCTTCATTCCTATCCACCAGAAGTTATTTCTTAAATCTTGGTACATTTTATTATTTCCAGGGTGCATGGTATACCTAGATTTATGGGCTTCTTCTAAAATCTTATTTCTTAAATCTCCCTGCTTAGATACCCAAATTCTTCTTTTGTGGAATCTCCAAATTCTATCAACTCCTTGCTCTAATTCTTTTATTCTTCCTTTCATTCCTTCAGCATCATCCTTGATTGCTGTGGCTTGAACATTTTTCAGTTGTTCCATTAAGTCTAATTGTAAACTTAATCTAAGAGCACGAACTCGCTTTTGCTTTTCATGATACTTACGGCTTAAGGCATCTGCAACTACGTTTGCTTTTCCTTCGTGATATTGAATATCACAGTCGTAGTCACTTAGAATTTTCATCCATCTCCTTTGCCTCATGTTCAATTCTTTTTGCCCATATATGTATTTTAAACTCTTATGATCTGTATAAATAGTAAATTTACTTCCATACAGATAGTGTCTCCAAATCTTAAGGGCATAAATTATCGACCCTAATTCTAAGTCATGTGTCGTATAATTTTCCTCGTGCCTTTTCAATTGCCTTGAGGCATACGCAATTACCTTTTTGCGTTGCATTAGAACACATCCTAATCCTAGCTTAGAAGCATCACAGTAAACTTCAAAATCTTCTGTCTCTTCTGGTAAGGCAAGAATTGGGGTATTTGTTAACTTTTGCTTTAAAATCTTAAAAGCCTCTTCTTGCCTAGGTTCCCATTCAAACTTAACTATTTTACAGGTTAGCTTAGTTAATGGCACAACTATCTTAGAAAAATCTTTAATGAAGCGCCTATAGTACCCAGCTAATCCTAGAAAACTTCTAATTTCCGTAGCTGATTGCGGGACCTTCCACTTGGTGATTGCTTCTATTTTGGAGGGATCTACGTGAATACCTTCGTGATTCACCATATGACCTAAAAATTGCACCTCCTGTAGCCAAAATTCACACTTCGAGAATTTGGTGTAAAGCTTCTGCTTTCTTAACAAAGTTAAGAGTGCATGTAGGTGCTCACAATGCTCGTCCTGACTTTTGGAATAAATAAGTATATCGTCGATAAAGACAATTACAAATCTATCCAAGTACGGTTTACAGATCCTATTTATCATGTCCATAAGTGCTGCAGGAGCATTTGTTAACCCAAAGGGCATGACTGTAAACTCGTAATGACCATACCTAGTTCTGAAAGTAGTTTTAGGTATGTCTTCTTCTTGTACTTTCAATTGATGATATCCGGAGCGTAAATCTATCTTAGAAAAATATCTAGCTCCCTAAAGTTGATCGAAAAGATCATCAATCCTAGGTAATGGGTATCGATTCTTAATAGTAACCTTATTCAATTCCCTGTAATCAATACACTTTCGCATCGAACCATCTTTCTTTTTCACAAACAGCACCGGTGCTCCCCAAGGGGATGAACTAGGTTGTATAAATCCTTTACTGAGCAATTCATCTAACTGCTTTTTCAATTCTAGCATTTCAGTGGGTGCTAACCGATAAGGTGCTTTGGCTATTGGTGTAGTTCCTGGAATCAAATGAATTCTAAATTCTACCTCCCTATCTGGTGGTAATCCTGGTAATTCCTCTGGGAATACATCCAAGTATTCTGAGACTAGATGAATTTCCTTAAGTTCCTTACCCTTAGTGCTAATGATTACCGAAATCATATACACTATTCCTTGCTTTCGTTCATAACTAGCTACTTTCATTACTAAAATGAACTTCATTGGTTTTCGCGGCTTATCCCCTGTAATCATAATTATTTCTCCTGTGGGTGTATGAATTTCTATGGAATTCTTTTCACAGAGGATTCGAGCATGGTTAGCTACTAACCAATCCATTCCTAATACGACATCGAATCCAGCTAAATTCATAGGTAATAGGTTTGCAGAAAATTTCTGGCCTAAGAGTTCTATCTTACCTTTTTGCAAAACCTTATCTATGTTAACAGAATTCCCATCTGCTGTTTCTACCGTAAAAATTTGTCTAAGGTTGGTTAAGGGTAGGTTAAGAGCTTGGCAGAATGAAGTATTTATAAAACTTTGGTTTGCACCAGAGTCAAATAATACTTTCGCATAAACGTTGTGAACTAAGAACGTACCAGCTATTACGTCAGGAATCAGTTCAGCTTCCTGCATGGTCAATTGGAAGGCTCTTGTGTTCTTCTTGTTAGTTCCTTCAGCAGGTTTGGCCTTGTTATCTGCTGGTTTGACCAATTTAGGGCATTCGGGTCGGAAATGCCCAGCTTCTCCACAGTTGTAGCAAATCTTTGTTTTCTTTCTGCAATCTTCTTCACGATGTCCTATAGCTTTGCAGAAGTTGCAGGGTTCATTACACTTTCCAAAATGTTTCTTTTTACAGTTCCTGCAGAACGGCGGAGTGGGAGATTGCCCAGTTCCTCTTTTCTTGAAATTGCTATTATTACCCACACGAAATCCTTGGGTAATTTTCTGAGCCAATTCCTTCTTCTTGTTTTCTTCTCGCGTACGCACCAGTCCGTCAGTCAGAGTGTTGGCCAATTCTACCGCATCATCGATTGTGCGGGGTCTCGCAGCTTTGACAATATCCCGGATCTCGCTAATTAAACCCCAAATGTAGCGAGAAATAAGTACCGGTTTTGGCGAAGCCAGAGTAGGCACAATTCGAGCATATTCGAAAAACTTCGAAGTATACCCTCGACAATCAACATCCACCATTCGGTGGCTCAAGAATGTGTTCGCCATTTGTTCTTTTTCATATTCTGGGCAGAATTTCCTTTCCACCAGACATTTAAATTCTCCCCAACTCATGGCATAGGCCATGTCACTTCCCTTAGCTTGTAATACCGTATTCCACCATTCTAATGCTTCTTCCTTGAAAAGGTGAGAAACATACATGACTTTATCCTCCTCGGCACATTTACTTATTTTAATTACTACCTCGGTTTTCTCCAACCAATGCAGTGTAGCAGTCGCCCCTTCATTGCCTGCAAATTCAACAGGTTTACAGGCAAGAAATTCCTTGTAAGTGCAACCAAGCGTTGCAGCTTTCATTTTCTTAAGAATTGGAGCTTGCACTACATCATTATCATTATTATTAATGTTGCCGCCTCCATTTACGCTATTACTGAAGTTGTCTTCATGAGTACGTTTGCTAGGAATAATTGGTTGAGGTTCAACTGGATTTCGGGCAGCAGCAAGAATTGCTGGAATAGCATTTGCTATTCCCTGGGCAACGATGTTTTCTATATCTTGTCGGTTAAGAAAATTGATCATCATTGTTTTGCTCAGATTGATTACCCTCGTTAACTGGTTCATTACCAACATGTTCCATCTGGTAATTAATATATATAAGTTATTAGTATAAAATAAATAATGACTAAATGCAAAACAATCGCACAAAATCACGTCACATATATAGCCAAAATTGTCGATTTTTCGACTTCCATATTTTATATATTACTATACGTCCGTACACACCCGTTATATTACAAGAGTTTTATTTTTAAGTTATTTTACAGGATTATATTATTATTATTATTATTATTATTATTATTTCGTTATTATACAACCACAACCACACAGTCACACCATCCCCGTCAGCTGGCTTTTTAGAAACGACGTTCCCTCTCGTCGTATTTCCATGATATCCTCTCTCCCACATCTCGGATTCTATTCCCGGCGTCCACCAGCTCCTCGCCATAGTGGCGGAGTTCAGCCAAGTTTTCTGAGCTCATAGGTGGGTGTAGTGGAGGCTCGGGGTCAAACTGAGGGAAAAATGTATTAGGGTTATTCAAAAGGTTCTGAAATTTCCAGTCAGTGGTCCACCATTCTTCTAACTCTTCTGGTAGAGGTCGGGGGTGGATAATAGGATCTGGGATAGCAGGTTCCAGATTAACTGGAATTTGTGCTTCCGCCGGGTAATCGAAGAGGTTTTCATCGGCAGGTCCGACGAGGTCACTAAGTTCTAATCTACGATCCAGCTCCTCCCACGATGGCATTTTCTGAGCTTGCCTGGAACTTTCTCCGATCTCTATTCCCTTGCCTTTATCCATCGGATCCTCAGTCTTTATAACTTTCCGTGTCACTGGTTTCTTCCTACGCACACGCCTCCAGCCCACAAATCTTCTTTTCTTTTTCGGTTTTAGTTTCTCCTGAGGTTGGGCTTGGAATACCATTAGCTCTTCAGTATCAGCCTGGTAGCCAGTGAAGGTATTGGTGGTATCCATATCTGTGGTATGGATAGTAAAGTTTTGAAGTGCTTCAGACAACTCATTCATGCTGTTAGCATATGAAGAAACATACAAAATTCTAAGTTAAAATTTTATAAATTGAATTTTCACATAATCACAGAATAGCAATTAGAAAAATTAAGTATTTCTAGATACTTAATAGGCTTAAATCAGTGTCTCTGATACCACCTTTTTCTGTCACGGCCCCCGTCCCGGTTTTACCCGTTTCAGGAGCCGCGGGACAAAAATTCATGGTAATTATTATGTTGGCAGCGAAATTTTAACAGGATCGTTTAAAAATTGAAAATACCCAATTTATTCTATTTCACAAATTGGGGATTTCACCCATAATTTACAATAAAGGTGATTTCACTGGGAAATCCCTGTTTTTACAAAAAAATATGTTCTTTATTTTATTGAGCCACTTCCTCAAGCTTGTTGTGCTACACGGCACTTTTTCCTGGATCACAGCAGATCACTTGAAACATGTTTTAAAAAGGTTTTATCAGCAGGGAAATACTGGCGAGTCATTCAAGTTGCACAAAACGACACATTGTTATAATCTACAGTATTAAGGGTGATTACATTGTTTTTATCAACCAATTACCCCAAATCGGTATTTGTCACTTGACTGTATCTGTGACTATGGTCAGATCACCCATTGGCTAACCCGTTGTCCAATGGTGACGGGAATAAAGTAATGTATACAAAACCCCACATACCGGCAGTAATTGAAGATTACAAAGAATTAATCCCTGTAATTATAACTTTGAAAACAAGTAGAGTTTTAAGAAAACAATTTTGATAAATAGAGAATGACTCACATTGCATATTTAGATGGGCAGCGTTTAGCCTACTGTTTTTAGCCTGGTTAACCTAATTCAAATAACAATGCACACGAAAACTAGGTCAGTAACTTAATACAACTTTTACGACAACTCACGAGATCCAAAACCTTCACGACGAATGACAAAGTGCAATACTTAAACATCCATCGAATTCACGACGAATGACAAAGTATAGCCCGAGTTTGAGCAGCACTTACACATCCATCGGATTGGTTTTTATCGATCGGACGTTAAATCATAGCAGTGATCGAGTTATTACCCTGTTATCGCGGCAGAATTTCGTGATTGTGTGTGTTTTTGAAGTAAACAGATGATATCTCAATGTACGAAACGAGTTTTTACGTTGAACCAACGCCAAACTTCAAGTGCCAAACCCCTGCATTTATACTGGAAAAACGGCGCCCTCGCGTGGCGCGAGGGCTTGGCGCGAGGGGTATCCCCTAGCATAGGGTAGCCCCATGTCTTACTAGCTCGGGTGAGTCGACGGTTTGACGAATTTCGATTTTGACAACAAACTGCGAGGATAATAACAATTAGGGAACCCCCCCCCCCTGAGTTTTAGGGGCCCTGATCCTGATTCCGATTGTTCTAAAAATTTTAGGGGTTATGCAGGATTACTTGGGGGTTTCAATTAGGGTTTCCTATTGGGCAAAAATAAAATAAGAAATAGTAATTTTGATGAGAGTTGTTACACCGATCGAACGACCGTTCGATCGACCGACCTGAAGGGTAGAGATACTTCTCTATTTTCAAAATGCTACAACGAAAACTTCAAAGTACAAACCATCATACACAAACACATCCTCACTAAACGAGGTGACAATCCAATCAAATGACCATCCGAACGGATTGCCACCTGATCGACTGGCCATCCGACCCTTGGTACACTTGCATCGTTTTACGCACTGCTTATCGTTTATGCTATCGTTAACTGTTCAGGCTAATCTCTCCCAGCGCTCCCTTCAATCCAAGAGAGTGTTTACTTGTTAAACACAATCTGTGAGTATACTCGATGCCTTTTTGCTTTATGCACTTTTGGGTGTTACATATGTTACTTATTCTAAATCACATCGAACACACAACGCAAACACTATTTATACGCTGACCTCTAATGCATGTTATACGTGACTCGATGAATGCCTGTTTGTTATCTTAATACATTGATTGTTGTTTACCTGCCTTAGCAACGATAGTACTATAGTTTGGACTCAGCACCTGTTTATTCAGGGGTTGTTAAGGACAATTACTTCACATGTTCACAGTGGTGAACATCTGTTGCGCACTCGCTACTCGCACTCAACTCGCAGTCATTGGTATTGATAGGATCTTTGTCGATAACTTACATGCTTCACATTATGCGTTATACATGCTGGTTATGCGTAAACGATTTCGAACTCTATTATGCTATTATCAAACTTGTATGCTCACCTTTACACTATGTGTATTGACCTATATTTTAACGTATGTGACAGGTGTTTGAATGCATAGGATGTGGCTTACCTGCTTTTGTGGAATCAAGTAGGATCGAGAGTCTAGAAACAAAGACAATTTATATTTTATTTGAATCTAAGTTGTCGGAACATGTTTGTTTTGAGAATATCTATTGTCTGTAATAATTAGATTACTTAATGGGTTATGGTATGGGACATAATATTAACTATTCGGTAATTTAGTCGTTATGGAATTTCTCTTGACAATCTGTTTCGCTCAGTGCCGCGCCCCGATGTTTCCGCCATCGGTTGGGGTGTGACATCTGGGCACCGTTGCCGACGCCCATATGGGCCGTCGCCGACGGTTGTTACAAACTTCCGTCGCTGGTTTTGTCCGTAGACAGCTGGTTTGGCCGTCGGCCATTTCAGAAAACGCACGAGGCGTCCCCAACGGGGCTTTAGGCCGTCGGCGACGGCCTCCCAATATGTTGACGCGAGTTTTTTGTTTCCTTGAGTATGGGAACGAATCAAAAGATGGAGGCCATCAATTTTTCGAGAGTTACACTTCCCTTGAGTTTGAATCTTCATCTTGGAGCCTAAAACATCATATCTATCACTTCCAATCCATCTCTAACACCTAGCATCGTCTGAATTAACTAACATCATCATCCAATTCACCTTCATCACCAATCCACAAACCCTAGTTCACTCATCCATCATTCCTTTCACCATCATCACCCACCAAACCCCTAATCCTCATTGTTTCACCATTCCACAAGCTTCGAGATGATCCAAGTCAAGTTTCCATCATCCGGTGATCAAGTTCCTTCAACCATGAGGGACTAATCACCTTGGTTTCACCCTGGTATAGGTTGTTGTATTATCCAGGGTTTCGATTTATGTTTAGTTTGACTTGTGTGACAAATTGTGTTTTGATTTTGAACACCTTTGATAATTGTCGTGTATTTGAATTGAATTTGCAAATTGTCGAACGATGATAAAGTTATGACTTTGTGAAATGAATTTGTGCACTTATGCGTTATCTTGGTTAGGATTTACTTGTGTTGATTACAAAGTGCATTCTTGTCCATTCTTAGGAATGTTGATAGTTATTGGCACCTAAGTCACGGTACACTAAATCCGTTAATCATATATCCAATTAGGTCAACTCTAAAACTTGTAGGAACCTCGGTTTGCAATTACCGAAACCAGGTGTGAACCCTTTTTCTTTATCTTGTTTAAATACTCAATTACATTCTTGCAATTGTTAATCTTTAGTAGTAAATCAATCTAATCACTTTAGTAATTTTATTCAACATCTCTTTACAAAAAAAAAACCATAAAAACAACTTAGCAAGCTTCATAAATTGTGACACTCGTTTAAATTCAATCAAGTCCATTCGCAAACCACATACTCTTCGTGGTTCGACCCCTTACTACCACTAGCTATTTGTTAAGGGTAATTAGGGTTTATAAATATTATCTTTGACCGGAGCGCGACATTCCGATCATGGTGCTGGTGCGAGAGGGTGGTCGCAGGTGGTGGTGGGGGTGCGAGAGGGGTGTGGCAGGGGGTGGTGCTTGTGGCGGCAGAGAGGAGAGGGGGAGAGAAAGAAAGAGAGAGAGGGGGAGAGAGTAATGGGAGAGAGGGGTTAATTAATTAATTAATATATATATATATATATATAGAAAAAGTGTACTGTACAAAATACCTTAACGTACGAACTGTACGCGATATCAATTTCGCACATTATGTTAAAAAAGAATATAATTCGCATGTTATTTGAAAATGAATTTTCCCAAGGAATCGCTTGTTAGAATGATTGTTGGAAAAGAAACACAATTCGCATGTTAATGGAATTTGATTTTTCCCAAGAAAATGCATGTTACAATGATTATTTTGGAATTCGCATGTCACGGCCCCCGTCCCGGTTTACCCGGTCCAGGAGCCGCGGGACAGAAATCCCGTGGTATTTATTAATTGAGTTGGCAGTGGAAGATTTACAGGATCTTTTAAACTTGAAAATGCCCGATTATTTTATTTCCATAATTTGGGACAAACCCCGTAATTTACAATAGAGGAATTTCATGAGGAAATTCCCTAGTTTACAAAACATGTTTATTCATTTTATTGAGCCACCTTTTCAAGCTTGTTATACTCCGTAGCATTTTTCCTTGATTTACAGCAGGTCGCCTGAAACATGTTTAAAAATATTTTATCAGCGGGGAAATACTTGCGAGTCACTCAAGTTTAATAAAACGACACATAGTTATAAATTACAGCATAAGAGCGATTACAATGGCTACTATCTTATTTTTATCTGGCGTCGTGTCATACCCTGGTGACGATGGTCATACCACTATTGGGTCCTTTCACCCAAGTAGTGATGATTATCACTGTTAGGTTGGTGAACCTAACCGTGAGAGATAAGTAATGTGCACATTACCCCACTTGCCAGTGATTCAAGATAACCACGACTTAATCCCTGTAATTATAACTTTGAAAATAAATTGAGGTATTGTAAAACAACTTTGATAAAAAGAGAATGACTCACCTTGCAAGTTTAAACGGGCAGAGTTTAGCCTACTGATAAGCCTTGTAACCTAAATTAAATGACAATGCATACGAACTAGGTCAGTAACTTAATACAACATTTACGATAACTCACGAGATCAAAACCCTCACGACGAATGACAAAGTGCAATACTTAAAAATCCATCGAATTCACGACGAATGACAAAGTATAGCCCTAATTTGGGCAGCACTTAAACATCCATCGGATTGGTTTCAATCGATCGGACATTGAATCGTAGCAGTTATCGAGTTAATACCCTGTATCGTAGCAGCGTTTCTCTATGTTGGAAATGTGATTTCGTGCAGTACACTTCGTTTTTGATCAAAATTTTCGACACAGTATGAAAGCCCCATGCATAAGCTATTTATAGCTGGTTTTTGGGTTTTACGCGGCCCGCGTAAACCCACACTTAAGCTTTACGCGGCCCACGAGGGGCCCTAGTCTACGTGTAGGCCTGATGTGTCACGAGTAGGGTTGACACGCATGCAACACGTGGTCCGGAAAGCTTATCTGGTCAACATTAAGTTGACGCGGCCTGCGCAAGGGTCCGCTTATTGTTTACGCGGCCCGCCTGAGAACCAAAAACCTTGTTTTCTTGGTTTTTTATGCACATTAGGGTTTCAGGGGTCCGGGTTTTCACTTACGGGTCGTTTTGGGGCATTTTTGCAGGCCCTTACATCCTCCCCACCTTATTTAAAATCTCGTCCTCGAGATTTATTGAAATAAGTGAGGATATTTACGCTTCATCTCTGATTCCAGCTCCCAGGTGTATTCGGGTTCTCTTTTTGAATCCCACTTAACTTTGACCAGTACCAATCTTTTATGTTTGAGAAATTTGATCTTCTTGTCTTCTATTTGGAGCGGTTTCTCCACGAACTTCAACTTTTCATTCACCTGTATGTCCTGAAGAGGGATTACTAATGATTCGTCCGATAGACATTTCTTGAGGTTAGATACATGAAATACGTCATGTACCCCAGCTAACTCTTCCGGTAATTGTAAGCGATAAGCAACCGGTCCTATTTTCTGGATTACTGGGAATGGTCCTATGTATTGTGGACTTAGATTTCCTTTCTTACCGAACCGAACTACTCCTTTCCATGGAGAAACTTTCAAGAGTACCTTGTCTCCAACTTGAAATTCTAACGGATTGCGTCGATTGTCTGCATAACTCTTCTGGCGATCTCGAGCCGTCTTTAGTCTTTCCTTGATTTGAGTGATCTTGTCGGTGGTTTCTTGCACGATCTCAGGACCTGATAATTGGCTTTCTCCTATTTCTGCCCAACAAATTGGAGTTCTACACTTTCGTCCATACAGCGCTACGAACGGGGCAGCTTCAATGCTTGAATGATAACTATTGTTATAGGATAATTCAATTAAAGGTAAATGGTTGTCCCAGTTGCCTCCAAAATCTATCACACATGCCCTGAGCATGTCTTCCAGGGTTTGGATCGTCATTTCACTTTGTCCATCCGTTTGGGGATGATAAGCCGTACTTAAATTTAATCGTGTTCCCATTGCTTCCTGGAAACTTGTCCAGAAATGTGAAGTGAAGCGACTATCCCTATCTAACACAATGGAGAGTGGAACTCCATGTAGTGATACTACTTCGTCTACGTATAACTTTGCTAACCTTTCCATGCTAAAGGTTTCTTTCATAGGTAAGAAGTGAGCTGGTTTGGTTAATCGATCCACAATTACCCAAATCGCATCGTTACCTTTTCTGGTTTTGGGTAACTTAGTAACAAAGTCAATGGTGATTAGCTCCCATTTCCAAACAGGCATTTCTAATTGTTGGAGTAACCCTGAAGGTTTCTGGTGTTCTGCCTTAACTTGTGAGCAAGTTAGACACTTAGAAACATATTTGGCTATGTCTTTCTTCATTCCTATCCACCAGAAGTTATTTCTTACATCTTATTATTACCAGGATGTATGGTATATCTAGATTTATGGGCTTCCTCTAAAATCTTATTCCTTAACTCTCCCTGTTTAGGTACCCAAATCCTTTTCTTGTGGAATCTCCAAATTCTATCAGTTCCTTGCTCTAGTTCCTTTATTCTTCCTTTCATCCCTTCAACATCATCTTTGATTGTTGTTTCTTGAACATTCTTCAGTTGTTCCATTAAATCTAATCGTAAGCTTAACCTAAGAGCATGAACTCGTCGTTGTTTCTCATGATACTTACGACTTAAGGCATCTGCAACTACGTTTGCTTTTCCTTCGTGATATTGAATATCACAGTCATAGTCACTTAGAATTTCCATCCATCTTCTTTGCCTCATGTTTAATTCTTTTTGCCCAAATATGTATCTTAAACTCTTATGATCTGTATAAACAGTAAATTTACTTCCATACAGATAGTGCCTCCAAATCTTAAGGGCAAAAATTATGGCTCCTAATTCTAAGTCATGAGTCGTATAGTTTTCCTCGTGCTTCCTCAATTGCCTTGAGGCATACGCAATTACCTTCTTACGTTGCATTAACACGCATCCTAATCCTAGCTTAGAAGCATCACAATATACTTCAAAATCTTCTGTTCCTTCTGGTAAGGCAAGAATTGGGGCATTGGTTAACCTTTGCTTTAAAATCTTAAAAGCCTCTTTTTGCTTAGGTCCCCATTCAAACTTAACTGATTTACAGGTTAGCTTAGTTAATGGTACAACTATTTTGGAAAAATCCTTAATAAACCGTCTATAGTATCCGGCTAACCCTAGAAAACTTCTAATTTCCATAGCTGATTGCGGGACCTTCCATTTGGTGATTGCTTCTATTTTGGAGGGATCTACGTGAATACCTTCGTGATTCACCATGTGTCCCAGAAATTGTACCTCTTGTAGCCAAAATTCACACTTCGAGAATTTGACGTAAAGCTTCTCTTTCCTTAACAAAGTTAAGAGTACATGCAGGTGCTCACAATGTTCCTCCTGGCTTTTGGAATAAATAAGTATATCGTCGATGAAGACAATTACGAATTTATCCAAGTACGGTTTACAGATCCTATTCATCATGTCCATAAATGCTGTAGGAGCATTTGTTAGTCCAAATGGCAAGTCTGTAAACTCGTAATGACCATACCTAGTTCTAAAAGCAGTTTTAGGTATGTCTTCTTTGTGTACTTTCAACTGATGGTATCCGGAGCGTAAATCTATTTTAGAAAAATATCTTGCTCCCTGAAGTTGATCAAAAGACCATCAATCATAGGTAATGGGTATCGATTCTTAATTGTAACATTATTTAATTCTCTATAACCGATACACATTCGCATCGAACCATCTTTCTTTTTCATAAACAACACAGGTGCTCCCCACGGGGATGAACTAGGTTGTATGAATCCTTTGCTTAATAATTCATCTAATTGCTTTTTCAATTCTAACATTTCGGTGGGTGCTAATCGATAAGGTGCCTTGGCTATCGGTGTAGTTCCAGGAATTAGATGAATTCTAAATTCTACTTCCCTATCTGGTGGTAATCCAGGTAGTTCTTCTGGAAATACATCTGGGTATTCTGATACTACCGGAATTTCCTTAAGTTCCTTACTTTTGGTATTAATAACTATCGAAACCATATATGCTATTCCTTGATTTCTTGAACAACTGGCCACTTTCATTACTGAAATGAATTTCATTGACTTTCGTGGCTTATCTCCTATAACCATAATTATTCCTCCTATGGGTGTATGAATTTTTATGGAATTCTTATCACAGAGGATTCGAGCATGGTTGGTTACTAACCAAATCCATTCCTAACACAATATCGAATCCAGCTAAATTCATAGGTAACAGGTTTGCAGAAAATTTATGACCTGAAAGTTCTATCTTACCTTTCTGCAAGACTTTATCTATGTTAACAGAATTCCCATCTGCCGTTTCTACCGTAAAAATTTGTTTAAGGTTGGTTAAGGGTAGGTTAAGAGCTTGGCAGAATGAAGTATTTATAAAACTTTGGTTTGTACCAGAGTCAAATAATACTTTCGCATAAATGTTGTGAACTAGGAACGTACCCGCTATCACATCCGGAATCAGATCTGCTTCCTGTGTAGTCAACTGGAAGATTCTCGCATTCTGCTTAGGTACTTTAGTCATCTTAGCTAACCTTAATTTACAGGTTTCACAAAAGAAAATCTTTATACTTTTACTGAAATCCCAACTTTAAAGAGTTACTGCCGTTCATTTCGTCGTATGAATTACGAGAGTGATGATTAAATAAAATAATGTTTATCATCAAAATTTGTAGATACACACACGCTGATAAACCTAAATTTATCATTTGTCATACCTGTTCTTGAGTTATCCTTAAGGGTCAGTTATTTAAGGCTTTCGAATTTCCTTATAGATATACATATCTATATAATTATTTATTTCATGTATACCTTATTCATAAGGTCAATATGTATAATAGGTTTACGTTCCCAAAAATAGGGCAGACATCGCTGGAGTGATTTTATTAACATATACCCCATCTCACCCGGTTTCACCGGAGAGGTATCCTCATCTTACCCGGACAAGCTGGAGTGTTACCACATCATACCTAGCTTTGCCGGAAAGGTAATTATTATTGTATTTCTCATACTTAGAATCACAAATGTTCATTATTCAGGATAGCTTGTATCAAGAAACATGGAAATTAGTATTCTCATGATAGATCATATTCTAGAATCGAGTAATACAAATAAACAAGATATAACAGTGGCCAATTGTTATTGCTTATTTATCATATTTGCACTTTTCTAGTTATCATCCTCATGATATACCAATATCCATCCCAATTTATCTATACAATTATTTAGCTTATACTAAAACATTAAAATTTCTTGTACTACTAAGTGTTGGTTTCTTCTAGGTTTCCATTATTCTCATTATTCTGGTTTTCCTAATTTACTTCGTTGTTCATCTGCATTTATCAATTATTAATTATCACGGGCTAATATTTAGGTACAACTGTACAAACAGATTTAATTAAAAATGGCGAACATTGCGACTTTTATATATATATATATACATGTCTATTACAAATTACAATTGAAATTCAAAATATACTAGGGGTTATGCATTCATAAATTTTTTTAGTCTATCTAGGAATATTATGCTCAGCATGCTTTTATTTAAGGTATATTCTCTCTCCTCTTACTAAGTTGTTCATCTAATGGGCAAAGTTCCTTTAAAGTTTCTGGCTCATAGGTGATATGGGTGCTAGTACTGGGTCAAGGTGTTGAGAGATAAGATAATTTATAAACTTTTCTGGTTGAGATCTAATTTCATTGGTTGGTCCGGGTTTGGCAGTTTAACTTAATTAAAAGTTAACATTTACTGCTGTAGTGGCTAACATATAGAGATTTGCCCGTTGTTCATCTAATTCATCTTCCCATGGTGGGTTAGTGCCTATTTCCTGAGTTTCCTTATTAATCATCACTCCTTTTTGTTGTGACTTCTTTATTTTCTCTTGACTTTTTCTAATAATCCAACTTCTTTTCTTAGTGGTAAGTGGTTTCTCAAACTGTGCCTTACGAATAAATATTCCTTCCTCAGTATCTGCTGAGTATCTTGAGGAATTCGATTGAAATGAGGTTCCCTTATCTTTTGGTGAACTATCTAATTGACGATAGATGTCCGAAATTCTTTGCTTACCCATACTGTAAACTAACAAATAGTCAAATAACACAAAAAAACACATAATCACATAAGTTATTTTCTAACACAGAATTTTAGAATTTAAGTGTTAGCAGAACACTTCTTTGGCTTAGACCAGTGGCATGGCTCTGATACCACCTTTTTCTGTCACGGCCCCCGTCCGGGTTTTACCCGGTCCAGGAGCCGCGGGGCAGAAACCCGTGGTATTTATTATTTGATTTGACAGCGGAAGATTTACAGGATCTTTTAAACTTGAAAATGCCCAATTATTTTATTTCCATAATTTGGGACAAACCTCGTAATTTACAATAAAGGAATTTCACGAGGAAATTCCCTAGTTTACAAAACATGTTTATTCATTTTATTGAGCCACCTTTTCAAGCTTGTTATGCTCCGTAGCATTTTTCCTTGATTTACAGTAGGTCGCCTGAAACATGTTTAAAAATATTTTATCAGCGGGGAAATACTGGCGAGTCACTCAAGTTTAATAAAACGACACATAGTTATAAATTACAGCATAAGAGCGATTACAATGGCTACTATCTTATTTTTATCTGGCGCCGTGTCACACCCTGGTGACGATGGTCATACCACTATTGGGTCCTTTCACCCAAGTAGTGATGATTATCACTGTTAGGTTGGTGAACCTAACCGTGAGAGATTAGTAATGTGCACAATACCCCACTTGCCAGTGATTCAAGATAACCACGACTTAATCCCTGTAATTATAACTTTGAAAATAATTTGAGGTATTGTAAAACAACTTTGATAAAAGGAGAATGACTCACCTTGCAAGTTAAAACGGGCAGAGTTTAGCCTACTGATAAGCCTTGTAACCTAAATTAAATGACAATGCATACGAACTAGGTCAGAAACTTAATACAACATTTACGATAACTAACGAGATCAAAACCCTCACGACGAATGACAAAGTGCAATTCTTAAACATCCATCGAATTCACGATGAATGACAAAGTATAGCCCTAATTTGGGCAGCACTTAAACATCCATCGGATTGGTTTCAATCGATCGGACATTGAATCGTAGCAGTGATTGAGTTAATACCCTGTATCGTAGCAGCGTTTCTCTATGTTGGAAATGTGATTTCGAGCAGTACACTTCGTTTTTTATCAAAATTTTCGACACAGTATGAAAGCCCCATGCATAAGCTATTTATAGCTGGTTTTTGGGTTTTACGCGGCCCGCGTAAACCCACACTTAAGCTTTACGCGGCCCGCGAGAGGCCCTAGTCTACGTGTAGGCCTGATGTGTCACGAGTAGGGTTGACACGCATGCAACACGTGGTCTGGAAAGCTTATCTGGTCAACATTAAGTTGACGTGGCCCGCGTAAGGGTCCGCTTATTGTTTACGCGGCCCGCCTGAGAACCAAAAACCTTGTTTTCTTGGTTTTTTATGCACATTAGGGTTTCAGGGGTCCGGGTTTTCACTTACGGGTCGTTTTGGGGCATTTTTGCAGGTCCTTACATCGCATGTCTTCACAAAACCCTATTCACATGTTTTATTAAAAACCAAATTCACATGGTGTAATTTTGATGAATTCGCATGTTAAAAAACCAACATGCGAAATTGTTACAAAAACCAACATGCGATTTCAGTGTGGGATGAAGATCTGACGCCTGAGATGAGCGTGTACATATTGTACGATAAGGGATATTGTATGTTAACCTAACCCTATATATATATATATATTAAAGTTTAAATGACAATTTTGCCCCTGAGGAAAAAGGACAAAATAGAAGGGGTTTTTTTTTTGAGAAATCTGAGTTAATTTTACTTTTGGACCAAAATGGCACAAAACTGAAACCACAGGGACCAAAATGAAAGTTTTGGACTAAATTGGCAAAACTGTCCAAACCTTAGGGCAAAATGGCAGTTTACTCTAAAAGAAATGTTTAATTTTACTTTTCTTGACAACGAAGTTGCATGCAAACTAAAGTGCGAGTGCCTATGCTCTGACACACTAAACCGATTCCAAACCAACATCAGTATCTGTATTATCAGACACTTGCTTCAATATTCGTTTTTATAGTTTCAATCAATATTAAACATGTGCCAATATCCTTCGTGGCATATCACAACTTTATTTTTTCCCTTTTTCGGTTGCTATAGCAAATGCCGATACCATAATGAACCGAATAAATTCCCACCGGTGATCTCGTAGTGCCAGGAAACCCCACTAGCACTTTCTTGTTTCTCAAACAATTTTTTTTTGCTTGCCAAAACATGCCGCAAAAATTCAGAAAAACCACCGTATCAAATAAAAACTTTGGTCGGTAACACAAATAGGGCACGAGTAACAACTAACAAACCCCTTCCGTCACTATTCACAACCCTCCGATCACCGGAAAATGACGCAATTCTGGAAACCAGGAACAGCGAAGCCTCGGCTGCTGGACGACGAAGAAGGCGGCGTTCTATTTTACTCCTCCACTCCATCCTCTTCACACTCGTAATACTCCTCTTTCAATTCGAACAATCAATTGATGTTGTATATTGAATATCGAACTGAAATCAATTGCAGATATGGCTATGCGAGCTTAGAGAATCAGAGGCAGAGGTTACCTGTGTTCAAGTACAGAACGTCTATTTTGTATCTGGTGGAGACTCATTCCACCACTGTTATTGTTGGAGAAACTGGCAGTGGTAAAACCACTCAAATCCCTCAGGTTTATTCTCCTTTTTATTTGAATTATTATGTTAAGTTGTGTCATTGAACGTTGATGATTTTATTTGTGCTTGTTTATGAAGGATAATGCAGTTAGGGTTTATTGTGCCTAATGTTTTTAATGTTGGTCAATCATTTGTTTGACCTGCATGATCTCTTAATTAGATTTCATGAGAACACTAGATGTCTGTTGAGTTTGTGTGATTGTGTTGAAAAGTTAAAAAGGATGGGATTGTTAAAATTTAAGCAGATAGGTCTTCCAAGAGTTTTTAGTAAAATTTGGGTATATTTTACTACAGCTAGAGTAATGTGTCTAAGTTTGAAGTAAGATTGTGAAGGCTTCTAATAGTTCAAATCATAGTTATTAAAGGCACTAGGCGCACTCAAGGCGCATAGGCCTCGCCTGGGGCCTAGGTGCAAAGCGCAAAAAAAAAACGAGGGCCTGAGAAAAATAAAGCGCATAATGAAAAATTTTAAAAAATATATTATGTATTTGAAAAAGAATACTATTCTTCAAATAAAATAAACGAAGTCTATTATTTAACACTTTATGTCATCTAATTAGTACCAAAATATTAGTGTATTAGTGTAGAAAAGTAGTTTTCCTTGATTAAAAATAGAAATTTGGCTGGAATCTTGTCTGAGTTTAGCCGGAAACTCTCCGGAATCTAGGAATCTTGCCGGAATGTGCGTCTGCATCACCTGGAGAGTTAAAACACAATTTCCTCGACTTAAAGCGCAACTGCCTCGCCTCGCCTGAAAAATGGGCCTAGGCGCAAGAGGCGATGGCTTTTAACAACTATGGTTCAAATGTAAATAATTTTGTTTGAATTTGCAGTATCTTAAGGAAGCGGGGTGGGCTGATGGTGGACATATTATTGCCTGTACTCAGCCAAGACGTTTAGCCGTGCAGGTAATTACCGTCAAATTTCTTGTTGGTGAATGTCACTGTCATCCACTATTACTTTTTTATAATATGTTTTTAGAATATCTTTTGATGCTGTTTTAATCCGTATTATGGTTCCAGAGTGTTGCTGCAAGGGTGGCAGAAGAAATGGGAGTTAAACTTGGGGAGGAAGTTGGTTATACTATTCGATTTGAAGATGTGACAAATTCAGTAAGGCTTATAATCTTAACATGTATAAACTACAAGAAAAGTAAAATAAACTGAAGAGACCATGTTTGCAAAGTGGATATTATTCCGATGTTATGAAGGGCCACTAGTCAAGAGTGTTTATATTTATCTTTTTGTTAGTGCAGGACTTAACAAAGATCAAATTTCTCACTGATGGAGTATTATTAAGGGAAATGATGGATGATCCTCTTCTTAGCAAGTACAGGTGCTGGTTAAAAATCTCTGTTAGTTGTTACTTATTTATATTTAGGGATAAATAAGCCTCATATTATGAAACGGTTAAAAATCGCTCTGATAAGATAACTATCAAAATAATAAGCTTGCTTTTAATCGCAGTGTGATTATGGTAGATGAAGCTCATGAGAGATCCCTTTCAACAGACATATTGTTGGGTCTACTGAAAAAGGTACGAAATTATCTGTTTCTAATGACTCTCTAGAAGAACATTTTTTTTTAAAAACAGCTTATGTTTTTTCTTTTTTTAATGATTACTGATTTCTTAGATTCAACGCCGTAGGCCCGAGTTGCGCCTTATTATTGCTTCAGCCACAATTGAAGCCAAATCAATGGCTGCATTTTTCCAAATCAGGTTCTCTAATTAGAACAATGATTAATATTAATGATTAAGCACTTAAGCTCTATTAGTTACTTCAAATCGATGATTATGGCTAATGTATTACAACTTTGTATATTCATCAGAAAAAGGCGGACTCGATTGGAAGGAGAAGATAGAGGACTGCGGACGGAACCTGCTATTTTGTCTGTTGAGGTATATTTATAAAAAAATAGAAATTAATAATGTTTTTATACCAATAAAACATAGAAATTAAGCATCTATATTGCTTTGTTTTGTTTGTTTACTCGTAAAGGATGTGATTTCAGGGTAGAGGATATAATGTTCAGATTTTCTATGTTGAAGAGCCTGTTTCAGATTATCTTCGAGCTACTGTTTCAACAGTAATGTCAATTCATAATAAGGTAGCCCCACTATTGGATATGATTTTTAAAACTATATTCAACGTTTACATTCTGTTCATATTTTTATTATTATCTTACGCGTTTATTGTTTTAACTTGCAGGAGCCAATGGGGGATATTCTTGTCTTTTTAACTGGCCAAGATGATATTGATACTGCTGTTCAATTAATCACGGAAGAAGCCCAAAACAGCGGCAAGTCTTCTCTAGGTATGCCATAGGCTTAAAAAAAATTTAAATTTGAATCCGTTTGGTGTCATTGAAATGTGTAAATATTTAGTGTTCACGATAATTTGTAGTTCGTTAATCTCTTCTGTTTCTAATTATGACAATTTTGTTAAACATGTCAGGATTGATTGTTTTGCCTTTGTATTCTGGACTCACTCGTGCAGATCAGGTTACTTACGCTAACTTTTATCTTTTTCCTTTTTCATGTGGTTATTTTTGTACATACCATATTATGCATTTGTGAATACCTGTTGACGAAATATGAATATATGATTTACGTTTGCGATATTTTTAGGACTTGGTGTTCTCCTTCCCCAAGAGGGAAACGAAAGGTGGTGATCTCAACCAATATTGCAGAGACATCCCTGACGTTAGAGGTTATCTTTGAGTAATTCAGTTGCATATATATGTAAATTGTAAAGTAAAATATATTATAAATTATCTTATAATATTTTAATTTCATTTATTTGAGCAGGGTATCGTCTATGTTGTTGATAGTGGTTTCTCAAAACAACGGTTTTACAACCCGGTAATTCTTTCACTTTTTTTAGCCATGTCATGCTCTTTATTGACACCAGGGTTTCTCAATATGTATAAATCATTTATATATAAATTTTTAAACCTTGTAAATTGTTGTGCACAGATTACAGATATAGAAAACCTTGTAGTGGCACCGATATCCAAAGCATCTGCTAGACAACGGGCCGGAAGGGCTGGAAGAATACGACCCGGGAAATGTTACAGGTGATGAACATTGAACAATGACTGTAATTATTTTCATATGTTTTACAATTTTATTCTCACTTTTTGTTATATATTTTATAATTTCTATATCACAATCAACAGGCTATACACAGAAGATTATTTTGTCAATGAGATGTCGTCACATGGGATTCCTGAGATGCAAAGATCGAACCTTGTATCTAGTGTGATTCAGGTATAAGTTTTCTAACAAGTGACATCTTAATTACTTTCCGTCATTATAAATTCTGACAGCTGTGTATTATTTGCAGTTAAAGGCATTGGGTATTGATAATATCTTAGGGTTTGATTGGCCTGCATCACCATCATCTGAATCAATGGTCAGAGCTCTTGAAGTCTTGTATTCACTTGGAGTTCTCGATGATGATGCAAAACTTACTTCGCCAGTAGGATTTCAAGTTGCAGAGCTACCATTGGTATATTAATCTTAATCTTTTATATCCTCCATTTATCTGGAAAACACGTTATTCATTAAAATTATTCACACACGCTATGCACCGTAAAATTGTTGGTTTTAGGATCCCATGATCTCAAAAATGATCATAGCATCAGATCAACTTGGATGTTCTGAAGAAATAATAACCGTCTCTGCTGTCCTCTCAGTTCAGGTGATTTAAAGTTTTAAACTGTACCATGGCCCATTGTTTCTTATTCTTATCTTTATATTTTGTTCATATTCTAATAAATAAAGATATAACTTTTCAGTCAATATGGATATCCGTTAAGGGGCAGAGGGAACTGGATGAGGCCAAGTTGAGATTTGCCGCAGCCGAGGTGTGTTATATAATTGATTTTAATTTAATTCAATTATGTGTATTCTAGTAATGTTTATTAACTTTATTTCTAAAATATAATCAAATTAGTGATGACCATTAGATGTCAGGCTGCATGATAATTTTGTTTAGCAGATTGTTTTGTGATTTTTTAAAATCTTTTCTCTACCACTAATGCTGTCTATATAATTACCAATTTTCTTTTTATTTTGCAGGGTGATCATGTGACCTTCCTAAATGTATACAAGGGATTTCTTCAGTCAAATAAATCTTCAAAATGGTGTCACAAAAACTTTATCAATTACCATGCAATGGTAAGTTTTAACGGATTTCAAGAAGTGTTATAGTCCAGTCTTCTTATAATGCTTTATCAGTCTTTTTTTTTTTATCTTCTATATATCTATATATATTTTCTTTTTCAGAAAAAGGTACTCGAAGTCAGAGAACAGCTAAGAAGAATAGCACAACGACTAGGATTAGCCTTAAAATCATGCGAAAACGATACGCAGGTACTTTCGTTTATATTGTTTTTGACATTCTTCATGTATCCATATAAATATTTATTTATAGTACTTGTTGGTGGTTTTAGGTACTAAGAAAGGCGGTAACTGCTGGATTTTTTGCTAATGCATGTCGTTTAGAGGTGTGTCACCAGATTAATGAGTATATTATTTAATATTTTGTTGAAATTTCTTTATAAGATTACATATCACTCACTTTATTTCAATTATTATTCATTTGTGAAGCCATACAGTCATAACGGGATGTACAAGATTGTCAGGAGTTCTCAAGAAGTTTACATTCATCCATCATCTGTACTGTTCAGGTTAGCACATTAATACCAAAATATATATATTTTTAAATTCTGGGCCTTTGTGCTATCGTGTAAATTAAGTGTACAGTATAGGTTATCATGTTCAGCTGCCTATTCTAATGATTATAATACAATATAAAACTTGTTTACTGCAGGGTGAACCCAAAATGGGTTATATATAATTCACTTGTATCAACAGATCGTCAATACATGCGCAACGTTATCTCCATTGAGCCTTCTTGGTTGAGAGAGGCTGCACCTCACTTTTACCAACAGCAACCAATGAATACTAATCGCCATTAATACAAGCGTTGCCTTGAATTAGCTGGAAATATACATATTTTTGCTTCTTGTTAAATATGATTTTTGGCTGATTTTGTGGCTTCCTTATCTTAAAATGAGTCAGATATTCCAAGTTAACAATTTGCAATCAACATCTATTTGTGCCACTTGTATCTCCTATGTTTATAATTATGTTTCGGGGACCATTTCATATGCAACCTTAAAAGGATATGTGGTGTAGCGGTACCTTGTGTAGAAAATGTGCCCCTTTATAATTGGTTGATGCCTGAGGGTTCAAGTGTTTTGGTATATGAAGGTGTAGATTTAGAAAAATAGGATTAAAAGGGTGTGTGTTAATTGATCATTATATATAGTTGCATATTTTTGGTTTTCTGCTATTTTCATCTCCATGCTTTTTTTTTTGTGGTCTTTCATGTGCCTACTGTTTATATCGACATAATATTATTTCATAACAATAAGAGGAAAATGCCAAAATGGTCTCTGATTTTAGGTTACTTTTGCCACAAACTTTTTATATTTGGGTTCCTAAGGTTTCATTTTTGTTGTCATTTCCATCTAAATGCCAAACTCAATTAAAATGTATTGTTAACTCCCATAGATGATTTTGGCAATTCTCAAATCTCAAGGACGATTTTGGTGCTTTCTCATTTATTCTTTTGTCTTTTTAATTTTATAATTTTATTTACCTATGAATAAAAAATGAAAATAAAAATAATTATAAATAAATATATATACACACACATTTGTATATCTACACGCTTATTTTTTAACTTTTTTCACCCTTTAATTAAAAATAATAATAAATTAATGATGTTTGGTACGACGAGAGAGACGGGTGGTACAATGTCAGAGCTTGAACGAAAACTCAGTGGGGACCGGATTTTCAAAATCCAAATCGGTGTGGGCCGGACTCGTAAAAAATCCAATATTTTACAATAAAAAAAATTCAGAAATTTTCGCTAAATTGATCACTATGAGCGAAAAAGCGATGGGGGCTAGGCTACCCCTGGCCCTAATAAAGCTTCGTCAATGTGTATATATATAAAACTAGGTTAGTTACCCGTGTAATACACGGGCTAAACTAATATATTTTGTAAATAAATATTTTGAATAAAACTACATAGAAACCGAGAGACAAACAAAGTCATTAAGAGACCCGAATACTGAGATCGAATAACATATGTAATAAGAAATTAGAACAAAGTAAAATATAACACATCAAAACTCTAATTATTTAGTGTTACAATGCTAAACATATATATGATATTTCAACTGAAAGTGTTTTTAAATAAAATCATTTGGAAACTATGTGCGTGAAAAGAGAGAGTGCGTGGAAGTGTTTTACGTTGTTAAAGAGCCTTTTTCGTCTATTTAAAATCATCTTCTAGTCCATTCACTTAGTTAGTTATAGTTAAAAAGTCATAAAATTAATTAATCTCTAGAAGCCAAAACGCAAAACAAAACATCATATATTTGTCATATCTTTTTACATTCATGCATATAAATTAATTAGATAACTACAGACATATCAATGTGGGGAATGGGTTGTGTATTTTGTGTGGCGAAGTCGAGGAGACTACGGATCATATATTCTCAGCGTGGAGGTTCATTACGGGTGTTTGGCTTGGTATCGCTTCTTGGTGCAAGATTGCCCCGTTGTTTCTCTTCTCAGCCAAGGATGTGTCAAGTGTTACAGACTTCACGGCGATCTCCGATTCGAAGAAAGAAGTGGTCTACGGAATTCTGATATTGGCTTGCTGGCGCGTTTGGAAGGCTAGAAACGATAAAGTTTTTTCTAATTTAGACACGGAAGTGGTTAAGATAGTTTCGGATGTTAAGTCCTTGGGGTATTT
Source organism: Helianthus tuberosus (assembly GCA_030545235.1). Taxonomy (NCBI): domain Eukaryota; kingdom Viridiplantae; phylum Streptophyta; class Magnoliopsida; order Asterales; family Asteraceae; genus Helianthus; species Helianthus tuberosus. Next base: position 47,125,983 of record CM060427.1, on the reverse strand, counting down.
ATGGTTTAAGAGTAGAAGTAAGAGAGGTTCGATAGATTGGAAAAGTTGGTGTAATTTTTGTTTTTATTTGATGTAAGTCGTTTTCGGCGGCTTATCTCCGTCTTGGAAATTTTGCCGGTTCCGTGTTGTTAATGAAAGTTGCCTTCCCAAAAAAAAAGATAACTACAGACAGAGAGAAAGATTCATCATAGAATAAATTAAAACCATTTCAAAAATACATCAAATAAAATCTGATTATACAAAATTAAAATGATCAACATTCCCAAATAAACATAATTATGAATTATAATTATAAAAGAACCATGTCTCCCGAAAATAGCAACACAACCAATTTTCCCATAAAAGTAGCTTTCAATCCTGCATAAATAAAAATAGGGAGGGTTTTTTTTTTTTTTTGAACGGCAAAAAAAAAAAAAAGGGAGGTATTAAATGTGTGTATGTGAATAAATAAGCAACATCAAACCTGCATAAATAAAAAGCGCCACATGTCAGAATGGAAGGCATTCTTTGAAGGAAAATTCAGCCAGGTGTCAAGCTTTTAGAATACAATCAGGTTGCTAAAAATAAAACGATGGAGCCTGAAAAACAGCCATCTGGACTTTATTTTTATTTATATGTATAAAGATTATAAATGTGTGTATATGTATATATGTTATGGTTAATTTATTATTTTTTATATTAGCGGTAAAAAAGAAAATTAAAAAAAATAATTATTTGTGTGTGTCTATATATCTTAGGCCATCCGTAGTCATAAAGCCTCTTGTGGGGCGTTATGCGACACGTGTCGTGCCACGTCACACGGGGGCTTTATGGGGCGTTATATCACTAGAGCCCGTAGTCATAAAGCCCCTACCCATCATTATCTATTTAATAATTTTCAATTTTATTAATTAATATAAAAAAGCATGCTTGTTTGTGATTGGTCCATTTTTCAAAATCATCCCCCCATCCGGCGTTATATATATAGCGCTAGCCAGTGGCGGACCCAGGATTTTGGAACAATGGGGTCCAATTTTTCCGGTGTTCAAATTTTTCAGGTTAAAAAAAAAAAACACAAAAAAATGAAACAAACAGGTATCGAACCTAGGATCTTTTGTGTGTAAACAAGGGGTTTTACCACTGCACCAGACTCATTTTCATTGTTATGGGGTCCAACTTAATAATTTTATGGGGTCCATAGCAAATTTTATATACCGCTTCTACTACTTTTTAAAAAAAGATTGGGGTCCGGGGACTCCGTTCCGCTATACATAGGTCCGCCCCTGGCGCTAGCCACCCATTTTTATCTCATAAAGCCCCTCCGTAATGGTGTTTGGGCTTTATAGGGGCTTTATGGCGTTATATGGAGCCCCATTACACATACTCTTATAGGTAAAGAGTACTGTACAATATTGCTTATCGTACATTACGTACGCTTCAATCTCAGCCGTCAGATCATCTTCCCGCATTTTAAAATCGCATGTTTTTTTTTATAACAATTTCGCATGTGATAATTTTTGATGAATTCGCATGTTTTTTTGTACCAATTTCGCATGTGATAATTTTGATGAAATAGCATGTTGTTTTTTATAACAATTTCGCATGTGATAATTTTTGATGAATTCACATGTTTTTTTGTACCAATTTCGCATGTGATAATTTTGATGAAATAGCATGTTGTTTTTTTGTAACAGTTTCGCATGTGGTACAAAAAAACAACATGCGAATTCAATGCGGGAAGATGATCGGACGGCTGAGATTGTAGCGTACGTAATGTACGATAAGGGCATTTGTATGATAACCGGCCTCATATCTTATATTTATAGTTATCTTTTTTGTTTTTATTTAAGGTTAAAAAAAAAATAAAAAATAAAAGAATACATGGGTAAATTGTCAAAAACGTTCATGAGGTTTGGGAATTGCCAAAATCATCCATGCCTTAACAATACATTTTAACCGAGTTAGTGATTTGTATGGAAATGATAACAAAAATGAAACCTCATGGACCCAGATACAAAAAGAAAGTTTCATTTTTCCAGATACAAAAAGTTTCATTTTTCGACTGAAGTGACAAAAGTGATCTAAACTTAGGGACCATTTTAACGTTTTACCCTAACAAAATAATATATAGTGTTTTGTATTAATTTCTCCGCCACACATTCTTTTTGACAACAACTTGTAAATTTTTAGGATAAAAATACCACATTGATACTCACCAGGATTTAAACTCTCAATCTTTTAATTGTAGAGTATATCATTTACCATCTTAATATCCCCTTGAGGACTTTTCCGCTTTATGTGTGTGTATATATAATGTCGTCCCCAAGGGGCTTGGTGTGTTGGTAAAGGTGATTCGTTTCTGTCCATGAGGTTGATGGTTTAAATCCTGTAAGGTGCATGTATAAGGGTGGGAGGGGCGTTCTCGGGTACACCATGAATTGGGTAGTGTTACCCGATTCGTAACACCGACGCCACTCCATCAGGTACAATGAACCAGGTATGTACCAAGGAGATGAGAGAGAGATGCGTTGTGTGTGGATAGGAGAGAGACACTATTGGGGTAGTCACCAAGATAACACAGACGTCACTCCAATCAGACACCGTGTTGTGGTGATTCCTTCGTCAAGCACCCCTCCCTCCCTAAGAGTATTTAGGAGTGAGTTAGTTTACCGTTAATATATATAGGATAAGAAGCCGTTAGAAACCACCCTTTATTGCGAGAATCATGAGAACCAGTGTGAACACAATAAAAAAAGCTAAAAAAAATTAAAAACAAACAAAATAATTTTTTAATTAAAAATCGCAACATTTTTTTTTGGGACGAAATGTAGTTTTTTTTTAGATTTTTGTGGGGGGTTAGGGTTTTTTAGGTTTTCTGAAGGTGGGACAGATTAGGTTTTTCAGAGGTTTTTTTGGTGAGATATAATTTTTATTTATTTATTTATTTTTTATAATGTCGCCTTCTGACCTTCAATGATGAATCTTTTAAACGGTTTGGTAAACTCAATGGCTGCTAAGCTATAAACACGCTTCTAACGTTTTAGTTAATTTGGTGAAGCCTGCGAGAAATATGTAACACAGCAATCATTAGTTGCATTGCATTGACCAAAAAAAGCTGGACAGCTCAAAGAAACCTAGCACCGGCTTCTGCTGATCTACGTTATAAATTTAATCAATAATAAATAAATAAAAATTCAGCAATATTATCATAATTTAATAATTTATCCTAAAAATATGGATAAACGTCATTAATGTCTACGACATGGTCGCGTCAAATGATAGAAAACTTTGGCGTTCTAAATGAATCCAAGAAGATATGAAACAGACTTTTCTTTGTATTACTTTTCCGTTTATGATGCAATTAAGTCTACGTTAAATAAGAATAAGAGGATGATATATTGCTATATATGAGAATGTGTAGTAGTATTCAACGCAGTGGCGAAGCTTGACTCGAAAACGTATATACCCAAAAATTTCTATGGAACCGGGGGGTCGAAAACGTATATATCAAAAAATTTCTATACGAAAACTACGTATATAAAACTATTGAGCGCCAATGATTCAACGGTCATAAAACTTATACACGACTATTTTGGTTATCATGGTATTCAATTCAACAATGAACAATGTACTCGTTTTTATTTTAATTTTATCAAACACTCGAACAGTTTTTATACCTTAATTGCTATATATTCATACTTATACTTTAATTTATCTCAGTATAGTTACAAATTATCGATCTTTTTTTTTTAATGTTAACGTTAATACCATCATCGTTAAATATTATAGCGTGGCAAGACTTTTTTTTTTTTGACTGTTATAACAAATACACGTACCCTAACAAATCAACCAATACCAATAAAATTTCTGTCGCTTAACCCGAAAAAAATCATACTAGTAACAATTACCAACTACTTATTAGCAGTCCATGTGAAACTCTTATCCCACCTGCCCACACTATTTTTTAATCTATAATTCAAACAAATTATTGATTTTTTTCCTAATAACGCATTACTTTCTTAAGTGGAACACGTTCGGGGATAAATGACAGTTTTTTATATTTTTTTTTTCAAAACAAACGGGTAAGAAGAATAGAATATGGCAGTGACGGAACTAGAACATTAACTCAGGGGTATTCTAAAACAAAATTTCAACGTGCAATCATATAATATTCAAAAAACTACAATAAATAATTAAAGTAAAACAAATACCTAATAGACTTTACTTCATGTAAAAAATCCTTTTCGACCACATAAACCATAGCATTGTTCAAAAATTCCGGGACTATTCGATTGCGTAAATCCGTCTTGACAAGCTTCAATTTCGAAAAACATCTTTCAAGTTTCAACGGTTGCGGTTGCGGTTGCAACCAGTAAAAGCAAAGCTAGCTTCACTGTTCGACTTTGGCTTCAATTTCAAAAAACAATTTCGAATTGAACAATTTTGTACGTAGGAGTGCTCCCTGTTCGACTTTGAGTCTTTGTCGTTTCGTTTCCTAATCATTCAACCTTCCACAAATGTCGCGCCACAGCAACTTCATATTCAAAGGGTTATTAGTTTATTACGTATTGGACTATGGGGCTAGCTATTAATCAATAGAATTGGGCTGTCTTATCAATTAAACTGTTTTTGGCATACAATTTTAAATAAGAATTGAGCTGCCTATCAATTATAAACATATTTTGACTTTTGTATTTTTCATTGGGCTAGAGATAAACGCTAAACAACTTTTGGGCTTATGGACTTTTTTTAGTGGTATCTGATAGAGCCTTTTCTAGTAGGCAAACACTCCAAAAGAACAAGAGAGAACAAGAAAGGTTTTGGGGCAATTTTCTGGATATTTTCATTAACATCAAAAACATACTATTTAAACAAGGAAATCTACTACACGTGGAGGGGATCATGGATCCACAACTCCTTTATTCTAGGAACACAACTCCACTAATGCTTAGAAACAATGAAAAACACATGACTAAAAACAAATAAAGTGACTTGTTCTTTCTGCTCCACACTTTTGATTGCCGCCAATTAGTCCAGCAATTTACTGGGCCTTTTAACCATTCTTTTGGGCCTGCTGCTATACCCCTCGCCATGTTGGGCCAACTCCTGTTGGGCTTCAGTAACCTGTGGTCCTCTTTGGAACGTATCATCATCCCCTCCTGAAAAAAAGACATTGTCCTCAATGTCTGGAAAACATGGGTACTGCTCTTTAATCCAACTTTCGTCTTCCCATGTTGCATCTTCTAGAGGACATGTAACCCACTTAATAAGTAGTTGTTTTGTTGTTGCGGCCCGTCACGACGGTCGAGCACTGCTTCCGGTAATCGGTCATAAGAATCTTCCTCATTAAAAGGTTCAAGGGTACCTGTTGAATTTGGAATGCTACCATGACTCTCTTTGAGTAGAGAAACATGAAAAATAGGATGGATCTTCGATGTCGCTGGTAAATCTAGCTTGTATGCGACTTCACCAATCCTTTCCAGTATTTTATAAGGCCCGAAAAAACGTCTCGAAAGCTTTTGATTTTTGCGATCCTGAACCGACTTCTGGCGGTAATGTTGCAGCCTCAAGTAGACCCAATCGCCAACCTCAAACTCCTTCTCCATTCTTTTTTTGTTGGACTGTTTCGTCATACGAGCCCGTGCTTGTTCCAACGAGGTCTTTAAGCTTTCACGAATTTGTTGGTGATCGGTAAGTGATGTATCAATGGAAGCGTTGTTGTTGGACCCGGGTATATAATCGTGAATCGTAGTTGCTTCTCGACCGTAAAGTGCTTTGAAAGGAGTCATACCAATAGCCGAATGGTGACTTGTGTTATACGAAAATTCGGCCAAAAACAAGTACCTTGCCCATGTTGACGGTTTGTCGAAGACGAATGCCCGAAGGTAATTTTCCAAACAACGATTGACAACCTCAGTTTGACCGTCAGTTTGTGGATGATATGCACTGGAATGGAGGAGTTTAGTACCCATTTGTTTGAATAATTCTTTCCAAAAACGGCTTAGAAACGTTGGGTCTCGGTCCGACACAATTGTGTTTGGAAGACCATGTAGGCGGTACACTTCCTTCATAAAGATGGTGGCTAATAACACGGCAGTGTAATGAGTCGGCAAGGGTATAAAGTGAGCAAATTTGGATAATCGATCGACGATCACCCAAACAATAGTTTTGCCCTTTGAGCATGGCAAATTCGTAATAAAATCCATTGAAAGGTCTTGCCAAGTAGAATCTGGAATGGGCAGTGGTTGTAATAACCCATAAGGTCTATGAGTGGGTACCTTAGTAGCTTGACAAATTGCACATTCCTTGACAAAGTTGGTGACATCTTTCTTTAAACCCAACCAAGCAAATGAAGCTGAGATCCGTTTGAAAGTGGTATGTATTCCCGAATGGCCACCCATGAATGATGAGTGGAACTCTTGTAGCAATCGCTTGCGCAAAGTAGTTATAGGAGGAACCAAAATTTTACCTTTCAAATAAACGAGGCCGTCTCGATAAAGGTGGTGTGGGAAAGCCATTGGATCCTTTGTTATTTGCTCCAATAACTGTTGTCCAAGAGGAGAAGCTGTAAAATTTTCTTTAATTTTGTTGAGCCAAGGGGCTGTGGGGTGTGATAAGGCTAGCATTGTAGGAAGGTTAACACGGCTTAAGGCATCGGCAACGCTATTTTCTTTCCCGGGTTTAAAGTGAAGTTCAAAATCGTACCCGATGAGTTTGGTGACCCATTTTTGTTGCTCCGGGGTTTGTATGGTTTGGGTAAGTAGGTGTTTGAGGCTGTGGTGATCGGTATAGATTCGGAAACGATGACCAAGAAGATATTGACGCCATTTACGGACTGATTCGGTGATGGCGTACAATTCTTTTGTGTATGTTGACTGAGCCTGCATGGTGGAACATAATTTTTTTTGAAAAAAAGGCAATGGGTCTGTTGTTTTGTGAAAGTACCGCGCCAATTGCTTGGCCGGATGCATCGGTGGTAAGGTCGAAAGGGCGGGTGAAATCGGGTAAGGCTAAGGTGACAAGATCCAACATGTGTTCTTTTAAAGTGGTAAAGGCTGTGTCGGCTTTGGTGGACCAAGAAAATTCTTTTTGTTTAAGAATGTCGGTTAAAGCGGTGGCAGTTTTAGCATATTGAGGTACAAAGCGTCGGTAATAACCGGTAAGTCCCAAAAAAGCACGTAAAGTTGTGAATGAATTGGGAGTTGGCCACTGTTGTATAGCATCAATTTTATCTTGTTCTGGAGCCACCCCCATGCAAGAAATTCGATGACCAAGGAACGATATTTCCGGTACGGCAAAAACACATTGTGAAGCTTTAGTGTAAAATTGGTTTCGTGTGAGAGTTTCAAAAACAAATTTCAAGTGTGAATAATGGTCATCTTTGGTGGCGCTATAAATCAAGATATCATAAAAAAAAACCAATACGAAGCGCCTTAACACTGACCTGAACAAATCATTCATGGCCGATTGGAACGTTGATGGGGCGTTTGTAAGGCCGAAAGGCATCACTAGAAATTCATAATGACCATCGGTTGTGCGAAACGCGGTCTTATGAATGTCTTGGTCTGCCACAAGTATTTGATGGTAACCCGAGCGAAGATCGATTTTGGAAAAACGGTAGCACCGTGTAACTCGTCTAGTAGCTCATCAATGGTAGGAATGGAAAATTGATCACGGACAGTTGCCGCATTGAGAGCACGATAGTCTACACAAAAACGCCATGTACCGTCCTTTTTTTTAACCAACAAGACGGGCGAAGAAAATGGGCTTTGGCTAGGGCGTATAATACCGTCTCGTAACATTTCGGTGATCAACTGGGTCATAATTTTTTTCTGAAAATGTTGGTATCGGTACGGTTTAACGTTAACGGGTTGGGTATCATTAAGCAAGGGAATGCGGTGGTCATGGGGTCGGTTAGGCGGTAGTGAATGAGGTGTGTCAAATATGGTGTGAAAGGTTTGTAATAGGGTTGTGATATTAGGATCTGTGCATGTTGGGGTGGGTGGTATTATGGATTCATTATTATCCATGACTAAGGCATGCAAAGAGGCTACTGACCCTTGACGAAGTAAAGCTGAAAGGGAACTTGGGGATACCTGCTGGCTTAGTGGATCACCACGTAGTGTCGTTTTAACTCCATCTTTAATAAATGAAATTTCTGGAATGGAAAAGTCAGCAGTAATCGATCCCAATGTGCCTAACCACGAGATACCCAGAACAACATCGGCACCTTGAACCGAAAAAATGAAGAACGGTATTTGAAAACTGGCTTTTTGGAGTTGAACATTAATGTCTGGGCAATGACCTTCACAGTGAATAAATTGTCCATTTCCAACCATGACAGCAAATGGATGTAGGGGTTTCGTAGGCAGGTGAAGGAGTGATGCAATACGAGGTTGTATGATGTTGTGCGTACTACCGCAATCGATCAAAACGGTAACCGGTTTGCCATTAATATAACCCGTAACCCGAAGAGTTTGCATGGAATTCATACCAAAAAACGCAGCGTCGGATAACGACATGAATTGAGGTGGGTCGGCGTTGTCGTTTGGTTCAAGTGATGACGTGTCTTGGGTGGACGGGTAGTCGTCGTTGTCCACGATTAAGAGAAACTGAGGAAGGGAACACTTATGGCCAGGATAAAATTTTTCCGGACACCGAAAGCATAAACCCTCTTTACGTCTTTGTTGGATTGCTTCAGGGGATAATTTAGTAAATGGGAGAGGTTTTGGAGGAGATGGCAGTAGCGGAGGTGTGGCTGGAGGCGGAAGTTTAGGAGAGTTAGTTGGTGTGGTTGACTGAAGAGAAGAAGAAGTGGAAGTTGTTGATAAAGGGGTGGACGTGTTATATTGTTTTGGTGACTAGGGAGTTTTTGGTTTGGTAGTGTGGGCCAACTTATCTTCAACACGTCGGGCCAACCCACAAGTGTCGTACAAGGACGTGGGTCTGATAATTGCCAGTTCTGCTTGTATCTCAGGTTTTAACCCTGATAAGAAACAGTTCAGCAGAGTTTGCGGCGACAGCCCGGTGACACGATTACTCAATCGTTCGAATTCCGTTTGATAATCGGTGATCGAAGACGATTGCCGAAGCTTGAAAAGGGTAGCTTCATGGTTTTCGAATGTGGATGGGCCAAAACGGAGCTCGACGGAGCGTTTAAAAGCGGTCCAATTTCCGAGTAAGTGGTTATTTGATTGGTGTTGAGGTTTGCGGTGGCTTGAACGAGGGCAGCGAGGGTGTTTTTGATGTCGGTTTGTGCGTTGGCCGCAGTAGTGGAAACTTGGATTAATTGGTTCAATTGATCGGTGATGGTAGGGGGAAGATCATCGGTAACCGATGAGTCTTTACGAGGAGGCATGGCGGAAGGTGAAACGAGAATGAAAGCACCAAGATGATAGAGCCTTTTCTAGTAGGCAAACACTCCAAAATAACAAGAGAGAACAAGAAAGGTTTTGGGGCAATTTTCTGGATATTTTCATTAACATCAAAAACATACTATTTAAACAAGGAAATCTACTGCAGGTGGAGGGGATCATGGATCCACAACTCCTTTATTCTAGGAACACAACTCCACTAATGCTTAGAAACAATGAAAAACACATGACTAAAAACAAAAAAAAGTGACTTGTTCCTTCTGCTCCACACTTTCGATTGCCGCCAATTAGTCCAGCAATTTACTGGGCCTTTTAACCATTCTTTTGGGCCTGCTGCTATACCCCTCGCCATGTTGGGCCAACTCCTGTTGGGCTTCAGTAACCTGTGGTCCTCTTTGGAACGTATCAGTATCCTCGTAGTTGTTTAGGGGTATCCTTTGTATAAAACCGAAAAAAATACACTACTGATACAAAGTTGAGCCGTAGCCCGTGCTACGGCGGCTAAGTCCACCCCTGGAATATGGTAGGTATTGTGTATAAATCATGTAATCTAGATTACGTATAATATATAATTATAAAAAAGTAACTTAAAAAAGGAAAGAAGAGTCTGCGTGATGAATGAATTAAAAAAGTCAAATCTACTTAATTTATTAGCGAATGAAACACGTGGATCTACAAATTTTGACAATACAAGTTGTTTCAACCATGTCACCTTCCTACAAGTAACGAGCTTTGTCTTCTTACAAACAGTTTGCTCAATCAAACCCATTTAAATAACCACAAAGATGCTAATTATAATCTCCACAATCGTTTCACCTCTAAGCCTTCTTCATCATATTGGACCCAAACCTACTCACGTTGGTTGAAGTCATTGTGGTTCAAAAAGACTCACTGATCACGTCTAGTTTCCTCTAAAACCCTAAACTTTTCTTAAACCTTTAGAATCTTATATTCATCTAGATTCCAAAAACCTCGATCATCCATCCATCGGTCCTCGGCTCTCAAGCTTTTAGCCGAAAGAAAAACCACAAAGAAAGATGAAAACATATGGGAAATTTAGTAGTTTTATTATTTTCTTGGCTGTTTTAATGAGTTTTTTTGGAAATATTGAGGCTGCAACAGTAACATGTGTACCTCCTTACGGATTCTTGCCCTGCACAAGTGGGCTTTGGGGACGACTTTTCTTGATCATGGTTTATCAGTATTTGATGTCTTTGGGTCAAGGTTATATATCAAACGGGTCGGATAAATTCTTCAGCCTTGTTGGACCTGGTATCTTTGGAGCCGGTTTGTTCCACATTCTTGCAAACTTCCCTATGCTCTTCCTTATTCTTGGTAAGTGTAATTTCTTTTCATTTTCAGTTTGTCCCACAAAAAATATCCTAATTTTGGGTATTACATATCTACATTATTATATGATGTTAACATGTAATACTATTTTTTTTAGAATGACAAAGGTTACATAATCCCTATTTATTATCTTGACTTTTGTAGTTGTGCCTAAAGTTTTTTCTTTCTAAGCAAACGTGTTTTTGAAAATTCAATCTTATCACATTTTTTTTTCTGTGAATTAAAAAAAAAAAATAGCCGGTCCATTTTAATTAAAAAAAAATTCAATTACAACAAGGCTATTATTTACATTAAAAAATCAATACACAATTTCATGGAGCTTTTGTAGTCTTACATTTCCTGTATGGTAGCGTGCTTATATTTACTAATATATAGTCAGTCATATTGCTGATCCTAAGAAAACCTTCTATATAGCAGCGTAAGCGTAAGTTCTTATATTACTAATAATAAAAATGATTATATTGCTAAATAAGTGAGCGTGGGCGTAAGTACTTATATTACTAACTAGATTATTAGGCCGTGTACTACAAGGGTTAACGATATAAAATTACAAATTCTTTAATTTTATGTTGTCTTCATAAATTTATATAAGTGATTTTTTTACCATAGATGACGCAAGAGTTGGTCATGCGTAAAAACCGATTCTTTTAGAAACAAACAAATTTTACATAGAAATGTCTTGTACTTTTATTTATCGTCATGGCAAAACATAGGGCGAGAGGAAACTGTCTTCTTTTTAATTTAAACGTAATCCTTCTGTTTGACAGTATTAAACGAAATCTAGGGATAAACATTCGAGTGCCAGTATTACTTCCGGATAGTATGAGTGCCTCAATAACCTGATCACCCAGTGATAGGACCTGTAGTAGAGTTCCACTACATAAACTATTCTTTCTATCAATATAACACCATTTAAGACATCCGGTGAGTACAGACTTACATCAAAATTATTATGAAGATATTCTATCTTTAAACCCGTGTATTACACGAGTTTAATAACATTAAAAGTGTTTTTAAAGGATGGAAGTAAACCGGTTTTTTAAGTATCTGTGTTTTTAAAGGATAGAATAAATTATCCGGGTTATGTTATTTGTTAGCTACCGAAATATTTGAGAACATAATCTTAATATATACGTCATAATATAGCTTGAATATTTATTTCAACTTTAAAAATGAAAGAATATCAGATGAAAAATTTGGAAATGCCTAATTGAATATTATATGAATCTATGCATGATAGAACGACAATTATCACAGATTATGAAACTTAGATAAGACCGTGGGGTATGGTGGGGCGGGGGTTTGGGGCATGGATTGACACGTGGAGTTCGAGCCTCCCCGCTGGTGAGTGACGTGTTCGTGGGATATGGCGGGGCGTGGCTAGCCCGCGTGGCTTTGCCAGGTTTATTAAAAAAAACAAAAAAAAACCTATGCCCTAGCCAACAAGCCAATAAGAGCCGGCCACATAGGATCGCTAGGCATACCCAACGCCCGGGCTGAAAGTCCCGCCCAAGGGGCCACGCCCAAACCCAAGCCCACCCGGAGTGGTGACTTGGGCGTTTTCACCCTACCCATGCCCCAACCCCCGCCCCATACCCCATAGTATAAACTGATATTGATAATAAATAGGTGATATAACTCATGATATTTCTATGATACATTTATTCACAGCTTTTCAAAAATTAACTAATATAAATAGCTAGATACTTTTAAATCACAATTATTTATTCACTGCTTTTCAAAAACTAACTAATAGTCTAATATAAATAGCGAGATACTTTTAAATCACAATAGAATGACAGCTATCACATATTATGAAATATTGATAATAAATAGGTGATATATAACTCATGATGATATTTCTGTGATACACTTGTTCAAAACTTTTCAAACATTAAACAAGTCAAAGGCAAATTTGGTGTTCGATCGAAAGTCCAATGAACGAGCAACAACCTGACCCACTTGTATCCATAGTGGACATATATGTATATAACTAGTTCACCCATCGACACTTGTATATTATTTATTTTAATGGTAACCTGTAACTCTCCTCTAAAAGGCATATGCCTTTATCAAGACATTTGTGTACTTAAAAAATTCTTAGTTTTATTTAAAAAATTACAGGACTTTTGATAAAACTCGATAAATAAATCAAACACCGTAAATAACTTAGACTAATTAACAAATATAACAAAATATGTTAATAAACGAACATACTCACATATAGTAGAGTAGGGTGAGGATGGTGAGATAAATACAACACACAACACTAATAAATACAAATAAGATAAGTGAATAAAAAGATATATTAATATTATTGATTTTTTTTTTCAGAGAATGGATTAACAGGTGACGATACTGGTGCATCTTTTAGTGCCGCAATGGGAATGAATGTGTTAGCTGGATCAGCAGTTATGAGTTTAACATTGATTTGGCCATCTGTCATAGCTTTCGGGAGCTATGATCTTGCGGAAGATGATGATGATACCATTTTACCACAAATAACAGGAGAAGAGCCATCATTTATCAAGAAATTAACAGGTATATATATTGGTTTTCTTGCATAGAATACAAGCAACCAAAAATCACAAGCACTTCAAATATTAGAGTATCGGTTTCGGTTTAATTCTTTTGTCTTATTACTTTTTTTTTGTAGCATATGGTGTTACAACTGATAGCGAAACAAGCAACACTGCCCGAATCATGCTTGTATCAATGATCCCGTTTCTCATTCTTCAACTCCCGAAAATCATCAATGTGACTACGGTCACTCGACAGATAGTTCTGCTCACTCTCATTCTTACGTCGGCTTTCTTCATTGGTTATGCGGTGTATCAGGTTAGCCTTTTATGTCTCAAGCCAAACAATACTTAGGATAAAAATACTAAGAGTATAAATTAAAACAATCAACTGTCTAACACAATATAACATTTCAAATTACATTGAAGATAATCGTTTTTTTGTTTACGAGCAGATGTTCCAACCATGGATTCAAAACAGAAGATTCGATTATATTAGGCAAAAATTTGTGAAGAACAAATTATTGAAACTACTATCTACAAACGGAAAAGCAAATGTGCAGCTTATTAAAGAGTTAGTACCCGCCCTATAAATTGTCTTGTTTTTATTTTAATTGGAAAAGGTCCCTTATGATCGAGTGAATATTGATGTGCAGCCTTCACAAAAAGCTTGACAAAAATCATGATGGTAAAGTTACCCATGCTGAGTTGAAAACTTTAGTATTAGGAATACAGTTGCAAGCAGACGGAGAACTAAGCGATGATCTTGTCGAAAGAATCATCGATCAATTTGATTTCTCTGGCGACAAATGTATTCAAGAAGATGAGTTCGTTAGAATTTTAACAAAATGGCTCCAGGAGGCAAGGAAATCCCTCTCTAAGAATGATTATAATCCTCTTAGTTTCTTCAAAAAATCTCAAGAGGTAAATAATCAACATTCTTTAAACTCAAAGACAAGTTTAAATAAAAACGCCATTCATACATGTATCAAGTTGTTAGGAAGTAAATTAACAATTGTTGTGTTTATATATAGGGCGTAGATGAAGAACAACAACAACCTTTGATACCCAAGAATAAAAACCTTAATGATGAGGGTTTGATTTGGGAGTACTTGAAGGCTTTGGCTTTGGTACTTTTTGGGACTCTTGTGACGGCTCTCGTTGCACTTCCACTCATTATGAATGTTTCAGGTTTTGCTACTGATGCAAACATCCCTTCCTTCCTTATCCCATACGTTATCATACCGTGTGCCATAAACATACCACGTCTCTTATCAACGATTAATTCAGCAAGCCAAAAGACTCAACGCGCTGCATCTTTAACTCTTTCTCAGGTATTTTCATATATTCATCTATCTACCTAATAGATTAATTTTAGTGTTAAACTCACTCTTAATACACATTTCTTTGAAGTTTCAACACCATACTGTAAACATTATATAGTATGGTATTTCAGATTTTCAACACAACACCATATAGATGAGATTTGCAAATGAAAATGACTAACGTTGAAAAGTAATTAGGCCTTAAATTACGTATTTATTGTTTTGCAGATCTATTCAGGAGTGTTCATGAGCAATATGAGTAGCTTGACAACCTTTCTGTTAACGGTGTATATAAGAGATTTGCCATGGGACGTATCCGCTGAAGTTCTAGTTGTTTTGATTATTTGTGGAGTGATGGGAGTTTTCACAAGTACAAGGATAGTTTTCCCACTTTGGACCGGGTACGCGGGCTATCTATTATACCCTATATCGCTTCTCATGTTGTATCTTCTTACCGCCGTTTGGGGTTGGTCATAGGCTAGTATCCGGTATTCAAATTTTTTAATCCTATTTTACAGTATTTAGAGGCAGTTTTTAATCATGTACAAATTACAACAAATATTCTTAATTATAAAATTTAGTTTTTGTATCATGTATAAGACTGATCATTGATGTTTATTATTATAAGTGCGGCTGTTATGCATTTGAAAGTACTTCTTTGGAATCAATACAAGAATCTTGATCCAAACAAGAAAATAATAATCAGATAGAATTCTACATATTGAGGAGGGTAGTAGATAAACAACTCTTAAGGCTTTAATTTTTTTGTATACATACAATGGCCTCAACAAACTAAAGCACAACACAATAAGGATTGAGAAATAAAAAGGAATATTTCCCTGTTAATTTCCTCTTCATTTGTGATCTTTATACTTAATCATTGATGCACCTTTAACAAGATAGTAAAGTAGATGTTTCGATATAGCAACCATGCATGATTCATGCCCTTATGGTAAAATGGAGATGATAACCAAGGAGCCTCCTAATCACATGAACAGGGCATAGATGCGTCTTATAGTTGCCATTGGTAAATTCCCTATGCAATTACACTTTGTTCCCGCATTTACTTAGTCTATGTTCCTGAGTTTCATTAAATGAGAGAAACGAAAAGATTTGGAAGGAAATAATTTTTAGTTGTGTTCCAGAGTTTCATTAAAGGAAAGAAAAGAAGAGAAAATGAGAGATTTTTTGTCTAAAATTAATCTTTCCAATTTGGAAAGAAACTAAAAGAAAAGAAAAGAAAAGAAAAGAAAAGAAGAGAATCATTTCTTTTTTCTCTTTTAAGATAACTGGGTTAAAAGGAAAAAAAAATCAGATGTGCTCTAGTGGTTTTTTTTTTATTTAGAGAAGTGAAAGAAAAGAAAAAAAAAGGTTGTGTTCTAGAGATATTTTTTTTGGGAAAGAAGTGGAAAGAAACGAAGAGAAAGAGAGAAAATTTTAGGCTAAAGTTTATCCTTCCAAATTGGAATAAAATGGAGGGAAGAAAAGAGAAAGAAACCAGAGAAAAAGAAAGAGAAATAAAGTAGGCTCTCACTATCTGCACACTGAGTTTGCCTATCTGCACACTTAGGGTTTATATACGCTGCGTATTGACCAATACGCAGCGTATAGGGTTAACACTATACGCTGCGTATTGGTCAATACGCAGCGTAGGTAGACCATAGATCCCAGAGCCTGATAACCAATCATTGCACAGAAAACAAGGTCCGCATACGCTGCGTATTGAGCAATACGTAGCGTATAACCAGGGACCATTTTTGTAAATTTATGAAACTTCAGGGACCATGTTTGTCAATTTACGAAACTTCAGGGACCATATTTGTCAGTTTTCGAAACCTTAGGGACCTTTTTGTAAATTTTCGAAAAACCAGGGACCATTTGTGTAAATTTACGAAATCTCAGGGACCATTTTTGTAAATATTGAAAAAAGGGGGTCTTCATTTAAGAACCGGCCCTTGCAAGACTCGAACTCATGACCTCTCGTATAGAACCGCAACGCCTTAACCAGTTTATCCTCTGTCCAGAGCTGTTAGAATATGAAACTTAATTCCTTATATACACTAGTTAGGTAATACGCTGCGTATTGCTCAATACGCTGCGTATTGCTCAATACGCTGCGTATTGCTCAATACGCAGCGTATGTTAGTGGTTGGTACACTACCAGACAGTCAAACCTAGTACCATGGTCAAATCAGTCTGGACATAGGGTGCGTAGTGATCAATACGCATCGTATATATGTAAACCTATACGCTGCGTATTGGTCCATACGCAGCGTATGTCAGACTGATTTGACATCGATACGATGTTGTCCAGGCACGTGAATAAAGTAATACGGGGAGTAGAGAGCAATACGCTGCCTATTGAAGTGTCACATGAAAGTCTATTTATCCATCTGTTCACAATTCGAATTCTCAATCATCCTCTGCTTTCTTTCTTTTTCATCTTCCTCTTTCAGTAAACAATTTACACCCTTGATCCAACATTATTTGTTCTGTTTTTTCTTCAATCTTGTTAAAATGTCATCATTTTGGAACGATAATTATTTCGGTAATCGCTATTCTAACGACATATGGGGAGCAAATGCTGCCAACGAGGAGGAGGAGGTTGTGTCTGGAGTCCCTGTTGATCAAAAAACACAGTTGCCAGACTTGAACAAGACTCCCACTCCACCTGTTGATGAACCAAATTACCCGGCGCATCAAGTGTATCCAGATTACGGATACGGGTATGAATCTCCATACGTGCAACAAAGTGGATACGGTGCTGAGAATGCACTTGTTGATGAACCATATTACCCGATCCAGCAATCGTATCCGGGTTACGGGGTATACGGGGATGAAGGTGGATACGGAAGTTACAGTGGATACGGTGGTGAAGGTGGATACGGGGGTGATGGTGGTTACAGTGGATACGAGGGTGAAAGTGGACACAGTGGATACGATAGATATGGGGGTGAAGGTGGTTACAGTGGATACATGGGTGGTTGCGGCGCTGCAGCAGCAGCGACAGCATGACGGGTTACCTCCAATACCCTTCATTGCGGATGCGGACTGGGATCAGCATCAGCAGCAGCAGCATCAGCAGCAGCAGCAGCAGCAACAGTAGTATTTTATCATTTTGTTATGTATGGACAAACTTTGTTATGTATTTTGCTATGTATATATCAAACTTCGGTGTAAATAGTTTCACATATTTTGAAATGTTATATTTTGAAATTCAGGCAGGTTATATAAAATTCTGGCAGGTTATTTAAAGTGTTTTGTTGTATAGATAAACTTCTGGAAGTCGTACCGTAAGGCGCGTAGGTCCCTAACGAGTGTCGAAACTAAGTTCGTCGTTAAAATATAAAACGACGAACTTAGTTTCGACGCTCGTTAGGGACCTACGCGCCTTACGGTTCGACTTCGACTAAATAATAAAAAAAATATATATTTTAACGACGAACTTAGTTTCGACTCTCGTAAGGCGCGTACGGTCCTAACGTGCGTCGAAACTAAGTTCGTCGTTAAAATATATATTTTTTTAATTATTTAGTCGAAGTCGAACCGTAAGGCGCGTAGGTCCCTAACGAGCGTCGAAACTAAGTTCGTCGCGAAACTAAGTTCGTCGTTTTATATTTTAACGACGAACTTAGTTTCGACGCTCGTTAGGGACCTACGCGCCTTACGGTTCGACTTCGAATAAATAATAAAAAAATATATATTTTAACGACGATCTTAGTTTTGACCCTCGTAAGGCGCGTAGGTCCGTTACGTGCGTCGAAACTAAGTTCGTCGTTAAAATATATATTTTTTTTATTATTTAGTTGAAGTTGAACCGTAAGGCGCGTAGGTCCCTAACGAGCGTCGAAACTAAGTTCGTCGTTAAAATATAAAACGACGAACTTAGTTTCGACGCTCGTTAGGGACCTACGCGCCTTACGGTTCGACTTCGACTAAATAATAAAAAAAATATACATTTTAACGACGAACTTAGTTTCGACGCTCGTAAGGCGCGTACGGTCCTAACGAGCGTCGAAACTAAGTTCGTCGTTAAAATATCTATTTTTTTGATTATTTAGTCGAAGTCGAACCGTAAGGCGCGTAGGTCCCTAACGAGCGTCGAAACTAAGTTCGTCGTTAAAATATATATTTTTTTATTATTTAGTCGAAGTCGAACCGTAAGGCGCGTAGGTCCCTAACGAGCGTCGAAACTAAGTTCGTCGTTAAAATATAAAACGACGAACTTAGTTTCGACGCTCGTTAGGGACCTACGCGCCTTACGGTTCGACTTCGACTAAATAATAAAAAAATATATATATTTTAACGACGAACTTAGTTTCGACGCACGTAAGGCGCGTACGGTCCTAACGAGCGTCGAAAATATATATAGGTCCCTGATGTTTCATAGATTGGCACAAATGGTCCCTGTCAGGGACTATTTTTGTAAAAACTGAAATTGAGGGACTAATTTTGTACACCAGTTAACAAATACGCTGCGTATTGGTCAATACGCAGCGTATATAAAACTGGTAAACTTTTGATACTTCAAACCCACCCAAATGACCCCATTTTTCCAGATGTTTTATATACGCTGCGTATTGACCAATACGCAGCGTATTGGTTAGCTAGGGTATATAAGGTATTAAGTTTCATACTCTAACAGCTCTGGACAGAGGATAAACTGGTTAAGGCGTTGCGGTTCTAAACGAGAGGTCATGAGTTCGAGTCTTGCAAGGGCCGGTTCTTTAAAGAAGACCCCCTTTTTACCCATTTTTGATATGTTTACATTTTGGTCCCTGAAGTTTCAGTTTTTACAAAAATAGTCCCTGATAGGGACCATTTGTGTCAATATGTGAAACACCAGGGACCATTTGTGTCAATATATGAAAAACCAGGGACCAAAGTGTAAATATATCAAAAATTAGGGACCATTGGTGTCAATTTTTGAAACTCCAGGGACCATTAGTGTAAAATTCAATACGCTGCGTATTGGTCAATACGCAGCATAGACACACATTGTTTTCTGTGCAATGATTGGTTATCAGGCACTGAGATATATGGGCTATCTACGCTGCGTATTGGTCAATACGCAGCGTATTGGTTTAACCCTATACGCTGCGTATTGACCAATACGCAGCGTAGATAAACCCTAATTTTGCTAGGGTTTGGTGTGCCAATAGGCACACTCATAAAGTATTGCTCTTCTCTTCCTTTCTTTTATCTCATTAAGTGAACTGAGAACTCACAAAAGTGAGTTTTTTTTTTCTTTTTTTAGTTGTTGGCCGATTTGTAATATCATCCTTTATGAACATGTAAGTCCTTCGAGAACCCAATATTTATAGCATCATCATCCTATCTGTCAACATCAAATTTTTGTCCTGAAACTAAAACATTTTAATGTAGGTTTAATGAATCAAAATTTTATATTAATTAAGTTGGTGTTTACGACACATTTCCTTTAGTATTTTTTCATTATTTTAATACGAAGGTGTTTATGATAATTGAGTTCATTTCCTTGTCCGTTGTAAGGGTATTTTCGATTCATAAGTATCTCAAATTACAAGTATCAGAGGCAAGTTTAACAAACCATAAATAGATACCAAGCAATCATTGAAATATGATTTTTTGAACTTGGTTCTAATACCAATTCAAGTCTCAGCCCAATAGACAAAGCTAATATCCATGAAATTGGATGACTCCCAGACTCTTTATTATATTATGAAAAATAACTCAAAAAATTTAAAAAGAAAACAAAACAAAATAAAGAAAACAAAGAACAATACAATAACGTTCTAACTCTCATCAAAACCCTAACTCGCTAACATCTATTTATAATGTTAAATCTAACTTGCTAGGCAAAACATTACCATACTCATTATAACATACTTAGGAAACTTAACAAATTTAACCAACTGTGCAAATTTTGGTTCTCAGGTTCACCGACTTATGACTTGTTTGAACCTCTCATTATCCACCAACTTGTGGATCCATACGACCCAACCCTAACCGACTTATTAGAGTCGCAAATTAAGTCTAACGACGACCCCTTCCTACTCAAAAAAGGTATGCAGGTCTTCAGGACCCCTTCCTACTCAAAAAAGGTATGCAGGTCTTCAACATCTTCTCATCTCCAGTAGACTGTAGACCTATAAGTCTCTAACTGTGTTGTTTTGACTCCCCCTTGGGGTAATATGCGACTTGTGATTGCTTTGAAAAAGTCAATCATTAAATTGACTATTATCTAACAAACCAGTCAGGGTTGGGCCTTATGGATCCATAAGGCAGTCGATAATGATAGATTTGAACAAGTCTTAAGTCGGTGAACTTGGTGGACCAAACTTTGAAAAGTTGGTTCAATTTGTTAAGTTTCCTAATAATGTTATAAGTAGTATGGTAATGTCTTGGCTAGCAAGTTAGGTTAGCATTATAAATAGATGTTACCGAGCTACGATTTCATTGAGATTGAGAACGTTATTTTATTGCAGTTTTGAGTTATTTTTCATAACATAATAAAAGTAAGTTAACTCTTAAATACATGAATGTTGGTTTTCAAGTTTCAAGTTATTTTCTTGATTTTAAATAAAGAGTTTGGGAGTGTAAGACCTAAACTTAATAAATATGAATTAAATAAAGAAATTTGCATTTATATTAATTATAATGCAAATACAAGCTCCTTTGTAATTTCGAGTTTCATAAAAACTTCATAAGTATTAGAACTTTTCAACGTGTCGCCGTCGTTTAGTTTCGAGAACAACTAAACAAAATGCGGAAGCTTGATTCTTTAATTGTATTCGGTTCTTCACTATGCTTGGTCGTCCTCCGTAACTTCAAAATCATTTCCTAAATTCCATAAACCATCAATTACGTTAGTATTATGGAGTTTAAACGCATTTAAATAGTCCCGAATTGTCAAAAACAACAAACAAATTTTGTCATCAACCCGCCGTAAGCTACGGTTGGGCTGCCGTAGCTTACGGCGCACAACACAACAAATGGGCAGAAGGCTTCTGCCGTAGGTTACAGCACACATGCTGCAGATTTTCCCCATTTTGTCCTTTTTACGTAAAACTCCGTAACTTCTTGAATATTCATCTGATTCACTTGAAACTTGTTTCTAAATGATCGAAAAACAATTTCTCACATTTTAACCCATAATCCATGACCCGGATTCACAACTCATACGTTCTACGCTATCGGTTCACGGTTTATGCGCAAAATTATTCGACCCGTTTCAAGATTTGAGCATTAAGCTCAAATCTCATCCATTCTCTCCATACCTCCTATTTCAACACTGAGACTTCTACTTATTTTATACCACAACTTTACTTGTGGGGGTTTGTTGTAGAAAAATCATTATTTTTTTCGATTTTATCTTCCGGTTTGATAATTTACGACAATGACCTAATAGGAGGCATTAAGTTAAAAAGGCTTACGCCTTTCACTTTTATACCACCAAATGTGTCCACCCAAATATAAAACTCATTTTAAAACTACTCTTAACGGTCGTTTGCCCGGTTTGCTATTCGGGGGCGTCTTAGTCAAATTTTTGTCCTTTTAACTACGAAGGACCTTTCAAAAGCTTTTTTGACCAAGTTTACTCTTTTAACCCGTATTCCAATTTAAATTTATTATGTCCCCAAGAACATAAGTTCTCAAATTCAAATCGCTAGATATACCTTACTTTAGGTAAATCCAATATTTAACTATGGCTTAATTAGCTCTCCTCGGCCCTAAGACCTCATTGAGAGTTTGACCCATTAAACATACCTGGCTCGGGTCAAAGCATTGACCTGTTTTTAATACGTTGCCTTATTAGTTGCTAATTAATAGCAACGCAATTCCTTACGCTATTCATCCCTGTAAGCATTAGACTCGACAAGCAAACATTAGTCGTTATTGTCAAATTGTGATAAGATCACTATTTGACCCGTTTGGCCTAAACGACCAAACATTATATATATATATATATATATATATATATATATATATATATATATATATGGAGGGGCTCATGCGAGAACCACCCTTATTGTGAGAACCGCGAGAACCAATGTGAACACAACCTAAAATAGCTAAAAAAAACCTAAACCCCCCCCCAAGCTAACCTCCCCCCCCCCCAAGCTAAATGCTAAAAACTAAAACCCCCAAAAAACCTAACCCCCCCCTCCCCCACCCCCCAAAACCTAAACCCCCCCCCCCCCCCCCCGCAAGCTAAAATGCTAAAAACTAAACCCCCAAAAAAAACCTAAAAAAATCTAAAAAAAATCTAAAAAAATAAAAAAAAAAATCTAAATTTTTTTTTTAATATTTTTTATGCTCAAATCGCTACTTTTAGTGGCAAAAAATTTTTTTTTTTTTAATTTAATTTTTTTTTGGCTTCGAAAAGTAGCGATTTTTATATAAAAAATATTAAAAAAAAATTTTTTTTGTGTGATTTTTAGCTATTTTTAGGCATTTTTGGTTGTGTTCACATTGGTTATCGCGGTTCTCGCAATAAGAGGTGGTTCTCGCATGATCTTCTCCCTATATATATATATTATATAGGGTAAGGTTCATTTGAGAATCACCCTTATTGCGAGAACCGCGAGAACCAATGTGAACACAAAATAAAATCCAAAAAAAAATAAAAAAAGCACTCAAAATTTTTTTTTAAATATTTTTTTTATAAAAATCGCTATATTTAGTTAGGAAAAAAAAAAACTTTTTTTTTCGAGTAACAGTTATCCATGCACATGTGCATATGTATCATTACTTCGACAAATTCCGTAATACGTTATCAGTAATAGAAAATTGCACTTTAATTTACAATACCATCCGTAATACACTACTTTTTACATTACCAATATTCAAAATGCACATGTGCATCATTATGTATAACCATGATATAACGTGTTTTGGTACAAAAAGTTTATGATTTTGAATGGAGAAGTAGGCCCATATACATGTTTTTTGGTTAGTTATATCTAGTGGTTGATGGTTTGGTTATCGTTGTCAATTTATGATGTAATATGTTGATTGGATGGTATAAATGGTGTTGATATACATGTAATAAAGTGAAAATATTGGTAATGGTATTGTATTATGGATGGTAGAAGGTAATGGTAGTGTATTATGGATGGTATTATAGATGAAAGGGAAAGTGTATTCAAAGTAGTGTACAAAAACACCTTATTTCATGTTGATACATATAGATGCACATGTGCATTTCTAATATTGGTAATGTAAAAGGTAGTGTATTACATATGGTAGTGTAAATGAAAGTGCAATTGTCTAATATTTGTAACGAATTACGGAATTTGTCAAAGAAATGACAAAAATGCACATGTGCATGTTTGTGTATTATGGATGGAATGATAGATGAAAGAGAGTAGTATACCAACACACCTTATTTCATGTTGATACATATAGATGCACATGTGCATTTCTAATATTGTTAACGTAAAAAGTTGTGTATTACACGTGGTAGTGTAAATGAAAGTGCAATTGTCTAATATTTGTAATGAATTACGGAATTTGTCAAAGAAATGATACAAATGCACATGTGCTTACTCGAATTTCTTTAAATTATAAACGAAATATAGCGATTTTCCAAAAAAATAGTAAAAAAAAATTTTTTTTGGGTGTTTTTTAGATTTTTTTAGGTATTACTGTTGTGTTCACACTGGTTCTCGCAATAAAGGGTGGTTCCTAATGGATCCTTCTCATATATATATATATATATATATATATATATATATATATATATATATATTGCAGAATGTTATTTATTTACCATTCACTCATTTGACCCATTACGGCTTTTCGCCATATGACCATATTTCTTAAAGGTCGTTCCTTTACTCGTTTGACCCATCATGGCTTATGCCATATGGTATCTTTTTAGAACTCATCATTTATCCGTCAACACGTGACCAATTTACCATTTTACCCTTTATACCCATTATGCTTTACACCATAAGGTACCTTTTCATAACTCATTGTTTATTTTTCAACACGTGACCAATTTACCATTTTACCCTTTTTTACCTATTATGGCTTACACCATAAGGTAACTTTTCAAAACTCATTGTTTATTTGTTAACACGTGACCAATTTACCATTTTACCCTTTTTTACCCATTATGGTTTACAACATAAGGTAACTTTTCAAAACGCATTGTTTATTTGTCAACACGTGACCAATTTACCAATTTACCATTTTTTACCCATTATGGATTACACCATAAGGTAACTTTTCAAAACTCATTGTTTGTTTGTCAACACGTGACCAATTTTCCATTTTACCCTTTTTACCATCAAATATGGTTTCCGACCATTTTTATTTGTTCCAACCCGTATCGATTTGCGTCGGAACGTCATATTTCAAGGATTCATTTCAAATGCTAAGTCGCTTTGTACTTAATCAAATACATAAGTAGATGTTCTATTTTAAAGATATAAGCTTAACTTACCTTGCATCCAATTATGCTTTTCTTGCGTATTCGACCCGTTTGACCCGCTTCTTTCCAAGCTTCCACCTAGCTTGTCAAGCGCCAAACTACCATTTATCATTCGCAAGATGGTTAGATTAGTCATAACCATTTCTTCGTCCTTGACGGCTCGAATGAAATGGTTGCGTGCCATCTGGTCTGCAACGTCGCCTATCTCGAGGCACTCTTTGTTGTAACAGACGACGAACGCTTCAAGAGATTCGTTGTCCCTGCGCCAGATGTTCATGACGTCCATAGAATCACGTTCATGACGTCGCTGTTGGCTAAAATATGCGAGGAACTTTGCTTGCAAGTCCTCGAATGAGGCCAGTGATCCCACTGGCAAAGAATCGAACCAAGCCCTCGCCAGGCCCGTGAGGGTCTGGGGGAAGAAATGACACTAGGTGGGCTCGTCCCACCTGCCGTTGCACCCTGCGCCGGTGAAGATGTTCATGTGATCGTCCGGGTCGGACGAACCATTGTATTTCCCAATGTTTAATGGGAATTTAGTGGTGGTGACATCGGCATGGGCAATCTCCTGTGCGAACTTGGAGTTTTCGGCCGCAGATTTCGGCCTGTAGGGTTGGCTCTGGTGGCGCTTTGCAGCGCGGAGGTATGTTGTGCGGGGTTGAGTGGGAGGAACATAGTTGCGTCCTCCCGGTCTACTGCTAGTAGCATGAGACTCCCCGCCGTATGTATGGTCGTCCGGATCGGTACGGCCATATCCTTCATGGTGGGACTGAGGTCCCAGCCGGCTATGGATGCCGGGGCCACGGTGGGCAGTGGATTGCCGCCTATTTTCGGCATGAGGGCCCAGGCGGCTCTGTATTGGGCCCCTGCTGCGGGACCCGTATGAGGAATCATCCTCATTAATTGTACGGACCTCATAGTAAGAGGAGCCGCGGTCTTCATGCCTACTTCGGGAGGCTGGGTGTGTGGGGGCCTTGCCGTCGTATTGTAAAATACGACCCGCAGGGGTATGCGGTGCCGAGGTAGGCCCGACAGGTACTTGTGCTTCTGCGCAAGCTCTGTTGTATGCTGCGGCCAGTAAAGCATGTTGTTGGTCGTACCAGGCATGAAGGTTCATGCCTGGAGGTATCACAGAAGCGTACTGTGACAGATCGTGTCCGAACGTAAGGGATGCGCCCCCTTGCGTTGATGTGCCAATGTGGCCAGGATTTAGGGCTGGAGGAGCGGTCCCCGCGGGCCCTGGGTTTGCGGGGTTTGGACTGTCCCCGACAGTGTTGTTTAGACGATCAGACATGATCTTTGGAAAGAAAAGGATGGTGGAAAAAAGTGCTAAGAGTAGCGGTGGGCGCCAATGATGAAACAATGGTTAACCTGGTGAGGTTAACTCACTGGTCTCGTCAAGTAGGGTTAATCCCTTCTTTCCGAGGATCGCTGGCTGGATCGTCCGCTGGTTGGTTTCCTGCACAAGGAAACAAGCCGTGACTCGTAACAAGGAGGATGGGGTGGGGGGGTGCTCCTTGTTACCACTCTCCGGCGTGAGAATCAGTAATTTGCTTGGGAAGCAAAGTGTGATAGTAGTAGTAGTGAGAGAGTTGAGAAGCGATACCTCAAACCTGGTTTGGGATGGGTATTTATAGCCAAGGAGTGAAGGAAGGTAGTTGAGTAGCTAGCTTGACATCGCACAGCCTCTGTAGGTGTGTCAGGCTTGTCGATTACGGTGGTGATGCCACGTCCTACTGTGGTGTCAGGCTGTTGCATACATGTGGGCTGACAACTGACTGTTCTCAGTGCCACTTGCACTGTGGTGTCAGACCCACTTGCCTTGTGGGCAGGATGCGTTGCCGGGCCGCATCGCTGCTTGCGGTAACTGATGTTGTTCCCGCGTTCTTGTTCTGGCCAAGATGGATGCGGGATGCGGTGCCGTGCCGCATCGCCGCTTGGTGACTGTTACTGTTGTCCAGATCCCTTGTCGTGACGAAAATGTTCATAGGATGCGGTGCTAGGCCGCATCGCTATGTGTAACATTCGTTCTCGTACTTAAGGTAAGTCTTCTCATCAATGGACAGATTGGTTTCAACCGCTGTGTTCGCGCGTGCCCGCGCGGACACAGATAAGTTCTTGCTGGTGGGGGTTTTTGATAAGGGTAATGGTCACTCGCGGTCGTGCTGACGCGAGATCTGGGACCATACCTGTAAGTCCCGTTTAACCGGATCTTTCAATGATATCAAACAACACCAAGTTTGTGCGGAATCCAAACTTGATGTGATTCAAGAATAAACCGAAAAAATATGAAAATACGAAGAACACAATACCGAATCACTTTCAAACTTGCACACGTTCTATTACTTGAATAAGCAAAACGTCTGGTATAAGTTGACACCAAGATCGCCTCCCTCTCTAGCTCTCTAGAATTTCTATATCAATGGAGGTTCCTAGAGGTTTCAACCTAAAAACAAGTTGAAAACTTGTTTATATACATGGACAAGCCCACTTCCCTACATGGGCTTCCCTTGGGCCTGCTTGGCCCACATGGCCTATAAAAGTCCACAACCTAACATAAACTAACCCGGTAAGACCCAGTTCATAACCATAGCTCGTTGTATTAATTTGATGCGTCAGTCTCACACTTTAGGGCCTAACAATCTCCCCCTAGACTGATGCCATCAAATTGTCTTCACAACATGAAGTCAGCAACGTCTTCAACGTAGTCTATGGTTGTCACTATGCTGCAGATGTTGTGGAAGTTCTTGACTTCTGAACTCTCAGCACTGGGTCTCTTTCTTCAGCTCTTGTGGTTAGCTTCATATCAGGATCTCGATCAGCTTTGCTTGAAAATCTTGTTAAAAAGAATGCGAGAGGAGGATTCTCAACAACTCTTTTCTTCTTCAATCTTTTTCTTTCAAGCAGGTTCACAGTACTTCTTCAAATGCACTTTCACTGTCAGACGGTGTCTCGTATCTGGTTCTTCTGACTCAGGTACATCTTGTTGTTGTGCTGCTTTAGGCTTCTTCAGCAACTAACAGCATTTCAGTCTTCATCAACCCCTGTTCTTGATTAAAATCAAGTTCTGCACATGCTCACAAACTCATAAGCAAACATTTCTTATGCAACAGGGAGAGTACCACATGAACACTAGGTACATCCAAGTACTGGTACTCGGATTTCCCAATTTAAATTCTTTCAACTTTTGATGATCAGTCAAATCTTCAAGAACGGTTACATTTTTAATTTTAAAAAAAATAAATAAACACTCTATTTTTTATTTTTGGTTTTATAGAAAAACAAGACATATTTTTGTATTTTTGAATTTTTGATTTTTTTTTTAAATTAAGAACTATAAACAAATAAAAACTCAAAATATAAACAACTACCATAATATAATATACAATTGCAATGGGATCAAAATTCGTTCTCAAGCAGACTAAGGAACACTTTTCAGTACGAGCCTAATCAAACTGGTCTATGCGATTGCCAATATTTTTGTCCACTTAAACTTTAACGCTCAACTTTCAATTTTTCAACTTCGTGATATGCTTTAGGTAATATTATACTATTATACCCGTGTGTCCCATTCCAAGGCATACCCCCGCGATCAAGGTAAGCACAACGATTCATCGTAGCAGGTGAGTATACTGATGTCATCCTTTAAGATATCCTGACTGTGTCTAGGTCTGCATATAATCTATTTTATCATGTTTTGATTTCTTAACAATGAACACCCAAATAAATACTAATCAAATCCTGGAAATATAAACAGCACACTCTATCATGCAAGTATCTTCCCTACCACATATTTCACAAGTCCAATCCAGATTTCTGAAATCTTAACTGGGAATAGGTTGAGAAGAGAACAGAATAGATCTTTTGCAGAGATGGTATAATATACAGATCAAATGAGTTTTATCAGTTTGATATAGGTTTCTTGGGTTTCTTTTGGGCACTTGAGGGCCTCTTTCGGGTGTATTAGATCTATAGCGCGACAACGTACAGCTAGGTCAGCATGTATCTGGATGCAGCAGAAGCTGTCGTTGCCTAGCACCTCCAGGTCAGCATATATCTGGATGCAGCAGAGGAGGTACACGACTTTTTTCAGAGAAGATTTCAGAATCAGATCAAAATTGTGTGTATCGGGACAACATACAGACATTCAAATAGAAATGAGCTAATTCCAAGTGACTTTCTTTCCTGGGTTCATGTACAATTTTAGTTCTGAACAGAAGAATAGCCAAGATATCCCCGGATGATACAACAATATAAAGACCCAAAACCTCAGATGTTGGCTATCTATCAACGCAAGATTTAAGACCATAAAATCATACGCCGTTGGTATGTTACCCACATGGTACATAGTTCGTTATGTTTATAACACTTAGTATCTTTTATCATGTTGAGCGTCAAGCCTATCGACATATCGCAGTAGATCCTAGTCTTTTCAGCTATGGCACCTTACATGTGTTAGTCAAACCCTTTAACACAAACATTTATTTCACTTCCCATATCATGCAATCTTTCTTTTTCGTTTTTTCTCATTTTCTCCCCCTAAAACAATGCATATATACAGCAAACTCTTTTTGTATTTTTCCGAGTTTTCTCCTCCTAAACTCTTTTTGTGTTTTTTCTCATTTTCTCCCCCTAAAAACTCAAAATATAAACAACTACCATAATATAATATACAATTGCAATGGGATCAAAATTCGTTCTCAAGCAGACTAAGGAACACTTTTCAGTATGTTCCTCTCCCCCCCTAAATTTGTGCATAAATCTTGTATTTTTGCGCAAATTTACCATTTACTAGAGAAAGAACACTTTATATACAAAGTAATGAACTAAGAAAGAGAAAAAAATATTTTTTTTTTGCTTAACCGTTCCGTCATTAGATTGAAGACTAATCAAATTCAAATCAAAGTACTGAATTTAAACGGTACCTTTTGCTGATCATTATCTTACTTCTGTTATCTCCTCCAAAGGAAACATATCATCTGTAAAAAAAATTTGAACTTTTTGCAACAGTGAAATGTTACCCGTTTTGATCTCTTGAACAACCGCTATCAACATTCCAGAGATTGTCAACAGCTCCTCCTTGGTTGTTCCTGAAAGGTAAGAAGATTAGTAAGACATGGGTACCCAGGCCATCGTGGTCCTGGGTTTACCTGAAGCATCAAAGTAAGACACTTCCTTCAAACACAAGTCCCCTTTCGTTTCAAGGATTGGAGACATTGCTGCTTTGGATTTGGGTTTCCAAATCTGTTTCGGTTTAACAAACGTGTTTGTTGCCTTCGGTTGAGCAACTTTAGCTGATTCAGGCTTGTTAGTTTTAGAAAAACGTTTTTGTTCTTGAACAGCCTTGCGTTTGTTTTTAGCAGCGTTCCAATCCCCATCAGAAGGTTTAACCTTGGGATTCACATTCTTCATTGCCTTAGGTGAAGATACCTTCATTGGCTTGGAATGATTGTTATCCTTTGGTGTAACCCTCTGATTTTGCATATAGTAGGGTACATAGGGACGGTTTATGCAGTTCCGAGCAATGTGACCAGCAATGCCGCAATTGAAGCATGTTTGTCTCTTCACATAGAAAGCATTCTGATCAGTTGGATTTGCTCTTGTAGGCCCCGAAGGATGAACTGGTCCTTTCTGTGCTTGTTTTTGTTGCACATTTCCTGCAGACGACGATGAATTTGGATGCCTATACTTGTCATTTGCAGGGGCCTTCTGTGGTGGAGATTTCCTTTGATTCTTCTTGTTTTCCTTAGACTGCAAGTCTTGTTCAGAAATCTCACCAGTCTTTCTGAAACCCTTGTTAGCACAGTCAAATGCATATTTCTCACATTTGCCATTACAGACTGGCTTAACAAAGACATTTTTCACATCACGGGCCTTTTGAGGACTATTGCTGCCCGTTGAGGACTGTGGAGAGCCTGCTTGTCTTTGATGTTTAGGCCTCTTCTTTCCACGTCCTTTACTTGCTTGCTTCGGCTCTTGTTGCTTGATCTGAACCTTTTCATCACTAACAGAAGGTTCAAATTGTTTAGCTTGCGCACTTGGAGCCTTGTTCATGTCAATCTTCTCTTCATCCTTCATGTCATCAGCTTTGACAGAATCAGAGAGTTCTGGTTTGTTAGATGAAATACCAGAAACTTTAGCAGGAACTTCAGCTGAAACATTGGACAAATTTTCAGCACTAGACGGTTCTGCACATGACGCCTTTGAGCTGAATCCACTAGAATCAACTGATTCCAATTTCTCAGAATCAGTTTCTTCAGATGATTCACATTTGGAATCAGATGGTTCAACTGGCTCATTCGTTTCATTTGTCGTTTCAGTCTTTGTTTCACAAGCATCAACGTTTTCGCCCAAACCGTCAGGCCTGAAATTAATCACAGAGCGAAAAACCGAGTTAAAAATATCACACGTCGAAATAGAGTCTTGATTAAGTTCATTTATTAAATTTTCATAAGAACCAGACTCTGATGCTTGTTCATCCCTAACTACATTTTCAACTGTTACTTCATCTGCAAAAGAAGACGAAGCATTAGTATCATAAGTACCCTTTGAAACAAAATTTACCGAAGGACTCGCTCGTTTATCAAAAGGTCTGCTGTTGATTGATGACTTATCAGTTTTAGGACCGTAAGCCATCTTGTCCTCATTCATCAATTCCTCCTCAGTCATGGGTAAATATGTGTAGTTGTCATTATATGGAGGAGGAACTTGATTGAAACCCAAACCACGCCCTTTATTTTCCTTGTATGCGAGCTGTTGATCACACAAGTTTTTTACTAACTTGCTAGAAGAATCAAATTTCTTAATATTAAGCTCATTTATTTGATATCTGTCTCTGATATCTTCCAGTTCCTTAGTCACAGCGCACAGTTTCTCCTGAACATAAAAGAGTTGACTGGATTTCACACTTACATCATCCTTGAGTTTGACGATGTCTTTTCGCTGAGCTTCAATTTTATCTTTATAAAGCTTTTCATTCTTTGATAAAGTAAAATTTTTATTTTTTATGTCGTTGTAGTCTTGAATCAACTCAGCGTTGTGTAACCGATATGCCTCATTTCTTTCTCTACACTCAGGAGTGCAAAAGACAGAAAATATCTCTTCACGATCACGAGTAACTTCTTGAGCAAAGGGTTTGTTAAACATAAATGCTGAATTTTGTGTGGATGAGCAAACTGCAGCAGATGTGTTGCCTTGAGTAGACTGCTTGTCAGCATTGTCATATGATTTGATGAGTGAAATCAGCTCATCTGACTTCATTTTGTAGCAGTCGGTTGTCACTATTATCTGATGAGCATTGGTAAACCAACTACAGTTCGCCTGATCTGGAATCCCTTTTATAACATCCAGAAGCTTTCTGTTGCTCATTTGAGTAGACACCACCATCTCTGCCTTCTCCATTTTAGAGAGTAGTTCAGCAAACCTGCCTGTAAGAGCTTCTATAGATTCACCATATGAGTATCTGAATCCTTGGAGTTCCTGCTCAAGCACCTCTCTCTTAGAAGACATTTTAAGAAGTGATCCCCAAAAATATGATCTATTAACTATTTCCTCAACACAACCCCAAAGCGAGAACCTGTGTACTTGCTAACTCCAACCCGTGAACCAGCTTTCTGAACTGCACCTCGAAACCTGTCAAACCGATATCACAAGCAAACCTTTTTTTTTTTTTTTAATATAATTAATTTTTTTAATTAATTAAAGAAATAGAATATCAAATATTATTATTAAAACAATTATTATTATTTATTATATTATTATTAATAGTTAATGATTATGTAATGATGACAAAATGATTAGATTATTATAATTATTATATTTATTAAACCTAAATATCAAATGTCACTGTACGTCTTCTTCCTCGTAAACCACAGAACCGAAACCCTAATTATAAATCTCAGGCTACTGGTCGATGGTGG
This sequence comes from Helianthus tuberosus, assembly GCA_030545235.1. Taxonomy (NCBI): domain Eukaryota; kingdom Viridiplantae; phylum Streptophyta; class Magnoliopsida; order Asterales; family Asteraceae; genus Helianthus; species Helianthus tuberosus. The sequence goes on along the minus strand of CM060427.1, from coordinate 47,093,097 downwards.
CGGTGCTCGTGATCGGAAGTGCAGGTTGAATGATGGTGAACGATGTGTCTGTAGTAGATGATCGGAGATGTGAATTTAAACCTCTGGGACACGAAACAATGGAGGTAATTTGTTGCAGGTTTCCGGTGATCGGAGAAGGTATCCGATGATGGTTATGACGTCCGTTGTTGCAGGTGGTTAGGGTGTGGTACTCCGGCGAAGGTGATGACGACGACCAGAGATGGTGAAGGTGGTTGTCGTCGGAAGTGACGAAGCAGGTCAATGACGATGGTGGCGGATGACGGTGACGGATGTGAACGGAGTTGGTAGTGGTAGTTGTCTTGTTCGTTGCAGGTGGGTAATGTCGAAGGTGGTTAGCGGAGATGGCACGGTGATGACGGTATACCGGAGACGGAGTTGCAGGTTCCGGCGATTTGTGGTCGTGATGATGAAGATGATGATGAACGATGACCGTTGATGATTACGACTCGAAAATAAAACGTGATGACTCGAGATCTCGGTTGCGACTCGTAACCGTGGATGGTTGCGAGTCGAAACCAAAGCAGGATGAGCCGAAACTGATGATGTTGGGAGTCGAGACCCTTGTTGCGACTCTGGAGAATGCGACACGAGACCTTGTGAAAAACGGATGGAGGTTGCGACTCGGAATCGAAGTTGCGACTTTGGAGATTGCGACTCAAAACCGTACAACTCGAGATCAGACGATGATGAAGATGGTTGCGACTCGGAATCGTGAAACTGTGGGAACTCGCAACCTCAGGGAACTCGCAACCTCAAAAAGATTTTGAAACAGATTCTGGTCAACCAAAATATCTTTTAGAAACAAATTTTTTCGGAAACTGTTGGAAATTAATCAAATATTTAAAACTCTTATCAAAAATAGAAAAAATTTCCAAAACAGTTTAAAAAAAAAATTTAATCCTTTAACACAAAAATAATAATCAAAACACCAAAATAAGTATAGTTTTCAAGAGAAACCCGATGAATACTTCAAGAACACGAAGAACGCGATGAACAAAAATTCTAATTCTTGAATCTTTGATATCAAACCGAGCCTAGAATAGGTTCTAAAGGCTCTGATACCACTTGTAAGTCCCGTTTAACCGGATCTTTCAATGATATCAAACAACACCAAGTTTGTGCGGAATCCAAACTTGATGTGATTCAAGAATAAACCGAAAAAATATGAAAATACGAAGAACACAATACCGAATCACTTTCAAACTTGCACACGTTCTATTACTTGAATAAGCAAAACGTCTGGTACAAGTTGACACCAAGATCGCCTCTCTCTCTAGCTCTCTAGAATTTCTATATCAATGGAGGTTCCTAGAGGTTTCAACCTAAAAACAAGTTGAAAACTTGTTTATATACATGGACAAGCCCACTTCCCTACATGGGCTTCCCTTGGGCCTGCTTGGCCCACATGGCCTATAAAAGTCCACAACCTAACATAAACTAACCCGGTAAGACCCAGTTCATAACCATAGCTCGTTGTATTAATTTGATGCGTCAGTCTCACACTTTAGGGCCTAACAATACCCCTTCAACGACTCTCCCGCCTTATGGACTTTATACCAAAATCATAATTTAATCCTATTATATGTCAGTTTGACTTTTAAAAGTCAACTGCCTATTAGCATAAGCAAACCCACAAATAAGTTTAACAACTCATTTAGGCATTTCCTTAATTACCTGGTAGGCACTATTTTTAGGCCACTATTTTAACTACCTTCATCAACCTAGTTTCTGTAATCGTTAACATCAAGTTAACATAATTTATAATCATTGTATGCTAATCTATCAATTATTATATAAGAACTTGGGATTATTTCATCACCATGAAACAACCCATTGAATCATATGTATGAAATTTACCCAACATCATTTTTTATCCAAAGACTTTAAACATTCACATACACATGTTGATTTCAAGCATATATTAACATGAGTATAACATCAATTTCATCATATTATACAAAACCCATTTCATGATAAACATGAACATGTACTTAAACTTATAAATTGTTCAAGTATCTTTCTACTACAATTCATGATGATTATAAACATAAGTATAACATCAACTTAATCATGCTATCAAAACCCACTTCATAATCTACTTGTAAATCACTTACAAGTAACCTTACATCAAATATTTCATAATTTCATTATGTCTAATGAAATTAAGCATACATATACACCTAATTTCATCTTTGGATCATAATCCAACAATCTAATTGCAAGTATTCTACTTGTCTCAAGTTATGACTTTCACCAAATCTAGGTTTTTAAACATACCATATGATCCCTTTGTCTAGGTGATCGATAATCTATGTTCATGCACAAATTTGGGAAATTTGGGACCTGAATTCTCCTTCAATTTGATGATATATGATGAACAAGGGTTTCCCCTTGTTTTCTCCAGCCGTGATCGACACACACACACACACACACACACACACTCTTAGTGTGTATGTTGTGTTTTGTCTTCTTACTACACTAAGACTTTAAGTTTTTCCCCTTCTGGTCCCTCAAGTTTGAGATTTTAATTATACATGGATATCATCCGATATTTATTACTAACAATACAATTAATCAACTAGGTTAATTATTCCTAGTTGCCTACTTCCTGCTAATTATCAATAAACATGATAATTCAATCTACTAAGTTCGGGGATGCTACAACCCAACCTAGATCACGTACCGATAGCCTCGGGTTTTTATAAACTTTATTCAAAAAGGCATTCATCTATCTTTTATTTAACATTAGGTTTATTTAATTAAATATTAATGTTTACCGGGTTAGTTTTTACCACTAACGGTATCTTACCCGCTCTTCAATATTAACATAGTTTAATTACCAAACCTGTTTTTGGTGTTATAGGGAGTCATCCAATTTCGTGTGTGTTAGCTTATCAATTTGGTTGGCACTTCATTATAGGTTAATTTATGTTATAAAATTATTTTAATTGTGCATGTATTCACTTTAACACTAACACTGTTCAAATATGAGTACTTGCAACCATCGGATTGGTCATAGAAAACTAAGTACTTTCACCTAATTAACAAACAATTACATGTTTTTTGATCACATCAGTTTTTGAACTCTATTTTGTAAGAACCCGACCTTTCGGTTCGTTACCTGTTACCGTTATTCTCTTAGTAAACGCTTTTACTTTCGGGATTCGATTATCGCAAATGGGTTAAACCATGTTTTAAACACATTTTACTACAACGCTTATTCAAGACACAGTTATCGCATTAAACGCAGTGTATAAGGCCTGCTATTTAAATGTATTTTATCGCATGTTACATCTCTTGGTATCACAACGTTATCGCAACGCAAACGCAACATAAACTCGAAACGTGGATTTACTTTTATGCATTTTAGCTGTTATGTGTGATTATCTGTTTATTTGTTATGTGATTATCAACGCAACGCTTACACGCTCAATGCTTACTCGTAACTCGATTAAACGCAATGCAACGCTTAACGCATGAAACGAAAGTCGGAAACTAACAAAACGCAACTCGGCTGATCGAGTGGACATTCGGTCGAATGGACATCCGTCCGGATGACCATCCGATCGGATGGACATCCGTCCGGATGACCATCCGATCGGATGGGCATCCGAATGAAAGGCCATCCGACACCACTCTCCACTGACTTAACTCTCTCTCACTCGCCTATAAATACCCGTACATACCCTCATTCTCTGATGTTGACACTCTCATCCGACCACACGCACTCCAGACGCTCTCAAGCACTTTTTCTCTTTATTCAAGGCTTATTCGTAAGTATTTCCCCATGAATCTTGTACAATCATTATCACTACACACTTCTACATCACCTTCCTCATCAAACACTTCAATTTTCCCATGAAATCGTTGATTTGAACCTCTTGAAGGTGTTCTTCACTCACCTTGCTTATGCAACTTGATGTAGAGCAACAACTCATCAAGATTGGTTCAGATCTAAGAGATTTCTACCACTTTTCAACTAAGTTTTACAAGATTTCAACACTCTTCAACTGATTTCAAACTTTTCTTCAACTTTCTACACAAAACCAATGGAATCTTGACTCATTCAGACTCTCTCCTCATTTCCTAGTTGAGAGCCGGTTTGAAAACGGATTTCCACCGGAGAGATGACCGATTTACGGGTTGAACATGAAACTTCATCAAAAGAACAGTGAGTACGATCGAATGGGGTGATTCCCATCCGATCGAATGAACTGACTCTTGGTATGTTTCCGTTGTTTGACACGTCAACATGCCGTCTGCATTAACACAAAACTAATACTTAGAAAAATTGTACGAAAAACTACAAACTACCACTTTCTCGCTCGAATAGCCATCCAACCGAATGGCCATCCTTCCGGATGACCATCCGTCCGGATGACTTGGCATCTATACTTTATATTGTTTAAACGCTACAACGAAACTTCAAATTTTAACAATTTACAAACAAACACAAATCTCATTCGAATGGCCATCCGCTCGGATGATCATCCGCCCTGATGGGTTATGCACATTCGACCGGATCTTCATTCGACACCTTATCATTTGACACTCTGTTTACATGCTGTTCAACGCTTACGCTACTGTTCTATGCTCAGGCTAAACTCCAACGCGCTCCCTTCAATCCAAGACTGTGTTTATTTTGTTAAACACATACTTTGAGTATACTCGAACCTATTTTCTTTTAACGCACTTTTGGGTGTTACATACGTTCTCTATCAAAACACAACAATACACAACGCAAACACTTTACAACGCTAACCGCTCCCGCATGCTATACGTGTACTTTGAATGCTTGTGCTATGCTATGCTATGCAGTGTTACACTATACCGCCTCTAGCAACGATAGTACTATAGTTTGGACTCAGCACCTGTCGTGGACAGTTGTTGCTAGGGATCACTTTACTTTACTTCACATGTTCGCTGAACGTGTGTCGTGCATACTTAAAACGCAGTCTCGTGGTTAAGTTGTAGACATTGTTTGATAGTTACTTGCTTCGCCCGTTACGTTATACATGCTAGTTATGCGTAAACGCTTTCTCTACTATATGCTACTCAAAATTGTGTACTCACCTTTACATTTTATGTACTGACTTTATTTTAACGCATGTAATAGGTTGATAGGATGCTATGCTTGCTGAAACGAGTAGGAAGTCTAGAAACTTCATTAAATAAATCTGAGTTGTCGGAATAGACTTGTTTTTGAGTAACACTATCTATAATGACTGTTTTTACTTTATATGTTAATAGTATGGGATATTAACGTTAAATATATTGTCATTAATAGTTGTTATGGATTCTCTTGAATAATCTGTTTCGCTCAGTGCCACGCCCTGATGATTCCGCAATCGGTTGGGGTGTGACAGATTTGTTGGATTCCCTTCGAGTTCGTTCCATAACGGGCCCTTTTCTGTCCAAAACCTGCGTATACGAGATACGAGCCGTTAAGAAGGTTTACTCATTGAAACAACTTGTAGTGAACCAAAACTCTTCCAAATCAGAATATGTGTATGATGTTTTTCAAGTATACAATTATAAACTGACATTCTTTTCGGTTCGTCGTTTAATCAAACAAAATCTGTTTTCATTTCCCCATAACAAATTACCGAGTCTTAACAACTTATGTCAGCTAGTAATCGATTATAATGGATAATAATTCCATTCACTCTTCACTCTGTGACTATAGAAACACTTAGGAAAGCTCACATGTGAGAATACATAAAACTTTTGTACGTTTAATATATACATAAGGATTAGGTTTAGGATTAAGTTCATTTGTGACCCTCCCCTTATTTGTGAACTAATTGAACCAATCTAGACCAATCATCTTATTGATTTTTCTTTTTATTTTCTATTCAAAAGGGTATTATACGAAGTAAAAAAAACTCATTCTTTAATTGTTTATTGTACTTTTAAATTAACTACCCCCATATTTTTTTAAATGACCATAACCTTTTCATACGTTTATATTTTTTAAACAATTACATCATAAGAATGAACATTTTATTCTCTTTAATTTGAGTATGGTCTTGCTATAGTTTTTTTAATTTAAAAAATTAAAGGTGTCGATGGTGTATAGTGACGGTTTGTATTTTATACGCATGTGTATAATTGTTGTTCGCTAAGCAATTTGGGTTTTATGCACATGTGTATAATGATTGTTTGTTGTTCCCTGAACAATTTGGGTTTTATACACATGTGTATAGTGACTGTTTGTTTTTTATACACATGTGTATAATTGTTGTTAGCTGCGTAATTGGTTTTTATGCAAATGTGTATAGTGACTGTTTGTTTTACATACACAACAACCAAGACACGCTGTTATTGTATATATATTTTTTATACACATATGTATAATTGGAGAGAGAAAACATTTAATTCTCATTGGAGAGACCAAAATATTTAAACTTTACTATTATTCCTTTTCTATTTATTTTTTAATCTATAAAAACAAAAAAGAATTGTTTAGATTGTTTCATTTTGTTCACAAAAACCAGTATGTTCACTCTTGAACCATACCCTATATGTGTGTGTGAGTGTGTGTGTGTGTATATATATATATATAGCGGAAGGTTAACGTATATTACGGCTTAACATACATCACGTACGACAGGTAATTACGCACGTTCATTTTAAAATCACGCACGTTATAACTCAAAAATCCAAAATCACGCATGTTGAAACACAATAATCACGCATATTGAAAATGTTAATCACGCATGTTATAGAACAAATCACGCACGTTGTTGTACGTGAAGTACGTTAAGCCGTAATGTACGATATACTTTTTCTATATATATGTCATAGAAAAAGTATATCGTACATTACGGCTTAACGTACTTCACGTACAACAACGTGCGTGATTTGTTCTATAACATGCGTGATTAATGTTTTCAATATGCGTGATTATTGTGTTTCAACATGCGTGATTTTGGATTTTTGAGTTATAACGTGCGTGATTTTAAAATGAACGTGCGTAATTACCTGTCGTACGTGATGTACGTTAAGCCGTAATGTACGTTAACCTTCCTCTATATAAAGTATATCGTACATTACGGCTTAACGTACTTCACGTACAACAACGTGCGTGATTTGTTCTATAACATGCGTGATTAATGTTTTCAATATGCGTGATTATTGTGTTTCAACATGCGTGATTTTAGATTTTTGAGTTATAACGTGCGTTATTTTAAAATGAACGTGCGTAATTACCTGTCGTACGTGATGTACGTTAAGCCGTAATGTATGTTAACCTTCCTCTCTATATATATATGAGTAAAATGCACGGATAGTCCCCGTGGTTTGATGAAATTTCACCTTTAGTCCCCAACTTTTCAAAATTACACTCTTAGTCCCTGTGGTTTGACAAGTTGTTACTCGGATAGTCCCCAAAGCGGATGGAGGTTAGTTTTTCTAGTTAAGTGGGTGTGAAATAACAAGGACTATCCGAGTAACAACTTGTCAAACCACAGGGACTATCCGAATAACAACTTGTCAAACCACAGGGACTATCCGAGTAACCTTCATCCGCTTTGGGGACTATCCGAGTAACAACTTGTCAAACCACAGGGACTAAGAGTGTAATTCTGAAAAGTTGGGGACTAAAGGTGAAATTTCACCAAACCACAGGGACTATCCGTGTATTTTACTCTCTCTCTCTCTCTCTCTCTATATATATATATATATATATATATGCACTTATCAGGTAAATACTTTTAATTAGTTTACGAAAACTTGGGACGCATATTAAACCCCCTTTGTTATTACACCACTTATACGATTTAATGCACAACGTATGGTTATTCGATTTAATTTATTGTTTCTTGATAAACATACATGTGATATACATTAATGCAATGGTCATAAAATGTGGGGTGTAGGCATACACTTGACGAGCATATGTGATGTGTAGTTTGATGAAACCCGAATGTTAGAAGCATGTAAACGTGTAAATCAAGATACTATTCCCATGAAAATTAAATGTTTTATAAACTATGTCAGTTAACTGAATTTACCAATAAAGGATGACGTATTTTAAAGATTGACTTACAAGTACAACTCCTCAATAGTAGGCATTGTGGTGGTTCGGCTCAGAATACAAGAATTAGCAACCCTGAATCAAAGACCTATGATGTTGCGTTTTGTTATAATATTGTTTTTATAAGTGTTCGCGTATTGTACCTTTTTCTGGGGTATTAATTTAATATTTACAAGTTTTAGCATAATATTCTCATAACTTTACTACTATATGTATTCCCCGCCTCCTTCGTGACGTGAAATTGTTATAAGACCTCGTCACAATCGATACCCCGCCTAACAGGCCCACCATAAAGGGTCAGATTAAAGTATTTCAATGTTACTCTTGGAACTTTGATCGGATAATTCATAATAGGTCAAGAACGATTATGTTTTTTTTGTTGTAATGTTTGTACCCGATAGAGACCAAAGACTTGCTTTAGGTGAGGAACCTTCAAAACATTTTGTTGAAGCAATACCAAAACTATTTCATCAAAGAGTGTGTCAGTTGATTAAATTGGTTGACATTTGATTCAGTAACCACCATCATGAACTTTGATAGCATGAACTTGGTCTGTAATAATTAAGTTAGTTACTACTAACGATAGGCATATGTTAATAATAACATGGTTATTGTTGACCACCCATTTAATACTAATTGCTAATGCCACTAATAATATAGTTGTTGTCTAGATTAAATGACAAGTGATAAGAGAGTTTATGATGATACAACCTTCCCAATAAGTCTTTAGCTGTGAGAAACTGGGAACTGCTACTACTATGTGTAATAAGTAATGTACTTTTAAAGTTTATGTTGCACCCATCTTTAACCAATCTACTGACACATGATATATATTTTGAGATGTATAGAATATGCAAAACATCTCTCAAAATACAATCTAGACGATAAAATAAAGAACTTTTACTTCTCTGAGGCTAAAAACTAGCCATTTAAAAGTGCGGCATGTCTACTAGCAGTGTGATAGGTCATTAAATCATACCTGCTACCACTCACATGTGTAGTTGATTTATACATAATGAACCCATTATAAGCCATGATTACTTTAGCATCGTCCATATAGCATATCATATAAGTGGGGTCTCTAGCAAACCTGTTAAGTAGATATCAAGACCTGTCTCTATATATGAATTTTGAATAAACATAAGTTTAATTGATAGATTTTCAAACATATTCACTAGATTGTTAGCCAATAAACGTTTTCCATCACTTAGAATAAGTGAAACGCAAGACAACATAGAGTCAATCACATAGAAGATGCGCTTATGAATGCACCAATGAGACTTAATTGGTGATATGTGAGTTAAAGGTGGGATGCATTACATGTAACGTCGAAGTGAAATTTAAGTAGGTGTTTGATGGAGTATAGAGTGATATGCGAGTTAATGTGTGTAACACCCTGAAAATTTTCTTCCAATTACGTGACGACATGTGTCCGATTCTCCAACTAATCCCAACTACGTGGAAGGAGGAAGGACCTACACTATACGTTCACTAAAAAGTGTCCTGTATCTCCGACTAATCCTGACTCTAGGAAGGAAAGGGACTGTATTGTGCGTTAACTAAAACGTGTCCCAGATATCCAACTAATCCCAAATATGAGGAATGATAGGGACTAATGTTACATATATCGATAACTGGTTGAACCAAGTGGTCAAATGTGCAAAATTGATATTCTGGAAGTCCTTGCGGACCGTAAGTCATATTGGCTTACGGACCGTAAGGCATTTAAACTGTTGCGCGCTAGGAGGTCTTACGGACCGTAAGGCACTATGGCATACGGTCCGTAAGCATGTGTGCTGAACAAGGCAATACACCGCCATAGGTCCTTACAGACCGTAAGACTTAAGGCTTACGATCCGTAAGGGACCTGCAGACAACAGAAAATAGCTGGCTGCTGTTGCTGCTATTCTGCCATCTTGTTGCCTATCTTGCCACCTTTCCTGCCTTCCTTCCACGTCCAAGAACACTTGGCACCACATTGTGACTTCTGGAAACACTTGGCACACTCACATTCACCTCCCTTGGCTATAAATAGCAACTCCTTCATCTTGTTCAACTCACACCTTCACTCTCATTTCTAATTACTTCTTGGAGCTCTCCTCTGGACAAGAGGACTCCCAATCTCAGTGTTTTTCTACTTAACACTTCCAAGTAAGTGTTCCTACCAAGCTCTTTTATGTTTATTCTATTTATTTTAAGTTTAAAGTCAAACAGTTGACTTTCTGTTTGACTTTAGCTTCTGACCAAATTGGTCAAGTCAAAGTTCAATCCAAACTTTCCTACGTGATTGTAATAACAATGGTATGATCCATCTATGATCGTACCCTCGGATCATCACGTTTACTAGTTGAATTAATGAGTTAAGCATGCTATATAAAAAGTCAAACTTCTTATAAAACGTCATAAATGGTGTAAATGGTTTTCATAACTTATAACTCAGTTTTTTTGACATATGTACAAGTTATACAACTTATATAAACTAATATTGGCATGCTTAACTCGTCTAATTCAGTTTAGAACCTCATTCTATGTCAAAAGTCAAACAATTTGACTTCTGCTTTGACTTTTGATTCTGACCCGATTGGTCAACGTTAAGACCTGTTTTAAACTTGTTTTGAGATCGTATTATTGTTGAGTATAACTCTCTGAAGTTATACCACATGGTAATTCTGTTTGATGGGTTAAACGACAGGCCTTGAAAATTTTGTTAAAAATGACCACAATGCCCTTATGTGGTCAAAATAGCTAATAAAATGGTTTCAATCTAAACCAAGTTATAATCTGACTTTGAAACAAAATATATATATCAACGAAAAATATATTTTTAATACTTAGACTTGTCATAGGCCCATCCGACCTTCCGAACCCGCCTTTACGCGCATAACTAGTTATGCGAACTTGGTTCGCATAAACTAGGCGTAACGGGTCAAAACCTCTCAAAACCTTTAAAAAAATGAATGTTGGTCTAACAAACCTTTATCCAATGAGTCTTTGCACTAGGATAGGTATGAACTACATTCTATCCGGTCTATGCTTAATCTAGCGAAACCTATCGTATTCTTAAGTAACGGGTCGTGTCTAAGGAACTAACCTATGACCCATATACATTCTAACAGATAACTAATTCTATTCATTCCGTACTATAGAACCCCCCAGATATTCGGACTTGGGTTACTAATAATTTGACTTACGGCTTTTGCTATATTAAAACTGTTATTGGTTGGAAGCTAGCAAAAAGGTAAATACTCTTAACTTATTTTGTTTTAAAACTTGGGGTATGGAGAATACGCCACTTGGAGCGGGTGTTATATAAATGAGCCCTGTGATTGCTTATAAATATAAGAACTCGGTTTAATTCGTTTTACTTGATAACTGAAACAATTGGGGGTTATTGGTACCGTGTCTGGACGTCCCGACTCATGAACTATTATGGCCATACGGAATAACGTGCCGGGGTAGGCATGCCGACTGTAAGACGCGTTATTCAACTTTGGTGTGTACCTTAATCATTATAGCACCGAAAATGACTGACTCTGATCTCTGGTTCCCATCGTATGACAAATATGTAAATCTAGTGACAAGATAAAATCCCAAGAAATATTAAATGATTACCTACGGGTTTTCTCTATGTATAAAATTGTTTTTGAAAAACTATTTTCAAAATGAATAAGTTAATTGTATTTACCAGCGAAAGCTGATGTATTTTTAATTGGATTGGTTAGCTCATAACCCAGTCCGTATCCCGAGAAAGCGTCTCTGCTTAAGGCATCCAAGTGCTTGAAAAGAGGACGTGTCATTTACATGGCACAGGTGACTATTGACGAACCAAAGCCGAAGATCAAAGACATTCTAATCATCTCGGAGTACCCTGATGTTTTCCCCAAAGATTTACCTGGTCTGCCCCCGGAGAAGCAAGTCGAGTTTAGAATCGACATTCTGCATAGATCATCTCCTATAGCCAGAGCTCCTTACCGTTTGGCACCCACTATGATGAAGGAGCTGAAGGTGCAACTGGAAGAGCTTTTAGAGAAAGGTTTTATTCAGCCGAGTTCCTCGGCCTGGGGAGCTCCTATTCTCTTTGTTAAAAAGAAAGACGGTTCGATACGAATTTGCGTTGACTACCGTGAACTAAACAAGATCACGATTAAGAATCAATATCCTTTACCAAGGATTAATGATCTGTTTGGTCAGTTGCATGGAGCTAGTTACTTCTCAAAGATTGATTTGAGATCTGGTTATCACCAATTGAAGGTCCAAAGTGAGGATGTTCCGAAGACTGCGTTCCGAACTAGATACGGCCACTATGAATTCCTCGTGATGCCTTTTGGGCTCACGAATGCACCTACAACATTCATGGATCTCATGATAGAGTCTGTAAGCCGTTCCTAAATAAGTTTGTCATTGTCTTCATAGACGACATACTTATCTACTCGCATAGCAAGGATGATCATGAGAAATATCTTCGTTGTGTACTTGGTCTGCTGCAACAGGAAAAACTCTATGCTAAGTTCTCCAAATGTGAGTTTTGGCTCTGCGAAGTCCAATTCTTAGGACACATGATCAGTGAGCATGGTATCTAAGTGGATGCCGCTAAGATGAAGCTATCATGAATTGGGAAGCACCTGAAACCCCTTCAGAAATCCGCAGTTTCTTAGGATGGGCAGGGTATTTTAGAAGGTTCATCGAGAACTTCTCTCGAATGGCTACTCCTTTGACTGCGTTGACCCGCAAGAATGTAAATTTGAATGGGGTCCTAAGCAGAAAGAATCCTTTGAGATTCTGAAGCAGAAACTGAGCAATGCTCCTGTCTTAACCCAACCTGAGGGAATTGAGGACTTTTTCGTGTACTGTGATGCTTCGCACACATGAATGGGTTGTGTGCTCATGCAAAGAGGCAAAGTGATAGCCTAAGCATCACGACAACTTAAGATACACGAAAAGAATTATACCACCCATGATCTAGAACTGGGTGCAGTTGTGTTTGCATTAAAGCTCTGGAGACACTACTTATATTTCACAAAGTGTATTATATACATGGACCATAAAGTCTACAACATCTTTCTAATAAAAAAGATCTTAACATGTGACAACACTGTTGGATGGAAACTTTGAATGATTATGAATGTGAGATTCGTTACCATCCCGGTAAGGCAAATGCCGTTGCCGACGCCTTAAGTCGCAAGGAAAGAGTTAAACTAGTTAGGGTTAATGCCAAAAGCATTGAGCTACGGACTAGCTTGGCTGAAAAGCTATTAGAGGCTCAGAAGGAAGCCTTGTTAGATGCAAATGCTCAGACTGAAGGATTAGGTGGAACTGTAGAATAGTTAACACCTGGAAAGGATGGAATCCTAATACTAAATGATAGAATCTGGGTTCCCATCTATGGAGGACTCAGAGAGTTGATTCTTGAAGAATCACATTACAAAAAATATTCGGTACATCCCGGTGGAGACAAGATGTACCAAGACATGAAAAAGAACTTTTGGTGGATGGGCATGAAAAAGTCCATAGCCACCATCTAGCAAAATGCCTAACATGTTCGCAAGTTAAGGCCGAACATCAGAGACCGTCTGGTCTGCTACAACAACAGGAGATTCCCACATGTAAATTGGAAATAATAACAATGGATCTGATTACCAAGTTACCTAAGACCATTCGTGGCAATGACACAATATGATTTATAGTCGAGAAACTGACTAAGTCGGTGCACTTCTTGTCAATTAAGGAAACTTATAGTTCCGACAAGCTAGCTAAGTTGTATGTTGACAACATTGTGTCTCTTCAAGAAGTACCGTTGTCTATAGTATCAGATAGAGATACTAGATACACTTTTCACTTCTGGAAAAGTTTCTAGCAAGCACTAGGTACGCGCTTAAATTTTAGTACGGCTTACCATCCCCAGACTGATGGGCAAATTGAGCGTACGATTTAAACTTTGGAAGACATGCTACGCGCCTGCACGATTGACTTAGGCGGTAGCTGGGATGAACATCTACCCCTGATCGAATTCTCCTACAATAACAGTTATCACACTAGTATAAAAGCCGCACCTTTTGAGGATTTATACGGGAGAAAGTGTAGAACGCCCGTCTGTTGGGCTGAAGTTGGTGAAAGCCAACTCTCTACTTTGACTTTTGATTCTGACCCGTTTGGTCAACGTTAAGACCTGTTTTAAACTTGTTTTGAGACCGTATTATTGTGGAGTATAACTCTCTGAAGTTATACCACATGGTCATTCCGTTTGATGGATTAAATGACAAGTCTTGAAAATATTGTTAAAAATGACCACAATGCCCTTATGTGGTCAAAATAGCTAATAAAATGGTTTCAATCTAAACCAAGTTATAATCTGACTCTGAAACAAACTATATATCAACTAAAAATATATTTTTAATACTTGGACTTGTCATAGGCCCATCCGACCTTCCGAACCCGCCTTTACGCGCATAACTAGTTATGCGAACCTAGTTCGCGTAAACTAGGCGTAACGGGTCAAAACCTGTCAAAAACAGAATGTTGGTCTAATAGACCTTTATCCAATGAGTCTTTGCACTCGGATAGGTGCGAACCACATTCTATCCGGTCTAAGCTTAATCTAGCGAAACCGATCCTATTCTTTAGTAATGGGTCGTGTCTAAGGAACTAACCTATGACCCGTATACATTCTAACAGATAACTAATTCTGTTCATTCCGGACTATAGAACCCCCCCCCCCCCCAGATATTCGGACTTGGGTTACTAATACTTTGACTTACGACTTTTTCTATATTAAAACCGTTATCGGTTGGAAGCTAGCAAAAAGGTAAATACTCTTAACTTATTTTTTTTAAAACTTGGGGTATGGCGAATACGCCATATGAATGAGCCATGTGATTTCTTACAAATATAAGAACTCGGTTTAATCCGTTTTACTTGATAACTGAAACAATTGGGGGTTATTGGTACCGTGTCCAGACGTCCCGACTCATGAACTATTATGGCCATACGGAATAACGTTCCGAGGTAGACATGCCGACTGTAAGACGCGCTATTTAACTTTGGTGTGTACCTTAATCACTATAGCACTGACAATAACTGGCTCTAATCTCTAGTTCCTGTTGTATAACAAATATGTAAATCTGATGACAAGATAAAATCCCAATAAATATTAAATGATTACCTATGGGTTTTCTATATGTATAAAATTCTTTTGGAAAAACTATTTTCAAAATGAGTCAGTTAATTATATTTACCAGCGAAAGCTGACGTATTTTCAAAAGATTTTACTACAGGTACCAAACCTTGATATTAGGCTTGGAATCCGGGTCGGGTATGACAAACACTATGGAATTTGCAACTCCTAACTTAAGGTTTGTGATGTCTAAAGCTCTTTTTATTAAATCCCGCCTGTAGGCTTACACTTGAACACTTGCATAAATTTTATTTATATACTCAAGCTTTTATTGAAATGAATATTTTTACTCCAATACTTCCACTACATTATCAATCGTGATACTATTATATAATCGTCACGCTTAAATCGTACCCTTCCAGGCCCACCGATCATTGTGTTGCAAAACTCTGGGTTATATGAGTAATAACTTTAGACATTATTATAGGGTATTTTATTAGTAGTTTTTATTTAATTGTTCAGTAATTCTGTCGCTACAAGGTTCATCGGTGATCCATCGCTAATCTATCACAAAATTGATTACCCACCACTATATTTTAGACAATCAATTACCGACGGATGTCCGTCGGTTAAGGCCTTTTTCGATGGATTAGGTTGTTCGTTTTTGCTCCTTTAGTTCTTAGTGTAATACATTCGAGAAACATTATTTTCGGTCATATTTAAAAAAAACAATCAGGTACGAAGAATTGAGTATGATATATATTTGGTTTAAATTATGAATTATTTTAAAGGGATATCAACTCTCTAATTACTATGATTATATATGATTAAAATAGTGAAACCTAGTTTATTATACATGATTATAAAAGTTATTTTTTAAATATGATAATAGTGTGTTTGCGTATAGATAACTATAATGGTGAAATCTGATAATTTATAAGCCAATGAAACCACTTGGATTGAATTTTCCAAGCTGGATCTAGATGATTATTTACAAGTTTTGACAATCTAATGACACAAGTTGCTTCATGTCACCTTCCTACGTACAGGCATCGTCACCTTCCTAAAGGCAACGAGCTTTGTCTTCTTATAAAACAGTTTTGCTCAAACAAACCATTTATAAACCTTAAAAGCCCCAACAATCATCTTCAGTTGGACAAAACCTTCTAACGTTGGTTGAAGTCATTGTGGTTCGAAAAGACTCACTTATCACGGTTTAACTCCTTTTAAAACCCTAAAGTTTTCTTCAACCTTTTAGAATCTTATTTTCATCGTAGTTTTTTACTCTTAGGAATCCAACCCAACTGGCCATTCAAGACCAAGACTTTAAAAACCTCGATCATCAACGCTTTTAGCCGATAGAAACACCAGAACAAAAGATGAAAACGTACGGGAAATTTGATAGTTTTATTATATTCGTGGCGGTTTTGATGAGTTTTTTTGGAATTATTGAGGGTGCAACAGTCACTTGTGTACCTCCATATGGATTCTTGCCCTGCACAAGTGGGCTTTGGGGAAGACTTTTCTTGATCATGGTTTATCAGTATTTGATGTCTATGGGTCAAGACTATATATCAAACGGGTCGGATAAATTCTTCAGCCTTATTGGACCCGGTATCTTTGGAGCCGGTTTGTTCCACATTCTTGCAAACTTTCCTATGCTCTTCCTCATCCTTGGTAAGTGTAATTTCTTTTCATTTTCAAGTTGTCCCTCAAAAATATCCTAATTTTGGCCCAAAACTTTTGGGTATCACATATCTACATTATTGTAATACTATTATTTTGACTTTTGTTGTTGGGACTAAAGTTCCTTTTTTCTTTATTTCTGACAAACGTGTTTTCGAAAATTCAATCGTATCACATTTTTCTTTCTATTGTAGTATTATAGAAGTCATGGTTACCTACCTATCTTACATTTCCTGTATAGTAGCGTGCTTGTATGACTAATATAATACTATGATAACGATCATTACAGAACACTAATTATCGCGAGAACAAAAAAAAAAAAAAAAAAAACGACTCTAGATCACTAAATTTTGAGATTTAAGGATCATATTTCTTAAATTTTATGTTTCTTACATTCATATGCATGTTATATATACGTAAAATAATCATATATTTTTCCTTACACATAGTCTACATATATGTAGGTAATTTAGCCTACACATAACCTACATGTGTATAGGTTATTTAAAAACTGAAGATTTTTCATATTTTGTTTTAAATTCTAGTGTGAAACAATAAATCTTATATTTATAACATTTTCATTTACTTTTTAGGTTTTTAGGATTGAAAAAATGAGTGATTCATTTTGTTCTGCGCGTTCTCGCAATATTTAGTGTTCTGCATAGAACCCCCCCTATAATACTATTTATATAGTATCGTGTTCAGTAATTAATAAGTATATATTACTATTAAGAAATGATTAGATAACTACATCAGTGACGGATCAAAAATTTTTATTTACGGGGGACACAATATGAGACGGGTAATTGGGTCGGATCAAACACAAAAATATTCAAATAACATGGAATATTTTACTTTGAAAAGAAAACATAGCAATAATTTTGTTAAGAATTTTGCCAATACCCTATTTTACATAATTTCCACAAGCATTTAAATATATGATTTTAGGTAGAAATTTTAATCTAAATACACAATTAGTAATCAATACAAGTTACTAATCAGTTTTTAACATACAAAGTTAGGAGCTAACAAAGTAGAGATAACAAAATATTGAAAACAATGATAAGTCTCATAAAGGGTTGGAAAAACGATTGCATTAAAAAGGTTAAAATAATACATAACTTTATTTAGGAAAAGTCAAATGTAAAAATAAATCCAATTTAATGGGTCAGGAGACACAAAAGTAACGCCAAAACGGAGACAAAACTATGCCTCTCAACTTTATGTGGCTTAAATTAGAGGTGTTCATGAGCCGATCCGATCCGATCGAGGGTCTGCTCATGTTCGGATTGAATTACAACCGATCCGATCCGAGAGGATCAAATTTGTAAAACCAAGCGCAAAAGTGATGCTCATGCTCGGATTGAATTTGAATCGATCGGCTCGGTTTCGCTCGGTTTTTATCAAATCCTAAAAAAAATCGAGCGGATCGTTTTCGCTCGATTGAATGATAAGGCTTCGTTCAACAAAAACAAATTCTAACTTAATTAAAACATATCATTTAGTGCGATGTGTGTTATTGTCCGATGAATCGATGATATTTAAACTGAATCGATGAATCGACGATGTGTACTGATTGTCCGTCAGATGACCTGTTGCAGAATGAACACAGGAGCGGCTCACTTGTTTGATTGTCCGATGAATCGATGATGTGTGTGAGTGTGACTGTGGACCGGAGAGGGAGAGTGAGAGTAGGAGACACTTAGCGGCGATATGAATTTGAAGATGATACGACTGATGAGTGATGACTGAATTCTGTTTTAGAAAATAGATTTAGGGTTAGATTTTTATATTAAATATTAAGTTGGGCTAATATTATTTGGGCTTTTAATTTTTTTGGGCTATTATATTTTTTTGGGTTTTTAATCTATAAAATCTATAATATATATATATATATATATATATATGTATGTATATATTAATTATTAATAAAAATAATTCGAGCGAAACCGGGCGATCGACGAGCGAGCGGAGCTTTGCTCATGCTCGGATTGAATTTGAATCGAACCGATCGGCTCATTTACAAACTGAGCGGGAATCAAACGAGCATTTTTCGAGCGATCGTCGAGCGATCTTCGATCGTCGAGCAGTTTGGACAGCCCTAGCTTAAATTGGTATAAAAGTTACGAAAATCATACAGTATTTTCCAATGTAAGATGAATCTAGGGTGTACATAGGCCCACCCTACAATTACCTTGTATCCGCCTCTGGATGGATGGACAGTTACTCATAATCGTCAAAGAAAGTGAGTACTGACAGTACTCCATCGGTGATACTCTGTTGAAAACTAGACCGTAAGTACTACTATCTTTTATGGAAATTACCAAGATCAGTACTCACAGATTACACGAGTTATAGTATCTGCCGGTAAAAGAATGATGCGTTACCAAAAAAAAAAAAAATGATAGCACATTATATATTATGAGTTAAGTTCACGTACAAAGTGTCTTATCGTACAAAACGTACGAAAGGCGTGAAAAAGCAAAAAAAAAAAAAAAAAAAAAAAAAAAAAAACGCGGTGACATTTTTGTAATTATTTGTTTGTAGAGTAATTATCAAAATTAATCTACAAATGATCTTGTAGAGTAATTTTGCTCTTGTAGAGTTATTTTATAAAATGTTCTTGTAGGGTAATTTTAATCTTGTATAGTATCATAATTACTCTACAAATGATCTTGTATGGTAATTTTAATCTTGTAAGGTAATTTTATAGAGTATCATAATTACTCTACAAAATTTTTAGAGTAATTTTGAATTGTATGTTGTTTGATAAACTTGCAGAGTAATTTTGATATACTTGTAGAGTAATTTTAATAATTACCATACAAGATTAAAATTACTCTATAAGATGTAATTGTAGTACACTACGCCAAATATAACCTACGGCCACACTTTTTCAAAAGCCTCCAAGCCACACATTTGAAAAAATATGTGGCTAAAGGTCATTCATACAATTTTAAAACACCTTTAACCACAAATTTGATTATTAATGTGACCATTGTATATCAGTTCAGTTGCTTTAGCCACACTTTTACGAAATAATGTGACATTTACTAGCCACAACCCGAAAAGTGTGGCCAAATGTGATTTACAACCACATATTTTTGTTTCATGTGACCAAAACACATCTATTTGACACGTTTAGCCACATTTTAAGAAAAAAACTATGACATATATTAGCCACATTAGCAAAGTGTGGCCAAATGTTATCTATGATCACGTTACTTATTTTCATGTGAACAATAACACATGTATTTGAAACCTTTAGCCACACTTTATTAAAAAAATCGTGACATTTATTAGCTACACAAGAAAGGGTGGCCAAATGTGATCTACGACCATGGTATTTGTTTCATGTGACAAAAAAACACATGTATTCAAAACGTTTAAGCCATACGTTAAGAAAAAAACAGTCACATAAGAAAAATGTGGCCAAATATGATCTACGGCCACAATATATGTTTGGTAATGTGGCTAAAATCTAATATATATGGCAACATATATCATATTGTGTGACCAAATGTTAGACAATAGTCACACATAAAATTAAAAATTTTCATGTGGCTTTACATTAAGATTTGTCACACTATCGTTACTTTATTTATTTTGTGTGACGAAATGATATCAAATGTCATTGAAAAAATATGTGACTAAAGGTTAAAATTACTATATCTTTAAAAAATTCCCTCAATATATTTCATCCTAAAATTTAAATTTCCCCTCAAAATATTTCATCCAAAAACTTCCCTCCCCCTCCCAAAAAATATCTTATTCTAAAACTTCCCCCCAAAATATTTCATTTTAAAACTCCCCCCTTAAATATTATTATGATTTAAAAAACTACATTATTAAATAAAAAAAGTTCTTACTACATATTTGAATTCAAACTAATATTAAATATTATATTATCTAAATTCATATTTGTTATAACTCAATTTTTTATAAATAATATAACAATGTGTATATATTAGCTACGTTTATATACATTTTCTATTTTATAAACAACAGTTTTTAAAAATCATATATTTTAAAAGTATATAAATTATAACAACAGTTTTTAAAAATCATATATTTTAAAGTATATAAATTATAAGTTTTCATTTTATAGATTGAGTAATGTCCTTCCAAACTTATATTTGTCATTTATTAAAGCATATTGGGCTTTGATGTATCAAAATGGGCAATTAGTAGATCAAATATGTCTTAATGGCCATATTGGGCCTTAGTTGATCACAATGACCAATAGTAGCTCATAAATGTGTTAATGGACCATATTGGAACTTAATAGATCACGATGAACAATAATAGATCGTACATGTTTTAATGGATCAAATTGGGGCTTAATGGATCATAATTGACAATAGTATATCATATATGTTTTAATGGACCATACTGGGCATTAATGGATCACAATGGGCAATAATGGAACATACATGTCTTAAAGGACCATATTGGGACTTAAGAGAACACAATGGACAATAGTGGGTTGTGCATGTCTTAATGGATCATATTGGCCTTTAATGGATCAACATGGATAATAGTAGAAGATATATGTTTTAATGGATCATATTGGGCTTTAAGGGATCACAATGAATAATAGCAGATCATACATGTCTTAATAAGCCATATTAGACCTTAATGGGTCACAATGGACAATAGTAGATGATCATATACATGTTTTAATGGACCATATTGGGCTTTAATACCATAATATACCATACCATACCATACTAAGGATCAACATGGTAACATGGTACTGGACTGGTACCGAAAAAACTAGGAAAATGGGTATCGGTACTGACTATAACCGGTACGGTACCGGTACCAGTACCGAAAATGGGAAAAATGTATACCGGTATTTAGTACTAAATGTTCATCACTATACTATACTACATTATACTATTGTAGCAGACTATATTTTTAGTATTTTATATACTATATTATACAAAGTGTACTATTATTTTTTGTACTTTTAATAAAAAGAAGTATTTTCGTTTTTTTAATTTCATACTTTTTAAAAAGAAGTTAATATGCTTTAAGTAGGGATGTGCTTGGTAATGGTAACGAAAGTATCCGTATCAAAATTCACAAAATATGAGTACCGGTACCGAAAGTACGAGTACCGAAATTCGCGAAACATAAGTACCAGTACCGAACTTCACGAAATATGGGTACGGGCAGCGAAAATGTTTGGTATGGTAATGATATTTGAAGGCAAAATTCGCTAAAATATCGGTACCAACCGGTACCGATACCGAAAACGCTAAAACGTGGGTAACGAGTCGGTACCAATACCCGGTACCAAATACTCCACTACTAGAATAATCGCCAATAGCCACCAAAATTTGCCAAAAAAAAGTGGTAGCAAATTTTAATCAAACAAATCAATAAATCCGCTCCCCTCCGCTCGTACAAACTCAAACAAATCAATCGCTCTTAGGATCAATAGAAGTGAAGTCAATCGCTACAGATTAGCCGTTAATGGTACGATTCATCCCCGATTCACACTTTTTTTGCCCTAATTTTTGTATGATCAATCAATTGCTACATGAAATCCTCTGATGAACACAATCAAACTCATTGTTTATATATCGTTGCTGTCTCTCACAGTTTTTGCCCTAATTTTAGAACCTTTTTCTTTTTCAGAGACCGCGAATTCTTCCTGATGCTATCGATCGATTGACTGATCCGTTTGAATTTGTTGTGTGTAGTGACGACACTCAATTACGTTTGATGATTCAGTTTTGATATCAAATATGATGCGTCAGTTTTTGAATGTTTCTGTTGATGATATATATATTAGGAGTGAGTACCTTCCTTCTTTCTCTGATTCATTTTCGTAAGCATCAGAATTGAGATTGTTCGTTTTGCTGATTTGGATTAACGTGAATTAGATTGATGGTTATGTGGGATAGCTTGTGTATTTTGTCGATTTGATAGTGTTTGTAAACGATCTTCTAGTGAAAACCTGAAACCCTAGGTAAACGTACAATTTTTTGTGTGTAGTAAAGACTAACCATACTCGTTTACACGTTTCATGATTCTTTTCCAAATTTAATTGTGATGTGTCTGTTTTTGAATGATTGTGTTGATAAATATATATTTAACCTGTCAATTTTGTATCAACTTTCGGTTCATAGGATATGAGCTTTGATCTCTTAAATCAACATATGTTTACTTTTGAGGAACTGATAGATGCTTGTTTGTTTAATATGGGCCTTCTGGAGCTAGGTTTGGGCATAATAGGGAATTAGATTTTTCTTACAATACTTTTGTTTATTTGTGGCTCGTATAGAACTGTGAGCCCTTTAAATCATGCTGGATTTGATCGTCAATCTTCATGGACAAATCCTATAGTAAGACAAGAATAAGATCACAGACTACGACCAAATTCAGCTGGTGTTGTGAGAGGTTATGATTATTTGACCCCATTTCTGGCTCACAATGTGTAGATTGGGCGTAACTTTGATGAAGATGAACAGAAGTCGTTGGACGAGGGGTCTGCTCTGCCCCTCACCGGACTGTAACTGTAAGTGATGAAAATATATGTGGTGGTACTGGTGTTGGTGTGCCTGTTTGCCAGGAGCCAAAATCTAAATATCCGTTGGCGGGGAATGTACCAACTTGACCTGCAACAACCCTACTTGCAGCCAGGTTTAGTGAAGCAGCTAATGTTAGTAGCGGTACTGGTAGGGCCGTTCTTTTTTATCCGAAGCCGATAACCGAACCCGGACCCGAAGAGACCCAACTCGATAAACTACTAGGCCCGATAAACCTGAACCCGATCTACGGTAAAACCCGAACCCGATTTCCCTTAATCGGATTGGTATTTGGATGAAGTTTGTGGAATTCGGGTGGACCCGAACAACCCGAGAAAGTTTGAAACTTCAAAATCCAGAATTTTCCTAGGAGATATTTGTGGAAGTTTCAAAATTATAGTTTAAAATTATTACTTACCGTTACCTATTATGAATCATTTTTTGATTGAAGTTAATTTATAAATATATTATATTGGCATTCTTGTTTCTTTGATCACATTCACCAGCAAACTTCCATTCATTCGAGACTTCTTAGTATCAATCTTCTCATCGAGTTTCAAACACTCAGCCGTAACAATATTAAAGTTATTCAGGCATTTTAACTTGAAATCAATTTTTTGATTGATATTGATTATATCAGGTAAATAGTTGTGCTACTAACAAGCTTACTGAACCTGTAGATGTGGTAGAAGATACAGATATTAATACCGAATGCGAATGCTATGGAATGTAGTAAGTATTCACACTTGTTTATAACTCATTGAATTATAAATTTCTGACATTAAACTAGATTACTGTCACATGGAGCAGTTGATAAGGGAATCTGAATAATTTGTTGATTGGTGATGCTGGACCTGTGATTGAAGTTGGAGGGATTTTTTGCTTATGCTCAAAAAGCTGGGATGAATCCTGCTAGGCAACTTAAGGTATTGATTAGATTGCATTGTTAAGAGAATTTTTATCTCTAAAATTGCAAATTGGATATGTGCGACTCATATTGGCCTGGATTTAGTTTATATTTGGGGAAGTTAAACTACAAAAATTATAAAAATGGTTGCTTGATTAGTTTATATTTGTGTGTGTTAGTTCAAAGCTGCTAAACTCATGAATCGTTTACCGTTTTTCTCTATTCCAGATTGAGACTACATCAATAAAAGTAGAGAGACGAGCATCAATAGCAGACAGAGGACTCTTGGGAGTGGTGAGGAGCATCTTGTTGATTATATGAAGCAAAAGCAAGCAGAGCTCCCATTTTTTTATGCAACGGCCTACAATCTAATGGAAATATGTTTTGGGTAAGTCGTATAAAGCAAGACTTGTGTATTATTTGCAATTCTTTTGGTCTTTGACATGTGTATTATTGGATTCAGTAGTTAAACATAGAATCATCCTTCTATGGCATGTGGAAATGGCTGCCAAGATCAAGAACTTTGACACTGACTTGTAAATGTTGGTATATGAAAATTACAAGTTTATCAGTGTTGCTAATACATTTAAAAGGTAACATTTTGTGTTGGGAATCCTTTATTCTTTACGAGTCGCTGATGGAAATTTCTCTTAACCGCATTTCATCGAACTTGTCATGTTCGGTGTGTTGATATATTTTTTTGGAGAAACTTCTTAATAAGGTATGTGGAAACACTTACTTTATATGTTGACATTGTTAAAGTCTGAAGCATGTGGTGAATTGGTGATGCAATTTATATAATATGATCTTTCTACTACACTCCAAAAATATATAAAATCTTTTGAAAAATTGATGCATCTGTATATCCGTATTTGATCAGTTCATGAATTTAGTCGTATTGTTGATAAGCTGTGTTTAATTTGACCAATTTTGCTTTCATAACTATCCTCTTTCAGTTACATCTTAATAACTATCCTTTAAACAGATCACACTCACTAACTTTTATAAGCAAAAAAGGTGATCACTCCAAATCTGTACATTCATTGAACTCTCAACATGATTTTAAAATATCTAGTTTAGTGCCCATTTTCTGTTTTCTTACTTTACTATTGCTGCTAATAGTTCTGTGATTATTTGGTAATTACGTTTAAGTTATTTGCTCAAAGACCGTATACTTTGATTAGTTCATATAACTGAGTTTGCTGCAATTTTGTAGATTTCTCTGAGACGGGAAAAGCTGGGTGAAACTGCTCCATTTTGTAACTGAATTTGCTGCAAGTCAGAGACAATTGCAAATCTTGTAGATTCTACACCGAGTCCAACAAATCATTACGCCATGGTTATGCAAATATGGATGTTTTAATTGCATGGGGAACAAATGCAGTCTACTTTTACTAGTTTTAGATAGAATTTGATTAGAAGCTTATGTAAATTGAAAACTTATGTATAGATTTTGGTCTATTATTGTTAATATCATTTGGTTTTTAGGTTTTTTATGCTTACTATTGTTTTAGTTTTACCAAAAAATTGAAAACAACATTGCTATATACACGAAAATGGCCACATATAGAACCACAACAAATATGTGTGGCTAAATGTTAGATAATAGCCACACATAAAATCACAAAACAGTAAATTCATGTGACTACATAATAGAAACAACCATAGTTACAATATATTCACGTGGCAATTGATACCATTTAGCCACACTTAATGAACCATTTGATTGATTATAACAATCTTTTAGCTAGTCTTTTAAATTAATGTGGCTAAAACAAACTTTTTAGTGACTATATAATAGAAACTGCCACACTTACAATAAGTTCATGTGGCTATATAATAGAAACACCCACACTTACAATAAACATATGTGGCCGTTGATACCATTTAGTCACACATAATGGACCATTTGCATGATTGCAACACTATTTTGTCACATTTTTAAAAAGTGATGTGGCTAAAACAAACTTATTAGTGACCATAAAATAGAAATGGCCACACTCATAGTAAAATCATGTGGCCATTGTTAATCTTTAGCCACAATTATTAGACAAAATGTTTGATCCTAGCAAAGCCCGTTAGCCACACGTTTATGAGCTACGACCACACATAAGTGAATGTGGCCGTATGATACCTACGATGACTCGACCTTTGGTCACACTTGAGCTGAAAAAAAGAAGTGTGGCGAAAGGCGTATGGTCACACTTTTTTTATGTGGCCGTAAGCCTTTTTTGACGTAGTGGTACAAATGATTTTGTAAAGTAATTTTGAACTGTATGTTGTTTGATAAACTTGCAGAGTAATTTTAATACACTTGGACAGTAATTTTAATACACTTATAGAGTAATTTTGATAATTATCATTCAATATCAAAAAATACTCTGCAAGATACACTTGTGGAGTAATTTTGATAATTATTCTACAAGACCAAAATTATTCTACAATATCAAAATTACCATACAAGAACATTTTACAAAATTACTTTACAAGATCATTTGTAGAGTAATTTTGATAATTACTCTACGAGTAAATAATTACGAAAATCCCACCGCATTTTTTTTATATTTTCACCCTATTCATACGTTTTGTATGATAAGGGTATTTGTATTTGATCTTTTTTCTATATATTATATTAAAACACAACTACTTATTACCCTACAAATTATCCCCTCCATTTTCATTTTTAATTACACTTAGAGGCTGTTTGTTTACCTCTTAATGAGGCTCTTAATGGTTCAGACCTCTTACTTGTTTATCACTTAATGGTTCAGACTGTTTGTTTCACGAGCAGATGTCTGAATGGTTCAAACATTTGCCTCTGAATGGTTAAGATTTATAAAGAGTCTGAATGGTTAAGACCTCTAATCTGAATTGGTCAGATATTTACCTATGAACGGTTAAGCATTATATAGGCTCTTAATAGTTCAGACCTCTTACTGGTTCAACACTTTTTTTTTTGAAACGTAAACTTCATTAAAAAAAAACACCAAACCAGAAAACCGGGACGTCACCAAACCAACAAAACTGATTACATATTTACAAATTTACACCAATCCCCCCCATCAAATGAACCATTTTTAGCCCTATGTTTGAACCAATAAAAACTAACCGATCTAACTTCGCTATAAACCTCATCAACACTACTCCTTTTCCCATTGAACCTGAGATTATTCCTAGCCTTCCAAAGAAACCATCAAGCAGACAAAATAATCCCGTGCAACGCTATTCTTTCCGACTTCCTTCTTCTTCCTTGCTCGTGAATATCTAAAAGATCCCGGAAAGAAAAGACAAAAAAATTCATAACCCGACACCACAAACTAATCTTTTCCCAAACACCCAACGCAAGAGGGCACGCCGTAAAATGTGAACCACCGAATCAGTGCCAGCCTCGCAATGTTTGCACTCGCCATCAGAGATCGACACGCCCCTCCTAGCCAAAGCTTCCACAGTCGGGATTCTATCCATCTCCGTGCACCAAGCCATAATGTTGCATTTCAATGGAACCCACTTACACCGCTCCATCACGAACCGATTACTGTAATAATTCTTCGAGTCGATAACTTTTTTGACCGCCTTAACAGAAAACTCGTCCGATCCACTTCCAACCCAAAGCCACTTGTCAGTTTCAGTCGAAAGACTAACCCCCTCCAAGGCTGAAAGGAGAGAGTTCCATTCAAAAATCTCTACCGAGGAAACCGGATCATGACGCCAAAGCCGCAAGCCATCCCCTCTAACCTATCACGAACACTACATTGCTTAACCAACTCCAGATGAAATAAAGAGGGAAACTTCGTCTTCAATGGAACATCATAGAGCCACGGATCCAGCCAAAACATAATGTCACTGCCCCTACCCACCTTTCCTTTGAACAAATTACAGATCGAGTAACCATCCCGAATATGACTTAATAGTTCAGACCTCTTACTAGTTCAGCACTTAGCCATTCAGATATTACCAAACAGCCTCTTACCTATTTAACTCTTCTTCTTTATGGCATTTAACTAATTTACTCCTTTTAAAAAAACATTTGTAACCATCTCACAACTTTTTTTTTTAACCACTAAGGTTTTGGTTCTTACACTTTTGCCTCGCTCAAGTTCTGTTAGTTTTTATTAAATCAATTTACATTCTTACCCATTGAGTTCTAATAAATTTATCAAACGTCTCCTGAACTCCAAAGTAATATTTACTATTTTTAAACTATTTTACACTAGTACAGTGCTACAGTATATATATTTTTTGAAGTTCCAGATTAATTCCTTATACTTAAATTATATAGGCATTTAACCCAATACTTTTGTTTTCCTCTTAGTTTGTTAGTTTTTATACAACTAAATTCGTAATATAATTTTTCTAGAAAATGGACCAAGCCAGTACCCACCAAAAAAGTTTAATAATTTGCTTTTACGTTATTTAAAATTGATGTTTTAAAACCGGTCATTATTACTAATTTGAATAAGTTAGTTTTGAATATATATTGTAATGTAATATAATAGCTTAAAACTTATCTTTATCGTTTGAATCGTATGTGGATTCCCTGCTACAAAACGTGGCGAAGAAATCCTAGTTTTTTTTTTTTAACATACATCATAATATATCTTGACTATTTAACTTAACTTTATAAAATGAAAGATATATCGGAAGAAAAATTTGGAAACAATAAATGAATATATCATGTAAATCTATGCATAATATAGAACGACAACAATGACAAATTCTGAAAATTAGATAAACAACATATCGATTTATAGGTGATATAATAATATTTTATTTTGTTTTTATTAAATATGTAAAACTTATGGTACATATAAACACATTCAGATATCAACGCACATTCAGATATCGACACGTACAATAATAATTCATGATATTTCTATATACATTTATTCACAACTTTTCAAAAATAACTAATATATCTAGTTATGTACTATTAAATTCACAACTTTTCAAAAATTAACTAACATATCTAGAGATGTACTATTAAAAATTAAAAATAGAAATGTTCGCAAGGGATATAGTGTGATATTGTGATGGTAAGGTGTATTCCTTCTACCTTTAAAGTGGTGCGTTCAAATTTTTTAAGGTGTAGGTATTGAAGGATATATGAATAGATTAAGATATATTCAGTGTTGTAAGAATCGTTAGGCGCTAGTCGGGCGGTGGGATACCGACTAACGATTAATCGGGATTAATAGGGATTACTCGAAATTAATCGGATTGAGTTTTTTATATGTAATTTTTAGTTGTATATATACACACACATTTTTATATGTAGTTTTTTTAAAGTAGACATGTTTTAACCCCTTATTGACCCATTTTTTTAAGTAATTAAAAGAAATTTATATGGTTTGGTCGAAATTTGACCGACGTCTGGCCAAAATTTGCCTAGAATAGGACCGCCATTGACTGCCTAGCGATTAATCGATCATTAATCGGTGAACCTCCAATTAGTGATTAATCGGCGATTAATCGGAGACTAATCGAGATTTTTACAACCACGGATATATTAGCTTGCAGTTAAAAAATAAAAAATAAAAGAATGTTCAAAGTTTTGTACTTTGACCAAGTCAAAGGATACATTCGATCCAATGTCCAATCAACGAGGTTATAATGTGAGTTGATGATATAGCTCCTAGGTATAATATAACTTGACCCACTTGTATCCATGGTGGACATGTATACAAGTCACCCGTTTTTTAAAAATTTGAGGTACTTTGATAAGACTCAATAAATAAACGAAACCACCAAGAGTAACAAATATAATATAACAAAATATTTTAGTAAACAGACATACTCACTAATAGGAGAATAGGGTTTAGGTGGGTGAGATGAAAGCAAAATTTAGCTTTATTTCGGATTCACAAGAGATAGAGATAGAGAGCCAGAGACACTTATAACAGGACCCTCAGCTCAACAATTTTTTTACAATATAAAATACGAATATAAAAGGATAGAAATACTTTAACGCTAAAAATTGGATGTGGTTAATGATGCGGATGAAAACGACAATATTTTGAAATCACAAGGATCTAGATGTGAGAAAAAAACTTTTTGGATGAAAATGACAAAAACGATTAAACCACAGGACGAAATGGCTGTTTACTCTAATATTATTGACACATAACTTTGCAGAGAATGGATTGACGGGCGACGATACGGGTGCATCGTTTAGTGCCGCAATGGGAATGAATGTGCTAGCGGGATCAGCAGTTATGAATTTAACATTGATTTGGCCATCTGTCATAACTTTCGGGAGCTATGATCTTGCAGTTGATAACGATACCACTTTACCACATATTCCAGGAGAAGAGCCATCATTTATAAAGAAATTATCAGGTAGTTATATTAGTCTAAGTTCTTACACAGAATATAAGCAACCAAACATCACAAGCCTTCAAATATGAAAGTATCGGCTTTGGTTAATTTTGTCTTATTTTTGTATTAGCATATGGTGTTACAACTGATGGTGAAACAAGCCACACTGCCCGAATCATGCTTGTATCAATGATCCCGTTTCTCATTCTTCAACTCCCAAAGATCATCAATGCGACTACGGTCACCCGAGAGATAGTTTTGCTCACTCTCATTCTTACGTCGGCTTTCTTCATTGGTTACGCGGTGTATCAGGTTAGCCTTTTGTGTCTCAAGCCAAAAAATATCTAGGATAAATTTATCTAACAGTGGGGTTAATTGTACCAATTTTTAAAATTAACATAAAAGATTGTAACAAAATTAAAATAATAAACTGATTAATACCGCTGACACAACATTTCATATTTCTTGTGAAGATAACCGTTTTTGATTTACATGTAGATCTTCCAACCATGGATTCAAAACAGAAGATTCGATTACATTATGCAAAAATTTGTCAAGAACAAATTACTGAAACTACTATCTACAAACGGAAAAACAAATGTGCAGCTTATTAAAGAGTTAGTACCCGCCTTTAAAGTTATGTCTTTTCTTTAATTATTTGTAAAAGACTTATGATCTAGTGAAATATTGATGTGCAGCCTTCACCAACAACTTGACAAAAATCATGATGGTAAAGTGACTCATGCTGAGTTGAAAACTTTACTCTTAGGAATACAGCTGCAAGCAGATGGCGAACTAAGTGATGATCTTGTAGACAGAATCATCGAGAAGTTTGACTTCAATGGTGACCATTGTATTCAAGAAGACGAGCTCGTTACAATTTTAACAAAATGGCTCCAGGAGGCAAGGAAATCACTCTCTAAAAATGATTATAATCCTCTTAGAATCTTCAAAAGATCTCAAAAGGTAATCAACCTTCTTTAACTCCAAAACAGCTCTAAAGTAAAACACCATTCGTACAAGGATCAGGTTATTAAGAATAAAGTGAATTTTGTTGTATTTCTATATATAGGGTGCAGATGAAGAACAACAACTACCTTTGATACCCAAGAAGAAAAACTTTAAGGATGATGGTTTTATTTGGGAGTACTTGAAGGCTTTGGCTTTAGTACTTTCTGGGACCGTTGTGACGGCTCTTGTTGCACTTCCACTCATAATGAATGTTTCGGGTTTTGCTACTGATGCAAACATCCCTTCCTTCCTTATCCCATACGTTATCATACCGTGTGCCATAAACGTACCACGTCTCTTATCAACGATCAATTCAGCAGGCCACAAGACTCAACGCGCTATATCTTTAACTCTTTCTCAGGTATTTTCATCTATTCATCCATCCACTTACTAGATTAATTTTAGTTTTAAATTCACTTTTAAGATACATTACTTTCATGTTTCATCAACACCATATAGATAGCAAACAAACGTACCTTATAATATCCGCTTATAATAGAGATATTGGTGGTGTAATGAGGGAAAACGCTTCCTCTATCCCAGAGGGTAGAGAGACTCCTTCACAAAGACTCCCTAGCTCCAAAGACCTGTTTTATGTGTGGAGTATAGTATTCCACATTTTCAACACGTCACCATATAGATGAGATTTACAACTAAAACAACTAATTTTGAATAGTAGTTAGGCCTTATTTATGTATTTTATGGTTTTGCAGATCTATTCAGGAGTGTTCATGAGCAATATGAGTAGCTTGACAACATTTTTGTTGATGGTGTATATAAGAGATTTGACATGGGACGTATCGGCTGAGGTTCTAGTTGTTTTGATTATTTGTGGAGTGATGGGAATTTTCACGAGTACGAGGACAATTTTCCCACTTTGGACCGGGTATGTGGGTTATATGTTATACCCTACATCGCTACTCATGTTGTATCTCTTTACCAATGTTTGGGGTTGGCCATAGGCCATATTCAGGGGCGGAGACAGCTAAGAACCAGCCGTAGCACGGGCTACGGCTCAAAGTCGTGTTCGCAGTGTTAATTTTTTGATTTTTTTTCGATTTTATATAAAGGATACCCCTAAAAAACCGTAATTTTTTTTTGGGATACCCCTGGTTTTAAGGTCTAGCTCCGCCACTGGCCATATTAGTTTAGCAATATCTCATGTTCAAATTTTTTATATTTCATTGTATGCATTTGAAATAACCTTTTAGTCATGAAAAAATTACAAAAAAAGATTCTTTACTGATGTATAAAATCTTGTTTTTGTGTAGTGTATATACAGTAACATATCAGGTGATTGATCATTGATGTTTATCATTTTGACTGTTACGCATTTGTTAAAAAAACACATTTAAATCATGCAAGTAATATGTACTTGTCATATAACATATAAAATTTGAAAGTACTTCTCTGCAATCAATAAAAGAATCTTGATCAAAACCAAAAAAAGAAAATTTTAGATAGACTACTAAATCTACAAATGGAGAAGAGTAGTATATATATATATATATACATATGACTTTGAGGCTTTTCCTTGCATACATACAATGGCCTCAACAATTGAAGCATAACAGAATGAGAAATAGCAAGAATCCTTAGAAAGAAAGCCCTAAAAGAGATAGCGTGTTCTCGTCATCATTGGTTTTAAGGAACAATTCCATATTAAAGTCCTCATTTGTGATCTTTAATAGTAGTCGATCGTCATTATTGATGTACCTTTAACAAGATTGCAATGTAGATGTTTCCATACAGGCTACAACAATCATGACTTGATTGACTTCATGCCCTTGATGGCAAAATGGAGATGATGACCAAGGAGCCTCCTAATCACTGGCATATATAGGGCAATAACGTGGCTTATACTTACCAATAGAAATTCTTATGCATTTAGGGAAATGAGTTTTTTTTCTTAATGATAGACAATTTTAATAAACATCTGGAAAGTAAAGGGGCCAATAGTGACCATAATTAAAAGATAATAATTAGTTTTACTAAGGGCGAATTAGTCAATTTGATGTGGGTTGTTAAAGTTTGTTAATCAATAGCCATATAATTAGGTAGTTCTAACAATTAGGGATTAGCTCATTTTTCAGTTGTTCTTCCTTTCAATTCTTTTGTAATTTTCTTTCTTTGAATCCTTTCTATAATCATTGTGAGTTGAATCATTTGAATACAATATTGAGAAGCATTTAGTTGATAAGTGTGATTGAAATCAATTGTTAATTCTTTGGTGTTTTATAACAAATGCTATCAGAGCCAACTTACGACTCTTGTTTCGTTTCAAAGAAGGTTTTTAAGATTCAATCGCGAAGATGGTGTCAACAGAGTTTAATCTTGAAAATTTTGAAGGCAAGAATGATTTAGGTCTTTGGAAATTGAAGATGCGAGCACTTCTTGTTCATCAGGGGGTTGTAGACGCTCTTGCCGGAGAAGCGAGTTAGTTTATATCACACACCAATCGATGGCGGAAACATCAGAATGAGACGAAAATGAGGTTGCAAGAGACATCACAACCACTAATTGTGATAATAGTTTAAAAATTAAATTTCGTTTCATTTCTAAGTCAAAGATACAATGTTTTGGAAGCAAATACAACGATTGAAACATAACATTTAAACGACAAAAATAATTTTAAAGTAGGCGCGTTTCTACTCCATCCTACTAGTTTCTTTCAACGCATCATCATCATACTCCTGCAATATATATTAAAGTAGCGGTCAACACATAAAGCATTGGTGAGCATACAAATTTGGTTTACTAGCATACGTATAAAAGTTTAACATAATCCACATTGCAAAATCGTATGCTAAGGCAATACTTAACATAGGCTAGCATGCATCACATAAATGTCAAACCAAAGTTTCCACTAGCGTAATTTCATCATCAAAGCGACGAGACCCATTTACGATCGAATACTTAACAATGACCCATCAACGGGTGGTGTGCTACTCCTATAACGCTATACATGTTAAGGTTGGCTCATGAAGTTAATGACAAGTATTTGTGCAAGAAAGGCTTCTAGCATGCAAGTATCCTAGTGTATAACGTATTAAGCATGTATGTACGGATTTGTTTGTTTGAATTATAAGATTGTTTGTGTATGTGTAAGTTTGATATGTATATATATATTGCACGCTAAAAGTGTACTTAAAGTAAAAAAAAGGGTCATGTATACTCACGGTTTGCGTAGAAAGTTCCACGAGAGTGAGTTGATGCGATTTGAGTTTGGAAGTGTCACACCACAAAAACGTCGCAGCGGAATATAAAACGTAGTGGTGACGGAATGTAACGCCCCAGAATTTAATAATATATATATATATATATATATATATATATATATATATATATATATATATATATATATAGTGTGAGGTTCATTGGGGAACACTAAAAAAGTGGGGAACAGTGGGGAACCGACTCAAACGAACTCCGATTGGACTCATTCCAGCGGCGTTGGAACCGACTCGTCGAACCCTAACTAGGAACTCTTAACCCTAACCCCTAAATCATAACCCCTAAACCCTAAATATATTAGGGGTTGGCTTTTAGGGTTTAGCTTTAGGGTTTAGCATTAGGGTTTAGCTTTAGGGTTTAGTTTTAGGGTTTAGGGTTTAGTTTTAGGGTTTAGGGTTTAGCTTTAGGGTTTAGCATTAGGGTTTAGCTTTAGGTTTAGCCTTTAGGGTTTAGCTTTTAGGGTTTATAGTTTAGATTTTACGGTTTAGCTTAGGTTTTAGCCTAATTTTTTAGCTTTAGGGTTTAGAGTTTAGGAGTTAAGATTTAGGGCTTAGGGTTAAGAGATCTTAGTTAGGGTTCGACGAGCCGGTTCCAACGCCGCTGGAATGAGTCCAATCGGAGTTCGTTTGAGTCGGTTCCCCGCTGTTCCCCACTTTTTTAGTGTTCCCCAATGAACCTTCCCCTATATATATATTGCTATAATATGTTATAAGAAATAACTAGGAGTGTGAACCTAGTTAGAATGTGAATTAGAATTTTTAACTAGGTGAAGCAAGTTTGGGCCACTTAAAAATAAGTGTGCATACATGAAGGGGGAAAATGTAAATAATGAAAGTTAACCTATTAAGAGGACTAGTAACACAAAACCCACACACATATGCGTGTGTTTATGTCGCCAGGAGCAAGCACAGGATGAACTCCCTTCAATATTCACTAAATTAAGCAAAGTAGATTCTTGATCATCTAAGCTTACTACACCATAAGGTAACAAGAATTTTGTGAGAAATTGTATGAGAGTTTTGTATGATCGAATGTTTATGTTGATAGATTGTTAGTTGGAATGGAGCTAGATGAAAAGTTATGTGAATTCCCATTAAAATTGGTGTTCTTGATAAATATTAATATGAATTGGTCAAGTGATGCATATGATACTTGTACGTTATGCTTAATTAACGGTATGCACACCAAGTGTTTGTCAAAATGCTTGAATGAGTTGATCGTATGTTGTTTCATTGTTAAATGGCTAAAATTGGAAGTTTGTTAGTTGTTAAATTGAAGTTATTAATAATAGAATGTAAAGAACGACATGAGACTTAAGTATGTTACTGTGGATTGTAGGAATTAAGGAAGAAAGCTCAAGTCGTTTCGAGTCTCAAACGAAGAACGATAAAGGTAAGTTTTTACGCTTACAAACTAGTAGCTATGTAATGTTTACAATATGCTTTTATTTAGTTTCGTTGCTACGTCTATTTCATGCTTCGTACAAAGGTTTCTCTTATGATCATGAATTGAATGAGTAGAATTGGGTCGTTTAACGGCCTCGGAAGGTTTGTGTTTAACCAAGGGTATGATGTGGTAATAGAGTGACGTCAAAAAGGTTCGTTAGAATTTGGGTAAAACGATTATTCGAAACGCTATCATCATGTCCGGCTAGCGGTTTGAATAATGAGATTGTTGAGCTTCTAAATAACTAATTGTGTATGTTGAATATAGGTAAATCAATATGAGAATTGGCGCTTCAAGGGCACGGACACACCGAAACGTACGCTTCCGCTATGATGCTAAACAAATGGGTCTCACTTTTGTCATAAGGTCCTTTTGTAGGAAGATCTTTTGTTATGTTAGATCTTTTGTATAAAAACTTAACTTTAAAGGATGTCGAAACCTTTGTTATATCTCTTTTGAGTCTTTTTTCGGTTGTTAGGAAATTTTGAATGTAAAAGTCCAAGTAAATCACCTTGGTTACCCTATATTAAAGTTTAATGGGATATTTATTAGTTAATTGTTCGATCCGTTTGGTTAGTTTGGTCATCGCATTATTATGTTTTTAATGCAAGAAATTTTAGACCTTTCAAGTTGGTATCAGAGCCTAGGTTTGAGAGATTCAAGTGTTGGAGTCAAAATGCTTGAACTCAAACCGAAAGCTCAACTGAAGGTGTGTCCGTTCTGAAGCGCCAGGCAAGTAAGTAATTTAAGAATTTCGAATTATGTTGTTAATTGCAAATGGGAAGGAATTATGGTTGATTCACTCGAATAACCTGGGTTGGAACATTACGGACTGTTACGGGAGGTTTCGGGACTTCACGGGACTATTTTGGATGAACCGAGGCTCGGAAAT
Organism: Helianthus tuberosus; assembly: GCA_030545235.1. Lineage (NCBI taxonomy): Eukaryota > Viridiplantae > Streptophyta > Magnoliopsida > Asterales > Asteraceae > Helianthus > Helianthus tuberosus. Next base: position 47,055,897 of record CM060427.1, on the reverse strand, counting down.
GAAGTTGTGGGGTCAAAAATAAGTGAAATCAGCGATGCAGGTCAGAAGGGGGCGTCGGCGACGGCCCTTATGGCGTCGGCGACGCCACCAGTCCACCAGGCGGCTTAGTTTCCTGCCTACGGCCAAAATCAGCGACGCAATTATTTAGAGGGCGTCGGTGACGCACATAGGTGCCGTCGGCGACGGCACTCCCATAACTGCTTTTCCGATGTGTTTTGTTTGTTATGCTAAGGCTCTCAAACCAGTTCCAAACTTCCGTTAAACTGTAGAAAAGCCCCAAAATGTCGACGGAATCATGAATTCAAGTTAGTTAATATGAACATTAATTGTGAATGCATGAGAAAATAGAAAGTTGAGTACGTGAATGAATGTATGTTTGATTAACGTGTCTAGAATGATTGTTATAAAGGGTCGCATAGATTTGTGACCTATGAGAATGAGCTATTAAGAACGACTAATGCATGGAATGATAATGAGAATGAATGGAATAATGTCTAACACAAGTATGAAATTGTAGATGGCAAGCGGAGGAAACCCAGATACCACGGAATGGATAACTCAAAGTGAACTAAACAAGATAATTTCGGATGAAGTAGTGAAGGCGTTTGATGCAAATGTCTCAAAGCTAGCGCAAGAAGTAGAGAGCCAAGTGTTGAGTAGGGTGGAGACTATGGTAACAAGTAATGAGTTGAAAGAAATGATAACTGGGATTCAAGGCAAGAAAGATGCACGATGATGCACATATAAGGATTTCATGGCATGCAAGCCTGCAACTTATAATGGAGAAATTGATCCCATTGAATGTCAAAGATGGATAGCTAATATGGAGGGAGTGTTCATCCGAAGTCATTGTGATAAAGAAGATCAAGTCATGTTTGCCACGGGGCAACTTTTACGAAGGGCTAAAGATTGGTGGGATGCGTATAGTAAAGAGATTGGCGAAGATAGAGTTCAAACCTTGACTTGGCAAGAATTCAAGCAACCTTTTTATCAAGAACCATTGTCCACAATCTGCCGTGGATCGAATCCAAGAAAATTTTCTTCGACTTCGACAAAAGGATGAAACAATTGATGAGATCACAAATACTTTCCTCGATCAGCTGAAGTTTTGCGGAGAAATAGTCAGAACAGAGAGGAAAAAGAATATCCGTTATCATGGCATGCTTAAGGCTGAATATCGAGAGTTCATAACTCCTTCTAAATGTGAAACTTTGGACGAGATTATCGATTTGGCAAGGGATAGGGAAATTGAGCTAAAGAGACAGGCTGAACGCGGAGAGAAAAGGCAAGTTGAGAAGGGATCAACACAAGGTTCTTCCAAGAAACCTAAGACACACGATCAAGAAAAGAAAGAGGCTTCTAAAGGAGGGTTTCCACGATGTAAAACATGTGGAAAACCCCATTCGGGTGAATGTTTATTGGGGAGGAAAGGATGTTACAACTGCGGACAAGAAGGGCATCCGTATTATAATTGCCCAAATCCCAAGAGAGTGTGCTACAACTGTAATGAATCGGGTCATGTGAAGGCCGAATGCCGAAAACTCAAACAAGGGGTGAAGAAAGAAGGAAGAACCCATTAAAGCTAAAGGAAGAATGTTCCAAATTTCTACAGAAGAAGCTAGAGCTCACCCGAATATGGTGTCAGGTATCTTTATGATAAACTCTATACCTACATATGTGTTGTTTGATACCGGGGCTAGTAGATCATTCATTTCGACCGATTTTATACATTCCCCTTTATTCATGATAGAAAGAATGCCTGCACCATTAGAAGTAGAAATAGCCGATTGTAAGAGTTACGTTTTACACGAGATATGTAGAAATTGTAAGATTACTGTCGAGGATGAGGATTTTGACATTGATTTAATCCCTATGGTTTTGGGAGAGTTCAAAGTAGTAGTGGGTATGGATTGGCTGTCCCGATATCATGCTGAAATTTTATGTGAAAGCAAAATTATTCATGTGGTGTCTCCTAAAGGGAAACGGGTAACAATTCATGGGGAAAGGGAAGTAGGGGCAAAATTCTGTACTATCTTGGAAGCGGTTAAGTACGTAAGAAACGGAAGTAAAGCATTCTTAGCCTACGTAGTCGATAAGAAACAAGATGTTTTAAGGATTGAAGATACAAGAATTGTGAATGAATATCCGGATGTATTTCCGGACGAATTACCGGGACTCCCACCCGAGCGAGAAGTTGAATTCCGAATTGAGTTGGAACCAAATGCCAAACCGGTAGCCAAAGCTCCTTACCGGTTGGCACCCGCGGAGGTACGGGAATTAATGGTCCAACTACAAGAACTTCTTGACAAGGGCTTCATACGCCCTAGCGTGTCTCCATGGGGAGCACCTGTTTTGTTCGTTAAAAAGAAGGATGGGTCGATGCGGATGTGCATCGACTACCGTGAGCTCAACAAACTCACGGTAAAGAACCGTTATCCCCTACCAAGAATAGATGATCTTTTTGATCAATTACAAGGGGCAAGTTGGTTTTCGAAAATCGACTTGCGATCGGGCTACCATCAAGTACGAGTAAGAGAAGAAGATGTAGCTAAGACTGCGTTCAGAACCCGTTACGGACATTATGAATTTTTAGTAATGTCTTTCGGGTTAACTAACGTTCCGGCTGTTTTTATGGATTTAATGAATAGGGTATGCCGAAACATGCTAGACAAATTCGTCATAGTATTCATTGATGACATTTTGGTATACTCTCGTAGCGAGACTGAACATGCGAGTCACCTACGTGAGGTACTCGAGATGCTTCGAAGAGAAAGATTATATGCTAAGTTTTCTAAATGTGCGTTTTGGCTCAGGGAAGTGCAATTCTTAGGCCATGTTATTAATGAGAATGGGATTTTGGTGGATCCATCTAAAGTTGAAGCCGTAGTTAAGTGGGTACCACCAAAGAACGTTAATGAGGTGAGAAGTTTCCTTGGCCTAGCCGGCTATTATCGAAGATTCGTCCAGGACTTCTCCAAAATAGCCCTACCTCTAACTAAGTTGACAAAGAAAGACGAGAAGTTCGTATGGGGTGTCGATCAAGAGAAAGCTTTTCAAATATTAAAGGAAAAGTTGTCGAGTTCTCCGATATTGACTTTACCGGAAGGAACGGAAGACCTAGTGGTTTATGCAGATGCATCGCATCGCATCAGGGGTTGGGTTGTGTATTGATGCAACGAGGCAAGGTCATTGCTTATGCTTCGAGGCAGCTTAAACATCATGAAAATAACTACCCGACTCATGATCTAGAGTTGGCAGCCGTAGTTTTTGCCTTAAAGATCTGGAGGCATTACTTGTATGGAACGAAGTGCACGATATTCTCAGACCACAAAAGTCTCAAATATTTTTTCGAGCAGAAAGACCTTAATATGAGACAACGGAGGTGGTTGGAATTGATTAAAGACTATGATTGCGACATTCTTTACCATCCTGGTAAGGCCAATGTCGTGGCGGATGCATTAAGCCGGAGAGAGTACCCACCACCTATTCGAGTAAAGTCGATGAGAATGATAGTCACGCCGAACCTCTTTGAAACAATACGCAAGGCTCAAGACGAGTCATTGAATGCAAATGACCCAAAAGGCGAAAGAACGAAAGGGTTTGTCAATAAATTAGAAGTAAACGTAAGCCGGTTAAGCACGAGGTATGGACGAATATGGATACCACGTTTCTGCAAGGCAAAGGAGTTATTATTGGAGGAGGCACATAAATCCCGTTACTCGGTTCATCCAATGTACCGGGATTTGAAAGAGAATTACTGGTGGCCGGGAATGAAACGCGATATTGTTAAGTATGTATCAAAATGCTTGACCTGTTCCCAAGTAAAGGCGGAACATCAAAATCCATACGGGAAATTGCAACCTTTAGAGATTCCGGTATGGAAATGGTAGGATGTAACCATGGATCTTGTAACGAAACTTCGTAGAACAAAACAGGGGCATGACGCAATATGGGTTATTGTTAACCGCCTTACCAAAAGCGCCCATTTTCTACCCATTCGGGAGACTTATTCCTCGGAAAGGTTAGCGGAAATTTATGTGAATGAGATCGTTTCTCGCCATGGTGTGCCTGTGTCCATTGTGTCGGACCGGGACACGCGATTTACCTCCCGTTACTGGCAGAAATTTCATGAAGGAATGGGTACACAATTGCACATAAGTACCGCGTATCACCCACAGACGGATGGTCAATCCGAAAGGACCATTCAAACTCTTGTGGACATGTTGAGAGCATGCGTTATGGATTTCGGGGGAAATTGGGATGAACATTTGCCATTAGTGGAGTTCTTGTATAAGAATAACTACCAGAGTAGCATACAGATGGCGCCGTATGAAATGTTGTATGGGAGAAAATGTAGAACCCCTGTTTGTTGGGGAGAAGTGGGACAAAGAGAACTCGCACCCAAAGATATAGTAGCAATAACTAATGAAAAGATCGACATGGTACGAGCCCGATTGAAAGCAGCGCAGGACCGACAAAGTCCTATGCGGACAAAAGAAGGCGCCCTATTGAGTTCCAAGTAGGGGACCGAGTATTGTTGAAGGTGTCCCCGTGGAAAGGCATAATTCGATTCCGTAAGCGAGGAAAGTTGGGTCCCCGATATATCGGACCGTTCAAGATTTTAGCTCGAATTGGAAAAGTAGCCTACCGGTTAGAACTACCCTCAACTTTAGAAGGGATTCACAACACCTTTCATGTGTCACAATTACGGAAGTGTCTTGCGGATGAAACAGCTCATGTACCTCTTGAGGACATTGAAGTAGACGAGAGAATGAATTACGTTGAAAAACCGGTAGCTATAAAAGATTCCAAGGTATAGACTCTCTGCAACAAAGAAATTAAACAAGTTCTAGTTCAATGGCAACACAGGAAGGGGTCGGATCTCACTTGGGAACCGGAGGATGAAATGAAAAGGTTCTACCCGTCTTTGTTCGGTACGTAATCAGGTTTCGGGGACGAAACCTTTCTTAAGGGGGGTGGACTTGTAACGCCCCAGAATTTAATATTATATATATATATATATATATTGCTATAATATGTTATAAGAAATAACTTGGAGTGTGAACCTAGTTAGAATGTGAATTAGAATTTTTAACTAGGTGAAGCAAGTTTGGGCCACTTAAAAATAAGTGTGCATACATGAAGGGGGAAAATGTAAATAATGAAAGTTAACCTATTAAGAGGACTAGTAACACAAAACCCACACACATATGCGTGTGTTTATGTCGCCAGGAGCACGCACATGATGAACTCCCTTCAATATTCACTAAATTAAGCAAATTGAGGCCCTAATCATGACAATTACTCTTGCATGTTGGTAGATTCTTGATCATCTAAGCTTACTACACCATAAGGTAACAAGAATTTTGTGAGAAATTGTATGAGAGTTTTGTATGATGAATGTTTATGTTGATAGATTGTCAGTTGGAATGGAGCTAGATGAAAAGTTATGTGAATTCCCATTAAAATTGGTGTTCTTGATAAATATTAATATGAATTGGTCAAGTGATGCATATGATACTTGTACATTATGCTTAATTAACAGTATGCACACCAAGTGTTTGTCAAAATGCTTGAATGATTTGATCTTATGTTGTTTCATTGTTCAATGGCTAGAATTGGAAGTTTGTTAGTTGTTAAATTGAAGTTATTAATAATAGAATGAAAAGAACGACATGAGACTTAAGTATGTTGCTGTGGATTGTAGGAATTAAGGAAGAAAGCTCAAGTCGTTTCGAGTCTCAAACGAAGAACGATAAAGGTAAGTTTTTACGCTTACAAACTAGTAGCTATGTAATGTTTACAATATGCTTTTATTTAGTTTCGTTGCTACGTCTATTTCATGCTTCGTGCAAAGGTTTCTCTTATGATCATGAATTGAATGAGTAGAATTGGGTCGTTTAACGGCCTCGGAAGGTTTGTGTTTAACCAAGGGTATGATGTGGTAATAGAGTGACGTCAAAAAGGTTCGTTAGAATTTGGGCAAAATGATTATTCGGAACGCTATCATCATGTCCGGCTAGCGGTTTGAATAATGAGATTGTTGAGCTTCTAAATAACTAATTGTGTATGTTGAATGTAGGTAAATCAATATGAGAATTGGCGCTTCAAGGGCACAGACACACCGAAACGTACGCTTCCGCTATGATGCTAAACAAATGGGTCTCACTTTTGTCATAAGGTCCTTTTGTAGGAAGATCTTTTGTTATGTTAGATCTTTTGTATAAAAACTTAACTTTAAAGGATGTCGAAACCTTTGTTATATCTCTTTTAAGTCTTTTGTCGGTTGTTAGGAAATTTTGAATGTAAAAGTCTAAGTAAATCACCTTGGTTACCCTATATTAAAGTTTAATGGGATATTTATTAGTTAATTGTTCGACCCGTTTGGTTACTTTGGTCATCGCATTATTATGTTTTTAATGCAAGATATTTTAGACCTTTCAAGGAAGTTGGTGCCTATTAATATCTTGTTGAACGATGCATCGAATTGTTGGACATTTTAACTTAATTAAAACATAGGTTTTAAACATAGGTAAAGGATCAAATAAAAACAAAATTAACGTACGAAACGTACGAATTGAGGGAAAAAGCGAAAAGTGGCGGTGTCATTTTGGTAGTTATCAGCAACTTCAAGTTACTGGGGAAAAAGCAAAAAGTGGCGGTGGCAATCTGGTAATTATTAGCAACTTCAAAATTACTCTAGTAGAGTAATTTTGAGCATCTGTAGAGTAATTTTGAGCATCTGTAGAGTAATTTTGGGAAATGTAGGGTAATTATCAAATTACTCTAGTAGAGTAATTTTGACTTCTTTAGAGTAATTTTGGAAAATGTCTTGTAGAGTAATTTTGTTAGCATTTAGTTATGGGGTTTAGCTTTATGGTTTAGTTTTTAGCTTTTAGTTGGGGGGGGGGGGCGTTTATTTTTTTTTTTTTTGGGGGGGGGGGGGTGGTTTAGGTTTTTTTAGGTTTTGGGGGGTGGGGAGGGGGTGGTTTACGTTTTTTTAGGTTTTTGGGTGGTGGGGGAGGGGTGGTTTAGGTTTTTTTTGGTTTGGGGGGGGGGGGTGGTTTAGGTTTTTGGGGGGTGGGGGGGGGGTTAGTTTAATTTTGATAATTACCCTACAATTTTGATAATTACCCTACACGACCAAAATTACTCTACATGAACTTTTACAAAATTACTCTACAGAAGCTCAAAATTACTCTACTAGAGTAATTTTAAAGTTGCTGATAATTACCAAAATGCCACCGCCACTTTTTTTTGACTTTCTTTCAATTCGTACGTTTCGTACGTTTATTTTATTTTCACAGGAACTTAACTCTTTAAACATAAAGTTTCAAACATGGCATAACCACAACATGGTTTAGTTGTCTTGATCCTTATGGATCTTATTATATTTGTCCCAAATAGTTTTAAAACTTTGTCCAACACATTACGAAACCAAACATGCATCAACAATCACAAGATACGCCATAATTCCCGAAGTCGAACTCAAGTACCTGAAGAACACGTTAAAATCAAGTGTCAACACAAAGGAAGGTGAGTTCACATTTTCAAATTTAAAATAATTTGATCTCAAGGAAAAACTTTCTGATTATGTGTTTATTATAAAAACATCCATATAATTTCCAAGAAAGTTAATTCATTTCCTTGTAAAATAACTCAAGGGTCAGCCGCCGTAAGCGTTTCTCAAGATACTCCTACCAAGAGCATCTTCCCAAGTTTACATATTAAATTTATAGTATCAAATGTTCGGACTCGTAAGTTAGCTAGACGTTACGAACTATATATTTACAATGAAGGTATAATCAATGCTAGATAATGCACAGAATATCAATTCGTCGTTTGACTTGACACGGAGCGACCGGTCACGACGGGGTTGTCAACCCGATAGATCTACCAACAATTCCTCGCGTGCAATACTTAAATGATTAAACGACATCACTTGCGCATGGCCCATATCGAGGCCATCTATGATGCCTACCTCACGTACAATATATATATCCTACTAATATGATAAATTTAATATATGATGTTGTAGGAATTTACTGAAATCCCTGGGACCAAGAAATTCGTCCCAACTACATGGTCGTTTTCTCTGAAACACCGTAACAAATCCCCGTTTCATCCCGAAACATATATTCACCAAAACCGTTTCATCCCGAAACATATATTTTCAACAAAACCGTTTCATCCCGAAACATATATTTTCACCAAAACCGTTTCTCCCCGAAACATGTATTTACCAAAATCCATATATTTCAACGAAAATAAATAATTTATATCAGAAGTTATGTTTTATTCCAAAAACATTATTAAACCCTTTTTGGCGTGTTCTTCCCCCAAAACATATATAAAACTGTAAAAAGAGGGGGTTTAGTAACACTCACATTTGGGTGCGTATTTTAAATAGCGCAATCCCACAAATTAATTTCTACACGTCCTATTATACGTAGGAACGATTTATCAATCAATATATTACAAAAATTCCTAAGTTTCTCCGTATCTTAGAATTTTCACATAACTTTGAGATTTTCTCATAAAGTTATTATTTTAGATTATGTTGGCACGTTAATATATATATGAGTTCAAATATATATATTTTTAAGATTTTGCGACTTGAACGATTTTATTGGTGACCGTTATCATGTAAATCCGTTAACATACCCGTTTATACGTAATATATCTATGATTTGCGCGTCGTAATATATGTACAAAAACGTAAACATCATAACACGCGAAATCTTGTTAACTTATCTATTTTGTAATTTTTAAGGCATGCATACATAAAATAACTTATATGTATCAATTTTCATGCTCGACAAACAAGTTACACATTTAGCGCGATTTTACCGATTTTACCGCTTTAAACGCACAAGTGTACATGCATAGTCTATATTTCCCACTAACATGTCAATACTTAACATGATCATCTAACAACATCACCTGAAACACACGTGAAAATAGGTACGTTAGCATAAAAATGCCTGTGAGATACATAGGTTTTGTTGATGAAGGATTCATGACTTGTAGTTAAAAGAAATGTTTGACAAAAGTAGTCATGAACCTTATGAAAATGTTTTCTTTTATGAATCATACGAAAATCAATAAGAAAACCAGATGATATAAAATAATAATGCATGGTTAAATAAATAACCAAGTAAAAATAAATTTGTACAAAATATGTCGATTGTAAAACAATGGCTTGTGAAAATATATTATTTGTATGAAATGTATCATGTCTTTGTTGAAATGATTTAGATAACGCTACGATATGTAATATCATAAAAGCACTTATATATAGGAAGTACCAGTGGCGTATCCACCATGCTTTCATCATATTACACGTCTCCTCGTTATGTAAATAATTTATCAATAACCATCAAAATGTCTTGTTTAAACAAATGTAGAAATGTTTATGTATAATTAATGTCCAATTGTTAAATGTAAACCATGTCTTGTATAATCAAATGTTATGTATGGCAGGTAAAAAGTAACTACTCAAACCATATGTATAATGTTTACGTGTAATCAAATGAAATGTATGGTGAATATTAGTATTACTCAATCCCATAGGTAAAATGTACAAAACAATGTATTTGAATAAATCATAGTTTAAATCAAAAGTTATGTTTTGCAAAATTAATGCTTTATTGATACAAACATTTATGCGGTATTGTTTATCGCATACATTCAAGCCTTGCGACTGACGGACAAACCTTCAAACAAATTAAAGGTTTATCAATTATGTATATCGGATTCAGCCATCCCTTACGTTCAAACAATCCTAGGATTCCAGGGACGGGAGTTGTCAATTCCTATGATACCACTACATACTACCGAGCGGCGTGATCAGTGTTAATGAATGTATTTATGTCCCGTTAAACAAACCAAATGTCATACCAAATTGTAAGCATGTTATGTGAAAATAATGTACTAGGTATGCTAAGTGAACATACATAGTGAAAATGTAATGTAAACCAATGTGTACATATGCTATAATCATATGAAACAAATGTGTTTATGAAATCAATGTACTAGCATGCTTAATCAACATACATAGCAAAGCATAAATGAAATCATGTACTATATGCGTACTAATGAACATAGCCAATATATGTCATGAAAGCATGTAAAGCACGAAAGTAACAAGTAGGCACATGTGTTTCACCCCAAAATATTTGAAAATAGTAAAAGAGGGGACTATGTACTCACTTGATATAGCTTCAAAGTCTTGAAATAACAACCAAACAACGCTTGAGGGATCATGGAATCAATCGACACCTAATATAGGTAACTATGTTAATAAACCGGACCTAAATCGGAGGATCGGATAAAATGAGGTTTCGTAAACCAAATGAGTATTGGAACTCATGTGATATGGTTTAACAATCCTACATTCTAAATCGGAACCTATCCTAAGTGCTTATGACCCGTTACGACTCGTTTAGGTAGCTTATGCTACTTTAACGCGTCGTTTGCGCAAAATGCGTTCGGACCGCCTAACTAGTCCTATGACAAGTATTATATGCTTTAACATGTCTAATAACATTGCCTAATCAGTTTAGATGTAAAAATTTAGGTTACATATGCTTAAAATGAAATTATGCGTAAAAGGGCATTTTGGTCATTTTCCTAAGGCATATAAACTACCTATCATAACCAACTGGGGTAGCCCAGTTGGCCACCGACACCCACCTCTTCCCAGAGGTACCGGGTTCGAGTCTTGGGAGTGGCATATGTCGCCCAGGGTAAGAACTTGGCATGGGGAAGTCACCGCGGAGCTAGCTTGGTCGGGTAGCGGCTCCCGGAGTGAGATCACTCCGGCGGTTGGGAGGACCGTGCACTATCCCCCCCAACTACCTATCATACAACTAATTAAACTAAGTGACCATAAGGTATAACCTAGGAAGGTTTTTCCCTATACAACTATGGTCACAAAATGTGCTCGGTCGGATCCTAACGATCGACCAAACGGGTCGGGTTTGAAAGTCTAAGCGGTTGTCAAGACCGCTTGACTTACGACCCTAAACAAGTACCAGACTAAAAGTGACGAGTTAAACATGTTAAGACATGTTTAACTAAGTTAGAAAACAAGTTTGATATCAAAACAAAGTGTTTTGATACCCGAAAATAGCTTCGTCATAAAATACGCATAAACACGTATTTTGACCGAAACTTTGACTCGTCACTTCGACTAATCAACGTGGTAATCAGTAGGTATAGTCACAAGGGACTATAACCATCGTGATTACGCTCACGTTGCAAAGTTCAAACGAACTTTGTGTTGACCAATTCATGGTCAAAGCAGAAAGTCAAACACTGTTTGACTTTCATGCTTGAAAAACATAAAAGCATGAAAGAAGCATACAAAAGGTTTAAGCAAGGAAGATTTGATTCAAAATACTCAGGTATGAAGTGTTAAACTTCAACTTAGAGCAGAATTGAATCAAAATGTGAGGAATGAAGTGAAGAACCCACTTCTATTTATAGCAAGTTAGGATCAACAAGATCATTCTAAGTGTTATGAGAATCAATCTTGACCCTACACTTGTAGAACATGGTTTATAATACAATGGGAATCCAAAAACCAGCTCAAGGTATTGAAAATGTTGCACAAAAGACCCTGAAGTTCAAGCCAGATGCTGAAAACAGAGTTTCTGCCTAGATAGGGCCGTCGTGTCGCACGACGGCAAAGGCCCTTAGGGGTCGCGTGACGCGAGCACATGGCTGCAACTTTCAGAACTTGTCATTTTCAGTCCTTGCACACACTAACTTGCGTATTTGATGTATTTAACCTCCGTTAAGTTATTTTCAAGGCTCTACAAGGACGTCAAAGTATAGGGGACTTGAAATATACTCGGAAATATCACGGATGTCGATTCATTTGGTCGTACGGTCATGTTATTCGGTTAATTACGACGAAACGCGAACGGACGCGAAAAACGATCCAAATTACGCGACGAATGAAATTTTAGCATTCCAAACACTAAAGTAAAATATTTGAATGATTACAAAAATTTTTGGATGTCCGGATATGTTCAGAACGTAAGATATGCGCGTAAATGCAAACTTATGCACTTTTTGACGCTTTTAGTCCCTGTTTGATTAAATAAGCATATTATTGCATAACGAACCCCTCAAAACCTATTTCTAAGCTATGTGAAGGATATTTAGGGTATGTTTAACTTATGATCATGTTTCGGAATGTTTGTTATTATACGAATCGGCATACTTTCGCAGTTTGTCACAATTAGTCCCTACGATCGAATAAACTTGATTTTGCCATACCAAACCCTTTAAAACTTATTTCTAAGTTATGTAAAGGTTATTTAAGGTATGTTAAGCATATATTGAAGTTCCGGAGTGTTTGTCGCGTTAATCTGATTACGTTTACGCATCAGTTTGTGTATAACTTTCCAGAAAGCGAGATAGAGTTTGAAATCGAACAAAATCAAAACATGTAAAATGTCAAACATAAATAAACAAACATTGGGATCAAATCACATTGTTTTATTGATAATTGAGCTGTTTAGTGTTAATACAATGATTATAAGCACAGATGTCACAAATTGTCAAAATCACATAACACATTTTAACACATAAGTTTCGCCATAAATAACCCATGCTAGTGTTCATTGTGAAACGCATATTTTAGTGATTCGGTAACGTTTTCGGGCGTCGGAAGTCACATATGACCAACCAAACACCAAGTAAACTTAAAATTTGTTAAAATACTTATATTTAAACTAAAAATATCAGTTTACTTACTGATCTAAAATAGTTTTATAAAAATCATTCGAAAAGGCGATTTTTGACCGTTTTACCGCATAGTTTTGTGTTAAACGTCACTATAACCATCCCAACTCGGAATCACTTGATATTTTAACACAATACATGTTATTTACTGACTAAAATGATGGTAATAATCAGATTAGTGCAGTTTTGTGTACGTCACATAAATCATGCGATTTCACATATTTTACAACTCATAAAGCACCCAGTACAACATGCAAAGCTATTAAACTTTATGACAAAGTTTTATATCATTTTTACCCTTCAAATATTCATATTTTAGTGTTTAGAATCTGATCAAAACTTATTTTTAACAAATCATGCTTAAATCATCCTTTCATGACTTCATATCAATATGCATGTCCATGTATGTGCATCTAATACACTCATATAACATCATCATCATTACACATGATCTTAAATGCATCCAAGAACATATGAACTTCATGTTCTAACAAATCCCAACATATATCATCCATTAGCATCTAATCATACTTACATAAATGCAAATATTCTTACATTTACGAACATGTGACAAAAATTACATGCATGCATACATATATACATATACATACACGACATATATACACACACACATGAACTTCCAAAAGTTTACTTTTTAAAATATTCTTTTCAAATCACAAAACCCTTTTTAGAACATTCTTTATGACAACTTTTGATTCTTGCATGTAATCAATCATTCAAAAATCATGTTATTCAAGAATCATTCAATCAAAAATCAAACACAATCATATATACTCCCACACACATACCCCATGGCCATATATACATATACATACACACCCATTTTCGTTTTGTTTAAATCTCATCCTTTGTTATTTTCAAGTTCATGTTTAATTCCAAGCTCAAGAGAAACTTTCCATCATCTCTATCATCACTAAAAATCAAGAATGTGACTTTGAAAATAAGTTTATACCTTTCAAGATTTTAGTGGTTTTTGACTAGATTTTAATGTTTGGAAGCTTGTTTCACCTTGAAAACTCCTCTGGATCCTCAAACCACCTTGAAACCTTATTGGATTAGACTTTAATCTTCAAGAACAAATTGAAAAATGGAAATGGAGTAGTGAAAGAGGGTGTTCGGCTGTGAGTATGAGAGAGAGAGAGAGAGTGAGAGTGATTTTTGAAATGGGGTTTCTTGGTTAATGCAAGATTTGAGAAGATATGTAAAGGTTAATCATCATGTGGGATCTCCTAGGCCAACAAGTGTAAGAGAGAGGAGAGAGAGAGAGAGCCCTTAGGCCGCCACCTCCATGCCCTCTGACACCTACATTCATATACATACATATATTGTATATATACATTAGTTAAACACTGGTATTTTACTGGATACCGGGTATTTTATCTAGCGTTTTAATCCCGTTTTAGTGTGTTTTAAATTACTTTTATCATTCTATAAAAATAATCCCACTAAAATATTACTGAAATAATTACCAGTTACCTTGACTGGCTGCGTTGACAGTATTTTGTCAGATACGCGCAGCATCGCGCGGTACGCGCTCAAACACGAAAAATAAAGTTTCTTTGCATTTTAATTTATTTTTCCTTCCAGACGTGATTAAAATTACCATTCTAATCATAACAGACTATTTATAGGATTTTAACACTGATCGGGTGGTCACCGACGTTCGTTTCGCATTTTATTCGTTACGCGATAAGCGTTTATCTTATCTTTGCCAACATAATTTTTATCAATGTTTGGATTCACCAACACATCAAATATCATATATAAACATCAATTTCATTCAAATACAACCTTTTTATTTATTCATGACACGTGTTACATTTGTACGGTACAGCCTAAATAGCCGGGTGTCACAGTCTCCCCCTGTTTAGGGAATTTCGTCCCCGAAATTCTACTCTACAGGTTTCGTTTTCGCACTAGGTGGGAAGAGATGAGGATATTTCCGTTGCATCTGGTCCTGTCGTTCCCAAGTGAACTCGGGTCCACGTTTAGAATCCCAGCGAACCTTGACAAACTTAATCCTACTCCTCCTGAGTTTCTGAATTTTCCAATCCAGAACCTCTACTGGTTCCTCGATAAATCTCCATTTATCGTCCACACGAACCTCACCAGGGGGTATAATCAGCGTCTCATCAGACAGACACTTTTTCAAATTGGAAACATGAAACACGTCATGAACTCCACTTAACTCTTGTGGCAGCTTAAGCCTATACGCGACTGATCCAACTCGAGATTCGATTTCGAAAGGACCTATATAACGCGGGCTCAGCATTCCCCCTTTTCCAAACCTCACAACGCATTTCCAAGGCGATACCTTCAACATAACCCGGTCACCGACCTAAAACTCTAACGGTTTCCTCCGGTTATCCGCATAACTCTTCTGTCGATCTGCGACAGCTTTCAACCTTCCCTTAATCTGGACAACCTTGTTCGTGGTTTCCTGGATAAGCTCGGGTCCGGTCAATAGCTTTTTGCCGACTTCAACCCAACAAAGTGGTGATCGACACTTCCTTCCATACAAGGCTTCATACGGAGCAGCCTTGATACTAGTGTGGTAACTATTGTTGTAAGAAAACTCTACCAATGGCAAGTGAGTATCCCAACTTCCACCGAAATCAATCGCACACGTTCTCAACATATCCTCTAACATCTGAATGGTTCTCTCACTTTGACCATCCGTTTGAGGATGATGTGCAGTACTCATGTCCAAACGAGAACCCAACGACTCTTGAAGAGATCGCCAAAACCTGGAGTCAAACCGACTGTCTCTATCCGAGATAATTGACACTGGTACTCCATGATGGGCTACAATCTCGTTAAGGTACAACTACGATATCTTATCCATATTGTCTATTTCCTTAAGCGCTAAGAAATGACCAGACTTTGTTAATCGATCCACAATTACCCATGTCGTATCATGTCCAAGCGACGTATAGGGTAACTTGGTTTGATTCCAGAAGTCGGTCTCGATCTTCTGTATCTCACTACGCGGGAAATATTCCTTTAGGAACATCTCCTTAAGTTCATTCCAGGTTAGACATTAGGCATCATCTTCACCCAAAATTTGAACTTGCGAGTTCCACCAGGATAGTGCTTCATCAAGAAAAGAACAAGAAGCATACCTAACCCGTTGATCAGCAGCATAACCACTGATTGCCATGACGGATTCCATCTTCTCAATCAATCTGGTAATCTCTAAGGGTCCTTCGGCACCGGTAAATGATCGTGGGTTACAGCCTTGGAATGTTTATAAGGACATCCGTGCACTATTCATAAGGTTAATGAAAATCAGGAATACGTTCTGATTATGTCATAACACATGAACTACTAAAACTTCCCGATCATTATTTTACCTGGAGGGTTTCCAATCTGTGCCCCACAAAAACCATGCCCATGAGCACCACGTCCACGTCCCTGGCCATTATTCTGGTTAGCATCACGCTGTTCCATGGCAGTATTAATAGTTCGCTAACAACCATTGGCTCTGATACCAACTTCTGTCACACCCCAAAAACGTTGCAGCGGAATATAAAACGTAGTGGTGACGGAAGTTGGTGCTCATTAATATCTTGTTGAATGTTGCATCGAATTTTTGGACATTTTAACTTAATTAAAACATAGGTTTTAAACATAAAGTTTCAAACATGGCATAACCACAACATAGTTTAGTTATCATGATCCTTATGGATCTTATTATATTTGTCCCAAATAGTTTTAAAAGTTTGTCCAACACATTACAAAACTAAACATGCATCAACAATCACAAGATACGCCATAATTCCCGAAGCCGAACTCAAGTACCCGAAGAACACGTTAAAATCAAGTGTCAACACAAAGGAAGGTGAGTTCACATATTTAAATTTAAAATAATTTGATCCCAAGGAAAAACTTTCTAATTATGTGTTTATTATAAAAACATCCATATAATTTCCAAGAAAGTTAATTCGTTTCCTTGTAAAATAACTCAAGGGTTAGCCGTCGCAAGCGTTTCTCAAGAACCTCCGACCAAGAGCATCTTCCGAAGTTTACATATTAAATTTATAGTATCAAATGTTCGGACTCGTAAGTTAGCTAGACGTTACGAACTATATATTTACAATGAAGGTATAATCAATGCTAGACAATGAACAGAATATCAATTCGTTGTTTGACTTGACACGAAGCGACCAGTCATGACGGGGTTGTCAACCCGATAGATCTACCAACAATTCCCCGCGTGCAATAGTTAAATGATTAAACGACATCACTTGCGCATGGCCCATATCGAGGCCATCCATGATGCCTACCTCACGTACAATATATATATCTTACTAATATGATAAATTTAATATATGATGTTGTACGAATTTACTGAAATCCCTGGGACCAAGTAAATTCGTCCCAACTACACAGTTGTTTTCTCTGAAACACCGTAACAAATCCCCATTTCATCCCGAAACATATATTCATAAAAACAGTTTCATCCTGAAACATATATTTTCAACAAAACCGTTTAATCCCAAAACATATATTTTCACCAAAACCGTTTCTACCCGAAACATATAATTACCAAAATCCATATATTTTCAATGAAAATATATAATTTATATCAAAAGGTATGTTTTATTCCAAACACATTATCAAACCCTTTTTGGCGTGTTCTTCCCCTAAAACATATACAAAACCGTAAAAAGAGGGGGTTTAGTGACACTTACCTTGGGTGCGTATTTTAAATAGCGCAATCCCACAAATTAAATTCTACATGTCCTGTTATACGTAGGAACGATTTATCAATCAATATATTACAAAAATTCCTAAGTTTCTCCATATCTTAGAATTTTCACATAACTTTGAGATTTTCTCAGAAAGTTATTATTTTAGATTATGTTGGCACGTTATATATATATATATATATATATATATATATATATATATGTATATTTTTAAGATTTTATGACGTGAATGATTTTATTGGTGACCGTTATCATGTAAATCCGTTAACACACCCGTTTATACGTAATATATCTAGATTTGCGCGTCATAATATATGTACATAAACGTAAACATCATAACACACGAAATCTTGTTAACTTATCTATTTTGTTATTTTTAAGGTATGCGTACATAAAATAACTTATTTGTATCAATTTTCATGCTCGACAAACAAGTTACACATTTAACGCGATTTTACCGGTTTTACCTCTTTAAATGCACTAGTGTGACATGCATAGTCTATATTTCCCACTATCATTTCAACACTTAACATATCATCATATTCACATGTTTAAATCACATAACACATTTTAACACATAAGGTTCGCCCATAAATAACCCAAGCTAGTGTTCATTGTAAAACACGTATTTTAGTGATTCGGTAACGTTTTCGGGCGTCGGAAGTCACGTATGACCAACCAAACACCAAGTAAACTTAAAATTAGTAAAATACTTATATTTAAACTAAAAATATCAGTTTACTTACTGATCTAAAACAGTTTTATAAAAATCATTCGAAAAGCCGATTTTTGACCGTTTTACTAAATAGTTTTGCGTTAAACGTTACTATAACCATCCCAACTCGGAATGACTTGATATTTTAACACAATACATGTTATTTAATGATTAAAATGATGGTTATAATCAGATTAGTGCAGTTTTTGTGTAAGTCACATAAATCATGCGATTTCACATATTTTACAACTCATAAAGCACCAAGTACAACATGCAAAGCTATTAAACTTTATGACAAAGTTTTATATCATTTTTACACTTCAAATATTCATATTTTAGTGTTTAGAATATGATAAAAACTTATTTTTATCAAATCATGCATAAATCATCCTTTCATGACTTCATTTTAACATGCATGTACATATATGTGCATCTAATGCACTCATATAACATCATCATCATTACACATGATCTTAAATGCATCCATTAACATATTAACTTCTTGTTTTTACAAATCACAACATATATCATCCATTATCATCAAATCATACTTACATAAATGCAAATATTCTTACATTTATGAACTTGTGACAAAAATTACATGCATGCATACATATATACATATACATACACGACATATATACACACACATGAACTTCCAAAAGTTCACTTTTTAACATATTCTTTTCAAATTACAAAACCCTTTTTAGAACATTCTTTATGACAACTTTTGATTCTTACATGTAATCAATCATTCAAAAATCATGTTATTCAAGAATCATTCAATCAAAAATCAAATACAATCATATATACTCCCACACACACACCCTACGACCATACATACATATACATACACACCCATTTTCATTTTGTTTAAAATCTCATCCTTTGTTATTTTCAAGTTCATGTTTAATTCTAAGCTCAAGAGAAACTTTCCATCATCTCTATCATCACTAAAAATCAAGACTGTGACTTTGAAAATAAGTTTATACCTTTCAAGATTTTAGTGGGTTTTAACTAGATTTTGATGTTTAGAAGCTTGTTTCACCTAGAAAACTCCTTTGGATCCTCAAACCACCTTGAAACCTTCTTGGATTAGACTTTAATCTCCAAGAACAAATTGAAAAATGGAAATGGAGTAGTGAAAGAGGGTGTTCGGCCGTGAGTATGAGAGAGAGATAGAGAGTGAGAGTGATTTTTGAAATGGGGTTTCTTGGTTAATGCAAGATTTGAGAAGATATGTAAAGGTTAATCATCATGTGGGATCTCCTAGGCCAACAAGTGTAAGAGAGGAGAGAGAGAGAGAGAGCCCTTAGGCCGCCACCTCCATGCCCTCTCATACCTACATTCATATACATACATATATTGTATATATATTAGTTAAACACTGGTATTTTACTGGATACCAGGTATTTTATCTAGCGTTTTAATCCCGTTTTAGTGCATTTTAAATTATTTTTATCATTCTATAAAAATAATCCCACTAAAATATTACTGAAATAATTACCAGTTGCCTTGACTGGCTGCGTTGACAGTATTTTGTCAGATACGCGCAGTATTGCGCGATATGAGCTTAAACTAGAAAAATATAGTTTCTTTGCGTTTTAATTTATTTTTCCTTCCGGACATGATTAAAATTACCATTATAATAATAACAGACTATTTTTAGGATTTTAACACTGATCGGGTGGTCACCGACGTTCGTTTCGCATTTTATTCTTTACACGATAAGCGTTTATCTTATTGTTGCCAACATAATTTTTATCAATGTTTGGATTCACCAACACATCAAATATCATATACAAACATCAATTTCAGTCAAATACAGCCTTTTTATTTATTCATGACACGTGTTACATTTGTACGGTACAGCCTAAATAGCCGGGTGTCACAGGAAGCACCGAGTTATCCTACAAGGATAAACGGGGCATATAAGTTCGTCGAATTTAGATTAGAAATGTCTATGAACAATGATTAACTTAGTATAAAACTACATAGAAAGTTATCTTGTTGAAACACTCAAGTTGGACACCATGTTCGTGTGTTTTTCATAGGCATAAGTTCTCCCATTGGAAGTCCAAGTATAAGGAATTCTAATCTAAGATAATGTAACCACAACTCTTAACATCAATCCATGAATTGGTTAGTGCTTAGGGTTCGGTTTTAGGATTATATTATAGATATATATATATTATGTATTATAGTCCTATGGTCAAGTAATATCATGTAAAGATCAAGCAAGGAGGTGGGATGATTTTCATCCATTAAACCTCATTATATGATTCACCAAAGCACAAAATCATCAATTTAGTTGATGATTTCGGTTGGTCATGAATAAGATTGAAATGTAACAAGTTATCCAACCCCCCAAGTAAACAAGTGAGCTAAAATTAGACGAGTACATTCCAAACATGGGAAATGTTTGGAGACTCGGTGTAGTTTGGACACTTTGTTACTAGAAAGTATACTTGGTGACATAGTTATGTAGAAATGGATAAACTAATTGAGTGAGGAGGTGGAATCATAGTTGGAAACCAAGGATCCATTGCTCATACGTTACCAAAACACAAGTCTCACAACATTGAAGGTTGTGGGCTTGGATGGTTTCAACATTTGTAGGTTACTTGGAACCTTAGAAACATAAAGTAAATTGCGCTTATGAACCTTTAAGTTTCTAATTTCATACCTCAACTCAAGTTTCCCAATAATGGATTTGTTGGCAACTTGTTTGGTATATATAAATCTAAGAAACAAGTAAGTATGAACTTTGTTTTGAAAGTTGTTAAAAACAGAATATGTATCCTACTTTGGACCTCAAATATGGTGATGTTCCATCTTAGTTTACCATGGTAAACTTGTGGTAACATTCCTAGAGGTGCTCCAAAGAAGGAGGAGAAGAAAAACATGAATAAAGTGAAGAAACAAGCTCAAAACTCACTGTTTTGAACTTGGATGAATCTGCCCAAATTTGAGAAATGTAGAGATTTGAGAATGTTAGAGAGAGTGTTTGGAGTATGGAAAGTGTCTAGGAGGTGGTAAGGGGTTGTATTTATAGTTGGAATTAGGGTTTGGATGTTAAATGAGGTGGTTGGGGATTGAAATGAGGGAAAAGAAGTCAAAATTCGCGAGTTTGAAAGCATTCTACCAGACCTGGTGCTTTTGCACGGCCGTGCGGATCAGGTGCACTGTCGTGCGGATCACGGAATGCAGGGTGGTGCACATCTGGTGTGTGGTCATGCGGATTATGGTATGCACGGTCATGCGCATCAGTTGCATGGTCGTGTGCCACCTGCAGAATTTACTAAACTTTCTAGAATTTGCAGTTTAACCCCTAGAGTTTGATAATTCCATTATTTTATGCTAGGAACTCATAATTAAGCATGTTTTTGGGTATTTAATTGTATACAAGAGTATGATTGATGATAACATGTGTGATTAACATTCTGAAATAATATAAACTCAATGTATGGCTTGGTTTTTATATTAAACTCCTCTTTCGTAATTGTTTATGTATCGCGCATGTATGAATAAAATGCAATTTCCATTGTGATCAAAGTCTCGAGATTACAAGGATTGAAATGGAATATGAATACAAGCTTTCTAAAATTAATAAGTATGAAAATACGAAACACTACAATTTACTGGCAGCTCTCACAGACAAGGAGAAGAAGGATATTATGGAGAAAGTACACAATGCTATAATTCTTTCACTTGGTGATCGTGTTAAATTGAATCACAGAATTCTTGTATTATAATAAGTGAATGATTGACTCAATACAAAAGGTCCTACATATAGGACATAAGGAAATAAGAAAACATAATCAAACGAAATAAAATATGGAAAATTAAATCAATCTAAATTAATCTAAATGATTTGATTCTTGAAATCTTTCTCTGTCTATCACCCCCCCCCCCCCAAGTTGAGGGCGGGGAACGACCTGCAACTTGGATCGTAGAAGAAGAAACCTTTGAGTTGATAGGGGCTTAGTAAACGCATCAGCAAGCTGGTCATATGTAGAGATGAACTTGACTTGTAGTTATCCTTGAGCCACCTTCTCACGAACAAAATGATAATCACATTCAACGTGCTTCGTCCGAGCATGGAAAACTGGATTAGCAGACAGATACGTGGCACCTAAATTGTCACACCAAACTGTAGGAGTGACCTTTGAGATAATTCTAAGTTCCTGTAAAAGAGCCTCGAGCCATGTTAATTCAGCAACGGTGTCAGCCAAAGCTTTATATTCAGACTCGGTAGAGGAGCGAGATACTGTACGTTGCTTCCTAGCATTCCATGATATGAGATTGGAGCCCAAATATATAGCAACCCCCCCCCCCCCCCGCCCTGTGGAACGACGATCATCGGGACAGTCGGCCCAATTAGCATCAGAAAAGGCCCGCAAGGTATTGATCCAGTTAACATCACTAAACGCATGTAGGGTGGAACCAGAGTCATGGCGGATGAAAAGACCAAAGTGAGAAGTACCTTTGAGATAACGTAATATTCTTTTAAGAGCTGACCAATGGTTTTCAGTGGGAGTTTGCATATATTGACACACTTTGTTAATAGCAAAGGTGATGTTCGGTCTGGATAAGGAAGCATACTGAAGTGCACCCACGATTTTGCGACACTTAGTCGAGTCAGAAAGAAGAGGACTATCACTGAGAGAGAGACTCTGAGAAGCACTCACGGGGGAAGAAACTGGTTTGCAATCCGTCATTCCAGCTCTCTGAATCAAGTCAGTAATGTATTTTTCCTGTGAAAGAATTAAGTTCCGGCCATGACGAATAACCTCAATACCGAAAAAGTAATGCAAGTCCCTTAGGTCTTTGACAGCAAATGAGGTGCCCAAGTTTGCAATGACATCATTAATAGCATTGGTGTTGTTGCCTGTAACAATAATTTCATCGACATAGACTAAAACATAAACCAATGTTCCACCATTGTTGAGAATAAAAAGCGAGGGATCCGTTTTGGAACCAGTGAATCCCAGATGTTGCAAGGTATAGCTAAGGCGGTCAAACCATGCCCGTGGAGCCTGTTTTAGACCATAGAGAGACTTATGCAGCAGGCATACGTGATCAGGTTTGGATGCATCAATAAAACCTGGTGGTTAGCGTAAATAAACTGTTTCTTTTAATTCGCCGTGAAGAAAAGCATTCTTAACATCAAGTTGGCATAGAGACCACTGATTTGTAACTACAAGAGACAATAGAACCCGGATTCTTTTTGCTTTGACAACAGGGCTAAAGGTTTCCTGGTAGTCAATACCGGGCTTCTGGTTGAAACCCTTAGCAACTAGTCTAGTCTTATAACGTGTAATCTTACCACTTACATCCTTTTTAATCATGTAAACCCACTTGGAATCAATAACATTAGTATTTTGAACATAAGGCACAAGAGGCCACATTCCGTTTCTAACAAGAGCATCAAAGTCTTCAGCCATGGCTTGCCGCCATTCGAGATGTTTGTTGGCAACAGTAAAAGAGGAAGGCTCAATATGAGTTGAAGAAGCAGTAGAGACATGATAAGCGGAAGGGTTGTAGCGAATGGTGGGTTTGGGATTTTGTCTGAGATTGGGTGGATGAGTGCGAGGTGGTGGGTTAGTGGGGACCAAGGATTGGGAGTCAGCCAAGGGCTGCGGATCAGGAATAGGCTCGGTTGCGACTGCTGGAACATGGTCTGTGACAGGGGTAGTTTCAGGTCTGACCGGTTCTGTGACAGATTCAGGAATAAGCTGTGGGGTAGGGCTGGTGTTATGGTTAGGTGTAGGATAGGAAGAGTAATATTGTGGGGAAGTTTCAGGATAGGTGGGTTGAAAGGGAAAAAATGCTCATTAAAACGAACATGACGAGCAATATAGTGGCGGTCTGTTTGTAAGTCTAGGCAACGATATCCATTGGATTGTAACCTAGAAAGACGTGTAACCTAGAATGACGCATGATATGGATCAAAAATCCATTTTGTGAGGGTTATATGGGCGTAAATAAGGGGAGCATTTGCACCTAAACACTCGTAAGAATGAGTAATCAGGTGGTCAGTGAAAAAGACATTCAAAGGGAGATTTATTTGAGTTGGTTTTTGAGGGCATGCGATTTATTAGGTAAGTAGCAGTTTCAAAGGAAAAGTCCCAAAAGCGTTGGGGAGTGTGAGAGTGGGCGAGAAGGGTTAAACCGGTTTCAACAACATGTCTCTGCCGACATTCGACAATACCATTCTTTTCACTCATATGTGGGCATGAACGTTGGTGAATGATGCCAAGTGAAGAAAGAAATGGTGCAAGGTTGCGAAATTCACCCCCCAATCAGATTGAACCCATTTAAGTTTAGTGTTGAATTTCCATTCAGACATTTTAACAAACAACTGGAAGGTAAGGAAAACATCAAATTTCTGCTTTAAAGGATAAAACCACATATATCTTGAGTGATGGTCCACACAAAGTAAAAAGAATCGAAAACCATTAAAAGAAATAGAGGGGGCCGGTCCCCAAACATCGCAATAAACTAGATCCAAAATATTGTCACTGAAAATTATGAAGTTTTAAAGACAATTTGGAGGATTTCCCCATTTGACAAGAAGAACATAACGAAGAAGACAATTTATTTGAGATGGGTAAATTATTACTAGACAAAATAGAATGAAAAACTCGTGCATGGGGATGCCCGAGTCATTGATGCCAAATTGTTGAAGGAGCTTTGACTGCTATGAAGGAGACATGTGGTAGGGACTTTAATCTCGGAAGATACAACGAGTAGAGACCGTTATCACTTGGGCATGTCGGTGTTAGGGCATGGATTTTATTCTAAGGATCATCCATCCTGAGACTGGGCCTGGATCACGGATCCTTAATGGATAATGCAGGGAGTCTGAGGATCAAGGATCCTTACTAATGTTTATGTTTTTAACAATTGTTCCTTGTGTGTTTAGTTTACGTTTGCAAGGATTATGTGAGCTAAGTCAACACGAGAATATCGGAGGAATATGCTATTTTTGGCACGTGTAAATGACTCATGACCGTTAAGGGGATCGTGGGAAGGCTTGCATGATCTTCGAGAATTAGTTACTAGGATATTTTTTATCTTTTAAGGGGTTAACAAGCTCATTTTAGAAACACAACAGCTGATATTCGAACTCTTTGATCTTTATTAGCGAACACATACTTTCGCATTAGCAATTTATTGTATTAAGCTTGTTGACTTCCAAAGTTGTAAACTTTCTTGTTCAATATAGTTGATAGTGATAGTTTTCACTATCCGAGGTTTTTAAGCCGGAGATCACTCATTGATCAAGGGCTTTTTCCTTGTATAAATCATTGTGTTCATTGTCATTTCCTTTTGATAATTGTTCATATATTTATTCATCTAATCAAGCATTTAACCTCACAAAAATCAGATTTGGTTACATTATCATTGTTGTGATTTTTGACCAAAACAGCATGGCGCCCACCATGGGACAATTGGTGCTTAACTTGTTGATTTCATTCATTCTTGTTCATTACCATCAACCACATGGCTTCTCAGGGAAAAACTTCTTCAACTTCCATGTTGGCGGTCACTTCATCACAGGGCATTCCACCATTGCCTCCTGCTCCGTCTGCATCTCTGAAGAATGCTGAGAATGCTTCGAAGAACCCAACCCCAGTTTTCACAAAAGCAACTACTGCTGTTTCTTCCTCTACATCTACTAACAGTGATCTTTATTCTTTGATTTTGCAGATGAGAGGATATATGCAACAGAAGGATGAAACCAATGGAAGGATCCTTCGTGAAATTGATGAAATCAAGAAGCTGAAGAAATCAGCGGAGGATCACTCTCCGTTGATGCCTAGGTCGTTGGATTTCACTACTCCACCAACAACTGTTCAACACTCCAAAGCACCGGGGGTCCAGTATCAAGGAGGATCATCAAGTATGCAATATGGATCATCAACTATGACACGGGCTCAAGGATCCTACTTCCAGCCTCAAGGATCCTCTTTTCAGTATCAAGGTTCCTTCTCTAGTTATGGAGGATATATGGGAACGTTTTCAGCTCAAGGATCCTACCCTTAGTATCAAGGATCCTCATCGTAGGTTCAAGGATCCATGGAATATCCTCCAAGACCTTCAGCACCAATGTATCCTGGATCCAACAACTTCGAGGATCAAGGATCCTCAGGGAGTCAACAACCAGAAGTTCTGAAATTCATGTGGGAGACTTCATTCCCATGCAGACCATTGCTTCATCTGGTCCCACTCTTGCACCAGAAACACCTCATTTTGGATACACTTCTGGGATTCCAATTTCAAACCAATCAGGAGGTAACACTTTCAATACATCTTATGGTCCTAATCTTGGTCTCATGCCGGGACCAGGAATCAATCAGGCTATGGCTAAGGAGTTACAAAAGCTTAAGGATATGATATCCAGTGTCCCGGGAGTGGTTAAACCCATTCCTGAGATCCCGGATGGGAGTCACATGGTGTCTCGCTTTACACCACCCATATGTAATGCAGAGATACCAAAACGCTTCCAAACGCCTAATATGAAGCTCTATGATGGTACCACCGACCCAGAAGAACATGTGGCACAATACAGGGAGAGAATGGAAATTAACCCCATTCCAGAAAGGTTAAAGGAAGCCTGTCTTTGCAAGGTTTTCGGATCCACACTAACTGGATCAGCTTTGAAATGGCTGCTAAGTCTTCCTCCTTATTCAGTTACTTCATTTTCTCATTTAGTTAACTTGTTCAATAATCAATTTTCATGTAGTAGAAAATTTGAAAGGTTAACTAGTGACTTATATAGGATCACCCAAGGTCATAATGAATCATTAAGGGATTATATTACTAAATTTAGTAGAGAATCCTTAGAAATCCCTAACTTAGATATTGCTACTACTGTTGAAGCTTTTAAAATGGGTTTACTGAAAGATTCTCAATTTTATGATGATCTTGTTATGACACCTTGCAGGAACCTTGATGAGGTAAGGAATAGGGCTCTTAGGTTCATCCGTTTAGAGGATGAGAAAAGGATCCAGGAGAGGTTGTCAGGATCCTCAAAGCAAGACAAACAAGGATCCTATTTCAAGAATAATAGATCCAAGTCGTACAATAAACCTGACAACCAGAATGTGCACGCTGTGGAACAAGAGGAAGATGATGAGGATTATCCTCCTATCTCTGAATATTGTTTTGCTGCTGATAATAGTGAATTAATCCTTGCTATGCAGAATTTAGGTGACAAAGCTAGATGGCCAAGGAAAAGTGACAAGCCGGCTGCTACCAAAGATAAATCAAAGTGGTGTGCTTATCATAAGGACTTTGGTCATCTCACAGATGAGTGCATAGCATTAAGGAAGGATATTGGTTATCTTTTGAGCAAAGGATACTTGAAGGAGTTGCTTGGAAGGAAGAAATCAAGGATCCAGGATTCTGAGACAGTTCCTGAACAAGCCCCTCCTCCACCAGATGATGCTCAAGTCATCCATTTCATCTCCGGAGGTTTTGATATCTGTGGGACTTTATTCTCAGCGGCTAAAAGACATGCAAAGGAAATCAAGATGGAGAATGGGGACAGACCTGTTCGAACTTCCATTCTTACCCAGGTTAAAGTGGTATCCTTTGATGAGGATGACCATATAGACATACAGGATCCTCAGCACGATGGTTTAGTTATTACACTATTTATCTCTAACCATTTTGTTCGCAAGATTCTCATTGATGGGGGAAGCTCCGTGAAGATAATCCAGTTGGATGTCCTCAAAAGAATGAATATTCTTGAATCTGACATTGTACCAAGATCATCTGTTATTGTGGGATTCAATGGAGAGACAAAAAATACATTGGGGGAGATCAAACTTCCTATTTACATAGAGGGAGTGAATTCTATTCAAAATTCTGTGTTATTGATTGCTTAACTTGTTGTAATGTTATCCTTGGCAGGCCCTGGATACACGATATGAAGGCAGTCCCCTCGACATATCATAAATGTGTCAAGCTCCCAACTCCATGGGGTGTGGTGAAGATAGAAAGTGATCAACATGAAGCAAAGAACTGCTACACTTCTTCAATGAAACCAGCCTCCAAGCCTAGGGAAGCGTAGAAATTAAAGTATCCTTCAAGGGACATCATGGAGGCAAGAGAGCAAGACGTCAAGGATACACTATTGAACCCAGAGGATCCTGAATCCAAAGTTTTTATAGGATACAGGATCCTCGAGAGTATTGAGCAGGATTTAATATCCTTCTTGAAAAGGAGAAAATCTACTTTTTCTTGGAAACATGAAGACATGACAGGTATATCTAAGGATGTTATTACTCAAAAACTTGGTATTGACAAGTCATTCAAGCCAATACACCAAAAAAGGAGGACATTTGCACCCGAAAGAAATGCCCTTATACAAGAAGAGGTAGACAAATTACTCAAGGCAGGTATGATCAGAGAAGTAAAGTATCCAAGATGGCTAGCCAATGTGGTAGTTGTTCAGAAAAAGAATGGATAGTAGAGGGTATGCGTTGATTTTACTGACTTAAACAAAGATTGTCCCAAGGATCCTTTCCCTTTACCCCACATTGACGCCATGGTGGATGCTATGGTGGGTCATGAGTTGTTAACTTTTATGGATGCTTCATCTGGATTCCAACAAATTCAGCTGGAACCATCTGACCAAGAGGACACAACCTTCATGACTCCCACTAGTATATATTGCTATGCCTTTTGGATTAAGAAATGCAGGTGCCACATACCAAAGGCTAGTGAATATGATGTTCAAAGAGCAGATTGTGTTGGTGCATAATGTCTATAGCCTACGTCTAAAGTCTAGGTCATGTCGGTAGCTTGTACAGGGGTCAAAATGTAATTTTATGATATTTTGAAGTAATTTCGCACGAAATAGCATGTTGCTATTTCGCACGAAATTAAGTAGTGTAATTTTTCATGAATTTACAAGTGGTTATTTCATGCGAAATTAACTGCCTATATATATGGCAGTGGTGCTTCTCATTTGGTACGAAATTAGTGAAAGTGTAACGAAGTGCTGCCCAATTTTCACCGTGTAATCAAGTCAAATATCAATGAGAAGCTTGACTGTTTCCGCCTTTCAAACAACTTTGTGCTGACTCTGAATGACTCATTAGGTCGCAAAACGATCTTAGAAGTGGTATCAGAGCTCAGGATGAGTCAATACACTTGAATCAGTGCTTTTTGTATTCATTTTTTGGACTTCTGGACAAATTCATGGACAAAATGGACTGATCTTTTGATATAACGTGTAAAATACAGTTTTAACAAACCCTTGAAAGAATCAGACCTAAATTCAGACTAAAAGTGACAAAAATAGGCCAAAAGGTTGATTTCGTTTGAACGAGCCTCTATTTCGTTTGAAAAGTTGTGGTTATTTCGCAAGAAATAACTGATTTCGTTTGAAAAATATTTCCGTTTGGCTAATTTCTCACGATATTAAGTTTTGAGATTAATTTCGTACGAAATAACACTTAATTTCGCTTGGAGGTGTTATTTGGTTTGAAAAGTTGATTTCGTGTGAAAGTTGTTTTCGCATAAAAGTTGATTTCGCGTGAAAGTCCATTTAGTTTGTGATTTCGTACGAAAGTCTATTTCGTGTAGAAACTGTTTTTGCTTGAAAGTAACCAGTTTTCAAAATTTGAAATTTTTTTCCGTAAACTGTTTTCGTAAAATGGATAATCAAGAGTTTTACAACTTCTTTGCCGGTGGGGGAATGACGGCAGCACAAACACCAGCTAGTATAGTGCAAAATGTGAACATGGAAAATGAACTCGGTACGATGCAGAAACCGCCGAAGTTTATGAACATTGATGAGTATGCTGGGTGGTCGGAAAGGTTTAAGACTTGGGTGCAAGCTAACCATTTTGAATGCTAGATGAAAATCGAGTCTAAATATGTTACTCCAAAGAATGGTTCGGGAATTGAGAAAACGATTAGCAGTTTGACTCCAATTGAACAAGATGATTTCAAAGCAGAAAAGAAAATGATGAGCATTCTACAACAAGCCATCAAAGAGGATATCTTAGTTCTGCTACAACATCAGGGTGATTCACAGTCCGTTTGGAATTCTTTCAAAGTAAAGTTTCTTGGAAGTGTGTCTATGATAAAAAGCAAAACTGCTTTGATGAAGAAAGAGTTTGATATCTTTACGGGTATAAAGGGTGAAACAACAAAGCAGTTGATTGAAAGATATTGCCATTTGGTTGTTGAGATGAAGAGGTTGGGCATAACCAAAACGGATGAGGAATGGGTTGATAAATTGGCAGATGCATTGCCATACGATGAATGGGGCACTTATCTGTTGGTATTGAAGAATAATTTGGAGTATGTGGGATTCAACCTTAGCACATTCATTGAAAAGATTGAGTCACACGAGCTTGAGTTGACAAAGATTAGAAAGATGAAGTCTTCAAGTGTTCAACAAGATGTCTCATTGTATTACAAAGGAAGTACTCCAGCAACATCGAGTCTAAGTCCAAAAGTGCAGACAGCCTTTAGTGCAGATTCAACATCCGGAGTATCATCTGTAACATCAAGCAACAACAACTCACCATTTGCAAGTTTTGAACCAAATCCAAAGGTTCAAAATTCACCTGATCAATCTTACACTCAAAGTTCGTCAGGATCAAACAGTCAAAGTCAAGGTCCAGGAATTCTGTGCAACATAGCAGTGAACATAGAGAATGCTCAAGACTTTACTGAATCATCAGCAAAACAGCACATAGCACTTCTTCCTTCGGTGCTTGAATCGTATGAAAGCTTGGTTGCAGGTAGAATTGGGAACCCCGATATGACAAAGGAAGACTATGATCAGATCGATCCAGAGGAGCAGGAGTTGATCGACATCAAATGGGGAATGGCAAGCTTGGTGAGAAGAGCTCAACGATTTATGGAAATAACTGATCGGAACAGTCTTTCAGGACCAGATCAAAAACTTGGGTTTGATAAATCAAAAGTCACATGTTTCAAATGTAAAGAGAAGGGATATTTCAAGCGGGAATGTCCAAACAGGGAGGTCAACAACCATCAAAACCCGTTCTCAAACGATTATTACAAACAATCGATCTATCATAAGACAAATCAACAACCATTCACCCAAAGACCTCAGATCGAAAACAAGCCGGAGAAGGCTCTCTTAGTCAATGAAGATGATGAGAAGGTTGCTGAAGGTTTTAGATGGGATAAGTACATCCCTGGTAGCGAGGGTAGGGCAATGATGGAAGAGATTGTGGAACAACCGGAATACGTTGTTGAGACAGAAGAAGTCAGTGAAGTGACATCTGAAGAAAGTTTAGCTGATCTTGAAGAAGTTGCTGCAGAAGTCTATTACTACCCGTCTGAACAGGAGATTTTCGCTAGTTCTTTCAAATCAATAATGCCTCCTAATATGTTTGAATCTTTTACAGGTTTCTTCAGTGAGCCAACTACTGGTCTTTGTCCAAGATATGATGTTGAACCAGCTCTAGTTGAAGAGATAATAGACGTTTCAAAAGAAATGAATGAAGAGACTCTAAAAGAGATTGCTGACAAAGCATTGATGGGAAAGCTAAAAGAGGTAGAAACAGAATCTGTTGAATCAAAGTCTGTCAAAACAGAGCCAGTTGAAAGTATGTCTGTCGAAACGGTCAAAAAGGAGTCTGACGAGAAATCGGAAAATGAGGAGATCAAACCAGGAGAAAAGTCTGAGTCAGAGTCTGATGGTTTTGGTAAAACAGATATTAAAATTGATCAAGAAGAAAAGGTTGTTTCGATTCTTGAAATTCCATGCAAAAACTGTTCAAAACCATGCATGGAATGTCTTGAAAAAGACAAGAAATTTCAAGAATTGAAGAAATTTACTGATGAAGTAAAATTTGATCTCAGTGAGATAAAAGAAGCATATGACACGTTGGCACGATCAATCAAAATGATTAAACAGGAAAGTTTTGAAAATGATAAAGTCACGAAATTGCTAAAATCTACTGTCATGGATAAACAGATGGAAATTTACATCCATCTGGACACAATTGCTTCTTTGAAAAAAGAACTTGAGTTAATGAGAATTGAAACTGAGAGAATTGATAAGAAACTGATGAGTTATGATGCTTCATCATATGTGATTGATCAAATTCTTCCGCAACAACATGATGCAAAATCTGTCTTCAAAAGTGTTCCACCCCCAATGTGGAATCATTACACTCAAAAGTATCCAGATGGGGTGGAATCTGCATTGAATCTCAAATTGAGAACCGTGGAGAATGAGTTTCTTGAGAATATTGATGTTACATTTTCTCCATCCGACACTGATAATGAGTCACAGGTGATCAAAACCGTTGTTGACCAAGTGTTAGATGAAGAAAGTGATAACTCGGAGTTTGATACTGTGAAAACTCATTTTGAAAACTCTATTTCTGATTCTGAAGAAGATGGTAACTTCTTGGACAAGTTCATACCAAAATCAGACAAAGTTGCGAATGATGAATTTATCATTGTGGTTTACACAATGACCGGAACTGATAAACTCTATTCTGATTTTGAGTATCCAATCCAGAACGCAAACATGCAAAATGTTGAAAAAGTGTTTAAGCTTGTGGAGATTGACATTTCTGAGGTTAACAATAACGAGTTTCTTTCAAAACCTAAAAAGTCTTTTGTAAAACAACAACCAAACAACCCTGGGAAAAAGGATTGGGTGGGTAAAAATGGGTCTAACAAAAGAAATGGTAACAACTTCAAAAACAAAGGTGTTAGATTTGAAAAGAAAATGGCTAAGAACAATGTCAAGCCAAAAGAAAAGATGAGTGATATTTTTGTTGCTGGTCCTAGTGTTGATGCTGAAAAGGATTATATCTTCAGTCAAAAAGCCATTGACGATTTCAAAGCAGCTAAGAAGTTGAGACAGGAGACCTACAGATCAACTTTTGTCGAGTATGACAAAAGAATCGGTTACCGCTGCAATGAAATTGGTCACATGGCCAAGCAGTGTATAAAAAAGCTTGAGAAACCAGTTTTGCAAAAACCCAAACCTAAAACTCCAACTGATGTTAAGGGTAAAACACCAATGGTTTCCCCCGTTCGAATTTTGAAAAGAGGTGAATCTTTGAAGTCCGAAGAAAAGCCAAAATCAATTTTTGAGATTGGCGAATCTTCGAAAAATCAAAAGACTTCAAAGGTTTATCCAAAGACGAAAATTTTTGAAAACCAATCATGGGTGGCAAAACCAAAACAGCCAGTTGAAGAGAAGAAGATGGAAAGTGAGCTAAAATCTGAACCAAAAGTTTTTGAAAATGATGTTGATAAACTGGAATTTGAGTTAGACAAGTTGCTCGAGGAATTTCCACCAATTAAAGAGGGAGATGTAAAACCAAAAGCCAAATCTGTTGTTCCAAATGTCATTTTTAACATTCCGAAAGTTGATGTGTCATGTGATCTTGTGTTTGGTAGTGTTCTAAAAGTAAAGAAATCATGGGCTTCATTGTTTGAATGAATTTCTTTCATGTTTGCAGGGGCTTCCGAGGTCAATAATCTCAAAGTGGATCATGGACAGCGGAGCTTCAAGGCATATGATGGGAATGTTGGCTTTGCTCTATGACGTCAAATCTATCAACGGAGGATATGTTGGATTTGCAGGGAATCAGGGTGGCAGAATAGTTGGTGAAGGAACTCTAACAAATGGAGTGGTTACATTTGACAAAGTGAACTATATCATCGAACTTGAAAACAATCTGCTGAGTATCTCACAGATCTGTGACAAGTCTTTTACAGTACACTTTACTAAAAATGAATGTTTAATCATAAAACCTGGTTTTAAAATTCCTAAGGACATGGTGTTGTTGCGCGCTCCACGGGAAAACGATTTGTATGTCCTGGATATGAGTGTCGCAACAACAACAGATCACCAGAAACAATGTTTTGTATCAAAAAACAAAGGCAACAGAAAAATAGTCCAGAATGTGGCATCGAAAGATGGGTCACATTCATGTCAGAAAAATGAATTTTCTTGTGCACAATGATCTTATAGAGGGTGTAAATTTGAAAAATTTTCATTTGAATGATGATTGTGTAGAGTGCAAGAAGGGAAAGCAGAACAAAAAGACACACCCACAGAAGTTGCTGAATTCAATCAGAGTACCGCTCGAGAGACTACATATGGATCTCTTTGGGCCAGTAAATGTAAAAAGCGTAAGCAGAGACTTGTACTGTCTTGTGGTCACTGAGGACTTCACAAGGTTTTCATGGGTAGTGTGTATGGAAAGTAAAGATCAAACTTTTGAGTCATTGATGGTTCTATTCAAGAAGATGGAAACGCTGTACAAAGTGCCGATCGGAAGAATTCGGAGTGACAATGGAACGGAGTTTAAGAACAATCGGATGCTCAAGTTTTGCAATGAGAAAGGAATTCTTCATGAATTCAGTGCACCATACACTCCACAGCAAAATGGTGTAGCTGAACAAAAGAATCGCACCTTAATTGAAACAGCTCGAACGATGCTCGCCGATTCCAAGCTGCCGATATTTTTCTGGATTGAAGCAGTTGCAGCAGCGTGCTATACATTGAATCGCGTTCTCACAGTGAAGAAATACAAGAAAACCTGTTTTGAACTTTATCATCGTTATAAGCCAAATTTGAAGTTTTTAGAACCGTTTGGATCGCCTTGTACTTTTATTGATCCAGATGGTAAGTTTGGTGCTAAAAGTAACGAGGGTTTCTTTGTAGGTTACGCGAGTTCGCTCAAGAGGGTGTTCGTACCGTGACTGGGGAAGATAATTCAAGTTCACATGTTGATTGTCAGAAGCATACTGCTCCACCACAACTTCCCGGACAAAGATTTCTGTTCGATTATGATAAACTCTGGGAGTCTTTCCAACTGCCGACTGAGCCAAGCGTAGAGGAACTCGTTTTACTATACCAACATCAGCAATCTATGTCACAAGATCAGGTGCCAATACCGTTGGTAGTTTCTCAGCCCGACGTGGGAACAAGCGACCCTACAAGTGGTACAAACAATCACGAGGCCGGTCCAAGTGGAACGACACACGAACCCCCAGAGGAACCAGCTCCAACGTTTGATAATTCTGACGACTCAGAATCGGAAGACGGTCCAATTTTTGACGAGGAACCAAATGTTGCAACGACAGAAGCTGAGGATCACACCGGTGATCAAGATATTACGAACTTGCAATCCGAAGTGAGCGTGCCTGACACTGCTATGCCAAGAACTTTATCTTATCATCCTTCAGAGCAGATAATTGGTGATCTTCAGAGCGGAGTAAAAACACGGGATCAGATCAACAGAGCTCTTACATGTTTTTATACATCTGTTGCTCCTTTACAAGTTGATTTCTCACTAAAATGTTTCATCTCGCAGGTTGAACCAAAAACGTATAAAGAAGCTTTAACAGAAGAAAGCTGGGTAAACGCTATGCAGGAAAAGCTGCAGCAGTTTGTGAAGCTAGGAGTATGGAGATTGGTAGATCTTCCTGAAAATAAGAAGCTAATAAAGACAAAGTGGGTATTTAAATGTAAAAGGGATGATAGAGGAGTGATTGTAATAAATAAAGCACGATTGGTAGTACAGGGATTTAGTCAGCAAGAAGGCATTGACTTCACGGAAGTGTATGCACCTGTTGCTAGACTCGAGGCGATAAGAATCTTCCTGGCATTCGCATCCTGGAAAGGATTCAAAGTCTACCAACTAGATGTGAACTATGCATTCCTATATGGCAAAATCAAAGAAGAAGTGTATGTTGGACAACCGTCGGGGTTCACAGATCCAGTACACAAAAACAAAGTCTATCTTCTGGACAAAGCGCTTTACGGATTACACCAGGCCTCGAGAGCCTGGTACGAGACGCTTTCCCAATATCTGCTGGACAACGGGTTCACCAGAGGGACGGTTGATAGTACGTTGTTTACCAAAGAGGTTGCAGGGCATCTATTAATCGTGCAGATTTATGTCGATGACATCATATTTGGATAATGATGATTTGTGTAAAGATTTTGAAATAGTGATGAAAAGAAAGTTTGAAATGAGCTCGATGGGGGAGATGAAGTTCTTTCTAGGGCTGCAGGTGGATCAAATGTCCGAAGGAATTTTCATTCATCAAACCAAATACGTGAACGATGTTCTGGAGAAATTTAACATGTCTGAATCTACTCCGACTTCAACTCCCTTGGCTCAAAATCACGGAATCTGTCCAAATGAGAGTGGAGAGAAAGTGGACGAGACAAATTATCGGTCGATAATTGGATCTTTGATGTATCTGAATGCTTCCCGCCCGGACATCATGTATCCGACTTGCTTATGCGCTCGATATCAGTCCAGTCCGA
Source organism: Helianthus tuberosus (assembly GCA_030545235.1). Lineage (NCBI taxonomy): Eukaryota > Viridiplantae > Streptophyta > Magnoliopsida > Asterales > Asteraceae > Helianthus > Helianthus tuberosus. The sequence goes on along the minus strand of CM060427.1, from coordinate 47,019,380 downwards.
GACAGTTACACCTGACGATCGTGAAACGAATATTACGGTATTTGAAAGGCTGCCCAAGCACCGGCTTGTGGTATCCTAAGTCTGGTGACTTTTCTCTTTCTGGTTTTGCTGATTCTGATTTTGGAAGCTGCAAGCAAAATGCAAAGTCCACCACTGCAGGTTGTCAGTTCTTTGGAACTCGACTTGTCACCTGGCAGTGCAAGAAACAAACCTCAGTCGCTCTCTCTACATGCGAGGCTGAATATGTTTCGGCCTCTGGCTGTTGGTCTCAGATCCTCTGGATCCAGCAGCAGATGAGGGACTTTGGTTTGCAGTTCTTGGATACACCCATTTATGTGGACAATGAGGCAGCGATAAACATAACTAAAAACCCGGTTCACCATTCTAAAACAAAACATATTGAAATTCGGCATCATTTCATCCGTGATTGTCACGAGAAGAAATTGATTCGAATTGAACATATTCACACCGATGATCAGAGGGCTGATTTTTACACCAAACCGTTTGACAGATCAAGATTTAACTATCTTTTAAAATTAAACGGGATGAAAAAATTGTTTTCTGGGTGGGTAATAGAATGTGAAGCCGTGGAGGACGGCGATCTGAAGTGATCCACGTCGTGTTGTCAAGTTTTTGTACAGTTTATTTTCTGCTTTTGATAAAACCAAAAACACAAAAATATGTTTTTGCTTTTAGGGGGAGAAAGTTTGCAGAAAATCCAAAAACATGATAAAATGTCAAAATCCAAAAACATTGAAAAACTGTAAAAGAGTTTGTGTAAAAAGGGGAAATGATAGTACATCAGCTAGACAGTTGCAGTACGCTAAAGAAATGTAAAGTTTAAATGTGTTAAGCAGTCTAGCAGATGATATGCCGATAGGTTTTTACACATTTAGTAGGTTTATTCGGGATATAAACCTAAATTTCTTGCTTTTACGTGGGGAACATCTCTCGGATATATGGGTAATCCCCGAAATCTTGTTTGAAAGATCCCTCTTTCTGAGATACTAGGTCTTTATACTTAGTGATATCTGGGGTATTATCCCGGGACTTCTGATTTTGCGGAAGCAATGGCCTAGTCCCCGGAGAATACTTTACGCTGCTTGAAATATAAGCCTATCCTCAGCATAAAAAATGATGAAACATTGAAAAATGCTAATCATGTGCTGTTGTAAAAGAAGATCCCCAAAGGGGACCCACCAAAAGTCGAAGCCGTCATCTCTCTGATTTTGCAGAAGCAATAGCCTGAGCTCTCACCACCCTCGCATTTAACCCCTTACAGATATCATCTAGGTATACTGACCTGTAAGACTGAATATTGGGATCTGGATACGGGAGTATATTCTGAGGTGGTACACGCGTATAAGTTAAGCCTTAAAACACTAATTCGTATCCTGAACAGATTGAAAATTGTGTGAAAATTTAAAGTTGACCAGTATATCGGCAATCACTGTGAATTGTTTAATGCTTAGTATGAAATCAAAGCTTAATGGTATTTGTAGCTTGTCAGTAACTGATATGATCCCCCAACACGCTCATCAAAAATATTGTATGTACAGATTTGTTGCTTATCAAAAATCCAAAAAGATTGTCTGTTTGTTTAGCATTCCTTAAAATATTTTTTTTTTTGCATTTCATCTTATTTTCGACAACGGACGTTGGGGATCTGATGATCAAAGTCTCAATGTCCTGAACAAGTCTGGATCATGAGGGTTGGATAAGCAGATAATTATGAAAAAGTGTTAGAAAACTTGCTTGGAAAGTCTGTTGAGCAAAAGTTTGAAGAAATCCAGCTTGAGGAAGTTAGAGCTCGACGTCAAGCTACGATTGATGCTGATATGAAAAATAAGGGTAAAGGTGTTGAAGGTGTTTCTGAGAGGGCAATTGTTCTATCTACTGTACCTGAATCAGCTATTCAGAATCCTCGTCCTATCTCTGCAGTGTCTGCTATATTTGAAGAGGATGTGTTAATTGATGATGTTATTGATGATGAGGAAGATGTTGAAGAGGATGATGAAGAAGAGGATGTTGATGAAGATAAGACAGATGATGCAGACGATGTATTCTCTGCTAGTAGTCATAGTGATGATGATAATGATGACGATGGTCAAGGTGGTACAGGAATTAAAGTTACAGAAGTGTCTAATGAAGAGAGTGTCGATGATTATCTTCATGATGATACAAATGAAGAACCTGAGGATGCTACAAGTGAGGGGGAGAACGTTGATGATGAAAATGTTGATAAAAAAGAAAAGTTGATATTGTGTCTTGAACCTGAAGTTGAGGAAGGAGAAATCAGGCATACTTACACCATGGCTGATATTATCGAGATGACGCGTATTGATGATCCTAACTTCAAGTTTGACTTTGAAGATGAATTGAATGCATTTGATATCAACCAACAGCCTGATTATCAGTACAAGTATATTGATGAGGCAGACAACTATGATAGGGTTGAGGTTGAAGATTGTAGTGATGAAGAATCATCTGAGAATGTTGATACATCAAACTTTCCAACGCTTGTTGAGTTTTTCAGTCAAGCAAATGTAGAGGAGCTGAGAAGGAAAGTCGCAGAATGTCTGAAAGATAAGAACTTTGATGGTACAATGAAAGATGCACAGCGCGAAGAACGCAAGAAGTGGTTTAGAAAGAGTACTGAAAGAAAATTCAAACGTCCACTCAAGTTTTATAAGAGAGACAGGGATGTGTCACTGGGGGATATTATCAGTTGGGGCTTTCTGCCACAAGTTAATGTGTATGCTATTCGACGAGAATTTGGGGTGCAGTATTTTGAATATATTCAGGATATCATGTCCCTACCTTGGTGGGATGTCGAAGAGTTGTCGAAAGTTAGAACTCTGGATTATCCTGTAAGAAAGCATGATGTACCTGTTTGGGGTTTAATCAAATTTGAAGTCTTCAGAGGATTCAAACACTGGAAACCTCACTACCCTAAGAAAGTGAAGAGGGTAGATCTAGTGACTGGAAATGAAGAAACGATCTTGCATGTGAAGAAGCCTAGAGTTATAAAGAACATTCCAGTACCGAAAATGGAACAAGATTTTCATAAGGGGTTTTTGTATTGGGTGTACAGTTGTTTGACTACTGAGGCTGTGATCACCTACAGAGTTGAAAATGAAGTCAGATACATTCATGTGTATGATCCTTTATGGTTGGTGAATTGCTCGGTAAAAGACATTGAATGCTTGTTTGTTAACAAGATTGGATTTAAAGTTGAAGACAAAGACCAAGCAACGCAATTTCAGAAGGTTGTTTCTATCTGCTTCCAAAAAGGTATCAATGCTGACAATCAATGGTCATCTAAGTGGTGAGAGATTGAGAAAGAGGAAGCGTTGAAGGCTGAAAAAGAAACAAAGGCTCGTGAAGATAAAGATAACATGTTGAGACATACTGTGATACAAAGAATGGCTGCTGAGGAAAAGAAGAAGGTGGAAGATAATGAAAAGCTTAGGAAGCTGTTGCTGAGAAAGCCTAAGCCGAGGGAAGAAAAGTTCAAGTCATTGTGAAGAAAGCGCTGAAGACCTAACTGAAGACTCCGGCAATATCCAAGGGGGAGTTTGTTGGTGCATAATGTCTATAGCCTACGTCTAAAGTCTAGGTCATGTCGGTAGCTTGTACAGGGGTCAAAATGTAATTTTATGATGTTTTGAAGTAATTTCGCACGAAATAGCATGTTGCTATTTCGCACGAAATTAAGTAGTGTAATTTCGCCTGAATTTATAAGTGGTTATTTCATGCGAAATTAACTGCCTATATATATGGCAGTGGTGCTTCTCATTTGGTACGAAATTAGTGAAAGTGTAACTAAGTGCTGCCCAATTTTCACCGTGTAATCAAGTTAAATATCAATGAGAAGCTTGTTTTAAGTATCATACTCTGTTTCTACACATTTCTTACACTGATTTGAGGTTGTTTGACTGTTTCCGCCTTTCAAACAGCTTTGTGTTGACTCTGAACGACTCATTAGGTCGCAAAACGATCCTACAGATTGGACACACAATGGAAGTCTACATAGATGATATGGTGGTCAAATCCAAAGAGCTGAGGATCACCTGAAGGATTTGGAAGAAGCATTTGATATCCTTGACAGATACAACATGAAGTTGAATCCTTCCAAATGCCATTTTGGAGTTAAAGCTGGTAAATTCTTAGGATATATGGTGACAAAGAGAGGAATAGAGGCAAGTCCTGAACAAATCAAGGCCATCGTGAACATCAAGTCTCCTGCCAATGCTAAGGATGTGCAAAGGTTGACAGGAAGAATTGCAGCCTTGAACAAATTCATCTCAAAGTCCTCAAAAAAGTGCAAAGAGTTTTATGATATCCCGAGGAAGAATAAAAAGTTCGAATGGACTGAGAAGCATGAGAATGCCCTCAAAGCCCACAAGGATTACCTATCCTCAGCACCAGCTCTAATGAAACCAAAAAATGGGGAAACGTTATCCTTATACTTAGCTGTTTCAGCTAAGGCAGTAAGTGCGGTCCTAGTTAAGGATCATGAAGGCTCTAAACATCCGGTATACTATGTAAGTAAAAGTCTACTTGATGCTGAATCCAGGTATTGTCATTTAGAGAAACTTATTCTTGCTTTAATCATGGCATCTACTAAACATATACATTATTTTGAAACTAATCCTATTGTTGTTAAAACTAACTTTCCTATCAAGAATGTTCTTAGGAAACCTGAAATGTCAGGAAGGATGGCAAAATGGGCAGTCAAGCTTAGTGCATATGACATTAAGTATGAACCTAGGACTGCCATCATGTCCCAAGCCTTAGCTGGCTTTGTGGCTGATTTCAGTAGTGATCTACAAAGGGAAGCTGAATTGGAAGTTCAAAAACTTGAAGAGACCAAGGATCCTTGGACACTCTTCACAGATGGAGCTTCAAATGTCAAGGGAACTGGACTAGGCATACTACTAAAATCGCCACAGGGGGACATTATACCCTAATCAATTGCTTGTGAATTTCAAACCACCAATAATGAGGCTGAGTATGTGGCCTTGATAGCAGGTTTGCACTGAGCCAAGCATATGAGGTATGGCACCTGAGGAAATCCACAGTCATCCTAGTCTGTCATTTCACTTTTTGAGACTACTTATCAAAGTTCGGGACGAAATTTCTTTCAAGTTGGGGATTATGTGACAACCCAAACTTTCAAGGTTAGTGACGTTTAATCTTGTGATCTTAACTTCTCGTTATCCCCCTCCAATGTGTTAAATGTTCTGTGCTGTTATAACTTCGTTAAACCTAAACTTAACGTATGTTAACTCCGTTAAATAACAAACACTTATGTTTTTGGCCCGCCTTTATCTCTAAATTACTTTGGGCCGGTCGCAATTATTACTGGGCCGCTACAATCATTAGGCAAACTCGGCCCATCCTTTCCTACTCTTCATATTTACGTAAACACAATTGTTATAAGATACAACTTATATTGCAAACCCTAGACTCACACCAGACAAGTAACGACAGCTCCTCCTCATTCGATCGAGTCTTAGGCATCGTTTAGCATTATTCTTAAACGTGACACCACCATTTAAAGGTTAGTGAATCCGTCTTGTTAAACCTTGAGTGATCGTTCTTGTTTATGTGTAAGCTTGTAACAACTCGTATCCTAGCAAACTTGATTGATATGATTTAGGAATGTTTTGATGTTGTGTGATTTAACTGTGTCGTGTAACATACATAAAGAATTGAGGGTTGTGTGAGGGATTTGGTGATTGATTGTACTACCTTGATTGAATGATCTTGGCTATACGTAAATTAAAATGTATGAACGATCTTGACTAACAGTTAGAATATGATCAGGGTTTTGATGAGTTTTGGAACATGACGATTCACGATGGAGTTAGTAGGATAGACATATATTGTAATGCATTCATGTTAATCGATCTGATGATAATGATGTTAACTTCTTTGATGCTAGAAACTGCCATGATTAGGGTTCTAGGAAAACATGAAATGGTAACTGTTTTGGTTCGACGAAACTTTGTATTTCGTCATACACTTTAATCCGGCGAATCTCAGTGTTTCGTCAAGGCATGTGACGACGAAACATGATTTACGTAGGAGTCTTTCGTCATGATGGTCGTCGACGAAACTTGATCATTCGTAGGGGTCTTTTGCCATGTTAGCTGAACGACGAAACATGGATTTCGTCGGGATGCTTTATGAGAACAATCACAGAACAACTAATATAGCATGTATGGTGTTTGATGTGAGTGTTTGGTTACATGATTTCATTTATGCTTGATGATAACACTAGTTGGAAATGAGGAACTTGTATGTAGGATCATTGTTTTATCACTTGACAAAACCGGTAACATATGGATGGTTATGACACCATAAGGGTCTGATGTGTTAGGATCGATAACACCAGTTGTGATTGTTATTTCATGTGGGATTATGATGTCTAAATTGTATGTTAACATGAGTGTTTCTAAAAAATAAGGGTAGTCAGTGGGTTGGATAAGTTGGATGTAAAACTGAATTGGATCACACTCTCACGGGTATGGGACAACATGGAAGTATTAATGAATTGGGCCATGAGTTGAATGAGAAAGTGGGCTAGAGACATAAGTTGCACATGTTTGGACTGGGCCGGTAACTCGTGGGAATCAATGTAATGATTCGATATATATATACTTGTGTAACGATACAATATATATATAAACTTGTGTAATGATACGGTATATAATTTGTTAATTAATACGGTACATAGTGTTATGGATATCTGTGTTGCATGATTTCTAGCTATAAGTTGCATGTTCACTAAAACGGTAATCAAATCACTTAACATGTATTATGGTGTTATACGAACTAGTGTTGTGATTGGGTATAGGACCCAAATACTTGCTACGACTTGAGAAATTATGTGCGTTCTGTTTATTGTAACCTATGTACTGAATGCAAAGAACACATGTTTTATGTTTACATGAAACTGACTGATCTTGGTAACCACGGTAGGGTTTGGTTGACCAACTTGGAACGGGTAAAGTAACTTAAAATCCGAGCAATCTAAGGTGAGTTCATTCCTCTTGAGCATGCGTCCTGGTGGTTGGGACAGTCATTGGGTATCCCTGAGAGGGATAGGTTTTGGGTAAATCGATTGGGTATTCCTGAGAGGAATACGTCTTGTGGGTAAAATCTGGTATGTTGGATAATACACTCGTCCTATCACTCTTAAGTCCCATCTTTTTGTTACCGGAGAGGTAACCGGGTATTAGTTGTGTGACACCTGTGTCACTTCAACCATCAAACAAATGCCAAACCAGTGAAATATTGTATTTCATACTTGGGATTTGTAAAAATATGTGTATCATTTACACATATCAATTCTTGTTCGATTTCAAACTCTATATTGCTTTCTGGAAGGTTATACGCACACTGATGCGTAAATATAACCAGTTTAATGCAACGAACACTCCGGAATAGTGACATATACTTAACATACCTTAAATAACCTTTACATAGCTTAGAAATAGGCTTTGAGGGGTTCGGTGTGCTAAAATAAACTTTTGGGTCATTTAGGGACTAAAAGCGTCAAAAAGTGCACAAGTTTGCATTATCGCGCATAACTTATGTTCTGAATACATCCGGACATCCAAAAATTTATGTAAGCACTAAAATATTTTATTTTAGTGTTCGGCATAAGAAAAATCCATTCGTCGCGTCATTTGAATCGTTCTTCGCGCTTATGCGCATTCCGTCGTAATTAAGCGAACATCGCGATCGTACGGCCAAACGAACCGACATCCGAGATATTTTTGAGCATGTTTTAAGTTCCCTATGCTTTAACTTCATTTTAGAACTTTGAAATGGGGTTAACAGGCCTTAAACGTGTCAAAAATGACCTTATTGCATAACAGGGACCAAAAGTGTAAATCTGCCCAAAGTTCATGCCTACGATGCGCAACCATTTTTGCCCTACGATGCGTATGGGTTCTGCAGATCAGATTAGATTAAACAGTCAGCAGATTTCAGCTGATTAAACCTCATCCACACATTCTAAACTTGCCCTTTCAGCTCATAATAGGCCATTTTCAGTTACCATAACATTTTGACAAGTGTACGCACTAGATTAAATCACGTTATTCAAGAAACGATCTTAACGGTTACCCGAAATCTATAAATACCCATCACATTTGCACACATTTCTCACAAGAATCTGATCATTTGTGCTCTAAGTTGAAACCTTTGTTTCATACCTGAGCTATTTTGATCTAGATTAGCATTCGGGGACCCTTCGTAAGTATTCTTTCGTTCTTTTATTGCTTTTCGAGTCCGAAAGTCAAACTTTGTTTGACTTTCTGCATTGACCAATTTATGGTCGATGCGAAGTTCGTTTGAACTTCATAACGTGAGCGTGATCACGATGGTTATAGTCCCTAGTGACTATACCTACTGATTACCACGTTATCTAGGCTCAGTGACGAGCCGTAGTTTCGGTCAGAATACGTATTCTTGCGTATTTTGTAACCAAACTACTTATGGGTATCAAAACCGTTTGTTTTGATACCAAACCTGTTTTCTAAACTTAGTTAAGCATGTTTTAACATGCTTAGCTCGTCACTTTTAGTTTAGTGCTTATATAGGGTCGTAAGGTAAGCGATCTAAACAATCGCTTATACTTTCGAACCTGACCCATTTGGTCGATCTTTAGGATCCGACCAAACACGTTAGGTGACCATAGTATATAGGGAATAACCTTCCGAGGTTATACCTTATGGTCACGACGTTTAGTTAGTTGTATGATAGGTAGTTTATATGCCTTAGGTAAATTACCAAAATACCCCTTTGATGCCAAAATTCATTTTAAACATATGTAACATAATTTTTGACATCTAAACTGATTTGACAACCATATTAGACATGTTAAGGCATATATTACTTGTCATAGGACTAGTTAGGCGGTCCGAACGCGTTTCACGCGAACGACGCATTAAAGTAGCATAAGCTACCTAAACGGGTCGTAATGGGTCACAAGCACTTAGGTTAGGTTTCATTTAGTATGTAGGCTTTATTAAACCATACTACATGAGTTCCCATACTCATTTGATTTACGAGCCTCATTCTATCCGATCTTCCGATTTAGGTCCGGTTTATTAATGTAGTTACCTATATTAGGTGCCGTTTGATATTCCGTGATCTCTAGCATTGCTTGGTGGTTATCTTAGGACTTCTGAGCAATATCATGTGAGTACATAGACCCCTCTTTTACTATTTTCCAAACGTTTTGGGGTGGAACACATGTGCCTACTTGTTACTTTCGTGCTTTCATGTTTTCACATCATATACTTGCTATGTTCATTAGTACATTTATAGTACATGATTTCAATACATTTTATGCTATGTATGTCCATTTAGTGCATACTTAGTACATTACTTTACAATACATTTTATGCTATGTATGTCCATTTAGTGCATACTTAGTACATTGTTTTACACTACAATTCGTTGCATATGCTCATCCAGCATATGAACACATTATATTACATTTTGAACCGTTGTAACCTTTTGACTATGTGAACCGTTGTAATCATCTGACTATGTGAACCGTTTGTATCTGTGAACCGTTTGTATCTGTGAACCGTTTGTATCTATGAACCGTTTGTATCTGTGAACCGTGTGAACTGTATTTGACCATACATAAACATTTCTACAATTGTTAAACATTACTTTGGTGGTTTGGTTTGATTAAGTGATTAAGTAACGATGCGTGTGTAATATGATACAAGCATGGTGGATACGCCGCTGGTACTTCCTATATATAAGTGTTTGTATGGTATTACATATCGTAGCGTTATTTGAATCACTTCAGTTTGAGATATATAACATTTATTACAAATATCATACTTTTCACAATACATTGTTTTACAAGCAACTTATCTTATACAAACTCATTTTACAATGGTTATTCATTTAACCATACATTATTTTCTTATTTATACATATCATCTGATCTTATCGTTTTTCAAATGATTTACAAGACAAAGCAAATTACAAGGTTCATGACTAAACATTTTCTCAAACATAAGTCATGAAACCTATTTTCACAAAACCTATGTATCTCACAGGCATTTTTATGCTGACGTACCTATTTTCACATGTGTTTTCAGGAGCTGTTGCATAAGATGATCAAGATACACATAGGCAGACTTGGGCTTTAGTGACAATAAAAGATGCAAGACTAGTTAATTATGTTGTATTTCTTTGTTTGTTAAGACATTGTAACACTTTTAATCAATAAAACGAAACTTTAATTTCCGTGGTTGTGAAACATTAATTCTGTTACAACACTCCCCGATGTTTCCGCCACGTTTTGTATGTTCTACGTGGTCGGGGTGTGACAGAAAAGATGGTATCAGAGCTAATGGTTATAGGGAATTAGGTTATTAGTAATGCTTTGACCTAGTCTATAACCTTCTTAGGACCCTAACGCGAGTTTACTTGCGTTTAGTCATAAAACAATACCGTCACCTATCCTTAGGCGACGACCTCAACAAGAACATAAATTTCAAAACCGCTTCGAAAACTAATCATCTGTTCTAGGATGATTGATTACTAGGTTTTGAACTCTCTATTGTAAGGTTTTGAACCCTCTATTGTAAGGTTTTGAACCCTCTGTTATATGGTTTTGAACCCCTTTGAGTTTTCAAAATCTCGTCAAGGTTTGGGTTTTAAATAATGTGAACACGTGCAAACTGGAAGGGTGAATGCCTGTATTCTGGGTTTTCTGTCTAGGCAAGCACTTCGTATACATCTCATCAGACGCGAGACCAGTTGTGCTTACCTGGGAATTCTTGGGATGAGTGTTCACTTATAGGTGAGCATGTCTTCGCGATACATTATTTTTGACCTATTTACTTTGATTAATCACCGGGGTCGTTTGTTGCTTTGTAGTAACAAACAAACGACCACTATCCTTGCTTTCATCAGATTTGTTTCATCTCATTCTTTTTGTCTAATTCTCTCACTCGTTTCTTTTCATGTTCCTCTTTTAGAATGCCTCCTCGACGCGAAAGCCAGATAGCGACTGCCGAACTGGCAGAAATCATTACGCAGCAAATGGCTGCTCAATTCCCAAACCTCTTTGCTCAATGGAATCAAGCCAACAACAACAACAATGGTCTATGCAATTTCAAGAGTTTTAACTCGGCGAAACCACTCAAGTTTAGTGGTTCTGAGGGAGCGACTGGGCTTCTTCAATGGTTCGAGAGCATTGAGAGTACTTTCCGCCACGTGCAGTGTCCTGACAATCGCAAGGTCGAGTTTGCTTCGAGTGTGTTCCAGAAGAGGGCCCTTACGTGGTGGAACGGGGTTATGAGAGATCGTGGTGCAGAAGTTGCTCTAGCACAGACATGGGCTGAACTTAGGGCCCTTATGATGAAGGAATTCTGTCCTCGTCACGAGATCAGGGCCTTGGAAAGGGAATTCGACATTCTTGAGCAAGACAGCGGTGAGCATCGAGCCTACACGGACCGTTATGAAGAGTTAAGTCTGTTATGCCCAAACATGGTCACGCCTTTGGATAAGGAAATCGAAAAGTACATTGATGGCCTCCCTGACTCAATACAAGACATTGTGACTGGTAGTAACCCTACTACAGTTAGACAGGCCATTGAGCTATCTGCAACCTTGACTGAATCAAAGATCAGGAAAGGTAAACTTTTCCGAAAAGGTGACAAGAAACCGGTCGAGGAATCGAACCCAATCGGGGAATCTAAGACCATGGATGAGCAGACTGGATCCCCTAAAAAGTCAAAGAAGCGGAAGGCTTCTCAGAACTTCGCCATGGTTACCTACAATGATCAAGCCGTCCCCAACCAACCAGCTCAACCCCCTGCTAGGAAGCCATACAATGGAACTGCACCCATGTGCAACCAATGTAGCCTCCATCATCATGCCAATGTAAAGTGCCGCAAATGCCAAACTTGTGGGCTTATAGGCCATACAGCAAGAGTCTGCCCAGCAGCAGCTGCACCAAACCAAGCTGGCAACAATCCTGCTCAAGGTCGTTTTCTACCAGGTTCTTGCTTCAACTGTGGCGAGATGGGTCATTTCCAAAGAAATTGCCCAAAGCTTGCTAATGCAAATCCAGCACAGGGATGAGCATCAGACCGACAACATCGTTTAGAAATAATCGTGTCTTATGTATTATTTTCTTTTGTTGTCAAGGTCCAAGAAACAGTTGTTATCATTGTTAATAAATAAATCTTTTTATTTACATTGCAATGTATTTATGTGGTTGTATGCATAAACAACATATCTCTTACAATACCGACAATCAAGGAACCGCATTCCTTGAAGAACAGACTACCCCTAAAATTTTTTTCCATTGTATGATCTCTTGCGTTTTCCACGAAAATCCTAAGTATCCGTTTCTTCCAAGAGAAACGAAGTACAAGGTGCAAGTTATAATTCTGTACGAATACCCCAAGTACCACTATAAATTCTTAATAGGGTACCCAAGGGTATTTCCGTATGTCCTAAATTATTGTGTACCTTAATTCGAATATTGCGTTTTCCTGAAAACGAAAATCGAATTTTTGGTAGATCATCCTATCTTCATGGATGGATTCTTGAAATGATTAAAGTGCCAAATGAAATCCACGAATTGGATTCCTGGTGTGCTTTAAGTATCCGCGTCCAAAGATAACAAATTAATAACTAAGTTAAACAACTATGTGATTATGTGCTTATGTGTTTCCTTTTATGTTTTTATGTAATCCAAGTTTTTGTTATCCAAATCCTCGTAGAATCTTCCATATCTTCGTATAAGGGATTCATAGTAGGATATCCAAAGGTACTATATTAAATCCTCAATGGGCTTTTACGTGATAGTAAAGACCCTTGGATTATATTGTACTATTCCATAATCAGACCCCTAGAGTGGTCTAGTTAAACAGATTGATCCAAAAATCTGATTAGGAATATCATGTGATGAGATAGCTGAAAGGACTCCTTGGTGCCCTAATTAAAAGGATCATTTGTCGATCTAATTAAAAGGACCCAATGTTAGTCTAGTCACCCTCATCACAGATTTAATTTTCCTCCCCTAAACATTACAAGACAAACTGTGCGGACTATGCAAGGAGTTACGTAATTATGGATGCATACATAATTATGGAATTTAGTGCACAGAAACCACAGCGAGCTTTGTCATGTGCCTGGAAGTTAACTCTATTCATTTCCGTTTCTGAGGAAACAACCGTTGAAAATGACTCCGTTTGTTCATTTTCGTTTCTGAAGATTGTCCGTCGAGGAAATGAATATCCGTTTGTTTCTCATTTTCATTTCCGTTTCTGAGGAAACAACCGTTGAAAATGACTCCGTTTGTTCATTTTCGTTTCTGAAGATTTGTCGGTCGAGGAAATGAATATCCGTTTGACTATCCTTTTCATTTCCATTTCTGATGAGGCACCCGTTGAAAATGACTCCGTTTGTTCATTTTCGTTTCTGAAGATTTGTCCGTTGAGGAAATGAATATCCGTTTGACTATCCTTTTCATTTCCATTTCTGATGAGGCACCCGTTGAAAATGACTCCGTTTGTTCATTTTCGTTTCTGAAGATTTGTCCGTTGAGGAAATGAATATCCGTTTGATTATCCTTTTCATTTCCATTTCTGATGAGGCACCCGTTGAAAATGACTCCGTTTGTTCATTTTCGTTTCTGAAGATTTGTCCGTTGAGGAAATGAATATCCGTTTGACTATCCCTCCTTATTTCCATTTCTGATGAAGCAACCGTTGAAAATGACTCCGTAAGTTCATTTTACGTTTCTGAAGATTGCCCGTTGAGGAAATGAATCCCCATTTGTTTATTCCTTCATTTCCGCTTCTGAAGAATACTCGTTGAGGAAAATGACTCTGTCTGTTCATTTTCGTTCTGAGGAATGTCCGTTAAGGAAATGACCGGATCATGCCATACATATCTCTGGGGTTATTTGACACAAAGTCACAAATGGACTTCTACGAATTAATTTCGGGACGAAATTTCCTAAAGTAGGGGAGACTGTGACACCTGTGTCACTTCAACCATTAAACAAATGCCAAACCAGTGAAATATTGTATTTCATACTTGGGATTTGTAAAAATATGTGTATCATTTACACATATCAATTCTTGTTCGATTTCAAACTCTATATCGCTTTCTGGAAGGTTATACGCGCACTGATGCGTAAATATAACCAGTTTAATGCAACGAACACTCTGAAATAGTGACATATACTTAACATACCTTAAATAACCTTTACATAGCTTAGAAATAGGCTTTGAGGGGTTCGGTGTGCTAAAATAAACTTTTGGGTCATTTAGGGACTAAAAGCGTCAAAAAGTGCACAAGTTTGCATTATCGCGCATAACTTACGTTCTGAATACATCCGGACATCCAAAAATTTATGTAAGCACTAAAATATTTTATTTTAGTGTTCGGCATAAGAAAAATCCATTCGTCGCGTCATTTGAATCGTTCTTCGCGCTTATGCGCATTCCGTCGTAATTAAGCGAACATCGCGATCGTACGGCCAAACGAACCGACATCCGAGATATTTTTGAGCATGTTTTAAGTTCCCTATGCTTTAACTTCATTTTAGAACTTTGAAATGGGGTTAACGGGCCTTAAACGTGTCAAAAATGACCTTATTGCATAACAGGGACCAAAAGTGTAAATCTGCCCAAAGTTCATGCCTACGATGCGCAACCATTTTTGCCCTACGATGCGTATGGGTTCTGCAGATCAGATTAGATTAAACAGTCAGCAGATTTCAGCTGATTAAACCTCATCCACACATTCTAAACTTGCCCTTTCAGCTCATAATAGGCCATTTTCAGTTACCATAACATTTTGACAAGTGTACGCACTAGATTAAATCACGTTATTCAAGAAACGATCTTAACGGTTACCCGAAATCTATAAATACCCATCACATTTGCACACATTTCTCACAAGAATCTGATCATTTGTGCTCTAAGTTGAAACCTTTGTTTCATACCTGAGCTATTTTGATCTAGATTAGCATTCGGGGACCCTTCGTAAGTATTCTTTCGTTCTTTTATTGCTTTTCGAGTCCGAAAGTCAAACTTTGTTTGACTTTCTGCATTGACCAATTTATGGTCGATGCGAAGTTCGTTTGAACTTCATAACGTGAGCGTGATCACGATGGTTATAGTCCCTAGTGACTATACCTACTGATTACCACGTTATCTAGGCTCAGTGACGAGCCGTAGTTTCGGTCAGAATACGTATTCTTGCGTATTTTGTAACCAAACTACTTATGGGTATCAAAACCGTTTGTTTTGATACCAAACCTGTTTTCTAAACTTAGTTAAGCATGTTTTAACATGCTTAGCTCGTCACTTTTAGTTTAGTGCTTATATAGGGTCGTAAGGTAAGCGATCTAAACAATCGCTTATACTTTCGAACCCGACCCATTTGGTCGATCTTTAGGATCCGACCAAACACGTTAGGTGACCATAGTATATAGGGAATAACCTTCCGAGGTTATACCTTATGGTCACGATGTTTAGTTAGTTGTATGATAGGTAGTTTATATGCCTTAGGTAAATTACCAAAATACCCCTTTGATGCCAAAATTCATTTTAAACATATGTAACATAATTTTTGACATCTAAACTGATTTGACAACCATATTAGACATGTTAAGGCATATATTACTTGTCATAGGACTAGTTAGGCGGTCCGAACGCGTTTCACGCGAACGACGCATTAAAGTAGCATAAGCTACCTAAACGGGTCGTAATGGGTCACAAGCACTTAGGTTAGGTTTCATTTAGTATGTAGGCTTTATTAAACCATACTACATGAGTTCCCATACTCATTTGATTTACGAGCCTCATTCTATCCGATCTTCCGATTTAGGTCCGGTTTATTAATGTAGTTACCTATATTAGGTGCCGTTTGATATTCCGTGATCTCTAGCATTGCTTGGTGGTTATCTTAGGACTTCTGAGCAATATCATGTGAGTACATAGACCCCTCTTTTACTATTTTCCAAACGTTTTGGGGTGGAACACATGTGCCTACTTGTTACTTTCGTGCTTTCATGTTTTCACATCATATACTTGCTATGTTCATTAGTACATTTATAGTACATGATTTCAATACATTTTATGCTATGTATGTCCATTTAGTGCATACTTAGTACATTACTTTACAATACATTTTATGCTATGTATGTCCATTTAGTGCATACTTAGTACATTGTTTTACACTACAATTCGTTGCATATGCTCATCCAGCATATGAACACATTATATTACATTTTGAACCGTTGTAACCTTTTGACTATGTGAACCATTGTAATCATCTGACTATGTGAACCGTTTGTATCTGTGAACCGTTTGTATCTGTGAACCGTTTGTATCTGTGAACCGTTTGTATCTGTGAACCGTTTGTATCTATGAACCGTTTGTATCTGTGAACCGTGTGAACTGTATTTGACCATACATAAACATTTCTACAATTGTTAAACATTACTTTGGTGGTTTGGTTTGATTAAGTGATTAAGTAACGATGCGTGTGTAATATGATACAAGCATGGTGGATACGCCGCTGGTACTTCCTATATATAAGTGTTTGTATGGTATTACATATCGTAGCGTTATTTGAATCACTTCAGTTTGAGATATATAACATTTATTACAAATATCATACTTTTCACAATACATTGTTTTACAAGCAACTTATCTTATACAAACTCATTTTACAATGGTTATTCAATTAACCATACATTATTTTCTTATTTATACATATCATCTGATCTTATCATTTTTCAAATGATTTACAAGACAAAGCAAATTACAAGGTTCATGACTAAACATTTTCTCAAACATAAGTCATGAAACCTATTTTCACAAAACCTATGTATCTCACAGGCATTTTTATGCTGACGTACCTATTTTCACATGTGTTTTCAGGAGCTGTTGCATAAGATGATCAAGATACACATAGGCAGACTTGGGCTTTAGTGACAATAAAAGACGCAAGACTAATTAATTATGTTGTATTTCTTTGTTTGTTAAGACATTGTAACACTTTTAATCAATAAAACGAAACTTTAATTTCCGTGGTTGTGAAACATTAATTCTGTTACAACACTCCCCGATGTTTCCGCCACGTTTTGTATGTTCTGCGTGGTCGGGGTGTGACAAGTTGGTAGGGCTACTTAGGTTTGGCACCCTCACACTGTACCAGAGAGGACGGTTGTGAACTAATGACCCAGTCATGCCCAGTGCTTTGATAGGAGCACTGGGGAACGGGCAAAGCATACATCAGGAACCGTCTTGTATCAGAGATATTATCAACATTGTAATCAATGAACGTAACTTCACACTTGGTAGCTAACGTTTTCTTAAAATTATGAACTCACCAGCGTTGTCTGATACACGTGTGTGCATGCTCGCAGGTTATTGATACGTGTGGATGTGGAACTTGCTGTCTGGGATGCTGGAGTGGTCATGGGTCGAGGAACATGGAAACTTGAAACGAGACTAAATGGTTTCATACACTTGGGTTTTAGTTAAACATGTATTATGCTTCCGCTGAACACGGTTTTTGTAACAATGAAAGCTTTTATTTCAAATCTTGTTATGAGTTCAATGTGATTGGTGGCTAGATCCTGGTACGTCACACGCCTCGCGTGGGTTTCCGCATGTGGTATTTTGGGGATGTGACAGTTTGGTATCAGAGCCACTAGTTATAGTGAACTAGGTTTTAAAACGTTTTTAAAAAAACCAGACTATAACAGAACAGCTTCGAAAACCGACCATGACACTCAGCTCCAGACTGCAAGGTTCGTCTCTCGTTTACTCACTATACAACATAACTAGCGAACACTTACATATGATATTGCATGTGATTGCACGTTTAGCACAACAGTATGAATTCATATACTACTTGCATGTGTTACCCTAGAGATTCGTGACCCCTGTTTTGTGATATTCTTTGTTTGACATCTGAGTTTGAGGAACCGTTTGACATGAGTTAGGAGGAACTGAGATGAGCATGCAAATCACAGTATTATTATGGGTGCACACATAATAATAATGTGGGGTGCATGTGAGTCCCAGTGAGGCTTAACAAGTGAAAAAGGGGTTCTGCTCTGTTATTTGATCAATGTGAAACGTAACAAGTCTGTAGGAGTCATAGCAGTGATTGTCTCCTACTCGAACGTGATCCTTTCACTTCTCTCTGAATCCTTACAAATCTTGATGCTATCGAGTATCACCTGAACACCCATCTGAATGTCTAGTGAACTGTGTAGAATATTAGGTGCCAGTACGAACGTCCCTAAGTTGGATGTCGCAGCGTCGAATGATTGGTCTATACCTTTCTCACTCCTCTTCGTTTGCTGGAACTCATGTATTGACGTCTTAGATCTCGAAGTATGATCACTCCTACAACACTCTCGCAACAGACCATGTATCACTCAAACAACTTGTTTCACCGATGGATAAGAGGATGAGCGTAGTACTTTACCGACCCCAGTATTTGGATGACCCCGATTACCGGCAAGGAACTCCAGCAGATTGACTTCAACCAAATCCTCAACCCTAGTCAGTAGCTTATGGGAGTCAACTCTTACGAATTAATCGGGATATAAACGATGGCAATTGACCATGGTGTGGAATGCGTAACTGCCAGCACGATGAGTAGCGCTTTAGGACGTGGCACAGAATGTGACAAGATGAACCCTGTTGGTGAAAGATCGTAGGGCTCCGTTTCAAGCAACGACATTAGAGGCAACAGTCACAGCGGCATCAAGGTACTCGTAATTGTAGCCTACCGTATGGAAACAAGGGTGACTTCGACAAGGATTGACTGTTATTAAGTTAAAATGTCAACAACCAAGGGAACAAAGACAGTATTGGGAATCCGTGTGACCGTAACAACACTGGTAGTGGTGCTTGTGGAAGGGCATCCAGGATTTGCGTGAGCGACGCCAGGCATAATAGCAACATGGTAGCTAGTATAAGTAGCTAACCATTTCGTCTCCGTTCTGTTTAACCCTGATGCTTCCTGAATCTGAACCTGCTATGGGAACGGCTGATGGCAAGACAATTGAAACCTCATATGCTTGTTGGGATGCAAACTCGACCTTGTGGGACAAGTGTTCGACATCGACCTTTCTTCTGCTATTCTTGATGGTGTCGATGCAGTAGTTAGTGTGGATTGGTTATCCAGAGATTGCGCGGATATACCCTGTGAGAAGAAAATTTTGCGTATCCTTCTTCCTAGTGGAAAATCGTTATCTGTTCTAAAAGCGTCAGAGTGGCGCAAAGGTTAGCGCCATTTCGACTATGAAGACCCAGAAGTGTCTACGGAGGGACTACCCGCTACGTTAGCAACCATCACTGATGTTAAGGCTAAGGAAAAGAGGATCGAGGATCCACCAATTGTTCGTGATTCTTCTCGGTGTGCTACCCGAGGAACTTTCAGGTTTACTTCCACAACTGTTAGTCAGTTTGATCTCACGACGGAGGCAGCTCAGATTACTCGTACCCTTACCATCTTGTACTAGGAGGGTTGCAAGAGCTGTCTAATCAACTGCAGGAACTGTTGAACAAGAGTTTGGTCAGACCTAGTTTTTCGCTTTGGGGAGCCCCAGTGATATCCGTGAAGATAAGCCTTTTCGTATGTGTTCTGAATATCAAGAACTTAACAAGGTGACAGTCAAGAACCGTTCATCTCGACCAGGTATTAACAACCTGTTGACCAGTTGCAAGGGTTAAGCTTCTATTCGAAGATTGATTAACGAATTAACTATCATCAGAAGGAAATCCAAGGGAGAGTGTTCCTAGAACGGCATATCGAACGCAATGCGGCCATTGCGACTTTGTATACCATGGCCTTTGGATTAATCAACACACCAGCAGCTTTATGGACCACATGAATCGATCGTGTTTTGATGACGTTTTGAATCACTACCAGGGGAAAGGAACACCATGAACGACACCTGCATTTTGTCCTAGAGCTCCTAGGGGAGGAGCAACTTCATGGGAACTCTACCAAAGTGTGACTTCAGGATTTGGGAGGTACACTTTCTTGGTCACGTAGTCAACAAAGTGGGGATACATGAAGATCTCGCTAAAGACCCTTTCCATCAGATATTGATCGGCACCAAATGGCCCATCGGGGATACAGTGATTCCTTGGTTTCGCTAGATACCATCGCATATTCATCACAGGATTTTTCAAAGATTGCGCTGCTTTAACCTCTTTAGCACAGCAGGGTGTTGTGCTCGTGGAAGACAAAATAGGAGGATGTCTTTTCAGCTTTCGAATCCAAACTCTGCAATACACTGAGCATCATCTTTACCCGAGGGTACGGGTGATTTAGTGGTTTATCATGATGGTTCGAAACAAAGCCTCAGTTACACACTAATACAACATGGGATGGTGATAGCTTACGTAGTAGACTTACTAGAATAATTGCACGAGCCACAACCTGCGGTGGAAACATGGTCTTTGGATTTAAGTTGGAGGCATTACTTGGACGATACCAAATGCTCTACTTAGACCGATCACAAGGGCCTCCCGTGTACCCTTGTTTTGAAAGGAGCCAATCATATGATGGCATCGATGGATGGAATTTTGAATGATTTCGACTATGGAACCTGAATGTGTACGAGCTTGCAACACACTATCGACTCTAACCTACCTAACCAGACTCGCTCTGTTCAAACTGGAGAACTGAAGGAAGAAAATTTTCAAGTTGAACCTATGCGGGGCATGGAGAAGCAACCTTTGGCAGGTCGGATGATATTCGCCACCTCCAGGAACGAGTGTGGATCTCATTATACGGCAACTGTAGGGAACTCGTGTTGAGTAAAACACATTGGCCTCGATACTCTAGTCGTCTGGATTTTAGGATCCATAAATCTTGTACTGGTGATCGGGCATGAAGGCCCACCTAGCTAGGTATGTAAATGATGGTTGACTTGTGGAAAAGTCAAGGTGAAGTATCAGCAACCAGCAACACCGATATAGAAATGAGAACAGACTGCCAGGGATTTTGTTGCTAGTCTACTCACAACTCGAAACAGAAACAATGTCACCTGGGTGATCGTTTATTGTCTAACGTAACCAGCACACTCTCTTGTAATCAAGGAAACTGACTAGTCGTCACAAGCAGTGAATGTTTCTCTAAGAGAGGCGGCTTTTAGGCACGAGGTGCCAACCCCTGTTACCTCTGATTTTGAACTATATATGATTCATGACAGGCAATACACAACACCCTTGCCTCACGTCTAGACATGAGTATTACTTATCACTAAAGGACAACCGAACAGAGTAATGGACCATCCTGATGCACGAACGCATGCTGCGAGCATGTGCGTGGTTGACTTTAGTAAACATTTGGAAGAACACATATCTTTGGGTGAGATCTACTGCAGCCGTTACCATATTAGTATGCATACAGCTCTGTATGAGGCATTGCATGGATGATAGTGCCAATCTCCTTGTTGGGCTAAGGTAAGTGACAACCCAATCACAGGTCCAGGACTTGTACTCGAAACCCTTGGGAAGATTGCTTAGATCGGAAATCGCTTAGCGGCAACGCGTGACCGTCAGGGAAGCTGATAAGCTTAGGAAACAATGGGAGTTCGCTGTAGGCAATCGTATCTTGTTGAAAATCTCACCCTGGGAGGGTGTGGTACACTTGGGAAGCATGGCAAGCTTAATTTACGTTACGTTGAGCTATTCAGAATTCTGGAAAGAATCGGTTACGTTGCCTACAAACTCGAGTTACCCGACGAATTGCGTAACGTGCATGATATCATTTATGTCTCGGATCTAAGGAAGTGTTTGTCCGGTGAAACGCACGTGATACCCTTATTAGAGTCTGAGGCTAATGACAAGTTGCAATTGTTGAGGAATCTACTGAAATCATGGACCAGGACATCAGGATTCGTTAGCATAGTCGAATTCCAATCGTGAGAGTTCGTTGGAACTCAAGACGTGGACCGGAGTTCACGTGGGAACGCAATGATCGAAGTCAGCTCTAGTATCCTCAGTTGTTCAAGCGGTTGTATCAACTTATGATATCATTGGCGAATTTCGGGATGAAATTCCCTTTCAAGTTGGGGATGATGTGGCACCTGAGGAAATCCACTGTCATCCTAGTCTGTCATTTCACTTTTTGAGACAACTTATCAAATTTCGGGACGAAATTTCTTTCAAGTTGTGGATGACGTGACAACCCGAACTTTCAAGGTTAGTGACGTTTAATCTTGTGATCTTAACTTCTCGTTATCCCCCTCCAATGTGTTAAATGTTTTGTGCTGTTATAACCCCGTTAAACCAAACTTAACATATGATAACTCTGTTAAATAACATACACTTATGTTTTTGGCCCGCCTTTATCTCTAAATTACTTTGGGTCGGTCGCAATTATTACTGGGCCGCTACAATCATTAGTCAAACTCGGCCCATCCTTTCCATCTCTTCATATTTACATGAACACAATTGTTATAAGATACAACTTATATTGCAAACCCTAGACTCACACCATACAAGTAACGGCAGCTCCTCCTCATTCGATCGAGTCTTAGGCATCGTTTAGCATTATTCTTAAACGTGACACCATCATTTAAAGGTTAGTGAATCCGTATTGTTAAACCTCGAGTGATCGTTCTTGTTTATGTGTAAGCTTGTAACAACTCGTATCCTAGCAAACTTGATTGATATGATTTAGGAATGTTTTGATGTTGTGTGATTTTACTGTGCCGTGTAACATACATAAAGAATTGAGGGTTGTGTGAGGGATTTGGTGATTGATTGTACTACCTTGATTGAATGATCTTGGCTATACGTAAATTGAAATATATGAACGATCTTGACTAACAGTTAGAATATGATCAGGGTTTTGATGAGTTTTGGAACATAACGATTCACGATGGAGTTAGTAGGATAGACATATATTGTAATGCATTCATGTTAATCGATCTGATGATAATGATGTTAACTTCTTTGATGCTAGAAACTGCCACGATTAGGGTTCTAGGAAAACATGAAATGGTAACTGTTTTGGTTCGACGAAACTTAGTATTTCGTCATACACTTTAATCCGGCAAAACTCAGTGTTTCGTCAAGGCATGTGACGACGAAACATGATTTACGTAGGAGTCTTTCGTCATGATGGTCGTCGACAAAACATGATCATTCGTAGGGGTCTTTCGCCATGTTAGCTGAACGACGAAACATGGATTTCGTCGGGATGCTTTATGAGAACAATCACAGAACAACTAATATAGCGTGTATGGTGTTTGATGTGAGTATTTGGTTACATGATTTCATTTATGCTTGATGATAACACTAGTTGGAAATGAGGAACTTGTATGTAGGTTCATGCTAGTATAGATAACTAATATGTGTGATTAATTGTTTTATCACTTGACGAAACCGGTAACATATGGATGGTTATGACACCATAAGGGTCTGATGTGTTAGGATCGATAACACCAGTTGTGATTGTTATTTCATGATGTCTAAATTGTATGTTAACATGAGGGTTTCTAAACAATAAGGGGGGTCAGTGGGTTGGATAAGTTGGATGTAAAACTGAATTGGATCACACACTCACAGGTATGGGACAACATGGAAGTATTAATGAATTCGGCCACGATCTGAATGTGAAAGTGGGCTAGAGACATTAGTTGCACATGTTTGGACTGGGCCGGTAACTCTTGGGAATAAATGTAATGATTCGATATATATACACTTGTGTAATGATACGATATATATAAACTTGTGTAATGATACGGTATATAATTTGTGAATTAATACAGTACATAGTGTTACGGATATCTGTGTTGCATGATTTCTAGCTATAAGTTGCATGTTCACTAAAACGATAATCAAATCACTTGACATGTATTATGGTGTTATACGAACTAGTGTTGTGATTGGGTATAGGACCCAAATACTTGCTACGACTTGAGAAATTATGTGCGTTCTGTTTATTGTAACCTACGTACTGAATGCAAAGAACACATGTTTTATGTTTACATGAAACTGACTGATCTTGGTAACCACGGTAGGGTTTGGTTGACCAACTTGGAATGGGTAAAGTAACTTAACAATCCGAGCAATCTAAGGTGAGTTCATTCCTCTTGAGCATGCATCCCGGTGGTTGGGCCAGTCATTGGGTATCTCTGAGAGGGATCGGTTTTGGGTAAATCGATTGGGTATTCCTGAGAGGAATACGTCTTGTGGGTAAAATCTGGTATGTTGGATAATACACTCGTCCTAACACTCTTAAGTCCCATCTTTTTGTTACCGGAGAGGTAACCGGGTATTAGTTGGTAGCGCTACTTAGGTTTGGCACCCTCTCCCCATACCGGAGAGGACGGGTGTGAACTAATGACCCAGTTGTTGTGGGTGGTTTTCTGCTCGTATATCCTGACTAATATTCTGACTATGTTTCTTTTGTTGTGATCCGGATACCGGATCAGGATATTGGTAACATCCTAATGCAATATCATGGTAGTAACTAATTAAATCATGTGCAGATTGTTGTAACAAGTCTCTAACGGTCAAGTGGACTTCTTCTCCTTAAGACTCGGGCAAGTTTGTTGAATTATGGACGTTGGAGCCGGAAGACGTGGACTATAACGTTCACAAAGGGAATATTCCATATATCCCGGATTTATAGGCTAGTTATTAGTTTCTTTTTACTATAAATAGATTGATCAGATCAGATAAGAACACACATAATCTCTCGAACTCTCTTTCTTTCTTGCTGCAAAACATTCACAACACACTCACATTTGTACCGAAATCACATTGTAACACTTAGTCGATCCGCATCATATCCTGCACTGTATTCGGATATTTGAAGCAATAAGAAGAACGAGGCAGCTGCGATTGTCAGCTCCCGAGGTTTTATGCTGGTGATCTAGGTTGATCAAGGGCTTTCCTCGTACATCCTGTGTCACCCTTTACATTTTTGCTCATTGTTTGATTGTAGATACAGCTCGATATCCTGAGCCGTATCCTGATAACTGTTTTTGCAAACAACTTAATTAGCATATTTTCTACACACATTCTTAGCACACTACCTCACTTAACTAATTTGATCACTTAATTGCTTCGGTAATTTTTTACCAAAACACCAGTCATCCCCAGTGCTTTGATAGGAGCACTGGGGAACGGGCAAAGCATACATCAGGAGCTGTCTTGTATCTGAGATATTATCAACATTATAATCAATGAACGTAACTACACACTTGGTAACTAACATTTTTTGTAAAACTATGAACTCACCAGCGTTGTCTGATACACATGTGTGCATGCACGCAGGTTATTGATACGTGTGGATGTGGAACTTGCTGTCTGGGATGCTGGAGTAGTCATGGGTCGAGGAACATGGAAACTTGAAATAAGACTAAATGGTTTCATACACTTGGGTTTTAGTTAAACATGTATTATGCTTCCGCTGAACACGATGTATTACATTTAATGTTTTTGTAACAATGAAAGCTTTTATTTCAAATCTTGTTATGAGTTCAATGTGATTGGTGGCTAGATCCTAGTACGTACACGTCTCGTGGGGGTTTCCGCATGTGGTATTTTGGGGGTGTGACATGAGGATCAGGTATCTTGAAGTATATGTATATTCTATGTTAATTACTAACCATTATAACGGTTCTTATGCTGCCAAAGGTGAAAAGTTAATCAAGTACTTAGAAATAGTCAAGAAATTGTTAGATTCTTTTGTTTTTTTCAGTTTAACACAGGTACCTTGGGAAGAGAATGCAGAAGCTGATGCCCTTGCTAATCTTGGATCATCATTGAAGATTCCAGAGGATGTGAAGATACCTATCATCCATTTCTTAACTCCTGCATTTTTTGCTCATTGTTTGATTGTAGATACATCTCTATATCCTGAGCCGTATCCTGATAACTGTTTTTGCAAACAACCTAATTAGCATATTTTCTACACACATTCTTAGCAGACTACCTCACTTAACTAATTTGATCACTTAATTGCTTCGGTAATTTTTTACCAAAATAATTTGGCGCCCACCGTGGGGCAAGTGGTGCTATTTCTACTAAAAGCTTTTGCAAAATCATTAGTTGGTTTTCTATTTTCAAAACTTTTTGCTACACTATTTTCAATGGCCTCGAGATCAAACATGAGCTCTTCCACCATGTCTGCTACAACCTCTGCAACAACTGGTTCGGTGCTTCCACCAACTCCTTCGAGAACCCAAGCCTCTTCACTGCCTCAGGATGTTATCCCCACTCGCAACATTCAGGGATCTGCTCCTGTTTTGGCCTCTAATGAAGAAATTCAAAATTTGTTTGGTAGTGTACAGGAACAAATGAGGCAGCAGCAGGAGACCAACCAGATGCTGATGAGAGAGATACAACTCTTGAAATCCAGCTCAAACAGGCCCGCTGAGGATACTGTCACTCCCTTGCAACCCAGAGCTTTGAACTTCAGTTCTGCAGTATATACTGAGGATAACAGGGGGAATATTGTGCCTAGCCATTCCCAGAATCATACCCCCGAGATACCCTCTTCAGTCAGGGTGTCAACTGTGAGAAGCTCAGGATATGGCCAGAATCCTCAGACTAGTAACGTATCTAATAATAATAATACTCTTGCTACTAATGGTATTGGATCTTTACAGGATCCAGGTGTGACATCGGCATTTTCTAGGGAGCTTCAGAAATTGAAGGATATGATATCCAGTGTACCTGGGGTGGTCCAACCAATTCCAGAAGTGTCCCAAGACAGCCACAGGATGTCCCGGTTTGCATATCCTATTTGTGATGCTGAAATCCCAAAAAGACTTCAGACTCCCAACATGAAGCTCTATGACGGAACTACGGATCTTGAAGAGCATATTGCCCAATATAGGGAAAGGATGGAAATCAACCCTATCCCTCAGGATCTCAAGGAAGCATGCCTATGCAAGGGTTTTGATTCTACCTTAACAGGATCAGCCTTGAAATGGCTCTTAAACATTCCTCCTCACTCAATTACATCATTTGCTCATTTAGTGAATTTATTTAATAGTCAATCCCTCAGGATCTCAAGGAAGCATGCCTATGCAAGGGTTTTGATTCTACCTTAACAGGATCAGCCTTGAAATGGCTCTTAAACATTCCTCCTCACTCAATTACATCATTTGCTCATTTAGTGAATTTATTTAATAGTCAATTTTCTTGCAGTCGAAGTTTTGAGAAACTAACCAGTGATCTTTACAGGATAACTCAAGGACCTCAGGAGTCCTTGAGGGATTACGTGAACAAGTTTAGTAGGGAATCCTTAGATATCCCACATCTTGATGTTGCAACAGCTGTGCAGGCTTTCAAGATGGGGTTGCAAAAAGATTCTCAATTTACCAGGATCTTGTAATGAATCCCTGCAGGAATCTGAATGAAGCTCGGAACAGGGCTTTAAGATATATTCGGCTAGAGGATGAGAAAAAGATGCAAGAGAGGATGAATTCATCCATAACCTATGAGTCAACCAATAGGAAATCAGAATCCTCGTACAAACCATATCGCTCCAAGCCATATGGCAGAAGTGACAGCAAGAAAGTGAATGTTGTTGAAGACGAGGATCTTGAGGAGTATCCTGAATTATCTGAGTATTTTTTTCTGTTAACATACCTGAACTAATGTATGCTATGCAGGGTTTAGGAGACAAAGCAAGGTGGCCCTGGAAGAATCAACAAAAAGCTGATTGGAAGGATAAGTCTAAATGGTGTGCCTTCCATGAGGATTTCGAATATGTTACTGAGGATTGCGTTGCTCTGAGGAAAGAAATAAGCTATCTCTTGAGCAAGGGATATCTGAAGGATCTCCTAGGAAGAAAGAAGAATAAGGGTCAGGTACTGAAAAGGATCCTGAATGAGCAGCATCACCTCCTGCGGACGCAAAGATAATTAATTTCATTTCAGGAGGATCCGACATTTGTGGGACTTCATATTATGCGGCCAAGAGACATGCAAAGGAGGCTAAGGTCGAGAGAGGAGATATGCCAACCAGGATGACGACCCTTACAACTGATAAAGTGATCACCTTCGACAGTGATGACAAGGATACTGTCCAGGATCCTCACCATGATGCTCTTGTAATAACGTTATATGTGGCTAACCATTTTGTACGCAGGATACTGATGGATAATGGAAGCTCCGTCAACATAATACAACTAGAGACGTTGAAGA
Organism: Helianthus tuberosus; assembly: GCA_030545235.1. Lineage (NCBI taxonomy): Eukaryota > Viridiplantae > Streptophyta > Magnoliopsida > Asterales > Asteraceae > Helianthus > Helianthus tuberosus. Next base: position 46,991,152 of record CM060427.1, on the reverse strand, counting down.
GGATGAATGTATCCCCAATGGATATCACTTCGAAGTCCACTGTACTTGTTGGGTTCAGTGGAGAGGCTAGAAATACAGTGGGAGAAATAAAGTTACCAGTGTATGTTGAAGGGGTCAACTCAATGCAACGCTTTTGTGTGATAGACTCCTTATCCTGCTATAATATTATATTGGGTAGGCCTTGGATCCATGATATGAAAGTTGTGCCATCAACCTATCATCAATGCATCAAGATCCCTACTCCTTGGGGGGTTGTCAAGGTGGATAGTATTGGCCAACGATAGCAATTAAAGATGCGAGCCTAGGATATCGATGAAATCCTCATCCAAGCCTAGTGCAGCATAGCAATTAAAGATGCGAGCCCAGGATATCGTGGAGGCTTTAGAGCAGGATGTAAAGAAAATTATCCTGGATCAGAATAATCCAGATATCTCGGTGCTCGTAGGAACCAATATCCCTCAGGATATTGAGGATCAGTTGACTAACTTTTTGAAATGCAGGATGTCAACATTCGCGTGGAAGCACGAGGATATGACAGATATTTCCAAGGATATTATAACTCATAAGCTCGGTATTGACAGGTCATTCAAGCCTGTCCAACAAAAGAGAAGGAAGTTTGCTCCGGAACGAAATATGATTATTCAGGAAGAAGTAGAGAGGTTATTGAAATCCAAAATGATCAGGGAGGTCAAGTTTCCAAGATGGCTAGCAAATGTAGTTGTGGTACAGAAGAAAAATGGGAAATTGAGAGTTTGTGTAGATTACACAGACTTGAACAAAGCTTGTCCCAAAGACCCATTTCCTCTTCCTCATATTGACTCAATGGTGGATGCTACTGCCGGCCATGAGATGTTAACCTTCATGGATGGATCCTCAGGATTTCAGCAGATCCAAATGGAACCTTCGGACCAGGAGGATACTTCTTTCATGGCACCAACAGGTATTTATTGTTATACTGCTATGCCCTTTGGTTTGAAAAATGTAGGTGCAACATACCAAAGATTGGTAAACATGATGTTTAAAGACAAGCTGGGGGACACCATGGAGGTGTACATCGATGACATGGTAGTGAAATCTAAGAAGGCTGAGTATCACCTCCAGGATATTAAGGGAGCATTTGATATCCTGGATCAATATAACATGAAGCTAAATCCTGCCAAGTGCCATTTTGGAGTTGGAGCAGGAAAGTTTTTAGGATATATGGTGACTAAAAGAGGGATAGAAGCGAGCCCAGAACAGATCAAAGCCATCTTGGATATCAAGTCACCTTCCAATATGAAGGATGTTCAAAGACTGACGGGACGAGTAGCAGCATTAAACAGATTTATTTCAAGATCCTCAGAAAAATGCAAGGAATTTTATGATATCCTGAAGAAGAATAAGAAGTTCGAATGGGGAGAGAAGCATGAAGCAGCCTTGCAGGAATTGAAGCAGTATCTTTCAACTGCACCTCGATTGATGAAGCCTGAGTATGGTGAACCATTATCCCTGTATCTTGCAGTATCAGGGAATGCAGTAAGTGTTGTCCTTGTAAAGGATCATGAAGGTCAGTAGTATCATGTCTATTATGTTAGTAAAAGTTTACTAGATGCTGAAACTAGATATTATCATTTAGAAAAATTAATATTAGCCCTAGTTATGGCATCAACAAAGCTCAGACATTACTTTGAAACACATAGGATTCATGTTAAAACTAACTATCCAGTTAAAAATGTGCTTAGGAAGCCCGAGATGTCAGGTAGGATGGCTAAGTGGTCAGTGAAATTAAGTGCCTATGATCTAATATATGAACCTAGAAATGCCATAAAGTCTCAGGCTCTAGCTGACTTTGTGGCTGATTTCAGTAGTGATATTCAAAGTGAAGTAGACCTAGAAGTACAACAGCTAGGAGAAAATGTAGAATCCTGGACATTATATACTGATGGTGCATCTAATGTAAGAGGTGTAGGTTTGGGTATACTACTAAAATCGCCACAGGGGGACATATTACCCCAGGCTATTAGATGTGAGTTTCCTGCCACTAATAATGAAGCAGAATATGAAGCTTTAATTGCAGGATTAGAATTGGCTAAGAGCATGAATATCAAGGGTTTACAAGTATTTGTTGATTCCTTGTTAATTACTAATCATTTTAATGGGACCTATGCAGTTAAAGGTGAGAAGTTGATCGAGTATCTCGAAATTCTCAAAAATTAGCAGGATATTTCGATGTTTTTACACTTGAACAGGTACCGAGAGAGGATAATGCTGAAGCTGATGCCTTGGAAAATCTAGGTTCATCAGTCAGGATACTGGAGGGAACCTAAATACCAATATTACATATTCTGTATCCTACGACGGATCTTCTCAAATCTCAGGATAAGGAAGTAGTAAGTATTCAGGATCCTGATGATGAGCATCCCGAGGAGGATCCTAAGTCCTGGACGGCTCCAATCATGAGATATCTCAAGGAAGGATACATCCCGAAGGATGAAAATCCTAAGGCCTTTAGAATGAAGGTATCACGATTCACTATCATAAATAATGTTTTGTACAAGAAATCTCTTGCAGGACCATATCTGAGGTGCTTGGAGGATCCCGAAACCAAAGAAGTGCTTCAGGATATACACGAAGGGGATTGTGGTAACCATACTGGGGGCAGGTCGTTATTCACGAAGGTATTAAGAACAGGATACTATTGGCCAACGATGAGGAAAGATGCTGCAGAATATGTTCGAAGATGTGATGCATGTCAAAGACACAGTAATATATTACATCAGCCTGCTGAACCACTGTATTTATTGTTTCCCCTTGGCCATTCATGAAGTGGGGGATGGACATAGTAGGAAAATTGCCCAAAGCTCCAGGAGGAAAAGTCTTTATGCTGGCAATGACTGACTATTTTTCTAAATGGGTTGAAGCTGAAGCATTTGTTCAAGTTAGAGACCAAGAAGTAGTATCCTTCATAAAAAGGAATATCCTGACCAGGTTTGGGGTGCCGGCCGAGATAATTTGTGACAATGGTTCTCAGTTTATAAGTAAGAGGACTACTGACTTTTGCAAGAGTTGGGGAATCAAAATGATCACATCTACTCCAGTACATCCTCAAGCAAATGAACAAGCAGAATCCTCGAACTAGATAATTGTCAACAACTTGAAGAAAAGACTTGGGGCTAAGAAGGGGAGATGGGCAGAAGAATTACCCTTTGTTTTATGGGCTGATAGAATGACAGTAAAAAGTGCAACTGGCCAAACTCCATTCTCCTTAGTATTTGGAGCAGAAGCGGTGATCCCAACAGAAATGGTGATACCTACAGCAAGATCTAATCTCTGGGATCCTGAGCAGAATCATGAAGCTCTGTGTCAAGAATTGGACACTATTGATGAGACAAGACAAGTAGCAAAGCTAGGGATGGCAGCATATCAACAGAGGATATCCAGAGCATATAACAAGAATATAAGAACTAGAAGGTTTCAGGTTGGAGATTGGGTATTAAGAAAGGCTTTTCAGAATATTACTAATCCTCCTGATGGAAAGTTAGCTCCAAAATAGGAAGGACCTTATGAGATTGAATCAGAATCAGGGAAAGGAGCATACCGACTCAAGAATATGGAGGGGGATATGCTACCAAGATCCTGGAATGCTATACACCTAAAGCTCTATTTCAAGTGAGTTTATCCAACAAGATCCTCATCAACAACTTGAAGAAAAAGCTTGGATCCAAGAAAGGGAAATGGGCAGAAGAGTTAACATATGTGTTATGGGCTGATAGAACAACTCTCAAGAATGCTACTGGTCAAACTCTATTCTCTTTAGTTTTTGGGGTTGAATCTGTGATCCCTACAGAAATGGTAGTCCCTACTACAAGAACAAGCATCCGTGATCCTGAAGGAAATGCTAAAAAGTTGGCCCAAGACCTGGATACCATAGAAGAACTCAGGGATTTGGAAATGATAAGGTTGGCTAGCTTTCAACAAAGAATGGCTGGAGCTTACAACAAGAATATCAGGATCAGGAAGTTTCAAGTTAGTGACATGGTAATAAGGAAGGCATTCCAGAATACCACAAATCCTTCTGATGGCAAGCCATCACCAAAATGGGAAGGCCCCTATCTAATTGAAGCTGAAGCAGGAAAGGGGCATATCGTTTGTTGACAATGGATGGTGACCTCTTACCAAGAGCTTGGAATGCTGTTCATCTAAATAAGTATTTCATTTAAGAAGGATTAAGGATCCTTAGATATCTTGATACTCTGTTCATGTTTAAGGATCCTCAGAGGATATATGATCCTCATTCTGGTAATGTTTTGCATATTATTTCATTAATTCTTAATTTTATTTATTATGAGGAAAGGATGTTAGATTGATAACATCCATTTTCATCAAGCTTTAAGTTTTGCAGAATTCTTTGCAAAGTATCAATGGGTTGGCCACATCTCCAAAGTTTTTGGGCTTGTCCCCAGTCTAAGGTATCCATTACTTTCTACGGCTTAAAGGTCTTCACCTTTCACACGAATTGGGTTTTGACACCCTCTCCAGTATCCAAGTATAGTTCGAGGCAATGGGACCAGTACCCGCTTTAGAGGCTGACAATTTCATTGTTGGCTATATGCAGGATCCTAAGTATAATGGTAGACGTACCATACATCCGTTCCTAAGGTTTTTTACATTTTAATGTTAGCTAATGTTTTGGCATTTTCATGTCACTCACGTTGGAATAGTCGCTAGATTGGGCCATACTCCAGTTTACATAAGTATAATTGGGCTTATCCCCAGTTTGTTGGGCTTGTCCCCAGTTTTTTGGGCTTGTCCCCAGTTTGTTGGGCTTGTCCCCAGTTTATTGGGCTTGTCCCTAGCTTGTTGGGCTTGTCCCCAGTAACTAATGATTCTTTCATTTGATATTTGGCTTAGTCCCAAGTTGTGTATTGTTACAGGTTCACAAAGCTGAACAACTAAAGATCCCGGATCCTAAATTTCTACTAATTCCTATGTCCTGTTAACATAATTGTAAGTGTTAAGGATTCATAATCCTAACTTGGATTCACTGGTATGATCCTTCATTTGCTTTTCTTTTATTTTTGGTTTATTAATGTTACCCTTAACCTTTGACAACAGGATATGTAATCCTTGATCATATAATTTTCAATCTTTTGAAGAATTTGTTTTGACATAAACTTAGTATTCTTTTTAACAACTTAAGATTTTTCAAGTTTTATGGAACAAGGTTAATCAATAGGAATTCAACATAACAAAATCTCAAACATAAAACAAATATGTAACACCAAACATAGTCAAAAGTTTAAAGTTTTATTTATTTAAAAACCCTTTGAAAGGTTGTCAAAATTGCCTACCCAAGTTTCTACCAGCAAAACGTGGCCCGTCCACTTGGGTTGGCAAAGGGTGTCCATGCTAACAGTTCAGAAAGTGCAGGAAATAAAAGACGAGAGGCACTAAAGGCTTCATCCTCCACAAACAGAAGGATCCATCCACCTTTGCTACCCCCTACTATTCAAAGGATCAGTGATCCTTAACCCTAAAACTACTGTTTAGTTACAACCCCAAATTGTTTGAAACAAAAACACCATAAACCAAAAACAACCACAAATCCTAAAAATTGGGCTCTAGCCTCATCTATATTATCCATCATCGCCTATTTGTTGCAGCCTACACCTTGGCCGCCTCATCCACATTGGCTTCACCACTGCCACCCACCGTTGCCGCATCCTCAGGATCCTTGCTACCGCTCCCACCAGCCTCTATAGTCAGCACCTCCTTAGGCTCCTTGTCATCCCCAAGCTCGTGCAGCCTTTGTCTCCAAGCAGCAATGTGCCATTCAGCCCTGTTGAAAAAAGGAGCAGCAACCTCTCTAGCCATCCGGAGCTTGATCTTGAGGATCACAATAGCAGTAGAGTTTTTGGCCTCATCTATGATCTCCAGTCGCTCCTTATTAGCAGTCTTTTCGGCCATGAGGATTCGCTTCTCCAAGCCTTTATTCTCCTTCTCCAGGCGGGAGATCCTTTTATCCTTAGCAGCTGCAAATAGTTTGGAGGTCCAGGATACGCTCCTCCGCATTAGCTAGGTGTTGGCCATGAAGGATTTGGATCTCAGCAAATTTCTGCAAGCAAAGGATACATTATTCAGAATCAGTGATCCTTAGACAGGATACATGATACGTTATCCTTACCTCGGAGACGGCTTCATGGAGTTGTTGCTCAATCAGGGGGAGATCACCGGAAGGTTAACTAGGCTTCTTCCTTTTGCTTCCTGCTTTGGCCCGGGTGGTTGTGCCTTTGACCTCGGGGATGCTTTGGCTTGCGGCCAACTCGTTTTTGATGGACTTGGGGGAGACGATGCCTTCAATGTCACTCACTCCGAACTGGGAGGCCGACTTGGATGACTTAGCAGCACTTACCAACACATAAAATAGATAAGTATTCGTAATTTATTCTTTGTCAAATATTTATATATGTATATGGATACTTACTTCACATGGTGTAGGAGGTTGAGGAAGATTCTTCTGAATCCTTAATCCTTGGCTGGTATGTCTTGATACTTGAATCCAGGTTCCAGAAAGCGGCAACTCTTTCAGGTGTGGCAGGTGTGTCTGTTAGAGATGTTAAGCTGACAGTTGCATAAACAAAAAAACATAAGCATCAGTTATCCTCTTCAGAAAGAAAGGAGAATTTTCTGTGGCCCTAGCCTAATGATCTTATATCCTACCCTTCAAGTTCCATTTTTTAGGAAGATGATTCCTATTAGGAATGGAATCTCTCGTAAGAAAAAAGAACTCGTTTCTTCAGTTGGTATCATTCTTGGTAACTTTCAGGAGAGGATGTAGGTATTGAGGCTTGGCTTTGAACAGATAACGGTGGGATCCATGGCTGACCAATTGTATAGGTGATTGAGCTCGGTAAAACCAAGGTCAATGCCTCCTTTAGCAATGATGTGTTCAAGGGTGTAGAGAACCCTCCACAACATGGGCATGGCTTGGCTATAACAGAGGCCAGTGAAGGTAAACAGAATTTGGGTGAAAGCTGGAAAAGGATATGAGAATCCAAATTGAAAAGGGGCAGCAGGAAAGCACACCCAGGTGACGGAAGTGCAGTCACTTTTCATGGTGGAATCAAAGGCTTTGAAGATGGCACCCATTGGAAAGTGTTGGTTCATCTGGTCGATTTCAGGATCGGTGAATCTACAGAGCTCATGGGATGGTTCCTTTAGAAGATTTTGGCTTTTAGGGGGACTGTTTTTCTCTTGATCCTTGTTTGGTGAGACTGGAGTCATAGTTCTTGTCATGATAAGATGGAGAAGAGAAGAAGAATAGATAAAGGATGAAAGAGAAGGGAAGAGAGAATACCTTGAGACCTCTGGCTTGTGGTTTTAAATTGCAAAGATCAGGTTTTTAATGTAGAATTCATCCCTATCTCTTTCCTATATATAATGATGGTTGTTGCAGGAGGAGTCTTATTGGTGACGTCAGACCTGTAACGGCTAGTCCGCTTACAACGGCTATTTTCCTGGCGATGAGTATTCAGAACCAACAAAAATATGACTCATTTAGTTACAACTTATTCCTCATATTTTGGGGGCAATTGTTAGGGCATGGACTTTATGCTAAGGATCATCCATCTTGAGACTGGGCTTGGATCACGGATCCTTAATGGATAATGCAGGGAGTCTGAGGATCAAGGATCCTTACTAATGTTTATGTTTTTAACAATTGTTCCTTGTGTGTTTAGTTTACGTTTGCAGGGATTATGTGAGCTAAGTCAACACGAGAATATCGGAGGAATATGCTATTTTTGGGACGTGCAAAGGAGTCATGACCGTTAAGGGGATCATGGGAAGGCTTGCATGATCTTCAAGTTAGTTACTAGGATATTTTTTTGATCATTTAAGGGGTTAACAAGCTCATTTTAGAAACACACACTTTCACATTAGCAATTCATTGTATTGAGCTTGTTGACTTCCAAAGTTGTAAACTTTCTTGTTCAATATAGTTGATAGTGATAGTTTTCACTATCCGAGGTTTTTTATGCCGGAGATCACTCATTGATCAAGGGCTTTTTCCTCGTATAAATCCTTGTGTTCATTGTCATTTCCTTTTGATAATTGTTCATATATTTATTCATCTAATCAAGCATCCAACCTCACAAAAATCAGATTTGGTTACATTATCCTTGTTGTGATTTTTGACCAAAACAATTTAAAGGAGGAATGAAATTCAAAAAACACAGTATTATCTGAACAAAATTGTTGGACCGATAAGAGATTTTGTTTAAGTTGGGGCACATGAAGAATGTTATTTCGAGTAAATGTTTTGTTAGGGGAATAATATTTTGACGAACCAATATGACAAATAGGAAGAGGATTACCATCGCAAACATGAAGAGAATTGCTACCAAAGTAAGCTTCAGAGTTATCCAAACTTGTAAGATCGGGAGTAGCATAGCCATTTGCACCTGTATCGAGTTTCCAAAGGGGCTTGTTGTAGACCCAGTTTCAGAGAAGGCAGCATAGTTCGCCTGAGAAGAATCACGGGCTGAAGTAGACTGATTTGGACATTGAGCAGGAATGTGCCCTATACCGCAACGATTGCAGTGAACATAGACGGTATTTTGAGTGGATGCCCAAGAAAACTGTGAGTTTCGGTTCTGATTCTGTGATCCATGGTATTCATCACGACCTCTTGTGTTTGCACCACGTGAGTTACCATGATAGTTTCCACGTCTGTTGTTGCGAGAATTGTTTTGTGAGCGGTTGGAAAAATAAGCTTGTGGTTGGTGGCTGGCCTGGGTGATCAGAGGGCTGAGTTGGTACCCAAGAAGAGCAGCTAGTTGTTGTAAAGTAGTGAGTGTGAGGCTGTTTTGAGGAAGAGGTAGTATACCTGCCAAGGGGGAAGGCAGACCCGCGGGTTGAGCAGTAGCAGAAAAACCTACAGTGGGTTTGAAACCTTTCACTTGATCATAAATTCATGGTCACTGAGAAGACCATGTAATTCGTTAAAGGTGATTGGTGGAGAGCGAGCAAGGAGGTTACTTTTGAGGCCATTGTATACTGCACGCAGACCTGAAAGTACTAACATAGTGACATCCTTGTCCTTGAATGGTTCCCCAATGTTGGCTAGAGCCGTGGCATATTCTTGGGCACGGGTGAGATAGGCGGCTGACATCTCGTCAGGCGTCATCTCGATTTTTAGCAGCTGGGTTTTAAGGATGTATTCCCTTGACGAGTTGTGTGGTGCATAAGCCCATTCCAAAGAGAGCCAGAGGTCATGAGAGGTTTCACCGTAAACATGCTGAAAGGAAGATTCAGAGATGGTGGAAATTATGACCATGCGAACATGAGCATCATTCGTGATCCAATTAGAGTGGCTCAGATTATCCATTGCTGCGGTTTCGGTAGTGGCAGAAGTTCGTGGTGGCGGGCAGTGTATGGTCCCCTCAACATAGCCAAAGAGGTGATTGGTGATCAGAAAGGGTGGATCATGTTCTTCCAGAAGCCATAATTTATAGGGGTAAGTTTAAAGGAAAATTTATGGGAGTTGTGTACTGTTTTCTCAGCAGTGGTGAAGGCATTGATCATTGCCATGGAGCCGGCTGGGTGATGGTTAATTGGAAAAGAGCAGCCTGTTGGTGGCGGCAGAAGGGGAGGGGAGGTCTGTCGGCTGTTGTGTTTTTTGGGTTAAGAAAAAAAAGAAAAAAAAAATAGTAAGGCTGTGATACCAAATTGAATCACAGAATTCTTGTATTATAAATAGTGAATGATTGACTCAATACCAACAATCCTATATATAGGACATAAGGAAATAAGGAAACATAATCAAAGGAAATAAAATATGAAAAATTAAATCAATCTAAATTAATCTAAATGATTTGATTCCTGAAATCTCTCTGTCTATCATGTTATGAGAGAGGTTTCAAAAGAAACGACGGCTGCTGGAAAATGGGCAAAACTGGAGAGTTTGTATATGACGAAGTCTTTGGCAAATAGATTATACCTCAGGAAGCAATTATACAAATTCCATATGGCATCAAGTAAGTCGTTAGAGGATCATACTGATGAGTTTCATAAATTGGTACTCGCTTTTGAAAACATAGATGTTTCTTAGATGATGAAGATCTGGATATCATCTTGCTAGAATCAGTACCTCAGTCTTATGAACATTTCATAGATACATTGATGCATGGAAGATAATCTCTCTCCATGGATGAGGTATTGGCTATAATGAACTCCAAGGAGTTGAAGAAGAGGTCTGATGTACAGGAAGATGCATGTGATGTGTTGTATGTAAGAGGAAGGTCTGAACAAATAAGTTCCAAGTCTAAAGACCCTATAAGATCAAAATCTAAGTTTAAAAGAATATCTTACATTTGTATTTCTGATAAAAATTTTAAAAGGGATTTCCTGGAAAGAAAGAAAAAGAATGGAGATGGAAATTCTAGAGCGGCATAGGAATTCCGCATCAAAAGGTTTATCTGATGGTTTTGATACTGCTGATGTTTTAGTAGTATCTGAAGATGTAATAGGCCATGAATGGGTCATGGATTTAGGTTGCTTATTCCATATGACCCCAAACAAAGAACTTTTCCAATATGTAAAGTTCAAAGACTTGGGGACAATGAAATTAGGTAATGACAGACCATGTAAAATACTTGGGTATGGTTCAGTCTTGTTTAGGCTTGATAATGGGACTAAAGTAGAGATATAAGGTGTTAAGTATATTCTAGAGTTAGAGAAGAATTTGATTTCCTTAGGAATTTTTGAGAAGGCAGGATACCATGTTAGTCTAAAAGATGGTAAAGCAAAGGTAATAAACGGTTCTTTGGTTAAGTTGTTTGGAAAAAAAGGGAAAATAACATCTATCTCTTAGATGGAAAACTGATTTTGGGTTCTGCATTTGTAGCAACTAGGAAGAATGAAATTACTAACGAAAGATGGAATCAAATGTAAGATTAAATATATTATGGTGTTGTATTTAATCTAGTAGCCATTATAATCATTTATATTATATAGATCAAAATATATAACAACCTATTAAATAATTAGTTGGTAATTGTTGATGGACCAAATTACCCTTGTTAACTAATTGGGTTTCCTCTTGGGTGCATATATAAGGAGACTAATGTAGAGGTTAAAAGATTAGACAACCTAATTATTCATAACATCAATCTCGCCCCCCTCTCTCTCTCTCAAACGAACACACTATTCGGTTTTCATCACCATCATTAGATTGCACCCTAAGGAGGAATCAGATCATCTTGATAAGCATGTCAAACTCGATGGTTGCATCTCTTACTAGATTCTCTGCTGGCCTGTTTGCAATCACGGGTATGTTTTCATGTTTTCCATTATGTTCAAAAAGAACTGATCAACATGTGGTATCAGAGCATATGTTGATAAATTAGTTCTATTTTCGTATCCATTATTCTGGGATTGAAATCTGGAAAACAGAATTTTTGAAAACCTAATAAAATTCACAACCGTTTTCGAGTCACATGTCACGAAATCACTGTTTTTGGGAAAAAGAATGTTAATCGTTGACTCGAAATTAAAAGGGTAAACTTAATTGCCCAAAATCTGTATAAAAACATTAAAATTCAGGTTTAGGGTTCCAGAAATTTGGTTTTAATTTTTAGGGTTCATCATGTGTACTTAGGAAAATTTGAAAATCCTTTATGTTTTGGAATGCAATTAGGATTATTAAGTGTTTTTCCTGTTTTGATCCAATTTTATTTTTTAAGTTTTTTCGAAAACTGTTAATTGATAATCAGATTATATTTTGAAATATTTTGATAAAATTAGATCAGCACTAAAACAGGAAACTCTATCTCACAATCCCTAATAATTCGAATTTTCAAACTTATCTCCACTAACAGCTGTTGATAAGCAGATTTCGAGACTTGGAAAATAAGTTTCGAGATTAGATGGTTTCGACTAAGGTTCCGACTGAGAATCCTACTCGAAATCTCACAAAAATTCGAGGACAACTGAGATTGCGACTAAGTTTTTGACTCGCAATCAGGTTGTTGCGACTGAGAAAGACTATTGTTTTGATTTCGACTGGGGTTTATCACTCAAAACCTCATAAGTCACTCGAAATCTCATTAAGGCATTAGTCTTCATCACTCGAAACCTCGAGATTTCGAGTGAGGTTGCTACTGGCATTAGTGACCCGAAATCACCGTAGATGTCGAAACCCCACCTAGAAGTCGAAATCTCATCAACATCTCTACATCATTAAGGGACTCGAAATCTCATTAGGATTTCGAGATTAAAAGGCCACTTGAAATCATAAAGAAACTCATAATGAGTCGAAATCTTACCCAAAACCTTACTCGAGATCTCACTCGAAATCTCAAATGAACTCGAGATTTCATAACCAAATCAAGATCTCACTCGAAATCTCATTAATTTATCAACTGTTATTAAATAATTGGTTTTTGCAAATACTTAAGTTAATCAGAGTCATAATTTTCGCAAAAACCAAAATAGCTTAACTTGAATGAGCTTTTGATGTATCATTTCTGGCCAAAACTGATTTGATGCATCTATTTATTGTTCAAGTATTATTAGGGGTATAAACAAAACTAGAGGCTCGAGAGCTACTCGTGATCGGCTCGGTTAATAGCTCGAACGAGCCGAGCCTTAACGAGCCTGAGCCCGAGCTCGAGCCTGAAATAGAGTTCGTTTTGTTATCGAGCCCGAGCTCGAGCCTGAAATACAAAGCTTGTTTAGGCTCGCGAGCCTAAACGAGCCCATACAAAATTTTAATTTTTTATATATAATATATTAATAATAATGATAACATTGATGAGCCGAGCTTTGCTTGTTTAAGTGATGTTGAAGTGAGCTCGAGCCGATCTTTTAGCTCGTTTAAGATTGTTCTCAAAATAGTTCGAGCCGAGTCGAGCCGAGCTCGAGCTCAAAGAAGTAGGCTCAAATCGAGCTTCATATAAACCTAACGAGCCGAGCTCGAGCCTGGTCGAGCTCGGGCTCGGCCCCGCTCGTTTACACCCCTAAGTATTATAAAAGCTATGTTGAGTATGCATTACAAACATGAATGTCTTATTTCTTGCCAAAGCTGATTAAATTCATTTATATCAAGCATACTTAACAAGTGCATAACTAAAGTGATTGTCTCATTTCTGGCCAAAACTGATTTGATGCATCTATTTATTGTTCATGTATTATAAAAGCTATGTTGACTATGCATTGCAAACGTGAATGTCTTATTTCTTGCCAAAGCTGATTTAATTCATTTACATCCAGTATACTTAACAAGTGCATAACTAAAGTGATTGTCTCATTTCTGACGAAAGCTGATTTGTCACGATCACTTTGCACACATGCTTAAATGATTACACTTATGGCCAAAGCTGATTTGCCTTCATTTAAATAGAATTTTAACTAAGTCTATTATTTTGATGTTAGTAATAGACAATAACATAACTTCATTGTCACACCCTCAAATTCCACATGCGGAGTATTACCGCGAGGAGTGCGACTGTCCAAAATCCAGCCACGAATTATTTTGAACCATTTGCGAAACTTTGTAAATTGTTATTGAAAAAACAAGTAGTGACTTAATTTTTTTCAAATTTTCAATAATATGATTTAAGTTTGTAGCGGAAATAAAAGATAATCCCCTTTGCAGTTTGAAACCACAATTTAGATGAATGTACAAAACATACCACTTACACACTCCATCCGTTTGCATTGTCCGTCCGTAGTTGTTCCTAAAAACCTGCAAACATGCAGTAGGGTGTCAACATAAAGTTGGCGAGTTCACAGTTTTCGAAAAGGATTTCTCATTTTATCCCAAAAACATCATTTTATGAAGTTACCATGTTATTAAAACATGCCATGGGGAGCTACCCCATATATGAACCACTAAACTGTGTAGTACAAAAACTTTGACGTAATTGTTATTTTTCCCTTTGGTCAATGTCTACCCCATTGACCAGATTCCAGATAAAAGTTCACCCCCGTCCTCTTCCTAGGCACGGTGTGAGGATGTCAAACCTAATAGCGTTATCAACTAATATCCCGTTCGCCTCGAACGACGAATTATCGGTATAAATGTAAAGGGACTTTCATGGTAGAGTTTCTTTTAGTATGAAGTTCCCAAACCACTGGGAATACATGTTTTATAAGTATCGTTAAATTATCAAACCGTTAACTCGGTATATGAAGTTCCCAAACCATCGGAATACATGCTTTAGTTTTAGTGTGAACTCACCTTTGCTTTGCTCGGTAGATAAAGCGTTCGTCCTAAGTTGGTCAACCACGTCCTATTATGGTTACCAGTTATTAGGACAATATACAAGTAATCACGTATGTTCGTACACATATCTAATCAAGTAGTGTTCAAGTTACACGTTATATGTTTACCCGCCACAAAAATCATCACAGTTAATCATGGTTCAAATGGTACTGTTACAAGTGTGCAGTTAAACAGGTACACGCGCTTTTACTAGTGTGCGGCCCACTGGAGTGTGCGGCCTACTAAGGTTGAGGCCCAAATTGAAGTGTGCGGCCTAACCATGAATGTGCGGCACACATGAGGGACTGTGGAACACTTTGGAGTGTGCGGCCTCCTCAGGTGTGTGGTCATGCAATATTGGGTTGTACACTGTGCATCAGTTCTTGTACATTTAACAGAAGTGCGACCTAGCTTTATGTACTTATACATTGTGCCTTAACGGTCGCACACTTAGGAGTGTGCGACAAAGTTAACACTACAAGAATGGGAGGCCATTAGCGGCGACACCATTAGCGGCGACAGGCCTAATGTCGCCGCTATTGGTCGATCCGCGTCACAGACCCTGAGACCAAACCCCAGCCGTTGATCAAAATCTAGATCTAACGGTTGGGGATTTAACAGATAGTAGCGGAGACAATATATGGGCAATAGCGGCGACACGTCGTCTCCGCTAAAAGTATATGTCGAAACTTTAAACCCTAGCCACACAAACCTTATCTCTTTTCCACACTTTAGTGGCGTCAGATATCAATACCGGCGACACTGTGTCGCCGCTAATGATTAACACATATCAGTCCCATATCGGCGCGAATTTCTCCCTCCTCCTTCACTTTACCCCCAAAAAACTTCACTCTACCGCCGGTTAGATGCGATTTTTGCCCAAATTGGTTAGTTAAACTTTGTTTTTGTTAAATTACTTCTTTATTTTGTTATATACACGTTATAGGCTTTAATTTTTGTGTTTATGGAAGAGAAATCGGATCATCACCATCATTTCTCCAATCACCACCATCACTTCTCCGGTCACCAACTCGTCTCCGCGGTCTACTTCTCTTTGAAACTTGAAAATACGGTTAGTTTTATATGTATATTTTTTTCAAAGTTTAGAAAATACGGATAGTTTTATATGTATGTCAAATGTATAATGTAGGTGTATTTGGGGAAAATGTGTATATGAAAATCTATGTATTTGTGTATGTAAGCATGTATATGTGTATGTGTATGTAAGTCTATGAATGTATGTATGTTAGTATGTATTTGTGTATGTAAGCATGTATATGTGTATGTAAGTCTATGAATGTATGTTTGTAAGTATGTATGTGTAAGTTGATTATTTCTATGTTTATGGTCATGTCAGAAAAAAAATATGTTTAAGTTGATAATTTCTATGTTTATGTTTACGTTTGAGAAAAAAATATATTTGAGATGATAATTTGAATGTTGTTTATGTGTAGGTTTGAAAAAAAAAAAGTTTAAGTTTGATAATTTGTATGTTTGTGTTTAGGTTTGAAAACATTTATATTTAACTTTGACAAATATATATTAGTTAGGAAATACCCTCCTTGAATTCAAATTATCATTTAAAATTATCATTTTATGGCCAATTAGAAGAAATTATTGAGTTGCGTTATACAAATGATTATTCAACTGTCCTATTTCGGTGCAAATGGTTTGATACTCGACGGGGTCCATGACAATAATATCACCAGTATAAGCACTAAACATGAATGGGACAAAGACGATCAACTCATATTTGCTTCGCAAGCCAAACAAGTGTTCTTCATCCAAGAAACGTCTCGAAACCAAAAAAATAAACATAGGTGGGTAGTCGAAAATGTTAATCATCGAAAAATTTGTGATCGGCCTTTAAGTGATGACCACGTCAATAAGGTTCAAAATGTTGACAAAGGCTTAGAAGATATTGACGTTGTCGACAACAACTCTTCATCTGACTGTCCACTTGTCATTGACTTAAACCAATACTTTCAAATTGGATCTTCTCATGTTACTGTAGGTGAGCCTTCAATTGAAGTTGATCCCCCAATGGCTACCGTCGATGAAGTGTTTGAGGTCGAGACTGATTGTGATGAGGTCGAGGCTGATTGTGATGAGGATGATCCAGATTATGTGGAGTCTGACTAAAAGAAAAGTTATTGTAATTTATATTAATTTGTATTTGATAAACACTTGTTTGAAATATTTATTTGAATTTGAGTTACACTTGTTGTACTTTCCCTTAATTTCTATTAGATACACATGTTGTAAACACTTGTTTGAAATATTTATTTGAATTTCTATTAGATACACATGCTGTAACATTTGTAACTTTTTAGGGATTATGTTTTCGATATTGCTTATATTCGCATATCTGATGGCGGATGTGGCCCCATGGGGACATGGGGGTGACGGCGCTGGTGATCCACCGCCTCCTGTTTGTCATTTTAGTGGCACGTATAAGACTGACGGTAAGTCTTTTACTAAATTATTTTTTAGTCCTTATATTTTATATATTATAAATGTTGTTACTAATTATTTTTGTTTTAATTGCAGCGGTTCCCCCGAAGAGGGTTAGGGGGAAAGCCAAAAATGAGAAACTACGGCGTCTGGTAAAAGCGGGGGGGGGGGGGCTATCGCTTACGTTTGACAGACAGGTGACGTATACCCCCGTTGGTAAATCAAGAGATTTGTTTTCAAGGGAGGCCAGCCTATATATGTGGCGGACCATCCCATTTGATAAAATTGGATGGGATAACGTTTCACAATCGCACAAGGATGCCCTCATGAACCACTTACGGGTAAATAAGTTATATGCATAAAATTTTATCAATTATTTAAGCACATGCAAATGCGCCGTTACCATACATGTGCGAAATCGCAGCCGTAAACGGGCCTTTAAACGGCTGCAAACGTGCCGTTAAAGGGCTGCGAAATCGCTGCCGTTTGCGGACGTGTTTGCAGCCGTTTAAAGTCCCGTTTACGGCTGCAAATGTGCCGTTAAACGGCTGCGAACAACCGGTGAAGTTTGCGGCGCAGGATACGCAAAGTTGTGAGTTCATGTCCCCACTTTTAAATTTTTACTTGTTTTCTAAACTTGGGGAAAATACATGTGTTATGGTATGTTGAATACAAAAACTAAGGAATGATACTTTAGATCATGTCACGAATAGGGTGTCATAAGCACCATTAATCAGTTACATACCAAGACCGCGGAACAAAAGGTTAGATCTAATGGTTTGGTCACTCTAGTACCAAGCAATACTTTTGTGTCTCTAGTCGTGAATCAACAGTCGTGGATTCGATAGCTAAAAATGCCTATGGTTTGGATGCTTCCTATGTCGTGTCACATGTTAATGGCCTTGCAAACCATTAGCGATCTCGATTTCCTTATATTTACAGAAATACTTGTTTCATACAAATTACATACCATGTTTTCATACAAGTATACAAACGTTCAATACAAAAACTGCACGAATTCACACCAACATTATGTTGACGATTTTCCAAAAACTCACACGTATTTCAGGTAACAAAAGTGGATGTGCGCGCGGTCATACTCTTGCTCTTGGATGTTGTTTATGTTTTTAGCTATCTTGTGTCAAGACTCCGATGTCTGTTTTGTGGGAATTGGTTATTATATTTCATCCTATGTGGGATATAAGAACCAAGTTCTCGATATTCGTCTTTTAAATAAAGTTGTAAACTTTTCAGACAATATGTTGTCTTGTGATGTAAACACTTAACCTATGTTATGTTTTAATTATGCAATAATAATGGTATTTGGAGTTATTTTACGAGCATGTAGTATGTTTACCTTTCGTATGCAATGAGAACCTTTCAAGATCACACCTCGTGCTTCCGCCTTAGAAAGGGGTGTGACATTTGCGGCTGAGTTTGCAGCCATTTAAAGGCCCGTTTACGGCTGCAAATGTGCCGTTAAACGGCTGCAAATTCGCTTCCGTTTAACGACGCATTTGCAGCCGTAAACGGGCATTTAAATGGCTGCAAACGCGTCGTTAAAGGGCTGCGAAATCGCTTTCGTTTGCGGCTGAGTTTGCAGCCGTTTAAAGGCCCGTTTACTGCGATTTTACAGCCATCGTTAAGTCTAATTTATATATAATATTTTAACTTTTTTATTTAATTCGTAGGAAATTTTCAATTTTGATGAAGTGGAACGTGATTTAGAGGCGAAAAACTTGACGGGTGGTATTAGGAGTGTGCTTATGAAGCGGTACTCTGACTGCAAGTACGAAGCTAAAAAGTTATTTAAGAGCAAGGGAGGTTACAATGATATTGAGAAGGCAAGGGCACACCGTCCCGCGGATATGCCCTATGATAACTGGTTAAGAACCGTCGAAGGTTTCTGGGACCAAAAATATATTAAAAGAAGCGAGGCCAACAAACAAGTACGCGAGAAACAACAATTCCCATACCGTGGGGGGACATCGTCGTATGGTAGCACCGCCTATAAAAATGTAATTTTTATGTATGTGTGCGTGTGTGTAAGCTTTTGTTTATTTAATGTCTAATCTAAGTTTAATGTTAAACATGATATGGATTGGGTACCTACGTATGCTAAAACCCACATGGACAATCAAGGAAATTGGGTTGATCCAGTTGCTGAACAAAATTACGTAAGCATTTATTTTAAGTATAATTTTCTATAAGAAATATATATATATATATATATACATAGGGGACCGCTAAAATGAGAACCACCTCGAGTTGTAAGAACCGTGAGAACTACACCGTACGGGGCGAGGTGGACCAAATTTTTTTTTCATAAACGTAGATGCGTGTATTATAAACACATTTGCAAAAAAAAAAAAATCAAAAAAAAAAAATGTCGTGTGTGTAGTTTTGAGCACCACAAGTTTGTGTTTACGGGTACCGTAAATTTAACTGGAAGATTTACGGTACCCGTAAACACAAACTTGTGGTGCTCAAAACTACACACACGACATTTTTTTTTTTGAATTTTTTTTTACAAATGTGTTTATAATACACGCATCTACGTTTATGAAAAAAAATTTTGGTCCACCTCGCCCCGGATCAAAAAGTTCTCACGGTTCTTACAACTCGAGGTGGTTCTCATTTTAGCGGTCACTTACATATATATATATATATATATATATATATATATATATATGTATATATATATATATATATATGTATATATATATATATATATATGTATATATATACATATATACATATATATATATACATATATATATATATATTTAATCATCTTCGTAAAATACAGCGTAACTTACAACAGGCCACAAATGAATGGAGCGGTGATGGTCCTCCAATTGCCCCGTATCAGGAAGCGTTGGGAGAGCGGCAAGGATGGTACCGCGGGATGGGGCCTAAACCTTCTTCCAACACGTCCTCGAACATGTCGTCTTCGCAAGCTCGGACGCAAGAACCCTTTTCCGAGGTAAACTACGCAATTTATAAAATGACAAACGAACGCATGTTTCCTTGTTAAATATATGTTGGTAGCTAGGGGTGAGCAAAAACCGAACCGAAAACCGAAACCGCACCAAAAACCGTAAAAACCGAAACCGCAAAACCGCAACCGACACAAAAACCGCAAAAACCGAAACCGCAAAAACCGAAACCGCAAAGGTATGGTGCGGTTCGGTTTTAGCTTTAAAAACCGCACCAAAAAACCGAAACCGCACCGCAAAATTATTATATATATATATATATATATATATATTATATACTTAAAGATTTAAATATAAAATTCCCTATATATTATATAATCTGTGTTTGTTAAAAAAAAAGTACAGACTTGACTTTGTTAAGGTTTTCTTTACATGTGTGAGTTTATATTTCAAATACCTACTAACATATATTTTTTGTTTTTTTTTTTTCTATCTAGGAAACACTAATGGCAAATGATAGTTGGAAACATTGAAAGTTGGAAAGATTGAAAGTTGGAAACAAGAATGAGTTGGAAACAATATTACGTTTTTATTTGGATACGACTATGTGATTAAGCTTTCACCGTTTCACATAGCAACTATTATTCTAGACATGTTTCTAGTACAAACTCTTGTTTTGATTGATGTCCTCTAGCCCATACATATGCTCTTCACATTGCTCTTGCAAAAATTATATTCTAATTACCATCAAGTATTAGATGTATTCCAGTATTAAAACCGAGAGTTTTTTTTAGATGTATTCAAGTATTGCTGAGAGTTTTTTTTTAGATGTATTCAACTATTAAAACCGAAACCGCACCGAAACCGAACCGCAACCGCAAATAAACCGCAAAAACCGTACCGCAAAAAAACCGCAACATGTGGTTTTAAAAAAATAAAAACCGCACCTCGCGGTATGAGTTGCGGTTTTATGCTAAAACCGCACCAAACCGCACCATGCTCACCCCTATTGGTAGCGTTAATTAATATGCTAATATACGTTTTGATATCTATTATTGTAGGATTTTGTTAACATCTTGTTCCAAACACCGTCCTTTTTGAACCAACTTAACAACTATCTTGCTTCACAAGGAAAAGGAAAAAGAAAGTCAAACGACTACGATTCTGACGACTTATTCGATAGAGAAGATGAGGATGATTCCGACGAGTGACTTGTTGTTTTTAATGTAGGATTTTATTAAACATTGTAGGACTTAAACGTAGTTTGTAATTATATTACCTTTAGTATATGTTCATGGCGTGTATGTTTGTGTTGTTTGAATTAGGCAGTTTCTGTTTTTCGGCTAGTAAATATGGCTGGGTGCAGCTATATACAGCTGCTGTTTAAAAAAAAATTTGACTTTTAGCGGCGACACATGTCGCCGCTATTGCCCATGGCCTTTACCGACCAACGCTAATTCCGATGACCCTTCAGCGACGTTATGTTATCGCTAAAAGTCTAAGACCAATGGCGGCAACAAGGACTTTTAGCGACGACAAAAGACCAATAACGACCTATCAATACCGGCGATGCTTTAGCGGCGATATGTCGCCGCTAAAAGTCAATAGCGGCGACATTTTATATCAATAGAGCTGTCGCCGCTAAAAGCCTTCCATTCTTGTAGTGTAAATCAAGCAGTAGTTTATCCACGTTGTATTGCAACCAAAACAGATAATCCAAATACCAACTCCTAATTTTTATATAACAAAGATCCATGTCTTAAATATCTTCAATATCATCGACATAATTTTAACAGATTGTCATCAACCTTTTATTATCATTTAACTTTAAATGGTAAACATCATACTCTCTTTCCTATTCCCTATTCATAATATTTTATGCTCAACATTCCCCAAAAGTACAATTTCACCGTTTCTAGTATATAAAAGAACTTAAATTCAACAAAGAAATGTCACAATTATATCAAACTCAGATTTGCACAATTACTCATCAACCAAACCTTGACAGTTACGGTATATACACAAATCCCCCAAATTAATAAATCAACATTTCCACAACCTATGTGCAAAAGTCTAAACTAACAGTTTGTCACGAAAACAATATCGAGCATTCTATTATCATCAAACACACTAAAGCATACTGTTACGTGTCCACCGTACTAATCCCATACAAGCTTTATTAATTGGATATTTCTATTAATTGTATTTTTAATAAACTATATGGTCAAGCACGTGGTCCATGTTTCCTGTTTTATTTCCTAACTTTCAGTAGTGGTTAGCTAGAATTTAGTAGTCAGTTAACATCTCATTCCTATTTAAGTATTGTAATTGCTATCAATTGGATTATGAATGAAAGTTATCAAGTTCTAATCATCTCTGTATTTTCTAGTCTAGCTTCTATCTATTTTCTTTGGTGAATTAATCAAGAACCATAACACATACCCTTTTTTATTTCATAATTTAAAACCACAAGGAAATCAAAGCAAACATTCGGACTTCATTTTACAGTCTATCTTGTATCATCATGTGCTCTATATACATATTTCCAATAATCATCCAATTCCAACTCAATTTATTTGCAAAATATATCAAAACAATTTCAGAAGACTCTCACTGATCGGAAGATTTAGGAGACAAGTGGGTGTGTTGCGCTGCCATCGCTGCCGCCTGAATCGGGGCTCCGGCGGTCCGCCGTCGCCTGTAAGCTTCTCCTCTGCCACCGTTCGAAATACCGCAGCCACCAACGACACCTTACAAGTCAAATCTAACTTAAAAAGAACAAGGATCTAAACGGCAAGATTGTAAATCAGATTGAAACACTAACCAGAGTCCGTTATCCGCAGGTAAAACAGGTTATCTCCTCCGTTGCTGAAACACGATAGCTAGTTTCAGATGTGACGACCGCCACCACCAAAACTCGTCGGAAGGGAAGCGGATCAGCCACACGTCGTCCTTGTGCACACATCGGACCCCAAACTTGAAGCCATTTTGATCTGCGTTGTCCCAAATCCATTATCATGGCAGTGCGCTGCCGTGTGAGACCACCAGTGGGTGGGTGGGTGGCCGGTCGCCGGTCATCGGAAACCACCAGTGGCACTGAGGTTTAGTCGGCTCCTCCGGGTGGGCTTGGGTTGGGGTGTGGCCCAAGGGACGGGAGTTTAAAGCCGGGCGTGGGGCGGGCTAGCGATCCTATGTGGCCGGCTCCTATTCGCTTTGTTGGCCATGTCATAGCGGGGTAATTTAAAATTTAAAATGTAACCGTTTGGCCAAGCCAAGCGGTCACCCCAACCTAACAGTCAACATCCACTATAAATATAACCCCAACCCCACCGGCTACCCCAACCCAAACAATCTTGTTGGCTGTCCACCGCTACCCCAACCAAAACCCACTTGATCGAACTCGCTACCCCAACCCACTTGATCGATGGCCTCTTGGACACACGAAGAAGAGCTAGCTCTCGTCACGAGCGTCGTTGACGCAATGAAGGGGCGACAACCCGGTCAAACGCGATATTGGTCGGAAGCCTTTGCAAGCTACCGACATAACGTCAGACACGACCGGCACAACTTAAACGCGTGCCAACATAAATGGCGCGAGCTACGGCCGAAGCTTGATCGTTTCAAAGCCTACTACGAAGCCGTTCCGAGCAGTGAGTTAAGCCACGAGGACCGAGTGGCGGTGGCGAACATTAAGTTTCGGGGCAAGGAGCGAAAGGCGTTCGACAAGCTCGCGCTTTTTGAAATTTACCTAACGCTCTAGGTTTTTTTTATTTTGTAATTTTTAGGAATTATGTAATTTTTAGGAAATATGTAATTTTTAAGAATTTAATAAAATTTTAGGCTTTTTTTTAATGTTGTGTGTATTTTTTTTATTTTTTGTATTTTTTTTAATAAACTGCCAAGCCACGCGGTTCACCCATGCCCCGCCATACCCCACGGACACGTTACTCACCGGTGGGGGGGGCTCGAACTCCACGTGTCAACTCATGCCCCCAACCCCCGCCCCACCATACCCCATGGTCTAAGGGATTGGACTTGGGCTTGGCCCGTGTATATGGACTTGTAAAATATGTGTGTCTCGCTTAAACGGACTGGCCCGTTTAATTATCAATTAAATATGATGGAATATATATATATATATATATATATATATATATATATATATATATATATATATATATACATTTAGAGTAATTACGCTCGGCTCGAGTTATCACTTAAATGGTACGTGTCTCCCGTCGCGGGTTATTATTATCAAATAATAATAATAATAATAATAATAATAATAATAATAATAATAATAATAATAATAATTACGAATACTAATAAAATACCCTTCTCTTGATGATTAGGGTCGAGAGTACGGGTTGTCACATTCATAATTACAAATGGTCATTATTTATGCCTGCCTTAGTATAACATGCCCTTAGATCACATTAGGACTTCTTTCTTAGTATTGTAAATTCACTCATTTTATTTCCACTATCATCATCCAATTGCGGGATTCCACCTTTGACTGGTGATAACTTTGCTGCATGGAAGGACTCTCTCATGCTTACTCTTGCTTTGCTGGACTTCGATTATGCTTTAAGGGAGAATAAGCCGGCAGACCTTACTCCTCAAGTACTGCTGCTGAGCAGATGACTCATGATTAGTGGACTAGGTGTAACCGCATGTCTCTCATGTTTATGAAGCAGTCCATAAACAATGCAATCAGAGGAGCCATTCATGATTCTGATGGCGCTAAAACCTACTTGGCTTCTGTGGAGGCTCAATTCAAGGGGACGTCTAAAGCACACACTAGTACTTTAATCCTCAAGCTGGTGACTACTAAGTATGATAGGAGGAGCAGCATTCGCAAAGACATCATGATGATGAAATACATGGCCAACAAGCTGAAGGGGTTAGACATGGAAATCAGTGATGGTTTCCTCGTTCATTTCATCATTACTTCGCTTCCTTCGTCCTATGAAGCATTCAAGATCAATTACAACACTCAGAAGGACAAATGGACGATGAGTGAGCTGATCACTATGTGTGTGCAGGAAGAGGAGGATCGTATGAAGATGGATAGCACTACTGATGTTGGAAACTTCACCACATCCAACTCAAAGAAGAGGAAGAACAATTATCCAAGAAGGGATGCTTGCAGGGTTCAAAGGCCCAATCCTAATACAAGTGCACCTTCCAGCTCTAAGAACTCATCAGGAAAAATCCACTGCAAGTTCTGTAAAATGGCAGGACATACGCAAAAGGAATGCCCTGACTTTAAGAAGTGACCGGCTAAGAAAGGTAACGATTTTTTCATGATACTTGAGTCCTATAATTTAAATGTTCCTGCTAATTCTTGGTGGTTTGATTCTGGTTCTATGGTTCATGTAACCAACTCTACTCAAGGATTCCTTTTAATCCAGAAGCTGGGAAGAAACCAAAGAACACTTATGGTTGGGGATAATCGAGAATTAGAAGTGAAGGCCATAGGAACATTACAATTATTTATGAAAACTGGTTTATGCATTAAACTTTATGATACCTTATATGTTCCTGAGGTAACTCGGAACCTTGTATCAGGACCAAAGTTAGACATAGACGGTTTTGTTGTTTCCCATGGTCATCGCAAACTCTCTATCCTCTATGATTCCGTTGTTTTTGGTACTGGCATTCTGGATGGTGGTCTCTATAGATTAGAACTAGATAACGACTTTTCCAAATCTTTGTTGTCTTATAACATTAATGAATCACTCACAAAGATGAAAGAGAAACGAGACTTAGAGACTTCATCCATGTTGTGGCATTAACGTTTAGGCCACACCTCAAGAGAATGATTAAATCGTCTTGTAAAGGATGAAGTCTTACCTTGTCACACCCTCAATTTCTACGTGCGGAGTACTACCGCAAGGCATGTGATTGACCAGGATCAAGCAACCAATCATATTGAACAACATAATAATAAAACATTTCACAATAACCAATACTATTAGTGACCAAAGTCCAAAGTTCACAGTTCAAAAGCAGTAAACAAGTTATCAGCGGAAGCATAAGTTTAACAGTTTTAAAACAGTAGTTTAAAGTTCATAATTATTAATAAGAAACCCAACACGGGTAATGCGACCACTACACTCCCCGCTGCAAGCTCCTGCTATCACTGAGTACCTTCAAAGCATGCAATAGAGTATCAACATAAAGTTGGCGAGTTCACGAGTTGTCCAGTTAATCCCATAAAACTTATGTTTGTGTTAAGTTACCCATTTATATCATACCATGGGGAGCTACCCCATATGTAAGTTACTAAACTGCGACCTGTTGTTTCATAGTTGCCCCGTTTGTCAATGTCTATCATCATTGACTGTTTGCCAAGGTCTATTAGTCACGACCGATCCTCTCCAGGCACGGTGTGAGGTTGGTGAAACCTAAATAGCGCTATCAACTAATAACCCGCTCGCCAGGTACCGGCGACTAATCAATATAGAAAGTAGGGACTTCATGATAGAGTTTCGTTTATTACACTTGTTGCATCTAATATAAATAGCAACTAACCGTATTCCATAATAGGAATAGTAAGCAATCCCAAACCTAGGAAAGTGTTGTTTGTTCCATTTCCCAACCACTGGGAACGCTTGCTTTTAGTAAAGTGTGTGAACTCACATTGGTTTTGCTCGGCAGGTAATTTACTTGTTTAAATAGTTGGTCAACCACATCCTATTATGGTTACCGATAATAGTCTGGTTTGTATGCAAGTAATAACACGTACTTATACACGTATCAAGTAACACATAAACTTTATGTATTATATAAGAACCATACGACCAAAGATAAGCTCAATAATCAAACGAACACTGACACAGAAGGCCCAATAATCAGTGTGTGGTTCAATAAGTCTTACGGTCCAATAAGAGGATGTGCGGCCTATCAAGAAGTGTGCGGTTCATATATCATGTAGCCCATGTATGTGTGTGCGACCCATCAAAGTGTCAGTTCATGAAGGGGGTGTGCGGCCCACCATTGGACAACCCACATAGAGTGTGCGGTCCACACTCTAGTGTGCGGCTTACCCAAGGTGTGCGGTCATGCATTTGACTGTTGTACTATGTGCTTTGTATTTTGTACAATGGCTATGCGATCTTCGTACTGTACAACCCGCTATACCCTTTTGTACCCAGTGCAGTGACAACTTGTACACTGGGGTGTACGGCCTCAGAGGTGTGCGGCTCTGTTGTGCCATGTTGTACATCATGCAATACGTGTTGTACATTTAGCTAGTGTGCGGTATTCATTTTAAACAAACAGAATTTATCCAGGTTTGTCAAAATAAGATGGATACACGACATTAATTCAAACATTATCCCTAAGAACACAAATCATTCACTAGCCTGTTTCATCATGTATAATTATTATCAAACACCAATCAAATCATCCATCCATTCACAGATTTACACATTACTTCTTTCTAAAATAGATCTAGGTTTCCATTCTTATCATGAACATTTACCAGATATTTACAACATGCACTCACCATTTACTAACACACCTTCATCACATATACATTACCAAAAATAGATTCATGACTCTATTCTAACAGCAAGTATCAAACACTCCTTTTTGTTTCCCAATATCGTCCCATATGTATAATCAAACATCATGAACAGATTTCATACACATTTATAAAGATCCAAACTTTGGTATCATAACAAAGCCCTAATCTTTATAAGAAACATCTACCTTTCATTACCAAATGATTCTTGTTAACACATTACACAGGAATAATCATCCAACAAATAATCATGTACAATCTTTCAAGGTATAAGTCATCAATCAAGCATGCACCTTTATCATGCATTATCATCAAATATGGTGATATACTAACCGGGTAATGTATAGCACAAGAGTTGTGTAAGAAGGATGATGAAACAAGGCTTCTAAAGCAACAATTTTCAGCTATCTTCAAAAGAGTATGGCTGCCGTCGAAAATCCAAAGAAGAAGAAGAGATTTTGGTGTGTTTTTAGGGTTTTTAGAGAGAGAAAGTTAGAGAGAGATTGAATGTTTTTGGGGATTGTTGTCCTAATGATTTGCTGCCAACATTCTTCATGTCGGCTGAAAAGGGGGTTTTATACTAGTCCAAGAGTACCGCACACATGAAGTGTGCGGGCTCCCCTAGGGTTTTGGTGTGGGTAGTGGGCTTGTGACTTGGGCCAGATCCAAAGAGGTGTGTTGTGTGGTGGCCCAAAGCAAGACAAGAGAGTGTGTGCAGTCTATGGATGGTGTACGGGTACAAAAGAAAGTGTGCGGCTGCACACATACACCTGTTTAGAAGGTGTGGTTGTGAATTCTGATGTGCGGTCAGTTTTAATAATAATAATAATAATAATAATAATAATAATAATAATAATAGTAATAGTTCACATATTAATCACCTAATTATCAATTAAATCTCATTTATTAAATTCATATAATCATATCATAGAATGAAATCGTGCAAGAAAACCCGAAGTGTCACATTATCCCCAAGTTTAAAGAAATTTCATCCCGAAATTTAGCGCGCAGCCACTGACCAGCTAGTGTGTTTAAACGTTTTTGCGGGGTGTCACATCATCCCCCTGTTGGTTTGGAATTTGTTGGTATACTTTAGGTGGACGCGACTCGGTTCTGTTCGACTCGGTTAGGTTCGGCTCAAGGCCGACGTAGCGACATTCCTCCGTCGTGCGCCCCAGAGTTCGACACGCGAAGCACGGAGAGCCGCGAACCGTTTCCCGCCGATACATCACCATGATATCACCATGATGATGTCTTGTGACCAAATGCATGAAAGTAGTATTTGTTGAAGATGTTACCATGCATGTATACGTTGGATCCATACATATTGGGCCAATTGGCTTATTTGGGCCTGAGTATGCAATGATCTAAGTGACGAAGATTGATGAGTGATGAACTCCCAAAGTTCGTCATAATTCAAGCATGGCGAACTCCCTGATTTCGTCATTATGAGTGTGTGGCGAACTCCTTGATTTCGTCACACATGGACTTCGTCACATGGGAGTTCGTCGAGGAGGCAGTATAAATAGCTGGTTATGTTTAACAGTTTAGTCATGAGAGTATTGTGAGACTCCACGAGAACTGAGAGACTTGTGAGAGTTTATTGTACAAGCATTGTGTGTATATGTTTGTGAATGTTCTCATCCATTTAATCGAAGTTACTCTTTGGTTACTTGCTATTGTTATTTATCTACTTTGTTCGGTTTGCACCATCACGGGGATTCCGCACCCGCGATCGTGTTTGTGATAAACAGGGAATAGGTTTTCGTATCGGATCCTCCGAGAAAAACGGACCTACAAGTGGTATCAGAGCTTTGGCTCTTTTCCTTGTTTAAAACCAAACATTGTTAATGTTTTATCAAGATTGTTTGTGATTTTTCAGTTTCTTGTTCTTGAAAAAGTTCTTATTTTTCTGGAAAAAGGCTTTAAAATCTGTGTTTTAAGGTGTTATTTTGCTATAAGTTTTATTGAAAACCTGTTATATTGCATCTATACATGTTGACATTTGGGTTTTTGTTAAAAGTTTAAGCAAAATCTTGTTCGGAAAGTTTGTCCGGAGATATTTTGGCCGAAATCTTCATAAGAGTTCATCCAGTATTCAAGTTGTACATTCTTCATTGTATTCAAGTTGTTCATAACTGTTCTTGAAAAATATTTGTGTTTGATCTAAAATTGTGGTTTAATTAAAGTGATATTGATTATTATACTATTGTTTGACAATAGTGTACATTCATGATGATGGTAGGTTGAAAAAGAAGCTTCGTAAATCAGAAAAGTAAGGTGTGGTTTGAATTTGTGTCACCAACTTTGTCATAAGAGATAAGATTTATTTTGAAAATATCTCACGTCAACCTCCAATTTCGTCAAACAAAAACAGTCTTCGTCAACCTCTAAGTTCGTCAAACACATTGAATTTTCGTCAAACACAATCAGACTTCGTCGAAAAGGGTGTTCGTCGAGGAGGGTAATGACGAACACTTGAGTGTTCGTCGCACATAGTCTTCGTCGTCAAACATACATAGAATTCGTCACTCAAACAAATTTCGTCACTCATTTGAACTTCGTCACCACAACAGATTTCGTCACCAGTATCTTCGTCAAAACCAAACACTTTCGTCACCATACATCTTCGTCAACCTCAAACAAATTTCGTCACCAACAGGACTTCGTCAAACAAAACAGATCTTCGTTAAAGGGTGTCTTCGTCAAAGGGTGTTTTGGACGAAATCTCCAACTTCGTCATAAAGGAGTTCGTCGTTCATACTCGTCAAATATTAACAGAACCTTTGCAAATCATACTTAACCATCTGTTTTCAAGTTGTTGTTTAGGTACAATTGTTCTAATATCAAATATGAGTTCTAATCCATTAGATTGGAGCATTAGCACGGTCCCTGATATGTCATGGGTTAAGTCTTTGATGCCACAAGAAATAATTTCGGCTAGTCAATGGGCGTGCGTGGCAAATGAAAATCAAAGTATCCAAAACCTGCTCATGAGCGAAAGTGAAACGGGTAGCAATAACCGTCCGCTAAAACTCAACCACATGAACGACTATCCATCGTGGAAAGGTCGTTTTCAGAATTATGTTTTAGGTCAAAACACCGAGTTATGGACGTGTTTCACCACAGCATATAACATCGCTCTTGAGGAAGCCGGATTAAATGCTACGACTTTGGCGACCATGGCTGAAAATGACAAGAAGGCGTATGACCTTGAAAAGAAAGCGTTTGCTATCCTTACGTAATCATTGCATAAAGATATCTACCATCAATTCGCCCATTGTACCAGCACCAAAGCCTTGTGGGACATCCTAGTTACAAGAGGAGAAGGAAATGCGGCCACACGGAAGACTCGTCATGATTTACTAAAGAAGGAGTTTGAAGGGTTTATGTTTGTGCAAACTGAAACACTGAATGAGATGACAACTCGTTTTTATCATTTAATTAGTGAAATGATTTCTTACAAGGTTGTTGTATCTTCGCAGGAAATAGTCGTACGGTTTGCTGATGCTCTACCACCAAAGTGGAGCCCATTCATTGAGTTGTTAAAGCATACAGGTGTATTGGATACTGTCAGTATCTATGAGTTTGTTCAAAAGCTGGAGAACAAGGATGCAGAAGAAATCAAAAAAGTTAAACTAATTCATGTCCCTCAAAATCCAGAGATGTACTTTGGAGGGATTGTTCCTGCTGCTAGTACAAGCCAGCAACCAAAGATACAAACAGCTTTTGTGTCAAATGCTTTCGACCCAAATCCCTATTTTGGAGGAGTAGTTGCACCACCCGAACCCCAATTTGATATAAATACCTATCTTCCGAAACCTCAAGTTGCCACACCTCAACCCCAATTTGATATAAATGCCTATCTTCAGAAACCTCAAGTAGCCACACCTCAACCCCAATTTGATCCAACTGCCTATTTTCCTAAACCACCTCAAGCCCAAGCCCAACCACAACAAGCCTTCTATGGTAACAAACCTGATATTCCAAATCTTTCCAAAGTGAGTGTAGAAGCTGCACGGGATCACATGGAAATTCTTACCACTATGGTTAATGCCTACAGCGGATTAGTCGCAGGTCAAATTAGAAACATTAATTTGACCAATGAAGATTATCAGCAGATACACAGAGATGAGATGGAGTTGATGGACATTAAGTGGGCGTTTGCTAGCGCTGTGAGAAGGGCAAAGGATTATATGAGCATAACGGGGAGAACCAGCTTGGAAAGCAAAAGAGATACCAAGTACGGGATTGACAAGGGTGCTGTCACATGCTTCAATTGCGGTGAAAAGGGTCACTTCAAATGTGAATGCACGCGACCGAGCAAACAAGGCAACCAAAAGGGTCCTAAAATCTTTTTGGAATTTTTCATTTTTCAAATGTAAAGACGGAAAGCAATAAATAAATACATACAAAGATGCAGAATGTCACACCCCAACTGATGGCAGAAACATCAGGGCATGGCACTGAGCGAAACAGATTGTCCAGAAGTTTCCATAACAATTATCATTATCAATTAATTTAAGATAACATGTCCCATACCATGTCTCAAAAGGCAAACAAATTATTACAGACAAAATCTAGGCAAATAGTTCTATTCCGACAACTCAGATTTTCAAATAGAGCAATTGTTTATCTGCTTCTAGAGACCCTTGATTTAATTTGTACAGACAACTATTTGTTGGCCTCTAGAGCCTTATTCTAGCCTCGATTTCCTAGCAGATGTGCATCCTAAGCACCTGTCACATACGTTAAAAAAAGTCAATACATATAATGTAAAGGTGAGCTTACAAGTTTGATAATAGCATATAGAGTTCGAATTTCGTTTACGCATAACCAGCACGTACACATAGTGAAATGAAACACGTTAGTTATCGACATAGATCCATCGATACCAATGACTGTGGGTTGACTGCCTGAGGCAGTTCGCAATACATGATTACCACCGTAATCCATGCAAGTAATTGTCCTTAACAACCCCTGCGAACAGGTGCTGAGTCCAAACTATAGTACTATCGTTGCTAAGGCAGGTAGACAACATTCCATGTGTAAACATAACAAACAAGCATTCATAAGCCACGTATAACATGCATTAACGGTTAGCGTTCAAATAGTATTGAGTAGTGTGTTTATTGTGATTTGAATATTCGTAACGTATGTAACACCCAAAAGTGCGTAAAGCAAAAAGGGATCGAGTATACTCACAGCGATGATGGATTGAAGGGAGCGATACAGAGTAGGGTTAGCTTGATCAGAACGATAACATAACGATAAGTGACGCGTAAAACGATGCAAGGCGTAAGTGGCTCGGACAGCAGCTCGGTCGGATGGTAATCCGACCGGATGGTCCAGTCGTGTGGATGACAATCCGTTCGGATGGTCATTCGGTCTGACAGGTTGTCCGGTCGGATGACTGTTCGAGTGGATTGTTTCTTCCTTTGATGTGTTTATGTATGATGGCTTGTCCTTTGAAGTTTTCATTGTAGCATTTTGAAAACATTGAAGTATCTCTACCTTTCAAGTCGGTCGATCGGACGGTCAGTCGTGGGACGGAAATCCGCTCGGATGATTTATCTGGTCGGACGACGACTCAGGTGGTGAGGATACTCAGTGAGAACAAATCCATAGTAGGTTGTCACTCGATCGGACAGTAGTCCGGTCGGGTGGCATCCTTAGTGCATTGAACATGTTGAAAATTATTCAAGTGTTAAAGTCCAAGTATCTCATGATCCGAGGAGTAATCCGGTCGGATGGTAGTCCGATCGGATAACAATTCGTTCAATACTCAAACTTTAGATAAAGTTGGTTAAGTGTGGGACCCAAGGTGTAAGCCGTTCGGATGACCTAGTCGCTCGGATGGTTTATCTGTTCGGACAGTAGTCCGGTCGGATAGCACTCTATACTGGTCGTTTCGTTCGTCTTTCACTTGGCCGTTTTGATTGTTTGTTGCTTTTATCGAGACGTTTTGACAACGTGTTAACCAACAGAACCCCATCCTGACCCAACTGACCCGATTGACCAGGAATCACCCTAGTTCGACCAGTTAACCGGTTCAAGACGGTTGTTCATGTTTAACCAGAAATCGGTGGTCTCGTGAGTAGAACCTAGATCATAAACTAGCACAACACTAAGAATGAGTAGGAGACTAGAACAAGGCCCGATTCTATCGGTTTTGAGTGCATTGAGTGTAAAAGAGTTGGAAGAAAGTTAGAAACCATCTTTCAATCCTTTTTCACTATGATTATGTTTAGATATATGCAAGATCTTTGTGTATTTGTGTGGAAATCGATGAGGTCTAAGTTGTTCTTGGTGGATTGAGGCCAAAACATGAAGCTCTTCAAGAACACCATGATGATGTCATCCTAGAACACCTCAAATCTAGTGATTTCACGGTTAAAAGTTAAGATTTAAAAGATAGAAAGGTGTAGGAGTGCGTGTAGATCAAGGAAGTACAAGATTTAGGATGGGATCTTACCGGATTCGAGAAAAATCGAAGAAAAGGTGAGGAGCACGAGCTGTTTGGACAGAGGGTTTCCAAAAGTAGAAAAAATGAAAGTGACATGGGTATTTATAGAGTTCCAAAAGAGGAAAGTGTTGGCCGGTCGGATGGCATCTCGCCCGGATGACTGTTCGGTCGGATGTCATCTCGGTCGGATGGCACCCTGGCACCATGATCAAGTGGCAGCCCGGTCCAATGGCAAACCGGCCGGATGGCACTTGGTTCGGGTGTTCGGCGTGACGATTTTTGAGGTTTCGATTGTAATTACGAGCGATGCGATGTGATAGATTTTCCTAGTCAAATTACTTTTAGTCCCAACTACCATATCTTGCGCTATCTCTTCTCCATAAATTATCATACCATTTCGATTGCGATTGAGTTCGATTACGATTCGAGTTTTGATTGCATTTTGATTGCGATTGCCACAACATAATATAAATAAACATGCACAAGTAACACATAAGGCACACACACAAGTATATTAGTAACCAAAATGCGTAGTTAGAGTTGCGATTCGTTTCGATATCGATTTCATTATCATTTAGTTAACTTTATCGCATTGTTACTTCCTATAGTTCACAGTTGTAAGTCGATTAAATAGCGAATAACATACGTCGATCATTGTGATTATTGACACTTACTCCACATAATATAACTAAAATAAACACATAAAAGAAATTCACTGTCACGACCCCCGACCCACCCTGGACGGAATCGGGAGTCGCGAACAGCCCAGTGGTACCGGTGATTATTTTGAAAACGTTGCAGCGGATATTTCATCAGGACCGTGAGTTAGGAAAAATATCAGAGTTTAGAAAACACCGGATTTTATTTATTAAATAGATGGGATAAACCCATGTGTTACAAAGGTAGCTTTAATAAAGATAAATTTGATTACATAAAATAATATTTCTTATTTTGATTTAATTAATAAAATAAGCCACTTCTTGATGCCTTTCAGTGCCGTATCCATCTTTTACTCCCATCTACTGTAATTACCTGAAACGCGTTTTAAAAAGGTTTTGTCAGCGGGAAATACTGAGTTCATTCATTCATTTTTATTTGTTATAATTTACAGCATTAAGAGTTTTTACATTTGCTTCTTAAAGATTGGCAAAGACTTAATCACTGCAAATTATAACTAGAAAACAGTGTTATAAATTACAGTATTAAGGAAGATTACAATGTTTCTGATATCAACCAACTACCCACAGTACTTTGTCACTCGACCCATTGGCCCATTCGTCCAATGGTGTCTGTGATTATGGTCATATCACCCCTTGGCTGCCCCAATGGTGAAGATTATCAAGTAATGTATACAAAACCCCACATACCGGCTGTAATATGGTGATTACATAAACTTAATCCCTGTAATTATAACTTTGAAATAAATAGGGTTTTGTAAAGTAATTTGATAAAAAGAGAATGACTCACTTATAATCATGCAGATTCATACGGCCAAAGTTTAGTCTACAGATAATCCTTGATATATTGCAGATTTATATAGGCAGAGCTTAGCCTATTGATTTAGCCTTGTAACCTAGTGCACACGAACTAGGTAGGTAACTTAATACAGCAATTACGATAACTCACGAGATCAAATTCTCACAACGAACGACAAAGTGCGATACTTAAACATCCATCGAATTAACGACGAACGACAAAGTATAACCCTAATGTGGGCGGCACTTAAACATCCATTGGATATATTGATCGGTCGGAAAATGAATCGTAATAGCGATCGAGTTAATACCCTGTATCGTAGCAGCACCCCCTCTACTAATTAGTGTTTTTGAGGCTGTTTCGACTATAACTCAACGAACAAATTGAATTTGATCGTCGAACGAACGCCAGAAATCGAGTGCCAATGCCTGCTATTTATACGCGAATTTGGCCTAGCTTACGGACCGTAAGCATAATCCCTTACGGTCCGTAAGGGTCAACTTTTCACCATAGGCTGGCCACGTGTGGGTGTAGGCTAGCTGAGTCGACTGTTTCTCGAATTTCAATTTAGACAGCGAGATATTTAGATAATCGTTGAGTAGGAAATACCCCCCCTGAGTTTTAGGGGCCCTGATCCTAATTCTGATTATTCTGAAATTTGTAGGGTTTGCGTAGAATCACTTGGGTGTCTCAATTAGGGTTTCCTATTGGATAAAATAATAAAATAAATAGGACTTTTAATGAGGGTTGTTACATTCACTAATAGTCAAGTCGCGCGAAATCGGTCGTTGACTTGGACCTTGACTTTGACTTCAGAAACACGGGGTGTTACAGCCTCCCCTTGTTTAGGGAATTTCGTCCCGAAATTAGGCCAAAGTCGTAACAAATAATTGTGGGTACTTTACCTTCATGTCGCTTTCGAGTTCCCAAGTGAACTCTGCGCCTCGTTTGCCTTCCCATCGGACTTTCACAATAGGAATGCGCGAGCGTCTGAGCTGCTTGGTTTGGCGATCCATGATTTCGACAGGCTTCTCCACGAAGTGTAGTGTTTCGTTTACTTGACGGTCATCAAGAGGTACAATTAAATCATGCTCAGCCAGGCACTTTCTGAGGTTTGACACGTGGAAAGTCGGGTGGACGTTACTAAGTTCCTCCGGTAGTTCGAGTCTGTAGGCGACTTTTCCGATCCTTTCCAGAATCTTAAAAGGTCCAACATATCGAGGCGCTAGTTTCCCTTTCTTGCCGAATCTGACCACACCCTTCCAAGGTGATACCTTTAGGAGTACGTAGTCGCCAACGTCAAATTCAAGGGGCTTGCGTCGTCTATCGGCATAACTTTTCTGTCGATTCCGAGCTTTCGTTAGATTGTCTCGAATTTGGAAAATTTTGTCGGTTGTTTCTTGCAATAGCTCGGGACCGGTTAATTGCGAGTGACCGATCTCATGCCACACAATAGGCGATCGACATTTTCTTCCGTATAAAGCCTCGAATGGTGCCATTTGAATGCTGGAATGATAACTGTTGTTATCCGAGAATTCGACTAACGGCAGGTATGTATCCCAATTACCACCGAAGTCTATAACACACTAACGGAGCATGTCTTCAAGAGTACGAATCGTTCTTTCAGTCTGACCGTCAGTTTGAGGGTGGAAAGCGGTACTTAGATTAAGCGATGTGCCGAGAGCCGTTTGAAACGTTTCCCACAGTCGCGAGGTAAACCAAGCATCACGATCAGAGATGATGTCGCGATGCATCGCGAGGCGTCCCATGATTACAAATGATCTCGTCGGTGTAGATTCGGGCTAATCGTTCTACCTTGTAGTCTTCCCGTATTGGCAAGAAGTGAGCTGATTTGGTCAAACGGTCCACAACAACCCAAATGCTGTCGTGACCTGATGACGTGTGCGGAAGTTTTGTTATGAAGTCCATAGCTATACTCTCCCACTTTCATATAGGGATCGGCGGTTGTTCGAGTAAGCCAGAGGGTCTTTGATGTTCAGCCTTGACTCTTGCACAAGTTAGGCATTTTCCAACATAGAGAGCAATATCCCTTTTCATGCCCGGCCACCAGTACTTGTAGCGAAGATCCTGGTACATTTTTTCGGCACCGGAATGAATAGAATACCGGGATTTGTGGGCTTCGTCCATCAAAATCTTTCGCAAATCGGTCCGTTTGGGTATCCAAATTCGGTCCAGAAAGTGGAATATCCCATTTGATTTACTCACAAGTTGGGCTCCATCGTGGTAGATTCTTTCCTACTTCAGAGTGCGTTCATTAAAACATGCATGCTGAGCTTCGCGGATGAGGGTTTCGAGATCGTATTGAGCTTGAACATTACGAGTGCTAAGCAGATAGCTCCGTCTGCTGAGTGCGTCGGCAACAACATTTGCTTTACCTGGGTGATAACGAATCTCACAGTCGTAATCGTTGAGAAGTTCTACCCATCGGTGTTGACGCATATTAAGTTCCTTCTGATTAAAGATATGTTGTAGGCTCTTATGATCGGTGAAGATCGTACACTTTGTACCATACAGGTAGTGTCGCCAAATCTTTAACCCAAAAACAACTGCGCCTAGCTCGAGATCATGGGTTGTATAGTTCTTCTCGTGGATTTTGAGCTGACGAGATGCGTAAGCTATAACCTTGTCCCGCTGCATAAGGACACAACCAAGACCAAGGTTGGAAGCATCACAATAGACAATGAAATCATCGTTTCCATCGGGCAATGTGAGAACAGGAGCATTGCAAAGCATGTGCTTGAGAGTTTGGAAAGCAGACTCTTATTCGGTTCCCCAAACAAAAGACTTGTATTTATGCGTGAGAGCGGTAAGCGGTACAGCGATCTTTGAGAATCCTTCGATAAATCGTCGGTAATAGCCCGCTAGTCCGAGAAAGGAACGGACTTCAGACGGGTTCTTAGGTGTAATCCAACTCTTAACGGCTTCAATCTTCGCGGGATCGACGTGAATACCTTGACTATTAACAATGTGACCCAGAAACTGAACTTCCTCCAACCAGAATTCACACTTGGAGAACTTGGCATAGAGTTGGTTCCCCTGGAGTAGCTCGAGAACCAAACATAGATGTTGCGCGTGTTCGGCTTTCGATTTGGAATAGATCAAGACATCGTCGATGAATACGATGACGAAACGGTCGAGATATGGTTTACACACGCGATTCATCAGATCCATGAAAACCGCGGGTGCGTTGGTTAAACCAAAGTGCATAACAACGAATTCGTAATGGCCATATCGAGTGCGAAATGCGGTTTTGGGTATATCCTCCTCTTGAATGCATAGTTGGTGATAGCCTTGTTAGGCCCTAAAGTGTGAGACTGACGCATCAAATTAACACAACGGGTTATGGTTACGAATTGGGCTTTACCGGGTTAGTTATATTAGGTTTTGGACCTTTATAGGTCACTTGGGCCAAGCTTTAGGCCATGTGGGCCAAGCAGGCCCAAGGGGAGCCCATGTAGGGAATTGGGCTTAAGTTAGTATATAAACAAGTTTCTAACTTGTTTTTAGGTTTGAACCTCTTAGAACCTCCTAGTTACAAAATTCTAGAGAACCAGAGAGTGGGACGCGATAGATTGTGAAGGACACTTGTACCAGATGGTTTTGCTTTCATAGTAATAGAATCGTGTGCAAGTGTTGAAAAGTGATTTGGTATTGTTCTTCGTTTTCATATTTTCAGTTTTTCGTGCTTATTCTTGAATCACATCAAGTTTGGATTCCGCACAAACTTGGTGTTGTTTGATATCATTGAAAGATCCGGTTATACGGGACTTACAAGTGGTATCAGAGCCATTAGAACCTGTTTCTAGGCTCGGTGTGATATCAAAGATTCAAGATTTTCATTATTTTTGGTTCAGTGTTCTTCGCGTTCTTCGTAGTGTTCATCGAAGTTTGATAAAAATCAGTATATTTTGGTGTCCAAATTTTGAAAAGGTTGTTAAAAGATTAAACGTAATCTTTTTATTTTTCTGAAAATATTTTTTTTCAAAATTCACAAAGTTTTCGGAAGGGAGTTGATGAGTTGATTGAAACTTTCCATATATTATTTTAATATACACGTGATCATCCATAATTATCTCAAATCTTCAAATTGTTCACAAGTTGTTAATTTGGTTTCGAGTCAACTTGTCTTCACTGGTCTCGAGTTAACTACACTTCACTGTCTCGAGTCGCAATCTCTTCAACCATCATCATCATCCTTGGTCTCGACTCATCAACATTTTCACCGGTTTCGACTCATTAATCATC
This sequence comes from Helianthus tuberosus, assembly GCA_030545235.1. Lineage (NCBI taxonomy): Eukaryota > Viridiplantae > Streptophyta > Magnoliopsida > Asterales > Asteraceae > Helianthus > Helianthus tuberosus. The sequence continues at coordinate 46,951,775 of CM060427.1, read as the reverse complement.
GTTCTTTATTCCAGTCGCAACCACAGTCTCGAGTCATCAGCTTCATCACGTTTTGACTCGATCTCCAAGGTCTCGACTCTTCATCACCCTCACACGGTCTCGAGTCATCAACATCTCTACAACAGGTCTCGACTCACAGAAGGTCTCGAGTCCCAACAACGGTTCCGAGTCACAGTTTCGAGTTACATTTTCTCGAGTCGCAATCATTCTGAGTCGCCATCATCTCTCAAGTTTTCGAGTCTTGTGTCGAGATCACCATTAATCTTCTCCGGTTACCTTGAAAAACATCACGTTCTTTATCATCATCTCCGACTCTGTTCTCTGTCTGAAACTAAAAATCAGCAACTTCATCACCTCCACCAATCTTCCTCAGTTCCGACACCATCTTTGTCGTTAACCATATCTTCACCACATCTTAACACCACCGTGCACCATCATTTCCGATATCCGTTTTTCACCATCTCCGACCACCGTACCTTCGACGTCCGACGTCCACCATTGTCTTCGGCAACACCTCCTGAACGACAACTGTGAAAGTCAATTTAGGTTTTCGTTTTGGTACTGTTAAAGGGAGAAGACAGTAGTGGTTTTAGGTTTTTTTTTTAAATAATAATATTATAAATAATTATTAATCATAAGGTAATTATTACATAATCTTTAATTATAATATATTAATATATTAATAATAATAATAATAAGTATAACTTAATAAAAAAATAAAATAAAAAAGGGTTTGTTTGGTTGTGAAAAAGGGTTGACAGGTTTCGAGGTACAGGTCAGAAAACGGGTTCATTCGACTGTAAGGTGTTTGAGTTAGCAAGTACACGGGCTCTTGTTTGTTTTGTGTTTTGAGGAGAAGAACAAAAGTATCAACCACCCGCTGAAATTATGGCATTCATATTTCACAAACCCGTGGCTCAAGAAATTACTCGTGAAGAGATACTTTCTGTTTTCTATACTCCTGAGTGTAGAGAAAGGGTTGAAGCTTATAGAATACACAACGCTGAGCTAATTCAAGACTATCAAGATATTAAAAATAAAAATTTTACTTTATCGAAAAATGAGAAACTTTATAAAGAAAAAATTGAAGCTCAGCGAAAAGACATCATCAAACTCAAAGATGAAGTAAGTGTAAAAACAGCTCAACTCTTATATGTTCAGGAAAAATTATGCACTGTGACTAAAGAACTGGAGGATATCAGAGATAGATATCAAATAAATGAACTCAATATCAAGAAATTTGATTCTTCCAGCAAACTAGTTAAAAACTTGTGTGATCAACAGCTTGCATATAAGAAAAAGAAAGGGTGTGGACTGGGCTACAATCAGTCTCCTCCTCCTTACAATGACAATTACACATATTTACCTATGACTGAGGAAGAGCTGATGAATGAAAGCAAAATCACTTATGGTTCAAAAAGCAATAATTCATCGATTAATGGCAAACCTGTTGAGGATCCAAAATCCACTCCAATAAACTTTATTTCTAAAGGCTCAATTGATCCTAACGCTTCGTCTTCATGTGCAGATAAAGTTCCTGAAGTAAAGTGTGGAGATGTACTTGGGAGTGAACCAGTTTTTTATTCTGATTTTTCTGAAACTTATTCTGAACAAACTGAGTCTGAAATTGCTTTTGGAAAAACATTGCTGGAGTCATTTTGTGCTTATGTGTCGTCAAGTGAGCCTGATGTTTGGGGCAAAACTGATGATGTTTGTGTTGAATCTTTGAACAATAATTGTGGTGATGATTGTGTTTCAGTTAATGCGTGTGATTGTAATGTTTCAGTTGATGACAGTGTTACAGGTGAGGTCTCTCAGGATACATTCAGTGAAACCACTGAAACTCCTTCTCAAGAAAATCAAGAATATCCTGATTCTTCTTCTGAATCGGTCTCAGTGGACGTCCCTAATGTTGAATCTAGTGGGACCCCATTGGAAACCATGGCTGAAAGCAAATCTCAAAAAGGTTCACATGATACATGTGTTGACGAAACATGTGTTGATGAAATTTCAACTTGTTCTAAAATTGAAACTGAATCTGAATCTATTAAAGAAGAAAAAGGAGTTGAAATAAATGAACAGTCACCGAAAAATGTTTCTGAAAATAAAGATAAAACTGAAACACCGGTTTTTCAAAATGATCATGATAAAAGTGAGAAGGATGAATCTCATCATCCGTCGACATCTCATGCTTGTGCTAGTTCTGATCAACAGGTACAGAAGAACTCAGAAAAGGCACATGGAACACAAGCAAAGCAATCAAAGCAAGCTAGTTCATCTAAACCCATCAGATTAGCTACTGTTGCTGGACCTCAGAATCTCCATACATTGAAACGACAAACACGTTTCAACTGTGGAATTCCTGGACACATTGCTAGAAATTGTGTTCATCATCCAAAGGTGCAGCAAAATGCCAATACTCACTCTTGTGCTGATGTTTGTGAGCCGGTTCACAAGATGCAAAAGGAGCCAAAATGAGCATATCAAAATCGAGGATATAAGAAGTCTGCTCATCAAGGACAAGGCAGCAATAATCCTTATAAGGTTCGTGACAAGGTAAATGAAGGCTCCAATCAATGAGAAAAGACGAAGAATGGTGCTCATAGCAAAAAGAGTTATGCAAGCAGCAAATACAATCAGCCAAATTCGTCTACGTCTAAGAGTAAAGTGCAGGCGCATCCAACGCAAAAAGGACCGGTTTGTCCTTTAGGACCTGCTAGAGCAAATCAAGCTGCTCAAAATGTCTTTCCTATGAAAAGACAAACATGCTACAACTGTCGCATTGCAGGTCATATTGCTAGAAACTGCTCACGGCGTACCTATATACCCTATAATATGCAAAATCAGAGGGTTACACCAAAGGATAAATTTCATTCTAAGCCAATGAAGGTATCTTCACCTAAGGCAATGAAGAATGTGAATCCCAAGGTTAAACCTTCTGATGGGAATTGGAACGCTGCTAAAAACAAATGCAAGGCTGTTCAGGAACAAAAACATGCTTCTAAAACTAACAAATCTGAAACAGCTAAAGTTGCTCAACCGACGGTAGCAAACACGTTTGTAAAACTGAAACAGATTTGCAAACCCAAATCCAAAGCAGCGATGTCTCCAATCCTTGAGACAAAAGGGGACTTGTGTTTAAAGGAAGTGTCTTATTTTGATGCTTCAGGTAATCCCAGGACCACGATGGCCTGGGTACCTATGTCTTACTAATCTCCTTACCTTTCAGGAACAACCAAGGAGGAGCTGTTGACAATCTCTGGAATGTTGATAGCAGTTGTTCCAGAGATAAAAACGGGTAACATTTCACTGTTGCAAAAAGTTCAAATTTTTTTTTTACAGATGATATGTTTCCTTTGGAGGAGATTAGAGAAGTAAGATAAGATCAGCAAAAGGTACCATTTAAATTCTGTACTTTGATTTGAATGTTGATTAGTCTTCAATCTGATGACAGAACGGTTAAGCAAAAATATTTTTTTCTCTTTCTTAGTTCATTATTTTGTATATATAGTGTCCTTTCTCTAGTAAATGGTAAATTTGCACAAAAATACAAGATTTATGCACAAATTTAGGGCGAGGGGGGGGGGGGAGAGGGACATATAGATAGATATAGAGTTTAGGGGGAGAAAACTCAGAAAAGAAAAATACAAAAAGAGTTTGCTGTATATATATGTATTGCTTTACTGTATATATATATGTATTGCTTTAGGGGGAGAAAATGAGAAAAATACAAAAACATTAGAAAAATGAAAAAGCCAAAAAGATAAATTGCATGATATTGGAAGTGAAATAAATGTTCGTGTTAAAGGGTTTGACTAACACATGTAAGGTGCCATCGCTGAAAAGACTTGGATCTACTGTGATATGTCGATAGGCTTGACGCTCAAAATGATAAAAGATACTAAGTGATATAAACATAACGAACTATGTACCATGTGGGTAACATACTAACGGCGTATGGTTTTATGGTCTTAAATCTTGTGTTGATAGATAGCCAACATCTGAGGTTTTGGGTCTTTATATTGTTGAATCATCCAGGGATATCTTGGCTGTCCTTCTGTTGCATCCAGATTATATGCAGACCTAGACACAGTCAAGATATCTTAAAAGATCCCAAGAGGACAAAAACCTTAAGGAATAAAATCTCAAAATGAGAAAATTCCCAATGCTCAAAGGGCCAAATTCGTACCAAAATGGTATTTGCCTCGCCCTCGTTGGACAAAATCATTGGTCGCTCTGCTGTACGAAAGTACTGACCTGTCACCAATGGTCTAACGTTGTAAATAAAAAAGGATGACATCAATATACTCACCTGTTACGATGAATCGTTGTGCTTACCTTGATCGCGGGGGTATGCCTTGGAATGGGATACACGGGTATAATAGTATAATATTACCTTAAGCATATCACGAAGTTGAAAAGTTGAAAGTTGAGCATTAAAGTTTAAGTGGACAAACATATTGGCAATCGCATAGACCAGTTTGATTAGGATCGTACTGAAAAGTGTTCCTTAGTCTGCCTGAGAACGAATTTTGATCCAATTGCAATTGTAATTCTATATTATGGTAGTTGTTTATATTTTGAGTTCTTACTTGTTTCTTTCTTTTAAAATTAAAAAAAAATTAAAAAAAATAGAAAAATACAAAAATAGTGTCTTGTTTTTTTGAATTTTTCTATTTTTAAATTTTTTTTTTTTAATTTTAAGAGCAAGAAACTAGTAAGAACTCAAAATATAAACAACTACCATAATATACAATTACAATTACAATGGGATCAAAATTCGTTCTCAGGCAGACTAAGGAACACTTTTCAGTACGAGCCTAATCAAACTGGTCTATGCGATTGCCAATATGTTTGTCCACTTAAACTTTAACGCTCAACTTTCAACTTTTCAACTTCGTGATATGCTTAAGGTAATATTATACTATTATACCCGTGTATCCCATTCCAAGGCATACCCCCGCGATCAAGGTAAGCACAACGATTCATCGTAACAGGTGAGTATATTGATGTCATCCTTTTTTATTTACAACGTTAGACCATTGGTGACAGGTCAGTACTTTCGTACAGCAGAGCGACCAATGATTTTGTCCAATGAGGGCGAGGCAAATACCACTTTGGTACGAATTTGGCTCTTTGAGCATTGGGAATTTTCTCATTTTGAGATTTTATTCCTTAAGGTTTTTGTCCTCTTGGGATCTTTTAAGATATCTTGACTGTGTCTAGGTCTGCATATAATCTGGATGCAACAGAAGGACAGCCAAGATATCCCCGGATGATTCAACAATATAAAGACCCGAAACCTCAGATGTTGGCTATCTATCAACACAAGATTTAAGACCATAAAATCATACGCCATTAGTATGTTACCCACATGGTACATAGTTCGTTATGTTTATATCACTTAGTATCTTTTATCATTTTGAGCATCAAGCATATCGACATATCACAATAGATCCAAGTCTTTTCAGCTATTGCACCTTACATGTGTTAGTCAAACCCTTTAACACGAACATTTATTTCACTTCCCATATCATGGAATTTATCTTTTTGGCTTTTTCATTTTTCTAATGTTTTTGTATTTTTCTCATTTTCTCCCCCTAAAGCAATACATATATATACAGTAAAGCAATACATATATATACAGCAAACTCTTTTTGTATTTTTCTTTTCTGAGTTTTCTCCCCCTAAACTCTATATGTGACACCTGGGTCACTGCGACCATCAAACAAATACCAAACCAATGAAATATTGTATTTCATACTTGGGATTTGTATAAATATGTGTATCATTTGCACATATCAATTTGTGTTCAATTACAAACTCTAAATCGCTTTCTGGAAGGTTATACGCGCACCGATGCGTAAATATAACCAGTTTAATGCAACAAACACTCTAGAATAGTGACATAAGCTTAACATACCTTAAATAACCTTTACATAACTTAGAAATAAGTTTTGAAGGCTTTGGTATGGCAAAAACAAGTTAATTCGCTTACAGGGACTAAACTTGACAAACTGCGAAAGTATGCCAATTTGAACTGTAACGAACATTCCGGAACATGACCATAAGTTAAAAACACCTTAAATATCCTTTATATAGCTTATAAATAGGCTTTAAGGGGTTCGGTGTGCTAAAATAAACTTTTGGGTCATTCAGGGACTAAAAGCGTCAAAAATTGCACAAGTTTGCACTTTCGCGCATTACTTACGTTCTGAATACATCCGGACATCCAAAAATTTATGTAAGCACTAAAATATTTTTTTTAGTGTTTGGCATAAGAAAAATCCATTCGTCGCGCAATTTGGATCGTTTTTCGCGCTTATGCGCATTCCGTCGTAATTAAGCGAACATCGCGATCGTACACCGACATCCGGGATATTTTTGAGCATGTTTCATGTCCACAATGATTGGGCATCCTTGTGGAGCTTTAAGTTGGGTTTGACAGGTGTTAGAAGTGCCGTTACGCAACGAAACATGTGCAGGGACCATTTCTGCAAATTCTGCAGAAATAAGGGCTAGGCGTGACGCGAGGGGTCTAGGCGTCACGCGAGGCCCCTTCTGGACCAGATTCAGTGTTTAAACAGCTGGTAACAGCCCTTCAACTCCCCAAAGGCCAATGCCACTTGTCAAACTCTTGTGGTGGGGGCAAAATGAGCTACCACAACATTCCAACAAGTGTAGGGATGTGATCATTCCCTCTTCTCCAAGAAACGATCCTAACGGTGAACCGAAATCTATAAATACCCATCACATTTTCACTCATTCCTCACAAGAATCTGATTTGAGAAGCTCTAAGTTGAAACCTTTGTTTCATACCTGAGCTACTTGAATCAAGATTAGCATTCGGGGACCCTTTGTAAGTGTTCCTTCGTTCTTTTATTGTTTTTCGAGTCCGAAAGTCAAACTTTGTTTGACTTTCTGCATTGACCAGTTTATGGTCAATGCGAAGTTCGTTTGAACTTCGCAACGTGAGCGTAATCACGATGGTTATAGTCCCTTGTGACTATGCCTACTGATTACCACGTTGTCTAGGGTCGTAAGGGTAAGCGATCTAATAAATCGCTTATACATTCGAACCCGACCCATTTGGTCGATCATTAGGATCCGACCAAACACATTAGGTGACCATAGTATATAGGGAATAACCTTCCGAGGTTATACCTTATGGTCGCTTCGTTTAAGTAGTTGTATGATAGGTAGTTTATATGCCTTAGGTAAATTACCAAAATACCCCTTTGATGCCAAAATTCATTTTAAACATATGTAACATAACTTTTGACATCTAAACTGATTTGACAACAATATTAGACATGTTAAGGCATATGTTACTTGTCATAGGACTAGTTAGGCGGTCCGAACGCGTTTCACGCGAACGACGCGTTAAAGTAGCATAAGCTACCTTAAAGGGTCGCGATGGGTCGAAAGCACTTAGGTTAGGTTTCATTTAGTATGTAGGCTTTGTTAAACCATATGACACGAGTCTCTATACTCGTTTGGTTTACGAACCCTCATTCTATCTAAATCCTCCGAGTTAGGTCCGGTTTATTAACATAGTTACCTATATTTAGGTGCCGTTTGATATCCGTGATCTCTAGCATTGTTTGGTTGTTACTCAAGGACTACTAAGCAATCTCAAGTGAGTATATAGACCCCTCTTTTACTGTTTTCCAAACATTTTGGGGTGGAACACATGTGCCTACTTGTTACTTTCATGCTTTCCTGTTTTCACATCATATACATGCTATGTTCAATAGTACACTTATAGTACATTGTTTTACATTACATTTTATGCTATGTGTGCCCATTGTGTGCATACTTAGTACATTGTTTTACATTACAGTTCACATGCTATGTATGTCTATTGTTGCATACTTAGTACAGTTGTTTCACGTCACATGCTATGTATGTCTATTGTTGCATACTTAGTACAGTTGTTTCACGTCACATGCTATGTATGTCTATTGTTGCATACTTAGTACAGTTGTTTCACGTCACATGCTATGTATGTCTATTGTTGCATACTTAGTACAGTTGTTTCACGTCACATGCTATGTATGTCTATCGTTGCATACTTAGTACAGTTCACATGCTATGTATGTCTATTGTTGCATACTTAGTACAGTTGTTTCACGTCACATGCTATGTATGTCTATTGTTGCATACTTAGTACAGTTGTTTCACGTCACATGCTATGTATGTCTATCGTTGCATACTTAGTACAGTTCACATGCTATGTATGTCCATTTGTTGCATACTTAGTACAGTTGTTTTCATCACATGCTTACATTTTGTTATGACATTTGGTTTGTTTTGATGGATCAATATACATTCATTAACACCGATCACGCCGTTCGTTAGTAGGTAGTGGTACCATAGGAATTGACAACTCCCGTTCCTGAAATCCTGGGTTTGTTTGGATTGGAAGGAATGACCGAATTCGATATACATAACTTAGATAAACCTTTAATTTGTTTAAGGGTTTATCGCCACAGTCTCAAGGCTTTGATGTATGCATTCTCACAATACCGCATAGATGTTTATATCAGTATAGCATGCATTTGTTCCACAAAACATAGCTTTGATTTAAACCATGTTTTACTTCAATACTTTGTTTTTGTGCATATGGTTTAGTTGATATCTTTTCACTAGCCATACATATCATTTTGGGTTACACATTACATGATTTATATTTGACACATAAACATTATTGACATTGGTTACACATTACATGATTTACATTTGACACATAAACATTATTGACATTGGTTACACATTACATGATTTACATTTGACACATAAACATTATTGACATTTGGTTATACATTACATGACTTACATCTTGACAATAAACATTTTGACATATTATTCAATACGTTTGGCAATTGGCTTAAACATAGACATCTTACATTGTAGGTTTGGTTTGAGTAAGTGCTTTAAGTAACGAGGCGTGTGTAATATGATACAAGCATGGTGGATACGCCGCTGGTACTTCCTATATATAAGTGATTGTATGGTATTACGTATCGTAGCGTTATTTGAATCATTTCAATTTGGACATATAACATTTTATACAAATAACATACTTTTCACAATACATTGTTTTACAAACAACTTAAACTATACAAACTCATTTCACATGGTTATCCACTTAACCATGTATTATTCTTTTATACATATATATCATTTGGTTTATTTATCACTTTTCAAATGATTTACAAGACAAAGCAAATTACAAGGTTCATGACTAAACATTTTTCTTAAACAATAAGTCATGAATCCTATTTTCATAAACCTATGTATCTCACAGGCATTTTTATGCTGACGTACCTATTTTCACATGTGTTTCAGGATATGATGCATAGGATTTATCAAGATACACTTAGGCGGACTTGGGCCTTAGCGACAATAAAAGATGCAAGACTAGTTATTTATGTTATGTTTCTTTGATTGTCAAGACATTGTAACTACTTTAATCAATAAAACAATATTTCAATTTCCATGTGTTATGAAACAATGATTCTGTTACAACACTCCCCGATGTTTCCGCCACGTTTTGTTGTTTTACGTGGTCGGGGTGTGACAGAAAAGTTGGAATCAGAGCTCATGGTTATAGGGAATTAGGTTATTAGTAATACTTTGACCTAGTCTATAACCTTCCTAGGACCCTAACGCGAGTTTACTTGCGTTTAGTCATAAAACAATACTGTCACCTATCCTTAGGCGACAACCACAACAAGAACATAAATTTCAAAACCGCTTTGAAAACTAATCATCTGTTCTAGGATGATTGATTACTAGGTTTTGAACCCTCTATTGTAAGGTTTTGAACCCTCTGTTATATGGTTTTGAACCCCTTTGAATTTTCAAAATCTCGTCAAAGTTCGGGTCTTATAATGTGAACATGTGCAAACTGGAAGAGTGAATGCCTGTACCCTGAGTTTTCTGTCGAAGGCTAGAGTGTTCGTACAAATCCGCAGTATCGGACCAGTCACTCTTACCTGGGAACTCTTGGGGTGAGTGTTCACTTATAGGCGAGCATGTCTTCAGTGATACATTAATATGATCCGCTTACTTTGATTTGTCACCGTCTCATTTGTTTGCCTTAGGTAACAAACAAATGATCGCCAATTCTTATGCATTGCCATTCTGTTTTGTTTATCCGATAACCTTTCACTTGTTTCTTCCTATGTCTTTCATTTTCTTCTAGAATGTCTCTTCCTCTCAGCACCGGTCAAATGTCTGAGCGAACAGCCAAATTTGCCCAGCAAATAGGCGAAGTGATTCAGAAATCTGTGGATTTAGGCATTGCCATGTATCAACTCCAGAATGAAACCACTCAAGAGTCATCAAAGGAAGCAAAAGTCAAGCCTGCACCAAAATCAAGGAAGCGTAAGGCTTCAAGAAAACCTGCTGCAGTTGCACCTAATCAAGCGGGACCTAGCCAGGTAGCGACACCACCTACTAAGAAGCAATACAAGGGAACGGCGCCATTATGCGACAAATGTAATGGGCATCACCAAGCTCACTTACAGTGTCGTCTGTGTGCATCATGTGGGCGAATTGGTCACCTAGCAAGTGCTTGTCGATGTAACCCGAACCAAGGTGGTCCAAATCAACCACAAGCCAATCCTGCTCAAGCTCGCTTTCCGCCTGGATCGTGCTACAACTGTGGCGAGACGAGCCATTTCAGGAACAAATGCCCAAAGCTTGCTAATGCAAATCCAACCCACGGATGAGCAGTTGGCTGATTAGAAGATGTTGTTGTCTTATGCTTTTGTTTCTTCTATTTCTTGTAATGTGAAACAATCTGTTTTGTTTATAAATAAATTGTTGTTCACAATTCCGATATACGAGTGTAGTTATATATGTGTATGACTTTTCCTATGGTACCTACAACAAGGAACTGCATTCCTTACAAACTACTCTTGCAAATTTTCCCATTCTTGCGTTTGCTCATGATTCCCTAAGTAAATTCTAAGTACTCGTTTTATTCTAAGAAACGAAGTACAGGAAATAAAGTGACATTATGAGTAATCATGCTTCTGCACATATGTGCCTTTGAATATTTGGTTAGATAACTAATGGTATTTTCAAATCTCATACCCATTACGTTTTGATTTTTCAACATACACAGTACAAGTATTTCAAAAACAATCTTCATGATCTCAAAACATTTCATATAGTTTGAAAACAATTTTTTTTAAAATGCATTGTCTGTGTTATTTCAAAAACATTGGCTATGCTTTCAAAAACAACCTTCATAATTTCAAAATGTTTCATATAGTCTGAAAACAATATTAACATAGTACATTTTCTTATCAAGTGCATGATTTCGAAAAGCATCATTCATATTTTCAAAAACCTTATACATAATTTCAAAATTTATCTCGCATGATTTTAAAACATTTCTGTAAATATATCTACCTAATACACCTACTTTATGATTTCAAAAGTATTATATATAAGGTTTCAAAAACGTTAAACACATTTTTCTTAAAAGAACCCCATGCATAGTTTTCAAAAATATTTTCCTCATACATTGACTTAACCTTCAAATTCTGCTTCATATGCCGCCTTGACATATCTAGCATCTCAACTTCATAAGCATTTTTACTTCATGTTTTGACTTAAGCACATCCAGTGCAAGGTTTCAAACATCTTCAACTTCTAAAAATCCATGTGGGATCTTTTTATCTTCACATTTAGATCCTTGTGGATGATTATCATTCAAATCAAAATCCTTAATTGGATTCCTTTTTGTACCTAAATTCGAACATTTCGGTTCCTTAGAATCGAAATCGAATTTTTCTTTTAAAAATCTTTCTATCTTTATAGTTAGATTCTTGATAATGTTTAAAGTACCAAATGAAATCCAAGAAATGGATTCATAGTGTGCTTTAAATACATGTGCTCTGTTAGCAGAACAAACTTCTAGTTAAACAATTTTGTGGTTATGTGACTATGTGTTTATTCATCTTATGTTTTCTTTTATGCATTTTTTGTTTTTACACTCTGGATATTCGTTATCCAAATCCTCGCAGAATCTTTCATATCTTCATATGAGGGATTCGTAGCAGGATATTCAAAAGGTACTACCTTAAATCCTTAATGGGCTTCTATGTAATAGTTAAGACCCTTGGATTATATAGTACCACTCCATGATTCATAAGAGACCCTTTTAGTGGTCTAGTCAAAAAGATTGATTCACAATTTGGTTAAAAAACGACATCTAGTGATGTAGCTGAACAGACTCCTTGATGGTCTATTTAGATCATTTATTGATTTAATTAAAAAGGACCCTATGGCGGTCTAGTCACACTCATCACAGGATTGTTCATTTGGTTTTACCCTACACATTATAAAATAGACTGTGTGAACTATGCAAGGAATTGTCTAATTATGGACACGTACATAATTATGAAATTTGGTGCACGGAAACCCAGTAAGATTTATTATGTGTAAGAACCGATAGCGACAACAATAACAAAATGAGAACGATGTAATGGAGGTACGGTGGACGCACCAATGACGCTTCATATACTTGTATATAAGTATCCCTCTTACATTGCAAGCATGATGTTATTAAAGTTACTAGAAGTTCAGAACCCTAACCAATGTTGTTTGATCTTTTCAACTTCATGTTTTCAAGCTCTCACAAGTTTCCTCTGATTTAATTTCGGGACGAAATTTCCTAAAGTAGGGGAGACTGTGACACCTGGGTCACTACGACCATCAAACAAATACCAAACCAATGAAATATTGTATTTCATACTTGGGATTTGTATAAATATGTGTATCATTTGCACATATCAATTTGTGTTCAATTCCAAACTCTAAATCGCTTTCTGGAAGGTTATACGCGCACCGATGCATAAATATAACCAGTTTAATGCAACAAACACTCTGGAATAGTGACATAATCTTAACATACCTTAAATAACCTTTACATAACTTAGAAATAAGTTTTGAAGGCTTTGGTATGGCAAAAACAAGTTAATTCGCTTACAGGGACTAAACTTGACAAACTGCGAAAGTATGCCAATTTGAACTGTAACGAACATTCCGGAACATGACCATAAGTTAAACACACCTTAAATATCCTTTATATAGCTTATAAATAGGCTTTAAGGGGTTCGGTGTGCTAAAATAAACTTTTGGGTCATTCAGGGACTAAAAGCGTCAAAAAGTGCACAAGTTTGCACTTTCGCGCATAACTTACGTTCTGAATACATCCGGACATCCAAAAATTTATGTAAGCACTAAAATATTTTGTTTTAGTGTTTGGCGTAAGAAAAATCCATTCGTCGCGCAATTTGGATCCTTTTTCGCGCTTATGCGCATTCCGTCGTAATTAAGCGAACATCGCGATCGTACGACCAAACGAACCGACATCCGGGATATTTTTGAGCATGTTTCATGTCCACAATGATTGGGCATCCTTGTGGAGCTTTAATTTGGGTTTGACGGGTGTTAGAAGTGCCGTTACGCAACGAAACATGTGCAGGGACCATTTCTGCAAATTCTGCAGAAATAAGGGCTAGGCGTGACGCGAGGGGTCTAGGCGTCACGCGAGGCCCCTTCTGGACCAGATTTAGTGTTTAAACAGCTGGTAACAGCCCTTTAACTCCCCAAAGGCCAATGCCACTTGTCAAACTCTTGTGGTGGGGGCAAAATGAGCTACCACAACATTCCAACAAGTGTAGGGATGTGATCATTCCCTCTTCTCCAAGAAACGATCCTAACAGTGAACCGAAATCTATAAATACCCATCACATTTTCACTCATTCCTCACAAGAATCTGATTTGAGAAGCTCTAAGTTGAAACCTTTGTTTCATACCTGAGCTACTTGAATCAAGATTAGCATTCGGGGACCCTTTGTAAGTGTTCCTTCGTTCTTTTATTGCTTTTCGAGTCCGAAAGTCAAACTTTGTTTGACTTTCTGCATTGACCAGTTTATGGTCAATGCGAAGTTCGTTTGAACTTCGCAACGTGAGCGTAATCACGATGGTTATAGTCCCTTGTGACTATGCCTACTGATTACCACGTTGTCTAGGGTCGTAAGGGTAAGCGATCTAATAAATCGCTTATACATTCGAACCCGACCCATTTGGTCGATCATTAGGATCCGACCAAACACATTAGGTGACCATAGTATATAGGGAATAACCTTCCGAGGTTATATCTTATGGTCGCTTCGTTTAAGTAGTTGTATGATAGGTAGTTTATATGCCTTAGGTAAATTACCAAAATACCCCTTTGATGCCAAAATTCATTTTAAACATATGTAACATAACTTTTGACATCTAAACTGATTTGACAACAATATTAGACATGTTAAGGCATATGTTACTTGTCATAGGACTAGTTAGGCGGTCCGAACGCGTTTCACGCGAACGACGCGTTAAAGTAGCATAAGCTACCTTAATGGGTCGCGATGGGTCGAAAGCACTTAGGTTAGGTTTCATTTAGTATGTAGGCTTTGTTAAACCATATGACACGAGTCTCTATACTCGTTTGGTTTACGAACCCTCATTCTATCTAAATCCTCCGAGTTAGGTCCGGTTTATTAACATAGTTACCTATATTTAGGTGCCGTTTGATATCCGTGATCTCTAGCATTGTTTGGTTGTTACTCAAGGACTACTAAGCAATCTCAAGTGAGTATATAGACCCCTCTTTTACTGTTTTCCAAACATTTTGGGGTGGAACACATGTGCCTACTTGTTACTTTCATGCTTTCCTGTTTTCACATCATATACATGCTATGTTCAATAGTACACTTATAGTACATTGTTTTACATTACATTTTATGCTATGTGTGCCCATTGTGTGCATACTTAGTACATTGTTTTACATTACAGTTCACATGCTATGTATGTCTATTGTTGCATACTTAGTACAGTTGTTTCACGTCACATGCTATGTATGTCTATTGTTGCATACTTAGTACAGTTGTTTCACGTCACATGCTATGTATGTCTATTGTTGCATACTTAGTACAGTTGTTTCACGTCACATGCTATGTATGTCTATCGTTGCATACTTAGTACAGTTCACATGCTATGTATGTCTATTGTTGCATACTTAGTACAGTTGTTTCACGTCACATGCTATGTATGTCTATTGTTGCATACTTAGTACAGTTGTTTCACGTCACATGCTATGTATGTCTATCGTTGCATACTTAGTACAGTTCACATGCTATGTATGTCCATTTGTTGCATACTTAGTACAGTTGTTTTCATCACATGCTTACATTTTGTTATGACATTTGGTTTGTTTTGATGGATCAATATACATTCATTAACACCGATCACGCCATTCGTTAGTAGGTAGTGGTACCATAGGAATTGACAACTCCCGTTCCTGAAATCCTGGGTTTGTTTGGATTGGAAGGAATGACCGAATTCGATATACATAACTTAGATAAACCTTTAATTTGTTTAAGGGTTTATCGCCACAGTCTCAAGGCTTTGATGTATGCATTCTCACAATACCGCATAGATGTTTATATCAGTATAGCATGCATTTGTTCCACAAAACATAGCTTTGATTTAAACCATGTTTTACTTCAATACTTTGTTTTTGTGCATATGGTTTAGTTGATATCTTTTCACTAGCCATACATATCATTTTAGGTTACACATTACATGATTTATATTTGACACATAAACATTATTGACATTGGTTACACATTACATGATTTACATTTGACACATAAACATTATTGACATTGGTTACACATTACATGATTTACATTTGACACATAAACATTATTGACATTTGGTTATACATTACATGACTTACATCTTGACAATAAACATTTTGACATATTATTCAATACGTTTGGCAATTGGCTTAAACATAGACATCTTACATTGTAGGTTTGGTTTGAGTAAGTGCTTTAAGTAACGAGGCGTGTGTAATATGATTCAAGCATGGTGGATACGCCGCTGGTACTTCCTATATATAAGTGATTGTATGGTATTACGTATCGTAGCGTTATTTGAATCATTTCAATTTGGACATATAACATTTTATACAAATAACATACTTTTCACAATACATTGTTTTACAAACAACTTAAATTATACAAACTCATTTCACATGGTTATCCACTTAACCATGTATTATTCTTTTATACATATATATCATTTGGTTTATTTATCACTTTTCAAATGATTTACAAGACAAAGCAAATTACAAGGTTCATGACTAAACATTTTTCTTAAACAATAAGTCATGAATCCTATTTTCATAAACCTATGTATCTCACAGGAATTTTTATGCTGACGTACCTATTTTCACATGTGTTTCAGGATATGATGCATAGGATTTATCAAGATACACTTAGGCGGACTTGGGCCTTAGCGACAATAAAAGATGCAAGACTAGTTATTTATGTTATTTTTCTTTGATTGTCAAGACATTGTAACTACTTTAATCAATAAAACAATATTTCAATTTCCATGTGTTATGAAACAATGATTCTGTTACAACACTCCCCGATGTTTCCGCCACGTTTTGTTGTTTTACGTGGTCGGGGTGTGACACTATATCATAAAACCAAAAAAAAAAAATACAGTTTTTATTTGTTTTCTTAAAATTAAAAATATAACCGTTCTTGAAGATTTGACTGATCATCAAAAGTTTAAAGAGTTTAAATTTTGAAATCTGAGGATAAGTACTTGGATGTACCTAGTGTTCATATGCTACTCTCCCTGTTGCATAAGAAATGTTTGCTTATGAGTTTGTGAGCATGTGCAGAACTTGATTTCAATCAAGAACAGGGGTTGATGAAGATTGGGATGTTGTTAGCTGCTGAAGAAGCATGGAGCATCACAACAACAAGATGTACCTGAGTCAGAAGAACCGGATATGAAATGCCTTCTGACAGTGATAGTACATTTGAAGAGGTACCGTGAACCTGCTTGAAAGACAAAGATTGAAGAAGAAAGGAGCTGCTGAGAATCCTCCTCTCACATTCTTTTCAACAAGATTTTCAAGCAAATGCTGATCGAGATCCTGATATGAAGCTAACCACAAAGAGCTGAAGAAAGAGACCCAGTGCTGAGAGTTCAGAAGTCAAGAACTTCCACAACATCTGCAGCATAGCGACAACCATAGACTTCGTTGAAGACGTTGCTGATTTCATGTTATGAAGACAATTTGATGGCATCAGTCTAGGGGGGATTGTTAGGCCCTAAAGTGTGAGACTGACGCATCAAATTAACACAACGGGTTATGGTTACGAATTGGGCTTTACCGGGTTAGTTATATTAGGTTTTGGACCTTTATAGGTCACTTGGGCCAAGCTTTATGCCATGTAGGCCAAGCAGGCCCAAGGGGAGCCCATGTAGGGAATTGGGCTTGAGTTAGTATATAAACTAGTTTCTAACTTGTTTTTAGGTTTGAACCTCTTAGAACCTCCTAGTTACAAAATTCTAGAGAACCAGAGAGTGGGAGGCGATAGATTGTGAAGGACACTTGTACCAGACGGTTTTTCTTTCATAGTAATAGAATCGTGTGCAAGTGTTGAAAGTGATTCGGTATTGTTCTTCATTTTCATATTTTCATTTTTTCGTGTTTATTCTTGAATCACATCAAGTTTGGATTCCGCACAAACTTGGTGTTGTTTGATATCATTGAAAGATCCGGTTATACGGGACTTACAAGCCTGAGCGTAGATCGATCTTCGAGAAACATGTAGCACCTTGTAGCTGATCAAACAAATCATCAATGCGGGGTAGGGGATAGCAGTTCTTGATAGTTAACTTATTCAATTCCCGATAGTCGATGCGCATCCTGAACGACCCATCCTTCTTTTTGACGAAAAGGACTGGCGCGCCCCAAGGAGAGGTGCTCGAGCGAATGAAGCCTTTCTCAAGTAATTCCTGGAGTTGGTTTGAGAGTTCACGCATTTCGGACGGTGCGAGTCAGTAAGGGGCTTTGGCAATAGGGTTGGCTCTAGGAATGAGGTTGATTCGAAAGTCGATATCATGACTTGGTGGTAAGCCTGGAAGATCTTCAGGAAAGACGTTGGGAAATTCGCATACAACAGGTACCTGGTTTACCGTCTTTTCTTTCTTTTCCTTTTCCGCTACTCAATGTTAGCCAAGAAAGCCCTGTATTCCTTGCAGAGATACTTGCTAGCTTGGACACACGACATGAGCTTGAGGCCTTTCGAAGCGGTTTCGCCATAAACACACAATAAATCACCATTCGCGAGCGATAATCGAATCATCCTGTCGAAGCACACAACTTCAGAATGGTTTTCGCGAAGAAAGTCCATGCCTACTATGACATCAAAACTTCCGAGTTGCATCGGAATAAGGTCGATTGGGAAGATGTGATTGTTGAGCTCAAGAGTACAATCACGAAGAACAGAATTAACGGCGACAGTTCTTCCAGTAGCGACTTCAACATCGAACGTCGAGGAGAGTTGGGAGCGCTTACGACTAAGGAGCTTCTCGAATTCGAACGACACAAAGCAAATATCGGCTCCAGTATCAAATAAACACGAAGCATAAATACCATTCACAAGGAACGTACCATTAACCACGTTGTTGTCGGCTTGGGCTTGGCGCACGTTAATGTTGAAAGTTCGTGCGCGTGCTGCTTGTTGCTGTTGCTGCTGGTGTTGCTGCTGCTGCTGAGGCTGCTGCTGCTGAGGCTGCTGCTGTTGGGGATCTTGTTTCCCAACCCTGTTTGGGCACATGTTGGTGAAATGGTTAGGATCGCCACATGCGAAGCAGGCTCTGGCGTTGACCGCGGGTGCCGGAGGAGCTTGTTGACCCTGAGGGGCGGTGAGTAGAGCTTGATGAGCAGGAACTTGTCGAGCACGGCAGTTGGTAGTGAAATGGCCGTACATATTGCAATGAGCACAAAAACGACAAGCGATGGTAGTCGGGTGGTGGTAGGTACAAGTAGGGCAAAGCGGATGTGGCCCAGTGTATGCACGCTTGGCAGGTGGTGCATTTGCCACAGGCGCCGCTACTTGACGCTGTTGGGCTGGTACAGCTTGTATCGGTGCAGCAGTGATCGCACAGTTCTTGTTGCTGGAGCTGTTCTTTCTCTTGTTCTTCCTCTTGTTGCTCGATGCGGTGGTGGTTTCAGCAGTTGGTGCGGCGGTGGTAGCTTGATGCAGGTGCTTTGAAGTTTTATCCCAAACACCAGCCTTGACCCGCTTGTCGTTGATTTCAGCGGCCAGTAGGTAAGTCTCTTCGATCGTCTTAGTCTTAGCCGCTTGCATGAAATCTGCAACACAGTCAGGCAGGGCTCGGATATACTTCTTTATTGACATGTCTGGAGTCTTGACTTGATCAGGGCAGATGATGCTGAGCTGTTTGAAGCGAGCAGTGAGAGCAGCATTTTCTCCTTCCTTCTGCTTTATGTGCCAGAATTCATCTTCTAACTTTTGGCGCTCATGAGGAGGGCAGAATTCTTCCAGCATGACCTCCTTGAGTTCATCCCACGACAGGCCGTAGGCTGCATCGTTCCCTCGTTTGTTTCTCTAGGCCGTCCACCAGTCTAGTGCGCGGGACTGGAAGACGCCGGTAGCATTTAGAGTGCGGAGATCGTCTGGGCAACTGCTCTTTCGTAGAGTAACCTCAATGGAATCAAACCATTGGAACAACGCTGTAGGGCCTTCCTCACCAGTGAATTCCTTTGGCCCATAAGACTTGAACTGCTTGAAATTGAAGGCAACTTTGGGGGTAGCTTTAGGAGTTTCGGTTCTCGAATCCTCAGATGATTTGCTGACGTTCTCGTAGACATCACTCACGGATTTTGCTACTTGTTTAGCGATGATAGCAGCAAGACGTTTGTCTCTCTTTTCTTAACGAGAAAGTGGTGTGTGACGGGATGATGGTCCAGTTGACTTTGTCTGCAACAGACATCGCCATAGGTCTCAGACACATCATAATCGAACCTCACCTCACACGTCTAATACTTATTAAAACCTAGGGACACGCAATGTAACATGTATCTCACAAACACATAATCACAAATTCACATAGAGACATATAAGCACATAAGCACGTAAGCATGTAAGCACGTAGAGCACAGAATCCACCAGAGCACATAATCATTTAATTGCAAGAGGCAGTTAGAATACAGAAACCTATCATTCAAAGTTCGCGATCGCGTTTAGTATCTCGAATAGCGTAGTATTAGCGTATATCATAGCATAAAGTCGTTCATATCTTAGCGATTTGTCAGTGTTTTGAGATAGAATTGTAGTGCGAGTCATGCGTGGCGATCGAAGTGAAGGCAAAAATCGAATGAATCTCCGAAAATTTAAACACATAACAGGTAAACACACATACAAGCATATAAAATCGACGAATCATCAGAGTCAGCAGTTGCGGGCTCAGAATCGAAACACATAAAAATCGAGAAATAGATTGTCTACGGCTATTAGACTTCGACTAACCAAAGTGATTCAACTATTCTCAAGGACTTGTTGTACACATTTAACCTTCGGGGTAGTGCCTTTGCCTCGATTCTTGGGCATTGGGCACGCATCCCGTTAGACATTTCGTGACTTCAGGTCGTTAGAGTCCGTCGAGACTTTGGTGAGAGTTTTGTAAAATGAGCGGAACAAGTCATCAAGGTTAGGGTTTCACCCCTAGCTTAACAACTTCGTTCCTGTTTTTAATAAAATAGTGGAGATTATTCATCAAAATACGGATTTCACTCCTGATTTGGCATAATTCTCCCCGTTTGTAGATAAAATGCGGGTTGATTAAGCAAACTTTAGTCGAGAGTTTGTGGTTTTTACACCTAATCTTGACTTAGTTGCTCCTTTAAAGTTGAATATTCGAGTGCAGTGATAGTGTAGCATAAGCGAGAATAGCGAGAAATAGCGGTAAGCTCATACATAATCCCTAACGGATATGCACAAGTCGGTCTGTTGGTTCCTAACTATAGACTAGGTCTCTAAGACATCGACCCGGACTAGGTCGTGTCTTGCCTAATTCCCTATAGTTATGGCTCTGATACCAATCTGTCACACCCCAACCGATGGCGGAAACATCGGGGCATGGCACTGAGCGAAACAGATTGTCCAGAAGTTTCCATAACAATTATCATTACCAATTAATTTAAGATAACATGTCCCATACCATGTCTCAAAAGGTAAACAAATTATTACAGACAAAATCTAGGCAAATAGTTCTATTCCGACAACTCAGATTTTCAAATAGAGCAATTGTTTATCTGCTTCTAGAGACCCTTGATTTAATTTGTACAAACAACTATTTGTTGGCCTCTAGAGCCTTATTCTAGCCTCGATTTCCTAGCAGATGTGCATCCTAAGCACCTGTCACATACGTTAAAATAAAGTCAATACATATAATGTAAAGGTGAGCATACAAGTTTGATAATAGCATATAGAGTTCGAATTTCGTTTACGCATAACCAGCACGTACACATAGTGAAATGAAGCACGTTAGTTATCGACATAGATCCATCGATACCAATGACTGCGGGTTGACTGCCCGAGGAAGTTCGCAATACATGATTACCACCGTAATCCATGCAAGTAATTGTCCTTAACAACCCCTACGAACAGGTGCTGAGTCCAAACTATAGTACTATCGTTGCTAAGGCAGGTAGACAGTATTCCATGTGTAAACATAACAAACAAGCATTCATAAGCCACGTATAACATGCATTAACGGTTAGCGTTCAAATAGTATTGAGTATTGTGTTTATTGTGATTTGAATATTCGTAACGTATATAACACCCAAAAGTGCATAAAGCAAAAAGGGATCGAGTATACTCACAGCGATGATGGATTGAAGGGAGCGCTAGAGAGTAGGGTTAGCCTGATCAGAACGATAATATAACGATAAGTGATGCGTAAAACGATGCAAAGCGTAAGTGGCTCAGACAGCAGCTCGGTCGGATGGTAATCCGACCGGATGGTCCAGTCGTGTGGATGACAATCCGTTCGAATGGTCATCCGGTCGGACAGGTTGTCCGGTCGGATGACAGTTCGAGTGGATTGTTTCTTCCTTTGATGTGTTTGTGTATGATGGCTTGTCCTTTGAAGTTTTCGTTGTAGCATTTTGAAAACATTGAAATATCTCTACCTTTCAAGTCGGTCGATCGGACTGTCAATCGTGCGGACGGCAATCAGCTCGGATGATTTATCCGGTCGGACGACGACTCGGGTGCCGAGGTTACTCAGTGAGAACAAATCCATAGCAGGTTCTCACTCGATCGGACAACAGTCCAGTCGGGTGGCATCCTTAGTGCATTGAACATGTTGAAAATTATTCAAGTGTTAAAGTCCAAGTATCTCTTGATCCGAGGAGTAATCCGGTCGGATGGTAGTCCGATCGGATAGCAATTCGTTCAATACTCAAACTTCAGATAAAGTTGGTTAAGTGTGGGACCCAAGGTGTAAGCCGTTCGGATGACCTAGTCGCTCGGATGGTTTATCCATTCGGACAGTAGTCCGGTCGGATAGCACTCCATGCTGGTCGTTCCGTTCGTCTTTCTCTTGGCCGTTTTGATTGTTTGTTGCTTTTATCGAGACGTTTTTGACAACGTGTTAACCAACAGAACCCCATCCTGACCCAAGTGACCCGATTGACCAGGAATCACCCTAGTTCGACCAGTTAACCAGTTCAAGATGGTTGTTCTTGTTTAACCTGAAATCGATGGTCTCGTGAGTAGAACCCAGATCTTGAACTAGCACAACACTAAGAATGAGTAGGAGACTAGAACAAGGCCCGATTCTATCGGTTTTGAGTGCATTGAGTGTAAAAGAGTTGGAAGAAAGTTAGAAACCATCTTTCAATCCTTTTTCACTATGATTATGTTTAGATTTATGCAAGATCTTTATGTATTTGTGTGGAAATCGATTAGGTCTAAGTTGTTCTTGGTGGATTGAGGCCAAAACATGAAGTTCTTCAAGAACACCATGATGACGTCATCCAAGAACACCTCAAATCTAGTGATTTCACGGTTAAAAGTTAAGATTTAAAAGACAGAAAGGTGTAGGAGTGCGTGTAGATCTAGGAAGTACAAGATTTAGGACGGGATCTTACCGGATTCGAGAGAAATCGAAGAAAAGGTGAGGAGCACGAGCTGTTCGGACAGAGGGTTTCCAAAAGTAGAAAGAATGAAAGTGATATGGGTATTTATAGAGTTCCAAAAGAGGAAAGTGTTGGCCGGCCAGATGGCATCCCGCCCGGATGACTGTCCGTTCGGATGTCATCTCGGTCGGATGGCACCCTGGCACCATGATCAAGTGGCAGCCCGGTCGGATGGCAATCCGGCCGGATGGCACTTGGTTCAGGTGTTCGGCGCGACGATTTTTGAGGTTTCGATTGTAATTGCGAGCGATGAGATGCGATAGATTTTCCTTGTCAAATTACTTTTAGTCCCAACTACCATATCTTGCGCTATCTCTTCTCCACAAATTATCATACCATTTCGATTGCGATTGAGTTCGATTACGATTCGAGTTTCGATTGCATTTCGATTGCGATTACCACAACATAACATAAATAAACATGCATAAGTAACACATAAGGCACACACACAAGTATATTAGTAACCAAAATGCGTAGTTCGAGTTGCGATTCGTTTCGATGTCGATTTCATTATCATTTAGTTAACTTTATCGCATTGTTACTTCCTAAAGTTCACAGTCGTAAGTCGATTAAATAGCGAATAACATACGTCGATCATTGTGATTATTGACCCTTACTCCACATAATACAACTAAAATAAACACATAAAAGAAATTCACTAATAGTCAAGTCGCGCGAAATTGGTCGTTGACTTGGACCTTGACTTTGACTTTGACTTCAGAAACACGGGGTGTTACACAGAAACTGAAAGCAGTAAATAAATATTTACAAACATTCTTTTTGCGAGTTTCGAGGGTAAGAGAATCATATCAGTGTACGGTCATGTCAAAAACGCTCTGGTTGTTCAATTAGTTAACATTTAGATAAGCATCCTATAACGATTATCGATATTGTTGTCCACATAAACTCAACTTATCAGATGTAATTATGTTTAGGGGATACGTTAAGGTATGATTTATACTTACCGGCCGGTGTTCATCCACACACGACACATTCCCATATCAAGGTATGCACGAGAATTCATCTTACTGGTGAGTATACCGTTTATCATCTGTTTGACCGTATAAAAGATGTGAGAAACTCACTTATTTTGATTTGAAAAACAAGCCCTATGTTATAGAATCACTTATTGATGAGGAACTTGATTTTCATATGCATGAGGGCACAGGAGCAAGTCCGTGAACAGGTCTGTACAACGTACAGCAGAGATACGAACTTGACTCCTGCAAGAAAGCTGTGATATATTATCACTTATTTTGTTTGGACATGTGATTGTTGATCACTTATTGAGGTCGTATGCAATATGTACACGTATGTATAGTATCATGGAAGATCTTAGACTTCGTCTCCATTATTTTTCGCTAAAAGATACAACCATGATACCCAGATGATAAGACAGTGTAAAGACCAAATATCTCAGAACCTCGGCAATCTCTCAAACGAAATTTCGGTACTAAGACCATATGCCAATGTGCGGTTCCCACCTGGTCTTCAGTCAATTTAAGATTTATATCACCCTGCACACTTTAAAATGATTGTGAGCCTACCGATACATCTTACATAGAGCTGCTTAAACATTTTTCATTTCGCATTTCAGTTTAAAGAGGTTTAGACAGACCACTGATGTACTATCATATTCTCTTTTTCTTGCCAGGAAACTCATTTTTGTTTTTCTATTGTTTTTTAGTTTTGAAATTTTTTGATGTTTTTGAATTTTCAAATTTTGGATTTACTCCCCCTAAAATCAACAAACTATGATAAATTTTAAAAACACAAAGGTATTTAAAAAAACGATTTCCCGATGTCGGTTAACTCATGTTTTACCTCAATGCCATTTACCAAAATTAATTTAATAAGAAATGATTTATCGAATTTTGGAAAAATGAGTTGTCACATCGGTAAGCGGTGCGGACCATGACAACATTGACGAGTTTCATAGTGAAACAATCACCTGTGAGGTGATATTCGAGTTCAACGTGTCAGGTCAAAGAGTGTTGTACGAAATAGTAATTCAAAGAGTAGCTTAAATATCGACAAAGTGAGGAGAGATTAGAAATTCAAAACCATATCCTGCAACTGTTTCATGCATTGCAAGGAATCTGAGTGCTCTCCCAAACTGGATATCCACCCGGTGTGGATTTCAAAGTCGATTTTGTAGCTACTGAGAAATCTCTTCACAGCAACAAGATCATAAACCTTTGGGCCCGGCTGGTCTTCCATATTGCACCAGCGAAGGTCTTTATCTTTCTCTTGAGAAGTAGTGTGCGGTTGTTCAATCCATGCCAAGGCATCCGCACACCCGGCTGGTTTGTTCAACAAAAACATTTTCTTCAATCACACCATGAAGAAATGTACACTGCACGTTCATCTTGTTGATTTTGAACTTCAGACGTGCTGCAGGTGCGTACATTTTGATTGAATCTATCCTGGGGACCCGATTAAAGCCTTGAACAATCAAACTTTGGTATGATTTTCATTTTGTCGAAGGTTTTCAATTTCTTTCGACAGACAATTCTGTCTTCTTTTCTTTTTCTCTCCATCGAAGGGAACAATTTCTTTGTCGCCGATCTTGTGCATGGATACTCCACTATCAACAATCCGTTGACTATCGATAGTTCCTCCTGGAACATCCTGCACACTCACTCAGAGATTGGTTGGAGAGGGGGACCCAAGCCTTCATAGACTTGGGTTGCCCCTGAGAATCAAGAAATGTAATTTCAATTTCTTGAAAGTCCTTAAATTGCAAGCCTCCCCCTGAACCTTCACCCGTTTTAGGTTTCCAAGACTGTTTCCATTTACCAGATTGTGTATTATTAACAATTTTTGGTTTTAACAGTTGTGATGACCTTGGTTCCCTTTTAACAGATTTTACATCCGGTTTTAATGCCTTTTCGATCACCTTTACATTTTGACGTCGTTTTTTTGTTTCTTGTTCTTTAACAGTTCGTTTATCATGTTTTGGTGAAACAGAACGACGTTTTTGGTGATCTTTCTCAGGAGGGGCTCTCTCAACAAAATTTGCTTTCGGAGAGTTTGTACAGTTTTTGATGATATGTCCAAACTCCCCGCATTTGAAACACGATCTCCTTTCAACAAACTTGGGAGATCCGGTTTGACTTCCTGATGTTGAACTTGACGACCCAGAGGTACTTGTTCTTTCATTACACTCGTTTGTGTGTTGGTTGTGTAATTGTTTTGAGCGTTACGCTTTAAAATTCTGACTTTTTGAACAAAATCGTTGTTTGATTTATTTTCAAAAGTCTCCACCTTGTCAGTACCCTTGGATGCTACAAATTTAACATCATTGTTTTTCTTCTTGAAACGAGCTCCTTTGGTCTCCACCTTCGGTTGTGAACTTTTAGACTTTTGAGCTCGTTGTTGTTGCTGTTTACCCTTAAAAGCGATAGGTTGTTGCTTCATTGGTGATTTTTGATTTCTAAATTTTCTTCTAACTTCAGCTTTTGGGATCGGATCACACTGAGTTACTGAAACTCTTGGGATCCCCTTTTCCAAAAACTTACTGGTAGTATCTTCAAACACTTTATCAATCAAAGATTGATTGACGTTTTTAATTGGAAAAGCTGTGTTTGAATAAATTTTGTCATCACCGACTAAAGTGTACAACACGTTATCACTTTTAACAGTAGACACTGTCTCAGTGATAGGATCTATCTTTTGTTTAACAATTGAGTGCACAGCAGGAGTAGGAGGATCACACAGAATATGATTCTCAACTGGGACTTCTACTCCTTTGTTCTTTTCAAGAGATTTATCCTCTTCACTCACATCTGGTTCATCATCTGACGAATCATAGTCCTCAACTGTGGGAGGACTTTGTTCCGTACCAACGGATGCTGAATTTTCGGTTGTTACAGATGAGCCCTCCGAGGAACTGTCCGATTTGAACCCAAACCCAGTTGTAAACTCCTCATAATTAAGAGGTACAATTGGTTCAAACCGATGCATTTCCTCCTCATCGAGCTTCTTGGTATAGTTGTGTCTCAAAGTAGGCGAACACGACTTATACCCAACGCCTTTAACATTACCCTTTAGTTGTTGAACGTCAATGATGTGATCAAGCACATATCGGGAGTTTGAGTAACTCTCCAATTTGAGCTTGATCGCTTCATGCTCACATTTCGCCTCGGCTAGCTCTTTCTTAGTTGCCTCAATGATATTAATGTAACTATTAATACCAGTTTGCTTATTAAAAACCGTTTTTGATAATTCAGAAACACTTTTCTTGAGTGCTTCAATTACCGATTTAAAATTTTTTCGTTGCGAGCTAAGGCCATGTTTGCCTCTTTGCACTTTGACAGTTCAATAACCAAACTCTGATTGTGACTGTGAATCTTTTCAGATTCCTGTTTCATATCGGCACATTCATGTTTCGTATCAGCACAATCACTACATATGCTAGGAGTTTCAGATTTTACCTGACTTGTAGAAGTTGAGACATTAGCCATAAAGGCAGTCTGAGAAGAGAAAGATCCATCTTCAGTGAGATTCTTCTCCATTTCTTCTGATGTAGCATCAGCTTTCTTGATCAAGACATATTTCTGACACTTGGTGTCCTCAGATTCATTCAACAAACTATCACCTTCAGAATCAGTTCTCTTATTCACATCCGATTCTTCATCCGAACTGCCACTGTATCCCGAACTATCATCATCTTCAGAGAATTCTTCTTTGTGCACATGCTTGATGTGACTGATGATCTTCGCATAACATGCAGTTCCTCCTTGATTTCCATCTCCAAATTGTACAGACCAATCACACACTTCATCAGCTTGAACTATCAATGCTCGGTTGGCGTTTGAAGGCCCTGACTGGTTGGTTTGGTTGTTAGCAGCTACTATCCCTCTTTCATTTTTAGCTTGATTTGAAGTACTTGTTTGATTTTGGAAGGGATTTTGGTTGCCTTGTTGGTTGCCTTGTTTGCTCAGTCGCGTGCATTCACGTTTGAAGTGACCCTTTTCACCGCAATTGAAGCATGTGATAGCACCCTTGTCAAACCCGTACTTGGTATCTCTTTTGCTTTCCAAGCTGGTTCTCCCCGTTCTGCTCATATAATCCTTTGCCCTTCTCACAGCGCTAGCAAACGCCCACTTAATGTCCATCAACTCCATCTCATCTCTGTGTATCTGCTGATAATCTTCTTTGGTCAAATTAATGTTTCCAATCTGACCTGCGACTAATCCGCTGTAGGCATTAACCATAGTGGTAAGAATTTCCATGTGATCCCGTGCAGCTTCTACACTCACTTAGGAAAGATTTGTTATAGGACATCTGATAAGTTGAGTTTATGTGGACAACAATACCGATAATCGTTATAGGATGCTTATCTAAATGTTAACTAATTGAACAACCAGAGCGTTTTTGACATGACCGTACACTGATATGATTCTCTTACCCTCGAAACTCGCAAAAAGAATGTCTGTAAATATTTATTTACTACTTTCAGTTTCTGCATCTTTGTATATATTTATTTATTGCTTTCCGTCTTTACTTTTGAAAAATGAAAAATTCCAAAAAGATTTTAGGTGTGTTTTAATATAAACTTTATAAAAGCCAAAAAGATTTTGCTTCTAGTTTATTTTTGATTGACCGATGTTGGAACTCGAGTCTATCCTACCCAAAATCATGATTGTTAGCCGGAAAACAATTGAACCTTCATAAACTGTCGAAGTTAACAATTTTTGAAAGATAAAAGGTTAAAATTGATCAATTTTTAAACTTTCAAACTGTTGTCAGTCGGTGTTTAAATGAGAGTTGGTCTCATATGTGTCATGCGCTTATATTGTTTGATGTCAATTCTTAGTAAGGTTTTCATTTGAAAACTTTCTTAGATTGATTTTATTCATCTCAGTTGTTCTCATTACGTTTTTAGCTCTGTTGTATGTGCAGATGGTGCATTTGAACCAGCTAAAAGCGAAGAGAACGTGTCAGATGACAAGCCGTAAAGTGAAGACACGGCAGTGATGCAATCTGAAGATCAAGATGATCAAGTTGCAGCTGACCACTCATAAACACCGAAAGGATCTGAAGAATTGAAGATAAAAAGATTCACGAGCATTATTCAAGGGGGAGTTTGTTGATACACTCCCTGATTGTGTCACGTGAAGACCTTTTAAAGATCCGACAATGTGAAGAACGAACCATCGCGAGTAGCGTCCAAGGGGGAGTTTGTTGGTACACTTTACGTGGACGCGACTCGGTTCGGTTCGACTCGGTTAGGTTCGGCTCAAGCCCGACGTAGCG
Organism: Helianthus tuberosus; assembly: GCA_030545235.1. NCBI lineage: Eukaryota > Viridiplantae > Streptophyta > Magnoliopsida > Asterales > Asteraceae > Helianthus > Helianthus tuberosus. Next base: position 46,922,401 of record CM060427.1, on the reverse strand, counting down.
ACATTCCTCCATTGTGTGCCCCAGAGTTTGACACGCGAAGCACAGAGAGCGGCGAATCGTTTCCCACTGACACATCACCATTACATCACCATGATGATGTCATGATGATGTCTTGTGACCAAATGCATAAAAGTAGTATTTGTTGAAGATGTTACCATGCATGTATACGTTGGATCCATACATATTGGGCCAATTGGCTTATTTGGGCCTGTGTATGCAACGATCTAAGTGACGAAGATTGATGAGTGACGAACTCCCAAAGTTCGTCATAATTCAAGCATGCCGAACTCCCTGATTTCATCATTATGAGTGTGTGGCGAACTCCTTGATTTCGTCACATGGGAGTTCGTCGAGGAGGTAGTATAAATAGCTGGTTATGTTTAACAGTTTAGTCATGAGAGTATTGTGAGACTCCACGAGAACTGAGAGACTTGTGAGAGTTTATTGTACAAGCATTGTGTGTATATGTTTGTGAATGTTCTCATCCATTTAATAGAAGTTAATCTTTGGTTACTTGCTGTTGTTATTTATCTACTTCGTTCGGTTTGCACCATCACGGGGATTCCGCACCCGGTTCCTCAAAGAAGCGAAGCTGATCATCGATCGTGAGTTCTTTAAAAGAAACGATAAGAGTTTCATCTGACAGACACTTCTGCAGATTTGATACATGAAAAACATTATATACCGCACTCAGCTCTTCAGGCAGGTTTGGTTTATATGCTACCTTACCAATTCTCTCGGTGATTTCGAAAGGTCCAAGGTACCACGGATTAAGATTGCCCCTTTTGCCAATACATACCACACCTTTCTAAGGTGAGACTTTTAGTAGAACCCGGTCCCCGACCTGGAATTCTAAAGGTTTCCTATGCATATCAGCGTAGCTTTTCTGTCGGTCATGAGTTGCCGCCATTTGTTATCTAATCTGGGCAATCTTTACCGTGGTATCAAGTACAAGTTCCGGGCCGGTGATTTGGCTTTCGCCCACCTCCTCCCAACACAAAGGTGACAAGCATTTACGTCCGTAGAATGCCTCAAATGGTGCTGCCTGAATGCTAGTGTGGTAATTGTTGTTGTAAGAGAATTCCACCAGAGGTAGGTGTCATTCCCAGCCGTTACCAAAGTCAATGACACATGCTCTCAGCATGTCTTTGAAAGTTTGGATGGTACGTTCAGTCTGACCATCAGTCTGCTGGTGATAAGCGGTGCTTATGTTTAAACATGAGCCAAAGGATTTGTGCATAGCCTGCCACAAATCGGATGCAAAATGTGCGTTACGATCAGAGATGATAGAGGTTGGCACTTCGTGCCTAGCAACTATTTCTTTCAAGTAGATGGCCGTAAGTCTCGAAAACTTATCGGTTTCCTTGATCGCGAGGAAGTGCGCAAACTTGGTTAATCGGTCTACGATCACCCAAATGGTATCGTTTCCGCTTTGTGACTTTGGTAAGACGGTAACAAAATCCAGGGAAATCTGTTCCCATTTCCATGTTGGCAACTCTGGTTGCTGCAGTATTCCCGACGGCTTTTGATACTCGATCTTGACTCTGGAACAAGTCAAGCATTTACTAACGTACTTTGCTATAATCACTTTCATGTTAAGCCACCAGTACAAGGCCTTGAGGTCGTGATACATCTTGTCGGAACCGGGATTTATCGAGTAGCGATACTTGTGTGCTTCGTCCATCACAAGCTCTCAGAGGTTTCCGTAAGATGGAAGCTAGATATGTTCCATGAAATAGCGTATGCCATCGTCTTTGAGTTCAAGCTGCTTTTCCATGCCCCGCATGGACTCAGTTAGGAGGTTTTCCCCCTTCAACGCTTCAACCTGAGCGTTTCGAATTTGATTAGGGAGGTTTGAATGAATAGTAAGCTGAAGCGAATGGACACGCTTAGGTTTGGTTTCTTTACAGCTGAGGGCATCGGCTACTACGTTAGCTTTGCCCGGATGTTACTTCATTGCGAATTCCTAATCGTTTAAGAGTTCGACCCACCGGCGTTGCCGCATGTTCAACTCCTTTTGATCCAGTATGTGCTGGAGACTCTTGTGATCGGTGTAAATCATGCACTTAGTACCATACAAGTAGTATCTCCATATCTTGAGTGCGAAGACTACTACTCCCAGCTCCAAATCATGTGTAGTGTAGTTCTTCTCGTGAACTTTGAGTTGTTAAGAGGCATAAGCAATAACTTTCTCGCGTTGCATCAACACGCAACCGAGTCCTTGAATGGACGCATCACAGTAAACAACAAATTCATTGGTACCTTCATGTAATGAAAGAATAGGAGCACTACAAAGTTTCTCCTTTAACTTCTGAAATGCCGACTCCTGGGCATCATTCCACTTGTAAGCGATACCCTTTTGAGTTACAGTTGTGAGGGGTTGAGCAATCTTCAAAAATCCCTCGATGAACCTATGATAGTAACCTGCCAATCCCAAGAATTGGCGGATTTCAGTTGGAGTTTTATGTGCAGGCCATTTCTTGATGGAGTCAATCTTGGCTGGATCAACGTGAATCCCAGCTTCATTGACTACGTGCCCAACGAAATGGACTTCTCAAAGCCAGAAGTCGCATTTTGAAAACTTCGCATAGAGTTTTTTGTTTCGTAGGAGTTCCAGAATAAGGCGTAAGTGTTGCTTGTGTTCCTCTCAATTCTTCGAGTAAATCAGGATGTCGTCGATGAATACGATTACGAATTTATCAAGGTAAGGTTTACACACTCGGTTCATGAGATCCATGAAAACCGCAGGTGCATTTTTCATTCCAAAAGGCATAACCAAAAACTCGTAATGGTCGTAACGAGTTCTGAAGGCTGTTTTAGAGATGTCCTCATCTCGGACTCTCAACTGATGATAACCTGATCTTAGGTCAATCTTCAAATAGTAACTCGACCCTTGCAGCTGGTCAAACAGATCGTCAATGCGCGGGAGTGGGTAACGGTTCTTGATAGGTACTTTGTTCAGCTCGCGATATTCAATGCACATACGAAATGTGCCATCTTTCTTCTTGACAAAGAGTACGGGGGCTCCCCAGGGTGACGAGCTAGGACAAATAAAACCCTTTTCTAGTAGCTCTTGTAATTGCGTAGATAATTCCTCCAGTTCAGCTGGGGCTAGTTGGTAAGGTGCACAAGCTATTGGTGCTGCTCCAGGGGTTAGTTTGATTTGAAATTCAACTTGACGGTGAGGTGGAAGACCAGGTAATTCCCCGGGAAATACCTTAGGAAAGTCGCTTACGATGGGCATATCTCTGATCTTCTTTTCCTTCATGTGGGTGTCAGTGAGGAGAGCTAGAATAGCAGTATGGCCCTTCCGTAAACACTTCTAGGCTTTTAAGAAAGAGATGATGCCTATGACAGCACCACCTTTGTCACCTTAAACAATAAGAAGTTCACCAAAAGAACGAGGGATACGAACCACTTTGTCTTGACAAAGTATTTCGGCTCGATGTTTAGATAACCAATCCATTCATATGACAACGTCGAAGCTTCCAAGAATAATGGGAAAGAGATTGATGAGGAAGGTTTGACAGGATAACACAAGTTTACAGTTACTGATAACGCATGAGGCCTCAGTGTTCCTACCATTGGCTAGTTCGACAATGTACTTAGTGTCTAGAGGAGTTGGCGTGGACTTAAGCATCTTATGTACACGTATAGATACATAACTAGCATCGGCTCCTGAATTAAAAAGTATAGAAACATAATGATCATCAAGTAGGAACTTACCCGCTACAAGGTTGGGATCATTCCTTGCTTCACCAGCGCCTATAACAAAGGTTCTTCCCCTTGCACCGTTGTCGCCATTGTTGTTGTTGTTTTTGTTTCCAGCACCTTGATTGTTGTTGCCACGGTTTTGATTCAGCTGAGGGAAATACTTCCTCGTGTGCCCTACTGCGCCGCACTGGTAGAATCCACGGTTATTTCCCTGTTGTTGTTGTTGTTGTTGTTGTTGTTGTTGTGGCTGGTTTTGCCTGGTTGGGTACTGGCTTTTACAATCCTTAGCCTCGTGCGCCAGTTTGTTGCATCTCTGACAGCGGTTCTTTTCACACGACCCGTTGTGATGTCGATTGCACTTGTTGCACTTAGGTCGGTTTCCTTGGTAACCACCCTGTTGCTGAGGACCCTTATTGTTCTCAAACTTCCTTTGCTGAGCTGGGGTTTGCATGGGGTTAGGATCCTTGCCCGGTTGCCATCCCACTTGCTCTTGTTATCACTAAAAGTATCAGTAGTAGCATTGATTTGTTTGGCCAGCTTGCCCTACTCTATAGCTTGATCAGCGAGACGATGAGCTAGACGGATAACTTGTTGGATCGTAGGGAGATTAGCTGAAGTCACCAGACTTTGAATTTCAGGGACCAGACCCTTGAGATATAGCTCGATTCTTCAGTAAGCAGGCTGAGACATGTTGGGACATAGAGCAGCATAGTCCTTGGGATATAGAGCAGCACGCCCAAGCTATGAAGTCTAGAATGTTGAGCCTTACACTTGGATTTTAGTGTCGTTGCAGGTCGTTTGGTACAAAACATGTTATAGTCTGGTTTTTCAAAAAACGAGTTTTCTTTTTAAAACCGAGTTCACTATAACCTATGGCTATTATACCAATCTATCACACCCTCAATTTCTACGTGCGGAGTACTACCACGAGGCGTGTGACTGACCAGGATCAAGCCAACAATCATATTGAACAACATAATAATAAAACATTCCACAATAACCAATACGATTAGTGACCAAAGTCCAAAGTTCACAGTTCAAAAACAGTAAATAAGTTATCAAAGGAAGAATAAGTTTAACAGTTTTAAAACTGTAGTTTAAAGTTCATAAATATTAATAAGAAACCCAACACGGGTAATGCGACCACTACACTCCCTGCTGCAAGCTCCTGCTATCACTGAGTACCTTTAAAGCATGAAGTAAGGTATCAACATAAAGTTGGCGAGTTCACGAGTTGTCCAGTTTTAATCCCATAAAACTTATGTTTGTATTAAGTTGCCCATTTATATCATGCCATGGGTAGCTACCCCATATGTAAGTTACTAAACTGCGTAATACTGAATACTTCCGACCTGTTGTTTCATAGTTGCCCCGTTTGTTAATGTCTATCATCATTGATGGTTTGCCAAGGTCTATTAGTTCACGGCCGATCCTCTCCAGGCACGGTGTGAGGTTGGTGAAACATAAATAGCGCTATCAACTAATAACCCGCTCGCCTGGCACCGGTGACTAATCGGTATAGAAAGTAGGGACTTCGTGATGGAGTTTCGTTTATTACACTTGTTGCATCTAATATAAATAGTAATTAACTGTATTCCAAAACAGGAATAGTAAGCTATCCCAAACCTGGGAAAGCGTCGTTTGTTCCGTTTCCCAACCACCGGGAACGCATGCTTTTAGTAAAGTGTGTGAACTCACTTGGTTTTGCTTGGCAGGTAATTTACATGTTTAAATAGTTGGTCAACCACGTCCTATTATGGTTACCGATAATAGTCGGGTTTGTATGCAAGTAATAACACGTACTTATACACGTATCAAGTAACACATAAACTTTATGTATTATATAAGAACCATACGACCACATATAAGCCCAACAGTCAAACGAATAGTGACAATGAAGGCCAAATAATCAGTGTGCGGTCGAATAAGTCTTATGGTCCAATAAGAGGGTGTGCGGCCTATCTAGAAGTGTTTGGTTCATATATCATGTATCCCATGTATGTGTGTGCGGCCCATCAAAGTGTCAGTCCATGAAGGGGGTGTGCGGCCCACCATTGGTCAGCCACATAGAGTATGCGGTCCACACTCTAGTGTGCGGCTCACCCAAGGTGTGCGGTCATGCATTTGACTGTTGTACTATGTGCTTTGTGTGACACCCGTGTCACTGCGACCATCAAACAAATGCCAAACCAATGAAATAATGTATTTCATACTTTGGACTTGTATAAATATGTGTATCTTTTGCACATATCAACTCATGTTCGATTTCAAGCTCTAAATCGCTTTCTGGAAGGTTATACACGCACTGATGCGTAAATATAACCAGTTTAATGCAACGAACACTCCGGAATAGTGAAATAGGCTTAACATACCTTAAATAACCTTTACATAACTTATATATAAGTTTTGGAAGGTTTGGTGTGGTGAAATCAAGTTTAATCGCTTACAGGGACTAAAGTTGACAAACTGCGAAAGTATGCCAATTTGAACTGTAACAGACCTTCCGGAACATGACCATAAGTTAAACATACCATAAATATCCTTTACATAGCTTAGAAATAGGCTTTGAGGGGTTCGGTATGCTAAAATAAACTTTTGGGTCATTCAGGGACTAAAAGTGTCAAAAAGTGCACAAGTTTGCATTTTCGCGCATAACTTACGTTCTGAATACATCCGGACATCCAAAAATTTATGTAAGCACTAAAATATTTTATTTTAGTGTTCGCCATAAGAAAAATCCATTCGTCGCGTCATTTGGATCGTTTTTCGCATTCGGGACCAGATTCGATGTATTAGCCGTTGTTTATTTCACAACCACACATTCTAAACTTGCTTAGTCAGCGGATAAGGATGGAATTTTGGTACCATAACTTTGCAACACATGTATGGATGGAATTTAAACACCTAAACACCATAACTTTGCAACACATGTACGGATGGGATTAAGGCACGTTTTCCATGAAACGATCTTAACGGTTCGGGTATTCCTATAAATACCCCATACCCCCCATTGCTAAAATCACTAGAAACTTGATTTGAGAAACTCTAAGTTGAAACATTTGTTTCATACCTGAGATTTTTGAATCGAGTTTAGCATTCGGGGACCCTTCGTAAGTATTCTTTCGTTCTTTTCCTTATTTTATTGCTTTTCGAGTCCGAAAGTCAAACTTTGTTTGACTTTCAGCGTTGACCAGTAATGGTCAATGCGAAGTTCTTTTGAACTTCGCAACGTGAGTGTAATCACGTTGGTCATAGTCCCTTGGGACTATGCCCACTGATTACCACGTTGTCTAGAGTCGTAGGGTAGGCGATCTAATAAATCGCCTATACCTTCGAACTCGACCCAGTTTGGTCGATCATTAGGATCCGACCGAATACATTAGGTGACCATAGTAGGTAGGGAATAACCTTCCGAGGTTATACCCTATGGTCACATCGTTTAAGTAGTTGTATGATAGGTAGTTTATATGCCTTAGGTAAATTACCAGAATACCCTTTTCATACATAATTGGTAATTTAGCATATGTAACCTAACCTTTTGCCACATAACTGATTATGTAACATATTTAGGCATATAACACTTGTCATAGGACTAGTTAGACGTTCCGAACGCGTTTCACGCGCACGATGCGTTAAAATAGCATAAGCTACCTAAACGGATCGTAATGGGTCGATAAGACTTAGGTTAAGTTTCATTTAGTAAGTAGGCTTTGTTAAACCAAATGACACGAGTCCCTACACTCGTTTGGTTTACAAACCCTAATGCTACCCAATCTTCCGATCTAGGTCCGGTTTATTAACATAGTTACCTATACTAGGTGCCGTTAGATATCCGCGATCTCTAGCATTGTTTGGTTGTTACTCAAGGACTACTGAGCAATTTCAAGTGAGTACATAGACCCCTCTTTTACTGTTTTCCAAACTGTTTTGGGGTGGAACACATGTGCCTACTTGTTACTTTCATGCTTTCCTGTTTTCACATCATATACTTCCTATGTTCATTAGTACATTATAGTACATGATTTCATTGTGTTTATGCTAGGTGTGCCCATTGTGTACATTACTTAGTACATCGTTTTACATTACATTTCATGCTACGTGTGCCCATTTGTGTGCATTACTTAGTACAGTTCACATGCTATGTATGTCTGTTGTTGCATACTTAGTACCGATATTTCAGTTCACATGCTATGTATGTCTGTTGTTGCATACTTAGTACCGATATTTCAGTTCACATGCTATGTATGTCTGTTGTTGCATACTTAGTACAGATATTTCAGTTCACATGCTATGTATGTCTGTTGTTGCATACTTAGTACATTTCTTATTCATCATATGCTTACATTTTGGTAGGACAATTGGTTTAAACATAGACATCTTACATTGTTGGTTTGGTTTGTGTAAGTGATTTAAGTAACGAGGCGTGTGTAATATGATACAAGCATGGTGGATACGCCGCTGGTACTTCCTATATATAAGTGTTTGTATGGTATTACATATCGTAGCGTTATTTGAATCATTTCAGTTTGATACATAGAACATTTTATACAAATAACATATTTTTCACAAGACATAGATTTACAAACAACTTATCTAATACAAACTCATTTTACATGGTTATTCATTTAACCATACATTATTTATACATATCATCTGATCTTATCGATTTTCAAATGATTTACAAAACAAAGCAAATAACAAGGTTCATGACTAAACATTTTCTCAAACATAAGTCATGAAACCTATTTTCACAAAACCTATGTATCTCACCGGCATTTTTATGCTGACGTACCTATTTTCACATGTGTTTTTCAGGAGCTATTGCATAAGATGATCAAGATACACATAGGCAGACTTGGGCCTTAGTGACAATAAAAGATGCAAGACTAGTTAATTATGTTGTATTTCTTTGTTTGTTAAGACATTGTAACACTTTTAATCAATAAAACGAAACTTCAATTGCCATGGATTTGAAACAATTAATTCTGTTACAACACTCCCCGATGTTTCCGCCACGTTTTGTATGTTCTACGTGGTCGGGGTGTGACAGAAAAGATGGTATCAGAGCCAATGGTTATAGGGAATTAGGTTATTAGTAATGCTTTGACCTAGTCTATAACTTTCTTAGGACCCTAACGCGAGTTTACTTGCGTTTAGTCATAAAACAATACCGTCACCTATCCTTAGGCGACTACCACAACAAGAACATAAATTTCAAAACCGCTTTGAAAACTAATCATCTGTTCTAGGATGATTGATTACTAAGTTTTGAACCCTCTATTGTAAGGTTTTGAACCCTCTGTTATACGGTTTTGAACCCCTTTGAGTTTTCAAAATCTCGTCAAGGTTTTGGGTTTTAAATAATGTGAACACGTGCAAACTGGAAGGGTGAATGCCTGTATTCTGGGTTTTCTGTCTAGGCAAGCACTTCGTATACATCTCATCAGACGCGAGACCAGTTGTGCTTACCTGGGAATTCTTGGGATGAGTGTTCACTTATAGGCGAGCATGTCTTCGCGATACATTATATTGACCCGCTTACTTTGATTAGTCACTGTCTCATTTGTTTGCCTTTGGTAACAAACAAATGGTCACAATCTACATGCCTTGTCATTTTCTTTTGACTATCTTTCGCTTGTTTCCTCCTATGCCTTTCGTTATCTTCAAGATGCTTCTTCATCGCAACAACAATGTCCGAACCGGGTGCTGCAATTACCCAGCGAATAGGCGTCGTACTCCAGAGGACCGTTGACTTAGCCATCACCATGACTCGCCTCAGGGATGAAGCCGTAAGGGAACTGCTCCTTGGTGCAATCAATGCAACTGTCATCATCCAAACCAAATACCCTGTTTCAAATGTAACCACGGTGGACGATGGAAACATTTGGTTAACATGTGCCGCTTTGCAATCCAAAGCAAAGCTGTTACAAATCCTGCTGCTGCTCAACCTTCAAACTATGCTTCATATGTCGCTTGACATATCTGGCGCCTCAACCTCATGAACTTTCTACCTTGTGTATCGACTTAAGCACGCCTAGTGCAAGGTGTCGGAACACCTCCCGTTACACAAACTCCAAAAATCCATGTAGGATCTTTCTATCCTCATAATTAGATCCTTGTGGATGGATATCATTCATCGGAGTCCTTAATTGAATTCTTTGTATGATTCAATACGTACATCACAATTCAATAAGGACAAAGCCGAATTCCTTTTAAGATCTTCCTGTCTTCATAGTTAGATTCTAATGATTAAAGTGCCAAATGAAATCCACGAATTGGATTCCTGGTGTGCTTTAAGTATCCGCGTCCAAAGATAACAAATTAATAAACAAGTTAAACAACTATGTGATTATGTGCTTATGTGTTTCCTTTTATGTTTTTGTGTAATCCAAGTTTTTGTTATCCAAATCCTCGTAGAATCTTTCATATCTTCGTATAAGGGATTCATAGTAGGATATCCAAAGGTACTATATTAAATCCTCAATGGGCTTCTACGTTATAGTAAAGACCCTTGGATTATATTGTACCATTCCATAATTAGACCCCTGAGTGGTCTAGGTAATCAGATTGATCCAAAAATCTGGTTAGGAATATCATGTGATGATATAGCTGAAAGGACTCCTGGGTGGCCTAATTTAAAAAGATCCTTTGTCGATCTAATTAAAAGGACCCTATGGTAGTTTAGTCACACTCATCACAGGTTTGATTTTTCCTCCCCTTCACATTATAAACAAATTGTGCGGACTATGCAAGGAATTGCGTAATTATGGATGCATACATAATTATGAAATTCAGTGCACAGAAACCACAGCGAGTTTTGTCATGTGTCTAGAGTTCATTCCGTTCATTTTTGTTTCTGAAGATGTAAAATGACTATTCTGTTCCGTTCATTTTTGTTTCTGAAGATGTAAAATGACTATTCCGTTCATTTTTCTTTCTGAAGATGAAAAATGACTATTCCGTTCATTTTTGTTTCTGAAGATGTAAAATGACTATTCCGTTCATTTTTGTTTCTGAAGATGTAAAATGACTATTCCGTTCATTTTTGTTTCTGAAGATGTAAAATGACTATTCCGTTCATTTTTGTTTCTGAAGATGTAAAATGACTATTCCGTTCATTTTTGTTTCTGAAGATGTAAAATGACTATTCCGTTCATTTTTGTTTCTGAAGATGTAAAATGACTATTCCGTTCATTTTTGTTTGTAAAATGACTATTCTGTTCATTTTTGTTTCTGAAGATGTAAAATGACTATTCTGTTCATTTTTGTTTCTAAAGAATGCCTGTTGAGAATAACTCTGTTCATTTTTCATTTCTGAAAAATGTTCGTTAAAGAGAAATTACAGGATTACGTCTTGTTCATCTTTGATGGTTATTTAACACAAAGTCACAAATAGACTCCTACGAATTAATTTCGGGACGAAATTTCCTAAAGTAGGGGAGACTGTGACACCCGTGTCACTGCGACCATCAAACAAATGCCAAACCAATGAAATAATGTATTTCATACTTTGGACTTGTATAAATATGTGTATCTTTTGCACATATCAACTCATGTTCGATTTCAAGCTCTAAATCGCTTTCTGGAAGGTTATACACGCACTGATGCGTAAATATAACCAGTTTAATGCAACGAACACTCCGGAATAGTGAAATAGGCTTAACATACCTTAAATAACCTTTACATAACTTATATATAAGTTTTGGAAGGTTTGGTGTGGTGAAATCAAGTTTAATCGCTTACAGGGACTAAAGTTGACAAACTGCGAAAGTATGCCAATTTGAACTGTAACAGACCTTCCGGAACATGACCATAAGTTAAACATACCATAAATATCCTTTACATAGCTTAGAAATAGGCTTTGAGGGGTTCGGTATGCTAAAATAAACTTTTGGGTCATTCAGGGACTAAAAGTGTCAAAAAGTGCACAAGTTTGCATTTTCGCGCATAACTTACGTTCTGAATACATCCGGACATCCAAAAATTTATGTAAGCACTAAAATATTTTATTTTAGTGTTCACCATAAGAAAAATCCATTCGTCGCGTCATTTGGATCGTTTTTCGCATTCGGGACCAGATTCGATGTATTAGCCGTTGTTTAATTCACAACCACACATTCTAAACTTGCTTAGTCAGCGGATAAGGATGGAATTTTGGTACCATAACTTTGCAACACATGTATGGATGGAATTTAAACACCTAAACACCATAACTTTGCAACACATGTACGGATGGGATTAAGGCACGTTTTCCATGAAACGATCTTAACGGTTCGGGTATTCCTATAAATACCCCATACCCCCCATTGCTAAAATCACTAGAAACTTGATTTGAGAAACTCTAAGTTGAAACATTTGTTTCATACCTGAGATTTTTGAATCGAGTTTAGCATTCGGGGACCCTTCGTAAGTATTCTTTCGTTCTTTTCCTTATTTTATTGCTTTTCGAGTCCGAAAGTCAAACTTTGTTTGACTTTCAGCGTTGACCAGTAATGGTCAATGCGAAGTTCTTTTGAACTTCGCAACGTGAGTGTAATCACGTTGGTCATAGTCCCTTGGGACTATGCCCACTGATTACCACGTTGTCTAGAGTCGTAGGGTAGGCGATCTAATAAATCGCCTATACCTTCGAACTCGACCCAGTTTGGTCGATCATTAGGATCCGACCGAATACATTAGGTGACCATAGTAGGTAGGGAATAACCTTCCGAGGTTATACCCTATGGTCACATCGTTTAAGTAGTTGTATGATAGGTAGTTTATATGCCTTAGGTAAATTACCAGAATACCCTTTTCATACATAATTGGTAATTTAGCATATGTAACCTAAACTTTTGCCACATAACTGATTATGTAACATATTTAGGCATATAACACTTGTCATAGGACTAGTTAGACGTTCCGAACGCGTTTCACGCGCACGATGCGTTAAAATAGCATAAGCTACCTAAACGGATCGTAATGGGTCGATAAGACTTAGGTTAAGTTTCATTTAGTAAGTAGGCTTTGTTAAACCAAATGACACGAGTCCCTACACTCGTTTGGTTTACAAACCCTAATGCTACCCAATCTTCCGATCTAGGTCCGGTTTATTAACATAGTTACCTATACTAGGTGCCGTTAGATATCCGCGATCTCTAGCATTGTTTGGTTGTTACTCAAGGACTACTGAGCAATTTCAAGTGAGTACATAGACCCCTCTTTTACTGTTTTCCAAACTGTTTTGGGGTGGAACACATGTGCCTACTTGTTACTTTCATGCTTTCCTGTTTTCACATCATATACTTCCTATGTTCATTAGTACATTATAGTACATGATTTCATTGTGTTTATGCTAGGTGTGCCCATTGTGTACATTACTTAGTACATCGTTTTACATTACATTTCATGCTACGTGTGCCCATTTGTGTGCATTACTTAGTACAGTTCACATGCTATGTATGTCTGTTGTTACATACTTAGTACCGATATTTCAGTTCACATGCTATGTATGTCTGTTGTTGCATACTTAGTACCGATATTTCAGTTCACATGCTATGTATGTCTGTTGTTGCATACTTAGTACAGATATTTCAGTTCACATGCTATGTATGTCTGTTGTTGCATACTTAGTACATTTCTTATTCATCATATGCTTACATTTTGGTAGGACAATTGGTTTAAACATAGACATCTTACATTGTTGGTTTGGTTTGTGTAAGTGATTTAAGTAACGAGGCGTGTGTAATATGATACAAGCATGGTGGATACGCCGCTGGTACTTCCTATATATAAGTGTTTGTATGGTATTACATATCGTAGCGTTATTTGAATCATTTCAGTTTGATACATAGAACATTTTATACAAATAACATATTTTTCACAAGACATAGATTTACAAACAACTTATCTAATACAAACTCATTTTACATGGTTATTCATTTAACCATACATTATTTATACATATCATCTGATCTTATCGATTTTCAAATGATTTACAAAACAAAGCAAATAACAAGGTTCATGACTAAACATTTTCTCAAACATAAGTCATGAAACCTATTTTCACAAAACCTATGTATCTCACCGGCATTTTTATGCTGACGTACCTATTTTCACATGTGTTTTTCAGGAGCTATTGCATAAGATGATCAAGATACACATAGGCAGACTTGGGCCTTAGTGACAATAAAAGATGCAAGACTAGTTAATTATGTTGTATTTCTTTGTTTGTTAAGACATTATAACACTTTTAATCAATAAAACGAAACTTCAATTGCCATGGATTTGAAACAATTAATTATGTTACAACACTCCCCGACGTTTCCGCCACGTTTTGTATGTTCTACGTGGTCGGGGTGTGACACTTTGTATGTTGTACAAGGGTTGTGCGGTCTTCGTACTATGCGACCCGCTATACCCTTTTATAGCCAGTGTAGTTACAACTTGTACACTGGGGTGTACGGCCTAAGAGGTGTGCGGCTCTTATGTGCCACGTTGTACGTCATATAATACATGTTCTACATTTAGCTAGTGTGCGGTATTCATTTTAAACAAATAGAATTTATCCTGGTTTGTCAAAACAAGATGGATTCACGACATTAATTATTATGTACAATTATTATCAAACACCAATCAAATCATCCATCCATTCACAGATTTACACATTACTTCTTTCTAAAATAGATCTAGGTTTCCATTCTTATCATGAACATTTATCAGACATTTACAACACGCACTCACCATTTACTTACACACCTTCATCACATATACATTACCAAAAATTGTCACACCCCTTTCTAAGGCGGAAGCACGAGGTGTGATCCTGAAAGGTTCTCATTGCATATGAATGGTAAACATACTACATGCTCGTAAAATAACTCCAAATGCCATTAACAAAACATAAGTTAAGTGGTTACATCACAAGATAACATATTGTTTGAAAAGTTTACAACTTTATTTAAAAGACAAACATAAAGGTTTTGATCCTTATATCACCACCAGGATGGGCCATAACAACCAAATCCGGCAAAATGGGAATAGGAGTCTTGACACATAGTAACTAAAACAGAAACAACATCCAAGAGCAAGAGTGAAACTGCGCCTACATCCACCTTAGTTACCTGAAATACATGTAAGTTTTTGGAAAATTATCAACATAATGTTGGTGTGAATTCATGCAGTTTTTGTATAGAATGTTTTATATACTTGTATGAAAACATGGTATGTAATTTGTAAAGATGTATCTGAAACTGAGTTCTGTAAATGTAAGGAATACGAGATCGCTAGTGGTTTGCAAGGCCACTAACATGTGTCACGACATAGGAAGCCACCAAACCTAGGCATTTTTGTCGAGATTGACTGAGACACAAAAGCACTCATTGGTAGAAGTAGGCCAAGAGTGGGGTTGCCTGAAACCCATTAGATCTAACCCTTCTGCTCCATGGTCTAAATGTATACGTTGACTAATGGTGCTTATGGTACCGTATTCGTCACGTGATCCATGTGTCATTCCTTAGTTTTGTGTGCTACATACCATTGTACATGTATTTTCCACAAGTTTAGAAAACAAGTAAAAGTTTAAAAGTGGGGATATTAACTCACAACTTTGCGTTTCCTGCGTCGTAAACTTCACCGGTAGCGTCGTGACCTATACGTGTTCTATTAATGTTAGTCACTGGACTTGTATTACACAAGCACAAGTCACCATCTTTTGTTTATGTATATATTCTTTGTTGTTAAAAATAATTTATATCTTTAACTATGTATGCTACTTATATTATTTTCCAAAAAATAAATATAAGTATTTTGTAAAATAATATTTTCAATATTATTTTTGTACAAGTATTCTTAGGAAAGTATACTTGTGTTTTATGTGAATACTTGTGTATTTTGTATTTTTCACCAAAAATCAATACTTTGATTTTTATTACTTTCCGAAATTATATTTCTTAAAAATAATATATTTTTAAGACTTGTATGAAATATATATATATATATATATATATATTTTGTCATGTTTAAAATATATATATGGTTATTTTGTATCCACCCGATTTTTGTATAAATTCCAATACTTGGTATCGGTTATATATTTTTGTCCAAAAATATATTTTTAAGTTCATAACTTGTCCAAGTTAAATAATATGTTAATAAATATATTTTCTTGTATTTGTCCATGTGCTTCTTTGTGAGGAATTTTTGTATACTTGTATGCTTATGTATTCTCATGTATTTGTATGTGTATTTTGTATTCATACTCCATGGGAGTATTTAGTGTATTTTCAAGTCCCTAATACACTACTACATATAATACACAAAATATACACTTAGCACAAAATTTGGTGATCACTAAATATATATATTTTTCCTAAAAATATACATACTTAATATCAATTTTTACTTGAAGAAATCATCATTTATTAACTTGAAGTTTTACACAAAAATTAGGGAAACCTTGGTAAATATTTTTAGGTGAATCTTTAGGGAGTAAGTTTCACCAAAACTTATATTTTTCTAAGTGTCAAAATTTTATAAAAATTTTGACATAGTTTCCCCTAAAATGGTGGTTTCCCATGTTTTCAAAACATGTGTTTATTTTCTTTTCAACACCAAGAATAATTTTCAACAATAATCATCGACAACATACACTAATTTTTCCATATGAAACATCATGGTGAACTTGATTCTTGTTAAAAATGTGTAGTCTTTTAGATCTACACTTAACATAAGATGATCTTTCCAAAAATAAGTGTTCTTGAGTATTTTAAACAAATTTTTATGAAACTTTATTTTATTAACCAACTCATCCATGAGTTTAATGGTCTTTAAAGTTTGTAAATCATGTTCTAAACCCACTTTTATGTTCATTAGAAAGATCATTATTTTTAACATCATGTTTAACCATGGATCTTTCAAGATCCATGCTTAATAACTTTAGATCTTTCAAAAACAAGCTTTATGTTAAATTTTTAACAAACTTTCCATGAATTTTAGTTTCAAAAATTAGTTCTACACACACTTTATTACTTAAAGATTACAAGATTATGCATCAAGATTCATTTTTCATGTTCACATAATGCTTCATATGTTCATCTTCAAGTTTAACCATGGATCCTTCAAGATCCATGCTTAAACTTGTTAGATCCAAGCTTTAACATACTTTATCTAAACATAAAAACAAGATATAACATAAACAACTTCATTTCATACACTAAAATTTCATGTAATCACTTGATTTCTTCATAAATATGTTAGATCTTCTCATTTTCTTCTTTAAAAGTTAAGTTGTTTAGATGGTGAAACTTGTACATAACATAAACATGACTTAAATTAGTGAATAAGAAGCTTACTACTAGCTCTAATGGCTAGGGAAGTGACACAAGAATGAAGAAGATGAACAAGGAAGAAAATGAGAGGTTAAAAGCTCCACAAGATGGTCCTTCAAGTTCTAGCACCATACACCTTCTTAAATGGCCTCCATACACCTTCTAGTAAGCTTGGATTATGAGATTGAAGCTTGAAAATGGTGGAGTGTGTGTGTGTGAAGTGAGCCAAGATCAAGAAGAGTTGGGAGGTTGAAGATGATGATTTTTTGGTGATAATGGACAATGTGATAACACTTAGGTCTTTATAAAAGATTTTCCAACACAAAATATTCTATTAGATATCATGTGCACCAAATTAGGGGACAAGATCAAATAAAATATTAAAATTCATGTGTGGCCCTTTGGAGCCGGCCATGAGTGAAAGGGGGGGGGGGGCGGTAAAGTGTAAAATTTGGGAAGTTAGGGGTTTAAAGTGCAAACGAGGGGGTTTAAGTTAGTTTAAGTGTGTTTAGGTGTTTTTATGATTTTTAAGGTGTTCTAGCACCAATATTACTTTAATATCATAAAAAAATTACTTTTAGTCAAATTTTGATGTCCCGGTTATTGTCCGGTTGTTCGGTTTGTTACGGTTCGTTAAAGTGCTGAATTGCGCAGTTTCACTAGGTATGAAGCACCTTTTGCGGCAGTTTCAATTTCTGACACTTTGTAAGTTATTTTGGACAATAAAACATAAATTCTTCATGATATTAATGTGTTAAAAAGCTGATTATAGCTGAATTGTGCTGAATCGTGCAGAATTTTGCATTTAAATTGCGTTTCGGGTGCTTTTTAGTGCATAGTTTAGCTTCTGGAAAGTTTATATGTTAACCCTTCTATCCACACTTGGGTTTTAATGTATTTTAGATGTTGGACCTATTCCTAGGCCCTAATTCTATTAACTGACTGCTTTCTGCAGAAATGCTGACACAACGTGTCTTACCGATGATTTTACTAGTCTTTCTGACGCAACGCTTAAAGTAATGCATAAAGAAATATTTGAAGTATAAAACGTGCATGAATTCACATGTATAGCATGTAATCAGACAGTGTTGACATTTAAGCACATAATTGCAGATAATAAATAATAATTAAAACTGTACGGAAATTACCGGTTTTGTGCTAGTTGTCACAAAAATAGATTCATGACTTTGTTTTAACAGCAACTATCAAACACCCATTTTTGTTTCCCAATATCGGCCCACATACATAATCAAACATCATGAACAGATTTCATACACCTTAATAAAGATCTAAACTTTGGTATCATGACAAAGCCCTAATCTTTATAAGCAACATCTACCTTTCATTACCAACTGATTCTTGTTAACACATAACACAGGAATAATCATCCAACACATAATCATGTACAATCATTCAAGGTACAAGTCATCAATCAAGCATGCACCTTTATCATGCATTATCATCAAATAATGGTGATATACTAACCAGGTAGCGTATAGCACAAGATTTTTGTAAGAAGGATGATGAAACAAGGATTCTAAAGCAATAATTTCCAGCTATCTTCAAATGAGTATGGCTGACGTCGAAAATCCAAAGAAGAAGAAGAGATTTTGGTGTGTTTTTTGGGTTTTTAGAGAGAGAAAGTTAGAGAGAGAGGGAATGTTTTTGGGGATTGTTGCCCTAATGATTTTCTGCCAACATTCTTCATGTCGGCTGAAAAGGGGGTTTTATACTAGTCTAAGAGTATCACATACATGAAATGTGCGCCCCTTTTAAGTGTGCGGGCTCCCCTAAGGTTTGATGTGGGTAGTGGGCTTATGACTTGGGCCAGATCCAAAGAGGTATGTTGTGCGGTGGCCCAAAGCAAGACAAGAGAGTGTGTACGGTCTATGGAGGGTGTACCGGTACAAAAAAAAGTGTGCGGCTGCACACATACACCTGTTTAGAAGGTGTGGTTGTGAATTCTGATGTGCGGTCAATTTTAATAATAACAGTAATAATTCACATATTAATCACATAATTATCAATTAAATCTCATTTATAAAATTCGCATTATCATATCATAGAATGAAATCATGCAGGAAAACCCGAAGTGTCACATTCCTCCTCTCGATTTCACTGATTTTGGAACATTTGTCAAGTGTCTTAAAGGTAAAATGACATATAAGAAAGGTGCCATTAGGAGCTCTAATTTATTAGAACTCATTCACACTGACATTAGTGGTCCCTACTAAATCGCGGGCATAACATGACATTCTTCATTTATCACTTACATTGATGATTATTCTCGTTACATGTACTTATATCTTATTACGGAAAAATCTGAATCTCTTACAACTTTTAAAGATTAAAAAGCTGAAATTAAAAAGCAATTAGATCGTCAGATTAAAGTTGTGAGATCAGATAGAGGCGGTAAATATTATGGAAGACATACTGATGTGGGTCAAGCTCTTGGTCCATTTTATGAGTTTTGTAAGGGCCAAAGGATTGTGAACCAATACACCATGCCTGGTACACCTCAGCAGAACGCTGTCGCTAAACGAAGAAACTGTACCCCTATGAACATGGTGCGCAATATGTTAGCCAACACTAATTTACCATTATTCCTCTGGACTGAAGCGTTAAAAGCAACTGTTCATATACTCAATAGAGTTCCTTCTAAGTCTGTCCCTAAAACTCCTTATGAACTTTGGACAGGAAGGAAACCGAGTATTAATTATATGAAAGTATGGGGTTGCATTGCTGAAGCAGAACTTTATAATCCCTTCCTAAGGAAACTTGACCCTAAAACAGTTACATGTTTCTTTATCGGGTATCCTGATCACTCAAAGGGTTATCATTTCTATTGTCCTTCTCATGGCACCCGTATTGTTGAAACCAATCATGTTGCATTCCTGGAGGATTTCAAGGTCAGGGGGAGTAGTACCAACCCTTACGAAGAATTGCAAGAAGTACAAGACACAGGGGGGGAGACTCGTCGCTTACCATTACTCCATTTACTCCTCTTGTACCCAATGCAACAACTGCACCTGAAGCTACTCCACCAACTCCAAATTTATGTCACACCCCGGCAATATCAGAGTTGGCGTGACCGGACTGGTATCTTCATTGCATAGCAAAAGCAAATAATGCTAAGACTTCTAGAAGGTGAACGGCCACTAAGTACTCAAATCCTCATGGGTCTCCTATTCCAACCATGCCATAATTTGAAAATGTAACCTGTGAAAGAACATGCGAAAAATCAACATAAAGTTGGCGAGTTCATAGTTTGTTTGAAAAAGATTTGATATAAATCTTTTTGGATAACCGGTTTTTAAAATATTATTGAGAAAACCAAATAAGAATCATTTTCCTAGGCATGTTATATGAAAACTTTGTATTTGTGAAATTTTGTATGTGTAAAGTGTTATGTTTGTAAAACTTTGTATTTGTAAAGTTTTGTGTTTGTAACACTTGTGTAGCTGTCAATTTATGCGCATGAGAGTGACAAACATGCCCGCATGAGCCTGTGAGTGGGACAATCCAATCCTTAAAATGAAGGCCTTGGGATGCATGCAAGATTTTGGGTTGTATGTGGGACACACTGTCTAGTTGTTCGTGTGCAGGACCAACCAGTCCTCCTATTTGTATGTAGGACACCCCATCCCATTGTAACTAGGACCAACCCTGTCACTAGTGTCTGTAGCTCATGCATGTTTCGTAAATGCTTATGTTTTTGTAAAAAAAAAACGGTATGTTTTGCATAAGTTTTCGTAAACCATTTGAGTTTATGGAAGTTCACAAACCATTTGTGTTAGTTAAAACTTGTTTGTAGCATGGTTTAGAAATATGAAATTTTGTTCATAAAAAAAAACCTGTATGTTTTTGCAAAACGTGCATATCTAAAAAAATATGTAATTTTTGTTCATTGAAAGCCTTGTATGTTTTTGTAAAAGGTGCATGTCTTTCCACCCCGAAAACTTTTATAAAAATGTATAACCATAAGAAAAGTGGGGTTATGAACTCACCTTGATATCCTTGTGCAAAGCTAGCTAAAGTTAGAAAGCTAGGACCAACACCGTCACTAGTGTCTGTAGCTCATGCATGTTTCGTAAATGCTTATGTTTTTGTAAAAAAAACGGTATGTTTTGCATAAGTTTTCGTAAACCATTTGAGTTTATGGAAGTTCACAAACCATTTGTGTTAGTTAAAACTTGTTTAAAGCATGGTTTAGAAATATGAAATTTTGTTCATAAAAAAAAAAACCTGTATGTTTTTGCAAAACGTGCATATCTAAAAAAATATGTAATTTTTGTTCATCGAAAGCCTTGTATGTTTTTGTAAAAGGTGCATGTCTTTCCACCCCGAAAACTTTTATAAAAATGTATAACCATAAGAAAAGTGGGGTTATGAACTCACCTTGATTTCCTTGTGCAAAGCTAGCTAAATATGTTCAATAAAGTCATTTTCAAACGTGACTCGCTAGCGCTCAATCTATAACATTCCTAAAACAGGATAACTTATAAGTTTCTACTAAACTATGTTGCTAAACTACGTGTTACCGAGCTCTACCGAGTCGCTAACCGAATGATCTGATGGTAAGTCGTTAACTTGAAGAAACGAAAAAGATATATTTGTTAAGTCTCGTTTAATGTCAGTGAAAAAAATTACTAAGTCATGAAAACACTTAGTTTTCAAGAGATTTAAAGTATATAAATATTTATATAAAAATATATAAATATATTAATAAGATCGTGTTACTCGTCCCAAGAAGTCGTACGTGTATGTAAGGAATATTTATATGAAATTAACATATTGTAAACTCGTATAGTGTTTCGCGTCTCGTAGATGTTTGTCAAAATATACATATTTGTTATTTAGATGTTTGAAATAAATATAAAAAAATATATTTATTTTTATAAAAGAATCCGAGTTGTTTGGTGTTTGAAATAAATACATAAACTAAATTTATTTTTATAAAAGAATCCGAGTTGTTTGATGTTTCAAATAAATATATAAACTATATTTATTTTTATAAAAGAATCCGAGTTGTTTGATGTTTGAAATAAATATATAAACTATATTTATTTTTATAAGAAATCCGAGTTGTTTGATGTTTGAAATAAATATAAGTGGTTATATTTATTTTTTAAAGGTTCCCGAGTTTTAGACGTTGGAAATAAATATAAATAATTATATTTATTTTATAAAGAATACCAAATTTTGTTATCTTCTAAATACGATTGTTGAAATGTTATCGGCTTGTTTTTTAAGTTACAAAGTGTCGTTAAATTAAATACATGTTCGTATTTATTTTTTTAAAATTGTTTGAATCCGAAAGGTTTTTTTTAAATAAAACACGTTTTGTTTACGGGTTTTCTCGAAAATCGTGCAGAGTTTCCTCTGTTTTGGACTACCCCGACAACACAAGTTGTCGTTATATTTTCAAAACTCAACAATCAATTCACAATGTAAACAATATATATATATATATATATATATATATATATATCTAATTTCGTCGATTATGTCAAAATGTAAACTAATCTCTAATTCGAATCGATTCGATCTCGTTTTCACGTAATTAATAAAAAAACTATATAAAAACAATGTAATTAATCATGCCGCTAAATCTTTACCAATCTCTTGTCTAGTCATTGACTGAGTTGACCGGCTGACCGAGTCAACCGGGTTGACTCATGTTGACTGAGTTGACCGGGTTTGACCCAGGTTGACCGAATTAACTCGGTTTGACCGAGTCGACCCGAACCATACCGTTCCACGAATCCTGACCCGAAGCAGCTTGATCTGAACCGAACCGTTAACCTTGTTGACTGCCTTGACCAGCTTTGACTTGCTTTGACCTAAAACGAGACCCGAAATCTAACCCGAGACTCCCGAACACGAACCTGAGTAGAGTAACCCACTAACTTGAACTCGCACCTGAATTGATCCTGTACCGAACCGGACTAAACCCAGAACCATGACCCGATCCTGAATCACAACTGATTTGAACAAAACCCATCTGAGGTGAACAAACCTGACCTGTACAGCCACCATTGCTGTCACCACTCGTCATCAACGTCCATCAGCAGAAACATCATCTTCGTCGTCACAGCGACGGTCGCCGGCAAGGCGACACCGGCTCTCCCTCTGATTCCCTCTTCTATTCGAAACAACCCGACGCCACCCACCTCGCAACCGCCGTCGTCAGAGCCACCACACCATCATGCTACTACCGCTGTGACAGCAGAATTCCACTGAAACCACCCTTCCCTGACTTTAACACAAAACTCCTTCACCTCCTCTGCCTCGATCCACCATCCTCCTCCACCACCACAAGTTGCGACTTCTTGCTGTACGCCGCCACCAATGGTTAGTGGCCTGCCGTTCCTTCATCAGAGAGAGAGGTACGAGAGTTGGGGGAAAAAGATGAAAGGTTTGGTTTTTTGGGTTATGGCTCACCAGAAATATAACGGGTGGAGAAACCGGACGTTCGGCACCCGGATCCAATGAACAAGGGGGAGAGGAGAAGAGGATAAAAGTGTCTATGAATGGTGTTTTTAGATTCTGCAGAAGTGGTGTGCGTTAGGTGTGGTATGATTTTATTAATATTTGGAGCCCATTTTATGCATTAGTCAAGTTTTAAATTTATAAACATGATATTCTACTAACACTAAACACACACTAGCGCAAGTGCACCCCGTGAGCGTAGTATAGCGTTGGTAAGATACCGAAGTCGTCCAAGGACACAAGAGCTTGTAGTACCGGTTTATCCTCAACGTCTAATCAATCTAAAAATTTGCGAGCAAAGATTTAAAATATGAAAATAAAAACTAAAAATGCAGCAATAAAAATAAAATAAAACAGATAGACAAGATGAATCACTTGGATTTGACTCCCCTTTAATGTACCCTTTGATGATATTTGCACTTTCGGACTTTTTAAGAGATTATCTTAGTTATAGTAGTAGGCCCCTCTTTTGAAGGTGACGTTACCCTCAACCCAGTGGTTTGAGTCAGCAAGGATACAATCCCAAAGGGTTGGAATATTGAAAGATAATTAATTAAGTTATTAATACGAAAAGTGGTAGGCCCCTCTTTTGAAGGTGACGTTACCCTCAGCAAAGTGGTTTGAGTCAGCAGGGATACAATCCCAAGTAGTCGGTTTAATGTATTAATAGTAGTTAACATATGAGGGGTTCAAGCTATTCGCACCCCCGCCATCCAATACCAGTGGGTATTGAAGGAGGTCCTAGTAAGCTTGAACCAGGTCCTTGCAGGATCTATACACTGAACAAGGCAAGAACCTTACTAAACCATTTCCTTAACCCCCGACCAGGTAGCCAACATGCCTCTATATAGACAGTAGAGACATGAATGATGCAATCTTTTACTTTATATAGACAGTAAAGTAACGCCAAGACACCACGGACAAATTATAGAGAAAATTCACCTTCAACATAAGAAACTATTTATTAAAGTCATTAATATAAAACCAAATAAAAAGTGCCAAAAGATTAAAAATCAAAAGTAATACATAAAAGAATTGTCTTCACCAAGTTATGTAAGAGGCTTAACCAAACATGGCATTTGTGTCACACCCCAATATTTCCATGTATTACCGGTGGGCCCGGTGGGGAGTATCGTGACGTAGTTGATATCATCATAGACAATTAATCACAGTTTAATACACAGCGGAAGTCGAAAGATAAAAACATAACAAACCGAATGGAAGTAATATCATTTATTACAAAAACGGTTGCAAAGGGATCCACATGCGGATCAAAAGTTAAAAGGATCATTGTTCAACAGATTTATAAACATCTAAGCTTGCAAGATTCTTTATTGATGCTAGGAGAAGCCAGCCTATTCCGTCTAGTACCTGCATTTAGCCTTTTTGGAAAATACGTCAGTTTACACTGGTAAATACAATTAACTGACTCATTTTGAAAATGTTTAAAAAAATTGATTTGAATGCACGAGGCACAAAATAATCTTTTATAACTTGGGACAATTATTTAAAAATAATCTTGTATACATATTTAAATTTTTGTCGTCTGTTAGGGCCGGTTAGAAGAGCCGGACAAGATTAACTGACACACCACAAGTATAATGCCCACAAGGAATACCTTATTGTGGGATACTTTTCTACATACGCAACTGTCAGGTGTATGCCTACACCCTGTGCTTAAGTCGTGGCCATTTCAATGAAAGAGCCGAGGATATCCAGGACATGGTCATTAACCCCCCAAAAGCCATATACCAAACAAAACAGATTAAAACGGGTTATGCAAATACATTAATCACAATCCGATTTAAATAATTACATACCCGACCAAGCGGTATTATTATAATACCGTATCCCAAGCCCGTATAACGGAAAATAAGTTAAAAGTATTTACCTGAGAAAATTGTACAAATTTATCTCAGACGTACAAATCAGCAAATGAAGTTATCTTTTACTGGGCTCCTAAATCTGGAACGAAGGTTTTAATAACCTATTAGATTCCTAATCGGTCTTACTTAAGTTTAAACTTAGACCGGTTAGTTTTAAAGAAAGGTATACGGTTCAAAACGCAATATTAAGCGAAGACCGGAATAGAATGTGATTTAGACCCGACAAGTTTGAATACTTGTATAATATGGGTAAACTAAACACATTCTGGATTTTGAGATGAAAATGATAAGGTTTGACCCGTTTCGGTTAATTTATGCAAACTAGTTACATAAACTGTACCGAACGCGATAAATGCATAACGGGTAATCAAATGAGTCATGAACAGGTTTCCTAAGTTAATATGCCTTAAATATATTGTGATATCAGTAGGATACCTTCCATTATGCCCAAAACGAATTTAAACTCAAATTAAGCCCGTAGGGGTATTTTGGTCATTTTAAATGTTATAAAAGAGATTAATTATTAATCAGAGGTTCAGGTCTGAAAATATTAGTAAAAATATTTAATTTAATAAGTTATATCAGTAGGGTATTGCCTATATGTGAAATTTATCATCTTTAACCAAACTATGCACCATAGGGACATTTTGGTAATTTCACATAAGCTTTAAAGGTCAAATTTAGAAATCTGAGTTCAAAACTTTTTCTTACTGTTAAAGTATAAAAATTTACTTAAAAAATCAGTAGGTATTAAGTCTTATATGTTTAAAATAGTTTTAACTCATACTATGCGTTTAAACGCGTAAAAAGTCGCTTTTAAGCGATTTTCGGGTTATATAAGAAAAGCTGATATTTTTATCATTCCAGAAGGCTTAAAATATTTTATTTATCATATAAAATCAGTAGCAAAAGATTTGGTATCAATATGTTATGTAAAACTCATTTTATTCAAGAAAAGGGTATAACCGTCAATTATCGAATCAAAGCTAGAACCCTATGACATGATCAGCTTAAAAATAAATAAAAATCTTCAAAAATCCCAAAATATTATATTACATCAGTGGCTAAAAATTTTGGTGTCAAAATATGGGTCTAGGTAGGCTTTATGCTAATTATGCCGTTTAATTAATAAAACGCTTCTTAATTACGATATTGAGCATAACTCCTAATCTAGACCTCAAACTGATGTCAAATTTTTTGGACAAGTTTATAAATCAGTAACAAAGGTTTTTGTACTCTCACATTTTCAAAAATCTCGTTTTAAGGTCAAAAGGGCATAATGGTCAACATTTAGGCATATAACATAAACATGCGAATGAATCGGCTAAATTAGGATCCAAGTTGTATAATCACAGAGGGTTATACTAATATGAAACATGGACCTAATGGAAGCCTAAGGCATTTTTAAAACAATCTAAATCGGGCCAGAACTGAAAGTCAAAGCAAAAGTCTATTTTTGCGACTTTCGGTTCCGAACCGAGCCTAAACTGAAAATTGTCGGGTTGAACATGCTTAGACATGTTCTTACATTAATTACCAAGTTATATAAGTGATAAAACAGGTTTCATGGCTTCTACATTGTTAATTATGCTTTTATTTGAAAATTAGCTTTCTGTTGACTTTTTACAATTAAGTTTGACCCGACAATTGACCTAGTTAAAGTGGGAATCAGAGGGTGCCCTTTTAAGGGTTTATTACCCACATAATTACCAACTCATGGCTACTTTCAATTCGAGAATTGACTGGACCATTAGTGATTAATCACTAAGTCAAACCTTAATTACGACAGTTTTGACTTTAGGTCATTAAACTAATAAAACACGAATTAGAGAGGTTAAGGATGCTTACTGAAGTACTTAGCATGATTTAGAAGGTAATGGAATCTTGCTTGAGGTCCAGAGAGCTCCAGAAATTTAGTTTGAATGATTTTCAAATGAATGCAAAGATGTTGCAACTTGGAACTCCTTATATAGTGATTTTAATTGCATGAGATCCTTACACACAAGTCTAGGATTGATCCTAGATGAGTCCAAGTGCCCCCTATGCATGAAAATCTGTTGGCCAAGCTACTGGATCCAAAAACCATGCATGTAAGTCGGTTTAACAGGCTGCACAGGCACCTGTCATGCATTTTGGTCGCTGGTGACTTTCAGGCGGCCCGTGTAAGAGACCTGGGAGGTCGTACGTGGCCGGTATGGATTCTGGGTTCCGGTTACAAAGTTTCAGCAATTGCACATTTGGTCCCTGGTCCTCCTAAACTTGATTTTAACTTGTTTTATTACACTTTTGACCCCCAAACTTGACTTTTAAGAACTCTAAGTCATAAACCAACTTCGTTAAGTCCCCGATTAGTTATACGATCACCGAAAAGTCCTAAATTTCAACGTTGACGCTTTTAACCCCTCACTTAGGAATGTTAGCGTATCTTTCTCATACGTTATCGAAACCTTGTGAAATTTTTTTATCACTTATTCTAGTGAGCATAATTAATCGTTACAAAGCTTCGGGTTCGCTAAAATGTCACTCAGAGGTATAAATTAAACATGTTGACACATTTAACCCTTGCGGTTTGTAAACTTTCACATTGTTCCACAAACGGCTTCATACGATCCATAATTCATTCGTTTAAGGGTATAAACATCGTGTAGGGTTGTTGAAAGGTATAATTATCAAATGTTGATACTTTGAATCCTTTTACATACATACTTTCTTTGTTTGTCAACTTTAGTCCCTCATATCTAATCCATTACATGTTTAAATCTCATGACACGTGTCTTCATTACATTGGTCTTGATTTTACGAGGTGTTACACTTTGATTGGCAAGAACTCTTACTATCAATCTTGGATCCCGAGACTACTCTTACTATCAATCTTGAATCAAGCACCCTATTTATAGGCTGCGCAGAGCTCTGGCCATGGCCCCGTGTCTAGCGGGCACGCCCCCGTGGCCAGCCTTTTCTCTTCCTTCATTAAATGCATGTGTCAGCAGAGGGCTCCTCACTGCCCGTGTCCAGCGGGCACGACCCCGTGGGCAGAAACGTATCTGTACTATCAAGATTTTACAAGATTCTTCGTATCTTAGCGTGGACCATGCCCCGTGCTGAGCTGGGCACGCCCCCGTGGTGGGTGTAGAATCTTCTACAGCTTTGTCTTTTCTGCAGGCACCTGACCACGCCCCCGTGTCCAGCGGACACAGCCCCGTGGCCAATCTTCTGTTTCTTTGTTTTTGCTTTGGGGATGCTGCCAAGGGGTCGGGCATGTTACTTTTATTTCTTTTCTTTGTGTTTATGTTGGTTTTGGCTGTATATTTGTTCCTTTTGCTCGTTTAAGCTCATTTGGTCCTGTAAATTCAAAAGGAAGACAAAAACACACTTTTTCCAACATTAGTACTAAAAAAAGGGTTAGTTTTATGTCTCATTTGATGTAATTTATATGTTATATTTTGCACACATCAAATACCCCCACACTTGAATCTTTGCTTGTCCTCAAGCAAAACTCCTTAGTATGTGGCTTTACACACCCAAATGGAAGAGGTAGAAGAGAAGTTTTGGGCTTATCTTGAGTGTTGGGAATCCAAGATCTTTATTGGGTTTTATTTTTATTTTATTTACAATCCTATTCGTCATGATTTATTTAGAATAATTTATAAGAAAAGTTACTTATTTGGGCATAACATCCCTCTTTAAAATTCTATTTATATACAAGTTCACATACCCCACGGGAGATCACTCAACACTCGGCCGAAGATGTATTTTTGTGAAACACTCAAGACCGGCATGGAACTTACTTCTACCATATGCTTGCCAAGCAATCAAACCTCCTCCTTTTTAACTTTAAACATTTATAAATATCAAGAGGACTTTGGGAAAGGGTTAGGCTTGGGCTAAGGGCAGGTGGTTTTGGTTAGTGGTTAGTAAAAATGGCGAAAAGCGTAAAAAGCGTCGGTCGTCGTAAAACTTTTCGTTTTCGTGACTTTTATTCAAATTAAACATATTCAAACAAAGTTTCTTTGAGGAACTTGTTTGTTTATTACAAGAATTTCATCTTTTTTTTATAGGAGATGTCACAAGATAACCGAGCTTTTTACTAAAACAAAGGGGTTGAAAAGAAAAAGGTTTTGGTGGGTAAAGGCTGTTTGTTTTGTGGGTTTTGAAATGAAAAGGTTTAGACTCAAAGGGGTTAACTAGGGGGATTTTGGGTAGGTGATAAGAAAAATTGAAAAATAATGGTGTTGAAAGGAAAATGGGTTAGTCCTAATGCCTCCATTATTTACTTACTGGGGTTCAAGTTGGTAAGGACCGGGAATGTATTGTCGTGGCAAGTTCTAGAGTCATAAGAAACAAGCGGCTATTCACACAAGAAACGAAAAATGAGAATTTAATTTAAAGATATATGCGTGTATGCTCAATAAAGGCTCAAAACTCACTTGTTGTGGGAATGTGTTTGTATTGTGATCAAGTATATATAATCAATTTTAATTAGATTTGTCATGCCTTTTCATAATTTTCTTATTTGGTTCTTTTTATCACGACGCTATCGGTTGTAAACTTGTAAAAACATAACCTTTTTAGAACTTGTTATTCTCAAATTTGTAACACCCTGAAAATATAGATTTAATATTATAAATTAAATGTCGGTTATGGTCAAGATTGAATAACTAGGAATAAATAACCTAGTTAATTATAAGTCTTGCAATAATAAGAAAAACATGGTTAGAAGCACCCTTTGTAAACGTGGGTAAAGTTGAGGGACTAAAAGAGGTTAAAATGAAAAATGGTTTTATTTAATTAAAACTAAAACACACACCTTTGTGTGTGTTCTGGTCGCAGGAATCACAGGAGCGAACAAGGCTCCTTCAACTAAACCCTAAGTTGCAAAATTTGATCAAAATAAGAAGGCAATTCGAATCAAAATCGAAATCCAAGCTTGAATTGGTGATCACCTCAGTGAAGGGATCACAACGTATGTTAAATTTCACTATTTGGTTCCATCTTGAATTCTTGATGAACATATGAATCAAAAAAATTTAGCTTGCATGATTGATGCTTGGATGAAATTAGGATGAAATCATGTCTAGGAGCAAACCCTAGTCAATTGTTTGTTGAATTAGTGTTCATAAACATGAAAATCATAACCATCCATTTATGTGTTAAATGGGTTTTGTAAAAAGATGATGAACACTAGAATTATGATTATCAATCTAGTATTACTTGAACTCCATGAGATAAGTCTAGGTGTTGATGTGTAAACTAGACATTTGAATTTATGAAAAATGCTCAAAATTGGCTAAATAACAAGTCATGAAACTTGATTATTGATTTTGAAAATTATGCCCTTTAGGTGTTTGTTGAAATGCCTAAAAGAAAGCTAGATGTTGAAATTTTGAGTAAGAACGCATATTTGAATGTTATGGTGAATTATGTGTTGTATGAAATAATAAGAGTTCAAAAAGTCGTTGATTGAACTCTATAGGCAAAGGAATTGAATCTTCAAGCGGACAAGCCAGAGTTAATACGCGCTTGAAGGAAAAGCACTAAAGGTACGTAACTATGTTTTTGTTACATTATGCTTGATTATGGATTTTAATTAGTAGACTTGAATTAGCATAATATTTGAATTTGGTATATCGTCGAAGTGTAGAAGTTCACTAGACCAAACAAACGGGTCAAAATATTGGTTAGAATAAGTTTGGCATGTCACTGAAGTGATGGTTTTCACTTGACAACCAAACGAGTTAAAGCGAACGGTTAGAGAACGTTTGGTGTATCATAGAAGTGACGAAGCTCACTCGTTACCAAACAGGTTAAAATGAACGATTAGTGTATGTTTGGTAAGTCATAGAAGTGACGAAGTTCACTCGACAAACCAAAGGGGTCAGAATAAATGGTTAAAGTATGTTTGGAATAAGCCAAACGGGTTAAAACCAACGGCTAAAATCGTTTGGTGTATCATAGAAAATGGATTAAAATAATGGTTAGAATAAGCTTGGCTTGTCATTGAAGTGAAGGTCCTCACTCGATAACCAAACGGGTCAAAACTATGTTTTAAAATGATGATCTTTGAAGTGACTTGAAGGTCACACGATGTGTTGGTGTTAAGAGTGCGTAAGCCATGTAATGGATACGCTATGTTTGATTTAACGAACCCTTGATATTGGGTCAAAAGTTCAGAAATTTAACTTGTAGAAATTGCATAAATTGGCATGCTTGAAATATTGAAAACAAGCATAACTCTATCGCGTAAGCAAGCCATGGGATGGAAGCGAAACGCCAATATTGATAAGTCCAGGAAATGGGTAAATATGTTTAGAAACAACTAATGATGAACACCATGTGGTACGACATAAATCTAAACGGGTCAATTATTTGTATAATAAGGACTTATGAGTCACATGCATATAAACCGGATTTCAATCCGAACAAAAAGGTTAAATAAGTCCGTAATTAAATTATGGATGCGTAGGAAATACAATTATGTAAAACGGACATGTAGATCGAAAGTTAAGAGAATTTAAAGTTAGAAATTTCTTTAAGATTGGAGCTGGGCAAATGCAACAGCATACAAACAAGCTTCTATTGAAAATAAGGTGTCGCGTCGCGCGACACCCACCCGGATTAACCGTCGCGTAACGCGACCATGGTCGCGGCCCGCGACAAACAACCAAGCAAGCTCCCGCGGCCCACAAGAGCATGAAGTGCTGGAAATTTGTTGGTTTTCGTTTGTTTAACTCATGGATCTTGTTTTAATATGTTTCTAAGTAATCAAAACTAACTTTTATGTTGGTTTTGAATTTAGGTGAATCGTAGTAAGCACTCGGATGAGGATCAAGCAAGTATCAAGAACCGAACACTCGTCTTTTGAAGCTTTCGCGATAAAAATTGTTTTGTTATTGTTACAAACAACTTATGTAAATATTCGTTCCTATATTTTGAATGTTTAATCATGTATGAATGATAACATGGAAAAGTTTTTGAACGGTCGCATTTTCGTATAAAATGCGTGGTTAAATATTATAATTGTGATAAAATGAGACGGGTCTTACAAAATTAAACCAAGACAAGTAAAAAAATTTGGGGTGATTAGCGGTTCCAATAGAGTTTTGTGTAAAGCTTGTTATTAGGACTTGCAAGATTCAAGGTTTTAGCATCCCCCACACTTAAATTACACATTTTCCTAGCCAAAACTAACTTTAAAAAAGTGTCCTTGAATGTTTAAAAACGTGTCCTTGAATGTTTAAAAAAGTGTTGAAAAACAAGGTTTGGTGTTATTGGGCACCTAGCCACGGCCTCGTGCTGGCTGAGCACGGCCCCGTGGTCAGAGTGCCAGTAACAAAAACTTACAGAAGTTGGCCACAGGACGTGCCTGGTGGCCACGGCCCCATGGAAGACAGGGTTCAGAAAAAACTACAGTTCAGGGGGGTGGGCACGGGGGCGTGGTCGCTAACCACGGCCCCATGGTGACAGTCTGCATTTGATGGAAACAAGTTTTTGGCTTTTGGTTCGAGTTTCTAGGCTTATGTAGCACTAATGCTTAGTGTATCCAAGTTTCCTGGGTACCTGTTTTGCTAACACTACACCATACAATACATAACAAACATCCTAAACTTACCAAAGTTCATCATCCATCGTCATCACACATAAAACGAAAATAAAATACAGAAAATGAAAAAAAAAGTGTTAAGGAAAGTAAAATTTTCAAACTATGGCATGCAGGCCAGTCAATTGTTTGTGGGATAGAAAAGGGTTAACCTGAGAAGCTACATCCAATGTCACACCACCTTCAATGCCTCCGAATTAGTCCATGTCCTCATCATCGTCATCTCCTCCTTGGTACACCATATGTTCCCGGATGTAGGCGATGTCATATTGCATAGTGGAGATGTTGCGCTGCACTTCTCCAACCCGGGTGAAGGTGTTGCTGGCCATGTTGTAAGTATTGCGGGTGCACAATAAATTTTCCTGCAAAAGATCATGTAAACTTTGAAAGTTAGGAAAACCACCCCCTTGAGAGGAGGAGCCCGCTTGGTGGCCTTGAAACTGAGGAGGAGGACGGTTTGGGTCGGCGTGTAGGACGAGTGCTGCTTCCGGGTTCCAAACGTGTCCTTGAGTGGCTTGGAAATGGACTGTCCCGTCACCTATATCGTGGATAATCGCCATTAAACGGCATTGGGTGAGATCTACCTTTCCCGACCATGGACCCTTACGGAATGATTTCGGCATGCGATGAACATAGCTCTTGAAGAGGAGGTAGATGCATCCCCCAAAGAAGATATGTGTCGGGGAGGAAGCCAACTGATTCAGATGCATGTTTCGGAGGAGTAGGTGGGGGATATCAAGAGGAACGCGGTTGTAGATGCAATACAAGACCGTGAGATCGCGCAAGTTGACAACACCGGTGCTATCACGCTTTTGACTTAGAGAGTTGCTAAGGACCCTATGAATGTAGCGATAGAGGGGGTCCCGCAACTGGGAGCTCTTTGTGACACTTGGATCATATGCACCATCCCCGATTTGAGCCCACGCTGTCTGACGCATGTTAGTTGGGAGATCACGGAGACCACCAGTGTTCTCCTCTTCACCGGACTCTTCCTCGGTGAACATACCCACTTGCACTCCAAATTGTGCGATAGAAATTGAAAGCACCTCTCCCGCACATCGGAACTGAACTCCTTCTCCGTCGAATGGCTCAGCTTTTGCTTTGAACGCGAAAGTACTATAAAACTCCATGCTATACTCATGAACCACATGGAGTCTTGTGCCGAGGGCCG
The DNA here is from genome assembly GCA_030545235.1 of Helianthus tuberosus. Lineage (NCBI taxonomy): Eukaryota > Viridiplantae > Streptophyta > Magnoliopsida > Asterales > Asteraceae > Helianthus > Helianthus tuberosus. The sequence goes on along the minus strand of CM060427.1, from coordinate 46,888,234 downwards.
GCCTTAGTGGTCCCGTGACCAATGTGTTTTATCAGTCTAGTTGCCCCACAGCTTCCAAGGTATCGAGGCATACTTGCTTTAGTGTTTCTTCGGGCCTTGTTTTCAGGATGTCATACCGGGCTTGGTAGTCCCACTCTGCTGTGTTGAACTTAGTGAACTTGTTGGGCATCTCTGCAAAAGAAAAACACAAAACAATCAACCTTTTAGGATAAATTTTTGAAGAAAACTGGAAACAGGAGGCTGGACACGGCCCCGTGGCCACTGGCTACGCCTTGTGTTCAGCTGTTTTCTCCTGGCCACGCCCCGTGCCTGCTGACCACGACCCCGTGGTCAGGGTTCTGTTCCCCAAAAACAACATTTTTCGACCCGGTTTCGAAAACTTGAAAATTTTTTGTTGAGTAGGGGTGGTTTTCCCCGAAAATGAAACTCCAAGTGCCGTTTTTCCAAAAACAAACCGTTTACCCCTTTAATTTCATCTTTTTCGGTTTGAAAACAAGGGTTTGAGGTTTTTGTTTTAAATCAGACAAATCTACAAACAATTTCAGTTGATTTACTTCTTATAACATGCAACTATACTAATACTAACAGATCTGCAAAAATTTGGGATTTGGTTTGGTTCGAGTTCAAGAACCCTAGATTTTTCCCCAAATTTTTGATGTTAATCTACATGCAAATCGTTAAACTAACTACAAAAGATGATAGAATCATACCTTGTTGATGTTGGATTAAGAAAAGACGTGAAAATCTGCATAGATTCTCGGAGGAACCAGAGATTTTTTGGGGGAACGGGTCGTGGTGAAATTAAAATGAGAAGACAAAAAGGGGTTTTATCCCCGACAGTAGCCGAACACGGCCCCGTGGGCGGGTATAAAAAACTAAACTTTTTTTTATAGTGCACGTGTGAGTGACCTGTTTCCCGAAACTTGGTTTAGAAATCTTACCGATTTTTCGAAGCTTTCCCGAAGTCCATTACCTACAAGACATGATGTTAGTATGTAAACCTCTGTTTATTCCTCGACCGCTTGTAGTAAGATTTATTCCTCTTCATCCTCAATGAATCCTTGATAAAGCTTAAGCCGTTATCCGTTGACGTTGAATGGAATTCCGTTTCGAGATTTAATTTCAATTGCACCGTGTGGAAAAATATGGGTGATAGAAAAAGATCCCGACCACCTAGACTTTAATTTCCTGGGAAATAGTCGAAGTCGTGAATTAAACAATAGAACTTGATCTCCTACTCGGAATTCAATAGGTTTAATATGTTTGTCATGCAAGTTTTTCATTCTTTCGTTATAAATTTCGGAGTTAGAGTATGCTTGATTCCTTATTTCGTCTAATTCATTTAATTGACAAAATCGATTTTTTCCGACAATTTCAATGTCTAAGTTTACGTTTTTTAATGCCCAGTAGGCTTTGTGTGCTATTTCTACTGGCAAATGACAAGTTTTTCCATAGACAAGCCTGTATGGGGTGGTACCTATGATTGTTTTATATGCGGTTCGAAAATCCCATAAAGCGTCGTCTAATTTATCGGCCCATTCTTTTTTATTTAATCCTACGGTTTTTTCAAGTATTCTTTTTAAACCTCGATTAGTCACTTCGGCTTGTCAATTTGTTTGAGGGTGATACGCGGTTGAGATCCGGTGATAGACCCCATATCTTGTTAAAAAAATTTAAGTTTATGGTTAAGAAAATGGGTACCCCTATCACTTATTAACGCTTTTGGAGTTCCGAAATGAGAAAATAGTCGTTTCAGGAATCTTACCACAACTCTTCCATCATTTGTTGGAAGAGCTTTAGCTTCGGCCCATTTTGACAAGTAATCCACTGCCACAAGTATATATTTGTTTCCTTTTGACGGTGGGAAAGGTCCCATAAAGTCTAGTCCCCACACATCAAAAATTTCACAAACAAGAATGTCATTTTGTGGCATTTCGTTTTTGGAAGAAATATTACCTAACCGTTGGCATGCATCACATATCTTGATAAGACTTTGGGAGTTTTTTGTAAATGGTTGGCCAATAGAATACTGAATCAAATACCTTTCGTGTAGTACTAGCGGCACCATGATGTCCTCCGTATGGTCCTTCATGACAATGACGGAGAATTTTTCTTAATTCGCTACCATGTACGCATCGTCGGATAAGTTGGTCGGCACATATTTTGAAAAGATAAGGATCTTCCCAAAAATAATGCTTTACATCGGCAAAGAATTTTTTTCTTTGATAATGTTACCATCCTTTTGCGACTATTCCACTAGCTAGGTAGTTGGCATAGTCGGCGTACCATGGTTCTTCTCGGTATTCCATCATTTCTAAGGATTTCGTTGGTAATTTTTCATTGATGAGCTCGTCCGTAGTTGCCTCCAAAGCTGGATCTTCCAAGCGGGATAGATGATCTACAGCGGTGTTTTCTGCTCCTCTTTTGTCTTTTATTTCAATGTCAAATTCTTGTAGGAGTAGAACCCATCTGATTAAATGTGGTTTGGCATCCAGTTTTTTAAAGAGATAACGAATGGTTGCATGGTCTGTATAAACTATTGTTTTAGAAAGAACAAGATAAGAACTAAATTTATCAAAATCAAATACTACAGCTAGTAATTCTTTTTCAGTTTTTGTGTAATTTTCTTGTGTATCGTGAAGTGTTTTACTAGCGTAGTATATTGGGTGAAAATGCTTCTCTTTTCGTTGTCCCAAGATAGCTCCAACTGCAAAGTCACTTGCATCGCACATGATTTCGAAAGGTAATTTCCAATCAGGTGCTATCATGATTGGTGCATTAACTAGCATTTCTTTTAGTGTTAAAAATGCTTAATTGCAATCCTTATCAAAGATGAACGGTGCATCTTTTTCAAGTAATTTTGTTAAAGGTCTTGAGATTTTAGAAAAGTCTTTGATAAATCGTCTATAAAATCCGGCATGCCCTAGGAAACTTCTGATAGCTCTAACGGAGGATGCGGGTGGTAATCGGGAAATGGTGTCTATTTTAGCCTGATCAACCTCCATTCCGTCGCTTGAGATTTTGTGACCGAGTACTATTCCCTTTGTTACCATGAAATGGCATTCTTCCCAATTAAGGGCGAGGTTAGTTTCCTCACATCGGGATAGCATTCATTCAAGGTTATCGAGGCATTGGTCATATGAATCTCCAAAGATATAAAAGTCGTCCATGAGGAGTTCCATAATCTTTTCTATCATATCCTGGAAGATGGCCACCATGCAACGTTGGAAAGTTGCGGGGGCATTACATAGACCAAAAGGCATTCGTCGATAAGCAAAAGTTCCGTAGGGACATGTGAATGTTGTTTTTTCTTGGTCTTCGGGCGCTATCAGTATTTGAAAGTAACCTGAAAAACCATCAAAAAACAATAAAATTTATGACCGGATAATCTTTCTAACATTTGATCAATAAAAGGTAAGGGAAAATGATCTTCCTTGTTGCCTCATTTAATCGACGATAATCTATACAAACTCTCCATCCAGTGACGGTTCTTGTTGGTATTAATTCATTTTTTTCGTTAGTGACCACCGTCATACCTCCTTTCTTGGGAACTACTTGGACGTGACTTACCCAAGGACTATCGGAGATTGGATAGATAAGTCCGGCGTTAAGCAGTTTGATGACTTCATTTTTAACCACTTCTTAAACGTTTGGATTTACTCTACGTTGTGGTTGTATTACCGATTTATAGTCATCATTCATTAAAATTTTGTGCGTGCACATGGAAGGGCTTATTCCTTTAATATCTACAAGCTTCCATGCGATAGCGTTTTTGTGTTTTTTTCAAAAGCGTGATTAATTTTTCTTTTTCTAAATTAGTTAATTTCGAAGAAATAATTACAGGTAGCTTACCATCCTTATCGAGAAAAGCATATTCCAAACCTTTTGGGAGTTCTTTGAGCTCAATTGGTGGGTCATTAGGAGACTCCTTATTTGGTTGCTCATTTTGGTCAAGAACCAAAAAAGTTTGTTCAATGGCGACCTCTTCTTCGACAAAGTGGTCGATTTCGTCTTCCGTATCGGGTGGTTCATCTTCATCTTCAATTAGGGGGTCGTCATTGCCGATTGGATATTTCATTGATTGGTTAAGATCGACATACTTTTTGTCGGCCCCTAATAGGTAGGTTGTTTTGCTTCCGGCTAATCAAAGCTTGATGGGTTTTACAAAAGGTTGTCCCAACACAAGTGGAGCGTCATCAAGAATGATGAAGTCGGTTGGGACTACCGTTTGATTTGTTTGGACTAGCATATCCTCAACTACTCACATTGGTTTTATTATTTTCTGATTAGAAAGAAAAATAGGTATTTGAAGTGGAGAAAAATCACTAATACTTTACTTTTCGAAAATGTAGTTTGGCATTATATTAACACAAAGATCTTTATCAATTGTAATATACCTAATAAAGGTGTTTTGAAAAAAACATGGAACCGGTATAATGTTAATTTCAAAAGGATCATCTTTTATTAGCGTAGTTTGATCATTTGTTAACTTAATGCTTACCATTTCATCAATTTTAGTGTTAGTGTTTAACTCTTTTAAAAACTTAGCATGAGTAGGTACCAAACAATGGTTTTCAAAAGAAGGTGTTAAGAGATTAATTTCTTGAAAATTAGACTCTTTTTGAAGATTAGCGTTTTCGGACTTACCTTTTTCGTTGTTTGGTTCATGCGTCATTTTTCACTTACTTGTTCTTCCATTTTTACCTCTTCTACTGTTACCTTTTTAGTACAAACTACTTGTTCCCTCGTGCGGGATTCCTCTTCCCTTGCGTTGGATTCTTTTATATAGCGTTCGATAGTTTTGAGGTGTTCTATTATTCTTTCGCCTTCGGGGAGGATAGTTGGTGGTTCGTCAAAGTGAGCGGGATAAGTATCCCAGAAGCTTGGCTGTGGAAGTTCAAACCTTGGTTCTTCATAATACTCGTATGAGGTAGGTGGTTCGCACCATTGTTCCACATAGTAAGTATATGATGGAGATTATTCATACCATGGTTCTTCAAAGTATGAATATGAGGAAGGAGGTTCATACCTGGGTTCTTCATAGTATGTGTATGAAGGAGAAGGTTCATACCTTGACTCTTCATTGTACGTGTATGAAGTGGTTGGCTCGTACCTAGGTTCCTCATAGTGTGTATATGAAGTGGATGGTTCAAAGAGGTCACAGTATTGTACCAAGTGAGGCTTACCGCAAATGATACAATACTCTTCTTCATAATCATCCTCTTCATAGTAGTAATTGTAACCTCCTAAGTATTGATCCATAAGAATCACACAGTAGACCACAAAAGAGTCTTGGGACCAGAAAACAAAATAAAAACAGAAACAGAGGCTTACCACGGCCCCGTGGTCAGTGAGCACGGCCCGTGGTCAGTGAGCACGGCCCGTGGTCAGATTCTGTATCTGGGCGTTTTGAAAAAGGCAACTGGTTTTGTGCAACATGGGGGCGTGTTCAGTGAGCACGACCCCGTGTTTAGACTCAGTATCTAGGTGTTTTGTTATTTTTATGCAGCACGGGGCGTGTTCAGTGAGCACGGCCACGTGTTTAGACTACTGTAATGCAAAAAGTTCCTAAAAATGTAAAAATGTGCGTGCAGTTTTAAAAGGTTTTTGAAAAATGATTAGGCCGTCGATTTTAAGCTTTCTTAAAATCCTTGTGTCCCCGGCAACGGCGCCAAAAACTTGGTGTGTGTTAGGTGTGATATGATTTTATTAATATTTTGAGCCCATTTTACGCATTAGTCAAGTTTTAAACTTATAAACACGATATTCTACTAACACTAAACACACACTAGGGCAAGTGCACCCATCGTGAACTTAGTATAGCGTTGGTAAGATACCGAGGTTGTCCAAGGACACAAGAGCATTTAGTACCGGTTTATCCTCAACGTCTAATCAATCTAAAAATTTGTGAGAAAATATTTAAAATATGAAAATAAAAACTAAAAATGAAGCAATAAAAAAATAAAACATATAGACAAGATGAATCACTTGGATCCGACTCACCTTTAATGTACCCTTTGATGATATTTGCACTTTCGGACTTTTTAAGAGATTATCTTAGTTATAATAGTAGGCCCCTCTTTTGAAGGTGACGTTACCCTCAACCCAGTTGTTTGAGTCAGCAAGGATACAATCCCAAAGGGTAAGAATATTGAAAGATAATTAATTAAGTTATTAATGCGAACAATGGTAGGCCCCTCTTTTGAATGTGATGTTACCCTCGGCTAAGTGGTTTAAGTCAGCAAGGATACAATCCCAAGTAGTCGGTTTAATGTATTAATAGTAGTTTACATATGAGGGGTTCAAGCTATTTGCACCCCCGCCATCCAGTACCAGTGGGTATTGAAGGAGGTCCTAGTAAGCTTGAACCAGGTCCTTGCAGGATCAATACACTGAACAAGGCAAGAACCGTACTAAACCATTCCTTTAACCCCCGACCAGGTAGCCAACATGCCTCTATATAGACCGTAGAGACATGAATGATGCAATCTTTTACTTTATATAGACAGTAAAGTAATGCCAAGACACCACGGACAAATGATAGAGAAAATTAACCTTCAACATAAGAAACTAGCTATTAAATTCATTAATACAAAACCAAATAAAAAGTGTCGAAAGATTAAAAATCAAAAGTATTACATAAAAGACTTGTCTTCACCAAGTGATGTAAGAGGCTTAACTAAACATGGCCTTTGATTGGCAAGAACTCTTACTATCAATCTTGGATCCCGAGACTACTACACACTCTAAAGATGGATGATGGATGATGGTGGTGGGTGTTGGTGTTGTAGTGGTGGCAAAGTGGGAGAGTAGTGGTTTGCCAAGGGATGCCTTTGAAGTGAACCAAGCACCCCTATTTATAGCCTGCGCAGAGCTCTGGCCATGGCCCCATGTCCAGCGGGCACACCCCCGTGGCCAGCCTTTTCTCTTCCTTCATTATATGCATGTGTCAGCAGAGGGCTCCACACGGCCCGTGTCCAGCGGGCACGAACCCGTGGGCAGAAGCGTATCTGTACTATCAAGATTTTGCAAGATTCTGCATATCTTAGTGTTGACCACGCCCCGTGCTGAGCTGGGCACGCCCCCGTGGTAGGCGAAGAAGCTTCTACAGTTTTGTCTTTTCTGCAGGCACCTGACCACGCCCCTGTGTCTAGAGGACACGGCCCCGTTGTCAGTCTTCTGTTTCTTTGTTTTTGCTTTGGGGATGCTGCCGAGGGGTCGGGCATGTTACGTTTATTCCTTTATTTATGTTGGTTTTGGCTGTATATTTGTTTCTTTTGCTCGTTTAAGCTCATTTGGTCCTGTAAATTCAAAAGGAAGACAAAAACACACTTTTTCCAACATTAGTACTAAAAAATGTTAGTTTTATGCCTGATGTAATTTATATATTACATTTTGCACACATCAGAAGAAATGGAGTGAGGAGGGAAGAGAAGTAAAACAGATGATGGTGTGCGTGTATTTGGTTTAGGATAAGATTATCACTACATATTTATAGTTTGGGTTTGGTTAGTGGGCTTGGGCCCAAGGCCCACAAGCCCACTTCCCGTGTTTCAAGTGGCCCGTCTGCACCTACGAACCCATCTTCACACCCGAGCTCCACGGAACGTCGTAAATTATCGTTTTAAGATTCGAAGGTGTAAAATAGTGTCGGTAGTTACGTTTGACGCGTTTGTTTGTCGATTATAGTAAAAATCACGTTTTTCGTTCGATATGCGTTTGTGATATTCGAAAGTAAGAAAAATTCGAAAAACTAAATTTATAAGTATAAAATACGCGTATAAAATTCGTATTTGTTGGTGTTGTCAATATTTTGTTCGGTTTCAGTTCGTTAACGTTTAATATTCAGCGGTTTTTCCGTAAACCACCTTTCGCGTACTGTAAAGCTCGTTCGCCGCTCCTAGACACTCCTAAGGTGTATTTAAATTAATTTGCGTCTTAAACACTATTTATTATCACTTTAAACATTTGTTAATGTCACACCCCGATATTTCCACGTATTACCGGTGGGGAGTATCGTAACGTAGTTGATATCGTAATAGACAATTAATCACAGTTCAATGCACAGCGGAAGTCTAAAATAATATTACAAACCAAATTTGAAAGTATAATAAAATATTATACAAACGGTCGATAATGGATCCACAGGCGGATCTAAAACAAAAGTAAACATTGTTCAACAGACTTAAAGTATTAAAAGCTTGCAAGACTCTTTAATAATACTCAGGAGTTTCCAGCCCATTTCGTATAGTACTTGCACTTAATCTTTTTGAAAAATACGTCAGTTTACACTGGTAAATACAATTAACTGACTCTTTTGAAAAGTGTTTATAAAATTGGTTTGAATGCACAAGGCATAAATCTTTTATAAGTTGGGACAATTATTAAAAATAATCTTGTATACAGATTTATATGTTTGTCGTATGTTCAGGGCCCGATATAGAAACCGAGACAAGATTAATAGACACACCACAAGTATAGACCCACAAGAAGTTTCCTTACGAGTGAGATACCGTTTTTTCATATGCAACAGTTAGGGGTATGCCTACAGCCCGTGCTTAAGACGTGGCCATTTCAACGAATGAGCCGAGGATATCCAGGACACGGTCATATTAACCCCCAAAGGCTTTGTATCAAACAAAACAGATTAAAACGGGTTATCTCAATGATTTAACCACTAATCGATTAAATATTCAATACCCGACCAAGCGGTAATAATTTACCGTATCCCAAGCCCGTATAAAGGAAAATAAGTTAAAAGTATTTACCTAAGCTAAAGTAATTTATTCTCAGTCATATTTTCAAATCAGCAAGTACAGGGAGCTTTTACTGGGCTCCTAATCTGGAACGAAGGTTTTAATAACCTATTAGATTCCTAACGGGTGTTATTTAAGTTGTAACTTTGACCGGTTAGTTTTAAAGAAAAGTTTACGGTACAAAATGCAAGATTAAGCGGTGACCATATTAGAATGTGATTTAGACACGACAAGTATGAAGACTTGTATATAATGGGTAAACTAAGTACATTCTGGATTTTGAAGTAAAAATGATAAGGTTTGACCCGTTTCGGCTAATTTATGCAAACTAGTTACATAAACCGTACCGGACGCGTATTTGCATAACGGGTAACCAAATGAGTCATGTACAGGTTCCATGAGTTCCTATGCTTAAAGTATGTTGTGATATCAGTAGGATATCTTCCATTATGCCCAAAACGAATTTAAAATCAATTTAAGCCCCGAAAGGGTATTTTGGTCATTTTAAAGTTTATAAAAGAGGTTTAATAGCAAACTGAGGTTCTAGTCTCAAACATTCTGTAAAAATATTTATTTTATGTTGTTATATCAGCAAGATATCATACATATGTGTGTTTAATCATTTATGGCCAAACTATGCACCGTAGGGGCATTTTGGTCATTTCACATATGCTTTTAAGGTTAAATTTGGAAATCTGAGTTCAAGGCTTATACTTACTGTTGAAGTATAAAAATTTATTTACAACCTCAGTAGGTAACAAGTCTTAGGCATTAGATATGGTTTTAAACCATACTATGCGCTTAATAAGCCTAAAAGTCGGTATTTGATGATATTTGAAATGTTTATAAAATTTTGAAGTTTTGATCAGTCTCTAAAGATTAAAATATTTTATTTAACATATAAAATCAGTAGGAAAAGGTTTGGTATCAAAATGATATGTAAAACTCATTTTATCAAAGAAAAGGGCAATTTTGTCAATACCGAATTTACACTTAGAACTCTATGTTACGCCCAGTATAAAATTTGATAAAAATTTCCAAAAATCCCTAAACATTATTTCATAACAGTGGGTAGCAAGTTTGGTGCCAAAAATTGGGTTTAAATATGATTTATGCAGAAAATGCCATTTAATTAACAAAAAGCTTTAGTTTTATGATATCTTGCATAACTTTAATTTTAAACCATAAACTGATGTCAAATTTTAGGACATGCTTATAAGTCAGTAATAACGATTTTTGTCCTCTCACATTTTCAAAAATCTCGTTTTTATATCAAAAGGGCATAATGGTCCATTTTTAAGCAGTTAACGGGAACATGCAAATGATTCAGATTTCTAAGGGACCATGATGTATAATCTCAGAGGGTTATAATAACATGTAATATGGTCCTAAAGGAACCCTAAGGTACATCTAAACTAAACTAAATCGTGTCAGAACTGAAAGTCAAAGCAAAAGTCTACTTTTGCGACTTTCGGTTGCGAACCGAGCCTAATACTCAAAATTGTCGGGTTGAACATGCCTAAGCATGTTCTTATATTATTTACCAAGTTGTTTATGAGATAAAATGTAATTTATAGCTCCTACATTATCAGTTATGTTTTATTTTACAAAAACTGACTCGTTTGACTTTTCTGTTAAGTGGTTTGACCCGACAATTGGCTGAGATAACGTGATAATTTGAAGGTGCCCTTTTAAGGGTTTAACACCAACATAATTACCAACATATAGCCACTTTCAATTCGAATAATGGCTGGACCGTTAGTGATTAATCACAAAGTCAAAGCGTAATTACGATATCTTTGAATTTCGGTCATTACACTAATAAAAACTTAACTATAGAGGCTAAGAACACATACAATAGTCCTTAGCACGAATTTTAGACTTGAGAAAGCTTCCTTGAACAACAGGATGCTTCAAAGAGTGAGTTGAGAGTAAAAATTTTTGAAGTGAGCAAATGAGAACTCAAGAATTGGACCTTTATATAGGCTTTTGGTTGGTTCTAAGATCAAAGCAGGTGTCCCCAGGTGAAATCTGAGGCATACAGGTGTTCAAGAGGTTTTACAATACCAGCAACAGTCCCTAGATTCGAGTTCTTGTGAGTGCATGGCTGTATTGGAGAAGAGAGGTGCAGAACCTGCACCTGTGCATGATGTCTGCCCAGATCACGCCGTCGCGTCGTGCGACGGCAGAAGGACATAGGTGTGTCGCGACGCCACCATGGAGGTTACCAGCCAAGCAAGTTTCAAACTTGACAGTTTCACCCCCTGGACCTTCTAAAACGTAATAACTTTCATTTCAAGCACATTTAACCCATATAATTTATATTTTGATGATCCATAAGATATAACCAAACATCGTTAGGTCTGGTTTCGTTAAACGATAACCGAAAACACAAGTTTTGCCTTGTTGATGCTTTTAATCCTCTAATTACGAAAGTTATCGTATCTATCTCAAATGATATCGAAACCTTGTGAAAATTTCGTCACTTATTCTAGGGAGTGTAATTAATCATTACGAAGCTCCGGGTTCGATAAAAGGTCATTCAGAGGTATTATTTTAACATGTTGACAAATTTAACCCTCGCGTCTTGTAAACTTTCACTTTCTTTCACAAACGGCTTCATACGTTTCACAATTCTTTCGTTTAAGAGTATCAACATCATATAGGGTTAAATAAAGGCAAAATTTTACAGTGTTGACACTTTGGATCCTTTCACACATATATTTTCCTTGTTTGTCAACTTCAGTCCTTCGAAATCAATTCTTTACACGTTTAAAGCTTATGACACGTATTCTTACTACATTGGGCATGATTTTCTGAGGTGTTACATCCTCACCCCCTTAACAGAAATCTCGACCTTGAGATTTACTGAAATAAATAAGGGTATTTCTGTTTCATCGTGGATTCAACCTCCCCCGTGTATTCTGGGCCTCTACGGGCATCCCTTTTCACTTTTATGATCGGCACATGCTTTCTTCGAAGCTTCTTACCCTGTCGATCCTCAATCGACAAAGGTTTTTCAACGAAGTTCAAGCTCTCGTCAATCTACACGTCCTTATGTGACATTGCTAGCGATTCATCATCTAGACATTTCTTTAAATTGCAGATGTGGAGTACATTATGTATCCCACTGAGCTCTTCGGGTAGATTCAGCTTATAGGCCACACTTCCGACACATTCGATGATTTCAAATAGTCCTATGTACCTTGGGCTCAGCTTCCCCTTTTTGCCAAAACGCATCACCCCTTTCCAGGGTGACACCTTGACTAGCACTATATCACCAACTTCAAACTTTAGAGGTTTGCGCCTCATATCAGCATAACTTTTCTACCTATACCTGGCAGCTTTCAGACGATCATGAATTTGGACAATCTTATCCGTCGTCTCGAGGACTATATCAGGTCCTGACAGTTAGGTTTCTCCAACCTCCGCCCAACAAACTGGCCTTCTGCACTTCCTTTCGTACAATGCTTCAAAAGGCGCTGCTTGAATGCTCGAATGATAACTATTATTGTATGAAAATTCAATCAAAGGAAGATGGTCATCCCAACTTCCACCCAAATCAATAACACAAGCCCTGACCATATCCTCAAGCGTTTGAATTGTACGCTCGCTTTGGCCACCTATCTGAGGATGATATGCGGTGCTGAAATTTAGACGAGTGCCTAGGGATTGCTGAAAGCTTTTCCAAAAATGAGATATGTATCTAGTATCCCTATCAGAGATAATAGATACTGGCACTCCATGGAGGGATACTATCTCATCCACGTATAGCTGAGCTAGCTTGTCGGAGCTGTGCGTCTCCTTTATGGGTATAAAATGTGCTGACTTCGTCAGTCTGTCAACGATAACCCATAGTGTATCGTTCCCATGTTTCGTCTTTGGTAACTTAGTAATAAAATCCATAGTTACCATTTCCCATTTCCGTGTGGGAAGTTCAGGCTGTTGTAGTAATCCTGACGGCTTTTGGTGCTCGGCTTTAACCTGTGCGCAAGTCAGACATTTAGCCACATAAGTGGCTATAGATTTCTTCAAACCTATCCACCACTAATTTGCCTTTAAATCCTGGTACATCTTATCACTGCCTGGATGGACTGAATATTTTGAACTATGAGCTTCTTGAAGAATTTCGTCTCTAAGCCCTCCATGGATTGGAACCCAGATTCGACCATTTAACCTAAGGATTCCATCCTTGCCATATGATAATTGATCAGTAGTTACGCCTAACTTCTCATTCGGGAAGTTAGATTCTAGAATAGCTTCCTTTTGAGCTGCTAACAACTTTTCATTCAAGTTGTTCTTTAGTTCAATGCTTTTAGCATTGATCCTAATAGGTTTGATCCTTTCCTTCCTGCTCAAAGCATCAGCGACTACATTGGCTTTGCCTGGATGATAGCGTATCTCACAATCATAATCGTTTAACGTTTCCATCCAACGACGCTGTCTCATGTTAAGATCCTTTTGATTAAACAGATGCTGAAGGCTCTTATGATCAGAATAAATCACGCACTTGGTTCCATATAGATAGTGCCTCCAAAGCTTTAGTTCAAATACAACGGCACCCAATTCCAAATCGTGGGTGGTGTAGTTCTTTTCGTGCACTTTTAATTGACGGGATGCAATGACCTTGCCTCTCTGCATAAGCACACAACCCATTCCTGTGTGTGATGCATCGCAGCAAACCACAAACTCTTCAATTCCTTCTGGCAACGTCAACACAGGAGCATTGCTTAATTTCTGCTTAAGAATCTCAAAGGAATCTTGTTTCTTGGGACCCCAATTGAACTTTATATTCTTGAGAGTCAATGAAGTTAGAGGTGCAGCAATCCTTGAAAATTTTTCAATGAAACGTCTGTAATATCCTGCTAGACCTAAGAAGCTGCGGATTTCTGTAGGTGTCTTAGGCGCTTGCCAATTCATAATTCCTTCAATCTTAGCAATATCCACCTAGATACCACGCTCATTTACTACTTGTCCAAGAAATTGGACTTCGCGAAGCCAAAACTCACATTTGGAAAACTTGGCGTAGAGCTTCTCTTGCTGCAGAAGTTTAAGGATACACCAGAGATGTTTTTCATGATCGGATTGATTCTTTGAATAAATGAGTATGTCATTGATAAAAACAATGACAAACTTGTCTAGATACGGCTTGCAAACGCGATTCATGAGATCCATGAATGCTACAGGTGCATTAGTGAGCCCGAAGGCATCACTAAGAACTCATAGTGGCCATAGCGTGTTCTGAAAGCGGTCTTATACACATCTTCGGTTCTAACCTTCAACTGATGATAACCTGACCTTAGATCAATTTTTGAAAAGTAACTTGCTCCTTGAAGCTGATCTAATAAATCGTCGATCCTGGGTAATGGATATCTATTCTTGATTGTAACCTTGTTCAGCTCGCGATAATCGATGCACAGACGCATCGAGCCATCCTTCTTCTTCAGAAACAGAATCGGTGCTCCCCAAGGAGATGAGCTTGGTTGAATAAAACCTTTCTCCAACAAATCAACCAATTGTGTCCTTAATTCTTTCATTTCTGTTGGTTCCAACCGATAAGGTGCTCTTGCAACTGGTGCTGCTCCAGGAATAATATCGATCCTGAGCTCCACTTGCCTATCTGGAGGTAAACCAGGCAGTTCTTCAGGAAAAACATCTGGATATTCAGAAATAACAGGGATGTCTTCGATCTTGGGCTTTGGTTCATCAATGGTTACCTGTGCCATGTAAATGACACAACCTTTCTTCAAACACTTCGACGCCTTAAGCATAAATACTTGCTTAGGCAATCCATACTGTGTATCTCCTTGAATTGTAAGTGGTTCACCATGAGGAGTCTTGATAACCACTTGCTTCTTATCACAAACAATTTGGGCTTGGTTAAAAGATAACTAATCCATGCCTATCACTATATCGAATCATGCCAATTTCAACGGAACCACAGACAGTGGAAAAAAGTGATTCCTAATAGATATGAAACATCCATCTAATATTGTTGAAGCAGTCTCTATCGTACCATCGGTCAATTCTACTTCACACTTTATGTTTAGAGGTTTAACAGGTAGATTTAACAATTTACAAAATTTATTGTCTACAAAAGACTTGTCTGCACCAGAATCAAACAAAACTCTAGCGTAAACGTCATTGATAAGGAGTGTACCTGTTATAAAATTGTCATTCTGAACTGCCTCTTGCGCATTCTTCTGGAAGACTCGTGCATTGGTCTTTTTAGCCTCCTCAGGCTTCTTTGGATTTTTCGGGCAGTTAGTCTTTATGTGCCCCTTCTCGTTGCAACCATAACAAGTTGCATCCTTCATTTTATTGCAATCCAAAGTTTTATGATCCTTAGATTTGTAGATCCCACAAGGTAGAGGCTAAGAATCAAATCTGCATTTCCCGAGGTGGTATTTCTTACAGGTTTTGCACCTGGTCCTTTCACCTGACTGCTGGGAGCCCTTTTTAAACCCAGAATTCTTTTATGCTCATAACTACCTTTCTTATGATCAGAGTTGCCCTTCCTTTTCTTGTCGGAGTGATGAGAACTCTCATCTTCCTGTTTCCTCTTTCCTTCATCAGAATTCTTAAGCGACCTTTGCCTAAGCGCATCGAGTGTAAGAGATAAGGACAGATCAACCACTGACCTAAAGGTGGTAGGTCTGGATGCTTTCACATTTCCCTTGATTTCTAGAGCTAGACCTCCAATAAAACGTTCTATGCGCTTCGGTTCCGGTGTGACCAAATAAGGAACCAGTCGGGACATGGTGTTGAAGCTTGTAAGATACGCCTGACAATCCAAGTTCTTCATGACTAGGGTCAAGAAATCGGTTTCGATCCTTTCCACTTCATCCTGAGGACAGAAGTTATCCTTGATCAATGCTACAAATTTTTCCCAAGACATGTTATAAAGTGGGATTTTCCCTGTGGCTTGAACCAAAGATCTCAACCAAGCCAATGCTTCTCCCTTAAATGATTTTGAAACAAATTTCACAATATCCTATTCTGGACAACCACTGATATCAACCACAGTATCCATCTCATCCAGCCATGTCATACAGTCAATGGCTCCTTTTTCTCCTGTGAAGTCCCTTGCTTTGCAAGAGATGAAGTATTTATAAGAACAAGTCTTAACACGAGGCTCCTGATTAAGCACAATCTGTTTGGATGGGACACTTTTCTGATTCGACGAATGATGAGAATCGTCCTTCTTTGATTCGTGTGTCTTATTAGGGGGCTTACTATGAGCCACGGATAGAGTCTTTGAGCGAGTATTACTTGGTTCTTTGAATTGTCGGTTAATGGCTCGAGTGACAGCATTATCTATCATTGCTTGTAAGTCTGCACCCGTTACATTCATTCGGGTGTTATCATTTCTCTCTCTTGGATAACTGTTAACCTCTTCTGATTCAGACATGCTGAAGCTTGATTTCTATAAAACAGTTGACAATAATTTATTCAGAGGTTTATTATGGAATTATCATCTTTGACGATTCATTAACCTTGGTAATTATAAACCATATTTGGTTAATTTGATAATCATATTTATTTAAATTGTAATTAATCTCAGTTATAAATTTTCAAGGATATTTAAGTGGCACAAAAGGCCTAGTCACGAGGACAACCATGATCTTACAAGACCGAGGCATTAAGGTTTGAACATAGTTCATCACCTTTCTTGACAGGGAGTCATAGACTACCTCTGCCATGTGTCTTTAAAGGATAATAAGTATGGCCCACAGGCACTTCATCACTAATGGATGTTTACATCATCAGGAAAAATCCAATACAAGGATGACTAGTGTGACTTTATCGAATCACATTTGTCTAGAGTGCTAACACGTTCTCAAGTGTTAACAAGAATTTATTATCTTAAAAAGGTTTTACCATCATGGCCATGTCTAAAATGACATATAGGCTAGGTTATACCTTTAAGATTTTCTTTTAACACTTTATTGGCAGATTAAATTAAAATGGAAGTGATATTTTTTATTTGTTTTATATAGTACATGCATATATATAATGAAAAATATATTTTAGAAAGGAAACATCCCATAAATTGAAAGAAGTACATAGCTGCCCTAAACGGGACTTTTAAATAAATAACATTGTCCACGCAGGGACAGAAATAAGAAAGATAAGTCCACGCAGGGACCAAATACATAAATAAAATGTCCACACATGGACTTAATTGAAAATAAAAATTACAAAACAAATAAATAAGGAATTTTAATAATCCCTCTTCTTCTTCCCCTTTATAAGGTTTTCCAAACCGTTTAGTAGACCGCGGCGGCTCCTACGCTCCTCGTTTACCTGTTGCTCCACCTCGTGCAACCGCTGAAGGATTTCCTGCTGCTGTGGTGGTTGGATTTGTGGCAGGCTGCGGTGGCTGCTGCTGCTGTGGTTGAGGAGGTGGTGGGTATTGATACCCATATGCTGGGTACCCAGTTGGGTACGTATCTGGAAAGGGTCCAGGGTAGAGAGCGTTGTAGTTTGCCGCTTCAAGGTACGGGTCAACGGCAGGGGCATTGTTGTAATTGTAACCCGAATAAGCTTGCTGCTCAAACGGGTTATTCACTGCTGCACCGGGGTAAGAAGGAATTAGGTTTTCATAACCAATGGGCGGTAGTGGTGGTGCGACTGGAGCAGAGTCAACTTCAGAAACTGGGTTTGAAGGCCCACCCATTTGCGGGTCTTCATACAGCGGCGGGTAGTGGCTGTTGCTGGAGTATTGGGGGGTGCTGAAGTGAAAACCCCCACGCACGGACATCCGTGCACCTCTTCTTCACCTCGGTGGTTCTGGAGGCAGTTGCTGCTCTAGCGGTGGCGGTGGCGTAACCACCTGAAAATACGGGTCCTCCAAAGGGACCTGTTGGGGAGGAGGTGAGTTGTGGTGAGGGGGAGTGTACTCCCACTTGTATGTAGCCCATCTTTCAGCAAAAATGTCAGGGCCCCTGTAAGGCGAACCATGGAAGGATGATCCGCTTGATATATTAATGGGATGCATCGGCGTCCCATTCGGTGGTAGCTCGGGATCTGGATCCTCATCCATCTCCATATCCTGCATCTCAGGATAATGATCAACTGGTCCTAAAGGGTTTGGACCCTCTGGTTCTTGTACCTGGTTCATCGGGTTGAACCGGCTTTGGAAATAGGGAGTTGGGTTCTGGAAAGAGCTATGAGAACCCGAACGCTGCAACGGAATAAAAGAATGATGCGAATCATGGGGCTCCTCGTCTTGATGTGGCCCTAAAGAATGTTGGTAGGACAGTGAGGAACAGAGTGAGACTGAGCGTCTCGCGGGCTCCAAGTAAGTTCTCCAGTCTTCATGAGGACTAGAGCTAAGAGTTGCTGATGGAGTACGCCGGTGAGATGGCCCGGCTTCATGGTCATTTCTAGCAGTCATTGCGGCTTTTCCTCTTCCACCCCTACCTCTTACTCTTGGCGGCATTTTGTCTTTGATCCTGTCAAAACAAAAGAAAACAACAAAAGACAAAAACCAATTAATATTAGGATTAATCCTAAGTCCTTTGCCTAGACTCGAAAGTCAAGGAATGTGCAACTGTGTCATTGAGATTAAACACAAAAAGGCTAGTGTTTAATTCACTCAATGTTGGCTCTGATACCAACATGTCACACCCTGATATTTCCACGTATTACCGGTGGGCCCGGTGGGGAGTATCGTGACGTATTTGATTTCGTCATAGACAATTAATCACAGTTCAATGCACAGCGGAAGTCTAAAATAATATTACAAACCAAATTTGAAAGTATAATAAAATATTATACAAACGGTCGATAATGGATCCACAGGCTGATCTAAAACAAAAGTAAACATTGTTCAACAGACTTAAAGTATTAAAAGCTTGCCAGACTCTTTAATAATACTCAGGAGTTTCCAGCCCATTTCGTATAGTACCTGCACTTAATCTTTTTGAAAAATACGTCAGTTTACACTGGTAAATACAATTAACTGACTCTTTTGAAAAGTGTTTATAAAATTGGTTTGAATGCACAAGGCATAAATCTTTTATAACATGGGATAATTATTAAAAATAATCTTGTACACAGATTTATATGTTTGTCATACGTTCAGGACCCGATATAGAAACCGAGACAAGATTAATAGACACACCACAAGTATAGGTCCACAAGAAGTTTCCTTACGAGTGAGATGCCGTTTTTCATACGCAACAGTCAGGTGTATGCCTACACCCCGTGCTTAAGACGTGGCCATTTCAATGAATGAGCCGAGGATATCCAGGACACAGTCATATTAACCCCCAAAGGCTTTGTATCAAACAAAATAGATTAAAATGGGTTATCTCAATGATTTAACCACAAATCGATTAAATATTCAATACCCGACCAAGCGGTAATAATTTACCGTATCCCAAGCCCGTATAAGGGAAAATAAGTTAAAAGTATTAACCTGAGCTAAAGAAATTTATTCTCCGTCGTATTTTCAAATCAGCAAGTACAGGGAGCTTTTACTGGGCTCCTAATCTGGAACGAACGTTTTAATAACCTATTAGATTCCTAACGGGTCTTATTTAAGTTGTAACTTTGACCGGTTAGTTTTAAAGGAAAGTTTAGGTACAAAACGCAAGATTAAGCGGTGACCGGATTAGAATGTGATTTAGACCCGAAAAGAATGAAGACTTGTATATAATGGGTAAACTAAGTACATTCTGAATTATGCAGTAAAAATGATAAGGTTTGACCCGTTTCGGCTAATTTATGCAAACCGTACCGGACGCGTATTTGCATAACGGGTAACCAAATGAGTCATGTACAGGTTCCATGAGTTGTTATCGTTAAAATATGTTGTGATATCAGTAGGATATCTTCCATTATGCCCAAAACGAATTTAAAATCAGTTTAAGCCCCGAAAGCGTATTTTGGTCATTTTAAAGCTTATGAAAGAGGTTTAATAGCAAACTGAGGTTCTGGTCTCAAACATTCTGTAAAAATATTTATTTTATGTTGTTATATCAGCAAGATATCATACATATGAGTGTTTTATCATTTATGGCCAAACTATGCACCGTAGGGGCATTTTGGTCATTTCACATATGCTTTTAAGGGTAAATTTGGAAATCTGAGTTCAAAGCTTATACTTACTGTTGAAGTATAAAAATTTGTATACAACCTCAGTAGGTAACAAGTCTTAGGCATTAGATATGGTTTTAAACCATACTATGCGCTTAATAAGCGTAAAAGTCGGTATTTGACGATATTTGAAATGTTTATAATGTTTTGAAGTTTTGATCAGTCTCTAAAGCTTAAAATATTTTATTTAACATATAAAATTAGTAGGAAAAGGTTTGGTATGAAAATGATATGTAAAACTCATTTTATCAATGAAAAGGGCAATTTCGTCAATACAGAATTTACACTTAGAACTCTATGTTACAGCCAGTATAAAATTTGATAAAAATTTCCAAAAATCCCTAAATATTATTTCATAACAGTGGGTAGCAAGTTTGGTGCCAAAAATTGAGTTTAAATATGACTTATGGGGAAAATCCCATTTAATTAACAAAAAGCTTTAGTTTTACGATATCTTGCATAACTTTAATTTTAGACCATAAACTGATGTCAAATTTTTAGGACATGCTTATAAGTCAGTAATAAAGATTTTTATCCTCTCACATTTTCAAAAATCTCGTTTTTATATCAAAAGGGCATAATGGTCCATTTTTAAGCAATTAACGGGAACATGCAAATGATTCAGATTTCTAAGGGACCATGATGTATAATCTCATAGGGTTATACTAACATGTAATATGGTCCTAAAGGAACCCTAAGCCACATCTAAACTAAACTAAATCGGGTCAGAACTGAAAGTCAAAGCAAAAGTCTACTTTTGTGACTTTCGGTTGCGAACCGAGCCTAATACTCAGAATTGTCGGGTTGAACATGCCTAAACATGTTCTTATATTATTTACCAAGTTGTTTATGTGATAAAATGTAATTTATAGCTCCTACATTATCAGTTATGTTTTATTTTGCAAAAAATGACTCGTTTGACTTTTCTGTTAAGTGGTTTGACCCGACAATTGACTGAGATAACGTGATAATTTTAAGGTGCGCTTTTAAGTGTTTAACACCTATATAATTACCAACACATAGCCACTTTCAATTCGAATAATGGTTGGACCGTTAGTGATTAATCACAAAGTCAAAGCGTAATTACGATATCTTTGACTTTCGGTCATTACACTAATAAAAACTTAACTATAGAGGCTAAGAACACTTACAATAGTCCTTAGCACGAATTTTAGACTTGAGAAAGCTTCCTTGAACAGCAGGATGCTTCAGAGAGTGAGTTGAGAGTAAAAATTTTTGAAGTGAGCAAATGAGAACTCAAGAATTGGACCTTTATATAGGCTTTTGGCTGGTTCTAAAATCAAAGCAGGTGTCCCTAGGTGAAATCTGAGGCATACAGGTGTTCAAGAGGTTTTACAATACCCGCAACAGTCCCTAGATTCGAGTTCTTGTGAGTACATGGCTGTATTGGAGAAGAGAGGTGCAGAACCTGCACCTGTGCATGATTTCTGCCCAGATCACGCCGTCGCGTCGCGCGACGGCAGAAGGACATAGGTGTGGCGCGACGCCACCATGGAGGTTACCAGCCAAGCAAGTTTCAAACTTGACAGTTTCACCCCCTGGACCTTCTAAAACATAATAACTTTCATTACATGCACATTTAACCCATATAATTTATATTTTGATGATCCATAAGATATAACCAAACATCGTTAGGTCCGGTTTCGTTAAACGATAAACGAAAACACAAGTTTTGCCTCGTTGATGCTTTTAATCCTCTAATTACGAAAGTTATCGTATCTATCTCAAACGATATCGAAACCTTGTGTAATTTTCATCACTTATTCTAGGGAGTATAATTAATCGTTACGAAGCTCCGGGTTTGATAAAAGGTCATTCAGAGGTATTATTTTAACATGTTGACACATTTAACCCTCGTGTCTTGTAAACTTTCACTTTCTTTTACAAACGGCTTCATACGTTTCACAATTCTTTCGTTTAAGAGTATGAACATCATATAGGGTTAAATAAAGGCAAAATTTTACAGTTTTGACACTTTGGATCCTTTCACACATATCTTTTCCTTGTTTGTCAACTTCAGTCCTTCGAAATCAATTCTTTACACGTTTAAAGCTTATGACACGTGTTGTTACTACATTGGGCATGATTTTCCGAGGTGTTACAATTACTCATGTAATTAAAGGCATAAATTACCGGTTGTCACATTCTCCCCCTGTTAATAAAATTTCGTCCTCAAAATTTAGACTATGTTAACTCCTTAGAGTTATGTTATGCATAGGTAAATACGAATACTACCAAAGTGATTGACCATGAAAGCAAATCAAGACTTGTTGGACCGTTCTACGACCTCGAAAAGTCAGTCAAAGCAGTTCATCTTTACGTGTAAAGGCGGAAACAATGCACGCAAAGTTACAACAGCTGTTTCATTCAATTTCTTCTCTTTTATTGCTTTCAAAATACAATTTGACAGAGTTTAGTTCCACAATCAATGATCTAGGTCCGCTCCAATGATCAACCTATCAACCTATTTATAGTGTGATGTGGTTCGCTTATATGGACGTCCGTATAAGCGGACCTATTAGCTTATGGTTCGCTTTTATGGACAATGTCCATATAAGCGGACCTACTACATTGACAAATAAGCGGACCTATCAACATAGGTTAGTATATACGGACCTATCTGACATATAAACGGACCTATCAACATAGGTTCATATATGCGGACCTATCAACATAAAACCTAATTTTGACATTCTAGCTCCTATGTTGACCTATCTTAACCTAAGACTTAATGCAGACGAAGTCAACAGACATTCCATGCACCAACAGACTCCCCCTTGGATGTTGACGAAGTCTTCAGCTCCTGAGTCTTCAGTCTTGGTCTTTTCTCCAACTCTCTGTCTTCACATCATAAGCATTCTTCACAGGTTTAGAATCACAACTTGATTCTAACTTCCATCTTCCCTTTGACTGTTGATCCAGACTCCCCCTTTCACAGACTCCCCCTCTCGATATGCTAGAATCTGAGATATCTGGTTCAAGCTTTGACAATTAGCTTCCATGGGAATAATGAAATCCAAAACCTGTTACCCTGCACATCCTCTACCTCAACATAAGTTTCACAAATTTATAACAATTGAATTTAATAAACTTACTGGTAGACAACATTAATTCAACAAACATACTGGTTACATCAAGTTCAAATGAATGACCTTGATTAACTAACCACACAATCTTTCAAAATATTTTGATATAACATTCAAAGTTTTCAACATATTCTCTCAACCCTCTAGTTCATCAAGTTTAGCACTTGGAATTTTGAATATCAGCTCTTCAACATCAGTTGTCGAAAATCTTTTTGAATTTTGAGTTTAAAGAAATGCAGTAAACAAATATGTACAAACAATATTTTTGTGAGTTTGTGTAAGAGGATCATATCAGTTTATGAGACAAATCACTAGCACCGTTAAGCTTTAAACATGTTAAGTTCTAAACGATTCACTTAGATTGTCAGTATACACCATATCAGTTTAAAATAGTTTGTTGACAGGGGGAGTTCTGATTGTTAAGCCAAGTGAATGGCGAATTGAAGCGATTCGATATCAGTTTGTCATTTTATTTGTACAGTTTGTTTTCAAATTTTCCTTTGAAAATCAAAATTGAAACATATTTTGATTTTAGGGGGAGAAAAATTTTAAAAAAAATTAGAAAATTTGAAAATGTCAAAAACATTGAAATAGAAAAAAAAATGAGTTTTGGTGTATAAAAGAGGAAATGATAGTACATCAGTAGACGATCACAGCATGCTAAAGATATGAAATGTCAAATGTGATAAACGGTCTCACTGATGATGTGTCAGTAGGTTTTTTGCACATCTAGTAGATTGTGACGAGATATAAACCTAAATTTCAAACTTGCTTATATCGTGGGTAACATCTCTCGGATATATGGGTAACCCCCGAAATCTCGTTTGAAAGATTCCTTTTTCTGATATACTAGGTCTTTATACTCAGTGATATCTGGGGTATTATTCCGGGACTTCTGCTGAACGGTAGTTCTGACCTAGTCCTCGAATAATACTTTCCGCAAATGCTTGAAACACAGCATCAATGATAAGACAATAAAATTGCTTAGCAATGCTGTTGTAAAAAAAGATCCTCTAAAGGGGACACACCCACAAGTTGAGTCATGATCTCTCTGCTGAACGGTAGTTCTGACCTGAGCTCTCATGATTCTTCATAATTTATTAACCCCTTACAGATATCATTTGTGTTATAATTACCTGTAAGACTAAATATTGGGATCTGGATACGGGAGTATATTCTGAGGTGGGACACGCGATTAAGTCTAAGTATCTAAGACATTAAACTCGTATCTCGAAGCAGTTGAAATGTGTGTGAAAATTTAAGTGGATCAGTATACTGACAATCTAAGTGAATCGTTTAGAACTTAACATGTTTAAAGCTTAACGGTGCTAGTGATTTGTCTCATAAACTGATATGATCCTCTTACACAAACTCACAAAAATATTGTTTGTATATATTTTGTTTACTGCATTTCATTCAAAACAAAAATTCAAAAAGATTTTCGACAACTGATGTTGAAGAGCTGATATTCAAAATTCGAGTGCTAAACTTGATGAACTAGAGGGTTGGGAGAATATATTGAAAATTTTGAATGTTATATAAAAATGTTTTGAAAGATTGTGTGTTTAGTTAATCAAGGTCATTCATTTGAACTTGATGTAACTAGTATGTTTGTTGAATAAATGTTGTCTACCAGTAAGTTTATTAAATTCAATTGTTATAAATTTGTGAAACTTATGTTGAGGTAGAGGATGTGCAGGGTAACAGGTTTTGGACTTCATCATTTCCACGGAAGCTAAATGTTAAAGCTTGAACCAGATACCTCAGATTCTAGCATATCGAGAGAGGGAGTCTGTGAAAGGGGGAGTCTGGATCAACAGTCAAAGGGAAGATGGAAGTTAGAATCAGGTTGTGATTCTAAACTTGTGAAGAATGCTTATGATGTGAAGACAGAAAGTTGGAGAAAAGACCAAGACTGAAGACTCAGGAGCTGAAGACTTCGTCAACATCCAAGGGGGAGTCTGTTGGTGCATGGAATGTCTGTTGACTTCGTCTGCATTAAGTCTTAGGTTAAGATAGGTCAACATAGGAGCTAGAATGTCAAAATTAGGTTTTATGTTGATAGGTCCGCATATATGAACCTATGTTGATAGGTCCGTTTGTATGTCATAGTAGGTCCGTATATATGAACCTATGATGATAGGTCCGTTTTTATGTCATCTTAGGAGGTCCGCTTATATGTCATATTAGGAGGTCCGTTTTTATGTCAAGTCCATATAAGCGAACCACATCACACTATAAATAGGTTGATAGGTTGATCATTGGAGCGGACCTAGATCATTGCTTGTGGAACGAAACTCTATCAAATTGTAATCAGAAAGCAATAAAAGAGAAGAAATTAAAGAGAATAGCTGTTGTAACTTTGTGTGCATTGATTCCGCCTTTACACATGAAGATGAACGTCCTTGACTGACTTTTCGAGGTCGTAGAACGGTCCAACAAGACTTGTTGGACCGTTCTACGACCTCGAATAGTCAGTCAAGGCAGTTCATCTTTACGTGTAAAGGCGGAAACAATGCACGCAAAGTTACAACAGCTGTTTCATTCAATTTCTTCTCTTTTATTGCTTTCAAAATACAATTTGACAGAGTTCCGACACCTAAGCAATGATCCAGGTCCGCTCTAATGTACAACTGATCAGCCTATATATAGTATTGTGTGGTTCGCTTATATGGACGTCCGTATAAGCGGACCTACTAGCTTATGGTTCGCTTTTATGGACAACGTCCATATAAGCGGACCTACTACATTGACAAATAAGCGGACCTATCAACATAGGTTAGTATATACGGACCTATCTGACATATAAACGGACCTATCAACATATGATCTAATTTTGACTATCTAAAACCTATGTTGACCTATCTTGACCTAAGACGTAATGCAGACGAAGTCAACAGACATTCTGTGCACTAACAGACTCCCCCTTGGATGTTGACGTAGTCTTTAGCTCATGAGTCTTCAGTCTTGGTCTTTTTATCTTCTTATTCAGATTGTAACATTTTAAGCATCCATCAATCTTTCTTTTTGATCAGCTTCACACTTTGACTCTTACACCAGGATCTCATCACTGGTTCTATCATCAACAGCTTTATCATCAGCAGGCTCCCCCTTTCGTCAAGCTTTCGTGCTTTTAGGGATCGACACCTAGCTTTCCAGCTTGTCTTCAGACTCCCCCTTAGACTCAGCTCTCGGGATCGTAGTCTGGACTTTTCCTGCAATCACTCATACAACTATAAGTAACAACATTTTAATCTTCCAGATATAGTAATCTGACAATTCAATCTCCTCAAAATCACTACTCATGAATTTGGCAGTTTCATCGAATCGTATCGGAAACTAGCTCTATAACAATATAAGCATCCAAATCCCCCACAGTTAATCATCCAAGTCCAACTTAATGACCTTGGAGATATCACAAACTGTTTTTGAATTTTTAATTTTAAAACTTCAAGTTTCAAATTAATGAACTTGTTTTATTTTCAGAAACACAATCAGCTTACTTAGATTTTGAAACTCAGCACTCAGACATCGGTTGTCGAAAATAAAGCAGAAATCAAAATCTTTTTGTATATTCTGAAAACATAAAGCAGTAAAGAAATATGTACAAACATATTTACAGACAATATTTTTGTTTGAGTATGCGTCAGAGGATCATATCAGTTTTTGACAAGTCACAAGTACCGTTGAGCTTAATTTTCACATTAAGAATTAAACAATTCACTTAGATTGTCGATATACTGATCCACTTAAATTTTCATACAAATTTCAACTGATTCAGGATACGAATTAAGTATTTTAGAAACTTAAACCCATTCATGTGTCCCACCTCTTGAATATACTCCCGTATCCAGATCCCAATATTCAGTCTTACAGGTAAGTATAACACAAATGATATCTGTAAGGGGTTAATAATTTATGAAGAATCATGAGAGCTCAGGTCAGAACTACCGTTCAGCAGAGAGATCATGACTCAACTTGGGTGTGTCCCCTTTAGAGGATCTTTTTTACAACAGCATTGCTAAGCAATTTTATTGTCTTATCATATATGCTGAGGGTGATGCTATGTTTCAAGCAATTGCAGAAAGTATTATTCGAGGACTAGGTCAGAACTTCCATTCAGCAGAAGTCCCGGAATAATACCCCAGATATCACTGAGTATAAAGACCTAGTATATCAGAAAAAGGAACCTTTCAAACGAGATTTCAGGGGTTACCTATATATCCAAGTAGTGTTCCCCACGAAATAAGCAAGTGTTTGAATTTAGGTTTATATCCCGAAAAAGTTTACTAAGTGTATAAAAACCTATCGACATATCATCAGTGAGACTGTTTAACGCTTTTTAATCATTACAATTCTTTAGCATACTGTAACTGTCTACTGATGTACTATCATTTCCTCTTTTTACGCAAAAACTCAATTTTTTAAAATTTTTATCATGTTTTTGACTTTTTCAAATTTTCAAATGTTTTTGTATTTTCTAACAACAATTTTTCTCCCCCTAAAATGCAAAACCATTTAAAGAAAATTTGACAACCAATACTAATAGCTTTGTCTCGCCATCCATTTTCTACTAAAAGTGCTCTGATTTGCAGAAAATATAACGTACCCCCATGATTTACAACCCATTGATCTTAACAGTTTGAAAACCGTTTTTCAATCTGATGAAAGTAATCATGTTTGTTCAGCCGTGAGGGTTTCGGCGTATTCAATCAAAACTCCCCCTTTCAACAAACTATTTTCCCATAATGATTTCAAAACACTTAAGTTTGTTTTAATCAGAATGGTTTTTCCGGAAAAATTAGTTTGTTTATCCATCACTTGGGGATTCGGGGTTATCACATCACCTTGTTCTCTTTTAATCATTTTGTACAGATTTTAACAATATAAGATCAAACACCACAATCACTTGTAGAAAATCAAGTACAACTTAATGTCCTTGATTGACCACTAGTAACACGAAATATCACAGTTACCATCCTATGAATTTCTCAAGAATGATGCCGATACCTGCTTCACACTTACCAACCTGGAAGCTCCGGCAAGTCAGGAATTCAACCAACAAATTTTGACACCCAAGCCTGACCAGCCTTAGGCGCATTTTGAGCTTTTCTCTTTTCTTCATAAAACTCTTTCACTCCTTTTTCCTTACCATCAACCATCTTGCTAAAAATATGTTTAACATTGCTATTAAACATTTTTCCAGCATCAACACCTTTTGATTTTAGGTTTGCGGCTCGTAATGGTGGAAAGTTCTCATCATTCATTAACGGAACTGTCTCTTTCTTTTTTACCTCAACTTGTGGCTCCTCTGATTTTGTGGAATCAGATTCATTGCCCGAACTTGGCTTGTCTGACTTGGATGAGCCAGATTCATCGCCAATAACTTTCTTTTTCTTCTTGTTTGTCCTCAGATTTGCATCTGAAGAATTCGATTTGCTTGACTTTGCCGTCGAGTGAATTGATTCATCAGAACTTTTATTCGAACCAACTGATGAACCTGAAGACAAAATTTTCTCCAGATATTCTCTCGCCTTCTTCCTCTTCTTCCGCAATCTGTCTTTCTGCCCCTGTGAAAGTTTAACTTTCTTTTCTTGAATTGTCTGATCCTGAACTTTAGGTTTTAGAACCTTCTGTTCATGGGGCTTGACGTTGACTGGTTTCTTTGCCATTCTTTGAGATTCAATCCTCGATCTTCCCATTGATCTCCTTAGGCAATCTTTGGCAATATGTCCTTTGATTTGACATTTATAGCATCTTCTTGTCTCATAACTCCAATTCTGGCAGTTAACAGCAATGTGTCCTCTCACACCACAAGTGTAGCACACTCTGTTATCGTACCATTCACCACTTTCACACCATATGCTTAGATCATAACATTGTCTGGCTTTGTGGTGATCATCACTCTTCTTGAAAATTGGTTTTGGCTTTGAAGCACTGTGGTCAAACCTGCACCACTTATTACCAACATTTTGTGAGTTTTCATTTTTAAATTTTTGTGATTTTTGATAATGATTGGATGACTTATCTGATGAGCTTTTATTTTCATTTTTAAAATTTTTCAAATTTCTAACTTTTTGTTTCTGTTCTACACTCTTCTTAACAGGTTTTTGTTTAGAACATTCACCTGTTTCAGTAGATTGCAAAACAGTATTTTTAAATTTTTCTTGTAAATCTAAAAATATTTTTCTTTTCTTTTCTTTTTCATCATCAGATATTTCATCACAATCTTCAATTTTGACTTTGTCAAAATTTGTGACATTGTCACTTATTGGAACTGAAATGATCGGTTTTGGACACACATGTAATGCAGAAGTCACAAAACTTTTCAATTTATTCTCAAGCTCGGTAATTTTATTTCGAGCAATTTCAGCTTCATTTTCAAGCCGAATGATTTTCTGAAGATGAGAATTTATTTCAATCTGTTTTTCAAGATTATTGTTAAAAATAACAGACTTTTCATCTTCTAAAATCTTCATTTGACTTTGAAAATCTTTTTCTTTTTCTTTTAACGCTTCATTTTCCAATTTTATCCAAAAAACGTTTTCATTTTCAATTTTGATTTTTTCAAAATCTTTTTCTTTTTCTTTCAAGTCATTAATTTCCAATGTCAAACTGTCCAAACTACTCAACAGTTTGTCATTTTCTGACTTCAATTTCTCACAATTTTCCTGTAAAACAAGAATCTGTTTATCATCAGATTGCTTCTCATCCTTCATCTTTTTGACTTCCAATGTCAAACTTTCCGTATCCTTCAACAGTTTGTCATTGTCAGCTTCAATTTTATCACATTTAGAGCACTCAACTTCACATTTTAAAGTTTCACCCTTCTTTGATTCTTCATTCTTTGTCGTTTCATTTTCACATCTTTTGATTATTTCAAGAAACACATCCAAACTTATATTTTCTGATTTTCTTTCTATTTCATCTATTAACTCTTTCTTTTTCTTTTTCTTTTTCTCTTCTTCATCTCCCCACCATTTCTTTTGCCAATAATCATCCTCTTCTTTGTACTCCTTGATTATGGCTTCGATATCAAGTGTACTATCATCGATCGCAATATTTCCATACTCATCAAGATAACACTCTCTGTCCGGATCCCATCTATTTGCTCTCCTCGCTTCCAGAAAGATACGAGATATTCTAATTATTTTGTTTTCAGCAATCATTTTTCTGTATCTATACTTTTGCTCTTCAGTTCGATCGTCTTTCCACGGAATAGGTTCGGAATTTGCCATCTTTTACGTTCCTTCAAACAAACAAACAAAATGATCAATTCAAACAGACTGAATACGTAACAGTGTACTTTTGATGAATTCAATCTAAGACTCGTTGTCGAAGATTCGCGAATTCGTTCAATGTGAATTGAGTACAATCACTAGAAATGGGCTTCAAAATGGACTATAGATTCAAGCAATATGATCACATGAGCCAGCAAACAACTTATCTATCAATTTTAATCTGGGCCGAGATTTTGTATTGGGTTAACACTTCACGTTTTGTTTTAACTGTTGATTGGACCAACAAATCCACTAACCCGATATGAATTAAATGCTGTCAAAAATTAAGTGAAATCAAATTTAATTTGACTGCCTAATTAATTCAGCTTTTATCCAAACCTTGTATCACCTCACTTAACCGACAACTTTTAGTACAAACTTGATTCTATTGGACCTTGAACTCCACTAAACCATGTGACTGACAAATTACAAATTCCAAACAAATTGTTTTTAAAATCCGACAACCACTTAAATGATTTTACAATTTCGATGTGTGTGACCAACAATCAACGCAATCTTATTGCACCGAAGAACCGAAACCACAGTGATGACTGATAAGCGGACCTAATGAGCGGACCTCTTAATGTCACTATAAGCTAACTATAAAAACGAACCTGTTTAATGACACATGAGCGGACCAGATTATATCTGTAAAAGCGGATCTACCTTGTACGTTCAAGCGGATCTACAAGATTCGTATAAGCGGATCTATAATGTTCAGATAAGCGGACCAGGTCAATGTTCAGATAAGCGGACCAGGTATTGTCCGGATAAGCGGACCTAAGTTTTTAACAGTTTTTACCCATTTTTAAGCTGAGTTTTAACCTAAAACTTTCTAGGGTTTGTTAATTGTATGTTCCGCACGATATACTCAAAAATCAGACAATTTCAACCATAGGAACCACTTCAAATCAAAAAAGTGTGAAAGAAAGAGAGTAGAAATCAGAGAATTCGGTAGAATCAAGCTGTAGTAGTATGAACTCCTTGTCCTGAGCTCTGATACCACTTGTTGGACCGTTCTACGACCTCGAAAAGTCAGTCAAAGCAGTTCATCTTTACGTGTAAAGGCGGAAACAATGCACGCAAAGTTACAACAGCTGTTTCATTCAATTTCTTCTCTTTTATTGCTTTCAAAATACAATTTGACAGAGTTTAGTTCCACAATCAATGATCTAGGTCCGCTCCAATGATCAACCTATCAACCTATTTATAGTGTGATGTGGTTCGCTTATATGGACGTCCGTATAAGCGGACCTATTAGCTTATGGTTCGCTTTTATGGACAATGTCCATATAAGCGGACCTACTACATTGACAAATAAGCGGACCTATCAACATAGGTTAGTATATACGGACCTATCTGACATATAAACGGACCTATCAACATAGGTTCATATATGCGGACCTATCAACATAAAACCTAATTTTGACATTCTAGCTCCTATGTTGACCTATCTTAACCTAAGACTTAATGCAGACGAAGTCAACAGACATTCCATGCACCAACAAGACTTATTCGAATTATGGGAATTCAAAGACATACTACAACAATAAGAACCCAACGGTTAAAAGGAATGTTTTTTTAGAATTTGATGTCAAGGGAAACGAGACGCACTGATACAGTCACCGGTGTGGTTAGGTTAACCGGGGTCCATCATAGAAATGAATCTCGATCAACAGAATTTCAAACGAACGTTCACAATACGCAAATGAATTCTAGAAACAATAACGTTCGTTAGATGAAACTTAGAATCGACAGGCTCAAATGAAATAGTTTTGCATGAAACGCTCGATCAAGATTAGTCCAAGCTGCAAGTTCTACCGACGCCACAAGGTATCATAGTGATCGAGGTAATTCAATAATAGTTGTGACCGAACAAGTTCACCGTGTTTGAAATCAAATGAAAGTGCAATGAAGTAAATCTGAAAATTTGTTTCAAACAACATCATAGGATTTTCAATTGAAAATGGAACAACAAAGAAATATTGCTTTCGATCGAAGATGAAAAAGCAATGAATATCGCAAAACATTCGATCGATGATGAAAGAACCGTTAGGAGGTACACCAGAACATAACATGAATTTGTGTACCATTATCTTAATACACGATTGTATTAAGACTATTTTAATATGATAAACCAACAAAGTGGTTTTAAGAACAAATCAATGAATAAATAATTAAATCCGTGCATGAGATGTGTAAACGAGATTAGCACAAGCTTCAAATTAGTGAAAACACCACCACAAGGTGTCGTAATCAACAAACGATTTAATGGAGTTGAAGACCAAACAAGTCTACTACAACTCGGAAAATATGAAACGCTTGTTAAAATTGATTTGAATATGATGCTCTCAATACATCATATGGTGCCTTGAATTGAATATGCATAGTGGACAAGTTCAAAAAATTGAGCTTGGTTTAGGTGTAATCCGACAATATATACATGTATCGACAAGGAAATTTCGAACAAGGTTACAAAGAAAAAAAATCATGTATGTAACTTGAAAAGAAAAGAAGTTTCAAGAAATTCGTTGACCCATTAGCAAGGAGTCAACACTTAAAATAATGTAGGTCATCTAGATCACGAAGCAATAATTAAATATAGCGAAATAGTGTTTGAAACTTTGATGAAAACGACCATTCGAAGTGGAGTCACATGCATAACGAACCACGCATGTGTAACACAAGAATTTATCAGGAAATGAAGCAAATGAGTGTTCGCTATAATGAAAGAAATTATCGTGGTACAATGACCATTAAGAGGAGTAGAGATGTGAAAATCTACTCACTAGATGTAAAAGTCGGAATTTCAATAAAAGAAATTTAAGGACTTTACCTGGGGTTTCATGTGATAACCGGTTGTTAGTTGACATTACCATGGAATGTCGAACATAGTGTATTCGTCGTTAATGAGATAGGGGAAATTCGGAGACATCCGTCTTCTCCTTGGTGTGACTCGTGTCGTTGCAGGACCACGTGACAAGTTGCCGCATCCTGATCGGTAGTTCTCCTGCTGACAGGATTAGCATCATCGCTGAAATTCTCCATCGTGTCTTCTCAAATACCTTGCCTCGGAAGCCGTATGTGACATGCTCCAACCTCCGTTGATGTGTAGATTGCGTTTTGTGTAATTTTGCCCGCCGGTACTTCATTTTGCGTAGGTTACCTGCTCGGTTAAATAAAGTAGCATAGACGACATAATAATGGCGTTTTCTCGAGCTAATAGACGTGTTTCCTACGCGATAACCTTTAATGAACTTTGACATAAGTTTCCAAAGGTTCTAAATGCATGTTTCCTGAACTCTCAAAGTATTGTTTATTGTATGTAACTGTTTTGTGTATCGTGTATAAAACCCAACATTCGCGTATGCTTAAAACAAAATTTTGATTCATTATTTTCGGCAACGGTTGGAAACCATGTTCGGGTCTTAGGTGTTCTGTATGTATTCAAAGTCTAAATAATCTAAGTCCCCAGAGGAAAGTAAGGTTAGAGCCTAGGCATCTCTACAGAAAACCCTATTCGTTATAACCTATAGCTCTGATACCAATCTGTCAGACCCCAATAATATCAGACTTGGTGTGATCGGACTGGTATCTTCATTGCAGAGCAGAAGCAAATAATGCTAAGACTTCTAGAAGGAGAACGCCCACTAAGTATTCGAATCCTCATGGTTCTCCTATTTCAACTACGCCATAATTTGAAAATGTAACCTGAGAAAGAACATGTGAAAAATCAACATAAAGTTGGCGAGTTCATATTTTGTTTGAAAAATATTTGATATAAATCTTTTTTGGATAACCGGTTCTTAAAATATTATTGAGAAAACGAAATAAGAATCATTTTCCTAGGCATGTTATATGAAAACTTTGTATTTGTGAAACTTTGTATGTGTAAAGCGTTATGTTTGTAAAACTTTGTATTTGTAAAGTTTTGTGTTTATAACACTAGTGTAGTTGTCAATGTCTGCGCATGACAATGACAAACATGCCCTCATGAGCCTGTGAGTAGAACAATTCAGTCCTTAAAATGAAGGCGTGGGAATGCATGCAAGATTTTGGGTTGTATGTGGGACACACTGTCCTGTTGTTCTTGTGTAGGACCAATCAGTCATCCTGTTTATATGTAAGACACCCTGTCCCATTGTAACTAGGACCAACCCCGTCACTAGTGTCTGTAGCTCATGCATGTTCCGTAAATGCTTATGTTTTTGTAAAAATCAGTATGTTTTACATAATTTTTCGTAAACCATTTGAGTTTATGGAAGTTCACAAACCATTTGTGTTAGTTAAAACTTGTTTGTAGCATGGTTTAGAAATATGAAATTTTGTTCATCAAAAAAAAAACTTGCATGTTTTTGCAAAACATGCATGTCTAAAAAAATATGTAATTTTTGTTCATCGAAAGCCTTGTATGTTTTTGCAAAATGTGCATGTCTTTCCACCCCAAAAACATTTATAAAAATGTAAAACCATAAGAAAAGTCGGGTTATGAACTCACCTTGATATCCTTTGCAAAGCTAGCTAAATATGTTCCAAAAAGTCATTTCCAAACGTGACTCGCTAGCGTGCAATCTATAGCATTCCTAAAACGGAATAACTTATAAGTTTTTACTAAACGATGTAGCAACACTACCTGTTACCGAGCTCTACCGAATCGCTAACCGAACGATCTGATGGTAAGTCGTTAACTTGAAGAAACGAAAAAGATATATTTGTTAAGTCCCGTTTAATGTCGGTGAAAAAAATTACTAAGTCTTGGAAACACTTAGTTTTCAAGAGATTTAAAGTATATAAATATTTATATAAAAATATATCGATATGATCGTGTTAGTCATCCGGAGAAGTCATACATGTATGTAACGAATATTTATATGAAATTAACATATTATAAACTCGTATGATGCTTCGCATCTCGTAGATGTTTGTCAAAATATACATATTTGTCATTTATGTGTTTGAAATAAATATAAAAATTTATATTTATTTTTATAAAAGAATCCTAGTTATTTGATGTTTGAAATAAATATATAAATTATATTTATTTTTATAAAAGAATCCGAGCTGTTTGATGTTTAAAATAAATATATAAACTATATTTATTTTTATAAAACAATCCAAGTTGTTTGATGTTTGAAATAAATATATAAACTATATTTATTTTTATAAAATAATCC
This sequence comes from Helianthus tuberosus, assembly GCA_030545235.1. Lineage (NCBI taxonomy): Eukaryota > Viridiplantae > Streptophyta > Magnoliopsida > Asterales > Asteraceae > Helianthus > Helianthus tuberosus. The sequence continues at coordinate 46,852,811 of CM060427.1, read as the reverse complement.
GAGTTATTTGATGTTTGAAATAGATATATAAACTATGTTTATTTTTATAAAAGAATCCCAGTTGTTTGATGTTTGAAATAAATATAAGTGGTTATATTTATTTATAAAAGGTTCCCGAGTTTTAGACGTTGGAAATAAATATAAATAATTATATTTATTTTATAAAGAATACCGAATTTTGTTACCTTGTAAACACGTTCGTTGAAATGTTATCGGCTTGTTTTGTAAGTTACAAAGAGTCGTCAAATTAAATACGCGTTTGTATTTATTTTTATAAAATCGTTTGAATCTGACGTTTTTTTAAATAAAACACGTTTTGTTTATGGGTTTTCTCGAAAATCGAGCAGAGTTTCCTCTGTTTTTGTACTACCCCGACAACACAAGTTGTCGTTATATTTTCAAAACTCAACAATCAATTCACAATGTAAACAACATATATATATATATATATATATATATATATATATATATATATATATATATATATAATTTGGTCGATTATGTCAAAATGTAAACTAATCTCTAATTCGAATCGGTTCGAGCTCCTTTTCACGTAATTAATAGAAAACTATATAAAAACAATGTAATTAATCGTACCACTAAATCTTTACTAATCTCTTGTCGAGTCGTTGACTGAGTTAACCGGCTGACCAAGTCAGCCGGGTTGACTCATGTTGACTGAGTTGACCGGGTTTGACCCAGGTTTACCGAGTCGACCCGAACAGTACCGTTCCACGAAACCTGAACCGAAGCAGCTTGACCCGAACCGAACCGTTGACCTTGTTGACTGCCTTGACTAGCTTTGACTTGCTTTGACCCGAAACGAGACCCAAAATCTGATCCGAGACTCCCGAACACGAACACGAACCTGAGTAGAGTAACCCGTTGACTTGAACTCTCACCCGAATTGATCCTGTACCGAACCCAACTAAAACTGGAACCATGACCCGATCCCGAATCACAACTGATTTGAACAAAATCCATCTGAGGTGAACAAACCTGACCTGTACAGCCACCATTACCGTCACCACTCTTCATCATCGTCCATCAGCAGAAACATCATCTTCGTCGTCACAGCGACCATCGCCGGCAAGGCGACGCTGGCTCTCCCTCTGATTCCCTCTTCTGCTCGAAACAACCTGACGCCACCCACCTCGCCACCGCCGTCGTCAGAGCCACCACACCATCACACTACTACCTCTGTGACACCAGAACTCCACTGAAACCACCCTTCCCTGACTTCAATGATAAACCCCTACACCTCCTCCGCCTTGATCAACCGCCCTCCTCCTCCGCCGCCACAAGTTGTGGCTACTGCAGTTGCTTGTTGTGCGCCGCCACCAATGGTTGGTGGTCGGTCGTTCCTTCATCAGAGAGAGAGAAGCACGAGAGTTGGGGGAGAAAGATGAAAGGTTTGGTTTGTTTGGGTTATGGCTCACCGGAAATGTAACGGCCGGAGAAACTGGACGTCCGGCAGCTGGATCCGATGAACAAGGGGGAGAGGAGAAGAGGATTAAAGTGTCTGTGAATGTTGTTTCGAGATTCTACAGAAGAAATGGAGTGAGGAGGGAAGAGAAGTAAGAGCATTCACACCCATACCATTCAATTCTGTGTGTGTGTGTGTGGTGTTTTTATAGTATAAAGAGTATAAAAATGGTTGTGAGTGGAGGAGAGAGAACTCTTCATCTGTATATTTTGGGGGGCACTGCTCACCCCCTATAATTTTTTAATATATTTTGAAAGTGGTTGTGAGTGAAAGAGAGAGAAAAGGTAATGATAAAGGTATAAAAAAATATTATTTAATTGAAAATGAGAGAGAAAATATAGTGTTTTTTAGTGTAATTTAGGGTGAAAATATAATGAAATGGATGTGAATGCTCTAAAGCAGATGATGGTGTGCGTGTATTTGGTTTAGGTTTAGATTGAGGATAAGATTATCACTACATATTTATAGTTAGGGTTTGCTTAGTGGGCTTGGACCCAGGCCCAAGGCCCACAAGCCCACTTCCCGTGTTTCAAGTGGCCCGTCTGCACCTACGAACCCGTCTTCACACCCGAGTTCCACAGAACGTCGTAAATTTTTGCTTTAAGATTAAAAGGCGTAAAATAGTGTCGGTAGTTACGTTTGACGCGTTTGTTCATCGATTACGGTAAAAGTCGCGTTTTTCGATTGATATGCGTTTGTGATATTCGAAAGTACGAAAAATTCCAAAAACTAAATTTATAACTATAAAATACGCGTATAAAATTCGTATTTGTCGGCGTTGTCAGTATTGTTTGATTTCAGTTCATTATCGTTTAATATTCAGCAGTTTTTTCGTAAACCACCTTTCGCGTACTTTAAAGCCGGTTCGCCGCTCCTAGACACTCCTAAGGTCTATTTAAATTAATTTACGTCTTAAACACTATTTATATCTCTTTACACATTTGTTAATCGCGTAATTAAAGGTGTAAATTACCGGTTGTCACAATTTACCTCCATAATCAGAACCCATTGTACCTCATAACGAAGGCACATCAAACGCTCAAAACCAAGACAATGCTGAACCCGATAATCAACTTAGGAGGTCATCCAGGCAACGAAGGTCTACTAATTGGGATGATTGTGTTACCTACCTGACTGAAATGGATCCTGGAAAGCTCAATGATCCTATCTCTTATAATGAAGCCATTAGCACTGATCAGTCTTCTGAATGGAATAAAGCAATGATGGATGAGCTTGAATCCATGAAGAAAAATGACATTTGGGATTTGGTAGAATTACCCAACGGTGTCAAACACGTACGATGTAAATGGGTGTTCAGAACAAAACTGGATCCGAATGGAAACGTTGAATGCTACAAAGCGAGATTGGTTGCAAAGGGCTACACTCAGAAAGAGGGAATTGATTATCAAGAGACGTTTTCCCCCGTTTCTTGTAAAGATTCATTAAGGATTGTTATGGCCCTAGTAGCTCATTTTGATTTAGAGCTGCATCAGATGGACGTTAAAACCACTTTTGTTAACAGAGACTTATACAAAGATGTTTACATGAAACAACCTGAAGGCTTTAAACCTGAAGGTCAGGAGCATCTAGTCTGTAAGTTGCAGAAATCCATTTACGGGTTAAAACAAGCATCACGTCAATGGTATCTCAAGTTTGATGAAGTCATGAGGAAACAAGGTTTTGTAAAGAATCAAGTGGATCAATGCACCTACCTCAAGATGAGTGGGAGCAACTTTACTATACTTTTCCTTTACGTAGATGATATTATATTGGCAAGTAATAGTTTAGACATGTTGCATGATTCGAAGCAGTTACTCTCGCATAACTTCGACATGAAGGATCTCGGAGATGCTTCTTACGTCATTGGCATCGAAATTCACCGAGATAGACACACATGGATCTTAGGATTGTCTCAAAAGGCTTACATAGATCGTGTCATTACACGTTACAACATGCAATAGTGCAAACCCTCAGTCGCTCTAGTAGTTAAGGGAGATGTTTTCGGTTCATTCGAGTGTCCGACAACAGAGGTTGAAAAGGAGCAAATGAGCCAGATACCTTACGCGTCAGTTGTCAGGAGCCTGATGTATGCTCAAGTCTGTACTCACCCAGATATCGCTTATATTGCTGGAATGCTAGGTCGTTATCATATTAATCCTGGCCTAGATCACTGGAAAGCAGCTAAGAAGGTACTTCGATATCTGTAGGGGACGAAAGACTATAAAATGACTTATAGAAGAAGTGATCATTTAGAAGTGGTAGGTTATTCTGATTCTGACTTTGCTAAATGCAAAGATGATAAGAAATCCACTTCGGGCTATATCTTTATATTAGCAGGCGGACCTATTTCATGGAAGAGTTATAAACAACAGTTGACCACAACTTCCACAATGATGGTAGAATACATTGATGTTTATAACATAACCTGTCATGGAATGTTGCTTAGGAATCTAATCATTGGACTCAAAATCGTTAATTCCATTTCTAGACCATTGAAGCTTTACTGTGATAACTCAGCTGCCGTGTTTCTCGAATAGTAACAGTTCGACTAGAGCTGGTTTATATCTCGATATAAAGTATCTGTTCGTACGTGAACGAGTTGAGGAAAATAATCTTTGTATTGAGTATATTAGTACTAAAGATATGCTTGCGGATCCGATGACTAAAGGTCTCCCACCTAAAGTTTACGAAGAACACGTTCGGATTATGGGATTTACTAAAGACCTAATTTAGCATATTGTACCAGCTTATGTTTAGTTAATGAAATTTTCTCAGTTTGATTTTGTATGTCTCTAAGAATATGTTCAACCGGTATAATGGCATATGGACAAATAAAATTACAAATCAAACAAAGGGATTATGAGTATTTTGATCATAATGATTAGGTTTTAAATTGAGGCTATAGTATGACTAATGGGGGTCCCGAGTCGCATAATGATTCAACGGCTGTATTTCTCTGCTACAGTTCTTGGTTTAAGGCTAAAATGAGTGTTAACTCCTGATCAGGCTTATCTAATACTCATAGTAAATGACTACTCGGTTAAGTGGGAGAATGTAAGATTAAATATATTACGGTATTGTATTTAATCTAGTAGCCATTATAATCATTTACATTATATAGATCAAAATATATAACAACCTATTAAATAATTAGTTGGTAATCGTTGATGGACCATATTACCCTTATTAACTTATTGAGTTTCCTGTTGGGTGCATATATAAGGAGACTACTGTAGAGGTTAAAAGGTTAGAGAACCTAATTATTCATAACATCAATCTCGCCTCTCTCTCTATCTCAACCGAACACCCTATTCGGTTTTCATCACTATCATTAGATTGCACCCTAAGGAGGAACCAGATCATCTTGACAAGCATGTCGAACTCGATTGATGAATCTCTTACTGGATTCTCTGCTGGCGTGTCTGAAATCACGGGTGTGTTTCCATGTTTTCCATTATGTTTAAACAGAACTGATCAACATGAAAGACTTGGCCATATCAGTAATCAAGGTTTGTTGGAGTTAAAGAAGCAAAACCTGACTGAAGGACTTAAAGAGTGTAAGGTTGAATATTGTGAACAATGTGTCATGGGGAAGGAAAAAAGGGTTCAGTTCAAGAGGGGTAAGGGGTAAACATGATACAAAGAGGATATTGGATTATGTACACTCATACCTATGGGTGACTACAAAAACTCTACTCTTGGTGGTGCAAGGTATTTTCTCTCGGTAATAGATGATTTTTCAAGGAGGGTATTGGTATATGTAATAAAACATAAGCATGAGGCTTTTTATAAATTTAAAGACTAGAAAGCCTTAGTTGAAACCCAAACTGAAAGGAAACTCAAAAAGCTTAGAACTGATAATTGGCTTGAATTATGTAATAAAGAGTTCAATCAAATCTTCAAACAGCATGGAGTTTCTAGACACTTAACAGTGCCTGGTACTCCACAATAAAATAGACTAGAAGAGAGAAGAATGAATAGAACCTTGTTAGTTAAAGTGAGGTGTATGTTATCTGATTATGGTATGTCAAAGAATTTTTGGGGAGAAGCAGTGACAATTGCTTCTTATTAGGTGAATTTGTCCTCATCCCCAACCTTGAATATGAAGACTCCTTTTGAGATGTGTATGGTAAAAATCCAGATTATGAAGAACTGAGGGTGTTGGTGTCATTAGCCTTTGCATATATTAATCAAGGAAAACTAGATCCTAGAGCACAGAAATGTGTATTCTTAGCATACCCTAAGGGTGTAAAAGGGTACCAAGGGTTATATGTCAGTCCCAAGGTTACAGTGAGCAAAGATGTGCTTTTTTTAAAGAAGATATCATGTACAAAGGCTTATCCAATGAACTTTAGAAGGACTCAAAGATTAGCACATCAGGGTTAAATGAATTGGAAATCGAGGTGGAGTGTAGTGCAGGGCAGATGCCTAGTAACAAGGATAATCGATTATTATAATCTAGCTAGATACAAAACCAAAAGGAGCAATATACGAAAACCATATAGGTTTAGAAATGATAAAGATATATCAGCCTATGTTTTTGTGGTTGTAGAGCAAGAAGCATCTTGTGAACCATTGAGATTCAAGGAGGCAGTAAATCCCGAAGATAAATACTTGTGGTGGGCTGCCATGAGGGATGAAATGAGTTCTTTACATCATAATAAGACCTAGGATTTGGTTGATAAACCTTAGGGGAGAAAGTTGGTTGACTGCAAATGGATTTACAAACTCAAACATGGTATTCTAGGTGTTAAAGCCCCTAGGTACAAGGCTAGACTTGTAGCCAAGGGTTTTACTCAGAAGCCAGGAGTATATTACAATGAAGTCTTCTCACCTGTTGTAAAACATGCCTCCATCAAAATAATATTGTCTTTAACAGCTTATGAAGACTTTGAATTAGAGCAACATGATGTCAAGACTGCTTTTCTTCATGGCAACTTGGAAGAAACCATCTACATGGAGCAACCTATTGGTTTTGAGTGTTGGGTTAATCGGGTTTGGTTCATGGGTCATGGTTCGTTTACGGGTCAAACGGGTCAAGATTTGTTTGACAGAATCTTATTAGAATAATCGAATTATACCCATGATCTCAAATCTACACGTCATTAAGAAATGGTCAAGGTCGAGCAAGTAATTTGGAGGTGTACGTTGGATAGCACATGTTAGGCAGAATACTAGGTTAATAGTTTTTACCGATTTGTTAATTGAATTAGTATGTTTTATCATTTTTTTTTGTTTCCCACGTGTTGTGCATGGAAGGCTATTTAAAGCCATCTCTTTTTGTTGAATAAAATAACCCCTCTTTTGATTATCGAATATAAAAGTATCTTTGTTCATATTTCTTTTGCATTTTATCTTCACATATATTACTACAATCGTGAGTTTGAGTGTGATTGTGTGTGTATAGTGGGGCCTGAACCAAAATTTGGTATCAGAGCCTAGGGCTCGTGAATACAAAGAAGGCCGGTTTGAGAGTCGGTTTCGAGAAAAGGGTTTAGCCCTTGGCTGCGGGATAAACGCAGCAGCAGGAAACCGAGCGGAACTAAAGGTGAAAGAAGTGTTCGGGATAGCAGGTGGCTACTTGGGACTGTGTTGCAGCGTTGGACAAAAACGGAAAGGTATTTCGGTTCAACCGTTGTTTCGGGGAAGTGCCGATATGACAACGAGGTGACCGACATCAGTTTTTGGGGTTGTTTCAGGTTGTTTAACAGCAAAAGACGGAGGCGCTATGTAACACCCCGAAAATATAAATCTGTGATTATAAATTTAAAGTGGCAATAAACAAAATAAACTAACTAGGAATAAAAATAACCTAGTTAGTTAATTATCTTGTAGTAATATGGGAGTTTGAATAAAAACATCTAAAATAAAGAAGAACTAATAGTTGAGGGGCCAAAGATGTTAAAGATCGAACTAGTTTTAATAAAAACAAAAAAAAATTAAAATCCAAACACACATTTCTGTGTGTCTGGATCAAACAGAACACAGGGGGCGACCAAACTTACATTCAAACCCTAGTTTCAACAATTTGATCAAACTGAGAGCTCTAATCTGTTCCAAATCGATTTCCAAGCATAAATTAGTGATCATCTCAGTGAAGTGATCGTAAGGTATGCTAAATTTCGACATTTAGTTCCATCTCAGATTCTTGATAATTTGTTAAATTGAAATCTAAACTTGATATGTTGATGTTTAGATGAATTTAGTGTTGGAAACATGTTAGATGCAAACCCTAGCTAATAATTTGCTGAATTGATGCTCAAATTGTGAATATTCATGTTTACCCATCTAAGTGTTAAATGAGTTTTTGTGAATGATAAAGAACCCTAAAATGTAATAGAAAACTGATGTTAATGGTTTGCATGAAGCGAATCTGATGTTAATATGCATGTTAGAAATAATGAACTTGCAAAAAGTATAAAAATTCGGCAAAATAGTTGGGTCATGAACTTGATAACGGTTATTTAAAAACAATGCCCTTAAGGTATTTGTTAAAACGGTTAAGAGAAAGCTAACGTAGTGAAATTGGGATAAAAACGCATGTTTGAACTATACGGCAAATTATGCGTAATCTGTTGTGAACGGAGTTCTAAACAATATTTGGTTGAACTCTATAGGCAAGGAATCCGGATCGTCAAGTGGACAAACCGGTGGAGACACGCGTTTGAAAGGAGCGCTTTAAAGGTATGTGACTACTAGTTTCGTCATTTGTACAAGATGTCTAGTTATAGTTGATAATAATACTGTAGTGTGATAAAGGCGTTTGATGAGTCATTGAAGTGACGGAGTTCACTCGATACATCAAACAATTCAATTTGAGTGTTTAGAGTATGCTAGAAAGCCATAGAAGTGGCGTAGTTCACCCGGCAAAACAAATGGATCAATATAGACGGGTTATAGTACAATTGGTTTATGTAATTATGGTTTTAAAAGAACGATTAGAACTGTTGGTATATCATAGAGAACTGGAAAAAACAATGCTTTGAAATAAGTTTCATTGTCAAGGAAGTGGTGTTTTCACTCGATAACCAAACGGGTCAAAAATATAATTTTAAAACGACAATGTATGTAGAGGCTTGAAAGCCACATAATATGTTAGTGATAGAATGCGATATCCCAAGGGATCGGATGCACCAAGTTGAATTTTATGAACCCTTGAAATTGGGTCAAACGATTAGTGGATTGGATTTGTAGACTATTCATTTATAAACCGGGTTTCGATGTGTGAAATTTGAATGATTAGATCCGTAGTTTTATTACGGATGAATAGAAAAAAGAATCGTCTAAAACGGACTTATAAATAAAAAGTTATGGCCTTGGAAAGATCTATTTTTGTGAAAATTGGAGTTGGGCAGATATGCAGATCCATGGACCGGACCTGACCTGCTGGAAAACATGCTCCCCCACGGCACGCGACGGGGTCACATGGGGTAAGCGCGTCACGCGGGGCCGCTCGCGGCCCGCGAAAGATAACATGAAGTCTGTCGCGTGGCGCGACAAACCAAAATTTGAAATTTTATTTTTATTTTTAATGGTATGCTACCAAAACTTGTTTATATATGATATAATGTTGTCAAAACTAATATTTAACATGGTTTTGATATTAGGTGAAGTTGGTCTTACATCATATAGCGATCAAGCAAGGAACCAAAAACCGAACACAACGTTTTGAAGCTTCCGCGTTAATCTAAACTTGTTGTAGACGATGTTCATTTTGTATACACTTAACTTGATGTCTCAGTTGTTTAAACTAGTTAGTTAGTTAGTTAACTAGAATACTATCACTATGCAAACTTACCATTTTGTTAAAATGATGTATTTGGTTTAAAAATGCGTATTTTATGTTAAAAAATCTTAATTAAATGAGACGGGTGTTACAAGTTGGTAATAAGAGCTCAAGGCTGTTAACAAGGTGTGTTTGGTTCAAGCTTGATCAAATATCCGGAAAGAATTAGTTATGCTAGTAGATTTTATGAAATGTTAGAAAAAGAAATGCGAATTGACGTGCACGGGAAGAGCGTGTTAACACACTCGAACCTGGAAAGTACACCAAATGAAAATGGTTAAAGCAAGTTATGAACTTGACTAACCCAAGGTGAATAAAGCATATGCTATAAAATGAAATGTTTAACAATTGATATAAACATTTCAGTTTCAAGATGATGAAAAAAGGCAACAATGATGCGGTGCCGATAGTCACCGAACAAATGAAAGAAGTGATTGCCGAAGAGGTAGGAAAGGCAATTGAGAATAGCCTATCCATTTTTATAGACAAGATCCAAAATACGGTGCTTTCGGTAGTCGAAGAGCGGATCAAGAGGTTAGAAGATAATGCCAACCTAGCAAAGGAAAAATCCGGAGAATGAAAAGGTTGCTCGTACAAAGAGTTCATGGCTTGTAAACCGCCAGTGTACAATGGGGAGGTTGATCCGATAATATGCCAACGATGGCTAAGTGATATCGAGGGGGTGTTTGAAAGAACATACTGCGACACGAATGACTTCGTAGTCTACGGTACAGGTCAGTTAAGAGGCTAAGCAAAGGATTGGTGGGATAATAAGAAAAAGGAGATTGGGAATGAAGCGGCGAAGGCGATGGCATGGGATGAGTTTAAGGCACCATTACTTAAACACCACAGTCCCAAGGCGGTCATCAACAAAATCAAGGAGGAATTCATCCAGTTAAGGCAAAAGAGTGAATCAATCGATAAGATCACGGGTATCTTCCTTAACAAACTGAGATTCTGTGACGAGTTAGTGATGACCGAAGAGTAGAAAATATATTACTACTACCACATGTTGAGTGTCGAATATCGGGAGTTCATGTCTCCTTCGAAATACGAAACTCTCACCGAGATCATAAACACTGCTTGGGAAAGAGAGATAGAGCTGAAAAAGCAAGTCGAGCGAGGTGAACAGAGGGCACAGATTGTTAATCCAAGCCCTACAAAGAAGGCACGAACAACGGAGTCGTCTAAGAAACAGGAAGCGAAAGGCGGGTTGCCGAGTTGTAAGGTCTGCGGTAAAGGGCACAAGGGCGAGTGTCGGTTCAAAGATAAGCCATGCTTTATATGCGGGAAGACAGGGCATACGGCTTCGCTATGCCCGGGAAAAGTTTCAGTTTGTTATAAATGCTACCAGCCGGGCCACAAGAAATCTGAGTGCCCGGAATTAGTCGGAAAGAAGGATGGCAAGGGTTCGCAAGCAGAAACACAAAAGGCAAAAGCCAGATCCTTCCAGCTAACCGCGGCCGAGGCAAAGATAGAACCCGATGTGGTCTCAGGTATATTATCCATAAATTCAATTCCCGCACGTGTGTTATTTGATACGGGTGCGAATAAATCCTTTATTTCACATGGATTTATTCGACATCATTCATTTGTATTGACGAAATTATCTATGCCTTTAGAAGTAGAAATAGGTGATAACAAAAGCTTCATTGTGTGCGACGATTGTTAAAATTGTAAGTTGAATATCGATGGTGAAGAATACTCGATAGACTTGATTCCAATGTCGATGGGAGAATTTCAAATAGTGGTCGGGATGGATTGGTTATCCCGACATCATGCGAAGGTCTTGTGCTTTCGTAAGGATATAAAACTGATATCTCCAAGCGGAAAACACGTTACCATATATGGCGAAAAAGGGGGTAATCCCATAATATGCTCAATGTTAAAAGCCCACAAGCTTATGATACACGGATTTAGAGCGTTTATGATATACACAAATGAACAGGAGAAGGGATCGTCAGAGGTTGGAGACGTAGCAGTGGTGTGTGAGTATGAGGATGTGTTTCCGGAAGACTTACCGAGAATACCGCCTGAACGGGAGGTGGAATTCAGGATTGAATTAGTCCCAGGTGCAAAACCCGTAGCAAAAGCGCCATATCAGCTTGCACCATCGGAACTACAGGAGTTAATGTCCCAGATTCAAGACCCGCTTGACAAGGGGTTTATTAGGCCGAGTGTGTCTCCATGCGGTACACCAATACTGTTTGTGAAGAAAAAGGACGGGAGTATGCGAATGTGTATTGATTACCGGGAGTTAAACAAACTCACGGTGAAAAATCGATACCCGCTCCCAAGAATTGATGATCTATTTGACCAATTACAAGGCGCGAGTTAGTTCTCCAAGATTAACCTTAGATCGAGGTATCATCAGTTGAAGGTCAAGGAGGAGGATGTACCGAAGACGGCCTTTCGTACACGGTACGGACATTATGAGTTCCTCGTGATGTCCTTTGGGTTGACCAATGCACCCGCGACTTTCATGGACCTCATGAACCGGGTTTGCAAACCAATGTTAGATAAGTCGGTGATAGTATTCATCGATGACATCTTGGTGTATTCGAAGAATGAAGCTGAACACGCGAGTCATTTACGTGAAGTGTTAGACACGCTCAGAAGAGAAAAGTTATATGCGAAATTTTCGAAATGTGCCTTCTAGTTACGAGAAGTGTAATTTCTCGGGCACATCATTAATGCGGACAGGGTGTTAGTAGACCCGTCAAAAATAGAAGCGGTGGTGAAATGGAACCCTCCGAAGAATCCTTCATAAATCAGGAGCTTTTTAGGGCTTGCGGGATATTATAGGAGATTCATACAAGATTTCTCCAATATTGCTACGCCGTGGAACAAACTAACTCGTAAGGAGGAAAAGTTCGTATGGGGCGATGATCAAGAAAAAGCATTTCAAACGCTCAAGGAAAATTGACTCACGCTCCGGTATTAACACTGCCGGACGGAGTCGATGATTTGGTGGTTTACTCAGATGCATCGCAGTTGGGACTCGGCTGTGTTTTAATGCAACGAAAAGAAATACCCTACGCACGATCTCGAATTGGTGGTAGTAGTATTCGCGTTGAAAATATGGAGGCATTATTTATACGGGGTGAAGTGCACCATATTTACCGACCACAAGAGCCTAAAATACTTCTTCGATCAGAAGGAGTTAAATATGAGACAAAGGCGGTGGTTGGAGACGGTGAAGGATTATGATTGCGAAATTCATTACCATCCCGGAAAGGCCAATGTGGCGGCTGACACGTTGAGCCAAAAGGCAGACTATATTCCTATACGAGTACGATCGATGCAACTAATAGTGACTTCGGGTTTGCTCAAACGAATCCGAAAAGGTCAAGTTGAAGCAATGAAAGAAGAAAATTTGAAGAAAGAAAGAATAGTTGGCCAATTGAAAGAATTGGTGGATGGTAACAACGGGTTAAAGACTCGTTTTGGAAGAATATGGGTTCCAAATTCATGTGGAGTCAAGACGCTTCTACTTGACGAAGCTCACAAATCTCGTTATTCTATCCATTCGAGGGCAACCACGATGTATAATGATTTCAAGCAAAATTATTGGTGGCGGGGAATGAAAAGAGACGTAGTGAAGTACGTGGAAAAATGTTTGACGTGTCTACAAGTCAAAGCAGAGCACCAAAAGCCATATGGTAAACTGCAACCGTTGGACATCCCAGTTTGGAAATGGGAGCAGATCACAATGGATCTATTGACCAAACTACTAAGAACAAACCGCGGATTCGATGCTATATGGGTAGTTGTGGAAAGACTGAAGAAAAGTGCTCACTTCATTCCGATACGTGAGACTTATACATCCGAAAAGATGTCAGAGGTGTATACTAACTTGATAGTGGCACGCCACGGAGTACCGATATCCATCGTGTCCGATTGAGATACCCGGTTCACCTCAAACTTTTGGCGCGAATTCCAAGAGCAAATGGGAACTAAATTGTTCATTAGTACGGCGTACCATCCTCAAACGGAACGACAGAGTGAAAGAACAATACAGACGTTGGAGGATATGCTACAGGCATATATTATCTAGTTCAGAGGAAGTTGGGATGTTTATCTACCGCTGGTCAAATTTTCATATAATAACAGTTACCATGCAAGCATCGGTATGGCTCCGTACGAGATGCTTTACGGTAGAAAATGCCGAACCCCGGTGTGTTGGGATGAGGTTGGTCCACGTGAACTTGCACATAAGGATATAGTTCGAATCACGAATGAGAAAATTGACTTGGTCCGGGCCCATTTGAAAGCGGCTCAGGATCGACAAAAATCGTACGCGGACAAAAGAACGAGACCGATTGAGTTTCAGCTTGGCGACAAAGTTATGCTTAAGGTATCTCCATGGAAGGGGATTATCCGATTCAGGAAAAGAGGAAAATTAAGCCCGATATTTATTGGGTCGTTCAAAATCGTCGAACGAGTTGGTAAAGTAGCATACCGACTCGAACTGCCGGAAGAGCTCAGTGGGATACATAGTACCTTCCATGTATCACATCTCCGAAAATGTCTAGCCGACGAAACAGCTTATATCCACTACGACGACATCGAGGTGGATAATAGTATCAACTACGCAGTGAAGTCGATTACGATTTTAGATCGTAAAGTGAAAAGCTTGAGAAACAAGGAAATTGACCAAGTGAAGGTCAAATGGGAGCACAGAAAAGGTTCGGATACCACATGGGAGTCCGAAGAGGAGATGAGGCGTCTCTACCCTACGCTATTTGGTACGTATTCCGGTTTCGAGGACGAAACCCCTTTTAAGGGGGGTGGACTTGTAACACCCCGAAAATATAAATCTGTGATTATAAATTTAAAGTGGCAATAAACAAAATAAACTAACTAGGAATAAAAATAACCTAGTTAGTTAATTATCTTGTAGTAATATGGGAGTTTGAATGAAAACATCTAAAATAAAGAAGAACTAATAGTTAAGGGGCCAAAGATGTTAAAGATCGAACTAGTTTTAATAAAAACAAAAAAAATTAAAATCCAAACACACATTTGTGTGTGTCTGGATCGATCAGAACACAGGGGGCGACCAAACTTACCTTCAAACCCTAGTTTCAACAATTTGATCAAATTGAGAGCTCTAATCTGTTCCAAATCGATTTCCAAGCATAAATTAGTGATCATCTCAGTGAATTGATCGTAAGGTATGCTAAATTTCGACATTTAGTTCCATCTCAGATTCTTGATAATTTGTTAAATTGAAATCTAAACTTGATATGTTGATGTTTAGATGAATTTAGTGTTGGAAACATGTTAGATGCAAACCCTAGCTAATAATTTGTGGAATTGATGCTCAAATTGTGAATATTCATGTTTGCCCATCTAAGTGTTAAATGGGTTTTTTGTGAATGATAAAGAACCCTAAAGATGTAATCAGAAAACTGATGTTAATGGTTTGCATGAAGCGAATCTGATGTTAATATGCATGTTAGAAATAATGAACTTGCAAAAAGTATAAGAATTCGGCAAAATAGTTGGGTCATGAATTTGATAACGGTTATTTAAAAACGATGCCCTTAAGGTGTTTGTTAAAACGCTTAAGAGAAAGCTAACATGGTGAAATTGGGATAAAAACGCATGTTTGAACTATACGGAAAATTATGCGTAATAAGTTGTGAAAGGAGTTCTAAACAATATTTGGTTGAAGTCTATAGGCAAGGAATCCGGATCGTCAAGTGGACAAACCGGTGGAGACACGCGTTTGAAAGGAGCGCTTTAAAGGTACGTGACTACTAGTTTCGTCATTTGTACAAGATGTCTTGTTATAGTTGATAATAATATTGTAGTGTGATAAAGGCATTTGATGAGTCATTGAAGTGGCGGAGTTCACTCGATAGATCAAACAATTCAATTTGAGTGTTTAAAGTATGCTAGAAAGCCATAGAAGTGGTGTAATTCACTCGGCAAAACAAATGGATCGATATAGACGGTTATATTATAATTGGTTTATGTAATTATGGTTTTAAAAGAACGATTAGAACTGTTGGTATATCATAGAGAACTAGACAAAACAATGCTTTGAAATAAGTTTGGTTGTCAAGGAAGTGGTGTTCTCACTCGACAACCAAACGGGTCAAAACTATGCTTTTAAAACGACAAAGTATGTAGAGGCTTGAAAGCCACATAATATGCTAGTGATAGAATGCGATATCCCAAGGGATTCGATGCACCAAGTTGATTTTTATGAATCCTTGAGATTGGGTCAAATGATTAGAAATCACTTGCAAAATTTGCATAAAGCGGCATGCTTGAAATATGGGAAAAAATGAGCATGAAATTCTATTGTGTGTGCAAAACCATGTAATGGTGATGATACGCCAAGGTTGACAAGCCCGAGGAATGGGTTATTAAGTCTAGCAATCAGTAAAAATTGAATGATGAAAAATATGCCACATAACGAATGGTCGAATAACCGAAACATCGATTTGTGAACTATTCGTTTATAAACCGGGTTTCGATGCGTGAAATTTGAATGATTGGATCCATATTTTTATTACGGCCGCGTAGGAAAAACAATCGCCTAAAACGGACTTATAAATAAAAAGTTATGGCCTTGGAAATATCTATTTTTGTGAAAATTGGTGCTGGGAAGATATGCAGGTCCAGGGACTGGACTTGCTGGAAAACATGCTCCCCCGCGGCACGCGACGGAGTCACATGGGGCAGGCGCGACACGCGGGGACGCTCGCGGCCCTTGAAAGATAACATGAAGTCTGTCGTGTGTCGCGACAGACCAAAATTTGAAATTTTATTTTTGTTTTTAATGGTATGATACCAAAACTTGTTTATACATGATATAATGTTGTCAAAACTAATATTTAACATGGTTTTGACATTAGGTGAAGTTGGTCTTACTTCGGATGGCGATCAAGCAAGGAACCAAGAACCGAACACAACTTTTTGAAGCTTCCGCGTTAATCTAAACTTGTTGTAGACAATGTTCATTTTGTATACACTTAACTTGATGTCTCAGTTGTTTAAACTAGTTAGTTAGTTAACTAGAATACTATCACTATGCAAACTTACCATTTTGTTAAAATGATGTATTTGGTTTAAAAATGTGTATTTTATGTTAAAAATCTTAATTAAATGAGACGGGTGTTACACGTTATGGTGTTTTCGGTCAGCCGTCGTTGTGGTAGATGTACCCTTTAAGATGACCAGGGTGACCAGTCGTAAATATAGTTGTTCCGGGGTTGTTATTAGTGATCAAAAGAAGGTTCATGGTTGTTTGGTTATTAGTTGCGGGTTTGAGCAACTGGTATATAACCAATGATAACAACAGGTTTGTAGGTGCCTTGATCGGGTTGTTTCGTGATAAGAGGAGACCGGCGTAGGTGCGTGAAAAAACGGGCGTAAGGGATCTGTCAAAGCAGGTGGCTTTGGGTTCGGTTTGTTTAGCAGTTGAAAGAAAACGTTATAAGCGGGTGGCTTGGTTTTCTTGGTCGGTGGAGTGGTCTGTTGGAATAGGTTTGATCGGGAAAACATACGGGCTGTCAAGAAAAAGGAAGATATTGGAGAAGTACACAATTGTAAGCATAATGGCGTTGGAGTTCAAATCGGTGATTTTGGATGTGACCGGGGAGAGGTCGTCGAACCATGAAAATTCATGATGTTAGTGAACGTTTCCAGCGTGATGCCATGTGACATGTTGCAAGTGTAATATATTTTTATTTGGGTTGAACCGAGAAGACTTTGGACGTGATCGAGGTGAAGATCGGGTGTCCGGTAAAAGTTGTAATGGTTCGAAACCAAGGTGGTTCGGTGCTGCAGTGACAGGTGTGAACAAAAACCGATTAAGGGGGTGATTGTTGGGTTAATCGGGTTTGGTTCACGGGTCACGGTTCATTTACGGGTCAAACGGGTCAAGAGTTGTTTGACATAATCTTATTAGAATAATGGAATTATACCCATGATCTCAAATTTGCACGTCATTAAGAAATGGTCAAGGTTGAGCAAGTAATTTGGAGGTGTATGTTGTATAGCACATGTTAGGCAGAATACTAGGTCAATAGTTTTTACCAATTTGTTAGTGGAATTAGTATGTTTTATTATTTTTATTTCCCACGTGTTGTGCATGGAAGGCTATTTAAAGCCATCTCTATTTGTTGAATAAAATAACCCCTCTTTTGATTATCGAATACAGAAGTATCTTTATTCATATTTCTTTAGCATTTTATTTTCACATATATTACTACAATCGTGAGTTTGAGTTTGATTGTGTGTGTATAGTGGGGCCCGAACCAACATTGAGGTGGAGGGTCAGGAAGAGAAGGTATGTTTACTAAAGAAATCTTTATATGGTTTAAAATAATCACCTAGGCTGTGGTATAAACATTTTGATGAGTATATGGTAACACATGGGTTTAATAGAAGCTCATATGATGGTTGTGTTTATTAAAAGGAGTATGCAAAGAAGCCACTAAGAACTTGTTAATGTTGGAATTTGATATGAAAGTTCTGGGCGAAGACAAAAGAATTTTGGGGATGGAAATCTGTAGAGATAGGGAAACTTGAAGGATAAAGTTGACTCATGAAAAGTACGTAAAGAAAGTGTTTGCGAACTTTCACATGAAGAAGAGTAAAGTTGTAAATACTCTAATGGGTCAGAACTTCAAGTTATCTTGTTTAGATTGTCCAACAACAGATAGAAAGCTGCAATGAGTAAAACTCATCATGGTAATGTTGTAGAAAGTTTTATGTATCTAATGGTTTGTACCCAGCCAAATTTGGGATATGCAGTGAGTATGGTTAGTAGGTACTTTCCAAATCAAGGGAAAGTCCATCGGGATGCTGTTAGGTAGATTTTTAGGTACTTAAATGGTACCAGGGAAGTGGGTTTGAATTTTGACAATATAAAGGGTAATTTGGTCAATTATGTGGAAGGCTTTGTAGATTCTGATTTTGCAAGACATGGACACAGGTAGAGCAATTACAAGGTACCTTTTTAAAATGTGTGGTAGTGTTGTCAGTTGGAAAGCAATTTTACAGAAAGTTGTAGCCTTATCAACAACTGTGGCTGAATATATAACTCTTACAAAGGCTGTGAAGGAAGCTCTATGGTTCAAAGGGTTTATAACTGAACTTGGTATAACAGTGGATAATGTAGTGGTATATTGTGATAATCAAGGAGCAATTCAATTATCAAAGAACCAAGTCTATCATGAAAGGACCAAACATATCAATGTAAGACTTCATTTTATCCGAGACATGATACCTCTAAGCAAGTATTGGTTGAAGGAGTTGATATAACAGACAATGATGCAGACATGTTAACCAAGGTTCTTACTGGACCTAAGTTTCTATAGTGTTTGGATAGGTTGAGAATTGGCTAAAGAGGTTTACTTTTAACTAAGGTAGAGATTGTTAATAAATAGTTGGAAAGTAAGGAGGCCAATAGTGATAATACTTAAAAGATAATAAATAGTTTTACTAAGGGCAAGTTAGTCAATTTGATGTTGGTTGTTATTTTTCACTAGTCAACAGTTATATAGTTAGTTAGTTCTAACAATTGGGATTAGGTCAATTTTCAGTTGTTCTTCCTTTCAATTCTTCTGTAATTTTCTTTCTATTGAAATCTTTCTGTAATCAGTGAAGTTATATAGTTAGTTAGTTCTAACAATTGGGGATTAGGTCAATTTTCAGTTCTTGAAGGCAAAAGGTACTGGAATTTATTTGAGAGTGATTTCACTAACATTTTAGTTTCCTTTTACAATAAAGGTCCATATCACCTGGATGCAGTTCCTCCTTTATAACCCTTATTCCTAAGAATAAGGATCCGGTGGATTTGAAAGATTATAAACCGATCAATCTGATGGTGTGATAAGCAAAACTATTTCTAAGATTCATGCAAACCGCCTCAAGCAGGATAATGGTGCCATCATTTCAGAACATCAGATGGCGTTTCTAAAAGGGAGGTATATTCTTGACAACCCTCTGATGTTAAATGAACTAATAGCTTGGGCCAAAACAAATAAAAAGGCATTCCTTTTGAAAATTGATTTTGAAAAAGCTTATTACAATGTTTCCTGGATGTTTCTTTGGACATTATGGGTCAAATGGGTTTTCATTCGTTTTGGTGCAAATGGATTAAAGGGATTTTAGTGTCGGCCAGGTCTTTGGTTTTGGTGAATGGGTCCCATACTTTCAAATTTAAATGTTTCAAAGGCATTAGGCAAGGTGACCCTCTATCGCCGTTTTTGTTTCTTTTGGTTATGGAAGCGTTGTCATTCATTTTTAGTAAGGCTGGAGAAGAAGGGTTGTTAAAGGGGGTTCAAACCCCAAATAACGGCCCGGCTATCTCCCATCTCTTTTACGCTGACAACGCTCTAATAATGGGGGACTAGGGTAGGGCTAATGTGGTTAACGTAGCAAGATGTTTAAGGATATTTTATTTATGCTCTGGCTTAAAAATAAATCTCCATAAATCTAACATTTACGGGTTGGGAGTAAATGATTTTGAGATCTCTGAGATGGCCGAGGTGATTGGGTGTAAAACAGACAACATTCTGCTTACTTACTTAGGAATTACGGTAGGGGCTAATATGAATAGAATTGTTAACTGGAACCCGATAATTGAGGTTTTCGATAAAAGGTTGTCGGTTTGGAAAGCTAGAACTCTCTCGATCGGGGGGAGGCTTACTTTGATTAACTCGGTGTTGGAAAGTCTTCCTATTTATTTTTTGTCCTTATACAAGGCTCCTGAAGGTATAATTAAGATTCTTGAAGCAAAAATGAGTAAATTCTTATGGGCAGGGTCCAGCGTTTCTAACAAAATCAATTGGGTGGCATGGGAATGGGTCTCTTGGCCTAAGAAAAAAAGGGGGTTGGGGATCAACAGACCCAAAGAGGTGAACGAATCTCTTCTTATTATGTGGGGATGGAGATACAAGGTAGAAAATCATAGTCTATGGAGGAAAGTGGTGGATGCTTGTCATTTTAAAAATAACCAAAGGAACTTTCTTCCACTCAATGGCAACATTTCGGGATGTTGAAAAAATATTGTGAATCTGTTTTTGAAATTTAAGTTAAATGGGAAGGGTCTAAATAGGATGATTTTCGGTAAGGTGGGCAACGGGCATGAGATTCGGTTTTGGATTGACATCTGGGTGGGTGATCTCCCGTTCAAGGAAAGTTGTCCTCACTTGTTTTGTCTAGATTTGTTTAAAATGTGCAGGGTGGCGGACAAACTCCATATAGATCAGGAAAATGGAGATTTTTCATGGAACTGGTCCAGACATCCTAAGTCGGACAATGAGCTTAGGGAATGACAGGAGTGTAAAGAGGTTCTCAACCTAGTTTCATTTTCCAACGACAAAGATTCTTAGTTTTGGAACGATGGCGAATCAGGGAGTTTTTCGGTGAAGGCTGTTAAGAAGGCTTTAGTTGATGACAGAGGGGATAGTTTTCTCCCTAATTTTGTGTGGTGTAAATGGGTGCCTCTAAAATGTGACATTATGGTTTGGAGAGGCAACCTGGATAGACTTGCTACGAGAGTTAATCTAAGAAGAAGGAATGTAAACATCACCTCGGTTATGTGTCCTTTCTGTAACACTTATGAGGAAACTGTGGTGTCACACCCCGACCACGTTAAAACAACAAACCGTGGCGGAAACGTCGGGGAGTGTTGTAACAGAATCATCGTTTCACAACCATGGTAATTAAAAGTTTCGTTTTATTGATTTATCAAGTAATGTACATTGTCTTAATACCAAAACAAACAAACTACACATTGTTTATAACTGTTTTTAAGTCACTAAGGCCTCGTCCAGGTCCTATGTGACACATGCTTCTTAGAGGGCAACATCAAGCAATACCACCTGAAACATATGTAAAAATAAAGTCAGCAAAGAAATGCTGGCGAGCACATAGGTTTTATAAGAGTATCGGAATCATGGCTCGTTTATATATATTGCAATACCTCGAAAACCTTGTTTTGAAAAGTATATAATATTGCAACATGATTAACCAACTCAAATCAAGATGGCTATAATTTATAAAATCTCGTAGCCAGGATTCTTAACTCAAAAACTTTTGTTTTAGTAAACCAATTCATAAAACATCTCGTTAAAACTCGTTAATAAAACTCGTATGGTTTATATCATTTTGAAAACCTCGTTGTGTGACATCGTTTAAAATCGTTTCCCAAGTGAACTAAATAATGACACGCAATGTAATATGAAAGAAGCACTTATATATAAGATATACCAGCGGCGTATCTACCATGATTCTATCATACTACACCCGTCCCATTATCTAATCACTACCCAAACCAATCGTTTAACCAAATCGTTTATCGTCTCAAATCGTTTTAATTCATCCCAAAATCGTATTCGTTTTAATTGTGAAACTACTTATGGTCGTCTCGCTAATAACATTCAAACCTTCGTGACTCGACTACCTCATTCCTCGTATTAACAAACCACCAAAGGGTAAGTAACAATCACAGATTCGGTCGTTACCTACATAACCCCCACACATAACCATGGGTGCAGTCTGATAACGGGATTTGTCAGATCCAATGGTACCATAACCTAATACTGGTCGGTTCGGCCAAAATTAATGAATGTCATTCGTTATGTAACTACAACCAACAAGTTCGTTCACTTTATCGAAATTGTTATTAGTTTAATATAAACCATCTTTATCGTTTTTGAAACGATCGTTTAAATATCGAAATCGTTTTAATACATATGAATCACCCCAAAACAATTGAAAACAATAACATAGGGGAACTATGTACTCACATTGAATAGAAGGGTATCCTTGATCTAAAGAACTTAGCGAAGCTCAGACAAACCAAGGAAATTCAAGTAGTACCTAGTAATCGGATCACTAGTAAATAAATCAACACCTAAATCGGAAGATCGGATAGAATGAGGTCTTGTAAACCAAATGAGTGTTGGAACTCATGTGATATGATTTAACAAAGCCTACATTCAAGATCGGAACCTAACCTAAGTGCTTTCGACCCATTACGACCCGTTAAGGTAGCTTATGCTACTTTAACGCGTCGTTCGCGCAAAACTATGTTCAGATGGTTAGTTATGAGCTATGTCAGGTCTTACATGCCCAATAATACCCTAATATGTTACTAAATCAGATTATATGTCAAAAATATGTTCACATATGCACAATATGGATTTATGCTTCAAAAGGGCATTTTGGTCATTTCCTATGGGCATGTAAACCAATTAACGAATAGCTAACCAATCCTAGGTGATCATAAGGTATAACCTCTGAGGTTATTCCCTATGAAACTATGATCACTAATCATGCTTGGTCGGATCATAATGATCGACCAAACGGGTCGGGTTCGAATGTCTAAGCGGTTGTTTAGACCGCTTAACTTACGACCCTAAACAAGCACTAAACTAATAGTGACGAGTTAAACATGTCAAAACATGTTTAACCTACTTAGAAAACTGATTTGGTTTTAAAACAAAGTGTTTTGATACCTAAAAGTAGTTCCGTTGCAAAATGCGTGCTAAAACGCATTTTGACCGAAACTTTGACTCGTCACTATGCATAGTTAATGTGGTAATCAGTAGGTATAATCGCAGAGGATTATAACCATCGTGATTACAATCACGTTGCAAAGTTCAATTTGAACTTTGACTTGACCAATTGATGGTCAAAACCGAAAGTCAAACTGTTGGCCAAACTGTTTGACTTTCTGCTTAAACATAAAGAATAAGCATGAAAGAATACTTACAATAGTCCAAAACTAGAAAGAATATAATAAGAAAACCAGAGAATAAGAATTCCAAGCTTGAAGGAAGTTCCAAATCAGATTGTAGAGAAGAGAATGAGCAAATGAAACAATGAAGGTGCTTGGCTATTTATAGTTGTAGCAAGCTCACAAGATCAAGACAAGTGGATTATGTAGCCTCCAAGCAAGAATCAAGGCCCAACAATTGTCACAAGCAGGTACAAAGCCTTGGGGAAGAGATAACTTGCTCATCACACCAAGAGATTACAAGATTGGCCCCTGAATTATGAAACAGCAGCTGAAAACTGATTTCTGGTCGCTGGTGTCCTCACATGGCCTACGTAAGGATATGGGGCAACCTTACGCGGCCCGCCTGGCCTTCCCAGATCAGCACAGTTTCAACAATTGACAGTTCAGGTCCCTGCACTTGTTTGAGTCCATTTCAGGCACTTTTGACACCCGTTAAGCCATTTTCAAGGCTCTACAAGGTCATTAAAGTTTAGAGGACTCAAAATGTGTTCGGAAAACTCTCGGATGTCGGCTCGTTTGGTCGTACGGTCGCGTTGTTCGTCAAATTATGACGAAACTCAAACGGACGCGAAAACGATCCAAATTAAGCGACGAATGGTATTTTTGCATGCCGATCACTAAAATAAAAATATTTTAGTGTGTACAAAAATTTTGGGTGTCCAGATGTGGTCAGAACGTAAGATATGCGCGAAAATGCAAACTTACGTCGTTTTTGACACTTTTAGTCCCTGTAGGATCAAATAAGCATGTTTTTGCACACCGAACCACTCAAAGCTTATTTCTAAGCTATGTTTAGGTTATTTATGGTATGTTTAGCTTATGATCAAGTTCCGGACTGTTCGATACCATACGAATCGGTATAGTTTCACAGTTTGACACAAATAGTCCCTGCGATCGAATAGACTTGTTTTCAACACACCAAACCATCCAAAACTTATTTATAAGTTATATGGAGGTTATTTAAGGTATGTTAAGCCTATTTCACTATTCCGGAGTGTTTGTCGCATTAAACCGACTGCGTTTACGCACTAGTTTGCGTATAACCCTCTAGAAAGTGATTTAAAGCTTGAAAACGAATCGAATCAAATTGTAAAATCACCAAAAACAAATACACACATAAAACACATATAATAACACCAAAGCACATTGTTTTATTGATAATTAACATTGTTTTGCATTGTACATCGGTTACAGAGCACAGTTGTCACAGTCTCCCCTACTTTAGGAAATTTCGTCCCGAAATTTTAACTAGAGGAAACTTGTGAGAACAATTGCAGATATTTCACCTTCATTTGGTCCTCACGTTCCCAAGTAAACTCTGGGCCACATTTGGATTCCCAGTGAATCTTGACCAAATGAATTCGTTTGTTCTTCAACGGTTTGTATGTACGGTCCACTATCTCCATAGGTTTCTCGACAAAATGCATCGTTTCATCGATTTGGATTTCGTCGAGTGGAATGTGAAGATCAACGTCAGCTAAACACTTTCGTAGATTGGACACGTGGAAAGTCGGATGGATATTTTATAGCTCTGGAGGTAGCTCTAGTTGATAGGCAACCTTCCCAACCCTTTCAACAATCTTAAATGGTCCAACATATCATGGTGCAAGTTTTCCTTTCTTTCCAAATCTCACCACTCCCTTCCAAGGTGACACCTTGAGTAGGACATGGTCTCCGACTTGAAATTCTAGGGGCTTGCGTCGTAAATCCGCATAACTCTTTTGACGGCATCTAGCTGTCACAAGATTATCGCGCATTCTCTTGATTTTGTCTGTTGTTTCTAGAATGAGCTCAGGTCCAGTAAGCTGAGCTTCACCGATCTCATTCCAACAGACAGGTGAACGACATTTTTGACCGTAGAGAGCCTCGAATGGTGCCATATTAATGCTAGCATGATAACTATTGTTGTAAGAGACTCGATCAATGGCAGATGAGAATCCCAATTACCACCAAAGTCAATCACGCATGCTCTAAGCATGTCCTCCAAAGTTTGAATCGTCCTCTCAGATTGTCCATATGTTTGGGGATGATAAGCAGTGCTTAGATTTAGTTGGGTTCCCATAGCAGATTGCATGGTCTTCCAGAAATGAGATAAAAATCGAGCATCACGATCGGATATGATGTCCAAAGGAACACCATGTCGAGATACAATCTCATCAACATAAATCTTTGCAAGTTTATCAGCAGATAGATCCTCGCGAATCGGAATAAAGTGAGCTGACTTCGTCAGTCGATCGATAGCAACCCATATAGCATCATGACCTTTAGATGTACGTGGTAACTTAGTGATGAGATCCATCGCAATGTTCTCCCACTTTCAAACCGGTATCTCTGGTTGTACAAGCAAACCAGATGGTCGTTGATGTTCAGCCTTGACTTTGAGACAAGTTAGGCATTTTGCTACGTACAAAGCAACATCCTTCTTCATACCAGGCCACCAATACTGAGTACGAAGATCCTTGTACATTTTGTCAGCACCAGGATGGATAGAATATCGAGACTTGTGAGATTCGTCCATCACTAAAGTGCGGAGATCGTCTTGTTTCGGAATCCACAAACGATCCATGAAATAGAGCAGACCATCGTCTTTCCTTTCGAGTTTAAGCTCGAGTTGAAGCGGTAGCTCATATTTTAATAAGCCTTTGATCACACTAGACCGTTGAGCTTGAAGAACACGAGATTGAAGATCAGATAGAGTTCGAATAGAATGAAGCTTGACTCGCTCTTTTCGACTAAGCGCATCGGCTATGACATTTGCCTTACCAGGATGGTAGCGAATCTCGCAATCGTAGTCATTCAAGAGTTCAGCCCAACGTCGTTGCCTCATGTTCAACTCCTTCTGATTAAGAATGTGCTTGAGACTTTTGTGGTCTGTGAAAACCACACATTTTGTGCCATAAAGATAGTGTCTCCAGATTTTGAGAGCGAAAACCACAGCTCCCAACTCAAGATCGTGAGTCGTATAGTTCTTCTCGTGAACTTTCAATTGTCTAGACGCATATGCTATAACTTTGCCTCGTTGTATAAGAACACAACCAAGGCCTAAGTTGGACGCATCGCAGTAGACAACGAAATCGTCGTTTCCATCGGGCAAAGATAAAACAGGAGCATCACATAGCTTCTGTTTCAGCGTTTGGAACGCTTCTTCTTGTTTGGGTCCCCACTCAAAAGGCTTATTCTTCTGAGTCAAAGCAGTGAGTGGAACCGCAATCTTCGAGAAATTAGAAATGAATCGACGATAATATCCAGCGAGACCAAGGAAAGAACGAATTTCTGTAGATGTCGTTGGTGTATTCCAATCCTTGATTGCAACAATCTTGGATGGATCCACATGAATACCTTGCTCGTTGACAATATGTCCAAAAAACTGAACTTCTTTAAGCCAAAATTCACACTTGGAGAATTTAGCAAAAAGTTGTTCCTTCTTCAGGAGTTCTAAAGTCAAACGAAGGTGTTGCTCGTGCTCGGCTCGAGATTTTGAATAAATGAGAATATCGTCGATGAACACAATGATAAACTTGTCTAAATAAGGCTTACAGACCCTATTCATTAAGTCCATGAAAATAGCTGGGGCATTCGTAAAACCAAAAGGCATGACAGTAAACTCGTAATGCCCATATCTCGTGCGGAATGCAGTTTTGGGAATATCTTCTTCGAATACACGAAGCTGATGATACCCAGAACGCAGATCGATCTTAGAGAAGTATGTAGCACCTTGCAGCTGATCAAAGAGATCATCAATTCGAGGTAGGGGATATCGATTCTTGATGGTAAGCTTGTTAAGCTCACGATAATCGATACACATTCGAAAAGATCCATCCTTCTTTTTCACTAAGAGGACAGGAGCACCCCAAGGTGAATAACTTGGTCGGATGAATCCTTTATCAGATAACTCTTGAAGCTGTTTCGATAACTCTTGCATCTCAGACGGTGCAAGACGATAAGGTGCTTTCGCAATCGTGTTGGCATTGGGTATAAGATCAATATGAAACTCGACTTGACGAACTGGAGGCAAACCAGGCAGTTCATCAGGAAACACCTCTGGATAATCCTGAACAATCGGAATATCCTGAATACTCTTGTTCTTGCCTTTCTCCTCGGTGACATGTGCCAGGAAGGCAACATATCCTTTTCATAAATAACTCTGGGCTTTCGTACATGACATGAGTTTCAATCCACCAGATAGTTTCTCGCCACGAACCTCTAGGACATCACCAGACGAAAGAGGGATACGAATGATCTTATCAAAACAAACCACCTCAGCATGATGTTTGGTTAACCAATCCATCCCCACGATAATGTCGAAACTCCCAAGTTGCATCGGTACGAGGTCAATGGGAAAAAGATGGTTATCGAGGTTCAATTGACAACCATGAATAACAGAATCGAGAACAAGTGGTTTACCTGTAGCAACCTCGACAGATAAGGGTTTCCTCAGTCTAGTTCTAGGTATCGCAAGTAAAGGCTCAAAGGATAACGAAACAAAACTCCTATCGGCACCAGAATAAAAAAGAACAGATGCAAGTTGATTGTTAATAAGGAACGTACCGTTAACAACCTCGTTGTCCGCTCGAGCCTCGTTTGCATTCAGATTGAATGCTCGTCCACGAGCGGGATTCACATTTGCAATCGCGTTCGGATTCGCATTTGCATTTACCAACCTTGGGCAGTTGTTGCGGAAATGACCCATTTCTTCGCAATTAAAACACGAACCAGGTGGGAATCTCGCAGCATTCCCTTGAACTTGAGCTGGAACCTGGGCAGCCTGATTTTGACCAAAACAACAAATGTTGGCCAGATGCCCAAGTCTACCACACGTAGTACACTGTTTACAGGCCTGCTGGGCAACATGGTGACCGTTACATCGGGCACAGTGAGGTGCGGTACCAGCATATGCTTTCTTTGCAGGAGGTTGAGTCGGTGGGTTCTGCGGATTCTGGTTGGTGACAGCAAAGTTCTGGGAAGCCTTGCGCTTCCTTGACTTTTTAAAAGACTCACCCTGCTTCTTACCCTTACCCTTGTCAGAATCTGTCGACTTCTTTTTATCACCCTTGCGGGTGAGTTTACCCTTCCTAACTTGGGACTCAGTCAGGGTAGCCGACAACTCGATTGCATGACGGACGGTAGTAGGATTAACACCGGTCACAATATCCTGAATGGAATCGGGTAAACCATCGATATATCTCTCGATTGCTCTCTCCAGTGGGGTAACCATAGTGGGGCACAACAAACTAAGCTCCTCGAATCGATCCGTATAAGCACGGTGTTCTCCCCCGTCTTGTTTCAAATCATTGAATTCTCGTTCCAAAGCTCGAATCTCATGACGGGGACAGAACTCTCTAATCATGAGAGCTCGGGGCTCTTCCCAAGTTTGTGCTAATGCCACTTCGGCACCCCTATCACGCATTACTCCGTTCCACCATGTAAGAGCTCGCTTCTCAAACACGCTTGAAGAAAATTCAACCTTACGCGTATTCGGACATTGCACATGTCTGAATGTGCTCTCGATACTCTCGAACCACTGCAGGAGCGCAGTTGCTCCTTGTGACCCAGAAAACTTCAGCGGCTTAGCAGAATTGAAATTCTTGAAATTACACTGAGCATTATTGTTGTTATTATTGTTGTTGTTGTATAACTCATGGATTTGGGTCACAACGCCTGGAAGTACAGCAGCCATTTGCTGAGAGACAAGGGCTGCGACTTCCGCAGCAGTAAAAGTTCGAGCATCGCGTCGAGGAGGCATTGTCTAACAAGGAAACATGAGAAACGAGTGAGGTTGATAATTGGAAAAACAAAAGAGGCATTGAAAACATCGACAAAACACAAGGGAGGCGATCATTCGTTCGTTACCTCGAACAAACAAACGATACGCAGTGACTAATCAAAGTAAATAGATCATAATAATGTATCACCGAAGACATGCTCGCCTATAAGTGAACACTCACCCCAAGAGTTCCCAGGTTAGAGTGACTGGTCCGATACTGCGGATTTGTACGAACACTCTAGCCTTAGACAAAAAACTCAGGGTACAGGCATTCACTCTTCCAGTTTGCACGTGTTCACATTATTTAGACCCAAACTTTGACGAGATTTTGAAAACTAAGAGGGTATAAAGCCGAAAATGAATCAAACTGGAAGGGTTCAAAACCTTACAATCAATCATCCAAGGATAGATGATTAATTTTCGAAGCGGATTTGTTATTGTGTTCTCGTTGTGGTTATCACCTAAGGATAGGTGACGGTATTGTTTTAAAATCTAAATGCAAGATAACTCGCGTTAGGGTCCTAGAAAGTTATAGTCTAGGTCAAAGCATTACTAATAACCTAATTCCCTATAACCATTGGCTCTGGTACCAACTCTTCTGTCACACCCCGACCACGTTAAAACAACAAACCGTGGTGGAAACGTCGGGGAGTGTTGTAACAGAATCATCGTTTCACAACCATGGTAATTAAAAGTTTCGTTTTATTGATTTATCAAGTAATGTACATTGTCTTAATACCAAAACAAACAAACTACACATTGTTTATAACTATTTTTAAGTCACTAAGGCCTCGTCCAGGTCCTATGTGACACAAGCTTCTTAGCAAGCAACATCAAGCAATACCACCTGAAACATATGTAAAAATAAAGTCAGCAAAGAAATGCTGGCGAGCACATAGGTTTTATAAGAGTATCGGAATCATGGCTCGTTTATATATATTGCAATACCTCGAAAACCTTGTTTTGAAAAGTATATAATATTGCAGCATGATTAACCAACTCAAATCAAGATGGCTATAATTTATAAAATCTCGTAGCCAGGATTCTTAACTCAAAAAATTTTGTTTTAGTAAACCAATTCGTAAAACATCTCGTTAAAACTCGTTAATAAAACTCGTATGGTTTATATCATTTCGAAAACCTCGTTGTGTGACATCATTTAAAATCGTTTCCCAAGTGAACTAAATAATGACACGCAATGTAATATGATAGAAGCACTTATATATAAGATGTACCAGCGGCGTATCTACCATGATTCTATCATACTACACCCGTCCCATTATCTAATCACTACCCAAACCAATCGTTTAACCAAATCGTTTATCGTCTCAAATCGTTTTAATTCGTCCCAAAATCGTATTCGTTTTAATTGTGAAACTACTTATGGTCGTCTCACTAATAACATTCAAACCTTCGTGACTCGACTACCTCGTTCCTCGTATTAACAAACAACAAAAGGGTAAGTTAACAATCACACATTCGGTCGTTACCTACATAACCCCCACACATAACCATGGGTGCAGTCTGATAACGGGATTTGTCAGATCCTATGGTACCATAACCTAATACTGGTCGGTTCGGCCAAAATTAATGAATGTCATTCGTTATGTAACTACAACCAACAAGTTCGTTCACTTTATCGAAATCGTTATTAGTTTAATATAAACCATCTTTATCGTTTTTGAAACCATCGTTTAAATATCGAAATCATTTTAATACATATGAATCACCCCAAAACAATTGAAAACAGTAAAATAGGGGAACTATGTACTCACATTAAATAGAAGGGTATCCTTGATCTAAAGAACTTAGCGAAGCTCAGACAAACCAAGGAAATTCAAGTAGTACCTAGTAATCGGATCACTAGTAAATAAATCGACACCTAAATCGGAAGATCGGATAGAATGAGGTCTTGTAAACCAAATGAGTGTTGGAACTCATGTGATATGATTTAACAAAGCCTACATTCAAGATCGGAACCTAACCTAAGTGCTTTCGACCCGTTACGACCCATTAAGGTAGCTTATGCTACTTTAACGCGTCGTTCGCGCAAAACTATGTTCAGATGGCTAGTTATGAGCTATGTCAGGTCTTACATGTCCAATAATACCCTAATATGTTACTAAATCAGATTATATGTCAAAAATATGTTCACATATGCACAATATGGATTTATGCTTGAAAAGGGCATTTTGGTCATTTCGTATGGCCATGTAAACCAATTAACGAATAGCTAACCAATCCTAGGTGATCATAAGGTATAACCTTTGAAGTGATTCCCTATGCAACTATGATCACTAATCATGCTTGGTCGGATCCTAATGATCGACCAAACGGGTCGGGTTCGAAAGTCTAAGCGGTTGTTTAGACCGCTTAACTTATGACCCTAAACAAGCACTAAACTAATAGTGACGAGTTAAACATGTCAAAACATGTTTAACCTACTTAGAAAACTGATTTGGTATCAAAACAAAGTGTTTTGATACCTAAAAGTAGTTCCGTTGCAAAATGCGTGCTAAAACGCATTTTGACCGAAACTTTGACTCCTCACTATGCCTAGTTAACGTGGTAATCAGTAGGTATAATCGCAGAGGATTATAACCATCGTGATTACAATCACGTTGCAAAGTTCAATTGAACTTTGACTTGACCAATTGATGGTCAAAACCGAAAGTCAAACTGTTGGCCAAACTGTTTGACTTTCTGCTTCAACATAAAGAATAAGCATGAAAGAATACTTACAATAGTCCAAAGCTAGAAAGAATATAATAAGAAAACCAGAGAATAAGAATTCCAAGCTTGAAGGAAGCTCCAAATCAGATTGTAGAGAAGAGAATGAGTGAATGAGAAAATGAAACAATGAAGGTGCTTGGCTATTTATAGTTGTAGCAAGCTCACAAGATTAAGACAAGTGGATTATGTAGCCTCCAAGCAAGAATCAAGGCCCTACAATTGTCACAAGCAGGTACAAAGCCTTGGGGAAGAGATAACTTGCTCATCACACCAAGAGATTGCAAGATTGGCCCCTGAATTATGAAACAGCAGCTGAAAACTGATTTCTGGTTGCTGGGGTCTTCACACGGCCCGCGTAAGGATATGGGGAAACCTTACACGGCCAGCCTGGCCTTCCCAGATCAGCACAGTTTCAATAATTGACAGTTCAGGTCCCTGCACTTGTTTGAGTCCATTTCAGGCACTTTTGACACCCGTTAAGCCATTTTCAAGGATCTACAAGGTTATTAAAGTTTAGAGGACTCAAAATGTGTTCGGAAAACTCTCGGATGTCAGCTCGTTTGGTCATACGGTCGCGTTGTTCGTCAAATTACGGCGAAACTCAAACGGACGCGAAATCGATCCAAATTAAGCGACGAATGGTATTTTTGCATGCCGATCACTAAAATAAAAATATTTTAGTGTGTACAAAATATTTGGGTGTCCAGATGTGGTCAGAACGTAAGATATGCACGAAAACGCAAACTTACGTCGTTTTTGACACTTTTAGTCCCTGTAAGATCAAATAAGCATGTTTTTGCACACCGAACCACTCAAAGCTTATTTCTAAGCTATGTTTAGGTTATTTATGGTATGTTTAGATTATGGTCAAGTTCCAAACTGTTCGATACCATACGAATCGGTATAGTTTCACAGTTTGACACAAATAGTCCCTGCGATCGAATAGACTTGTTTTCAACACACCAAACCATCCAAAACTTATTTATAAGTTATGTGGAGGTTATTTAAGGTATGTTAAGCCTATTTCACTATTTCGGAGTGTTTGTCGCGTTAAACCGACTGCGTTTACGCACCAGTTTGCGTATAACCCTCTAGAAAGTGATTTAAAGCTTGAAATCGAATCGAATCAAATTGTAAAATCACCAAACACAAATACACACATAAAAACATATAATAACACCAAATCACATTGTTTTATTGATAATTAACATTGTTTTGCATTATACATCGGTTACAGAGCACAGTTGTCACATGTGGACCAACTTTTCTCAGCTTGCGTTGCTGCTAACTGGGTTTGGTCGGGTCTTAGTACTTGGTGCAACATCCCTCCTATTTTCATCTTCGATTTCAAGGACATTATGGAGATTCACAATTCCTCTCAGTTTAGCAAGAAAGCGAAGAAGATCATTCACGGTCTAGTGATCATTACGTGCTGGTGTATATCGAAAGGAAGGAGCGAGTTGGTTTTCAATCAAGTCAAAAGGGGTCCGCAAGATATCTTAGGGGAAATTAAGTCGAGGGGTTATGGCTGGGTTAGAAATAGATCGTCTTGTAAATATATAAGATGGGAGGAGTGGTGTAAATATCTGATGTATATGTTGTAATTGTCTGCCCTTTTCCCGCTTGGGTCAGGGGTCTGTTTTGTTTGGCCTTTTGCCCGTTTGTATCGAAGGTGGTCTTTTAATGAAGTTTTCTTTAAAAAAAAAAGATAATTATCTATATCATTTGGAACTTCATCACCAATCATAACTTGTTGAACGGGAAGACCGGCTTGGCAACTTGTGGCATATGGTGGCACACCATGCTCCAACAGTTTGGCGACTCCATCCCCAACGGCAAGTAGCGCCAATCGGCAATGAGGGGTGGGGCCATATTTAAATAACCTTCCACTCCTCACTGATATTTAAACCCTACACATTTCATAATTATTTTCACTACCAACAAAAATTTACACACTTCGACCACTCCTATGAAAAGGATTATAGAGGTCAGAAAGGAAGAAGAGGAGACTGACTCGAAAAGATCCAGAGAAATTAACATCCTCCAAATGCAAGTTGTATGGAAAGTTCCATTCGGGTAAGTGCATATTGTGACGTTGCTCGCAGTCCGAACTGTAAGAGGATGGTTTTAGTGTTACCCGTTGACTTATGTTGACTGAGATGGAAGGTTCTACGCATGGGCTGTTTGCATCATAGTTGTTAAAACGCATCGACTCTTGAGCCTAGGAGAGGCGAGAAAATTGCGCTTTAAGTTGAGGAAAGTACGCTTTACTTCTCGAGGTGATGGCTCAGTCGCAAATTCCGACGACATTCCAAGATTCTGGAGAATTTCCGGCCAAATTCACCAATTTCCGGCAATATTCCACCAGTTTCTACTTTTATCTAAGGGAAACTACTTTTCTACACATACTAATGTTTTAGGACTTTCGGTACTAAATAGATGATATTAAATGTTATATAATAGCTTTTTTTATTGTATTTCAAGAATATTATTATTTTTCTAATACATAATATATTTTTAGTTTTTTTCATCGTGCGCTTTTTTTCCTTATGCCCTCACTTTTAATGCGTCATGCGCCTTGGCCCCAAGCAAGGCCTATGCGCCTTGGTTTGCATTAAATCTGGCAAACATAGTGATGTGCTCCACGTCTCGTGCACGTGTGTTACTTTCTCTACAAGTATTTATCTACTTTAAATAGGAGCAATAGTGTTTTTTAGGGTTATTAGATTTTAATAATCCTAACTTTCACCTATTGGCGGACCTTAATCCCAATTTAAAAAATTCCCTCTAACAATCCTAACTTATAAGAATTTGGCCCCCGTCGATCCTTTTCTAACTAGGTTAACCCAGTTAGTTTTTTTGCTGACATGGTAACTTATGTGGCACAAATCTAGTAATTGGCTGATGTGGCTACTTATGTGTATGCTTATGTGGCATAAATCTAGTTATTGGATTTTAATAATCCTAACTTTCACACCACCTTAGTAGCCACCACCACCATCACCCACCACCACCATCAACAACCATCACCATCAGTCCGGGTTTCAGCAGCAATTTGTGGACCATCCACCCTGGGCGGATTAGGGTGTTATCAGTTGATATAGTTTGTGTAGGAAACATAAAAGAAGAAGGGTCTCAAAGGCTTCATCCTCCACAAACAGAAGGACCCATACACCTTTAACCACCCTTCAAATTGTCTTAAGGATCATGGATCCTTATCCTAAAAACTACTATCTAAAATTATTACAGACAATTGTTCATCCAAAAACCTCAACAAAAACCATAAAAAGTGGGATCAGGCTTATGCAACACTATCCTTCATTTCCCACTGGTGCGATCTCAACCGTTGCATCACCACCGTCACCACCAGCTCCACCAGCAGTCTCCTTGACCCCGCTTGACCCGGCTTCTTCTGCTTTGACCGGCTCCGGCTCCGCCTCTCCACCCAGCTGCAGAAGGGTCTTCTTCCATGAGGCCACATCCCATGCTAACCTGTCAAAGTTAGGATTGACAGCTTCTTGAGTCATCTTAATCCTAGCCTGAAGAATGGCGCAGGCCACACAGACCTTGGCCTCATCAGTCACCTTCATCTCAGCCAGCAGCAATTTCTTCTCCAAGCCTTTCACATCCTTCTCTAGTTTGGATATGGTTTTATCTTTAGCAGCAGCAATGGATAGCCAAAAAAATGAGGACCAGGTATCTTCAAGTTTATATAGATTCATTGCTAATCACTAATCACTTTAATGGCTCATATATTGTAAAACGTTAGAAACTAATCACATATTTAGAAATGGTTAGAAAATTGACCAATTCTTTCGATTCTTTTAGCATAACACAGGTACCTAGAGAGGAAAATGTAGGGGCATATGCTATGGCAAACTTAGGATCAACCCTAAAAACTCCAGAAGACGTAAAAGTACGTATCATTCACTTTCTCTTTCCTGAAATTCAGGAGAATGATATAATGGAGGCAGTAAAGGATACTACAACAACATCTAGTAATTTGCATTCGGGTTCAGGATCATGGATCCTTCCGATTATGAAGTTTATTCAGAATGGTGAAATCCCCACAGGAGAGAATCCTAGAGCCTTCAGGGTCAAGGTATCTCATTTTATTATACTAGATAACACTTTATATAAAAGACCTCTTGCAGGTCCCTATTTACGATGTATTAAGGATCCTGAAATCCAAGAGGTGTTAAAGGATTTCCATGGAGGAGACTGCGGAAATCATACAGGGGGCAGAGCACTATTTTCTAGAATACTTACGACATGTTACTTTTGTCTAACAATAAAGAAAGATGCCATAGACTATGCAAGGAAGTGTGATGCTTGCCAAAGACATAGCAATATCTTACACCAGCCAGTAAAGCCTTTATATCCCATAATTTCCTTTAGGCCATTTACAAAACGGGGGATGGATATAGTAGGCAAATTACTAAAGGCACCAGGTGGTAAAGTCTTTATGCTCGCTATGACCGACTACTTCTCCAAATGGATAGAGGCAGAAGCCTTTGTTCAATTTATAGAAAAGGAAATTATATCATTTATCAAAAAACATTATTACTAGATTTGGAATTCCTTCTGAAATTATATGCGACGATGGATCCCAATTTATTGCAAATAGAACTACTACTTTTTGTGACAGTTGGAGGATCAAGATGATTAGATCTACACCAGTTCATCCAAAAGCTAATGGCCAAGCAGAGTCAAGCAACAAGATTATCATCAATAACTTGAAGAACAAATTAGGATCCAAGAAAGGAAAATGAGTAGAAGAGCTGCCTACAGAGACGGTGGTTCCTACAGCCAGAACAAGTATCCGGGATCCTCACATGAACAGTGAAAATTTGATGCAAGACCTAGATGCAGTGGATGAGCTCAGAGACCTAGCGAGGATAAGGATGGCTAGTTATCAACAAAGGATGGCTTGGGCATACAACAAGAACATCAGGATCAAAAGATTTCAAGTTGGAGACTTGGTGTTAAGGAAGGCATTTCCGAACACTACAAACCCAGCTGATGGCAAGTTGGCACCTAAGTGGGAAGGCCTCTATATGATAGAAGTAGAGGCTAGAAGGGGGTATACAGTCTTTTAACCACAGAAGGTGATCTCTTACTAAGGGCCCGTAATGCTATCCATCTCAAGAAGTATTTTATGTAATAAGGATCAAGGAACTTTAATGGATTTAGGATCCTAATATCGGTAACACTTTATTTCAATTCTTTCTCTACTTTATATATTTTTGTTATAAGGAAAGGATGTTAAGATACTTAACAGCAAATTTCACCAAGTTCTAAGTTTTACAAAAATCCTTGGCATCATTTGCATCTTCAGAGGTCTAAGGGATTGGCCACCT
The DNA here is from genome assembly GCA_030545235.1 of Helianthus tuberosus. NCBI lineage: Eukaryota > Viridiplantae > Streptophyta > Magnoliopsida > Asterales > Asteraceae > Helianthus > Helianthus tuberosus. Next base: position 46,815,908 of record CM060427.1, on the reverse strand, counting down.
CTCACCTACGTTTAAGGTATCTAATACCTTGTAAGGTTTAAAGGTTTTCACCTTTCATACGAATTGAGTTTTGACACCCCGCTAGTAATGCACGATTATCCAAGTATGGTTCGAGGCAATGGGACAAGTACATGCTTAGTGGCTGACAATTTCATTGTTGATGGCCATATGTAGGATCTCAAGTATAATCTTAAAACGTACCATACACCCATTATCCTAAGGTTTCTAACGTTTTCATGTTTGCTAAGGTTTCTAACGTTTTCACGCTAGCTAAGGTTTTGGCATTTTCATGTCACTTAAGTTGCGCTTGTCCCCAGCTATCATGGGCTTGTCCCCAGTTCTTTTGGGCTTGTCCCCAGTTATAATGGGCTTGTCCCAAGTTTGTTTGGCTTAGCCCCAAGTTGATTTAAAAAGTTTTGGAGCTTTGAAGACTCACAAGTCCTTTCGAGAAGGATCCTGGATCATCAAAGTCTAACTAATGGTGACCAGTTTATTTATGCTATAGTACCGGTTTAAGGTATAAAATCCTAACTTGGATTTTCTAGTATGCCTAATCTTTACTATTATTTATTTTTATTGACTCCACCCTATATTTTCACAAATAAGGATAGATGAATCATAGCTATCCATACAACCAGATTTTTTCTAATTATTTATGAAATAGAACTGATGATTTTGGAAAACAAGCATATCAAGTAGAATTTTGAAACAAATAAATAACATGAGATATAGTCAAAAGATTAAGATTTTATTTAAAAAACACCACCGTTGTTACCAAAATTACTAGTCCGGGTTTCACCAGCAATTTGTGGACCATCCACCCTGGGCATATTAGGGTGTTATAAGTTGTTATAGTTTGTGTAGGAAACATAAAAGAAGAAGGGTGTCAAAGGCTTCATCCTCCACAAACAGAAGGACCCATCCACCTTTTACCACCCTTCAAATTATCTTAAGGATCATGGATCCTTATCCTAAAAACTATTGTCTCAAATTATTACAGACCATTGTTCATCCAAAAACATCAACAAAAACCATTAAAAAGTGGGCTCAAGCCTATGCAACACTGTCCTTCATTGCCCACTAGTGCGGTCTCAACCGCTGCATCACCACCGTCACCACCAGTTCCATCAGCCGTCTCCTTGACCCAGCTTCTCCTGGTTTGACTGGCTCTGGCTCCGCCTCTCCACCCAGCTGCAGAAGGGTCTGCTTCCATGAGGCCACATCCCATGCTAACCTATCAAAGTCAGGATCGACAACTTCCTGGGCCATCTTGATCCTAGCCTGAAGAATGGCGCAGGCTGCACCGCCCTTGGCCTCATCAGTCGCCTCCATCTTAGCCTTGTTGGCTTGCATCTTAGCCAACAGCAATTCCTTCTCCAAGCCTTTCACGACCTTCTCCAGCTTGGAGATGGTTTTGTCTTTAGCAGCAGCAATGTATAGCCAAACAAATGAGGATCAGGTATCTTCAAGTTTATATGGATTCATTGCTAATCACTAATCACTTTAATGGCTCATATATTGTAAAAGGTTAGAAACTAATCAAATATTTAGAAATAGTCAGAAAACTGGCCAATTCTTTCGATTCTTTTAGCATAACACAGGTACCCAGAGAGGAAAATGTAGTGGCATATGCTTTGGCAAACTTAGGATCAACCCTAAAAACTCCAGAAGACGTAAAAATATGTATCATTCACTTTCTCTTTCCTGAAATTGAGGAGAATGATATAATGGAGGTAGTAAAGGATACTACAACAACATCTAGTAATTTGCATTCGGGTCCAGGATCATGGATCCTTCCGATTATGAAGTTTATTCGGAATGGTGAAATCCCCATAGGATAGAATCCTAGAGCCTTCAGGGTCAAGGTATCTCATTTTATTATACTAGAAAACACTTTATATAAAAGATCTCTTGCATATCCCTATTTTCAATGCATTGAGGATCCTGAAATCCAAGAGGTGTTAAAGGATTTCCATGGAGGAGACTACGGAAATCATACAGAGGGCAGAGCACTATTCTCTAGAATACTTAGGACAGGTTACTTCTGGCCCACAATGAAGAAAGATGCCGTAGACTATGCAAGGAAGTGTGATGCTTGCCAAAGACATAGCAACATCTTACACCAGCCAGTAGAGCCTTTATATCCCATAATTTCCTTTTGGCCATTTACGAAACGGGGGATGGATATAGCAGGAAAATTACTAAAGGCACCAGGTGGTAAAGTCTTTATGCTCGCTATGACCCACTACTTCTCCAAATGGATAGAGGCAGAAGCCTTTGTTCAAGTTATAGAAAAGGAAGTTATATCCTTTATCAAAAGAAACTTTATTACTAGATTTGAAATTCCTTCTGAAATTATATGTGACATGGAACCCAATTTATTGTGAATAGAACTACTAATTTTTGTAACAGTTTGGGGATCAAGATGATTAGATCTACACCAGTTCATCCACAAGCTAATTTCCAAGCAGAGTCAAGCAGCAAGAATATCATCAACAACAAGATTATAAGGAAAGGATGTTAAGATACTTAACATCTAATTTCACCAAGTTCTAAGTTTTATAGAAATCCTTGGCATCGTTTGCATCTTAAGAGGTCTAAAGAATTGGCCACCTTTCTCCTACGTTAAAGGTATCTAATACCCTCTAAGGTTTAAAGGTTTTCACCTTTCATACGAATTGAGTTTTGACAGCCCGCTATTAGCGCACAATTATCCAAGTATGGTTCGAGGCAATGGGACCAGTACATGCTTAGTGGCTGACAATTTCATTGCTGTTGCCCATATGTAGGATCTCAAGTATAATGGTAGACATACCATACATCCGTTATCCTAAGGTTTCTAACGTTTTCACGTTCGCTAAGGTTTCTAACATTTTCACGTTAGCTAAGGTTTTGGCATTTTCATGTCACTTAAGTTGGGCTTGTCCCCAGTTATCATGGGCTTGTCCCCAGTTCTTTTGGGCTTGTCCCCAGTTTGTTTAGCTTAGTCCCAAGTTGATTTTAACAGGTTTTGGAGCTTTGAAGACTCACAAGTCCTTTCGAGAAGGATCCTGGATCATCAAAGTCTAACTAATGGTGACCACTTTATTTTTGCTATAGTACCGGTTTAGGGTATAAAATCCTTACTTGGATTTTCTGGTATGCCTAATCTTTACTATTATTTATTTTTATTGACTCCACCCTACATTTTCACAAATAAGGATAGATGAATCATAGCTATTCATACAACCTGATTTTTCCTAAGTATTTATGAAATAGAACTGATGATTTTGGAAAACAAACATATCAAGTTGAATTCTAAAACAAATAAATAACACGAGATATTGTTAAAAGGTTAAGATTTTATTTAAAAAAACACCACCGTTGTTACCAAAATTACCAGCCCGGGTTTCACCAGCAATTTGTGGACCATCCACCCTGGCCGGATTAGGGTGTTATTAGTTGTTATAGTTTGTGTATGAAACATAAAAAAGAAGGGTGTCCAAGGCTTCATCCTCCACAAACAGAAGGACCTATCCACCTTTTACCACCCTTAAATTGTTTTAAGGATCATGGATCCTTATTCTAAAAACTATTGTCTTAAATTATTACAGACCATTGTTCATCCAAAAACATCAACAAAAACCATTAAAAAGTGGGCTCAAGCCTATGCAACACTATCCTTCATTGTCCACTGGTGCGGTCTCAATTGCTGCATCACCACCGTCACCACCAGTTCCATCAGTCGTCTCCTTGACCCAGCTTCTCTTGCTTTGAGTGGCTCTGGATCCGCCTCTCCACCCAGCTCCAGAAGGGTCTGCTTCCATGAGGCCACATCCCAGGCTAACATGTCAAAGTCAGGATCGACAGCTTCCTGAGCCATCTTGATCCTAGCCTGAAGAATGGTGCACGCCGCACAGACCTTGGCCTCATCAGTCGCCTCCATCTCAGCTTTGTTGGCATGCATCTCAGCCAGCAACAATTGCTTCTCCAGGCCTTTCATGTCCTTCTCCAGTTTGGAGATGGTTTTGTCTTTAGCAGCAGCAATGGATAGCAAGCCTACCAAGTTCTCTTATGTTTCCGCCAGGTTCTTCTCGTGATGGGTCTTCAAGCATACAAACCTCTGCAAATCACAACACAAAAAAAGTCAGAATAAGGGATTCTTCACTACATGCAAAATTACCAATGATGGATCAAGGATCCTTACCTCGGGGATGAACTCGTACAGTTGCCTCTCGGCCTCAAAGGCATCCTCCTCAGGCTCCATAGCCTTCTTCCTTTTCAACCCCGCTTTGGCCCTGGTCATAACAGCTTTGGGCTCGGGGAGGCTTTGGCCTTTGGCTAGCTCCTTCTTGATGGAGTGAGGAGAGAACATGCTGTCTACATCATCCAACCCAAAAAATGGAGGCTGACTTGCTGGCGGATCTTTGAGCGCCTATTCCAAAAACAAACAGATAAGTATTTTGTTTCATACATTTTATTAAATTCAAAATTACAATAAACATATATTGACAAGTACTTACTTGGCTTTGTGTAGGATGCGGATGTGTTTTCTTTAGAATCCTTGATCCTTAGCTTGAGTGTCCTCACAGTAGAGTCAAGTGCCCAAAAAGCTGCAATCCTCTCTTCAGTTCCAGGAAGATTGGCGAGACAGGCGAAGTTGGTTACTGTATGCAAACAAAAGAAAAGGATAAGTCAATAACAATAGTAATCTCTACACTGGTTACCTAAGGATCCTATATCCTACCCTTCAAGATCCACTTTTTGGGTAAACTATCCCCATGGGGAATAGAGTCCCTTCTAACAAAGAAGAACTGGTTCTTCCATGTGGAGTCAATTTGAGTGGTCTTGAGGATTGGGAGAGGTTAGTGAGGTTAACCTTGAATAGGAAGTGACTTGAGCCATGGGTGACTAAGGAGTAGAGATATGAAAGCTTAGAAAGGTTAAAGTCAAGGTCTTGAGCTTTGATGATCTCTTTGATGGTGTACAAAACTCTCCAGAGCATGGGCATGGCCTGGCTGTAACTGATTCTGGTCAGGGTGAAGAACCTCCGGGTAAGGTCAGGAAAAGGGTAAGAATAACCAAGAAGAAAGGGCAAGGCTGGAAAAAAACCTAAATGGGTGAAATTGCATTGCTTCGAACTGAAGGATCAAATGGCCGGAAAACGGTTTCCGGTGGAAAACAGGGGAAAACACTTTCGATCTCCGGGTCAGTGAACTTGCAAATCTCTAATGAAGGATTCATCAAGAGATTCTGACTTTGGGGCGTGTTATCCTTCTCCAGGCTATTACCGGGTGAGGATCGAGTGGTTATCTTTATCATTCTCACAGAAAGAGGGATGAAGTATTTTGAGAAGAAAATAGAGAGAGAGAAAGAGTAATACCTGAATAAACTCTAGAATGGAGATATATGAGAGCCTCTGATCTTTAAAGGAATTTGGGAGTTATCTCTAAGCCTATAAATAGCGATGATGGTTGTAGCCATTCCAATCGCTTATGTCAGACATCATAACGGCTAGTTGCATGCTATAACGGCTAGTCTGAATTCAATGGCAATATGATAGCTCTGAATCCTTATCACAACTGCCATATTGGGGGCAATTGTTAGGACATGGGTTTTAATAACTGTGAATCATATATCCTGAAGTGTTGCCTCGATCAGTTATCCTTAGCAGATGATGCAGGGACTCAAAGGAGGATCAAGGATCTTTATCATTACTTGTGATTTATAACAACTGTTCTCGATGTTTTCTAATGATCATGTGCAGGTTACTAACGGATGGACTGAGTCTCAGCTGGAATCTCGGGCATAATTCGTTCAAGATGTTGCACGTGCTACTTCCACAAACGGTCATGGGGTCTTGAACGTGGTCTTTCAAGAATTTCGGACCTAGTTGTTAGGTTTATTCAAAAGGGGTTGATCAAGTGTTAGTTTATACAATTACAATTACGATTGCACACACACACATACTCTCGCATACATTGCAAACCAGAGCTCTCACAACACACTTAGCATTCAATTGTACCACACTTGATGTCACACCCCGACCACGTATATCATACAAGACGTGGCGGAAAACGTCGGGGAGTGTTGTAACAGAATTAATTGTTTCATAACCATGGCATACAAAGTTGTATTTATTTATCAACATAAGTGTTACATTGTTTCAAACAGAAATTAAAGAGTTTAGTACATAATTAAACATCGTCTAACTTCATTTTAAGTTTCTAAGGCACAGGTCCGCCCTAGTGTCATGATCGTCATCCTACGGGAAAGCACCTGAAAACACATGTGAAAGTAGGTACGTCAGCATAAAAATGCCTGTGAGATACATAGGTTTTGTGAAAATAGAATTCATGACTTAAGTTTAAGAAAATGTTTAGTCATGAACCTTGTAATTTGATTTGTTTTGTAAATCGCTTGAAAAACAATAAGTCCAGATGATATGTATAGATAAGTGAATAATGTATGGTTAAATGAATAACCATGCAAAATGAGTTGTATAAAATAAACTGTATTGTAAACCAAAGTCTTGTAAAAACATGTCACTTGTGTAAAATGTATAAGTCCAAAATGAATGATTTAAATAACGCTATGATATGTAATATAATACAATCACTTATGTATAGGAAGTACCAGCGGCGTATCCACCATGATTGTATCATATTACTCACATCTCGTTACTTAAGTCACTTAAACCAACCAACAAAGTATAATGTCTATGTTTAAACCAATAGTCAATAGTCCTTGTATAAACCATGTCAAATATTGATAGTCCAAAAGTAGTCAAGTAATGTGTAACAAATGTTATGTATGGTAAGTAAAATAAGACTACTTAAACCATATGTAAAATGTACAAAACAAAGTATTTTGAATATATCAAAAAGTTATGTTTTGCAAAGTGATGCATGATACACTGATACAAACATTTATGTGGTAAGTTAACGCATACATTCAAGCCTTGAGACAGTCAGATAACCCTTTCAGTCAAGGTTATCAAAAGAATTGTATTCGGATTCAGTCATTCCTTACATCCAAACAAACCCGGGATGTCAGGAATGGGATTTGTCAAGTCCTATGGTACCACTACTTACTACCGAGCGGCGTAGCAAATGTTAATGAACGTAATAAAGACCCGTTTGTGCAAACCAAATGTCATAGAAGTTGTATACATGTCATATGAAAACAATGTACTAAGTATGCTAAGTTAACATACAAAGTAGAAAAGTCTTGTAAATCAATGTGCTAGCATGCTATCAGTCAACATACATAGCAGAAATGTAATGTAAAACAATGTACTAAGTATGCACACAATGGACATACATAGCATGAAATGTAATGAAATCATGTACTATAATGTACTAACAAACATAGCAGGTATATGATGTGAAAACAGGAAAGCACGAAAGTAACAAGTAGGCACATGTGTTTCACCCCAAAACGTTTGAAAAACAGTAAAAGAGGGGTCTATGTACTCACTTGATATTGCTCAGATGTCTTAAGATAATCACCAAGTAATGCTAGAGATCTCGGAATCAAACGGCACCTAATATAGGTAACTATGTTAATAACCGGACCTTAATCGGATGATTGGATAGAATGAGGTTTCGTAAACCAAACGAGTGTAGAGACTCGTGTCATTTGGTTTAACAAAGCCTACATACTAAATGAAACCTAACATAATTGTTTACGACCCATTACAACCCGTTTAGGAAGCTTATGCTACTTTAACGCGTCGTGCGCGTGAAACGCATTCGGACCGCCTAACTAGTCCTATGACAAGTGTTATATGCCTAAACGTGTTACATAATCAGTTATGTGACAAAAGTTTAAGTTACATATGCTTAATTACCAATTCTACATGAAAAGGGTATTCTGGTAATTTACCTAAGGCATATAAACTACCTATCATACAACTACTTAAACGATGTGACCATAAGGTATAACCTCGGAAGGTTATTCCCTACACTATGGTCACCTAATGTATTTGGTCGGATCCTAATGATCGACCAAACTGGGTCGGGTTCGAGGTATAAGCGATTTATTAGATCGCTTACCCTACGACCCTAAACAACGTGGTAATCAGTAGGCATAGTCCCAAGGGACTATGACCATCGTGATTACAATCACGTTGCGAAGTTCAAACGAACTTCGCATTGACCATTACTGGTCAACGCTGAAAGTCAAACAAAGTTTGACTTTCTGACTCGAAAAGCAGTAAAAATAAGGAAAAGAACGAAAGAATACTTACGAAGGATCCCCGAATGCTAAACTCGATTCAAAAATCTCAGGTATGAAACAAATGTTTCAACTTAGAGTTTCTCAAATCAAATTTCTAGTGATTATGAAGCATGGGGGGTGGGGTATTTATAGTATTCGGTCCACCGTTAAGATCGTTTCATGGAAAACGTGCCTTAATCGTAACCGTACAAGTGTTGGCAAGTTGTGGTGCCTAAAAATGGTCCTTATCATCTGACTAAGCAATTTAGAATGTGTGGGTGAGGATCAAACAGCTGCAATCTGCTGTTAAATTCATTTAATCTGGTCAGATAGTGGGAAGCGGCCCGCTTCAGGATCAGGCAAACACAATGCGGGCCGCCTGGCCCTTCTGATCAGCAAACATGTTTGAAAAATGACAGTTTCAGTCCCTGCACGTGTTTAAGGCCATTTCTGACACTTCTAAGGCCCGTAAAGCCAAATTTAAGGCCCTAAAATGTTGCCTAAACATTGTGGACTTGAAACATGTTCAAAAATATGTCTGATGTCAGTTCGTTTGGTCGTACGAACGCGATGTTCGCTTAATTACGACGGAATGCGCATAAGCGCGAAAAACGATCCAAATGACGCGACTAATGGATTTTTCTTATGGCGAACACTAAAATATAATATAGTCATGCTTACATAAATTTTTGGATGTCCGGATGTATTCAGAACGTAAGTTATGCGCGAAAATGCAAACTTGTGCACTTTTTGACACTTTTAGTCCCTGAATGACCCAAAAGTTTATTTTAGCACACCGAACCCCTCAAAGCCTATTTCTAAGCTATGTAAAGGATATATTTAGGGTGTGTTTAACTTATGGTCATGTTCTGGAATGTTCGTTACAGTTCAAATTGACATACTTTCGCAATTTGTCAAGTTTAGTCCCTGTAAGCGAATTAACTTGTTTTTGCCATACCAATGCCTTCAAAACTTATTTCTAAGTTATTTAAAGGTTATTTATGGTATGTTGAGTATATGTTGCTGTTCTGGAGTATTTCTCGCATTAAACTGAGTACGTTTACGCACTAGTTTGCGTATAACTCTCCAGAAAGCGATGTAGAGTTTGAAATTGAACAAAAGTCAAAACATGAAAAATGTAAAACATAACAAAACAAACATTGGGATCAAATAACATTGTTTTATTGATAATAGAACTGTTCATAATGGTTACAAGCACAGTTGTTACACTTGATCAACATCCGAAGTTGTAATCGTTTTTATTGTGCAATATAGTTAATAGTGATAGTTTTCACTATCTGAGGTTTTTATGCCGACAATCTACTAGTGATCAAGGGCTTTTCCTCATATAAATCTTCGTGTTGTTTTACATCGTTCATCTAGCATTTGTTTTATCATTATTCATCACCTAAGCACTCTACCTAACTCTATAAATTTGGTTACATTATCCTTAATAAGATTTTTGACCAAAACAAAAAGTATGTAATCCCATATGATTTAACACAAAAAAAGCCTGGATATCAGTTTTTGCAGAAGAATTAAACACATAAATGATTAAAAACACCAAAGAAACCCACTCTAGTCCATGAGGCTTGGAACCCTAGTGTGGTTAAATCACATATATAGTAAATGGCTATCCTGTGTAATTATAATTGCGGATAAATTTAAATACAACGCCAATACATGAAAACCCTAATTAATATTAATCATTGACCCCCAAACTTATAGAAACATTTGCAAACAATCCTAACTTGTTTTTTCAATTTTTATCGATGGTCTCATTTGATCTAACACCTACCTTATCAAACATATATATACAGGAAAATATTAATTACCCTTTTGCTTCTCACACAATCCTAACACTACATATATGTATTGAAAATCGTAAATTTTGTATTATATTTGTAGGGTATAAAAAATCCAAAACCTTTAGTGTTAATTCATATTAACTAGTGGACTAAAACTCTATGATGTTTCTCATGAAATTAAAAAACCAAAAGGAAAAGAGTGGTTGTACGTGGAGCAATCTATACTTTCTATAAAAGGGGAAATGAGCATTACAACACAATGCTGACGTGGCAATCAGATAGGTTGTCTAACAATGCTTATCTGATGTCATTATTGCATAATAAATATTAATATTTTTTATTTTCTAATTAATATTTAATCTATTTAAAATACAAAAAATAAATCAGCAGAGGTTCATTGCTGGCAAATTCAAATTCAAAATGCATGGGAATATGTAATTTGCAATTAATGCATGTCACTCACTCACTCCTTATCAGTTATCTGCTGATTTATTCAATCTTCTTATATAAGCTTTTTCCTCTCATTTCCCTCATCATATTTCATCACACTCTCATCTTCTCTGATTTTTGAATTTGAAATTTGAATTTGATTCTGAATTCCGAATTATAACCATGTCAAGACCAGTTGAGAACAACAATCTGAGTTTTGTTGATGATTTGAATTTTGCAAAAGACATGTGGAACAAGAAGGCGCGAATCATCCAAAAATGGAATCAAGGTTTTAAGATGGATCTAATCTTGATTGATGAGAAGGTAACGTGTATTTGTATTTTCCGTTAGTGTATAACATGATTCCATGGATATATATGTCTGATTTCCTATTTCTAGGGTTTATAGGTTTGTATCATAAAAAAAATCAGATTGTTCAAATGTTCTTGAGCTTTGTACGGTAGGCTATAGAGGATGTATATGTTTGATTTTTTCTTTCTATCAGGGTTTGTAGGTTTGTATGCTAAAAAAATTGTTTAAATGTTCTCCAGGGTGTTCAGATTCAAGTTGGTATTAAGAGTCATTTGATACCAGTTTTCGACGGACAACTTCAAGAGGATGATGTTGTTATTCTCTCCAAATCTGGTGTCGGTGAAAATAAGGACCAATACGAAGTTGTGGCACATAAATACAAAATCAACTTTTATCGATGTACAACTGTTACATGTGTGAGAGATTGGCAAGGTGTTGAATATGGTTTCAACTTCATTCCTTTTAAAGATATTCTTCAAGGAGAGGCAACAAAATCTTTAAGTGTTGGTACTGTATATTTTTGTAATCATGTTTTCTCTATATCAAATTAGAAATTTTTACTTTCTTTGTTGTATAATGTGATCATATAGATGTTGCTGGATCTATGGTTTGGTGCAGAGCTCTTGAATTCTTTGGACGACCTCCTAAATAAACTAAGAGGATGAATTTCGATATTCAAGACTTGGAGTAAGTGGTCATGTACATGTTCAGTCATGTACAAATGATTGTTTGTATTTAACATGTAATGATGGTAATAAATGAGATCAGGATTGTTTGTATTTAATGTGGAATCATGGTAATAAATGAGATCAATAATATTTGAATCTAATGTGGAATCATGGTAATAAATCAGATCAACAATTTATTCTTCAAGTGAATATGTTAGTTAATGTGTAGCTCATTTACTACTGTAATAAATGGTCATAAATTACCTTTGATTTTATGTTGTTATTCATTCAATTTAGATTTGATTATATAGATTGTAAAAAATGATCATAAATTAGTTTTGAGTTTATGTTGTTAATTTCTTTTTGTATGAGGTATACATACAAATATTGTTTTCATGTAGGGGTACGGTTTTGTGATGTGCTGTGTGGAATGATTATGCTCTGCAGCTTAACGACTTCATTTCTAAAAACGTAACTAATGAGCATGTGATGGTTGTTATACAGCATGGAAGGGTAATTTTTGTTAGTTTCTGCAAATCATAACTATACACTTCATTTCTGCCAATATAATAACAGGTTGACTAAATATTTGTATACTTTTGCATGTAGACCAATTTACAGTTCAAAGTGATAAGTTTGCAACTCAACTGTTTCTGAATGAAGAAATCGATGAAGTTAATCAGCTAAGGAGGAGGTAATTTGTCAACATAATATGCACTGTATTTATTTTTGAAGTCAAATAGTTTGTTTCATGTAATTGTATACTAATTCTAATCATTTGTGGCATGGAATAGTCTTATGCTAAAACAAGGACATGCAAGTGGTTCTACTTCTCAAACAATACTTTCGTCTCAGACTGTTTATCCATTGCATAAAGAATTCATAACAGATAATGTAAAGAAACATGTTGATAAGATTAGCGAGATAGAAAAGGTTTCACAGCTTTTTATATAGTTTGGTTATTTGTTTTGTTTATCACCTACATGTTTGTGAAAAGTAGATTAAACGTGGATATATTGTTTTTACAGGAAATGTCTTGTGTTGTAGTTTCCATGATAAAGATTGTGCAAGAAGAGTATGGTTGGTTTTATGTTGCCTATCGTAAGTGTTTCAAGAAGGTCATACCTAAAACCGAATATTTACAGAATGCTGAAAATGTTTCTGAAGAAATTCTTCAAATGCCTGCCACTGCTTTGGTTTGTCCCAAATGTGGTAGTGAATGTACATCCATCACCATAAAGTAAGCAATGATGATTATTTAACATATTATTTATATAAATAACAGTTTAAGACTGGTATTTCAATATAATTTGGGAGTTTATTTAGGCATTTATATATATTTCAGGTTCAAGCTGCAAGTCCGGGTGCAAGATGAGACTGGTATTGTATCTTTTGTTATGTTTGATAGAGATGTTAAGAAGATTGTTGGATTAGCTACATGTGATATAAGAGAAAGGCAAATGAAGGCGAATGATACTGAATATTTCCCGCATGAAATATCTCGATTGGTTGATAAGAAGTTGGCTTTTAAGGTTGATGTTTCTGGATTCAATCTTAAAAATGACTATCATGTTTATACTGTGCAAAAAACATGCGATGATCTAGTAATAATTGCTCAGTTGGTTGCGGGAGATGATAACAGTGATGAGAATGTCGTTGAGGTAGTATATAAAATTACTTTGTTCAATTTATTTATTTTTGTTTTGAGGTTCGAAAACTGGATTCTTCACTTTTTTATATAATATCGTATTTACGTGCTTTTAGGTTACTCAAGAAGTAACTGAAATCAAAGATGTTAACCTTTCAGAATGTTCCCAGGTGTTTGCTGAACGAACTTCAATGGTGAGTAGGTATTTTTGACAATACGTTTAATATTTTTTTAGAGTTCATTATTTTATTTAAATATTAATTAGTTGTTTTGTGATTTGTTGCAAGGATGTTGTCTCTGTTACGGCCGACTCTTCCGTCGTTGAAACTGAAAAGGATTCTGGTACAAGTCCGAATGGAAAACGAACAGTTTAAGATGTTGATGTTGTAAATGTTGGTTAGCTATCCTCTAACATGAGAAGAACCCGGAAGAAGCCATCTAAGCTTAACAGTTAGAAACTTATCAAAAACATGTGTTACGAGAGTTAAGTAGAAACCACTAATTTTGAAAACTCCTTGTGGTTTTATTTATGTTTGTTAACTGTTGTTTTAACCTTCTGTGGTGAAAAGTTTGGTATGTAATGCCTACAATTTAAAACATCTAAATTTGACCTCTTTTTGTTATAATTATTGTTGATATTCATGTATTGCACAAGTAGTAGGTTTATATATTATTGTTAGTGAATGAATGTAAATTTAATGAATTGGTTAGTGTGAAAACTGTTAGAATCTGAGTTACATTAACATCTGCTAGAGCCTAAGGACTGTTACAAACTCCTAACATCTACTATGGCCTAAGCACTTTAACATTAATAATACAAGTAAACTCTGTTGATCGTCATCTGTTAAAGATCCTCTGTTGAACTTTATCATCTGTTGATCCACAGCAGACCTTAGCTTCATCATACTTTAATCTTTTTAGCATAGGATGATCAGACCTTTGCTTCAACAGACTTTGTCTTCATCAGCAGAGGTTCTCTTTACAGACCTTTGCTTCAGCAGAGTTTATCTTCATCAGCAGAGGTTCTTTGCTTCAACAGACTTTGTTTCAACAGACTTTGTCTTCAACAGAACTTTAGGTTTGGCAGACTTTAGCGAAACAGATGTTCAGTCTATGCCTTTGGGAGGAGCAGATCTTCAAAGCAATGTTATTTGTAATCATAGGTTGTAGAGTATTTTGTTAATTTTAATTCTTAGATCTCTTTCCTTTGAGCGACCAGAAAACATGATGCAGCACATACCTTAGAAAACATGCTCTGAGCATTTATCTCATCGGTTGTGTTGTAGCATCTTTTAATAATAAGAAAATATAATTCAAGTGAGCTTTTGACAATTATCGGCCATAAATTCTTTGCACCTTCATAATATTTCCAGTTTTCGAACTGTTGGAATGGAAGCTTTTACCGTTTTGTACAATTCTAAATGTTGATCACCAACATGTTGTGATATATATCGTGAAGAGCCGATTAAAACATAATGAATGTATACCAAAAAGTTAAAGTTAATATAACTATCAAGATAACCATACATGATCATAATTTAAATAGTCAGACATGTATGTATCCATATTTTTCGGTTTCTAGTTTAACGAGTATAGTTTAATCAAGGGAGATTTCTATTACTTTCTGTAAATTATAAGTACATATTAAACAATTAGAGCACTTCATTCCTGACATGTTAGTATGAGTGTCTAAATATAACTACTAAGATAAGCATATATGATTAAAACCTACTTAATGTACAACAAAAAGTTCAAGTTAATATAACTACCTAGATAAGCATACATGTTCATAGGTTTAATGACCATCATTTACACAAAAGATTCCTAAAAGTTGGACCTACTAATACCAACTACAAAATACCCATATACTAATGTTTAGATACAAAACATATAAGGCTAAATCCACCAAGTTTGGAAAATATATAAGTTGAATACACCACACAACTTCATCCAATAGGAGACAGTACCAACAACCACAACTATTTGTAGACTTTCTTCAACATCAGCTTGGCTTTATCCGAAGAGTAAACAAACTTGCATTTCATATTTTTTGTAGATATGATTGGGCTTAGTGAACTTCTTGACCCATTCACAAGCAACGTATCTAAACCCCTTGCCATGCTTCTCCGCTCGAAAGTTAATAACGGTATCAACTCCATTCAGATTTTGAACTGTCATCTTCAATGACATATCAACTTGGGCCATCAACACCACTTTCGCATTAAGACGCTTAAAATAAATATAACATACCAATGATCAATAACAAATAAATAAATAATGTATTTAAGAAAAGTAACAAATTTTAAATTGTAACAAACATATAACAATGAAAAAATGAGGCATAAAATAATAAGAGAACGTAAGTTACAAATCGCTGTTGGCAGTCCCATACAAAAGATATGGGATGATAATCAGGATCAGCTTCATAATTATTGACAGCAGCATCAAAATCTTCATCATCGCCATCATCGGATGAGTCATCGTCA
The DNA here is from genome assembly GCA_030545235.1 of Helianthus tuberosus. NCBI lineage: Eukaryota > Viridiplantae > Streptophyta > Magnoliopsida > Asterales > Asteraceae > Helianthus > Helianthus tuberosus. The sequence continues at coordinate 46,800,358 of CM060427.1, read as the reverse complement.
ACAACATAATCACTATCAAAATCTTCATCATTGGATCCCTCAACATCTGACCGATCATCCATATCTTCAGCAATTTGAGCAAGTTGTAATTTGTGTGAGGAAGTATCACCTTTCAGCTTATCATCAGCTTTAGGCACAACAATCTCACATCCATTCAAGTTAAAGACAATAAGCTGAAAGGTGTAATCCGATATGTATCTTAAAATGACTAGAACTCCTATATGCAGACCCACGTAGCGTACAATCTTGTCCCATCCATCAAATGATAAAGTAACAATTGCGAAGAGGATCCGGGTGAATTAGTACATCAAAAGAGTCCCATTGATTCACATAAACCTTAACTAACTTTTTTAAGTTTACCAACTACAATACTGACTTTAACTAACTCCTTGGGTATTAGCTGAACAAAAAGATATAAACTTTATTATGAAATTAACAAAGGTACAATAAATTTTGAAGTATATCATTAATTAGTAATATAACATTTAAAGTATTGGATTAAAATAGGAAACTTACCAATATGTCCTTAGAAGCATCAGAAAAACTATGGGAGAATGAATCCATACATCCAAACTTCCTCTCTAATGATATTGATGTAAACATAGAAATCATTGGTAGTTTTGTTGGATAACCATGAACTTTGACAAAAGGTGTCAGCAGATACGCATATATAGTGTAGTTTTTTTAAATACCAATAGACATCCTTCTGATAATGAAAGGTCAGAGACAACTAGGGACCATTCGTCCTTTAGAGCAAAACTTCTATTGTGTTTAGAGAATCCGATCTCCTAACTCGTACCGTTTACACATTCCATTGTGTTTAAATTTTCCTATTTTTGTTATCTATTGTATATAAACATATACAAATATATTTTATTGCACAATAAGTATAACAAGGTTTTTTAAAATTTTTTTGTAGCCTCAAGATTATTATGTAAAAATAGTTGTAGATGTTAACAATCCTCAAGTTCAGTCTAAAGATTTTTCTATTCATGACACTCCTACCTCTCCAACTGTTGTATATAATGTAAGCGTTTATTAGTTTTACACTTCCCATTTTATTATTGTCTCTATATGTTGACATTCTTCTGTATGATTGAGTCTTAAACTTCAAAGCTGACTTGAGAACATAGTTTGTGTTGATAAAGAAACTTAGAAAATTTCAAGAATTCAGAGTTGTTATAGTCTAAATTAAATTACTTAGGTTGAAAAGATGCACAATCTTCGTGGAAAGACCATTGCACAAGGTAAACAAGTCGTTCATAGACCGTCTAAAGTTCAAAAGCTTGATTTAGTAACATCCACTCCAAAGGCAGTCTTACACTTCACGAAACAAGCTGAACACAGGCTTATAAGTTTTTGCAGTCCTTAGTTTGTTCATTATTTCAACATTTTCAGTTATATATCAATATTTTATAAAATTCATTATTCAATTTTCTGCTTTTTAGCGTTTGACATCAGATGTAGCATCTGCCTTGGATCTGCGTACTGATAATCTTAAGCCTGTCATTATTCAAAACCTGAAAGGTGAAGTACAAGAGCTATTGACAAGATCCGAAAAACATGATACTGGATTCAGGTACGGATTTATTGAATGGCCTGCTTAACTGAGATCTTGCAATATTGTTTTTGGTGATGAACTTTCGTTTGAGTTTCACAACTCTACTAAGTTGCTGAAGATCACAAAGTTGTGCATACTGTGAAAAAGAAAAGGCCCTCTTCTTGAGTGTTGCTTTGGTTGGAGGTTTACAAACAATGTTTGATATGATAGTTTTTTTGTGGTTGTACATTTGGTTCCTCAGTGATAGTAATTTAGCTTCTTAGACTTTTTTTGTATGTAGTTATGTCTATAAATATGTTACATTGTCAATGGGTAGCTACTCCTTTTTTTGGATAGGACAACGGAAATAGTCCTATGTAAGTGATATATTAACTGATGATCTATGTTTATAGTTGCCTATTGTCTATAATAGATAACAAGTTTTGGTACCATCTCATTTTGGTTTGACATGCTATTTCCATGGCTTTATAATCCATTTTTAATTAAACTTAAAAAATGTATAACCATTCGTCATTTAATAAAATGTGGTATGAATGGTTTTCTAAAAACAACCTATGTTTGCACATACTTTCAAGTAGATATCACTACTTAAAATAGTAGTTCTCGTTTTTTACGATAAAAGGTAGTGACTACTTTTGATTATTTGTTTAGGTTGATTATTTCTTTAGTTGTAAATCAGAGTTCAAATGCATCAACACGCAAGATTTGTGAGAATAACTTATGACTAATTTAATATTAAACAAACGAAAAACTAAACTAAAAATTACAATATCTATAATTTCTATTAAAATGTGGTGTACATGAATTTCTAAAAACCATCCGTGTTTGCATACAAATATCATTACTAGTATCTATATAATATGTGTTTGACAAATGATTGTTGGTCCCATCAAACTTTAAATATTTTCAAAATAACAGAAGGCAGCATGTAATTTTAAAAAAATATGTCATTGATAGAAATATAAAATATGTAGTTTTTACAGTTTTCTCATACAACTTTAAATGTATATATTTTTTATCTGTTATATGAATCTTATAGACACAGAGGAACCATCAATAGTCAAATTACATTTTAAATATTTTTCTTTTGTTAAAATTGGTCTCTAAAAAACTATGAAACTAATTACCGATGGATAAAATCCATAGATTTTGCATATGTGATGGTCTTAGTAGTGTGAACATGAAACAAACCTATAAATCGTGTTTCACGCATGACCCAAAACCCGACATATTTAATAGAGGGTTTACATGAATATGACACGTTTAATTTGAAAAATAAGCATTTTAATTTTTTCCCAAATTAACAATAAAAATTATAATGTTAATACTAATTTTATTTTTGAAGCAATTATGTTTGAAGTATAACAACTTAGTTTTAATGTATGGCATTTGAATACTAAAATTGTTTATTTATTACTTAAAAAAGTTGAAACAAAAAATTAATAACAACCAATAAACCTCTCAGTTTGTCAAGATATTTATATGTCTAGTTTAAAACGTGTTTATGTGCTCGATTAGAATTTGGTCCCAACCCATTTATACAAAACCAAAACTTGTGAATCAAGTGAATTATCTACTAAGATTGTGTGGTGTAAAAATTTCAAAACTCCAAGTGTGTGTATGATATGTTTATGGTTATTGCTACCACAGAAGTCATATCAAATAACGCTAGTCCATTCCAATTGTATCTGTATTCTAATATAATAAAATGTTAAAAAGAGAATTGTAAAATTTAGATATTTGTATGCAAGAAGCATTCAACTTAAAAAAAATATAACGGTCAAGGATAAAAATGTAAAACAATTTGGGGTTTTGTTTTCGGTTGTTATCAGAATGATTTGGTATTTGGTATTGGAAAATTGGTATTTAATAAACCAACCTTTAACCAGTTGGTAAATAATAATCCAATCTATAGAAGTGGTATATAATAATCCTACCTATCAACATGTTGGTACTCAATGAACTTCCGTTACTTTTTTTTAACTGAAGTTAGTTTTTAAGTTTTATTTATTACACAAACAGTCCCTGTAGTTGTAATTTGCTAGTTTTATAACTATTTTATAAAACAAACAGTCACTCTCTAAATTCTAAAACCCTAACCTTATCCCCCAAACAAGCACATCCGGTCTGCTCTCTCTCTTACTTCACCGGTCGCCGGAGGTGGGTTGCCGGTGGCACTCCGGTGACTGATATCCAGCCACGTCACACACAACCACCTTTTCTCCCTCTTGTACCATTTATTATATACACACACATATGAAACCGATAGAGGGAGAGACGACGAGGAATGAGAGAGGAAGAACAAATAGGAGAGAGAGAGCGGCGGAGATAGGTGACGGAGAGAGAGTGATCCGCGAAGGAGTGACGACGGCGCCGCCGTCTACGGCGGCGGGGTGTCTCGACAGCGACTAACGGCGAACGGCTGAACCATGGCGGTCAGCGGAAACAGTTATTGTTGTTGATTTTGGTGGTGGAGCGGCAGGAGGGAGACGGAGCCGGCGCAGTTCCGGTAAGAATCTCCTGCGACGGCATATGTAACTCGAGCTTCAGTTTCTTTTTCTTGTGTCGGGTTTAGATTTTTATACAGAGGGGTTGCTGTTGATTTGAGTTTGCAAGAAAACAAGTATGTTTTTGGTTCGGGTTTTCATGGATCGGGTAGTCTCGGGTCAGATTTCGTGTTCGGTTCAGATTTGGGTTCAGGTTTCGTGGAACGGTTCGGTTCGGGTCATGTTACGGGTCAGATTTTGTTCCGGAACGGTTCGGGTCAACGGTCAAACGCGGTCAGATTCGGTCAAACCGGGTCAAACCCGGTCAATTCAGCCGACTCGGTCAAACCGAGTCACCCGGTCAACTCAGCCGACTCGGTCAAACCGAGTCAATAGGTGTAAAATGGATAAGGTTGAGGTTTTTTTTGTTTTATAAAATAGTTAAAACTAGTAAATTACAACTACAGGGACTGTTTGTGTAATAAATAAAACTTAAAAACTAACTTCAGTTAAAAAAAAGTAACGGAAGTTCATTGAGTACCAACATGTTGATAGGTAGGATTAGTATATACCAATTCTATAGGTTGGATTATTATTTACCAACTGGTTAAAGGTTGGTTTATTAAATACTAATTTTTGGTATTCTCTAATGACTATTAGTGTGTTCATAGAGTAAATTGTTATTTTAGTCCCTGATATTCGACCTAAAATTCCACTTTAGTCTAAATATATTTTTTTCTCTTATGGGTCCTTGCGTTTGCTATTTTTGGTCATTTTAGTCCAAACCCTAACTCCGTCTAAAAGACTTAGTTAAATCAAGGATATTTTGGTCACTTTGCATATTTGTTTATTTATTTTTATTCTTTAATAAAAATCCCTTTAATTAAATTAAAAAAAAACATAAAGCAAAATATAAACAATATTATAATTATAAATTATAAAAACAACAGTTAGATGAATTAAGAATATGTCAACAAACTAATGCTATAAACTCAGTAATCCTACTTTTAACAGCACCAAATAATCTACATCAATTCATAAAAAAATAACAAAAATGAACAATTCCCAAACTCTAATCATTAAGTGTGTATATATCAAAGTTGATTAACCAACCCCCTTTCCAAGGAGGTGATGGTATGCGCAAGGAGGTGATAGTGTGGTGGAGGTGGATGTGATGGTGGAGGTGTAAATGTGGAGGTGGAGTTAGTGGTGGTGTGATGGTGTGGTGGGTGGAGCTGATGGTGTCGTGGAGGTGATGGTGGTGGTTGTTTTAGAGTTAGATAGATAAAAGGGTGGTTGTGAATAATTATTTAGATTTGAATTCTAATTTTATATATAAAACCCAAAAGAAGATTAAAATAATACACAAAAATTTTATAATGCCCCTAACTTAACATTAAAAATGGTCTAGGTTAGTGAAATGGACTAAAATAACCAAAAAAATTAAAGAAATGGACTAAAATAACCAAAAAAATAAAATGTCAGGGAACCAAAGAAGAGATATTTTTTTTGGACTAAAGTGACATTTTAAGCTAAATCGAATAAACTAAAATGACAATTTACTCTACATACTAAATAATATGTATAGACATAGTGAAGATCATAAGAGAACCATAGTTTATTTAGAATCAAGAGAACTAATTTGCACATTTGATTCAATCAAACAATAGTTGATATGATCAATGGCAATTAGATAATTAAATGAAAATATAAAGAGATTAATTAAGTGGATTAAGGGCAAATCTAGTAGACTAAAAATATAGATTTTAGAAACCACCATTAAAATTACTATATTCACTCTTGTCTCCCCTCTCTTCTAAATTTGATATAAAAACTTTTTTTCTTAATTATTTTTTATCATTATCAATGACACCCTATTGAGAGATGAAAATTATTTTTATATCTAGTTGATATGTACTATGATTGTGTGGTGTAAAAATTTCAAAACTCCAAGTGTGTTTATATCTAGTTGATATGTTTAGGGTTATTGCTACCACAGAAGTCATATCTAGTCCATTCCAATTGTATCTGTCTTCTAATATAATAAAATGTTAAAAAGATAATTGTAAAATTTAGATATTTGTATGCAAGAAGCATTCAACTTAAAAAAATGTAACGGTCAAGGATAAAAATGTAAAACAATTTGGGTTTTTTTCGATTGTTATCAGAATGATTTGGTATTTTGTATTCTCTAATGACTCAGTGTGTTCATATATATAATAGAGTAAATTGTTATTTTAGTCCCTGATATTCGACCTAAAATTCCACTTTAGTCCAAATAATTTTTTTCTCTTATGGGTCCTTACGTTTGCTAATTTTTGTCATTTTAGTCCAAACCCTAACTCCGTCTAAAAGACTTAGTTAAATCTAAGGATATTTTGGTCACCTTGCATATTTGTTTCATTTTTTTAATAAAAATCCCTTTAATTAAATTAAAAAAAAACATAAAGCAAAATATAAACAATATTATAATTATAAATTATAAAAACAACAGTTAGATGAATTAAGAATATGTCAACAAACTAATGCTATAAACTCAGTAATCCTACTTTTAACAGCACCAAATAATCTACATCAATTCATAAAAAATAACAAAAATGAACAATTCCCAAACTCTAATCACTAAGTGTGTATATATCAAAGTTGATTAACCAATAATAGAATTACCACCTTTCCAATAAACCCATCTGAATTCACCCATAAACTAGAACAAAAACATAGAATATATTGCATATCAAATCAACAAAAACCAGAAAACCCAGTTCAACAATGAACAGGGGCGGACCTAAAGTGATAGAAAGGGTAACCTCCGTTGCCCCTTAACGCTCCGCCGGTAGTGTAAATTTTGGAAAAATTTGACGTTTTTTCAATTTCGTTACACATTTTTATTGAAACGTTACCCCTATGCGAATTTTCTAAATACGCCACTGGCAGTGGTGAAGGTATGCGCAAGGAGGTGATGGTGTGGTGGAGGTGTAAATGTGGAGGTGGAGGTGGAGGTGGAGTTAGCGGTGGTAGTGATGGTGTGGTGGGTGGAGCTGATAGTGGTGGTTGTTTTAGGGATAGATAGATAAAAGGGTGGTTGTGGATAATTATTTAGATTTTAATTCTAATCTTATATATAAAAACTAAAAAAAGATTAAAATAATACACAAAAATTCTATAATGCCCCTGACTTAACATTAAAAATGGTCCAGGTTAGTGAAATGGACTAAAATAACCAAAAAAAAATAAAATGTCACGAAACCAGAGGAGAGAATTTTTTTTCGACTAAAGTAACATTTTAAGCTAAATCGCAAAGACTAAAATGACAATTTACTCTACATACTACATAATATGTATACACATAGTAAAGATCATAAGAGAACCATAGTTTATTTAGAATCAAGAGAACTAATTTGCACCATTGATTCAATCAAACAATAGTTGATATGATCAATGGCAATTAGATAATTAAATGAAAATATAAAGAGATTAATTCAATCAAACAATAGTTGATATGATCAATGGCAATTAGATAATTAAATGAAGAAATAATGGATTTTAATAATCCTAAGGCTATGAGGTGTGGATGGAGCCCCATGGGGCTTTATCATGCCACCTAGGCTCCATGTCATCGCCATGTCAGCTTGAGGGCTTTATCATGCCCCCCCTTTAATTTGGAGGGTGTGGATGGAGCCCCGTCTCATGATTACCTAATTATTTTTTTAATTTCATTAAAAAAATAAAAACACTAGATAATTGCATTTAAAAAATAAAAACACTACATAATTTCATTAAAAAAATAAAAACACTAGATAATTTCATTTAAAAAAATAAAAACACTACATAATTTCATTAAAAAAAAAACACTACATAATTTCATTTAAAAAATAAAAACACTACTTCCGTCGTCTGTGTCGAGTCCTCCTTGTTCACGATAAAACCATAGGTGCTCTGTCAGATCGGCTCGAAGGTTTTGGTGTGTGTGCCTAGCACGTATCTTTGCTCGGATATCTTCTTTCTCAGCGTATGTTAGTATTGGGTTCGTCGGTTGGATACTTTCATCATAGCTTTCTCCACAAAATGCTCTACCCGAGTCCTCCAATATCATGTTATGCAAAATGATACATGTATACATAACGTTTCTCATTTTACTTTTTTCAAGTATCCTCGACGGCTGCGTGATGATAGACCATCTTTTCTTTAACACACCGAAAGCCCGCTCGATATATTTTCTTGCTGACTCTTGTTTTTTCTTGAAATACAATCTTTTTTCGTCATCTGGACACGAAAGACTTTTTACCAACGTCGCCCACTCGGGATAAATACCGTCTGTGAGATAGTAGCCATACTTATACTGCACGTCGTTTGCATAGAATGAAGTATCTGGTGCAACACCGTCTATGACATCGTCGAATAGATTCGAGGTCATTAAAACTGCAATGTCATTGTTCGTACCAGCCATGCCAAAGTACGGATGCCAAATCCATAAATCTTGAGAAGCGACCGCTTGTAATATTAGGGTAGGACCATCGTGGTCACCACGATGTTGTTGCCCTTTCCAAGCGGTTGGGCATGCCGCCCATTCCCAGTGCATGCAATCAAGACTTCCCAATATTCCAGGAAACCCATGTAAGCGCTGATGGGCCTCGTATAGAATTGGAACGTCGGCTGCGGTTGGCATCCTCAAATATCGTCTCCCGTACAGAGAGATTACACCTAATAAATTATTGCTAATTAAAAAATAATAAAGGCGTAAAAAAAATAATAAATACTAGTGTTAATAAAAATTACATTCACAAAAATTTTCAAGAGACTCACGACACATTCTTGACGACATCCTTAAATACTCATCCCACGCATCACTCGATGTGCCGTAGGCTAGTTGCCTAATTGCTGCTGTACACTTTTGTAGTCCAGAGAAACCAACTTTGCCACTTGCACTCACCCTTTGTGTGAAAAAAGGGGAATTGCCCGCAAGATCATTGGAAATTTTAACGAATAGTCGTCGGCTCATACGAAACCTACGCTTAAACTGAACATCATCGTAGACGGGAGTTTCACAAAAATAATCTTCCACTAGACGTTCATGGGCAGCTAACCGATTCCGTTCAATAGGCGGTTCTCTGGTACGCGATGCAGAGGATTCGGCTTCTTCTTGCAAATAATTAATCGCCTCCTGCGCCATGGCGATAACCATATCATCAAGAACACCGTCGGATGACGAGCTCGAAGAAGACATTTTTAAGTTGTGATTAGTGTGTGTTTTAGTTGTGATTGGTGTGTGTTTTGGTTGTGATTGGTGAGTTTTTTAGTTTAGAATAGGTTATATATATAAGAAAATAAGAATTTTTTTTTTAATATTCGACCGTTTCACAACGGTCATATTTGACCATTCGTCCTCGTTCAACGCGATTTCATCTCGTTACCACGGTGGCGGACGTTCATTGGCGCCCCGGCATAGCGCCGGGGGTGTGGACGATGGCGGGGGTGGGGCGCTATAGAGTGCCAGCTGGGTTGGGTGGCGCCCCCACACCCTCCAGCCTAACTATTAGCAATTGGCTGGTAACGGTCTCAACTTAAAAAATCACCAGTGGTGGTCCCACCTTTTCATATATTGTAAACCAATGGACCTTTACTAAACCAAAAACGATAAGGGGACAAAAAGAAATTAAGGTTATGTTAGTAAAGGTCCATTAGTTTACAATATGTGAAAAGGTGAGACCACCACTGGTTATTTTTTAAGTTGGGACTGTTGCCGGCCAAAGACTAATAGTTTGGATTATTAAAATCGAGTATTCCTTAAATGAAAATATAAAGAGATTAATTAAGTGGATTAAGGACAAATCTAGTAGACTAAAAATATAGATTTTAGAAACCACCATTAAAATTACTATATTCACTCTTGTCTCCCCTCTCTCCTAAATTTGATATAAAAATCTTTTTTCTTAATTATTTTTTATCATTATCAAACATTCTAACGATGACACCCTATTGAGAGATGAAAATTATTTTTACACTATACTGGGAAACATACATGTATTTGTTGTGATATTATGTAACACTTAATAATTCAAGCAACATATACAAGTTACACACACATTATGAGGTGCGTGAAGTCTAATACCTACCTTATCAAACATATATATATATATATATATATATATATATAATACTTATTTTCCAATTTTAAACATGTATATATTATAATTAAAAATAAAAACAAAAAAATATTAATTACCATGTTGCTTCTCACACAATCCTAACCCTACATATATGTATTGAAAATCGTAAATTTTGTATTATGTTTGTTGGGTATAAAAAAATCCAAAACCTTTAATGTTAATTCATATTTTTTTGAATGACCAACATAAATTTATTTATTAATACTAGCATGCTACTAGGCACCACAATTACAAAAACATCAACCATATATTACACCAAACATTATGACAATCAAGCTAACTACCATAACGAAATTAGTCAAAAATCGAGAAATTACTCCAATCTTCCCACGTCATGGCCGCCACTTTTGATCTATTTTTTACCCAAAGAAAACTCAGAGATTTTACCTCCTCCAGCACTTTAAAAACATTTGGTTGGGTACTATTGAAAATAGCATCATTACTGATTTCCATAGACTCCACACAACACTCAACACAATAGCATGGAGTGCCTTTTTTCTATAACACGAGCCCGGGCTGTAGCCATGCAGTTCCAGCAAATCTCTTATGTCAAAGGCCAATATTGGAGGAACTCGACACCAGATGGCAACATGTTGCCATACAGTTTGCGCAAAATGACACGCCATGAAGATATGCTCACAAGACTCGGGATATTCGTTACCAAAAAATGCAAGTTTCGTCTGGAACGTTTACACGTCTTGTAACAAGCGCCATCCTAGTTGGAAGTCTTTCAATTACCGCCCGCCAAGCCACGATTCCAACTTTCTTTGGGACCCGAATATTCCACACAAACGCACGATCGATCCTTGTTTTATCGAACGAGCTGAGTATACGTTTGATACTTGAGACAAAAAAAGTACCTGATGTGTCCATCTGCCAAACACACCTGTCTTTGTCTTTGCTGGTCGCGAAGGATACTGACCCTGGGACATTTGATGATAGGAAGCTAAAGGACTTGATGGGGTTAATAATCCAGTTAAGGCCCCGATCTCTTGCTGTTGACTGATGCCAAAATCAGGATTAGACCAATCCCAATGAAAAATAATCCTGGAGTATCTAACATTATGGTTTGGAGAAGCAAAAGGGTAATTAAAATTTTCCTGTTTTTATTTTTAATTATGCATATGTATATATACACTAAAACCATCCTCTTACAGTTCGGACAGCGAGCAAGGTCACAATATGCACTTACCCGAATGGAACTTTCCATACAACTTGCATTTGGAGGATGTTAATTTCTCTGGATCTTTTCGAGTCAGTCTCCTCTTCTTCCTTCCTGACCTCTCTAATCCTTTTTCGTAGGCGTGGTCGAAGTGTGTAAACTTTTGTTGGTAGTGAAAATAATTAAGAAATGTGTAGGGTTTAAATAAGAGTGAGGAGTAGAAGGTTATTTGAATTAGGCCCCACCCCTCCTTCCCAATTGCCGCTACTTGCCGATGGGGATGGAGTCGCCAAACTGTTGGGGCATGGTGTGCCACCATATGCCACAAGTTGCCAAGCCGGTCTTCTCGTTCCACAAGTTATGATTGGTGATGAAGTTTCAAGTGATATAGATAATTATCTTTTTTTTTTGTTTGAAAATAAAACTTATTAAAAGACAACCTCCGACCCAAATGGGCAAAAGGCCAAACAAAACAGACCCCCGACCTAAGCGGGCAAAGGGCAGACAATTACAACATATACATTGGATATTTACTCCAATCCTCGCATCTTATATATTTACAAGAAGATCTATTTCTAACCCATTCATAACCCCTTGACTTAATTTCCCCTCGAATCGTATAGCATCCAAAATGGTTGTTTTCATAAGGACTCATAATGGGTGGTTTACGAATCGGATCATCCATACTCGGTTGAATTCGGATCCATGTAACCCATGGTAGGGCATGGATACTGAATCCGGATGGTATAGGATACGGATACCACCCATTGTGAGTCCTTTTCAGTTTAGCAAGAAAGCGAAGAAGATCATTCATGGTCTAGAGATTATTACGTGATGGTGTATATGGAAAGGAAGGAACGAGTTGGCTTTCAATCAAGTCAAAAGGGGTCCACAAGTATAGCATCCAGACTCGGCTACATTCAGATAGCATCCATACTCGGTTGAATTTGGATCATTCAACTTCCCTAGCTTGCGAGATTCAGAATGGTTGTTTTATGAATCGTATAGCATCTAGATTTGGCTACATTTAGATAGCATCTATACTCGGTTGAATTCGGATACTTTTACATCATTAATCATTCATCTAGGTGGCTACATCCAAAGTCGGATACCACCCATTGTGAATCCTTCTGAATAGGATCCAATATATCTTAGGGGAAATTAAGTCGAGGGGTTATGGCTGGGTTAGAAATAGATCTTCTTGTAAATATATAAGATGGGAGAGTGGTGTAAATATCCGATGTATATGTTGTAAATGTCTACCCTTTGTCCGCTTGGGTCGGGGGTCTGTTTTGTTTGGCCTTTTGCCCGTTTGGGTCGGAGGTGGTCTTTTAATGAAGTTTTCTTTTAAAAAAAGATAATTTCTAATATCATTTGAAACTTCATCACTAATCATAACTTGTGGAACGGGAAGACCGTCTCGGCAACTTGTGGCATATGGTGGCACACCATGCCCCAACAGTTTGGCGACTCTATCCCTATCGGCAACTAGCGGCAATCGGCAAGGAGGGGTGGGGCCCAATTCAAATAAGCTTCCACTCCTCACTCCTATTTAAACCCTACACATTTCATAATTATTTTCACTACCAACAAAAATTTACACACTTCGACCACTCCTACGAAAAGGATTAGAGAGGTCAGGAAGGAAAAAGAGGAGACTGACTCGAAAAGATCCAGAGAAATTAACATCCTCCAAATGCAAGTTGTATGGAAAGTTCCATTCGGGTAAGTGCACATTGTGACGTTGCTCGCAGTCCGAACTGTAAGAAGATGGTTTTAGTGTTAGTTGTTGACTTATGTTGACTGAGATGGAAGGTTCTACACATGGGGTGTTTGCATCATAGTTGTTAAAACCCATCGACTCTTGAGCCTAGGCTAGGCGAGACAATTGCGCTTTGAGTCGAGGAAAGTACACTTTACTTCTCGAGGTGATGGTTCAGTCGCAGATTCCGACGAGATTCCAGGATTAAGGAGAATTTCCGGCCAAATTCTCTAATTTCCGGCAAGATTCCGCCAGATTCTACTTTTATCTAAGGGAAACTACTTTTCTACACATACTAATGTTTTAGAACTTTTGATACTAAATAGATGATATTAAATGTTATATAATAGCTTTTTTATTGTATTTCAAGAATATTATTATTTTTCTAATACATAATATATTTTTAGTTTTTTTCATTGTGCGCTTTTTTTTTCCTTAGGCCCTCACTTATTTGCGGCATGCGCCTAGGCCCCAAGCAAGGTCTCTGCGCCTTGGTTTGCATTAAATATGGGATACATAGTGATGTGCTCCACGTCTTGTGCACGTGTGTTACAGCAATAGTGTTTTTTAGGGTTATTAGATTTTAATAATCCTATCTTTCACATATTGGTGGACATTAATCCCAACTTAAAAAATTTCCTCTAACAATCCTAACTTATAAGAATTTGGCCCCTGTCGATCCTTTTCTAACTGGGTTAACCCAGTTGGTTTTTTTTTTTTTGCTGCTGATGTGGCAATTTGTGTGGGACAAATCTAGTTATTGGCTTATGTGGCTAGCTACTTATGTGTATGCTTATGTGACATAAATATAGTTATTGGATTTTAATAATCCTAACTTTCGCACCACCTTAGCAGCCACCACCACCATCACCCACCAACACCATCAGCCGCCGCCACCACCACCACCATCAGCCGCTACCACCACCACCATCAACAACCACCACCATCAACCGCTACCACCACCATCAACAACCATTACCCCCACTACCATCAACAATCACCACCACTACCATTAGCAACCACCACCACCATCAACAACCACCACCATTAGCCGCTACCACCATCATCGACAACCACAACCGTGGCAGCTGATGGTGGTGGTTGCGGATAGTGGTTGTTGATGATGGTGGTGGTTGTTGATGGTGGTGGTGGCGGCTAATGGTGGTGGTTGTTGATGGTGGTGAAAGTTAAGATTATTAAAATCCAATAACTAGGTTTGTGTCACATAAGTAACAACATCGGCCAATAACTAAGTTTGTGTCACTTAAGATGCCACGTTAACTGAATCATAACACATTTAGAAAAGGATCAAAGGGGGGCAAATTCTTGCAAGTTAGGATTTTTATAGAGAATTTTTGAAGTTGGAATTAACTCGGCCAATGGGAGAAAATTAGGATTATTAAAATCCAATAACTTTTTTGAATGAATTTTTCAATTCCTTTCACATTTTGCAAGTGTCATTCGTGCATTTCAATTTCATTATAAATCATAGAAAAATAAGAGAACGAATAAGTTAGATTATATTATTTTAATTAATATATACTTATTGTAGTTATTATAGTTTTAGTTATTCTTATAATAGTGGCAGTTATACCGGTTCGTGTGAGGTACCGGTTAAACGCTATATAAACTCTTGATTATCTTCAATATATAATGCAACATATACAATGATTTACATCTACATAAACCTACTTTCATATTCCAACAAATCTCATATCAGAGCTATGTGTTCCTTGATATAATTCACAAGAACAATACGTTTAAACTCAAACTCATCAAAGATGACAACACTAGGAAACATTCAAACACAAATTCTAAAACTCCAAGGGCATAAATACTATCATTGGCACATACAGATGCAAGTCCTATTACAATCACATGATCTATGGACAACTATTGAAGACAGTTATAGACAACCACCACAAGATACAATGGATGCCTTTCGAAGCGAACACCGGGAAAATATCGGAAAGCATTACACATCCTGTTCCAGGATGTCAATGGAACCATCGTCGAAAGAATTGCCAACATATGATCAAGCATTCCAGACTCAGGAGCAACACCCTGAATGACAAGGAAATTCAATACACTTTGAACAACAAGAAATCCTAGATACATGAATCCCACAAGAGGAAGAGGATGTGGATGTGGAGCATTTAATTCCCAAATTAAATGTATTGTTGTCAAAGAATCGAACACACAGTGAGATTCTGCCAAAAGAAAATAGAAGACAAACGAAAGGGAATAATTCTAATGCACAAGGAAGATGCACCACAAACTGAAGATAACACGATGTTTATGATTCTTAATATGGAAGATGTAGAAAACGAATCCTTAAATACATTAAGGGACACATAATGATGGGGTGACATATGGTAAACAAGAGACGAGTGATCATGACTACTGATGGCGTGGGTAGCTCAAACTTAATAAACTAGCTATAGGTGCAAATATAGCTTAAAGGGTTGAAGGGTTAAAAGGTTCAGGAGAAACGAACAGCTGTGGTGAATAGCAAAAAGCATGGGACAGTGATGTGTCCCATCACACTTTACGTGTGACTCCTTCACTCAGCCGCAAAAGCACACACGTGAAAAGAAGCACTATTTTATCCGCAGGTTAAAGCCTTCAACCCTCCAAAACGGGCAACCCCATCTCTGCATACCCGGATCACTTAGTCAAAGGTTTCCTATTTGAGAATTATCCTTCTCTATAAATGACCACTCCTGGTCATTTGACAAAACATTCCGAAATGTCTGACTCTCTCTCTAGGATATGCATTTTCCATATTCTATTCTTCACATTCAATACAACTATCACATTGCATGCATAGAATCTAGGTTGAGACATCCTCGGCCTTGAATTCCAAGCAATCGATAATAGAAGTGATCCAACCCTACGTATTGCATACGTAGGGGGACTCCTAACCTACGTTAGGCAAAACGAGACTCGTGAAGCCTATTGCCTAACCAGTCTTTCCACTATACTTGGTCTCGTATTTGTTGTAGCAACAAGTTGCCCACCGTGGGGCTACGCCACTAAATTCATCTTTAAAGACCAGTAGTGTAGCTCCGATTTCGACAAAATCATCATGTCTAAAAGGGAATCCTCGGGAGAGGTAAATCAAGTTTCACGTACCTCTACTCCCAGCACTAGCCAAACTCCACTGGTTATGCCTACCTTATTTTCAACTCCGGGAAGCACTCCAACAAGAGTCACATACCCCCGAATTCCTTTCCTTTCAGAAGCCAACCCCATCCCGTTCTAGGGTCCCATCCCCTCATGTCGGTGCAACAGGCACTCCCACACGTATCGACCTAACACTGGAGGGGATTGCAAACAATTTTCTACAGTTAAGGTCTCTCCTTAACCAGTAAGTGAACAGAGAAAGAGACAAGGGGGTGAGAATCAGGCTGGATTATGATGAGCCAGAGCCCTCATTGTCACCTAGACCACATGTACTTCCTTTTACAAGCTCACAGCCTGTTGTGTCAAGAAATGAAGCTGGTCCTAGCCATCCTCCACCAAATCCAAGTCCGTATACGTTTGCAAGGCCAGATCCAACATCCTTTCCTTTATTTTCTTCTCAGCCAGTGGCAACCGGTGCACCATTGGGACACGAGCTAACCTTGGATCAGTTACTACAGTCTCCCGTTGCAAGCCTTCTACCTCCTGTGTCCACCACATGGGAGCAAGCCTTATTCATTTTTCCCTTAGCACGAAGTGCTGCCATTAGTGCCCCTATGGGAATGAACTATGTAACTGCACCAGAAAGCCTTCAAGGCTTCAACCTCATTCATGCCGCAAATGATGGCCCAAATGATGGCAAACTTCCCTTGGCAACATTTCATTAACCAATTGCTAGCCACCCAAGGGAACACTAGCAACAATCCGGGCACAAAGGAAGAAGAAGATCTGGCCAAACCATACAAGTCAAGCAATTTGTCTTGTTTTTCTCAACAAATTGCTGACGATGATTTCCAAACCTGGATCAAAATGCCATCTCACATAAGAACATATGATGGCACGGAATATCCAGAAGATCACCTCTAAATCTTCACTGGGCTGCAAGAATCGAGAAGTGGTCCAACGCTGAGTGTTGCCTTATGTTTATGCAAACCCTTGTAGGATCTGCTCGAATCTGGTTCAATGACCTACCGGACAGAAGCATTCGAACCTTCGATGATTTGAGCAAAGGCTTCTTAGCTCATTTTTCACAACAAAGGAGGTATGTCAAATATGCAACTGTGATCTTCCAAATCAAGCAAAGGGGTGATGAAATCCTCAGGGATTTTATTGAGAGATACAAAAAAGAAGGGTTGACATACGTGGGAGCTGACAAAAAGATGAGGGTTGCAGGCTTCATGAATGCAATCACCTCTAAGTATCTCACCAGAGACTTCAACAATTGCCTGCCCAAAACCCTTGAAGAAGCCCTTGAATGGCTGAAGCTCACATCCGGGGGGAGGAAGCTGTCGATATCAAGGAACAAAGAAAAAGGGGTCCTAGCTGGAGGAATAGCAGCCCCAACAGAAAAAGAAGCAACTATGGCTCTTATGATAAACGTTCCAGGAACCCAGACCCTCTAAGGTCTGAAGGCAGGAACCCTTCAAGCAGGGAGAAGGCTGTGAACTTCACAGCTTTAACCAAAACTCCGCAGGAAATCCTTGCTACTGAGGAGGTAAGGCATAGCTTTCGACCACCCAGACCTTTGCCCAAGCGCAAAAGTAATGAAAATTCTACTCAGTTTTGCGAGTTTCATGAAGAAAAAGGCCATCACACCAATGACTTTTCCAACTCAAGAAAAGAATTGAGAAAGCCGTTAAATCTGGAGAAGTTGCCTATTTGGTTAAAGGGGTGAAAGACAAAATGGCTGATGGAAAAAGCAAAGAAGTATACATGGTGAACGTGGATGGAGAACCTCCAATAAACGGCAACGCTTCGAGGCTTGGGAGCTTCAATGCTTGTGCTTCCCACCACCAAAAAAGGGGCTTCACTCGAACCCTTTGGTAGTAGAGGCCATTGTGGGAACCCTGAAAACAAGCAAAGCTTACATCGATACGGGGGCAGCAACAGAGATAATGTTCGAGAAGTGTTTCAACCAACTCAGTAACGATGAGCGTTCAAGGCTTCAACCAGCTGAGTCATCTATTAAAGGTATTGCTGACATCCCTATCAAGCCTTTGGGCCAACTAACACTTCATGTTTGCTTCAAAGAAGGTGAAATGGAAAGAACCAAACCACTCACCTTTGTCGTAATCAACATGCCTTCTAGCTACGATGTTATCATAGGAAGGTCGGGGCAAAACGAGTTTGGTATGGCTGTTTCAGTTGGCCAAGGTGTTGTCAAGTTTCCCACCAAAAGAGGAATTGCAACCCTTCAACCTACCCAGGAAGCCTTCCTGGTTAAAGGGGAAAGTTCAGGAAAAAACGAAGATGAAGAACAAGGTTGGGCCATCAACCCTAAGTATCCCTAGCAAAGGATAATGGTAAACACCAACCTCACCAAAGATACTCTCTCGTATCTCAAAAGGTTGCTAATACATAACATGGACATTTTTCCATGGTGTCCTGATGACATGACCGGCATCCCTCATGATATCACCGAACACGAGCTCAAGATCTCACCAAACGTGAAACCTATTGTTTAGCAGAAAAGGAGCTTAGCCCCAGATCGAAGCCTAGCAGCATGCAAAGATGTTGAAGGGTTGGTACAAGCTGGCATACTCTGAGAGGTTAAGTATCACTCTTGGATAGCCAACCCCGTAATGGTCAAAAAGCCCGATGGATCATGGAGAATGTGCATTGATTTCAATGACTTGAATAAAGCATGTCCAAAGGATTGTTATCCTTTGCCCGAAATTGATCTAAAAGTAGACTCACTCACAGGCTTCCCCTTGAAATGCTTCCGCGATGCTTATAAAGGCTACCACCAAATTCAAATGAAGAAAGAGGATGAGGAGAAGACAGCCTTCCACACTGATAAGGGTATTTTTTGTTATCAAAAATGCCTTTTGGCCTGAAGAATGCAGGGGCAACCTACCAACAATTGGTGGACAAAGCATTTGCTGGACAAATAGGTAAAAATATGGAAGATTATGTGGACGACTTGGTAATCATGAGCAAGACTGAGGGCCAAATGTTGGATGATATACAAGAAACATTCTGGAACCTCAGAAAGATAAACATGAAGCTCAATCCTGTAAAGTGTTTATTTGGTTTCGAAGAAGGCAAATTCTTGGGGCACATTGTAGGCAACCAAAGCATAAAAGCCAACCCCAACAAGGTCAAAGCTATCCTGGATACAAGATCCCCACAAAGAAAGAAGGAGGTTGAAAGATTTAATGGTAAGTTGGCAGCCTTGAAGCATTTCACCTCCAAAATGGCTGAGAAGTCCCTTCCTTTTTTCAAAACCCTTCAAGGGTGCACAAACAAGAAGGACTTCAGATGGATCGAGGAAGCAGAAGAAGCTTTCAATCAAATGAAGCAACACCTAGCTTCATTACCAGACATCGCTGCTCCTGAAACTGGGGAACTAATCTCTGTCTACCTATCAGTTTCCGAGGAAGCAATCAGTGCAATCCTGACCATCGAAAGAAACAAGGCTCAGGTGCCTGTTTACTTCTTTAGTTAAACTTAAAAGTTAGCAGAGACCAAGTATCCCCCATTGGAAAAACTTGCTCTTGCACTAGTAAAAACAGCCAGAAGGCTTCGAAGGTACTTTCAAGCACATCCCATACAAGTGGTTACCGACCAACCAATCAAGAATGTGCTTGAAAAACCCGAAACCTCCGGACATTTAGCCAAATGGGCAGTGGAACTAGGTGAACACAACATCACCTATGTTCCAAGAAAAGCTGTCAAAGCCAAATTGTGGCTGACTTCATTTTGGAAATACCCAAGGAAACAATAACGGAAGTTAACACAGCCTCCACTGAACCTTCTGACCCTAGTACTTGGAAGCTTTTTACCGATGGTGCTTCCAGCATTTAAGGGTCAGGAGCAGGGCTAGTCCTGATCGATCCTAATGAATTGGAATTCACATATGCTCTTCGGCTTGAATTTTAGACTACTAACAATGAAGCCTAATACGAAGCACTGATTATAGGACTCAAGCTGGCCAAAAAGATGGATGTCAAAAAGCTTCAAGTCTTCACAGACTCTCTACTTGTTTCAAACCAAGTAAACGACAGCTACATAGCTAAAGAGCCAAAACATGACGAAGTATCATGAAAAAGCAAAGGAACTTATGGGAACATTTGAATCATGTACCATTAAACAAGTCACAAGATCACAAAACAAGAAAGCCGATGCACTAAGCAAGCTTGCATCACTTATCTTTGCCCATCTCACCAAAAAAAGTATTGGTTGAAGTGTTGAAGAAATCATCTATTCAGGAACTGGAGGTACAAGATGTCATTACCGAAGAAGGCCCAAGTTGGATGACCCCTTTGGTCAAATTCCTCACAAATGGTGAGCTACCAAGTGATCAAGTAGAAGCTGAAAGGGTTCGGATCAAATCCAGACAATACATGTTGCAAGGAGATATCCTCTACAAAAAAGGATACCTTGCACCGTTGCTTCGATGTGTTGGCCCAGAGTAAAGCCAGCACCTAATCAAGGAAGTTCATGAAGGAATATGTGGGGCCCATTACGACCCAAGATCAGTGGTTTCAAAATTAATGAACCTTGGATATTTTTGGCCCACCATGCATCGAGATGCAACTGAGCAGCTGAAAAAAGTGTGAAGCCTGCCAAATACACGCCCTAGTGCCAAAAAGCCCAAAGCATGACTTGGTTCCCATCTCATCCGCTTGGCCATTCCACAAGTGGGGAATGTACATTGTTGGCCCATTTCCTCCGGCCAAAGGAGGAGTCAAGTTCCTTCTAGTGGCCATATACTACTTCACCAAATGGCCAGAGGTGAAGCCATTGGTAAAGATAACAAGGAAGCAAGTCATTGACTTCGTATGGGAAAGCATCATCTGTCGGTTTGGGCTGCCAGGAGTGTTGTTTTAACTCCCCAAACTCAGCCTCATGCCTTTGAGTCAGTTCATGCACTTTCTTCTGCCAAGCCAACTCCTTCTCAGCAAACCCTTCCTTATCCTTCTTCAACACAGCAATACTACCCTTCATGGCTTCCCTTTTCTTTGAAAAGGCTTCATATTCTTGCATCTGCTTCCGAAAACAGGCAATACGCTCAGGAATCAAGGCACAAAAATTGCAAGAAGCCATAATCATTTTTGTAATCATTTCATCATCAACCATAGAAGAAGAGGAAGCCCGAACGGCTGGAGGGGCAAAATGGTTGAGAACATCTTCGCAAATGGCAGGAGACTTGAAGGTGTCAGAGACAGTGATCTTCTAGTTGGGCACATAAATCTCCCCCGGATCAACACTGGAAGAACCCTCAATAGCCTTAACTGAAGGCTTTGACCCTCCAACCTTTTTACCTACTACCTTGGAATCCTTGTCTGCCACCAAAGGCAACTCACACTTCTTGCCATCATCAGGAACCTCCGTATCCTCCACATCCAACTCATCACCAAGATCAATTGTTTCAGAAGAGGTTGAAGTTTGCCCAACACCTTTACGTCGAGTAGAATGACGAGTAGATTGCTTTGAAGCAGGAGGCTTCACAAAACCCTTCACATTTGGAACATTGACATAATCTGAACCCTCGAACCTATGCTCAGAACCCCTAACCACAGCATCTTCACCCTCAGCAGAAGCAGCATCAGCAAACACAACATCCGATGTGTCATCACTTTTGAGAAAGTCCAAAGCAGACATGACTGTAATTGAAACAGGAAAAAAAAAATAAACAACAGTGGTATAAAAATAAGGAAAAATGGGAAAACAAAATGCATACCCTGACCATCCCTCATGAGTACAGGATCTCGGTCTGGTTTATCCCATAACGTGCTTATCCCCATTAAAACCAACAACGGTTCAAGAAAAGGGCGAAGCCTAGAAGGGCATACCCTAATAGATTTCAAAAACCAACTATCTAACTAGTCTTCAGAAGGTTCAAGTTCGTTAAGGACGGCATCAGGATGCCTCTAAGGTGCTGTTTGTTTTTTTCAAAAAGGTCTACGCGGCCTCTTATGTCTGCGCCGCGCAGACCATGCGCTGACAATGGCCCCTACAGACTGTTTGTTTTCTGGAAGATGTTTCATTAAAAAAGGTCTACCCGCTCTCTTCTTGGGGCAGACATGGAGCAACCTCTTTTTACCTCTTTTCTCCTTTTCTCCTCTTCTCTCTCAACTTCTGCTCTCAAACAACAAAACCCTAGGAGACTCCTCCCTCTCTCAATCGATCAGAAAGGAGATAACACTAACTACTGATACACAATTAGGAACTTCAATCGATCCATCAATACATTCGTCTCCAGTTCATCTTCTTCGTTTTCACATTAGGAACTTCAATCGATCCATCAATACATTCGTCTCCAGTTCATCTTCTTCGTAGATCAGGGTTTCTGAGAAGGTATTATGAGTTATTTTAACTATTTTCTGAATAATCTTTTCGTTCTTCTTGTCGATTAGGTTTCTCAGTAATGTGATGATATGATTATTGATTTGATAATCAAGTATGTGTTTTTAGATATAGTTTTGTTCTTAGTATGTATTTGTAGAGATACAAGCATGTAGTATGTGATGTGAAGCTTAATCTTTGTGATTATCAGAGACGCACTCCAGGTGTTCGATGAAATGTCTATGTAGAATTTGTTAATTGAATATGAAAAAAAGTTTGAAAATGTCTATGAATCGGATTTCAGGTGGGATTCCGTTGTCGTTTAATGAATCTGTTGCATTCTAGCTTTCACTCAAAATCAATTTTTTCATATTTGTAGGACCGACCTGTAAGAACAAATAATCTCACCCGTGTTGATTTCAAAAAGGTTTACATAATAGATTATGGTCTTGCAAAAAACTATAGGGATTCCCAGACACACAAGCATAAACCGTACAGGTATTTAGAATTTATTATGCAAAAACTCGATTAAAAACGATATCATTAATTTTTTTTATCTTGGTTGTTGTTTTGGTATCATAACTGATATGTTCTTAGCCAATTTTCGTTTCAGGGAAAACAAAAATCTTCTTGAAGTGATAAGTATTAAAACAACAGTAGGTTTGTTTAAATTCATAGTTAATGGAAGCTTAAAATATTGTTTTGATTCATATTTTTTTTTTTTTGTGCTAGTTTGATGAATTTTGGTGTTAATTTACTAAATTTTTGGTGATACTTAGTTGAATTTTGGTGTTAGTTTGCTGATTTTTTTATTGTTATTCATGCCTATTATTTCAGTAGTTTGCAGAAGTTAAAAACCAAACAGTCTTCTTCTTGCAGACTGCAGAGGTTTGGTCCACCTCTTCAGCTACAGATGTCTGCAGATGTAGTCCGCAGACTGCAGACGTTTTACCTCTGAAAAAACAAACAACACATAAATTATCTTAAAAGGGACAATAGACTCTGAAACCCAAAAGAAACGATCTTTCCATGAACCAAGAGTGGTCACCATGGATGAAATCAGACAAACATCAACTTGGGAAGTTTCAAATGTAAACCAATCACCATTCTTTGCCAAACGGAAGAAACGGAAAAAGGATAAAAGAGATAGGTCATACCCCGTAGCCCTGCACAGGATCTCGAAATGTAAAACCCTAGCAAGGCCTTGAGGGTGCAACTGACCAAAAGAAACTTGATAATATTCCAGTATCTTGAGAACAAAAGTGGAAAAAGGATAACGAAGGTTCGAAAACTCCAAGTGTTTACAATACAAAGCAATAAAGCCCTTCGGACATTGGTCATTATATTTGTCCAAGCCCAGAACCTCAGGATTAAACTGTGGATCAATCCCCCATTTAAGGTAAAATGCCTCAACCTCTTCTTGTGTAAGACAAGAAAAACTGATAGATTGATCTTTCCTCGCACCCATGATAAAGATGATCAAAAGAAAAAAGTGAAAAGAGAAAATGAGACTAACCTGAAGGACGAAAGAAGTTTTTGTAATGAGACTTGAAGATATTGTGAAAATTAGTAAAGGAAATTGTCTCTTGATGAATGAGAAGATAAATAGGCCTGACGGTTATCATTATTAACCTAGGGTTCACTAACTGACATCTGCAAAAACTGCTAGGGCCGTCAAATCAACTGTCTTTTCAAATTCAAATTCGCGACAATTTTGCCGCCCAATACTTGAAGCCTTGAACCTTTCAAGCCTCGAAGCTCTTAAGCTAGATAAACAAAACTGCACAAAAAGTCAGAAGTCTTTGAGCCTACACCACAAATACCTCTGACTTGGGGCCTGATGACGTGGGTAGCTCAAGCTTAATAAACTAGCTATAGGTGAAAATATAACTTAAAGGGTTGAAGGGTTAAAAGGTTTAGGAGAAACGAACAGCTGTGGTGAACAGCAAAAAGCATGGGACAGTGATGTGTCCCATCACACTTTATGTGTGACTCCTTCACTCAGCCGCAAAGGCACACACGTGAAAAGAAGCACTCTTTTATCCGCAGGTTAAAGCCTTCAACCCTCCAAAACGGGCAACCCCCTCTCTACATACCCGGATCACTTAGTCAAAGGTTTCCCATTTGAAAATTATCCTTCGCTATAAATGACCACTCCTGGTCATTTGACAAAACATTCCGAAATCTCTGACTCTCTCTCTAAGATATGCACTTTGTGTATTCTATTCTTCACATTCAATACAACTATCACATTGCATGCATAGAATCTGGGTTGAGACATCCTCGGCTTTGAATTCCAAGCAATCGATAATAGAAGTGATCCAACCCTACATATTGCATACGTAGGGGGACTCGTAACCTACGTTAGGCAAAACGGGACTCGTGAAGCCTTTTGCCTAACCAGTCTCTCCACTATACTTGGTCTCATATTTGTGGTAACAACAACTACGTTGGTAATGTTGATGATAGCAAAGGTACTCCAGGTTGCATATTTCACTTAGTATCAGGTGCTATATCGTGGCAACTAAAAAACAGAAGGCAGTTGCTTTGTAGTCTACTGAGGCTGAATATATAACTCTGTGTCCATGGCTGGATGTCAAGCATTGTGTGTCTTACCTTCCATAAGTGTCACATGGTTGTTACGAATGTTTTTTGCCAACGATTTATTTTGTTAGTCTTGTTAGAATTTTAGACAAATACATATATTAAATGAATGATTTTGATTAGTTCTCATAATATTTGTAGTCTTGTAGCCCTCTAATATATACACACATATGCCGTGATAAATACGTCGAGATATTTGATAACCACAAAATTTATTTGATTTTAACTTAACCATTGTACACAAACTTGTTCAAACAAACCCCTTACATATACCCACACATGGATTCTGAACCTTAATTAAACAACCTCCACAACTCAACCTAAGAGTCCAAGGTGGTTAGAAAAACTCTTTCTCAACTATAGGTTTTTTAGAACCCGCAAAAGGTTCTTAAAACCTTTGGAATCTAACCCACCAAACCATTTCAATATTCCAAAGACCTCATCAGCAGTGAGTTTTCGGGACGGTTTCAAATTTGAATTTTTTGTACACTTCTAAGACTGAGTGTAGTGGGGCAACCTTTTGAGTGGGCGTCTTGCGACACGTGGCGCCACGTCACATAAGAGGATTTTGACCAAAAAAGGGGGAGTGGGGCAACCTTGCTGGGTGGGGCGTCTTGCGACACGTGGATTGATTTATTTTCTCTTTTTTTATGTAAAAGATATAAAAAAAAGTCCTATTTTTTATAAAAGTATTGATCAAAGTAAATAAAAACTAATACTTCAATAAAAAAATTACTTCAACCAAAATAAAAAAATACATCAACTAAAAAAAAAATACATCAACAAAAATAAAAAAATACAATCAACAAAAATAAAAAAATACATCTACTACTCATCGTCACTAACGTACTCGTTTAGGTCGAGGTCGACTACATTGTTATTATCTTCATCCTCGTTATCTCATTCATCCTCGTTAACGAGTTCCGCCTCGTATCCTGGTTCTTTGTTGTCCCATAGATGATCGATCAAGTCATACATAAGCATGGTGTGTTTCTGTCTATTCTTTATATCCATTATGTTCTCGAGTCGTGTCTCCGATGATACTTCTTGTGTCCAATACTCCGGGAACAATGAAGGGTCATTCTCATTGTAATCTTGGCAAATGGCTTTGTCTTCGTCTTCCAATATCATGTTATGCAAAATAATGCATGTGTAAATGACGTCATGCATTTTTTCCTTTGTCCAGTATCTTGCTGGATAATTGATGACGTGCCATCGCTTTCGAAGAACTCCAAACGCTCGCTCGATATCTTTTCTTGCTGATTCTTGTTTTCTCGTGAAATATTTTCTTTTAAGATCAATAGGCTCGGTGAACGTCTTTACGAACATTGCGTACTCCGGATAGATACCGTCAGTTAAATAATATCCGCGTTTGTAGTAATTATCGCTCGCATAAAACGCTGAAGTTGGTGCCAACCCGTTTATAATCTCTTCGAGAACCGGCGAAGACTCAAACACGTTGATGTCGTTGTGAGAACCTTGTTGACCAAAATATGCATTCCATATCCAAAGATCATAAGATGCAACCACCTGCAATATTAACGACGGTTTGCGAATGTCGCCTCTAGTATGTGTACCACGCCAAGCGGTAGGGCATTGTTCCCACTTCCAGTGCATGCAGTCCATGCTACCGATCATACCGGGGAAACCGTGAACGTGCTCATGCACTTCGTACATCCTTTGGAGATCACTCCAAGTCGGACGTCGTAAATAAGCCGGCCCATACAACTCAATCACACCTATATAAATTTAATTTAAATATGTATACGAACATTGACAGTAACATATAAAAAAATTGACGCTAAAGTTAAATATATAAAAAATTTGAAAACAAAATTTACTAAATATACCTTTACAAAAGTGTATGAGTGTGTCTCGCGCAGTCTTGGAAGACATTCTCAGGTACTCGTCAAATGAATCAACGCTTGTGCCATATGCAAGTTGTCGGATGGCCGCAGTACACTTTTGTAACGAAGTAAAGCCAAGATACCCACGAGCGTCATACTTTTGTTTGAAATAATCATAATCTTCCTCCATGTCGTTTGTAATACGGGTAAATAGACGTTTACTCATGCGAAAGCGACGTCTAAATATCTTCGCGTCATATACCGGCTCCTCCCCGAAATAGTCTTGCATCAGCCGTTGTTGTCCTGCGGCACGATCCCGCATAATATAATTTCTTCTTCTAATCAGTGGGTCATCCGTTTCATTGTCCTCGCTAGCAACGTGAACCATTAAATTGATCGTTGTCATTACCGCCTCGTTGATGGCTTCTTCAAATTCATAAGAACTAGATGAAGTTGTATCGTCGTCGGACGAGGATGACGAAGGGACGTTGAACTCCATTTGTGGTTCCAAAAAAACAAAATGGTTATGTTGAAAGAATGTAGTTTTAGAGTGTGTTGTGTTGTATATTTTTAGAGTGTGTTGTGTTGTATGGTAGATGTATATATATATATATAGTAATTTGGTTAAAAAAAAAATATATATGTTTCAAATTGTGTGTTGAGTGGGCGACGAGAAGAGGTTGGGCAAGGGGGGGTCGCCACCCAAGTCGCCCCCGGGGGCGGTGTTCCAGGCGATATGGGGCGACCTGGGGGTGGGAGTCGCCCCACTACACTCAGTCTAAATACACATATCAAAAAAGCCGACACAAATTCAAATTGAGTTCTAACCACTTTTATGATTCTATTTTCCTTCATGTATAAAGAAGACGTTTTAAATTCTCAAGTTTTGAGGTCAAATATATAAAACAACTGATAATTTGGAAATTTGCAAAAATTGATAAAAAATCCAGTGTTTTTGTTTTTGTTTTGTTTTTTTTTTTTTTATTTCGCACAAGATAGTTTGTTTGTAAAAAAATATACTATTTTTCTTTCTTTATTTTAACGATTGTTTTGAGACCCAATTGAAAAGTGCTGCAAAAATTATAATCTATTCGTGATAGAATTTGATTTTTATTTATATTTGTCTTCACCAATTTTAACTGGCTTGCAACCAACATTTAAATATATACTTTAAATTATAGGCAAATTGGAAAATAATAATCCCACCATTGTGAAATTGGCCAATAATAATCCCAAGTCAGGAATTAGCCACCAATAATCCCACCTCGTCCATTTTTGGAAAATAATAATCCACCGACACTAAACGACAAAAGTGCCACGTCAGCATTTGGAGTATTATTTTCCAAAAATTGACGAGGTGGGATTATTGGTGGCTAATTCCTGACTTGGGATTATTATTGGCCAATTTCACAAAGGTTGGATTATTATTTTCCAATTTGCCTAAATTATATCCTTTTGCGGTTGCTTTGTAACCGAGTATAAACAGTCACAAATCTATGACCGGTGTGTGTGTGCACGTTGATTGCTAGTTTTGACTTTTGTGACTGGTGTGATTTCGATCACAAATCAGCCAATGGATAACAAGTACCATAATTTTTTAACGGTCGGATTCTATGATTATAGAATAGGGTCAACATATGTTGTAAAAATCCAACAAAGTTACATACTTGTTTTGTTACAACGGAAACGAATGGAAAACTAGTACAACATACCCCACTTTGTTCACTTACAATATTATGTCTCTAACGTTAAAGTCTACTCATCTTTTGCATGATATTGTTTTGGTCAAAATTTACCGAAGCAATTAAGTGATCAAATTAGTAAAGTGAGGTAGTGTGCTAGAAAGTGTGTTGAAAATATGCTGGTTAAGTTATTTAGAAAATCAGTATTCAGGATACGGCTCAGGATATTGAGCTGTATCTATGATCAAACTATGAGCAAAAAGTAAAGTAAATGACACGAGATGTACGAGGAAAGCCCTTGATCAATCTAGATCGCCGGCATAAAACCTCGGGAGCTGACAATCGCAGCTGCCTTGTTCTTCTTATTGCTTCAAACGTCAGGATACAGTGCAGGATATAGACCAGATCGCTAAGTGTTACAATGCTTTTGTATGGAAGTAAAAATTGCTAGAGAGCGAGTGTTAGAGTGTAGCGAGTGTGAATGTGATGTCCTATTCGACCTGGTATACCCACCTATTTATAGTTACAAATTAGAAACTAAAATTCCTATAAATAAGGGATGCTCCCGAATATTCCATAAATAGCCGTTTGGAACCAAATAAAGCGGGCTCAACGTCTTTCCTTGAACAACTTGGACCGAGTCTTCCGCGGAATGAGTCCTTGTGAACGTTGCTAGCTTCTAACCCACGTGCCTGCACATGATCCGTTAGTAATCCTGAGGATACCATTCAGGATGTTACCAATATCCTGAATCAGCATCCCGGATGTAAACAGATACTATATAAACAAGATATAAATCAAGATATTTTCCAGGATATGGGCTCAGAATTTCACCCATAACAATTGTCCCAAAAAATGTTACCGTTTGTTATCCTGCACCAACGGTTACATTTTTCACGGTGGCCGAGGTAATTAATAGATAAGACCAATGATGTGACCGTTTTCAACTACCCAGCCTATATTTACTCATCATGCCCTATATCTTCTCATCCTCATCTCTTTTTTAATCATAATCGACAAGGAAAAGGTAACATTCTCTCTCTCATCTTCATATTCATCTTTATCCTCTTTCTCCGGCGAAAAATTCAGGCGACCAAATGCCAAGGCAAACAAGGTCCAGTTCAGGTGACTCGGCTCCCACATTCATCCAACAGAACCTTCTCCAAGAACCGGAGAAGGAGATATGCACCTTTGACAGTGCCCACCTGTCGGCCTTAAAATCCTCCCGTATCTTCCCGGAAGGAACCGTATTTAGACCATTTGACCGGGAAATCCGGTCAGATATGGTCTCCAGCGAGTGGATATGCTTCAGTGCTTTCCCTTTTACCCTAGGGTTACAATTCCCCTTTCCGGACTTCATCACCGAATTCTTTAATATCACCAAAATCTCTTTCAGCCAAACCATGCCAATGCTCTGGCGTGTTTTGTCTGTTCTTGACCAGATCAAAAGAAATCACATTCCTGATCTTTCCGTCCATGATCTCCCCTTAGCTTACAAACTTAGATGCCACGGATCATGTAGATTTATGTTTTATTCTACTTCTGGTGACCCATTGATACTTCGTGCCACCAGGAACGAGGATGGTTGGCAATCCAAGTTTTTCTTTGTAAAAAGGGATTCAATCCCTGGTGGAACGGATTATCCGATGAGATGGTTGAAGAAGGGTAGGATTTAGGGTTTAAAGATGATCCTGCCTCTTATCCTGCTTTATATCCTGAACTGACCAATTTTATTTTCTCTGTTGTGTATGCAGCTGATTTCAGGAAGATTGCACCTCCCCTTGCTGATTCTCAAAAAAGAATAGACGCCATCAGACTCCTTCCAGAGACTGAAAGAAGTTTCAATCCATCCCCACCAACTCCAAGTCCTCTTTCAAGTGCAAACATGTCTGGTAAGGATCCTGCAAAATATCCTGTACACATATGTTTTCATTTGATATCCTTAGGAGAGATTTAGAATTTTACTCCCTGTGTGCAGACTCCAGCAAAGTTCCAGTCTACCTAGACCTCGACGAACTCGACAGCTACCCAACTCCAGCCACAGTCAAGAAAGAAACTCCTGCTGCTACTAGCTCCAAGCCACTCCCGGCTCCCAAGGCCAATCCAAGGACTCGTGCTTCCACAGCAAAAAAAAGGAAAGGTCTTGAAGTCAGCGCTCCAGGTTCAGAAGGGTTCTCCTATGACGAACTCAGTTTCTCTGATTCCTTAGAGCCAATGACATCCTTCCTTAACAAAGTAATATCCTGACGCATATCCTGCACATATATCCTGCACGTATATCCTAATAGGATATCCTGACAGGATATCCTGGTCAATATATTCTAACTCATACCTGAAATTGATGTGCAGGGCCTCCAGCATTTGCTCCACTTGTATAATGATGCCTGTGGTACTGTTGCACTCCATGAAACCAGGATCAAACAGCTTGAAAGCACCGTCGCTGACCAAGGTGCCATTGCCGAAGCGAAGACCCGGCACTACGAAAGCCTGCTGAAGAAGGTCACCCAAGACGCTGAGCTCAAACTTGCCACCGTTCAAATGGATCATGATCAAGCCTTGGTCAATTTCCGGGAGGGAATCAAGGCTTCCGCTATCATCTCCTTGCTACAAGCACGCATCAAGATGGCCTACGAGGCCAAGGAGACGGGCCTTGTTTGTCCATCTTGGCCAGTTGAATCCTGGGTGGCCAAGCTAAAGGAACTCGGAGGCAAAGCTGTGCCACTTCCTGTTGAAGCTGGTGAGTCTTCTAAGTCAGCAGAGGTGGTGATCCAGGCTGGAGACAAGAAGGATGCTGGAACAGATGCTGGGATGGATACTGGTGAGGATGCTGCTCAGGATGCTGGTGCTGAGAAGTCTGAGAAGGTTGGAGAAGATGCCGCTGTGTGAGGGCATTTAGGTGGGCGATGACGGATATACGTGCCAAGGCCAGAGCCCACCTTTTTAAATTTGAATGTTGGTCTGTAATCCCTTAAACAATTTACTTTTCTGCACTTTACTTTTCTGCACCTGAACAATTTACATTTCCTGCATGCTTTTTGAACAACACAACAGTTGGAGGTGGATGGGTCTCGGTTTGAGATGAAACCTTCAACTGTTGGGTAAATATGGTAAGGAACTATTAGTGCTCTTAGTGGATGGGCCTTGTTTTGAGGTGAAACTAAGAGCACATCTTTTGGTATGTTAATAATATTACTTCTCTTTTGACTTTATTATTGTTTTCATTGATATACAAATTTTACTTGTGAAAACTGTTTGGTTTGAACATTCTTAGGAATATATTATAAACGTATCCTAGAAGATATCCTGAAAGATATCTTGATCAGGATATTGAAATACAACCTATAAATTGTCCAAATAAAAAATGAGATATCATACCAGAGATTCTTAGAGAATCAATTTCAATCCTCCATTATAAGTTTGTCCCCAGTGCATACTCGGATCCATCCTTTGAATAGTATAATGTATGTCCCCTGTGTTTGACACAGAAACGCAAATGTATTCATACTTCGACTTGAAT
The DNA here is from genome assembly GCA_030545235.1 of Helianthus tuberosus. NCBI lineage: Eukaryota > Viridiplantae > Streptophyta > Magnoliopsida > Asterales > Asteraceae > Helianthus > Helianthus tuberosus. The sequence goes on along the minus strand of CM060427.1, from coordinate 46,768,096 downwards.
AAATTCCGAATATCCTAGGGAAAAACCCCTGATATCCTGAAATGAATCCTTAGCATACTGGGGATAAACCCTTAATATCTTGGGGATAAACCCTGATATCTGGGGATAAACCCTAAATTTCATGCGCTACAGGCGAGAGTGTATAAACTCCAATTCTTAGAAAGGTGAAAACCTTTAAACCTTAGAGAGTATGAAAATACTCTTTCGTGAGAGAAGGTAATCAATCCTCATATACCTTCAGGATCCAGGATATAGCCAACAGTAACGAAATTGTCAGCCACTTTTACATGAACTGGTCCCGCTACCTTGAACTATACCTAGATAACTTGCGCTCCAGGCGAGGTGTTTAAACCCAATTCGAAAGAAAGGTGAATACCTTTAAACCTTTGAAGGGACCAGGATCCCTTAAACGTGATAGAGGGGGCCAATCCTCTAATCATTCGAGTTATCCTGAGTAGATATCCTGGAGCTATATCCTGAAACATATGCTGTAAAACAATTGTAAACTAAGGTGGGTGTTAGCTTGGCTAACACCCCTCCGATGCTTAAGTCAGTATTGGGTTCAAGATAATAAACAAATATATTTAAAATAGAATACATACCATTCCGAGATAGAAAATAAATTCTACTCTTACTTGAAATAGAGCTTTAAATGTATCGCATTCCAGGATCTTGGTAGCATATCCCCTTCCATATTCTTGAGTCGATATGCTCCTTTCCCTGCTTCTGACTCTACTTCATAAGGTCCTTCCCATTTCGGAGCTAGCTTGCCATCGGCAGGATTAGTGGTATTTTGAAAAGCCTTTCTTAGCACACAATCACCAACTCGAAATCTTCTAGTCCTTATGTTCTTGTTATATGCTCTGGATATTCTTTGTTGATATGCTGCTATCCTTAGTCTTGCTGCGTCTCTTTTTTCATCTATAGTATCCAAATCTTGACACAAGACTTCAGGATTTTGTTCAGGATCCTGTAGCATAGATTTTGCAGTAGGTATCGTCATTTCTGTTGGAATCATTGCTTCCGCCCCAAATACCAAGGAAAACGGGGTTTGGCCGGTTGCATTCTTTACCGTTGTCCTATCAGCCCACAAAACAAAGGGTAACTCTTCTGCCCATCTTTCTTTTTTGGCTCCAAGCCTCTTCTTTAAGTTACTGACTATTATCTTGTTCGAGGATTCAGCTTGCCCATTCGCTTGAGGATGTACCGGAGTAGATGTGATCATTTTGATTCCCCCACTTTTGCAAAAGTCAGTAGTCCTTTTGCTTATAAACTGGGACCCATTATCACAAATGATCTCAGCTGGTACCCCAAACCTAGTCAGGATATTCCTCTTTATGAAGGATACTACTTCTTGATCTCTAACTTGAACAAATGCTTCAGCCTCAACCCACTTAGAGAAATAATCCATCATTGCTAACATAAAGACTTTTCCTCCCAGAGCTTTTGGTAACTTTCCTACTATATCCATCCCCCACTTCATGAATGGCCAAGGGGAAACTACAGGATATAACGGTTCAGCTGGTTGATGTAGTATGTTACTATGAATTTGACATGCATCACATCTTCGAGCATATTCTGCAGCATCTTTCCTCATCGTTTGCCAATAATATCCTGTCCTTAATACTTTCGAGAACAATGATCTGCCCCCAGTGTGATTACCACAATCCCCTTCATGTATATCCTGAAGTACTTCTTTGGCTTCAGGATCCTCCAAGCACCTTAAATACGATCCTGCAAGAGATTTCTTGTATAAAACATTATTTATAATAGTGAAACGTGATACCTTCATCCTAAATGCCTTAGGATTTTCATTTCCGGGGATGTGTCCTTCTTTGAGATATCTCACAATTGGAGCCGTCCAGGATTTAGGATCCTGTTCAGGATATTCCGCTCCAGGATCCCGAATACCCAGTACTTCTTTATCCTGAGGATTCGTTGCAGGATATAAGACATGTAATATTGGTATTTGGGTCCCTTCAGGTATCCTGATCGATGATCCCAAATTTGCTAAGGCATCCGCTTCAGCATTATCATCCCTTGGTACCTGTTCAAGTGTAAAAACATCGAAATATCCTGCTAATTTTTTGAGAATATCGAGATATTCAATTAATTTCTCACCCTTAACTGCATAGGATCCATTAAAATGGTTAGTAATTAACAAAGAGTCAACATATACTTGCAAATTTTTGATACTCATGCTCTTAGCCAACTCTAATCCTGCAATTAAAGCCTCATACTCTGCTTCATTATTAGTAGCAGGAAATTCACATCTAATAGCATGGGGTAATATGTCCCCCTGTGGCGATTTTAGTAGTATTCCCAATCCTACTCCTCTTACATTAGATGCACCATCAGTATATAATGTCCAGGATCCTGAGGATTCTCCTAACTGTTGAACTTCTAGGTCTACCTCATCCTGAATGTCACTACTAAAATCAGCCACAAAGTCAGCTAAAGCCTGAGACTTTATGGCATTTCTAGGTTCATATACTAAATCATAAGCACTCAACTTTACTGACCACTTAGCCATCCTGCCTGACATTTCTGGTTTCCTAAGTACATTTTTAACAGGATAATTTGTTTTAACATGAATCCTATGTGTCTCAAAGTAATGTCTAAGTTTCGTTGATGCCATGACTAATGCTAGTATCAATTTTTCTAAATGAGAATATCTAGTTTCAGCATTTAACAAGCTTTTACTAACATAATAAACAGGATATTGCTGACCTTCATGGTCCTTTACAAGGACGGCACTTACAGCATTCCCTAATACTGCGAGGTATAGGGATAATGGTTCACCATTCTCAGGCTTCATCAGTAGAGGTGCAGTTGAAAGATATTGCTTTAAATCCTGTAGGGCCGCTTCATGCTTCTCACCCCATTCGAATTTTTTGTTCTTCTTCAGGATATCATAAAAATCTTTGCATTTCTCTGAGGATCTTGAGATGAATCTGTTTAATGTTGCCACTCGCCCTGTTAATCGTTGAACATCCTTCATATTTGAGGGCGATTTAATATCCAAGATGGCTTTAATCTACTCCGGGCTCGCCTCTATTCCTCTTTTGGTCACCATATATCCTAGAAATTTTCCTGCCCCCACTCCAAAATGGCACTTAGCAGGATTTAGCTTCATGTTATACTGATCCAGGATATCAAATGCTCCTTTAATATCCTGGAGGTGATCCTGAGCTTTCCTTGATTTTACCACCATATCGTCAATGTATACCTCCATGGTGTCCCCCAGTTTGTCTTTGAACATCATGTTTACCAATATTTGGTATGTTGCACCTGCATTTTTCAAACCAAAAGGCATAGCTGTATAACAATAAATACATGTTGGTGTCATGAAGGCAGTATCCTCCTGGTCAGAAGGCTCCATTTGGATCTGTTGAAATCCTGAGGATGCGTCCATGAAGGTCAGCATTTCATGCCCGGCAGTGGCATCTATCATTGCATCAATGTGGGGAAGAGGAAATGGGTCTTTAGGACAAGCTTTGTTCAAGTCCGTGTAGTCTACACAAACTCTCCATTTCCCATTTTTCTTCTGTACCACAACCACGTTTGCTAGCCACCTTGGGAACTTAACCTCTCTGATCATCCTGGACTTCAATTGTAACAACCCGCACTTTTGTGCGTTGTTACTACTCGTTATACTCGTTACGCCTAGCACCGGAGATTCGGATCATAATGTAACTATATCATATATACCGCTATTCGAAGGGTAATCGCATATTTTCGAAATACAATATCATTATGCTACACTACTATCACACTAACACTCACGGAGGCATTGAGTGAGGACCTATTCTACCCTCCTCAGTGGCCGTGATGTGTCGAACGTAAACAATTAACGCTAACAAGGACTCTCGGGTGAGTGCTGTAGCTCCAGTCGTCATGACGATGATGACAATACGAGTAAACGGTACCCCGTCGGTCTTTGTGGCACTACACGAAATAAACGTTCACGATGACATCAAGAAAGGACCTATTACCCTCATTGATGGCCGTGAAGCGTCGCTAATAGTCGCATACTCGAATCGGAAACCGATTGTTAATTATCGAAACTTTGGATTATGGATACGTAAATATGACCCCTAGTGATATATATATATATATATATATATATATATATATATATATATATATATATATATATATATAATAATACCAATATAATAATAATATAAATCAATTATGGAAAGTACGTACTTCGAAATCTATCAAAACGGTCAAAACGGAGGAAACCATCTCGCTGGAGTGGCCATCCGGACGGATAGCAATCCGCACGGATGGGCTATCCGCACGGATGGGCCATCCGCACGGATGGGCCATCCGCACGGATGGGCTATCCGGGCCAGAACTCTTCTCCTCTCCTCTGTGGCCTATAAATACCATGTCACATCACTTGAACAGTGATGTAACAGCTCCTGTTCAACAAAACGCGCACCAAGACCCTTTTCTCTCGATTTCCTCGCGATTCCGGTAAGATTTCAACCTAAAACTTGTACTTCTACAATCTACACTCGAATCTACATCATTCTATCTTTCACAACTCAAATTCTAACCGTGAAATCTACGGATTTGAGGCGTTTTGAGGTGATGTCACCAAGAGTTCTTATGAACTTCAAGTTGGGGTCTCATTTCACTATAAACGACTCAGATCCGGGTGATTTCCACATGTTTTAATGACAAATCTCACTTAAATGTGTGCGATTTCGAGTTAACCATGAAGAACCATCATGAACGGCCAGATCTGATGGAACGGGGTGATTCCCGGCCGTTAGAATGAGTCGGAATTAACGGAACTTCAGGTGTTAGTGCGAAATTACACTACTCTAGTGAAAACGAACGTTTTCCTTCCGTTAAACACTCGAAAACAGTGCGAAACAGACATGACAGCCGCACGGGTAACAGGTCAGTCCGCACGGACAACAGGTCAGTCCGCACGGATGACACAAGTCCACACGGATGACATGTCAGTCCGCACGGATGACATGTCACCCGCACGGATGGGATGTCATCCGCACGCACCAGTTACTCGCACGGATGTTATGTCATTCGCACGCACCAGTCAACCGCACGGATGAGATGTCTCCGCGCGCACACTCATCCGCACGCACCAGTCAACCGCACGGATGAGATGTCACCCGCGCGCACACTCATCCGCACGCACACCACCGTCCGCACGTACCATTATCTCAACCGCACGGACAACCTGTTATCCGCACGGATAACATGTCATCCGGACGGATGACCTGTCATCCGGACGGATAACATGTCTGATCCGCACGGATGAGGGCAATTCAACCAAATGTGTAACTTTCAAGGCAAATCTTGCTTAACCGTACATCGTTTACTCTGTTCTTCAAGGATCAACACAGACGTACTCGCAACCGACTCAATCAAGTTGTAATCTCGCTAAATACGCACTGTGAGTATACTTGACCCCTTTTTAATCGAATTTTGGGTGTAACATACGTTTCTAGCAAATCGAACTTATCAATCGAAATATTCAATCAATCGAATTATCATTTGCGAATAACTGTTATGCATAGAAATGCGTGATGCTAGTTGCATATGTGCTAGGGCTTATACTCGCGACGTCCCACCACGACTAGTATAGTACTATTGCGCCCGACGGGGTCTAGTTATGCCATCGTACATTCGAGCATCGAGGACTTAGTTGGTAGTATCAGTTTTGTGAGTATATATGTCGTGTATTACGTTTGTGCATATGGAAATTCGCTACACTTTTTATCTACCATGCTATACTTATCAAACCTGTATACTCGCCAATACTTTTGTATTGACAATTATTTTAACGTATGTTGCAGGTTAGATCGCAGACTATGTCAAATCAAGCTAGGAAGTCTAGAAACTCAACTAAAATCTAGGTTGTCGGATTTGCATTGTTCGAGAGGACAATAAATCTGTGATAACTTACGTGATTGTATTATTTGTTAGTATGGGATAACGAATGTATTAAATATTATCGCAAAATAGTTGTTATGGATTCTCTTGAGCAATCTGATTCGCCTAGTGCCGCGCCCCGATGATTCCGCCATCGGTTGGGGTGTGACAGATTGGTATCAGAGCCATAACTATAGGGAATTAGGTCAGACTCGACCTAGTCCGGGTCGACGTCTTAGAAATTGACCTAGTCTATAGTCTAAGTACCAACGGGTCGACTCGTACAAACCCAGTGGGGATTTGTATTGGGCTTACTTGATACTCTCGATCGAAATTGCTAAAAGATACAACTTTGTGTGAACCCCGCATACTACACTTCACACGAAGAAGCCTTTCCTAAGGCTGAAATACTACATAGCCTTTCCTAAGGCCGACACAATACACGTGTTTACGAAAATACTCGCATAACGAAACCGAGCGATCCAGTCGAGACCAGGTGTGAAAACCAAGAACTCTCGATAGGATTGCTCACTCAGCGCCTTTTTTCTAGCATGAGAACTCTTCACCGAGTTAGGAGTGACATCCACATCTCGACGAAAGTCTCCATTTCAAACTCCAGTGGAACTCACGAATTTATTCGAAGAGCATGACCACAAATTAGGAACGAAACTGTTCAGTCAGGGGTGAAACCCGTACCTTAATAAGTCGTTCCACTTTCTATAAACGGGTTTTCAAAAGCTCTCACCAAGGACTCGACTATTGCAATAACTCGAGCCATGCGATGACTAGGAAGACTAATGCCATGAGCTGCATCCCAGTGGAAGCGTGGAGTCTTCTAGGTCAACGCGCGCGCCCGAACTTGTTAAATATAGTTGGGTTACCTTGGGTAGTCGACGCCTAAACACCCAGGGCACTCTTATCATACGACCTGCCAACCTTACCACTAGTTGGAAACTTATTTACGTTTTGAAACTTTACGCTTTATCGATTTCTCGACTTAACGATTTTCACTCCCAACTTTATAAACGCACGATTCGCACAGCCATCGCAATCTAAAACGAAATCCGAATGTTCGCAAAAAAACTAATGCATAATCTATCGCATTCGCTCTCGTTTTCTCACTACAACGCGTCCTCGCTTATTCTAAATCGACCTGTATGTGTATGATTACAAATTACCACTATATAAATACATATAAGCACGTATAAACAACAAGTCATTGTGTGAGAACTTAGGAATTTCGTGTTTCCTATGTGGCTCCTATGTGAATCGCATTACTATTATACTATCGCATCAAGTTTGAACGCGCTCAAATCGCAACGCAAACTCAAAAATCATTATGATCGAATCTCACTCCAAGTCTCCTTCTGTCTAGATGCCTTCCAACAACTCTACTTCGAGAATGATAGCAAAGAGACGAGCCAAACGAAGGAGAGAAAGAGGATTGCTTCACTTGTGACCAGGGAAGTGGTCAAAGTCATTCCTCAGATTGCCACATGAGTTCACTCTCTCAACCATTCTCGAGCTTCGGAAGACGTTAAGACAGGAGAGCCGCAATCTACTTTTCTCTACAAGCACTTCAAAGCCTGTGACCCGATGGAATTCACGGGTGAAGAAGGTGCGACTCAACTACTCCAGTGGTTCGATTCTATCGAAGTTACCCTTCGTCAAAGCGGGTGTCCCGATAGTCTCCGTACTACTTGCGCCACCGGAGTATTTCAATCGCGAGCACTCGACTGGTGGACCGCCGAACGTAACAAACGTGGGATCTCCGCAGCTTACGCTCTCTCTTGGAATGAGCTGAAAGAGCTCATGGAGAAAGAGTACTGTCCTCCTCACGAGATTCAGAAGCTGGAAAACGAATTTTGGGAAATCAAGCAAACCGAAGGTGACAATGCTGGCTACACCGCAAGGTTCAAACAGCTTAGCATAATCTGCCCAAGTCAAGTCAACACTCCGGGAAAGGCCATCGCGAAGTACATTCGTGGCTTGCCTGAGTGTGTGGGTGATTTTGTCGAAGCTGCAAGGCCCGCTACCATCGAAGAAATATACCGCTTAGCCGCAGAAATCAACAACAAACGATTCGTGGAAGGATTATTCTCAAAGAATCCTGTCAAGCAAGCTCATCAAGCAATCGCCAGAAATCCTTCGGGCAAACATGTTGACGAACCTTTTGATGAATCTACTGACGAACCTTCTGACAGATCTGCTGGCGATTCTTCCAAAGAATCAGCTAACGATTCTTCTGACGGATCTGCTAACGATTCTTCGGACGGATCTGCTACCGATTCTTCTGACAAATCTGCCGACGGATCTTCCGACAAATCAGCCAAAGACTCCACAAGCGAGTCTTCAGACGAATCCTCCAACGACGACACTTCTTCGCAAGACACCGACAAACCCAGCCGCAAGCGAAAGACTTCAAGCCCGAACTCATCAACAACCGAACTGCTACAACCGGAACCTCTTCGAACAGTTCCGATGTTTCCAAAACGAGCCTACACTGGAGATCATCCTCAGTGTTACTCGTGTACCTATCATCATCCAGTTGGGGCTGACTGTCGCTATTGCAATAACTGCAACCGTTACGGTCACTTCACCCGCAACTGCCGCACCGAACCGTGAACTTGAGTACAACAACAACAGCTCCAGCAAAAGTCTTCAGCATCCGACATCTAGCAAGTGTAGGATGAAGTTGTAATGATACGATTTTTGACGTTAACTTTTAAGTTTTGAACCTACTCTATTACTCAATGTTGCCCTCGTATTCTCCTTTACTCTTTAAATCGTCGCACTTAGACTAGATTCACACACATACTATATACCATATACTATATCACGAAATAATGTGTTTTACCCTCACTACACTCTTAGAACGAGGTACGATAAACATGCAAGGAACGAATAATCACGGGTGCACACGGGATTATTTGGGTCAGTGCACGGTGATCGTAGTGAATTCTAAAAAGTGCCATAGCGTTTGACAAAAGGTGACACCAAAACACGGGATGAAAGTAGTAGGGGTCGGGCGAGGTATGCTTTATCATACTACCGAAGTTCCGTGAAGAAAGTGCCACGTGGAGTTGAACGTTATTAGACCTATTATACTATTGTGATTATTTTCAACACACTACACTCAATCGCAAGGCGTAACAAACCGTATCATCGCAAGACTTGTCGTAAGTCTGCAAACTCAATGCAATCGCCTCATCGATGGACTCTGGGGAGTCTACCTCGCAGGAAAATTGCATCGACGCAAGACTGGTCGTAAGTCTGTTGCAACGAATCTCGATCAAGCAAATAAACGTTCACGACATTGTTGAGTGAGGACCTATTCTACCCTCCTCGATAGCCGTGATGCGTCATAACGAAACGTTAAGCTTATTCGAAACAAGACTCGAACCCGAAAATCGCAATCATTTATCATGAGTATCTCGCAATCTCTATCGCTTATTACGTGAATCCGTATCGTTTGCTGTGTATCAATCTATCGCTATACCGTTAGCTGTGATATTCGTGTTAAGTTAGCACACATGACCTCGCTTCACGAGATGAAGCTCATATGATTAAAGCAAGGTGTTTTAGCCATATCAGCGACCTTTCGTGGAAAAAGGCCATGTGGGGACTAATGTTAGTCAAACTCCGTGGGGTTAATCAATCGAAATCGAACCGCATACCATCATCGCTTGCACGCAACAACTACCGCTTATCGAATTTCGATTATCATCACCATCATTGCTAGTGTTGTGTCTATATTATTCGTTTAATCACCTAATCGCTGATCGCCTATCGTGTATAATCTACCGCTTATCACTCGCTTGGTGTTCATTACAGTCTATGTGGTATTAGTACACATGACACCGCTTCACGAGGTAAAACTAACCTGGTTAAGCACGGTGTTTCGCCATGTTAGCAAACTCTCGTGGAAACGTGCCATGTGGGTTTGATGTGTAACCTAATCGAAAACGCGCTATTCGCTTCTCGCTTATCAACTCACCGGGTTAATCTATTCGATCTTATCTTATGCTCGGTCCGACTTCTTATCGATTGGGCCGAGTAAACGCAAATCTATCCATGTCATATCGGCACACCTGACACTGCCTCACGAAACGGGAATAGTATGGGCAAAGCATGGTGGATACGCCGCTGGTACTTCCTATATATAAGTGTTTTAAACATATTAACAGACTTTCGTGGGAAAGTGCCAAGTGGGGCTCGGTAATTAACTACCTTTTTGTACTAATTAAAAAAAAACGTCTTTTTACAAAATTTTTGATTTAAAACCGGTGGACAAGTGAAATTTTCTCACGATGTGGAGCTAACATCGAATCAGCTTAACTCCATGTCCAAGGAAAGCTTCATAAGCCCAGTTTTTCCTTAAACTTTTACAACGTCAAAATAGAAATCCTTCCTTGGACATTGGTTCGACATCGAGTTCAGCTTGGATCCATGTCATAGGAGAATTTTCGTAAACCTTGTTTTCATCTCCGAGTTCCTTAAAATATTTAAAAACTCTAAACTTCCTTGCAACATCGGTTAACATCGACACTGTTGACCGCACGTTAAAAGGAAAAATTTTCAAAGATTTTATCCTCGACTCCTTTTAAACATCTAAGACGAATGTTTATTGTAACGTTGGATAACGATCGACTCAGTTAATTCAACGTCATGAGAAACCTTTCAAATTGCAATCGCATCGGACTAACGAACTCTACACAAGACAAGGTACTTTGAAATGCCAACTCGTGGGATTAATACTTTCGTCTTTACGTCGCCTTCTCACCATCGCAATCGATCCCTCTTATTCGAAACGCTCTTGTTTGTCAACTCTCGGTCAATCACTCGCTGTATCGTTACGTATACAAGATCAACTCTTAGAAGTCTACCTATTGGATTAATTTCGGGACGAAATTTCCTAACGTAGGGGAGACTGTAACAACCCGCACTTTTGTGCGTTGTTACTACTCGTTATACTCGTTACGCCTAGCACCGGAGATTCGGATCATAATGTAACTATATCATATATACCGCTATTCGAAGGGTAATCGCATATTTTCGAAATACAATATCATTATGCTACACTACTATCACACTAACACTCACGGAGGCATTGAGTGAGGACCTATTCTACCCTCCTCAGTGGCCGTATTGTGTCGAACGTAAACAATTAACGCTAACAAGGACTCTCGGGTGAGTGCTGTAGCTCCAGTCGTCATGAGGATGATGACAATACGAGTAAACGGTACCCCGTCTGTCTTTGTGGCACTACACGAAATAACCGTTCATGATGACATCAAGAAAGGACCTATACTACCCTCATTGATGGCCGTGAAGCGTCGCTAATAGTCGCATACTCGAATCGGAAACCGATTGTTAATTATCGAAACTTTGGATTATGGATACGTAAATATGACCCCTAGTGATATATATATATATATAATAATACCAATATAATAATAATATAAATCAATTATGGAAAGTACGTACTTCGAAATCTATCAAAACGGTCAAAACGGAGGAAACCATCTCGCTGGAGTGGCCATCCGGACGGATAGCCATCCGGACGGATAGCAATCCGCACGGATGGGCTATCCGCACGGATGGGCCATCCGCACGGATGGGCTATCCGGGCCAGAACTCTTCTCCTCTCCTCTGTGGCCTATAAATACCATGTCACGTCACTTGAACAGTGATGTGACAGCTCCTGTTCAACCAAACGCGCACCAAGACCCTTTTCTCTCGATTTCCTCGCGATTCCGGTAAGATTTCAACCTAAAACTTGTACTTCTACAATCTACACTCGAATCTACATCATTCTATCTTTCACAACTCAAATTCTAACCGTGAAATCTACGGATTTGAGGCGTTTTGAGGTGATGTCACCAAGAGTTCTTATGAACTTCAAGTTGGGGTCTCATTTCACTATAAACGACTCAGATCCGGGTGATTTCCACATGTTTTAATGACAAATCTCACTTAAATGTGTGCGATTTCGAGTTAACCATGAAGAACCATCATAAACGGCCAGATCTGATGGAACGGGGTGATTCCCGGCCGTTAGAATGAGTCGGAATTGACGGAACTTCAGGTGTTAGTGCGAAATTACACTACTCTAGTGAAAATGAACGTTTTCCTTCCGTTAAACACTCGAAAACAGTGCGAAACAGACATGACAGCCGCACGGGCAACAGGTCAGTCCGCACGGACAATAGGTCAGTCCGCACGGATGACACAAGTCCGCACGGATGACATGTCAGTCCGCACGGATGACATGTCACCCGCACGGATGGGATGTCATCCGCACGCACCAGTTACTCGCACGGATGTTATGTCATCCGCACGCACCAGTTACTCGCATGGATGTTATGTCATCCGCACGCACCAGTCAACCGCACGGATGAGATATCTCCGCACGCACACTCATCCGCACGCACCAGTCAACCGCACGGATGAGATGTCACCCGCGCGCACACTCATCCGCACGCACACCACCGTCCGCACGTACCATTATCTCAACTGCACGGACAACCTGTTATCCGCACGGATAACATGTCATCCGGACGGATGACCTGTCATCCGGACGGATAACATGTCTGATCCGCACGGATGAGGGCAATTCAACCAAATGTGTAACTTTCAAGGCAAATCTTGCTTAACCGTACATCGTTTACTCTGTTCTTCAAGGATCAACACAGACGTACTCGCAACCGACTCAATCAAGTTGTAATCTCGCTAAATACGCACTGTGAGTATACTTGACCCCTTTTTAATCGAATTTTGGGTGTAACATACGTTTCTAGCAAATCGAACTTATCAATCGAAATATTCAATCAATCGAATTATCATTTGCGAATAACTGTTATGCATAGAAATACGTGATGCTAGTTGCATATGTGCTAGGGCTTATACTCGCGACGTCCCACCACGACTAGTATAGTACTATTGCGCCCGACGGGGTCTAGTTATGCCATCGTACATTCGAGCATCGAGGACTTAGTTGGTAGTATCAGTTTTGTGAGTATATATGTCGTGTATTACGTTTGTGCATATGGAAATTCGCTACACTTTTTATCTACCATGCTATACTTATCAAACCTGTATACTCGCCAATACTTTTGTATTGACAATTATTTTAACGTATGTTGCAGGTTAGATCGCAGACTATGTCAAATCAAGCTAGGAAGTCTAGAAACTCAACTAAAATCTAGGTTGTCGGATTTGCATTGTTCGAGAGGACAATAAATCTGTGATAACTTACGTGATTGTATTATTTGTTAGTATGGGATAACGAATGTATTAAATATTATCGCAAAATAGTTGTTATGGATTCTCTTGAGCAATCTGATTCGCCTAGTGCCGCGCCCCGATGATTCCGCCATCGGTTGGGGTGTGACATCAATAATCTCTCAACTTCCTCTTGGATAATCGTATTCCGCTCAGGAGCAAACTTCCTTCTTTTTTGCTGAACAGGCTTGAATGATTTATCAATTCCAAGCTTGTGAGTGATAATGTTTTTGGATATGCCTGTCATATCCTCATGCTTCCATGCAAACGTTGACATCCTGCATTTCAAAAAGTTAATTAACTGTTCTTCAATATCCTGAGGGATATTGGTTCCTACGAGCACCAAAATATCGGGATTATCCTGGTCCAGGATAATTTTCTTCATATCCTGCTCCGGATCCTCCACGATATCCTGGGCCCGCGTCTTTAATTGCTATGCTGCACCAGGCTTGGTTGAGGATTTCATCGAGGATGAGTAGCATTCTTTCGCCTCCTGCTGATCACTATCAACTTTGACAACTCCCCAAGGGGTAGGGATCTTGATGCATTGGTGATACGTTGATGGCACAGCCTTCATATCGTGAATCCATGGTCTTCCCAGTATAATGTTATAGCAGGATAGAGAATCCATCACACAGAAACGTTGTATCGAGTTGATTCCTTCAACGTATACTGGTAACTTTATCTCTCCCACTGTGTTTCTAGCCTCTCCACTGAACCCAACAAGCACGGTAGACTTTGAAGTGATATCCATTGGAGATACATTCATTCTCTTCAGAGTCTCTAGTTGGATTATGTTAACGGAGCTGCCATTATCAACCAATATCCTGCGTACAAAATGGTTAGCCACATATAACGTTATTACCAGAGCATCATGGTGAGGATCCTGGACAGTATCCCTGTCATCAGCATCAAATGTGATCACTTTGTCAGTTGTGAGGGTAGTCATCCTGACAGGTTTGTCTCCCCTTTCAGCCTTAGCTTCTTTTGCATGTCTCTTTGCCACCGAATACGAAGTCCCATAAATGTCGGATCCTCCCGAAATGAAGTTGATTATCTTGGCATCCGCGGGAGGTGATGCTGCTCACTCAGGATCCTTCCCAGTATCCTGACCCTTATTCTTCTTTCTTCCTAAGAGATCTTTCAGATATCCCTTGCTTAGAAGATAGCTTATTTCTTTCCTTAGAGCAATGCAATCCTCAGTTACATGTCCGAAATCTTCGTGGAAAGCACACCATTTTGACTTGTCTTTCCAATCGGCCTTTTGTTGATTCTTTCGAGGCCACCTAGCCTTGTCTCCTAAACCCTGCATGGCATACATTAATTCAGGAATGTTAACAGAAAAGCAATACTCAGATAGTTCAGGATATTCTTCAGGATCCTCGTCTTCAACAGCATTCACTTTCTTGCTTTCATTTCTACCATATGGCTTAGAGCGATATGGCTTAAATGAGGATTCTGACTTCCTGTTAGTTGACTCATAAGTGTTAGATGAGTTCATCCTTTCTTGCATCTTTCTGTCATCTTCCAATCGAATATATCTTAGGGCCCTGTTTCGAGCTTCATCCAAGTTCCTGCATGGGTTCATTACAAGATCTTGATAAAATTGAGAATCTTTTTACAGCCCCATCTTGAAAGCTTGCACAGCCGTTGCAACATCAAGATGAGGAATGTCTAGGGATTCCCGGCTGAACTTGTTCACATAATCCCTAAGGGATTCCTGAGGCCCCTGTGTTATCCTGTAGAGATCACTTGTTAGTTTTTCAAAGCTTCTACTACAAGAAAACTGACTATTAAATAAATTTACTAAGTGAGCAAAAGATGTAATCGAATGTGGAGGAACATTCAAGAGCCATTTCAAGGCTGATCCTGTTAAAGTAGAACCAAAACCCTTGCACAAGCACGCTTCCTTGAGATCTGGAGGGATAGGGTTAATCTCCATTCTTTCCCTATACTGAGCAATATGCTCCTCAGGATCCGTAGTTCCGTCGTAAAGCTTCATGTTGGGGGTTTGAAATCTCTTTGGGATCTCAGCATCACAGATAGGATATGCAAAACGAGATATCTTGTGGCTGTCTTGGGACACTTCCGGGATCGGCTGGACCACCCCAGGTACACTAGATATCATGTCCTTCAACTTCTGAAGTTCCCTAGTAAGTGCTGATGTCACACCTGTATCCTGCAAAGATCCACTATTGTTAGTAGCATGAGTATTATTGTTATTTGACACGTTACCCGTTGGAGGATTTTGCCCATATCCTGAAGCATATCCTGAGCTCCTCATGGTTGACATCCTGACCGAGGAGGGTATTTCAGGAGTATGATTCTGAGGAAGGCTGGGCACAATATTCCCCCTGTTATCCTCGGTATACACAGCTGAACTGAAGTTCAAAGTTCTGGGTTGTAATGGAGTGACAATATCCTCAGCAGATCTGCTCGAGCCAGACTTCAGGAGTTGTATTTCCCTCAATAGCATTTGGTTTGTTTCCTGTTGCTGCCTCATTTGTTCCTGCACATTTCCAAATAAGGTTAGAATTTCATCATTAGAAGCTAAACCGGGAGCAGATTCCTGAACACTGCGAGTAGGGATAATATCCTGAGGTCGTGAAGAGGCTGGCATCCTTGGAGGAGGTGGTGGAAGCACCGAACCGGTAGTAGCAGAAGTCATAGCAGACACAGTAGAGGAACTCATGTTTGATCTTGAGGCCATTGTAAATAATGCGGCAAAAAGTTTTGAAAATAGAAAACCGATTAGCGATTTCACAAAGATTTTTAGTAAAGAGAGCACCACTTGCCCCACGGTGGGCGCCAAATTGTTTTGGTCAAAAATTACCGAAGCAATTAAGTGATCAAATTAGTAAAGTGAGGTAGTGTGCTAGAAAGTGTGTTGAAAATATGCTGGTTAAGTTATTTAGAAAATCAGTATTCAGGATATGGCTCAGGATATTGAGCTGTATCTATGATCAAACTATGAGCAAAAAGTAAAGTAAATGACACGAGATGTACGAGGAAAGCCCTTGATCAATCTAGATCGCCGGCATAAAATCTCGGGAGCTGACAATCGCAGCTGCCTTGTTCTTCTTATTGCTTCAAACGTCAGGATACAGTGCAGGATATAGACCAGATCGCTAAGTGTTACAATGCTTTTGTATGAAAGTGAAAATTGCTAGAGAGCGAGTGTTAGAGTGTAGCGAGTGTGAATGTGATGTCCTATTCGACCTGGTATACCCACCTATTTATAGTTACAAATTAGAAACTAAAATTCCTATAAATAAGGGATGCTCCCGAATATTCCATAAATAGCCGTTTGGAACCAAATAAAGCGGGCTCAACGTCTTTCCTTGAACAACTTGGACCGAGTCTTCCGCAGAATGAGTCCTTGTGAACGTTGCTAGCTTCTAACCCACGTACCTGCACATGATCCGTTAGTAATCCTGAGGATACCATTCAGGATGTTACCAATATCCTGAATCAGCATCCCGGATGTAAACAGATACTATATAAACAAGATATAAATCAAGATATTTTCCAGGATATGGGCTTAGAATTTCACCCATAACAGATATATCTCAATATTTCGTTCTTCTTTTTAACCATAAATATGATTCTACCTTGATTTCCTCTGTAATTTTGCTTCCCAAGCTATTGAGAGCGTTTAAGACTTTATTATGTCTTACCTTCCATAAGTGCACATGGTTGTTACGAATGTTTTTTGCCAACGATTTATTTTGTTCGAATTTTAGAAAAATACATATATTAAATGAATGATTTTGATTAGTTCTCACAATATTTGTAGTCTTGTAGCCCTCTAATATATACACACATATGTCGTAAGATATTTGATAACCACGAAATTTATTTTATTTTAACTTAACCATTGTCACCTTCCTACAAGTTGTTGCCCTTTGGTTTCAATTACACATTCAAACAAACCCCTTACATATACCCCCAAATGGATTCTAAGGGTGAACGGGGCACAATGCGGGGAGGCATGCGGTGACCCAAGTCCCCTAGCGGGAACACCGCCGCCATCAACGAGGGGAGTCACCTAATTGAAGGGAATCGGTGAGAGGTTACCGATTGAATATGGGTGAGAGATGGTGGGCCACCCTTTTTTCAACCAATCAAAACCTTTTCTTTTTTTTCTTTTTTTTTTAATAAAAAAACAAGGGGAGTTAAGAGGGGAGTGGCGCCATCAAATTGAGGGTGTGAGGAGAGTTAAGAGGGGAGTTGACGTGGCGCGTGCTGATTGGCCGTGCGTAAAAGAGGGGACTCCCCTAAGAGGGGAGTGACCCGTTCACCCTAAACAACCTCCACAACTCAACCTAAGAGTCCAAGGTTGTCAGAAAAACTCTTTATCAATTATAGGTTTTTTATAACCCACAAAAGGTTCTTAAAACCTTTGGAATCTAACCCACCAAACCATTTCAATATTCCAAAGATCTCATCAGCAGTGAGTTTTCAGGACGGTTTCAAATTTGAATTTTTTGTACACTTCTAAATACACATATAAAAAAAAAGCCTACACAAATTCAAATTGAGTTCTAACCGGTTTTATGATTCTATTTTCCTTCATGTATAAAGAAGACGTTTTATACTCTCAAGTTTTGAGGTCAAATACATAAAACAACTGATAATTTGGAAATTTGCATAAATTGATTAAAAATCTAGTCTTTTTGTTTTTGTTTTTGTTTTTGTTTTTTTTTTTAATTTCGTACAAGATAGTTTGTTTGTAAAAAAATATACTATTTTTCTATCTGTATTTTAATGATTGCTTTGAGACCCAATTGAAAAGTGCTGCAAAAATTATAATCTATTGTTTTGATAACCAATTGAAAAGTGCTACAAAAATATAATCTATTCGTGATAGAATTTGATTTTTAATTTATATTTGTCTTCAAGAATTTTAACCGGTTTGCAACCAACGTTTAAATATATACTTTAAATTATATCCTTTTGTGGTTGCTTTGTAACCGAATATAAACAGTCACAAATCTATGACCGGTGTGTGTGTGCACGTGATTGCTAGTTTTGACTTTTGTGACTGGTGTTATTTCGATCAGCCGATGGATAAATACCGTAATTTTTTTAACGGTCGAATTCTATGATTATAGAATAGGGTCAACATATGTTATAAAAACCTAACAAAGTTACATACTTGTTTTGTTACAAAGGAAACGAATGGAAAACTAGTACAACATACCCCACTTTGTTCACTTACAATATTATGTCTCTAACGTTAAAGTCCACTCATTTTTTGTATGATATATCTCTATATTTCGTTCTTCCTTTTAACCATAAATATGATTCTACCTTGATTTCCTCTGTAATTTTGCTTCCCAAACAATTTATTGAGATCATTTATGACTTTATTCTGTCTTACCTTCCATAAGTGCACATGGTTGTTACGAATGTTTTTTGCCAATGATTTATTTTGTTAGTCGTGATAGAATTTTAGACAAATACATATATTAAATCAATGATTTTTTTGTTAGTCTTGTTAGAATTTTAGACAAATACATATATTAAATGAATTATTTTGATTAGTTCTCATAATATTTGTAGTCTTGTAGCCCTCTAATATATACACACATATGTCGTGAAATATTTGATAACCACAAAATTTATTTTATTTTAACTTAACCATTGTCACCTTCTTACAAGTTGTTGCCCTTTGGTTTCTAGTACACATTCAAACAAACCCCATAAATATACCCCCAAATGGATTCTAAACAACCTTCACAACTCAACCTAAGAGTCCAAGGTTGTTAAAAAAACTTTTTATCAATTATAGTTGTTTTAGAACCCATAAAAGGTTCTTAAAACCTTTGGAATCTAACCCACCAAACCATTTCAATATTCCAAAGACCTCATCAGCAGTGAGTTTTCGGGATGGTTTCAAAGTTGAATTTTTTGTACATTTCTAACATTTCTAAATACACATATCAAAAAAGTCGACACAAATTCAAATTGAGTTCTAACCGGTTTTATGATTCTATTTTCCTTCATGTATAAAGAAGACGTTTTATACTCTCAAGATTTGAGGTCAAATATATAAAACAACTGATAATTTGGAAATTTGCATAAATTGATTAAAATCGAGTGTTTTTTTTAATTCCGCACAAGATAGTTTGTTTGTAAAAAATTATACTATTTTTCGTTCTTTATTTTAACGATTGTTTTGAGACCCAATTGAAAAGTGCTGCAAAAATTATAATCTATTGTTTTGATAACCAATTGAAAAGTGCTACAAAAATTAGGGTTATTGGATAATAATAATTCTAAGTTTCACCATTTGGCCGATAATAATCTCAACTTTAAAAATTCCCTCTAAAAATCCCAACTTGTAAAAGTTTGGCCGCCATTGATCCTTTTCTAACATAGGTGCACTTAAATCAATTAAGGAGTCTCTAGGCGTAATTGAATCTATTGAGTAGACCAAATTCTTATATGTTTGAAAAGGATCAATGGCGGCCAAACTTTTACAAGTTGTGATTATTGAAGGGAATTTTTAAAGTTGAGATTATTATCGGCCAACTGGTGAAACTTATGATTATTAAAATCCAATAACCCCAAAAAATATAATCTATTCGTGATAGAATTTGATTTGTATATATGTTTGTCTTCATGAATTTTAACTGGTTTGCAACCAACATTTAAATATATACTTTAAATTATATCCTTTTGCAGTTGCTTTGTAACCGAATATAAACAGTCACAAATCTATGACCAGTGTGTGTGTGCACGTGATTGCTAGTTTTGACTTTTGTGACTGGTGTGATTTCGATCACAAATCAGCCGATGGATAACAAGTACCGTAATTTTTTTAACGGTCGGATTCTATGATTATAGAATAGGGTCAACATATATTGTAAAAACCCAACAAAGTTACATACTTGTTTTGTTACAAAGGAAACAAATGTAAAACTAGTACAACATACCCCACTTTGTTCACTTACAATATTATGTCTCTAACGTTAAAGTCCACTCATCTTTTGCATGATATATCTCTGCATTTCGTTCTTCCTTTTAACCATAAATATGATTCTACCTTGATTTCCTCCGTAATTTTGCTTCCCAAGCTATTGAGATCGTTTAAGACTTTATTGTGTCTTACCTTCCATAAGTGCACATGGTTGTTACGAATGTTTTTTGCCAACGATTTATTTTGTTAGTCTTGTTAGTATTTTAGACAAACACATATATTAAATGAATGATTTTGATTAGTTCTCATAATATTTGTAGTCTTGTAGCCCTCTAATATACACACACATATGTCGTGAGATATTTGATAACCACAAAATTTATTTTATTTTATCTTAACCATTGTCACCTTCCTACAATTTGTTGCGATTTGGTTTCTAGTACACATTCAAACTAACCCCTTATATATACCCCAAATGGATTCTAAACAACCTGCACAACTCAACCTAAGAGTCCAAGGTTGTTAGAAAAACTCTTTATCAATTATAGGTTTTTTAGAACCCACAAAAGGTTCTTAAAACCTTTGGAATCTAACAGTCTTCTTTATTTTCTTTCACCTTATCCACCGAACCAAACGATTTCAGCATTCCAACGACCTCAATCACCTTATCAGCAGTGAGTTTTCGTGCATTTCACCCAAGAGAAACCAGAAAAAAAAAAAAAAAAAAACCATGAAAATATACGGAAAAAATGGAAGCTTTATTATTTTGTTGGCAATTTTTATGCGATTTTGTGGGAAAACTGAGGGTGCAGCAGTGACATGTGAACTAGAATACGGGTTCTTGCCGTGCACAAGTGGTGTTTGGGGAAGACTTTTCTTGATTGTGGTTTATCAATATGTGATGGCTATAGGCCAAAGTTATATATCAAAGGGGTCGAATAAATTCTTCAGCCTTATCGGACCCGGTATATTTGGAGCCAGTTTGTTCCATATTCTTGCAAACTTCCCTACTATTTTCATTGTCCTTGGTGAGCTTCATTTCTTCCCATTTTCAGCCTTCTTACTCTCATGTTTTCCTAGAACAAAATTGTGTAATATTAACTCACGTTCTGAGATTATATATGATATAGGGGTAACTGGAAGGAGGGTTGACAGGTTTAATGTGCATTAAAACCAGCAATGTTTTGAAAATCAGATTGCCTATCAAACAAGCCATACTACTGGTTCACTGGACCTATATAAAAAATCGGTTCATAGCGGGTCGGATCGGGTCGGGTCGGGTCATTTAAGACAAAAGAACATCAAACTAAAATTTATATAATCATCAAAAACACGTCAAACGTCATTACAAACGTATTTAAAATTGTGCCCTACAGGTTTTCATTTTTTTAAATCTATCCAAAACATCATCTAGTGATACTAAACACTCCATATGTTCAATACATTCTTACTCATGGTTCCTATCACACATAAACCGCTTCATAAGTTCATAAAACAACACTAAACACTTAAACAAAATAAATCACCATGTTCAACCATAGTCTATAATTTTCAATTTTGTTTTCAAACATTCAAGCCCTAGTATTAAATGTTGATTATTTGTAACTAATCATTTAAACAAACAAAACTATAAATAAAACAACAAAATCATTTAACTACAAGTCTATAACAACCAAAAAAAGATCAAATCCTTATATTTTCTCCTAATTATCACATAAAACAACAAAAATCAATTAAAAAAAACCATACTAGTTCTATATCGGAATTATGACGTAATATAGGTCGGTCTTGCCAGAATTTTGGTTGTTCCGGCAAAAAAAGTCGTCCGGTCGTGAGCAATAGCGTCAAGTCGCTAGAAGCTTTTTTTGAGGTGGGATTTGGAATTGGAATGGGTGGATGGGTTTGGGTTATTTTATTTACTTCAATTTTTTTTGGGTTGGGTTTGGGCTTGGGTTAATAAAAATATATTGTAGATTGGCCTTTGATTGGGTTAAGTAATAAAGTGAATAAATGGTTAAAGAATAATTATATAAATTGTGTTATATACTTATATATTAAATAATAATCAGTGTTTATTCTTTTATAAATTCATAATATTTTTTTTTAAGTGGCGGGATTGAAAATTCAAGGGTGCGGGTGAAAATTTTCAAGGGGTGCAGTCGGAATTTCTGGCAAAAAATAAGACGAAAAATTATTTTTTCAACGGGTGCACCCGCCCACCTACAGCTTGAATGGGTACGCCCTGTCTATTAGTCGAAATTGTTGTACATGACTCAATACCCGGAATGCAATATAATGATTAATTTTTTTTTGAATATTACATAAAGTTTAAATACTGTCGTATATTGTTATTAAATCCAAATATTTAATTTCATTAAGTATAACACCTAAAATCTAAATTCATAATATTATCTATTGGATGTTTGCATCACAGATTTTTTTTTATAAGTAATTATAGACCACTCAATTTTAGATTTTGAGAAGGAGACATGCCAAAATATTGGATTGTTTCCAGTGAATTAATAATTCAGGATAAGCATATTAAACTTCGTCATAATTCAGCTACGTACCCCTTGCTAACTTTAATAATAAATTTGCAGAATCACAATTATCGAGCGACGACACAGGTGCATCTACTAGTGCTGCAATGGGAATGAGTGTTCTAGCAGGATCAGCAGTCATGAGCCTAACACTGATTTGGCCTTCTGTAATAGCTTTCGGAAGCTATGATCTTGCACATGATGATGCCAATGGTAAACAACTTTCGGAAGAAGAACCATCATTTCTATCCAAATTAACAGGTATTTGATTTCCATGATCACAAACACTCAGCCATGCATAGAGTACACGAATTTATAAATTAAGTTACAAGCTCTTTAAATATCTGAACTCAACCTGAGTTTAGTTTTAGTGTAATTTGCTTTTATATTATGTGTTACTTTTCTCAGTTTATGGTGTTACAACCGATAGTGAGACAAGCTACACTGCGAGATTCATGCTTGTGTCAATGATACCGTTTCTAATTCTTCAACTCCCAAAAATCATCAATTCGACGTCAGTAACTCGGGTGATAGTTTTAATCGCTCTCATCATGACATTGAGTTTCTTCATTGCTTCCTGTGTGTATCAGGTTAGCCTGTTATGTTTTAAACTTTATAAAATCAGATAAAATTTTCTTAAATATATGCATTCTTACAAAATTTTTTATAAATGGGTAGTTTTAAATATTGTGTTGACATGATGGGTACTTTCTAAATCTTTTCACAATTAAGGTTGTCACACTTGCCAAATGCATCTCCACAAAACATTTTTATAATTTAAATTCATCATCTAATTGACATGTTATTTAAGGATAACCAAACTATAATAATCATAACTTTGATATATTAGCTGTCAACAGTCCCAATCAAGAAAATGTTTTATGACAATCCCAACTTTTAATCTATTTTACCTTAGCAATCCTATACTAAATAAAAGTTAACCCATTTTGTTTTTGCTGACGTAGACTATCACAAAAGCAGCCAATGTCAACAAAAGTTTGCAACATAAAGCAATACACATCATCAAAAATTTCACTTATTTGCTACATAAGCAGTCCACGTCAATAAAACTTTGACTTTTTTGTCACATAAGCAGTCCACGTCAGTAAAATTTTGACTTTTTTGTCACATAAGGAGTCCACGACAACGGAAACTAATTGGGTTAATTTTTAGTTAGTATGAAATCGCCAATAAAAAATAGGTTAAAGATTGGGACTATGACAAAACATTTATTTAATTGAGAGTGTTGTCAGTCAATATATCAAAATTAGGATTACTAGAATTCAATTTTCCTTTATTTAATAACATGTAAAATAAATTTAATATCCTAAACTACCAATTTTTTTTTGTCTATGTTTCGTTATGAAATTTATCGAAAACTGAGTTGTATTCACAATAATGTAGTTTCTCGTCTCGTGATACTAAAAAATACATTATTTGAATATAACTCGGCTTTCGAAATTTTAATAAATATTAGATATTATATTTTGTTAGAGAACGTCTGTTAAATGAAAATTAAAGAAAAAAGTTATTGTTTATGTAGCACTTATCAAGCGACGCGACCTCATTTTTTAAAATGTTTCAAAAATGCCCCTCATGTCGTCATGGGATTTAAAAACTATCCACTTGTATAAAAAAAAAATCTAGTTCTTACAACATAATAAAATTTTGTACATAACTAAAATTTTATGTTTTCGGTTTACAAATGTAGATCTTTCAACCATGGATCCAAAACAGAAGATACGACGATGTGAGACAAAACTTTGTGAAGAACACATTATTGAAACTACTCTCTGTAAACGGAAAGGCAAGGGAGCAACGTATTAAAAAGTTAGTATCTGCCTCAAAATTTTTCTCTTTTTGTTGCAACTAGCAAAATCTAATGATCACGTTAAAAAAATATATGTGCAGCCTTTACAACAAACTTGACAGGAACAACGATGGTAAAGTGACTAGGGCTGAGGCGAAAACTTTCCTTTTAGGAATTCAAATGCAAGCAGATGGTGAACGAAGCGAAGATCTGGTAGACAATATCATCAATAAACTTGACATTACAAGAGATGGAACCATTGATGAGGATGAGTTTGTTGATGTACTCCAAGAATGGGTACATCATGCAAGAGAATCACTCTCTAAAAATGATTATAACCCGCTTAGTTTCTTCACCAAACATCAAGCGGTAACTTTCTAATTTATGAATAGATGGGGTAATTAAGTAGTAAGTGAATGATGATATATTTTATGTATTTTTATAGAATGGAGATGAAGAACAAGAGAATTTCATACCTAAGAAGACAAATGTTGATGATCAAAGTTCAATTTGGGACTACTTGGAGGCTTTCGCTTTGGTACTCGTTGGGATTGTTATGACGGTTCTCATTGCACAATCATTCGTAACGAATGTCGTGTATTTTGCTAATCACGTAAACATCCCTTCCTTCTTAATCCCGTACTTTGTAATACCGGGTGCCATAAACATACCAAGTCTATATTCGAAGATTAAATCAGCAAGTCAAAAGACTCAGCGTGCCGCATCTTTAACTCTTTCTGGGGTATTCATATTTCTCCATTAATTTTCTTTTTTAGTTCTTGTCACCATTGTTCCCAATTTACCTATATTAATTTGTCCTTAAACATTAATGTTGAAAACAAATTTGATTTTGCTTGTGTAGATCTATTCAGGATTGTTTACGAGTAGCATGAGTAGCTTGTCAACGTTTCTATTAACGGTGTACATAAAGGACATTCCATGGGGTGTAGCTGCGGAGGTTCTAGTTGTGTTGGTGATCGGTGTGGTAATGGGAATTTTCACAAGTACAAGGACAGTTTTCCCACTTTGGACCGCTTTTGTGGGTTATCTGCTGTACCCTATCGCGCTACTCATGTTGTATCTTCTTACCGTCGTTTGGGGTTGGGCATAAGCTAGATCAATTATATATCTTGCATTTTACTTTTGGTTCTGTCTCATTGTACTTAATATATATCCTGGTATTTACAAATTACAACTGATGTGTTAATGTATGTTATATATGGTCCCGTATTTACCAACTTTTGGGTTGGTAAAATGATAATTATATTGTGAAAGTATGGAAATTTTAAATCAAAGGTATTATCTCTGTATCATTATATTTATATGGTTTAGGATCAAATACAAAGGCTCTTAAAAATAAGAAGTGTACAAAGGCTCTTAAAAATAAACCTACTACACCAAAAAAAAAACCCTAGACACCCACCACCACCCAAAAACCTACCCCCCCCCCCCCAACCCACCCACCCACCCAAAAAAAATTGTGGTGACGAAAAGTAGCGATTTTTTAAAAAAATATTTAAAAAATTGTGCGTTTTTTATATTTTTTTTAGCATTTAGTTGTGTGGTTTAGCTTTATGATTTAGTTTTTTGCATTTAGTTTGAGTGTGGGTTGGGGGGGGGGGGGGGGGGGGTGTTAGGTTTTTGGGAGGTTTTTAGAGGGTGGGGGGAGGTTAGGTTTTTGGGGTGTGTGTGTATGGGTTGGGGAGGGGGGGGGGGGGTAGGTTTTTGGGGTTTTTTTAGTGAGGTATAGTTTTTTTTTTTTCTAAAGAGTGGGAGGTTTAAGTTTTTGGGTGGTGGTGAGGTGGGGGTGGGTGTTTAGGTTTTGAGTTGTGGTGTAGTGAGTTTAGATTCAACAATAATGCTTTGAACAAACTAACTCTTTCACCATAATATGTTTTAGTCATCAAAAGATTGTGGAAGATGCCAATGTTCTCTAGATCAAGTGGTGAAAGATTTGTATTTCTCAAAAATATTTGTATTTCATTTTACTTGTATTTTAAATTGAAAAAATAAGCCATTTTGATATTTGTATATATTTATACTTCGTAAATTTAAAAGCAAAATGGTCCCGTAGCTCAGTTGGTTAGAGCGTTGGTCTTATGAGCCGAAGGTCGCGGGTTCGAGCCCCGCTGGGACCATATTTGTTATGTTTATATTTAATATATATATATATATATATATATTTGTACAACATTTTCAGTTTTTCATTGCTTCCATATTTTTGTAACAGCATCTTCAGTTTTTCTTTGCTTCCCATTTCATTAATCGTCTTTATCTCTACAGCATCATGACGTAAGACTGAATCGGATTTAAAAATTCTACTTGAATGTCTTTTAAATGTTAAATTTCATTTAAAATCAAATGAGTTGCACACTAACTATTAATAGAGGACATAGAGTAAGATTATTAAGGGGTTTTAATATAGTTTCCTTGATGTAGTTTCTAGAGTGAGATCGATAGAGCTGCTCTTGTCAAGGCGTTCATTCTAGAGGTGCTTTTGGTTTTGATATGTCTTGAGATGTGTTCATTTTGGTGTTCCTCAAGGCGTAGTCTCTTATAGGTGGGGTTGGGTTTGTTTATGAAGGAGTTCTCTCGGACTCCTTGTATGTGCGGTCGTCTTAATATATGGCGGTGTTTATGTGTTGGTAATTGGTTTTAACTAGATGGATAAACCATGCTACGTAGCGGGTTTTCTATCGGTATCAATTTAGTTAGTATGATACCGACACTTTATGTAACAAACGAAAGAGGAATTTGATTGGTAGTGTTATGCATTATTATGGTACCGATACTCACTATAGCAACCGAAAAAAGAAACCCAAAAATAAAGTCCTAATGTGTCCAAAAGAATATCGGCACATGTTCTACATTGATCGGAAAATCATAAAATGAATGTTGGTTTCGATAATATCGATGCTAAATGTTATTCGGTCAGAATTAATACGGTTTGTCAGAAAAGATAAAACAAAAAAAAGTCGTGCTATGACAAAAACGATATCTACACATAAAAAACACATTACGTCTAGTAGGGTTTAACCCGCGCTACACCGCACAAAGAACGTATGTTAAAAATGGTTAAAATGTTATTGATTTAATAAGATTTGGTTATAAAAAGAACAAATTAGGAATAAGAGAAAATCAAATAAAAGTGCCAAAAAAAGGAAGGGATTAATAACAAATTAAGATATTATTGAGGAAAAGGAGATAAAATAAAAGAAAAATATTATATAATTTTCTCTAACTTTTATTCGGTAGTAGCCTAGGGTAAAAAAAAGAAACAAAATCTTGCTATGATAGGATTCGAACCCAGGTAAACATGATGTATGTATGCGGATTCAACCAATTGATCTCTGCTAATTATGTGAAATGAGAGGTGTAATAATAATTATATCCTATTACATAAAGCGAAAATAAAAAATAACCTACAACCACCTGCCATGCAGGTTGATGACGGGGGTAGCCCAAGATCAAATAAAATGACTTAAGTACATACACGCTCGAAAGGTTAAATGGTTCGAAGGTTAAAAAACTGTGAGGTGGGGAAAAGCAATGCGGAAACAGTAACTAGTCACATCCCGGGATTGCTTCACCAACCCACCAGCCGCAAAAGCAATGCAGGTCTGCAGAGCACACGCTATTATCCAGGGGTCAAAAGGCTTCAACCCCCGAAAGGGCAGGCCCCTCACTGCAAGCAAGGTCACTAGTCAAAAGCATTCTTCTTTGGGAGATGTCTTCTCCTATATATTTGACACTTCATTTACTCCAAAGGACATGTTTGGCTAGTCAAGATTCCTTCAATCTCTGGTCATTCACTTCGAGTACATGCTTCATGCGAGTTACTCTCCTTCACATCCAACTCACACATTCTATTTGCCCCTTCATCCAAGTCTGAACACACTTCAGAGGATGATCCTTAGCAAACAACAAGAATAAACTAGTGAACCTCCTTCCACGTCTTGCAAACGTGGGGGGACCCCACGACCTGCGTTAGGCAAAGTTAAACCCTTTAACCCTTTTGTGTAACCATCCTCGCTACTATCCTTGGTCTATTATTTGTTGCATCAACAAGTTGGCGCCCACCGTGGGGCTACGCCGCTATCTCTCCTCAAAAAGACCTAGAAGTGTAGCTCTCTTCACTTAAAATCACCATGTCTGAAAGTGGATCCCCGGGTGAAGTAAATCAGGTTCCAAACACCTCAACCCCGGGTAGTAGCCAAGCTCATGTGGCTATACCAACTTCTTTCTCAACTCCGGGAAGCACACCCGAGTTCCTCACCTTCAACACACCAACTCCGTCCAGATCCGGAGTTCCTTCTCCCAATGTCGGTGTCTCTGACACCCCGACATGTGTTGAACTTACCCCCGAGGGGGTTGCCAACAATTTCCTTGAGTTGAGGTCTCTCCTCAACCAATATGCGAGTAGAGAAAGAGAAAAGGGAGTAAGGATTCGTCTAGACTATGACGAACCGGAACCAACGTTATCTCCCGGACCTCCTATCCCTCCTTTTACAACCAGGAATGGGGCTGGTCCCAGTAATCCTCCAAATCCTAATCCATACCTATCCACAATGACGAATCCTACGGTGCATCCCATCTTCTCTTCCCAACCAATTGCAAGTGGCACTCCTTTGGGGCATGAGCTAACCCTTGACCAGCTCCTACAGTCCCCAGTAACAAGCCTTCCAGCATCTACAACAACTTCGTGGGAACAAGCTCTGTCCGTGCTCCCTTTGGCACGAAGTGCTGTTATGAGCACCCCCTTGGAGTAAGCTGCTCAGTTGCACCCGGAAGCCTTCAAGGCTTCAACCTCATGTCCCCAATAATGGCCCAGATGATGACCAGCTTCCCGTGGCAACACTTTATTAATCAAGTGCTGGCCACTCAGGGAAACAACGACAATGGCAATAATGTGGGTGCAAGGGCTGAAGAAGACTTGGCCAAACCGTATAAGCCAAGTAACATTTCATACTTTTCACAGCAAATAGCTGATTATGATTTTCAAGCAAAGATCAAGATGCCTCCTCACATCAAAACATACGATGGGACTGAAGATCCTGAGGACCATCTTCAGATCTTTACCGGTACAGCGAGGATAGAAAAATGGTCAAATGCTGAATGTTGCCTAATGTTCATGCAAACCCTTGTTGGATCAACCAGGATCTGGTTCAACGACTTACCTGCTCGAAGTGTTCGAAGCTTTGACGACCTCAGCAAGGGTTTTCTGGCCAATTTCTCCCAACAAAAGCGATACGTCAAAGACGCGACGGTGATCTTCCAGATAAAACAACGTGATGATGAAAGTCTTCGAGTGTTCATTGAACTATACAAGAAGGAAGGTCTAACTTATGTAGGGGCGGATGAGAAAATGAGAGTGGCTGGTTTCATGAATGCCATCACATCCAAATATCTCACGAGGGATTTCAACAAATCCCTGCCCAAGACCTTGGAAGAAGCTCTCGAAAGGGCTGAAGCCCACATCCGGGGAGAGGAGGCGGTAGACATTAAAGAGCAAAGGAAAAGAGGGTCCAGCTGGCGAAGCAATAGTCCAGCTAGAAAAAGGGGAAACTTCAACTCTTATGACAGGCGACCAAAGGGTTCAGACCATCGAAGGTCTGAAGGCCGGAACCCTTCAAGCAGGGAGAAAGGCATGAGTTTCACACCCCTCACAAAGACCCCTCAAGAAATCCTCGAAACTGAAGAAGTCAAGCAAAACTTTCGGCCTCCTAGGCCTCTCCCCAAAAGCAGGAAAAATGAGAACTCCACACAGTATTGTGAGTTTCATGAAGAGAAGGGCCACCACACCAATGATTGCTTCCAGCTCAAGAAAAGAATTGAAGAAGCTGTTAAGTCCGGAGAACTCGCTCATTTGGTAAAAGGGGTACGGGACAAAATGGCTGAAAGAAAGGGCAAGGAAGTCAATATGGTGGATTTTGATGGAAGGGTTCTGATATTCGCTAATTTACACATATTTTAGTCCCCCGTTTTACCCCTATTTTATGCGTTTTCGGCCATAAAACCGTCGTTCGGATGCTTAATCATCTACACTTTTGTTTACAGGCCTAAAACAGCATACCAGACAAGATGATAGCGAAAACGAGGACTTTCCGGAAAAAACGACGAAGCTGCGAACATTCTGTTAGAAAAACTGACCTGGGCGTGTGGAACGGTAGTGCGACCTGATGCACGACCGTGCATCTCCGACAAAACCAACTCAGTCCGGAAATGAACGAACGTGCAACTCAGCGTGCAAGGCAATCAAGGCCATCCCGGTGATGCACGGTCGTTCCATATATTGCACCCCGTGCGGATCCGATGATCAAGCCAAACCTCGGAACTGAACGACCAGTGTGACCAGGCGTGCAACAAGAACCCGGTAAAGAACGACCGTTCCATCTGAAGAACGGTCGTGCGAGACCGAAGACCAGTCAAGATCTGTGACGTCATGCAGTATGGGGCACCATCCCTCCAATAATTCAAAAAGTGAACGGTCGTGCAACAGGACGCACGACCGTGCGAGACCGAAAATTATAAAAAACTTGCAGAAACTTTCTGCTCGATATTCTGGAATTTTGGGAGCTTCACAGGCGATTTTACAGGCTCCGGAGGCTTTGCTTTTGACCCGGATTCAAGCCACATTGTGCCGTTTAGCTCCATTACTATCCGGATTCTTAATCTTATGCTTGTTTATGGTTTGGTTTTCTAATCTTTCCATGTTTTTGTTAATCTTTCAAGCATTTAGATTAATGTTTATGTATTATTGTAGCCTTTGGGCAAAAACACAACAATCCCTTGCTTGATTATAACCATTAGTATGTTAATCTTTGTTTGTAATGACATTTGGAAGTATTTTCTATGTTAATCTTTGATGATTAGTTTGCAACCTTGTTATTGATATTGATTTCTTGATTATAAGTAATTGTGTTGGATGATTGGTATTTGGTTAGTTAAGATAGTTGAAAAATGAAGCTTAATTAATCTTGTATTAGTAAACTTTAAACTTGGTTGACTAGTTTAGCTTGGTTTAAATGTGTGCATCATGATACTAGAAATGGTTAGTGATTTAATAAAATGTAATTATTGTTAATCAAGAAAGCTTGCCGTCACGTAAGGACCTAAAAGGGTTAAATGGTGTCGTTATAAATTCTTGCCATGATTTGTTAACTTAGTTAGTAGTTTAGGCCAAAATTGCTATCTTAGTGAATTTATGTGTAAGGTTTGTAAAATGAACTTGGTTGTGATTTAATCTAGTTTATGCTTGTCTCGGTGGTTGCATTGTGTTTATCGGTGTCGCTTTCCTTGATTAAGTGCGGTTAGAAAACTCCTAACGGATGACTAACTTATTTTTAAGAGATTTTCATAGACATTTATCAATTGCACGTTAAAGAACAATTTTAGGTGGTTAAAGTGTGTTTATCGTTTTAGCTTTCCGAATGATTGTCATGTTAGGATTCCCGAAAGGGATACTAATTGTCTCAAAGTTGGATAATTAACCGAATGCTTCTAGTGCCAAAACCGACTTAGTTGACATGCTTTGGTTGTGTATTAAGCAAGGCTATTTATCTATTATCTATTATGTTTTTATGTGTATTTGTTTACGCTTACTTTAGTTATTTAAAAATCACAAAACTTATGTTTTTACTGGTAGTTTAGTGACAAAGGTTTAGTATTATTTCTCCGCCCATTTTCTTGGATCGATACTTGGTTCTTACCGATACTTTACTACATATATGACGGGGTACACTTGCCTCTTTCGTGTGTGTTTTGATGTTAAAGTAATAATCACTTTTATAAATTTAAAACCGAATCGTGTGTTTATTCATGATAAAAATATGTATATACGCGCACACGTCAAGTTTTTGGGGCCGTTGCCGGGGAAATGGCGAGTTTTAGGAACGACCCGAGTCATTGTGTTATCGGCGTATATACTTGTGAATATTTGTGTATACTTTCTTGATTATTTATTTGTTTATTTATTTGTTAATATTTCTTGCTTTTATTCGATTTATTCGTTTTCATGTATATTTTTGTCTCATTTATTTATTTGATCCGGATTTATTTATTCATTTATTCTTTGGGTTTTCGGCACCTTAAAATCATTTTTGTATTAGCCGATTCGATTATTTTTATTGTGTTGATTTTTTATAAAAATTTCGGGCCATTTTCGGATTTTTATAAAATTTTCAGCCCATTTTTAATAATATTCTGCTTCTATTTAGCTGAAAAAAAAAACAATATTATTATATTAATAAAATATTCATTGTGTCAATGTGTCGTCTGCAGGTTGATGTTCTCAACACCCCCTCCCGATCTTGTTGAGCCATCAGACGAGCCAGAGCGTGACCTGAGGAGACGTCTTCGTGCGAGAGGGCGTGCGGTTGGGCTACTGCTCGCAGCTGGTGAGCAGGAGCAGGTGGTACCCGTTGAAGCCGAGGGCTTAGGGGCAGCTGGAGACAGAACCATGGCGGATGATGAGCGACCTTTGAATGAGACAAATCAGCCCGGAAGGGCAGGCCTGGAGCCGAGTATCCTTCAACCTACTATTGATGTACCTACTTTTGAAATTAGATCTAGTATTACTAATATGGTGCAGAATTCAGTACAGTTTGACGGACGTGAGCATGAGGATCCCGGACGACATATAGCGGCTTTTCTCCATGTTTGTTCCACGTTTAAGATTACAGGTGTTTCGGAGGATGCAATTCGGTTGAGGTTGTTTCCGTTCTCGTTACGTGACAAAGCTAGAGCTTGGCTTATGTCACCTCCAGCCGGGTCCATCAGGACCTGGAATCAGTTGGCGGAGCAGTTTATGCAGAAATATTTTCCACCTGAGAAAACAAACAAGCTACGGAACCGAATTGTGTCTTTTCGCCAGGACAAGGGCGAGTCGTTGCATGCAGCTTGGGAGAGATTCAAGGATTTGTTGATTGATGTGCCACATCATGGCTTCTCCAAGAGACAGCTGGTTTTGACGTTCTATCAGGGGCTCAGTTACAACACACAGGAGCGATTAGACGTGAACACGGGAGGCGATCTAGGAACTAAGACGCCGACTGAAGCGTATGATATTATAGAAAAAGCCGCGTTGAAATCCAGCTCTCGTCGGGAAGGAGATAGAGGCCGGGCATCATCATCATCATCTCGCGCAGGATTTCATGCTGTAGACGACTATACGGCCATTACTGCACAAATCTCAGCTCTTGCATCGAGATTCGACAGGTCCCAGATGATTGCGCAGGCTGGCTCGGGATGTGACCAGTGTGGAGTGTCACATGAGCCGGGTGCATGTTTTCAGGGAGTCGTATACGAGGGCCATGAAGAAGTAGATTTCGTGAGTAATCAAGTGAGGCCGCATAACAATCCGTACAGTAACACCTATAATCCCGGTTGGAGAAATCACCCAAATTTTGGGTGGCGAGCGAATACAGGAAATCAAAATCCATTGGGGTTCACTCCGCGCGCTCCAGCGCAACAGGGTCAGGGTCAGCAGTTCCAGCAATACAACCAACCTTACCAGCAGCGTCCATATTCATACCAGAATCAGGGCACTGGGAGTAGCTCCCAGCAGCAGGCCCCTCAGTCTAGTTCCAAGCTGGAGGATATGATGGCTCAGCTTCTTACTAGCTCCTCGAGTGCGAATCAGTTGGCTGAAAAACGCTACCAACCGAGCGAGGATCATTTTCTTTCTCATGAGGGAGAAATGAGGAGTCAAAAGGCCTCGATTCAAAATATAGAGAATCAGGTTGGTCAGCTGGCACAGATGATGTCTAAAAGACCCCAGGGTGGTCTTCCGGGCAATACCGAACCTAACCCGGGCGGGCACAGGGATGTAAATGCTGTGATGACCAGGGGTGGAAAAACTACCGGACCCGTCATATCGGACTCATCACCGATCACTGAAGCGGTCCCGACTGACACACCGGACGAGGTGCAAGCCAGGCTACGCCCAGCAAGTACAGCACAAGTTTAGGAGCCGGTCAAAGATTACACTCCTCCGGTACCTTATCCAGGCAGGCTGAAGAAGCAGAAGACTGAAGAACAATATGGTAAGTTTCTTGAAATGTTTAAGCAATTGCATATAAACATACCGTTTGTTGAAGCCTTGGCTCAGATGCCGAAATATGTTAAGTTTCTGAAAGACATCCTCTCAAACAAACAAAAACTCAAGGACATGTCTTGTGTGGTTATGAATGAAAGCTGCTCTGCTATTCTCCAGAATCGCCTGCCTACAAAAATGGGAGATCCAGGCAGTTTAACGCTTCCTTGCCACATTGGCAATATGTCCGTCAGTCATGCGTTAGCAGATCTAGGAGCGAGTATAAACCTTATGCCCTATAATGTTTTTACAAAGTTGGATCTAGGTGAGCCGTCACCTAAAAGAATGAGTATTCGACTTGCGGATCGTTCTATCAAGTATCCACGCGGGTTTGTAGAGAATATGCTTGTTAAGATTGACAAGTTTGTATTTCATGTGGATTTTGTTATCCTGGACATGGATGAGGACTCGAGAGTGCCTCTGATACTTGGACGCCCATTTCTGAATACCGCCCGGACGATTGTGGACGTGGCGGCGGGCCAAATCACACTCCGAGTAAATGATGAGCATGTGACGTTTGACATTAAACGATCTATGCAGCATCCTCAGAGTCAAGACGACGCGCTCTATTATGTCGACATCGTCGACACTTATGTGAGCACGCATTTCCAGGGTACGATCGAGGAGATAGATTCGGACACACATCTGTTGTGTGGGGACCTAAATGGCATTACGCAGGAGGGCCACGATTTAGAGCAGCCAGTCTATCAGATTGGTGACGATGGTCCCCAGAGTCCGGATCGATTCACAGAAATTGATCGCGAAAGTGAAGTGAAGTCGAAGCCTTCAGTGGAAGATCCTCCAACCTTGGAGCTTAAAGAGCTCCCACCGCACCTGGAGTAGGCATTTCTAGATGAGGAGCGTCATTTGCCGGTCATTATTTCATCTGGTTTGGCAGAAGAAGAGAAGAGTAGGCTGATGAGTGTTTTGAAACTTCATAAAAAAGCAATCGCTTGGAAAATCATGGACATTAAAGGAATTAATCCCTCCTTCTGTACACATAAAATTCTAATGGAGGATCAGTTCAAGCCGTGTGCGCAGCACCAGAGGCGACTGAACCCAAACATGCAGGACGTCGTTAAAAAGGAAGTGATTAAGTTGTTAGATGCTGGTTTGATCTATCCCATTTCCGACTCTGTTTGGGTCAGTCCTGTGCAGGTAGTGCCCAAAAATGGGGGCATGACTGTGGTAGCGAACGATAGGAATGAGCTCATTCCAACCAGGACGGTCACTGGATGGCGGGTTTGCATCGATTATCGAAAACTCAACGACGCCACTCGCAAGGACCACTTCCCGCTTCCATTCATTGATCAAATGTTGGAGCGTCTGTTAGGGAAGTCATATTATTGTTTTCTGGATGGGTTCTCTGGTTACTTTCAAATCCCTATCGCTC
Source organism: Helianthus tuberosus (assembly GCA_030545235.1). NCBI lineage: Eukaryota > Viridiplantae > Streptophyta > Magnoliopsida > Asterales > Asteraceae > Helianthus > Helianthus tuberosus. The sequence continues at coordinate 46,732,138 of CM060427.1, read as the reverse complement.
CTGAGGACCAGGAGAAGACCACATTTACCTGTCCCTTCGGTACATTCGCCTACCGGCGTATGCCATTTGGGCTGTGTAATGCACCGGTCACTTTCCAGCGATGTATGGTCGCCATTTTCCACGACATGATTGAGGATTCCATGGAGGTGTTCATGGACGACTTTTCGGTTTTTGGGGACTCCTTTGATCAATGTCTGGAAAATTTAAAAAGGATGCTTAAGAGGTGCGAGGAGACGAATCTAGTCTTGAACTGGGAAAAATGCCACTTTATGGTGAAAGAGGGCATTGTTCTAGGACATAAGATCTCGCAGGCTGGTATGGAGGTCGACCCAGCAAAAGTTGATATCATTTCACGACTTCCGCCTCCCACCTCTGTAAGAGCTATACGGAGCTTTCTCGGTCATGCTGGTTTCTATAGGCGATTCATCAAAGATTTCTCAAAAATCGCCAGACCCATGACCCGTTTGTTGGAGAAGGACGCTCCGTTTGTGTTTGGAGATGATTGCTTGAGGGTTTTTGACCTTCTCAAGCAAAAGTTGATAGAGGCCCCTATTTTAGTCGCGCCTGACTGGAGTCTGCCATTTGAAATTATGTGCGACGTGAGCGACTACGCTATAGGGGCCGTTCTGGGTCAAAAGAAGGAAAAGCACTTTCACCCGATCTATTATGCGAGCAAAACTCTTCACGACGCTCAAGAGCATTACACCACGACTGAAAAAGAGCTTTTGGCGGTTGTTTTCGCATTTGATAAATTTAGATCGTATCTAGTGCTTTCGAAAACCGTTGTATATACTGATCATACAGCCATTAGATACCTCTTCAGCAAACAGGACGCTAAACCGCGTCTAATCAGATGGATCCTGTTGCTGCAAGAGTTTGATATTGAAATACAAGATAAAAAGGGTGCTTTGAATGTAGCGGCTGACCATCTATCTCGGTTAGAGCATGGAGACATCGAGGACTCGCGTTGGGATTCAATCAATGACAATTTCCCACACGAGTCTTTGATGGGTGTTGAGATATGCAATGAGTCGCCATGGTTCGCCGACTTTACGAACTACCTTGCTTGTAGAATTCTGATTAAAGGGTTGACTCATCAGCAAAAGAGGAAATTCTTTTCAGATATCAAGCACTACATATGGGACGACCCTTTCTTATTCAAGGTGGGTGCTGATCAGGTGATCAGAAGGTGTGTATCAGGGACTGAGGCGACCGATATTCTACACCAGTGTCATGAAGGAGCTACCAGAGGCCACCATGGAGCCAACTTCACCGCGAAGAAGGTGTTGGATTCCGGATTTTATTGGCCGACCATTTTCCGTGACGCGCAGAGTTGGGTGAAAGCGTGCGATGCTTGTCAGAGAGCGACGAACATATCGGCACGCGACGAAATGCCACAGAACTGGATACAAGTTTGTGAAGTCTTTGATGTTTGGGGGATAGACTTCATGGGACCGTTTCCCCCCTCACGAGGTAACAAATACATCCTGGTCGCAGTTGACTATGTATCAAAGTGGGCGGAGGCGCAAGCCTTACCTACAAATGACGCCAGGGTGGTCGTGAGATTCTTAAAAAGTTTGTTCGCCCGATTTGGCGCTCCGAAAGCGCTTATTAGTGACAGAGGGACTCATTTTTGTAATACACAGCTTGAAAAGGCTTTGTCCCGTTACGGTGTGCATCACCGTTTGTCCACACCATATCATCCGCAGACGAGCGGGCAGGTGGAAGTTACTAATCGAGGGCTTAAGCGCATCCTTGAGCGGTCTGTAGGTGCGAACCGCAAGGAGTGGTCGGACAAGCTTGATGAGGCATTATGGGCATTCCGTACAGCTTATAAGACCCCTATTGGGACCACTCCCTTTAGGTTGGTATACGGAAAGGCATGCCATTTACCGGTGGAACTGGAGCACAAAGCTATGTGGGCTTTGAAAACAGCGAATCTGGATTTGAAAACCGGAGGTGAAGCCCGGTTTCTCCAGATCCATGAATTAGAGGAGCTGCGACAACAGGCTTACGAGAGCTCAGTCCTCTACAAAGAGCGCACGAAGAAATTTCACGACAAACGCTTGAAGGACCATAAAGAATTCCAAGCGGGTGACCTTGTTCTTCTGTACAATTCAAGGCTGCGCTTATTTCCAGGGAAGCTTCATTCACGCTGGACAGGACCATACACGGTTAAGGGAAGTATTTCCGTATAGTACTGTTGCAGTAGAGAACGCGGATGGCATTACATTCAAGGTAAATGGTCACCGGTTGAAGTTGTACGTTGCCGGGCTGATAGAATCGGCGGTGGAGGTAATTGAACTCCAAACCCCGCACACATCATAAGTGTGGGGAGGAGAGAGTCTACGCTACTGACTCGCAGATCAAAAATGTAGCAAGAGCGTATTTTGCGCTTTAGGGGTAGTATCGTCTTTTTAGGTGTTTTTGTTGTTTTAGCGTAATTTAGGTATGTTAGGTAGTTTCCGTTAGTTTGTTTAAGTTTCATACGTACCGGGCGAAGGTTCTATGTTGCAATATTGTTTAAACAGTAAGCGTGTTGAAAAGGTCTGAACAACGAGGTCTGGGACTCGTTGCCTCCACCTGCGCAGGAGGATGAAGATGAAGAAATGGGGGAACAACATGATGAGCAGCACGTACCACATCCACCGACGCTGCTACATTCGCCGTAGCACCATGATTACCATCAGCATCAGGAGTGGCCAGAGTTTTACCAGCAGTTCCAGCAGATGCGAGTGACGCAGGAGCAGCATGGTACTTACATCGACCAGATTAGATCTAGTCTGGACCAGATCCGGGCTAGTCAGGATCAGCTGAGGGCCACTCAGGACCAGCTTAGGCAGAACCAGGACAGTCTATACCAGGGAGTGAGTGCTGGATTTTCATATCTATTCGGGGAGATGCATCACGCATATCCCGACTACTTTCAGCATCCCCCATAGTTCCCACCGTGGAACCCGCCTGGTTATGGTGATGCCGGTCCGTCCTTCACGAGAGACGATGATGATGATGACGAGTAGGAGTCGGTGGTGTTGATTGATGGTGGTTGTTTTTATTTCAGTACTTTATTTTGGGTGTTTATTTTGACTGTTATTTCAAACACCCCGGCTATGTACTCTTTTATTTTCTGACACTTTCGTTTGTTTACTTTATTTGGTATTGGGTTTTCTAGTATTTCTACTTATGTACATTATGGTTTATTTGTGATTTTTCTGTTTCTGTTATGTTTTGGTGCACATGTGACATACTTGCAGGTTTTGGCTATCGAATCTTGGACCGGAGCACGTGACAAATACAGCTTCGGAAGTCTCGTGGCATCAACATTATCTTGAGGGGAGTATTATTATCCTTTTCTCTATATTTCGGGTCTCGCATTGGGGACAATGCGAAGTTCAAGTGTGGGGAGGGGGTTAACTTTGTTAACTTTGTTTGTCCTCTTCTATAATAAAAAAAAAAAAAAAAAAAACCCTAAAATAGGGTGAAGTTGATGAAAATCGAGCAATTTTGAATGCTTAAATGTTACAGTTTCGTTGATAAGCTTGATTGCGCAATAGTCGCCTTTTTAAGGCATTTGTTTGTATAGTTGTATTGTTTGTTACTAGTTAAACGCTACTACCGAGTTTTAACCATTTTCGCCACTTTAAATATCCATTTCCATACCCTTCGCCCAAGCCTAACGTTACAACCCGTAAAGACCTCTTGATTTGCACTTTTTCGCGTGTTAGTTGGTGGAGACGAGATCTTATGACAAGCTTATGATATTACACATTTCATTGACGAGGCATTGAGTGTTTGCACGTACACATTTTATGTATGTTTCATAAATAAAACCGAGTGTGTGTGAACATTGTGAGTTGTGTGAAGATTAACATGTTGAGTCAATTAAATGTGATGTCACGGCTTTTTGGTTGTCGCTTTATAATTGCATATGCTTGTTGGGTTTGAGTCTTTTGATGTTGTCTTTCGAAAAACCGGCTTACCGTTTATAGTAGTTTTCAATAAAATAATGTGTAAATTATCGTTCTTGTTTGTTTCTATCTTGTATTGCTTTTTAGTTTAGCTTGCTTGAGGACAAGCAAGGTTCAAGTGTGGGGAGATTTGATATTCGCTAATTTACACATATTTTAGTCCCCCGTTTTACCCCTATTTTATGCGTTTTCGGCCATAAAACCGTCATTCGGATGCTTAATCATCTACACTTTTGTTTACAGGCCTAAAACAGCATACCAGACAAGATGATAGCGAAAACGAGGACTTTCCGTACAAAACGACGAAGCTGCGAACATTCTGTTAGAAAAACTGACCTGGGCGTGTGGAACGGTAGTGCGACCTGATGCACGACCGTGCATCTCAGACAAAACCAACTCAGTCCGGAAATGAACGAATGTGCAACTCGGCGTGCAAGGCAATCAAGGCCATCCCGGTGATGCACGGTCGTTCCATATATTGCACCCCGTGCGGATCCGATGATCAAGCCAAACCTCGGAACTGAACGACCAGTGCGACCAGGCGTGCAACAAGAACCCGGTAAAGAACGACCGTTCCATCTGAAGAACGGTCGTGCGAGACCGAAGACCAGTCAAGATCTGTGACGTCATGCAGTATGGGGCACCATCCCTCCAATAATTCAAAAAGTGAACGGTCGTGCAACAGGACGCACGACCGTGCGAGACCGAAAATTATAAAAAACTTGCAAAAACTTTCTGCTCGATATTCTGGAATTTTGGGAGCTTCACAGGCGATTTTACAGGCTCCGGAGGCTTTGCTTTTGACCCGGATTCAAGCCACATTGTGCCGTTTAGCTCCATTACTATCCGGATTCTTAATCTTATGCTTGTTTATGGTTTGGTTTTCTAATCTTTCCATGTTTTTGTTAATCTTTCAAGCATTTAGATTAATGTTTATGTATTATTGTAGCCTTTGGGCAAAAACACAACAATCCCTTGCTTGATTATAACCATTAGTATGTTAATCTTTGTTTGTAATGACATTTGGAAGTATTTTCTATGTTAATCTTTGATGATTAGTTTGCAACCTTGTTATTGATATTGATTTCTTGATTATAAGTAATTGTGTTGGATGATTGGTATTTGGTTAGTTAAGATAGTTGAAAAATGAAGCTTAATTAATCTTGTATTAGTAAACTTTAAACTTGGTTGACTAGTTTAGCTTGGTTTAAATGTGTGCATCATGATACTAGAAATGGTTAGTGATTTAATAAAATGTAATTATTGTTAATCAAGAAAGCTTGCCGTCACGTAAGGACCTAAAAGGGTTAAATGGTGTCGTTATAAATTCTTGCCATGATTTGTTAACTTAGTTAGTAGTTTAGGCCAAAATTGCTATCTTAGTGAATTTATGTGTAAGGTTTGTAAAATGAACTTGGTTGTGATTTAATCTAGTTTATGCTTGTCTCGGTGGTTGCATTGTGTTTATCGGTGTCGCTTTCCTTGATTAAGTGCGGTTAGAAAACTCCTAACGGATGACTAACTTATTTTTAAGAGATTTTCATAGACATTTATCAATTGCACGTTAAAGAACAATTTTAGGTGGTTAAAGTGTGTTTATCGTTTTAGCTTTCCGAATGATTGTCATGTTAGGATTCCCGAAAGGGATACTAATTGTCTCAAAGTTGGAGAATTAACCGAATGCTTCTAGTGCCAAAACCGACTTAGTTGACATGCTTTGGTTGTGTATTAAGCAAGGCTATTTATCTATTATCTATTATGTTTTTATATGTATTTGTTTACGCTTACTTTAGTTATTTAAAAATCACAAAACTTATGTTTTTACCGGTAGTTTAGTGACAAAGGTTTAGTATTATTTCTCCGCCCATTTTCTTGGATCGATACTTGGTTCTTACCGATACTTTACTACATATATGACGGGGTACACTTGCCTCTTTCGTGTGTATTTTGATGTTAAAGTAATAATCACTTTTATAAATTTAAAACCGAATCGTGTGTTTATTCATGATAAAAATATGTATATACACGCACACGTCAGGTTCCTCACAAGAGACAGCGGTTGGAAGCTTGGGAACTTCAGTGTGTTTGCTTCCCCCAACAGAAAAAGACCCTCTTTCAAGCCCTCTTGTGGTAGAAGCTACTGTGGGAACGTTGCAAACATATAAGGCATACATAGACACTGGGGCAGCCACTGAAATCATGTTCAAGAAATTCTTCAACCGTTTGAGTGATGAAGAACGTTCAAGGCTTCAACCCTCTGGAACCTCCATAAAAGGTATTGCCGATATACCCCTCAAGCCTTTAGGGCAACTGACACTTAATGTTCGTTTCAGCGAAGGTCAGAAGGAAAGAATCCAACCACTCACCTTTGTGGTTATCAACATACCTTCAAACTATGATGTGATCATTGGAAGACCAGGACAGTGTGCATTCTACATGGCCGTATCTGTTGGACATGGCACAGTCAAATTTCCAACTGAGAGGGGGATAGCAACCCTTTAACCCTCTCAAGAAGCCTACCTGGTTGAGGGTGAAAGTTCCAGAAGTGAAGAAGACAAGCAAAGGCTAATCATAAACCCTAAGTACCCTGAACAGAGAATAAGGGTCAGTCCAAGCCTTTCACAAGAAACCCTCTCATATCTAGAAAAGTTGCTAACACATTACAGCGATGTCTTCGCTTGGTGTCCAGAGGATATGACAGGGATCCCCGGAACATTGCTGAGCATGAGTTAAGAATACCACCGGATGTCAAACCTGTGGTCCAAAAGAAAAGAAGTTTAGCACCTGAGAGAAGCCTGGCTGCTTGCCAAGAAGTCGAAAAGCTCGTATCAGCCGGCATACTCCGAGAAGTCAAGTACCAATCATGGGTTGCAAACCCGGTTATGGTCAAGAAACCAGACAACTCTTGGAGAATGTGCATAGATTTCAAAGATCTTAACAAAGCTTGTCCTAAGGATTACTACCCACTACCGAAAATTGATCTCAAGGTTGATTCACTCACCGGTTACCCTTTCAAGTGCTTTCTTGATGCTTACAAAGGGTATCACCAAATACTCATGAAACAAGAAGATGAAGAGAAGACAGCGTTCCACACTGATAAGGGAATCTTTTGTTACCAAAAGATGCCTTTTGGACTCAAGAACGCTGGAGCAACCTACCAACGTCTAGTAGACAAAGCCTTTACAAGCCAAATTGGTAAAAACATGGAGGCATACATCAATGAATTGGTAATCAAAAGCAAGACGGAGTATCAAATGCTCGACGACATTCAAGAAACTTTCAAGATTCTCAGAAAGGTTAACATGAAGCTCAACCCTGAAAAATGCTCATTTGGGTTTGAAGAAGGGAAGTTCTTGGGTCACATTGTTGGGAAACAAAGCATCAAGGCTAACCCAAACAAGGTAAAAGCTGTTCTCGAAACCAAACCACCAAAAACCAAGAAGGAGGTTGAAAGCTTGAACGGGAAGCTTGCAGCCTTGAAGCGTTTTACCTCCAAGTTGGCGGAGAGATCTCTGCCCTTCTACAAAACGCTCAAGAATTGCTCTGATAAGAAGAACTTCAAATGGACTGATGAGGCTGAAGAAGCCTTCAACCAGATGAAACAACATCTTGCTTCCTTACAAGACATCGCAGCTCCTGAAACGGGGGAGTTAATTTCAGTATATTTATCAATTGCTGAAGAGGCCATAAGTGCAGTCCTCACCATCGAACGGGACAAAGCTCAGGTACCCGTTTATTTCTTCAACAAAACTCTAAAATTGGCTGAAACCAAATACCCTCCTCTTGAAAAACTGTCCCTTGCCCTAGTTCAAACAGCTAGAAGGCTTCGAAGGTATTTCCAAGCACACCCTATACAAGTGGTCACCGACCAACCTATTAAGAGTGTGCTTGAAAAACCAGAGAATTCGGGAAGTTGGCCAAATGGGCAGTGGAACTAGGTGAACATAACATCACCTACGTCCAACGAAAAGCTATCAAAGCCCAGGTCTTGGCTGATTTCATTGTCGAAGTCCCAAACCAAACAATCACTGAAGTGAACACTACCACCACTGAACCCCCCAACCCTGAAGCCTAGAAGCTTTTCACCGATGGGGCTTCAAGCGTTGAAGGGTCAGGGGCTGGACTAATTTTGATCAACCCAGAACGATTGGAATTCACATATGCTCTCCGTTTTGATTTTCAGACCACCAATAATGAGGCTGAATACGAGGCACTGATCGCCGGTTTAAGGCTGGCCAAAGAGATGAAGGTCCAGAAGCTTGAAGTGTTCACAGATTCATTACTGGTCTTAAGCCAAGTAAACGATAGCTATGTTGCCAAAGAGCCCAACATGAGAAGATACAAGGAAAAATCTAAGGAGCTGATGAGTACCTTCCAAGCATGCCACATTAAGCAAATTCCCAGATCCCAAAACAAAAAGGCTGATGCCTTAAGTAAGCTAGCATCTCTCACTTTTGCCCACCTCACCAAGAAGGTGTTGGTAGAAGTGTTGAAGGCTCCATCAATTGATGAATTGGAAGTTCAAGACGTAGTCACCGAGGAAGATCCAAACTGGATGACTCCCATCAAAAAGTTCCTTAAAAATGGTGAACTACCCAACGATCAAGTAGAAGCTGAAAGGGTTAAAATCAAGGCAAGGCAGTATGTACTACAAGGAGAAACCCTTTACAAAAAGGGTTACCTTGCCCCCTTGCTAAGATGTGTCGGTCCTGAGCAAAGTAAGTATTTGATCAAAGAGATTCACGAAGGCGTATGCGGAGCTCATTTTGGAGCTAGGTCGGTGGTTGCAAAACTCATGAACCTTGGATATTTCTGGCCCTCAATGCATCATGATACCACTGAACAATTGAAGAAATGTGATGCTTGCCAGATTCATGCACCGATCCCAAAAAATCCCAAGCATGACCTTGTCCCAATAACCTCGGCATGGCCATTCCATAAATGGGGAATGGACATTGTTGGACCATTCCCCCCAAGCAAAGGAGGAGTAAAATTATTGCTGGTGGCAATAGATTATTTCACCAAGTGGCCCGAGGTTAAACCACTTGCAAAGATCACAGGCAAACAGATCATAGACTTTGTTTGGGAAAACATTATTTGCCGTTATGGATTGCCGGGAGTAATTGTCACTGACAACGGAAAGCAATTCGCTGAGAAGCCTTTCAGTGTTTGGTGCAAGGAATACAGAATCAACCAGGTTTTCAGCTCAGTGGCTTACCCGCAATCAAACGGTCAGGTAGAAAGGGCAAACCGAAGCATAGTGGAAGGTATCAAGACAAGATTGGGAAGATACGAAAGCAACTGGCTTGAAGAATTGCCTAGTGTTCTATGGGCAATCAGAACAACCGAAAAAACAAGCCACAAGAAAACACCCTATAGCTTGGTATTTGGATCCGAGGCTGTGATCCCCGCTGATATAGGAGTTGTAACCTAGCGAATCGTCAACATGGATCCCGAAACAAACCAAAAAGAGACCATGTTGAATTTACAACTCCTAGAGGAAGCACGAGATCAAGCTGCAATCCAAGAGGCCAAATACAAGCAACAAATGGAAGCATACTACAACAAGAAAGTAAAGAACGAACGTTTCAAGCCAGGGGACCTGGTCCTCAGAAACAATAAAGCTAGCAAAAAAGAAAATCAAGGAAAGCTTGGCCCAAAATGGGAGGGTCCATATACCATCCTCGAAGCACACAAGGGTGGATCCTACAAGCTAGCAGATTCAGAAGGCAAGAGGCTTCCAAGGCATTGGAATGGCAAAACCCTGAAAAGGTTCCATGTTTAGACAGGAAAGTTTGGTTTGTATCAAAATGTATTTCGAACAGCACTATGAATACCTTTTGTAAAAAGCAAGTATTTCTTAAATGAATGAAGTTGTTTTATCAAACTTGTCTTTCTATCCTAAGATCAGGTTGAGAACCTAGCAAAAAACTCCATGGCAAGGGCCATGTAAGGGGATGAGCTACCAGGCCACATCGCTCAATAGGTTCAAGGGTTGAATGAACCTATATAAGGGGTGAGTTCCTAAATCAATACAACTCCATGAGACTTATTAAGTTAAAGCAAAATTGTCTCATAGACAGGTCTGAACAACCTACACCAAATGTTCCTTAAGCCTCAGAAATATAACCAACAAACAGGCTTACGAAGTCAAATGAAAAACAAATAAACGATAAAAGGATAGGTGCTATGTCTTCTTGTTAAAAAAACCAAGGCTAAGTGACTGCAGCACTAAACCCTTTAAGGTATAAAAAACATAAAGGCAATACAAACTCAACAAAGACAAAGTTACAAGAAAACAAAAATAATCTAAAGAATAATACAACTCAAATTAAAAGATACAAGCCAAGACAAGTCACTAAACTAAGAAGCCTTCAAAGCTTCAAGCGACCTAGGTGACAACTGGAAACCTCAAAGGTTTCAACCTACCTACAGCTAAAAGGCTTAAAAGGTTGAAGCCAACCAAACTGCCTTAACAAAATAGGCACAAGTATAAAAACATAACACAAAGAAAATAGTTAAACATCATATCATATCAAAGAAAGCCCTGAAAGACTTTCAAACACGAGTTAAGGCAAGTCCTAGGGACTTGCAAGTTTCGATATTGTTCAAACAGCCATACAGGCCTAAAACACAACCAACAGGAACCTTAAGGGTTCCTAGAAACCTAATATTGTTCAAAGTTAACAGTACAAACCACAAATTATTTTTTAGTGCTAAGAAAGCTACGAATTAAGCATCAGTAGAGGACTTGGAAACCCCGGAACCTTCACCTTTGACCTTCTTTGCTTTCTTCAGCTTCTTAGCTTTCACACCTCCATCACCACCTACCGCTGAAGCCTCCAAGCTTGCATCCTTTGGAGCATCCAGTTGACCTGAAAGGGTGTCATCGCTACCTCCCGAGTAGGATCTCTTCCTTGAAAGAGAACCCAAGATCTCAGCACAGACCTTTTCATTAAGGCCCTCCGGTTTTAAGTCCTGCAACACAGCAAGAGGCTTACCAAAACAAGAAGAAACCTGATGGATATAAGGGTGGGTCAGCTTCTCCATTTGCTCAACGGAGCCTTTGAAAACATCGGAAGCCTCGGGACGAAACAAAGGAGACTTCTCCAAAGGATGGCCGGATTCATGAAGCTTATAACCAGCGATGAGGCCTTGGTGTTTCCCCAGGTTGAGCAACCTAGTATAAACTTCACCATGGGCAGAGTTGAACTCCTTGGAGTGTAGAAGGTAAGTAACAACCTGTTGGAAACCCTGCTCAATTAACCACTGATTGTCAATGGTAGATCGAGCAACTGAAGCTTTCAACCCCTCATTCTCCTCATCAAAAGCCCACTGTTGAACAAATAAAGCTTCCCTATCAGCCTTAAGCTTCAACCGATCAGCCTCAAGGCTCTTCTTCAAACCACTCATCTCAATTTCATGCACCTTAGTCAGTTCACTAACCTTCTTGTCCCACACTGCTTCTTTCTCAGCAAACCCAGCTATCTCCTTCTTCATCGCAGCCATTGAAGATTTCATCTTGTCTTTCTTCTTAGAGAATTATTCATATTCCTGCATCCTCTTATGAAAACGAGCAATACATTGAGGAAGCATAGCAGCAAGGTTGCAGGTACTCAAAATCATGCAGGATAACATCAAATCATCATCCATCCCGGCAATAGTATTGTGAACTGAAGGAGGAGCAATATGACTCAGAGCATCTTCACAAACAGCAGTATCCTTGAAACTGTCATCATTCTTCACCGACCAACCAGGCACATAAACTTGATCCGGATCCAACCCTTCAACATCCCTGCTTGAAGAACCATGAACAGGGGTAGCAATAACCTTTTTGACCGAAGCCTTCTTACCATGAACAACCAGTTCCTTGTCCTTTTCAGCACCCGCCTCAACACCTTGATCTTCCGAAGCTTCAATATCATCACTCAAATCCACTTGTTCAGTAGAAGTGGATTGAGGACCAGCCTTCAACAAATGGCGGGAAGATCGACGGGTTGAAGACTTGGGAGCATGAGACTTAGAAAAGCCTTTGACATTGGAAGCACTAATATAACCCGAGCCCTCAAACCTTTGCTCAGCAGTCCTAAACACAACATTTTCACCAGGAACAAATGGGACATCACCAAATACAACATCTGAAGTGTCGTCACTCTTAATGAAATCCAGGGCAGACATGACTGCAAATGGTAAAAAACAAAAACACATAAGACATAAGTTAAAAAAATACAAAGAGGGTAAAAAAGAAAAATGCATACCCGTGCCACTTCTCATTAGAACCGGATCCCGATCGGCATTTCCCCAAATTTTACTAACCACTAAAAGAACTAGCAAATGTTCAGGGAAGGGACGAACCCTCGAAGGGCATTCCCGGATAGCTTTGAGAAAAACATCATTCAACTCAGATTCAGAGGGCTCCGGATCATTGAGAACGGCATCTGGGTGCCTCCACACCATCTTAAATGGGACAATAGAATCAGAAACCCAGAAAAAGCGATCCTTCCAAGTCCCAAGTGTTGTAACCATAGACGAAATGAGGAAAGAATCAAAGTTTCAAAGGTGAACCAATCGCCATTTTTGGCCAAACGAAAAAATCGACGAAAAAGCAACAATGAGGGATCATATCCAAGGGCACGGCATAAAACCTCAAAATGTAAAACCCTAGCCATACCCTTCGGATGAACTTGCCCAAAGGAAATTCGATAATACTCTAGCAGATTCAAAACAAAGAGAGAAAAGGGATAACGAAGATTCGAAAACTCAAAGTGACGACAATAAAGAGCAATCGAACCAGAGGTCGGTTTATCAACAGGAACATCACAAGCAGGAGCAGTTGGTTTAAACTTTTTATCAATACCATATTCCACACAAAATAAGTCTACCTCTTCCTGTGTTAATCGAGAAAAGGATTTTGTTAAATCCTTACGAGCACCCATTTTCGAAAATACGAAGAATGTAAGGAAAATGCAAAGGAAACTGAAACTAACCTTGGAGAAGAGGAAAGAAATCGCAGGAAGGAACTTGATGGAAATATGTAGAAAGTGGATGAAAAATGTAAATATAAAAGAAAAATAACCTAAAATAGGGGTGATAATTGCAAACAGTAACCCCTGCAAAAACCGCCACCCTATGAACTGCCACACATCAATCAAATCGGTTGTCAGTTATTTAAAAATTCAAATATTAACTGCCTACAACCCTTTAAGCCTTCAAGCATTGAACCCCTGAAACTTTCAGGCAATAAAATACATGTACAAAAGTCAGAAGTCTTTGAGCTCATTCCCCAAAAACCTCTGACTTGGGGGGCTGATGACGGGGGTAGCCCAAGATCAAATAAAATGACTTAAGTACATACACACTCGAAAGGTTAAATGGTTCGAAGGTTAAAAAGCTGTGAGGTGGGGAAAAGCAATGCGGAAACAGTAACTAGTCACATCCCGGGATTGCTTCACCAACCCACCAGCCGCAAAAGCAATGCAGGTCTGCAGAGCACACGCTATTATCCAGGGGTCAAAAGGCTTCAACCCCCGAAAGGGTAAGCCCCTCACTGCAAGCAAGGTCACTAGTCAAAAGCATTCTTCTTTGGGAGATGTCTTCTCCTATATATTTGACACTTCATTTACTCCAAAGGACATGTTTGGCCAGTCAAGATTCCTTCAATCTCTGGTCATTCACTTCGAGTACATGCTTCATGCTAGTTACTCTCCTTCACATCCAACTCACACATTCTGTTTGCCCCTTCATCCAAGTCTGAACACATTTCAGAGGAGGATCCTTAGCAAACAACAAGAATAAACTAGTGAACCTCCTTCCACGTCTTGCAAACGTGGGGGGGGGGGGGGCACGACCTGCGTTAGGCAAATTTAAACCCTTTAACCCTTTTGCCTAACCATCCTCGCTACTATCCTTGGTCTATTATTTGTTGCATCAACACAGGTGATAGGCACTGTACATTAAAGTTGGAAATGTTAGATATAATATGAGTTTCCTTAATGTAGTTTCTAGAGTGAGATCGATAGAGGTGCTCGTTATTTTAGTTTCATTAAGGTAATAAAATTGAGTTAAATGCAGCTTAGGCCAAAGGGTGTGGAGTCGGTGTCACACCCCGAAATTATCAGAGCTTGGCGTGACTGGACTGGGATCGTCATTGCACAGCGGAAGCAAATAAGCAAAGACTTCTAGAAACTGAACGCCCGCTAAGTACTCGAGTCTCCAATGGTTCTCCTATTCCAACCGTGCCTTGTCTTAGAACTGTAACCTGAGAAAGAACATGCGATAAAAATCAACAAAAAGTTGAGCGAGTTCATAGTTTGTTTGTAAAAGATTTGAATTAAATCTTTTGAGTTGTGAAAGGTTTGAGATAAATCTTTGGAATTGTGAAAGATTTGAAATAAATCTTTGGAATAACCGGTTTTTGATATAGTATTGAGAAAATGAATTTAAAAACCATTTTCTTGCAAAGTTATATGGAAACGTTGTGTTTGTAACACGTTATGTTCATAAAACCATGTTTTTGTAATGTTCGTAAAATCATCAATGCCCACCCTGACTTTGACCCGCATAATCCTATGCCTTAAATTTTGTATAAAACATGGTATTTTAATTTGTATGAACAAGTAGTTTCGTTAATATATATGTCCCTGGTATGTAGCAAATAAGGGAATTGAGATCACCAATGGTTTGCAATGCCACTGATATATGTGAAGTGCAAATAGGGAGACTCAAACCTAGCAGATTTATGCCACGGCATTAGTATGTGGACAAAGTCACCCCGAGGTCCGTTTCTAGTTTGGCCTGGGGCTGGGCTCGCTACACCCAGATAGATCTACCGCTCCTGTCCCTCGGTCCCGACATGAGGACTAATGGCCTCATATTGCTCCTACCCACTCACATGATCTAAGTAGTAAACCTCCTTACGCTAACCATACCGTGTATAAAAATGTCTGTAATCATTGTACATGTACTTTACCCCAGTCTCTAAGACTGATCCTCCCCAGCCACTAAGGCTGATCCTCCCCAGCCACAAAGGCTGGCTCCTCATTCTCTATATATTATCACCAATTGATCCGTCCTTAGTCATGAAAATCATTCACATTTTGATAATACTCATTTGTTTTGTAAAAACCGGTATGTTTAGTATAAACCTTTCGTAAATCATTTGAGTTCCTCGAAATCCCTTCGTAATATGATTTAGAAATACGAGTTTTGCGTTTGTTCTAAAATTTGTATGTTTTTGCAAAACGTGCATGTCTTTCCACCCCGAAAACATTTACAAAATGTAAAATAGTAAAGGTGGGGTTATGAACTCACCTGAATGTTCCTGTGCAAAGCTAGCTATATACGACTTCGTGATGTCGTTTCCAAGATGAGACTCGCTAGCGTGCATTCTACAATATTCCTAACACTGAATATCTAATAAGTTTCTAAATAAAAGCGGTAACTAGTCTACGTGTCACCGAGCTCTACCGTATCGTTAATCGAACGATTCAATGGTAGGTAGTTAACTTATCGGAAATGATTAAGTCATATTTGATAAGTATCGTTTAATGTCGATAATAATCAACAAGTCTTGAAAAGACTTGATTCTCGAGAGATTTAAAAATAAGTAAATATTTATATAAAAATATATAAATATATCGTTGAAATTGCGTTAGCCGTCTCGAGTGGTCGTACGTGTACAAAAAGAATATTTGTATGAAAATATCATATAACAAACTCGTATCATATATCGCGTTTCGTATGAAAATAATATATAATAACTTGTATTATATATATCATGTCTTGTGTATATTTGCCGAAAATATACGTATATGCCGTCTAGGCGTATAAAATAAATATGAAGAGTTATATTTATTTTATAAAGAAATCGTCGAGTTGTTATGTTTGAAAATAAATATAAACCATATTTATTTTTGTAAAAGATTTCGCGTTGTACGACATTTAGAATAAATATATAACTATATTTATTTTGTAAAGGTATACGAGTTGACGGCGTTCGAAATAAATATAACATTATATTTATTTGTAAAAACGTTTGGAATTATCAAGGTTTGAAGTATTATAAACTCGAATTCCTTTAAGCGTCGTTTTTGAAATATAAGACGTGTCGTGTTTAAGGGTTTTTCTCGAAAAACGGACAGAGTTTCCTCTATTTTTGGACGCCCTCGACAACACAAGTTGTCGTTTTATTTTCAAAAATTCAACACAATTTAATCAAGATTCAACTATATGCAAACTTTGTCAAATATATAACGAATGTAATTTATAATCAGTCGGTTTCGAGCTCGTTATCACGTGATACGTTAAAAGTATAAAACACAAAATAGTAACGCCGTTAAAATCTTTACCACTTCTTCGAGTCGACACGTCGAGCCGCTTGGCTGAGTTGACTGAGTTTGACCGAGTTTGACGAGTTTGACCGAGCCGACCGAACCGCTTCCTAATGTGACCCGAACCTGTAACCCGAACCGAAGTCGCTGACCAGATGACCGAGTCAATTGAGTTGACCAGGTTTGACCGAGTTGACCTGTTTTGACTTGCTGAGTTGACCGAGTCAGCTCCCGCTGACTGAGTTGGGCCGAGTCGACTCACTGAGTTGACCGAGTCAACTCGAGCTGCTTCTGCCACAACAAATCTGACCGCGCTGCTAACTGCTGTTGACCCGAGCCAGAGCCGAGCCACACCTGCTGAACCGAGAACCCGAACGGAAAAACCCGATCCAGAAACGAACCATTCAGAACCAAATCATCAATATTACCACAGCAACAACATCATCATCATCATCGATCTTCACAGAAAGAAAACGGGGAGAAGGTTTACCGGAACTTTTGTCGGACCGAACCAAGGACCTCTGCTACCGCTGGTTCTCTCTTGCTTGGACGGTCTTTCTCCGCTCTTCTCTCTCTCTAGCCGCCGTCCTCCACCGGATCAAAACGTGGACCGCCGGTCCGAGACACATACCGCCGGTCAGAGACATAGACCGCCGGCTTCTTTCTCTCTCTTCGTCTTTCTGCGCAGCATCGTCACTCGCCACCATCATCGAGCCGGAAAACATTGACGCCGGCTTCGAAGGTCGTCGGATTTGAATCAGAGAGAGAGAGTGAGAACAGGGGGGTGGGTGTGAGGGTTCACCGGAGCTCCGATCGGAGCCGGAGTAAGCATCGGAGTGGGAGAGGGAAGAAGTCTCTGTGCTTTGATTTGGGTTTTGTATGTGTGTATTGTAAATGAGGATGAGGTTTGCAAATTTGGGATTTCCTGCTACCCCATTTGAATTCGAGAGAGAGAGTGAGGTGAGTGTGTGTTATGGTTTTGTTTGTGTATGAATGGAACGAAAGAACCAACAGTTCATTTTTATAAGCAAAATTGGTTTTATTGTCTATTGAGTATAGAAAGTATATGCAGGTAACATGTTTTGTCTTTGGGAATAAGATCTCTTAATGAGATTTATTAGGATTTTGTAAAATCTAGTGTAGATTTTGGATGGATTTCCATATCTTGCAGAGATCTCTATGGATCTTAATAATATTTTGTCAAGATTTTCTATAGATTTAGTGAGATATGTATAGATCTTTAAGAAATAGATCTAGTATATTATGTGCAGGTTTAGGCTTGGGCCCAGGGCCCACAAGCCCATCTCGTGAGTAAGTGGCCCGTAATTTCTACGAGACCCGATATCGCGACCCAAACTCCATGAGCATAAAATATTCGTAGAAAATCCGTGTTTGTCGGCGTCGTCAGTATTTCGTACGGTACCAGTCCGTTGTCGCGTAATATTCAGCAGATTTTCTGTAAATCACCACACGCGCACTGTATAGCTGAACAAACGTTCCTGGGCACTCCAAGGGCCTGGTTAAGTTAATTTGCTCTGTAAACACTAATTATTATCGCGTTAATTACTTGTTAATAACGTAATTAAGAGCCGTAAATTACGGGTTGTCACAGTCGGTGAGCGGGTCGGGGACGCGGGATGCCTGTGCAGTATCGGTGATGATTAGGAAACCCCCCCCCCTCGAACTTCCTTCGGCACCTTTATGGGATATTCTTTGTCTCCCCCGAACGAATATGTGAAGGTTTGGATGTGATGGACCATTAGAAAAGCTGAGGTGTCGACAGGGAACACCATCCCCTTGAGGGGAAGGTGCGAGGGGATGGGGATGGTGGGGAACCATATCGCGCCATCTTAGTTTTAAAAGGTTGTGGTTTGTACGGTATTTTTAAAGCCTATTAATGATTAGTTGGTACTTGAAAAGTTCAAGTTGGCTATATTCATTTGGTTCTTAGTAACGAAAATTAGGACATATTAGTTGATAATAGTTTGTATCGAAGATATGATCAATAAGGCTTCTAACTTTCACTTTTATTAGAAAGGGCAATCCTACGCTAATAGAGAAGTAACTATGTATGGTCCTTAATTTTATTCTTGTCATTCGAAACAATTTACAACATTTAATTGGAATAAAAATCAGTCAATTGTTCACTAGAGACAACCAAAGTGTCACACCCCACCGAAGACGGAAACACAAAGTGTGACCACGAAAAGTTTCAAGCATACGACAAGCAAACAACTAGTATGACTAAGAATCAGCGATACCATAGTTTAAAGTTTACAAACCGTAACAATATATTTAATTTACATATCCTAAATATTAAACACCAAGTTTAAAGACATATGACCAAAAGTTATTTGTTTATAGTGTTCTAAGGATTTGCCATGTATATCTCATGTACGATGAAATATACATGTCAAAACCCACAAAAGGTACCGTCCATGATGCATGCAACTTCCAAAAGCCTTGAACCGAAGCTCACTTACCTGAAAAACAAGCTTAAAATGTCAACATAATGTCGGTGAGTTCACAGGTTTAAATGACACAAATGAAACTTAAAATCATTTGATAAAAAAATAGTATACATAGTCTAATGAAAATTACGATAGTCAAATCATGGTCTTGCAAAACCATGACATATGTGCCGACATAAGCCCTTAACCAACCCATAACGATGATGCCCCGCCACCTCGCTCACCGTGACGATGCCTAACGAACTTAGACACAATTGCACTCCCATAGGGTCACGACCGACAGGAGTGGGGCTTGTTACACCCAATAGATCTATTTGACTGTTCTGCGGTCATTACCACAACTAATGGTTACAAAACTGAAATAATAACACGAGGACTTCCAAGCTGTAAAACCAAGCAACTTATGCGCACATAATAGATCGAAATGGATTGCATTCCCCACAACCATACCCCATAACCAAGCATGAATTTTCCCCAATTTAAATAAACATTTGAATAAAGTAAAAGGGGTCGTGAAGACTCACAAATTGCGTTCCGTGTGTATGCTAGCAGAATCAAAGTGTTCAAAATAAATCCCGACCTACATGTGTTCTCAATTTAATAAGACAATAGGCCTAACCATGTGTCTACCCAACAAGTCGTTCACCAAACTTGTTTATACAACTGAGATGTTAATCTTTTAAATAAAAGCGTTTAAACGTTACGACGCGTTGGTGAATGATCATCCAAGAGTTCACCTGTATTTATATATATATTGTGACAAATATATATATCACACATTATTACACAATGTCGGGACCTAGTCCCGAACTACGACTACAACCAATATCAGAAAATATATTCCAACATATTCTATGACCCAAAAATATATACTTCGCAATATCATCATCATCATCATACTCAGTAAATCCCATCAATAGCAAATCTAAGGTAGGGTCTGAGGAGGGTAAGATGTAGACAGCCTTACCTCTACCCCGTAGGAATAGAGAGGCTGCTTCCAGTGAGACCCCCGTCTCGATGGTAGTTTTGCATCAAGCCTTGGACATAAGGCACATAACACTCGACAATTAAGACAAAGGCCAATTTTTTTTATTTGAATAGCATCTCGATCAGGGCTATACATGACCAAAGCTCGGTTGAAGTGGGATTCGAACCTGAGCACTCCCGGGCAGGAACCCACAAGGTGGTAAATTAGGCCAATTAGTGCATGTACTCCCTTGTCTTTCGGCCATCAAAGCCACCACATGATGCATGATTAACCATCCCCCTCTTTTAACATTATTTTCACGAAATTAGTAAAATAATGTTAAAATTAGTACATTTTCACTTTTGCCCCCCGAACGCCCACACATATATACATTATATGCGCATACCGCAAGCGGGGTGTAATATACTTCGCAATATATATATATATATATATAAGTGACCGCTAAAATGAAAACCACCTCCAGTTGTAAGAACCGTGAGAACTTTTTGATCCGGGGCGAGGTGGACCAAAATTTTTTTCATAAACGTAGATGTGTGTATTATAAACACATTTGTAAAAAAATTCAAAAAAAATGTCGTGTGTGTAGACCACAAGTTTGTGTATACGGGTACCGTAAATTTTATTTAAATTTTACAGTACCCGTAAACACAAACTTGTGGTGCTCAAAACTACACACACGACATTTTTTTTTTACAAATGTGTTTATAATACACGCATCTACGTTTATGAAAAAAAAATTTGGTCCACCTCGCCCCGTACGGTTTAGTTCTCACGGTTCTTACAACTGGATGTGGTTTTCATTTTAGCGGTCCCCTATATATATATATATATATATATATATATATATATATATAATATTTTTAGGTAAAAATATATAGTTTTCATAATATCATTAAGACTTGGTCATTTGAATTTAAAACCGAATTTTGTAGAATAATAGATTTTATATTAAAATACTTGTATATTTTGGCAAAACCCGAGTTTTAGATACAATTTTACTAAGATTTCCCAAGTCCTATTTTGAAATCCATATTTTTAACATATTAAGTTTTATTATAACTGAAATCACCATTTTTAACATGTTAAGTTTTATTCTCATCAAAATCACCATTTTTAACATGTTTAGTCGTATTCTCATTAAAATCACCGTCTTTAACAGGTTAAGTTTTATCCTCACTAAAATCACTATTTTAATATTTTAAGTTTTATTTTTACTGAAAATCACCATTTTTAACATGTTAAGTTTTATTCTCACTGAAATCACCGTTTTTAACATGTTAAGTTTTATTCTCACTGAAAATCACCATTTTTAGTATGTTCAATTTTATTCTTATTGAAAATCACGATTTTTAATATGTTATGTTTTATTCTCACTGAAATGACCATTTTTAACATGTTAAGTTTTATTCTCACTGAAAATCATCATTTTCAACGTGTTATGTTTTATTTCCCACTGAAATCACCATTTTTAACATGTTGATGTGCTAAAAGTGGTCAAATAAATATAAACTAAATTAACCTTAAATTAGACACCTAAATTTTAAATTTATAAAACTAAGACTCTCTAATCTAGACCACACAACCGGCAAGTGTACCGGTCAATGTAGTATAGCCTAAGTAAGTCCGAGTATCGAACCCACGAGACTCTCTAATTACGCTAATTAGACTCTATCTAGACTTAGACTGACACGAACTATAACTGTTTTTATATTTGAGGGGGGTTTTCTAAAAAAACCTAATAATTGAAATTAAAATTAAACTGAATTAAACTAAATTAACTAGACGCGAAATTGGACGAAGACTTAACTCTGTGATGACGAAGGCTACCTAGGCTAGACTCATGTTCAACTACGAATGGATTTCTATTCGAAATTAACGTGGTATGGAACCAGGATCTTTTAATGCTAAACCCTAAGAAATCCCTACTAAGGCTGTTACGACTACCGGTTGTTAGATTTCCTTACAGTCCTCTAACTTCTTGTAAAGTGTCCTAATATGACAATCTATCTTACAGCACGAAAGTCTAAGGCAACTATGGATTTTAACTTGGTTTAATAGACACGAGAATGATTAGGGAACTAAGACCGATTTCTTACAAAACCTAATCCTAGCTATATACCAAACCGAGACCTATTAATAACCTCGAGCCTTACAGCAACAAGATTAGTAGAACACTTGATTTTATGAGATTACCAAATATTACTTCTAAGGTTAGTTACGTAATTTCACCTTAAAGAGTTAAAGGTTTATTATGTGATATAGACACTCACCTAAATCTAAAACCCTAGCATGACCCTATTATGTGATAAAGACCGTCACCAAGAATCATACGAAGTAATAATTAATATTCAAAGAATATCAAGCACGCATATACACCAAATCAAGAATCCAAAGTCATTTACTTTCCAAGACAATCCATAAACCAATGTCATTAACGAATAAAAATCCAAACTTTGTTAAACAATTGTCATAACCTAGATAGTTAAAAAAACTAGCCAATAATCATAACCACTAAAAAGAAACAAGTCTCAAATAGATAACAAATCATGTTCATTGGTTCGAATAACATAAAGTAAATTAAAACCAAAACACTAACTCGTTGTGAACCCGGACTTGAATCTTGATCGCGGCTTTGAATCTTGAACCAATCCTTTTCTTTATTCTGTTCGTGCTATCGCTGTCGTCCCACCAATCTTCTGTCGTGAAGTTCCTGATGTGCAGCTCTCCTTTCTTGCAGCCGTCTCCTCGTTCAATATGATTTCCCCGTATTATATTGCCCCCTCTAAATATTATTACATTGTGTTCCAGAGTTTCATTAAATGAGAGAAAAGAAAAGATTTGGAAGGAAATAATTTTTAGTTGTGTTCCAGAGTTTCATTAATGGAAAGAAAATAAGAGAAAATAAGAGATTTTTTGACTAAAATTAATCTTTCCAATTTGGAAAGAAACGGAGAGAAAGAAAAAAAGGAGAGAATCCTTTCTTTTCTCTCCTTAACTTAACCTCAAAGAAATATAATAGCCGCCTTTAAGAATAATATTCTCCTTTTTTTCCAATTCCTATGCCTTCTGTCGATGTTAGACCGAATAAGAAGTGAGGTTTTTAGGGAATGGTTAGGAGTAGCTAGTATATCAGACAAGTTAAAAGAGGGGAGGCTGAGATGGTTTGGGCATGTGAGGAGGAGGCAGTTGACAGAACCAGTTAGAGCAGTGGAAACCATGATAGTGGAAGGAAGGAGGAGTAGATGCAGACCCAAGTTGACTTGGGATGAAAGACTTAGGCAAGATTTGGTAGAATTGCACCTCTCTGAGGACATGGTTCATGATAGGAGTGCGTGGAGACGTAGGATTAAGGTTAAGGACTTGTAGGTGAGGGTATAGATGTGTCCTACCTTTTCCTTGGGAGAGGGGGTTAGATTTCTTTTACACTTTAGGTAGACCAACATATGATGATTTTCTTGTATATATGCATATATGTTGCTTACTGATGATTTATCTGCCTTTGCTACGCGATTTACTTGCCCGTTTTTCATCTATCTGTCTGTTGGTTGTTTTGGAGCCAGGGGTCTCTCAGGAAGCAGTCTCTCTATTCTTGAATAGAGGAAAGGTTTGCCTACATCCCACCTCTCCTAGACCCTACTAATAGTTCTGCTATTTGTGGGATTTACTGGGTATGATTGTTGTTGTTGTTGTCTCATGTGCTCATTAGGCCAAATCAAATAAAATTCATGCTAGACACATGTATGGCAGCCCAATATCAACTTTCGTCTGATCTTGCCTCTTTCAATTATTTTCGTGTGTCCCAAGGAGCAATCCTTTTGATCGGCTGATGTTGATTGATTATTTAATATTTATAATCATATCCTATAGGGTTTTTTTAATTGTTTAAATAATTATTGCCAAAATCCTAAAAATCCCCATGTTCACGTGAACTTTACTGAGACTAAAGCCCTTTCATATTTGATTTTTTTTCCTTGTATGCATCCAAAATCCATATATTCCAATAGGATGGATTAACCGTATCCCCCTCCGTGGCCCAGTGGTTCCCATTGGGTTGGTTGGGCCGGTTCCTCCTTTGGGAGGTCACCGGTTCGACTCCCACTCGTGGTCTTAGGGGGGGGACGTCCCAATGATAGACCGTATCCTACCGAGGCATGGTGCGGTCTTGAGGGCAACCCGGTTTTACCCAGCTGTTACCCCAGCGAGTCTCTCGTGTGGGGGCAGTATGGTTTCCGGGCGAAAGTCAGCTTGCGCAGCGGCCGGGGCCCAATCGAACATCGCGACGTAGGCGGGGCTGACGGGGGATTGTCTTTGACATGAACCCGGTGACCAATTCGGTCCAGTACATGAAAGTCACCTTTCAAAAAAAAATTGTGCACAACCACCAATTCCACAATTAACGGAAACTTAGTGTAGCCGCCCTTTTTGTATACTAATAATATATAATAATAATATATGTTGTGTAATTTATGGACCCTTTTTAGCTTATAGAGATTGTGGGTTCGGCCAATCACGAAAAATAGCGGCAATTTTAATTCACTCACTGGCGCCACACTCTGCCCAACTGGCTGGTTATTTCCATATTACTCGTTTTTGCTCCATTTGCATCAGGACCTAACCCAACATAAAATAATATAATACTAATAACTAAGTAAAACAGATAAACCTTATACAAAAAATATACACTTTACACGGGACAAATATGTGTATTTTACCCCACATCACATGTTAAGTTTTATTCTCGCTGAAATCACCGTTTTTAACATGTTCAGTTTTTTTCTCACTGAAAATCGCCATTTTTAACATGTTAAGTTTTAGACAAAATTGCAGAAAACAACCTTTATATTTGCCTCAAACTGCACTTTATACCTTTCACTATTAAATCGGCAAAAACCAACCTTTATGTTCATGTTTTGCTACAAGTTCAACCTTTAACACAAACTCTGTTAATATTCTTGGTTAAGTCACCTCACATGCAAAGCATGTGACGGCTTTTTAGTCATTTTACTTATTCTTTTAATATTATTTTTTTTAATCAAAAACATAATTCACAGATTCTTCTTCATCTTCTTCGATTCTGTCCCTGCAACTGCATTCTCTTCGATCTTCATCCTCTTCGATTCTGTCTCTGCAACTGCATTCTCGAGTCGCCGTTCACAAATTCTCACACAAAAGTTACGGCGTCGGAGATTTCGTGACGGAGACGCTAACGCTTCAAGGATCTACAACCGTTGAGAGTATCACTAATTGTTTTCTACAATTTTGTCTATAATATATATGTATGAATAAGCTAGCTGACAAGCTCTGTATGAATTCATGCAATTAATTTATTTGAAGATCACTAATTAATTAATTAAGTTGGGTTTAAACACTTAAAGCTGCAGCTTCTTGTTTCATTTCAGTTTTGATGGCAGCAGCCAAGTGATCATAAGCTACACGCCAAGCATCCTTCATCTCTTCACTGCATTTCTCCCCATGGCTTTCTCCGTTGTTCGTATCAATGCTTCTTTCACCACCTTCACTCATAAATCAAATTACTATTTTATTACATAAAATCAATATATATATATATATATATATATATATATATATATATACAATTAAAATTTTTGAAAGAATTACCTCAAACTGAGGATCAACAATTTGTTTCTGAGGATGAACAGATCCCAAATATTTGAGTGTTGATCCAGAAATCACAACTTCTCCTTTCTCCCTCAGTTGAATTGCTGCCTCACATACCTTCAATCGCACAATTCTTATATTATAAATCTTCAATATTCCATTCGGATATCAACAAATTTTCAGTTTTTCCATCTGGGTATTAATAAAAAATCAATTTTTTCCATCTGGGTATGAAGAAAGTTCCAATCTTTTCATCTGGGTATCAAGGAATTCACAATCTTTGTGAACGGTGACTCGAGAATGCAGTTGTAGAGACAGAATCGAAGAGGATGAAGATGAAGAAGAAAGTTCAGATGACGTCAGCATTTGCGATTGTAATTGTTGAGGTGAGAATGAGACCACACTGAGAGTTTTCTGGATTGAGTCGAAGAAGATGAAGAAGAAGATACAGTTGCAGAGACAGAATCGAAAAAGATGAAGAAGAATGTGTGAATTATGTTTTTGATTAAAAAAAACTAATATTAAAAGAATAAGTAAAATGACTAAAAAGCCCTCACATGCTTTGCATGTGAGGTGACTTAACCAAGAATATTAACAGAGTTTGTGTTAAAGTTTGAACCTGTAGCAAAACATAAACATAAAGGTTGGTTTTTACCGATTTCATAGTGAAAGGTATAAAGTGCAGTTTGAGGAAAACATAAAGGTTGTTTTCTGCAATTTTGTCTAAGTTTTATTCTCATACAAATTTCTTCACCCACCATCTTGCAACAAACAAGTATTTACAACACACTAAATCAAACAAGAACATCACCTATACATCGTACACACTCACGGCTACATATATACATGTATATACCTTCAAAAATTCCATTTTTTATTCAAGAATTCCTTTGCTTAAAAAAAACATTAGTTAACATCTCTTATGGTGTAACTTGTCAAAAATATCAAATCATGATATAAAATTAGATAAATTAAGATCCATATCACAAGCTTGGAGCTCCTTGAAAAGCTACCTTGAAAAGCTAAATTGAAAAGTATATGTTGAGGTGTAGCTCCAGGATCCTTTCCTAATACTTCTAACACCTCAACATCTTATGATTTCTTCTATGATTTTAGTGTGATTTTTGTGAAAAGAACGAGGGTTTGGATGGGGTGTTTGGGTTGTAGGTTTGAGAGCAAGAGAAGAGAGTTGTGTTGTTTTTGCAAGGTTTGAAATAAGGACATGGATCTCTTAGTATCTCTTAAGCTTGAATCTTGTATAACACCTCAAAGTCCAAGCATACCATGCCTATTTATCCAACACTCCACACAAAATAATACGGTGATGTGTGGCCACTCCTAGGGCTGTAAGTTTGAGTGTATGGGAGGGAGGATTGGGTTGTTGATTATTGTTGACTAATAAGATCTTTTTATCATGAGGTTTATAGATATTTAGGTTCTTAGTGTAATTAGGAGGATCAGGACCCTAATTAGGCACTAGTTCCCTAAACGTCACTAACTATGTTCATTTGCAACGGAAGTTCGTAGCTAATCCGTAGCTAATTCGTAGCAAAATGTGTTCGTAGCTAATCCGTAGCTAACTCGTAGCAAAATTTGCCACCATTTTTTTTCGTAGCAAAATTTCATAGCAAATGCCTCTTTTTGTAGTAGTGTAACCAACATCACTTATTGATTACATTTTAGAGTCAGTTTGGTGAAAATTGCTTATTAAATGGTTAATTTTTGACAAAGTTAATATATATGCGATAAACATATATTAGTTACATAACGATTACTTATAATAAGCTTTTTTAGTTTTAATATGTAAAGATTATTTTTTTAAATTAACATGAAATCAACATTTGACCAAACATTATATATTACATATATCGTTGATGAAACCATAAATAGTAATTTTAAATTTATAATGATATATAGCTTTTTAAAATATTTATTATTTTAATATTTAATATATTACTTAATTACTATATTTGCTTTTAACTTTTTAACATACTTTTATTTTTTTTTATTAAACCATAATTCTTCTATCATTTATTTTCTATTTTTAATAATTATTTTTTTCTTTTTTAAATCATATTTTCTTTTTTTATCATGGTTGTTGATGAACAACCATGAATGGTAATTTTAAATTTATAACATTATATAGCTTTTTAAATTATTTATTTTTTAAATATTTTATTTAATACTTAATTATTATATTTGCTTTTAGTTTTTAACATATTTTCATTTTTTTTCTTAAACCATATTTCCTCTAACGTTTATTTTATAATTTTAATAATTATTTTTTCCTTTTTAAATCATATTTCTTTTTTTTTAGTTTATTTGATATTTTTTGAATAACTTACGGACGTTAATTTTTTTCCATTGACATTCTCGTATAGGTTTTGTTAAAAACAAACATATTCAAAATAAAGTATTTATTTGGTATTATAAAACGGTAAAATGATAAACTGAACCGATCCTGACGGTTTTACTTTCTAAACAACATACTTCTTTTTCAAATAACGTTTGTTTTACATTATCAGTTGCTTCGTTTCGTCGAAACGCATGATGTCAACAAATCTAGTTTTCCATTATTAGTGAGCATATGTATAGCTAAAATATTTTTAAAACAAATAATAATTATAAAAAAAAACACAAACGAAAAAATACATCAATAAAACATATATGCCTTCTCATTTTTATATTCTACTCATTGCACACACATCACACATAACATAACACAACACAGCAACACAAAATCTATTATATATAATAAACAAGAAGATTTGGGCTGATGTGGCATTATATTAGAGCCTCTAGGAATGAGTTTTGGCGGGAAAACGAAAATGCAGTCCAAAACATCACGCGGATCCTTTGTTTTTGTGAAACCGACCCATTGAATTCGGATCATATATATTACATATTTCAGCTAATCATTTTTTTATTTCATCATTACATAACCGCCTTTTTCTCTCTCTATCTTCCATCTTCCTCGGTTCTCTCCCACTATCTTCATCATATCTCTTCCAAATTTTTTAACTTGCATATCTAAACTTCAATCTTCAGCCATTCATCATCAATCGCTTCAAGGTATACTCTTTTATAGCCATCTTTGTGTTATTTTTTTTTAAATTTCAACGTAAGATTTAAAACTTTTTGATTTTGTTTTTTTCCAGTTTAGTCTCTTTCAGATTCCATGGTTTTATTGTTGATCTGTTCTTTGTAGTTTGATTTATTAGTGTATGTTGATATTAGGGTTTGTTTGCATGTTGATATTAGGGTTTGTTTGCATGTTGATTTATTGGTGATGATTAGATATCAGTTAATTTTTTCATATTTTATTAGTAATTGATGTAATTTAGGGTTTTTTTTATGGTTAACAGAATTGTAATAATATTCTGGAAGAATCTTTTTTTTTATGGTAATTTATTTTTCTTAAATTAAAAACATGATTTTCTTATGAGTAAGTTTTTCTGATGACAGAATCACCATTACAACCAAGAGGATGGCTTTTTGCAAATCTATGTCTGCACTAACTAAAGAATTCCTGGTACTCTTTTGTTCTTTATCCCTTATTTCTACTGCATGTCCATATATTTTTGGAATATTTTTAATTTTTTATTCACCATTGTTTGTTTTTATGTTTACTTTAAGGTTATACCTGTTCAGTTTTTTCTAAGATTTGGTTATCCTATGCGGGTGGTGATAATAATGTGGCTATAAAGTCCATAAATGAAAAGGTTTGGAATGTTAATTTCTCCAAGAACAATGGTACTTTTGCCTTTACGGAAGGATGGTCAAAGGTTGTGGCTGACCTTTGTTTATCTGAGGGTTGTTTACTTCTTTTCAAGCAAGTTAATCCCTATAATTATATACTCACACCTTTTTTCAAGGAAACACCTTATCCACTCTGTGATCCAGGCATCACTTTGTTTCTTTCGATCTCATCTTTGCCGAATAGGAAATACATAGAGTATTTCTCCCATGTTTTCAATGATCAAAGTGTTAATACACTGGTATGTTTAAAACATTTTTATTTTTTAGTATATAATCTGTAATATTTATTTTATATTTACAATATTAATTGTAATTTTTTTTTTTTTATTTTAGCTTCTACCGACTTATGTTGTTAAAAACACTATTGGTGTTGGTAAACTTAGAAGACCAATGAAGGTTCATCTTAATCCATGGGACTCTTTAGATGTATTTGTTGAGAAAGATTCAGATAGCAAATGTTATTTTTTTACGGATGGTTGGAACAACATTGTACAACATCTAGGTGTTCGTAATCAATGTGTGGTTGTTTTAAGCTATATCTTTGATTACAACTTTCAGTTGACATTGTTTGATGTCAATGGATCTGAGGTCGTTATGCCTAGATTTGGTTTACAGTTTAATTCTGATCCTGGATTGCGAACTTCAACTCACTTGGTAAACAATGTTGATGATGTTCATCATGATGTTGTTATCAATTCTGATCTTGATCCGAAGGTAGCTGCTTTATTTGAACCTTCTGATTCTGATGAGTCCGTTGTTGGTAGTTCTAACAGTGATGTATCCATTGATGATGATTTCGATGATGATGACGTTGAAGATTCTACTGGTGATTCTGATGATGAGAAAAAGGACCCTGATTATCAACCCGTTGAATTTGAATGGGATTATCATCCACGACATTTCGTAAGTTATATTAATTATATATTTGTAAGAATTATTTGCTGATTATTGTTCTAAAATTTTATAATTTTTGTTTTGTTGTTGATTATTTTTATTTTTGTTTTTTTTGTAGCGACTGAACAGCAAAGTTGCAAGTATGGCTCGTGTTGATGTCTCTCGGAAGATGACAATTCAAAATCTTGCTGGAGTTGATACCGTTGTTACTTTTCGACCAGAGAAACATGGTGGAGGATTTAGATATGTTGCGAATGGATGGCGTACCAACTTCACTAAGCCCAATGGAATCAATGCACCTCAGAGATGCACTTTCGTCTACTCTCCTGATGCAGATAAGTTGATTTTGAAGAAAGTTTTGAAGTTGTTCGTTTTATAGTTTTAGTAACGACTCTTTTTGAACAATATGTTTGGGTTTTGTATGTTTTTAGTTTGTTTTTGGAACATGTTTGGTTACTATGTTTTGAACAATGTTTTTGTTATATATGTTTGCCTATCTATGATTTAAACAACATGTTTGGTTATTAAGTTTTGGTTCATGTGTTCAAGATACAATGTCAGCCATTTTTATGCATTTCAGTTGTGTATGTTTTTAATTTTTGGTAAGACAATCATTATTTTTTCGTTATATTGGTATTTTCATGGAATTTCTGAATATATTAATAATAAAAAAATCTTTTTTTTTACAATCTTAATTTCATGTCACAAAAGAAATCAATTTTCGAATTTATGTAATTTATTTTGGTGTCTATTGATTAATGATTTTAACAATAATAATGTGTTACTGTTATTTTTAGACTAAACGTTGACTAACCATCAAAGATAATTTAGTAATAAATCCCTAAGAATGATGATCCATTACGAGGATTCAATATAGTTCTAAAAATAAAATTTCAATTTAAATTTGGTCTAAGATTTAGCACTCTTTCTAAACCTTCCATGCGTAGATACAAACCTTTAACAACATTTTCGATAAATTAGCTAATCAGTTGTATTAAATTATCCGTTTCTTAAATTAACATTATATTTCATCTCTTGGAAAATATGTTATCAAATTAAAATTTTATTGTCTGTTAGTTTCGGTTATTTTATATCAATAAAATCCCGGTTATTTTGTGTATCCGCTAATAAAAATATTTTAAACTTTTTATATTTCTGTATATTATATTATTCTCTACAAATAACCCTATATACAACTGTTATTTTATGTATCCAGCTAATAAATTTTTTTTTTATTATTTCGAATAGGAAACTTTCCTTTAGTATGAATACTGTTTCCAAATTTGTCATCTTCATTGGCATCCTATATAACCCGATGTCGTTCAACAATTCCAAATAACTTTTCTCATTTCATTCAATCTTAAATCTCAACTAGTATCGGTAAATTGAATTCCAATTTTTTACTTTCTTTTAATTTACATTGATGCTAATGCTAATTGTATTCTCACTTAGTGTTTAATTTTTAAATTTCAGCTGTAAAATGGAGGTTGCAAAGGTTACTATGCTTAATGATTTAAACAGTTATTCAAATAACTATTCCATTAGAGTCAAGATCGTGAGCACATCAAGGAAGATGATGAATCAGAATAAGAATGAAACATATCGGCTTGATATGATCTTTATGGACGAGATGGTACCGTATATATTCAACTTTAATTTTTTTTGTTAAATCTAAATAAACTAATTTTATATGAAATCTATATATATAATCTCATCGTTTTATGTTTTTAGGGCAATATGATACAAGCTAGCTGCCTTCATAAGTTGTTAGAAAGATTCGAAGAGTTCCTGCAGCTTGATGAATGTCTTCAGATTACTAAACCTTCTCTTGCTGCTAATAAGTCATCTTCTAAATGTGTCAACAGGAATGAAAAAATATCTTTGTATTTTACACTTCTGTTGAGAAAGCACTTGACTGGTCTGGTCCGAAATACAAATTTAATTTCGTCAATCTAAAAGATGTTGTTCAGAATAATGTAGAAGTTAATACTACTATTGGTATGTGTATTGCATCATATTGTTTTGTTTCAGTTATATGTTAATTTCTTTAACAGCATATTTTTTTGTCTAGATTTTATTGGATTTGTCGAAGTGTGTTTCAACATCGAAGACACAACAAAGAAAGATGGTAGCAAAGGAAAGAGACTCAATCTGAAAATTGAAGACCTTGAGTGAGTTTTTTATTTAGTAGACAACATTTACAATTTTATCTACGTATTAATGTTTATTTGCTATTTTTATATTATATTTTCTTATTTTTAGAGGTCAAAAATGTCCGGTTACGTTGTGGGACTCTTTTGCTGTTGACATGTTTACGTACATGAATGACAAAAAACGTGAGAAATTTGTTGTTATCATTTGCCACTTTGGTACAGTAAATCTTTAGAAGGGTACGTTAAAAATCTTCAATACAATATTGTTTATTTGTTTAGTATCTTATAATTTATTATTATATTTAGTTATATTTTAGATATTTTGTGCTGTAAATATTGATTTAATTTTGTGTTCTATTTCATTTCAGGCAAGCGTGGAGTGGCCAACAGTTTTGATCTAAGTAGACTTTTTATTGATAATGCTGACATTGAAGAAATTTCATCTTTCAGAGAGAGGTATATTTAGTACTACCGAAACAAAAATCAAACAAT
The DNA here is from genome assembly GCA_030545235.1 of Helianthus tuberosus. NCBI lineage: Eukaryota > Viridiplantae > Streptophyta > Magnoliopsida > Asterales > Asteraceae > Helianthus > Helianthus tuberosus. Next base: position 46,699,465 of record CM060427.1, on the reverse strand, counting down.
ATTATTTTAATTGAAATTATAATTTTAGTCATTATTACCCATGCATATATCTTGCAACTATGTTTAGGTATGTTGCCAAAGTTTCTGCGTCGTCCTCATCTAATGAGAATGTTGGTTCTTATATTATTTCAACTGTGGAAGATGAGTTCCTCAACAAAGGAGATTTCATGCTCATTGGTTTACTTGGAACCATATTAGAGGTATAGTTTTTTTGTTTTTTTTTTTTTGTATTTTGTAATACCTATATTACATAGTGGTATCTTTGATAGTTTCATCTTAAGATTAATAGTGTTGTTTATTTTTATTAGAAAAAGAAGGTGTTGGTTATTGGCACAGTCATGGCCATATGTACTGATAAGCTTTGGTATTACAATGGTTGTAACCACTGCAAATCACGTGTCGAGGATAGATTTGTAACCAAAGAGGGTGATGACGGTTCATGTGATGTTGCTGAAACAAAGGCTTTGGTTTGTACCAACAATGAATGTCAAGGAGTGGACATTTATGCAATTCCGCAGTTTGATAATATTTTTAACCCTTTATACAATTGTAAACTGAAATTACTTTTTTTAACTAATATTAACATTCTCATTTGTTTTTAATTTTAATATAATAGTTTCAAGATACCTATCAGGGTCCAAGATTCATCTGGTACTGTTTTCATTAACGCTGTTTGATTATGAAGCTTTCAAAATTTTTAAGAAATCGGCCAAAGACTTACTTGCTGTCCAAGATCAGGTAATCCAATTAGTTAACCCCGTTATTCATTTTTGTACTCGTAGTAAGTAACAATTAGTTGTATAAAATTATAGGTTGTTAATTCCGGTGAGATACCCAACCCCTATCCTGAGGTATTTGACACATTGGTTGGAAAGAAATATGTGTTTGTCATAAATATTAGCGACTATAACATTGAATATCAAGTTGAGAACTACGGTATTGCAATGGCAACCAACGATGATGATATTATTGCTGCTCTCTACTCCAAATTCAACATTAACCAGGTCTACTACTCGTAATTATGTAATTCTTATTGTTTCATATTCATTTCGTTTTCATTCTATATAAATATAACCACATGTATTTTATTTTATTGTTTCTTTTGAAATTGCAGCATGAGCAGTCGGAATCGTATAGTGTTTCGTTGTCCGCTAGTCTGTCTAATGCTTGTGAGGTTACTAAGGTAATATAATAATTTATTATTTTACTTAATTTGTTTGTAAGATTTATACTTATTGTTTTTTATATTAGGATGATGGGTCATTCACCGGTGACAATGTTACGCCTATTTCCAATGGAGCTGGAAGCAGTAAGAAGGCGTCTTCTTGTGAAGTAAAACGTAATCTTGGTGAAGTTTATGAAGTAGATGATGTATTACGTTGTTCTTCTACAAAGCGCCGCATGAGTGATGATATCGTCGAAGATGAAGTTGTTGGTCTTTCTAAGACATTGATTCCGAAGACTGAGAAATAATTTCCCGCATTTTATAAACAATTTCACTGTTTGGTTTGATTATGGTTTTTTGTTTGAACACATGGTTTTGGGTTTATTATGGATTTTGAATTGGTGGTTTTAATTTTTGGGATAATCGTTGAATTTTGAAATTAATAAACTATTTCACTGTTTGGCTTGATTGTGGTATTTTGTTTCAACACATGGTTTTAGTTTTCTTAAGGATTTTGAATTAGTGTTTTTTTTTTTAAATAACCCTTTATTTTTTAATTGAATAAACTTATCTTCTTATTTAAACATCTTATTGTATTGTTTTATTGTAATCATCATACAATCATTATCTTCATTTTACTTTATTTATTAACAAAAATAAATAAAAGAAATAGAGCATTTATTCTATTGTTCATTACAATATATGTTTTTATTTTATATTATTATCAACGGATGTGGTTTCTAATATAACAAAATATAATTTATTAATATTCTTCTTATAGCAATCAAATTCATTTTGTTATATACTTCTAATATAATGAAATTCAATTCCTTATAACCGTCTTATATAATACACGATAGACCCTTCTTATAGTAATCAATTTCATGTTGATTAATATTTATATTTAAAAAAATATATATATTCTATCCGAAAATAATATATTTGATTATCTTGATTGATTCTACAATACAATTTAACATATTCACATGTGGATATTAAAATTTGTTGACATTTTATTTAATTTTTAAAATTGGTATTGTTAATTACATAAATCGAGATTAGATACTTTCAAAATATACATAAACTTTAAATGATTTTGAATTTAAATTGAAAAAATTGTAAATAAATGTTTACCTTAATTGATTGTATTTAATTTTAGAAAAAACCTTTACTGTAAATAACCCAAAGTGTAAGTATAGATGATATGATGGTATGATGGTGATAGATAGTTTAATATTTAGCTATTTATTTTTTATTTTAAATCAGTTAAAAGGTTATTTTACATTTACCTTTTTTTGTTTTTCTTTGTCCAATATTATCATAAATAATTTAGTTAAATAGTTAATATATTATATATCAAGTTCAATATTGTAAAACTTTAATATTTCTTAAACTGATTTCTAACAACTTTTTATATTATACAACATATCTATATGAATAAAGAACAACCATTATTTTTAATTGGATCGGACCAGACCCATACAAAAAATTATTAAACCCAAATTTTTTTATTTTTACATATAAATTAGATTTCTAACCTATTGACTATCCATTGTTAAAGTTTTCAAAGTTTTAATACAATGGTTTATTTTCCATTTGATATGGTTCTGTTTGAGATTTTAACAAGACTAAATGCTCGATCAATTGATCGCTATAAATGTGTATGCAGACAATGGCGTGACGGTCTATCATCCTTTGAGTTTCTTCTTCATCATTCTACGTATGTTGAAAATTATTTGGTAAGATCTTATTTTATACTATTTTTAATATATTTGTTATGATTATACAATTTCTCTTCATATTAATGTCATATTTTAAACATTTTTGTACTCAGGATTATCTTCGAGACGAAGGCTTCTATGTCGTTAATGAGTATTATGCAGAATTTTGGCCTCCTGAACAGCTTCGGAAATATGACTTTTTAGATGAGAATTAGTAGTTCGGTGATTTTAAATTGTGTGTTTTTGTTTTGGATTAGTCGGTGGTTCTTTTTATTTTGAATAATAAAACAAGTTTTAAATGTTGTTTTATTAACACCATTTATTCACAATTTTCGATTTATAATAATGAAATATAAATTATTTTGCCTTAATAAATCACATATATTACGTGATAATGTATGCGGCGCCGTTTTTTTTTATTTTTCCTATTTTTTAGTTTTTATGTGTTATGAATTCTTATTTTGATGTTTTTCTTATAAATCACATAATTCAAAAATGGATATTACATATATTATATAACAGATTATAATAACAAAAAACCATTGACTTGCATAACAAAAATTTTTTTAATCCAAGAAAAATTAAAACTGAAAATATTATTCAAACATAGTAAACACTTATTATAACGAACAAACAAGCCATAACTCAAATGTTCCAAAAGAGTAATTCTTTTTTTCACCAATCGTGTTATCTTCTTCCATTGCCTCATATTCTTCTATTTTGTTGCGATTCGATTCAGGAGGAAAAAATGCTTTATAAACTTCGCCATATAGCGATGGGCAATCCTCCCAGAGACTTTCCTGCGTCCATAAATCGCAAATAATTTTGAAGTAAAAATGAACAATGTTGATAAAAGTAATTTAAATTTTGAATGTAAGTAAAAGACAACTATAATATATTACCAGATATTCTTCTGCATAGTTGACGTGTAACCATTCAAACGGCCATGATGATAGCCCTTCATTCCATTGTTTACATACACATTTGTACTGATCAATGGATCTACCATTGAGCCTAATTAAAATTTCAAACAGTATAATATCGAAAGGAATATAAACCATTATGAAAAACTTGAAACCTATAATTGAAGATGCTATGTACTGTTAACGATCAGTTATTCCCGACTTTTAGAGATGCTTGCTACGCAATGGGGCTCTTAGATGATGACAATGAATACATTGAGGCCATTAAAGAAGCAAGTTTCGAAGGACATGCTGGGTATCTCCGAGCGTTATTTGCTACCTAGCTGTTGTCAAATACACTTTCACGGCCAGAGTTTGTGTGGGAGAACACGTGGAAATACTTAGCAGATGATATTTTATACAGACGTAAAAAAGAAACAAATATTTCAGGTTCTCAGCTGTCTTTTTATTTTACATTCTAATTTTCTGTTTGATTATTAACAACAATTATTTTTATTTGATTTTTTAGGTTTAGTGCTTCCTGAACATCAAATTAAAAACCTTACTTTGTTGGAAATTGAAAAATATTTAGTTTCGAATGGTTCGTCGTTACGAGGATTTAACACGATGCCTTTCCCTGATGATGATTCGTTACGTGATGCTACTAATCGTCTAATCAATGAAGAACTATCACATGACGTAGATGAAGTACAAGCTGAGTTTAATAAGTTGCATCAATGTTTGACAGATGAACAACAAGCTGTTTTTGACGAAATAATGGCAGCAGTTGCAAGCCGTAAAGGAGGGTTATTTTTCGTCTATGGTTACGGTGGAACTGGAAAAACGTTCTTATGGAAGACTTTGGCTTCAGCAGTTCGATGTAGAGGTGAGATAGTTTTAAATGTTGCTTCAAGCGGTATTGCTTCGTTATTACTTTCTCGTGGAAGGACAGCCCATTCTCGCTTCCATATCCCAATTAATCTCACTGAAGATTCCATGTGTCATATTAAGCCAAATAGTGATATCGCCAATTTATTAAAGGAAACTCAATTGATCATATGGGACGAAGCACCGATGGTCCATAAACATGCCTTTGAAGCTTTAGATAGGACGATGTCTGACGTATTTTCTGACGGTAGGAGTATTCGATCTGTTGTTCCGTTTGGAGGGAAAGTTTTTGTATTCGGCGGTGACTTTAGACAAATCCTACCAGTTATTCCTAATGGTACTAGACAACAAATAGTTTGTGCGTCTTTAAGCTCTTCATATATATGGTCAAAGTGCAAACTGTTAAGGTTGACTAAAAACATGCGCCTAACAATTGGAGCTGAAAGTTCTAATATGGACTCTATCAGGGATTTTGCGAAATGGCTGCTTGATATTGGTGAAGGTAAGTTGGGAGATGATAACGATGGTGAAGCAATTATTCAGATACCAGATGATCTATTAATCACCGATAATTCTGATCCAATACAAGGCTTAATTGACTCCGTCTACCCTTCAATTATGGAACAATTTCGGAATCCTGGTTTTTTTTTCTGAGCGAGCAATTCTAGCACCAAAAAATGACGTAGTTCATGAAATTAACGATCGATTGCTTTCGTTATTTCCAGGTGATGCTAAAGAGTATTTGAGTTCCGATAGCATATGTCAAACTGAACAAATGATTGATTCATTTCAAGAAGGTTTATACTCAACAAAAAATTTGAATGCTCTTAAGATTTCTGGCTTGCCTAATCATAGATTAGTTCTTAAAGTTGGTGTTCCTGTCATGCTTCTCCGAAACATCGATCAACAGAAAGGTTTATGTAACGGTACAAGGCTAAAAATTACTTTTCTAGGCAAACGAGTAATAGAAGCTGAAGTAATATCTGGCGGTAATATCGGCACAATAGTTTTTATTCCAAGGCTTAATATGATTCCGTCCGACAAAAAAATACCATTCGAATTCCAACGAAGACAATTTCCTTTATGAGTTTGTTTTGCCATGACAATTCACAAGAGTCAAGGACAATCATTATCAAAAGTTGGTATGTATTTGAAAGATCCTGTGTTCACTCATGGTCAGTTGTACGTTGCATTATCAAGGGTCAAGACCAGAGAAGGAGTTAAAATATAGATATTCGATGCCGATGGAAAACCAACAAATAAGACGTCTAATGTCGTCTATAAAGAAGTCTTTGGTAGCTTATAATGTAAACTGTTGCTTTTTGATTTCATATAACATGTCACTTATTTTTTTTATCATTTTATTTAAGTATGTATTGCTTATAAATAATAAGTGACATGTATAACTTTCTCCAGCCCGGGAAGCATTTCCCGGGTGATAACCTAGTTGTATATATATATACAATGCTAAATTAAAATATCATTCTTACGTTGAAAGAAAATGAAATCCAAAGCAAAACTTAATGAGTCAGAAAGGGAAATTGGATTTTAATAATCTTAATTTTGATCTACTGGCCGGCATTAATCTCAGTTTAAGAATTTCTTGAACAATATCAACTTTCAAACTATTTTCTTCCACCGAGTGTTTTCTAATTGAAATCTAACTCAATTAGTTTTTGATGACGTAGATCATAACATGGGCGATGATGTGGATGTTGCAACAGGCTCTATTTCTCTCCCTCTTGCGCGCTCACCATTATCACCACCACCACCACCACCACCATCACCACCACACTAGACAACCACCACCACACCCCTTAACTCCGGTAACCCCACCACCTAACTTTGGCTACCACCACTTATCTACCATCACTGTTGTCCACCGTCCACCATCTTAGACCACCACCTTTCACCACCATCGTTCATCACCATCACAATCCCCATCCTCGGCCACCGTAGCCATCACCACCATATCTGACTCTTCCATCTATCTGACACACAGAGATATGTGAACGAAGATTAAAGTAAAAACCAGAGCAGTGACCAAGGTTGAAAACGAACGAGATGGGTTAAAGGTAACTAAGAGGTGCAAGGTTCCGATCGGAGTTGCAAGTGGTGCAGAAGCTGGCAGAAAAACATAATATTTGAGAGGGTGGTGGTTGCCGAAATCAAAGAAGGGCGGTGGTGTTTGTTACGTAGAAGGCCGGAGATGGTGGTTGTTCAGTTATGGCTGGTTCAAACGGTGGGGCGGCGTAGGCTGGTGCGATGGTGGTGGTGGGTATTCCAGAGAGAAATAGAGAGCGGGGGGGGGGGGGAATAGAGTCTAGATAGAGGAAGAGTAAGGTGGGGTTGGGCGTTACACATCATCATCTACGTTATCAAAAGCTAACTAGAGCTCAGTTAGAAAAAAGGAAAAAAAAGACCTTAGTAGAACAAAATAGTTTGAAAATTGAGACTGTACTCGAGAATCCATTAAGTTGAGGTTAATGTCAACCAGTAGAAAAAACTCGATAGAACACTCAAGAATTTCTTAAGTTAAGATTAATTTCAACAAGTAGTTAAAAATTTACATATTATAAATTTGAAACATTTTTTTGCATGAGAAGTTGTACATGGTGCTTTAGTTGTTTGTTGTGCTTATTGTTGTTGTATATTGCCGTATAGTTATATATTGGCTTGGTATTTGAAGAAACACGGAATCACCGGTGGAGTTATTTGAATCGCTTTATATAAGAGACCAAGAATCACACCTTATTCTCCCTCTTGATCCTAGATCTACATTGGAGAAGAGAGAAAAATGAGGATGCAGATATGGTCGGTAGGGGAAGAATCCTTTATTTCCAGCTACAAAAAGTGTGATGGCTCCATATCTTGTTATGACAAAATATTACAAGTGTACAAGCAGTTTACCAAACTCTCAAACCTGAATTCAGTCGTATGAAGGCTGAATTTTCGAGTATCAGGATTTTTCTTAATTTTTACGATTTTTATTTGGTTTGATTTTACATTTTAATTAATTAACTTTTTTTTGAACGGTGACTTTCTTTTTGAGTGACTCAATGTCACACCGTCTAAACGGCGGCCTTAGCCAAGATCTGACCAGACTACACTGTCTTAACTGGGCCCGCGCTGAGTTTGTCAGACTTAGTTACGGCGTTCTCCTGGAAACCGTACTGCCCTCCACACGAGATGCCTCGCTGAAGTAACAGCCGGATGAAAACCGGGGTGCGGCTCAGGATCGAGCCCCCTCTGTGGTTTTGTCACCATCATTGCCCAATATCCACCCTAATATGACACAAGTGGGAATTGAACTTGAGTCTCCATTGAAAAACCCAAGTCTCCTACCACTAGGCCTCAAGTGGGGGGATTTTTAATTAATTAACTGATTTATTTTAATGCTTTATAAAAATTTCAATTTTCCAACTAATTAATTAATTAACTGGTTTATTTTAATGCTTTATAAAAATTTCAATTTACCAACTAATTAAATTAAAGGGTATGATATTAATTTTATTGGGTTATTAGATTTTAATAATCTTAACTTTCACCCATTGGCCGACATTAATCCTAACTTAAAAAAATTTCTCTGACAATCACAACTTGTAAGAATTTGGCCCACGTGGATCATTTTCTAATCAGGGGCGGATCTATGTGGAGACGAGGAGTAGCCCGGCATACCCCTCAACTTTCTTAGTGAATTGTAATTTTTATTTTTAAGTTTTACTAGTATTAAGACCTGTGTGCAAACACGGGTGGTTTTTAGAAAACCATGCGTAACACATTTTATAGAAACTAAAAAAATAATTAGTGTAGACTTACAAAATTGATATAAACTAATGGTCAACAGGTTTAGTCAACAGGAGTTTCATTATGTTGATAACCTAACCACTGTTGTCTATCGACTGTTAAAAACCTCTGTTGCTTTCCAACAGAGGTTCCCTAACAACTGTCATCCATTATCTCCAACAGAGGTTATCACATTGATAGATGTTAAGTATCAGATGTTAGTCAACCCATGTTAAAAGGGTTAGTCAACTGAAGTTAAAAGGGTTAGTCAATAGAAGTTAAAAAGGTTAGTCAACAGATGTTAAGATGATAATGCTATGAACGATGAATTTAGTGCTCTCATTAAAAATGAGACCTGGTAACTTGTTACTAAAACACCAGATATGAACATTTTTCGCAGCATGTGTTCTCAGGATAGGCTTCATGCAAAGCAAGTCTGAAAACTCTTTCTTCATCTATCATCAGGAATCAAACATAGGCTGGTATCAACGTTTCACAAACTTCTGTTGCTTTCCAACAGAGGTTTCCTTACAACTGTTCCTCCATTATCCCCAATAGAGGTTGCCACGTTGACAGATGTTAAGTATCAGATGTTAGTCAACCCATGTTAAAAAGGGTTAGTCAACAGACGTTGAGAGGATAGGGAAACAGACTTTAAAAGGGCAAATAGATGTTAGCAGGTTGTTGAGCTCGTAAAAAATGCAATTTTAGTTCATTTTATCATAAGATTGTGTAACACCTCGTAAAATCGTGTCCAATTATATGAAGACACGTGTCCTAAACCCTAAACGTGCAAAAGATTGAATTACAAGGACTAAAGTTGAAAAACAATGAAAATAAGTATGCGGAAGGACTAGAAGTGTCAACATGCTAAACTTATACCTCTGATTGACCTCACATGATGAACGTATTCTTAAACGAGTAAATTATCGGACATAAGAAGCCGGTTGTGAAAGAAATCGAAAGATTTCAAGAAAAAGGGTTAAAAGCGTCAACGAGTGAAACTATTGTCTTAAGGTGACCTTTAACCAAACAAAAGCTTAACGGTGTTTATTTAAACTTCCAAGATCATTAAAAACTAACTTTAGGGAGCAAGAACACCAAAAACGAAAGTTAAATAAAGTTCTTGAGGACCAGGGACTGAAACTACCAAACTTGAAACTTGTTTAACCTGATCAAAGGAGAGTCGCGGCCCACGTAAACCTTCCCTTATCTTCTTCACGGCCTGCGAGAGACTGGCCAGTAACGAAAAAACTGGCAGCTGCATGTAGCAGCATTGTTACCCACACAAACCGACATTACAAGCTTAGAACTCGAAACCAGGGATTGTTTGATGGTATTTCCTGACACTAGGACACCTGGAATGATCTAAGGATGGTCCTAAACACCTGGCTTGATCTTGAAACTCATTGGATTAGTATAAATAGGTGCAATGGGTGAACATTTGAACTTGCACCTTTCAAAATAATCCCATCTCACTCTCTCTGAGGTTCCTGATAAAAAAGGAAGTTCTTGCTAGTTTAATCTTCGAGCTAGGACCCTTTATAAGTGTCCTTAGCCACTCTAGTTCAGTTTTTATACGTTTAAAGACCGAAAGTCAAAGTTGCCGCAAAATGGCTTTGACTTTTGGTTTAGACCTAAACGGTCCAGCCATTGTTCGAGGTGAATATGGCTACGTGATCGTAATTAGGTGTGTGTTAATCCCTCAAAAGGGCACATCCTAATTATCATGTTTACTTAGTTAATTGTCGGGTCAAAGTAATTAAATAAAAAGTCAAACTAGTCAGATTTTTAAATAAAAATCAAAACTGATAATGTAGAAGTTATAAAACATGTTTTATCACTTTAATGACTTGGTAAATATTATTAGAACTTGTCTAAACATGTTCAACCCGACAATTCGAAGTTTAAGCTCGGTTCGCAACCGAAAGTCGCAAAAGCTTGACTTTTACTTTGACTTTCAGTTCTGACCCGAGTTAGCTTAATTTCTTTATGTCTTAAGGTTCCTTTGTGACCATATTATGTTATAGTATAACCCTCTGAGGTTATATTACATGGTCACTTAGTAATATGAATTATATGCATGTTTCCGTTATTATGCTTATATTTGATTAATATGCCCTTTTTGTTTAAAAATAAGGTTTTTAATATAAACAAACATACAAATTGATTATGTACTGATTAGTAAACATACTTAAATTATTTTGACACTTACCTTCTGGTCATAAACTGATGTTATGGAAATGATCATAAATTGAGCTTTTATAAAGACTAAAATACCCTTTGGTGTATAAATCATGCTTAAAACATAAATTTGAGACAAAACTCCTTACCTACTGTTGTGATATCATTTTTAAGAATTTTTGGGATGTTGGGTCAGATTATATACTGACCTTAACCTTGTGTTCTTGCATCATCATCATCATCATCATACTCAGTAAATCCCACCAATAGCAAAGCTAAGGTATGGTCTGAGGAGATAAAACCTATAAATGACGATAATACCCTTTTTGCGAATAAAACGAGTTTTACATATAATTAACATGCAAAACTTTTTGCTACTGATGTGTTATGAAAAATAAAATATTTTGACCATTCAAAGCTGGTCAAAATCTCAGAATCACTTAAACTTTGGAATTATTGTCAATTATCGACTTTTACGCTAAATAAGTGCATAGTATGGTTTAAAAACATATTTAGCACCCAAGACTTATTACCTACTGATTTAAAAATAATTTTAAATATTTTTACAATAGGTAAAAGCCTTGAACTCAAAATCCCAATTAAGTCCTTAAAAGCATATGTGAAATGACCAAAATGCCCTTTCAGGGCATAATTTGGCCATAAATGGTAAACCACACGTATCTATGATGTCATACTGTTATAACATAATAAAATAAATATTTTTACAGAATGTTTTGACCAGAACTCAGTTTACCTATAGACCTCTTTTATAAATCCGAAAATGACCAAAACGCCCTTATGAGACTTAATTCGGTTTTAAATAGAGTAAAATGCACGGATAGTCCTTGTGGTTTGGTATAATAACACCTATAGTCCCCAACTTTTGGAAATTACACCAATGCTCCCTGTGGTTTGACGAGTTGTTACTCAGACAGTCCCTGGAGTGGATATCCGTTAGTTTTCTCCATTAAGTCCATTTGAAATTACTTACCCCTCCCTTTAAAAAAAAACAAATATGGATTTTTCTAATTCAGTGAGGCCCACTTTTTTAAACATTAATCACACCACCTCCACCATCTCCTCTTCTCCACTCACCCCACTAGCACCGCCAACATCACCGTCCAGATCTGATGTCAAGGCTCCTGAGGGTTTAAACGCAAACCAGAACCATTAAAAATCTAAAAGCTATTTCCACTTGATTCCAATAGCTTAAACACAAACTCCGACAACTTTAATCAGATTCTGACGAACCTGCAACTTTCGGCGATACACCACCACCGCCGCCACACTCATTTTCTGGTCACTTGAAAACAAGCCTTGATTTTGATATATAAAGATTTGTGAATCAGTACATTTTCATGATCTGTTCCTATTATTATTATTTTTAATTAGAAACCATCAAACCAAAATATTGAAAAAATTTACTGAACTAATCTTCTTTTTTATCAAAACTATAACACCAAAGATGGTGGGTAAACCTGCTTTGCCCCAAACCCATTTTAACAAGATCTCGATTTGATCCATTACACGACCCAATATGGTTTCAACTCATACCCTGTTGACCCAACCCATTTTAACCAGAACGCGCCGCCACCACGTTTTTCCGACGAGCCTCTTCGCCACCACGTTTTTCCGACCATAAGTAACCCCCTAACCTTATATACAAGTCTCATATTTGTGTTTTGAACGTTTAAATCCAGAACAAATGTTGATATCATATTGGGTTTCGTAAACTAAGGTTTGGATAAAGAAGATGGTGAAGCTGAGGATGTAGAGAAGAAAGTAAAGGTGGGATGGGTGGGGGTAGGGTGTTTAATGTATTAAAAAGTGGGTCCCATTTAAATTGTTAAACTTTAATTATATTATATTCTAATATTTAATATATTGTTTTTAATGATAAGGGTAATTATGTCATTTTATATCAATTTAACTGAGAAATCTAACGTTCATCCACTTCAGGGATTATTCGAGTAACAACTTGTCAAACCACATGGAGCACCAGTGTAATTTTCAAAAGTTAGAGACTATATATGTTATTTTACAAAACCACAACATCTTACTGATGTCTTAACATATGTTAAGCATAATAACATATGGGACTTGTAGATGAATCATTCGGTTACCCGTTATACTAATACGCGTTCGATTTGGTTTATGTAACTAGTGATTATTAAATTTCACTTTCTCAAAAATATAATACCACACCTATTATGGACAAAATTCCTATAAAAAAAATCAACGTTATGATTAACTTACGTATGACCATTTTCTAAATATAGAAAAAAATATATACAATAAATCGATATATGATAACGATAAATGGTCTATATTGAATCATGCGGATATCGTAGATTCGTAGATATAATAAATTTTGTAGTTACACTTACATCTGAAATTGATAACCACTGTCGTCTATCAGATTCCGTGCGTTAGATTCGCCGATTTCTCGCCGGAAACCACCCCTCTTTTATTTCTTGTACTTAATCTCCACTCTTCTTTCTTCTTCAATTCATTAATTACAGAATCCTACGCAATTAGTTCACTGAATAGTGAATTGAAAATCAACCAATCAATCAATCAATCGATCGATCGATCGATTGATCTATTTAAGATGGGCGATTCGACCGCCACCGTGAGGGGCGGTGATAATAATAACAACTCATCGGAGAGAAACGTATCGGAAGAAGTTTCTAGAATAGTGGAACAGAGTAAGGAGTTGCAGGAATCAGCTGCTTCTTTAATCGCAAGAAATTCACAGGAGGAAGCTTCGTTAAGGCAACGAGCCCTAGCTCTTGATTCAGAAGTCAAAAGGGTTAATTTGTTCATTGCTTCTTCTGTTAAGAAAGGGGATTTGGATCCAAAAGATGCTGAAAAAGTAACCCTTTTTATTGTTTGGTTGATTATTGTTTAAATATTGTTAATTGTAAGCTTTTTAGTTGATTGTTTGTTTTGTTGGTTTGACAGTTGGTTGAGGAGTTGAGTAGAGCAAGATATACATTGAGTGAAGGAGATGCAGCTGCATTTCTTCCCAGTAAATCTTATGGTATGATTTGATTAGTTGAATATTTTTTTATTGTTTTGTTTATGGTTTTTAGTTTAAGGGTCTTGTTATATGTACAACTTGTATATGGGTCACATCACAAGACAAAGCTGACATTCCCTGACATGTTTACGACCCGTATAGGTGAGTACAGGTCGTTTAATTGTATACTGGTTGTATAGCCAGTGGCGGACCCAGAAATTATTTGTTGCGGGTGCGGATGAGGTGTTCAACCATATTTTTAAGGGGTGCGGCCGCCCACCCTGGCCATAGGGTAGGTCCGCCCCTGTGTATAGCTGACCTTCCCTTGAAAAACACGACTCGTATAAGTGTATACTTTGAGATCTTAAATGGCTAGTATACACCTATACGGGTCTTATACATGTCAGGGTGTCAAAATAAGTTTTAAGGTGTGTGAATAGTTTGAGCCTAGTTTAAATTGGGGGTGTTTGGTTACAGGGAGATTTATGAGGGCTTTTCTTGGTCCAATAAATGTGCATGCTACTAGAAAGGATGTTCAGTTGAAAGTGAAAGAGGAATACAATAACTTCAGGGTACATTTTAAAATTTGTTGTATTCATTATGCACATGAGTTGTCACCTATTTAATCTTTTATGATTGTCATATTTGGTATTCATTGTGCACATGAATTATCTTGTGACGTATTTTTGGTTTCCGTGACTGTGAGTAGGATAGGACCGCATATCTGTTTCTGTTTTTCCCATCTTTGTTACTGCTGCTAAGGTCATGGGTTTGGGATGGATGTTTTCCTGCATTGCCTGTCCAGCTTTACCAGGTAAAATACGTTTTTATATCATATAAATATTTGGTATATCATTGTCATGTAAGTTAAGGGACATGTCACGTCACATGAGCATAATAAGTGTTCCGGTTTCAGGCGTGGTTACTGTTTCTCTACACGGGGTTGGCTTTGAGAGAGAATATTTTGAGAGTTAATGGAAGTGACATCCGTCCGTGGTAATTACTTTGAGTTTGTGTATGTCGATTACATGATTATCACAAGTTGAGGATGCTATTTTTACAGATACTATACAATATGATCTTTTTTTAGGTGGATATATCATCATTATTGTGCAATGCTTATGGCACTCATCAGCCTCACATGGGAGATAGAAAGGCAACCCGATTGTTCGCAGAAGCAGGTTAGTTTTTAAATTTGTTTCATATAAATTTTTGGCTTGATCTTCTAATTATTTAACTTTTATTTGTGTATATCAACCTTGTTGCAGAAAGGTATACAATTGTTTCTCAAATGGGCAATCATGCAAGGAATTGCAATGCTTCTACAGAACAGATACCAACGCCAGAGGCTTTATACCCGTATCGCACTGGGAAAGGTGTTTTTTATTTAAAAAAAATACCGACTTGAGAAAAAATTGACCATAATATCATAAAACTGACTCTTATTTTGATTGTAGGCTAGAAGAATGGATGTTGTGTGGGGAGAAACTGCTGGAGTAGAAGGTCAAATATGGTTGTTATACCCCATACTCTTCATCTTGCAGGTGATTACCTGAATAATTCGATAAGTTACTTGTGGTTTCTAAAGAATTATGTTTTTTTTTGCAAACCATATTGTAATTATATATTTACCACAAGCTTATTTTCTCTTTATAGGCTTTTGAAGCATATGTGGGTCTTCTATTGCTGAAAACCGCGGTTATGGGTCTCGTTTCCGAGTGGCAGGTAAAGCAACAATTGCATCACATATTGACCCGAAGTCGTATTTTGTTTCAGTTATTCATCATTTAGATTCACTATTCTTTAAAACATGTATAGTTAGAAAATACGCGTTTTTGTTCTCACCAGGTTGTTACCTGTGGAATCCTTCTGATAACTATGGCAGTCGGGAATTTCATAAACACAATTCAAACGCTTGTATCAAAATCACGGGTCAAAGTCAAAGCGAAAATGAAGAGAGAACAAAGCAAGAGTGATCTGCTTCAGGGATCTCCAAACTGATGATATCTGTTTGTTAAATTTGATTACAAAAGGAGTGATGCACCAAGGCTCTCCTCTTGAGTAATGGATTTTGTTAAACTTAGCTTTATAGTTGTGCCCATAAAGTTAACCTTGAGTTTGAAGTTTTTCATGATTTGAAATGGCAACTTTTGATGCATTTTGTACAAGTAATTATAACATTTTTCTCTTTGTAATCTATGGTTTGAAATATGACATGATACACCAGTTGTGATTATAATGTCAGAAACTTGATAAATTCTTAACATTACAAGAGAACAAGTACAATAAACAGTCTCACAAGGAAGATTTTAGTCCAGACAGATCATCTATGGAACCAACAAGTACAATAACCTATTTCTTCTTTCTACCAGCCCCGGCCTTTGCTTTTTTGTTCGCGGGTTCTTTTGCAGCCTTCTCATTTTCCTGACAAACAATAAAAACAACATTAAATGACACAGTAATGTATTGCATGTGTTACGCAATTTAGATCAGAACCAATCAAAGAAATCTATAACAAGCAAAAAATACTTATTACTAATATCAATAAAAGAAAACTATAACCAAACAAAAAATAATTATTACTAATGTTATTATCATCAAAGTCAATCAAAAGTCAAACTCTGTCGGCAACCTTTAACCAGCATTTCCTATGCTAACCACCACCATCATTGACAACCACAAATCTGTCCACCACCTTCAACAATCACCACCTTAACTGCCGCCTACTGCAACCCCTCCCTCACATCCATCTTTCAACACATCATACCAAACCACCTTCCTCCACCTCTACCCTTAATCGCCCATTCGCCCTTTAAAGACTGAAGGATAATCAAAATTTGATTCAATGACTGGATCCAAAAATAAAAGATACTTGGATTAACTCAAGATCTAAACTAGAACCAAACACGAACCCAGTAATTATTGATTCAGGATATATCCCATTTGGTGACTTTTGGTTCCACAATTGGTGTTCCAATCTGCTTCCAGTGTTGCGATTCCCACCATTACTACCTCTATTAAAGCCTCTTCCACTAGAATAAATGTCTCCATGACCACAATTTCCTACTCTCGCCTCTTTTTTGACCATTTACCATATACCCAAAATCGGAAGAGGAAGGAGGGGCGGCAGATGAGGGGAAAAGAAGGGTATGGTGGTGGTGTCGCTCTAGTGGTTAGTGTAGCAAGAAAGGGAGAGGAGGTGAGGTTATCGGCTGTCCTTTCTTTGGTTTGTTAGGGGGTATATCTATTTTTATTATGATTATGACTAAAAGTTACTTATTTCATTTCCACTTCAGCAAAAAAAAAGGTAAAATGCCATGTAATTGAAGCTTTACCAATTTAGCCGCGGTTACCTAGATTGGGATCTAAATGGATATATTACCTACATTAGGACAAATAGGAAGGCACATTGCATTAATGACATTAACTGACAAATTATTTATCTGGTTCAAGAATCTTGAAACTTAAAAAAGATGAATCTTTCAGATGGTCAATGGTGCTGAATTGAGAAACATAACATGGTTATAAGAGTGTCTAAATGTAAAGATTCACCATTTCAGCTTCATGCTCCAAAGCAGACACCTTTTGATAACATCAATGGGTGCCTGAAATGCACACCTACAACTGGAGGACTAAAGCAGGATGCTTGAGGAAATTTCTTAATCTTGATTACTTGTTTTGGAGATCCGAGAATGCATTTAGTTCCCTGACAGCCAGTGTACTCAAAATTATGGCAGAATATAGATGAGGACTATGGTTACTAACCTAATTAACTACAAGCATCAAAGGTCTGTTTGCGATTTGTTTCATACGGTACTCAAGAAGACAAATGATAAAGAGGAATCAACTGCATGATTACTTGTTATGTTTCTCAACTGCATGTTGACTAAATAGGTTCTAAACTTATAACCAGTTAAAAGAAACATGCATAGTAGAGCAGAAGATTCAACAAATTTCAAATGAAACTTTACCTTTCTTTTAATGGGTACAGACGTGCTAGCAACTGGTTTGAAGAATGATTCTAATCTGTTAAGAATGAGAGTGACGGCATCAGAAACTCAAGTAAAAATCATCTGAATGAATAATTCAGTTAATGTCTTACCGGTTCTGTGTAGACTTGTTCTTGGAAGCTTTTATTTTCTCTACCGCCTAATAATAGAATCCATAATCAGTTTATATACATAAATAAAAATAAATATGAAGAGAATACGAACAAAAATACAAAAAACAAAAGTAAAACGTTGGTGATTGTGCCTTTGTGACTCTGTCACTGTTGAATCCATTTTCAGTCACCAAGAAGTTTAACAGGCCCTGAAAATAAACAAACATGAACGTTTAAAATACGTTAACAAATAAAACAAGATCATAATCTGAAATATGATGCCTTTTGCTTTTGCACATATAGACTTACTTCTTCATCTGGAGCGGTCCATTTAAGTTCAAGCTTCTCATCATCGTCACAGACCAAAGGTTCTTTGAAAAGCCGCCGAGCCTCCTGATATGGCCAATCCTCAGGTATCTGATATCTGCAGCAAAAAAAATCATTTATGAGGTAGGAAAACTATAACTATAAGGGTATTACTTACAAGAATAAATAGAAAACCTGTCTCTGTTTATATTCTCCAGAATACTCTCTATTGAACCATGTTGACGGATAAGCTTCAAAGCTGTCTGACCACCGATACCTATAATTTTACAAAAATGTATTATTAACAGGCCACAAAACCAAAAAAAAAACTTAAATTGAAAATATTGGTGTACGTAATGAGTGCAGAAAACAGTGATTACATTAAAATTGTACTTCAATTGGAAGTGTGACGATATAATTTATGTATTACCTTTAATGCTGTCACAATAATCACACCCACATAGAATGCACAAATCAATGAATTGATCCATCGTCAGGTTAAGTTCCTCCAAAACCTGATAAAATCAGCACGTCAATGTTATTAGTAATAACACAGAAAAGTAGTAAACAGATCATAATTGCAATTTATTTTGTTTTTCGCACCTTTGAAACATCAAACTCCATCACGGGGGTCTTTCTTGAGCTTGGGTCCATTAAATGACGAAGAAATTTGGGTGCTCCAAAAGTAAGAGAATCCATATCTTCGGATGCAACAGCATAGACCTGACAAAACAAATGAATAAGTTAATGTATGATTTAATACTTTTGTGAAACTCAAATTAAATGTTCCAGATAGATGTAAGGGTCAAACAATGAAATTCTGTTATTGTATAGACAAATATACATGCCTTGTCAGCTTTGCAAAGAGCAGCACACTGTGCCTCTGCTTCAGATGGAGCCTACATAGATACAAAATCAATATATAGATAACTATAAGTTATTATGTGACTTTTGACTTATCTATACTCATGCTTGATTTTTTTCGGTTTGACATTGTTACCTCAATGACAGGCACTCCCATAAGCCTGAGAAGTTTTTTGCAATCCTCATTATGTTGTTTAGTCACCTGGAATACAATAAAAATTAAACTAATGAACTTTATTAACTTATCATTTTGTTGCGCATTGCTCGTAAGTTGTTTACATACCTTCACTGTACGTTTACTAAATTTCTCGATATCTTCCTTATTGCCAGACTACAATAACAGCAACATGTGACAAATGATTAAGTGAAGAGTGAATTAAAGAATGCAAGAAATTGGAAAAATAAAGTGAAAGCAATAGTCAAAACATTCAAACGCACAGTCAAGAAAGAAAAAAGACTTGATTTACCTTTATAGCCTCATCTAAGCCAGCTGTTGCGTCTTCTCTCCTTGAGTAACTGTATCATAACTCGTAAAACCATTTAAACCTTACACCAAAACTACTGATATTTATATGTAAATATCAATTAGGCATGGAGCAAGAATCGGATTACCGACTTACCGTTTTGCAAGCTCTTGTTTCTTCAGATCTGGAGGTGCTCCATCAAAAACATAGCTATAGAGATAAAGAAAAATACACTTAAGAATGCAAAAATTGTTCGTTTTATGTAACATCAAGTTGAGAGATGAACTGGAATTACACTGGCTTCAACCCAGACTCCAAAAGCCTGATCGTCCGATTGAACATCCCTTGCAAATGACTGCCACATGTACAATATATTGTAAAGTTCATACCCGATGTGTTCTTTTACAAAAATTAAGATTCATTGTAATAATATACAACATGACAATGAAGGAAGCCCAACATAAGCCAAGTTTTCCCAAGAATAAATGCAACTCAAGTCGCAAATAGAAACACAAATTCTCAATACTTAACTCCTAAACATACATACGAATTTAAACTAATTACTACTCTCTGTCCCAAACAAATGCAACGTTTAACTCGCCAACTGTCACATATTATAACGAAAGTTTTCTGCTAATGATCAACAACTCCCAAATTTCCCCTTTTTTTCCGAAATGACAAAACCAAACATAAAAAAGCATAGCATTTTCTAGGACTAACCAAAAACATGCATAACAGAATAATGCACTTGTCATTTTACAGGTACAATTACAACTACATACATTCTTCAATGAACTCTCAAACAGTTTCAAGGTATGTGCAGCCTAAAACGATAACGAAAAAGCGAAAAACCATGTGGCGGCTACCTGGTCACTTCACCGGCCTCATTGGTCAACATTTCAGTCCCACTTCGTCCCACAACAATCTAAACATCACAAATTTATCAATACAACATACACAAAGACATACATGTTCAAATGAAAAAAAAAAGTGAACACAAATTAAGGTACCAGAAACTGGTAGATGCTCATGCTAGCATCAATAGCAATTTTCCGACCAAAATAACTTTCAAATTTTTGCTCTTTCATAGCCTTCGGTGCATTATCCGCTAAAAGCTTCGTTAAACCCTAATTACACAAATTACAAAAATTAAGAACAATTTCAATAAAAAGTTCAAATTACCTAAATTGAAAGTGTAATAACAAGAAAAGATTACTAAAATGCGTAAAGAAACAACCTTTATCCCCATATCTGTGAACTGGTTGAGAAATTAAGAAAAAAGTGAAGCGATTGTAACGGTAATTTGGAGAAAGTGCGGAGTGGATCGTTCTACTTTGTAACTGAACGATTGCTTCGAAAGGATTAGGGAAGATTGGCGCTCTTCGATCTTATTCAATAGCCTTATCCTAGGGTTTATGACGATTTTCCCGCCTCAATGCCAGTACATACAGGTCCTCGTACTATGGACATAATTCTATTCACACCCCTCACGTTTTAGAGTGGTCGACTTTGGTTTTGATGCTATAAAAGAAAAATGGATATTGAATTTAAATAATCTATCCGTTGAGCGACGGCCCTTTCACTCGGCACCGTCGGATCACTAAGGCCGACTTTCGTCCCTGCTCGACGGGTGGGTCTTGCAGTCAAGCTCCCTTCTGCCTTTGCACTCGAGGGCCAATCTCCGTCCGGCCCGAGGAAACGTTTGCACGCCTCCGTTACCTTTTGGGAGGCCTATGCCCCATAGAAACTGTATACCTGAGATTGTCCCTTGGCCCGTACGTCCTGACACAAGGTTAGAATTCTAGCTCTTCTAGGGAGGTATCTCACTGATGGCTCGGACCCCCCGGAAGGAGGCCTTCTTCGCCTTCCACCTAAGCTGCGCAGGAAAGGCCCAAAGCCAATCCCAAGGAACAGTGAAGCTTCATAGGGTCAGCTTTCACTAGTTGTTCAATAACGCTCCTAACTTTCGATTTGTACACCGGTACTCTCAACTTTCAATTTACTGGCCGATAACACTCCGTAACTAATTGAACTCCTAACCCAATTTGTTTTTGCTGATGTGGAATCTCATGTGGCCTTTTTTGCTGACATGACATATAACGTGCCAGTTGATGTGGCATTTTTTTATGACATGGCAGCTGATGTGGCAATTGACGTGGCATTTTTTATGGCATGGCAGCTGATGTGGCAACTGACATGCCATTTTTGATGGCGTGGCAATTGTGTTAGGGTTTTGTTAGCTAAGTAGTGTTATCGGCCAATAAGTTGAAAGTTGAGATTGCTCGTGTACAAATCAAAAGTTGGGAGTGTTATCGGCCAATTGATGAAAGTTGGGGTTATTTAAATCCAATATTCCAAAGAAAAATGGATTTTGACATATTGGTTGGTATTAATGTTAACTTAAAAAATATACGAGGATGGTCTCAATCTTAACGTATTTTCTTTCATTGATCTTTTTCTAACTATGATCCAACTCAGTTAAGTTTTTATGACGTGGATAATGACAAAGAAAAAACTAATGTTTTTTAATAGAGTAAATTAGCATTTCATAAACAAAAAAATAAATATATAAATTTATTAAATCCACCCCCACCGTTTTCTCTCTCTAATGATTCTCTTTTTCATATTCTCTCTACTTTCACCGTCTACAACACCCATCACTAGGTACCACCCACCTTTGCCACTAACTTACACCATGCCACTGACCGTCACCCAACTCAACCACCCCTTCACAAAACCACCATAACAACTTCCAAGAAACCCAACACAATGTCCCCATCATAGAACCACCCACAATCTATGCCACCATTCAGTATCACTGAACAGTCAAGAGACGAGAAGAAGGTCGAGGACAGTCCAATCGTGTGTGATTATCCCGATGTTTTTCCTGAAGACTTATCTGGTCTTCCACCTCACAGGAAAGTCGAATTCGAGATTCAACTAGCGAATCATGCAACCCCAATTGCCAGAGCCACTCCTGAGCCGTTCGGGATGGTGGGGGCAAACCTCATCGAGGATGATGAGTCCCTAAAGGGGGTGATTGTAATGATACCGATACCGATTACTGAAAGATTAACATGGACCATTGTGATACCCTAGGCAAATCCCACATCGGCCATGGCCAGGAGAGATTCTTGATTCATAAGACATTCCCCGCCTCTTAAATCACCAACGCGCTTTGGACTTAGTTGACTGTGGAGCACATGAAAACTCCACAGTCAAGTGTGCTCAGGTGAGAGTAGTACTAGGATGGGTGACCTCCTGAGAAGTCTCCACCGGGGAAACCAAAAACAAAGTCATGAGTTCCTAGATGGGCAACCCATCGGGGGCAAAGCGAACAATATTGATGGTGAGAGGGGCTGGATGTTACATTTTTCTTCTAAAAACCCTAATCAAGAAAACCCACAATGTCCCCGTCACAAAACCACCCACAACCCCCACCACCACTCCCCATCCATTTCTTCTGAAGGTGATAGGGGTGGGCGGTAGGTTTTGATTAGGGTTTTGTTTTTGGGATGGACGGTGGCTGAGTTAAGTGGTGGTGGTGAATGATGGTGGTCTAAAACGGTGGTGGTAGCTGGAATTAGGTGGTGTGGTCACCGGAGTTAGGTGGTGTGGTGTTAGTGGTTTTTCCTAAGAGAAGGAGATGGATAGAAGAAGGATAAGGTGTGTTAGAGAGATGGGGAGGGAGATAGAGTTTGATGTGAATTTCCACATCATCATACACGTCATAAAAAACCAACTAGGTTAGACATCAGTTAGAAAAATTTCAATGGAAAAAATAGGTTGAAAATTGGGATTGTCCTCGTATATTTATTTAGTTGGGATTAATGTCGGCCAATATATCAATGTTAGGATTTTAAGATTCAATTTACGACGAAAAAATAAAATAATTGTGAGAAGTTATTTGGGTTGTTGGTTCAAAGTCGCAAATATAATTTAATTATTTATATAAAAAGGATTATTTAATATTTGCTACAAAACCAAAATTTATACAAGGATTATTTAATATTTGTCACAAAACCAAAAGTTATAAATTACTAAATATAACATTTAGGGTAGGTTCTTGTCTACAGTTCCAGTTTCTAAGTGTTTCTAACCTACACCTGCCGGTTTGGGCCACACAGGTTTCCTTAGTGGCCAAGGTTTGTCGTTTTCTTTATGTCTCTTCTGTTTTCACCTCGCCAAACACACTAGAAAACTAAAGAGAGAAAACACATCGTTTCATCACCGACCAAAATTACAAATTCCCCTTGCTGAGTGTAATGACTGATGTTTACTGGCCCATCGGATACAAAATTCTGGCAACCCAATGATGATAGTCTGACCATGTTTGACCAGCTTGTGCTACTGTCCAAACAATCTTGTAGTCATCAGCTTCCAAACACCCTAGATTCTTTCACGGTTACTGTTTTGGCGCCCGGAGGTTACCTCCGCTGACGGCCATCGTTACAACCACAACCTATAGGACCGTCGTTAACGGTTACCATTGTCACCGGAGACGCCATAAGCTCAACATGTTAACATCGGTTGTCGGAAAAGACATGCAAAGTCGAGCTAGAGGTTATGGGGTTGTACTTTATTGATGCCGATCTACACCAAAATAAGACATGCAAAGTTAGACCAGGTCGCCGGAAAGTCGCCCATCATCGTTAACCGTTGCGGCCGCTGGAGACATGGCAACGGCTGTTACACTCTCTGTTTCCGAGCTTGAACCAGAACCACCACGAGACCCTAACCTTTGCTGTTGTCGGAATCATGGCAATGACTCTGTAACACCTCGAAAAATTTACGTCCAATAATGTATTGACACGTGTCATGGGCTTTGAATATGTGAAAACATACTTTAGAGGGACTAAAGTTGACAAACAGTGAAACTATGTGAATATAAGGGTCCAAAGTGGCAACAATGGATAAATAGGCTCTAAAATAACCCTACATGATGTTTATAATCTTAAACGGATAAATCATGGATCATACGAAGCGGAAAATGAAAGAAAGTGAGGAATTTCAAACTACAGGGGCTAAATGTGTCAACATGTTGAAAGTATACCTCTGAGTGACCTTTTGGCAAACCCGAAGCTTTGTAATGATAAAATATACTCACTAGAATATGTGATAAAAATTTCATCAAGTTTCGTTATCGTATGAGAAAATTGTGATCAAAACCGTGCACGAAGGGTTAATTGCGTTAACGTTGAATTTCGAGACTTTTCGGGTAAGCACAAAGTTAACCGAGGACTTTACCATGTTTGTAAAAGTCCCAAGGCCCTTAAAAATAAGATTTGAGGGTCTAATGAGCAAGATAAATCGCCAAAACCACGTTCCAAAGGACCAAGGACTGAAATGCAAAACAAAGAAACAAGTTCACTTGCTGAACACAGGTACGCGGCCCGCCTGGGGTCCCTATGCGGCCCGCCTGCGACGAAAACCTGCAGATGTCAGTCAGCAGGTCTGATTTCGGGTGGTTTCCAGCTGTTGTCGATACTTGGGACTCTCCAATGGGTTTATATGCATGTAAGGACACTTGGACTGATCATACAACATCTACAAACACCTGTACCATCATCAAATCAGATCAAAATGGTCATAAAAGGAACTTGAAGTGTAGCAACTTATGTTCTTGCATGTTCAAAAATTCACAAGGCAACTTCTGGAGCTCTCTGGACGTCAAGACATCTTCCTAGTGATCTCTAAGCTTTATTAGGACTCTTGTAAGTGTTCATAACCTTCTCAAATTCGTTCTAGCTTAGTATATTAACCGAAAGTCAATCCATCGTAAATTTAGTTTGACTTTGTGATTAAACGAAATTGGCTCAGTCATTTCTCAAATTGAAAGTACCTACAAGTTGGTATTTATGTGGGTAACAAACCCTCAAAAGGGTATTTTCAGATTCTCACTCTAAGTATGATAATTGTCGAGTCAAAGCTTGTTTCAAAAAGTCAACATAATGTGTTTTTGCAAATTTAAGCATGATTAGCAATGTAGGGTACTTGCAACCTGTTTGATCATTAAAATAACTTGATAATTAATGTAGGAACATGTCTCAACATGTTCATCTCGACAATTTTCAGTTTAAACCCGAATCGGAACCGAAAGTCGCATAAATTGACTTTTCCTTTGACTTTCAGTTCTGATCCGTTCATGCATGTTTGAGGTCTGCCTAAGAGCATATTTTGGACCAATTTTCTTATAAGTTTAACTCTCTGAGATTTTACAACTTGGTTCAACACTTATCCGGTTCATATGCATGTTTCCGATTAATGCTTAAAAGTTGACTATTATGCCCTTTTTGCTATAAAACGTGATTTTTGAAAAAGTGAAAGAGTAGAAACATTTGTTACTAATTTGTAAACTGGCACCAAAAATTTGATATCAGTTTGAGGTCTAGATTAAGAGTTATGCTCAATATCGTAATTTGAAAGCTTTATGTTACTTAAACGGCGTAATTAGCATATAACCTATTTAAACCCACTTTTTGATATCAAACTTTTTACCCACTGATGTTATATAATATTTTGGGATTTTTAAAGATTTTTAGTTAATTTTTGGCTGATCATATCATAGGTCTCTAAGTTTAATTCGGTAAATACCGATTTTGCCCTTTTAAGCCATAAAATGAGTTTTACAAATCCTTTTGACCCCAAACCTTTTTCTACTGATTTTAATTGTTAAATAAAATATTTTGAGCATTCTGGAAATATAAAAATATCAGCTTTCTTTTAAAAACCCGGAAACGGCTCTAAATCGCCTTTTTAAGCGTTTTTAACGCATAGTATATACTATAACCATATTAAACATATAAGGTTGATACCTACTGATGTTTTTAGCATATTTTTATATAATAACAGTAAGTATAAGTTTTTGAACTCAGGTTTCCAATTTTGACATTTTTAGTCCTTGTGAAATTACCAAAATACCCCTAAGGTGCATAGTTTGGTTTTTAAATGATAAGTCTCACATATGGGTCATACCCTACTGTTATAACATGTTAAATTAAGTATATTTACTGTATAAACCAGACCTGTAACTCAAATTTCTAATTTAACTCTTTTACAATCTTTTAAATGACTAAAATGCCCTTATGAGGCATAATTTGTGTTTAAATCCATTTTGGGCATAATAGAAGATATCTTACTGATATTATAACATTACTTAGAGCATATTATCTCAGGGAACTTGCATATGACTCTTTCGGTTACCCGTAACGCTCTTTTCGCGTTCGGTTCGGTTTATGTAACTAGTTTGCATAAATTGACCAAGACGGGTCAAACATTATCATTTTTGTCTCAAAATCCAGAATGTATTTAGTATACCCATATTATACAAGTATTCAAACTCTTCGGGTCTAAATCACATTCTATCCGGTCTTCGCTTAATCGTGCGTTTGAACCGTATCGTCCTTTAAAACTAGTCGGTCTAAGCTTAAGCTTAAATAAAGACCCGTTAGAAATCTAATAGGTTATTAAAAACCTTTGTTCCAGAATAGAAGAACCAGTAAAGGCTATCTGTACTTGCTTGATGGTATACGGCTGAGATTGAATTTATATTTAGCTCAGGTAAATACTTTTAACTTATTTTCCCTATACGGGCTTGGGTTACGGTATATAGAATACCGCTTGATCGAGCATCAAATCTTACATCTCTGAATGGTTAATTGAATAATTTGGTCGGCTCGTTTAAACAGTCTTGTTCACTTAAAGCCTTTGGGGGGTTAATGACCATGTCCCGGATATCCTTGGCATCATCTTACGAGATGGCCACGACCTGAGCACGGGGTGTAGGCGTACACCTGTCAGTGTATAACTCTAATGTGGAGGGTCTATTGATCTTTAACCCGGGACGCACCGGGCTACTGAACGCACAAGTAACATGTAATACGTTCACAAGATTATATTACATAATTATCCCAAGTTATAAAATGTTTTGTGCCATGTGCATTCAAATCAATTTTCAACCTTTTTAAAATGAGTCAGTTAAATTGTATTTACCAGTGTAAACTGACGTATTTTCCCAAAAAGATTAAGTGCAGGTACTACTCGTACTAGGCTGGCGGTCTTCTAGAGCGTCCACAATAAATCTCGCAAGCTTGGACGACAATAAAGTTGTTGAACAATATCTTATTTTATTTTGATCCGCCTGTGGATCCGTTTCAACTATTTGTGATATTAAATATTACACTTTATTCAAGTTGAAATGAATCTATCTTTGCTTCCGCTGTGCATTATATATTGTGTTGTTTGTCTATGATGATATCAACTACGTCACGATACTCCCCACCGGGCCCACCGGTAAAGTGTGGAAATATCGGGGTGTGACAGGTTGGTATCAGAGCCAACATTGAGTGAATTAAACACTAGCTTTTTGTGTTTAATCTCAATGACACGATAGCACATCCTTTGACCATCTGAGTCTAGACTTAAGATAGGAATACTCTCGTCTCTTTGGAGGATTATTACTTTCAATTATATATTTTAATATGTCGCCAAGCGAGAAGCTGTAATGGAAATTCTCCCCATTTGAAGCCTAGGAAAGGCCAAGCTTCGTGTTGCGACTAGGATTGACGTACGACCAAGGAGAGGACATTCAGAACTAAAATGAAGAAGAAACTCCTTTTGCTAAAAATCGTTTCCTTAATAGTCCTTATAAGGACATAATTGCCTTTCAGTTCCTTCGAGGACAACAGTATTTCTTTCAAGTCCCGTCTAGGGCACATCTGTATTTTTTATTTTATAGTGGAATAATTAACTTTAAATTTTTCATTCAAATATTCCTTTTATAAGATCTACCTTTATATAATACACTGTCTGATTGCGACATCGACAGTTGTGATCTTTTGAGATTCCCCGTCCTAAGGGGGTGAGCTATGCTCAAAGCCGTCTAGACGATAATCTGGTCGTCATGTCATTATTATGACCGCTGAACGACAATTGATTTAAATTAAAGTGCTAATCCTGCCGTCATGTCATTATTATGACCACTGAACAACAGTTGATTAAATTAATGGCACTGATCATGTCGTCATGTCATTACTATGACCGCTGAACGTATCATCAGTGCAATGACTATATGTCTTAACATCTTACGAGATGTTAATTGATAGGCCCACGGGCCAGAAATTTTAATAAAGACAGTGGTAGCCTACAACTCCCTGTCAAGAAAAGGTAATGAACTTTGATTCAAGCCTTAATACCTCGATTTTGTAACATCCTGGTTTATAAATTAAATCTGTCCATGTGACTAGGCTGTTGAGCTATTATTAAATTATAACTAGGGATATACTGCCTACGGGCTATACTCATTGTCATATAAGACAAAAGACAGTCGTAGCCTACAACTCCTGTCAAGAAAAGGCAAGAACACGTTCAAGCCTAAATACCTTAATTCTACAAAAATCAAGGTTGATAATATAAAGTTATCCCTGTGACTTGGTCTTTTGTGCCATAATTATATTTTTATTAAATTTAGGATAATTATAATGAAAATCCTGAATAAAATAGATATCATCCTTTTCCTGCCAGTATAATATTAAAAGAGAATCTTAAAAGGTTTGACCTAGCTTGAATGTCATTGAAGACCTAGCTAAAATGGTAAAACCTGTTTAAAAGAGCTTCAGATCCTTATTAAACACTTGAAAACGTGTTAACACTCCCGACAACAGTGATGCGATAAAATCACGCTTGTCATCCTTATATTAGGAATTTTTCCAAATCCCTTATTTAGCGTAAATGATCAATAGGAATCATGGCTGGTAAACGTCGAAAATGATGTACGCATCAAAACATCCATTTGGGATGTATACATACGGGTAAAGATGAATACATGAAAAAGATAGTTTTATTTCATAACTTCTTGTCAAGACAATGAACTATGAAATTTTCCGACCCAAAGGAATCATCGATTATGTTTTAAAATTTCCCTAGTGACAAGGCCTCAGAGCCATCATAAGTCCTTTGGAACAAGCCCTTGTGCTATATATATAAAAGATGTTAGTATGACATTGGCAGTCGTGACTTATGTCCCCTGTCTAATAAATATGAAGGATTATCTTCCGCTTAAATGCCAAAGATGGTTTATTTAAAAACTTAGGCAAAACATAATCAAATAAATTAAATACTATCTATTGGCCTATATGGTTTAATTGCACCATGGCTATTTATTCATCAAAATTCGACAATTCGCTATATGATTAAACAAATTGTTTCTACTTGGTTAGTGGCCTGCAAAGCTTCACCATGGCTGACTCCTCAGAAGCTCACAATCATCCAGTTAATCAGAATGATGATACAAGACTGAATTTAACGAGCGCCGAGTTACAGGCTATGTTAGATACAGCTGTAAACAAGGCAGTGAACCGAGCGTTAAGGGATCATAAGCGAAAGTGCAAAAATGCCCCAAATAAAGGTCGTAAAAAGAGTAAGACCGGTTCAAACCATAACCCGTCTAAGCCAAAGGAGGCAAAGCCCAAATGCAATAACTGCAGGAAGCAACATGCTGGAAAATGCACAATCGACCCACGTGCTAAATTATGTGGAATTTGCAAAACCAAGGGGCATAAGACCTTGGATTGCAAGAAATTGGAAGATGCAAACTGTTTCAGTTGTGACGAAAAAGGCCACATCAGTACCAATTGCTTTAAGGCTGCCAAGGGAGGAGCAGCTAAGTCTGGCAAGGATTTAAAGGACAACCAGCAGGCGGGTGAAAAACCCAGATGCAAAATCTGCAAGAAACAGCACTTCGGGAAGTGCAGGTATGGATCGAACTCGCATACACAGACGAGAACTGTTGCATGTGGGATATGCAAGTCCAAGGGGCATAAGACCTTGGACTTCAAGAAGATGGAAGACGCAACCTGCTATGGTTGCAATGTAAGAGGGCACATTAAGACCAACTGCCCTAAATATGCTAAAAAAAAGCTTGAGGAAGTTAAAAAGATCAAAGCTGAAAGCTCTCAAATGGGTACTCAAGAGACTGTTCAGGATAACAATGTCACAACAGGTACTTTCTTTACCAATAACGCTCACGCTAGAGTATTAATTGATTCAGGTTCAGATAAGTCTCTCGTAGACAATAGATATGGAAAATCATTAAATCTACTTGTTAAAACTCTAAGCGTTAAGTATGAAGTAAAATTGGCCGATAGTACCTCAGAAACTGCTTCAGCAATATTAGATGGATGTTTTATGTCCATTAGGAATCATTTTTCCGATGTCCTATTTTTCTGTTAAAATATAAGGACACAATATGGTTATAAAATCGATTGGTTGTCTGAAAAATCAAGCCCATATTGTGGGTGATAAGAAGCAATTAATTATCAAGACTCCTTATGAGACAACCCTCATAATTACATGCATCCGTACGATTAATAAATATTAAACATAAAAAAAATGGTGGAATTGGCCGTCCCCGGAATCGAACCTGGGTCTAGGCCGCACCCTTTCGCGCGCCTAGCCAACCGAGCTAGGTGCCTAGTTTGTGAAATTTCCATTTTGATTAAATATAAGCACATGTACAATCAAATAACACTCCTTAGGAATGTTCATATGGTTTAATAATACCATGATCGATGTATGATAAGTCGTCAGGATGATAACTAGCTGGGAAAAGCACTTAATTAATTATTAAATTGGTATTTAATACCAAGAGAATTGAGTATGGAAAACTCAGAAGAGACAATAGTCGCGATGCTAAGAGATGCGACCAATGTTAATAGTGCATCAAGTGTGAACCTCAATGTTAACGGAGTTAATCTCCAAAACTATAATTGTCACTGCTGAGAAGGGCTATGAGAAAAGCCATGAAGAGCCAAACGCTGCTCACTCTAAAACGCATGACACTGCTCATGAGAAGAGCTTTATTCATATTCCATATGCGAAGAATAACCCAAATAAAATCATATGTGGCAAGGAGCCCATTCTTTTTAGGATGTACTTAAAAAGTACTTCGTCTCTTGGAAGTCAAGAGACTTCAATGATTAAAAAGGGGCCTTTGATTGCAAGGAATTGTTGAGAGAAGTAGAAACCATTAGGTATATCAGTGGTTATGCTGGAAAGCACACGGTAAGGGGTGCGTCACAATCATTCGGTGGTAATACCCTTGATTAGTGAGGACTCTAATGGAGTCCACTAGAAAGATACCCTTTTTCATTATGGGATGGTCCAAATTTTAAGGACCTTATTAGACAACCTATTAGCCGCTTCACGAAATGGAAAAGATGGAATAAGAATTTTTCCGACTCCCCCATAAGAGCTATAAACTATCGGCAGTAGGTTGCAAATCTTGGTTCATTGGTTGAAATAGTGCTCTTATTCGGTTAACCTAGAACTTAAGCGTAATGCACTATATATATCGATGATTTAGCATCGGCTATGAAAGGGAACTTTAGGGTTTCAAAACCTGCTCATTATAAATCCATTATGGACCTAACTCAGATACTCATGTTATATAGATTAAGAAATAACCAGTCAAAGTTGAGACTGCCCTAAAAGTTTGTCAAAGATTTTGTAGCTAAGTTTAAAAGGATTAAGAATGGAGGCGTTTAACCCTCCTGATGAATAATTAGAGGCAGTTCACCTTAATAATTACACCAGATAATCCCTATTATGATTTTATGGCTAAGAGTTACGTTTGGATTCAGGTACTGCTAAATCTCTCATAAGATTTTAAGCTTAGCAAACTTTTAGAAATTTTCCCGTAAAAACCTCAGATAGTAAGTGTAAAGTAAAACTTACAGGCAAAATCATAAGAACCATTTCTTCTGTTCCTGTTAGAAATCTCTAATCATGGAATTCTAGAAGTACCCTCTCTCTAGAAGAAGTGCGTCAGCATGTATAGTTGATATCTCTTTGATCTCTATCGATTGCGAATACCAGATGATATGATAAAAGCGCCACATGAGGATTGGTGTATCTTAATATGTTCCATAGATTGCTTCCATGCCTGATCAGTATGGAGGTTTAATGCATGGAACCGCAAGGATATTCTAATAGTCATATGGTGCTAAAGTCAACTAATGGTATTCAAGGAAGATATCCAGAATGGAATTGCCAAAGTACAGGTTCCTGATTAAGGAATTCATGGACTTGTGACATAAATGTGTCACTTATCTGACACAGAATATGACAGATGAACTGGAGCCTGAGATTTGGAAAATCTCTGTAACCTCATTGTATCTTGATTTCCCTGTTTACCTCCTGAGAGGAAGGTAGAATTAAGATTTATATCCCATTTAGGGTTGTGTTCTTATAGAATCTCCAAGACGGCTAGTGCCATTATTAGAAGAATCAAAACCCCAATTAAATAGGTTTTGAAAATAGAGGATTCATATAGCCTAACTCAATATCCTGAGGATTGGTAGTTAATTAAGAAAGACGGTTCATTTTGCTTATGCATTGATTACCGCAACCTTGATAGGACAACAATTAAGAATTACCATCAGTTACCCAGGATCGTCGATTTGTTCGACTAACTGTGAGGATTAACTATCCCTTAAGATTAGTTTTAAGTAATGGTTGGAATAACCATTTCACATTGAGATAAGCTTTTCTATAATAGTTGATGTATAAGTATCAAGGCTGCTCCTTTGGAGACCTTGCTTAGATGGAATGTTGAATACCTATTGTTAAATAGAAGACTGGTACGTCCAATCATCAGGATCTGAAAATTTCCTTGGAAACAACGAATAGGATCATACCAATCCCTAATCATCTGTAAGATTGCCAGTTTTGGCAGAAAATCAAAGATTAATGAAAATAGCAACCCTCCTAAGTCCTTGTTAAGGAATAAGGTTCAACAAAGATATCACTCTGGAAGGGTGTGTCAATTTGTTAATTACTAGACTAGTTAAGCTCTGAATATATAAAATCATTCAAAGGAATCGAATGTATCAAAGATCAAATGGCTTATAAGCTAAAACCTATTTAAGGAGCTTGGCGGAGGCATTGTACACTGATGAATTAAGGATATGTTTCACCAATAAGTCAAGAAGCATTATCACATATTGATATGCAGATTTATGATATGATGAGCAACCTATATCGATTAAGGATCGACAGGTGAAGAAACTCCAAAAGGATAAATGTACCCATTATAAAGGTCAACTTGAGAGCTTGGAAAAGCTCCAGATATGCTATTGAGGTTAAGTCAATTATGCGACAAAAAGTACTTCCCGCATTTTAGCAAATCTCGAGGTCGAGATTTCTTTTAAGGGGGTGAGGATGTAACTCCTCGAAAAATTTACGTCCAATAATGTATTGACACGTGTCATGGGCTTTGAATATGTGAAAACATACTTTAGAGGGACTAAAGTTGACAAACAGTGAAACTATGTGAATATAAGGGTCCAAAGTGGCAACAATGGATAAATAGGCTCTAAAATAACCCTACATGATGTTTATAATCTTAAACGGATAAATCATGGATCATACGAAGCGGAAAATGAAAGAAAGTGAGGAATTTCAAACTACAGGGGCTAAATGTGTCAACATGTTGAAAGTATACCTCTGAGTGACCTTTTGGCAAACCCGAAGCTTTGTAATGATAAAATATACTCACTAGAATATGTGATAAAAATTTCATCAAGTTTCGTTATCGTATGAGAAAGTTGTGATCAAAACCGTGCACAAAGGGTTAATTGCGTTAACGTTGAATTTCGAGACTTTTCGGGTAAGCACAAAGTTAACCGAGGACTTTACCATGTTTGTAAAAGTCCCAAGGCCCTTAAAAATAAGATTTTAGGGTCTAATGAGCAAGATAAATCACCAAAACCACGTTCCAAAGGACCAAGGACTGAAATGCAAAACAAAGAAACAAGTTAACTTGCTGAACACAGGTACGCGGCCCGCCTGGGGTCCCTATGCGGCCCGCCTGCGACCTGCCAGCGACGAAAACCTGCAGATGTCAGTCAGCAGGTCTGATTTCGGGTGGTTTCCAGCTGTTGTCGATACTTGGGACTCTCCAATGGGTTTATATGCATGTAAGGACACTTGGACTGATCATACAACATCTACAAACACCTGTACCATCATCAAATCAGATCAAAATGGTCATAAAAGGAACTTGAAGTGTAGCAACTTATGTTCTTGCATGTTCAAAAATTCACAAGGCAACTTCTGGAGCTCTCTGGGCGTCAAGACATCTTCCTAGTGATCTCTAAGCTTTATTAGGACTCTTGTAAGTGTTCATAACCTTCTCAAATTCGTTCTAGCTTAGTAT
The DNA here is from genome assembly GCA_030545235.1 of Helianthus tuberosus. NCBI lineage: Eukaryota > Viridiplantae > Streptophyta > Magnoliopsida > Asterales > Asteraceae > Helianthus > Helianthus tuberosus. Next base: position 46,664,847 of record CM060427.1, on the reverse strand, counting down.
ATTAACCGAAAGTCAATCCATCGTAAATTTAGTTTGACTTTGTGATTAAACGAAATTGGCTCGGTCATTTCTCAAATTGAAAGTACCTACAAGTTGGTATTTATGTGGGTAACAAACCCTCAAAAGGGTATTTTCAGATTCTCACTCTAAGTATGATAATTGTCGAGTCAAAGCTTGTTTCAAAAAGTCAACAGAATGTGTTTTTGCAAATTTAAGCATGATTAGCAATGTAGGGTACTTGCAACCTGTTTGATCATTAAAATAACTTGATAATTAATGTAGGAACATGTCTCAACATGTTCATCTCGACAATTTTCAGTTTAAACCCGAATCGGAACCGAAAGTCGCATAAATTGACTTTTCCTTTGACTTTCAGTTCTGATCCGTTCATGCATGTTTGAGGTCTGCCTAAGAGCATATTTTGGACCAATTTTCTTATAAGTTTAACTCTCTTAGATTTTACAACTTGGTTCAACATTTATCCGGTTCATATGCATGTTTCCGATTAATGCTTAAAAGTTGACTATTATGCCCCTTTTGCTATAAAACGTGATTTTTGAAAAAGTGAAAGAGTAGAAACATTTGTTACTAATTTGTAAACTGGCACCAAAAATTTGATATCAGTTTGAGGTCTAGATTAAGAGTTATGCTCAATATCGTAATTTGAAAGCTTTATGTTACTTAAACGACGTAATTAGCATATAACCTATTTAAACCCACTTTTTGATATCAAACTTTTTACCCACTGATGTTATATAATATTTTGGGATTTTTAAATATTTTTAGTTAATTTTTGGCTGATCATATCATAGGTCTCTAAGTTTAATTCGGTAAATACCGATTTTGCCCTTTTAAGCCATAAAATGAGTTTTACAAATCCTTTTGACCCCAAACCTTTTTCTACTGATATTAATTGTTAAATAAAATATTTTGAGCATTCTGGAAATATAAAAATATCAGCTTTCTTTTAAAAACCCGGAAACGGCTCTAAATCGCCTTTTTAAGCGTTTTTAACGCATAGTATATACTATAACCATATTAAACATATAAGGTTGATACCTACTGATGTTTTTAGCATATTTTTATATAATAACAGTAAGTATAAGTTTTTGAACTCAGGTTTCCAATTTTGACATTTTTAGTTTGGTTTTTAAATGATAAGTCTCACATATGGGTCATACCCTACTGTTATAACATGTTAAATTAAGTATATTTTCTGTATAAACCAGACCTGTAACTCAAATTTCTAATTTAACTCTTTTACAATCTTTTAAATGACCAAAATGCCCTTATGAGGCATAATTTGTGTTTAAATCCATTTTGGGCATAATAGAAGATATCTTACTGATATTATAACATTACTTAGAGCATATTATCTCAGGGAACTTGCATATGACTCTTTCGGTTACCCGTAACGCTCTTTTCGCGTTCGGTTCGGTTTATGTAACTAGTTTGCATAAATTGACCAAGACGGGTCAAACATTATCATTTTTGTCTCAAAATCCAGAATGTATTTAGTATACCCATATTATACAAGTATTCAAACTCTTCGGGTCTAAATCACATTCTATCCGGTCTTCGCTTAATCGTGCGTTTGAACCGTATCGTCCTTTAAAACTAGTCGGTCTAAGCTTAAGCTTAAATAAAGACCCGTTAGAAATCTAATAGGTTATTAAAAACCTTTGTTCCAGAATAGAAGAACCAGTAAAGGCTATCTGTACTTGCTTGATGGTATACGGCTGAGATTGAATTTATATTTAGCTCAGGTAAATACTTTTAACTTATTTTCCCTATACGGGCTTGGGTTACGGTATATAGAATACCGCTTGATCGAGCATCAAATCTTACATCTCTGAATGGTTAATTGAATAATTTGGTCGGCTCGTTTAAACAGTCTTGTTCACTTAAAGCCTTTGGGGGGTTAATGACCATGTCCCGGATATCCTTGGCATCATCTTACGAGATGGCCACGACCTGAGCACGGGGTGTAGGCGTACACCTGTCAGTGTATAACTCTAATGTGGAGGGTCTATTGATCTTTAACCCGGGACGCACCGGGCTACTGAACGCACAAGTAACATGTAATACGTTCACAAGATTATATTACATAATTATCCCAAGTTATAAAATGTTTTGTGCCATGTGCATTCAAATCAATTTTCAACCTTTTTAAAATGAGTCAGTTAAATTGTATTTACCAGTGTAAACTGACGTATTTTCCCAAAAAGATTAAGTGCAGGTACTACTCGTACTAGGCTGGCGGTCTTCTAGAGCGTCCACAATAAGTCTCGCAAGCTTGGACGACAATAAAGCTGTTGAACAATATCTTATTTTATTTTGATCCGCCTGTGGATCCGTTTCAACTATTTGTGATATTAAATATTACACTTTATTCAAGTTGAAATGAATCTATCTTTGCTTCCGCTGTGCATTATATATTGTGTTGTTTGTCTATGATGATATCAACTACGTCACGATACTCCCCACCGGGCCCACCGGTAAAGTGTGGAAATATCGGGGTGTGACAGACTCCTCTCTCCACCGCTAGACCGATAAACACCTTCGTTGCAGGTTTGAGCACTGGGGATTGTCGGATTTTGGAATAGAGATCGAAAAGAGGAAGGCTGTTAGCCAACGGTTTTTTAGGCCTCGCCGGAATAGAATGGTCGGCCGGCCCAACACCCTTCTGCTTCTCTCTCTCTATCTATGGTTTGCGTGTATTGGGGGAAGAATATGGACTGGATAAAATTTTAAGCATGTACATTTACGGATTTACCCATATCACAAGAATTTGTGGGTTATTAATCAAAACTCAAAAGATCCGCATGGACACTTGTCATTATTCTAGACCATCCTTAATTGTAGATAATTATTATTTAATTTAAATTATTAAATATTAACCAATGTTGTATTCCATTGCACATATACGCTTCTACAAATGTTGTATTCCATTGCACATGTACGCCTTCTACAAATTACAAAAGGCCGGATTTAATGGGTGTTTGGATTTGGTTATTGTAGTTGCTTTACACTTTTGAATTAATCCAAAATAAAACATTGTTATCTAAACAATTTGTTTTTTTTTCCAAACAATTCAAACAATTATTTGATAACAAAAAGCAGGAGCAGAAGTAAAGGATATCAAGGGGACCGCTAATCTTTTGTCATTGAAATTTATATGGTTTTTTAGAGTTAACCGTCTCTTTCGTCCCTGTGGTTTGTTTAATTATGCAAGTCCAGTCCAAATTTCATTAAACATTATGCATGTTTATCTATGTTAAGTGAAACAATTTTTTTTAGTTTAGATAAGACTTTATGATTTGAAGTTGAATTTATGCCAATAATTTAGAGTTGATAAGATGTATATTAATTTAATTAATATTTAATAATTCAAATTAAATAATAATTATCTACAATTAAGGATGGTCTAGAATAATGATAAATACATAGAGTTCTTAAAGATATAATATTTTATTTATCATTTGCTATATAAAATTAGATTCACTCAACCCGTACAATACACAATGTTTTTTAAATATAACTTTTTTATTATTTAGTATATAAAATTACATTACTTTCACCCATGAATACACAGAGTTTTTTTAAATATATTTTTTTATTGTTTGGTATATAAAATTACATTTATTCAAACCGTACAATAAATGAGGTTCTTAAAGATATAGCTTTTTTTTATTATTTAATATATAAAATTATATTTACTCAACACGTGTAATAAATGAGGTTTTTAGAAATATATTATTTTTTATTTAGTATATAAAATTACATTTACTCAACCTGTGTAATACACGGGGTTCTAACCTAGTTATTTTTATAAGAATACTTAAAAATTGAATTCGTAGTCAGGGATTTCGTAATTACCCATATGTACCCGTATTAAAATCACAAATACCATATCTACCCTTTCAAAATAAATAAAATTTCTAAAACCGACCCGCTAAAGTCGACTCGCATACAACAAATTCGTCGTTTAACTAAATAACCTTTACGAATATCTAGGTGATAATACTACATTTTATATACTCAAGTAATTTAAACAATTGGCAATACCTGATTTATTTATTTTATTAGTTAATCGTTGTCATATATGTTATTCGGTCTACATGCATATATTATGATCTTGGGTTGCAGCCATATCACACACAAGAACGACTAATTTCGTCATCAAAAATCAAACAACAGCCACAGTGGGGAAGTAGACAAACATAAAGATCTTGGTTAGGGTTTTTGAGCCACATTTTTGCCCTATTCAACCCATGGATTACAATCTGAAAGTGTTAGCCTCATTATGTGACACGACTCTTGAGACTGATTTGGGATTAGTAAATCGACCATGATGATCTCTATTCTTGGCATCGCAAGTGAATGGTCTTGAAACAAGCAGCCGGATACAGTTATGAGTCTGAGTCGCGTAGTTTTTTTTTTGAAATATTTGGATATATAATCTGAATCGAATCGCGAATAAGTTAATACTATACATGTTTAATTTATTTTGACCTGCCGCAACGCGGCAGACAAAAATACTAGTTATATCAATATATTAGAGTGAATTTCAAATTTTGTCCTTTATCTTTATAGTGAATTTCAGGCGGTGTCTTTTATCTTTCAATATGACGAGTCTTGTACTTAATGTTTTAAAATATTGCACGTTATATCCTTTAGCCCTAACCCAGTTAGATTTTTCTGTTAAACCTGGTCATATGACTTGCACATGTGGGTATTATTGTCATTTCACTTTTCAGGGACTAGTTGTGTAAATAAATTAAATACCTAACCATGAAAAAATAAAAAATTAGATATATCTCTCACCTCTCTTTCTCCCATTTACCACTAACATCCACCATCTACTATCGTCACAATTTAATAAAATCACGTATCCGGGTTATCGTAACAAATAAGCACTCTGTAAATGATATAAGTTTGTATCCCTAATCGACCTGAATCCGATCTAAAATTCACGTCTGACATCACGCATTCAACAATTCTTCCATTCGGGTCGGGTCAAATCAACCCCATCCCAGTTTCTCCTTCACCGCAAAAAACCTAAAATCCAGCAGGGTTCATCCGTACAACATACCATTTTTTTCTCCATTTACACCTACAATTCTCGTCTACATCCTGACATCCACCCGTGATTATTGACCCTCAATCATCCACTTCACTGCATACTTTTGACTTTGAACCGATCACCAGTGAACATGAAATCTAGAGGAAAAATAACCGGCAGCTGGTCTAGTCTCGGTTTACTTGTTGTTTTCTTCTTATGCATCTTCTTTTTCTTTTTAGGGTTCTTTGGTTCCTCTTTGTTATCCCAATAGTCTTCATTTATTGTTATCTTCTTTTGTGTTGTTATTTTTTAATTAGATATGAATTTTGGTGGTGATGGGTGATGGGTGATGGGTGATGTGAGGTGGATGGTGTTGGTGATGGTAGATAGTGGATGTTGGTGGTAAATAGGAGAGAGAGGTGAGAGATATATCTAATTTTGTATTTTTTTATTTTTTAATAGTTAGGTATTTAATTTATTTACACAACTAGTCCCTGAAAAGTGAAATGACAATAATACCCTCATGTGCAAGTCACATGACCAGATTTAACAGAAAAATCTAACTGGGTTAGAGCTAACGAACATAACGTGCAAATTAAAACATTAAGTACAAGACTCGTCAATTTGAAAGATAAAGGACACCGCCTGAAATTCACAATAAAGATAAAGGACAAAATTTGAAATTCACTCTCTAAACTCGACTAAACTACTAACTCGAAAGTGAACCGATCGACTCTAGTAAAGCTAACTATGTCCGGATATCGAACCCACATGAATCTAGTTAATTACGATAACTGGACTCTATCTAGACCTAGAATGACACGGACACGACATTAACCATTTTTTATATTTGAGGTGGGGGGGGGGGGTTTCTAAATTTCCTAAAATTGGGATTTAAAAGTAAATTAATTAACTAAATTAACGAGTCATGAATTAACTTGGATTTTACTTAGTTGATGGAAACGACTACCTAGACTGGAATCCTGGATTGTTATAGTAATGTGATGTGTGCATAGTGCGTGATATATATTTATGTATATTTTAAGCCCTTTTTAACACTTTAGTCAAGTTTTAAATCTATAGAACACGATATTTTACTAATACTAAACACACAAATGGGCAAGTGCACCCATCGTGAGCATAGTATAGCGTTGGTAAGATACCGAGGTCGTCCAAGGACACAAGAGCTTTTAGTACCGGTTTATCCTCAACGTCTAATCAAATCAAAAATTTAGAAAAAAGGTTTTAAACATGAAAATAAAACTAAAAATGCTGAAAATAAAAATAAAAATAAAAGAGATAGACAAGATGAATCACTTGGATCCGACTAGCCTTTAGTGTAACCTTTGATGATTTCCGCACTTTTGCACTTTTTAAGAGATTATCTTAGTTATAGTAGTATGCCCCTCTTTTGAAGGTGATGTTACCCTCAACCCAGTAGTTTTAGTCAGCAAGGATACAATCCTAAAGGGTCGGAATATTGAAAGATAATTAATTAAGTTATTAATGTGTAATGTGGTAGGCCCCTCTTTTGAAGGTGACGTTACCCTCGGCTAAGTGGTTTAAGTCAGCAGGGATACAGTCCCAAGTACCCGGGTTAATCTATTAATAGTAGTTTACATATGAGAGGATCAAGCCATTCGCACCCCCGCCATCCAATACCAGTGGGTATTGAAGGAGGTCCTAGTAAGCTTAACCCAGGTCCTAGTAAGCTTAACCTAGGTCCTTGCAGGATCTATACACCGAACATGGCAAGAACCTTACCAAATCATTCTCTTAACCCCCGACCAGGTAGCCAACATATCTATATATAGACCGTAGAGATATGAATGGTGTAAATCTTTTATTTTATATAGACAGTAAAATAATGCCAAGACACCACGGACAAATGATAAGGAAGTTTCACCCTCAACATAAGAAACTAGTTATTAAAGTCATTAATACAAAACCAAATAAAAAGTGCGAAAAGAATAAAAATCAAAAGTATTACACTAAATGCTTGTCTTCACCAGGTGATGTATGAGACTTAGGCAAACATGGCCTTTGATTGTCAAGAACTTTTACTATCAATCTTGGATCCCGAGACTACTACACACACTCTAAATGGATGATGGATGATGGTGGTGGATGTGGGTGTTGTGATGGTGGTGGAGTGTGGGTGAAGTGGAAGAGAGGTGGTTTGCCAATGGATGATTTACAAGTGAGCCAAGCACCCCTATTTATAGCCTGTGCAGAAGCTCGGACACGGCCCCGTGTCCACCCTCTTTCTCTTTTTTAATTAATTGCAATTGTCTTCATTAGGCTCCACACACCCCCCGTGTTCACTGGGCACGGCCCCGTGTGCAGAAGAGAATCTGTACTATCAAGATTTGCAAGATTTTGCGAATCTTAGCGTTGACCACAGCCCGTGTTGAGCTGGGCACGCCCCCATGCTCGGAATAGAAGCTTCTATGAGTTTGTCTTTTCTGCAGTTGTCTGGCCACGCCCCCGTGTCCGCTGGGCACGGGGCCGTGGTCAGCCTTCTGTTTGCTTGTTTTTGCTTGGGAAGATGCTGTCGAGGGGTCGGGCATGCCGCGTTTATTCCTTTTCTTGTATTTATGTTAGATTTTGCTGCATATTTGTTTCTTTTGTTCATTTACGCTCATTTAGTCCTGAAAATATAAAAGGAAGACAAAAGCGCATTTTTTCCAACATTAATACTAAAAAGGGTTAGTTTTATGCCTCATTTGATGTAATTTATATGTTGCATTTTACACACATCAAATACCCCCACACTTGAATCTTTGCTTGTCCTCAAGCAAACCTATTTTCAATGTGGCTTACACTCCCAAATGGAATGGGTAGAAGAGAAGTTTTGGGCTTGACTTGAGTGTCGGGAATCCAAGATCTTTATTAGGTTTTATTTTTATTCTATTTACAATCATATTCGTTATGATTTATTTAGAACATTTCATAAGAGAAATTACTTATTTGGGCATAACATGCCTTTTTTAAAATTTTATTTATATACAAGTTCACATACCTCACGGGAGATCACTCAACACTCGGCTGAAGATGTATTTTTGTGAAACACTCGAGGCCGGCATGGAACTTATTCATACCATAAGCTTGCCAAGCAATCAATCCTCCTCCTTTTTAACTATAAACCTTTGTAAATATCAAGAGGACTTGGGGAAGGGTTAGGCTTGGGTTAAAGGTAGGTGGTTTTGAGTTAGTGGTTAGTAAAAAGGTGAAAAGCGTAAAAAGCGTCGGTCGTCATAAACTTTTTGTTTTTGTGATTTTTTATTCAAACAAAGCATTTTTAAACAAGTTTCTTTGCATAACTTGTTTGTTTATTGCTATACTTCAAAATATTTATTATTATTATTATTTTTTTTTATAAGGAATGTCACATGAAGACCGAGATTTTTACTAAAATAAAGGGTTTAAAAATAAAAAGGGTTTTGGTGGGTAAAGGGTGTTCGTTTTGTGGGTTTAGAAACGAAAAGGTTTAGGCTCAAAGGGGTTAACTAGGGGGATTTTAGGTAGGTTAAAAAAAAGAAAAATAATGGTGTTGAAAAGAAAAAGGGTTAGTCCTAATGCCTCCATCATTTACTTACTTGGATTTAAGTTGGTAAGGACCGGGAATGTATCGTCATGGCAAGTTTTAGAGTCGTAAGAAACCAAACGGCTATTCACACAAGAAACAAAAAATGAGCATTTAGTTTAAAGATGTTTATTTGTATGCTCAATAAAGGCTCAAAACTCACTTTTTGTGGGAATAGGTTTATAATGTGATCAAGTATATATAATCAAATTTTGACTAGATTTGTCATGCATTTTCATAATTTTCTTATGTTGGTTCTTTTTATCACGACGCTATCGGTTGTAAATTTGTAAAAATATAACATTTTTAGAACTTGTTATTCCAAAATTAAACCAAGACAAGTAAAAAAATGAGAAGTTTTCAAAAAAAAAATTGGGGTGATTAGCGGTCCCAATAGAGTTTTGTGTAAGGCTTGTTATTAGGACTTGCAAAATTCAAGGTTTTAGCACCCCCCCACACTTAAATTACACATTGTCCTCAATGTGTCCCAAAAATAAGTTTTTAGGTTGATTGAATGTGTAAAAAGATGTTAAAAACAAGGTTTTGGTGTTACTAGGCAGCTGGACACGGCCCCATGCTGGATGAGCACGGCCCCGTGGTCAGATTGCCAGTAACGAGAACTTACAGAAGGTGGGCATGGGGGCGTGTCTGGTGGACACGACCCCGTGTTGGGCAATTTTTAAACAAACAGCAGCAATAGGGTGGTGGACACGGGGGCGTGTTGGCTGGGCACGACCCCGTGTGGACAATCTGCAGTCTATAAAAACAGGGTTTTGCTTCTGGTTCTGGTTTCCAGGCTTATGTAGCACTAGTACTTAGTGCTTCCAAGCCTCGTAGGTACCTGCTTTACTTAAAAAATACCACACCAAACAAAATAACCAACATCCTAATTTACCATAAGTTCAACCATCCATAACACAACTACAAAGAAAAAAAATGCAGGAAATTAAAAGTGTTAAAGGAAAAATAAATTGTTCAACAATGGCACGCAAGCCATGAAATTGGTTGTTAGAATAAGGGGTTAACCTGTTACGACCTTCAACCATGTAATGCCACCTCCAACACCTCATGCTCAATCCATATCCTCGTCCTCGTCATCCCCCCTTGGCCCGCTATGTACTCCCGGATATTGCCCATGTCATCTTGAATTTCGGATATGTTCCTCTCTATAACTCCGACTCGGGCGTACGTGTTTCTTGCCATATTGTAGGTGTTTCGGGTGCACATGAGGTTTTCCTGCAACAAATCATTTAAACTTTGAAAATTAGGAAAACCGCCTCCTTGAGAGGAGGATTGGCCCGAATCACCATGGGGCTGATATTGGTACGGTGGAGGAGGATGGATTGGTGGAGCGTGAAGGACGAGAGTTGCTTGAGGGTTCAACACATGCCCTTGAACGGTCTGAAATCTGACCGTCCCGTCATTTGCCTTGTTGATTAGATTTTTATGGAGCGGCATATGACGAGGTCCACTTTTCCCGACCATGGGCCCCTATGGAAGGACCTTGGCATCCCCTGCACGAAATGTTTGAAGAGGCGGTAGATGTCACGGCCCCTGACCCGGTTTGACCCGTTTCAGGAGCCACGGGACAGAAATCCCGTGGTATTTAATTAATTGAGTTTAACAGCGGAAGTTTATTATCAGGATCTTTTTAAAACTGAAATATTTCCCGATTATTTTATTTCACAACTCGGGATAAAACCCCGGTATTTTACAATCATTTGATTTCACGAAGAAATCTTTTATTTTACAAAACATGTTTCTTTATTTTATCCTGAGCCACTTTCTTAAGCTTGTAGTGCTTTACGGCACTTTTCCTGGATCATAACAGATCACCTGAAACATGTTTGAAAAAGGTTTTGTCAGCGGGAAATACTGAGTGAATCATTCTATTTACATAAAATGATGTATAGTTATTAATTACAGCATAAGAGCGATTACAATGGCTTCTATCTTATTTTTATCTGGCGCCGTGTCATAATGGTGACAGGTCACAATGGTGACGATGGTCATACCACTATTAGGTCAATGAACCTAAATAGTGATGATTATCCCTAGTAGGTCAATGAACCTAACTGGGAGAAATTAGTAATGTGCACAATACCCCACTAGCCAATGATTCAAGATATCCATGACTTAGTCCCTGTAATTATAACTTTTGAAAATAATTTGAGGTATTGTAAAATAGTTGATAAAAAGAGAATGACTCACATTGCAGATTTAATTTGAGCAGAGCCTAGCCTACTGATTAGCCTTTTTAACCTAAATTTAATAACAGGCACACAATTCAGTCAGTAACTTAATACAACATTTACGATAACTCACGAGATCAAACTCTCACAACGAATGACAAAATGCGATACTTAAACATCCATCGAATTAACGACGAATGACAAAGCATAACCCTAATGTGGGCAGCACTTAAACATCCATTGGATATTTTGATCAATCGAACATTGAATCGTATCAGCGATCAAGTTATTACCCTGATTGCGGCGTCGATTAGTGATCTGTGTGTGTTTATTGTGGTAAACAGAGCATAACTCAGTGTATATTTCGAAGTTTTACGTCGTTCAAGTGTCCAAAATCAAGTCCCATACTCATCTATTTATACATGAAAAATGGTCTCTGTCGCGTGGCGCGACAGGTCTTCTTGTTCCTTTCACGTGGCGCGAGGGGTACCCTATTACCATAGGGTAGCCTCGTGTCCCAGTAGCTTAGCTGAGTTGGTTTTACGTGAAATTTCAATTTTGACAACAAACTGTCAAGATAATACTAACTAGGGTTTACCCCCCTGAGTTTTAGGGCCCTGATCCTGATTCTGATTGTTCTGAAAATTTTAGGGTTTGTGCAGAATCACTTGGGTGTCTCAATTAGGGTTTCCTATTGGATAATTTTAAAATAATAACTAAGACTTTTTGATAGGAGTTGTTACATTCTCCCCACCTTAATAAAAATCTCGTCCTCGAGATTTACTGGAATAATTGAGGATACTTTCGCTTCTTTTCTGATTTCAGTTCCCAAGTGTATTAGGGTCCTATCTTTGAATCCCACTTTACTTTAACTAGCACTAGGCGTTTGTGCTTGAGAAATTTCACTTTTTTGTCTTTTATCTGAAGAGGTTTCTCTACAAATTTTAATTTTTTTCGTTTACCTTTATATCTTGGAGAGATACTACCAAAGATTCGTCTGATAGATATTTCTTGAGATTGGATACATGAAATACATCATGTATTCCAGCTAACTCTCCTGATAGTTGTAAATGATAAGCAACTGGACCTATATGTCGGATCACTGGAAATGGTCCTACGTACCTTGGACTTAGCTTTTCTTTCTTACTGAATCTAACAACTCCTTTCCAAGGAGATACTTTCAATAGCATTTTATCTCCAACTTGAAACTCCAACGGCCTTCGTCTATTATCTGTATAACTCTTCTGGCGATCTCTAGCCGTCTTCAGCCTTTCCTTCGTGATACTGAATATCACAGTCGTAGTCACTTAGGATTTTCATCCATCTCCTTGCCTTATGTTTAATTCTTTTTGCCCAAATATATATCTTAAATTCTTATGATCCGTATAGACAGTAAACTTACTTCCATACAGATAATGTCTCCAAATCTTAAGGGCAAAAATTATGGCTCCTAATTCTAAGTCATGAGTGGTATAGTTTTCTTCGTGCTTTTTCAATTGCCTTGATGCATACGCACACATCCAACTCCTAGCTTTGAAGCATTACCGTATACTTTAAAATCTTCTGTTCCTTCTGGTAAGGCTAGGATTGGAGCATTTGTTAATTTATGCTTTAAGATTTTAAAGGCTTCTTCTTGTTTAGGTCCCCATTCAAACTTAACTGTTTTACAGATTAGCTTAGTTAATGATATATCTATCTTGGAAAAATCCTTAATAAACCGTCTATAGAATCTGGCTAAACCTACAAAACTCCTAATTTCCATTGCGGATTGCGGAACCTTCCATTTGGTAATTGTTGCTATCTTATCAGGATCTACGTGAATACCTTCATGATTCACCATATGACCTAGAAATTTCACTTCTGGCAGCCAAAATTCATACTTCGAGAATTTGGCGTAAAGCTTCTCTTTTCTTAACAAAGTTAAGAGTACATGCAAGTGCTGACAATATTCTTCCTGACTTTTGGAATAAATAAGTATATCGTCGATGAAGACAATTACAAATTTATCCAAATATGGTTTACAGATCCTATTCATAATGTCCATGAATGCTGCAGGTGCATTCGTTAATCTGAAGGGCATGATTGTAAACTCGTAATGACCATACCTAGTTCTGAAAACAGTTTTAGGTATGTCTTCCTCTTGTACTTTCAATTGATGATATCCGGAACGTAAGTTGGTCTTTAGAAAAATATCTATCTCCCTGGAATTGATCGAATAGATCATCAATTCTAGGTAATGGGTATCGATTCTTAATTGTAACCTTATTCAATTCCCTATAATTAATACACATTCTCATCGAACCATCCTTCTTCTTTACAAACAACACCTGGCGCTCCCCAAGGGGATGGGCTAGGTTGTATGAATCATTTGCTTAGTAATTCATCTAATTGCTTTTTCAGTTCTAACATTTCTATGGGAGCTAACCGATAAGGTGCCTTGGCTATCGGTATAGTTCCTGGAATTAGATGAATCCTAAACTCTACTTCCCTATCTGGTGGTAACCCTGATAATTCTTCTGGGAATATATCTGGGTATTCTGAACTACAGAAATTTCCTTAAGTTCTTTATCTTTAGTATTAATGATTACTGAAATCATATATACTATTCCTTGCTTTCGTTCATAATTAGCAACTTTCATTACGGATATGAACTTTATGGATTTACATGGCTTATCTCCTGTAATCATTATTACTTTTCCAGTGGGTGCACAAATTTCTATGTAATTCTTATCACAGATAATTCGAGCATGGTTGTTTACTAACCAATCTATTCCTAACACAACATCGAATTCAACTAATTTCATAGATAATAGGGTTGCAGAAAATTTATGACTTAAAAGTTCTATTTCTACATTTTGCAGAACCTTATTTATTTTAACTGAATTCCCATCTGCCGTTTCTACTGTAGAAATTTGCCTAATGCTAGTTAAAGGTAAGTTAAGAGTTTGGCAGAATGAAGTATTTATAAAACTTTGGTTTGCACCAGAGTCAAATAATACTTTTGTGTAATCATTGTGAACTAAGAACGTACCAGCTATCACATCTGGAATGAGCTCTGCTTCCTGAGCAGTCAGTTGGAAGGCTCTTACATTCCTTTTTGCTCCTTCTGCAGGTTTGGCTTTATTGTTAGATGGTTTGTTCAGTTTTGGACAATCTGGCCTAAGATGTCCAGCTTCTCCACAGTTGTAGCAGACTGAAAATTTCTTCCTCCTACAGTCTTCTTCTTGATGCCCCGGAATTTTGCAAAAAATGCAATATCCTTTGCATTTTCCAAAATGCTTCCTTTTGCAAAAATTGCAAAATGGGCTAGTGGAAGATTGCCCATTCCCTCTTCTCTTGAAATTGTTATGGTTATCCGGACGGAATCCTTGGGTAATCTTTTGGGCTACTTCCTTCCTTCTATTTTCTTCTCTTGTCCGTACTAGTTCGTCAGTTAGAGTATTGGCTAAATCTACCGCATCATCAATCGTGCGAGGTTTCGCAGCCTTGACGATATTACGGATTTCGGCAATCAATCCCCAAATATAACGAGAAATAAGTACCGGCTCTGGCGAAGCCAGGGTTGGTACCACTCGAGCATATTCGAAGAATGTCGAAGTATACCCTCGACAATCTACATCCACCATCCGGTGGGTTAGAAACTTATTTGTCATTTGTTCCTTTTCATACTCGGGACATAATTTTATTTCTACAAAGCTCTTAAATTCTTCCCAGTTCATAGCATACGCCATCCTTCTTCCTTTTGCTTGTAACACCGTATTCCACCATTCTAGCGCCCCTTCTTTGAAAAGGTTTGACGCGTACATGACGTGATCATCCTGAGCACATTTACTTATGGCAATTACTGCCTCGGTTTTCTCTAACCAACGCAGTGCCGCAGTCGCTCCTTCATTGCCTGCAAACTCAGTGGGTTTACAAGCAAGAAATTCTTTGTAAGTGCAACCAAGCGTTGCAGCTTTCATTTTCTTAGGGAGCGGAACTTGCCGTGGTTCATTCTCATGATTAGTATGATTATTGCCTCCATTTATGCTATTACTGAAGTTATCTTCAGAAATACGTTTGCTAGGAACGATTTGTTGCGGTTCGATTGGATTTTTAACAGCAGCAACGATTGCTGGAATAGCGTTGGCTATTCCTTGAGCAACTATTTCTGGAATAGCGTTGGCTATCCCTTGAACAACGATATTTTCTATTTCCTGCCTAGTCATATATTGATCCCCCGGTTGTTGCTCAGATTGATTAACCTCATTAACTGGTTCATTATTAGCGTTTTCCATCTGATATCTAATTTATAGATAAATAATTAGTATAAAAGAAATAATCCAATGTCACAATTAATTACACATAATCACGTAAACGAATATACAAACAAAATTGTAAATTTTCTAAAATTTTATTTGTTTTATAGATTATATCATGCTTCTATATACAACCGTTTTATTATTTATTTTACACATACTGATTTTACTATTACTATTACACAACCACAGTTCCATAAATCCCCTATCCTTTGTCAGATGATATTCTAGTAACGGCGTTCCCTCTCATCGTATTTCCAGGAGATTTGTTCTTCTACTTCCTTGATCCTATTTCCGGCATCCACTAGTTCTTCGCCAAAGTGGCGGAGTTCAGCCATATTCTCGTTACTCATTGGTGGATTTGGTAAAGGTTCTGGATTGAACTGAGGAAAAAGCTTATAGGGATTGTTTTGGAACTGTATTTCATTAGTCAACCATTCATCTATTTGCGAGTGGATTGAAGGGTTTGGAATAGCTGGTTCTAAGTTCATTGGTAGTTGTGTTTCAAAAGAATGAATAAAAACATTTTCATTAACAGGCTTAATAGTATTATAGCTTGCCATTATAAAATCTAGTTCTTCCTGAGATGGTAACTCCTCAATTTGTCTAGAGCTTTCCCCAAATTCCATTTTCTTGGGTTTCTCGAGAGGTGAAGCGTTGAATTCTATAGGTTCTTCTATGTCTGGTATATACCTATTGAAATCTCTGGAAACTTCTATTCTTACTGGATAGAGATTTAAATTCTGAAGGGCGTCAGACAAGTCACTCATGCTGTTATACAAAATACACACCATTACTAATTATAACAAAATTTTTATAGAAAACCTTTAAATATTATTCCAGACTGTGTAACTACAAAACAACTGAAAATTAAAACACACTAGGTTTTATTTGTAAATTTATTTATTTACTGAATAAGGTTTCTAGACTGTAGATAATAAAGGTGCTAAAACTTGGGTCAAATTATTTTTGGATTTGTATTTACTGCTACAGTGGCTAACATATAAAGATCTGCCCATACTGTACAAAATTAGTCAGATAATAAAACACATAATCACAAAATAGCAATTAATAAAAATTAAGTATTTTCTAAATACCTAATAGGCTTAAATCAGTGGCTCTGATACCACCTTTTTCTGTCACGGCCCCCGACCCGGTTTGACCCGTTTCAGGAGCCGCGGGACAGAAATCCCGTGGTATTTAATTAATCGAGTTTAACAACGGAAGTTTATTATCAGGATCGTTTTAAAACTGAAATATTTCCCGATTATTTTATTTCACAACTCGGGATAAAACCCCGGTAATTTACAATCATTTGATTTCACGAAGAAATATTTTATTTTACAAAACATGTTTCTTTATTTTATCCTGAGCGACTTTCTTAAGCTTTTAGTGCTTTACGGCACTTTTCCTGGATCATAACAGATCACCTGAAACATGTTTGAAAAAGGTTTTGTCAGCGGGAAATACTGAGTGAATCATTCTATTTACATAAAATGATGTATAGTTATTAATTACAGCATAAGAGCGATTACAATGGCTTCTATCTTATTTTTATCTGGCGCCGTGTCACAATGGTGACAGGTCACAATTGTGACGATGGTCATACCACTATTAGGTCAATGAACCTAAATAGTGATGATTATCCCTAGTAGGTCAATGAACCTAACTGGGAGAAATTAGTAATGTGCACAATACCCCAGTAGCCAGTGATTCAAGATATCCATGACTTAGTCCCTGTAATTATAACTTTTGAAAATAATTTGAGGTATTGTAAAATAGTTGATAAAAAGAGAATGACTCACATTGCAGATTTAATTTGAGCAGAGCCTAGCCTACTGATTAGCCTTTTTAACCTAAATTTAATAACAGGCACACAATTCAGTCAGTAACTTAATACAGCATTTACGATAACTCACGAGATCAAACTCTCACAACGAATGACAAAGTGTGATACTTAAACATCCATCGAATTAACGACGAATGACAAAGCATAACCCTAATGTGGGCAGCACTTAAACATCCATTGGATATTTTGATCAATCGGACATTGAATCGTATCAGCGATCGAGTTATTACCCTGATTGCGGTGTCGATTAGTGATCCGTGTGTGTTAATTGTGGTAAACAGAGCATAACTCAGTGTATATTTCGAAGTTTTACGTCGTTCAAGTGTCCAAAATCAAGTCCCAGACTCATCTATTTATACATGAAAAATGGTCCCTGTCGCGTGGCGCGACAGGTCTTCTTGTTCCTTTCGTGTGGCGCGAGGGGTACCCTATTACCATAGGGTAGCCTCGTGTCGCAATAGCGTAGCTGAGTTGGTTTTACGTGAAATTTCAATTTTGACAACAAACTGTCAAGATAATACTAACTAGGGTTTACCCCCCCTGAGTTTTAGGGCCCTGAACCTGATTCCGATTGTTCTGAAAATTTTAGGGTTTGTACAGAATCACTTGGGTGTCTCAATTAGGGTTTCCTATTGGATAATTTTAAAATAATAATTAAGACTTTTTGATAGGAGTTGTTACAGTAGATCCACCCTCCATAGAAAATTGGGGTCGGGGGAGTAGCAAGTTGGTTCAAGTGCATGTTGCGAAGTAGCAGGTGTGGAACATCGAGACTTATATGGTTGTGAATGCAGTGGAGGACTATCAGATCACGCAAGGTCACAACACCACCACTGTCATGTCTCTGGTAGAGGGAGTAGCTGAGGACCCTATGGATGTAGCGGTAGAGAGGGTCCCACAGCTGTGTGCTCTTGGTCTGGCTCGGGTTATAGTGCTCTTCCCCAATCTGAGCCCATGCAGCTTGGCGTTGGTCCTATGGGAATTTACAGAGACCACCCGTGTTCTCCTCATCTCCCACATCATCTTCGTTATACAACCCGATTATAGCCCCAAATTGTGTGATTGAAATCGAGTACATAACCCCAGCACAATGGAATTCCACCCCTTCATTGTCAAACGGCTCCGCTTTTTCCTTGAAGGCAAACGTGCTATAAAATTCCATGTTATACTCATGCACGGAGTGAAGCCGAGTGCAAAGAGCTGCTCTTAGTGGGCCAGTAACAAGGTTGTTAAAGCGGTCGATTTGGCCTACTGCTTCTAGAGTATCCAAGCAAACTTGTCGGGGGTTTTCTTCGGGCCTTGTCTTGAGAACCTCAAACCGTGCTTGAGCACCCCACTCATTCGGGCAGAACCTCGTAAATTTCTTGGCCATCCGAAAGAAAAACACCAAACAATTAGCACGAAACAATAAAATTTTCGAAGAAAACTGAAATCAGTCAGCTGAACACGACCCCGTGTCCGCTGGACAAGCCCCATGTTCGCCGGATTGTAGCTGAACATGCCCCCGTGTCCGCTGAACACGGCCCCGTGCTCAGGCGTCTGTTTCCCAAAAACCTCATTTTTTGACCCGGTCCCAAAAACTTGAAATTTTTTGGTCTAGCAGGGGCGGTTTTCCCCGCAAATGAAACCCCAACTGCCGTTTTTCCCAAAACAAACCGATTACCCCTTCAATTTCATCTTTTTCGGTTCAAAAACAAGGGTTTAAGGTTTTTGTGAGAAATCGGGCAAATCTACAAACAATTCAAGTGGATTTACTTCCTATAACATGCATCTAAACTAATACTAACAGATCTAAGCAAAAATTTGGGGTTTGATTCGGTTCAAGTTGAAGAACCCTAGATTTTTCCCAAATTTTTGATGTTAAACTACATCAAGTGATTAAACTAACTAATTATGATGATAGAATCATACCTTGGTGTTGTTAGAAGTCGGAGAAACGTGGAAATCTGCAGAAATTCCGGTGGAACCAAAGAGTTTGCGGGGAAACGGGGCGTGTTGAAATGAAGAAATGAATGAAAAAGTGGTTTTATCTCCGACAGTTACGCGAACACGACCCCGTGGGCGGGCAAAATTAAAATTTTAATTTTTTTTAGTGCTCGTGTGAGTGCCCTGTTTCCCGAAACTTGGTTTTAGAAACCCTACCGATTTAGATGCTTTCCTGATGTTCGTAACTTACAAAGTATGATGTTGATGCTCAAACCTTCATTTTATTCTTTGGCCGCTTGTAGCGAGATTTCCTCATCTTCATCCTCAATAAATCCTTGATAAAGCTTTAGCCGTTGGCCATTGACTTTGAATGGGATTCCATTCTGAGATTTAATCTCAATTGCACCATGTGGAAAAATGTTGGTGATTGAAAAAGGTCCCGTCCACCTAGACTTTAACTTACGAGGAAATAATCGAAGTCGTGAATTAAACAATAGAACTTGATCTCCTACCCGAAATTCATTAGGTTTAATGTTTTTATCATGCAATTTTTTCATTCTTTCCTTATAAATTTCGGAGTTAGAGTATGCGTGATTTCTTAATTCGTCTAATTCATTTAATTGACAAAATCGATTTTTACTGGCCATTTCTAAGTCTAAGTTTACGTTTTTATTTTGCCCAGTAGGCTTTGTGTGCTATTTCTACCGGCAAATGACAACTTTTCCATAGAGAAGCTTATATGGGGTTGTACCTATTGTTGTTTTATACGCAGTTCGAAAAGCCCATAAAGCGTCGTTTAATTTATCAGCCCATTCTTTTTTATTTAATCCTACGGTTTTTTCAAGTATTCTTTTTAAACCTCGATTAGTCACTTCGGCTTGCCTGTTTGTTTGAGGGTGATATGCTGTTGAGACCCGGTAATAGACCCCATACCTTGCTAAGATTTTTTCAAGTTGATGGTTACAAAAATGGGTACCTCTATCATTTATTAATGCTTTTGGAGTTCCGAAACGAGAGAATAATCGCTTCAGAAATCTTACCACAACTCTTCCATCGTTTGTTGGAAGCGCTTCGGCCTTGGCCCATTTAGACAAGTAATCTACTGGCACAAGTATATATATTTGTTTCCTTTTGACGGTGGGATGGGTCCCATAAAGTCGAGTCCCCACACATCAAAAATTTCACAAACAAGAATGCCATTTTATGGCATTTCGTTTTTAGAAGAAATATTACCTGATCTTTGGCAAGCGTCACATGTCTTGACAAGACTTTGGGCGTCTTTGTAAATGGTTGGCCAATAAAATCCTAAATCAAATACCTTTCGTGCGGTATTAGCGGCACCATGATGTCCTCCGTATGGACCTTTATGACAATGGCGGAGAATTCTCCTCGCTTCATTACCATGTACGCATCGACGGATGAGTTGGTTGGCACACATTTTGAAAAGATAAGGATCTTCCCAAAAATAATGCTTTACATCGGCAAAGAATTTTTTTCTTTGATGATGTGACCATCCTTTTGTGACTATACTGCTAGCTAAGTAGTTAGCATAGTCGGCGTACCATGGTTCTTCTCGGTATTCCACCATTTCTAGGGACTCCGTTGGGAATTTTTCATTGATTAGCTCGTCCCTAGTCGCCTCCAAAGCTGGATCTTCCAAGCGGGAAAGATGATCTGCAGCGGTGTTTTCTGCTCCTCTTTTGTCTTTTATTTCAATGTCAAATTCTTGGAGGAGTAGAATCCATCTAATTAAACGCGGTTTGGCATCCTGTTTCTTAAAGAGATATCGAATGGCTGCATGGTCTGTATAAACTATCGTTTTAGAAAGAACAAGATAAGAACGAAATTTATCACAAGCAAATACTACAGCTAGTAATTCATTTTCTGTTGTCGTGTGATTCTCTTGTGCATCATTAAGTGTTTTACTAGCGTAATAAATTGGGTGAAAATGCTTATCTTTTCGTTGTCCCAAGACGGCTCCAACTGCAAAGTCACTTGCGTCACACATGATTTCGAAAGGTAATTTCCAATCATGCGCTATCATGATAGGCGCATTGACTAACGTTTCTTTTAGCTTTAGAAATGCTTGATTGCAATCCTTGTCAAAGATGAAAGGGGCATCTTTTTCAAGTAATTTTGTTAGAGGTCTTGAGATTTTCGAAAAGTCTTTGATAAATCGCCTATAAAATTCGACATGCCTTAGGAAACTTCTGATAGCTCTAACGGAGGATGGGGGTGGTAATCGAGAAATAGTGTATATTTTTGCTCGATCGACCTCCATCTCTTCGCTTGAGATTTTGTGACCGAGTACTATTCCCTCTGTTACCATGAAATGGCATTTTCCCAGTTAAGGGCGAGGTTAGTTTCCTCACATCGAGATAGCATTCGTTCAAGATTATCGAGGCATTGGTCGTTTGAATCTCCAAAGATAGAAAAGTCATCCATGAAGACTTCCATTGTCTTTTCTATCATATCATGGAACATGGCCACCATGCAACGTTGAAAGGTTGCGGGGCCATTACATAGACCAAAAGGCATGCGTCGATAAGCAAAAGTTCCGTAGGGACATGTGAATGTTGTCTTTTCTTGGTCTTCGGGTGCTATCGGTATTTGAAAGTAACCTGAAAAACCATCTAAGAAACAATAAAATTTGTGACCAAATAATCGTTCTAACATTTGATCAATAAAAGGTAAAGGAAAGTGATTTTTCCTTGTTGCCTCATTTAATCGACGATAATCTATACATACTCTCCATCCTGTGACGGTTCTTGTTGGTATTAATTCATTTTTCTCGTTAGTTACTACCGTCATACCTCCATTCTTAGGAACTACTTGGACGGGACTTACCCAAGGACTATCGGAGATTGGGTAAATGAGTCCGGCGTCAAGTAATTTGATGACTTCATTTTTAACCACTTCTTGGACGTTTGGATTTACTCTACGTTGTGGTTGTATTACCGATTTATAGTCATCATTTATTAAAATTTTGTGCGTGCACATGGAAGGACGTATTCCTTTAATATTTACAAGTTTCCAGGCGATCGTGTTTTTGTGTTTTTTCAAAAGTGTGATTAATTTTTCTTTTTCTAAACTAGTTAATTTTGATGAAATAATTACAGGTAATTTACCATCTTTGTCGAGAAAAGCATATTCCAAATCTTTTGGAAGTTCCTTGAGCTCAAGAGGTGGTTCTTTAGGTGACTCCTTATTCGGTTGCTCATTTTGATCAAGAACTAAAAAGGTTTGTTCTATGGCGACCTCTTCCTCAACAAAGTGGTCAATTTCTTCTCTCGTATCGGGTGGTTCATCTTCATCTTCAATTACGGGGTCATTATTGCCGAATGGATATTTCATTGATCGCTCAAGATCGACACTTCTTTTGAATGCCCCTAATTGAATGGGTAGATTGTTTTTCTTCCGATTTTTCAAAGCTTCATGAGTTTTTACAAAAGGTTGTCCCAACACTAACGGAGCGTCATCAAGGATGACGAAGTCGGTTGGGATTACCATTTGATTGGTTTGGACTAACACATGTTCAACTATCCCTATTGACTTTACCGTTTTCCGATTAGATAGAAAAATGGGTATTTGAAGTGGAGAAAAATCACCATTACTTAATTTTTTGAAAATGTAGTTTGGCATTATATTAACACAAAGATCTTTATCAATTGTAATATTACTAATAAAAGAATTTTGAAAGAAACATGGAACCGGTGTAATGTTAATTTCAAATGGATCTTCTTTTATTAGCGTAGTTTGATCATTTGTTAACTTAATGCTTACCGTTTCGTCAATTTTAGTGCTAGTGTTTAACTCTTTTAAAAACTTAGCATGAGTGGGTATTAAACAATGATTTTCGAAAGAAGGTGACAAGAGATTAATTTCTTTAAAATTAGACTCTTCTTGAATTTTAACGTTGTCGGACTCACCTTTTTCATTGTTTAACTCATGTGTCGGATTTTCACTTTCTTGTTCTTCTATTTTTACCTTTTCAACTATCTCTTCTTTATTACAAGTTAATTCTTCCCTTGCGCGGGATTCTTCTTCCATTGCGCGGGCTTCTTTTATACAGCGCTCGATAGTTTTAAGGTGTTCTATTATTTTTTTGGCTACGGGAGAAATAGTTAGTGGTTCGTCAAAGTGAGTTAAATAGTTATCATCAAAGCTTGAATTCGGAAGTTCGATCCTTGGTTCCTCATAATACTTATATGAGGTAGATGGTTCACACCATTGTTCCTCATTGTAAGTATATGATGGATAAGGGTCGTAACTTGGTTCTTCATAATACTCATATGAGGTGGGTTGTTCATGCCATGGTTCCTCATAGAAAGTATATGAAGGTGGAAGCTCATATCTTGGTTCCTCAAAGTATGAGTATGAAGGCTCATACATTGGTTCATCAAAATATGAGTATGAGGGAGAATGTTCATACCTTGGTTCTTCATAGGGTGTGTATGAAGTTGATGGCTCGTACCTGGGCTCCTGATAGTGGTTGTATGAAGGGGATGGTTGAAATAAGTCACAGTATTGCACCGAATGAGGGTTGCCACAAATAGTACAATACTCTTCCCAATAATCATCCTCCTCATAGTGGTAGTTGTAATCTCCTGAGTATTGATCCATAAGAATCACTCAGCAGACCACAACAGAGTCTCGGGACTAGAAAACAAAAACAAAAACGGAAAAAGAGGCTGGACACGGCCCCGTGTTCAGGTTCTGTATCTGGGCGTTTTAATAAAAATGACAGGTTTTGTGCAGCACGGGGGCGTGTTCAGTGAGCACGACCCCGTGTTCAGTCTCTGTATCTGGGAGTTTTTAAAAAAATATGCAGCACGGCCCTGTGTTCAATGAACACTGCCCCGTGTTCAGTGAACACGGCCCCGTGTTCAATCTACTGTAAATGCAAAAACTAACTAATATGCAGAAAAATGCGCGTGATTTTAAAAAGGTTTTGAAAAACTGATTAGGCCGTCAATTTTAAGCTTTCTTAAAATCCTTGTGTCCCCGGCAACGGCGCCAAAAACTTGATGTGTACGTAGTGCGTGATATATATTTATGTATATTTTAAGCCATTTTTAACACTTTAGTCAAGTTTTAAATTTATAAAACACGATATTTTACTAACACTAAACACACATATGGGCAAGTGCACCCATCGTGAGCGTAGTATAGCGTTGGTAAGATACCGAGGTCGTCCAAGGACACAAGAGATTTTAGTACCGGTTTATCCTCAACGTCTAATCAAATCAAAAATTTAGAAAAAGGTTTTAAACATGAAAATAAAACTAAAAATGCTGAAAATAAAAATAAAACATATAGACAAGATGAATCACTTGGATCCGACTCGCCTTTAGTGTAACCTTTGATGATTTCCGCACTTTTGCACTTTTTAAGAGATTATCTTAGTTATAGTAGTAGGCCCCTCTTTTGAAGGTGACGTCACCCTCAACCCAGTAGTTTTAGTCAGCAAGGATACAATCCTAAAGGGTCGGAATATTGAAAGATAATTAATTAAGTTATTAATACGTAATGTGGTAGGCCCCTCTTTTGAAGGTGACGTTACCTTCGGCTAAGTGGTTTGAGTCAGCAGGGATACAATCCCAAGTAGCCGGGTTAATGTATTAATAGTAGTTTACATATGAGGGGATCAAGCCATTCCCACCCCCGCCATCCAATACAAGTGGGTATTGAAGGAGGTCCTAGTAAGCTTGACCCAGGTCCTTGCAGGATCTATTCACTGAACAAGGCAAAAACCTTACCAAATCATTCCCTTAACCCCCGACCAGGTAGCCAACATAACTCTATATAGACCGTAGAGATATGAATGGTGTAAATCTTTTATTTTATATAGACAGTAAAATAACGCCAAGACACCACAGACAAATGATAAGGAAGTTTCACCTTCAACATAAGAAACTAGTTATTAAAGTCATTAATACAAAACCAAATAAAAAGTGCGAAAAGATTAAAAATTAAAAGTATTACACTAAATGCTTGTCTTCACCAAGTGATGTAAGAGACTTAGGCAAACATGGCCTTTGATTGTCAAGAACTCTTACTATCAATCTTGTATCCCGAGACTACTACACACACTCTAAATGGATGATGGATGATGGTGGTGGATGTGGGTGTTGTGATGGTGGTGGAGTGTGGGTGAAGTGGGAGAGAGGTGGTTCGCCAAGGGATGATTTGCAAGTGAGCCAAGCACCCCTATTTATAGCCTGTGCAGAAGCTCAGACACGGCCCCGGGTTCATTGGACACGACCCCGGGTTCATTGGACACGGCCCCGTGTCCATCCTCTTTCTCTTTCTTCATTAATTGCAATTATCTTCATTATGCTCCACACGCCCCCGTGTTCACTGGGCACGGCCCCGTGTGCAGAAGAGAATCTGTACTATCAAGATTTGCAATATTTTGCAAATCTTAGCGTTGACCACGACCCGTGTTGAGCTGGGCACGCCCCCAAGCTGGGAATAGAAGCTTATATAAGTTTGTATTTTCTACAGCTGTCTGGCCACGCCCCGTGTCCGCTGGGCACGGGGCCATGGTCAGCCTTCTGTTTGCTTGTTTTTGCTTAGGAAGATGCTGTCGAGGGGTCGGGCATGCCGCGTTTATTCCTTTTCTTGTATTTATGTTAGATTTTGCTGCATATTTGTTTCTTTTGTTCATTTACGCTCATTTAGTCCTGAAAATATAAAAGGAAGACAAAAGTGCACTTTTTCCAACATTAGTACTAAAAAAGGGTTAGTTTTATGCCTCATTTGATGTAATTTATATGTTGCATTTTACACACATCATAATGACTTATTATGATTATTAATTATTGTGGAACCAGGATCTTTATATTCTAAACCTATCGAGACACTGAACAAGACCCTCGACCCTTCTCGAGAAGACACTTATGGAACTCTGAAGGCTGTTACAGTCACCGGTATAACAACCCTAAATTAAACCGACACCCTCGAAATATTTTTTCTGACACCCTAATATAAATACCCCTATATATCTTAAATTACACCCCGTATGTGAAAACCGAGCCCAAAATACGTTATGCCATTAAAAATAATTAAAAAACAAAGAAATTGGGTTTCAGGCGGGCCGTGTAAGCCTTCGCCTAACCCTTACGCGAGCCGCGACAAGGTGAAAGCTGGCGAAACCCTGGGCCGCCACGTGGCCCAACACACGTCGAAGCTAGCTGATGACCCGGATCACCTAAACCCTACCCGGGCTACTAGGCGGGCTGCGTATGCCCTGGTCTTGTTTTACTCGGGCCGCGAGAAAAGCCAAATCAGGCCCTATAAATGGCAACGAAGGGCCTTTAGTCGAAATTCGTTCATTCACTCGATCTCTCTCTTAATTTCTTAATAGTAGAAGTTATACTTGGGTCTAATACCCCCTAATTAACGAAGTTCTGCTCCGTTGTAAGTATCGTAACCCCTGGATACGTATTAGATACTCTGCCCGATTAATCTAGGGTTCCGTAACGGCTGTCGTGGTTCTGCCCGAGGTAGTCGTTGGAATGCCGTCTCGGGGAGGGTATTACTAATGTTAAAATGGGTTATTTTACTAACACGTGTGCATTTGTGTAAATTATAGATTGTCACCAGGAAACCATAAAGGATAATCTAAGACAACAATGTGAGTAATCTCCTTTTTGTTAACTGTTTTTACAAAACCTCACATAATGAATTATATACTAAACAATTATTGAGTATTTGTAAGGATACAATTATCGTCGGTATGTTGGGGTTTTGTATACAAAATTAGTTACTGCCTTGCGAGGAGTAACTTTCCACAAGTCGAGTTGACAGTACCGTGGGTGGTAATTAGTATGACTTGGGAACAAATGTAATTGCGAGACCGCCCTCAATACTGTACAATGGTTTTTATTTAAACTTGATTAAACTGGGATTCACTCACCAGTATTTCCCACTGACAAAATATTTTTAAACGCGTTTCAGGTAACAAAATTCGAAAGCCAAATAGAAGCCAGTTGGACAGCACTGAAGGCTTGGAAAAGTGGCAATAAAGTTACCTAAAATCAATAGATGTTTTTATCAAATAAAAATAGGATTCATTCCTATGAAAATGTGTGTACTGAAAACCTGGGCTTTACCCCATGTATTCAATATTATGAAAGTGTGGTATTTTACTCTGATAAAATATTTCCTAACTACGGTCCTGATGTAAATTCCGCTGCCAAAATTGAATAAACACGCGATACCACCGAAACTGGCTCGCGGCCGCCCATTCCCGGGAATTAGGGATCGGGGGTTGCGACAGAAGGTGGTATCAGAGCTAAGCCACTGATTCAGCCACATAAGTGTTCTGCTGACACCCAAAATTTTTCTAAAGTGTTAGGAAATAAATTATGGGAATATGTGCATAATTGTATTTCTTGTTATGTGTTATTTGACTATTTGTTAGTTTACAGTATGAGTGACCAAGGACCATCTGATGTGTACCGTCAATTGTCTGGTTCGCTTAGAAGCGAAGGTGCCTCTTCTCATCCTGCCTTCTTAGGGTACTCTGCTGATACGGAAGAAGGAATATTCGTGTTTAAAGCTCAGTCCGAGGAGCCATTCCCTCAGAAAAAGAGAGGATGGTTCAGTCGAGGGGCACATGAGCGTAGGAAGCGTATGAAAAAGTTACAAGACCAGAGAGCACTAGCAGCAGCCAAAAGAGAAACCGATGCCTATGCCCAGGAAATGATTAATAGGGGTATAGCTAACATCCATATCCTAGCAACCACTGCAGCTGACCCTAACCTAGAACAAATGATAGCACCCCAACCACAACCACCATTTCCTGACCAACCAATGGAAATAGAAAACCCTGAAAATCAAGTAGAAATGCATGACTTCAATCCGGAAGAAATGCCTAGGGTACCTGCACCTAACCCATTAGACCCAAATTACGACCCATGGTGGGACGACAATAGGGACTATGTGCAACGTTACCCGATACATGAAGACATGCCCATACAAAACCTAGGAGCCTACCCAGGGTTAAATCCTCTAGATCCTTATTTCGACAACGATGTATACGTTCGAGAGATTTTAGAGAATCCTTACCCATTTCAGGCGCCTATACCTCCATACCAAGAACCCGCACCCCAGATTCCGAACCCAGTCCTACAACCTGCACCCACAATGAGTGCAGAAAATGTACAAGAACTTAGGACATTTGGTGAGGAAATTTTAGAAAGTTGTGAACGAATGAGGCAGGTGGGAGAGCGACTCGTCTGGAAGTATGACGAGCGCAATATGGATTTCTGGATGAATCCATATCCATGAATGTGATGGTAGAGACGGTAGTAATAATAATAATAATAATAATAATAATATTTATAATAAAATAATATAATATGTGTGTATGTGTATGAAAAAAAACTACGGATGCCTATTACTAGTAGTGTAACTTTAAATTTCAGTCGGTATTGTAATTTTAATTTCAGTACTGGTGTGTAATAGATGCATATTATATGAATAGAGTAAAGTCGCAATGATCGACGCTTTTGACCAAAGTGCGTGTCATGTGATTGACTATATTAAATATTATTTTGTGATTATTAATGCGTGGTAAATGTTTAAAATTCAGATGGACAACGAAGTGAACCAGGAAAACCAGAATGATAACCACCCGAATAACGATAATCTGGATAATGAGAATCCAAACAACAATAACATGGAAAACAAGTGGATAATAGTGCCATCCAACACATAGTGGCACAAGGAATTATAGATGCAATGCCATTTATTATTCAAACGGTTCAGGAAGCGAATAATAAAAGTAAGCACAACAGTAAGCGACCAACTGAACCAGAACACAGCGTAAACAATGGACCCGTATTTCAAGCACCCATTCCTAAAAGAAAAAGAACCATGCCTTATGGTTGTTCTTATAAAGAATTCTGGTCCTGCAAACCAATAGAATTCTCGGGCAATGAAGGACACATTGCAACTCTACGCTGGATAGAAAAACTGAGGCAGTCTTAAAAATAAGCAAGTGTGCTGAAGAAGACAAAATAATGTTTGCTTCTAATTTGTTTAAGAACTCAGCCTTAGAATGGTGGAACACTATCCTCCAGTCAAGAGAAAGTGATAGGGTATACAACATGGAATGGGAAGAATTTAAGAACATGGTAGAAATGTAATTCTGCCCTCCTAATGAAAAAGAACAGATAGCAAATAAGTTTCTAAACCTTAGGATGACCGGGTTATACTACTACATTCGTTGAATATGCTAGAATAGTGCCAATCCTTGCATCACCTAAACCGGTATTGATCTCCCGTTACATCTGGGGATTAATCAGAGAAATTAGACATGTAGTCAAGGCAGCTAGACCTCAAACCATAGAAAAAACTGTAGAACAAGCAAATACCTTGATAGATGAATTAATCCGTACTAGAGAAGAAGACCAGAGGAGAAACCTAGCCCAAAGGCTTACCCAAGAATTCCGTTCTGGGAATTCCAACCGTAGGAATATAGGATCTACCTCTGCACCATACCGCAAAGCCTGTAAGAAGAAGCATTCGGGAAAATGCTCCACTCACTGCAATTTCTGCAAGATGCCAGGACACAAGGAAGAAGATTGCAGGAGAAAACCTAATAATGGGATGTGCTTCAACTGTGGAGAAAAAGGTCACATCAAGCCGAACTGACCAAAATTGGCTCCAGCTGCGAACAACAAGAACACTAAAAATGCTAGAGCATTCGTTCTGATGAAAGAGGAAGCCAAAATGATTCCGGACGTGATAGCCGGTACGTTTTTAGTTAATGATATTTTTGCTAAAGTATTATTTGACTCTAGTGCAAACCAAAGTTTTATTAATACTTCATTTTGCAAACTTCTAAATCAATCATTAACTAAACTTCAACAAGAATGTCTAATAGAGACAACAAATTGAGAAACGGTTAGGATTTCTGAAATTTTGCAGGGAGCAAAAATAGAGTTTTTAAACCAAAAGTTTATGGCAAACCTTTATCCCATGAATCTGGCAGGATTTGATATCGTTTAGGAATGGATTGATTAATTGCCAATAAAGCCAGCATTTTATGTAATCAAAAGTCAATTCAAGTAGATTCACCAAAAGGTGAAAATATCATAATTAAAGGAGATAAGTCCTCTAGATCCACTAAATTCATCTCTGTGATGCAAACTGCAAGTTATCTAAGAAAAGGACCTATAGTGTATTTGATTTCTATAATCACTAACACTAAAGGAAAAGAACTAAAAGACATTCCAGTAGTGTCTCAGTTTTCAGCGTGTTTCCAGAAGAATTACCAGGACTACCGCCAGACAGAGTAGTCGAATTCAGAATTCACCTATTACCAGGGACCGCACCAATTGCTAAAGCACCTTATCGTTTGGCACCCGCCGAAATGCAGGAACTGAAGAAACAACTAGACGAATTGTTGGAGAAGAGATTCATACAGCCAAGCTCATCGCCGTGGGGAGCACCAATTTTATTTGTTAAAAAGAAAGACGGATCAATGCGTATGTGCATTGACTACCGTGAATTGAATAAGGTCACGATTAAGAATCGGTACCCATTACCAAGGATCGATGATCTGTTCGATCAACTTCAAGGAGCTCGTTTTTTCTCTAAAATCGATTTAAGGTCAGAATATCATCAATTAAAGGTACAGGAAGATGATATTCCTAAGACCGCATTTAGAACCAGGTATGGCCATTATGAATTTATTGTCATGCCATTTGGTTTAACCAATGCCCCAACCGCATTTATGGACATGATGAACCGAATATGTAAGCCATATTTGGATAAATTCATAATTGTTTTTATTGATGATATTCTTATCTATTCTAAAAGTATGGAAGATCATGCAAAGCATTTGCACTCACTTTTAAGTCTATTAAGGAAGGAAAAACTTTATGCTAAGTTTTCAAAGTGTGAGTTTTGGTTAGAAAAGGTACAGTTTTCTTGGACACTTAGTCAATCATGAAGGAATTCATGTGGATCCCACAAAAATCGAGGCAATTATTAAGTGGAAAACCCCTGAATCACCAACCGAGGTTAGAAGTTTCTTAGGATTGGCCGGTTATTATAGAAGGTTCATTCGAGATTTCTCTAGAATAGCCATTCCTTTAACTAAGTTAACCTGTAAATCCATTAAGTTTGAATGGGGACCAAAACAAGAAGAAGCATTTAGAATTCTTAAGCAAAGACTAACCCATACACCCATACTAGCATTACCAGAAGGAACTGAAGACTTTGTAGTCTATTGTGACGCTTCCAAACTAGGTTATGGATGTGTTTTAATGCAACGCCAAAAGGTTAAAGCATATACGTCTAGACAACTTAAGAATCATGAAGAGAATTATTCAACCCATGACCTAGAATTAGGAGCCATAATTTTTGCCCTTAAGATTTGGAGACATTACATTTATGGTAGTAAGTTTACCATATTCACTGATCATAAGAGTTTAAGGTATGTTTTCGGGCAAAATGAATTGAATATGAGACAAAGACGCTGGATGGAAATGCTTAGTGATTATGATTGTGATATCCAGTATCATGCAGGAAAGGCAAATATAGTTGCTGATGCTTTGAGCCGAAAGTATCATGAAAAGCCAAAATGGGTACGTTCTCTTAAATTAAATCTACAAGTAGATTTAAATGAACAGATTAGAAAAGCACAAGAATCAGTAACCAAGGATGATACTGAAAAGCTAAAAGGTATGATTAAAGAATTAGAACAAGGAACAGATGGAATTTGGAGATTCCATAAGAAGAGAATGTGGATACCTAAATTAGGAAACCTACGTCATCGTATATTAGAAGAAGCCCATAAGTCCAAGTATACGATGCATCCAGGAAATGATAAAATGTATCAAGATTTAAGAAATAATTTTTGGTGGATAGGAATGAAAAAGGACATAGCAGCCTATGTTTCAAAATGTTTAACTTGTTCACAAGTTAAAACTGAACATCAGAAACCCTCAGGTTTGTTGCAACAATTAGAAATGCCCGTATGGAAATGGGAATTGATAACAATGGATTTTGTTACCAAATTACCCAAAACAAGGAAAGGTAATGATACAATCTGGGTGATTGTAGATAGGCTAACTAAGTCAGCTCATTTCCTACCAATGAAGGAAACTTTCAGTATGGAACAGTTTGCTAAATTATATGTAAATGAAATAGTTTCATTACATGGAATTCCTTTATCAATTGTTTCTGATAGGGATAGCCGTTTTACCTCTCATTTTTGGTCAAATTTCCAAAAAGCCATGGGAACCAAGTTAAATCTAAGCACCGCTTATCATCCTCAAACAGACGGACAAAGCGAAAGGACGATTCAGAC
Source organism: Helianthus tuberosus (assembly GCA_030545235.1). NCBI lineage: Eukaryota > Viridiplantae > Streptophyta > Magnoliopsida > Asterales > Asteraceae > Helianthus > Helianthus tuberosus. Next base: position 46,632,601 of record CM060427.1, on the reverse strand, counting down.
AATGGAAGATATGCTTAGAGCTTGTGTAATTGATTTCGGAGGTAATTGGGATGATCACTTACCTTTAATAGAATTTTCTTATAATAACAGTTATCACACAAGTATCAATGCTACACCATTCGAAGCACTTTATGGACGAAAGTGCCGAACCCCAGTCTGTTGGGCAGAAATTGGGGAAAAGCAACTATCTGGACCTTAGATAGTACAAGAAACAACCGACAAGATTATTCAAGTCAAGGAACGACTAAAAACAGCATGTGATCAACAAAAGAGCTATGCTGACAACAGGCGAAAACCGTTGGAATTTCAAGTAGGAGACAAAGTATTGTTGAAAGTCTCTCATTGGAAAGGAGTGGTAAGATTCATCAAACGAGGAAAGCTAAGTCCCAAGTATGTTGGACCTTTTGAGATTATTAGAAGAATAGGAACTGTAGCCTATCAGCTACAACTGCCAGAGAAAATGGCAGGAATACATGATGTATTTCATGTATCTAATCTCAAGAAATGTCTAGCCGATGAATCACTTGTAGTACCTCTTAGGGATATAGAGGTAAATGAACAACTCAAGTTTGTAGAAAGGCCTCTACAGATTGAAGACAGGAAAGTCAAGAACGTCAAGCACAAGAGGTTAGTTCTAGTCAAAGTGAAATGGGACTCTAAAAGAGGACCAGAATACACATGGGAGCTTGAATCAGAAATGCAAAGGAAATATCCACACTTGTTCTAGTAGATCTCGAGGACGAGCTCTAAAACAAGGTGGGGAGAATATAACAACCCTAAATTAAACCGACACCCTCGAAATATTTTTTCTGACACCCTAATATATTTTAAATACCCCTATATGTCTTAAATTACACCCCGTATGTGAAAACCGAGCCCAAAATACGTTATGCCATTAAAAATAATTAAAAAACAAAGAAATTGGGTTTCAAGCGAGCCGCGTAAGCCTTCGCCTAACCCTTACGCGGGCCGCGACAAGGTGAAAGCTGGCGAAACCCTGGGCCGCCACGTGGCCCAACACACGTCGAAGCTAGCTGATGACCCGGATCACCTAAACCCTACCCGGGCTACTAGGCGGGCCGCATAGGCCTTGGTCTTGTTTTACGCGGGCCGCGAGAAAAGCCAAACCAGGCCCTATAAATGGCAACGAAGGGCCTTCAGTCGAAACTCGTTCATTCACTCGATCTCTCTCTCAATTTCTTAATAGTAGAAGTTATATCCGGGTCTAATACCCCCTAAATAACGAAGTTCTGCTCTGTTGTAAGTATTATAACCCCTGGATACATATTAGATACTCTGCCCGATTGATCTAGGGTTCCGTAACGGTTGTCGTGGTTCTGCCCGACGTAGTCGTTGGAATGCCGTCTCGGGGAGGGTATTACTAATGTTAAAATGGCTTATTATACTAACACGTGTGCATTTGTGTAAATTATAGATTGTCACCAGGAAACCCTAAAGGATAATCTAAGACAGCAATGTGAGTAATCTCCATTTTGTTAACTGTTTTTACAAAACCTCACATAATGAATTATATACTAAACAGTTATTGAGTATTTGTAAGGATACAATTATCGTCGGTATGTTGGGGGTTTTGTATACAAAATTAGTTACTGCCTTGTGAGGAGTAACTTTCCACAAGTCGGGTTGACAGTACCGTGGGTGGTAATTAGTATGACTTGGGAACAAATGTAATTGCGAGACCGCCCTCAATACTGTACAATGGTTTTTATTTAAACTTGATTAAACTGGGATTCACTCACCAGTATTTCCCACTGACAAAATATTTTTAAACGCGTTTCAGGTAACAAAATGTGAAAGCCAAATAGAAGCCAGCTGGACAGCACTGAAGGCTTGGAAAAGTGGCAATAAAGTTACCTAAAATTAATAGATGTTTTTATTAAATAAAAATAGGATTCATTCCTATGAAAATGTGTGTACTGAAAACTTGGGCTTTACCCCATGTATTCAATATTATGAACGTGTGGTATTTTACTCTGATAAAATATTTCCTAACTACGGTCCTGATGTAAATTCCGCTGCCAAAATTGAATAAACACGCGATACCACCGAAACTGGCTCGCGGCCCCCCGTTCCCGGGAATTAGGGATCGGGGGTTGCGACAACCGGTTAACTAGACTCCCTCACAGGTTATCTAAGGGTTTACAAAAGTATCCTAATATGATTCACTCCCTCACAAGCTATAAACCTAGGATAGAGTTGGAATCTCAATTTGACTTGTTAGACAACTATCACTAAGGCAACTAGTTCAGACTCCTCATGAAGACCCTACCTAGCAATTTAATGACGAAGACCTAACATTAATTTCACACCTCACAGCTATTGAAATTAGTAGAAAACTTGAAATTATTAAATTACCAATTATTACTTCTAAGGTGTATTGGCCAATTAACCCTAAAGATTATAAATTAATTTATAACCTAGCATGAACTTATTCTGTGAAAGACATTCACCAAAATTCATACAAAGTAACAAAAGACAATTAAACAACTTAAAGCATGCAAACACATCAAACCAATAAACTAAATCGATTACTTTTGTAAAAATCCATAAATAATTAAATAAACATAATAAAACTCAAAACTTTACAATCCCATCATCATACTCTAGACAGAAAAATAACTTAGCTGATTTTTGTCATCGAAAACATCAACAAAAGAGTATTTTTAATAACTAGAAACATAATTGAAAGACTAGAAACAAAGATATGAAGGAACCTGGATGGCAAAGCACGACCCAGATGCTTGTCTTCGCTTTAAACCTTCAACCGGCTGCTTCAAGCTCACAAAAACGCTCCGAAAGTGCTAAACTCCAGCTGAGAATTCATTCAAGTTGAAGCTGATTCATAATTAGGGTTAAGCTTGAAGTTAATGTTATATTTGTATCATATTCTAACAAGAATCCAGCTGAAATAATGACTTCTGCCCAATTTCAACACTGTCGCGCCACGCCAAGGATATGTCATATGTGCTTATATGTTCCGCGACGTGGCGCTTCAAAACTCATATTTATTATATTTTATCTTCGAGTTTGTCCAAGCTCTCTCCTAGAATCTGTCGCGTGACGCCACGTGGCTTTTTCCACATTTTCTCATTTTCCGTTCCCGTTCAGTTACGCCACGACCCGGATCTCGTTACTAACTCTTTTTTCAGCAGAATTTAGACATTTTTTCCAACTTTCAGCAACCGAGACCTACAAACAAACTAACGAAAGTAACCAATTCTAACTAAAAACCGAAATAAACAAAACAAAAATTATACAAACTTTACACGATAAATGGATGTATTTTACAATACATCAATTTACCATTTAAGAAGCATGTTGTACAAGTAGCTTATCCATACATGTACCATGTGGTACAGTGCTTCTATTCTTGTCAACGTATTTTAACCTAATCATGCCATAACCTCCTAGGTATCACTTTTTTCTATTTCGGTTTTACATATGAAAGTACAACACAGAAGATTTAAACAAATAGAAAAAGTCTTTAAGTTGATAATTTAATAGTTGTATCTTAAACAAGCAACAAATTGACAAAAAAAAAAAAAAAACCAGCAACTTGTCACACCCCAACCGATGGCGGAAACATCGGAGTGAGACGAAGATAGATTGCTCATTACACATAACATTAGAATTTGCGATAAGTATTTAAATAATGAATTTCATTTTATTACTATAAGAATTCGATTACAACATGGAAAGGAAAATACAATTACAACAACTTGAAATGAAATAAGTATACGAAATTTAAAGTGTGTATGTAGGCATCCAACTATGTTCCATGCATCATCAACATCATCGTTAAACCTGTAACATGTTTAAAATAAAGTTTAATGCGAAAGCATTGGCGAGTACACTAGGTTTGTATAGATATAACATAAGTATAAAAGCATTTTCTCGAATCCACATGGCAATTTGTAAACAAGGTAACTAGCATGCATCGCAATATGTCAAACCCAAGTGTTTACTAGTATTTAGCATCACTTGCCACAAAAGTGGCGAGACCGTTTAAGAATGAATAAAGACTTAACAAGACCCCGACGGGCGGCGTGCTACTCCTATAACGCTATATATGTTAAGTTGGGGGCTTAGCAAAGTTAATGACATAAAGCATGTATAATCTAGCATGAACCTAAGTAAACAAGTCGCATGTATAAAGAATTGAGAGTATAAAGCATGGTTTAAGTGTGTGATTGTGAGTTTCGTATATTAACATGTTATAACCCAAAGTGTTTTAAAAGTAAAACGGGTCAAGTGTACTCACAAGTTTGCCAGGTCTTCCGATTATCCAAGTGTTGACGAGTTAATGAGATTAGGAGATTGAATGTGTTCGGATTGGAGTTCAAAGAATGTTTAGGGTCGGAATTTAGGTAAGTAAAATACACCAAAAGTATGTATATGAGAAAATAATCATCTAGCACTTAATACTCGTTTTTGACACTATGAAACCCATGGGGGTTAGAATGATTTCATGAGTTTAATACCCATTAGAATCGTAACGAGGAACTAAGCACTTAAGTGATGTAACTTAGTAACTTGACAAATAACCATTTGGTTATCATCAAGGATTCGGTTTCTTACATGTATTATATGTATTTTATATATTTCATATAGTATATTATAAGTTTAGTCCAACAATATTACAAGTATTATCATAGAAGTCATGCATAGAGGTAGGATGATAAATCTTCCATTTTAAAACCTCTTTTGTATATTCACCAATGCACAAGTTGTCATAAGACAACAAGGATAGTCATGAATGAACAATAAAGAAATGAAATATACATACTAACTAGGAGAAATCATCAAGTGAAGTGTGGATTGTAAGTATGATAGCCCAAGCTATCCAAATAATCACACACACACAAGTTAAAGACTTGTTCATCACTTGTGGGTTAAAAACCCCTTTTAAACTGAAAGTTTAGAGGATTAAAACATCTGAATTTATATGTTACAACCTTGTTTTTAAGCACACATAATCATAGTCTTGATTAGTGGCATAAGGACATATGAATGTATGTTTAAAACATGAGTTTAAGTATGTTTAACAAAGTTTTGTACAGAACAGAAAGTTTCTTGCACTTTTACCCTCATTATGGTGATGTTCCATCCTTGGATTTCCATGGAAAACCTGTGGAAACATACCTACGGGTGTTCCAAGTGCTAAGAAGCAAGAAGAAATGAAAAAGATGGAAGATAAGTGAGTTTATGCTCACTTTTGCAACTTGATATGATTTTGATTTGCTACTGTTTTCCCAGCTGATTTTAGAGTGTTTGAGAGTGAAAGTGAGGTGTTTACAAAGTGGAAAATGTGTGGGAATGGGTTGGGTTTTATAGGGAGTGATTAGGTTAAGTTAGGTGGCCATTTAATGGAAGAAACACACGTAAACACACCAAAAATCGCCCAATAAACGAGCTGTTAACAACAATCTGCACATCCATGTCTCTGGTGGGGCGCGAGAGTAAGGGTGGAGCCCACGAGCCACCTGAGCTGGCGAATTTGTTTGATATTTTGACAAGTTTAGTCCCCAAAGTTTCATATTTGAGTGTTTTAAGGTGTTTTATGTATAAAAGGTAAAGTGTGAGGGTATAATATGCAACTAAAACATAAAAAAATGAATATAAAACAAGTATGAATAAGTATGTTTGTCGAGATTTAGTATCGTATATGCGTGAATTGAGTATGTATGACACGTCTTTGTAAGTTTAACACACTTTGCAAGAATTACGAATAAGGTTTCATAACTATAATAAATTGAATCGTATAAGTGTGACGGATAACTAAGATCTAATTTGGAATAAGACGATGGATTTTGTTACGATAAAAGTTTTGGATTTTGCGATGTTACAATGAATGACGTTTATAAGCAATACAAGTTTCCAAATATCGAATTACAAGACAAGCTTTCTAATTAAGTAAAGTTATGAAAAAGCAGAGCGTTACACAACTCACTCCGCAAAACCCTATCTCACGCGTCGTATGATACTTGGTTTCCATTGTCTCATTTGGAGTATGATCGTTCCCCATTGTCTCATTTGGAGTATAATTGTGTTCGCATGAAAGAGAATTACGTGCTTTCGGTTCAGAATCAATTATAAAAGAAGGATTTTAAAGGGGTAGAACTTGAAAAGTTTTAAAGTAATTCTTTTGAAGGAGGGGGGGGGGGGGTATGAAAAAGTAAAAAAGAGAGGGTGGGTGCATTTAGCCCACCCTGTATAAACATTATAGATACACATGATTATTACTATCAATTAATCATACCCCTTAGACGACTTTACACATTAATTTGTTCACGACTTTACACATTAATTTGTTCACATGCACATAATGATGATGGGTTCAAATTTAGTTTTCCTATGTGTAACAACGGTTCTTTTGAATGAATGAATATTATTTAGTTTTATTATTGTTTGACTCGACCCGAATCGAATAGCCGACCCGAACATATAATCCGAAACATAGCGATATGAATTTTTTTGGGTCTCATAGCTGTCCGCTCTCACGGAACTTTTGGTCAAGCTCTGCCACTATACGTAACATCTCATGTAATGACATTAACTCAAACCCATGCACGTGACAATTAACATAACTTAAACATTGCATTCCTTTAAACATATTTACTTTGCATGTATTCCAACCCAAAATTTATTATAAAGGGCAAAAAATAGAACTAACATTTCAACAATTTTTAAGTCAGTCCACATGAAGTCCTAACTAGTTTATCACCAATATCTAATTTTGGGATTCCCTTTACCAACTTCATTCCACTACTCACAACTGCTGTGATCAAACACCTCTAACCACTGTTGCCCACTGTTTACACCACTTCTCGATTCTCACTCTCTCAGTCGCACACTCTCTATCTTTATGGTTCAAATTGTAGGAATCCGTTCGTGTAAATTAAATAAAAAGTTCTTTTATTAACTTGAATTACAAGAATTAATCAGAAACAAAGTAAATACAATACTAATACAACTAAAAAAGAAATACAAGAACAGAAAAACACGAACAGACAAAACTGTTCTTGGCTGAGGATCGTGTTAGACACGGGTCCCTTAAAACAAATTTCGTGTCTCCCAGGAGAACACGTTTGTTTCCAGGATACAACAGCCGCAAGCAGTTGCACTGCCGGTCTTGACTCTAACCCGAAGGTATACCTTGAAGCTTGAAAGAAAATGAAGAAATCTGCAGTGGAGAAAAGAGATAGCTGGTAATTTTCGGTGTGTCTCATCTGGTGAAAGGAGCCTCCTATTTATACACCAGGTTGAACTCGAAACTGAAAAATAAATTAAATGGGAGAATTAAACTGCATTAGACGTCTTTAATGCACTTTAATTCGTCACTTAATTCTCAGTCAAACGCATTAACTTTGTCAGTTTCGAATGCTGAAATGTAACTGCACAGCATTAACTGCTGCTGGAAGCTTCTGCGCGCGCGTGCGCGCAAGTCACACTGGTGCGCGCGCGCCCAGGTCTGCACGTTCCATGCGCGGTGCGTCCACTTCGCTCACTGCCATGCGCGCGTGCGCCATACTCACTCAGGTCCATGCGAGCCTGCGTTCGTGTGCCATGTCACCTGTGAGCCTCTACGAGCACGCCACACAGTCGCGCCGTTTTGGCTCACTTTGGTGCGCCGCGCACGTCACATCAGCCCCATGCACCATGCGCCTCCATGCCATGTGTACTCACACGCGGACTGCCATGTCACGCGCCTCGAACCTTCACACCACCTGGTCCTTGCAGCCTCTGTGATCCACCACGCGCATGTGGTCAAAAATACAAAGGCGGCTCGCGGCGATGCGAGTTTGCGAAGTGCAAAGTGCGCCATCAAAGCACCACATTGCGCCTCATCGCCCACGCCACTCGCGCGCGCGTGTGCGAGTGCGAGTGCGAGTTAGGGTGCTCCGCACCCTTCGCAAGTACACTAGTGAGTGCTTCCATGAAACAATAAGGATGGAGAGTTCCCACTTAAATACCCCTTTAAGTTCCATCTCTCATCCGATGTGGGACAAGGTGCCACTTTCCCACTTTTTCAGCATTCAAGTTTCAAACACCAAACTTTGAGCATCGATATCTCATTAATCTTAGCTCCGTTTTGGACGTGGTTTAGTTCGTTGCGAAGCCCTTCCGACATAGAACACAAACCCACAAATAAATATATAAAACCCGCTCATTTTATTATATTTATTTCTAGTCCAAAATAGGAAAAAATCATTTTCCTATATTTGTGAAAAATGCTATTTTCACAAAATTTCCAACAATCCCCCACATGAATAGAAATCGATCTATCAAGTTTCAACGATACACGTTCAACAGTTGAGTATTGCAAGATAGGTAGGTGTAACCTTTGAACCTTCTTTTGTGAAGCATACTTAGCCTCCTAGGGTCTTGTAGACGCGGTGTCCTTGAACAATCCCCCATTTATGTAGGCGACAATATACATTCACACAATACTCTCCCTAGTCGAGTTAAGACCTCATCATGGTTGTGTCCGTTCATGGTCATGGAACACATTCCTGGTTCTGCGAGAGCTCTTGGATTTGCGCCTCCCCACAAATCCATTCGAAGCGACCCCACTTCTCTCTAACATAGGTGATTCCTCTGAATCATTAAAAGCATCATGGTTAATTTGGATTTCCTCAAAATCCTTAACCTCAACATGCTTAACCTTTCCTTCATGTCACTGATTGGAATGGACTAGGAAGTATACAACTCCCTTTATTGATTTTTGGGGCACCCCCCACAGTGACTCCCTTTGGGTTTATGATTAAGTTTGCCTATTGAACCTAGATCTTGGGCTCTCCAGTCAACTAGGTTAGGTTTCCCTCATATTCCCTTCATCTATGGGCTTTAGTCCCATTCCTCTTGAAAACCTATACACCTTATCTGTGCTTAAGCCTTTCGTTAACGGGTCCGCAGTGTTCACCTCTGACCTCACATAGTCAACTGAGATAACACCCGTTGAGATAAGTTGTCGTACCGTGTTGTGCCTACGTCGAATGTGCCTTGATCTGCCATTGTACATCATGCTTTGTGCTCTAGCAAGAGCAGACTGATTGTCACAATGTATGCAGATTGCCGTCAACGGCTTTGGCCATCTTGGAATATCTTCCACAAATTGACGTAGCCACTCCGCCTCTTCCCCGCTTTTATCTAAAGCGAAGAATTCGGATTCCATCGTGGATCTAGCTATAACCGTTTGCTTGGAAGACTTCCAAGCTATAGCTGCGCCAGCAAGTGTAAACACATATCCACTTGTCGATCTATGATCTTTTATATCCGATATCCAGTTCGCATCAGTGAATCCTTTGATCACTGCTGGATCACGGGTATAATGCAATCCATAGTCTCTCGTATATCTTATGTATCTAAGAACCCTCGTGATAGCTTTCCAATGATCCTCGCTCGGATTACTGGTGTATCTACTTAGCCTGCTCACAGCGTACGCTAAGTCGGGTCTAGTACATGTCATTAGATACATGAGACTACCAATGATCCTTGAGTATTCTAACTGAGAAACACTCTCGCCTCTATTCTTCCTTAGGCGTTGGGTATTATCAATTGGAGATTGAGCTATACTCGTATCGTCCGAATTGAATTTCTCAAGGATCTTGTCCACGTAGTGAGATTGACTCAACACAAGACCATTTTGGGTTCTAGTGATTTTTACTCCAAGAATCACATCCGCGAGACCCATGTCTTTCATGTCAAACCTCGCTTTCAACATGTCTTTCGTTGACTTGATCATGTTATCATCACTCCCGATGATAAGCATATCATCTACACAAAGACATAAAATCACATAACCTCTTGGTGTGTAATTAAAATAAACACACTTGTCGCACTCATTTATTTTGAAACCATTGTCAATCATGACATGATCAAACTTTTGATGCCATTGTTTTGGAGCTTGCTTCAAGCCATACAAAGACTTGACCAATTTACATACTTTACCCTTGTTTCCAGGGGCGGAAAAACCTTCAGGTTGTTCCATGTAAATTTATTCTTCTAAATCGCCATTTAGAAATGCGGTCTTTACATCCATTTGGTGAACTTCCAAATTTCTTAGAGCCGCAATTGCAAGAACCAATCGTATAAAGGTTATTCGCGTTACAGGCGAGTAAGTATCAAAGTAGTCTAGACCCTCCTTTTGTCTAAATCCTTTGATCACTAACCTTGCCTTGTATTTATCAATACTTCCGTCGGCTTTCATCTTCCTTTTGAATATCCAACGATATCCAAGTGGTTTACAACCAGGTGGAAGATCTACTAACTCCCAAGTATGATTTTGCAATATAGAATCAATTTCATTCTTAATTGCTTCTTGCCATTGAGGTCCTTCCGCGGAGGTAACCGCTTCGCGGTAGGTATTGGGCTCACCCTCAACCATATAGCTCATGAAGTCTGGACCAAAAGATTTTTCAACCCTTTGTCGTTTACTTCGTCTAAGCTCACCCTCCTCGACCTCGGGGCGTTCATGTCTTTCATCTATCCTCGTAGATGAACTTGGTCCTGGTTCATCTAACCATGTAGACGAACTTGGACCTGCTTCATCAACCGCTCTTGATGAAGGCGCATGTGTTTGTCCTAACATAGGAAACACATTCTCAAAATATGAGACGACATTAGGATTTGCCTCTATGATAGTTTGTTTGTGTACATCGGGATTCTTGGACTCATGTACAAGAAAACGATGCGCACTACTTTGATGTGCATATCCAATGAAAATGCAATCAACAGTTTTGGGTCCTATCCTAAGAGCCTTAGGAGGTGGTACAATCACCTTAGCTAGGCACCCCCACACTTTCAAGTATTTGTACGAAGGCTTCCTTTTTCTCCATAACTCATATGGAGTTTCGTCCCTATTTTTCAAAGGTATCTTGTTCAAAAGATAGTTTGCTGAGAGAATGGCGTCCCCCCACATTTCTCGGTTCACTCCCGAGCATATCAACATGGCGTTCATCATTTCTTTCAATGTGCGGTTCTTACGTTCCGCAACGCCATTTGATTGTGGAGAATAAGGTGGTGTACACTCATGTACAATGCCACTTTTTGCGCATAAATCCACAAAAGGTGCAACATATTCACCTCCTCGATCGCTTCTCAAAGCTTTTATCTTCTTTTTAAGTTGATTCTCAACTTCATTTTTGTACAAGATAAACTTGTCTATTGCTTCGTCTTTACTCTTAAGTAAATACACGTAGCAATATTTCGTACAATCATCAATAAACGTGATGAAGTACTTATTCCCTCCACGCGTGGGAACCGCTTTTAAATCACACACATCAGTATGAATTAAATCAAGGGGTTCGGTTATTCGTTCAACTGATTTAAACGATGATCTCGTAAGTTTGGATTCAACACAAGTCTCGCATTTGTGATTGGACTCGATATGGAATCTTGGTATCAAGTTTAATTTAATTAAACGTCGTAATGAATTAAAATTTACATGTCCTAGTCTACCATGCCAAACATTAGAAGACTCAACCATGTAAGTAGAAGTAGAATTTTCATTCATTTTCTTGTTTTGGTTAACAACCATTACATTCATTTTGAACATTCCATTTAGGGCATAGCCCTTTCCGATAAACATTCCACGTCTAGACAAGACAAAATTGTCCGATTCAAACACTAGACGAAATCCAAACTTGTTGAGCATCCATCCCGACACGAGATTCTTTCGTATCTCTGGGACATAAAGCACATTGGTCAAGGTAAGCTCCTTGCCCGAAGTCATCTTCAAAACGACCGTGCCTTCCCCCTTGATGCTTGCGGTAGCTTTATTCCCCATATAAAGCTTTTCTTCACCCGAAGCTTCCTTGAATGTAGAGAAAAGAGCCTTGTCTCCACAAACATGGCGGGTTGCACCCGTGTCAACGAACCATCCTTTTGGGTTTTCACCCATTGCGTTGACTTCTTCAATCATAGCCGCTTCCTCGGTTATCATTGCAATCAGAGGCATACCATCCTCATTAACCATATGCGCACGCTCACGCTTAGGTTTATTGCATTGGTTAGCACGGTGCCCCGTCTCGTTACAATTGTAACAAGTACGTTGGAAAGACGCAGGCTTCTTTTTCACAGCCCCCTTTTTCGGTCCAAGGTTGTTAACCTTTGCTTTCCCTTTGTTGTCCTTTTTACCCTTGCCTTTCTTGCCCTTTGATGACTCCCCAACTTCCACCATGTTTGCTTTAGCCGAGGCTTGCAAAATGGTGCCTTTTTGGGCCACCCTGTTTTCTTCTTCTATACGAAGACGAAGAACAAGGTCCTCGACCGACATTTCCTTTCGCTTTTGTTTAAGATAATTCTTAAAATCCAACCAAGCATGAGGTAATTTTTCGATCATGGCTGCCACTTGAAATGTTTCGCTAAGTACCATTCCCTCAGCATGGATTTCATTTAGTATAATTTGCAACTCTTGGACTTGGTTCATAACAGACTTGTTATCAACCATTTTAAAGTCCAAGAAACGGGCGACAACAAATTTCTTTGTTCCCGCATCCTCCGTTTTGTACTTTTTTCTCTAAAGACTCCCATAATTCTTTGGAAGTCTTGATATTATAGTACACATTATACAATGCATCCGAGAGACCGTTGAGAACATAGCCTCGATATATAAAGTCCGAGTGCTTCCACGCCTCTACCGCTCAGAGCCTGAGCATCGGTCTCCCCTTCCGCCGGTTAGGGAGCGGTCTCCATTAAGAACCTCGCAAGGTTCATGGTGGTCAAGTAGAAGAACATCTTCTGTTGCCACCGCTTGAAGTGGAGACCCGAGAACTTCTCGGGTCGTTCAGCATGATTCGCCACTGTGGACGCTCCCACAGTGTTGGCAGGGGTACCGACAACAACGCTGACGTTGGTATTTTCAGTCGACATTCTGAAAAATTCCACAAAACCAAGTTAATAAGACTGTTAGAATAATAAATGTGCTGATTTATTATTTTACTAACAGAATCGATGAGTAACAAAATCAGCCTCGTAGCTTCTAAGTCCAACTTTGAAGACTACAAGAGAAGATCTTAGAACACAAAGACAAAGAAGGAGTAGAAGAACAGAGTTCTGTTTTGACAAAGTCGCTACTTTGAATCAAAACAGAGAAAAAAAATCAGTTTTTAAAACACAACTGTATGAATTCAAAACTGGTTCGAATTCACAGCAGAATACGTTTGTGTTTCTACACGAACGGTGTTTTAAAAATTTGTTTTAAGATTGTAGGAGTCCGTTCGTGTAAATTAAATAAAAAGTTCTTTTATTAACTTGAATTACAAGAATTAATCAGAAACAAAGTAAATACAATACTAATACAACTGAAAAAGAAATACAAGAACAGAAAAACACGAACAGACGAAACTGTTCTTGGCTGAGGATCGTGTTAGACACGGGTCCCTTAAAACAAATTTCGTGTCTCCCAGGAGAACACGTTTGTTTCCAGGATACAACAGCCGCAAGCAGTTGCACTGCCGGTCTTGACTCTAACCCGAAGGTATACTTTGAAGCTTGAAAGAAAATGAAGAAATCTGCAGTGGAGAAAAGAGATAGCTGGTAATTTTCGGTGTGTCTCATCTGGTGAAAGGAGCCTCCTATTTATACACCAGGTTGAACTCGAAACTGAAAAATAAATTAAATGGGAGAATTAAACTGCATTAGACGTCTTTAATGCACTTTAATTCGTCACTTAATTCTCAGTCAAACGCATTAACTTTGTCAGTTTCGAATGCTGAAATATAACTGCACAGCATTAACTGCTGCTGGAAGCTTCTGCGCGCGCGTGCGCGCAGGTCACACTGGTGCGCGCGCGCCCAGGTCTGCACGTTCCATGCGCGGTGCGTCCACTTCGCTCACTGCCATGCGCGCGTGCGCCATACTCACTCAGGTCCATGCGCGCCTGCGCGCGTGTGCCACGTCACCTGTGAGCCTCTACGAGCACGCCACACAGTCGCGCCGTTTTGGCTCACTTTGGTGTGCCGCGCACGTCACATCAGGCCCATGCACCATGCGCCTCCATGCCATGTGTACTCGCGCGCGGACTGCCACGTCACGCGCCTCGAACCTTCACACCACCTGGTCCTTGCAGCCTCTGTGATCCACCACGCGCACGTGGTCAAAAATACAAAGGCGGCTCTCAAGCGGCTCGTGGCGATGCGAGTGTGCGAAGTGCAAAGTGCGCCATCAAAGCGCCACATTGCGCCTCATCGCCCATGCCACGCGCGCGCGCGTGTGCGAGTTCGAGTGCGAGTTAGGGTGCTCCGCACACTTCGCGAGTACACTAGTGAGTGCTTCCATGAAACAATAAGGATGGAGAGTTCCCACTTAAATACCCCTTTAAGTTCCATCTCTCATGCGATGTGGGACAAGGTGCCACTTTCCCACTTTTTCAACATTCAAGTTTCAAACACCAAACTTTGAGCATCGATATCTCATTCATCTTAGCTCCGTTTTAGACGTGGTTTAGTTCGTTGCGAAGCCCTTCTGACATAGAACACAAACCCACAAATAAATATATAAAACCCGCTCATTTTATTATATTTATTTCTAGTCCAAAATTGGAAAAAATCATTTTCCTATATTTGTGAAAAATGCTATTTTCACAAAATTTCCAACAATCCCCCACATGAATAGAAATCGATCTATCAAGTTTCAACGATACACGTTCAACAGTTGAGTATTGCAAGATAGGTAGGTGTAACCTTTGAACCTTCTTTTGTGAAGCATACTTAGCCTCCTAGGGTCTTGTAGACGCGGTGTCCTTGAACAATCCCCCATTTATGTAGGCGACAATATACATTCACACAATACTCTCCCTAGTCGAGTTAAGACCTCATGGTTGTGTCCGTTCATGGTCATGGAACACATTCCTGGTTCTGCGAGAGCTCTTGGATTTGCGCCTCCCCACAAATCCATTCGAAGCGACCCCACTTCTCTCTAACATAGGTGATTCCTCTGAATCATTAAAAGCATCATGGTTAATTTGGATTTCCTCAAAATCCTTAACCTCAACATGCTTAACCTTTCCTTCATGTCACTGATTGGAATGGACTAGGAAGTATACAACTCCCTTTATTGATTTTTGGGGCACCCCCCACAGTGACTCCCTTTGGGTTTATGATTAAGTTTGCCTATTGAACCTAGATCTTGGGATCTCCAGTCAACTAGGTTAGGTTTCCCTCATATTCCCTTCATCTATGGGCTTTAGTCCCATTCCTCTTGACAACCTATACACCTTATCTGTGCTTAAGCCTTTCGTTAACGGGTCCGCAATGTTCACCTCTGACCTCACATAGTCAACTGAGATAACACCCATTGAGATAAGTTGTCGTACCGTGTTGTGCCTACGTCGAATGTGCCTTGATCTGCCATTGTACATCATGCTTTGTGCTCTAGCAAGAGCAGACTGATTGTCACAATGTATGCAGATTGCCGTCAACGGCTTTGGCCAACTTGGAATATCTTCCACAAATTGACGTAGCCACTCCGCCTCTTCCCCGCTTTTATCTAAAGCGACGAATTCGGATTCCATCGTGGATCTAGCTATAATCGTTTGCTTGGAAGACATCCAAGCTATAGCTGCGCCAGCAAGTGTAAACACATATCCACTTGTTGATCTATGATCTTTTATATCCGATATCCAGTTCGCATCAGTGAATCCTTCGATCACTGCTGGATCACGGGTATAATGCAATCCATAGTCTCTCGTGAATCTTATGTATCTAAGCACCCTCGTGATAGCTTTCAAATGATCCTCGCTCGGATTACTGGTGTATCTACTTAGCCTGCTCACAGCGTACGCTAAGTCGGGTCTAGTACATGTCATTAGATACATGAGACTACCAATGATCCTTGAGTATTCTAACTGAGAAACACTCTCGCCTCTATTCTTCCTTAGGCGTTGGGTATTATCAATTGGAGATCGAGCTATACTCGTATCGTCCGAATTGAATTTCCCAAGGATCTTGTCCACGTAGTGAGATTGACTCAACACAAGACCATTTTGGGTTCTAGTGATTTTTACTCCAAGAATCACATCTGCGAGACCCATGTCTTTCATGTCAAACCTCGCTTTCAACATGTCTTTCGTTGACTTGATCATGTTATCATCACTCCCGATGATAAGCATATCATCTACATAAAGACATAAAATCACATAACCGCTTGGTGTGTCTTTAAAATAAACACACTTGTCGCACTCTTTTATTTTGAAACCATTATCAATCATGACATGATCAAACTTTTGATTCCATTGTTTTGGAGCTTGCTTCAAGCCATACAAAGACTTGACCAATTTACATACTTTACCCTTGTTTCCAGGGGCGGAAAAACCCTCAGGTTGTTCCATGTAAATTTCTTCTTCTAAATCGCCATTTAGAAATGCAGTCTTTACATCCATTTGGTGAACTTCCAAATTTCTTAGAGCCGTAATTGCAAGAACCAATCGTATAGAGGTTATTCGCGTTATAGGCGAGTAAGTATCAAAGTAGTCTAGACCCTCCTTTTGTCTAAATCCTTTGATCACTAACCTTGCCTTGTATTTATCAATACTTTCGTCGTCTTTCATCTTCCTTTTGAATATCCAACGATATCCAAGTGGTTTACAACCAGGTGGAAGATCTACTAACTCCCAAGTATGATTTTGCAATATAGAATCAATTTCATTCTTAATTGCTTCTTGCCATTGAGGTCCTTCCGCGGAGGTAACCGCTTCGCGGTAGGTATTGGGCTCACCCTCAACCATATAGCTCATGAAGTCTGGACCAAAAGATTTTTCAACCCTTTGTCGTTTACTTCGTCTAAGCTCACCCTCCTCGACCTCGGGGCGTTCATGTCTTTCATCTATCCTAGTAGATGAACTTGGTCCTGGTTCATCTAACCATGTAGACGAACTTGGACCTGCTTCATCAACCGCTCTTGATGAAGGCGCATGTGTTTGTCCTAACATAGGAAACACATTCTCAAAATATGAGACGACATTAGGATTTGCCTCTATGATAGTGTGTTTGTGTACATCGGGATTCTTGGACTCATGTACAAGAAAACGATGCGCACTACTTTGATGTGCATATCCAATGAAAATGCAATCAACAGTTTTGGGTCCTATCCTAAGAGCCTTAGGAGGTGGTACAATCACCTTAGCTAGGCACCCCCACACTTTCAAGTATTTGTACGAAGGCTTCCTTTTTCTCCATAACTCATATGGAGTTTCGTCCCTATTTTTCAAAGGTATCTTGTTCAAAAGATAGTTTGCTGAGAGAATGGCGTCCCCCCACATTTCTCGGTTCACTCCCGAGCTTATCAACATGGCGTTCATCATTTCTTTCAATGTGCGGTTCTTACGTTCCGCAACGCCATTTGATTGTGGAGAATAAGGTGGTGTACACTCATGTACAATGCCACTTTTTGCGCATAAATCCGCAAAAGGTGCAACATATTCACCTCCTCGATCGCTTCTCAAAGCTTTTATCTTCTTTTTAAGTTGATTCTCAACTTCATTTTTGTACAAGATAAACTTGTCTATTGCTTCGTCTTTACTCTTAAGTAAATACACGTAGCAATATTTCGTACAATCATCAATAAACGTGATGAAGTACTTATTCCCTCCACGCGTGGGAACCGCTTTTAAATCACACACATCAGTATGAATTAAATCAAGGGGTTCGGTTATTCGTTCAACTGATTTAAACGATGATCTCGTAAGTTTGGATTCAACACAAGTCTCGCATTTGTGATTGGACTCGATATGGAATGTTGGTATCAAGTTTAATTTAATTAAACGTCGTAATGAATTAAAATTTACATGTCCTAGTCTACCATGCCAAACATTAGAAGACTCAACCATGTAAGTAGAAGTAGAATTTTCATTCATTTTCTTGTTTTGGTTAACAACCATTACATTCATTTTGAACATTCCATTTAGGGCATAGCCCTTTCCGATAAACATTCCACGTCTAGACAAGACAAAATTGTCCGATTCAAACACTAGACGAAATCCAAACTTGTTGAGCATCCATCCCGACACGAGATTCTTTCGTATCTCTGGGACATAAAGCACATTGGTCAAGGTAAGCTCCTTGCCCGAAGTCATCTTCAAAACGACCGTGCCTTCCCCCTTGATGCTTGCGGTAGCTTTATTCCCCATATAAAGCTTTTCTTCACCCGAAGCTTCCTTGAATGTAGAGAAAAGAGCCTTGTCTCCACAAACATGGCGGGTTGCACCCGTGTCAACGAACCATCCTCATCAACCATATGCGCACGCTCACGCTTAGGTTTATTGCATTGGTTAGCACGGTGCCCCGTCTCGTTACAATTGTAACAAGTACGTTGGAAAGACGCAGGCTTCTTTTTCACAGCCCCCTTTTTCGGTCCAAGGTTGTTAACCTTTGCTTTCCCTTTGTTGTCCTTTTTACCCTTGCCTTTCTTTCCCTTTGATGACTCCCCAACTTCCACCATGTTTGCTTTAGCCGAGGCTTGCAAAATGGTGCCTTTTTGGGCCACCCTGTTTTCTTCTTCTATACGAAGACGAAGAACAAGGTCCTCGACCGACATTTCCTTTCGCTTGTGTTTAAGATAATTCTTAAAATCCAACCAAGCAGGAGGTAATTTTTCGATCATGGCTGCCACTTGAAATATTTCGCTAAGTACCATTCCCTCAGCATGGATGTCATTTAGTATAATTTGCAACTCTTGGACTTGGTTCATAACAGACTTGTTATCAACCATTTTAAAGTCCAAGAAACGGGCGACAACAAATTTATTTGTTCCCGCATCCTCCGTTTTGTACTTTTTTCTCTAAAGACTCCCATAATTCTTTGGAAGTCTTGATATTATAGTACACATTATACAATGCATCCGAGAGACCGTTGAGAACATAGCCTCGATATATAAAGTCCGAGTGCTTCCACGCCTCTACCGCGCTCAGAGCCTGAGCATCGGTCTCCCCTTCCGCCGGTTGGGGAGCGGTCTCCGTTAAGAACCTCGCAAGGTTCATGGTGGTCAAGTAGAATAGCATCTTCTGTTGCCACCGCTTGAAGTGGAGACCCGAGAACTTCTCGGGTCGTTCAGCATGATTCGCCACTGTGGACGCTCCCACAGTGTTGGCAGGGGTACCGACAACAACGTTGACGTTGGTATTTTCAGTCGACATTCTGAAAAATTCCACAAAACCAAGTTAATAAAACTGTTAGAATAATAAATGTGCTGATTTATTATTTTACTAACAGAATCGATGAGTAACAAAATCAGCCTCGTAGCTTCTAAGTCCAACTTTGAAGACTACAAGAGAAGATCTTAGAACACAAAGACAAAGAAGGAGTAGAAGAACAGAGTTCTGTTTTGACAAAGTCGCTACTTTGAATCAAAACAGAGAAAAAAAAAATCTGTTTTTAAAACACAACTGTATGAATTCAAAACTGGTTCGAATTCACAGCAGAATATGTTTGTGTTTCTACACGAACGGTGTTTTAAAAATTTGTTTTAAGATTGTAGGAATCCGTTCGTGTAAATTAAATAAAAAGTTCTTTTATTAACTTGAATTACAAGAATTAATCAGAAACAAAGTAAATACAATACTAATACAACTGAAAAAGAAATACAAGAACAGAAAAACACGAACAGACGAAACTGTTCTTGGCTGAGGATCGTGTTAGACACGGGTCCCTTAAAACAAATTTCGTGTCTCCCAGGAGAACACGTTTGTTTCCAGGATACAACAGCCGCAAGCAGTTGCACTGCCGGTCTTGACTCTAACCCGAAGGTATACCTTGAAGCTTGAAAGAAAATGAAGAAATCTGCAGTGGAGAAAAGAGATAGCTGGTAATTTTCGGTGTGTCTCATCTGGTGAAAGGAGCCTCCTATTTATACACCAGGTTGAACTCGAAACTGAAAAATAAATTAAATGGGAGAATTAAACTGCATTAGACGTCTTTAATGCACTTTAATTCGTCACTTAATTCTCAGTCAAACGCATTAACTTTGTCAGTTTCGAATGCTGAAATGTAACTGCACAGCATTAACTGCTGCTGGAAGCTTCTGCGCGCGCGTGCGCGCAAGTCACACTGGTGCGCGCGCGCCCAGGTCTGCACGTTCCATGCGCGGTGCGTCCACTTCGCTCACTGCCATGCGCGCGTGCGCCATACTCACTCAGGTCCATGCGCGCCTGCGCGCGTGTGCCACGTCACCTGTGAGCCTCTACGAGCACGCCACACAGTCGCGCCGTTTTGGCTCACTTTGGTGCGCCGTGCACGTCACATCAGGCCCATGCACCATGCGCCTCCATGCCATGTGTACTCGCGCGCGGACTGCCACTTCACGCGCCTCGAACCTTCACACCACCTGGTCCTTGCAGCCTCTGTGATCCACCACGCGCACGTGGTCAAACATACAAAGGCGGCTCTCAAGCAGCTCGCGTCGATGCGAAGTGCAAAGTGCAAAGTGCGCCACATTGCGCCTCATCGCCCACGCCACGCGCGCGTGTGCGAGTGCGAGTTAGGGTGCTCCGCACCCTTCGCGAGTACACTAGTGAGTGCTTCCATGAAACAATAAGGATGGAGAGTTCCCACTTAAATACCCCTTTAAGTTCCATCTCTCATCCGATGTGGGACAAGGTGCCACTTTCCCACTTTTTCAGCATTCAAGTTTCAAACACCAAACTTTGAGCATCGATATCTCATTCATCTTAGCTCCGTTTTGGACGTGGTTTAGTTCGTTGCGAAGCTCTTCCGACATAGAACACAAACCGACAAATAAATATATAAAACCCGCTCATTTTATTATATTTATTTCTAGTCCAAATAGGAAAAAATCATTTTCCTATATTTGTGAAAAATGCTATTTTCACAAAATTTCCAACACAAATTATAGGGGATGGTGTAATGCTAAGGACAGTGTTGCAAAAATCGCGATTACTCGGTGATTAATCGCCGACTAGTCGCTAGTCGGCCTCCTACTGAGTAATTTTTCACTAATCAGTCAAAAAATCGCTAGTCGGTCAAAGCCGCCCTAGTCGGCCCAAGTCGTCCTAGTCGGCCCATTTAAAATCCTTACAAAACAGGCCCAAGATTACAACATTAGCCCATTTTCCTTATCACTTACCCTAATATGACGAAGAATTTGGGTCGGAGAAAGAGGATGAAGTAGACGAGGAGATTGAATACGAGTCGGATGGTGTCGAAATCATTGAACACTACGGGAATGACGATTACATTTGAGCTATTTGTTAATGTTTGAATTTTAAGTACTGAAACTTATTATGTTATGACTTATATGTAAGTTTAGTTTGTATTTTGAACTACTTTTACCTTTATATGTATTATATTGATATGGATGTGTGAGTATATATATACATATTTATAAAAATAATAAAATTTACATATAAAATTTCCGATCCGATTAATCCCGAGTAGTCGTTAGTCCCCACCTCACCGGCCGACTAGCGAGTTCTCCAACCTTGGCTAAGGGTTAATGAATTGAGTTGAGTCCAATCCCTTCCAAGCTTTAGTTTGTTTCAATTTGAATGGTATGTCTAAACTTGAGTTTGACTCGTGAGTGATCTCGATCATAAACTAAAGCTTGACTGATTTAGCATTTGTTTTTTTTTTTTTTTTTTTTTTTTTTTTTTTTTTTTTGTGGTATGCATTATTATTTGTTTAATGCCTATACAACTATTATTATATGCATATAACATATCACTACTAGAAAACTGCATCTATTTCCACATCAATTAATGTTTTTTCTGACGCTTTTTCTAAAAATTCTCCTACTCATTCCCCACACAAATGTTTCGTTAGAATTCTCCTACACATTTCTCACGGAATTAATTTTCTAACGCATTTCCCACGAAACATTACTTTTTTAAAATTTTGTGTTTAAATCAATTATATTTATTTTTATTATATATATTATTTAGGTGAAAGTGTAAAATACAATATCTCTTAACGTACAATGTGTATGAGATGAAATTACGCATGTTGAAAACATAATTACGCATGTTGAACAGCCATCATCGCTGAAAAACAAAATCTCGAATTTTGAAAAATCATAATTACGCATGTTGAAAAACCATAACTACACATGTCGAAAATTATAACCATGCGTGATTATGTTTTTTCAAACATGCATGATTTCATCTCGTACCCAAATGTACGTTAAGGACTATTGTACGTTAACTGTCCCCTACTATTTAGTATATATGTTATCATAACTATATACACAATACTAACTAATACATAGTTATATGTCGTATAAATACAATTATATTTATATTTATGTAAGTTGTAGCTTTATCTAGACTTTGTGAACCTGATATAACAAAATTCCTAGCAAGGTTCCGTAGTAGAGCCTGGAGCAACATCAGTACAGTATATGAATTCCTAGCCAAAACAATCCGTAATAATTTTTGTAGCAACATCATGTAGTCGAAGGCGGACCCACCTTATGTGGGTCGGGGTTCTGGGACCCCAATTTTATTTTTGAATTTTTTTGCGTGTTGTGTTTTTTTTTTTTTTTTTAATTTATAATAAACCATCGAATTTTGCATGGTGTTTAAACAAACAACCTAACACAGGTTAGATAGCAACAGAAAACAAACACAACAAATACAAATTTTGTCAGCCCTCATGGTTACCTTTGAGCATGATACCACAAGGATTGATGGCGACTGTCGCACACATGGATGTTGTCTTTTTGTAGGTCAGCCCTCATCAAATTTTATAACCTAACTAGTGTTTAACCCCTGCGTTGCGGGGCAGAGGTCCTAAAACCGTACTAAGTAAGAAAACGACGACCAAAACCAGGAACATCATAAAATATATGCATGATTTTACCGCCACGTGATGTAAAAAGTAGACAAATACAAACGCAAACTTATACTTCGAGATAGCATAAAAATAGACAAACTCGAATTTTTACTGACAAAACTTTTAACCTAAAAATAAGAGTTAAATGCCCGGATAGTCCCTGTGGTTTGGCCTTTTTTCACCTTTAGTCCCTAACTTTCTAAAATTACCTCTATAGTCCCCAACTTTTCAACTTTCGTTCCCGGATAGTCTCTGGCGCGGATGGGGGTTAGTTTTTGGTGTTAAGTGGATGTGAAATTACTAAAATGCCCTTATAATTAAAAAAACTAATAAATTAAACATGCCCTTATATTAACCTACTTTCTCTCTCTACTGCATTTCTCTTTCTCTATAGAGCATCCACCACCACAACAACTTCCTTCCACCACCACCACCACCACCACCACTCTTCCTCTCTCTACATTAAACCGCCCTCACAACCACACCCTTACAAGCTGAATCAAACACCCCCTGTCTCAAAGGCCTAACAATAGCAATATCATAACTTTTAATCACCGGATTACCGGAATTTAACGACGAACCTTTCGCCTCTGAATCAACGACAACCGTGAGGCGAGTGTACTGACGGAACGGAATGAGGTTCGGTGTTCTAATTTCCTTGCAGACGCGACTTTCTGAAGCCGAATTTGCTCTTTGAACTTGGCTATAAACTCCTCTGTTTTCCTATCAACCTCACCAGAATGAGGTTCGTTGTCACTTAATTCATCAGCAGCATTCACATTCATTTCATTTGTTCCTAGTTTTGATCTAGTTTCCACTATATCATCATCAGTATGAATTTGAAACATGTTGCCTTTTGATTCAATAACTTGTTCTTTTGATTTGTTTGTTCTGACCGATTTACCCCTTTTGACATTCGTGGCAGGTTTAGGAATCGAACTCGACATGTCTGCTTTCTCTTCTTTGCTTAACATGTTCCTTAAGGTCTCAGAAGATGCACCGGTGCTAGATGATTGACTCTTTGGCCTAACAAACTGTTTGTTATTTTTTGAATCGAATGCGCCATCATCAGCCTTAATCTTACCAAAATCTTTCATAATTTCTTCATCCGATGTTCTGACATTACTCCAGTGATGGTGCGGTTTGAAGGTGGAGTGAAGAAGATGAAGTGGGTGGGTCCCACATAAATCTCTAGTATTAAGCATATCTCTTTTAACTTTTTAGTATTAATTTAACACTAAGGGTATTTTTGTAATTTCACATCCACTTAACACCAAAACCTAACACCCATCCGTGCCAGGGACTATCCGGGAACGAAAGTTGAAAAGTTGGGGACTATAGAGGTAATTTTAGAAAGTTAGGGACTAAAGGTGAAAAAGTGCCAAACCACAGGGACTATCCGGGCATTTAACTCTAAAAATAATAAATAAGGCAAACTTGAAGGACAAAAAGTGAAACATACAAACTTAAAAAACTTAAACTGTAAACCGCCTTCGCTACTAAAAAAACTCTTTTCTATTAAAAAAGGGGTAGCTTGTTGCCCGTTTACCATCCATCTCGATGTAAATTCATAACACATTTCAAATGCAAACAAATACCCGCTCAATCACTACAAACAAAAGACAATAGAAAAAAAAGAAAAAAAAACTTTAGTGACAAAAAACTGACCACCAAAGTTTGGTGGTCAAACTCAAAATTTAGCTTTGGCGGTGAAACTCAAAATTCAGCAAAGGTGACTGTTTGCAAGGCATACGCAAATTGTTATATTAGATAATTACTTTTTAAGAGCAAAAATTTTAGCCACTATAAGGCCGGAGGGTGTGGAGGCGCCACTCCTTGCCAGCTCACCTTTGATGGCGCCGGTGGGGCGCCACCGCCCATACCGTCATCTTTAAGGGGGGGTGGGGGCGCCATGGTGGTTTCGCTAAGATGTTAACGGAATAATGAGGGCTGTATAAGGGGAAGAAAAGGCAACTGAGATAGGTTAAAGGGGGCGCTATAGTGTAAAGGAGGTTTTATCCGATACCTTGCAAGTTAAGGGGAGGGGCCTTAAAGCCCCTGTGTGACGTGGTGTCGATGTGGCGCTGAGGTGGCGTGATAAAGCCACCACCCACACCCTCCAGCCTAAGTCTGTGTGTAGTGGGGCGCTATGTGCCCCTATAAAGCCCCAATGGCACCCACAACACCACGACGAAGGGCGTTATGAGGCCAAAAAAGGGGGGGGGGCGCCATCTCCTTCGAGGCGTGATGGAGGGGTTTTCAAAAAAGCTTGACCAATCACAAAATAGTTAAGGGTTTTATAATTAATTAATAAAATTGAAAATTAATAATTAGGTAATGATGGGTAGAAGCTTTATGACTACGAGGCTCTAGTGATATAACGCCCATAAAGCCTCTGTATGACGTGGCACGACACGTGTTGCATAACGCCCTACAAGAGCCTTTATGACTATGGATAGCCTAACTGAAGGTAGGATTTAGTGGTCCCTCGTAAGAATAAATACATATATATGTAGACATGAATTGATTTTAAACAATAAATAAATCCTAATGAATCTTTTGAAGGTTCTTTCGAATTAGTGTAAAATCTGAATGTGCCATGAGAATTATGTTAGAACTGGTATTAAACTCCGCGCGTTGCGCTGCGGTTCCCGAATCGTTATATACAATTTGTTATGTAAATAATAACAAATATAATTATAACCGAAAAAACAATGTTGGTGATTTGCACCACTTAGATTACGACTTTTAACCGACAGTGCGATGATCAAACGTCTTATTGGGCAACCTCTATGGTCGGCACTGCTATTGTGGGATTAGGGTGGCGAACCGGAGGCCATGGTCGGCTCCCTCCTTCCTTTTCTCTCTCTAATCCTAATTGCCATGTAAATGTAAAGTGGAAGACAAAGGATGAACATGTATATAGGGAAAGATTATAAAAGGAGGAGCAACTATACCACTACATATGCTAAAGGTACAATAAACAAAAACAATAAATACTAAAGTAGCATAATGTACAACATCAACATGCCTAAGATTGTTTTAAATTAATACTATATAAATAACTGTGACTATAGTATAATAATATTGCAGGTTCAATAATCGCCAAAATCGTAGCTTGATTACGACTCGACCCGAAACCGACTCGAAAATTCTAATGTTTGGTTGTGAAAAATCTAAACATTGGAAAAAAAGAGACCCTATTGTAAAAAAGTCATGAGTCCGCCAAGGGTTACCAATCCAACTATATATGTGTTCTTTTATTACACAAATTAAATTATTTGGAAGGGTCGCTACGGTCACTCGATTTTATGTATAATTGATGTATATAAATTAGTGTGACCTTCACTTTGTTGCCATAGCGCTCGGATCGATCCACCCTTGTACCTAACTAGACCCTTATCTAGTCTATCTCCTTGACGTCACATTTCATATATTTT
This sequence comes from Helianthus tuberosus, assembly GCA_030545235.1. NCBI lineage: Eukaryota > Viridiplantae > Streptophyta > Magnoliopsida > Asterales > Asteraceae > Helianthus > Helianthus tuberosus. The sequence goes on along the minus strand of CM060427.1, from coordinate 46,606,359 downwards.
TTTTCTATTTATAATACCTAAAACCTAAAGTTTAATTGGCCGGTGGACCAATTGGAAAATCGGGTTATAATGGATCATCCTTCATGCATGCCGTGGGATGAACCAATTCCATGCACGCTTACGTGGATTTAAACAATATTACTACTTTACAGGTACCCGTTTATGTCCTTTCAAATTGCTATATGCTTTTTATTTAGATGAAAATCATCGCTTAACAATGGGAAAACCGGGTTAAAAAATACAGATTATACATCGTTTTTACGTACACAATGATGTTTACTCTGATAAGGTGATTAAAAAATTAAGTGATTAACTTGGTTTTTGTTATAATACTTTTTATTATTATTCTTTAGCGTTATGTTGTCAAGGCTCACCCAGGCGCGCGTTTAAGTCCGCTTTTCAATCTAACCCGACCTTTTTGTTTCGCTTCAAAAGCCCCACTTTTAGACCCACAGACGCATTTTCAGACCAACTTCTAACAAAATTCTGGTCAAAAATCGTTTGAACAGGTTTAAACATATTTGAAACAATTATAAGAACCTTAAACAAGCCTGCAGGAAACAACTTAAACTAGCCCCAAATTAAAGAAGCCTAAAACGTGTCTAAAATCCTTAAAAACTGTATTTTTATACTTAACGACTCTCCTAAAAAAACCCTCGATTTTTAAACGCCTTGCGTTAAAGACCAAAACTCACCCTTTGCGCCTTGAGTGCACCTTACGCCTTTGACGTAATAAAAATAATTATATTTTATCACACTATCTCTAAAACACTAAAACTCATATGATAAAATATAAAACTTTTAGAAACTCTCCTTAGCTGGTAAAATATAAACTTATAAAGTATTAGCTTCAACGTCAACATCAACCCACCAATGAACTAGCTTGGTTAATCTTGAGCTTATCTTCAAACTCAACCTCCAATCTCTTGATCAAACTACGTGTAAATTGATAGATTTAATGTCATGTGAATCATCCTCTAGTGTAACCTAAAAAGTTGAAATCTTTTTATACCCATATATATACACATGCATACTTGTAAGTATGAGCATCAAGATTCACCACTAGCTAGCATTGCTTCATATTTGGAAACTACAAAGATATGAGAACTTGTAGGGCAATCTTTAGGGTTTTGTTTATAATGCTTTTGGTCTCGTCCTACGCAAGTCGTTCTGTGACTGGTATCAGGAAAATAGAGATTGCGAGAAGATCGTTTGAGGAGCAATTTGCAAGAGACGTTGCAAGTAGAAAGAATAGTTACCCAAAAAGATCAGTTCCTGGAGGACCCGACCCACATCATCACTAGCACCTTAATTAGGTAAAACATGCATATGTAATGATCTGAATTGTTTATTATAATATCTGAGATATGTCATATGACATGTAAGCTGATGTGCTTCAGTTAATGGAGCCACTGTATTACACTTATTTACACACATGTTTAACCAATGGTCATGTTGTAAGCTCAAAAGAGTATATGTTTAGCATCTCATGAGCTTTTCTCTAATGTCTCAACAACACAACAAATATGTGACATGATGGACAAAATAGGCAGTTCCTACGCAAATAACATCTGATTAAATCTTAAACGTAAAATCCGAAGGGTTACTTCACTTATTACTTCAAAGAATGATCAAAATGTTTGTTTACACATCATGTATTGTAATATCTGAAATGATGAGGAAATCAGGCTACGAAATCTTCACTTTGAGAGAGAACTAACTCTAGGAAAATGTCTCACTAGTACTCACGTTATTAATTTTTTTTATATTAGAAAATAAATATAAAAATAGGGCTATAAACGAACCTAACGAACACGAATAAGACCTTGTTTGTGTTCATTCGTTAAGGAATTAACTTGTTCATTAACTATTCATGAATGCTTACAGAATGAGATTTCTTGTTCGTATTCGTTCATTAAGGAAAAATGAACGTGTTCAAGAACTGTTTACGAACACTTACGAAACGCAAATGAACTCAAACAAATGTTCGAACATAAATTAATACAAACAACGTCTTAGAATAAAATCTGCATTTTTTATCAAATGATTATGAAGAATCCACCAAAAATAAATAAGCACTTAACATAATTATCAAAATATAGATAACATAATTGTGAGAAACATGGTTAACACAAAATTAAGAATAAGTCAAGTTTTACAGCAAACTGAAATTGAGATGTTCAAATGAGGGATGTTAGGGAAGGCATATAGTATAACTAGGGTTTCAAATTTTAAAAAATTGAAAAACAATATAACAAAATACAACATATAAAACACTTTAAATAAACGGACACAAATAAATATAAACGAACGAACACAACTGAATACATTACCGAACGCTCACGAACATAAACGAACGAACGCAACCTCTGTTCATTTACCCGCACGGGAAGACCGAGTTCTCTAAGTTCTCACAACTCGTAGGATGATGAAAAACTTTGATGTTAAATTCTTTTGATTTTGGTATAAAACGGTTAGGAAATAGTCCAGTGACTGTTCCTTTTGTTCAAAACTTGAGGCGAGATTAGGTGAAACGACAGATTCTAGTGTGAGACCCTAGGTAAATTAACCGAACTTGAACTTAAATTACATGATAAGGGCTTGGAACCGAGTTTGGGTTTAAGAGGACAAGTATACTTGCAATCGCGGTTAACACAAGTTTTAATTTTAATAAGTAATCTAGACTTTTGAACCCGAATATTTATCTGATTCTGATTCCGTTTGCATAATTCTATTTCGGGGACAAAAAAAGAGTAAGTGTGGGGATAATTTATGTATTGTAAAATACATCCTTTATTCGTGTATAGTTTGTATATATTTCGTTTAATTTGTTTCAGTTTTTAGTTAGAATTCGTTACTTTAGTTAGTTTGTGTGTTTTCAGGTTGTTGTTGCGGAAAGTCGAAGAAAACGTCGAATAATTGGCTGATTATGAAGCTCAAAAAGGAGTCGGATCTTCGCGTAGCTGAACGGGAACGAAAATCGAAGAAATCTGGAAAAATCGAGCCTTGGCGCTACGCGACGGCAACAAAGAAACCCCGTGGACAAGTGCGACGATTATTATAATAATTTCTGGAGATTAGAGGCTTCGCGTTACGCGAAGCTTAAGACGGATTCCTGTCGCGTAGCGCGACGGGGTTTAATGTTGGCAGAAATTTGGTGTTCGAACATGGTTTAACTATAAATAATAATTAACTTCAAACATCAACCAACTTACGAATCAGCTGAACTTTGGGCGAAAATTGGACATTCTTTGAAAGGGTTTCGAGATCTTGAAGCTGCCGATTGAGGTCTTGAAGCTTAGGAAGTCATCCGGGTCGTTGTTCTGCTATCCGGGTGTCTTTATTCTTGGTTTCTCACTTTATTATGTTTCTCGTGATTGAAAATACTTTGTTTTTTACTTGTTCCATGACTTTGATTGGCTAAATTTTTATATTACCTAGATTGGATGAATGGTTATGTAAAGTTTTGATTTTTATAATGGATAATTAATTATTTATGGTTTGTTTGCGAAAGTAGTCAACTCGATTATTGGTTAGATATATATGCATGCTTAAAAGTGTTTGAATATTGTTTGTTGCTTCGTATGATTCTTGGTTACGGTCTATATCACATAATAGATTCATGCTAGGTTATGAGTTTTGGTGAGTGTCTATATCACAGAATAAATTTATAATCTTTAGGGTTAATCGCGCGATACACTTTAGAAGCAATATTCGGTAATCAAATAAATTTAAGTGTTCTACTAATCTCAATAGCTGTGAGGTGTGAGATTATTGTTAGGTCTAAGTCATTAAATTGCTAGGTATGAGCTTCGTGAGGAGTCTGAACTAGTTTACCTTTTCACCGTTGTCTAACAAGTCTAATCAAGAACCCGAGTCACCCTAGGTTTAGGTCCTGTGAGGGAGTAAATCGAATTAGGGTACTTTCGTAAACCCTTTAGATGTCCTGTGAGGGAGTCTAACCAACCGGTGTTCATAACAGCCTTTAGCGTGCCATAAGTGTTTTCCTGAGAAGGGTCGGGGGTCTTGTTCGGTATCTCGACAGGTTTAGTATTAGAAGGTAAAATATGGGCCATGCGGATGGCTCCTACTTTCATTAAATCAAACTGTTGACCTGTTTGTTCGGACCGCTGTCCGATCGGTAGGTCGTTCGAGTGGATTGTTTCTTCCTTTGAGAAGGATGTCCGGTGAGCAAGTTCCGTCTGATGCGGAATTCTCAGCCAAGGACTTGACTCTTGGTTTACCTTTTCCTGATGTCATCAGCCACCTGTTGGTGTTTCGAACCAACCTTTGAAACGGTGACTGAAGGTGTTAGCAGGGTTCGAACCAACCTTTGAGATCGTGACGGAAGATGTCTGTCTCCGCCACTCTAGTTGTGACCTCTGCGTCAGCTAATGCAAAGTTGTAAGTACTTTGCTCAAGCTCTATGTTCAGCAACTGGACATGTAACGATGATCCCTGTTTTGTGGGGTGTTCGTGTTCTCCAGTTTAGCTCTCTAGTAACCGCACGTCCTCTACGGTTTAGCTCTCAAGTAACCGCACGTCCTTTGCGGTTACCTCGTTGCTGCACCTTGTTGGCCATGTGTGTTTGAGCCACGTGGGGTAGTTGCGTCATTGTTGGCCGTGTTTGGTCGAACAATGTGAATCTGGACTATAGGCAGATAAACATGGTCATAGGTATGGTTGTGCCTACCATTGTTTATTCTATGCGGTCCATAGGTGGGTAACTAGTCATAAGCAGACTTGTTACCACCGTTCTGGAGCCACTTTCCTTCACGCTTTGCTGGAAGGTAGTTTTCCTTTAAGTAGTGTCGCCGGAGGAGATCACTTTAGGTGCTTGGGAAGTTGGTTGAAACTCTTCCGCATTCATTCTATAACCACTTTCCTTCATGCTTAGTTGGAAAGCGGTTTTCCTTGAAGTAGCTTTGCTTAACTGCGTGGTGGTTTAGTTGTGGCTCTTCCGTAGCTACCGTTCGCATAGTTGTGGTTTGTAGCAGCTACCCATGAGTGGTTGCGGTTTGCAGCAAAGAACTCGCTTCTAGAAGTCTTGTAGCCTGGATGTGGCTCTTGAAGGATCAGGAGTCAGGGTTGCTGATGTGCGGTTGCCCAGCATACTTGTCCTTTTCCCTGGGGAGAAGCTGATTTGGTCTCCTCTGTGGTTGTGAACCGGAAATGAGGGTTTTGAAGCTTGAAGAAGCTTATATGGAGTGCGGTTTACCGCATCCTGAGAAGCGGTTTTCGCAGTCCAAAGAACCATGCTGGTTCTGAGTATCTGACACACCTGTGCGGGTTCGTGTGTGTCATCTCCGCATATTCCACGTGTGCTCGTGGGTATGTGCGGAGATTGGTTATACCCCTTTATATAATTTAGATATATATATTTTTGCCTTTTTTGAGGGGTATGTAAAAAACGACATGCGGTATGGGTTATGGTGCGGTAAACCAGGGAAACCGCATGCCGCTTGTGTTTGGATAATGTTGTCGCTTTTTGTTTGCATACGTCATGATTGCACGTGCGGGTTGTTGAAAGTTGGTAGGATTCTGTCATGTGCTGATTTGAAAGGACGTTTCCACTGCCCGAGGTCATAAATGCACTGTAGCAAGTAGTGTAAAAGTCCATTCTGTCAGGCGCGTGGGCGGCTACGCGCGCGTGATAACCGTCAGCGGAAACGGCGCTGAACACGTGGCGACACGTAGTTGGCCCTTTTTTGAACGTGTTGAGTCGGTTACTGTATCGCATTAATTGCGATGAGTGTATAAGGGGAAACCGTTCGTGGTTTCCTCACTTATCCAAAATTTTCAAATTTTTCCGATGAAAAGAGTTTGCTTTCTCTGTCTTCTCCGATAAGTCTGTCTGTACTTCCGGTGATTTTCTGAGTTTTCTTGTAAACTCAATACTTCTCTTCTTTATATTTCTTGATGGCTGAACCATCTAATCCACACAATGTGGAGGGTGAAAACCCTGAACCTTCTTCTCCGGTGGCTGGGGAAGAAGAAGACGACGGTGGTAGTGCCCCCGGCGGTGGCCTACCGGTGTTGAAATGGTCGAAGGTGTTGTTTAACCGATTGATGACCAGTATAAAAATGCCCAAGGAGTTTGGGGCTGTCTATCCTCAGGAAGGTGACACCGGTGCTTGTGCTCCGGCCGGTTACGTCACCATGTGGGCCGATTCATTCATTGATGGTAACCTTCGTTTACCATTAACCGTTTTTGTTGCTGAGGTCCTGGAGTATTACCTGGTCCATATCTCCCAGATGAGTCCTTTTGGGATGATTCGTATTAGACACTTTGAGTACACTTTTCGTGCTCTTGGTTTGCCGGTTACCGTTGATAATTTCCGGCGGTTCTACCAGTTAACTGTAAATACTGGGTTTTTTTCTTTTAGCCAACGATATGGGAGCACCAAGCTGATGACCCCACCCAAGGGTATTTCAAAATGGAAGTTCAAGTTCTTTTATGTTAAGGCTGCTGCGGTTGTTGCTAACATGGCCTTGCGGAATATGAATGAGATCATTCCGATGGAGGATATTGATCTTCCCGGTCCGGGAACGGTGGAATGGTTCCCAAGGTTAAGGACCATTGATCATCAGAAGCTGGAAAACACGCAGCTGTGGGTGCTGCGGATGATGTTGACCAGGGCTGATAGGCATGCAAAGCCCATTGTGCGGGAGAAAAGTGGAGGTACGTGTTTAACTCTTTTGCAGTTTCTTTTCTTATCCATTGTTACTGATTTGTAAAAGTACTTATCAGAGGATGCTGAGCTGTGGAAAATATTTGATCCTTCCTTCGAAGGCAAGCTTGAAATTGTTGAGACTGCGGCAGGTGAAGGTTTTAACTTAACCATTCTTAGGAACTTCCGCGTTCCTACGCGCGATGCGTTGAACGCACCCCTGCCGCAAGGCGAAGGTATACTATATAATCTTCTTACTTTTTTGTAAAGAAGTTCATGTTTCTTATTTGCCTGTTTTGTGATTTACACGCAGGTGCTCTTGGGGCCCTGGGTAAGTTTGAGGCGAAGGGTGCTCCGAAGAAGCATGCGAAGAAAGTTCCGCGAGGTCGTGGCAAGAAAAAACCTGAGGCTCCTGCTGTTCCGCCTTTGGTGCCGTAGGTGGCAGGTATCTCTCGTTCTCATTTCCGCAGATATACCGATTACGTGGTAGTATCTGACACCCTTGAGGGTTTGGGTGTTCCAGGTGGTGGTGCGGTTGCAGGTGGGACCTCTGCTGGTTCCAAGCCTGCTGATGAGAAGAAGAGAAAGGCAGATAAGGCTGTTGATGTTGGTGAGAAGAAGAAACCGAAAATTCAGACCCAACGGACGGCTGTTCTGAAGTCTGTTAAACCCGTGGTTACTTCTGGTAAGTAATTCATAACTTTTACAAGTATTTTGCCTTTGTACTTGTATTTTAAAGTCTTTTTGCTCTGATTACAGAACCACAGGATGAAGGTTTCTCTGTTTTTGATGCTCCTCATTCCCCTCCGCGTGACACAGCTGCGGATGCGGGGGTTAAGGTAGTGCCTGAGTCCTCTGTGCAGGCGGAGGATGTTGGGAAGGGACCTGCGGCTCAGATCTATGATACGGTGGACTCTGCTGATAATCTGATCTCCCCGCAGGACACTGATGAATTGAACCTGAAGTTTGCTTATTCTGAGAGGAAAAAATCTCCCGCTGCTGAGAAGGCTTCTGGTTCCACTTCTACGGGTGCGGGTTTTACAGGGACTCCCATTCAGCCTGAAGAGTCTGAATTGGAGTTTTATTACCGCACCTATACTGAAGACCGGGCCATGACCTATCACCGCCCCCCATGGACTGTAATGCAAGGGGATGATATTACTGCTGACCCCTCTGCGTGTAGGGAGATTTTGGGTGGTTTGGGCACCCCTTTTGAAGTTAACCGGGCCCGTTCTTTGTCAAGTGAGGCCCAGATTAACCAACTCTCCTCCATGCTTGTGGGGAGTTCCATAATGGCGAACGCCATTATGGAAAACTACAAGGTGCTTGGGCGCAAATGGGAGGAGAATGCGCGGTTGCGGGCTGAAGCTGAAGAGTTGGTGAAGGCTGCACGTGAGGGTGCAGAGCAGCTTGAACGGGACAAGGCTGCCTTTGAAAAGCGTAACCAGATTGAAGAGTGGGCCGCAACTGCTGAGCTTAAACAGGTTCGTACCCTTGCAAAATTGCTTTCTGATGAGCGCAAGAGTTGGAAAGAATCTCTTTCTAATGAGCGCAAGACACTTTCTGATGAGCGCAAGACCTGGAAAGAATCCTGGGCCAAACAGAATGAAACTCTCTTTCGTGTTCGTCAGGAGCTTACCAATGCCAAGGCCACGAATGCTGCTTTGGTTAAGGAGAAAGCCGCAGCTGATGCGGCTGCCAAAGAGGCCAAGGAGGCAGAAGTCCGCCTTGCCAAGGCTCTTGAAGAGGCCAAGGAGGCAGAGGTCCGTGCTGCAAGGGCTCTTGAAGGGGCAAATGTTGACCGCACCAACTTAACCAAAACTATCCTGGGCCTCCAGGTATAAGTCTCTTGTTTTTGAATTTGTACATGTCTCACAAGTATGTTGATTATTTGTGTTTCCCTTTATTAAAAGGCTGAAGTGCGGACCCGAGGGGTCGCTATTGAGGAGGTCTCTGCCCGTGCTGCTGAAGCTGAAGCGCGGGCAAGAGAGGCTGAAGAGGCTAGGGATAGCCTTGCTTCTTCTCTTGATCTGCTCAAGGCTGACCGTGAATGGATGCGTATGCACGGTATCGGGCATGTAAGTATCTGTTGCCTTTGCTACATTATTTATTTTTTTCTTTTAGATTTTGCCTTTGCTGACTGTACTCTTTTTGTTTTGCAGATTGTTACATCCATCCTTGACGCGCCTGAGAATGTTGCCGGTGTCAATGAGATTAGGGAGCGCGCTCGGGATGCTGGTTTTAAAGCTGGCTACAATCGTTGCATTGGTCATATGAATGTTATGGCCCAAGGCAAATATACGGATGAGCGATCCGGGTTCCACGGTGTGGATACTGAAGCGCTTCTTGCTGCCGCTATTGCGGCGTATAACGAGACGCCTATTTCTGCTCTTGAGGAGCTTAATGAGTGTCTAGAGGCAGAAGACTATGTGGACCGCTTGCGGGTGTTGTATGCTGATGAGGAAGACGAGGAGAAGCCTGCTGTTGAAGGCAAGGATGGTGCGGGCTCCAGCGGTACAAAGAAAGACTAGGCTGGCCTGCGCGCTTCTTATTGTTTCCTCAAATGTAAATGTCAAAAACTTTATGTAAATCCCTTGTGCACCGCGTAGGTGTAGGAATTTTTTGAATATAAAGTTTGAAACGTTTTAGTTTATACAAGTGTTTTTACTACTTGCATGTGTGCATTTGTATGAGTTAATGTTAATGTGAATTAACACTAGGTCTGTGTTTGCCTTTTGCATATCTAGATGATATGCAAGTATGAAAACTGTATCCAGCCGGATAGACAGTGTTGCCATTGCTGGCCTATTATAATAGTTGCGTGTGGTTACCACTCTGTGTAGGTATCGCGAATGAAGTTCTTGCTAATCTGTTTTTGTGGATACCGCAGAGTGGAACACGCATTTGTAATAGAAATAAATAAACAATATTGCATTGAATCGTCTATTTATTTATTTGCAAATGGCCTGCGGCCCGATAGGTTACATGGTAAATGTAAGAAACATGGCTTACATATAACAACGTCGAAGCTGTTGTGCATTCCATGTGCGTGCGATAGTCTCGCCATTTAATGTTTGCAGTTTATACGCGCCTTTGCCCAGGACCTCTTGGATGAGGTAGGGTCCTTCCCACTTGGGGGCAAGTTTCCCTGGGCGTTCCGCGTTAGATGCTTCATTGTCACGAAGGACGTAGTCTCCTGGGTTGAAGGTACAAATGCGGACGCGTGCATTATAGTACTTTTCAAGTTTGGTTTTGTACTTGGCCTCGTTGATGGCAGCGTTTTCACGCCTTTCTTCTAGGAGGTCCAAGTCAAACCTGTGTTCCTCATTGTTGTCTATCTTGTTGATAGCCAACATTCTAGGAGAGGGGAGGCCTATTTCCGCGGGGATCACCGCTTCAGTGCCATAGACCAGGCTGAAGGGTATCTCACCGTTGCTTGTTTTTGGGCTTGTCCTATGAGCCCATAAGATACTTGGGAGTTCATCAACCCAGCCGCGTCTAGCTGTCCCCAACCGTGCTTTGATGCCTTCGACTAAACTTTTATTGATACTCTCGACTTGGCCATTCCCTTGTGGATGCACCACTGAAAAGAATATGTATTCAATGTTAAGTTCTTGTAGCCATTTTTGAAAGTCGTCGGCAGCGAAGTTGGTACCGTTGTCGGTAACGATGCACATTGGTAAACCAAAACGGCAGATGATATGTTCCCAGACGAACTTCCTTGTTATCATAGCGGTGGTTGAGGCGAGCGGTTTTGCCTCCACCCATTTTGTAAAGTAATCAACAGCCACTATGATAAATTTCACTGCACCTGGTGCGTCTAGATATGGTCCCACCACATCGATTGCCCATTTCTGGAATGGCCATGTGGTGGTGACAGGGATCAGGTTGTTCTTGGGGTGCAAGGTCTTGGGAGCATGCCGCTGACAATTGAAACATTTGCGCAAGACCTTAACTGCGTCCAGGTGCATGTCGGGCCAGTAGTACCCGACATTCATGATTTTGGCCACCACCATGCGTGGGCCTGCGTGTATGCCACATATTCCTTCGTGTATTTCTCTGATAAGGTACGTGGCATCTTGAGGGTCGACGCATCGTAGGAGTGGCCCCAGGTATGATTTACGGTATAAGATACCGTCTCCAATTTGGTAATGACACGCTTTGTATTGTAGCTTGCGTGCATCTGCCTTGCTTTCAGGAGTAACACCTGATTGTAAGTATGCAATGATCGGTGTCATCCAGGATGTTGTACCGTACTGGATGACATTGACTTGGCGCAGGGGTACCGAGGGATTTTGCAGGACCTCAATGCGTACCTCTTTTGCCAGGTGTTGGAAGCTGGTGGATGCAAGTTTTGATAGTGCATCCGCGGGTTTGTTATCACTCCTGTTGATATGGTGGATATTGAAGGAGGTGAACTTTGATTTTAGTTGCAAGGCTTGTTCGAGGTAGAGGATCATGATATCCCATTTGCGGCATAGTCGCCGCGTATCTGCCCTGCAACCAATAGTGAGTCGACGTGTGCCTCCAAATGTTGGACGTCGAGTTTGACTGCCAGACGCAGCCCTGCCAGTAGAGTCTTATACTCTGCCTCGTTATTCGTGCTCTTGAAATCGAGGCGAATTGCATAGGTAAGCTCTTGCCCATCAGGGCTAACGAGTCGCAGACCTGCACCTGCACCCTCTTCGTTGGATGCACCATCTGTATATAGTGCCCAAGTTTCTGCGTAGGATGGTAGCAATGCAGGGTTTTGTTCTTCTTCGCATTCTTGAATGCGATTTGCTGGTACTTCAGCAACGAAATCATCCAAGACCTGGCCTTTGATTGCGGGGCGCGGTTTATAGTTCAATGAAAGTGCGCCCAACTCAATTGCCTATTTTGCTAATCTACCAGAGATGTCAGGTTTTGATAGGATCGGACCGATCCTATAGTTGGTTAGCACCGTGATGACGTGGTTTGCAAAGTATCATCGCAACCGTCTTGACGCGTGTACTAGTGCTAATACCAACTTCTCCATGATGGAGTACCTCGTCTCTGGGTCGTTGAGCATTTTGCTGATGTAGTAGATGGGTGTTTGAACTCCTTCCCGTTCCACAATAAGTACCGCGCCTACCGCGTTGTCTGCGGCAGATAAGTACAAGATAAGTGGCTCCTCCTTGCGTGGTGCGGTTAGAGTTGGGAGTTGAATCAAACACTCTTTCATCTCCCGGAAAGCTTTTTCGGCCTCTGCGGTCCATTGGAATTGTTCCTTTTTTAAGCAGCTCCGCAGGGTCTTGATGAAAGGGTAAGACTTAGCTGCATGGTTGGCTAAGAATCTATTCAGTGCGGCTAGCCTGCCGGCTAGTCGTTGCATCTCTTTCATCGTAGAAGGCGATGGCATGCGTTCGATCGCCTGAACTTTTTCCGGGTTCACCTTGAATCCATCTTTGGTTACGATGAATCCAAGGAATTTGCCTTCCTCCATTCCAAACGAGCATTTCCCTGGGTTAAGCTTCATGTTGACGCTTCGCAGAGTTTGGAATGTTCTTTCGATATCGTTGAGCATGGTGTCTTCCTCCATGCTCATGACGATCAGGTCGTCCATATAGATTTCGACACTTTTGCTGATTTGACCGCGAAAAGTGTCGTTCATCAACTTTTGATAGGTTGCGCCTGCGTTGCGCAACCTGAACGACATTTTTGCGTAGCAGTAATTCCCGGTAGGAGTGCGAAATGCCGTTTTATCTTCGTCCTCGATTGCCATCTGCACCTAGTGATAGCCTTTGTAACAATCGAGGAAACACTTCCACCGAAATGGTGCGAGGTTATCGACCTTTTCGTCGATCTCCGGAAGTGCGTAACAATCCTTGGGGCAGGCTTTGTTAAGATCTTTATAATCGACGCACATGCGCCAGCCCCCGGATGGTTTTTCTACCATGACTGGGTTTGACAACCAAGTCTGGTATTTGACTTCCCGCAGGACACCTGCGGAGAGCAGCTCTTGGACCTGCTCATGCATCGCCTGGTTTTTTGCTGATCCAAGGTGGCGTTGGCCTAGGATCACTGGCTTGATACCTGGCATGGTATTCAAGAAGTGCTGCGCGATTTCACGTGGTACCCCTGTCATATCTGCGAGTGTCCACGCAAAAATATATTGGTTCCTGAAGAGGAGCTGCTTCAGGTGCGCTTTGATGGAAGGGGATAAGGCGTGGCCCAACGTAACTGTTTGCTCCGGGTACCTTGCGTTAAGAACCCATTTTTCTGGTTGAGTGTTAGGGGTAGGCCTTGCGACCTTGGCCGGACGCAGTTCGTCCGTAGACATAACTTCTCTTCGGGCGTATATTATCGCGACCCCCGTCGCGGTTGGGAAACCGATGGCGGAGTGGGGGACGGATGTGATCATGTTGAAGTCGCCCTGGGACTCTCTTCCGAGAAGTACGTCGTACTTGGAGGTGTGAGGTAAAACCAAGAAGTTTACCTCCTCCGTTCTTGTGTGCCTCCCATTGGTGAGGCGCACAGGAAAAGTAATTTGGCCCAAGGGGAATACAGTTTCCCCTGCAAACCCGGCCAACGGGTAGTCCACCGGCTTCAACCGATCTTTGTCTTCTTGATCGAATTGGTTGAAGCACTGCTCGTATATAATATCAGATGTACTGCCCGGGTCGATGAATAATCGCTCGATGCATTAGTGAGCTAGGTGGCCTGTGATAACTACGGCGCGCCTGTCGCGCGGTCCGCCTCGGACTTTTGGAAAGACAACTTGTTCGTCCTTCTAGTCATTGTCCGGTCTTCTTGCCGCCTTGCGCGGCCTTCCTCGCCCTCCATTGATCATGTGGGTTGAGGCCACGTACATGGTCCTTTTACCCGTGGAGGTGCCCTCGTTGTGGGGAGTGATGCGCTTTGTAGGTTTTTGCGCCCCTGTCAACAGGTGTTGCAGTTTCCCCTCTTTTAGGGCTCGCTCAATCTCCAGTCGGAGACTGATGCAACTGTTTGTTGTGTGGCCCGAGTCCTTGTGATACTCGTAGTAGAGTGCGGGATCTTGGTTCTTTTTGGACTTCATCGGTTGGGCCGGTCACAGGAATTGCGCATCTGTGAGGAGGATGTCGCTCGGCGACTGGTTGATCTCGGTCCAGTTACGGTCCCGAGAATCTTTCTTTGACGCCCGGTTTTCACGCTGGGTGTTGATTGTAGCCCTTTCGTCAGGCTGGTTGTTACGTGGGACATATGGTCTGGGATCGCTGCCGCGATCCCATGTGTCCCGGTTGCGCTTGTTGTTGCGCTTGTGGTCTTGATGGGAGGACTGGCCTTCCGTTTGGGGCTGTGCCTTTGAGACGTGCGGTTTGAGGGACCACTGAGTTTGGGCGTATGTCTTGACCACAGTCATGACATCTTCCCATTTTTTAGGCAAGCCATCCTTGCCGGAGATAGTCATAACCATTTGTTCGTCCTTCACCGCAACAATGAAATGGTTGCGTGCCATTTGGTCTGCCACGTCGCTATCTCCAGGCATTCTTTATTGTAACGGACAACGAACGCTTCAATCGATTCGTTGTCTCTGCGCCAGATGTTCATGACGTCCATAGAATCACGTTCATGACGTCGCTGCTGGCAAAAATGTGCGAGGAACTTTGCTTGCAAGTCCTCGAATGATGTTAGTGAGTTCAGTGGCAAAGAATCGAACCAAGCCCTGGCCAGACCTGTTAGGGTCTGTGGGAAAAATTGGCACCAAGTGGGTTCATCCCACCTACCGTTGCACCCCGCGCCGACGAAGATGTTCATGTGGTCATCTAGGTCGGCTGAACCGTTGTATTTCCCAATATTTAATGGGAATTTTGTGGTGGTGACATCTGCGTTGGCAATCTCCGGGACGAACTTAGAGTTTTCGGCCGTAGATTTCGGCTTGTAGGGTTGGCTCTGGTGGCGCTTTGCGGTGCGGAGGTATGTAGTCCGGGGGTGAGTGGGAGGGACATAGTTTCATCCTCCCGGTCTGCTGCTGGTGGCATGGGACTCCCCGCGATATGTACCGTCGTCCGGATCGGTATGGCCCTGCCCTTCACGGTGGGACCGAGGTCCCAGCCGACTATGGATGCCGGGGCCGTGGTGGGCTGTTGATTGTCGCCTAGTTTCGCCATGGGGGCCTAAGCGACTATGTATGGAGCCCCTGCTGCGGGACCCATATGAGGAATCGTCCTCCGCCAGTGTACGGACGTCGCAGTAAGAGGAACCGCGGTCTTCGTGCCTGCTCCGGGAGGCTGGATTTGTGGGAGCCCTGCCGTCGTATTGTAAAATACGACCCGTAGGTGTATGCGGTGCTGGGGTAGGCCCCGCAGGTACTTGCGCATCTGCGCAAGCTCTGTTGTATGCTGCGGCCAGCAGAGCTTGTTGTTGGTTATACCAGGTATGAAGGTTCATGCCTGGAGGTATGACAGAAGCGTATTGTGACAGATCATGTCCGAACGTACGGGATGCTCCCCCTTGCATTGATGTGCCAATATGTTCAATGTTTGGGGCTGGAGGGGCACTCCCCGTAGGTCCTGTATTTGTGGGGTTTAGATTGTCCCCAGTGGTGTTGTTTAGACGATCAGACACGGTTTTCGGAAAGAAAAAGATGGTTGAAAAAAAGTGCTAAAAGTAGCGGTGGGCGCCAATGATGAAACAATGGTTAACCGGGTGGGGTTAACTCACTGGTCTCGTCAAGAGGGTTAATCCCTTCTTTCCGAGGATCGCTGGCTGGATCGTCTGGTAGTGGGTTTCCTACACAAGGAAACAAGCCGTGACTCGCAACAAGGAGGATAGGGTGGGGGGTGCTCCTTGTTAACACTCTCCGGCGTGAGAATCAGTAATTTGCTTGGGAAGCAAAGTGTGATAGTAGTTGTAGTGAGAGAGTTCAGAAGTGATACCTCAAACCTGGTTTGGGGTGGGTATTTATAGCCGAGGAGTGAAGGAGGGTAGTTGAGTAGCTAGTCTGACATCGCACAGCTGCTTGCAGATGTGTCAGACCTGTCAGTTACGGAGGTGATGCCACGTCCTGCTGTGGTGTCAGACTGTTGTACACATGTGGGCTGGTGGGCGACTGTTCCCAGTGCCACTTGCACTGTGGTGTCAGACCCACTTGCCTTGTAGGCAGGGTGCGGTGCCAGGCCGCATCGCTGCCTGCGGTCACTGATGTTGTTCCCGCGTTCTTTGTTCCATCCAAGATGTATGCGGGATGCGGTGCCAGGCCGCATCGCCGCTTAGTGACTGTTTCTGTTGTCCAGCTCCCTTGTCGTGACGAAAATGTTCATAGGATGCGGTGCCGAGCCGCATCACTATGCGTAACATTAGTTTCCGTCCTTAAGGTAAGACTTCTCATCACTGGACAGATTGGACCGCTATGTCCGCGCGTGCCCGCACGGACACAGGTAAGTTATTGCTGGTGGGGGTTTTTGATAAGGGTAATGGTCACTCGTGGTCATGCTGACGCGAGATCTGGGACCATACCCCTTCAGTGTCTATATCACAGAATAAATTTATAATCTTTAGGGTTAATCGCGCGATACACTTTAGAAGCAATATTCGGTAATCAAATAAATTTAAGTGTTCTACTAATCTCAACAGCTGTGAGGTGTGAGGTTATTGTTAGGTCTAAGTCATTAAATTGCTAGGTATGAGCTTCGTGAGGAGTCTGAACTAGTTTACCTTTTCACCGTTGTCTAATAAGTCTAATCAAGAACCCGAGTCACCCTAGGTTTAGGTCCTGTGAGGGAGTAAATCGAATTAGGGTACTTTCGTAAACCCTTTAGATGTCCTGTGAGGGAGTCTAACCAACCGGTGTTCATAACAGCCTTTAGCGTGCCATAAGTGTCTTCCTGAGAAGGGTCGGGGGTCTTGTTCAGTATCTCGACAGGTTTAGTATTAGAAGATCTCAGTTCCATAATAACTAATATCCTAATAATATCATTACTGATGCAAACCAGGATTCCAGTCTAGGTAGTTGCCTTCATCATCTGAGTAAAACCCAAGTTAATTCACGTTCGTTAATTTAGTTAGTTTAATTTAGTTGCAAATTTAGGATTTTTAGAACCCCCCCCCCCTCAAACATAAAAACAGTTAGTGTCGTGTCAGTGTCAGTCTAAATAGAGTCGTTAACGTAATTAAATAAAGTCTTGTGAGTTCGATATCCGGACATACTTAGCTTTACTAGAGTCGATCGGTTCACTTGCCGGTTAGTAGTTTAATCGAGTTTAGAGAGTCTAGAGTATTACTTTTGTGTCTAGATTAGGTTAATTTTAGTTGTTTTTATTAAACTACTTTTAGCACATCAAACCCAAAAAACATTTATGAATACACACGAACATATATATTAATTTTAAAATAAAATCTACATTTTTCACCGGAAAATGTTGTTGCACTTTTGTATGTCGCTAGTGACGGTTCAGTTACGACCGTTCACTCGTAACCGTTCACTTGCAGCCGTTCGTTCGCTACCGTAGTCGACGAGGTTCCTCCGTCGTGTGATTCGAAAACCGAGATCATAAGTGACATGCATACTAATTGATTTCTATATTATACAAAATCCAAGATGGCCATCGTGTTTAAAGTGAAGACAAAAGACATGGACACACCGTTGTTTTGTACATCATGAAGTCATCATATTCACCTTCGTTTGGAAAATATGATGGGACCATCGTTTGGTATGTTTGAAGCAGCCAACCTACATGGACCTTCGTCGGTTCCTAGTCACTGTCGCCAAAGATGTGTGCCAAATGACAGTGATACTGTCGTTAGCACATGTTGACTGTCGCATGGAATAATTCACTGTCTCATGGTCTTGACTCTGTGTAGTATATATACATGTAGTATGTCACTTGTATTGAGAGAGCTTGCAAGAGCTAAAGAGAGAGTGTTTTGGAGAGCTAATATTTGTGTAATCTTGTGCGAAACTCTCTCAAATTCAATACACGAACCTGTTAAACGTTGAAATCTTGTTTATTGATTAACACTCTAGCTCGGTTGTGGTGTAACTTGTATTCTGCACTCGTTACACCATTCAAAACAAGAAATCAATGTGTTCGAGATCCGATCTCAAGACCTACAGAAAAAATGAAGAATTCCACAATAATAAAATAAAAAATAAACACTTAACATAATTATCCGAACAAAGTTGACATAATTATCAGAAACACACACAAAATTAAGAAGTTTGTCAAACTTTATGACAAACTAAAATTGAAATGGTCAAATGAAAAATGTTAGGTAAGATATATAGTATAACTTGGGTTTCAATTTTTTTAAACGAAAAAACAAATATATAACATATAAAAACCTATAAATTAACGAACACAAATGAACATAAACAAGCAAAATAAATGAACACATTATCGAACGTTCACGAACACAAACTAACAAACTTAGCCTCTGTTCATGTTAGTTCGTTAAACTTAACGAACAATATTTCTTATTCCTTTATTTATTAAACGAATGAACATATACTGCCGAACATTTCACGAACTATTCATTAAACGTTTATTTCATCATTAATGCCCTAATCATTAAACTATTCATAAACATATACAACCCTAATCATTAGTGCTCACACTCTCTAGACTGGATCCTTTAGCGAATCTCCAAATGTAAAAGCTCACTATTAATTCTCCATGTGCATCTCTTGATTGTTTGTGAGTGTAAAAACCATAACAGACGATTATACATTTTTTTTGAAAGGAGAACTTCATTCAAACAAAACAAGCGGTCCTCAAAGCGAGGACCCCTGGGCCAACAAACGACATTACATCAAGTGCAAAGGGTAATTACACCAATCATGCCACCCTATGTTTTTCCATCTAGATCTATTACGACACCAAATATACGACGTAGACTTGACGATCTGAACTAACTCAAGGGGTCTTCGAATCTTATTTGTGAAAATCCGGGCATTACGCTCATTCCATATGACCACAAGGTAGTATAAACAATACCCCGTAAGATATGTCGCTTATCCTTCGAGTAGGAAGTGTTCTCCGCCAAAAGAATGAATTCTTGCACGTCAACAGCGAAAGAGGGAGGGAGCTGGCACCATTTTTCCACCCTATTCCAAACCTCAATTGTGTACATACAACCTGTAAAGAGATGGGTGATCGTTTCCTGCATAGAAAGACAAAAACCACAAAGAGATTGCTGCAAAGGGACCCCTCTTTTAATGAGTTCAGTCGTAGTTGGTAATCGGTTACGAGCTGCCCTCCACACCATAATCTTACATTTAAGCGGCACCCAACATTTCCAATTAATCTTCATGCTGCTGTCGACTGGAATATGATCCGAGATGAGTTTTTTAGCCGAGGACACCGTGAACAAACCATCTGTGCTAGCCTTCCAGTTCCAAACATCACAACCCCCTTGCCAATTAAAATCATGAATGTCCCCAAAAAGAAGAAACAATTATGTTAACTCCAAATAAGTCGAAGGTTCCCTTTTCCAGTTCCAATTCAAAGTCTTAACATTATTGAAGCATTAAATCCTCTCAGAAACCTTGACCCATTTGTCTCTTTCTAGCTTAAATAAATGGGGATATCTAAACCGAAGGGGTTCATCACCAAGCCAAATATCTCCCCAAAAATTAAAGGTGGAGCCGTCTCCTAAGGAACCAACAAAATAAGAGTTTAAAAACGCACCATTGGGAAGTTTTTGTTCTCCCACTTTAACAATTTGTTTCCAACAACCACTTGCCGAGGCGCTACACGGTAGCATCGCCCAAGGTCTACTCGTACCATGGCAACTCACAATAATATTTTTCCACAAGAAATTACCTTCTTTTTTGAATCTCCACGACCATTTTAGAAGAAGCGCTTCATTCATAACTCGTAATTTTGTCAACCCCAAGCCGCCTTTCTTCTTCGGATTAGAAATAATATCCCAAGCCACCCAAGGAATTTTTTTCTCTTTACTAGAACCCGCCCACAAGAACCGCCTCATGGTAGCTTCTATGATGTCTAACACCGTCTTTGGAGCTCTGTAGAGCGAAAGATAATAAACCGGTAAACTAGAAAGAACCGACTTAATAAGGATTAAACGACCACCAATAGAGAGATTTCTCGCTTTCCACGATGCAAGGCGATTTTTTATAACATCCACCACCGTACTCCAGTTACTGACACGAGTCATCTTAGCACCAACTTGAATACCAAGATAGACAAACGGCGTTCCTCCCCTTTTACACCCCAAAACTTCCATCATGTTATCGATTTCATAGTCATCAACTCCAATCCCGAATAAATTCGACTTATGGAGGTTAATTCGGAGACCCGAACAAAGATAGAAAATCCGTAACACTCTGGCTATACTCTGAATGTTATCCCGCGACCACTCTCCCAAAATAAGGGCGTCGTCCGCGTAAAAAAGATGAGAAATAATAATATTAGTCTCCGACATACTAATACCTTTGAAAACCCCAATCTCTTTAGCTTTCTCCAACAACCACGAAAGCGCTTCCATAACCATGAGGAAAAGAAAAGGTGATATAGGATCCCCTTGCCGGAGGCCTTTTTCACACTTAAAATCAAAGGTTGGTGAACCGTTAACAAGCACAGCGGCTCTAGACGACTCGAGAAGCCCTTTAATCCAAACACACCACAACGAAGGAAAACCCATTTGAGACATAATAGATAACAAGAAGTTCCAGTTGACATTATCGTAGGCCTTCTCGAAATCTATTTTTAACATAAAAGCTTTCCTTCTTCTTCGTTTCAACCACTCCATAACCTCATTAACCACAAGCGGACCTTCAAGAATGAACCGGTCTGAAAGAAACGCCGATTGTGAATCTGAAATAACGAGACCCAGAACCTTTTTGAGACGATTAGCAAGTATTTTTTACACGACTTTACTAATCATCCCAATAAGAGTAATAGGTCGATAATCCTTGAGACCCAAAGGAGTTTTAACTTTGGGTATCAGAGTGATAAAAGACGACCCGCATCCTTCATTAATAACACCCGACCTGTGGAATTCATTCATAATATTATAAAAATCCTCCTCAAGCAAGTTCCAAAACCTCTTGACAAACCGAAAATTAAAACCGTCGGGCCTGGAGCTTTATTCGAACCACACCCAAACACCGCTTCTTTGATCTCTTGTTTAGAAAAAGGCATAATCAAGAACTCGCTATCATTAACATCAATCGTTTTTAAACCTTCGCATTCCAACAAAGGCCGGGACTGATTCGACTCTTTAAATTGGTTCCTAAAGAATTTCATAATCTCTCTTTTAACCAAAGTAGGCTTTTCAATCCACATACCATCGATCACAATGCCAGGAATAAAATTTCTCGCTTTCCTACCGTTGACCACATTATGAAAAAACGAAGAATTTTCATCGCCAAGCGAAGCCCATTTGACCCGGGATTTTTGTCTAATATCCCGCGCCTTATGTAGCTCAATTTCTTCTAATGCTTTCTTGCACTCTAGCCACACCCAAAGATCTGACTCCTCCATATCAGTAGCCTCCATTTGAACCTCCAAATCATCCTTTTCTTTGCGGAGTCTAGAAACCTCTTCCACTTCTTTAACACTATAAACTTTGAACCAATCCCTTAAACAACCTCGAAGCCGTTTCAATTTATTCAGAAGATTTGTATCCGGGGAGCCGATATTAACCCAGCCCTGAAGGACCGAATGGATGATCTCCACACACCCGGGGCTGTCTAACCAAGAGTCGAACAATCTAAAAGGTTTTGGTCCAAAGTTAGTATCAACCAATGATAAAACCAAAGGGGAGTGATCCGAGAGTTCTCTATTAAGATCTCTAACACAAGCATTCGGCCATTTGTTGAAAACATTATCACAAACCAAAACTCTATCGATTCTACTCCACTTGCAAACCCCCCTTCTATTAACCATATACGTGTATCTCATCCCTTTCAAGTTATACTCTCTCAAACCGGCTTCATTAATGAAATCATTAAAATCCCGAGCACCCCCTGGGTCAAACGAAGAATTTTTTCTTTCATCCCTATTCCGGACAGAATTGAAATCACCGAAAAAATTCCACCAACCGTGACCCGACTGAATAGTATGAATTATTCTACTCCAAAGATTACGTTTCTCAACATTTGTTTGTGGAGCATAAACATTGATAATATTTAACCGAATAGATACATCCAAAATCAAACCCGACACATGAAGAAAATTGTTGTCTTTTAACACCGAATCCTTAGAGAAAACCTTCGGATCCCAAATGTTAACCAAACCACCCGAATTACCTATAGCGTCAACACACTCAAATTCGAAACCCAAACCTCCCCAACAGTTCGAAATCACACTATCTTGTATGTCACTAGCCATAGTTTCCTGTAACCCCATAAAAGAAATCCCAAATTCGTTTTTAAGACTCTTAATCCAACCCGATTTACCACAAACCCCTATGCCACGAATGTTAATAGAAAGGCAATTCATGGCTTACCCCTTTGTAACCCTTCATGATTAATCGATTCTTGAAACAAAGCGTTGCAATTAGTTAAATCGGTGCCTAACTTCTCACCCAAAGCAATTGTAGCAAGAACCTCCTCAGCTTGTACACGATCATTGACTTCAGTAACCGACTGAGAATCATCTTCTAATTCTATATTATCGCCCCCCTTCAATAAGTCCAGCTTGTCTGTTAAGGTCCAACGAGTCTGATCCATTGGCAAGCGAGACATTCACCTGGGCCTCACTATTAACTTTCTTATTATTATTATTTAGGCCCAACATCTCATCCAAACCAAACAAATCATCATTCTTGGGCTTCTTGACATTTTTCAGGCTTTCTTGACTGCTCACATAACCGAAACTGGGCCGGCCCACCTCATTCTTTTTGAATTTTTTCCTTTTATTCACATTCGAAACTGATTGTAACTCCTCACCTTCTGGACTCTCCTCAAAAGGAAAGTCAACTGCTGGCATAAAGGTATCATCAATATTTTCCAAATTGTCAGCCCCCTCATCATTATGCAATGATTGTGTCTCATTAATTCCCACATTAATACCATTATCCGTTTCCAAATTAAACTGGTCTTCATCCTCGTTGACTTCTCCGACCACCTTGCCTTGGACATCCGGTACACCTTCCGATGACCGGTCAGCCAAAGACTCATCAGAATCCGAGTCCAAAGCTTCGTCATCCTTCTTCTGAGTAGACTCCTCTACAAAATCTGGGGTCCACTCGCCGAATTCCTCTGCTACCCAAACTCAGAATTTACGACCATTCCAGTTGATGACCACCTCTTCTTCGATACGTTTACCATCCCCTAATAAAACACCAATGTACTCGTAAGAAAGATCCTGATCTGATTCTTCTTTTCTTGCGTTGTGAACCACCTTCCCAAATAACTCTCCAACAGCATCAACGACTTCATTAGTGAGCAAGTGTAACGGAACTCCCTTAACCTTCAACCATGCCAATCTCTCAAAGCCTAACGGCTGTCCAAACCACATAGTAACAGAGGAAAACTTATCCAAAGCCAGCTTAGATGCCTCATGAACTGCCTCTGCCGATTCCGAATCTTCAAAAGACAAGAGCACATCCAAGCCTCCCAAGTAATGAACTTTACCAAGACCCGGACATAATTCACGTAAAATAACTTTAATGTTCTTTAGCCCTTGCAAATCAACCATCTTTGCTACCAACACTCTTCCATGCAACGATGAAAAAGCATTGACCCGATTATCAACATCCAGTTTCTTCCCCACCAGAGAGTCTTTAAACGACCTCTCTTCAGCAAGAAACGAATTAATCCTTGGGTCCATACGAAAACCCTCCGCCCGGCCATTGTTAACATCATAAGACTTCTGATTACGCATTGCTTCTTGTCGATTGTTGATCTCCCGTCTTCAAGAACAAACCTAGCGATGCTGAACCATAACTTGTACTCTCCCATGCGAATATTACGTACACTCTTGAGAAAATCTCCTTTGTCTTTCACGTCGAGCATGGAAATGAAACCAAACCTGTTTCCTCCTTTGTCCCTCTTTCTAGCGATATACAAATAAAAAATCTGGCCAAACAGACGAACCTGTTCAGCCAGATCAGTCCCGCTACAACCCTCTGGTAGATTAGTAACAAACAATTTCGTTATCCGGCGTTGTATGGTCTCCGGGATAGGGATCCGGTGACGTCTCTCCATAAGGAAATTAGTATAGTTCTTTTATATTTATTAATTAACAATTGAAATTTTAACTATCATATAACGATTATACATAAGAATTGAATCTTGTGGTGAATACAAATGAGCCAAAATAATTATTTAATCAAAATAATTATATATGATTTTATAAATATTTCATTTATTATTTAACTAGGTTATAACCCCGTGTATTATACGGGTTGAATAAATATAACTTTATATATTATGGGGGTAACTTTGTAGAATAGTAACCAAGTTTTAAAAGTGTTCCAATTAGGTCACTCAAGATTTCAAAGGTGTTCTAATCAGATCACTCAACATTCATTTTTCATCAAAATTAAGGATTTTTTCATCTATTTCATAGGTAACCGTGATGATGTGGATTTTTGTTTCTTTTTCCCTTTTATTTGATGCTAACGTCCAGTGATGATGTGGATTGTAATTTTTTTTAATGCAATTAAAGTGTTGTTATTTTTAATAAGTATAATGTCATATATTAAAATAAACTTTTATATAAACAATTAAAACTATCTTTATATTTATAAATAATAAAAACGTTAATATATAGTTTTTTATTTTATTAATTAATATATGGTTATCAGTTATCCTTATTCTTATCATCAAAATCTTTTAATTTTATCACTTATCTTTATGTTTATCATCAAAATATCTTCTACAAATTTTAATTGAGACCACCTCAAAAATCGACATGTGTCCTCAAAGTGATTTCTTTTATTATATAGTACTAGCGGTAAGATATGTGTGCAAACACGGGTGGTTTCTTAGAAAATCATGCATAACACGTATTAATAGAACATATAGATACGTGTATAGATATTGTACCAAAACGTGTTATCTATTATAGCTAAAAGACAACTATAAACATAGATTATCGGTTAATATATCAGTTACATACAATTTAACTGTTTACCCAAAGAGACAATATAATCTGTTTATAGACATAGGTACTTAATAGAATTTGAATACAACTTAAGGTTCAACAAACATTAACTACAAACACACAATCACCTGCCTCAACAACTTTCAGTAAAACTAAATCAAAGAATCAGCAGACTTTAAAAATAGGCAAATCTTTATTCTCTCATTAACCTTTCCCGGATTTGCCCTTTGAATTAGAGCTCAAAATTCAAGGAATCAGTATCATCTTCATGACTATCAAGCTGAAGGTTAAAAAGATCTTGGAGGTCAACTGGATTCAGACCAAGTGCATTCTCCCTTGATATCTTTTCAACACTATCATCAGACTTGCTCAAAGTCAATTCATGGGTCTGTTTGTTAGACTTCCACTTTAGTATTTTTTGGTCTAATGGGTTTCTTGGGAGAAGTTTTATTTGAGAGGAGTTTGGTGATTGAGGCCTACTTGCCAACTTCTGAAGTGTTTGAGCAACTTGAGCTTGTAATTGCAACAAAGCATCATCCAATCCATATCGTAACTGATTTCTGATAGACTCTTTTCTGTACTCAGCTTCTCTCTTTTCATCTTCTTCATCCATCAGTTGTTGTCTTTTTCTTTGGTTCAAGGCATCGATGGATACATCTGCTGATGAGAACAGCTTTTTAGATGAAATGGTCTGCCGATGTCTAACAATGGTTTCATCTTTCTATACTGGCTTTTTAGGAAGGGATGGATCTGTCTTTCTTCGCTCTTCTAGCTTATTGTAAGCTCGATCAATATACTGCCTAGACCATTTTCTAATTTGTCTAGCAGTCCCAAACTTAGCTGCTACAAGTTCTGCCCTCATTCTTTTGTACTTCAACACTTCATCCACTTCAACCTTTTTGTATTGTTTCCAGTTGGGAGCCGATTTTCGCATTTGAGGATCTTTATTCATCTTTTCAATTCTATTAACTTCCTCATTAAGAGCTTCAAGGGGCCAGTCGTTGAAATCAGACCTGTAGGCTTCGTAGGGCTTGGTATCCATGATAATGTTCAAGAAATCATTCCTTAATGTCTTTTGTAGCTCAATATTTGGTGACAAATTTGACATATTGTTACTCAGGTCTCTAGCAAAATCTTCCAACTTCTTGACTTGATCAAGCCAATGTTGCATGCGACCTGATAACTTACTGTCTCCTAGCCCTTTACACTCTTCTTTTGCCTTATCTTTTGCTTGCTTGCCCTTTAGCTTCAGATATTCATAAATATTCTTTGGAGTTTCAAATCCATGAAGAGATGGGAACGTTCTTTTGGATGGATCATCCTCTGTGTAAAATTGAGTCATTTCATCTTGAACTGCAAGCAGTTCCAGAGGGAAATTTACTGCTAATGGGTTGATTTTTGTTGATGGAGGTAGGACGAATGGTTTGGGTGAAGTTTAAATGAATGGAGTAGCTGATAACGGAATTGGTGCGGGTATATCTTTTTCTTCCTTCTCTTCTTCATGCACCATGAATTTTCTCTTTCTTGTGTAAACATATTTTGGAGAAGCAGGAGTTTGGGAAGAAAAACGTGCTATGAGTGTAAGGGTTGATTGTGATGGGAATTTAAATTGGGTAGAATTAGTGGATTGACTAACAACTGTTGAAACAACTGGTTTCTCAACTGTTGTTGTCTTAACACGTGTTGAAGCATTTGTTGCATCAACAATTATTTCAGTGGTGATGAGGATTTTGTATTCTGCTTTTTGAGAGGTGGTTTTTCTGGTGAGAGTTTTGTTTTAGGTGTATCAGAATCTGGCTTCTTAGGTTCAGCAGTGATTTTAACTTTCGTAGCAATGGTTGGTTTTTCTGGTGGTGATTTTCCTCTATTTGAGGTTCCAATGTTGAGCACTTCATCTTCCTCTTTTATATGCTTCCTCTTCTGTTTGTTAACGGTATCATCAATTCCCTTTTTCTTACCAGTATCAGATTTTCCAGAAGATTTTGCAGAAGTTTGCTTGACAGGCTTTGGATTTTGTTTTGGCTGATTCCTTGGTGTTGGTTTGCCAAAGTTTTTCATGGAATCCAGTTTTCCCTCTTTTTAGCATCATCTTCATCGTCTTTTTCAAACACAGGTGCAGGGGTAGTACCAGTTAACTTTGCAATGCATTCTTTTATGCCCTTGATGTCAGTCTGTGTGTCTTTGTATCTTGCTTCAACCATAACTCTAATTAGCTTCATGTGGGAATTAAGTTGAATCTCAGCCAGTTCCCTTTGAGCTGCAAGAATGGGTTGTACCGAATTCGAAAGCTCTTGGCATAACTGCTGATGACAAGGTCAACTTTTGAAAGCATCCACCAACTGCTTCAATTGATCTTTCATATCAGCAACAGTTGTTTCCAAGTTAGATATCCTCTCCGTCAAATCCTGGTATTTTAATCCATCACCTAACTTAATAGGATCATCTGAATTCCCACCAGAGGTGGTTGTATCTGCTTTTGAAAGAGGAGGTATCTCTAAATTTTCATTAGCAGAGGCCCTTTGTTCTTGGTTCTGGGGACTTCCCTCTGCATTAGTGGTTACCTTAGTGATATCACCCGTGGTTAACTTGAACTCAGCAGTAGATACCTTGATAGACACAGCAGTTGTTGCCTTCAAGGGAGTCTGACTGATGAAACTACTGTCCAAATGTAAATCAGTGGATTTGACATTTGTAGTAGCTGCTCCACTTGAAATACCATCAAGAATTTGCTGATATTCAAGAGGTGTAGCCTCCTCAACTATTTCTAGGTTAGCTAATTGAACAGGTCCAGACATAAGTATTGTTGAAGTTAAACTCTCAGTAAAGTGTTCGTGGGAGGGACTGCTATCTGTCTGAATGTCAATAGCTTGAAGCAGTGTTACAAACTTTGGTGGAATAGAAGATGAAGGGATTGATGTCGAAAGAGACATTGCCCCGGGAGAAGGGCTTTTAAGCACACTCTCATATGAGGGTATAACATCATATTGTGGTATCCCTGTGAATACAACATGTTCCTTTTGTGAGGAATCATGAGGAGTTTGGTTTATGGGTTGAGATCTTTCCACATGTTGTGAGGAAGTAGCAACAGTGATTTGTAGTGACATCTGTGTTGTCACAGGGATAACCTCTGGGATCTAATCTTCCAGAGGACCCGTTTTGCTGGTTTCGGTGGGCTTTTTGGATTTTGTTTTAGTCTTTTTGGGTTTTGTTGGTGGGGGTTTCACATCAGTGGTTGTAGTGCTGTGATCACCAAGAGCAGTGGGCTCAGCAACAGAGGTTTGAGGAGAAGTTATGGACTGATCTAAAATTTCCTCTTTCCCCGCTGCTTCAGTTTTGGAAACATCTGACTCTTTAGCCATAAGGCGAGTAAAAGTTTCAGATGTTAGACTATTCATTTTAATAGCTTTACCTTTTTCAAAAGCTTGTTGAGAAACATGTTTTTGCAGGTAGTAGCTTAATAGTATAGGAAACATAAGAAAACCAGCAGCTTTCCCCTTTTTAATAGCAACAGTTTTCCCCTTTTTAATGTTTTTTAAATTTGCAACCAAATCAGCAAACAGTGCCTGGGAGTAGTAAAAATCAGTATTTGTCAAAATTGCATACCCCAATGACTGAATTTTCAAAGGTATTTCATTAAAAGAAGTAGTTTTATTTGAGAGACAGATTAAGAGAGTATGGAACAGGAATTTCATTGGTGGTGGAACATTACCTTTAAACATAGTTGCCTTAATCAACTGTCCATCATATCCCCTCCTAATCAAGTCTGTTTGAATCTCATTTTTCGGGAAAGATGTCTTACCTGCCAAGTCGTTTACCTCAAATGTTGTTGATATGGTAGTGGGGGTAATACCAATCGATTCACCTCCGACTTTTGAAGTTATACTTACTGCCACATTGTTTTGTTCTTCAATATTCGCATTTGCCCAGAAATCGTTGAGCGTCTCTCGGTAAATGGGTGCGTCGGCGGTAAGAATGGCCTTATATTTTGATGATGTAAGAACATCAATCACTGAATGATAGAGAGTATTGTTCTCGGTTTTCTCAAAAATAGCCAGGTAGTTATGGGGATTTTTCATCATCAGAGCCATGATCGGAATTGAAAGTTGCGAGAGATTGACGAAGAAGTGTTAAAGAAGAAGGTGGAAACTGCTCTGATGAATTTTAAACTCGAGACGAAAGTAAAACCTCTGTTTGGGAATGAAACATGGGTTTATAAAGTGAAAAAGTGAATGCTGACGTGTCAGAAGTTACAAAGATCTGATGGCTAACATCTGTCCACGTCAGAACCTCTACTCTGATAATGGATGACAGTTGTTTGAAAACCACTGTTGCCCAACAACAGATGTTAGGCAACAATAGTAACTCAGCAGTCCTTACATTAAACAGAACCTATGAAACAGACAATACCCTTCAGCAGTGTTTGGAAACCACTATTGGGCAACAACAGATCTTATGCAACAATAGTAAGTCAGCAGTCCTTAGTCAAACACAGGTTTGGAAAACAGTTGTTTTCAACAGACTTTTAATATAAACGAAATAAATTGATATTAATATCAGCAGCCATTTAATGCAAAACATTTAAAAAATAAATTTTCATAGGAAAACTATAAAATTAAATATCAAGAAACTGAAAGGATAAATTTTAAACATCTGCCATAAAAAAAAAACCTCTTCATTTAAACACCAACAATAATCTACATGGCAAACAGAGGCTTCTACCACTTCATCGGACACAGATGTTGTAAATAGTGGTAAATCAACAGTCGCTAGGTAGAACAACCCTCCTAAAATATTTCCGACACCCCTAAAATATTTAGAATGCCCCTATATGTTCTAAAATATACCCCGTATACGAGATTTGACCCTATATACCTTTAATTTCATAAAAATAAAATAAAAACAATTGCTGAGGAGCGCTCGCGGGCCACGAAGACATAGTCTTCGGCTTACGCGGGCCGCGACATATAGTCCATCAGGCGAGCCCCTGGGCCGACACATGTCCCCACTCGTGTTAAACCTACCCAATAACCAGACAAAGCTAGGCCCTACACACCCTATGTCGCAGGGCGAGAAGACCCCTTAAGGATCCTTCGCAGGCCACGAGGAAGTTCGAATCAGGCCTACAAATAGATGGCATCGACTATCAGTTGAAATCGTTCAAAACTTTGCCTTCTCTCTCAATTTCTGAATAGTAAAAGCTATACTCGGGCATTATACCCCCTAATTAACGAAGTTCTGCCTCGTTGTAAGTATCATAACCCCCGTTTACGTACTAGATACGCTGCCCGATTGATCTAGTGCTCCGTAACGGCTGTTGAGGCTCTGCCCGACGTAGTCGTTGGAGTTCTGTCTCGGGGATGGTATAACTAATGTAAATATTGGGTTATTATACTAACATGTGTGCATTGTTTAATTAATAGATTATAACCAGGAAAATCCTAAAGTAGCAATGTGAGTAATCTCCTTTATGTAAACCTTTTGTAAACTGTTTTTACAAAACCTTAAATATTTTACAATGTGATTAGCAGTGATTGAGTCTTTTTAATTCTTCAATTACTGCCGGTATGTTGGGGTTTTGTATACAAAATGTGGAACACGTTACCATTGGACAATGAGTTAGCCAATGTGTAATATGACCCACCAGTCAGGATTGACAGTACTGAATGAGTAATTGTGTAGATATAAACATTGTAATCGCTCTCAATACTGCAAATTGATAAAAATCTTCTTGATTAAATTGGGATTCACTCACCAGTATTTCCCACTGATAAAATGTTTTTAAACGCGTTTCAGGTAACAAAATGTGAAAGCCAAATAGAAGCCAGCTGGACATCACTGAAGGCTTGGAAGTGGCTATAAAAGTTACCTAAATAAAGAAGATGTTTTATTCCAATAAAATAGGGTTTGTCCCTATAAAAATGTTTCTAATGAAAACTTGGGAATTTCCCATATGTTTAATATTATAAAAGCGTGATATTTTACTCTGATAAAATATTTCCTAACTACGGTTTTGATGAAATTTTTGCTGCCAAATAATGATAAACACTGATACCACCATCTCTGAGTAGGCCGCAGCCGCCCGCCTCCCGAGGCAGGGGTCGAGGGTTGCGACAGAAGGTGGTATCAGAGCTACAACCACTAATTCAGCCAAAGAGTAGTTCTGCTGACATTGAAATTTTCAATTTTGTTAGGAAATAATCTACGTGACTATGTGCATATCTTTACATTATTGTTTTGTGTTATTTGACAATTTGTTAGTTACACTATGAATGACCAAGGACCTTCGGACACTTACCGTCAGTTGTCCAGCTCACCTAGGGACGAAGGAACCTCTTCACAACCTACCCCCTTGGGGTATTCGGCTGATACCGAAGAAAGAATTTCCATGTTCAAAGCACAATCTGAAGAGCCATTCCCTCCCAAGAAGAGAGGATGGTTCAGCAGAGGAGCTCATGAACTTAGAAAAAGAATGAGAAAATTGCAACAGCAGCGGGCTTTAGCAGCCGCTAATAGAGAAATGAACGCACAAACACAGGATATGATCAATAGGAGACTAGCAAACTTCCATACACTAGAAACCACAGCCACTGACCCGAATCTAGAACAACTCATAGCACCCCAGCCGTTACCACTATTTCCCACACAACCTATGGAAATTGAAGCCAACCCAGAAAACCAAATTCCAGCACCTGCCCTTGATCAAGCTGAAATCCCTAGTGTACCAGCACCCCATCCCCCAGACTATGACCCATGGTTTGATGATAATAGGTCGTCTTCAGACCTGTACCCACCAGAGGAACCTATGCAAAACCTAGTAGGACCTTACCCAGACCTTGACCCTCTAGACCTCTATTTTGATAATGACCAATATATCAGGGAAATTCTAGGGAACCCGTACCCTTATGAAGAACCCATGCCACAATACCCTGACCTGATACGAGCACCCGCACCACCCATGAGCACTGAGAATGTGCAAGAACTCCGCACCTTTGGTGAGGAGATTTTAGAAGGAAGTGAGAGGATAAGACAGATAGGGGGAGACTCATCTGGAAATATGACGGCGTAACATGCAATACTGGATGAACCCCTGACCTGTCAGGGATAGTAATAATAATAATAATAAGATAATATATATATATATATATATATATATATATATATATATATATATATATATATAATAGATAATCCTATAGTTACTGATGCATACTAGTATTGTAATTTCAATTCCAGTTGTATTTGTAATAGATATAGATGCATAATATAAAATAGAGTAAAGGTCGCAATGACGACGATTTTTGGATCAATGTGTTGTTATGTGACTATTCACATTAAATATTGTTTTGTGATATTAATATGTGGTAAATGTTTAAAATTCAGATGGACAACGCAGCAAATCAGGAAAACTAGAATAATGACAATAACGGGAACCAATTAAATAACAGTGCCATTCGACATATAGTAACCCAAGGAATTAGAGATGCTCTACCATCTATTATCCAACATGTTAGAGAAGTGGATAATAATAACAGTAATTGTGGAAGTAAATGACCATCTACTGAACCTGAACACAGCGTAAACAATGGACCCATACTTCAAGTGCCCATTCCAAAAAGAAGAAGAACCATGTCTTATGGTTGTTCTTACAAAGAATTCTGGTCCTGTAAACCAATAGAATTCTCGGGTAATGAAAGAGCCACTGCAACTCTACGCTTGATAGAAAAGACTGAGGCAGTTTTAAAAATAAGCAAGTGTGCAAAAGAGGATAAGATTATGTTTGCCTCCAATCTGTTTAAGAACTCAGCGTTAGAATGGTGGAACACTATCCTCCAATCTAAGGGAAGTGACAGAACCTATAACATGGAATGGAGTGAGTTTAAGAATATGGTTGAAAGGAAGTTCTGTCCTCCTAATGAAAAGGAACAGATAGCAAATAAGTTCTTAAACCTTAGAATGACAAGAGTAGATAGTAAGGGTTACACTACTTTATTCTTTGAATATGCCAGAATAGTGCCGAACCTTACATCACCCGAACCAGTATTAATCTCCCGTTACATTTGGGGATTAATCAGTGAGATTAGGCATGTAGTCAGGGCAGCTAGACCACCAACTATAGAAGAAGCTATAGAACTAGGAAACACCTTGACTGATGAATTAGTGCGTACCCAAGAAGAAAACCAGTGGAGGAACCTAGCTCAAAAGTTTACCCAAGAATTTCGCTATGGAAATTCCAATCGCGGGAAAAATGTAGGTTCTACTTCTGCTCCTTACTGCAAATATTGCAAAAGAAATCATTCGGGAAGATGCTCTATATATTGCAATTGAAAAATATCGGGACACAAGTAAGAAGACTACAGGAATAAACTTAACAATAGGATATGCTACAACTGTGGAGAATAAGGTCATATCAAGCCGAACTGTCCGAAACTAGCTCCGACCATAAACAACAAGAACACTAAAAATGCTAGAGCATTTGTTCTGACTGCAGAAGAAGCAAAGATGATCCCGGACGTGATTGCCGATACATTTTTAGTTAATGATGTTTTTGCTAAAGTATTATTTGACTCTGGTGTGAACCAAAGTTTTATTAATACTTCATTTTTCAAATTTCTCAATCAACTATTAACTAAACTCTCACAAGAATGTCAAGTAGAGACATTGAATGGAGAAACCATTAAGATTACTGAAATCTTGCAGGGAGCAAGAATAGAATTTTTAAATCAAAGGTTTATTGCAAATCTTTATCCAATGAATCTGGCAGGATTTGATATTGTATTAGGAATGGATTGGTTAATAGCCAATAAAGCCAGCATTCTATATGATCAAAAGTAAATCCATGTAAATTCACCAAAGGGTGAAAAGATCACAATTAAAGGAGATAAGCCGTTTAGATCCACAAAATTCATCTCTGTGATGAAAACAACCAGTTGTGCAAGAAAAGAATCATTAGTGTATTTGATTTCTATAATCATTAACACTAAAGGAAAAGAACTGAAAGATATTCCCGTAGTATCTTAATTTTCAGATGTGTTTTCCAGAAGAGCTACCAGGACTACCGCCGGACAGGGAAGTTGAATTCAGAATCTATCTAATACCAGGGACAACACCAATTGCCAAAGCACCCTACCATTTGGCACCAGTAGAAATGCAAGAGTTGAAGAAACAGTTAGACGGACTGTTAGAAAGAGGATTCATACAGCCAATCTCATCGCCAAGGGGAGCACCGATATTATTTGTCAAAAAGAAAGACGGGTCAATGCGTATGTGCATTGATTACCGTGAATTGAACAAGGTCACGATTAAAAATCGGTACCCATTACCGAGAATCAATGATCTGTTTGATCAACTACAAGGAGCTCGATTTTTCTCTAAAATCGATTTACGCTAAGGATATCATCAAGTAAAGGTACAGGAAGAGAACATTCCTAAGACCGCTTCAGAACAAGGTATGGCCATTATGAATTTACTATCATACCATTTGGTCTAACCAATGCCCCAGATGCATTTATGGACATGATGAACCGAATATGTAAGCCATATTTGGATAAATTCATAATTGTCTTTATAGATGATATTCTCATTTACTCTAAGAGTAAAGAGGAACATGCAGCGCATCTGCATGTACTTCTAAATTTGCTGAGAAAAGAAAAGCTTTATGCTAAATTTTTAAAAAAGCGAATTTTGGTTAGAAGAAGTGCAGTTTCTTGGACATTTAGTTAATCATGAAGGAATTCATGTGGATTCCACAAAGATTGAGGCAATTACTAAATGGAAAACCCTTGAGTCACCAATCGAGGTTAGAAGTTTTCTA
Source organism: Helianthus tuberosus (assembly GCA_030545235.1). NCBI lineage: Eukaryota > Viridiplantae > Streptophyta > Magnoliopsida > Asterales > Asteraceae > Helianthus > Helianthus tuberosus. Next base: position 46,571,860 of record CM060427.1, on the reverse strand, counting down.
GGATTGGCCGGTTATTATAGAAGATTTATCCGAGATTTTTCAAGAATAGCCATTCTCTTAACTAAGTTAACCTGTAAATCCATTAAGTTTGAATGGGGACTAAGACAAGAGTAAGCCTTTAGGATTCTTAAGCAAAGATTAACCAACGCACCCATACTAGTGTTACCAGAAGGAACTGAAGACTTTGTAGTCTATTGTGACGCTTCTAAATTAGGTTATGGATGTGTGTTGATGCAACGTCAAAAGGTCATAGCCTATGCGTCTAGACAACTTAAGAATCATGAAGAGAATTATAGAACCCATGATTTAGAATTAGGAGCTATAATTTTTGCCCTGAAAATTTGGAGACATTACCTTTACGGTAAGTTTACCATTTTCACCGATCATAAGAGTTTAAGGTATGTTTTCGGGAAAAAAGAGTTGAATATGAGACAAAGACGCTGGATGGAAATACTTATTGATTATGATTGTAATATCCAGTATCATGCAGGAAAGGCTAATGTTGTAGCTGATGCTTTAAGTCGAAAGTATCATGAAAAGCCAAAAAGAGTACATTCTCTTAAATTAAATCTACAAGTAGATTTAAATGAGCAAATTAGAAAAGCACAAGAATCAGTAATCAAGGATGATACTGAGAAATTGAAAGGAATGATTAAGGAATTAGAACAAGGAACATATGGAATTTGGATATTCCATAAGAAAAGGATGTGGATACCCAAATTAGGAAACCTACGCCACCGAATATTAGAAGAAGCCCATAAGTCTAAGTATACAATACATCTTGGAAGTGATAAGATGTATCAAGATTTAAGAAATAATTTCTGGTGGATATGAATGAAAAAGGATATAGCAGCTTATGTTTCTTTGTGTTTAACCTATTCACAGGTCAAAGCTGAACACCAGAAACCCTCAGGTTTATTGCAGCAGTTAGAAATGCCGGTTTGGAAATGGGAATTGATAACAATGGACTTTGTTACCAAACTACCCAAAACAAGCAAGGGAAATGACACAATCTGGGTGATTGTAGACAGGCTAACCAAGTCTGCTCATTTCCTACCAATGAAGGAAACTTTCAGTATAGAACAACTAGCCAAATTGTATGTGAATGAAATAGTTTCATTACATGGAATTCCTTTATCAATTGCTTCTGATAGAGATAGCCGTTTTACTTCTCATTTTTGGACAATTTTCCAAAAAGCAATGGGAACCAAGCTAAATCTAAGCAGCGCTTATCATCCTCAAACGGAAGGACAAAGCGAAAGGACAATTCAGACAATGGAGGATATGCTTAGAGCTTGTGTAATTGATTTCAGAGGAAATTGGGACGATCACTTACCATTAATAGAATTTTCCTACAATAACAACTATCATACCAGCATCAATGCTGCACCATTCGAAGCACTTTATGGACGAAAGTGCCGAACCCCAGTCTGTTGGGCAGAAATTGGAGAAAAGCAATTATCTGGACCAGAAATAGTATAAGAAACAACAGACAAAATAATTCAAGTCAAGGAACGACTGAAAACAGCACGCGATCGACAGAAGAGTTATGCTGATAACAGGCGAAAGTTGTTGGAATTCCAGGTAGGCGACAAGGTGTTATTGAAAGTCTCTCCTTGGAAGGGAGATGTCAGATTCATCAAAAGGGGAAAGCTAAGCCCCAGGTATGTTGGACCTTTTGAGATTATTAGAAGAATAGGACCTGTAGCCTATCAGCTACAACTGCCAGAGGAAATGGCAGGAATACATGATGTATTTCATGTATGTAATCTCAAAAAGTGTTTAGCCGATGAATCATTAGTAGTGCATCTTAAGGATATAGAGGTAAATGAAAAGCTTAAGTTTGTAGAAAGGCCTCTACAAATTGAAGACAGGAAAGTCAAGAATCTCAAACACAAGAGATTGGTTCTAGTCAAAGTGAAATGGGATTCTAAGAGAGGACCAGAGTACACATGGGAGCTTGAATCAGAGATGCAGAGGAAATATCCACACCTGTTCCAGTAGACCTCGAGGACGAGTTCTAAAACAAGGTAGGGAGGATATAACAACCCTCCTAAAATATTTCCGACACCCCTAAATTATTAAGAATGCCCCTATACGTTCTATAATATACACCGCATACGAGATTTGACCCAATATACCTTTAATTTCATAAAAATAAAATAAAAAGAATTTTTGAGTAGCGCTCACGGGCCACGAAGACGTAGTATTCGGCTTACGCGGGCCACGGTAGATAGTCCATCAGGCGAGCCCCTGGGCTGACACGTGTCCCCACTCGTGTTAAACCTACCCAATGACCAGAAAAAGCTAGGCCCTACACACCCTATGTCGCGGGGCGCGAAGACCCCTTAAGGATCCTTCACGGGCCGTGAGGAGGTCCGAATCAGGCCCTATAAATAGATGGCATCGGCTGTCAATTGAAATTGTTCAAAACTTTGCTTTCTCTCTCAATTTCTGAATAGTAAAAGCTATACCCGGGCATTATACCCCCTAATTAACGAAGTTCTGCCTTGTTGTAGGTATCATAACCCCCGGTTACGTATTAGATACGCTGCCCGATTGATCTAGTGCTCCGTAACGGCTGTCGAGGCTCTGCCCGACGTAGTCGTTGGAGTTCTGTCTCAGGGAGGGTATAACTAATGTAAATATTGGGTTATTATACTAACACGTGTGCATTGTTTAATTAATAGATTATAACCAGGAAAACCCTAAAGTAGCAATGTGAGTAATCTCCTTTTTGTAAACCTTTTGTAAACTGTTTTTACAAAACCTTAAATATTTTACAATGTGATTAGCAGTGATTGAGTCTTTGTAATTCTTCAATTACTGCCGGTATGTTGGGGTTTTGTATACAAAATGTGGAACACGTTACCATTGGACAACGAGTTAGCCAATGTGTAATATGACCCACCAGTCAGGATTGACAGTACTGAATGAGTAATTATTTAGATATAAACATTGTAATCGCTCTCAATACTTCAAATTAATAAAACTCTTCTTGATTAAATTGGGATTCCCTCACCAGTATTTCCCACTGATAAAATATTTTTAAATGCGTTTCAGGTAACAAAAGGTGAAAGCCAAATAGAAGCCAGCTGGATAACACTGAAGGCTTGGAAAAGTGGCTATAAAAGTTACCTAAATAAAGAAGATGTTTTATTCCAATAAAATAGGGTTTGTCCCTATTAAAATGTTTGTAATGAAAACTTGGGAATTTCCCATATGTTTAATATTATAAAAATGTGTTATTTTACTCTGATAAAATATTTCCTAACTACGGTCCTGATGAAATTTCTGCTGCCAAATAATGATAAACACCGATACCACCATCTCTGAGTATGCCGCGGCCGCCCACCTCCCGAGGCAGGGGTCGGGGGTTGCGACACTAGGATAAACATCACTTATTAAAACATACAATACCTTTCAGGATGAATTTTTATCCAAACAGAAGTTGATTCAAAACATCAACAAATACTATGAAAACACTGATAATCAGTTTTAAATTGATTTTATATATTAAGACTTATGATTATGATGCAATAATAACCTAATTAAAACATTGTCGGACAACCTCTCTGCCTGCCACATCAGCTTTTCTTATGTCACCACAATTTTTTGAGCAAAACAGAAGTTTGCCCAACAATTGTTTTCCACAAACTTTTAAGAGTTTTTTCCAACGGTCGTTACAAAAAAAACAGAAATTATGAGAACATACAATATCTTTAATCAGTGGATGAATCTTTTGCCAAACAGATGTTTTAAAAACAACTGTTTTCAACAGACTTTTAAAGATTTTTGTCAAATTTGTTAAAAATACCTTTTTTTTTTAAGAATGGACTTTTGATGTTCTGAAGACATTATAATGTTTTAATCATCAATAGACGATGATTCCAAACAGTTATTCTCTTTTGGCAAAATTTAATTTTAACAGAATTTACAATAGCAGGTATCAACTCTAACAACTGTTGATGCTCAAATTAGTATAAATAAAATGCTCTACAAAGATTAATAGAATTAAAATTTACATATCACATATGACGATAGATCAACAATTACATCGAGTACTGAACAACGAAATTTAATAATCTAACAGCAAAAACTAAGAAATTTTAGCTTCAACTCCAATGAGTACTGAACTTCTCTATGTATATCTGTGAGCTTCGCAATGAACTCCAAGTCCTGAAGAGTAGCCCTATCCTCATATACTTGACCCATAACTTGCTTGATAAAGCGATACTTTAAATCATAAGAACCTACAGAAGGGTATGATGACATTTTTAACTTGTATATTTCTTCAAGTCTGATGTAAAAGAAGGATATAATGGTAGTAAAACGTGATGAAAAAATTCTGAACTGACAATCATACTATATAGTGAAATAGCTAACAGCCCAAAGGTCAGACTTAAGTTCACCGCACCATTAAACTAATCTAGGAGGCAAAAACGTGTACATTTAATACAAAACAACAGCCATTTAATGCAAAGCCTTTAAAAAATAAACGTTTTCATAGGAAAACTAAAAAGTTAAATATCAAGAAACCGAAAGAACAAAAAAAAAAAAACAGGCTATCATAATTACCATTAACTTCTTCATTTATCATAAAGATGCATTTTAAACACTATAAAAGGCTGATGATTAGGCTGATTGAAGAACTAATATATAAAATCGACATCATCAGTGATAATAAATATAAGAAAACCTGGAACAACATCAGCGCTTCATGAAATACTCCACTTTCTGCACTTCAGACTTCAAGAACAGTGCAGAAGAACTTCCCACTGCTCGCTTGGAAAAAACAAAGCTGAAATATATCAACACCTTAAAATAAATATTATCAACATATATCAACAGTTTAAAAGAATCCATAAACCTAAAATAACCAGCAAGTGATTGTTTGAATTTTAAACAACTCTGATTAGGCTGAAATATAAAGTGGGAATTAGAATAGATCAGTTCAAATTTTAAGATTCAAAATCAGAGAAAAAAACATACCCTCAACAATGTTGCAACAATGATGTTGGAAAAATTACGTGAAGTACAAAAAGCTGTAACCACAGATGAACAGACTGAATATGCAAATTCTGCATCCTGTAACAATCTATCTATACTTTCTATAAAAAGAGAAAACCAAGTGACATAAGAAAAGCCAAGGTGAAACGTTGGTGTGTGAAACAGAGCTTCAATGAAACAACGATGTTGGAACAATGATATTAAAAGGATAATGTGTAAACAGAGTCTAAAAATGTTCGAACAAAGAACTGTAATCGAAGATTAACCGGCTCAATCATGAGAGCTATGCATTTGAGTGAGAGAGATACGATCGCAAATATAAAGGAGAGAGATAAATTGAAATTTGAATGTGTAGCCAAATTCATATATGTTATTTATAGGGAGTCAAATTCATATGTAGTTTGAATTTTGAATTTGGAGCCAGGAATTTAAATTTTGAATATGGGCAGAGGTTTAAAGCGTTTTTATAAACAACTGATCATTTGTAGATGTGGGCAGATGTTTAAAATGATTTTAAATTGATTTTCTAGATGTGGGCCAGACTTTTGAAAATTAAAGTGATTTTATATATTAAGGATTATGATGCGATAATGACATAAGAAAAGCCTTGTTAGACAGCCTTTATGGCTGCCACCTCAGCTTTTCTTATGTCACTTGGTTTTCTCCTTTTATAGAAAGTATAGATGGTTATCAGTTATCCTTATTTTTATCATCAAAATCTTTTAATTTTATCACTTATCTTTATCTTTATCATCAAAATATCTTCTACAAATTTTAATTGAGACCACCTCAAAAAGAGACATGTGTCCTCAAAGTGATTTCTTTTATTGTATAGTATGGTTATCAGTTATCCTTATTTTTATCATCAAAACCTTTTAATTTTATCACTTATCTTTATCTTTATCATCAAAATATCTTCTACAAATTTTAATTGAGACCACCTCATAAAGCGACATGTGTCCTCAAAGTGGTTTCTTTTATTATATAGTATAGATTTGATTTTTTCTTGTTTGATAACGGATACTGTGCCGCTACCGTAAAGAACCATTTTTGAAACCAACCGAACAACATCAGTTTGTTACCAATATTTATTTATATTGATTTTGCTTTCGATAAGCTCACACTTTATCGCTACTATACGGTACCTGTATTTATTTTTATGGTTTTTGGTTTCGATAAATTTTCATTTATACAACTTTGTCTACGACGATAAATGAATATCCATACCAATACCACAACAATTTGAACCTACCGATACCCTTCGAACAAATCGGTGCCGCTGCCGCCTGCCGGTACCGCTGTTCATTTTTTACGGTTCGGTTGATGTATAATGCGTGTTGATTTCTATACCGAGTGCGTATATTGTACCGGTATACCGAGTGCGTATATCGTACCGGTACTGTAAGGAATCCAACTGATACTGATCGAATGCCCATAATAACGTACCTCCGCAACGCACGAAAAAATAAACTAGTTAACATAAAAAACAAAGAATTATTATTTAAGTGAATAGAAAATTAAACGATGAGTGAGATATAAAAAGAATTATGAAGGTGGACAATATATAGAGATAAATATATATTTCTTAACTAAAGTATAAGGATTAATATAGAAAAAGCGATTTAACTAAATTATAAGGATTAGGATAGAAAAGGGATTTAAAATGCTCTTAACCCCATGTCCCGAATGAATATTCGTGAAAATAATTAATATTGAAAATAAAGAATTATTATTTTACGAAGAATGACATATATGAAGAATTTTAAAGGTGAACAATATATAGATAAATATATACTGAATGATAGCACTTAACTAAATTACTAGTCTTAAGCTACCCGCGTTGCGGGCCAGTGGGCATAAAACGTGCTACCAACGTTGAGGAGATAGGGATGTAAAACCATGCTAAGTAGCATCAAACGAAGACCAAAACCGGGTAAAGCGTAAAAAAACATGAATTTTCAACACAAAGTGACTTACGTAACGTAAAACGTAGAAGGAGTCGGATTTATAATGATGCGTATTAGAAAATGGAGGGGGTAAAACAAACTTAAAAGATCAAATATGACCACCAAATGTGACTATCAAACACTGTGCTAAATAGCAACGAACGTCGAACAAATCCGAGAAAAACGTAAAACAAAAACTAATAAACAAACTAAAATTATTTAACCTTTGTGACACAAATTATAAAAACTAAAGTTTTGTTACAAAATGAAAAATCACAACGCCAAAAAAGAAAAAGAAGACAAAAAATATAATATTCCTCCGTATGTTATTAAAATTAAAATTGAGAGATTTAATAATTTTAATAATAATAATAATAATAAGGATAAGGATAACAAAATATTTATTATATATAATATTAAAATTGAAATTAAGAGATTTATAGACAATAATAATAATATTAATAATCTATAATTTCTATAAAAAGAGAAATCTGAGTGACATAAGAAAAGCTGATGTGTCAGTTGGAGAGGCTGTCCAAAAAGGCTTTTCTTATGTCATTTTTAGTTCATAAAGCCTAATATATAAAGACTTTAAAATTCAAAGGTGGCCCACATTCAAATTCCAAAGGTCTGCCATCAAACATCTGCCAGGGTAAACATCTGCTCATTTATATGTGACTTTACTTTAATACCTACCAGTAGTTGTTGTTATCTTCCGTAATGCTTTTAGATCAGTAGATGTTTAAGGCTAATTATCGGGAAATTCAAATTCAAAAATGCATGGGAATAAGTAATTAGCAATTAATGCATGTCACTCAGAAACTCCTGTCAATCATCATTCTTATATAAGTCTTTTCTTCTCATTTCACTCTTCATATTTCATCACGCTTTCATCTTCTCTGATTTTGAAATTTGAAATTTAATCACAATCCGAATTCCGAATTAGAAGCATGTTAATATCAGTTGACAGTAACAATCTTAGTTTTGTAAACGATTTGAATCCTGGGAAAGATATATGGAACATGAAAGCGAGAATTGTTCGAAAATGGAATCAGGGTTACAAGATGGATCTCATCTTCATTGATGAAAAGGTAATTTGTATCTCTGCTTTAACGTTTTATTAGAGAATGTAGTGGTGTATGCTAAGAAGATATTTTCTTTTAATGTTCTTCAGGGTGCTAAGATTCAAGCAGGTATTAAGAGTCATCTGATACCTGTTTTTGATGGACAACTTCAAGAAGATGCTGTTGTGATTCTGTCGAAATTTGGTGTTGGTGAGAATAAAGATTTATATAAAGTAGTAGTGCAGCCTTATAAAATCAACTTTTATAGATGCACAACTGTTACTCCTGTGAGAGATTGGCAAGGTGTTGAATATGGTTTCAACTTCAGAGCTTATGAAGATATTCTTCAAGGAGATGCGTTAAACGCTTTGAGTGTTGGCAGTGTATATTTTTGTAATCATGTCTTGCTTGTATAATATTAGAGAGTTTTACTTATATTCTTGTATAATGTGATCATATAGATGTTGCTGGATCTGTGGTTTGTTGTGGAGATCTTGAAATCTTTGATCGACCTCCAAAGGAGACTAAGAAGATCAATTTCGATATTGAAGACTTGGAGTAAGTTGTTGTTTACATGTGCAATCATGTACAAATCATTGTTTGTATTTAATGATGTTAATAAATAAGATGAAGAATGTTGGTATTTAATGTGGGATCATGGTAATGGTAATAAATGAGATCTATAATGTTTGTATCTAATGCTGAATCATCGTAATAAATGAGATAAATAGTTATTCTTAGTGAATATGTTAGTTAATTTATGGCTCATTTGCTACTTTAATAAATGTCATAACTTTCCTTTGATTTTGTGTTTTTATTCATTCAATTTGGTTTTGATATTAGAGATTTGTAAAGAAATGGTCCTAAATTAGTCTTTAGTATATCGTCATATGAATATTCTTTTCATGTAGGGGTAAGGTTTTGCGGTGTACTGTGTGGAATGATTATGCTGTGCAGATTAAGGACTTCATTTCTAAAATCCCACCTCATGAGCATGTGATGGCTGTTATACAACATGGAAAGTGTAAGGAATGGAAAGGTATTTTTGTTACTTTCTGCAAATCATAACTATACTGTTTATTTCTGGCAATATAAAGACATGTATACATTAAATATCTATATACTTTTGCATGTAGGTGAATATACTGTTCAAAGTGATAAGTTTGCAACACGGATTTTTCTGAATGAAGAAATTGATGAAGTTAATGAGCTAAGGAGGAGGTAATTTGTCAATGTAATTTCTATTGTATATAGATGTTCAAGTCAAATACTTGGTTTCATGTTATTTGTATACTAATTCTAATCATTTGTGGTATTCAAAAAGGCTTATACTGAAGTTTGGACAAGGGAGTGGTTCTACTTCTCAAACAGTACTATCGTCTCAGAGTGTTTTTCCATTGCATAAAGAATTTGTAACTGATGGTGTGAAGAAACATGTTGATGAGATTAGTGAGATAGAAAAGGTTTCACATCTTTTTATATAGTTTGGTTATTTGTTTGGTTTGTCACCTGCATGTTTGTCAAACTATAGATTACAAGTTCATATATTGTTTTTACAGGAAATGTCTTGTGTTATGGTTGCAACAATTAAGATTGTGCAAGAAGAGTATGGTTGGTTTTATGCTGTCTGTCGTAAGTGGTTCAAGAAGGTGATGGGTAAAAGTGAATACTTGCAGAATGTTGGAAATGTTTCAGATGAAATTCTTCGATTGCCTGCGACTTCTTTGGTTTGTCCCAAATGTCATAGCGAATGTACGTCGATCACCATAAAGTAAGCAATGATGATTATTTAACGTTATATTTATATAAGTAACATTCTAAGACTGATATTTGAATATAGTTTTGCAGTTTACTTAGTCATTTGTGTATATTTCAAGTTCAAGGTGCAAATCCGGGTGCAGGATGAGAGTGGTAGTGTTTCTTTTGTTATGTTTGACAGAGATGTTCAGAAGCTTCTAGGATTAGCGGCGAGTGACATAAGAGAGAGGCAGGTCAAGGCCAATGATACTGGATGTTTCTCTCATGAGATATTTCGATTGGTTGATAAGAAAGCTACTTTTAAGATTGATGTTTTAGAGTTCAATCTTAAAAATGACTATCGTGTTTATACTGTGCAAAAAACATGTGATGATCCAGTAATAATTGCTGAGTTGGTTGGTGGAGATGGTAATGGTGATGAAAATACTGATGAGGTAGCATATAAAATTACTCTTTCAATCTATTTATTTTTCTTTTGAGTTTTAAAGATTAGATTCTACACTTTTTTATATGATATCATATATTATGATCCTTTAGGTTACTCAAGAGGTAGCTGACGTTAAAGATGTTAACCTTTCAGAATCTTCCCAGGTGTCTGCTGAACGAACTTCAAGGGTGAGTATTTATTTTTAAAGTATGTTTAGTATGTTTAAAATGAGTTCATTACTTTATTAAATGAGATCAATTGTTGTTTTGTGATCTGTTGCAAGGATGTTGTCTCTATTACGGCCGACTCTTCAGCCGTTGAAGTTAAAAAGGATTCTGGATCAAGTCCCAATGGAAAGCGGATGGCTCAAGATGCTGATGTTGTAAACGTTGGTGAGCTATCCACTAATGTGAGAAGAACCCGGAAGAAGCTGGCTAAGGTTTACAATTAGATGCTTTTGAAAAAACAATTCTTATGAAAGATAAGTAGAAACCACTTATTTTTGAAGAATCCTTGTGGTTTTTATTTATGTCTGTTAACTGTTGTTTTAACAAACTATGGTTAAAAGTTTGCTTTGTAAGGGGTAAAATGATGAATATGGTATGTAATGTCTACGGTTTGAATATCAAATAAAGTTAACCTTTTGTTTGTTTTATAATATTGTTATTATACATTATATACATTTTTGGTGATATTGATGGACTGGACAAGTAGTAGGGTTGTATATTATTGTTAGATTAATGAATGATAATTTAATCAATTGGTTAGTGGAAAAACTGTTAGGGTCTGAGATACATTAACATCTGTTAGAGGCTAAGCACTGTTATAGCGTGCTATCATCTGTTAACCCCTAAGAACTGTTAAAGATCTGTTAAAGGCTAACCACTGTTATAGCATGCTTCAACAGACCTTATGAGCTGTTGATCATCATCTGTTAAAGATCTTATATTATAGATCTTCAGTTGAATTATGTATAGTAGGGTTGTATATTATTGTTAGATTAATGAATGAAAATTTAATCAATTGGTTAGTGGGAAAACTGTTAGGGTCTGAGATACATTAACATCTGTTAGAGGCTAAGCACTGTTATAGCGTGCTTCAACAAACCTTATGAGCTGTTGATCATCATCTGTTAAAGATCTTATATTATAGATCTTCTATTGAATTGTGTAATATCTGTTGGTCCACAACATAATTTAGGTTCATTAACAGCAGATGTTCTCTTTAGCAGACCTTTGCTTCAGCAGTCAATGTCTTAATAGACCTTTTGGTTTATCAACAGAGTTTGTTTGTTTCATGAGCTGAGGTTCTTTGGTTTAACAGACTTTCTTTCAACAGTGGTTGTCTTCAACAGACCTTTTGGTTTGCAAAGTTTAGCGAAACAGATGTTGAGTTTGTCCCTTTGGTAGGAGCAGATTTTTAAAACACTGTTATTTATAATTACAAGTTGTATACTATTTTATTAATTTTCAGTCTTATATTTCTTTTTGTTGAGCGACCGGGAAATGTAATGGAAAATAGTAATGTTTAGATGCAAAATATAGTAATGTTTAGTTGAAAAATATAAAAAGGTAAAACCACAAAGTTTTGAAAGTATATACTAAGAATACATAACTTCATTCTTAAGTTAGTTTTCGAAGAAAAAATTTGTCCATCAAACATGTAAACTAAAACATAAATTATTAAACGCTGAAAAGATGTTCAAAGACAATGTCAACAAACTTGAAAGTGTATTTTATCTCCTTTTACACTTTTTTCTTCCACTATCTCAAACCTCAGCTTTTTCCCCACAGATATTCCCGTTTCATCCATGATACGCTGCCAGTTTGTATACATCACTAGATGGTTGTTGTCGTCAGGTCTTCTAGGATCTCTCCTAACAACCAGCTGTACTAAAAACTTGACATGACCAAATGACAGCACAACTCTACGGTAGTCATTTAGCTGGTGTTCTCGAACAAAGTTCCTCGGTATTGTCTGTAAAGGAAAATTCTTTCTTTAGTTATTCATTCAAAACATCATGCATATACTTTAAGTAATAACAGATAGATCCAACATTATAAGTAAAATCAACCATATTAAAAGTAGATATGTAAATACCAAGCTGTGTGTCTCTAAAACATGGTATTCAAGCTGTTTTTTATAATGTGGACGATTTCTGCGGTGTTGATGATTGGTACGGCTGCAGTGATGTTTAGTCTCCCCGTGAATTCCAATCCCGTCTTTGTTAAAAACCTTCGCAGTGAAGTTAAAGTCGTCTTCAGGAGTACTTCCCATCCATTGAAACAGCAGTTGGCAGCTTTCCTCAATGTCATTTTCGAAGCAAAAAGTTGTCCATCCTGGTCCCATAAAACCAGCAGCCAATCCCCTTTTGTTTTCAGGAGAGAAAACATAATACACATCAACTTTACTACTCTGCTTTGGTCCATTTACTTTTGCAACCAAGTTATCAATTTTTAATCTCCTCTCCGACAACAGCTTCAGCAAATCATGTGGTAAATGCTATAATTTTCATACATTTCAGAAATGTCATATTAGATTTTATATAGGATACAAAATATAAATTAGAAGTATTTCTAACAGTCCAAAAGATACACTGGCAATATATAAAAATAAGGTAGCAATTTTTAACCTGCTTGCAGTATGTTTCTTTTTCAGCCTGTATCAAGCAACCATGAACATAATATCTGTTCGAGCCATCGTTTCTAATCTCCAATCCCTCATTGTTCAAAACATTTATCTCAAATTTTTTTTCCTTCAATTTTTTTAAACATAGCTTGTCTATGTTGTTATTTCTATAAGTTTCAACAAACCGAGTCCATTCTGGCCCATTTATCCTCTTACTTTTATGACCGATGCTCTGTACTACAATCTTATACTTAAAACCCGTATAATCAACCAACTTTATTACTTCACACTTTCTTGGTAATTGGTTACTCCTTATCCTTGGAAGTACCTATGTATATAAAATACACAACATTTAATATATCTTTAATTTTATAAATACAGTTTTAGCATACAATTGTGATTTGAGCTAATTTGTTCTAAGAATGTAGCTTACCAATCCCTCATTTAGGTCTGTCAATTCGGAGACATTGATAATTATCATAAACTTCATCTTAAAGTAAAAAATACAATAACAATTAAATACTAAAACATAAAATCAATTGTATATGAAAAGCATTCTATTTAAGGTATAAAAAATATCCAACACTCTCTAGGACCAAACTTATATGTTGTCTTCTTCTATATGGTCCATACAACCAACAATATGAATCTAACACTGTGTAAGATCAAATTTATATTCTTGTATAATAAAAAAGTATTATATGGCAATAAAGTTTTCAAATATCCATGTTTGTGTCAACTTCAAACTTCAGTTTTTTTTCAGCAGCCAAGGCTATATTCACTTCAAATCAGACATATGAGTACTATAAACTGATTGCAGAATATTTTATCAAAATTAATATTGATAGAACAAATTTATCAACACTACATGGCAGTTCATACAATAATTCTAAAACTATTCGTAAAATATACAACCAAATATTTATGAAACAATAATATTTCAGATTGTTATTTAGATGCAATGAATCAAAATATAACTAAATAGGTTGATATAAATCTTATTATAAAATAAAGAAAACAAGTTCATATAAGTTTATCTATTTTAACATCAGTAGATTATGATTTTGATGTTTATATAATTTGAAATGAGGAAACTGAACGGAACATGTCAAAGCATACCTGTAAAATACACAAGAGAACAAAAAAAATACCTGATCTAAAATTTTAAACTTCTGATCGTCAAGTCTGAAGAAGAAGAAACTGTAGAGTTTTTTCGCCGGAGAAGAAGAGGTAAGATTGTATTGGGATTTTTGAAAGTAAAATATTTATCTATTAACTTGTAATTGTTTATTTATTTAACTTATAATAATCTTTAATATCGGGATTTAAAAACTATTTTTAATTATATAAATATATGAATTAATATATAAGTTTTTCTTATTTAACATTAATTTTATAGTCAAGCAGTGGTTGCTGCTGTGAAAAAATTGCCCCGTTTTAATGTAAAAGGGGGTAAAGTATAAATTTTATAAAACTTAATTTCAACCAACCAGTGTAAATGTAACATCTGTATTAACTCCATTTAATATAATTTTTATCTCCATTATTGAATATAAGCTCCAGAAAACATATTCGGAAGTTTTCTCAAATAACTTTCTTATCAAAATCGGCAAGGTTCTATTGCATAATATAGATTACACGGTATAAAACCAAGTATTGTTTATTTGAATTTATTGTTTGTATTATAAATGTTAGATTAATCATTATTTGATGTTATGAGTATGTATTTGTCACTGACGGCGTTTCATATTCTTTGTTAAAGCAAATAATAGTTGCTGTAATCCGGTGTATTTTTATCGATTAAGTACTGCATTAACTTAAATGAAGTTACTGATAGAATTCTCTATCACAATTTGTGCATGCATCTTCGTGATGTTGTCTTCTACATTACGATTGATAAATCAGCCATATAATTTTTGGTTGATGCCCATTTGCTTAACTGTTGTGAGAGATGATGATTTTCGTTTTGTGCTTTGTTTTTATAATACCTTAAGTGTGTGATTATACAAATAGTCCCGTTAATATTTGGTACTTTTGTTTTTTAAGTGCTGATTTAGTCTAAGGGATATTAGTGATGTCTATTTTATAATGCTGTTTGTCTATGACTTTTGTTGGATGCTGTTTATCTTTATAACTTGTAAGTTTAAATTGTTTATTGCAGATATGAATCTATCCAATCAAACACCATCCTTTTTACAATTCCTTAATGAAGATGGTTTTATATTTTTGGTATGTTTTTTAACTTTCTTGCTACTATTAGGATTCTACGTTAATTTTTTATGTAAGATGTTTGTTAACTACTGTTACAGAATATACCACTTGATTTTGAAACTCTGTTGTGGGGCAAGGAGGTCCCGTACGGTCGAATTGTAGAGTTACTTGATGGTGACAAATCATGGTTAGTACGTGTAAGGAAGAGAGATGATCATTGTATATTTACGGATGGATGGACAAAGTTTGTTAGAGATTGTTGTTTGAAAACAAAAGATGCTGTATTGGTGAAAGCTATTGGACGTTTGTCATTCGTTGTCTCATGTTTTAAAGAAAATGTATACGAGAACTCTTACATTTCAACAAATATTAGACCTGAACTTAGCATGACTGTAAGTAACGATATATTATTTTGTTACTTACTGATGTATTGTAAAATACATCTTTATTCGCGTCCGGTTTTAGTCGTTAGATTGTCGTTTTTGTCCGTTTTTAGAGTAGATTGTATATACTTTTGATGTTTTTATGTTTTCCAGGTCTTTACAGCCAAAAGGAGCAGAAACGAGGTGAAATCTGGAAAGGCGAAAGGCCGGAACGGGAATCGAGGAGCTCGGGAGTGAAACGAAGCGAAAATGCAGTTCTGAAGGTTTCAGGCGGCCAGCTTGAACTTATAAGACATCTTCAGGCGGGCCGAATCAACTTAAAAGAAGAATTTATAAAATTGAGACACGCGCGGCCCGCTTTGACTTAACATCATTCTCAGGCGGGTCGCGTAGAGGTCATGTTCGCGAAACCGACTTTGATTTGCAACGGCTAGTAGGGTTTCTTGGTTATTTATGATCAACATCATCAACAGCCGAGACAAAATACGAAACTTGGAGTTCTTGGACGGCTGTTTGGAGCGATTTTGAAGCATTCGGAAGGCCAGGAATCATCGGGTAACATCTTGGAGCATTCGGGAGTGAAGATTCGGGTTTAATCATCCTTATTCTTTCGTTTTCGTTTGTTTGAACCTTGTTGCATGATGAATTCAGTTTATACAATGATTGATACTTTGTTTTTAGACATGTTTTCCGGCTAAATTCCGTTAACTACCTAGGCTAATGACTATAACTAAATAAAGTTTGAATCTTTACTCGTTTTTGTCGTGGTTGTGGGTATTTCTTGTACTGTAAAAGCTTCGGGATTTTACCTTGGTGCATATGTGTGTTTGACTATTGTTTTACTATTGTTTACTACTTCGTTCGATTCTTGGTGACGGTCTTTATCACGGAATAGAGTCGGGCTAGGGTTTTAGGTTTTGGTGAGTGTCTATATCACATAATAAATCTTTGATCCTTTAGGGTGAAAATCTAGTAAGTAACCTTAGAAGTAATATTCGGTAATTATTAAAATCAAATGTACTGCTAAACTTGTCGCGGAAAGGCTCAAGGGTATTAATAGGTCTAGGTTTGGTTATAAGTCCTTAACATTCCATAGTCTATTAAACCAAGATTAAAACCCGTTGTCGCTTTAGACGTTCGCGCTGAAAGGTAGAGCGTCTTATATAGGCACTTTCAAGAAACTAGAGGACGGCAAAGAAATCTAGAAAACCGGTGAGCATAACATCCTAGGTAGTGCCATAAGAATTGCCTCGAGCGTGTTTGAGGGGCTTAGTGGTGTCTTAATAGGTTTAGTATTCCAAGATCCCGGTTCCACACCACAAAATTATCGAGTAGAGATCCATTCTGAGTTTAGTTTACGTCTAGCCTAGGTAGTCTTCATTCATCACTGGTCAAAGTCTCCGTTAGAATTCGTGTTAGTTACTTAGCTAACCTAGTTCATCATTATTTGCATTCTTAGGATTTTTAGAAAACCCCCCCAATTAATAACCAAATAGTTTGAGTCGTGTCAGTCTTAGTCTTTATAGAGTCTTAGCGTGATCCTTAGAGTCTCGTGGGTTCGATACTCGGACTTACTTTAGCTTTACTACACTGATCGGTACACTTGCCGGTTGTGTGGTTTAGGGTTTTAGATCGAGTCTTAGTTTATAAATTTAAAGCTTAGAGTGTCTAAATTAGGGTTAATTTTAGTTGTTTTTGTAAAACCACCTTGTGCACATCAAGTTTTTGGCGCCGTTGCCGGGGAATCTTTGGCGATTGCGTTGATTTCTTTGTTTGGACTTAGTTGACATATTACGTGCTATTTGTGTTCGTTGAGTCGTAGGAGTCAAAAAATCATAAAAATCAAATATATATATATATATATATATATTAGTGTCTTTTCTAGTTTTTTGAGTCGTTGTTAGAGTCTTCTTACTTGGTTGTTTTCGGTTTTTGCAGTGGATGCCCCATACGCGCTCACAGGGACCGCCACCGCTTCCGTTTACAGTCAAGTCGTTCGCTTCATCCGTTGCACCCGGGGTAAGTTCTTCTAGCTCTTCCTCTTTTCCACCACACACCGACTTCATTCCGAAGTCATCACCACACGTATCACCCCACGTTTCCCCATCACCCTCCCGTTCTCGTACACCTAGTCCCCCACCCGTAGTTCAAATGGAAAACCGCACCGTTTACCAGCAGGCTACCACTGGTTTCACCGGTGCCACTACACCCATCACCCTTCCCGCCATTGCAAATGATAGGTCTTGGCAGATTCTTTCTTACATTATGATGGCCATTACCAATTCTTGCCAGTTCCATGGTCATGACGACGAGGATGCTCCCGCTCACATAAATCGCATCACTCGTCTTTGTGGCACCTTCTCCATTGAGGGTGTTAATCTAGAGACCAGGTACCTTCAGGTTTTCCCATTCTCTCTCGCTGGACGCGCAGCCGTCTGGTTTGATTCTCAGCCAGCAGGCACTTTCACTACTTGGGCTGGTCTTCGCGATGCTTTCATAGCCAAATACTTTCCGCCAGCCAAGGCGTCTCGCCTTCGTGATCAGATTCACTCCTTCCATATGGAGCCTGATGAGCCATACCACTTAGCTTGGGAACGTTTTCAGACGCTTCTCTCTCGTTGTTCGCAACATGGTTTGTCTGATTGGGCATTAGTTGAAAAGTTCTACAATGGTCTTACTCCTGAGATTAGAGCGCGTTTCGATACTTCAGCAGGAGGGCAGCTTATGGGAAAGAAGACGGTGGTTGAGTGCAATGATTTGTTTGAGAGTTTCGCACATTCCGATATGGACTATAGCTCTACCCGCAGGACTTCCATTCCTGTTCATACCACCTCGGCCGGTCGAGGGGTAAACCAAGTTAGCTTGGATCCATCGGTAGCTGCTGTAGTCAAGAGTATTAGGCAAGAGATGAGGCAAGAGTTGAATGAGATTAAGAAGAAAGTTGATAGGTGTGAGGTTTGTAGGGGAGGTCACGACACGCTTGAGTGTACCACACTTACACTTGAGCAGGTAGAGTACATAGTCGGTCTGTCTAGGGCTCCCACGAATCCTTTCAATTCCAATTACAATTCCAACTGGCGCGGTAGTGGCAACAATAGCAGTTATCGTTCTTCTGGCAATCCCCCTGGATTCCCATCTGGTCAGTATCAAAATAGGGGGCCGGGTCTTTACACGAGTAGTGGTTCGGGTCAGAGTGGTCATTATAGTGGTTCAGGAGGTCAGTTTGCTAGTGGAGGGTCGAATCAGGAGAGTCAAGGTAGTGGCAAGGCTCCAGAGGGTAGTATGAGTAGGATGGAGGAGATGTTCACTCAGATGATGACACAAAATCAGGTGATGATGACACAAAATCAGGCGACGCAGAAATCCCTCACTGATTTCACTAGAACTCAAGAGCAGATCAATAAAAGTCACGAACTTCAGCTTAAGAGTCAGCAATCCACATTGTTAGATCTCCAAAGAACAGTTGGTGGAATTGCTAAGCAGTTGCAGGAGCATCCACCGGGTCAGTTTTCGGGAAATACCTTCACGAATCCCGCGAATCATTCAGCGAAAGCCATCACGACCCGTAGTGGAAAGAGTTTGGGAGAGGTTGTGAGAGAGAATGCTGAGATAGGGAGTGATGATGAGGTAGATGAGGTGATAGAGATGGAGGCTCCAGGCAAGGTGCCAGTAGAGAAGAAAGTGGAGAAGCAGCCGACGAAGGTTCGGCCATCACCAGTGATTGATTATTCTCGTCTTCCGTTTCCCGCCCGCGCGAAGCAGCAGAAATATGCTCAGGAATACGGGAAATTCCTTGAGATGTTTACACAGTTGAAAATCAATCTTCCGTTTGTCGAGGCACTTCAGTCGATGCCTAAGTACGCCAAATATCTAAAAGATCTTTTGAAGCGCAAGGAGAGGATTGGAGAGTTATCGAATATTCCATTGACAGGAGGTTGTTCCGCGGTAGTCTTGAATAAGCTGCCAGAGAAATTAACCGATCCTGGTACTTTCACGATTCCATGTTTCTTTGGGGGAGCCGTTACCCCCGCTCACGCTCTAGCCGATTTAGGGGCCAGCATCAATCTGATGCCGTTTTCGTTGTATGAGAGGCTTGGTTTAGGAGAGTTGACGCCCACGCGTATGTCGTTGTCCTTGGCTGACCGATCAGTAAAGTATCCTCGTGGGATAGTGGAGAATTTGTTGGTGAAGGTTGATAAGTTTGTGTTTCCTGTGGATTTCATTGTTCTTGATATGGAGGCCGACGAGCGAGTTCCTATTATTCTGGGCCGTCCATTCCTTCGAACCGCAAAGGCGATCATCGACGTCTTTGACGGTAAGATTTCTCTTCGTGCTGGTGACGAGATCGTCACATTTGAGATCGATAGGGCGATGCAGCACCCTAGCTGTGGAAATGACGTTAGTGGACCGTGTCATTCTGTTTACTTTCTAAATTCCTTCATATCTTGTGTCGACACGTGTTTCGAGTACATTAGTGGAGCCGATTTGGTAGGTGAGGGAGTTGTTGACGAGCGTGATGAAGAGAAAGTTGAAGAGGTTGAGGAGGAGCAGTTGGATGAGAGTGATGAGTTGGGTGTTACTGGGCCGTTAGAGCTTGACGCGATTAGTGATGAGAGTACTCCTGTAGAGATTCCACCGCCTTTAGAACTTAAGGTCCTTCCATCGCATCTTGAGTACGCATTTCTAGGAGAGAAGCCGAGTATGCCTGTCATTATTTCTTCGAAGTTGACAGAGGATGAGAAGTTGAGGTTGATTGAGGTATTGAGGCAGCACAGTGATGCGATTGCCTGGAGGCTATATGATATCAAGGGCATCAGCCCTACTTTCTGCACGCATCGCATTCTGATGGAGGATGTTTACAAGCCTGTAGTGCAGCCGCAGTGTCGTTTGAATCCGAATATGCAGGATGTCGTTAGGAAGGAAGTGATGAAGTTGTTAGAGTCTGGTTTGATCTATCCGATTTCCGATTCAGCTTGGGTGAGTCCTACGCAGGTCGTTCCGAAGAAAGGGGGGATGACAGTTGTTCTGAATGCGAAGAATGAGCTTATTCCGTCTCGTACTGTTACGGGTTGGCGTGTGTGCATTGACTATCGAGAGTTAAATGACGCCACTCGTAAGGATCATTTTCCGCTCCCATTCATTGATCAGATGCTTGAGCGTCTCGCGGGTTAGCAGTTCTATTGCTTTCTCGACGGGTTTTCGGGTTATTTCCAGATTCCTATTGCACCAGAGGATCAGGAGAAAACCACTTTTACATGTCCATATGGCACGTACGCGTACCGACGCATGCCGTTTGGTCTATGTAACGCTCCAGCTACATTCCAGCGTTGTATGATCGCGATTTTTCAGGATATGGTTGAGAGTTCGATGGAGGTGTTTATGGACGATTTTTCAGTCTACGGTAGTTCGTTCGATCAGTGCTTGGTGAATTTGGAGAGAATGCTGAAGAGATGTGTGGAGACGAAGTTGATGTTGAATTGGGAAAAGTGTCACTTCATGGTGACTGAGGGTATTGTGCTAGGGCACAAGATTTCGAGAGCTGGCATTGAGGTTGATAGAGCGAAGATAGATACGATCAGCCAGCTTCCTCCGCCGACTAGTGTCAAGTCGGTTCGTAGTTTTCTCGGTCATGCGGGATTCTATAGGCGCTTTATTAGGGATTTTTCCAAAATCACACGCCCCATGACGCGATTGTTGGAGAAGGACGTTCCTTTCGTCTTTGACGAGGAGTGCCTTCGTGCGTTTGAGTTTCTGAAGGAGAAGTTAGTGAGTGCACCGATCCTCGTGTCACCTGATTGGAGCTTACCATTCGAGCTGATGTGCGACGCGAGTGACTACGCAGTTGGTGCGGTGTTAGGGCAGAGACGGGAGAAGCATTTTCACCCGATTTACTACGCGAGTAAAACTTTGAATGATGCCCAGGAGAATTACACCACCACAGAGAAGGAGTTTTTAGCAGTGGTGTTCGCGTTCGACAAGTTCCGGTCGTATCTCGTTCTTTCGAAAACCGTTGTGTTTACTTACCATTCCGCTCTGCGTTACCTGTTTCAGAAGAAGGACGCGAAGCCACGCCTTATACGATGGATTCTGCTTCTTTCCGAGTTCGACATTGAAATTAAGGATAAGAAGGGGGCAGAGAATGTGGCGGCAGACCACTTGTCACGTTTAGAGGATCGGATGAGGGAGGAGATTCGTGACGAGGCGATAGGGGACAGATTCCCTCACGAGTCTATTGATGCTGTCACGGCAGGGGCCGAGGGTTTGCCATGGTATACCGATATAGCCAATTATTTGGCCGGAGGATTTGTGATGGAGAGTATGCATCGCCAGCAGAGGAGAAAGCTTATGAACGATGCGCGGAAGTATATTTGGGACGAGCCTTACCTCTTCAGGATAGGAGGCGATCGAGTTTTGAGGAGATGTGTGAGTAGAGAGGATGGTTGGGACATTCTTCGACATGTCCATGAGGGTATGACAGGAGGACATCACGGTGCGCATGTGACTGCGCAGAAGGTGTATGATTGTGGATTCTTTTGGCCGACAGTAGTAGATGATGCGGCCGAGTTTGTGAGAAAGTGTGATCGTTGCCAACGGACCGGCAACATCTCATCCAAGGATGAGATGCCCCAGAATCCTATTCAAGTGTTGGAAGTCTTTGACGTTTGGGGCATCGATTTCATGGGGCCGTTTCCATCTTCGAGTGGGAATCGGTACATCCTCGTTGCGATAGACTACGTTTCGAAGTGGGTGGAAGCTCAAGCTTTGCCTACGAATGATGCACGAGTGGTGGTGAGATTTTTGAAGAAGTTTTTTACGCGATTTGGTACTCCTAAGGCAATTATTAGTGATCGCGGTACGCATTTCTGTAATACCGTTATGGAGAAGGCGTTGGAGAGATATGGAGTTACGCACCGCTTGTCTACCGCGTATCATCCGCAAACGAGCGGTCAAGTGGAGAACGCGAACCGAGGAGTGAAGAGGATTTTAGAGAAGACGGTCGGGAAGAGTAGGAAGGATTGGTCCGA
The DNA here is from genome assembly GCA_030545235.1 of Helianthus tuberosus. Taxonomy (NCBI): domain Eukaryota; kingdom Viridiplantae; phylum Streptophyta; class Magnoliopsida; order Asterales; family Asteraceae; genus Helianthus; species Helianthus tuberosus. Next base: position 46,549,408 of record CM060427.1, on the reverse strand, counting down.
CAAGTTGGATGATGCGTTATGGGCGTTCCGCACCGCCTATAAGACGCCATTAGGTACGACGCCGTTTATGATCGTTTATGGGAAGGCGTGCCATTTACCGGTCGAGTTAGAGCATCGGGCTCTTTGGGCGCTCAAAACGGTGAATTTAGATTTGACCGAGGCCGCTAGGAAACGATTTTTCCAAATTCATGAGTTGGAGGCGCTTCGTGACGCCGCGTATGATCGTTCATGGAGCATAAAGGAAAAGTCGAGAGCGTTGCACGATAGGAGGTTGCGGAGGTTGAAGGAATTCAAGGTGGGCGATCAAGTGCTTTTATTTAATTCGAGGTTGAAGTTGATTGCCGGAAAGTTAAAGTCAAGGTGGTCCGGGCCGTATGTCGTGAAGGAGGTTTTCCCGTATGGTACCGTGGAATTTTTTGATGAAGAGAGTGCAAATTCGTGGAAAGTGAATGGACATCGGTTGAAGCACTACCTAGGGGGTCCCATCGACACTACCGAAGAGGAAACCGTTCCTCTTTCAGACCCGCCTAGCACCGCCACGTAGTTTCTCGAGTGAAAACTCGAGTGTAGAGTTTGTACATTGAGTCATTGTCCGTGTCGTGTCTTTAGTTTAGTGTTTGTGTGTTTTAGCGTCTTTTGCGTTATTTTTCGTGTTTTTGCGTGTTTTGTGTGTCGTGAGTGTTTTTGCAGGTTTCATTTCCTTCACGTGGCCGAAGTCGACAAACGAGCAGCATTACAGGTACGTTTAACAGTAAAAACGACAAAATAAAGTGCTGGGGGTATTTTGGGAATAAATAAAATGAATTTAAGTTGAACCTGCTGTTGCTGTCAAACGAACAGCATCTGTTAGCTGTTCATGCGGCCCGCTTACACTTAACTTAAACTTTTACGCGGGCTGCGTGGGTCTTGTGAGAAGCAACATCTGTTAAAAACCCCAAATCGAGTTCATTTGAAACCCTAACATTCAAACACCATCTTCTCCGGCGATTTTTACCCCACCACCACCGTCTACCTCCGCCGTGACCACCATCTCCACTCACCTTTCCCCCATTTAGCCACCCCATTACCACTTCATCCGCCGCCGCTGACCACCGACGACCACCACACCTGGTTGCACATTCATCTGTCTTATTTTGTTCAGAGTCGTCGACGTTAAGGTATGTAGCCCGCATTACTTTTCTCTTTCGAGTCCAGTTTAATGTGTTTTGAGTCTGTATTGGTTCATTGTGTTAAGAATTCAAGTCTGTGTTTGAGTTTTGTGTGTTTTTAGTTAGTCGAGTCAACAGGTTTTTTTCGAGTCGTTCCTTGTGAGTTCGTCGTATGTTCGAGTTTGGATTTTGTCTGTGTCTACTGTGAGTCAGTGGTTGATGTCTGCAGTCCCAGTGTCGAGTCTGTAGGTCGTTGTTCGAGTCCGTAGGGTTATTTATGTCGGGTCAGGTTTTTCAGTTTTGTTTGGTCCGTGGTTTGCGTCTGCAGTTGTGTTTTCGAGTCTGTTTAGTTGAGTGCGTAGAATCTGTTTAGAGTCTGCAGGTTTGTAACAGTTTTTACTTAATAGCAAGGGTGCGGGTGGCTCGGGTTGGACCATTGATTGATTGATGATTGATTTGAGCGATGTGAGGAATGGGAGTATGCTGAAAATAGGGGGGAGATTTTGCTCGATGATTAAATTTTAGGCACTTTATTGGTTTAAATGAGATATGGCGAAAACGAGTTTTGGGCGTTGTTAAAAATAAGTGTGGGGATACGGTTCGCGCTATTTTGACATAAAGCCATAATTTTCATTAAAAACGCGAACCATTTCCGTTGCTTCCACGCTTGATTTTTTTGATTATTTCTCGGCACGTGGGATTGCTCGAGGGCGAGCAAGGTGCCGGGAGGGGGTAAAAATGTAAAGTTAGTGTATTTGAGTCATGTGAGTGTCGTGTTGCGCGTACTATTGCATCGCTTGACTTTAAGCCACTTCGCTCGTACTCAATCTCCATTCGGGCGAGGTTTGGCTTATTTTCGAGTTGATTATGCAATATGTGCTTGTATCGAATAACGGCCGCGAATGAAATGCTATACGGCCATCGTTCGACTGTATATTATTATAGTATTATTATATTATATTATTATATAAAAAAAATCAGAAAAATTCTTAAAAATTCCAAAAAAAAAAATTAAAAAAAATTCAAAAATACCAAAAATAGCTTGTGTTTGCTAACTGTTCACCTGTTTTGCATGTTTATTTGAATTTGATTGAACAGGATGTCAGGTGAAGGGCCGTCTTCAGGAGTGAAGCGCAAGAGGCGCGGTACGAGAGTTCAGGAGTCAGTGGCGGATAGACCACTGAGAGAGGTATCGTATAGGGATGACGGGACTCCTCACGGTCAGAGTGAGAGATTGGTAGATAGCCCATTATTGCGGTTTACATTTGGGTCACCGGAGTACTTAAAGTATGATACAATCAAGAAGTTGAATATGTTGGAGTTTAGGAGGATTGACTGGGATCTAGTGAGGCAGCTGGGGCAGGTGGAGAGATTAGAGCAGTTGTTAGGATCGAAGTTTAGGATGGCGTTAGAGTGTGATGCGCCACAGTATCACCAGCTTACTCTGGAGTTTCATTCCACGTTCTATTATAGACATCCAGGGGGTTTCGATGAGCCTGATGTGGTTTCGTTTGTGCTGGGGAAAAGGATTTTCAATATGACACTACCTCAGTTCGCAGAGGCGACTGGGTTTTATACAGCTCAGGAGTGTGAATCGGATGAGTTTAGGGATTTAGTGAGGCAAGTTGTTAAGGAGAGGAAGGATTCTTGTGTGATGGCAGGGGATCTTCAGAGGTTTTGGGCGACTATTGCTACCACACCATATTCGAGCAATAGGGTAGCATCTGATATTAGGGATCCGCTTCATAGGTTTGTACATAAGATCTTAGCAGCGACGTTGATTGGTAGGTATGAGGGAGATAAGGTGAATCAGCATAGCTTGTTTTGTTTGATGTGTATGGTTGAGAGGAGGCCAGCGAATCTGGCGAGTATTTTGGCGTGGTCGTTGGCGAGGCCGAAGAAGGGAGGTAGGAATGCGAGGTTGTATTGTGGGCCGTATATTACGATGTTGGCGGCAAAATTGGGTGTGTTTGCTGATTATCCGCCTGATTTGATGCGTACAGGACCAGCTCCATCAGCTCCATCATTTATGGAGCTGAAGAGTTTACAGCTGGCTAGGATAGTGACGTTGGATACACCACCGGCATGGGAGGCCGTGATTGAGGGGCAGCAGGTGCCACCTCCACCAGGTTCGGCCGCGGCAGAGGCGATGCAGGGTGTGACACCACAGCGTATTCGGGCGCCACTGCAGATGCATCAGTTGCCAGCACGTGAGCGCCCCATTAGGCAGCCGCGGCCAGAGCCGTTGACTCTGGAGAGTATGTATGATAGAGTTGAGGAGGTTAGACAGGTGGTTAGACAGGATGTTGAGCAGGTGAGGCAGGAGATGCGGGCTGGTATTCAGGCTATTCTTGATCACTTATAGTTACCACCGCCGGCATCTTGGCAGCCACAGCAGGAGGAGCCTGCAGATGAGGAGCAGGATTCGGATGAGGAGTAGATGCGATGTTTGGGGATATGCAGCAGTGCTTATGGAGCTTATATCTTTTTATTTTTATTTTATGCTGTTTTTGATCCTCATATTTTGGTCTGTATTGATATTATATACTGGTTGGTTGGGTTTGGGGTTGGTTGATACTTGTTGGTTGTTGACACTGATATTTTGATATATATGTTATGTTCTGCTTGGTATGATGATTGTTAGGTCGCTGTTTGTGCCGCTTCCGTTCGCGTGTCCGAGTTAGTACAGTTTGCTAAGCGCGTTTTGGATTGGAGGGCATATGTGGTATCGACTGGCATACTAACAGTCTCACATATTTATTCAGCTAAGTCGTTCCACTTGTACACTTTGTATTTTATTATTTATTTTTCGTTTTTAGGTTTTAGGAGTCGTGTTTTCATCCTTGCATTAGGGACAATGCAATGTTTAAGTGTGGGGATGGGATCATTTAGTGTCTAGTTAGTAGAGTCTTGAGTCATAAAAATTGAAAAAAAAATTAAAAAAAAAATCGAAAAAATTGAAAAAATAAATAAATAAAGTTTGTTGCGAGTCCCGGTCCTTTAGCGCGTAGAAAACAAGAACCTTTTCAAAACGTCGGTCAAAAAATGGTTTAATTGTCGAATTTATGAGTTGGAGAGCACATGTTTCTTTAAGTTGCGGGATAGTAGGTTGACTGAATCGGTTTTTGGGAGTAAAAGGTTTTGGGATGCCTAGGATAGTGGATGGAGCCGAAAGTAAATTGATTGTGCATTGTCGATATCGGTAGCCTTTATTCACCACATGATAGTGAGATTTGAGCCTTTACATGTGTCATATTTATTTGTTCACTACTTTCGTTTCATGTGTGTTTACCGACTTGTTGCATTACTTTAGAACTTGTGCGTTTTGATACAGTTTGAGACCTTCGGTTAGGATTTGGCATGGATATGATAGAGGCATTAGGATCACCTTGTTTATGTAGCCTTTGTGTTTGACCCGTTTCACCACTACCCTTAGATACCAGTTTGAGCCTAGCCATTCATTTGTTACCCGTTTGTGATTTGATAACCGGATCGTGTTACGTGATTATTATATTTGTGAAGAAAGAAAGAAAAAAAAAATTGAAAAAAAAAAGATGAAAAAAAAAATTGAAAAAAAAAAAACAAAAGATGAGAAAAAGAAAAAAAAAGGGAATAAAGTTGTAGGTCAAAATGACCAATATGTTAGTATTTTGTTTCGTGCATATCCGGTTTTTCGTGTGTTTACGTGTTTAGCCATATTTTCCCAAAATGAAAAAAAAAAGAAAAAAAAAACCCTACCTTTAGCCCTTACCTACCCGTTGAAGTCCTTTTGATCCATGTCGAGTTTTAACAATTAGGTGGAAATCTGATTGACGTACAAGCTTATTATAGTATGCTTCATAGTTCGGTTTTGAGAGTTCACTCAAAATTACATAATATTAGCCGAGGGATGAGTGATATTGTGAGGGGTGTTGACAGTGCATAGTTGATTGCTTGAAGGTAAGAAAGACTTGATTGGGTAGGCCCGTTTTCATTTAAATATTATGATTCGTCAACCTTTTGAACGTTGTAAGTCTTGCGAAACCGCTGTGCTTGATGATTTCGTAGTTCGCGTTATAACTTGTTCGAGACTTACGTTATTGTTAAGTGTTTAAGTTGACATGTTGCATAGGATTTTGCTTAGGGACAAGCAAAAGATTAAGTGTGGGGATATTTGATGTATTGTAAAATACATCTTTATTCGCGTCCGGTTTTAGTCGTTAGATTGTCGTTTTTGTCCGTTTTTAGAGTAGATTGTATATACTTTTGATGTTTTTACGTTTTCCAGGTCTTTACAGCCAAAAGGAGCAGAAACGATGTGAAATCTGGAAAGGCGAAAGGCCGGAACGGGAATCGAGGAGCTCGGGAGTGAAACGAAGAGAAAATGCAGTTCTGAAGGTTTCAGGCGGCCAGCTTGAACTTATAAGACATCTTCAGGCGGGCCGAATCAACTTAAAAGAAGAATTTATAAAATTGAGACACGCGCGGCCCGCTTTGACTTAACATCATTCTCAGGCGGGTCGCGTAGAGGTCATGTTCGCGAAACCGACTTTGATTTGCAACGGCTAGTAGGGTTTCTTGGTTATTTATGATCAACATCATCAACAGCCGAGACAAAATACGAAACTTGGTGTTCTTGGAGTTCTTGGACGGCTGTTTGGAGCGATTTTGAAGCATTCGGAAGGCCAGGAATCATCGGGTAACATCTTGGAGCATTCGGGAGTGAAGATTCGGGTTTAATCATCCTTATTCTTTCGTTTTCGTTTGTTTGAACCTTGTTGCATGATGAATTCAGTTTATACAATGATTGATACTTTGTTTTTAGACATGTTTTCCGGCTAAATTCCGTTAACTACCTAGGCTAATGACTATAACTAAATAAAGTTTGAATCTTTACTCGTTTTTGTCGTGGTTGTGGGTATTTCTTGTACTGTAAAAGCTTCGGGATTTTACCTTGGTGCATATGTGTGTTTGACTATTGTTTTACTATTGTTTACTGCTTCATTCGATTCTTGGTGACGGTCTTTATCACGGAATAGAGTCGGGCTAGGGTTTTAGGTTTTGGTGAGTGTCTATATCACATAATAAATCTTTGATCCTTTAGGGTGAAAATCTAGTAAGTAACCTTAGAAGTAATATTCCGTAATTTAATAAAATCAAATGTGCTGCTAAACTTGTCGCGGAAAGGCTCAAGGGTATTAATAGGTCTAGGTTTGGTTATAAGTCCTTAACATTCCATAGTCTATTAAACCAAGATTAAAACCCGTTGTCGCTTTAGACGTTCGCGCTGAAAGGTAGAGCGTCTTATATAGGCACTTTCAAGAAACTAGAGGACGGAAGAGAAATCTAGAAAACCGGTGAGCATAACATCCTAGGTTGTGCCATAAGAATCGCCTCGAGCGTGTTTGAGGGGCTTAGTGGTGTCTTAATAGGTTTAGTATTCCAAGATCCCGGTTCCACACCACAAAATTATCGAGTAGAGATCCATTCTGAGTTTAGTTTACGTCTAGCCTAGGTAGTCTTCATTCATCACTGGTCAAAGTCTCCGTTAGAATTCGTGTTAGTTACTTAGCTAATCTAGTTCATCATTATTTGCATTCTTAGGATTTTTAGAAAACCCCCCCAATTAATAACCAAATAGTTTGAGTCGTGTCAGTCTTAGTCTTTATAGAGTCTTAGCGTGATCCTTAGAGTCTCGTGGGTTCGATACTCGGACTTACTTTAGCTTTACTACACTGATCGGTACACTTGCCGGTTGTGTGGTTTAGGGTTTTAGATTGAGTCTTAGTTTATAAATTTAAAGCTTAGAGTGTCTAAATTAGGGTTAATTTTAGTTGTTTTTGTTAAACCACCTTGTGCACATCACTTACTGTAAACATTTTTTGCTAGCTCAACAACTTGCTAACATCTGTTTTCCCTTTTAACGTCTGTTTCCTTATAATCTTAACATCTGTTGACTAACCTTTTTGGCTTCTGTTGACTAAGTCTTTTAACCTCGGTTGACTGACTTCTGATATTTAAGATCTGTCCACGTTGCAACCTCTGCTGGACATAATGGATGAAAGTTGTTACGAAACCTCTGTTGGATAGCAACAGAGGTATGTAATAGTTGATAGCCAAACAGTGGTTAGGTTGTGTCTAAATACTGTAACTACTGTTGACTAACCCTGTTGAGTAATTCTCATTTTAACTTTTGTTGACTAATCCGTTGTAACTTCTGTTGCTCATTAGTTCATATCAAATTTGTAAGTCTGCACTAAATATTCCTTTGCTTCTTCTATAGCTAATTGCTGACAAATTTTGGAAACAATTCTATGGTAAAAATTACGAGTATGGAATGGCAACTATCTATGTTGGCGAAAGGTTTTGGAATGTGATGATGAAAGGATGGACTGATGGATGTGGATTTACTGATGGATGGTTAAAATTGATTGAAGAAGTTCCCATAGCAGTTGAATCTTGGTTGGTTTTCACCATGATTGCATCTAAAACGTTTGAGCTTTCCGTTTTCCATTCCGAGACTGGAACTGAGGTTTCCTTCAAGAAAGATGATGTTGTTGTTTTGGATGATTCAGTTTATGGAGATGATGGGTTTGATTTACTGGCTGTGGTATAAAATTTTGATGATAAAATACATTGTTTGATAACATGATGGTGATAAGTAACTTTTATTATATTATGCTAATAACTTTTGAAATCTCATTTTGTAGGCTAAACACAAACAGGTTCTGGATTCCGGGGAAGTTGCTTTAGATGATGAGGATACTGGAGCTTCGGTTGGTAATTCTAAGCAGTTTACGAGTTTTGAGGATATTTTTAATGTATATATACACATGTAATATTTATATATTATTATGATTTAAAATATGGTTTCTTATATATGATCCTTCTTATAAATATAGTTTGGCTGATGATGGGCTATTTGATTCAAAGATTGTTTGTCTGGTTGATGAGTCAAATGTTAAAAATGCTATAAATTTATAAGTATAAGAAGTTTTTATTTAAATTTTGTTGTAGCCTGAAGATCATTCTGTAAAAATAGCTGATGATGTTAACGATCCTCAACTACAGTCTAAAGATTTTCCTGTTCGTGACATTTCTGCCTCTTCAAGTGTTGTATCTAATGTAAGCGTTTATTAGTTTTATATTGTCTATTTTATTATTGTCTCAATATATTGATATTCTTCTGTATGATTGAGTCTTAAACTTCAAAGCTGAGTTGAGAAGATAGTTTGTGTTGATAAATAAAGTTATAAAATTTCAAGAATTTAGAGTTGTTATATTCTAAATTAATTTACTTAGGTTGAAAAGATGCACAAACTTCGTTGCAAGACAATTGTAGAGGATAACCAAGCTGTTGATAGACAGTGTAAAGTTCAAAAGGTTCGTTTAGTATCATCCACTTCAAAATCAGTCTTACCCTTCACCACACAGGCTGAAGATAGACTTGTAAGCTTTTGCAGTCATTGCTTTGTTTCGTTATTTCAACAATTTCAGTTATATATCAATATTTTATAAAATTCACTATTCAATTTTCTGTTTTTTAGCATCTGCCATCATATGTATCTTCTGCGTTGGATCTGCGTACTGATAATCCTAAGCCTATCAAGATCCAGAATCTCAAATGTGAAGTCCAGGAACTGTTTACAACATCTCAAAAAACCAATACTGGATTCAACTACGCTGTTGTTGGATGGTCTTCTTATCTGAGATCTTGCAATATTGCTTTTGGTGATGAACTTTCGTTAGAGTTTCACAAGTGTACTCAATTGTTGAAGTTAAAAAAAGTTATGCATACAGTGACAAAGATAAAGTACTCTTAGTTTCATGTCATGATTGTTTGTGGTTGTACATTTGGTTTGTCGATGGTACTAATTTTGTTTCTTAGACATGTTCTATATTGGGTTAAGTCTATAAACATGTTTCATTGTCAATGGGTGGGTGCTACTTTTTTTTTTGTGGATAGGACAATGGAAATACTCATATGTATCTTATATATTAACTGATGATGCATTTCTATAGTTGTCTTTTAGCTATAATAGATAACACGTTTTTGTACAATATCTATACACATATCTATATGTTCTATCAATATGTGTTATGCATGGTTTTCTAAGAAACGACGTGTGTTTGCACACGGGTCTTACCGCTAGTAATAATAATAATAAAGATAAGAATAACAAAATATTTTTAAATAAAAATAAATGGAGAAATTGCCACGTGACATTGATTATAGTGTTTTATTAATATTTAGATAAGCATTGAGATAGAAAAAGAGATTTTCAATGCACTTAACCCATGTCCCGAATGAATATTCGTGAAAGCATTAGCATGCTTAAATAAATTAAAATTATCCAAAAAAGTTACAATCATGAGCTGTGATAACATGATCATCTTTACAAAGTCAAATAACTCACTGTGATCAAACTTTATCCGCAAACTTATCTAAATTATAATATGCAAAAAAGTTTCAACTATTTTCAACTACTACATTTACAAGAGTCGGCACCGACATGCAATAGTGCCGGCACTTCATTGGGCTTAATGGGCGGCCACTTGCCACTTCAATAATGCCAGGCACTCCTCTATTGGTCCAACAAATTTACGATTTATCCTCTTTAAAATTACGATTTTGCCATCAGTTAAAACTTATGTTTTTACCCTCACTTAAAAATAAATTTACGCCTATGCTCCCAGCTAAATATCTCAATTTTGCCCCCGGTTAAAAATTATGATTTTGCCCCGTTTCAATTTACAGTTTTGCCATTAGTTTTTTCCCTTAAAAATACAATTTTCCCATCAGTTCAAAATTATGTTTTTACCCCCACTTAAAAATAAATTTGCGCTTTTGCTCCCAGCAAAAAATTCCAATTTTGCCCCCGGTTCAAAAATTACGATTTTGCCCCGTATAAATTTATACTTTTGCCATTTGTTTTTTTTCTCACAGCCAAGTAACAATTTTGCACTCAAATTAAATTTACATTTTCTCCATCGTTTTTGTTTCTTTTCCTGGTGACATTACAAGTTTGCCCCCAGTGTAAAATTACAGTAGTGCCGGCAACTTCCTAGCACTCCCCCGTTGGTCCATTTAGTTTACGCTTTGTCCCCGAATTAAAATTATGATTTCGCCCTCAGTTAAAAGTTACGTTTTTCCCATCGTTTTAATTTTTTTACAAAAAATATAAACGTTTTTTTTAATTGGTTTACTCGATTTAATTTTTTTCATGTCAAAGAGTTGCCTAACACTAGCTCATTAGTCCTGAAAAATTACAGTTTTTCCCTCAGCCCAAAATTACAGTCTTATCATCGTTTTTGTTTTTTTTTCCTAGCAAAATTATAGTAGTATTTTTTTAATTGGTTGAGAATTATTCGGCCATCGCCCCGCAACGTGGGCGGGGCATCTACTAGTTCTATATGTATTTAAAGATTATGAGAGGGAATAGTGTCAGACAAGTGCCTAATAATTTCTTATTGGTCAGAACAACTTATGATTTTCCTTCTAGTACAAAATTATAATATTGCTCCAAGTTTAAAATTGTGATTTTGTCCCTAACTTAAAATTACAGTCTTGACATCGTTGTAGCTTCTAACAAATTACGATTTTACCCCAGTCAATATTACGATTTTTCCCCAGCTCAAAATTACAATCTTGTCATCGTTGTATCTTTTGACAAATAACGATTTTACCCCAGTCAAAATTATGATTTCCCTCGTTTAAAATTACAGTCTTGCTATTGTTTTAGTTTTTTTTAGCAAACCTATGGTAGTGTTTTATTTTAGTTGGTTGAATCGATGTAAGTTTTATTCGTGTCAGGCATCTGCCTAGCACTCGCTTATTGCTACTGACAGATTAAAGTTTTGCTCCCAGCTCAAAATTATGAGAGGGAATAGTGCCAGGCAGCTGCCTGACACTCCCCCATTGGCTCGAACAATTTACGATTTTACCCCTGCTCAAAATTACAGTCTTGACATCATTGTAGCCTCTGACAAATTACGATTTTGCCCACAGCTCAAAATTACAGTCTTTCCATCGTTGTAGCTTTTAACAAATAACGATTTTACCCCAGTTAAAATTATGATTTTCCCCGTTCAAAAATACAGTCTTGCCATCATTTTAGTTTTTTTTAGCAAACCTGTGGTAGTATATTGTTTTCGTTGGTTGAATCGATGTAAATTTTGATTCGTGCCAGGCAGCTGCCTAGCACTCGCTTATTGCTCCTGACAGATTACAATTTTGCCCCAGCTCAAAACTATAGTCTTGCCATCGTTTTAGTTTTCTTTTAACAAAATTATGATAGTGTTATGAATATATTTATTATTAATGTGATTATCAACACCAAAAATAGATTAGCTTTCTCTCCAAGTTTTGTACACCTATATATACCCCTATTGTATCTTATTGTAGATCAGATCTATCAATGAAATATCAGTGTCTTTCTCCCTACATCTCTTTCTCTTATTGTTGGTTATTAGGCTAGTAGGTTGTTGTTTCACAACACGTTATCAGCACGAAAGTGCTCGAATCATCATTAGTTTTAATTGTTGATTAAAGTTTTGGTGGCCCGAGGTGTTTTCAACGAAGATTGGATTTCGTAGACATGGCGATTGAAAAGTGATGGAGATGCTATTTGCTTTAGTTCTTTCAAGGTAAGTTTTTTTTTTCCACCGTACATGTTTATTTGCATAAGGTATTACTGTTATACCTATATTGCTTCTTGTTGAATATGCATTATCTTTTCAACTTGATTTTACCATGATAAGAATAATCGTTAACCAGAATGAGATTTTTGAAAGTCGGTTGAACAGGGGATGTTCAAATCGACAAATCCTACTCATAATTTTCTTTTTCAATAACCTTTTCTAGAATAAATGATCATCACAGTATTAGAAAAAAGGAAAAATAAGTTTAATATATACATGGACACATCACACATGTTACAGAAACCCGATGAGAAAAAAAAATATTTATTATTAATTTATTAAGTCTAATCTTATCTATTTGCTGGTTATATTGCAAGCTTATTCCTTGGTTTAGAAATTCATATATAATTTGATAAATTCTTTTTATGCATGTTTAATAGAGAAACCCTGAAAAAAAGTTTAATATGGTTTTTATTTTCATAAAGCTAGAGTTAGCCATGGGCCGGCATGTATTTTTACTCAGAAAACACACAGCATATTAAATTGTTATTGTTATATTGTTATTACATATTAACAAGCGTGTCACTCGGATGATGGCATGGCATGACTACTTAATCAAACTAAAGATAAGGGTTTCGTTTATAAATATATCGAGTGTAATATAATATTTTTATAATTTTGGTCTCTGATGCCAATAGTTTGAGAATAAGAATGCTATAATATAATAGTAATATAACTATATTATAGCAATATAACTTATATCAATGATGAATTGTTCAAATTATTAATGTTGATAGTAATGGGTAATGCACTATTGCTCTGTTTGTCATGTTAATGTTCAAATAGCATGCCAAAATACCTTTACACAATATATTAAAGAGTTGTTGGGTAGTAATCACAGAATATTAATTATTGCGTTTATTTACATCGATTGAGTAACTTTAATGCAATGCCTAATTATAATACAATTATTGTTGTATTGCGTTTATTTACATCGATTGAGTAACTTTAATGCAATGCCTAATTATAATACAATTATTGTTGTAGTATATAAGCAAAAATATTGTTTGATATTTATACATGGGATGTACTGGATTCAAAAAAAAATATATATATATCTATGATATTTATCTCTGAAATTCATATAATTATTTAATATTGCTAGAATACATTAACTGTTGCTAGAGAACCTGTGTGTTATTTTCTAGCAATCATATCTCGTACTTTCATTAGACGATTGGTCATAATACTTAATAATAGTATTGCTATCTTATCTCTATATGCTTCACGTTTATAAGTTATGTGTGTTATTTAGTTGTTTAACATCAAAATTTGTGAAGAAACACCAGCATGTCAAGTAATTCATCAGTATATATTGCAATTTTTTGACAGTATAATAATGAATGTTACCTATTTTATATGATGATATTTTATAACCTTAAAATTTCAAAATTTAATTTTGTGTTATATGTCCTATAGATAGCATTGAACTAAACATGTATAAAAAAACCGTTGTGTTTTACTATCATGAAAATGTATAAATATTCTTAAATGACACTCGAAGTGTTATGCTCCCTAAATCTCATTATCATTTTATAGGTCATAAGATTTTAGACCGTTAAATCTTATATGCTCAATTTATATTATATGTAAAGATGATTGTTTATTATGAAAAACTAGATAAACCATTTCCATTTGTCACATCTGAGATATGCTATTGAAATAGTAATATCATTAAGAGAGTATGATAATTTGAAATGATTTTATACTCGTGTGACTGAGTAAAGAATGAAAATCCATGACCCGATAAATGATGAAAATTCATGAAAGTTTTCAGATTCCATCTCATTCCCTGATGTGAATGTGATTACATATTGATCATTGTAAAAGGTAGTGATCATGAACATAATTGAGAAAGTTGCAATGATGAAATCAACCCTTTAGAATTTAATGATGGTAATATTAATAATGAGATTGGTCATCAGAAATGCAACTGCAACAGTGGTTATGTTAATAATGAGATTGACCACCATAAGTGGCAAAATAAGGGAATAATAATATGATAATGATATGTGGAAATAATGATGGTGATATAACATGATAGTTTCAAATAAAATTATCTCGTGTCTTGTACTAGCATAAGTGCAAGTAATACATATACGATCATAAACCAGAAGTTTATGGATCATAATTATTTAATTAGTTGGCATGACCGGTTAGACCACACTGTGTCACTGATGATGTGAAACGGATTGAAGAACTAGAAGATTCTTCAAGTTGGTAATTAGCATGCAATATTTGCTCTCAAGGGAAATTCATTATTTACCAACCAAAGTAGGGTGAGAATCCCTAAATATTCTGGAAGTGATTAAAGGATATGCATATCCTAATATGATACCATTTAGTGTTTTAAATCGATGCATCGTCTAAATGGTTATAAAATCCACAACCTAAAGTTTGTGTTATTATGGATTAGTTAATATGATCACAAGCATATTATTCCAGATTTGACATATTTATTTCGGTTGTAATAATGAATTGGATACCCAAGTTATTGATCATCATTGGAATACATGTTTTGTTGAGACGATCGCTAAACGTCTATATTGGTTGCAAAACCTATGATCATGAGAGTAGTAGTTCATATGTTATATGTTATGGAAATGTTATTTTACATTTAACATTAATTCACATCAAGCCAACAAGTCATAATACTTTCTCCCCGTATTGGTTTTTGGTCTGGAACCAAAGATGTCCCCTTAAAGATTTTAGTTGTGCGACATATATTGAAATTGATCCACCACGATGCACAAAGATGGGACCTTAAAAAGTGGTTGGGAATATATGATAATGAATAGAGCCATTGACGAGTTATTTAATTACGACTCAATTATTTGATATCCATATCAATGGATTAACATTCCCAACATCAGGGGGAGATAAAAAGCAGTTGGAAAAGAAATGAGTTGGTATGAATTATCATTAATCCTCAAAAACTAAAATTGTGAACCAGAAGTTCAGATAATAACTCATTTACAAAGATTAGCGAATCTATTACCAGACACATTCACTGACCTTAAAGAGGTGATTTATATTACATATGCCAACTGCTAATGCTCCAATTAAGATGAGTGTCCCAGTGAGACAACCACATATTTGTGATGGGTCTATTGCACGTCTAAAGCATGGTAGACTAATCGATTCCAATAATAAAATTCCTCGAAAGTTGGAGCAAGTAATTAAGATGGTCAAGTCGGGGTTATATTAATAGTGTCTCCTTAAGAGACATTAGACATGATGGTTCTAGAAGAACCTCAGGTACCTGAAAATAAAGAGATCTCATTATATTGTATCATGTCTATGAAATATATGGAATCGAAACAAAATCGACGTCGTTATACTTTTGTATATAATATAGCGCTTGAAATGATGAGGATCAAAATTTAAGATCTGCCTATGAGACATGATTGGCCAAAATGGAAAGACGCAAATGATGCAGAGTTGAATTCTCTATTGAAATGGAAAGTTTTTGGACCAGTAGTCCATACAACAAATGTTGTAAAACATATTAGAAACAAACAGGTCTTTTATGCGAATCAATAAATGAAAAGTAAATGGTATAAGGCAAAATTGGTGGCACAAAGATTTCGCAAAGACCTAATATTGATTATGAGGAATCGTATTCTCCAGTGGTGGATACAATAGCTTTCCAATATTTAACTAGTCTGGTAATAATATTAAAGAGAGAATTGACATGCGTCTTATGAATAATATTTATCACTTGATACTGAAAGTTTACATGAAAGTCTCTGGAGGATTTAAATTATCAAAATCATGTAAATAAAGTTCTCGAGAACAATATGATCGTTGTATACATATTCATATTTGAATACGACTGAACTCCTGATGAGTTACCTATAGGTGAATTGAAACATCTTAACGATGTAATTCTTGTGCACCAATAATGATACATAGAAAACATGTACATGATGAGTATGATATCTCAATAAATAGTGTACACGCATTGTACAATATGGATTTTGGAGATAAAAGCAACTAAGCAAGTGTTCATGACATTTTTTGCATATAATATAGATATCTATGTGTTAAATAGGCAAATTTATGTAGCAAAACTTTTGAAGAGTGAAAGCACATGCATATTTAGATAAGATGGAATGAATTCCCTCATCGATTGATAATGCCAGAATTGAAGCATTGATGTCAAAATCTTAAGAACATACTAGATGAAGTTGACAAAATATGTATGGACTAAAATAGTCGGGTCGAGTGTTGTACAACTCGAGATATTCGTCTAAAGAGGGATATAAGTTTGATTAAATTAGCCATGTTTTATCAACATTCTACTTTTAAAAGTTCACTATAATCGCAGTTTACAGTGATGATGTTTAGGCATCATCGAGAGAAACTGTCGAGCTTTTAGAGGGAGAATTTTTTTTAATGACCTTGGCACGATCTAATTATTACTCGAACTGCAGTTCGAGTATATATGTAATTATATTTTATCAATCCCTCAAGTACATCTAGAAGATGATGTTTGGATATTTTAGTATGGACATAGTTGAACCTTAAAGTATGTTAAAGGTTGTTAAGTCATTTGTTATAAGAAATGCCTATTATCATCTCTTACCAAAGTAGAGATTCTCATTCTAGAAGTACCATCATTAAATGCATGTGTGCACTAAAATGTTTTGCTAGCTATGTATGGGTATAATATCTTTCACTTGAGCTTATTGTCATGATATAACCTTTGTCAAGCGAAGAGGCATTGGAATGAGTTCAACGAAATATTTCAGGTATAAACGATATTTGATTATATTTTACTAACCCATCAAAACAAGTTTGGTTAGTCTTGTAGATGCAGGAATGTAACTACAGTCCTGGACATATGATATTTTTTGGAAGGAGGCACCTATTTTCTTGTTAGAAGATTATACGACATTGCTCAACATAAAGGATTGCACATTAAGGGATCGAGCGACAAATCACTGACTACAAAAGCTTTGATCAACTTTCAAGGAAGATGGAAACACGTTACTTAAAAGATACATGTTAAAATGAGGGGGAGACTTATTTAAGTTGCACTCTTTTTCCCTTGACTAAGTTTTGTCCCATTGGGTTTTCTTAGTAAGGTTTTTAATGAGGCAACATACCTAATCTAGAAGTATCAGGGGGGACTAATGCGCATTACACGCTGCACTCTTTTTCCCTTAGCTATGGTTTTATCCCACCGGGTTTTCCTAGCAAGATTTTTAACGAGGTAGCATCAAGCGTATTATGTTGATAACCAAGGGGGAGTGTTATGAATATATTTATTATTAATGTGGTTATCAAAACCAAAAATAGATTAGCTTTCTCTCCAAGTTTTGTACACCTATATATACCCCTATTGTATCTTATTGTAGATCAGATCTATCAATGAAATATCAGTCTCTTTCTCCCTACATCTCTTTCTCTTATTGTTGGTTATTAGGCTAGTAGGTTGTTGTTTCACAACAGATAGGGTTTTATTTTAATTAGTTGAAAAATGTTTGCTCTAACCTAACGCCTCGCAACATGCGCGGGCATAAAAACTAGGGCCGGCATAAAAACTACTTGTTAGATTGATTTGCAAAAGTAAATAAATAATTCTTGTCAAAGTCTATTTATGTTGATTCTTCACTTACTTTCCGAATATGCCCTTGCTTTTAAGTTTTTTCTTACGTATCCTATAAACTTGTCACAGAGAAAAAATGTTGAGCAAGATGGTAGTGTACAAAAAATGTTGACAAAGATCTCTAAATGACGAGCAAAATGGTAGTGTACGAATAAAAGTAAAAAAAAAAGTGACAAAGATCTCTAAATATAGATGTATTAAAAGAATACATAATAAATCATAACAAAAAAATGAATCAGATACGTACAAAAACTAGCAATCACAAATTGACAATGTACTAGAAATTAAAATGGGTTAGACTATATGGTATGGTGATGGTACTCCCTTGTAAGATGATCCGTCACCTAGGCGACACATCATAGTCCTTAGGAGGATGGTCTATCCCACAAAAACAATGAAAATGGAAGAATAATCCTACCCACCACTTTAGTTGTTTATTTTTATTTTTTAACATTCTCTTTTTTTTTAACATTTAACAAATAAAAGAAGAAAATATTTTCATTAATATTAAACAACATTACATAAACTAAAAAAAACAAAAGCTTAAAAAAATCCTAATAACTTAAAAAAACATAAACTTTAAAAAAAAATCCTAATAACTTAAAAAATCATAAACTTAAAAAAATATATATTAAAAACCTACCAGTCTTCATCTTGCGTATGGTCGCCTGGTTCATTTTGAGCGTTGTTCCAAATGTACTCCACCAAGTCCGCTTGTAGGTTATGATGTGTGTACTCGTTACTTAGAGAGAACATGTTCAAATCTTGTTGTTCCAAACTAACTGGAACATAATTTCCGGTAGACGCGTTTTTGTCGTACTCGCATATCGCTCTACCTTCGTCTTCAGTGACCATGTTATGAAGGATGATACAAGCGTACATAATGTGTGGTAACCTCTTTGGTGTAGCCGAACGTGCTGGATTTTCAATTATATGCCATTTTTTTTGTAGAACCCCAAAAGCCCGTTCAATATCTTTTCTCGCACCCTCTTGATACTTCGCAAATTTTTTCTTTTATCGTCTGTCGGGTGCGGAATAGTTTAACGATTGTCGAGTACGTTGGGTATATTCCATCTGCAAGGTAGTAATCTCGCATGTATTCCACCCCCGAAACCGTAAAACTTGTGTCTGGACCTGTTCCCGCCACTACATCGTCAAATATCTGTGACTGGTATATGATGTTAAGGTCATTAAGCGAACCAGGTATACCAAAAAAAGCATGCCAGAACCAGAAATCATGTGACGCAACAGCCTCTAGAATAATAGTGGGACGACCATGATCTCCCCGAGTATACTGACCTTGCCAGGCAGTAGGGCAGTTCTGCCACGGCTAGTGCATGCAATCAATGCTCCCGAGCGGGAGCATTCTTGGAAAACCATGTCTTTGTTCATGTGCTTGATATAATTTTTGAACGTCGTTTGCGTTTGGTCTCCGCAGATATCTCTTGCTATATAATTTGACAACCCATTCGCAAAACCTGTGCAAACATAGACGTGCGGTTCTTTCGGACATCCTTAAATAATCGTCTAATGCATCGGGTGCGTAACCATATGCCAGTTGGCGAATGACAGATGTATATTTTTGTAAATTAGTGAAACCCCTTTGCCCCCTAGCGTCGTATCGCAGTGTAAAAAACGGATCAGACTGGGCCATGTCGTCTGCGATACGTAAAAATAGTCGACGACTCATTCGGAACCGACGTCGAAACATCTCGTCTGTGTACACGGGTTCGTCGGCAAAATAACCGGCCATTTGTTTATCGTGGGCGGCTATATATTTAAAACGAAAAATATATCAAATTCATTACAAAATACATTTTCAAATTTAAATAAACATACGGAAAAAAAATTAAAGTACCTTCTTTGTCTCGGTTTAATTTTGCTCGTCTAGTTAGCCATTGGGACGACGCTTCATCATCCGCCATGAAGATCTGAGCCGCGTACATAATCATGTTTTCGAAAAATGCGTCATTCTCTCCCGAAGATGATGAATGCCACGTAGACGAAGAAGGTGAAGACATGGTAAATTTTGAGAGAGAGATGGGGTGGTAGTGGGCAAAAAATGGTATAAAAATGTTGAGTTTATATAAAAAGGGAAGAGTGTTTATAAAATGTGAGAGAAATATGAGATTGTAATGGGTGAAAATGTGTGAAAAAATGGTGTAAAAGTGGTGAGTATTTATAAAATTTGGAATGAATTTGGTACATTTTTAAAAAATAGCCGTTTGGTTTGGGAGAATGAATTTGTAATTAAATTTTTTTTTCGAACGGTCAAACATGGGAGAATACAAATTTTTGTCATTTTGTGGTGCGTCTCAAACGTCTAGTCATGAGCGACGCTGAGGACGAGGACGCGGGGGGGGGGGGGGTGTTGGCTTTGGCGACGAACCGGGACGGAGGGGGACGTCCCCCCATACCGTCTAGCCTTATAGGGTGTTGGCACTAACATAACCACCCACCAAATTAGTCCTCTCAAACCATTCTAGAGTCAAATCTTATCACATTCGTGCTTTCCGAATACGGGTGGCGCCGGTTCGTCTTGGATGTGAGGCGAGGTTTTACTGATTATTCCACTGTCGTGCCTTCGGGCGAGTGGAGGTGGGGTTTCCGCGCATCTGGGAGAGCCAAGGGGCTGCCGGCAGTCGAGTAGTTGACCTTGACCACAACGCTCGATGTCAAGGTGTTGACACATCGTTCCTTGCCGTTAAAAAAATGCTTTCAGAACAAAAAAAATATAGGAGACACTGTAGACTAATTATACCACTACCAATGGTGTCACAATGTAATGATGTTCCTATTGTGCCGAATGGTGGTTAATGACTCGAGTATCATATCCACAAATCGAAACATATACAATGTAAAGTCCAAATAATCATATCATATTCAAGGCACTATAACGTACAATATGTGACCAACAATTAAAGTTATCATAAATAATCTTATCAGGTCATGCAGATGAGGAGCACGAGACATATTATTCAAAAGACCTAAGGCCAGGCGGGGTCGAACGTTGATTTTCCGTGATGGCAAACTTCAACGCGTTGAAGTTCCGTGATTCCCACTGCCACCTAAACGACAACGCGTTATAGCACCACGGAATTCTGATTTCGTTATTTTCTTCACGGCCCGTGATGATTTTTTTGTGAGGGTAATTGTTGGTTGGGGGGAAATTGTTGAGTGTGGTGGTGAGTGATGACCATTGCCACCAAAAAAGGTTGTGAGTGATGGAAAAATGGTTGATGACATGGCGGAACTTGATTGGGTGCTTGTGAGTGATGGAATTCTATCACTAGTGACCACCCCCACTCCCCTAATAAACTAACACATTAATGAAAGAACAAAGCATGTGGTATGCTTAATACATATTTTACTCGATTCATTTTTACGTAATAGGACGTTTCGTTCTTTGCAAAATCCTTTGTCTTATCTAGTGAACAAAAGTGAAATGTGTGGTTATAGTTGAAATAACATAATCTTTGCTCAAATGAGATTCTAAATGGAACTATATGGCTTCGTATGTCTTTTTTCAAACTTAAAATTCTGTAATCATGCATGACACGTGTTTGAGTCTCATGGAAGAAAGAAAAAAGAATTCGGTGTTTGGTTGTGTTATTGAGTACGCCTCGCTTACGGTATGCGCATATAATGTATATATGTGTGGGCCATCGGGGGGCAAAAGTAAAAGTGCACTAATTTTAACGTTATTTTACTAATTTCGTGAAAATAACGTTAAAAGTGGAGGACGGTTAATCATGCATCATGTGGTGGCGTTGATAGCTGAAAGACAAAAGGGTACATGCACTAATCGGTCTCTGTCCCGATTGCCGAGTGTTATGTGCCTTATGTCCAAGGCTTGATGCAAAACTACTATCGAGCTGGGGGTCTCACTGGAAGCAGCCTCTCTATTCCTACGGGGTAGAGGTAAGGCTGTCTACATCTTACCCTCCTCAGACCCTACCTTTGCTTTGCTATTGGTGGGATTTACTGAGTATGATGATGATGATGATGATGATGGTTGTGTTATTGAGTGGTGACTAAGAGCAAGGAGGGACCCTAAAGACCAAACTGAATAAAAAAAATACATAGACTCGAATCTATACATTTTTCCACTATGGGTCTTTATTAGACACAATGTAAATAGGCTATGCTTCTGTCTACTGTTTCGTTTGTGTGTTTGGTCGCCAATATTTTCCATATCTTTGACTGTATAATCCTCATAAGATGTATTGATCCTACAATAGGTTGCCTCTATATTGCTAGACATGTTCGTTTCCTGAAAAATAATTTTCCTTTGCTTACTCCTCCTCAGTTCATTCCTCCAAGTGTCTCCTCAGACCTCAAACACTTACACGTCCTTTTTTTGATTTCACAATTCCACCTAATGATATCCCTAACTAGCCTTCTCCTCCTACACAACCTGACACTCCTCAATCTTCTACCGTTTCTACTTCTTCCAACTCACAATCTCCTCCTCTCAATTCTCCTCGTGAACGTCTTCCTAATCTTCAATAAAATATGAAACCTCGTGTTCGTTTCCTGAGAAGCCTTCAAAACCCGCTGTAGAAAGACCAAAAATAGTTATATCAATCCAAGACAAAGATGGTAAATCAACATCTTTGATATGATAAAATAAGAATGTATCTTTAGCCAGGAAATCTATGGTGAGAAGTCCTTGTAATAGACTATTTTCTTTACTGTTCACACGCCACACCTGCACAATGAATATCAAACAATAAGATCGAAGTATGGAACAATAATAAAACTATTATTTTAACTCACGTTAGCTGGTTAATTGGTTGGATAGCTGGTTTTTTGCGACGGACCTCCACTCTTAACACCTTTAAGCGCTCTTTTCACCTGAAATTTAGTTACCATACAATCAATTATGAATCTTTTCTAGCTGTTTAAAATTTATTAAAAAGACAATATATAAAAATGTAATACAATTGTTATGGGTGATTTTCCGCTTATATATCCTGAATAATATTCTGACTATGTTCCTTTTGTTGTGATCAGGATACCGGATCAGGATATTGGTAACATCCTGATGCAGTATCCTGGTAGTGACTAATTAATTCACGTGCAGATTAATGAAGCAAGTTTATAACGTTCAAGTGGACTTCTTCTCCCAAAAACTCGGGCCAATCTATTGGAATAGGAATGTTGAAGCCGGAAGACGAGGATTACAACGTTCACAAAGGGAATATTCGTTTTATCCCGAATTTGTAGGCTAGTTAGTTAGCTTTACTTTAATATAAATAAGATTGATCGGATCAGATAAGAACACACACAATTCTTCAAACACTCTTGCTCTCTAGCTGCAATCACTCACAATACACTTACACTTGTATTCAAATCGCATTGTAACACCTAGTCGATCCGTATCATATACTGCACTGTATCCTGATATTTGTAGTAATAAGAAGAACAAGGCAACTGCGATTGTCAGCTCCCGAGGTTTTGTGCCGGCGATCTAGATTGATCAAGGACTTTCCTCGTACATCCGGTGTTACCCTTTATCTTTTCGCTCATTATTTGTTCATAGATACAGCTCGATATCCTGAGCCGTATCCTGAGAACTGTTTTTGTTAACAACTTAATCAGTATATATTTTTCGAACACTTCTAGCACACTACCTCACTTAACTAATTTGATCACTTAATTGCTTCGGTAATTTTTGACCAAAACAATTTGGCGCCCACCGTGGGGCGAGTGGTGCTATTTCTACTAAAAGCTTTTGCAAAGTCATTACTTGGTTTTCTATTTTCAAAACTTTTTGCCACACTATTTTCAATGGCCTCAAGATCAAACATGAGCTCTTCTACCGTGTCTGCTACAACCTCTGCAACAATCGGTTCGGTGCTTCCACCACCTCCTCCAAGGACGCAAGCCTCTTCACAGCCTCAGGATGTTATCCCACTCGGAATGTTCAGGGATCTGCTCCTGTTCTGGCCTCTAATGTCACACCCTGAATTTTGCAGAAGCGTGATTATGGTGTGACTTCTTAATACCATTGCATAAAATCATAACAACACTATATGATTAAAACATTAGATGTTCATCCTTAAATTAAGTTTGAAAATATCACAACATAATTGTCCGAAACGTAGACTCCAAATTTAAATTACAAACCACAACATGTTTTAAAGAGTTCACGAAGACTCGACAAAAGACCTTAATATAAAAACCGAGTTTAGAACCATGTATCTCGTCCAGGATTAAGATACATCTCCTAAACCTTAATGACTTCGGATGACATCTTTTTATTCATAACGCAGCTTGGAACATGCAAACACCCGCCAGATCCACTTAATTCCCTGAAATACATGTATTTTGAAAACATCAACAAAAGTTGAGCGAGTTCATGTGTTTGTGTATATGTATGTATAAAACCTTTGTGAATAGTGTATGTATGTATGTTTGTAAATCCCGGTATGAAAGCAAACAAGGAAACAGATCACCAATAGTTTGCAAGGCCACTGGTATGTGTAACAGCGTAGGAAGGCTCAAACCTAGCAAATTTGTACCGGGCTTCCGGCTGTAAGACATAGTCACCTCATGGGCCACCCTAGTCCTCATGGGTGTGGGCTCGCTACACCCAAATAGATCTATCACTCA
This sequence comes from Helianthus tuberosus, assembly GCA_030545235.1. Classification (NCBI taxonomy): domain Eukaryota; kingdom Viridiplantae; phylum Streptophyta; class Magnoliopsida; order Asterales; family Asteraceae; genus Helianthus; species Helianthus tuberosus. The sequence continues at coordinate 46,525,348 of CM060427.1, read as the reverse complement.
TGCCCCTCGGTCCTAACACGAGGATTAATGGTCTTAAAAGTGTGCCTACCCATTCACATGATCTACTGTACTTTCCATAGCTAACCATACCAATTGTATTTGTTTGTAAGCATTTTGTAATCATTTGAAACATGTACTTCACACCCGAAATTATAAAACTGAAAACAGTTAAGAGAAAATGGGGACATGAACTCACAGTCTTGCGTCTTCGATAATCGTAACTCAAGTTCCTTCAGCAAACACGACAACTTACAATGTACTAATGTCTATTAGACGAACGGGTCGTGCCTTGTCTTAGTATTAATGTTTCTGAGTTACGTTTCTGATATTATTCCAATTTATATAATTATTGTCAAAATAATTAATATTTTAACTTAAATTTTATTTATAAATATTGGAATAATTGTCAAACAATATTTTCGTAATAATACTTCTCAAGTATTTATACTTGTATTTCTTTCCCAAGGATGGGTATATTTGTAATTGTATTTGTATTTTTTGCCATGAATCGGTGTCGTATTCCGGTGTGGATTTATACGTACGAAAATACGTATTCTATTGTGTCCATTAAGTATTCATATACTTAAACTTTATATTATACTTTCCGAAATATTATTCCAAATAAAAAGTCCACTAACATATATATTTCCAAAATATATATATTTAAAGAATATTTCTTAGAAAAATCATTCATAATTTTTCTTTTGGCAAAAACATGTGTAGTTCAAAATAATATATTTTCAAGGCTAACTTAGAAAATATATAAACTTATTTCCATCTAAAATAATGTATTTCAAGTGTATTAAGAAAATATATATTTTTTCCAAAAATCATATATCTTCTAATAATTACAAAGAAAATATATATATTTATACTTGTCAAAAATGCTATATTTTTCCCTTGTCAAGATGTGATATACCCTTGAAGTAATTGTGAAAATCATATTTTCATCCCTTTGTATCCAAAATACTATTTACCAAAATATATTTTGTAGACATATTCTCCGGAATATTTTGTAAGTTACATTTCTTATTCGATTTCGCTAATATATTGTGTGTAACTTGAATAGTTATTCCTTGATATTTTGGTAGCATTTTGGGTTATAATTCTTGGTGTTTTAATGTGTTATATTATTTTAAGTACTAAAATAATATAACTATTTTACAAAGTATACACATAATCACACATGTGTGTCTTTATTGTATATATATATATATATATATATATATTCTAAATATATATCTAGCCATTTTTATTTATAAAAACCAACCTCCAATATTTGTATTTTTGTAACAAAATTTATGGCAAGGTTTATGTAGAAAACTCATGGTTAAAATACACTTATAAATATTTGTTTAAAAATATATTTCTAAGTGTTTATATTTTTAGAAAATTTTGCCATAGGTTCCCCTAAAAATGGAGGTTTCCATGCTTTCAAGCATATCATTTTTTTTTGTAAAAATCACCACAATCAATTTACATTCATCAACAAACAACATTCACTTATCAATCTAGCCAAAATCATGCTTAATCTACTACTTCAGAAAGTCTGTGAAAACTTGTAGTAACTTGGTAATGTGTTTAGTAGGTTTAGCTACCCTTTAGAATGTGTTTACTTCTTTAAAAACTTCATTTTTAAAGAAGTTGGGTGTTTACAACTTCAAGACACAGTTTCTGAAAATGCTTCTTTATGTAAACTTCTTTTTACACAAGTGTTTCTACACTTGTTTAACCATCAAAAAAAGTATTTGTTTATGTAAGAACCAAGATTTAACAAAACTCATATTTTAAACGTGGTTCTTTTGAAATACCATTTATAAATCCTTAGATCTATATGTTTAGCAACTTACTTTGATCATGATTTTTCAAGAAAACAACTTTATTCTTTCCAAGTTCATGATTCAAGTGTGGATGATCTTTCATCCTACAACCTTCTTACTTTCTCATCTTGCTAAACTATGTTTCTAATCATAGTTTAGCAAGATGCTATGATGATCAACATCATCTTTACAAGCAATCAATGATCAACAAGCATTCATACCATAAAAAACTTAGTTTCATCAAGATTACATCATAAATTAAGCTTATGTTCAAGTTACATGCTTATGTTCTTTAGTGTTCTTGAAGTTTTGATTATGATACTTCTTTTAACCATTAAAAATGGATGTAAAATAGAGTGTTTAAGGGTCTTACCACTAGCACAAGGCTAGGGATGAATCAAGAGTAGAAAGTGAGGGGATAAAAGCAATGAGAACACCTTTGTATGGCCTTAGAATGGATGAGATTGAATAAATGATGATGATGGTGGATGGTTGTGGTTTCGGCCGAGAATGGAGCAAGAGAGGGAGAGATGGAGTGTGTGTGTTGGTGTGTGAAAGATGATGAAGTCTTGATCTCCCATGTCTTACTTATATCCAAGTTTAGAGGTTAACCATTATGTAATGTGTTTCCAAAGTACTAAACATGATCTATTATACAATTAAATAAAATCAACAAGGTGGGGCCACTTGGGCTGTGAACTAGGTGGGGGGGGGGGTATTAGCGTAGGTTTAACTAAATTGGTTACAATCTTGTTTAATTTCAAGTATTAGTTACTTACATTAGTTAGTAGATATTTTTAGTGGGTGTTATGATGTTTAGGGATCATAACTAGCTTGGTAATGTTAGAACAATACTTCTAGTGTAATTTTGATGTTTCGGGTAGTGTCCGGTTGTTCAGTTAGATACTGGTTCGTTAAAGTGCTAAACTATACAGTTTAGTGTTCTTTATGTACCCTTTTGTGACACTTTTAATTCCCGACACTTAGGAAAGCATCCAGGACCATTTAGTCATATTTTTGCATGATACAAGCTTGTTAAAATGCTGATTTTTGCTGTATTTTGCAGAATTCCGCATTTTAGGTGAGTTTTAGGCACTTTCCGACACTTAAACTATCACTAGAAAGGCAGTTTTGTGATCCTCACTTTCCTACACACTATACTTATGTAATACTCGGTTTCTGGCTCATTCTGCGTCTTATTGCACTGTCTGTCTATGTGCTGAGTTCTGTCAGCATTTTTTTGAGTTATCCGCTAACTGTGCTAACCGTGCTTTGTGCATCATTTATGTCTATATGGTTTGCATGTAATAATGATGTGACATTATGCAATATGTGATGCACATGTAAGTATGATGTAGTAATCAGAAAGCAGTTAAGTATAATTCAGCACAGTCATTAAGCACTAATCAAGATTAATTAATTGTACGGATACCTGGATTTTTGACGGTTGTCACATTCTCCCCCTGTTAAGAAAATTTCGTCTTGAAATTTTAAGTTCTGCTACTAGCTGCAGAGGAGTTGGGGAACAAATGCGGGTATTTTGCTTTCATGCGGTCCTCACGCTCCCAAGTGAACTCTGGGCTGTGTCACGCGTTCCATCGAACCTTAATGAGTTTAACACTACTCCTACGTGTTTTGTTAACCTTCCAATCAGTAACCTCAACAGGTTCTTCGGTAAAGTGGAGTGCGTCGTCAATGTGAACTTCGTCGGTAGGAATGACAACTGTTTCTTGAGTTGGACTCTTTTTTAGATTAGATACATGAAATGTATCATGGACTCCATTCATTTCCGCGGGCAGATCCAACTTGTAAGCTACAAGACCAATCCTCTCCAAGATTTTGAATGGTCCAATATATCGTGGGTTCAACTTTCCACGCTTCCCAAAGCGTGCTACGCCTTTCCAAGGTGAGACTTTTAGTAAAACCATATCTCCCACTTCAAACTCCAAAGGTATCCTTCATTGATCCGCATAGCTCTTTTGTCGATCATGAGCCACCTTGATGCGCTCTCGGATCTGTATAATCTTATCTGTCGTCTCTTGAACCAATTCGGGACCAACAAGCTGTCTATCGCCCACATCTGCCCAGCATAACGGTGATTGACACTTGCGTCCGTAGAGAGCTTCAAACGGTGCAACTTGAATTCTTGCATGGTAGCTTTTGTTATATGAGAACTCAGCCAAAGGTAGGTGAGTGTCCCAATTGCCACCCAAGTCCATTACACAAGCTCGCAGCATGTCTTCTAGCGTTTGAATCGTTCGTTCGCTCTGACCATCTGTCTGTGGGTGAAATGCAGTACTCAGATTCAACTGAGAACCAAAGGCTTCTTGGAAGGATTGCCAAATCCTTGACACAAATCTTCCGTCTCTATCAGATATAATCGAGATAGGCACTCCATGTCGTGCAACTATCTCTCTGAGGTAGAGCTCAACAAGCTTACCAGTGTTATCCTTTTCCCTGATCGGCAGAAAGTGTGCAGATTTTGTTAGATGGTCTACGATTACCCAAATCGTATCATGACCTCTGGGTGTCCTTGGCAACTTTGTTATAAAATCCATTGAAATCTACTCCCATTTCCACATGGGTATTTCAGGTTGTTGCAGAAGACCTGAAGGCTTCTGATATTCGGTCTTTACCTTGGCACAAGTAAAACATTTGCCAACATACGTTGCAACATCACCTTTCAATCTCGGCCACCAGTAGAAATTCTTCAAGTCCTGGTACATCTTATCTGACCCTGGGTGGATTGAGTACCTTGATTTATGAGCTTCATCGAAAATAACGTCTCTAAGACCACCAAAGAGGGGAACCCAAATTCGTCCCATGAAACACAATGTTCCTTCCTTGTTGGGTATCAACTGCTTCTCCATCCTACGGTGGTATTCGTCCACAAGATTCTCCTTCTTAAGAGCTTCTCTCTGCGCGACACGAATGCGCAATGAGAGGTCCGTTTGTATAATCATTTCCAAAGCCCTAACCCTTATGGGCTTGATTCTTTCTTTCCAACTAAAGGCGTCTGCTTCTACATTCGCCTTTCCTGGGTGGTACTTGATTTCACAATCATAATTGTTTAGCAACTCAACCCATTGTCGCTGTCTCATATTAAGCTCCTTCTGATCGAATATATGCTGTAAGCTCTTGTGATCAGTAAAGATCGTGCATCGGGTGCCATACAAGTAATGTCGCCAGATCTTTAATGCAAACACCACTGTGCCTAGTTCCAAATCATGCGTAGTGTAATTTTTCTCGTGAACCTTCAACTGGCACGAAGCATAAGCGATGACCTTCTGTCGCTGCATTAGTACATATCCCAATCCCTGACGTGAGGCGTCACAATATACCACGAAGTCGTCGGTGCCTTCGGGTAGGGATAAAATTGGTGCATCGCAAAGCTTGTTTTTCAGCAACTGAAAAGCTTCTTCTTGCTTATCTCCCCATTCGTACTTCTTGTCCTTTTGGGTAAGGGAGGTCAAAGGTTGAGCGATTTTCCAAAAATCCTCAATGAATCTGCGATAATATCCTGCCAAACCCAGAAATTGTCGAATCTCAGTTGGCGTCTTCGGAGTCTCCCAATTCTTGATCGCCTCGATCTTGGTGGGATCCACATGAATTCCATCTTTGTTTACTACGTGACCAAGAAACTGAACCTCGCGCAACCAGAACTCGCACTTTGAGAACTTTGCGTACAACTTCTCCTTCTTGAGCAGCTCTAAAATAGCTCTTAGGTGTTGCTCATGCTCTTTCTTCGTCTTTGAATTGATCAAAATATCATCGATAAACACCATCATAAATTTATCGAGATATGGCTTGCAAACTCTATTCATCAAATCCATAAACACTGTTGACACGTTTGTCAACCCAAACGGCATTACCAGAAACTCGTAGTGTCCATATCGAGTCCTAAAGGCCGTCTTTGGAATGCTCTCTTCTTGTATTCTCAGCTGGTGATACCCTGATCGAAGATCGATCTTGGAGTAGAAACTCGAACCTTGTAGTTGATCAAACAGGTCATCAATCCTCGGCAAAGGATACCGATTCTTAATGGTCAACTTGTTTAGCTCTCGGTAGTCGATACACATGTGGAAACTACCGTCTTTCTTCTTGACAAACAAAACTGGAGCTCCCCAAGGCGAGAAGCTTGGTCTAATGAATCCCTTGTCTCACAACTCCTGAAGCTGCGTCGACAGCTCTTGCATTTCTGAGGGTGCAAGTCGATAAGGTGCCTTAGCTACAGGCGCGGCGCCTGGAACTAGGTCAATGTGGAATTCGACTTGTCGCTGCGGCGGTAATCCTGGCAAGTCTTCGGGGAAAACTTCCGGATATTCCCTCACAATCGGGATATCTTCCAACGTCGGCTCATCAGCTTCTTTGTCCACAATGTGTGACAAGAAGGCAACACATCCTTTCTACAAACACTTTCGAGCTTTCAAACAGCTGATAATCCTTAGGGCGTATCATGCTTCTCTCCATGCACCACAATCGTTTCTCCATACGCCATCGGAATGTGAATGATCTTCTCGTGACATACGATCTCCACTCAGTTACTTGATAACCAATCCATTCCAACTACTACGTCAAAGCCTCCTAGCTCGACTGGCAGAAGATCAAGTGTAAACTCATGCTCTCCCAGTTCTATCACGCAACCTCTAATGTCTTCATTCGCTTCTACTAGCTTTCCGTTAGCTAGTTCTATCGCGTACGGAATATCTAGCTTACTAGCTACCAACCCAAGTATTTTCTTAAATTCTAGAGATGCAAAGCTATAATCGGCACCCGTATCAAACAGTACAGATGCAAAGTGTTGGTTGATAGGGAACGTACCCGTGACTACCTTCAAATCTTGGTGAGCTTCCCTCACTCCTATGTTAAAGACTCTCCCCTGAGCTTGGTTGATCCTTAGGCAATCTCTCTTGAAATGCCCAACATCTCCGCAGTTAAAGCAACTTGGTCCCCGACCATTTCCATTTCCAATTCCACCTTGGTTGTTGTTTTGGTTACGGTTTCCTCTTCCAGCTTGGTTTCCAAAATTACCACGATTACCATTACCGCCATTTCCTCCTTGATTGCGGTTTCCATACCCATTTCCACCACGGTTACCGTTTCCATTCCCGTTGCCATTACCTCTCAGACCACTATTACCACGACCGGCACCATACCAGCATGTCTCTTTCGCATGACCAACCTTTCCGCACGTCTCACACTTTCCGGCTCGGCATCGTCTAGTGCGATGCAACTGACACGCATCGCATTTGGCCAAGGTGCCCATATACCCTTTTCCTTTGTTTTCAACACCAGTCTTGACCTCGGCTGGTGGGTTCGCATCTTTCTTCTTGTTAGCATTGCTGGTACCCTTCTTGAAATTTGCCTTTTGTTCTCACCTGATGACTCAACGTGAGTCTCCTTCTTCTTTTGGTCAGAAATCGAGAACTTGTTCAACCTGATCGCTTCTTCAGTTAGTGCCACACTCAGATCAATAGCTTCAGTGATTATTGAAGGCTTTGACGTCGTCACCATGCTCATGATTTGGAGTGCCAATCCCCAAATAAAACGCTCGATTCGCTTGAACTTCTGATCAACCAGGTAAGGAACGACGCGAGATAGGTCGTGAAATCTCTGCACGTATTCAGCAATCTTCGGACCATCCATCTTGAGATTCCAGAATTCAGTTTCCAATTTCTGGATCTCGGCCCTTGAACAGTATTTCTTGCGCATGAGTTCCTTCATTTCATCCCATGTCATAGCATATGCAGCCTCTTCCCCCAAAGTCTAAACTTGGAGATTCCACCATGATAGAGCTCCGTCTAAGAACAGTCCAGAGATGTAGGTAACCTGGTGCTCCGGCGCACACTTGCTCATTCTTATCACAAAATCGGGTTTCTCCACCCATCTAACGAAAGCTACAGCACCCCCGGTGTCATCGAAGTTCAGAGCCTTGCAGTCAAGGAACTGCTTGTAGGTACATCCTGTACAAGCAACATCATTCACAGAAAGCATTAGCGAACGCACATGGAATATCCAAATGTAACGTAATGTGTCTTAAATGACTTAAACATTACCATGAGGTAGGTTACTTCCTGAGGTACCTCCGCTATGTTCAGAGCGCAAGGCCTCATGTTGTGCAATCGCTCGTGAAATCCGTTCTTGTAGCTCAGCCTTTGTTGTGGGCAGCTGGTTGTCTCTTCGAGGAGGCATCTTCTAAAAGAAGATTGTATAGGTCAGGTCTTATGCATATAAGTATGTAGTACGTGTTTGTAATAACATTTATCAACGCAAGTAAACACATAACATCACATTCATATCACCAATGTATAATTCAACAATGTATATAATGAGAATATTGCGATTGAGCTTGTATAAATCATCGACCACAAATACAGTTACATGTTCTACAAATGTATCATACCATATCAAAAGGGACTACATGGTCACACTACCCTTGTCCAAAGTGTCTACCAATCTACATCAATCAAAATGCGGTCTTCAAAAGGGCTTTGCAAGCTAGGCTCAATAGCGATACTCTCATCAAAAGCAGGCTACCTGCATAAAACCAAAAACCGGCTATGCTGATGGTGGAGGAGGAGGTGGAAGAACGAAAAGTAAACTGTACACATGCGCTAACTCCTCCTCAAAAGCATGAACGCGACGCAACAGATAACTAATCTGCTGCTCCATGGTAAGAAATCGAACGTCAAAATCTGGATAAGGCAGAAGAGGAGCAGGTGGAGTCGTAAAAGGTGACTGACATGAACAAGGTGGAGGACGTGGAGTCCTCTCAAGCTCCATGACTCTACGACACAAGATCTCCTACTGAAGCTGCAATGACAGGAGTAAGTCATCCCTCGTGTAGCCTAGAAAGTGGGAGGGATGGTATGGATTAGAAACTAGCATAGTGTTAGGCGGAAACCATATGAGTGGCTCGCCTGGCAGTGCAGAAGTAAAATGAGTAGCAGGTGTATACTGTGGCATGTAAGGAAATGCGGCTGACACGTGTGGAACATGGCCAGGCTGCTGGCTAGAGGGACCTTCCCCTGGACGGGGTGGAGGGATATCCTGTAAGAATGTGATTGGCAGGTCAGTGCAGTGAACATCAGATTTAATCGGGTGGAATGGGGCGACATCAACAGGTGCAGGTATGTGTGGGGGAGTAACAGCCTTAACAAAAGGGAGCATATCATCATCATCCTCTATCCACCCATTGCTGGTGAAAGCGTATCGAGGATCTATCTGACCGGCAAAAGCAGCATGGTCAGCGGGTGCAGGAATTGGGTCTTGTACAAGTGGTGTGATGTCGGGTATGCCAAATAGTACAGGATCAAAATCAGGTAAAGGCTCGGGTGCTGGGGCCAGCTCAGGATCAGCAGGCATCGGCTCAGGAGCAAGTGCCTGCTCAGGATCAGCAGGTATCGGCTCAAGATCAGCGGGTGCATCAATAGGCTGATCGTCGGGAACAAAGTCAATCTCATGTCCAGGCTCAATGTCATGATCAAAGTCGTGTGGAGCAACAGGTGCAATAGACAGGGCCGTGTCAGAATCAGAATCAGTGGGGTAACGCTGCAATCCCATTGCATGCAAAGTGGTGGATGACACAGACTCGAAAGAATCTGGAGCAGAATGATCTGATGAAACCTCAATAATAGGAATCTCAATGAATGGAACAACAATAACATCCTCAGCTGGAACTCCATCACCCTGGGCAGAATCAGGGGGACCATCAATGAAATGATCGACATCATCATCAGACAAGTCATCAAAAGGCAAATCCTCGAGAGGAAAAGCCGCAAGAGGCAAAGGGGCGAGGATCGGAACCACGGCATGCTCATCATCGGGATGTCCGAGGATGAGATGGTCCTGGTCAGGAATAGGAACAAGAAAGGGATCCTCGTCGGGTAAACCATCAGCATGTGGTACATCATCGCCAAAGTCAGGTAATGCAAAAGGCTAGAAATCATCGTCATCATCCGACATCATCTCCGGGTCACTCTCAGTATCGGATGTAAAAATCTCTGGGTCTGGGACAATCTCATCGTCCGAAACAATGGCCATGGGGTCGACAGTATCAGTCCACTCTCAGATGAGGACATGGTGTCTGTAACAAAACAATCACAACATATGCACATATATCAACAATCTTCATTAAGCATGTAAGTAATAACAATGTAAGCACGTATTCTTCCTAGTCTTCCCAAGCTACCCACCTAGTCTCTCAGACTAAGCCTCACAGTCTCTCAGACTGAACTACTTAGTCTCCCAGACTAAACTCCCCAGTCTCTTAGACTGTCCCAACTAGTCTCTCAGACTAACTACCCAGTCTCTAAGACTAAACTACCCAGTCTCTCAGACTGAACTATAAACGAATTCTTTGAAATGTGTTTTGTGTCTTTTATTTGTAAAAAAGTTTGTTTCCTGGATCTGGCCATTTCGTGTATGCAATGAAAGTATGTTGTGGAAACATTTTCGTGAGAGCCCTAATCATTGTAGTCTAGACTCGGGAAGGAATCCTAGTTCGCTACAATCGAATCTCTGATACCAAGCTGTCACACCCTGACTTTTGCGGAAGCGTGACTATGGTGTGACTTCTTAATACCATTGCATACAATCATAACAACACTATATGATTAAAACATTAGATGTTCATCCTTAAATTAAGTTTGAAAATATCACAACATAATTGTCTGAAACGTACACTCCAAATTTAAATTACAAACCACAACATGTTTTAAAGAGTTCACGAAGACTCTACAAAAGACCTTAATATAAAAAACCGAGTTAAGAACCATGTATCTCGTCCAGGATTAAGATACATCTCCTAAACCCTAATGACTTCGGATGACATCTTTTTATTCATAAAGCAGCAGCTTGGAACATGCAAACACCCGCCAGATCCACTTAATTCCCTGAAATACATGTATTTTGAAAACATCAACAAAAGTTGAGCGAGTTCATGTGTTTGTGTATATGTATGTATAAAACCTTTGTGAATAGTGTATGTACGTATGTATGTATGTATGTATGTATGTATGTATGTATGTATGTATGTATGTATGTATGTATGTATGTATGTATGTATGTATGTATGTGTGTATGTATGTATGTTTGTAAATCCCGGTATGAAAGCAAACAAGGAAACAAATCACCAATAGTTTGCAAGGCCACTGGTATGTGTGACGGCGTAGGAAGGCTCAAACCTAGCAAATTTGTACCAGGCATCTGGCTGTAAGACATAGTCACCTCATGGGCCACCCTGGTCCTCATGGGTGTGGGCTCTCTACACCCAAATAGATCTATCACTCATGCTCCTCGGTCCTAACACGAGGATTAATGGTCTTAAGAGTGAGCCTACCCATTCACATGATCTACTGTACCTTCCATAGCTAACCATACCAATTGTATTTGTTTGTAAGCATTTTGTAATCATTTGAAACATGTACTTCACCCCCAAAATTATAAAACTGAAAACAGTTAAGAGAAAATGCGGACATGAACTCACAGTCTTGCGTTTTCGATAATCATAACTCAAGTTCCTTCAGCAAACACGACTACCTACAATGTACTAATGTGTATTAGACGAACGGGTCGTGCCTTGTCTTAGTATTAATGTTTCTGAGTTACGTTTCTGATATTATTCCGATTTATATAATTATTATCAAAATAATTAATATTTTAACTTAAATTTTATTTATAAATTTTGGAATAATTGTCAAACAATATTTTCGTAATAATACTTCTCAAGTATTTATACTTGTATTTCTTTCCCAAGGATGAGTATATTTATATTTATAATTGTATTTGTATTTTTTTGCCATGAATCGGTGTCGTATTCCGGTGTGGATTTATACGTACGAAAATACGTATTCTATTGTGTCCATTAAGTATTCATACTTAAACTTTATATTATACTTTCCGAAATATTATTCCAAATAAAAAGTCCACCAACATATATATTTCCAAAATATATATATTTAAAGAATATTTCTTAGAAAAAATCATTCATAATTTTTCTTTTGGCAAAAACATGTGTAGTTCAAAATAATATATTTTCAAGTCTAACTTAGAAAATATATAAACTTATTTCCATCCAAAATAATGTATTTCAAGTGTATTAAGAAAATATATATCTTTCCCAAAAATCATATATCTTCTAATAATTCCAAAGAAAATATATATATTTATACTTGTCAAAAATGCTATATTTTTTCCCTTGTCAAGATGTGATATACCCTTGAAGTAATTGTGAAAATCATATTTTCATCCCTTTGTATCCAAAATACTATTTACCAAAATATATTTTGTAAACATATTCTCCGGAATATTTTGTAAGTTAAATTTCTTATTCGGTTTCGCTAATATATTGTGTGTAACTTGAATAGTTATTCCTTGATATTTTGGTAGCATTTTGGGATATAATTCTTGGTGTTTTAATGTGTTATATTATTTTAAGTCCTAAAATAATATAACTATTTCACAAAGTATCTCGGTTTTCATATCCTATACGCGATGCTGAAATCCCAAAAAAGATTTCAAACCCCCAACACGAAGCTCTATGACGGAACTACAGATCCTGAAGAGCATATTGCTCAGTGATGCGTGTGAAGTGTTATATATATTAGGTGTATATTTTAAGCCCCTTTAACACTTTTTAGTCAAGTTTTAAATTTATAAAACACGATATTTACTAACACTAGACACACATATAGGCAAGTGCACCCATCGTGAGCGTAGTATAGTGTTGGTAAGATACCGAGGTCGTCCAAGGACACAAGAGATTTTAGTAGCGGTTTATCCTCAACGTCTAATCAAATCAAAAAGTTTAGAAAAATGTTTTTGAGCTAAGAAAAATGAAAACTAATTAAAATGCTGAAAAATAAAAATAAAAGAAAAACAGATAGATAAGATGAATCACTTGGTTCCGACTCGTATCTAGTGTAACCTTTGATTATTTCCACACTTTTGCACTATTTTAAGAGATTATCTTAGTTGTTGTAGTAGGCCCCTCTTTTGAAGGTGACGTTACCCTCACCCCAGTAGTTTGAGTCAGCAAGGATACAATCCTAAAAGGGTGGATTATTGGAAGATAATTAATTAAGTTATTAATGCAAATTATGGTAGGCCCCTCTTTTGGAGGTGACGTTACCCTCGACTAAGTAGTCTGAGTCAGCAGGGATACAGTCCTAAATAGCCGGGTTATAGTATTAATAGTAGTTAACTTATGAGGGGATCAAAGAGTTTGGACCCCCGCCATCCAATACCGTTAAGTATTGAAGGAGGTCCTACTAAATTTGACCCAGGTCCATTGCAGGACCTCTAAACGCTGAACAATGGCAAGACCTTTACCAAACCGTTCCCTTAACCCCCAACCAGGTAGCCAACATACCTCCATATAGACCGTGGAGATATGAATGGTGAAAATCTTTTATTTTATATAGACAGTAAAATAATGCCATGACACCACGGACAAACGATAAGGAAAGACCACCTTCAACATAAGCAACTAGTTATTAAAGTCATTAATACAAAACAAAGTAAAAAGTGCGAAAAGATTAAAAATAAAAAGTATTACACTAGACACTTTGTCTTCACCAAGTGATGTAAGAGACTTAGGCAAACATGGCCTTGATTGTCAAGAACTCTTACGATCAATCTTGGATCCCGAGACGACTCACACACTCTATGATGGACAATGGATGATGGTGGTGGATGATGGTGTTATGGTGGTGGTGGGTGGTGGGTGAAGTGTGAGAGAGGTGGTGTGCCAATGGATGGTTTGAGCTTGAGCCAAGCACTCCTATTTATAGCCTGTACAGAAGCCTGGACACGGCCCCGTGTCCGCTGGACACGGCCCCGTGTCCACCCTTTTCTCTTTCTTCATTAATACAGTTTGTCTTTATTAGCTCCACACGCCCCCGTGTCCGCTGGGCACGGCCCCGTGCTCAAAAGCGTATCTGTACTATCAGATTTGGCAAGATTCTGCGTATCTATGCGTTGACCACGGCCCCGTGTCCGCTGGGCACGGCCCCATGGTGGGCAATAGAAGCTTCTACAGGTTTGTCTTTTGTGCCAGGGCTGACCACCCCGGACACGGCCCCGTGCTCGCTGAGCACGGCCCCGTGTCCACTGGGCACGCCCCGTGTTCAGCTGGGCACAGCCCGTGTTCAGCTAGGCACAGCCCCATGCTCAGCTTTCTTCTTGTTTTTTTGCCTTGGGAGATGTTGTCGAGGGGTCGGGCATGCCACGTTTATTCCCTTTCTTTGTATTTATGTAAGATTTGGCTGTATATTTGTTCCTTTTGTTCAATTAAGCTCATTTGGTCCTGAAAATATAAAAGGAAGACAAAAGCACACTTTTTCCAACATTAGTACTAAAAAGGGGTTAGTTTTATGCCTCATTTGATGTAATTTATATGTTGCATTTTACACACATCAAATACCCCCACACTTGAATCTTTGCTTGTCCTCAAGCAAAACTCTTTATAATATGGCTTACACGCCCAAATGGAATGGGTAGAAGAGAAGGTTTTTGGACTTGTCGTAGAGTGTCGGGACTTCCAAGATTCTTTATTAAGTTTTATTTTTATTTATTTACAATCCTATTCGTCATGATTTATTTAAAACATTTCATAAGATAAATTACTTATTAGGGCATAACATGTCTTTTTTAAAATTCCACTTATATACAAGTTCACATACCTCACGGGGGATCACTCAACACTCGGCCGAAGATGTATTTTAGTGGATCACTCGAGAGCGGCATGGAACTTACTCCTACCATAAACTTGCCAAGCAATCAATCCTCTTCCTTTTTAACTATACACCTTTGTAAATATCAAGAGGACTTTTGGGGTGAAGGGTTTGGCTTGGGTTAAAGGTAGGTGGTTGGGTTAGTGGTTAGTAAAAGGGCGAAAGGCGTAAAAAGCGTCGGTTTTCGTAAGACTTTTTTTTTAAATTTTTATTTTGATGAAGCCATTATTTAAACAAAGTTATTTTTGATAAACTTGTTTGTTTATTTTTCTTTCGCTTCATCATCATCATTTTTTTTTTTTGAAAGTTATAAGAAAAACCGAGCTTGTTACTAAAACAAATAGTTAAAAAATAAAAAAGGTTTTGGTGGGTGAAAGGGTGTTTGTTTTTGGGTTTTGAAATGAAAAGGTTTAGGCTCAAAGGGGTTAACTAGGGGGATTTTGGGTAGGTGGTAAAAAAAAGAAAAATAATGGTGTAGAAATAAAAAGGGTTAGTCCTAATGCCTCCATCATTTACTTACTCGGGTTTAAGTTGGTAAGGACCAGGAATGTATCGTCGTGGCAAGTTCTAGAGTTGTAAGAACCAAGCGGCTATTCACACAAGAAACGAAAAATGAGCATTTAGTTTAATGATATGTATTTGTATGCTAAATAAAGGTTCAAAACTCACTTTTGTGGAAATGGGTTTTTATGTGATCAAGTATATATAATCAAATTTTAACTAAGCTTGTCATGCCTTTTCATAATTTTCTTATGTTGGTTCTTTTTATCACGACGCTATCGGTTGTAAATTTGTAAAAATATAACCTTTTTAGAATTTGAAATTCCCAAGTTAAACCTAGACAAGTAAAAAAAAATAAAAATTTTTGAAAAAATTTGGGGTGATTAGCGTGTTCACATTATTTAAAAACCTTGAGTTTGCACGTGTTCACATTATTTAAAACCCAAAACCTTGACGAAGTTTTGAAAACTCAAAGAGGTTCAAAACCATATAATAGAGAGTTCAAAACCTTACAATAGAGGGTTCAAAACCTAGTAATCAATCATCCTAGAACAGATGATTAGTTTTCAAAGCGGTTTTGAAATTTATGTTCTTGTTGTGGTCGTCGCCTAAGGATAGGTGACGGTATTGTTTTATGACTAAACGCAAGTAAACTCGCGTTAGGGTCCTAAGAAGGTTATAGACTAGGTCAAAGCATTACTAATTACTAATAACCTAATTCCCTATAACCATTGGCTCTGATACCATCTTTTCTGTCACACCCCGACCGCGTAAAACAACAAATCGCGGCGGAAACATCGGGGCGTGTTGCAACAGAATTAATGTTTCATAACCATGGATACCAAAAAGTGTTTCGTTTTATTAAACATTGAATAATTACATCGTCTGGAAATCTAAATACACAAATTAAACATAGTCTATCATTGTTATTGAGTCACTAAGGCCTTGTCCAGTCCTATGTGAGCATGCATCTTATCAATCGATATCATTCAACAATACCTGAAACATATGTGAAAACGAGGTCAGCAAAGAAATGCTGGCGAGTACATAGGTTTTGTGAAAATAAGATTCATGACTTCTGTTTAAGAAAATGTTTAGTCATGAACCTTGTAATTTGCTTTGCCTTTGTAAATCATTTGAAAAATAATAAGTTCAGGTGATATGTATAATAAGAGAATAATGCATGATTAAATGAATAACCATGTAAAATGAGTTTGTATAAGATAAGTTGTTTGTAAATAAATGTCTTGTGAAAAGTATGTTACTTGTATAAAATGTTCTATGTCTCAAACTGAAATGATTCAAATAACGCTACAATATGTAATACCATACAAACACTTATATATAGGAAGTACCAGCGGCGTATCCACCATGCTTGTATCATATTACACACGCACCGTTACTCAAATCACTTACCCAAACCAAACCACCAAAGTAATGTTCATGCCCAATGTAAATCATGTAATATGTAACCAAAACCCAATCGTATATCGCTTTGAAGCCAATCGTTTACCCAATCGTTAAAACATAGTGTGAAAACCAATCGTTTATCCAAATCGTTTAATTCGTTTTAGGTCGTGAAACTACTTATGTGGTCGTCTCGCTAATAACATTCAAACCTTCTTGACTCTCGTCGCTTCTCGTTTTCGTCGCTTCTCGTTTTCGTCGCTTCTCGTTTTCGCATTAACAAACCCTTACCAAAGGGTAAGTTAATAATTACAGATTCAGTCGCTACCTACCATACCCACACATAACTACGGGTGTAGTAAATAACGGGATTTGTCAGATCCTATGGTACCATAACCTAATACTGGTCGGCTTGATCATTGCTAATGAATGTCATTTGTTATGTAACTACAACCAACAAGTTTGTTCACTTTATTGAAATCGTTATTAGTTTTGTATAAATCGTCTTAATTGTTTTTGAAACCATTGTTATAACATCGAAAACATTTAGCACATATGAGTCACCCCAAAAAAATTGAAAATAGTAAAATAGGGGAATAATGTACTCGCCTGAGAATGCTTGGAGGTCTTGAACAACAACCAAACAAAGCTAGAGAGAGCACGGAATCAGTCGGCAATCTAAAACTATATAAATAAACCGGACTTAAATCGGGAGATCGGATAGGATGAGGCTTGGTAAACCAAATGAGTATTGGAACTCATATGATATGGTTTAACAAGGCCTACATACTACATTGAGACTAACCTAAGTGCTTTCGACCCATCGCGACCCATTAAGGTAACTTATGCTACTTTAACGCGTCGTGCGCGTGAAACGCGTTCGGAACGTCTAACTAGTCATATGACAAGTGTTATATGCCTAAACATGTTACATAATCAGTTATGTGACAAAAGTTTAGGTTACATATGCTAAATTACCAATTATACTTGAAAAGGGTATTCTGGTAATTTACCTAAGGCATATAAACTACCTATCATACAACTACTTAAACGATGTGACCATAGGGTATAACCTCGGAAGGTTATTCCCTACCTACTATGGTCACCTAATGTGTTTGGTCGGATCCTAATGATCGACCAAACTAGGTCGAGTTCGAAGGTATAGGCGATTTATTAGATCGCCTACCCTACGACTCTAGACAACGTGGTAATCAGTAGGCATAGTCCCAAGGGACTATAACCAACGTGATTACACTCACGTTGCATTGACCAAAATCTGGTCAACGCTGAAAGTCAAACAAAGTTTGACTTTCGGACTCGAAAAGCAATAAAATAAGGAAAAGAACGAAAGAATACTTACCCAGGGTCCCCGAATGCTAATCCCGATCCAAGAATCTCAGGTATGAAACAATGGTTTCAACTTAGAGTTTCTCAAATCAGAATTCTTGTAAGTTATGCAATGGGGGGCATGGGGTATTTATAGTATTCGGTGCACCGTTGAGATCGTTTCATGGAAACCGTGATTCGATCCCATCCGTACACTTGTTGGAAGGTTATGGAAGCTAAAATTGATGCTTATCATCTGACTAAGCAAGTTAGAACATGTGGTGGAGGATCAAACAGCTGCAACTTGTGGTTAAATGCATTTAATCTGGTCAGAAGGACTGACGCGGGCCGCCTAAGATTTAAGCTTGGCTGAGGCGGGCCGCCTAGCTCTTCAGATCAGAAAACAAGTTTCAGAAATGACAGTTTCAGCCCCTGCACGTGTTTAAGCCCATTTCCGGCACTTCTAAGGCCCGTAAAGCCAACTTTAAGGCCCTAAAATGTTTCCTAAACATTGAGGACATGAAACATGCTCAAAAATATGCCGGGTGTTGGTTCGTTTGGTCGTACGAACGCGATGTTCGCTTAATTACGACGGAATGCGCATAAGCGCGAAAAGTGATCCAAATGACGAAACGAATGGATTTTTGGCAAGCCAAACACTAAAGCATAATATAGTCATGCTTACATAAATTTTTGGATGTCCGGATGTATTCAGAACGTAAGTTATGCACGAAAATGCAAACTTGTGCACTTTTTGACACTTTTAGTCCCTGAATGACCCAAAAGTTTATTTTAGCACACCGAACCCCTTAAAGCCTATTTCTAAGCTATGTAAAGGATATTTATGGTGTGTTTAACTTATGGTCATGTTCTGGAATGTTCGTTACAGTTCAAATTGACATACTTTCGCAGTTTGTCATATTTAGTCCCTGTAAGCGAATTAACTTGATTTCGGCATACCAAACCTTCCAAAACTTATTTCTAAGTTATGTAGAGGTTATTTAAGGTATGTTAAGCCTATTTCACTATTCCGGAGTGTTTGTTGCATTAAACTGGTTATATTTACGCATCAGTGCGTGTATAACCTTCCAGAAAGTGATTTAGAGCTTGAAATTGAACTAGAGTTGATATGTGCAAATGATACACATATATTTAACAAATCCCAAGTATGAAATACAATATTTCATTGGTTTGGTATTTGTTTGATGGCCGTGGAGGCACAGGTGTTACAGTCTCCCCTACTTTAGGAAATTTCGTCCCGAAATTTATTTAGAGGAAACTTGTGAGAGCTTGAAAATTTGAAGTTGAAAAGATCAAACAACATTGGTTAGGGTTCTGAACTTCTAGTAACTTTAATAACATCATGTTTGCAATGTAAGAGGGATACTTATATACAAGTATATGAAGCGTCATTGGTGCGTCCACCGTACCTCCATTACATCGTTCTCATTTCGTTATTGTTGTCACTATCGGCTCTTACACATAATAAATCTTACTGGGTTTCTGTGCACTAAATTTCATAATTATGTACGCGTCCATAATCAGACAATTCCTTGCACAGTTCACACAGTCTATTTTATAGTGTGTAGGGGAAAACCAAATGAACAAACCGGTGATGAGTGTGACTAGACCGCCATAGAGTCCTTTAAATTAAATCAATAAATGATCTAAATAGACTATCAAGGAGTCTGTTCAGCTACATCACTAGATGTCGTTCTCTAACCAAATTGTGAATCAATCTTTTTGACTAGACCACTCAAGGGTCTCTCATCGAATCATGGAATGGTACTATATAACCCAAGGGTCTTAACTACCAGGTAGAAGCCCATAAGGATTTAAGGTAGTACCTTTTGAATATCCTACTATGAATCTCTCATATGAAAACATGAAAGATTCTATGAGGATTTGAAAATTGGATCACACAAAAATCATAGAGGAGAACACATAAACACATATCACATAACCACAAAATTGTTTGTTAATTTGTCTTGTAAATTGCGTACATGCATTTAAAGCACACTTGGAATCCATTCCGTGGATTTCATTTGGTACTTTAAACGTTATCAAGAATCCAACTATAAAGATAGAAAGATTCAAAAAGAAAATTCGATTTCGATTACTAGGAACCGAAGTGTTCGAATTAAGGTACATAAGGAATCCAATTAAGGACTCTGATTTGAACGATAATCATCCACAAGGATCTAATTGTAAAGATAAAAAGATCCCATATGAATTTTAGAAGTTGAAGATGTTTTGAAACCTTGCACTGGATGTGCTTAGGTCAAAACATGATGTAAAATGCTTATGAAGTTGAGATGCTTGATATGTCAAGGCGACATATGAAGCAGAATTTTGAAGGTTAAGTCAATGTATGAGGAAAATATTTTTGAAAACTATGCATGGGGTTCTTTTAAGAAAAAAAATGTATTTAACGTTTTTGAAACCTTATATATAATACTTTTTTAAATCATAAAGTAGGTGTATTAGGTAGATATATTTAAAAAATGTTTTAAAATCATGCGAGATGAATTTTGAAATTATGTATAAGGTTTTTGAAAGACATGAATGATGCTTTTCGAAATCATGCACTTGATCAGAAAATGTATTGTGTTAATATTGTCTTCAGACTATATGAAATATTTTGAAATTAGAAAGGTTGGTTTTGATAACATGGCCAATGTTTTTGAAATAACATAGACAATGCATCTAGAAAAATTGTTTTCAAACTATATGAAATGTTTTGAGATCATGAAGATTGTTTTGAAATACTGGTACTGTGTATGTTGAAAAATCAAAACGTAATGGGTATGAGATTTGAAAACACCCTTAGTTATCTAACCAAGGATTTAAAGGCACAGATGTGCGAAAAGCACGATTACTCATAATGTCACTTAATTTTCTGTACTTTGTTTCTTAGAGTGAAACGAGTACTTAAAATTTTTGAGGGAATCATGAGCAATCATTTGAAAGAGAGAAATCGCAAGAGTAGTTTGTAAGGTACATAGTTCCTTGATGTTGGTATCATAGGAAAAGCCATACACACCTAGCAGGGGGTTGAGCTGGTTGGTTGGGGACTGCTTTACCATTGTGAGCGACCATGGCGAAGTTTTGAGAAGCCTTTCACTTCTTTGACTTCTTAGGGGATCGTTCATCCATGGTCTTTGATTCCTCGATTGGTTTATTGGCTGATGGTGTTGTCGCCTGACTAGGTCCTGCCTGTCTTGGTGACTCTTGAGTGGCTTCATCCTGGAGATGATACATGGCAGTAGCTAATTCAACAGTCTTCAGGACTACTTCGCCTATTCGCTGAGCGAATTTTGGCTGCTTGCTCAGATATCTGGGCGTCATCGTGATGAAGAGACATTCTTGAAGAAAAAGAAAGGCATAGGGAGAAACAGGTGAAAGATTATTGGACAATCAAAACAGAATGATAACGCATAAAGATTGCGATCATTTGTTTGTTACCTAAGGCAAACAAATGAGACGGTGACTGATCAAAGTAAATGGGTCAAAAATAATGTATCGCGAAGACATGCTCGCCTATAAGTGAACACTCATCCCAAGAATTCCCAGGTAAGCACAACTGGTCTCGCGTCTGATGAGATGTATACGAAGTGCTTGCCTAGACAGAAAACCCAGAATACAGGCATTCACCCTTCCAGTTTGCACGTGTTCACATTATTTAAAACCCAAAACCTTGACGAAGTTTTGAAAACTCAAAGAGGTTCAAAACCATATAATAGAGAGTTCAAAACCTTACAATAGAGGGTTCAAAACCTAGTAATCAATCATCCTAGAACAGATGATTAGTTTTCAAAGCGGTTTTGAAATTTATGTTCTTGTTGTGGTCGTCGCCTAAGGATAGGTGACGGTATTGTTTTATGACTAAACGCAAGTAAACTCGCGTTAGGGTCCTAAGAAGGTTATAGACTAGGTCAAAGCATTACTAATTACTAATAACCTAATTCCCTATAACCATTGGCTCTGATACCATCTTTTCTGTCACACCCCGACCGCGTAAAACAACAAATCGCGGCGGAAACATCGGGGCGTGTTGCAACAGAATTAATGTTTCATAACCATGGATACCAAAAAGTGTTTCGTTTTATTAAACATTGAATAATTACATCGTCTGGAAATCTAAATACACAAATTAAACATAGTCTATCATTGTTATTGAGTCACTAAGGCCTTGTCCAGTCCTATGTGAGCATGCATCTTATCAATCGATATCATTCAACAATACCTGAAACATATGTGAAAACGAGGTCAGCAAAGAAATGCTGGCGAGTACATAGGTTTTGTGAAAATAAGATTCATGACTTCTGTTTAAGAAAATGTTTAGTCATGAACCTTGTAATTTGCTTTGCCTTTGTAAATCATTTGAAAAATAATAAGTTCAGGTGATATGTATAATAAGAGAATAATGCATGATTAAATGAATAACCATGTAAAATGAGTTTGTATAAGATAAGTTGTTTGTAAATAAATGTCTTGTGAAAAGTATGTTACTTGTATATAATGTTCTATGTCTCAAACTGAAATGATTCAAATAACGCTACAATATGTAATACCATACAAACACTTATATATAGGAAGTACCAGCGGCGTATCCACCATGCTTGTATCATATTACACACGCACCGTTACTCAAATCACTTACCCAAACCAAACCACCAAAGTAATGTTCATGCCCAATGTAAATCATGTAATATGTAACCAAAACCCAATCGTATATCGCTTTGAAGCCAATCGTTTACCCAATCGTTAAAACATAGTGTGAAAACCAATCGTTTATCCAAATCGTTTAATTCGTTTTAGGTCGTGAAACTACTTATGTGGTCGTCTCGCTAATAACATTCAAACCTTCTTGACTCTCGTCGCTTCTCGTTTTCGTCGCTTCTCGTTTTCGCATTAACAAACCCTTACCAAAGGGTAAGTTAATAATTACAGATTCAGTCGCTACCTACCATACCCACACATAACTACGGGTGTAGTAAATAACGGGATTTGTCAGATCCTATGGTACCATAACCTAATACTGGTCGGCTTGATCATTGCTAATGAATGTCATTTGTTATGTAACTACAACCAACAAGTTTGTTCACTTTATTGAAATCGTTATTAGTTTTGTATAAATCGTCTTAATTGTTTTTGAAACCATTGTTATAACATCGAAAACATTTAGCACATATGAGTCACCCCAAAACAATTGAAAATAGTAAAATAGGGGAATAATGTACTCGCCTGAGAATGCTTGGAGGTCTTGAACAACAACCAAACAAAGCTAGAGAGAGCACGGAATCAGTCGGCAATCTAAAACTATATAAATAAACCGGACTTAAATCGGGAGATCGGATAGGATGAGGCTTGGTAAACCAAATGAGTATTGGAACTCATATGATATGGTTTAACAAGGCCTACATACTACATTGAGACTAACCTAAGTGCTTTCGACCCATCGCGACCCATTAAGGTAACTTATGCTACTTTAACGCGTCGTGCGCGTGAAACGCGTTCGGAACGTCTAACTAGTCCTATGACAAGTGTTATATGCCTAAACATGTTACATAATCAGTTATGTGACAAAATTTTAGGTTACATATGCTAAATTACCAATTATACTTGAAAAGGGTATTCTGGTAATTTACCTAAGGCATATAAACTACCTATCATACAACTACTTAAACGATGTGACCATAGGGTATAACCTCGGAAGGTTATTCCCTACCTACTATGGTCACCTAATGTGTTTGGTCGGATCCTAATGATCGACCAAACTGGGTCGAGTTCGAAGGTATAGGCGATTTATTAGATCGCCTACCCTACGACTCTAGACAACGTGGTAATCAGTAGGCATAGTCCCAAAGGACTATAACCAACGTGATTACACTCACGTTGCATTGACCAAAATCTGGTCAACGCTGAAAGTCAAACAAAGTTTGACTTTCGGACTCGAAAAGCAATAAAATAAGGAAAAGAACGAAAGAATACTTACCCAGGGTCCCCGAATGCTAATCCCGATCCAAGAATCTCAGGTATGAAACAATGGTTTCAACTTAGAGTTTCTCAAATCAGAATTCTTGTAAGTTATGCAATGGGGGGCATGGGGTATTTATAGTATTCGGTGCACCGTTGAGATCGTTTCATGGAAACCGTGATTCGATCCCATCCGTACACTTGTTGGAAGGTTATGGAAGCTAAAATTGATGCTTATCATCTGACTAAGCAAGTTAGAACATGTGGTGGAGGATCAAACAGCTGCAACTTGTGGTTAAATGCATTTAATCTGGTCAGAAGGACTGACGCGGGCCACCTAAGATTTAAGCTTGGCTGAGGCGGGCCGCCTAGCTCTTCAGATCAGAAAACAAGTTTCAGAAATGACAGTTTCAGCCCCTGCACGTGTTTAAGCCCATTTCCGGCACTTCTAAGGCCCGTAAAGCCAACTTTAAGGCCCTAAAATGTTTCCTAAACATTGAGGACATGAAACATGCTCAAAAATATGCCGGGTGTTGGTTCGTTTGGTCGTACGAACGCGATGTTCGCTTAATTACGACGGAATGCGCATAAGCGCGAAAAACGATCCAAATGACGAAACGAATGGATTTTTGGCAAGCCAAACACTAAAGCATAATATAGTCATGCTTACATAAATTTTTGGATGTCCGGATGTATTCAGAACGTAAGTTATGCACGAAAATGCAAACTTGTGCACTTTTTGACACTTTTAGTCCCTGAATGACCCAAAAGTTTATTTTAGCACACCGAACCCCTTAAAGCCTATTTCTAAGCTATGTAAAGGATATTTATGGTGTGTTTAACTTATGGTCATGTTCTGGAATGTTCGTTACAGTTCAAATTGACATACTTTCGCAGTTTGTCATATTTAGTCCCTGTAAGCGAATTAACTTGATTTCGGCATACCAAACCTTCCAAAACTTATTTCTAAGTTATGTAGAGGTTATTTAAAGTATGTTAAGCCTATTTCACTATTCCGGAGTGTTTGTTGCATTAAACTGGTTATATTTACGCATCAGTGCGTGTATAACCTTCCAGAAAGTGATTTAGAGCTTGAAATTGAACTAGAGTTGATATGTGCAAATGATACACATATATTTAACAAATCCCAAGTATGAAATACAATATTTCATTGGTTTGGTATTTGTTTGATGGCCGTGGAGGCACAGGTGTTACATCCATTCCCTCTGCCTCATATCGACTCAATGGTGGATGCTACTGCCGGTCATGAAATGGTAACCTTCATGGATGCATCCTCAGGATTCCAGCAAATACAAATGGAACCTCTGGACCAGGAGGATACCGCTTTCATGACACCAACAAGTATTTATTGTTATACTGCTATGCCTTTTGGTTTGAAAAATGCAGGTGCAATATACCAGAGATTGGTGAACATGATGTTTAAAGACAAACTGGGGGACACCATGGAGGTATACATTGATGATATGATGATAAAGTCCAAGAAAGCTGAGGATCATCTCCGGGATATTGAAGGAGCATTCGATGTCCTGGACCAGTACAACATGAAACTAAATCCTGCCAAATGCCATTTCAGAGTGGGGGCAGGAAAGTTTCTAGGATACATGGTGACTAAAAGGGGGATCGAAGCAAGCCCGGAATAGATTAAAGCTATCCTGGATATCAAGTCACCTTCAAACATGAAAGATGTATAAAGATTAACAGGGCGAGTAGCAACATTAAACAGGTTTATATCAAGATCCTCGGAAAGATGCAAGGAATTTTACGATATCCTGAAGAAGAATAGGAAATTCGAATGGGGAGAGAAGCATGAAGCAGCCTTGCAGGAATTAAAGTAGTATCTTTCAACTGCACCACTATTGTGAAGCCCGAGGATGGTTAACCATTATCCCTATATCTTGCAATATCAGGGAACGCAGTAAGTGTTGTCCTGGTAAAGGATCACGAAGGTCAGCAGTATCCTGTCTATTATGTTAGCAAAAGTTTATTAGATGCTGAAACTAGATATTCTCATTTAGAAAAATTGATATTGGCCCTAGTTATGGCATCAACAAAGCTTAGACATTATTTTGAGACACATAGGATTCATGTTAACACTAATTACCCTGTTAAAAATGTGCTTAGGAAACCAGAGATGTCAGACAGGATTGCTAAGTGGTCAGTAAAATTAAGTGCCTATGATCTAGTATGTGAACCTAAAAATGCTATAAAGTCTCAGGCTCTAGCCGACTTTGTGGCTGATTTCAGTAGTGATATTCAAAACGAAGTAGACCTAGAAGTACAACAGCTAGGAGAAAATTTAGAAGCCTGGACATTATATACTGATGGTGCATCTAATGTAAGAGGTGTAGGTTTGGGTATACTACTAAAATCGCCACAGGGGGACATAATACCCCAGGCTATTAGGTGTGAATTTCCTGCCACTAATAATGAAGCAGAATATGAAGCTTTGATTGCAGGATTAGAGTTGGCCAGGAATATGAATATTAAAAGCTTACAAGTATTTGTTGATTCCTTGTTAATTACTAACCATTTTAATGGATCCTATGCAGTTAAAGGTGAGAAGTTAATCGAGTATCTCGAAATTCTCAAAAAATTAGCAGGATATTTCGAACAGGTACCAAGAGAGGATAATGCTGAAGCAGATACCTTGGCAAATTTAGGATCATCATTCAGGATACCGGAGGGATCCCAAATACCAATACTACATATCCTACATCCTGCAGTGGATCTTCTCAAATCTCAGCATATGGAAATAGTAAGTATCCAGGATCCTGATGATGAATATCCTGAGGAGGATCCTAAGTCCTGAATGGCTCCAATCATGAGATATCTTAAGAAAGGACACATCCCAAAGGATGAGAATCCTAAGGCCTTTAGGATGAAGGTATCACGATTCACTATTACAAATGATGTTTTATATAAGAAATCTCTTGCAGGACCATACCTGAGGTGCTTGGAGGATCCCTTTTTACAAAGAAGAACTTTCGTTGCCACTTATCCTCATTTTTTGTGGCCTTGAGGATGAGGGGATTTTTGGAGGTTGAAAAGAGGAGAAAATGGCTGTTGCCGTGAGAACGAAGGCGATACGAAACCGAGAGATCCTTGATGCAAAGGTCGGGAATGAAATGGGATATGATTTGGTCTAAGGTCACTAGCACACGCCAAACCATAGGCATGGTTTGGGCATAACTAAGACCGGTAAGTTCAAAGAAACGAGATATGAAAGCAGAAAGAGGATCAGAAGATTTATGACATGTTATTTGATCTGCAAAATAAAAGAGGACATGAAACCGAATTGAAGAAGGATAGAGTGAAAGAAATCCTACAGGGTGTTCAATGATAGTATTAATCTTTTAATATTTTTGAAAATCTAAGTTTTGTAATACTATTTAATATGAAATAAACAAAATTCGGAGTTTGTTTTTTTGTTGTTTATCATATACTTTCTTGATAAACGTTGTCGAGTCTTTTTTAAAGATTAGAGTCAAGATTTTATTGAAGATAGAAAGGTGACCATCAATAAAACATGCAAGAAAACAATACATTTTAAAGGTCAAAGCCTTTCTTAGTAATTGAAGGCGTATGGTCCCAAAAACCTCACGCATGCATATTGGACCATACCACAACCTCACCATAATAAGCCCTCTTTAAGAGAACCCTGCGTGGCCGCGCACTGGTTCTAAAAGAGAACTTGAAAGAAAGTCTTCAACATCCGCGCGCCAAGAGAGAACTAACAAACGCGTCCTTGCACAACTCCACATGACAGAATAATTGGGAATAAAATCCTAACAAATATCACCCAGCAGAATTAGCATAAGGCAGGGCCACATATGATTACAGCTGTAAACCATCTAAAAGGCCCTATCCTGCACAACCATTCGGTTATAACCGAATGGCCACGTGGCATCATCCTGAGCTCCCCTCAAAATCATGATGATGGCACCAAATTAAAGGAAGATCCACACTTGCCCACTTTCCACGTGGCATCTCCCCAGCCATTGATCATACCCATGATCCGTGTGCTTATACCTCACGTTAATGATTAACGGTGGAGATAATAACTGCTTACGGAAAACGCTTTCCGTTACTTCCTCCGTCAACAAACTTTCCTGTCCAAATTCGGTTACAAATATGACAACTCAGGTATCATTTCACAAGTTACATTCACTTCACTTTCAATACTTTTTCTTCTTCATCAAAACCTGTACTTATTCTCACGCCGGAGGGTGGTCACGGAGAGAACCCCCATTCTCCCTGTGGCGAGTGTAACGGCTGTTTGTTTTGCAGTTATTGTTAGAAGAAGGAGCTCAGCCAAACCCCGAATCAAACGAGAGGAATCACCCCTTTTATGCAGAACTAAACCCTTGGTTCAATTGATTCCGGTCTATTGAACTAGTGTTTCTTCATTGGCGCCCACCGATTTCTCAGTTTTTATTCTCATCTTCTCGTTTCGATTCATTTCTCTTCAAACTCTGTTTTCATGGAAGAAATCCCGTTGAATCGACCGTTAGGATCTCGTCTGGTGAACTTCAATCATGATCCTCATGTTGAGGGGATTGTAGAAAAAGCCTCAGAAGACAACGAGATCCAAAACAATGATCCCGTTACTCCAGGAGCACAACCCGAAGTCCCAATAAGTTCAATCTTACCTTCCGGAGAAACCCCCATCTCGTGGTACGTCAGGTCTCAGGGGGCATTAAATGCAGCATACGCACAACTTTGTGCACAGACTGTTCCTCATGCAACTCAATCCCTCAGATCCACATCTCACGTACGGGCACCATCTACACCATGTACTTCTCACCATGATGCACCGTCACGAGTACATGTAGACGACACAGAAGTCAACTCCAGATCTCCTACCAGGTATGAATCTACACACTCCGAGACTCACTGAAGGCAGTAAGTTCATTCTCGGGTGGGCCCGCGTTCTTACCAAAAGCGGGACACCCAGACCGACGAATACGACAAAACATATCATGAAGGAGATAACACAAGTGTGTTTAGCCGGCTGCAGCGGGACCATAAAAACAATAAACCTCGCGCGATTTATAACCCAGATGCAGAGCACGATTACAACTTAATCTACTGCCCGGCAGAGGCAGTAGAGAACTCAAAATTTATCAGTGAAATCTCCTTAGCTCCCCTTGAAAGGGCGAAGCTACCATCAAACGTTGAAAAATTCAATGGGATGTCAGATCCAGACGATCACCTCCATGTATTTACCAGCGCAGGCCTAGTAGGGGGTTGGACTTTGCTCATGTGGTGTCACCTATTCGTCCAAACCTTGACAGGTGCCGCGCGGTTGTGGTTCGATAACTTACCGGTCGGGAAGCTAACGTCATGGATGGATTTGAAAGAAAATTCCTGGTTCACTTTAGCCAACAAAGAAGATCTGTCAGAGACAGCGCCGATGTGATGAATATCTGGAGGCGTGATGATGAGATCCTGGAGGACTTCATAACGCGATACAACAAGGAGGTGCTAGAGATCGGTGATGTTCATGAACATCTGATATGAGCACAATTCAAGTATGTTGTGCGCTGCGACGACAAGATCAAGGTTCTGTCGGGAACAGAGGGTTTGCCCAAGAGCTGGGAAAAACTAATGGCTGCAGCCAAAGTTTACGCCCAGACAAAACGAAATCTCAGCCCCAACAGACCACCACCACCACACAATCGTCCGCAAGATATGAGCGGGAGTAGTGGAAAGAAGTCCAAGAAGAACTAGCGAGACTCAACCTCTGGAACATACTAATCTGACGACGCGCGCGCAACAATAAACAAATTAGCGGCACAAAAAGATGCAAAGCAAGAGAACCGAGAGCGGCAGTGGACCCCCCCCCCCCATGAAAACTCCAGCGGAGGTACTCAGCAAAGAGGATTATCAATTTAAAACTCCTCCGCCAATGAAAAACAAGAGGGGTCAGGATCCAAATCAATATTATGACTATCACAAGGATAACGGTCACACTACAAACAATTATATAAGCCTCTGCACCGAAATTGAGAAGGCACTCAAAAGTGGTGAACTCACCCACTTACTACAGAATGTGCAGAAGGATATCAAACAGATTACTCGCAGGGATGAAGGCCCGAGTAAATAAGCAAAAACTAAAGCCGCGCAAGGGCAACAAGCGTACAATAGCTTCTTTTCATGTTGGTTAGGTTCTTCAACTTACCAATCCATGACGGAGAACTATTAGTATGGATAAGTTAAGTCTCAAATTAATTATCCTAAGTAAACAACTTTGTAACCATGGCCTCTGAGCCTTATCCTTAATCAATGCAAAGATTGTTCTATTATTTCTATGTTTATTACAAAGTGCATGCAATTCCTTTTGGTAAGCGCAAAAACACTATGGTAATCTTAACACAAGTCTCATGAACGATTTGCGATCACATGTATCGCGCAAGGCCCTGCCTTACGTTCACACATGAGCTGTATACCACCTTTATTCGCCTTACCTAATCAAAGAAGTTGTACTCATGCAAAATATTATAATTCAAACATGTATTATAACAGTTACTGGCACACCACGTGCCTTAAACAAAAAACCATGTACGTACACGGCAATGTATCAATAAAGTTACTTGCGCCATATCGCATTAACAAACAGGGATCCACATCCCAAACTAAATTAACTATCAATTGTTTATACAACCACAACACAAAGAAAACTTAAGCTAGGTCTTGATCTTCACCCTCCTCCCTGTCTGGGAAAACTTCTCTCAGCTGCGTCACGAAGTCTTCAGACTGTAGCGCGGCAGTGACAAGATCCATAACAGGAAGCTGCAAAGTATTAAATTGAGTCTTTGCAGTAGTAACAGTAGCTTTGGTATCAACACCATGCGTAGCAGATATATTGGTATCTCAGTCAACTTTTAAGGCACTAACAACATGCTAGGAACATTCTGAGTACCCTTGGACATACCCATCGTTACGCGCAGCAACCAGCAGGTGCGCAACCATTTTATCTAGTTATTCAGAATTAAGAACAGAGTCGGCAATCTGCACAATACAATAAGTAAGAAGGCGCATTATCATCACCAAACATCGTCAAAAGTAAATACACTTACACTTATGATCCCGCGATCTTTCGACCATAGCATATCATTCTTCAACGGTTCGAGCTCACTCTCCACCGTTGCCCGAACAGTCTCAGAACTTTCCAACCTTTCTTCAGTTTCGGTAAGACGGCGGGAAGTCTCGGCTTTTATCAACCCGTTCAAGCTCCAAATCTTTTTTAGCAGACTCAACTTCCGTCTTAAGTTGTTCCTGCTCATATAATAAAGAAGTAAGTTCTTCTATCTCCTTATCTCTAAGGGCAAGGGTAGCGTAGGTCTGTATCTCTCTCTGTTCACTTCTTTCCCGGTGAGAACGGGCTTCATCACAAGCTGCTTCAGCCTCAACTTTCTCTTGCTTCAGCTTCTCAATATCCGCATCTTGTTTTTTCAATCTCTCAACTTCAGCTTTGAGATTATTAATAATATTGCGGAGACCAATCATCTCATTGTTGTCTTTCTCACAATTCTCTCTCCAATTTTTGCGCTCTTTAGACAGCAGAGCAGCTTCAGCTTTTGCTTTTCTTTTCCAACCAGCAACAGACCATTCTTCAGTCTTTTGGTCGTTCTCAAACTTGGTCTGATCAGCTTCCAACTTAGCCCTCAAAAGGGTAGCTCAGGCCTCATCCTCAGCAGCTTTCTTCTTGGACACTTCAAAAGCAGCCCATTCCTTGTGCATACTATGCCACTCACACACTATACGATGTGTAGTGGACGTATAAGTAGCGGCTTCTTCAAGGTAAGCATGATAAGTCTGCTCATGAGGACGCCCTTCTTGGAACTTGATCTCCCTAGGTGGAAAAGTTCTCTGCAACCAGTCACGGCACACTCGCTAATCTAAAAAAGTGTCGCCTTTCTTCAAATTCCAAACGGGAGTGTGAATTTCAGCGGCCTTCTTCTCCGAGTAAGTTCTATAATAATAATCCCCCAGAGTCTCATCCGGACGGATGGGAGAATTCTCGACATCATAAGAAAAAGAGCCCTGATCACCAGCCGGATTCTTCTCAATATTCACAGACGCAGAAGCAAAAGCCGGAGAAGGAGAAGTTGACTCAGGGTTTTCTTAAGCAGACTTTCCTTTCTCCGGGTCGTGCGCCACAACTTCAGGAGACTTAGGCCGAACATCGCCAACATCTGCAGTCTCTGTATCCACAAACTTCTCCGATTCCACCTCAACAGGCTTCTCCATCTCAGGATTTTCTGCCTAAGTAATCTTCTCCGCCTCATCTTCAGCAGCTTTAGAACTTTCCAGCTGTTCGCTGATCGGCGCGCGAGGGGGTGAAGGCGGGAGGACCTCATTAACTATGAATGATGATTCCGCATGAACAGGAGAAACTGGTTTTTCTACAAAAACATAATACGTATTACAAACATACAATGCGCATAGAAAGCAAACACCGAAGATGCTCACCTGGAGGAGGTTTCGCAATAAAAGCGTCAAGATTGCC
This sequence comes from Helianthus tuberosus, assembly GCA_030545235.1. Taxonomy (NCBI): domain Eukaryota; kingdom Viridiplantae; phylum Streptophyta; class Magnoliopsida; order Asterales; family Asteraceae; genus Helianthus; species Helianthus tuberosus. The sequence continues at coordinate 46,493,048 of CM060427.1, read as the reverse complement.
CCTTCTAGTAATCTTTCTTTTTTAAACCTTCTTGGCAAGTTGCGCCTCAGTATCAACTTCAGCCAGTTTTCTTTTCCCCGCCTTTGTCTTCAACAAAGGCTCTGGACTCGACTCTAAGTCAATTGGGTCCTCAGGGTTTGAAGGAGGGATGTCAGCAGTATCCCGAGGTTCCGCCTTGGGCTTCTTCACAACTACAGGCGTAAGTCCCTCCAACGATTCAGACACCACTACATAATCACACCAGGAGTCAGAGGAATGGCGCGTACCTTTCTTCTCTCCTTTAACATTTGTGGCCCTTGTAACATCCTGAAAATATAAACTCTTAAATTTGCAATTTGATTGCAAATAAATTAGTAAAATAAACTAACTAGGAATGACACTAACCTAGTTAGATGATGACTTATGTGTAGTTAAGGACATAAAAATAAACTAAAAGAAACTAGAGGGACCAAAAGTATTTAACTTGAAACTAGTTTTAATAAAAACATCTTTTTTAAAAAAACACAAACACCCCTTGTGAGAGTGTTGGAGATCGACCAAAGCAGGGGGGGGCGACCAAGCTTGTCAAAACCCAAAATTCCACAAAACACCTAAATTGAAGGTTCAAATCTGATCCAAAATGAAATCCGAGCTGAGATTAGTGATCCTCATTGCAAGGGGGTTATAAGGTATGTAAAATTTGATGAAAATTCTCTACTTGAAATTCTCATGGATTTGGGAAATCTGAAATTTGATGATGCATGTTTGTTATTTGGTTAAGATAGGGACGATATAGTATCTAGGAGTAAAACCTAGACAACAACATGTGAAATCAAGTCTAAATTCTGGAAATTTCATGAACACTTTGAAGGTGATTCATGGGTTTTGGTGAAGAATAGATAAACACTAGGGTTTGAGCATTATTCTAGTGTAATATGGGTCATGAAAGAAATTACTGAAATATGAATGTTAAATTTTATATGTGAAAGCTTGATTGATGTAAATTCGGGCTAAATGATAAGTTAGGGACTTGTTATGTAATCATGTAAATTTTTTCCCTTAAAGTGTTTTTATAAATGCCTCAAAGAAGGCTTGAAACTGAGATTTAAAGTTAAAACGCAAGATTGTGATGTTTAGGCAAATTATGCGACATATGATTGAAAAGGAGTTCTAAACGTATCGTGATTGAACTCTCACTACAAGAAAACTGGGTTTTTAGTACGCGCAAAAGCATCCTAAAATGCTATTTTATAGGACCTTTCATTTAATAGGACCAACGGTAAAAGTGTTTCATGTAAAGGGGTCGTAATAAGTCCCGGAACTAAAAAAGCGTCCTAACATCTCAAAAAAGATTATGAAACCAATTTTATGGTCGCGTAATATATCTTTGAACAACCAAAATAGTGTCCTAATAAAAACATATTAGGACACTTTTACGATGTTCTAACATGTGCTTACATACTTTTAATCTTTTGATACACTTACAAGCGTCCTTAGAAATTAATTGATATGACCCTTATGATGTAACATTATAGCTAATTTAGTACTAAGAAAAGTGTCCTAATATACCAAATAAGATTATAAAACCAATTTTATGGTCGCATAATATGTCTGTAGACAACTTAAATAGCGTCCTAAGAAAACATATTAGGACACTTTTAATCTTTTGATACACGTACAAGCGTCGTTAAAATTAATTTACAGGATCCTTATGATGTAACGTTATAGCTACTTTAATATCAAGAAAATGGTTCTAATATCCCAAATAAGATTATAAAACCAATTTATAAACAGACCATCAACATATAACATCCTAATAGTTATTGTATAACATCAACTAATGAAAGAAATAAAACTTTATCTAACATAAAGTAATAAAGTTATAAAGCATGTTCATAACAAAAACACTAACCATAAATAAGTTATAACATTATCTAACATAAAGTCTTAACATTTAACAAAGAAATTAAAAGCAATTAAAGAAATAAAAAGCATAAAATCTTGAGTCATCATGTGTCCTCAATCCTCATGGACTACCTACAAATAAACCATCCATGTATAAGCATTAAGTTCCATGATATTAAAATTATTTGTATCACAAGTTTAACAAATGCATACCGAGATGAATGGATAGGGCCATGCGTTGGATGCACCAATACAATCTTGAATTGTAGAAAATAAACCATATGGCTTGAGCCAAAGCCTAAAAACAAGCTTATTTAATAAATAAGCCCAAGCCCGAAATTCGTTTATCGAGCCCGAGTTTAAAAAATTACCTAGCAGCCGAGCTTGAGTTTTAGAAACAAAGCTTGAATCGAACTGAGCTCGAGCTTTCATAACTTTATATGAGCTTGGGCTCGGCTCGGCTTGTTTGCAACCCTATTACTTGAACCCGTTTTAGACCATATATCCTTACTAGTTATGCTCTACAATATAAAAGATTGTCAAATATCTCAGTCACATACGGGTCATTAATACGAGTATTTCATGGTCACCAATAAAGCAACCAATTCTTACATTGTCAAATCCCAAAACATAATTTCTAGAAATTTCTCATGCAACTATATATCACACATTCAAACAGACCTTTTTGAAGTTATTGACTTATTGTAAAGGCAATTCAGTAACTAAGCTTCCAAAGTAAATCCTTTTTTGAATGATCTTACAATAGAACTCTCTACAAATCACAAAAATCCAATTCAAATAGAATACGCATAAAAAAAACACAAGATTCAAGCTGTAATTTCGCAAAACCAAAATAAATATTGAACAATAGGTTATCGAAAAGCTTACCCAAAAGGAGGAAGATTAAAGGTTACCCAAGAATCTATACAATTATCAAGTAGTTAACTCACCAAACAAGGTAACTTGCACCAATTCAACCTAATTCCAAGAATTAAAAATAGTTCAAAATAATTAAAAAAAGAGTTAATTACATAGTTAGTCCCTGTGGTTTGCACAAAATAACATACTTAGGTAGTAATAGTTTAAAATCACCTTCTAGGGTATTAACTTTTTATTTTGTAACGTTTGGAGGTATTAACTTCTAAGGTAATAACATAGGTAGTCCCTGTGGTTTGCACAAAATAACATACTTAGGTACTAACATATGTGATTTTAAGCCTACAAATAAGCTTAATACCCCCAAACGTTACAAAATGAAAAGTTAATACCCTATAATGTTATTTTAAACTATTAGTACCTAAGTATGTTACTTTATGCAAACCACAGGGACTAACTATGTAATTAACTATTAAAAAAAATAAAAAATATATGATTTATAATGTTATATAATAATAAAATAAAATAAAAAACTAATAATAATGAAAACAAAATCTAATAATGGGTCCAAAATTTACATATATGATCTTCTACCCTTACTGATTGATAAAAATAGTGAACAAAAACTGGGCGTGATTAAAATATAAGTATATACAGTAATGCACATACAATTTAATGCTTAATAAAAACAGTAAAACACAAAATGTATTCCTAAACTATAGGTTCCATTGAATGGAAAACTTATCATCTATGGAAAACAAATGACATCAATAACCATGTTAGAGTTCTTTTTTTCTGGAATAGAAGTACTAGGAAATTGAAACTTATCTACAACCTTGTTCTAAGAGAATATATAGAATGGAATTGTTTCTAAAAGAAAGCTTTTGAAACTGGGAATTAGCAATTCCCTCATTAAAGAACTAGAAATCACATAAATAAATTAACTTCTTGACATCAACAATTTCAGCCAAAATCCATATACCACTCAGGATGTTCCTAATCAACAATTCATATTATATGTTTAAACACGACATCATAACTTCCTTGCGTCAGTGCGTGTGAAGTATGGGTGCAAATGAGTCAAGCCCGAGTTGAGCTCAGCCAATTCGTAAGTAGTTTTTCAAGCTCGAACTCGGCTCGGTTATTATTATCAATTAATTTATATAACTTATAATTATTATTTTATATATAATTTAGTTTTTTTCATAATTTATAAATAGTAATTATTATTATTTGAATAAGTTATTAATATATTAATATAAAAACTATATAAACAATAAGCTCGTTTAGGCTCACTAGCCAGCTCGAGCTCAATAAGCGAAGCTCAAGCTCATGCTTGTTTACTAGAAAAGCTTGTTCTTAGGCTCGGGCTTGGCGTGTTTAAGCCCGGCTTGTTCGAGCTTTCTTTTTCAGTCGAGCTACTCGGCTCGTTTGCACCTCTAGTGTAAAGTTAAATAAATAATAAATACGAGGTTTGAATTTGTACCTATTTGATGTATTCAAAAAGGTTTTGGTCGTCTGAAGAGACCAATAGCATTTGTCAAGCATCTTCAACCCATAGAGAGTTATAAGTCTTCTCACTGCACCGAACAATTTCATCCTTGCATTAAGAAATTTGACAACGATTCACGATTTCATTTACTGTTTAAGATTAAAGAATTCTTACTTAAGCGTCCTTGCCAAAAGATCCATGATATAAACATTAGTTTTATGGGGTACCATTTGTCTAGCAGTCAATGCATGATTATAAGCATTGTCCATGTGTGATTGCTCAAAAGATGAGAGACCAAAATTTGGGTACTCCGGTGGGGATTGTGAGAGAAAATCACTGTCCCAACCAAAAAATCATAAAAGTTATACAAAAAAAAAAGATGAATGTGAAGTAAAAGGAATATTACCTAACATCTGTAAAGTATTTCTTCAGCTGAAAGAAATATCTCTCAAATGCATCTTAATCTTCTATCTCTACACTAAGCACAACAGCATGTTCATAGGTATCCCGTGATATTGTCATATATATAGACCGATGCAAGTAACAGATTTCATATCAAGTGAGTATACAAACCATCGGTGATTAAATATAAAGAACTAATGTACGATAACAATGTCAAAGAAATACAAGTTAACCAAATACTTACTTGCTTAAGTTAACTCTTGAATTGCATTAAGGGTTTCTGCAAACAACAAAGGAAAGTTCTTAAACTCTATCAATAAGATCTGCAAGTTAAGAATCAAGATATATAATACAATGTAGATAGTGTAGTTTATGTGTATAACAAACATGTTTGTTATTACTGTGAGTCCATGAGTTAAACACGACCTTGCGAAGTGAGAAGCATTCTGTTACTTTTTTTGGTAACTGGATGACATATAATTTAAACAAACTTAATCAATATAGCAAACTAAATAACAAACCCTTGCATAATTAACGACCTAGTATTTCTTAGGGCGTAAAGTGCATAATTATATGTCACTAACCTCAGCTGGATTTTTTAAATTAACATTACGTGTGTGTAGATTAATACTTTGTTGCCCAGGAGTAGTAGCAATTGCTTCTGATAAATATACGATTCCCCATCACAATAGTTAGCATAGGATTAATACCACTACCATTTTGTCCAGATGTAGCACGATTAGGCAACGAACTATTACACCCCCATCAGTCTGTCAAAAGCACTAGTTCTGCTAGTATTTTGTTGATTATTACCAGCAATTTATTGACCCACAAAAATCACACAAGACCCACCAGGTAGCTTTTGACCCGTAACAGCCTGAAATGGCCGGTTCCTTTTACCAAGAACCCAAAATCCATCATCACCAACCATACCCAAAGAACTATCAACAACAACCTCCATAGAACCACTTTGTAAAATAACCCACCACTCACCGGCCACCACTACTAACCACCACCGGCCACCACCACTACTCACCACCACTCACAGGCCACCACCACTACTCACCACCACCACTCACCGGCCACCACCACTCACCACCACCATCGGCCACCATTGTCCACCACCACCATTCACCACCACCACTCACCGCCACCACCACTCACCGGCCACCACCACCGGCCACCAGCACCACTCACCAGCCACCACCACAACTCACCACCACCACCACTCACCGGCTACCACCACCACCACTCACTGGCCACCACCACTACTCACCACCACCACCACCGCCGGCCACCACCACTACTCACCACCACTCAACGGCCACCACCACTACTCACCACCACCACCACTCACGACCACCACTTACCGGCCACCACCACCACCACCACTCACCGGCCACCACCACCACTCACCACCACCTCTCACCACAACCACCACCACCACCACTGGCCACCACCACCACCTCTCACCACCACTCACCACCCCCACTCACAGGCCATCACCACCACCACCTGCCACCACCACCACTCACCGGCCACCACCACTCACCACCACCACCAGCCACCACCACTACTCACCACCACCACCACCGGCCACCACCTCTCACCACCACCTCTCACCACCACCACCACTACCACCACTCACCACCCCCACTAATCGGCCGCCACCACTCACCACCACCACCACCACCATCGGCCACCACCACCACCACCACTCACCACCACCACCGTCGGCTACCACCACCACCACCACTCACTGGCCACCACCACCACTCACCGGCCACCACCACTACTCACCACCACCACTCTGCACCACCACTCAAAAGTTCATTAGTCCTATTAAATGGTTTTTTAGGACCCTCTTTTACAAGCGTCCCACAGAAAAGGTCCTAAAAAGCCATTTTTGTTGTAGTGTCTATAGGAAAAGATACCGGAGCGTCGAGTGGACAAGCCGGTGGCGACTTGCATTTGAAGGGCGTGCATTGAAGGTATGTAACTTGACCCGTTACATTAAATGAATTGTTGTTAAACTATGCGTAGTCGCATTGTAGAATAGAAGTTGTGTTGATTTTAGTGACCATGATCGTTACTTGAATTAATAGGGTTAGAATTGATAAGGAACCGTTTGGTAGTCATCATATTGGAGGATTTCCAAAAGATGAGCCAACGGGTCGAATAATAGTGTAAATTGTAGTATTAGTGTTTTAATTAGTTAGCAATGGCGATATCAATCACAAGAGCATTAAACCATGGGATTGGTAAGGAAATGCAAGTGATGCTAAGCCCTGGATGATGGGCATAAGGCACCATAGGCTTACTAGGGAAATGGTAGTAAAATGGGTAAAGTTAGAGTGGGTCGAATAAATGCATAGTGACATTTAGTCGTTCGGTCCGTAAATCAAATTTTCGGTATGATAATTGTAATAGGCACGTCGGTAATGAATTTACAGACGTATAGGAAAAAGAATCACCTAAAACGGACTTACGAGTCAAAAGTTATGGCCAAACGAAGTTAACAATCTGAATTTCCGGAGCTGGCAGCAAATGCAGCTCACAAACCTGCATCTGCTGGAAAACCGACTCCCCCGCGCCACGCGACAGGATCACTTAGATCCGGCGCGACACGCGGGATCTGTCACGACACGCGACAAAACAAAGGGTACCTGGCGCAACACGCGACAGGATCGATTTTGAAATTTTATTTTATTTTTCATGATTCGATGTCGGAACTTGTTTATATGTACTATATCAATGTCAAAACTAACATTCTTAGTGGTTTTGACCTTAGGTGATAATGGGGATCTTACAGATGGCGGTCAAGCAAGTTTTGAAGAACCGAACACAACTTTTGAAGCTTCCGCGATTTCATAACTTTGTTAAACAATGTTTCTATTTCTTTTGAATGTAAACAACTTGCTAATCAGGTCATGAATGTTTTAACTAGTCGGTTGTTGACTAGTTTTGATTACTTGGAACTTTATTTTGGTAACTATGTTTTAATTTAGACACCTTTTATATAAATCGTATGAATTTTTATTAAATTCAAGTAATAATTAGACGGGTGTTACAAGTTGGTAATAAGAGCTTAAGGTTGTCAACAAAGTGTTCGGTTCAAGCTTGATCGATCGTCCGGTAAGAATTAATTTATTATTTTAGTAGATTATATCTTAGGTAAGAAATGAGATGTGAATTAATGTGCATGGGAAGTGCGTGTTAACACACTCAAACCCGGAAAGTGCACCAAATGTGAACGGTTAAAGCAAGTTAGGAACTTGGCTAAACCGAAACAAATGAATCAATGTTATAAATGAAATGTTTAACGTTTAATGTAAACATTTCATTTTCAAGATGTCGGAAAGAAACGATGATGATCCGGTGCAGACAAGCACCGAGTAAATGAAAGAGATAATTGCCGAAGAAGTGGGGAAGGCAATTGAAGGTAGTCTATCCGGGTTCATACAAAGAATTTATGGCGTGTAAACTGCCAATCTACAACGGGGAGGTTGACCCGATAATTTGCCAAAGATGGTTGGGCGACGTTGAAGGGGTGTTTGAAAGGACCCATTGTGACGAAAGTGACTTTGTTGCTTACGGAACGGGTCAGTTGAGAGGGCAAGCCAAAGATTGGTGGGACAATAAAAAGAATGAAATACGGGCCGAAGCGGCATGGGCCATGACATGGGAAGAGTTTAAGACGCCATTTCTTAAACACCATAGTCCCAAGGCAGTCATTAATAAAATCAACGAAGAGTTCATGCAACTTAGGCACAAGGGCGAGACCATAGACAAGATTACGGCGACGTTTATGGATAAGATGAAGTTTTGCAATGAATTGCTGACGAATGAAGAACAGAAGATATACTACTACTATAACATGTTGAGTGCCGAGTATAGGGAGTTTATGACTCCTTCAAAATACGAGACCCATACCGAGATCATAAACGTTGCTCGTGAACGGGAAATTGAATTGAAGAAACAAGTTGAAAGGGGTGAATGAAGGGCACAGGATGTGAATCCAAGCCCTACAAAGAAAGCTCGAACTAGAGAATCGGGAAAGAAGGTTGATGCTAAAGGTGGGTCGCCAAGTTGTAAAGTGTGTGGAAAAGGGCACAAGGGAGAGTGTCGGTTCAAGGACAAACCGTGCCCCATATGTAGTAAAACGGGGCACACGGCGTCTCTATGCCCGGGTAAAGTCTCGGTTTGCTACAAATGGTATCAGCCCGGCCACAAAAAGTCCGAATGCCCAGACTTAGTTGGAAGGAGAGACGTTAAAGAATCTCCAGCAGAAGCCCCTAAGGCGAAGGCTAGGTCCTTCCAACTTACCGCGGCTGAAGCAAAGATAGAACCCGACGTGGTCTCAGGTATATTCACAATTAACTCAATTCCTGCACGTGTATTGTTTGATACGGGTGCGAATAAACCCTTCATTTCGCATGGATTTATTAGACATCCTTCATTTGTATTGACGAAATTATCTGTGCCCTTAGAAGTTGAAATAGGGGACAATAAAAGTTTTATAGTTTGTGATATTTGTCGAGGCTGCAAATTAAGCATCGATGATGAAGAATACCTAATAGACCTAATCCCGATGTCAATGGGGGAATTTCAAGTAGTCGTTGGGATGGATTGGCTATCTCAGCACCACGCAAAGTGTTTCCGTAAGGAGATAAAGCTAACATCTCCGAGCGGGAAACACGTTACTATTTATGGCGAAAAAGGAGGTAACCCCATAATATGCTCAATGTTGAAAGCTCACAAGCTTATGAAGCAAGGATGCAAGGCATTTATGATATACGCAAATGAGCCCGAGAAAGAATCACTGAAGATTGAAGATGTACCGGTAGTACGGGACTATGAAGATGTGTTTCCGGAGGATTTACCGGGGATACCGCCCGAATGGGAAATAGAGTTCGAAATCAAATTGATTCCGAGCACAAAACCCGTAGCTAAAGCACCGTACCGACTCGCGCCGTCAGAATTACAAGAGTTGATGTCCCAGATTCAAGACCTGCTTGACAAAGGATTCATAAGGCCGAGTGTGTCTCCTTGGGGCGCACCGGTACTGTTCGTGAAAAAGAAAAACAGAAGCATGCGCATGTGTATCGTTTACCGGGAGTTAAACAAACTCACGGTAAAGAACCGATACCCGCTTCCGAGGATAGATGATCTATTCGACCAATTACAAGGTGCGAACTGGTTTTCAAAGATTGACCTTAGATCGGGGTATCACCAACTAAAGGTCAAGGAGGAAGATGTGCCGAAGACAGCTTTCCGCATACGATACGGACATTACGAGTTCCTCGTGATGTCATTTGGGCTAACAAATGCACCCGCGGCTTTCATGGACTTCATGAACCGGGTTTGTAAGCCAATGCTGGATAAATCGGTCATCGTGTTCATCGATGATATTTTGGTGTATTCGAAAAGTGAAGCTGAGCATGCACACCACATACAAGAAGTGTTAGAGACACTTAGACGAGAAAGGTTGTATGCAAAATTCTCTAAGTGTGCATTTTGGTTACGAGAGGTGCAATTTCTCAGCCACATCATAAGTGCCGATGGAGTATTGGTAGATCCGTCAAAGATCGAGGCCGTGTCAAAATGGAATCCCCCGAAGAACCCTTCAGAAATTAGAAGCTTCTTAGGGCTTGCGGGATACTATAGGAGATTCATTCAAGATTTCTCCAAGATTGCGTCGCCACTAACAAAGTTAACCCGGAAGGGGGAGAAGTTCATTTGGGGTGTTGAACAAGAAAGGGCGTTTCAAACGCTAAAAGATAAGCTAACTCAAGCTCCGGTATTAACATTGCCGGACGGAGTCGAGGACTTGGTGGTTTACTCAGATGCCTCATTATCGGGTCTTGGATGTGTTCTGATGCGACGGGGCAAGGTTATAGCTTATGCCTCGAGGCAATTGAAGATACATGAGAAGAAATATCCCACACACGATCTTGAATTGGCTGCGGTGGTATTTGCATTAAAAATATGGTGGCACTATTTATATGGGGTAAAGTGCACCATATTCACCGATCACAAAAGCTTAAAATATTTCTTCGATCAGAAGGAGTTAAATATGCGCCAGAGACGATGGTTGGAAACGGTGAAGGATTTCGACTGCGAAATACACTACCACCCCGGAAAGGCAAATGTGGTGGCGGATGCTCTGAGCAGAAAAGCGGACTATGTCACAATACGAGTAAGGTCAATGCAGCTTGTGGTGACCTCGGGTATACTTGAATGTATCCAAGAGGCGCAAGTAGAAGCACTAAAAGAGGAGAACTGGAAGAAGGAAAGAATAATCGGCCAGTTAAAAGACTTGTCGGATGGAAAGAACGGGTTGAAGACTCGATCTGGAAGAATATGGGTTCCAAATACTTGTGGAGTGAAGGCGCTACTACTTGATGAAGCCCATAAATCCCGATATTCTATTCATCCGGGTGCAACTAAGATGTATAACGATCTGAAACAAAATTATTGGTGGCCCGGAATGAAGAGGGAGGTGGCGAAATATGTAGAGAAGTGCTTGACTTGTTTACAAGTCAAGGCGGAACACCGGAAACCTTATGGGAAACTGCAACCTTTGGAGATCCCGGCTTGGAAATGGTAACATATCACTATGGACCTATTGACCAAACTACCTAAAACAATTCGGGGATTCGATGCCATATGGGTGATTGTGGATAGATTGACGAAGAGTGCACACTTTATTCCTATACGCGAAACATATACTTCGGAAAAGATGTCCGAGGTATATACAAACGAAATAGTGGCACGTCACGGAGTACCGGTATCAATTGTGTCAGAGAGATACCCGGTTTACTTCAAATTTTTGGCGAGATTTTTAAGAACAAATGGGAACGAAACTTTTCATTAGCACCGCCTACCATCCTCAGACGGATGGGCAGAGTGAAAGAACAATACAGACGCTAGAGGATATGTTACGGGCATGTATCATCGACTTCGGTGGAAGTTGGGATGTTTATCTACCCTTGGCCGAATTTTCGTATAACAATAGTTACCATTCGAGTATCGGCATAGCACCTTACGAAATGCTATATGGTAGAAAATGCAGAATCCCGATGTGTTGGGGTGAAGTGGGCCCGCGTGAATTGGCACATAAAGACATAGTTCAAGCCACTAATGAGAAAATTGATGTGGTACGAGCCCATTTGAAAGCAGCCCAAGATAGGCAAAAGTCTTATCCCGACAAAAGACGAAGACCGATTGAATTTCAGATAGGCGATATGGTTATGCTAAAAGTTTCCCCATGGAAGGGCGTTATCAGATTCAGAAAAAGGGGGAAACTAAGCCCGAGGTTTATCGGGCCATTTAAAATCATCGAACGGGTTGGCAAGGTGGCTTATCGCCTCGAGCTACCGGAAGAGTTGAGTGGAATACATGGCACGTTTCACGTGTCGCAATTGCGGAAATGTCTAGCAGAGGAAACAACTTATATCCATTACGACGATATCGAGGTGGATAATGGCCTGAATTATGCGGTAAAGCCATTGGAGATTTTAGATCGAAAGGTCAAGCACTTGCGAAACAAACAAATCGATCAAGTCAAGATCAAGTGGGAGCATAGGAAAGGTTCGGACACTACGTGGGAGTCCGAAGAGGAGATGCGACGTCTCTACCCTACATTATTTGGTGCGTACTTTGGTTTCGGGGACGAAACCCTTTTAAGGGGGATGGACTTGTAACATCCCGAAAATATAAACTCTTAAATTTGCAATTTGATTGCAAATAAATTAGTAAAATAAACTAACTAGGAATGACACTAACCTAGTTAGATGATGACTTATGTGTAGTTAAGGACATAAAAATAAACTAAAAGAAACTAGAGGGACCAAAAGTGTTTAACTTTAAACTAGTTTTAATAAAAACATTTTTTTTAAAACACAAACACCCCTTGTGAGAGTGGTGGAGATCGACCAAAGCAGGGGGGGCGACCAAGCTTCTCAAAACCCTAAATTCCACAAAACACCTAAATTGAAAGTTCAAATCTGATCCAAAACGAAATCCGAGCTGAGATTAGTGATCCTCATTGCAAGGGGGTTATAAGGTATGTAAAATTTGATGAAAATTCCCTACTTGAAATTCTCATGGATTTGGGAAATCTGATATTTGATGACGCATGTTTGTTATTTGGTTAAGATAGGGATGATATAGTATCTAGGAGTAAAACCTAGACAACAACATGTGAAATCAAGTCTAAATTCTGGAAATTTCATGAACACATTGAAGGTGATTCATGGGTTTTTGTGAAGAATAGATAAACACTAGGGTTTGAGCATTATTCTAGTGTAATATGGGCCATGAAAGAAATTACTGAAATATGAATGTTAAATTTTATATGTGAAAGCTTGATTGATGTAAATTCGGGCTAAATGATAAGTTAGGGACTTGTTATGTAATCATATAAAATTTTGCCCTTAAAGTGTTTGTATAAATGCCTCAAAGAAGGCTTGAAACTGAGATTTAAAGTTAAAACGCAAGATTGTGATGTTTAGGCAAATTATGTGACATATGATTGAAAAGGAGTTCTAAACGTATCGTGATTGAACTCTATAGGAAAAGATACCGGAGCGTCGAGTGGACAAGCCGTTGGCGACTTGCGTTTGAAGGGCGTGCATTGAAGGTATGTAACTTGACCCGTTACATTAATTGAATTGATGTTAAACTATGCGTAGTCGCATTATAGAATAGAAGTTGTGTTGATTTTAGTGACCATGATCGTTACTTGAATTAATAGGGTTAGAATTGATAAGGAACCGTTTGGTAGTCGTCATATTGGAGGATTTCCACAAGATGAGCCAACGGGTCGAATAATAGTGTAAATTGTAATATTAGTGTTTTAATTAGTTAGCAATGGCGATATCAATCATAAGAGCATTAAACCATGGGATTGGTAAGGAAATGAAAATGATGCTAAGCCCTGGATGATGGGCATAAGGCGCCATAGGCTTACTAGGGAAATGGTAGTAAAATGGGTAAAGTTAGAGTGGGTCGAATAAATGCATAGTGACATTTAGTCGTTCGGTTCGTAAATCAAATTTTCGGTATGATAATTGTAATAGGCACGTCGGTAATGAATTTACAGACGTATAGGAAAAGGAATCACCTAAAACGGAGTTACGAGTCAAAAGTTATGGCCAAACGAAGTTAAAAATCTGAATTTCCGAAGCTGGCAGCAAATGCAGCTCACAAACCTGCAACTGCTGGAAAACCGACTCCCCCGCGCCACGCGACAGGATCACTTAGATTCGGCGTGACACGCGGGATCTGTCGTGACACGCGACAAAACAAAGGGTACCTGGCGCGACACGCGACATGATCGATTTTGAAATTTTATTTTATTTTTCATGATTCGATGTCGAAACTTGTTTATATGTACTATATCAATGTCAAAACTAACATTCTTAGTGGTTTTGACCTTAGGTGACAATGGGGATCTTACGGATTGCGGTCAAGCAAGTTTTGAAGAACCGAACACAACTTTTGAAGCTTCCGCGATTTCATAACTTTGTTAAACAATGTTTCTATTTCTTTTGAATGTAAACAACTTGCTAATCAGGTCATGAATGTTTTAACTAGTCGGTTGTTGACTAGTTTTGATTACTTGGAACTTTGTTTTGGTAACTATGTTTTAATTTAGACACCTTTTATATAAATCGTATGAATTTTTATTAAATTCAAGTAATAATTAGACGGGTGTTACAACCCTTGACGATTGAGCCTTCACCGCATCATTCTTTTTTGGTGCAGCAGTCGCAGCCGGCGCACGTTTCTTCTTTTCAGGGCCTATGCCCAAGTTAGTCAACTCACCTACTGAAAAAAGCAAAGCATAGCGATATTACCCCACGCGCAAAAACAACAAAGAATAATATTGCGATTTCAACCAAAACTCGTAGTGCCAGTTGGAGGTTGCGCGGCCAAATCTTTATCTCGAGGCAAAGCAAAATTCTTGACTATGCGCAGGTACCAAAGTTCTTCGTCAGCCTTTTTTGGAACAGTAGCCATTTTTCCACCTTCTCTCTTATAAGCAACAACATATAAGGAGACAACTGCAAAAGGGAAACCAGGAACAGTAAAAAAAAAACAACAATAAAAGAAGAAAAAAGGGAAAGAGATCCAGAATCTTACTGCAATCACCCTCCATGTACACCGGTTTGTCTTCTCGTTCCATCCGCCAGAACAGACTCATACCGGCAGCAATCAAAGCTTTTTCTGGAAGCTCAATCGATGGAACGTCCTTTAAATCCGGGTGTACCAAGTTTCTGACAAAGGGGTCTGTATAGTCTCTGTTACAACATCTTCTTTACCCCTGAAAGTTAACTTCATCGGAATCACACCGGCCTTAACATAAAAGAATTTAGGTTTCCAATCATGAAATGTTTTCGGGGGTTGCAACAAAATCTTCTTCGTTGAAGCATGTTGGACAAAGGAATAGAAGCCCTGTGAACAGTGCATTTGGTGAAATACTCGGAAACGATTAACTGTCGGCTCGATGTGCATCGACCGGCAAACGAATTCAAAATGACGAACCCAGACCATTCCGATAGGGTGCATTTGGGACCATTCAAAATTTTGTTACAGGCAATCGAAAGTTGCCTGCAAAAAAAAATCCCAAAAAAGGGTAATATATCCAGCCGGAGCATCTGCCGCCATGTGACCTTCGTCAGGATATCGAGCATCCCAACTGGGGGGAACTTAAAATTCTGAACCATGCCATCAAATGTCTCTTGGGGCCACTTCAATGGTGGAAGACCGGCAGACATCTCTTCAGAGGAATCTTCGTGACGTTCTCTGGTAGACATAAAGGGGAAAAATTGCAAGTTTCTTCAAGAACGTAACAAGGAAGACGAAGAAGAATCAAGGGCAGATAATAAGCAAACAAGCACCCAAAAAGAGGTTTATATAGTAACCGCCATAAATGCCCTAGAAAATCTAAATAGCCCCTTTTTCGGAAAAACACGGTTATCAAGGCATTGGAGGCAAGTGAGTAGCAGTAAACACCCTCACGCGCGCGTGAAGACCACGATTGACGACGCACATCTGACATTTGACAGCCTGTCATCAAAGCTTCACACGTCAACAGTCAAGACATTACTTCTACCTGCCACGGATCACATTTTTCAAAATTAAAATCATAAGCAATCCAACTTGAAAAAGTATCTTCTCCAAGAAGATTTCCAACATTTTCACGCCAAAAATCCATACAACAAAAACAGTCCATCTCTTAGATAGTCCAGTAATCCACTTATTTTCATAAGAGCAACACTGGACTAGGGTGACTTGAAGGGGTATGGTCCCAAAAATCTCACGCAGGCATATTGGACCATACCACAACCTCACCATAATAAGCCCTCTTTAAGAGAACCCTGTGCAGCCGCGCACTGGTTCTAAAAGAGAACTTGAAAGAAAGTCTTCAACATCCATGCGCCAAGAGAGAACTAACAAACGCGTCCTTGCGCAACTCCACATGACAGAATAATTGGGAATAAAACCCTAACAAATATCACCCAGACTTGGATAGAAAGTAACCTTTCTGTTACAGCAGAATTAGCATAAGGCAAGGCCACATAGGATTACACCTGTAAACCTTCTAGAAGGCCCTTTCGTGCACAACCATTCGGTTATAACCGAATGGCCACGTGGCATCATCCTGAGCTCCCCTCAAAATCACGATGATGGCACCAAATTAAAGGAAGATCCACACTTGCCCACTTTCCACGTGGCATCTCCCCAACCGTTGATCATACCCACGATCCGTGTGCTTATACCTCACGTTAATGACTAACGGTGGAGATAATAACCGCTTACGGAAAACGCTTTCTGTTACTTCCTCCGTCAACAAACTTTCCCGCCCAAATTCGGTTATAAATAAGACAACTCAGGTATCATTTCACAAGTTACATTCACTTCACTTTCAATACTTCTTCTTCTTCATCAAAATCTGTACTTATTCTCACGCCGGAGGGTGGTCACGGAGAGAACCCCCATTCTCCCTGTGGCGAGTCTAACAGCGGTTTGTTTTGCAGTTATTGTTAGAAGAAGGAGCTCAGCCAAACCACAAAACAAACGAGAGGAATCACCCCTTTTATTCAGAACTAAACCCCTGGTTCAATTGAATCAAGTCTGTTGAACCAGTGTTTCTTCAGTAATTAAATAGTCAATATTTAGATAAAAACTTTGTTTAGAATCCTCTTTGTAATGATCTAATATGAGGATAATTTATAAAGGTCAAAGCACTTCATTTAGAATCCTATTTGTAATGATCTAATATTGGGATAATTTTACATCAACATATTAGAAACAAATAAGCAAGCTTGACTAACAAAGTAAAAGAATATTAGATTTTACCATCAATGCAATAAAAAATTGAATAAATTTACCTCAAATGCAATACATAGTCTGTCCATTATTCCAGTTGTGTGAGGGGTTATATTGTTTAATATCGCAGCATCAACAGTTTTCAACACCTCTCAACACCTGGTAGCAAATGATAAATTCGATTATAATAAGTTATAATTAATAATAACAGTTTTAATAAAACAAAACCCATATTAGAATACATGTTCTTCCTCGTCAATAGTGCTACTCAAGCCCAAAGCAAGCCTCATATCCTGCAAACTCAAGCCCATTAATATGAAGGGGGCTGCCACACTCTAAGGGTGGAGGGTATAGTCAAACACCTTAGGGTGTTTGAGTGAAATCCTAGCCAATAATATTATGCCATGTCAACTCCCCATTTCTCTCCCCAATTTGCACTCAATCAGAGGGTATAGTCAAACACCATAGGGTGTTTGAGTTATATATTTTTTATTTTCTAGAAATTATTCATAAATAAACAAAACATATTAAAAAATATTAAAACAAAGGTACTTTTAATTAAAAAAACGCATTACATAAAAAAAACCTAACTTCAAATATAAAAATAAATTAAAAAAATAATTTAAAATATAAAAATAAATTTAAAAAAAAAACCTAATTTAACTATTCGTCGTCGGAATCCCGCTAAAAGGTGGGGTAAATCTTGTTCTCCAAGATGCTCCACAAGATCATATTTTAGTCTATAATGCGTATCTTCATCAATGAGCTCGTTATAAGCAGTGTCTTCGAAAACGAGCTCGTCTGGAAGATCCCGAATATGGGTATTCTCAGCAATATGAGTACAGAGTTGTGTATTTTAAATTGATTGAAATTATGGGTATTTATATAAAAAATTCTAACGGTTGAAAAAATACAAAACGGTCAAAAATATCGTTCAAATAATTAAAAAACGGTCAAAAATCAATCATCTAAATCGGTGAACACTCACCGAAATTCACATTATCTCTCCTCCTCACCGAATGCCCCCAAACTGATGGTATAGTCACCGAATCGGTGACTCAAGTCACCGCACAACTCCCCGAGGGTTATACCCTCCACCCTAAAACATTCAGGTGGGATGTCCCAACAACACTTTTTTGTTTTATTTCTATTCATATATATATATATATATATTGTAACACCCCGAAAATATAAAACCTAATATTAAATTTATAAAGTATAAATTTAACGAGAATTTACTAATTAGGAATTTGTAACCTAGTTAGTTAATTTTCTTAGAAATGGTTCATTACATGGTTAAAGGTTAACCAAACTATATGTTGAACAAAGTAGAGGGACCTTAGTTGTTAATTCTGAAACTTAATTAAATGGAACAAATAAAAATAAACCAAACACCCCAAATCTGGGTGTTGGTCGATCAAGGAGAAGCAGGGGGCGACACCCCCATTCCAAAAATCATAATCTCACCAAAACAATCAAATTGAGGGCTCAAATCTGATCAAAAACGAAATCTGAACATAGAACAGTGATCCTCATCACAAGAGGATTACAAGGTATGTAAAAATTCGTGTTAATCCTTTGTTTGAAATTCTCATGATTTTGGAAAATCTAAAATTAGATGTTGCATGTGTGTTGTTTGATTAGATTAAAGATGATGTAGTGTCTAGAAGTGAAACCTAGACAGCTACATATGAAATCATGTCCAATTTCAGGAAATTCCATGAACACCTTGAAGGTGGGTTATGGGTTTTACAAGATGAAGATGAACACTAGGGTTTAGGATGATTATTCTAGTGTAATTTGATTGTTGAAAGTAATTCCAGAAAGATATGATGCTTAAAACACTATAGGAGGGCTTTATTGTTGTCAAGTTAGCTAATAACAAGCTAAGAAGTTGATTACTAAAGATATAAAAATTCTGCATATGAAGTGTTTGTTGAAATGCCTCAAAGAAGGCTTGAAAACTAGAATTTTGTAGTTAAAAACACCTAATCGTGATGTTTTAACTATTATGTGAAATATGGTTTACAAAGAGTTCTAAACAAGATAACGTTGAACTCTATAGGACAAGATACCGGAACGTCGAGTGGACAAGCCGGTGGTGACTCACGGTTGAAGGGCGTGCGCTAAGGTATGTAACTTGACCCGTTACATTTAGTAGATTGGATGTTTATATGATGTGTACTTGAATTTAGAATAAAGGATGCTATGAAATAAAGCGTTGATGTCGTTATATAGTATAGTTGGTCAAAAGTTGGTTATAATTCGTTGGTAGTCGTCATAAGGAACAAATTTCCGTAGACGAGCTAAACGGGTCGAATAATCAAAATAAAGCATGGTTAATACTACGGAATATGTAGATTTTACTTTGATAATGGTTAACATGTAACACGTTAGAAATACTAGAATTTGATGTCGTAAATTCTTAGAAAACGAAATCCGAAAGTTTGGTTTGAGAGCATTGAACAAAACCAGCAAAAACAAGAATTTCCAGGAACTACCGTAAATTACGGTAGTACCGTAATTTACGGTAGAGGTCATGTCTGTTACGGTGATTCACTACTGGTTTACGGTGGAACCAGGGATTTCCAGATGTCACCGTAAATTACGGTAATACCGTAATTTACGGTGGAGACAGGAAATTTTACATTTTTATTTTATTTAAATTAATGTTGTAATATATGTTTAACCTTATTTCCCAAAGTCAAAACTAATGTTCTAATGGTTTTGACCCTAGGTGACTAGATGGACCTTACGGATGGTGGTCAAGCAGCGTCAAAGAACCGAACACGATTAATGAAGCTTCCGCTATATTTTAAATCTTTTGTAGTCCTTGTGTATGGGTTGTAAACACATGTTTTGAACATCTTTTAAATGTTCCAACTTAGTTATTAGTGATTAAGTTAGATGGAAATTATGAACTTTGATATGAAAGTCAGGTTTTGTAATCAATATTTTACTAGAAATGGTATAAACTATTATAAATATCAAGGGTTAAATTTAGGGTGTTACAAGTTGGTAATCAGAGCTCATGGTTGTCAATAAGTGTTCGGTTCAAGCTTGATCGATCGTCCGGTAAGAGTTAACCTATTTTGTTAATAAATTATGAATTACGTATAGAATGAGAAATAAATAAATATGCATGAAAATGAAAAGAGTGTGTATAAGCTCACTCAAAAAAACAAGAAATGCATGAAACAAGAATTATTAAATCAAGTTACGAACTTGATTGAATTGAAACAAGAATGACTAAATCAAGTTACGAACTTGATTGAATTGAAACAAGAATGATTAAATCGAGTTATGAACTTGATTAAATCAAAACAAGTAAAGCATGTGTTATAAATGGAATGTTTAACAATCTATGTAAAAATTTCAGAAATCGAGATGGCTGATGGAGGTGATGATAATGCGGTGCCAAGAGTCACCGAACAAATGAGAGAAGTGATTGCCGAAGAGGTTGGAAAGGCGATCGAAAACAGTTTGTCGGGCTTTATTGATAAAATTCAAAACACAGTTTTATCAATGGTGGAAGGGAGAATCAAGAAATTGGAAGATGATTCCAATTCAACAAAGGAAAAGCATGGTGGACGAAAGCCTTGTTCATACAAGGAATTCATGGCATGTAAACCACCAACATATAATGGGGAGGTTGATCCAATCGTGTGCCAACGATGGCTAAGTGATATCGAAGGAGTATTCGAGAGAACTCATTGTGATGAAAATGACTACGTAGCTTATGGTACGGGTCAATTAAGAGGCCAAGCGAAAGACTGGTGGGATAACAAAAAGAAGGAGATTGGAAGTGAAGTAGCTAAGGCCATGACATGGGAGGAGTTTAAGACGCCGTTTCTTAAACACCATAGTCCCAAGGCGGTCATAAATAAAATCAAGGAAGAGTTCATGCAACTCAGACACAAAGGTGAATCCATAGACAAGATCACGGGGATGTTTATGGACAAGATGAAGTTCTGTGATGATTTGATAACGAATGAAGAGCAAAAGGTCTATTATTATCATAACATGCTAAGCGCGGAGTATAGAGAGTTCATAACCCCTTCAAAGTACGAGACCCTTACCGAGATTGTCAATGCTGCTCGGGAAAGGGAGATTGAATTGAAAAAGAGTATAGAACGGGGCGAACGAAGGGCACAAGATGTAAATCCAAGCCCTGCCAAGAAAGCAAGAACGAATGAATCAGCAAAGAAATCAGATGCTAAAGGTAGTACATCAGGTTGTAAAATTTGTGGGAAAAATCATAAAGGCGAATGTCGTTACAAGGATAAGCCTTGTCCCATATGCAAGAAAACGGGACATATGGCTATGTCATGCCCGGAGAAAGTGACGGTTTGTTACAACTGTTATCGAACGGGTCACAAGAAGTCGGAATGCCCGGAATTGGTCGGAAAGAAGGATGGGCAAGAATCGAAAGGTGAAGCCCCGAAAGCAAAAGCAAGATCTTTCCAACTAACTGCCGCAGAAGCAAAGGTTGAACATGATGTGGTCTCAGGTATATTTGCTGTAAATTCAATTCCTGCACATGTGTTATTTGATACGGGTGCGAATAAATCCTTTGTTTCATATGGACTTATTCGACATCCTTCATTTATTCTAACAAAATTACCTGTGCCTTTAGAAGTAGAGATAGGTAATGACAAAAGCTTTATTGTTTGTGATGTATGTGAAAATTGCAAACTGAGCATTGACGATGAAGAATATTCGATAAATTTAATCCCTATATCAATGGGAGAATTTCAAGTAGTCGTTGGAATGGATTGGCTATCTCAGTACCATGCAAAGGTCGTGTGTTTTCGCAAAGAGATAAAACTAACATCTCCGAGCGGAAAACACGTCACCATTTATGGCGAAAAACGAGGCAACCCCATAGTATGTTCGATGTTGAAAGCTCACAAGCTCATGAAGCGAGGATGCAAGGCATTCATAATTTATGCAAATGAGGCCGAGAAAGAATCACGAAAGATTGGAGATGTACCGGTAGTACGAGATTATGAAGATGTTTTTCCGGAAGATTTACCGGGGATACCGCCTGAACGGGAAGTAGAGTTCGGGATCGAATTGATTCCGGGCGCGAAACCTGTAGCAAAAGCCCCGTACCGACTTGCACCGTCGGAACTACAAGAGTTGATGTCCCAAATCCAAGACCTGCTTGACAAGGGATTCATAAGGCCGAGTGTGTCTCCTTGGGGCGCACCGGTATTGTTCGTGAGGAAGAAAGACGGGAGCATGCGTATGTGTATTGATTACCGAGAGTTAAACAAACTCACGGTAAAGAACCGGTACCCGCTCCCGAGGATAGATGATTTATTCGACCAATTACAAGGCGCGAATTGGTTTTCCAAAATTGACCTTAGATCGGGGTATCACCAACTAAAGGTCAAAGAAGAAGATGTGCCGAAGACGGCTTTCCGCACAAGGTACGGACATTACGAATTCTTCGTGATGTCGTTCGGGCTAACAAACGCACCCGCTGCTTTCATGGACCTCATGAACCGTGTTTGCAAGCCAATGTTGGATAAGTCGGTCATCGTGTTTATCGATGATATCTTGGTGTACTCAAAAAACGAAGCTGAACACGCACACCATTTACAAGAAGTGTTAGAGACACTTAGGCGAGAGAAGTTATATGCAAAATTCTCTAAATGTGCCTTTTGGTTACGAGAGGTTCAATTTTTAGGTCATGTCATAAATGCCGACGGAGTATTGGTGGATCCGTCAAAGATAGAAGCAGTGTCAAAATGGAATTCCCCGAAGAACCCTTCAGAAATTAGAAGCTTTTTGGGGCTTGCGGGGTACTATAGGAGATTCATTCAAGATTTCTCTAAAATTGCGTCACCCCTAACCAAGCTAACTCAAAAGAAAGCAAAGTTTATTTGGGGAATTGATCAAGAAAAAGCGTTTCAAACGCTAAAAGAAAAGCTAACCCAAGCACCAATACTGACATTGCCAGACGGAGTCGAAGACATGGTGGTTTATTCGGATGCTTCATTATTGGGGCTTGGTTGCGTGTTGATGCAACGGGGCAAGGTAATAGCCTATGCCTCGAGACAATTGAAGATACACGAGAAGAAATACCCCACGTACGATCTCGAATTGGCAGCGGTAGTGTTTGCATTAAAAATATGGAGGCATTACTTGTATGGAGTAAAGTGCACCATATTCACCGATCACAAGAGCTTGAAATACTTCTTTGATCAGAAGGAGTTAAATATGCGACAAAGGCGATGGCTGGAAACGGTGAAGGACTACGATTGTGAGATACATTATCACCCCGGAAAAGCAAACGTGGTAGTGGACGCTCTAAGCAGAAAAGCGGACTATGTCCCAATACGAGTGAGGTCGATGCAACTTGTGGTGACCTCGGGTATACTTGAACGTATTCGAGAGGCGCAGTTAGAAGCAGTAAAATAAGAGAATTGGAAGAAAGAAAGAATAATTGGTCAATTGAAAGATTTGTCGGAAGGGAATCATGGGTTGAAGACTCGATCCGGAAGGATATGGGTCCCACATACTTGTGGGGTAAAGGCGCTTCTACTTAACGAAGCTCATAAATCCCGTTATTCGATTCATCCGGGTGCAACCAAGATGTACAATGATTTGAAACAAAATTATTGGTGGCCCGGAATGAAGAGGGACGTGGCGAAATATGTGGAAAAATGCTTGACATGTTTACAAGTCAAGGCGGAGCACCAGAAACCATACGGCAAACTCCAACCGTTAGAAATTCCGGTTTGGAAATGGGAACATATTACAATGGACCTGTTAACCAAGTTGCCCACAACGAATCGTGGTTTTGATGCCATATGGGTAGTGGTGGATAGATTGACGAAAAGTGCTCACTTCATTCCGATTCGTGAGACTTATACGTCAGAAAAGATGTCAGAAGTCTATACCAATGAAATCATAGCACGTCATGGAGTGCCGGTGTCCATCGTGTCTGATAGGGATACCCGGTTTACTTCGAATTTCTGGCATGATTTCCAAGAATAAATGGGGACCAAATTGTACATTAGCACTGCGTACCATCCTCAAACGGATGGACAAAGTGAAAGAACGATACAAATATTGGGAGACATGCTACGGGCGTGTATAATCGACTTTGGAGGCAGTTGGGATGTTCACCTACCGTTAGTCGAGTTTTCGTATAACAACAGTTACCAATCTAGTATTAAAATGGCACCATACGAACTGCTTTACGGTAGGAAGTGTCGAACCCCGGTTTGTTGGGGTGAAGTGGGTCCACGTGAACTCGCCCACCAAGACATAGTACGAGCCACGAACGAAAAGATCGATAAAGTTCGGGCACACTTGAAAGCGGCTCAAGACAGGCAAAAGGCGTATGTTGATAAAAGGAAAAGGCCAATTGAATTTCAAGTCGGTGACATGGTCATGCTAAAAGTGTCCCCATGGAAAGGCGTTATTAGATTTAGAAAAAGGGGGAAGTTAAGCCCAAGGTTTATCGGGCCATTTAAAATTATCGGGAAAGTTGGCAAAGTAGCTTACCGCCTTGAATTACCGGAGGAGTTAAGTGGAATCCATGGCACGTTCCACGTGTCGCAATTAAGAAAGTGCCTAGCAGACGAAACGACCTATATCCATTACGATGATATCGAAGTGGATAATAGTCTGAATTACGCTGTGAGACCGTTGGAGATTTTAGATCGAAAAGTCAAACACTTACGAAATAGACAAATTGGTCAAGTCAAAGTCAAATGGGAGCATAGGAAAGGTTCGGACACTACGTGGGAGTCCGAAGAGGAGATGCGACGTCTCCACCCTACATTATTCGGTACGTATAACGGTTTCGGGGACGAAACCCTTTTTAAGGGGGGTGGACTTGTAACACCCCGAAAATATAAAACCTAATATTAAATTTATAAAGTATAAATTTAACGAGAATTTACTAATTAGGAATTTGTAACCTAGTTAGTTAATTTTCTTAGAAATGGTTCATTACATGGTTAAAGGTTAACCAAACTATATGTTGAACAAAGTAGAGGGACCTTAGTTGTTAATTCTGAAACTTAATTAAATGGAACAAATAAAAATAAACCAAACACCCCAAATCTGGGTGTTGGTCGATCAAGGAGAAGCAGGGGGCGACACCCCCATTCCAAAAATCATAATCTCACCAAAACAATCAAATTGAGGGCTCAAATCTGATCAAAAACGAAATCTGAACATAGAACAGTGATCCTCATCACAAGAGGATTACAAGGTATGTAAAAATTCGTGTTAATCCTTTGTTTGAAATTCTCATGATTTTGGAAAATCTAAAATTAGATGTTGCATGTGTGTTGTTTGATTAGATTAAAGATGATGTAGTGTCTAGAAGTGAAACCTAGACAGCTACATATGAAATCATGTCCAATTTCAGGAAATTCCATGAACACCTTGAAGGTGGGTTATGGGTTTTACAAGATGAAGATGAACACTAGGGTTTAGGATGATTATTCTAGTGTAATTTGATTGTTGAAAGTAATTCCAGAAAGATATGATGCTTAAAACACTATAGGAGGGCTTTATTGTTGTCAAGTTAGCTAATTAGCAAGCTAAGAAGTTGATTACTAAAGATATAAAAATTCTGCATATGAAGTGTTTGTTGAAATGCCTCAAAGAAGGCTTGAAAACTAGAATTTTGTAGTTAAAAACACCTAATCGTGATGTTTTAACTATTATGTGAAATATGGTTTACAAAGAGTTCTAAACAAGATAACGTTGAACTCTATAGGACAAGATACCGGAACGTCGAGTGGACAAGCCGGTGGTGACTCACGGTTGAAGGGCGTGCGCTAAGGTATGTAACTTGACCCGTTACATTTAGTAGATTGGATGTTTATATGATGTGTACTTGAATTTAGAATAAAGGATGCTATGAAATAAAGCGTTGATGTCGTTATATAGTATAGTTGGTCAAAAGTTGGTTATAATTCGTTGGTAGTCGTCATAAGGAACAAATTTCCGTAGACGAGCTAAACGGGTCGAATAATCAAAATAAAGCATGGTTAATACTACGGAATATGTAGATTTTACTTTGATAATGGTTAACATGTAACACGTTAGAAATACTAGAATTTGATGTCGTAAATTCTTAGAAAACGAAATCCGAAAGTTTGGTTTGAGAGCATTGAACAAAACCAGCAAAAACAAGAATTTCCAGGAACTACCGTAAATTACGGTAGTACCGTAATTTACGGTAGAGGTCATGTCTGTTACGGTGATTCACTACTGGTTTACGGTGGAACCAGGGATTTCCAGATGTCACCGTAAATTACGGTAATACCGTAATTTACGGTGGAGACAGGAAATTTTACATTTTTATTTTATTTAAATTAATGTTGTAAT
Organism: Helianthus tuberosus; assembly: GCA_030545235.1. NCBI lineage: Eukaryota > Viridiplantae > Streptophyta > Magnoliopsida > Asterales > Asteraceae > Helianthus > Helianthus tuberosus. The sequence continues at coordinate 46,466,692 of CM060427.1, read as the reverse complement.
ATATGTTTAACCTTATTTCCCAAAGTCAAAACTAATGTTCTAATGGTTTTGACCCTAGGTGACTAGATGGACCTTACGGATGGTGGTCAAGCAGCGTCAAAGAACCGAACACGATTAATGAAGCTTCCGCTATATTTTAAATCTTTTGTAGTCCTTGTGTATGGGTTGTAAACACATGTTTTGAACATCTTTTAAATGTTCCAACTTAGTTATTAGTGATTAAGTTAGATGGAAATTATGAACTTTGATATGAAAGTCAGGTTTTGTAATCAATATTTTACTAGAAATGGTATAAACTATTATAAATATCAAGGGTTAAATTTAGGGTGTTACATATATATATAGGGGAAGGTTCAAATGAAAATCACTAGTTATTGTGAAAACTCGAAAACTAATTAAAAAAGCCAAAAAAACATACCAAATTTTTTTTTTGCATACCAATTTTCGCAGGTTTTTTATATAAAAAAAATTTTCAAAAACAAATTTTTTTTAAAAAAAAAAAAAAATTGTAGTGCACATGTGTAATACTACACATGTGTTGTGTACTACAATTTTTTTTTGAAATTTTTTTTTATATATAAAAATCTGCGATTTTTATAAAAAATTAAAAAAAAATTTGGTGTGTTTTTTAGTCTTTTATTAGTTAGTTTTCGAGTTTTCAAAATAAAAGTAGTTTTCATTTGAACCATCCCCTATATATATATATATATATATATATATATATATATGGAGCCGCTAAAATAAAAACCACTCCCAGTTGTAAGAACCGTGAGAACCACTCTCCACCAATCAGGCTTTGCCACGTATACACTAATATATTATATCCTAAAAGGTATTTTGGTCTTTTAACCCTATTGTCTAATCTTCTGCCATTTTGTGTCATTTATATCTGCATCTTTAAAAGCTTCACTCCATCATTTCCATCCAAATTCAAAACCCCTATTCTCTTTCATCTCTCTTCCAAAATTCAAACATGCAACCCACAAGAAACTCTCATCTCTCTCACCCCTATGCAAACGGAGAACACTCATGGGAGGAACCAGAGCCTCAACGGCCTCCTTCTTGCTTCCCAGACGACATCAAACACCCCTGAAACCCTTGATTTTTCCGGCAATGGTGTGCGGCTGTGGCTCGAGGCGGGTTTCCGGCATGATGCCAAAACAGGGGCTGACGGTTCTTATCTCCTCTCTTCGAAGTGTTCACCGCCATGCTCGGCCTCCCTCTCCTCCCGCCGCCCCCTTTTGTGACCGGTGTTTGGTGGTGGTTGCGTTGGGTTTGGTGGCGGACCCCTAGGCGGTGGTGGTGGTTTCTATTCTTGATTTTGTTTGGTGGGTGTTGATTTCTTATGGGTTTCTCTCTCTAGAAATGGTGGCTGTTGATTTATTGTGGGTTTCTCTCTAGAAATGGTGATTTTCTTGTCGGTGTTTTTTATGATGCTGGTTATTTTGATTTATTCTATTCCTGATTTTGTTTGGTGGGTGTTAATTTATTCTGTTCTAGAAATGGTGGGTGTTGATTTATTCTGTTCTTGATTTTGTTTGGTGGGTGATGATTTCTTGTGGGTTTCTCTCTCTAGAAATGGTGATTTCTTGTGGGTGTTTTTGATGATGATGGTTATTTTGATGTTTGAATGTTTTTTGAATCTGGAAAAAGTTAGGTGTACTTGTTTGAATGTTTTCTAAATGGATACAGATTGCTTGAATTATGCATTTGTATTCTTTGATTATGTGGGTTTTGATCGGTTTGGATTTGAGGGGGCGCTGATGCAAAAAAAAAAAAAAAAAAAAAAAAAAAAACGCAGATTTTGATGACGATGGCGCGGCAAGGACGGCGGAGGGTAGTTTTTTTAACCTGCAACCCCACTTTTGCAGCTTTTTGACTATCGGATAATCTGAGTCAAACCCCGTTTTATTTTCGAGATACACTTTTGTTTTGATGTTGTTGTTTTTTAATCCTCCCCTCTAGTCGATGATGATAACGATATATCTGAGACACCTCCCGACTGTGCGATTTCTGGGTGCGTTCGTTTTTGCGTAAAAAAATTTTTGTAAAAAAAAAGTTAAACCGTAAACTTTTTAACGTAAAACGTAAAAAGTTTTACGTAAAACGTAAAAAGTTTTAGGTAAAACGTAAAACGTAAATTTTTTTAAGTAAAACGTAAAAAGTTATACGTAAAACGTAAAAACGTAAAAAGTTTTACGTAAAACGTACAAACGTTAACGTAAAAACGAAAAACGGCGCGTAAAAAGTAAAATGTAAAAAGTATAAAAAAATTTAACGCGTAAAACGTAGAAAACGTTAACGTAAAAACGTAAAAAAGTATAAAAAATTTAACCGGAGCGTAAAACGTAAAAACGTTAATGTAAAAACGTAAAAACAGTAAAACGTAAAAAGTTTAACGCAAAACTTAAAATGTAAAAAGTATAAAAAATCTTTAAAAAAAATCTGAATTTAAAAATGTTTTCAATAAAAATTATGTTTAAAAAATAAAAAAACTAATATAATAATACAAAAAACTAATAAAAACAATAAAGACAAAAGGACAAAATAGAGTCATTTTACTAAATTACCTTTTTGGATTAAAATATTAAAAACATAATAAGACAAAAAGTATTTAATATTATGTTTAGTTACTTTTAATCTCATCCATTGATCTTGAAGATCTAATGGCTAGGAACTGGTTCTCGCGGTTCTTACAACTGGAGGTGGTTTTCATTTTAGCGGTCCCATATATATATATATATATATATATATATATATATATAGGGTTGGGTTCATTTCAGAACTCTGAATAACTACAAAACTTTCAGAACTCCTAATAAACAATCATTATATATATATATTTTTGTAATTAGGATCTTTTTATCATATATTATATGTATTTCTTTGATTACATACATGTTAAAAGTATTTTACATATGTTTAATTGCCAAAATTATATATATGTGTCATAACTAATTACATATATGTAAAAAAACTAGTTTACATATGTGTAATTATAAAATTACATATAAAAATGATAAAATTACTCTTAACATGTATGTAATCGTAAAAATACACATAATAAATGATAAAATTATCCTAAACATAAAAATATATAAATAAAAAGATTGTTTATTAGGAGTTCTGCGAGTTCTGTAAATATTTATGGTTCTGAAATGATCCTGGCCCTATATATATAAATATATATAAAACTTATGTATATATAACTTATATATCAATTGCGAGTATACAAACTAATTTTAAAAATGAAATGCCAAACACGAAAAAGAAAAATATTATGAATCAGAACAACCTTCCCAAGACCATGTTTACCACATGTTTCATTGCATCTCCATTTCCAACACCTCCTAGGTAAAATCTTAACCTGAGGGAAACCATAAACATCATTAAACACAAGCTGCATTGCTCTTCATCATTAAACACAATAAGTTATAGTTAATAATAACAACAATAATAAAACAAAACCAATATTAGAATACATGTTCTTCCTCATCAATAGTCTTGCTCAACTTAGCTACCCTTAACGTTAACTTGAACTCATCTTCAGTGACAGATGACTTAAACAATGAGACTTAGCCACATTGTAAAGCCCATTTGCAGCAGCTACAATTGGTGTTGGTTGAGAAAAAATTTAGCTAAACCCAAAGCAAGCCTCATATCCTACAAACTCAAGTCCATTAGTATGAAGGGGGCTGCCACACTCTAAAATATTCAGGTGGGATGTCCCAACAACATTTTTTGTTTTATTTTTATTCACATATATATAACTTATATATCAATTGCAAGTATACAAACTAATTTTAAAATGAAGTGCCAAACACGAAAAATGAAAAATATTATGAATTAGAACAACCTTCCTAGGATCATGTTTACCATAGGTTTCATTGCATCTCCATTTCCAACACCTCCTGGGTAAAATCTTAACCTGAGGGAAACTATAAACATCATTAAACACAATCTGCATTGCTCTTCATCATTAAACACAATAAGTTATAGTTAATAATAACAATAATAATAAAAACATAACCCATATTAGAATAGATGTTCTGATTTTGTAGATTTCATGGAGCCTTTTTTTCATGGCCTGCTCAACTTAGCAACCCTTAACATCAACTTGAACTCATCTTCAGTGACGGATGGATTAAACCATGAGACTTAGCTAAACCAAAAGAAAGCCTCATTCCTGCAAACTCAAGCCCATTAGTATGAAGGGGGCCGCCACACTCTAAAACATTCAAGTGGGATGTCCTAACAACATTTTTGTTTTATTTTTATTCACTTATATATAACTTATATATCAATTGCGAGTATACAAACTAATTTTAAAATGAAGTGCCAAACACGAAAAAATGAAAAAATATTATGAATTAGAAAAACCTTCCTAGGATAATGTTTACCATAGGTTTCATTACATATCCATTTCTAACACCTCCAGGGTAAAATCTTAGCCCAAGGGAAACCATAAACTCATTAAACACAAGCTGCATTGCTCTTCATCATTAAACATACTAAGTTTTGTACAAAAAATACAAAACTACTTTTATTTACATAACAAATTTAGCATCCGTAGTCACCAAGCTCCCATAATAATAATCAGCTCAATCAACCATAGTAACATTCGCTGATTTCACTATGAACACAACAGATGGGCAAAATAACAATATGACACAGTGAAGAATAATAAAATACACATGAAAGAGAAAGAAAACCAACTCACTGAATAGCCCGGGCTTCGAAACACTTATATAAATTTAGGGTAACTCTCCATGTATAAATTTAGGGTCAACGGAGATGACTTGGGCATCAAGCAATTTAGGGCTCATTGATTTAGGTTTTTGCTCCTTTTCAGATCTTCATTTCCATCTTGCAATTTGGTACAAAAGCTATGAATGAAGATTACCTTAATCAAATTGGTTTTCAAACAAACACATCAACACCCAATATATCTATTTGCGTCATTATCCATTGTTGGTATGATGCAAGTAGTATAATTTGTGAGATTTTAGGAAGAAGAAAGAGGTAAAACAACAGACATGATAAAATCTGATGATGTTGATGAAATATTTAAAGAAGAGTAGATATAGGCACAAAGCCGTCCCCGAGAGCTCTTAAAAAATTTAGGTCTTGGGCGTCAAAAATTTTTTTGCCCAAAATTGTGGTTAAGGATAAATGAATTAAAAAAATAAAATCTTGGTGGTTGAGCTAAGACTTGAACTTTAAACCTTTACATTATCTTGAGATATTTTTTCCACTCCACCACCAACACTTTTTTTCATAATAAATGGATGAATATATTAAATATATAATTTAGTATATATATAAAAGCATATAAAAATCTTTCGGCCCTTTGAAAATTTGGGCCTCGAGCGACGGCACAGGTTGGCCGGCCCAAGAGCCGGCACTGTATAGGCAGCAATTCTCCATAAGTAGGCAACAATTCTCCATACGGCGTTTGGATCTCCAGAGAAGAGAAGAGCGAGCAAAAGAACCAGGGTTTAATTGGAGAGAAGGTTTGGCCCAATGAACATGTTGCAGTGATGTTGATTAGTATCGGTTAATGTTTTTGGATATTTAATTAAGTTTTTTATTTTATCTTTTCTTTATTGTTTAAAAATTTGAAAATTGATGACATCATGTATTGAAAAATTGGCATCATCATTTTGAAATGATGACCTTAGATTGGGTAAATGTGTTCATATGATATCAACCTTAATCCCCTTTTATTAGATAAAAAGATGCTTGATGATAGAAGAAGTAATTGTTGATGAGTTCTATTTAAACATAAGGGAAAACATTTAAATATTACCTGATACAGCAGAAGGGCAGCAGAGAATCCAGTCAGAGACGCAGCCATAGAGTTCAACATAGTTGTCAGCTTGATCTGGTTCCCCTTTAGGATGTATGTTCTTGATGGTAGTACCAATTTCTTTAGGGTTGAAGAACTCGTAGTAATGGAGAGAGAAGGGGTGATTTTGAGTGTGATGTTATGAATGTCTAGCCCTAATCCCTCTCTAGTAAACTCATTATATACATCTAAGGGGAAACCTAATTAGTTAATAAAGGTAATATGACCTATCAACAATTAACAACTAATTTATGTAGGTTTTAATATATTTTGATTCATATTTATATGATAATGATAGCAACTAAGATTAAATACATATAAATAAAATATTTAATTTTAAAGTGATTAGTATATTGGAATGTGACCACCACTTTTTCTATCCGCAAAAGATCACATGGTTGGTATTATCCATAAAGTAATCAAGAAACTAGTGTCGGTATAACACTATGTTGACCGTTGAAAGTCCAAAAAAAAAGTAGTAAACTTTCACAAAGATAAACTATAATTAGGCCTCCAATTAACATCCCTATCCAGATGTATTAAACTGTATTATGTTGTCGGCCGTGTCCTCTAGTCTTTTTTGTATTTACACGAATGCATCCCATGTCAATTGGAATAAATATTGTTAGTTGAGTAAGCAAATTGGATGAGAAAAACAGTTAAATGACACGCATTGAATCTTTTGGAATATACAAACAAATTAATGACACTACTGAAAAGGCGAGGTCAAGTGACAATTGACGCTTTTGGCATGCATGTGGCAACAAGATTCATGAAAAGCAGACTTCTTTTGGCGTTACACAATTATTAAGTTTAAGTTAAAGTTAACTTACTTTAGATTATGATCTGTCCAAGATTATTATATGATATATTCTAAGTGCCTTTAGATCGATGACTAGATAGGCAACTTAATTATGGACAGAGAAGGAAAGGAAACCTACAGTGGAAATAGATAGTAAGATACTCCATTTGTTTAAAACTTTGAATATACATGTTGGTCACCTTTGGAACCCATTAAATCTTTTTCACATCCTTAAAATACCCATGATTATATACTGTAAACGAACTGAATGTTCAACGAACTGTTCTTGAACCATTTAACTGGAAGTTTGTTTACGTTTGTTTATTTAATAAAGGAATAAACATAGACAAGAATTTTGTTCGATTAATCAAATTAAAGAACACAGACAAAGGCTGTGTTCGTTGAATTGCGTTCGTTAACGTTCGATAATATATATGTCCGTTCATGTTCGTATCCGTTCATTGTCATTTTTTTTGTTTATGTTCAATCATTAATTAAGGTTTTTACATATCTTCACTTTTTAAAGTTTACCTTTTTATATTTTTTTTATTATAACGTTTATGATTATTGTTGTAAAAACACACCAAGAATCAGACTACAATCAACCACCAACACCAATTGTTTTATTACTCTCAAGAAACGAAACCAATTACAAATGAATTGAAAGAAACAATAAGAACTCACTGAACTGTATTACAAGCCCTAATCCCCTTTTTATTACACCAACTAACTAACTGTTAACGGAACTATGACTCTGATTAACAACTTTAACCCCTGTACTTATAAGGAATAAGCACTGAGGCCCTTCATCTTTTATTAACCTTCCAAACTTAAAAGAACTTTATAACAGTTGACCTACTTTGACTTTAATATTCTCACAATCTCCACCTTTAAAGCCAAAGTATCAACCTGTCTTTATTAACCAACTCCCATATCAGTAAGGCACAAATCAAACTTTGAACCCGGCAAACACTTAATGAACACATCAGCTATATTATGTTCTGTTTCGACCCATTTGATCTCAACCAGCTTCTTATTCACTATATCTCTGATGAAATGCAGTTTAACACTGATATGCTTGGTTCTCTCATGATAAACACTATTTTTTGATAACTGAATATCACCCTGATTGTCACTGCAGACCATTGGAACATTAGCTTTAATTCCCAATTCTTTCAAAATTCCTTTAAGCCACAAAGCTTCTTTCACAGCTTCAGTTAATGCCACATATTCAGACTCTGTTGTTGACAAAGCTACTATGTGCTGCAACTGTGACTTCCAGCTCACCACATTACCAAGTATTTTGAACATATATCCAGTGACTGATCAACCCTTATCAGGATCTTTAGCAAAATCAGCATCAACAAAGCCCACCACCCTTTGTTGATCACTAGCATTATCCCCAAATACTAAACCCCAATCCTAAGTTCCCTTCAAATACCTCAGGATCCACTTCACAGCTTCCCAGTGATTTTTACCAGGACAAGACAAGTATCTACTCACAACACTGACTGCATATGCCAAATCTGGTCTAGTGCAATCATTAGATACATCATACTACCCACAACATTAGCATAAGGAACTGAACTCATATACCTTTCTTCCTGTTCTGTCTTAGGTGAATCTTGAAGAGATAACTTGAAATGAGCACCAATAGGAGTTTTAACTGCCTTACAACCTTCCATCCTATAATTGTTCAAGATCTTTTTCACATAGGAACTTTGTGTAAGCTTCAACTTCTTGATTTTTCTATCCCTGCAAATCTCCATTCCCAGAATTTTCTTTGCATCTCCTAACTCTTTCATTTCAAATTCAGACTTCAATAATTCTTTGACCTCCTTTATTTGCTCTTTATGCTTACATGCTAAAAGCATGTCATCAACATATAACAGCAAATAAACATAGTTGCCTGGACAATATTCCCTGTAATAAACACAGGAATCATAGGAACTTCTTGAAAACCCACTGCTTGTCATGAACTCATCAAAACTCTTGTACCATTGCCTTGGAGATTGCTTGAGCCCATACAATGATCTTTTAAGTAGGCACACCTTCTCTTCACTTCCCTCTTCTACAAAGCCCAAAGGTTGAGCCATGTAGATCTTTTCATCAAGATAACCACGTAAAAAAGCAGTTTTTTCATCAAGTTGTTCCAGCTCAAGGTCTAATGCAGCTGTTATAGCTAGCATTATCCTGATAGAAGTGTGTTTTTACGGTTGTGGCTCGATTCAAGAAGACGACGGTGTCCAACAGCAATTGAAGATCAAGATGGTTTCAACTAAGTTCGAATTGGAGAAATTTGATGGCAGAAACGATTTCAGTTTATGGAGAGTGAAGATGGGAGCGTTGTTAGTGCATAATGGCGTGGTAGATGCATTGAAGGGAGAAGATAGGCTTCCGAATGAGCTCTCCGCTAAAGAAAAGAAAGAGATATTAGAGAAGGCTCATAGTGCAATCATTTTGAGTCTTGGTGACAGGGTTTTGAGAGAAGTATCAAAAGAAACTTCTGCAGCCGGAATTTGGGCAAAGTTGGAAACCCTGTACATGACCAAGTCTCTGGCAATTGTTGTAAAAACACACCAAGAATCAGACTACAATCAACCACCAACACCAATTGTTTTATTACTCTCAAGAAACGAAAACAATTACAAATGAATTGAAAGAAACAATAAGAACTCACTGAACTGTATTACAAGCCCTAATCCCCTTTTTATTACACCAACTAACTAACTGTTAACGGAACTATGACTCTGATTAACAACTTTAACCCCTGTACTTATAAGGAATAAGCACTGAGGCCCTTCATCTTTTATTAACTTTCCAAACTTAAAAGAACTTTATAACAGTTGACCTACTTTGACTTTAATATTCTCACAATTATTATGCCAAGTGTTTAACAAGGTGATTATGTCTAATGTTTGAAACTAAGAGTGATGTTCTTTATTTTTAAAATAGTACATGTTCGTTTGTGTCTGTAAACCGTTCGTGAACAAGTTCAATTACTTAATTACTTAATGAACAAGAACAAACAAGAATTTTCGTTCGATTATGTGTTTATGTACAAGTTCAATACTGAACGACCGAACATGAGCAAGACTTCGTTCGGTTCATGGCCCGATTCGTTTAGATCCCTACATGATCATTCATTCAATTCTCTCTATGAGCACAAAATGCTTAACACATAAGGGACAAAATGGACCAAGTGGTTTTAGTAACTACAGTACAATTGACTTTTAAGTGGAGGATTATAAGTGCAACACCGAATGCTTTCTCAAATATTTTGCTGCTGTCAACTTGTATTTTATCGCAAACAGACAGGGATGAAGATTTACCCCTTAAAGTATAATTTAAAAATCAAAATGGTACCTTCAAACAATCAAACCAAACTTTTAATGGATTTGATAAATATTTTAACACTTCAAACAATCAAACCAAACTTTTACATGGATTTGATAAAAAAAAAAATTAACACTTCGGGTACTTATATTATATTCCTGAGAAAATAAGTACTTGTAATTTTGTTAAGTTAAATCATTGTAACAAACCAAAAAACTTTTAAGTAGTTATATTCCTTAACCTCGTGTGCAAAACCAAATATAATACTAGTAAAATAAGAAAAAAAAAAAAAATGATACAATCGCTACAAAATGTATAGTTCTTTATCCAATAAGCGCTCCACTAGATCGAATTAATAAACATGCCGATATCCACTTGGGAATAGCCCAGTGGTGTTGGTGAGTTTAGATAGAGCTTAGGATAGGAGAGGTCAGGGGTTCAATCCTCATGGTGTGCAACGTTAGCCATTCAAAAAAAAAAAAAATAAACATGCCGACAGTGGGTAGATCCATGATCCACGTGGTTGGATTCGCTTAACTATTAAAAGCTAAAGTTTTATTTTTCGCATGTTACCAATGCCTCTGAAACACTTTATTAACAAATCAAAACGTAGTAAAAAGCTACGAAGAATAGAAATATAAACAGAGAAACGGTAAACAAAAACAATAAAACTACGTACACCCAACGATAAACTGAGTCCTCAAACGATAAACCAATGCCGATCCTAGACTCATCCACACCATCTTACATGTGGCCGACCCTCACCCCACTAACCATCACGGAGGGGCTGGAACTGTTATTAGGGGAGTGGGGGTGGTCACTAGTGATAGAATTCCATCACTCACAAGCACCCAATCAAGTTCCGACATGTCATCAACCATTTTTCCATCACCCACAACCTTTTTTAGTGGCATTGGTCATCACTCACAACACCCACAATAAAACCTCACATCCCCTCACATGTTCCATCACTAAAATCCCATAACGCGTTGAAAAAATCACGGACTCTTGCCATCACGCGTTGGAAACATCAGTGGCGGTGGTCATCACGGAAAAACAACGAGTTAATTTTTGCCATCACGGAAAAACAACGCTCTGCCCCCCACTCCCCTTACCGATGGATCTCCAATAGAAAACAATTACACAAGTGAGAATTAGAAATGTAACGTATATTAAGCAGTTGGTAATGCATCGGTAATTGCCGATCGATTTAAAGAATCAGAGTATAGATTGATTCCTTTAAGGTTGTCCACTCGTTGGCCAGTTTGAGGTGATCCACTACCGACGGAGTAGCTGTCAGCACCTCCTTTTACATATAGCAACAAAAACACAAACCGTAAGGTATTTTAAAAACAAAATTAAACTCAAAGTTATGATACGTTCTATTTATATATAGCAACCTCCATACATTTTACATAGTGTAGGTCGTTTAGACGTGGTTTGTGAGAATAGTAATTAGTATGATATATTATTGTTAGCGGGTTTGATGAAATTGATGGTCTCGGAATTTAAATACTTGGCTTTGATACGTGAGGACATACGTAGCGGTAGTTTGTTATGTATGCTTTGCATGCGGTGAGCCCTTAGGTCTTAGAGTGAGAGGGGCACTCCTCTCTTAGGGGAGTCCCCTATCTTACTCACGGCCAATCAACACGCGCCACGTCAACTCTCCCCTTAACTCCCCCCCCCCCCCCTCACACCCTCAATTTGATGGCGGCACTCCTCTCTTGGGGGACTTGTTTTTTTTTTTGTTTTTTTTATTTGTTATAATTATGCATGTTTATAAATTAAACAAATATTAATAAAATTTAAATAAAATTTAATAAAAGACATTTCAACAAATTTTGGATTATCGACAAAATAATCGGCCATGAGTGTTTCGTGGCCTCCCACACGATCTCGACGGACAATTTTTTTTTACTAGACGATGCCGTGTCTAGTAGCTCCGCTTGTTGGATGAGATTTTGGAAGAAAATTAAACTACCATCGCTTGACGATGAATCTTCATCGTCGGGAAAGTCGGGCAGGGGAGAAAAAAACGGGAACTTGGAATCCATTTTTTTAAAGATTGGTTAAAAAAATTAGGGGTTAGGAAAATTTTATTTTTTAAATGTATAACGGCTATATAGCCGTTTAATCTTGATTCCCTCATCGGTGAATACACACCGATCCCATTCACCGATTTGCCTCACCGCGTTGATGGCGGCGGTGTTCCCGCTCGGGGACTTGGGTCACCGCAGGCCTCCCCGCTAAGTGCCCCGGACACCTTTATAGGCACACATATGAATGTAGTTTTTTTTGGGTTGCCTGCGTCTAGTCACCGGGCCTGATGCACACACATATAGAGACGAGGTAATGTGTTAGCCACGGGTAGTCATGGGCACTTATACAAAGATTAGGGAATTAGTAATATTTGGAAATGTAATGTAATTTATTTGTAAAATCTGAAAATAAAATGTATTATTGTTTGTAAAATTTGGAAATATGATGTAACTTGTTTGTAAGACCTGGAAATAATAGTAATAATGGTAGTTATATTTAATTATATTAATAACAATAAAAGGTTGGTGCACGTTTAATGTCAACAACTGAAAGATCTTGTTTAGATGTAATCGGTCTTGTTTGTATCATGTTAGGTATTGAGTTTGTTTATAGGTTGATAGGGTATGAAGCATTATATGCATGGATTCATGCATATGAAGCATTCATCCGCATGAAACTTCATATGCATGATGTTACTTACATATGAAGGCTTTATACATATGAACAATTCTATAAATACTACTTCACCGGTATGAACCAAAATAACGAATGCAACCGAGCGATTTGATTTGATCTTTAACTAGTAATCAAACAAAACTTTTTGGTATATTGGTTAGTCTATTGAAGTTGCATGCATAAGGTCACATGTTCAATCCTAGGTCTACACTAGGGATGAGCTCGGTACCAAAAGAACCGGTACCGAAAATCCACAAAAGTGGGTACCGCTACCGCTACCGAATATACCCGGTTCGGTACGGTTCGGTACCGGTATTTAAGGGTAAAAACCGGTAAATACCAGTACAAAACCGGTACCGAAAATCCACAAAAGTGGGTACCGCTACCGCTACCGAATATACCTGGTTCGGTACGGTTTGGTACTGGTATAGTACCGGTATTTAAGGGTAAAAACCGGTAAATACCAGTACAGAACCGGTACCGAAAATGCTAAAAGTCGGTACCTAATCGGTACTGAAAAGGTACCTGGTTCGGTAAATTCGATACCGGTACCGGGAACGATTTGCTCATCCCTAGTCTACACCATCTTTTTATCAATGGGGCGGTGGTACATTGGGAAAGGCAAATCCTTTAAACACCTTGGGAGTGGGAGGTCTTGGGTTCAAGTCCCACATCATCACCATCATCATCATACTCAGTAAATTCCACCAATAGCAAAGCTAAGGTAGGGTTTGAGGAGTGTAAGATGTAGAAAGTCTTACCCCGTAGGAATAGAGATGTTGCTTCCAGTAAGACCCCCGGCTCGATTGTAGTTTTGCATCAAGCCTTAGACATTAGGCACATAACACTTAGCAATTGAGACAAAATGCCGATTAGTGCATGTACCCCCTTGTCTTTCGGCTATCAACGCCACCACATGATGCATGAAATAAAAGAAATTTACTGTTTAAAAAAACTTGTAATCAAACTCTTGTCATTTTAATAAAAAAATCAGTTTATTTATATCATTGTGAATTCATCCAGTAGATCGATTATAGATTCCGCATATAATCGATTCGTGTGGTTGAATCATAGTGTTCAGTAAAGAACAAGATTAGTAACGAGGAATGTCAAGTGGTATTAGAGCACTATGCTCTTGAATCTATGAGAATTCAACTGTATTTTGTGTGAAATTTGGATATAATTTAAGCTAAAACCAGTTTTCAATGACAAGTGTTTTGAGTTGTTTTTTGGTTGATTTAGATTACATTTTGGTGTTAATTGTTAAAATTGAGTGTTTAGAATTGTATGGAATCGAAGACCGAATCTATCGATATCATAATTAAAGTTTCATTTGATCAAAAATGATTTTTTTAGTCTGGTCACATGAGTCGCCGTAATCTTACACTGGAGTTATAACTGTCACCAGAAAGGTTGTTACAGTTCATTCATTTGGTTTGTGGCGCATACGTATCAACCTATAACCAAACTCTATACCTAGCAAGATACAAAGAAGACCAATTATATCTAAGCGAGATCTCCCAACTATTGACATTAAACGTGCACAACCAGTCTTGATTTGATCACGATTGATCTCTTCAATCATTTTGGAACGTCAGCCTCAAGGTGCATCAACAACGACACTGTAATAATATAATAATAATAGTAATGATAATAACAACAAGAGTGAATTGCAAGTTTTGTCCTTTATCTTTATACCAGGTTTCAAGCGGTGTACTTTACCTCTAAAATTGATGAGTTTTATACTTTAAGTTTCAGATTGTTGCACGGTATGTCCTTTGACCAACCATCATAACTTCGACCAACCATAAAAAAGATAGAAACAGGGTATGGTCTGCATTTTTTTCGGAAAATTGTCGCTTCGATTTCTTCCATAGTCGTTTCATCTTTTACACGCTTCTGCCATCGTCTTCTACAACTGGTATATGCACTCTTCTTAAACAATTATGAATCCAGATCTAATCTGAATCACACTATTGTGATTTTCCCGAATTTAATTGGTCTTAAATTCCGTCATATGTATCGATTTCGAGATGTTTAAGTTTCTATTGAGTTATGAATGATTCGGAACTGTTATTGGTTTTTGCTATGTGTAGATAAAATTTGTGTGAATTTAAGACTTTTAGATTATGAAGTGTTTTAGGGTTTTCTGTTTTCAAACTAAGTTGTGAGTTCAGATTTGAAGATACATTAAGAAATAGTTTGCAATCGGAATCAGTTCGACTTTGGTGGTTGAGGTGCCTCACTTGTAGTGCATGAGGTGCCCCACTTGTAATTCTTGTTATTTGAATTAAGATGAAACTGATCAAGATTTTGTTAATTTGTTTTAATGTTATGAACTTGTTCTGTTGAGATTTGAGAATGTTTGGGCAAGATAATAGATCGTAGAATTGATGATTAACAGGTTAAAAATTGCAAATTACATCTAAAGTTTTAAGAAAGATTTATGATTTTGGGCATCTTTTTTTAAGAAAGAATGAAAGTTTTGATGTTTATTATTTCCTGATGTGCAATTGGTTAAAATATGAAAAAATAAATAAACAAATTCACATGAGTTATAATCAAATATTCGAGAGTAGTTGGATCTTGGTATTTATAAGATATAAGTTAAAAATATGGAAAAGGATATCTTTGACTAAAAGATAATGACAAAGAACGCTGACTTGTCACTCTATACATACGCACCCAAAATCATTGATCTATATCTCCATTACGGCTTTGTCGCTACATCTTTATCATTGCCATGTGAGGTGTACGTTGCATTTGTGTTGCTACAAAACAATATATATTCTTAACATCTTCCTTGAGTTTATGCACTATAAATTCAGCTAGATTTATACAACAGTCACTCACTCAACAAGCTTTACACTTTCAGCTCATTAATTATATCCTAGTTTAACTAAAATGGCTAGTCCGGCTTATAAGTTAATATCAATGTGCATACTACTAGTATTTACAAGTGCAAGTGGTTTAGGAATAACTAGTTATCGTGGGGTTGGGAGTATGGAGAGATCAGGGGTGAATAATAGCCGCCAGTTTCTGAATGATTTAGTTTTAGAGTTGAACTATAATAACAGGAAACTGATCAGCACATCTCGAGTAGCTCCTGGAGGACCAGATGGTCAGCATCACTAGCAGCCCAAGGCGTACAAGACTGAAAAGAGTTGGGTGCAACACGAGTCGTCTATAGCAACTAGACTCACTCCCATGGCGTAAGGAAAGTTTTATGTACCATTTTACTATGGGAAAGACTGTAATGTACTTATTTTTAAGGAAATGATCAGAATTTCTACTTCTCTATGCAACTTAATTTACATTTACGCACATGCCTATATGCATAGTAGTATGCACATTGATATTAACTTATAAGCCGGACTAGCCATTTTAGTTAAACTAGGATATAATTAATGAGCTGAAAGTGTAAAGCTTGTTGAGTGAGTGACTGTTGTATAAATCTAGCTGAATTTATAGTGCATAAACTCAAGGAAGATGTTAAGAATATATATTGTTTTGTAGCAAGGGTGTGCGAGGAGGACCACCGCAAAAAAAAAAATATGATTTCGAGCGGCACGTGTTTTTTTTTTAAATCCGATAATAATTTTATTAAATAGTGTACCCATGCGAACTCTAAAGATAGACCCATTTACAAAACAATTTTTATAGTTTAGAAGTTAGCCTATTGATTTCTAGGGGCACCGAAAAACTCATATACATATGTTATTTTTTTTAAATAGTATACCCATACAAACTCTAAGTTAGGCCCATTTACAAAACAATTTTTATAGTTTAGAAGTTAGCCCATTGATTTCCATGGGCACATGTTTTTTTTTTTAATCCGATATATATAGGGTTGAGTTCATTTCAGAACTCTAAATAACTACAGAACTTTCAGAACTCCTAATAAACAATCATTTTACATATAAGTTTTTGTATTTAGGATCTTTTTATTATCTATTATATATATTTCTTTGATTACATACATGTTAAAAGTAGTTTACATATGTTTAATTGCCAAAATTATATATATGTGTCATAACTAATTACATATATGTAAAAAAACTAGTTTACATATGTGTAATTATAAAATTACATATAAAAAATGATAAAATTACTCTTATCTTGTATGTAATCGTAAAAATACACATAATAAATGATAAAATTATCCTAAACATAAAAATATATAAATAAAAAGATTGTTTATTAGGAGTTATGCGAGTTCTGTAAATATTTATGGTTCTGAAATGATTCTGACCCTATATATATACATATATATATATATATATATATGTTATTTTATATATATATATGTTATTTTATCGTTAGTTTTAGTGAACACAATAATCATTTGATTTTAAATAATAATAATAATAATAATAAGAGTAAACTACCATTTTGGTCCTTGTGGTTTGGCCACTTTTGTCATTTTAGTCCAAATCTCAAACTTTTTACATCTGGGTCCCTGTGGTTTGCATTTTGTTGTCATTTTAGTCCAAAATCCTAAAACCCTCTATTTTGACTGTTGAAACCTGATTATTTTGTCCTTTAGTACAGGGGCATTTTGGTCATTTTTTAAATTTCATTTGTTGTAAATTCATTTAAATTTCATTTGCTGTAAATTTCATTTATTGAGCTGCACTCTCTCTCTTCTCTCTCAAAACCCAGATCAACTCTCTCTCTCTAAAGCACCACCACCACCGCCACCTCCTCCCCCTTCTCACCACCGCCACTCCGGCGTCATCCCATCCAACAGTCACACCCACACCTCCTTCCTCGTTTACCCCTTCTCTCTATAGCACCACCACCACCGCCCCCATCTGCCACCACCGCCCCCATCTGCCACCACCGCCTCCATCTCTTTACACCACCTCTCAATCCCGCCACCTGCCATCACCCACTCCCACCCCCACATCACCCACCGGCCACCACCACAACCACCGTCACCACCACCCACCTACCATCACCCACTCCCACCCCTCAAATCCGAAAACCCACCATGAAAAACCCTCAAATCCACCACCGTAACCACCCAAAATCCCAAAATATTCACTAGAAACAAAAACTCAAAATCCCCAAATATTCACTAAAAACTTCATAAAACACCCAAAATCCCCAAATACTCACATTATCACTTACCAGACGATGTATCCCTATCACCGGAGTTGCTGCCGTCACCACCTTCACCAAACTCAAAGCAAACCCAAACCCGAGCCACACCATAACCACCTCCACTGCCGTCGTCAACCACCCCCTTACATCATCATCATAATCACCGTCCATCATCATCATCAGTCATCATCATCATAATCAGTCATCGTCAACCACCCCTATTTACAGGTCTGAAAAGAAAGAAGGATGGAGGAGAGATACAGGTCTTCGCAAGTCTTGGCAGTTGGATGGCGGTGGTGAACGGTGGTGATCTGTGGATGACGGATCTGTGTAGAGAGAGAGAGAACTGAGAGAGAGAGAGAGAGAGAGTGAGTGAGTGAGTGTGTGTGTGTGTATCTGTGTTGTTTTAGTGAGAGAGAGAGATCGAGGGTTATATATATATATATATATATATTATAATATATAATTAATTTTGTTTTAATTTATTAGAAGAATAAAATCAGAATGACCAAAATGCCCCCACACTAAAGAACAAAATAATCAGGTTTCAACAGTCAAAATAGAGGGTTTTTGGATTTTGGACTAAAATGGCAACAAAATACAAACCACATGGACCCAGATGTAAAAAGTTTGAGATTTGGACTAAAATGGCAAAAGTGCCCAAACCACAGGGACCAAAATGGCAGTTTACTCTAATAATAATAATAATAAAACATTAGGAAAGAACACTTTTTTTCGAGCTCAAACAGGATACATGAATTCCCAAAAACGTCAGTGTATAGTTGCACCCACTTGCAATTGTGGCTACATTTATCATCTCTAGATTAAATGGATTATTAATTAATGTAACATAATTTTAGAACATGTCCGGAAACTGGAACTTAGTATGTCGATTGATCACAAAATCAGTATCGTTTTGATACATGTGAAGAAACAAAATCAGTATGGTTTTGTGAAGAAACATCCAAATGAAGCTCTTATGCTTTGAGTGAATTGCCTAAATGAAACAAATGGTCGGAGTGAATTAGTTTTATAACCATCATGCATGTCTCAAAGTTTAAACGAAACATAATTAAGCATTAATAACTTGATGCAAAAGAACACTAAAAAAGTATGATGTGAGATTAGGCTTATTATGATTAGGCTTGCAAAAAACTATTCAAGTATGATTATAAATATAGTTTGCCTTTCAAAAAAAAATTAGAAAACCAATACATACTAAATTCATTTTTATGAGTGCGTGTTCATGCACGTAAAAGTATGTGATCATATGTCACAAATACAGAAAAGATCTGTCATGTAATAATGACATCAAAAAGTTTGGCCATATTACTAGAGATGCAACCCTAAATCGGGTTAGAAACCGAACCCGACAACCCAACCCAACCCTACCCAAACCTGGTTTGAACCTGATCTATGGCCAACCCTATTTGGACCCGTTTCAACCCGTAGGGTAGGGCTCGGTTTGAGTATTTCACAGTCAAACCAGTTTCAACCCAACAATTGACAACCCGGTCACT
This sequence comes from Helianthus tuberosus, assembly GCA_030545235.1. Taxonomy (NCBI): domain Eukaryota; kingdom Viridiplantae; phylum Streptophyta; class Magnoliopsida; order Asterales; family Asteraceae; genus Helianthus; species Helianthus tuberosus. The sequence continues at coordinate 46,447,362 of CM060427.1, read as the reverse complement.
CAACCCGATATCATGAACCCATCCATATAAATAGAAGAACCTGTTACCCAATGGCTATTTGATGGCTTTGTAACCGTACATTTAATGTTGATTTCTTGTACATTTTTCATCCAAAATGTTAGTATAATACATATGTATTTATGGTGTTGGTTAAATCACAATACTCAAAAACGCAAAAAATAAAAACGCTCCCAAAACGCTATGGAATCGAAAGCGGGCATTCATCTATCAATATGAGTTATTCCATTACCGAACCTACCGAAGACTGACGGAAAATGTAGAAAAAGTTGTATTTCGTATCGTAATATTTTTTTTTTATGAAATTATGTTTTAGTTTACTTATAAAAAACAAATAAAGTATAAAATTTCAAGTAATTTATGTATATTATTTGTTTTTAAGAATTTTATATTAATATGGTTGGACTATAGGGTTGAACCTGGTTTGAGAACCCAACCCGGTCCCAACCCAACTCGAATCGGTTTCATAGGACTCGATTCTCTTGTCTCCTACCCAGTTAGAACCCAACCCTGTTTGAGTGCCAACCCGATTTGAATATTTTCATCATAACCCCAACCCGGTTTAAAACCCTAACCGAATTTCTGCACCTCTACATTACTATATTAGAGTGGATATTGCATAAATATAAACAATAGTCAATTGACTTTTCAAGTGGACACTTTTAAGAACTTTTTTTTTTTTGTTAATAAGTGGTTGCATATATCGACGTACACAACTGATCGGTTGCTCTCTGAATGAAAAGAAATCATATAAAGTCGAGGGAAAATAAAAAGAATTGTTGTTTGAACTTTGATCAAATCAAATTAACATTCTGCTCAGACTAAACGGTATGGGTGCCGGCCCTGCCCCGGCGAGCCCCGGCGCCGCACCCCCACACCGCCCCTCCTTGCCCCGTCCCGACACACAGGCCACTCCTCCACACACATAACTTTACATACATACATACATAACTATACATACATACATATATATATATATATATAGGGTGAAGACGCCTGCGACAGGCCACTCCTCCACACACATAACTATACATACATACATACATATATATATATATATATATATATATATATAGGGAGGAGATCATGCGAGAACCACCCTTATTGCGAGAACCGCGAGAACCAATGTGAACACAACCAAAAATGCACAAAAATAGCTAAAAATCACACAAAAAAACATTTTTTTAATGTTTTTTTCTATAAAAATCGCTACTTTTCGAAGTAAAAAAAAAAACTAAAAAAATATTTTTTTTTTTAAAAAAAAAAATTTTTGGACTCTAAATGTAGCGATTTGAGCATAAAAAATATTAAAAAAAAAATAAAATTTAGATTTTTTTTTTGATTTTTTTAGGTTTTTTGGGGGGTTTAGTTTTTAGCATTTTAGCTTGGGGGGGTTTAGGTTTTTGGGGGGTGGGGGAGGGGGGTTTAGGTTTTTTTTTTGGGGGGGGGGGGGGTTAGGCTTTTTTAGCTGTTTTAGGTTGTGTTCACATTGGTTCTCGCGGTTCTCGCATGATCTCCTCCCTATATTTATAGGGTAAGGTTCATGCGAGAACCGCCCTTACTGCGAGAACCGCGAGAACCAATGTGAACACAAAATAAAATCTAAAAAAAATAAAAAAAAAACTCAATTTTTTTTTATTTTAAAAAAAATCGCTATATTTCTTTACCATAAAAAAAAACTTTTTTTTTTCGAGTAAAAGTTATCCGTGCATATGTATCATTACTTCGACAAATTCGGTAATACGTTATCAGGAATAGACAATTGCACTTTAATTTACAATACCATTAGTAATACACTACTTTTTACATTAGCAATATTCAAAATGCACATGTGCATCATTAGGTATATCCATGATATAACGTGTTTTGTTACAAAAAGTTTGTGATTTTGAATGGAGAAGTAGGCCCATATACATGTTTTTTGGTTAGTTATATCTAGTGGTTGATGGTTTGGTTATAGTTGTCAATTGTTGATATAAGATGTTGATTGGATGGTATAAATGGTGTTTACATACATGTAATAAAGTGAAAATATTGTTAATGGTATTGTATTATGGATGTTAGGAGGTAATGGTATTGTATTATGGATGGTAGGAGGTAATGGTAGTGTATTACGGATGGTATGATAGATGAAAGGGAAAGTGTATTCAAAGTAGTGTACCAAAACACCTTATTTCATGTTGATACATATAAATGGACATGTGCATTTCTAATATTGGTAATGTAAAAGTAGTGTATTACATATGGTAGTGTAAATGAAAGTGCAATTGTCTAATATGTGTAATGAATTATGGAATTTGTCAAAGAAATGACAAAAATGCACATGTGCATGCTTGTGTATTATGGATGGAATGATAGATAGGGATGGCAAAAAAGCCCAAGCCCGATGGGTATACCCGAAACCCGAAACATACGGGTCGGGTATACCCGAAGCCCAATGGGTATGGGCCGGGTACGGGCTTAAAAATAGAAAAAAATCGGGTACGGGTACGGGTATGGGATTTAGTGATACCCGCCCGATACCCGGCCCATTTACCCGAATAATACCCGAAAGTATCATATTATAGATTTCTATATATACAAACTTAGTACATGTACTTATTACCTTCTCTATAGTCATATGTGTATATTTATTTGACAAGTGTTTAGTGAACATATAAATTATTTTTGAGCATGCATATTGGATATGAAAGCTATCACCCTTTATTATGTGGATGTTTTATGCAATTAGGTGGTCCTGATACAATTACTTAATTAAGTTATCGTTTAAATTTAGTTTAGTATATGTGGCCTGAATATGATATGTAAGTTATTAATCATATTTTCATTTGTTATAGTTATTAAAATAGTAAATTATATAAACATCAAGATAAAAATTCCACATTTGTGCCTACGGGTATTTTTAAAAAATTAACGGGTATACCCGATACCCGCGGGTATGCCCGATACCCGACGGGTAATTACCCGAAAAATACCTGACGGGTAACGGACCGGGTATGGGACAAAGAATTACAACCAGGTACGGGCCTGGGATTACCAATACCCGGCCCAAGCCCGGCCCATTGCCATTCCTAATGATAGATGAAAGAGAAAGTAGTGTACCAAAACACCTTATTTCATGTTGATACATATAGATGCACATGTGCATTTCTAACATTGTTAACGTAAAAAGTAGTGTATTACACGTGGTAGTGTAAATGAAAGTGCAATTGACTATTATTTGTAATGAATTACGGAATTTGACAAAGAAATGATACATATGCACATGTGCATGGATAACTGTTACTCGAACTTTTTGTTTGTTTTTTTTTTTTTTTTTTTTTGAATTTTTTTTTATTTTTTTTATTAACAAAATATAGCGATTTTTTTTCAAAAAAAATAGTAAAAAAATAAAAAATAAAATTTTTGGGTGTTTTTTAGATTTTTTTAGGAATTACTAGTTAACACTGGTTCTCGCGGTTCTCGCAATAAAGGGTGGTTCCTAACGGATCTTTGTCCTATATATATATATAGGGTCAGGATTTAGAGAAAACGGTGAAAAGTGTGAAAACGGTGAGAACGCTTATGGATCGTCCGATCAAAACAATCCATGGACTAGATTGCGCGGTGGCGTTTTCGTAAATAACAACAATTTTATTTTTTGGGACACGCTTCATTAAGGGTAAAAGGGTCTTTTACCGCTCATATTCAAAACGCCATCAAATGATAAAACGCCATACAAAAAAAAAAAAACAAAACGCCAAAAACTAGTAATAAAACGCGTTAAATATTACAGGAAGATGAAACAACACAGTAACTGAATTTCAGTTATTAACATTTATTAGAAGAAATTTCCTCTTAAATTACGCGCCAAAAACATCATTATATAAACAAGTTAAAACATAGCTTGCATAATCAATTCAATCTACCATTTTCTGCAAAAAAACATCATTAACCAAAAAGCCAACTAAACCAAAACGCCAAAAATGGCAACAATCGTTTCGTGGAGATACACTCTGGGAATCAGGCGATACGTCCTGCTTTTTGACAACAGAAGGAGGGTGTATGTTAAGACGGTCAGTGCAATTCTGAAAATGGAAGAAGAGATACAGAGGCGAATCTTATCAATTGGCATCACTATAGACAACGAATGCCATGAAACGCATATGCTTATGAAGGCATTAACCAGCAAATTTGGACCAATCAAAGCAGATGTGAAGCCAGACCCTGTCATGACATCATGGCGTTTTGATGATGAAACAGACATGGTGACGGTTACATACAAAAGTGGAGAGCATGAAGTGTACTGGCTTGAGAACATCATGACAAAGCAGCGTCTGGGTTTCATGGAAGAATTGAATAACGTCACTTGCACCAACTCAGAAATTGACTCAAAATTGGAGTTAATGCAAGATATGTTCAGGTGGAGGGTTCAAAATCTCCAGGAACAAGAAGCTGATTAAGGTGAAGGTGATGACATGGAAGAAGATCCAGATGAAGACTCCGAGCAGGAAGAAGAGAACGGAAGTGATGGATACTATTCAGATAAAGTATCTTCTGACAAAGGCTTTTAATTTTTTTTCCTCTTTTTTTTTCTTCTGTGTAATCTTCTTTTTGTTTTTTAAGATACTTAAATGATATATTTCTCCCTTTATTAGAAAATCGCCAAAAAAATACTAAAAAGGCTTATTCCTTACAAAACGCCAAAAATAACAAAAAATATTTTTCCTGTTTAATATTTTATTTACTCCGTTATTGTATTTTGTCATCTGGGCCTGCATAACGCCATTTAAAAAACGCCAAACTTGGAGGATGGGACATCTATAACACATTAAATACAAAAACAGTAACTGAAAATACAGTTACTTTATTACTATCATTTATTACAATAAAAAGTCCCGCCTAAACTACGCGCCAAAAAACTCCTATAAGAGAGGGGTATATACACAATGAAATTAATCACACCCAGAAAACACAAACGCCATATAGTCTAGAAACCAATCACTTAAAAACACCACAGATATCAAAGCTTTCACTGAAATGGATCCTTCTTCTGAGAGGGTTAACTGAATAATATTTTGCTGAATGAGATGGACAAATATTCAAGAAAAAGAGAATGATGACAGTGATATGCCATCATGTGAGCTTTGTTCTTGATGACTATAGGCATGGAATAAAGGAATCAACAAAAGTGTAAAAGGTTATTTTAGACTCCATTATTACAAATAGCATCAAGTAAGAGTTGATCTTAAATGACATGCCACCAAACAAGAATATCACACCAAAACACAGAATGCCACTAAACAGATTCTTCTGAAAAAGACAGGATTTATGTAGGAAAGTTGGAATCTAGCTAAAGAATTCAAAAAAGGTTCAAAACGGCAAAAAAAATTTCAAGAAGGAAGAGGCTGTTGATAGTGAAGATTCGGAAGAAAAATTAGATTACCATTTTTTTTATTATTTTTGTTTTCATTTTATATTGTTTTGATATCAAGTTATATGTTGTTTTGTTATCTAATCCTCTAAAATAAAATATAGTATTATACAAAAAGCCAAAAACTACAAACACCAAAACGCTAGTAGAATGAAAACCGGGAGAACAGCTGCTCGCAAAAGCACCTTGTAAATGGTATTAAAACGCAAAAAAAAATTGGTCTTATTTTAATCTTATGCAAATATTAATGACTCATAGTGAATTATTATACAAAACGCCACAATCGCCAAAAAAATTAACCAGAAAACGATATAACGCCAAAAAATTATATATGTGACACAAAAGACAATTACTTCAACGCCAAAAAGTTTAATAAATACAATTAATGCCAAAAAAACCTAGAAGCCACAAAATATTATACCGCGTTGTGAAAATAAAAGAAGAATGAAAAGACAAAAAAGCCCCTCCGCCCTTCTCTATGCCGCGGGACACGTGTTGTGACAGGATGCATTCTCACCGTTCTCACACTTTTGAACGTTTTCTTCTGAACCCGTTTCTATATATATATATATATATTTAGCCCCATCCTCCACCCCCTTGGTACATCCCCTTTAGGCCCATCCTCACTTCCGGTAATGTGGCGGCCAATCCCTTAGGATGAGCCTCACCATACCGGGTAGTCTCATTGACACTTTTTTTTTTCAAATTTCCTTTTCAGAAAATCAATATGTGTCCATATTAGAATATGGGGTATGGGGTGTGGGTTGGGTACAAACGCCCAAGTCACCTCTCTGGGTGGGCTTGGGTTTCGGCGTGGCCCCTTGGGCGGGGGATTCAGCCCGTGCGTTGGGCAGGGCTACCCACATGACATGGCGGAACCTCATTGACCAAGAGCACTAGCCCTTTGAAATTGGTTTTTTTTCCACGCCATCCCAGCCACGCCCCACCATACCCCTTTGAAATTAGCTTTTGGTCTTGGGTGCCCCCATACTCCACGTGTCGCACCATGCCCCCAACCCACGCCCCACCATACCCCACAGTCTTATGCCACGTCGATCGGTACAAAACCTTGAGAACTCTTGCGCTGATTAAAATATTGAAAAGCAAGATTAATAATCTAAAAACTTAAATAATCTATATTAATACTTTTAAAACATTTTTTTATAATGAGTAAATTACGTTTTTAGCCCCTGTGGTTATATCACTTTTACTATATTAGCCCAAAATAAGAATTTTTAAAATATCTACCCCCATGGTCTCTATAACTAACCATTTTGGCCCCTAAATCTAGAGATCATGGGGGTCAAAATGGTTAGTTATAGAGACCATGGGGCCAAAATGGTTAGTTATACAGACCATGGGGGCAGATATGTTAAAAATTCTTATTTTGGGCTAGTATAGTAAAAGTGATATAACCACAGGGGCCAAAAACGTAATTTACTCTTTTATAATTATATAAAAACTTATATTAAATATTTTAAACCATAAATTCTCTAAAATTTTGAAAAACTTAAAGTAATACAAATTAATTTTTTAATATATTTAAAAGCTTATTTTAAACAATTCTTAAAACCTTCAAATACCTAAAAAAATTTAAAAATAAAAAAAATTATTAAAACTATTCAGAAACCTAAATTTCTTAAAACTATTTTTTAATATTTAAGAACCTAGAGTTAAACTTAACTTTTTAAGGTGGGGGTATGGATAATCACTCTAGGGTGATTGAGTGATTCTCTACCCAATAATAATATGTCATGTCAACTCCTCATTCCACTCTCCATTTTACACTCAATCAGGGGTATAGTTAATCACTCTAGGGTGTTTAAGTAGGTTAAAAAATAAAAAAATTTGATTGGTTCTTCTCTCATCTCTCCTCTCTCTCTCCTCCATCACTCCATCACTCACATTCGGTGACTACACACCGATTTTGGTCACCGCATACTCACTCACCGATCAACTCAATCATGGGGGTATGGTCACCGATCGGTGACCCCCACTCAAACACCCACTCACCAAAGATTATACTCCCCACCCTTATATATAAAAATTAATCTTTTTAAAAAAAATTAAAATTAAACACCTTAAAATATTAAAAACATAAATATTATAAATACTAAAACCTAGTTCAAAAAAGTATTTAAAACCTTAAAAAAATAATACTTAATTTAAAAGAAAAATCACATGCTTACAAATTTACTTAGGCCATCCGTAGTCATAAAGCCCCTTGTGGGGCGTTATGCGACACGTGTCGTGCCACGTCACACATGGGCTTTATGGGGCGTTATATCACTAGAGACCGTAGTCATAAAGCCCCTACCCATCAATACCTAATTATTAATTTTCGTTTTTATTAATTAATTATAAAAACAATAACCTTTTTTTGATTGGTCCAAGGTTTGAAACCTCCCTCCACAACGCCGCGATATCCATAGCGCTGCCCAATTTTTTTTGCCTCATAACGCCGCCCGTAGTGGTGTTCGAGGCGTTATGAGAGAAAATGACGCCATATGGAGCCCCACTACGCATCACTTATGCACATATCAGGATAAGCCACTTATTTGTGTTGTGTTAAATGACATGTGAAAGTGGGGAACCCATTAAAGTGGATAATGTACGGCCAATAGATTATGCAAATTGACTTTTTGTAATTTTTTTTGAACGATAAATTTTAATCAACAGGATTTTGGCTTGATTAAACTCTAAAAGAACTACTAAACTCTAAAACATTCAAATTTTCAAATTACTAAACTAAAGTGTTAATGAAGTTGTCTTTTAGATTTCTTTTTCAACATATTATATTCTTATAATAATAACTAGTTATATTCCCCCGTGCAAAGCGACGGAAAATCCGTTGGTATGAGTTCGGTCCGTTATAGTACCGATACTCGTTACTGTAATTCAAAAAGAAAATCTTACATCGATCGAAAAAAATAAAAACAAATATCAATACCAATACCAATACCGATACTAATGTTTTTAGTTTATATTGGTTTGATTCGTTTGCGTTCTTGCTTATTTTTTTTAACATTGCGATATAGATTTTATTGAAAACGAACACTGTTGGGATTGAACCCTACAGAGGAACAGATGATGTAAAGCCAAAAGTGGTTCAGAACAGTGGATTCTACATAAGTAGTAGTTTACATTAAACTTTCCCCTTGAAAGTGATTCTAACAACTGATGTCTTCTATCAACTGTTCTACTACAACAACTGTTATCTACAACAACTGATGTCCGTTCAAAGATTATTAAAGACTAAGTACTGATGGTCAATCTACTGCCTTGATTCAAGTGTTGCTAAAGATCAAAGCACTGCTAGGGCTGAAGCAGTGGTATGAAGAAACAGTAGTTTAACCTGTCTTTGTATTTTGTATTGTAATCAGCTGTTTGACAACAGTGCTTGTACTAGATCAGTGGTTGTAGGTTGTTAGGTTGTTAAGTGTCACTTTCATGGTGACGTCAGCTTAGATGCTTCAGTGGTTTGATGTGCATTATAAATAGAACAGTTTGCACTATTCTATTTAAGGAGTTTTCTCCTTCAATTCTATCATCTTGTACGATCAACCATGGAGCTCAAGCTGAGGGGGAGTTTTAGTATGTAAACATGCATGTAATCCTTTGATTATAATCATTCGACTATAATGAGATTCACATGTTTATGAAAACTATTGTTCTCTTGATTGTGTTTACAAAGTTTGTTTTATTTCCGCTGCATTAGATCTCTGTTTTACATTCATTCATTGATTAATTATTACAAACAAACACAATCATGAGGACCTCAGATCTTAACAACTAGTATCAGAGCCTGGACAGTCAAATTTGATCTAACAATCATTTTGACATAAATAGTTCAGCTCAAAATCATTGATACTGATAGTTGATCATATTTTGTTGAAAAACAGAGTAACGATTAATCACGTCCAAAGTTGATTGTTCAAAAATTCTGTAAAACAACCAAGATGTTATCTATCACATTGAAATCACGTAACACTGGAAGTATCATGAATCAACTCATTATAGATTCAGGGCTTATGTTGAAAATCCTTCAAAAGGATCAAATCAATTTTGTTGAAGCATCATAAGAAAATTAGCAGTCTTATAATATACATCAAACATAACTAGAGATCAACTCCAAACCTCTGATGGAAAATACCAGAGCTGTTAAAAGGAGGTGGAATCTATTCAAAATCACTTGTGATAAAAGAGTAGGATCCTACAAAGGTTATGTGTTGGTATTAAGAAGTGTAGGTCATGTGTAATGTGAAATTTGGCATAAGCATTTGTAACAATGTCCAAATCTCTCAAAACATTACCGAAAATGATTCTGGATCAAGTATTCCTTCCTTAAAAACCTTTCCAGTGAATGTTATAACATTTATTAATGAAAAGGGTAAATAGGTAAAGAAGAAAAATCACAAAAACTCAAAAGTGTATCTATCTCAAAACTTTTGAATTCAAAAGAAAAGAGTATAAATCCAAAACACTTAAGAGTCCACAGGAGATCTACATACTTGGTCAAATATTTGTCATCCATTAATCATGCACAATCACTATATCAGGGAGTTCAGGTAACATAAGTATCACCAGTTTGATTATTACATAAAAAATTAGGCCAAATTTTCAGAAATTTTTCACATGGTAATGAGGTTCACAAAAGGCCTTTAAAATCATTGTGAGCAGGTCACTTCATAGTTGTAATCATCTGGGATATTCAATCATTGCCTATATCTAAAGTGTTATAAGCAAGGACTGGGCATGTGGAAAACCTTCATTAAATTTCATGAAAACCCTACTATTTTGATAATAATGATAAACTTGCACCTAAAATTTGCTTGTCAAAGTATTTAGTTTTGCAGATAATTCAAATCTTCATCAACAGATGTTGGATATGATATTGTGTTCTTACAAGTCAAAACCATGTCTTTCATCTGAGCAGCAGCTGTTCAAAACAGTTGTAAAAGCTCATCCACTGATAAATAAACAGTACTTGACCAAAATAGCCTTCTAGTTGTTAATTCCCAAACTACTGTTGATAAACTCCATCAAAAATGGATAAAAATCATCAGTATGTCAAACCTATATTCATGATTCTTTCATCTTCATCTCAAACAGTTGTTGGATCATCAAAAGTCACCAACAGATGTTAGCTCAGGTGATTCACATCTGCAGCCTCACATTTTGAACATCAGTCCCTCTTGAACCTCATCCATTTTACCAAATCTTGACAACATCAATTGAAAAGGGATCCTCACATAAAGTGTATCCCAAAACTTTTGTCCTCTTCTTGATTTTCTACCATTCCATCAACTAGTCATGTACCATTGGGGCACTAAAAGACAGAAAGTTGGGTGTTTGTCATGCAAGAGGAGCTTCAACAGTTCAGGGAAAACAAGTTTAAAACTTGTTCGACCACCAAAGGATGAGAATCTTTTTGGTAAAAAGTGGACCCTAAAAAACACAGCATATGTTGAGAGCATGTTTGTCAAGAACCATCATGCTCAGAAAGTCATAACATCAAGAGTATGGAAGTTTACAACAAGGGGATGTCAATTCCTAGACAATGTGTCTAGAATATTCAACTAAGCACAAGCAGCTGTTACACAACCACTGTTAGAAGAATACTATGATGCTGCTGCAAGATGAAAAGTCCAATTGTTTGTCATTTCAGTATATGTTATTGGATTTTGATATAATTGCTCAAAAGACTTCTTTTATGCAGGATAGTCGAGTAGCTGAAATATATCATCAAAAATTCAGTATCTCATTGATCCATCTTCATTTGACATCAGACATCACTTTGTGAAGGATTGCTATGAAAAATGTTTGATTTCTCTGCACCATGTTCCAACTAAAGATCAGCTGGCAGATGTGCTAACCAAAGCATTAGACACATCCACCTTTGAAAGCTTGATCTCTAGGATTGGCATGCTAAACATGGAATAACAGGCACAATCCTGTTTTTCTATGAATAAAAGCTTTAAAATGTTTTCAGAAAATCAAAAATCCATCCTTAAAAATAGCTAAAAATGAAGATATTTCATTAATCCTTAAAAGTCTGCCATAACCACTGTTTTGGCTCAATCATCTGTTTGTTAAGAACTATCCACTACTGAAAGTCAACCTCTGTTCTCTCATTTCCTTTGATAAATACTATTGTCAAACATCAGTGTTTCTATCCACTGATAGAGGCTATCCACTGATAGTTAACGACACCCACTGTTTTCATTTTCCCTTTAAAAACCACTGGTATTGCTCCATCAGTGGTTTCCTAAACAACTGTCATCCATTTCCATCAGAGGTTGTCACGTGGACAGCGTTTTGACCATCAGATCTTTGTAACCGCTGCCACGTCAGCATTCACTTTTTCTTATAAAACCCTGATCAAAACCCCCAAACAAGGTTTTACTGTCGAATCGAATTCAAAATTCCTTTCGAAAACAGTTGTCCTCAAAATTTTCACACAATCCTCTTCGCCTTCATTTCATGTTCTTCATCCCCGATTCAATCATGGTGAAAAAATCCAGTAAAACCACACAAAAGGATTCACCCAAAATTGAGATTCCATTTAAATTTTCACACAATTAATTGGGTATCTTTGAAAAACCCAGTGAAACCAGAATCTTTGATTCCATCATCGACACACTTTCATCCACAAAGTACAAAACTTTGTTAACTTGTGATGCAACCGTTTACTTGACTACACAAAGGGAGTTTTGAAAAAATGCAACCCTAGAAAAAGTGAACAAAAAGGTTGTAGCCATAAATTCTTCAATAAAGGGTGTAAAGTTCACCATCACACCTCAATCGATTTCTGAACTTTTTGAACTCAACGATCTGGAAGGTAAAAGTTCTTTCCCTAAAACAGAGTACCAAAGGGATTTCCTTGAAAGAGGGTATGAAGAAGAAATGCAAAAAGATACTTTACAAAAAGACAGTTTTCCATCTGCTACAAGGATTTTATTTCATACCCTCCTTATGTGTGTATCCAACAAAACCACTGCCTTCAATGAAATCCCCTTGAAGATTCAATATCTGGGTTATGCTATCCTGCAAGGAGAAAATTTTAATTATTCCCAGGAAATCCTTAATTACTTGGTCAAAAATGTTGATAAAAAGGCTTTTTTACTATTTCCAAGGTTTTTGAGTTATTAATTTGAGAAAAAGTTTTCAAAAGAAAATGCCCATGTGCTTACACAGGGTGCTCCTTTTCACATAAACAGTTTAACTGCAGAAACATTCACAAGAATCTTAAAACCTTCCAAAACATAAGCAGAGGTACCTGAGCAGACTTTAGCAGCTACCACTGCTCCTCAGGTATCTGCTGCTGAGCCCACTGCTCCAGGTGATCATAGTAGCACAACCACTGCAATGAAACTCACACCTATCATTACCAAAAAGCCCAAAAAGAAATCATCCAAAAAACCCCCCAAACCCACAAAAAGGGTAACTCTGGAAGATGAGATGCCAGAGCAAATACCTGTGACAACACCAAAGTCACCAATAACCACTGCTGCTACTTCCTCACAGCAGATGGAAGAAAGATCTCCACCTTTGCCTCAAACTCCTCCTGCATCTTCACAAAAAAAGATCAGGTTGTAAACACAGGGACACCAAATTATGATGATCTAGAATCACTTGATTCTATCATCCACAGTCCACTTCCCGGGGCAAATTCGCTTTCTACACCCAACCTCACAGCTCAAGTTACATCTCAAATATCACCCTTGTTGGATGCAGATAATATTGCCCGGACACAAACTAGTCCTTCTCACTCACCTATCAATGAGAATATACTCCAACAAGTGACTGGGTCTGGTGTCTTTATCACTGTTAACCCACCAACATCTGAGGAGGTTACACTACTGGAATTACCTATAATTCCTGTCAGTAGTTCAAGTGGAGCAGCAACTACAAGTGTTGGATCAACAGATCTACATTTAGCCAGTTGTTTCATCAATTAGACTCCCTTGAAGGCAATTCCTTCTATAGCACCTCTGATATCCACTAGTGAGTTTGTTTTGAGCACTGGTACCATCAAAAGGTTATCAAGTGCTGAAGGAAGAAGACCCCAGTACCAAGAACAAGGGGCATCAATGGATGACTTTTGGCATTCGTTTCCTAAGTCAAACATTGATACAACAAATGCAGGTGGGAAATCAGATGATCCCATTAACTTGGGTGATGGTTTGAAATATCAGGAATTGACGGAGAGGGTAGACAGAATTGACTCATCTGTTACAAACATCAAGACAATGCTGCAACAGTTTTTAAATTCACAAAAGTCCACACCCGTTGCTGCACCACCACATGTTCCATCTGCATCCACTGCTCCATCCCCTGATGTTCTTTGGGAGCTGTTTCAACCACTGCACCATAAACAAAGATAGTATATTGATTTACAACATGAGATTCATATCCAGGAAATCAGAAATGCCATGGATGCAAGGTTTATGGATACTCAAGCAGACATTAAAGCTATCAAGGCTCACTTGCTGAAAACCACTGGCACTGCTCCCCCCTTTATTATATTTGTGGATGAACCACCTCCAGCTGATGCCAAAAAGGGGGAGAAAATAAAGCAGTGGAAGAAAAAGGGTTATGATGATGGTCTTTACATTGCACCAGACAATTCTTGCATGCTTACAGACATACCCTTGCCAGATGGTTCTAAGAAGATTGATGTCACCACTGATGCAATTGATAAGGCAAAAGCTGATGTGAAAAAGGATAAGGAGGCTAAGGATAAAGCAAGATTTACACAGGAGAAGAGAGCTTTCATGGAGATGAATGAACATGGTACTTCTGAGCCTAAGGCAGATCAGGAAAGTCCAAAACATGAAAATCCTGAGCCCAAAAAGAAGAAGCCCACTAGACAAGTGAGGCAACCCAAACACACACCATCCAGACCCACAAAGCACACTTCCAAATCTTCCAAAAGCTCCAAAAATCCATCTCCCAAACCAGCAGTTGTTAAGACTTCTGCTGTATTAACAACTGTTGATACTTCAGTGGTTTCAACAACTGCTAGCCAAACAACTGCCACCATTTCAACACACACCACAACCACTGCCTTACCATCATCACCAAAAATACCAGCACCACCATAAACAACTACAAAACCACCTTCCAAAAGCCTCGAACATCAACCTTCCACCCAAACAGCTGTTGTAACACCTGCTGTATCAACAACTGTTGGTACTTCAGTGGTTTCAGTAGTTGTTAAACTAAAAACCACCACTTCAATCACAACAATTGTTCCCATTTCAACCACTGCCCCATCAAATATCCCATCACCACCTAAAACAATCTCACCACTATCACCTCCTGCCAAAAAGTAGAAGACTTCTACTGACACATCAGTAGTTGTAATGACAACAGTGGTTGAAACACCTGTTGTTTCAACAGCTGTTAATCAAAACATCACCACTACTCTTCACGCCATATTCACTCCAATTAAAAGGCCACCAACAAATACTTCTTCACCAAATAAAACCTACATCAGAAAAAGAAAAATTCAGGACAATGATACAGAAATACCAGCACCTGTTCCCCTTTCATCTGTATCCTATAATGAGATTCCACCACAACCATTCATTCCATCAATTCTAGCCAAACCAATAAAAGATCCAAAAATTCTTGAAGGCTTTAATCCTGCTGATATTACTCCAATAGCTGCAAAGTATCCACTGGAATTGGAAGCTGTAAAGAATGAAATGAGACAATTCTACACAGAGGATGATTCTTCAAAAAGAAGATTTCCTTCTCTCATGGGCTTTAGAGATCAAGCAAACATAGATGAGTATCTAAAACTCAAAGCCATGTAAGCTGATATGAGAGCTAGATTTGAATGTGAAGATCAAGGTGATAAAGCTATTTCTGAAAGAATGCAATTCTTGCTCGCTAAGGTTAGACAAATGGAAGATTATGCAAGAGATCTGAGCAAAGAAATGTCTAATCTGCCACCTGAAGCTGACCTACAAAAGGAAATGAGAAAGGATTATCTTGCATTCATTATGAAAGAAAAATTCTATTCAGCTAAAGAAGAACAGTTCAGTGAATGGCCACTCATTGCTTTAAAGCATGAGGTAAACAGAATTGAGAGAATAAAAAATGATCCAGGTATGAAAAGGTCAACACCAAATTGGAGTAAATACAAAAAGGCCATTGATGATCTTACCTTGGAGTATAAACAAAAGAAGCAAGAATTGGTTGATGCAAAGGTTGGAACTGCCAAAGCCATATCAAAATGGACAAGGCAATATACAGATGAGGCTTATGAAAGGCTAAGAAAAAGGAGAATGACAGATCCTAACTTACCAAAGAAGCCTGAAAACAAAAGTACTGATAAGCCAAAGAAGCAGGTCCATACTTCTGAACCACTGTTCACATCAGCAGATACCTCTGTCATTGTGTTAAACCAAAGGAAGAGGCAACAACTGACTGATGCAGAAGAGAAAGAAAAAGAAGATGAGTATTTTAAAGAAGCCATCAAGAAATTGGCATTAGAAGAAGATAGCTCAGCAAAACTTCAAAACATTGCCAACAAATTATTGAACAGGCCATTATCTCCAAACTCATCAGCAAATAAATCTCTCCCAAGAAACCCATTGGGTTCAAAAATACTAAAATGGATGTCTGATCAAAAGACCCATATATTGACATTGCTCAGATCCAATGGAGAAGTAAAGCACATATCAAGGGAACAAGCACTAGGCCTGGGTGTGGAAGATCAACAAGATCTCCTTGAGCTTGTACTATGCAGGGATGAGGATGATACAAGTTCCATGGGTTTTGAATTGCAATTTAAAGGACAAGTTAGGGAACTTCTGATGAGACAATAAAGATCCAGAATAATGAAGGGTTTTGGCATCATCTGTTCCAGGGGAGATTGTTGGGATTGAACCCTACAGAGGAACAGATGATGTAAAGCCAAAACTGGTTCAGAACAGTGGATTCTACATAAGCAGTAGTTTACTTTAGATTTTCCCCTTGAAAGTGATTCTAACAACTGATGTCTTCTATCAACTATTCTACTACAACAACTTTTATCTACAACAACTGATGTCCGTTCAAAGATTATTAAAGACTAAGTACTGATGGTCAATCTACTGCCTTGATTCAAGTGTTGCTAAAGATCAAAGCACTGCTAGGGCTGAAGCAGTGGTATGAAGAAACAGTAGTTTAACCTGTCTTTGTATTTTGTATTGTAATCAGCTGTTTGAAAACAGTGCTTGTACAAGATCAGTGGTTGTAGGTTGTTAGGTTGTTAAGTGTCACTTTCATGGTGACGTCAGCTTAGATGCTTCAGTGGTTTGATGTGCACTATAAATAGAACAGTTTGAACTGTTCTATTTAAGGAGTTTTCTCCTTCAATTCTATCATCTTGTACAATCAACCATGGAGCTCAAGCTGAGGGGGAGTTTTAGTATGTAAACATGCATGTAATCCTTTGATTATAATCATTCGACTATAATGAGATTCACATGTTTATGAAAACTATTGTTCTCTTGATTGCGTTTACAAAGTTTGTTTTATTTCCGCTGCATTAGATCTATGTTTTACATTCATTCATTGATTAATTATTACAAACAAACACAATCATGAGGACCTCAGATCTTAACAAACACTATGTTGCTATTGTACCAAACTGAACCAAAACTGATTGAACAACATTTGCATCGATACCGGTATTTATTTTTATTGTTTTTTGCTTTGTACTTGACACCGTATTACTACCATACCATACCAAACTGTTTGGACAACATCAATATTGGTATGTATTCATTGTTATGGTTTCTTGTTTGATAACGGATACGTGCCGCTACCGTAGTAAACTGGACGTACAACAATGGTTTTGGTACCGATATTTATTTTATTGTTTTCTTTTTCGATAAGCTAACGTTATAAGGAACATCGGTACCTAGATTCATTTTTTATATATGGTCTCTGGTTTCAAAAGTTTTCATTTATACAACTATATCTGCGACGATAAATGAATATCGGTAATAGTAGCGTTACAATCTGAACCGGCGTTCAAACAACATTGGTTCCGGTACGATGTTCGTTTTTATAGCTTTCGGCCGATATAAAACACATGTTAATTTCTATAACGAACGCATATATTGTACCGGTATTGTAAGAAACCGAATCAATATCGATTCAATGTCCGCAGTAACGTACCGTCACAACGCGCGAGCAATTAACTTGGAATGGTATAAAGATAGAAAGTTCAAATTAAATAATAATAATAAATAAAATCTGCAGTAACGAACCATCACATTGTGTGAGCAAACAACTTAAAATGGTAAAAAAAAAAATATATAGGTGCGGATTTAAAATTACCAAAAAATTAAATTGTAAATTACTATTAATAATTAAATACTTTAATATTTTGTTACTATTCATCAGAACTTTGTTTTCATATGTATAATGTATAATATAATATGTATAACTAGTGGGTTTTCACTGCGCTATACGGCGTGAACTCAGTTGGTATCGGTTCGTTTGTTCCGATACCGACACTCGCTATAGTAACTGAAAGAGAAAACTAAAAAACAAAAGTCGTGATATGCTCAAAAGGATATCAACACATGTTTTACATCAATAAAAAAAAAACATAAAAACGAACACCAGTTCTGATACTACCGATATCGGTATGATTTGTTAAATCAAAATCGGTTAGATTCGTCACGTATCGAAACTCCTATAGTTTCAATAAAAAAATACGTTTTTAATATTATTACAGGCACTCATATAGTTTACAATACGAAAAAGATATGTTGTTTTGAATAAAAAAATAAACATAGCTGCACAGTTATATTTAAAAGAAAGCGTAGAAAGTTATTAAAAAGTCAAACAAAATGATGAATAACATATTATTAAAAAATTAAAAAGAATACTTTAAAAATTTCCATCTCTATACATCACCAATTCAAATTAATATGTACTAGTTTTCTTACGTCGCACGTTGCGGCGAAACCGGTCAAATGATAATTTAAAACAAGCGTGATTTGAAAATAAAGCATGTTGTTTAGAAAGTCAAACCAGTAGAACGGTTTAGTTTATCATTGAACCATTTTATGATACCAAATAAATACTTTATTTTGAGCACAACTTTGTTTTTAACAAAACTTATAACAGAATGTCGAGAGAAAAAATCAAACACAACTACGTATTTATGTTTTTAGAAAAAAGTTATAAACATAAATTATTACAGAAGTATCAAATTAATTGATAAATTAATATATGTTCTGAAAAATGAAAAAAGAATTATTAAAAAATGATAAAGGAAATATATGGTTTTAAAAAAGGAAAAAAATAAAAAATATCTTATTAAAAGTAAATATAATAATAAACTATTATAATATATTAAATAAAAATAATAAAAAACTTATATTGTTATAAAAATAAAGTTACTATTTATCGTCTTTCGTAAACAATATAATGACACTTGGACATTAGTACCTTGACCTCCCAAGACTAATGTTGGATCCAAATGGCTTTTTCATACCAAATTTCACTATTATGGCTCCATTGAACGCGTTAAAGTTTTGTTGTTGCCCAAAGTTTCACACATGTACCGTCTTTCACTACGTGCATACCTTTAGTTCCGTTGTCAAAGTCAATACTATACGAAAAGTCTTATCTCTTGTCGTTATCAGTCAATGGAAACTTCACCAACTGGATGTAAAAATGCCTTTTTTACATGGTCGACTACATGAGATGGTATACATGGAACAACCTTCAGGCTTCTCTAACCCACAGTTTCCACACCATGTTTGCTTGCTTAAAAGAACCCTTTATTAGGGGTGCTCTCCGAGTTTTCTAATCAGGTTTCAAGGTATTTGGGTAAGGTTCTTCGGGTTAATCGGCTTCAGATTATTTTTTTCAGGTTTATTCGCGTCGGGTTAATTAGTATACGGTTTTTTAAATACAAGTTGCAATACATACTTTATAATTTAACTTAGAATGATTATTATTAAGTAAAAAAGACAAAATGCCAAATAAAAACACTCCCAATATGATATTTGGTTCAAACCCATGCATTAAACATATATATTACCTAAAAAAAGTCAAACACAATAAGCACAAAACCAAACCGTATCAACCAATCGCATAAACTAAAAAGAAATTGTCAAATCATATAACGGAACCGAATCTTTTAAGTCGCTCAAACAACCAACGAAACAATGAAACAAAACATCATTTTCACAACAAAAACGAAACCATATTGGAGGAACTTTAGACTTTTATGTTATTATGTATATATAAATATAAAAGACATTTTTTGTGTAATTCAAGTAAATCGGGGTCAACCCGATTAACATTTTTTAAACCCAATTACCGAATTGAATACTACTTTTGAGTTACGGGTTCCATCTTGTTCGGGTTCGGGTTAATTTTATTTGGGTCAGTTTTTGGGTTTCAGTTTAAAAAAGCACGCCTACTTTTTATGGCCTTAAGCAGGCTCCTCGTGCCTAGTTCCAACTCGTAAGTACATTCCTTATCAATAACAGTTTTGTTTACTATAAAGCCGATACATCTTTTTTATACTTAAAACAGACTCGTGCATCATGTATCCTTTAATCTATGTAGATGATTTTCTTTTAACTGACAATTAGAAACATGCCATTTCCTCGTTTACTTGTCGGCTTAATTAAGAGCTTTCCATTAAACACTTGGGAGACCTTAGTTATTTCCTTGGACTAGAGGTGGCACACACTGGTTCTGGCTTGTTCTTAAGTTAATCTAAATATGCTCACAATATTCTTCAATGAGCAAGCCTACTTAATTCTAAACCAGTGGCCTCTCTTCTTGCTCTTCATGAAACATTCTCGTCTAATGGGACACCTTGTTCTCATCCCACCTTTACAAGTCACTAGTAGGCGCTCTTTAGTACATAACTATCACCTGACCAAACATATCATATGTTGCGAACAAGGTTAGCCAATTTCTTCAGGCACCCACAAGCATACACTTTTAGTGTGTCAAACGCATCGTTCGGTATGTCAAAGGCACTATCTCTTTTGGACTTACCTTCCAAAAACCACCAAATGTCTCTGTTATTGGTTATTCTGATGTTGACTCATTATTCCACCTATGGCTACTCAATCTTTATAAAAGGTAATCTTGTTTCTAGGAGTGGTAACAAACAACCTATGGTCTCATGTTCCAGCTACATAGATTGTATGGGTTACTCATTTACTTTGAGAAATCGGGAACTTCAATGCCTTTCCCTGGTCGTCCCACCCTGTTGTGGGACATTTGTAGTACTTTATTTAATAAAAAATCCAGTGTGTCATAATTGTGCTAAATATATTGATTTGAATTACCACTTTATTTGTTAACTTGTTAGTTTCCATAAACTTTACACTAAGTTCGTTCCGACCAACCCTTAGGTGGCGGATATTTTCACCAAATGCTTTTGCGTCCTCAATTTGAGCAGTTTCAAGCCTTACTCATCAATTGACCACACTGTTCCGCTTGAAGGGATATTTAATAACAGTTAAAATATTGTGTTGCTTCTTCGTAATTAGTTCATTCTTTTGTAGTCCCTTACAAAAATTCTATTTTATATATTGATTTGTAGAGTTAGGTTCTTGTATAAATGAGTTTTAACATACAAATTTGGCTTAACGTGAGAAGTGAAGGAGTAAATTTTATTTTATTTTTATATTTTGAAGAAAATTTGCGATCTTGTCAAGCATGTATTTTAGTACCAGCATCTAAACAAATAATGTTTTTACACGAGTAGAATAATTACGTAATTACTTACGTAATTACTCGAGAGTAATTACGTAATTACTCTACTAGAGTAGAGTCACGATTTTTTTTTTACATTTTGCAATTAAACATCATACTTAGTATATGGAAAAAAACTTTCAAAAAAAATTATTTTCTTCACTTCTCACGTTAAGCCTAATTTGTATGTTAAGACCCAATTGTATTTAATCCTTACACTTGATTTGTAACCCACCGTATTTTGGGTGTGGAGGTTAAAACCTATCATACTCGTACACATAATTAAGGAGGTATCATCAAATAAAAAGTTGATTTTAACTAAGTAGGCTAAGAAGATATCTTAATCTTTTTTTTTTTAAATTAATGTTGAAGATCAAAGTGTATGAAAAAGAGAAGGGTGTAAACGTACTTTTTGAATAGCCACTTATTTTGTTTTTTTTTTCAAATTTTTCCAGCATTTTTAAACGTTCATATCTTTTTTTATTACGATATATTGTTTTTTAAAATGGACTATAAAATCGACCGTCTTTTTATCTTTAACTTGAATACCATATTTCTATATAAAACTGACAACTAAAGAACTCCAAAAAATTGTGTTGTATTTTCATGTTGTATAACATCTTTGTACTGTAATTTTTGTGCTAGATCTTTGTGCTATATTTTTTGGGCTGAACTTTTGTACTAAATTTTTTATGTTATATTTTTGTACAAGATTTTTTTTTTTTTTTTTTTTTTTTGTATGTTGTATTTTGAGAGAACAAAAGGGTAAGAGTTTGTGTTTATGAACAAAATGTCATTTAATTCTAGTTATAGGAACCCTAATTTGCTTCATAAGAATTAGAATTCCTTCTATGAAAGACTTTCACAGGAATTGTCATGATCTTCGGATAACGTTCAGAAATACATAGGAAGAAGTGTTATCGCCTGCAATATTTCCCAGTATGGAATGAGTAAAGAATCAAGCTACAGGTCTCGATCTAGATCTATACGAAAGGCACTGTTTTGTTTCTTTCTTTCGGTCTCATTGATAGCAGAATATCCTGACTCTATTGTCACGCTAGCGCTTTGCTAATTAAATAATAGAAAAGGGGGCTGAAAAACGTAATAGGCTACGCCGCTACTCTAGGCTCACTTCTTCAAGATCCGCCCCTTGTTGAAAATGAAACTAACGAGCAATCAAACAAACTAAAGCGCTAATGTTATATTACTTAGTAAAGCAACCTTTCGCGCTAGGCGCTCACTTTTTTGTCTGGGTGGAAGCTGGTGGCGGGGCTTGCTTAACCGGGTACACAAAATTGGGATCTCTCTCACATGCAGATCTTTCTTTCGGGCAAACCTCGCTTAGTCAATTCAAAGGGCTGATTAGTTAAAACCTTGTTCATAAGATAAGTAAGATTGCATTGGTGGGATCGGCGGGATGGTGATGAGTATATAAATCAATAAAGAAGAAATGGCAAGAGAAATTGAATATCAATGGAGGTGCATTGCTGATGTGGAAAACAGGGCAGGAATTCTCTACAATGACACTATAGACCAATTGAAAGGGATGTAGCGCAGCTTGGTACCGCCTTTGTTTTGGGTCAAATCACGGGTTCCAATCCTATCATCCCTACCTATTCTTGTCCTCTGTGCAGTCACGAGGGATCCATTAAGATCGATTCGGACATACATCATTTTATCTCTATAATCTTTTTTAGGCTACTAAGCCAAAACCAAGGTTTTTTTAAAGATCTTTCCCTCTATAATTAAGTGTAGAAAATTCTCAAAACAGTTTTGATATACGCAAAAGAACAAACAAACTAAGTTAGAGATGCTTCACAGAGTGGACAATCAGTAACAACCCACCTATCGCTCTCGTTACGCCTAGCACCCGAGATTCGGATAATAATGTAAACTATGATGCTTACAACGCTATTACGCATATTTTCGCACACGCTATATCACAACGCATACGCTTATAACGCTAACGCATGCACTATTACGCTATTCGCAATCGCTCAGCGCAAACGTAAACTCGAAACGCAGTTACTTGTGCTATGACCTATTAAATTACCTTATATTATTAGTCTATATAAATACATGGATATTTAAAACTGGCCGAAACGCGCACTCGTAGGTACGCGTAATTCGACTTATCGCACTGAAACGCAACGTAACACGATACTACTTATCTCGCTAAAACGCTTAAAGTACCCACAATAATTAACGCAACATAACGCAACAAACGAAACGAAAGTTCGAAAACTAACAAACGAAATCAGGTTGTCCGAATGGACATCCGATCGAATGGACTTCCATCTGGATGACCATCCGCTCGAATGGCCATTCGACCGGCGGAAGCCATCCGACCCATTCGACCGCCTTAATTTTCACCCTCGCCTATAAATAGGACCATTGTGTCTTATTTCAACACTTTGGTTCTCTCATCCGATCACACGCGCTCAACTCGCTCTCAGTCACTTTTAAATCACGATTCAAGACTATTTCGTAAGCATTTCTCCCCAAATCTTGTACAATCATCATCACCAATCACTTCACCATCATCTCCTCCACCAAAATCATCCATTTTCTTCTCGAAATCACTTGATTTGGACTCCTTGAAGGTGGTTCTCACTCAGTTGCTTATGCAAACTGTTGTGTGATGTTATCTCATCAAGATTGGTTTAGATCTAAAGGATTTCCACACATATATCATGAATCTCCACAAGATTTCAACACTTTTCAACTGATTTCAACTCTTCTTCAACATTATACACAAAACTTCAGGAATCTAGACTCATTCAGACTCTCTACTCGTTCTTTAGTTGAGAGCCGGCTTGAAAACGGATTTCCACCGGAGAGATGACCGATTAACGGGTTGAACATGAAACTTCATCAAACGAACAGTGAGTCCGATCGAATGGGGGTGATTTCCATCCAATCGAATGTGCTGGACCTTGGTGTGTTTCCGTTGTTTGACACGTCATCACGTTGTTTCCGTTAAACTTAAAACTTTTACTTAGAAAATTTTACAAAGATTTTCCAAAACAACAGATCGTACACTCGAGTGGCCATCCGATCAGATGACCATCCGATCGAATGACCAACTGACCAGGAGACCTGTCTATTATTATTTCCAATACTTAGCAATTTTCCAAAACACACACACACATTTGAATAGCCATCCGATCGAATGGCCATCCGTCCGGATGACCATCCGACCGGATGACTTGGCATCCATACTTTACTTTGTTTAAATGCTCCAACGAAAACTTCAAATTTTCAAACGATTTACAAACACCCACATCTCATTCGAATGGCCATCCGCTCGAATGGTCATCCGCTCGAATGACCATCCGCTCAGATGGATTATGCTCATTCGAACGGATCATCATTCGACACTCAACACATTCGACACTATAATTACGCGCCGTTCAATGCTTACGCTGCCGTTCTATGCTCAGGCTAACTCTAAGCGCTCCCTTCAATCCAATACGGCGCGTGTTTAGCAACTACAAACTCACTGTGAGTATACTCTACCCCTCTTTATCACACACTTTTGGGGTGTAACGTACGTTCTCTATAAAAAAACACAACACTTAATCGCATTACAAACGCTAGCCGCACTCACATGTTATACGTAATTAGTTGAATTATTTGTTGCTATGCTTACACCGTGTTACACTAGACCGCCTCTAGCAACGATAGTACTATAGTTTGGACTCAGCACCTGTCGTGGATAGGGGTTGCTAAGGATCACATCACTTTACTTCACGTGTTCACTGTGTCTCGCATACCCTAAAACGCAGTCTCGTGTTTAGGTAGTAGCATTGTTGATAGCTTACTTGATTCGCCTATTATGTGTTACATGCTGGTTATGCATAAACGCTTTCTTTACTATATCTATGCAAACTTGTATACTGGCCAATACTTTTGTATTGATATTATTTTAATGTATGTTGCAGGATAATCACAGGTTATCATGAAACAAGATTAGGAAGTCTAGAAACTAACTTAAAATCTAGGTTGTCGTATTTGTATTGTTTGAGATACATGAAATCTGTACGACTGTTTGTTGAGATATTGTTTATTAGTATGGGATAATGAACGCAGTAAATATTGTCACTAAATAGTTGTTATGGATTCTATTGAGCAATCTGATTCGCCTAGTACTACAGCTTCGTACGAAGGAGCCTTCCTAAGGCTGAAAACTATTTTGCCTTTCCTAAGGCTGAAAACTATTTTGCCCTTCCTAAGGCTAACACAATACACACGCTTTCGAAAACACTCGCATAACACAACTGAGTGATTGTTTCAAGATTAGGTGTGAAAACCAAGAACTCTCGATAAAGTCACTCACTCAACGCATTATTCTTAGCACGAGAACCATTCGTTGAGTTAGGAGTGATATCCGCATCTCAACAGAAATCTCCACTTCTATCTAGTGGAACTCCCGAATTAATTCGGTGAGCGCAACCACAACTAGGAGCAAAGTTGTTAAGTTAGAGGTGAAACCCGCATCTTAATAACCCATTCCACTCCTTAAAATGGTTTTCAAAAGCTCTCATCAAAGTCTCGACTGTATCAATGACTCGAGCCACGTAGTAACTGGAAGGACGAATGCCATAGCCGCATCCCGGTGAGGGCATAGTCTATTACGCCGAAGCGTGCGCTTGAACTTGTTGGGACTAGTTGAATCACTTTGGGCAGTCGACGCCTCAAAACCCCTAGCACTCTATTTATACTAAGCCTACAATTGCCGATTTTTACGTATCATCGAATATTTACACTTACGTGTTTTATTTACTTAGAGATTTCACGCCTTATCGATTTCTCGATTGTATCGCTTTTCGCTCTACAAAATACATGCACAACTCGCACAGCCATCGCAATCTAAAACAAGAGCTGAACGTCCGTAACAAAACTAACAAGTCTAACAGCTCTCCCTCTTAAACGCATCCTCGTGCTATCTATGCAAGCATATAAGTATATACGTATCTAATATATGATGCACGATCGTATACACTTATGTGAATACGTGAAAACCTAGGAATTTAGTGTCTCTTATCTGGCTCCTATGTGAATACGTATTGTTATATCAACTATGACAAGTTTTTAACGCGCTCAATCGCAACGCAAACACAAAATCATTATGAACCAATCTCATTCCAAATCTTTTGTCTAGATTCCTTCGAACGCTTCTACCTCGCGACACGCAGCCAAGAGAAGAGCCAAAAGAAACACCGATAAGAGGATCGCCTCGCTTGTGGCCAGAGAAGTGGCCAAGGTTATTCCTCAAATCCTCGCGCAGGTTCAATCTCTCAGCAACATTCAAACTCCAAGAGACCCTAAAACCAACGCGCCAAGGTCTACTTTCTCCTTCAAGCACTTCAAAGCTTGTGGTCCAATGGGCTTCATAGGCGAAGAAGGTGTATCTCAGCTATTCCAATGGTTCGATTCCATCGAGGTTACTTTTCGTCAGAGTGGGTGCCTTGAGCATTTTCGCACTACATGCGCTACAGGAGTATTTAAATCAAGAGCGCTCGACTCGTAGATAGCCGAGAGTAACAAATGAGGGAACGATGCAGCCTACGCGCTCTCCTGGGATGAGCTGAAGGAGCTCATGAAGGAAGAGTACTGCCCTCCCCACGAAGTTCAGAAGCTAGAAAACGAATTTTGGGGTATCAAGCAAGTTGGTGGTGACAACAACGACCTCACAGCAAGGTTCAAACAGCTTAGCATTATCTGCCCAAGCCAAGTTGACACTCCCGACAAGACCATTAAGAAGTACATCCGCGCCTTGCTGGAGTGTGTGGCCGATTTTGTCGAAGTTGCAAAACCTGCTACCATCGAAGAAGCATATCGCTTGGCCGCAGAAATCAATGACAAGCGAGTCTTGGCCGGGTTCTTCTCCAAGGATCCCACCAGGAAGGCTAACCAAGCAATCATCGTTGAATCCTTTGATGAACCCTCTGGCGAATCCTCCGATGAATTCTCTGACGAATCCATTGACGACGACGCACCACCGCAAGACGCTCAGCCTAACCACAAGAGACAAAGATCAAGCCCAAATTACTCAGCAAATACACTGCCTCAACCAGAGCCTCTCCGAGCAGTTCCACTTCATCCAAGGCGCGCCTACGCTGGAACTCTCCCCCTGTGTCAAAGGTGTACTTATCACCACCAGGCAGGAGCTAACTGTCGCTATTACATCAATTGTAATTATTACGGTAACTTCACCCGCCACTGCCGCACAGGACCAAGAACTCAAGGCATGCTGGCACTCCCCGCCCCGCCAACGCAACCCGCATCCCCAGCACCAACCGCAGCCCCAGCAGGAGTCTTCGACACCAACACCAACCAGGCACAGAATGATGTTGTTAATGGTACGATTCTCGACAAAAAACTCTTATGTGTGTACTTGTTCTATCGCTCGATGTCGTCACAATATGTGACGTTGACTCTCGCTCTCTCTCTCTCTCCCTCGTTCTTGTACTTAGTCTAAGTTCACCCACAGATTGTATTACTAGTACTATATACTATATCACGATATAATGTGTTTTACCCCGACAATGCGTCCTTGAAATAAGTTACGATAAACGTGCAAGGAACAAATTAATCACGGGTGCACATGGGATTATTTTGGTCAATGCACGGAGATCGTAGTAAGTTCCAATGATGCTATAATGTTAAAAGCATGGTTAAGCGTGGTGGATACGCCGCTGGTACTTCCAATATATAAGTGTCTTAACCATGTCGACAAAGTGTGACACCTATTCATGGGACGGAGGCGTGTGGTTGAAGCATGGTGGATACGCCGCTGGTACTTCCTATATATAAGTGCTTTGCCATGCAAACCAATTTCTCGTGTAGAAAGTGCCATGTAGAGTTGAACGATATTAGACCTCTTATACTATTGAGACTATTTTCAACACGCTAAACTCATTCGCAAGGCATAACATCTCATTGCAACTCAAACGCGTCATCAATAGACTTTTCGTACGTCTACACGCACGCAATTGCACCTTCGCTGGAATCTAACTCGCATTCACTATCGCTTTACGCTTGAACGCTTAAACGCTTTATCGCATCTATCAATCTCATCGATAACTACCATCGCTTTTGACGCTTATCGCGTATCGCTATTCGCTCTTCGCTTATCGCGTATCGCTATTCGCTTATCGCTTAACGCTTTTCGCCTATCGCTGATCGCTTTTCGCTTTTCGCCTCTCGCTTTTCGCCTACCACCCCTCGCTCTTCGTACTCGACACTCGCACTACTTCGACGCTCTCAATCGCTGAACCATTTGCGCACACTCTCATTGCTAACTGAGTGCAGATAACTTCGCCGCTCAGTTTACTCAATCCTCCTCCTAAACTTGGTCCAACCACTCATCGCTTGGACCGAGGAAACGAAAACCTATCCGTACCATGTCGACACACCTGATACTGCTCCATGGGACGGAGGCAATATGGCTAAAACATGGTGCATACGCCACTGGTACTTCCTATATATAAGTGTTTTAGCCATATTATCGAACTTTCGTGGAAGGTGCCATGTGGGGCTCGACGCTAAATTTAAACTTTTTGCATTGTTAAAACTTATTTATAAATAAGATTTTTACAGACTTTTAGAAATAAAGGGAGAACTTTCTAAATTTTATTCAAAACCTTTGGACAAAACAAAACTTTCTTGTAACGTTGGTTTAACAATCGACTCAAGTTAACACCACGTCATAAGAAAATTTTCGTAAAGCAAGTTCTATTTTTCTTGAAATCTTTTAATGAATCAACAGAAACTTCTCTTACAACGCCGGTGTGAACATCGACGCATTTAAACGGCACCCCGTGTGAACATCCACTCAATACATTCTTCGGAAACGCCAACTCGTGAGTTACTACATCTCAGTTAAACAATTCGCTTTCGCTATCGCAATCGATTTTCCCTTACACGAGACGCTTTTGTGACAACTGTCAAAATTTCATGTATACGTACGACGATTAAACAGTAATTAGTGCTTTAATAACTGTGCTGAATTAAATTAACGACATGAATGCTTTCCGATTATTGTCATAAATATACAAGTGCATCACATATTGCATGATGTCATATCATTATTGCATGCAACACTTTATGGATTCAAATGATGCACGAAACAAAGTAAGCACAGTTATCAGACAAATCAGAAGTACAGACGGGAGTTCAATACTCAGACAGACATGGTAATGAGACACAGAATGAGCCAGAAACCAAGAGTCACACTAGTATAGTGTGTAGGGAAGTAAGGATCATAAAACTGCCTTCCTAGTGATAGTTTAAGTGCCGGAAAGTGCCTAAAACTCACATAAACTGCAGAATTCAGCAAAATTCAGCAAAAATCAGCATTTAGACAAGTTAATAATATGCAGAATTGTGGTGTAATGGTCCAGAATACTTTCCCAAGTGTCGCGAATCAAAACTGTCATAAAAGGGAACATAAAGCACACTAAACTGCGAAATTTAGCACCTTAACGAACCGGTAACCAACCGAATAACCGGACACTACCCGAAACACCAAATTTTCACTAGAAGCATTGTTTTGACATTTCTGAGCTAGTATTGGTCACCTAACATCATATTACACCCTAAAACACTTAAACACCTAAATCCCTAATTTTAACACTTACATTCTAACTTAAAACTCTAACTTACAATTGAAAGTGAACCAAGACCCCCCCCCCTTCCATTTACGGTCACATAGTGTGGCCCCACTCTTGATTTCTTTTGATTAATTAATGAGATTTGTTGATTAGATTTGAAACACATTATCCATGGTATAAACTTATGTTGGAAGAAATCTCCTATAAACCACAAGATTAAACCCCAAGATCATTTCATCATCTTCAACACCAAAATTCCCCTTCTTCCCCTCCATAGTCTACGGCACACACACCCCACTATACTACCTTCATTTTCATTCAACATTCAGGCATTCCAAGGTGATTCTAAGGTACTAGAAGCAAGATTAAGGAGCTTGGTGCCATTGGAAGGTGAAGGACCTCTCTCACAAGCTTTTAACCACCAAGATGAGCATCATCTTCATCTTGTGTTAATCCCTAGCCTTGTGCTAGTAGTAAGATCCTTCTAATCCCTTTTTACATCTTGTTATGATGGTTAAAAGTTTATGTAAAAGTCTAATCATGAAGAACACTAATGATCAAGAACATAATCTTAAACATAAGACTAAAAATCATCATGAACTATGTTGTTTAAGTGTTTATATGCTTCTTGATTGTTGATTGTCTGTGTTTATGATGTTAAACATCATATGAACCTTGTTAGATTGTGATTAAAGGCATGATCTAGCAAGATGAGAGGATGATTATGTTATAAATCAAGATGATAATCCTTATGTGAAAGCATGAACTTGAAGAATGAAATGTTTTCTTGAAAAATGATGATCAAAGTGTGATATAACTCATGTAAGTGGATGATTTCAAAACTAGTTTTCTCAAGAAACTAAGTTAAATTACAAGATTTACTTAACCTTGGTTTTTAGAGAAACTAATCACATTTTTAGTGATTAATCAAGTGTAGAAACATGTTAATGACAAGAATAATTCAAAAAGAAATATTTTTAGAAAATCTTGTTACAAGTTGTAAAGATCTAAAATCTTCAAGAATGATGTTTCTAAACAAATAACCACACTTTAAAGGGTAACTAAGCTTACTAAACACCCTACTAAATTACTACAAATTTTTATAAATTTTCAAGTTCATGAAGTAGTGTAAAATGCATGATTTTGGCACTTGGTAAGTATTGTATGCTTTGTTGATGAATTGTGATGATTTATAAAAGAAAATGACATACTTTGAAAGCATGGAAACCTCCATCTTTAAGGGGAAACTATGGCAAAATTTTTCTAGAAATTAAACAGTTAGAAAAATATTTTTAAACATGTGTTTACAAGTATATTTTTAACCATGATTTCTCACATAAAATTTGCCATAATTTTGTTACAAAAATTAAAAATATTGGAGGTTGGTTTTTAATAAATAAAAGTGACTAAATATGTATTTAGGAGAATATATATTTAGATGTCACAATGTGTGTGATTACTTGTATATTATGTGTATTAGTTATATTATTTTAGGACTTGAAATAATACAACTCATCAAAATACCAAAAATTACAATACTAAATATTACCAAAATTCAAATAAATAAATATATAATTTACAACAAAAAATTAGAGAAACCGAACATGGAATATAACTTACATAAATATTCCGGAATTAAATTCATAAGTATATTTTGGTAAACGGTATTTTGGAAACCAAGAAAACGAAAATGTGATTTTTATGATTATTACAAAAATATATCATATTTTTGACAAGAAGAAATCATATTATTTTGGGTAAAGAAAAATATATATGTTTTCTTGTATTACTAGAAAATATATTATTTTTGGAGAAAATATATATTTTCTTAAATAAACTTAGAATATATTGTTTTTGGGTGAAAAATGGATTTATAAATATTTTCTAAGATAATCTTGATGATATGTTATTTTTGATATTTATATGAAAATATAAATATTTTTGCCAAGAAGAAGTATAGATAAATTTCTATAAATGATTTCTTAAAATATGTGTTTTAAGAATATTTGTTGGTGATTTTTATTGAAAATAATATTCCGGAAAAATAAATACAAAAATTAAGTATAAGAATACTTAATAAACACAATAAAAATACGTATTCTCGTACGTATAAATACACACCGAAATACGTCACCGATACTTGGCAAAATACACAAGTTTGAGAATACAAGTGTAAGAATACCCATCCTTTGGGAAAGATATACATGTATAAGTACATAATGAATCAAGTTAAAATATATTATTTTAACTAATTTTCTAATAATTAATAAATGTAATTTAAGTTAAAATATTTATTATTTTAACAAATAATTATATACTCTGAGAGAATACTATGACACAAAGAATTGTAACTTAAAGACACTAAGTCATAACAAGTAAGGTTAAAGTCAAGGCACGACCCACCTGTCTAATAAACCGTAGCACGTTTGTAGTTAGTCGTGCAATTGAGAAGAAGCTTTGAGTTATTTGATTGAAGAACACAAGACCGTGAGTTCATGTCCCCCTTTCTTTTAACTGTTTTTAGTTTTATAACTTCGGGGGTGAAATACATGTTACAAATGATTACGATTAAAAATGGTATGGTTAGCTAATGAATGAACTGTTAGATCATGTGAATGGGTAGGCGATTAACTTAAGACCATTAATCCTTGTATAAGGACCGAGGGGCATGAGTGATAGATCTATTGGGTGTTGCGAGCCCCACCCATGAGCCCGCGAGTTGGACCATGTGGTGATTATGTCGTTCCTGCCGGATGGCCCGGTACGAAATACGCATAAAAGGATTGAGCCATTCCTACACCGTTGCACACATATTAATGGCCTTGCAAACCATTAATTGATATGTTTTCCTTGTTGCTTTCATACCGGTTTACAAATACATACATACTTACAAATGTTTACAAGGATGTTCGTGCACACATACAAAACACCTGAACTAACTCAAATTTTGTTGATGTTTTCAAACTACATGTATTTCAGGAAACTGATTATGGATCTGATGGGCGTTCAAGATATCAATTTGTGTCTTCAAATAAGTGATGTCATCCAGCACTGAAGGGTTTGAATCGTGTGTTTTATCCTTGATAGGATACATGGTTCAAAGCGTCGTTTTTACTAGTGTCTTTTGTGAAGTCCAGTATGGAACTTAAAACTCTGTTGTGTTGTATTTGAAACTTGAAGTATGTGTTTGGATTTAAAATAATATTGGTTGTAATGTTTTGAAACTAAGTTATGAATGAACATCATGGTTTCTATCATATAGATGTTTGTTATGGTTGAATGCAATGATATTAAGCAAGTCACACATAATCACGCTTCCATAAAAGTCAGGGTGTGACAGTTTGGTATCAGAGCTTCGATTGTAGCGAACTAGGATTCTTTCTCGAGTCTAGACTACAATTAATAGGGCTCTCCCACGAAAATATTTTTACAACATGTTTTCATTGCATACACAAAACGCCCAGATCCATGGAACAAACGTTTTACAAAAGGAAAGACAAGAAACAAAATGCAAGGGCACAATGGTGGTTTAGTCTGCATGGGGTACACTAGGAAAGATAGAGAAAGATTCACGAGGAATAATGCGATACATGATTTCATGATAAATTGTCTTTGAATGCATACTAAGTGATAATGGTTAATATATGTGCACATGTTATGACTGTTATGTTAGACGCATCATGTCATCTTCCGAGAGTGGGCTATCCGATACCCACGACCTGATGGCAATCGTTTCAGATGACGAGATTATGCCCGAGCCAGAGGTATATACGTCGGACACCGAGAGTGATCCTGATTTGCTATCCGAGGACGAGGACGACTTCCAGCCGTTCACGCTACCAGATTTTGGCGATGATTTACCTATTGCTGATGGTTTCCCTGTCGAGGATCCTTTTGATGTTCTCGCTCCAGTCCATGATCACCTCATCATTGGTCACCCCGATGGTGAGCACATTGTGGCTCCGATCCTCGATCTCTTCCCCCTTGTGGTCATTCCTCCCGAGGATTGGCCTTTCGATGATTTGTTCGATGACGATGTCGATTTGTTTGTAGACGATCCTCCAGTTGATACCCAGGGTGATGGGGAGATAGATGAGGATGTTGTAGCTGTCCCACCTCCTGCTGCTCCTGTCACTGAGATATCTTCTGACACCAGTTTGCATTCGGTTTCAGACTCCTTTGAGTCTGTGACATCTTCAGCTTTACAGTCGGCCGGATTGCAGCTTTTTGCAACTGACTCCGACGATGACACTGCTATGTCTGCTACACCGTCAACTGCTCGAGATCCCACACCTCCACATGATCCAGAGCTTGCTCCCGAGCTAGCTACTGTTCCTTTTGGTCAGCCTGATGTTGCACCTATTGATCCTGAGCCTATTCCTGATCCTGACCATGTTCCGTTTGGATTACCAGATATTGCACGCCTTATTCCCGACCCAGTTCCTGCACCTGTTGATTTTCCTCTTGCTGAGCCATTTATTCTGTCACACCCCAAAAATGTCGCAGCGGAATATATAACGTAGTGGAGACCGAAGTTGGTGCCCACTTATATCTTGTCGAGCGATGCATTTTATTGTTGGACATATTGGTTTATTTTAAAATAAGTTATTAAACATTACGTTTTAAGAAACGACACAACTACATAGTTAAGTTGTCTTTGATCCTCGCGGATCTTATTAAAAAAGTCCCAAAAAGTTTAAAAGTTGTCCAACATTTTCAAACAAACAACATGCATCATTCAAACACAAGATACACCATGATTCCCGAAGCCGAATTCAAGTACCTGTAGAACACGTTAAAATCAAGTGTCAACACAAAGGAAGGTGAGTTCACTAATTCGTTTACTAACACATTTTTATTCCAAGGAAAACTTTCTAATTTGGTGTTTATTTGAAAACATCCGTGTAATTTTAGAAAGTCCATTTTACTTCCTTAATAAAATCCATGGGCCTTCCGTCGGTTCATTACTCCGACAGCAGTACTATTGCCCAGGTTTTGTATATTAAATTATTGCGTCAACTTTCAGACTCGTATGTTAGCTAGACGATACGAACTATATATTAACCATGCAGGGATAATCAAAGCTAGACAATAAACAGAATATTAATTCGTCGTTTGACATTGACACGGGGCGACCGGTCACGACGGGGTTGTCAACCCGATAGATCTACCAACAATTCATCGCGTACAATACTTAACTGATTAAACGACATCATGGGCTCCGGGTTCTTTCTCGAAGAACAATATGATGTCTGCCTCACGTACAATATATATATCCTACTGATATGACAATTTAATACACGATGTTGTACGAATCCCCTGAATCTCCATCATTTGAAACCCAGGCCGGCATCCGTCCACAACCGTACGGTCTTGTATCACTTAAGAAATACCGTACATACAATATTCATTCATCAAAAACGTTTTATTTCGAAACGTCTAACTTATCAAAGCTCATATATTTTCAGCGAAAATATATATATTTTATATTAAAAGGTATGTTTTATTTCGAAAACATTATTAAACCCTTTTAACGACGTGTTCTACCCCCAAAATATATACAAAGCAGTAAAAAGAGGGGTTTAGTGACACTCACCTTTGGGTGCGTATTTTAAAAACGCAATCCTAGAGTTTGATTTTTATATATGTCCTAATATAGGAACAATTCTAAATCAATATATATATATATATGTATATATATATACCACAAAAATCCTAAGTTTCTCCGTTTTTTAGAATTATCACATAACTTTGAGATTTTCTAAGTTTTTTATTATGTTCGCACGTTAATATATATATATATATATATATATATATCTTTATGATTTTCGCGACTTGAGCGATTTTATTGATGACCATTATTGTGTAAATCCATTAACTCTCCCGTTTATACGCAATATATCTACAATTTGCGCTTCATAATATATATATAAAAACGTTCATATAATTTAACACCGAAACATGTGAATTCTTGTTAACTTATCTATTTTGTCATTTTGAAAGCAAATATACATAAAACATCTCATATGTACCAAATTTCATGCTCGACAAACAAGTTACACATTTAACACAATTTTTACCGTTTCTACCGCACAAAACGCACAAGTATACATGCATAGTCTAAATTTCCCACTATCAAGTTAAAACTTAACATATTAACACATCTACATGTTTAAATCACTTAACACATTTTATCACATATGGTTCACTAAAAATTTACCCATACTAGTGTTCATCGAAAAATGTGTTCGATTCGGTAACGTTTTCGGGCGTCGGAAGTCACATATGACCGACCAAACACCAAGTAAACTTAAAATTAGTTAAAATACTTGTTTTTAAACTGAAAAAACATCAGTTTATATACTGATCTAAATCAGTTTTATAAAAATCACCCGAAAAGCCAATTTTTGACCGGTTTAACGCATAGTTTTGCGTTAAACGTTACTATAATCATCCCAACTCGAAACGACTTGATATTTTTACACAATACATGTTATTTACTGATTAAAATAGTGGTTATAATCAGATTAGTGCAGTTTTTGTGTAAGTCACATAAATCATGCGATTTCATGTATTTTACAACTTTTAATGCACCAAGTACCACATGCAAAGCTAGCAAACATTATGACAAAGTTATATATCATTATACACTTCAAAATAACTTCATTTTAAGGTTTAGAATCTGATCAAAATAATTTTTTATCAAATCATGCTTAAATGGTCATTTCATGCCTTCATATTAACATGATGTCCACATATGTGCATCTAATGCACTTATACAACATCATCAACATTATTTATGATCTAATCATATATGAAGAACACATTAATATTATGTTCTTACAAAACACAACACACACATCATTATGATCATTCAATCATTCATACATAAATGCTAATATCCTTTATATTTAAGAACACATGACAAACTTTTACATACATACATACATATATATATGTGAAACACATATACATACATATACCACCAAAATTTCACTTTTCATCATGTCACTTTTCAAATCTTAAATCATCTTTAGAACCTTCTTTTATGACACACTAAGATCTTACATGCATCCTACTTTTCAAGTAATCATGTAACTCAAGAATCTTTCAACAAAATAAAAAATACAATCACTTACACATACACACACACACGGCCGTAGATACATGTATATATATATATACACATTCATTTTATTTCATTCAAATAAAACCCATTTGTTTTATGTTTTAAGTTTATGATTAATCTCAAGATCAAGAGAAACTTTCATTACTAACAAGAATCATCAAGAATCAAGACAAGGTTTTTAAAGTAAATTTATACCTTCAAGTTCTTAGATGTGTTTTTGTGAATAGAAGAGAATATGAAGGTTGTTCTTGCTTGAAATCACTTCCAAACACCCTTTTTAGCTTGAAATCACCTTGGAAGGACCTTGAATATTCATGAAAATGGTTTAAAATTTTTGAATGTGGGTGTTTAGAGGGGGTTTCGGCCGAGATGTCCAAGGGAGGAAGAGAGAGAGTGAATATGAAAAACTATGTCTTGGATTTTGAATGTATATTGAGTGTTTATCAAGATTAATCATCAATGTATCTTCCCCATGCCCACAAGTGTCTAGAGAGAGAAGGGAAACCCCTCCAACCAGCCGCCACCTCACATATCACACACATACACACGCATATACATGCATATATGTCACACCCCCAAAATACCACAAGCGGAAACCCCCGCGAGGCGTGTGACGTACCAGGATCTAGCCACCAATCACATTGAACTCATAGGTATATTTAAATAAAACTTTCATTTATTTAACATTAAGTGTTACACGTTACAAATAATTCACAGTATACAGCGGAAGCATAATTCATTAGTTAAGTGTTTATAAACCACATGTAAAATCCATTAGTCCTGCGTTGCGATTCCATGTATCTCGACCCATGACCACTCCAGCCTCCCAGACAGCATGTTCCAACAATATGCACCTAAAGGCCTGCAAGGCATGTAACAACGAGTCAACAACAAAGTTGAGCGAGTTCACAGTTGGTTGTTTAGTTTTATCAGTTTGTTTTGAAAACCATAAGTTATTTCGTAAACCACGAGTTAACCAGTATCCTTGTTTTCCCCAAACCATATCCATAATCAGTGGGGGTTTCCCCATGTGAACCACTAGACCGTTACCATATTGACTACTGACGAAAGTAAGTTGTGCCCTAAGTCAATGTCTATCATCATTGACTGTTTGCCATGATCCATTAGTATACGCCCGTCCGACCGGCACGGTGTGAGGTTTGTCAAACCTAATAGCGCTATTAACTAATGACCCGCTCGCTATCAGCCTCGGTGATTAAGTCGATATAAAATGAGGGACTTAATAATAGAGTTTTTTCTAGTAAGTTAAGGTTGTTGTCCTACCCAAGGAGGACGAACGCACGTATTCTACCCAAGGGGAATATGTAACACCCCGAAAACGGGTTTGGTAATCAAACTCCGTTAATACTAAAAGACGGGTAAAGTATCGTTAGTAGTAAAAATAACCCGGTAAATATTTGGATTTAAATAAGAAATCCTAATGATTAATTACAAGCGAATCAAAGAATTAAGGAATTGAGTTTATACGGGCCCGAGTCAACGGGACTTAAAATAAAACGGGTTTTAACTCCCGGAACCCACTAAGTTAACTAGGTAAAATTAACCTAGTTAGTAATGGGTAATTAAATAATAAATAATGAATTATAGTTTCATTTGATCAAAATAAAACACAAGGGACTAAAAAGGGACAATTGTGAGAGTTGTATGATTAAAACAAAAATAAACCACACCAAACACACACTTAGTGTGTGTCTGGTTGATGTTAAACACAGGGGGCGAACCAGGTTTCTCCACAAACCCTGATTCTCACAAAATCCTCCAAATTGAAGCTCAAATCAAGCCCAAATCGTCTGCATGATTACAAATTCGTGATCACCTAGTCGTGGGGATCATAAGGTATGTAAAAATTTGATGATTCGTGAAGTTGAAAAATTTGAGTTAGCATCATAATTCGCGAATTATGTGAGGATTAGAGGAGCTATGGCTAAGTTAGTGATGTACACATGCTTAGGAACTAAACCCTAAGTAGAAATCATGCGTATGATGCTATAACTTGAATGATTTGGTGATTACTTATATGTGTGTTAAATGGGTTTATTGACAATATGATGAACACTCGGATTAGGGTGTTAAATTGATGAATATTGATTGCTATGATATAAGTTCTTGATGTAGTTCATGAACACTAGACATAGAGGTTTGATTTTGATGTAAATCTTGGTGAAAATAATTAGTTATGAACTAGTTAGTAAATATGTAAAATTATGCACATTAGGTGTTTGTTAAAATGCCTAAATGAGAACTAAAGTGTTGAAATTTAGAGTGAAAACGCGTATTTGAATGATATGGCAATTACGTGTGATGTGAAGTGACAAGGGTTCTAAATACTATGTTGATTTAGACTAAATGTTGTAAACCAAGTGATAGAAAGTAGTTAACTTTGAATAAATTAAGTTGACTAAGCATGAAGTCGAACAGTAGCTTCGACATAGAAAATAAGTGAGGTGGAATGGTCGTGATTGTTAATGACTAATTTAACCGCCTTGTAAATAATTGACAATAGTTTGACGCGTAACAAGCTAGATGAAAGCTTGGAGGAGGGAGCGGGTCAAACGGAGCAAGTACGGAAAGAAAAGCGTGGCGTGGATGCGAGGTAAGTGTAATTTACACACTTATGTAGAATACCCGTTTATTCGATATGTTGTAAACGTGATAACGATAATATTGGAAATATGGAAATTTGTCAAGTGTCGACTAATGTAAATCAAGGTTAAAAGGATACCCATGGCATAAGCCGAAATGGGTTGAATTTATAAGAAAATAGTGTAAAAAAAAAGGGTATGGTTATAAAATTCGGGATGGGATGGATGTATGAATTGGAAATAAAAAACGATGTTTTTGATCAAAAAGATAATGTTGGGCATATAGTCCAAACGGGTCGAATGGTGATGATAACACCATTTGTCAATATCGACTAATGTGGTTGTCAAGTCTTATGTTAACAGGACCGATTAGCAAATCGGATAATTAAGTCACCATTGATGGTGTGATAATGAAAACGAGGTATAAATCGGGTCTACTTGTTGATCCGGGCCAGGTACGCATAATTATGTTGTAGTTAAAAGTGTTATTTTGGTCGAATAATTTGAGAGAGAGTCCTTCATCATAAAAGGACTAAAATTGACCAAAACGCCCTTGTAGGCTAAATGGAACAAACGACCCTTAAAGGTTGTTTGGAAACGAGTTTTATGACTAGGTAAATACTTAGAATAAGTATAGAAGCTGAAAGAGGTATTGTATTAGCCAAATGGCACTATTTGAGTTTTTGCCGTAAAATAATGATTCGAGAGGTAAAATTTGGTTTATATTGATCACCACATTAAACCTACCTTAAATACAGTTGTGGTGGGAGATTATAGGATAAGAAATGTGGTAATGGAATGCTAGAAGCAATCGAAAGCTATTTTAGGCTCGAAAGTGCTTACATACCCTTAACGGGTCAAAATAAGCATACAAGCGAAAATGGGCTTAAATTGTGTAATAAACCTGTGATTAGAACCTAATATGGTATATAACATTTATTTGAAGAAGTCTAG
Source organism: Helianthus tuberosus (assembly GCA_030545235.1). Lineage (NCBI taxonomy): Eukaryota > Viridiplantae > Streptophyta > Magnoliopsida > Asterales > Asteraceae > Helianthus > Helianthus tuberosus. The sequence continues at coordinate 46,406,886 of CM060427.1, read as the reverse complement.
GTGATGTAGGAATCAAACAAACATGTTTGTTTTATAAAATGCATAAACGGGTAAAATTTGATAAAAAGGAAACGAGTCGAAGGCTTGAAAGTCTCAAAATTTATTTATGGTGGATGTTGGATTTTAACTCCATATGATGGAGAATTAAATTACGGACGCGTAGGAAAAAGAATCGGGTAAAACGGATCAATAACGAAGAAGTTATGGCCATTTCCGTGAAATCGGGTTGAGCTGGGTATGTACAGCAACTGATTAAGCATCAGGCTGTGAAAAAGGGGGCCTAGCGTCACGCGACGACCCTTGGCGTCACGCGACGCCCCTAACTCCGGAAAATTTTTAAATTTTGCCCTTTTAACCCCTGTACTTGTTTGAACTTAATATTTGACTATCAAAACTAACTTTTAAGTTGGTTTTGATCATAGGTGATCGCCAAGAGTGCCCGGATGAAGATCAAGCTCGATGAGGAACTGAACACGATAAAATACAAGCTTCCGCGCGGCATTTCGTCGTATCTTTAAAACGACGAATTCAATTACATTAAGTTGTTCAAACTTTTAAAATTGTAAAAGTTTTAGTAAACTCGTATTTTCTAAGGATACTTAATAGTAATTACATGTTTATTTTCGTTATTTATACGAAAACCTTTAAAATAATAACAAGGGTGTTACAAGTTGGTAATCAGAGCTCATGGTTAAAAAGTAAAGTGTGTTCGGTTCGAGGCTTGATCGCAAATCCGGTAAGTACGTGTATTTTAATGGTTTAGCATGTTAAAGTGTTGTAAACAACACATAGGGTTATCATGTAATATACGATACCTCAATTAAATAATGGATATAGTTAACAAATTTACGTGCGTTAACACGCATAGTAGAAAAGCCTTGTATTATGATACGGGCATTTAGTAAAGTTGACATTACTAACCTTTATGAATGTTTTAATTGGAGGAAAATCGCATTTGAAGATGACGAGGGTTGAACAAATTACGGATATGATAGAGGAACGATCCGAAGTATGACAAGAGGAGCATGCTCACCAAGGACTAAATCGCGTAACGACCGCGAACAAGGTTAATGGCAAGGAACGCCCGTCGGGGCAAACATTACCAGGTGCACATTTTAAATATAATCGCACAAATAGTAATATGCAACAAATAAGTAGAAATTGAAAGTTGCATATGTAGATTAAAAACTTGGAAAAACCCGAATAGAAAATGTATTCGGGATATTGTTTCCAAGAGAAACAAATAGAGGCATTACTTACATAGGGCGTGATGTGAAAACTATAAAAAGGTCATGTGTGTCATGTGTTAATCGCTTACTCTGGCCAAGTAAGTAGTGGCATATGATACCATGAACTTCTTATAGCGGAACACATTTACATCCGATGTAGTAAGGGCAGGGCGAATGGGACTAACTAAAAATGTACCCAAAATAAGTCAAACAAGTAAGATGTTTGATAATAAACGTAAACGCAAGTCGGATGACAGGGAGCGTATTACGTTAGAATAACGAGCCCAAGAGAAGGGACAAAGATTAAAGTAAATGAAAATACAGACCAACTAATGAGAATGCTAAGGCATAGAGGTAAAGTTTGACTGTCATAAGTGATGAAATTCACACAGACAAGTCAAAGGGGTAGAATAAAAGAATAAAAGACTTGACTAAATAAAAGCGATGGATTTCGCTAAAACGATCAAATAAATTAAGATGATGTCTAAAACCATATAAGAATGGTTACTTGATGATAACTTCGGTAAAGATACCCGATAGATGGGCAGGATTTTGAAATCATGCGTAAACCAAGAGACGGGTACGCGAAATAGAAAGTCAAAGGACTCGGATTAAGAGTCATGACTAAAAAATGATGAGAACTTGCAAACAGAAAATTTGGTAATCACGTTCAACCATTTCAAAGTTGGACGGGTCAAATAAAGAATGAAGTTTGACATTCATAAGTGATGAAAATTCACCCAAAGTGAGTCAAACGAGTCAATTAAGGAATAACGCTTAATATAATAGGAAAACGCAAACCGGTGAAACCGGAAAGCTAAAAATAATAAGATAGAAGGACCCGGGTAATGGGTTGTAAAGAAGTATAAGTATGAACCGGGTAATGGTAAGCGTAAGACAAACCGACGTGTAAATGACGCTAGAAGTCGTAAAGTCGGAAAGGATAGTCCGAAAGTAAACAAATGAAACCTTAGACTACGGTTAAGGTCAACTAAAGTTCTAAAGCAAAATGAAATGATTCCAAACATAACAAAGGATGCTTTAAAGCTATATAGGTATAAATAGACAATGGGATACAGACTAGAATAAAAGATGATCTACGGGATCATCATAACCCACGGGATATTAATTAGTGTAAGGGTCTACGGGGCCAAAATGACCCACGGGTCATGAATTGAAGCAAGGGATCATAAGGGCCTCACCTTAAAGAGGTGGAAGCTTAAGGAAATAGCCTACGAGGCTAAGTGAAGGAACCTACGGGTCAATAGTGTAAGGTGAGGGAACTTGTTACGATTCCCCGCGTAAAACGAGAATGGAAAACAATAAATTATGGGTTGTCAATTTCCTTGATATGAGTAATTGACATAGTTAAAGAGAAAAATGTTAGACTAAAATTGAGTTTTTGTAAGAAATAACATTTTTACAAATATAAATTCTGATAGGAAGATTGAATAGTAAGCATGAAGGATTCAAGTCTTGAAACTAATAGGCGCAAGACGATATATTCGAAAAAGTGATATTTTCGAAAATGAAGGGTTGATATGAATTAAACATGATGTGACACGATCACGGTCAAGAAATGCAATGTGAGGTAGAATCGCATTATAACCAAGCGAGCGGTAAAAAGTGACTGGACTAATAAGTCTAGTTAGTGAGACCGGTGAAGGTCAGCAATTCAAATCGAGAAACTTGGTTTGCTCGTAAGCGGAGGATTCGGTATAACTGAACCGAATAAATAAATTTGAAAACAAAAGAAATAGTTGCTAAAAGTGAAAGATTTCACTAAAGACCTTTAAACGGGTCAAAATAACGGATTCATAAAGAGTTCGATAATATATAAAAGCGATGGACATCGCTAAGTTAACTAAACTAGTAGAAATAACGAAATTACGATATTTCAAGTTGCATAGGCCGTATGAGATACGTAGATGAATAGTAACCAAAAAGGATATTATCATACTTTTCGGGTAAGGCCAACAATTGGTTAAAAATATGAGCAATGCTCAACTGATTATCAAGATCAAATGAATGGAGTTAAACCCGATAAATCATGTAAGAAAAAGGTTTCGAGGACGAAACCTCTTTAAGGGGGGTAGACTTGTAACACCCCGAAAATGGGTTTGGTAATCAAACTCCGTTAATTCTAAAAGACGGGTAAAGTACCGTTAGTAGTAAAAATAACCCGGTAATATATTTGGATTTAAATAAGAAATCCTAATGATTAATTACAAGCGAATCAAAGAATTAAGGAATTGAGTTTATAAGGGCCCGAGTCAACGGGACTTAAAATAAAACGGGTTTTAACTCCCGGAACCCACTAAGTTAACTAGGTAAAATTAACCTAGTTAGTAATGGGTAATTAAATAATAAATAATGAATTATAGTTTCATTTGATCAAAATAAAACACAAGGGACTAAAAAGGGACAATTGTGAGAGTTGTATGATTAAAACAAAAATAAACCACACCAAACACACACTTAGTGTGTGTCTGGTTGATGTTAAACACAGGGGGCGAACCAGGTTTCTCCACAAACCCTGATTCTCACAAAATCCTCCAAATTGAAGCTCAAATCAAGCCCAAATCGTCTGCATGATTACAAATTCGTGATCACCTAGTCGTGGGGATCATAAGGTATGTAAAAATTTGATGATTCGTGAAGTTGAAAAATTTGAGTTAGCATCATAATTCGCGAATTATGTGAGGATTAGAGGAGCTATGGCTAAGTTAGTGATGTACACATGCTTAGGAACTAAACCCTAAGTAGAAATCATGCGTATGATGCTATAACTTGAATGATTTGGTGATTACTTATATGTGTGTTAAATGGGTTTATTGACAATATGATGAACACTCGGATTAGGGTGTTAAATTGATGAATATTGATTGCTATGATATAAGTTCTTGATGTAGTTCATGAACACTAGACATAGAGGTTTGATTTTGATGTAAATCTTGGTGAAAATAATTAGTTATGAACTAGTTAGTAAATATGTAAAATTATGCACATTAGGTGTTTGTTAAAATGCCTAAATGAGAACTAAAGTGTTGAAATTTAGAGTGAAAACGCGTATTTGAATGATATGGCAATTACGTGTGATGTGAAGTGACAAGGGTTCTAAATACTATGTTGATTTAGACTAAATGTTGTAAACCAAGTGATAGAAAGTAGTTAACTTTGAATAAATTAAGTTGACTAAGCATGAAGTCGAACAGTAGCTTCGAAATAGAAAATAAGTGAGGTGGAATGGTCGTGATTGTTAATGACTAATTTAACCGCCTTGTAAATAATTGACAATAGTTTGACGCGTAACAAGCTAGATGAAAGCTTGGAGGAGGGAGCGGGTCAAACGGAGCAAGTACGGAAAGAAAAGCGTGGCGTGGATGCGAGGTAAGTGTAATTTACACACTTATGTAGAATACCCGTTTATTCGATATGTTGTAAACGTGATAACGATAATATTGGAAATATGGAAATTTGTCAAGTGTCGACTAATGTAAATCAAGGTTAAAAGGATACCCATGGCGTAAGCCGAAATGGATTGAATTTATAAGAAAAGAGTGTAAAAGAAAAAGGGTATGGTTATAAAATCCGGGATGGGATGGAGGTATGAATTGGAAATCAAAAACGATGTTTTTGATCAAATAGATAATGTTGGGCATATAGTCCAAACGGGTCGAATGGTGATGATAACACCATTTGACAATATCGACTAATGTGGTTGTCAAGTCTTATGTTAACAGGACCGATTAGCAAATCGGATAATTGCGTCACCATTGATGGTGTGATAATGAAAACGAGGTATAAATCGGGTCTACTTGTTGATCCGGGCCAGGTACGCATAATTATGTTGTAGTTAAAAGTGTTATTTTGGTCGAATAATTTGAGAGAGAGTCCTTCATCATAAAAGGACTAAAATTGACCAAAACGCCCTTGTAGGCTAAATGGAACAAACGACCCTTAAAGGTTGTTTGGAAACGAGTTCTATGACTAGGTAAATACTTAGAATAAGTATAGAAGCTGAAAGAGGTATTGTGTTAGCCAAATGGCACTATTTGAGTTTTTGCCGTAAAATAATGATTCGAGAGGTAAAATTTGATTTATATTGATCACCACATTAAACCTACCTTAAATACAGTTGTGGTGGGAGATTATAGGATAAGAAATGTGGTAATGGAATGCTAGAAGCAATCGAAAGCTATTTTAGGCTCGAAAGTGCTTACATACCCTTAACGGGTCCAAATAAGCATACGAGCGAAAATGGGTTTAAATTGTGTAATAAACCTGTGATTAGAATCTAATATGGTATATAACATTTATTTGAAGAAGTGTAGGTGATGTAGGAATCAAACAAACATGTTTGTTTGATAAAATGCATAAACGGGTAAAATTTGATAAAAAGGAAACGAGGCGAAGGCTTGAAAGTCTCAAAATTTATTTATGTTGGATGTTGGATTTTAACTCCATATGATGGAGAATTAAATTACGGACGCGCAGGAAAAAGAATCGGGTAAAACGGATCAATAACGAAGAAGTTATGGCCATTTCCGTGAAATCGGGTTGAGCTGGGTATGTACAGCAAATGATTAAGCATCAGGCTGTGAAAAAGGGGGCCTAGCGTCACGCGACGACCCTTGGCGTCACGCGACGCCCCTAACTCCGGAAAATTTTTAAATTTTGCCCTTTTAACCCCTGTACTTGTTTGAACTTAATATTTGACTATCAAAACTAACTTTTAAGTTGGTTTTGATCATAGGTGATCGCCAAGAGTGCCCGGATGAAGATCAAGCTCGATGAGGAACCGAACACGATAAAATACAAGCTTCCGCCCGGCGTTTCGTCGTATCTTTAAAACGACGAATTCAATTACATTAAGTTGTTCTAACTTTTAAAATTGTAAAAGTTTTAGTAAACTCGTATTTTCTAAGGATACTTAATAGTAATTACATGTTTATTTTCGTTATTTATACGAAAACCTTTAAAATAATAACAAGGGTGTTACAGAATACGCAGGATTAATATTGGCATCCTACCCATGGAGGATGGCGGTACATATCCTACCCAAGGAGGATATGTAGGTTCCGTTTTAATTCTTTAACCCATTCCCAACCACCGGGAATCCCATGCCTTAGAAAGTGTGTGAACTCACCTCGGTTTGCTCGATAAGAGTTAATTAACTACTTAATAGTCGATCAAACACGTCCTATCATAGTTTACCAACCATGATCAGGTTATATTCACATTGCACCACGTTGATTGTCACGTATTACACAAGTAGCAAATAAGTACGCCATATATCATTACTACTAGCATAGCATGTGTACGAGCCACAAACACCCTCATATCACAAGTTCGTATTTTACAATGGCAAAATCACACAGTTCGGTTCACATGTAAGTCCACATATTACACAATAAATATTTCACAGCGTGTTATGATGCTCATAGTACTCGTGCATTCAACAGGCTGTAATCCTCCAAAAATCATTATCTAATACACGTTAAGATATTTAGACCACATTCATTAATATATCACCAACATATAACACAAATTCTTGCTTAACAACCTATAATGACACTTCCTGATATTGTGTGACCCAATTGTTTACCAGGCTCAACCAAAATATACCAAGTCCACATACATGTGTGACTTCCCTCTATTAAAGTCTCTCAGCCCAACATGATTGTGCAACTGGCCCGATGTGTTTCACTTATTATCATGCAATACTAATTTCACATGCAATGTATTACTAATTGAATTAATTTTTAATGGCCGACAACCTTTATAATAGGTTGATGATTATTGGGCCTTTCAACTTAAAGCACATGGGCCGTCTTGAGTTCTATGGTCATCATCATCACGGCAGTAGTGGGCACAAGTTCAAAAGGGTCAACAACATTATAAATTTGACGACTAGTGGTGGGACCTTGAACAACATCATCACCTAGAGCATACGTCAAACATAATCAGGCATTCATCACTTAACAAAACACAATCATGGGAACCACTTCTATAACATCATCATTGATAAGCACAACTAGATCGATCCAAACAATAAATAATTACTCATCATGCTATCCTCCTTATTATAACTTTTGAATCATTAATGTTAATTATCCAAATAAAAGAACATCATACATGAAATCAATTGCATCGGATCGGTCATATAATATCAAAACTGGACATCAACACATAATAACAAAACTAGCAATCAGAATTAATATCCCTAATTAATCTGATATCATGATCATCACCAATAATTGTTTGTAACACATTGATCAAATATGTTTTCCATCCTATATATCAAATAATTAATTTATGATTAACAGGACATGCACTAACCCGGAGTCAAGGGGGGATGGGGTTTCGAGAGAGATGGGGCTGCCGTCCAAGATGGAAAAGAGTAGGGTAATTGTTATCCTTTTATGATTGGGAGAGACACTTGAAGTTTACGTAAAGTTTAAACAAGTGGACCAATAATCTAAACAAGTGGGCCGATCCCACTTTTGATCTTATTACTGATTTCAACTTCACAGTAGTTGGTCCGAAGAGAAGAGAGTCAAACAACACAAGTGGGCCGATGTGGTTTTGTGAAAGATAATGTGAAGGTTTGAAGGGGGTGTGTGTGTGGCCCAATACGCATCGTGTAGCTCGCGGCCCAAATAGGTTAGTCCCCTAAATTAACTAAACGACACCTAGAAACATTTAACGATTCCTTGCAGTTAATCAGTCAAACACACATACACATACTCAAATACGTTATACATTTAGCAATTACATTACAGTCACAAGTGTTTATCAATTTACAGCATCGCAAGGGACCCTGGAAATTCAGGTTGTCACATCATCCCCAACTTAAAAGAAATTTCGTCCCAAAATTTAGCACGCAGTTACTGAGGATGCTAGTTAGGTTGCATGGTTTCCTGTGGTGTCACATCATTCCCCCGTTGGTTTGGAATTTCATCCCGAAATTCCGCAGTAGCTTCAGCCTCAGTAGTGGTTTCATTGTTCTCGAACAATGGGGATATGTGTGTTTCATTTGGTCTTCGCGTTCCCAGGTAAACTCTGGGCCACGACGGGAGTTCCAACGAACTCGAACAATAGGTATTCTGGTGCGTTTGAGAATCTTGACCTCCCGGTCCAAGATTTCCACTGTTTCTTCGACAAATTGCAACTGATCGTCGATAGTGAGCTCCTTGAAAGGAACTATGAGGGTTTCATCTGACAGACACTTCTTCAGATTCGACACATAGATTACGTTGTGAACTCCACTGAGTTCTTCGGGTAGATTCAATCCGTAGGCCATCTTGCCAATTCTCTCCGTGATTTCGAAAGGTCCAACATCTCGCGGTTTGAGTTTGCCTCGTTTGCCAAAACGAACTACACCTTTTCCAAGGTGAGACTTTTAAGTAGTACTCGATCCCCCAACCTGGAACTCAAGTGTTTTCCCCGCGCTTATCAGCATAGCTTTCCTGACGGTCACGAACTGCCGCCATTCGTTGTCGTATCTGAGCAGTCTTCCCTGTTGTGTCTACGACGACTTCTGGGCCAGTGATTTGGCTGTCGCCAACCTTTGCCCAACAAAGAGGTGATCGGCACTTCCGTCTGTACAATGCCTCGAACGGAGCAGCCCGGATGCTGGTGTGGTAACTGTTGTTATACGAAAACTCCACTAAAGGTAGATGCCGTTCCCAGACGTTAACAAAGTCGATTACACATGCTCGAAGCATGTCTTCAAGAGTTTGCATGGTGCATTCCATCTGCCCATCCGTCTTTGGATGATATGCTGTGTTCATGTCTAGATGTGAGCCAAAGGATTTGTGCATCGCTTGCCACAAATCAGATGCAAATCGTGGGTCGCGATCAGAGATAATGGAGGTTGGCACCCCGTGCCTAGCAACCACTTATTTCAGGTAGATAACTGCAAGTGTAGAAAACTTATCTGTTTCCTTGATGGCTAGAAAGTGTGCTTGTTACGTGAGACGATCAGCGATCATCCAGGTGATATAGTTTCCATTTCGAGTTGTAAGTAGACTAGCGACCAAATTCCATGGCAGTCTGTTCTCATTTCCATGTGGGTATTGCTGGTTGTTGATACTTCACTTTGACCTTCCCACAAGTCAATCCATCATTCACATACCTAACTAGGTGGGCCTTCATGCCCGATTACCAGTACAAGGTTTATAAATCCTAATGCCTCTCATCATAACCCAGACGGCTAGAATATCGAAGCCGGTGTGCTTTGCTCAACACGAGTTCCCTACAGTTGCCGTATAATGAGACCCACATTCGTTCCATGAGGTAGCGAATTTCGTCCGACCTGTCAAAGGTTGCTTCTCCATGCCCCGCATGGGTTCAACTTGAAAATCCTCCTCCTTCAGTTCTCCAGTTTGAACAGAGCGAGTCTGATCAGGTAAGTTAGAGTTGATAGTGAGCTGCAAAGCTCATGCACGTTCAAGTTTCACAGTTGTAATCATCCTAAAGTTCCTTCCAGCGATGCCATTAACTGATTTAGCTCCGTCGAAGCCAAGATACACGGGAGGCTCTTTTGATCGGTCTAGGTAACGCATTCGGTACCGTCCAAGTAATGCCTCCAAGTAAATCCGAAGACCACGGTTTCCACCGCCGGTTGTGTCGTGCAGTTCCTCTTGTAACTCCATTACGTAAGTCATCACTCTCTTGTGTTGCGTCGACGTGTAACTGGGGCTCTGATTCGAACCGTAAGGATATACCATTGAATCACCCGCACCCTCGGGTAAAGACGATGCTCAGTGCATTGTAGAGTTGGGATTTGAAAGCTGAAAAGACGTCCTCCTATTCTATCTTTCACGAACACAGCACCCTGCTGTGCTAGAGAGATTTAGGCTGCACGACCTTCGATCCTGCGATTTATCTGCGATAGCGTCAAGTGAAACCAAGAAATTGCTGTATCCTCGAAGGAATCTTTGGTGTCGGTCAGTTTCTATCTTAGCGAGGTCCACATGTATCCCCACCCCGTTGGTTTCGTGATCATATGCCACCCATGGCGTTCCTTTCTCCTGGTCATGATTCAGAACTTCGTCAACAAATACGGTCGATTCATGTGATTCCTGAAGCTGCTGGTGTGTTGATCAACTCAATGATCATGGTGTACAAAGTTGAAACGGCTGCATTGCGTTCGACGTGCTGTTCTAAGAGCACTCTCCTCTTGGACTTCCATCTGATGATAGCTCGTTCGCTAGCCAACCCTCGAATGGAAACTTGTTCCTCGCAACTGGTCGACAGGTTGTCAATACATGGTCGAGACAAACGGTTCCTGACTGTCATTTGTTAAGTTTTCGATAATCAGTACACACACAAAAAGCTTATCTCCACGGATATAACCGGGACTTCCCAAAGCGAAAACTAGGTCTGACAAAGCTCCTGTCCAACAGTCCCTGTTTCCGATTTAACAACTCTCGCAACCCTCCTGGTGCAAGACGGTAAGAGATACGAAGAATCAGGACTGCCTCTGGCGTGAGATCAAACTGAGAGTCCGTCCAATAGTTGTGGAAGTAAACCTGATAGTTCCTCCCGTAGCATGCTGGGTGGAATCACGGACAATTGGTGGATCCTCGATCCTCTTTTCCTTAGCCTCAACATCAGTAACGGTTGCTAACATAGCGAGGTGATCTCTCCGTAGACACTTCTAGGCCTTCATAGTTGAAATGGCGCTAACCTTTGCAACACTCTGTTGCTTTAGAACAAATAACGATTTTCCACACAAAATTTTCTCCTCACAAGGGATGTCTGCGCGATTTATGAATAACCAATCCACACTAATTACTGCATTGTAACCATCAGGGGTAGTAGAAGGAAGGCCGATGTTGAACACTTGTCCCACAAGGTCGAGTTTGCATCCCAACAAACCTATGAGGTTTCGATTGTCTTGCCCTCAGCCAATTACATAACAGGTTCGGCTTCAAGAGTGTCAGGGTTAAGCAGAACAGAGGCAAAGTGATTTGCTACCCATACTAGCTACCATGTTGCTATTATCATGGCGTCGCCCACGCCATTCCTAAATGTCCTTCCACGAGCATCGTTCCCAGTGTTTGTTGTTTTTGTTACGAGAATTTCCAGTATTGTCGTCGTTCCCTTGGTTGTTTGTCGTCTTGATTTAACAACTACCAATCCATGTCGTAGGCACCTTCGTTCCCATTTTGTAGGTTACGATTACGAGCGCCTCAATGTCGCCGTGATTGTTGCCCTTAATGTTGCTGCTTGTAACGGGGTCCTGTGGCATTTCACCAATAGGGTACATCTTTCACGTTCTGTGTCACGTACTAAGGCACTACTCATTGCGTGGGAAGGTACACATTTCACTCTATAGTCATTTGTCATCGCTTATGTCCCGATTAATTCGTAGGAGTTGACTCCCATGAGTCGCTGGCTAGGGTTAAGGATTCGATTGAAGTCAATTTGCTGGTATTCGTTGCTGGTAACCAGGGCCGTTCTAATACTGAGGTCAGTGAGATACTACGCTTATCCTCTTGTTCCATTGTTCTTGCAAGTCGACTGGGGTAATACAAGGTATGTTGCTAGAGTGTTACAGAAGTGATCGCACTTCGGGATCTAAGGCGCCAATATACTGAATTCCAACCAAAGAAAAGGAGTGAGAAGGTTATCGACCAAACATTCGACGCTGTGACATCCAACTCAGGGACGTTCGTATAAGCACCTAACCTTCTACATGGTTCGCTAAGTGTTCAGATGGGTGTTCAGGTAATACTCGATAGCATCGAGATTCGAAAAGGTCCAAAGAGGAACGAAAAGTTCACGTTCGAGTAGGGGACAATCACTGCTATGGCCCCTATAGGTTTGTTATGTTTCACATCGGTTAAATAACGGAACGGAACCCCTTTTCCACTTGCTAAGGCTCACTGGGACTCGCATGCACCCCACATTATTATTATGTGTGCACCCACAATAATATTGAGATTTGCATGCTCATCTCAGTTCCTCCTAACTCATGACAAATGGTTCCTCAAACTCAGATGTCGAACGGAGGTTGTCAAAGTAATAAGTTCACAAAAGTCTAAGGACTATGGCATACTATCAACGCATCATATGGTAAGCAAGCAATCCATGCCATCACGCTATAGTGACGAGTGTGTGTTCGCATGTTTCGACATAAACAAATGTGTACTAGTCACGTAATGTATGCAACAAGTAAGAAAGACGAACCTTGCAATCTGGAGCTGAGTGTCATGGTCGTATTCACGTTTTCAGAACTGTTCGGTTATAGACTGCTTTTATAAAAAGTTTTTCCCCCTTTTAAAACCAAATTCACTATAACCAATGGCTCTGATACCAATCTGTCACACCCCCAAAATACCACAAGCAGAAACCCACGCGAGGCGTGTGACGTACCAGGATCTAGCCACCAATCACATTGAACTCATAGGTATATTTAAATAAAACTTTCATTTATTTAACATTAAGTGTTACACGTTACAAATAATTCACAGTATACAACGGAAGCATAATTCATTAGTTAAGTGTTTATAAACCACATGTAAAATCCATTAGTCCTGTGTTGCGATTCCATGTATCTCGACCCATGACCACTCCAGCCTCCCAGACAGCATGTTCCAACAATATGCACCTAAAGGCCTGCAAGGCATGTAACAACGAGTCAACAATAAAGTTGAGCGAGTTCACAGTTGGTTGTTTAGTTTTATCAGTTTGTTTTGAAAACCATAAGTTATTTCGTAAACCACGAGTTAACCAGTATCCTTGTTTTCCCCAAACCATATCCATAATCAGTGGGGGCTTCCCCATGTGAACCACTAGACCGTTACCATATCGACTACTGACGAAAGTAAGTTGTGCCTTAAGTCAATGTCTATCATCATTGACTGTTTGCCATGATCCATTAGTACACGCCCGTCCGACCGGCATGGTGTGAGGTTTGTCAAACCTAATAGCGCTATTAACTAATAACCCGCTCGCCATCGGCCTCGGCGATGAAGTCGATATAAAATGAGGGACTTAATGATAGAGTTTTGTCTAGTAAGTTAAGGTTGTTGTCCTACCCAAGGAGGACGAACGTATGTATTCTACCCAAGGAGAATACGCAGGATTAATATTGGCATCCTACCCATGGAGGATGGCGGTACATATCCTACCCAAGGAGGATATGTAAGTTCCGTTTTAATTCTTTAACCCATTCCCAACCACCGGGAATCCCATGCCTTAGAAAGTGCGTGAACTCACCTCGGTTTGCTTGGTAAGACTTAATTAACTGCTTAATAGTCGATCAAACACGTCCTATCATTGTTTACCAACCATGATCAGTATATATTCACATTGCACCACGTTGATTGTCACGTATTACACAAGTAGCAAATAAGTACGGCATATATCATTACTACTAGCATAGCAAGTGTACGAGCCACAAACACCCTCATATCACAAGTTCGTATTTTACAATGGCAAAAATCACACAGTTCGGTTCACATGTAAGTCCACATATTACAGAATAAATATTTCACAGCGCGTTATGATGCTCATAGTACTCGTGCATTCAACAGGCTGTAATCCTCCAAAAATCATTATCTAATACACGTTAAGATATTTAGACCACATTCATTAATATATCACCAACATATAACACAAATTCTTGCATAACAACCTATAATGACACTTCCTGCTATTGTGTGACCCAATTGTTTACCAGGCCCAACCAAAATATACCAAGTCCACATACATGTGTGACTTCCCTCTATTAAAGTCTCTCAGCCCAACATGATTGTGCAACTGGCCCGATGTGTTTCACTTATTATCATGCAATCCTAATTTCACATGCAATGTATTACTAATTGAATTAATTTTTAATGGCCGACAACCTTTACAATAGGTTGATGATTATTGGGCCTTTCAACTTAAAGCACATGGCCCGTCTTGAGTTCTATGGTCATCATCATCACGGCAGTAGTGGGCACAAGTTCAAAAGGGTCAACAACATTATAAATTTGACGGCTAGTGGTGGGACCTTGAACAACATCATCACCTAGAGCCTACGTCAAACATAATCAGGCATTCATCACTTCACAAAACACAATCATGGGAACCACTTCTATAACATCATCATTGATAAGCACAACCAGATCGATCCAAACAATAAATAATTACTCAACATGCTATCCTTCTTATTATAACTTTTGAATCATTAATGTTAATTATCCAAATAAAAGAACATCATACATGAAATCAATTGCATCGGATCGGTCATATAATATCAAAACTGGACATCAACACAAAATAACAAAACTAGCAATCAGAATTAATATCCCTAATTAATCTGATATCATGATCATCACCAATAATTGTTTGTAACACATTGATCAAATATGTTTGCCATCATATATATCAAATAATTAATTTATGATTAACAGGACATGCACTAACCTGGAGTCAAGGGGGGATGGGGTTTTGAGAGAGATGGGGCTGCCGTCCAAGATGGAAAAGAGTAGGGTAATTGTTATCCTTTTATGATTGGGAGAGACACTTGAAGTTTACGTAAAGTTTAAACAAGTGGACCAATAATCTAAACAAGTGGGCCGATCCCACTTTTGATCTTATTACTGATTTCAACTTCACAGTAGTTGGGCTGAAGAGAAGAGAGTCAAACAACACAAGTGGGCGATGTGGTTTTGTGAAAGATAATGTGAAGGTTTGAAGGGGGTGTGTGTGTGGCCCAATACGCATCGTGTAGCTCGCGGTTAAACATTTAGCAATTACGTTATACATTTAGCAATTACATACTCAAATACACGTACACATACTCAAACACACGTACACATACTCAAATACGTTATACATTTAGCAATTACATTACAGTCACAAGTGTTTATCAATTTACATCGTCGCAAGGGACCCTGGAAATTCGGGTTGTCACATCATCCCCAACTTGAAAGAAATTTCGTCCTGAAATTTAGCATGTAGTTACTGAGGAAGCTAGTTAGGTTGCATGGTTTCCTGGTTTTCCTGGGGTGTCACAATATGTGTATAGTTTAGGTGCCAAAACGGGTATTTTAATGGATACTGGGTATTTTATGTAGCGTTTTAATCCCGATTTAGCGCGTTTAAAATTATTTTTAACGCGCTATAAAAATAAACACATCAAAATATTTCCGAACCATATTTTGTTTGCCTGGACTGGCTACGTTGTCGGTATTTGGCAGTATGCGCGCTGTGCTGCGCGGTAAGCGCTTTAAATCGCAAATATAGGAATTTAAGCGTTTTATTTATTTTTGTCATTCCATAAGAATAAACTTTTCAAATTATGGCTAAAATGATTTTCAGTTGCCTTGACGGGCTGTGTTGACAGTATTTTGTCGGTATACGCGCTGCATCGCGCGGTACGCGCTTAAACTCGAAAAATAGAGTTTCTTAGCATTATAATTTATTTTTCCTCACGAATATGTTTAAAATTATTATTCTAATCATAACAGACTATTTTTAGGATTTTAACACTCTCTGGTTGGTCACCGACGTACGTTTCGCATTTTAACCGTTACGCGATAAGCGCTTATCTTACCGTTGCCAGCATAATTTTTATCAAAATTTAATTTTACCAACACATTAAATTTTACACATAAACCTCATAACCAGTAAAATATAGCCCTGTTACCTATTCACGACACGTGTTACAATTGTACGGTACGGCCTGAAAAGCCGGGTGTCACAGTCTCCCCCTGATTAGGAAATTTCGTCCCCGAAATTTTTACTTTACAGGTTTTGTTTTCGCACTAATAAGAATAAACCAAACGAATCTATTGAATATAGTCTCATAGTTTCTGCGAGAAACTTGGATTCTTACGAAGAATTCTTGTAGATCTATATTCCACACGTTCTCGATTCCTATACTCTCATCTCAATACTCTCCACCCTTTCCAGGGTCCAACAATTGTAACTCTAAATCAAAAATATTCAAGTCAAGGTTCCATCAATTCGGGTATCCTCCGGTTACACGACTTATAAATCGTAGATACTAATGGAACGCTGAAATCGCCCTTCCGATTAGTAACCTAACTTTTCTGGCTTTACGCACTGCTTCTTCGATGCTTCGATAAACCTTCGTTTATCTCCCCAAATAATCTTTACAAGACGCAAAATTAGTGTATCACTCATTATACATCTCTTCAAATGTATTCGAATAGTACATCACGTACACTACTCATTTCTGATGGTAACTTGAGCCCATATGCAACTGATCCGACTTAAGATGGGTTCTCGAAGGGACCAAGTCAATGTGGCTCAACTTTTCTTTCCTCTGCTAAACCCTATAGCATCTCTCTCAATATAACTCTTTTAACAGAACTAAATCTTCAATTGTCCATGATACACGCTTCCCAATCTCAACTGACCTATAAGCGTACTTTCATCATCCTTTCCAAATCCATAGTTAACTTCAAACGTTACTTATAATTCTCTTTGGTTCGTGTATAGACAAACATGTCGTCGATGACTGTTATCACGAACTTTTTTTATTAGGGTTTCCATACCCTATTCATGAGATTTATGAATTTAAATGGCACATTAATTAAATCAGAGGGCATGACTAATATCTCGTAATGGCCATATCATGTCTGAAAAGCAGTCCTCGTAATTTCTTCGTAACAACTTTCAACTGATAATATCCTAATTGTAGATCGATTCCACGTAAAGCGGCTGAGTCCTGGTAGCCTGATTGAACAAATTGTCAAATCCTCGGTAATAAGGTACCGATTCTTGATAGTCAACTTGCTGGGCTCTCTGAAGTCCTCACATATCCTGAAGAATTCATTCTTCTTTATTCCTTCAAAGTAGATGCATCATATGGCGAAAAGCTCAATCGAATGAAATCCTTGTCCAATGTTCTTAAAATTATCTCGTCATTTCTATCATTTCAGGCGGTGCTTAATCTGTAAGAAGATTGTGCAATAGGGCGCAGCACCGTGAGTCAGATCGATACGAAGTTCGATCCATTTCACAGAGAAGATCCGAGTAAGTCTTTTTAGGAAGACTTCCGGATAGTTGTGTTTGATAGAAATCTCTCCGACGTTCCTACACTCGGTTTTCGCATCCATCACAATACTGACCACTCTCGACTATTAACACTCAACAGTTGTCTTAAACGATTCCCGCAAACAGCTTTCGCCTTTCCATTATCATCAGGACGAAATATTCCAACTAGCTTCTCCGAGCGATAGTCCCCACTTCTTCCTCTGATAGTGAATTCATTCTTGCATTTTCGTCAAAGTTTCTCAACTCCACTGATAAGAATCCAATCTCTAAAACTACAATCGCCTAACTAAATACTATAACTACGAACGATCTCGCTAGTTTCTATCAATTTACCAACTATTAGTTCTATCGGGCACTTTATACTTGGCTCACTAGTAGGTGAACACAACAATGGTTCATAGTTTCTCGAACGAAACTCAAGTCAGCTTTAGTATTATAAGTATAAACATAGATTGGCTTTTGATTCAAAACATACCGGTAGCCGTAGCAGGACTCTCACATGCCTTCCAAGCGCTTGTCCCAACGGAATTACTCTTAACGTCCTGTCCTTTCGATTTCAGGCATTCCCTTTTGTAGTGTCCTTATCCACCGCATGTAAAGCATCCTTCAAGCGCAGCTCCATCCAGGGTACTCTTAGCATAACACTGGGAAGTCACATGTCCGGTTCGGCTACATCTGGCGCACTTCTCCTGTCCATCACCGTCCTTACCCTTTCCTGACTCTTGAGGGTTAGCTGCACTTGCTTTCTCCAATTTGCGTTTCTTCCTACTTCCAACTTCGGGAGTCTTCTTGGAGCTCTCGGGTTTGCGCTTCTTCGAATTTCTAATTCCAGGTTCAGATCGCTGAAACACTCGGATAACTGACTCATTCTGACAGCCTGTGAGCATATCGAGGTCACGTCATTGCATAGGACACCAGTAAATGATCTTGGGCTACAACCCTGGATTGTTTTGTGTACGCTCCGGTGCACTGTTCATATGGTTAATAGAAATCAGGAATACGTTCCAATGAGATCGTAACGGATGAATAACCAAAACTTTCCGATTATTATTTTACCTGAAGGGTTTTCAATCTGTGTCCCACCAAGATCCTGCCCAGGAGTACCGCATTCACGTTTCTGGCCATCATTTTGGTTAGCATTGCGCTGTTCCAAGGCAGTATTAATGTGTTAGGTTATGAGTTGAGCCAACTCCTCTGGGGTGGCAGGTAGTCCAGTGTCCTGTCTCGCTTTTGGCGGCATTTTCGTCGTTTTTATTATTTACAACAATAATAATCACATGAGACGATAACCAAAATAAAAATAATTCAATCATTAGATATTAGTGGACCAAATATTGCGCATGTATAATATCCACATATTAATGAGAACAATTTTTAAACTAAAAGTTATTCATCTGATATTATCATAGAAATTAACAACTTGTTTTTCGATACATCATGTCTATCATTGGCATGTCTACATCGACACCCATAACAAGTTTTTCACAAAATTTCTACCTAATATCACAAAATATAAATGGCACGCAGGCCCCCAAAAGAAAAGCACCAAAAGTGTATCCAGACACAACAACCAAAAACAAACAACCATCGACAAACCTAAACAACATCTAACGCTTCATCCCTATGAAATCTAGCATTTTCCTAACCAACTCCTCCAGATCCACAATCCTCCAATGCATCTGATTCATCGCGCTGTCATCTATTTCCTTCAACTCATCGTACCAATCCATCTGCCCCTCGAGGTCCTTCAGTTTACCCTTAGTTGTTTCCAGTTCTTCGCGCATGGCAGCAAACTGGCGGTCACAATGACAACATCAATCCACCCAAACTCCTTTCTGCTTCTTAGAAGCAGATGTAGTCTCAACTTGTGACGTAGAAGCAACCTCTCCAGCAGGCCTAACACTCTTTCTGTGGCGATAATACACTAATAGAGGCGTAGAAGATGTTCGTGACTCAATGACAGGTAAAGGTGACTCTGACAAAACAGGTGGAGGGACCTCAGCAACAGGCTCGATCACAGTAGCAGGTGGAGCAACAGACGGCTCTAATGGTTGAGCTGTAACAATAGTGGCATCCACTGCTGGTGCAATACTAAAAGGTCCTCCAAATACAGGGACATCTCTGATCACGTCATCGATAACTGGTACTGTGCCAGATGATTGTCTTGTCTCATGAATCGAGAGAGGAGCGTCATCGTTGTCATCAATCCACCCGTTGCTCGTGAAAGCATATCGGGGGTCTACCTGGCTAACGAAAGCAGGGTCGACACGGAATGATGAAGCAAACTCAGCCATACCAACCATCTGTGGGGTCGTGATAGGTGTCTCTGGTAAAATGGATCTGGGTGAAGTCTCGAAATCCGGCTCGCTACTTGAGTCGTTGATCTCGATGACCTCGTGCTCGTGCGACATCTGTGACACATATATAACCGTACAAGTAAGTGTGTGATCAACATGAATAGTAACACATAAGGCTCAAAATAAACAGAAAATCACGTATGCACATAAAACACATAATGGTTTTCACACATGATAAAATATTTTCAATGTTTATTTAAAAATCTTGGCTTCGAGAATTTTGGACTTTATATTTCAAAATTTTCCGGTTGAAGTCTAGTGTTTTCCGCGAAAACATCTAGTTCGCTAACAACCAATGGCTCTGATACCAACTTCTGTCACACCCCAAAAACGTCGCAGCGGAATATATAACGTAGTGGAGACAGAAGTTGGCGCCCATTTATATCTTGTCGAGCGATGCATTTTATTGTTGGACATATTGGTTTATTTTAAACATAAGTTATTAAGCATTACGTTTTAAGACACGACACAACTACATAGTTAAGATGTCTTTGATCCTCGCGGATCTTATTACAAAAGTCCCAGAAAGTTTAAAAGTTGTCCAACATTTTCAAACAAACAACATGCGTCATTCAAACACAAGATACGCCATGATTAACGAAGCCGAATTCAAGTACCTGTAGAACACGTTAAAATCAAGTGTCAACACAAAGGAAGGTGAGTTCACTTATTCGTTTACTAACAAATTTTTATTCCAAGGAAAACTTTCTGATTAGCTGTTTATTTGAAAACATCCATGTAATTTTAGAAAGTCCATTTTACTTCCTTAATAAAATCCATGGGCCTTCCGTCGGTTCATTACTCCGACAACAATAATACTGCCCAGGTTTTGTATATTAAATTATTGCGTCAACTTTCAGACTCGTATGTTAGCTAGACGATATGAACTATATATTAACCATGCAGGGATAATCAAAGCTAGACAATAAACAGAATATTAATTCGTCATTTGACATTGACACGAGGCGACCGGTCACGACGGGGTTGTCAACCCGATAGATCTACCAACAATTCATCGCGTACAATACTTAACTGATTAAACGACATCATGGGCGCAAGGTTCTTTCTCGAAGAACAATATGATGTCTGCCTCACGTACAATATATATATCCTACTAATATTACAATTTAATACACGATGTTGTACGAATCCCCTGAATCTCCATCATTCGAGGCCCAGGCCGGCATCCGTCCCCAACCGTACGGTCTTGTATCACTTAAGAAATACCGTACATACAATATTCATTCATCAAAAATGTTTTATTTTGAAACGTCTAACTTATCAAATCTCATATATTTTCAGCGAAAATATATATATTTTATATTAAAAGGTATGTTTTATTTCGAAAACATTATTAAACCCTTTTAACGACGTGTTCTACCCCCAAAATATATACAAAGCAGTAAAAAGAGGGGTTTAGTGACACTCACCTTTGGGTGCGTATTTTAATACCGCAATCCCAGAGTTTGATTTTTATATATGTCCTAATATATATATATATATATAGAGAGAGAGAGAGAGAGAGAGAGAAAGTATAATGTACAAAAGGGCTTAACGTACGTTAACGTACGCGACAGAAAAACAACTTGCGTGATTACATTTCCATACGTTATTTAGGCTCCCATGCGTGATTAGGTATACTCCCATGCGTGATTATCACCAAGTAACTGATCCCATGCGTTATTATTTGTTCCATACGTGATTATAGCCCTGATCTGACGGTTACCAGTGTCGCGTACGTGAAGTATGATAAGCCCTTTTGTATGTTAACCTTTCCCTATATAGATATATATATATATATATATATATATATATATATATATATAACACAAAAATACTAAGTTTCTCCGTTTCTTAAAATTATCACATAACTTTGAGATTTTCCCGAAAAGTTGTCAATTTTTTATTATGTTGGCACGTTAATATATATATATATATATATATCTTTATGATTTTCACGACTTGAACGATTTTATTGGTTACCATTATTGTGTAAATCCGTTAACTCTCCCGTTTATACGCAATATATCTACAATTTGCGCTTCATAATATATATATATACAAAAACGTTCATATAATTTAACACCGAAACATGTGAATTCTTGTTAACTTATCTATTTTGTCATTTTTAAAGCAAATATACATAAAACATCTCATATGTACCAAATTTCATGCTCGAGAAACAAGTTACACATTTAACGCAATTTTTATCGTTACTACCGCACAAAACGCACAAGTATACATGCATAGTCTAAATTTCCCACTATCAAGTTAACACTTAACATATTAACACATCTACATGTTTAAATAACTTAACACATTTTATCACATATGGTTCACTCAAAATTTACCCATACTAGTGTTCATCGAAAAATGCGTATTTTCGCGATTCGGTAACGTTTTCGGGCGTCGGAAGTCACATATGACCGACCAAACACCAAGTAAACTTAAAATTAGTTAAAATACTTGTTTTTAAACTAAAAAACATCAGTTTATTTACTGATCTAAATCAGTTTTATAAAAATCACCCGAAAAGCCGATTTTTGACCGTTTTAACGCATAGTTTTGCGTTAAACGTTACTATAATCATCCCAACTCGAAACGACTTGATATTTTAACACAATAAATGTTATTTACTGATTAAAATAGTGTTTATAATCAGATTAGTGCATTTTTTGTGTAAGTCACATAAATCATGTGATTTCATGTATTTTACAACTTTTAATGCACCAAGTACCACATGCAAAGCTAGCAAACATTATGACAAAGTTATATATCATTATACACTTCAAAATAACTTCATTTTAAGGTTTAGAATCTGATCAAAATAAATTTTTATCAAATCATGCTTAAATGGTCATTTCATACCTTCATATTAACATGCATGTCCACATATGTGCATCTAACGCACTTATACAGCATCATCAACATTATTTATGATCTAATCATATATCAAGAACACATTAATATTATGTTCTAACAAAACACAACACACACATCATTATGATCATTCAATCATTCATACATATTTAATATCCTTTATATTTAAGAACATATGACAAACTTTTATATACATGCATACATATATACATACATACATACATACATACATATATATCTGAAACACATATACATACATATACCACCAAAATTTCACTTTTCATCATGTCACTTTTCAAATCTTAAATCATCTTTAGAACCTTCTTTTATGACACACTTAGATCTTACATGCATCCTACTTTTCAAGTAATCATGTAACTCAAGAATCTTTCAAAAAAATAAAAAAATACAATCACTTACATACACACACACACACATGGCCGTACATACATGTATATATATATATACACATTCATTTTATTTCATTCAAATAAAACCCATTTGTTTTATGTTTTAAGTTTATGATTAATCTCAAGATCAAGAGAAACTTTCATTACTAACAAGAATCATCAAGAATCAAGACAAGGTTTTTAAAGTAAATTTATACCTTCAAGTTCTTAGATGGGATTTTGTGAATAGAAGAGAATATGAAGGTTGTTCTTGCTTGAAATCACTTCCAAACACCCTTTTTAGCTTGAAATCACCTTGGAAGGACCTTGAATCTTCATAAAAATGGTTTAAAATTTTTGAATGTGGGTGTTTAGAGGGGGTTTCGGCCGAGATGTCCAAGGGAGGAAGAGAGAGAGAGTGAATATGAAAAACTATGTCTTGGATATTGAATGTATATTGAGTGTTTATCAAGATTAATCATCAATGTATCTTCCCCATGCCCACAAGTGTCTAGAGAGAGAAGGGAAACCCCTCCAACCAGCCGCCACCTCACATATCACACACATACACACGCATATACATGCATATATGTATAGTTTAGGTGCCAAAACGTGTATTTTACTGGATACCGGGTATTTTATGTATCGTTTTAATCCCGATTTAGCGCGTTTAAAATTATTTTTAACGCGCTATAAAAATAAACATATCAAAATATTTCCGAACCATATTTTTTTTGCCTGGACTGGCTACGTTGTCGGTATTTGGTAGTATGCGCGCTGTGTTGTGCGGTAAGCGCTTTAAATCGCAAAAATAGGAATTTTAGCGTTTTTATTTATTTTTGTCATTCCATAAGAATAAACTTGTCAAATTATGGCTAAAATGATTTTCAGTTGCATTGACGGGCTGTGTTGACAGTATTTTGTTGGTATACGCGCTGCATGGCGCGGTACGCGCTTAAACTCGAAAAATAGAGTTTCTTAGCGTTTTAAATTATTTTTCCTCACGAATATGTTTAAAATTATTATTCTAATCATAACAGACTATTTTTAGCATTTTAACACTGTCCGGTTGGTCACCGACGTTCGTTTCACATTTTAACCGGTACGCGATAAGCGCTTATCTTACCGTTGCCAACATATTTTTTTATCAAAATTTAATTTTACCAACACATTAAGTTTTACACATAAACCTCATAACCAGTAAAATATAGCCCTGTTACCTATTCACGACATGTGTTACAATTGTACGGCACGGTGACGTGATTGTCGTGGTCACGCAAATTTAATCCCAATAACAACTATATAGATAGCGGTAAGTGGGTATCGAACACAGGGAGTTTGTGGAATGTGTGTTATTTGAAGATTTATCTAAGTTACCTAAAATTAAACTAATTGCAAGAAAAGAAAATTTCAATGTTGGGTTGAATGGTTTTAATTATCTAGAGTTACTAAATTAGAATACAAATCAAAAGTAAGTTTTGTAACAGGATAAGAGGGTAGTAATCATCCCGAGTTTCAGGTTTTAAGCGACAATCAAGGTTTATGTTCAACTGGAAAGAACTACATAGACATAGCTCATGCAAGATCAATTATTTGTGATGAAAGGGAACTAAGTACTCGGATTCCTAGAACGCGAGGTTGTTACCCGATGACCAATTAACATATATCCAACCCTAATCCCTCCTATGATATCTCGATTGCCAACGGCACCAAGAACGTATGGTTTAGAACTATGATCAAACATACATCAACAATTTACAAACACCCAATCAAGCACCATAATAAACTAACAACACATGCACAGTTTAATATTCCAGAAATTCAAGAACAAAACATAATTGTCACAAGTAAACCTTACATTCGGGATGATCACCAAGCAAACCTAGCCGCTCATAGTGTGGTGAATCATCATCACAATCAAACCTTTGTTTATTGGAATCAAAAACCAAGTCTTCATGTTTTGATCACTCAAAAACACCAAAAGAAAAGCCAAAAATCGCCCCTCCACTCCTTCCAAAACTGACAATCATGAGAATCCCCAAAAGACATCCATAAAACCAATTTAAGAAGGCAGTTACGTTTTCTGCGTCACCTCCACCGTAAATTACGGCATCACCGTAATTTACGGTGATGTTCATTATGTTTACGGCACAAATAGACTGTTTTACGGTGGAGACTTGTGCACGTGATATTGTCATCCCATGTCTCAAAGCCCATGTGCCGTGATGATGATGATGATTAACATATGGCAGCCCAAATCAAAGTCAGGCCCATGTGTGCTTTGTTCTTTTGTAAATGATGATGATGTTGGCTGCCAAGACCAACCCCCCACGTGACTTCCTTGAAGCTGCTTGTTGACTCTTATGTGATGATAATGATTATGTTTCAAAACCTCATGACAACATGTGCCGCCACCTCTTTAACATAATTGTGTGTTGTTGACTTCTTTTTGCTCAATCTCCAAATCGGCCCAACCAAAGGGTTCCATGTGCAGCCCAATCATGTATTGGCGGCCCAATCCACTAGCAGCTCCCATGTTGACTTCGTTGCATGTTTGTTGCTACTCCCCAAGAAATGCCCTTTCACATGTGCCGCCCACTATATGATTGTTGTTATGAAAATTCTTTTTGAAACCAAAGCTCCTCACATGATGTCTGCCGTTTCTTTTTATGTGTCATCTCTCACATGTATGTGTTCATGTGTTCATGTGCAACCCACTAACAATCCTCCAAGAGTCCAAAAATATAATATCCAATATAGTGATGACCCAATAAAAATAGTCCAATGATGTTATATTATTAAAAATAACAATCCTCATTGCTTGTTTCATGCCTGAGCGTTCTAAATGCACCGAATTCAGCGATTTGCCTGTAAAACACACGAACACTCGTAGTTACTAAGTTCAAGCAAATAACCAAGTAAAGCATGGAATTTTAATCTTTTTAAACCATTTAAGGGTTGTCCAACGGACCACCCGTCACACGGCCTGAAAAGCCGGGTGTCATATATTCCTCCACCCGCACCCGCTGATGTTGCTCCTCTCCCTCCTGTAGAGTCCGATGTCCACCGTATCGATTTACCGATTACTTTCTTATAGGACATTCCTGCAGGTACTTCGGGCCAGCCCCCGAGCTATGATCCTTTTGCTTCGGCAGCTTTTCCTCTGATTTCTCATATTGCACCATTTGCATCTTTCACGACTACACCACTTGACGAGCCATCCCGATGGTTCCCACCATACACTATGCCGATCTTAGGACCCTATCATCCCTCACAATATGGAGGCTACACATGGGATGAGTTGCTCATGTCACTTCAGCTACAGTTTGAGCTTTTGAGTCGTAGAGTTTTGGAGCTCGAGCTGACTCCACGTACTCCACCTTGTCCCTGTCAGTCTACTTTTGGTCCTCCACATTCATCACAGTCTCCTTTTGCACATCCACCTACTGCCCTTACACCTTTTCCGGATTTTGATGCTCGTTTCCTTACTGTCGAGCAGCAGATCAGTTATTTGCTATGTCGTATCTACGAGCCCGAGGAGGAGGTTGTGCATGTTCGCAGTTTTCTTTTCTTCCCCCCCTCCTCCCCCCGCCATCAGTACAGTAGGTTTTTGGTTTTATGCAGATGCATTACTTTTGGTGAGAGCATTACAATAGAGCCGAGACAGTGAAGACACGAAGACCACATTTTGATCATTACTTTTGTACATTGACAGACCTATTTGACAAGGGTGGTGTGACCCTATGTCTCTCTTTATACGATGCGATGTAGAAACAATGTAACTTGTGGTTGGCCTTTAATGAAAGCTCAATAGTCATGTTCTCATTAAATGCATTGTTGATTTACATGTTTATGCTATGATTGTGTTGTTGCATGATTGTTTGATATGATGATTGCTTGTATATATGTACATATGACCTTTAGAAAATTATTTATTTATTTAACAAATAAGACCTGACCTATCCGACCTTCTTCTTAGAAGAAGAATGCCGCCGCAAAGGAATACCGATACCAACAACCCTCTGCCGACGAAAAAGGCGGAATTACAAGAGCGCATCTCACAGGCCATCGCACAGCACGAGGCCCTTCGATCCGAACACAGCGGAGGTACCTCAGGAAATAACCCACCCAACAGTAATGTTAAGTCACCTAAGACGCATTACACTATGCTTGGACATTTCCAAGTGTGCTTTGCTAATGCTTTTTGTGAATGATGTTGCTTATGTCGCAGGCTGCACCTATAAGCAGTTCTTAGACTGCAAGCCCCTGGATTTCGACGGCACTGGGGGTGCCGTAGCCTTTGGGCGCTGGGTCCAGAAGACGGATTCTGTTTTGTGAATGAGTAAATGTACCCCAGAGCAACAAGTCATGTACATTTCTGGACTGTTTCTAGATGAAGCCTTGTCATGGAAGAACCTTCAGGTTCAGACGTTGGGTGAGGCGGCTGCATATGCGTTGATGTAGAATGAACTGAAAGAGCTGATGTGTAAAAAGTATTGTTCTCGGGCAGAAATCCAGAAATTGGAAACTGAATTCTTGAACTTGAAAATGGAAGGACCAAAGGTGGCGGAATATGTGTAGAGATTTCATGATTTATCGCGAGTTCCATATCTAGTGGAACCAGAGTTTAAGAGGATAGAATGATTCATCTGGGGATTGGCACCTCAGATTCTGAGCATGGTGACAGCATCAAAGCCTCCAACAATTACCAATGCTATTGACTTAAGTGTGGCGCTCACTGAAGAAGCGGTTAGATTGGGAAAATTTTCAATCTCTGAGAAGAAGAAGGAGACTCATGTAGAGTCGACAGGTGAAAACAAAAGAAAGTTTACCAATTTCAAGAAAGGTACTCGGGAAAATAACAACAACAATGCCAATAAGGGAAGAGGGTACATGGGTAACCTACCTAAGTGCGACAAATGCCAACGTCATCATACCGGACGACGTAGATATGGAAAATGTGATAACTATGGCAAGGTGGGGTATGCCAAGGAGACGTGTTGGAATGGTACTGGACGTGGAAATGGAGGTCAAGATGGTAGCGGAAATCACGGAGGAGACAACAACAACAACTATCAAGGCAGAAATGGTAATGAACAAGGACGGGGTCAAGGTTATTTTAACTGCAGTGACATAGGGCATTTCAGGAAATATTGCCCTAAAAACAATCAGGCACGAGGAAGAGTGTTCAACATCGGAGCTAGGGAAGCACGCTAGGATCCAAACGTGGTTACCGGTACGTTCCCTATTAATCAACGTTATGCATCTGTGCTATTTGATACTGGTGTCGATTTTAGCTTCGTATCTCTAGACTTTTAAGATCATGCTTGGTTTAGTTGCTAGTAAGTTAGACATCCAGTATTCGATACAATTAGCTAACGGGAAGTTAGTAGAGACGAATGAAGTGATTAGAGGTTGTGTTATAGAGCTTGGAGAACGTGAGTCTTCGATAGATCTTCTGCCAGTTGACTTGGGAAGCTTAGGCGACGTAGTTGGGATGGATTGGTTGGAGATATCCCTGTGGTAAAGGAATATCCTGAGGTCTTCCCCGAAGACTTGCCAGGATTACCTTCTCAATGACAAGTCGAATTCCACATTGACTTGGTTCCAGGCGCCACGCCTGTAGCCAAGGCACCTTATCGACTTGCGCCTTCAGAGATGCAAGAGTTATCCACACAGCTTCAGGAGTTACTAGATAAGGGATTCATAAGGCCGAGCTTCTCGCCTTGGGGAGCGTCAGTGTTGTTCGTCAAAAGAAGGATGGTAGCTTTCGAATGTGCATCAACTACCGGGAGCTGAACAAGCTAACCATCAAGAATCGGTATCCCTTGCCAAAGATTAATGGTTTATTCGACCAACTTCAGGGATCAAGCTATTATTCCAAGATTGAATTTCGATCAGGTTATCATCAGCTGCGGATTCAGGAAGAGAGTATACCGAAGAGCAGTAAGTTAAAAATTTGTTTTTAAATGTGCGCTAATGTTGTGTGGTTTACACGGTACACAAAACAGTTACACACAGAATACAAAACTTTGAGGGTTTACTAAACATGCATTTAGGACCTTCGGGAACTTATGTCGAAATTCATTAAAGGTTACCACATAAGAACCACATCTATTAACTCGGGCAAACGCCATTATTCTGTTGTGTATGCTATTTTAATTAGCCGAACAGGTAAAGTACTTAAATTTCTTTTATTGAAATTCCCCCTCCTGCATCTAGCGAGTTGATTTTTACATCTCTACTCCTCTTAATGGTAGTTGTATCACGACAATTTTCTTCATTTGAGCGAACACTCATTTGCTTCGGTTCTTGATCATTTCATATGTTACACATGCATCGTTTGTTACGCATGTGGCTTCCCTTCGAATGATCGTTTTCATCAAAGTTTCAAATATTATTTCACTTTATCCAGTTATTGCCTTGTGACTCGGATAATCTGCATTATTGTAACTTTGTAAGTATTGACTCCTTAATATCGAAACAACAAAACCTCCTTGAAATTTCTCTTCCTTCGAGTTACATACATGGTTTATCTTTGTAACCATGCCGAAATTTCCTTGCCGATACGTGTATTTGTTGTCGGATTGTGCCGAAACCAAGATCAATTTCTTGGACTTGTCCATTACCCCTATTCGATTCAAGACACCATATGATGTATTGAAAACATCATGTTCAAATTCATTTTAACAAGTGTTTCATTTGTTCCGAGTCGTGGTAGCTTTGTTCGGTCTACGACTCTATTAAGTCGTTTTTTGATTTCGACACCTTGTGGTGGTGCTTTCACTAAATAGAAGCTTGCGCTAATCTAATTTACACATCTCATACACAGATTTAATTGTTTATTTGTTGACTTGCTGTAAATCCGCTCTGATTTATCATCTTAAAGCAGTCTTATTGCTTTTTCATCTTCAATCGAAAAGTGTAGTTCTTTGATGTTCCATAATTAATTGAAAAATCCTATGATGTTGTTTGAATCAAATTGTCAGATTTGCTTCATTGCGCCTTTATTCAATTTCAAACACGGTGAACTTGTTCGGTCACCGCTATTATTGAATTAGTTCATTCACAACGACACCTTGTGGCGTCAGTATAAACTTGTAGCTTGTGCTAAACATGGTCCACCGTTTCATACGAAACTACGTATACTTTTCGTTTGACTCGTCATTTAAACACTCTCAAAGCAACTATGCATTAAGACGATGATACACCAGGTTCGGTTATATTTCATTTCGGTGTATTCTCGCAATTCAATAATGTCAACATGCTATTTTATCCATGTATTTGTTTGAAAGATGACGGATCATTTTCATGTTACTATTACATTTAAGCTTGTGGATTTTGAGTTCATCTAGCGGATGATATTGTTTCTAGAACTCATCTGCATATTGTCACACCCCGACTTTCCACGTGTCACCGGTGGGCCCGGTGGGGGAGTATCGTGACGTCATGGTTGGTAACGTAATAGTCAAACAACACAATATTAATATGCACAGCGGAAGCAATTGAAAATATAATACAACCGAATTTATTATTGTAATATCAAATACCACAATATTCGGAGGTTTATCCACAGAAGGATCGAATATAAAATGGAAACAATAGTTCAACAGACTTTAGGCATCTAAGCTTGCGAGACTCTTTAATGATGCTAGGAGTAGCCAGCCAATTCCGATTAGTACCTGCACTTAGCCTTTTTGGAAAATACGTCAGTTTACACTGGTAAATACAATCAACTGACTCATTTTGAAAATGATTTAAAATTTGTTTGGATGCACATGGCATAAATGTTTTATAATTTGATTAAAATGCACAGAGGCAAAATTAACCTTTTATAACTTGGGATAATTATTTAAATATATAAACTTGTATGGATTTACATGTTCCTTATGCGTTCAGTAGCCCGGATCGAGCCGGGTTAAAGATCAATAGACACACCACAGGTATAATGCCCACAAGGTTGATTCCTTAAGGTGGGATACCAGTTTTTACATAGGCAGCTGTCAGGTGTACGCCTACACCCCGTGCTTAGGTCGTGGCCATTTCATGAATGATGCCAAGGATATCCGGGACATGGTCATTAACCCCCCAAAGGCTTTAAGCAAACAAAACAATATTAAACGAGGCATCTCAATACTTTCATTATCATACATTCAATCAAAGATTCAACGCCCCGACCAAGCGGTATTTTATATACCGTACCCCAAGCCCGTATAGGGAAAATAAGTTAAAAGTATTTACCTGAGCTAAATATAAATTCAATCCCAGCCGTATCAAATCAGCAAGTACAGATAGCTTTTACTGGGCTCCTAAATCTGGAACGAAGGTTTATAATAACCTATTAGAATCCTAACGGGTCTTTAGTTAAGCTTAAGCTTAGACCGGCTAGTTTCAAAGATACGGTTCGTACGCACGATTAAGCGATGACCGGATAGAATGTGATTTAGACCCTACAAGTTTAGAGACTTGTTTAATATGGGTATTTCATGCACACTCTGGATTTTGAGATAAAACCGATAAGGTTTGACCCGTTTCGGCTAATTTATGTAAATTAGTTACATAAACCGAACCGAACGCGCAAAAGGCGTGACGGGTAATCATAAGAGTCCTAACCAGGTTTCCTAAGTTAATATGCCTCAAATATGTTGTGACATCAGTAAGATGTCTTTTATTATGCCCGAAACGAATTTAATCGCAAACTATGCCCCGTATGGGTAGTTTAGTAATTTCACATAAGCCGAGAAGCTCAAAACTGAATTCTGAGTTTATCAACCTTTGCTTACTGTTAAAATATTATAATTTGCCTCAAATATCAGTAGGTATCACCCTTGGTATGTTTAAAATACTCTTAGTACATACTATGCGTTAAAAACGCTTATTTAGGCGATTAAAAGCCGTTTACGGGTTCGATACATAAAGCTGATATTTTTACCATTCCAGAAGGTTTAAAATAAATTATTTATCATTTAAGATCAGTAGCAAAAGGTTTGGATTCGTTTAGATATGTAAAACCCATTTTATGGCCCGTAAGGGCAAAACCGACAAGTACCGGGTTAAGCCTACGACTATGAGTTATGCTCAGCCTAAAATTAATTAAAAATCTTTAAAAATCCCAAAATAATATATTACATCAGCGGGTAAAAGATTTGATATCAAAAAGTATGTTTAAGTAGGCTATATGCTTAATACGCCATTTAATTACATAAAGCTTCTAAATTACGCTAACGAGCATAACTCTCAATCTACACCTCAAACTGATGTCAAACTTTGTATACAAGTTTATATATCAGTAATTAAGGTTTCTACTCTTTTACATTTTCAAAAACACGTTTTAAGGTGAAAAGGGCATAATGGTCAACATATGAGCAATTAACGGAATCATGCGCAGAAATTGGTTAACTAATGAACCATGGTGTATAATCACAGAGGATTATACTAGCATGTAACCTGGTCCAAATAGAGCTCTAAGGTATTTCTAAATCATACCAAAACGGGTCAGAACTGAAGTCAAAGCAAAAGTCAAAGCTTTGCGACTTTCGGTTCCGAACCGGGTCTAAACAGGAAATTGTCGGGTTGAACATGTTTAGGCATGTTCTTACACTAATTACCAAGTTATATTAATGATCAAACAGGTTGTATGTGTTCCACATTGCTAATTATGCATAAATTAGAAATTAATTATCATGTTGACTTTTTAATAACAAGTTTAACCCGACATTTGACCTAGTTAGAGTGGGAATCAGAGGGTGCCCTTTTAAGGGTTTAATGCCCACATAATATAACAAAATTTGCATCGATAAAATTTTACCGAGCCTCGTGTTGACTGCGTTGACCAGCAGTTGACCACGGTTGACCGATGTTGACCAGGTTTGACCGAACCCAAAACTGAACCGAGGCACTAACATGACTCAAAACTTCCCCTTGACCAGTTTTGACCACGTTTGACCTGTTGACCAAGTTGAACCGAGCCCGAGAGCGTCCCGAACTTAAATTTTTCACCCGAGTCGAAAGTGGTTCGATGGACTCTACGGGTCACTAGGAGTCCAAAAATATATTTTTCATCGAAAACTGATGGCTGGAACTCGCCAGAACCATGTCAGGAGTCGAGCGAGAGCGTCCCGAACTTAGATTTTTCACCCGAGTCGAAAGTGGTTCGATGGACTCTACAGGTCACTAGGAGTCCAAAAATATATTTTTCATCGAAAACTTATGGCTGGAAATCGCCAGAATCATGTCAGGAGTCGAGCCCGAGAGCGTCCCGAACTTAAATTTTTCACCCGAGTCGAAAGTGGTTCGATGGACTCTACAGGTCACTAGGAGTCCAAAAATATATTTTTCATCGAAAACTGATGGCTGGAACTCGCCAGAACCATGTCAGGAGTCGAGATTTCGCCGGAGAATAGAATTTCTTGAAACTTTGCAGGAATGCTCCTAAAGTCCCGATCGAAGCATCTGCAAAGTAAAAAGTTCAAAACGGACTCGCCGGAATTTGATCGGAATGTCGCCGGAGTTGCCATAGAGCTCAAACCGCTAAGAATTAGCTAAAACTAACCACACCACGCGATCCGGAACGTCGGATATAGTCGAAAAAGTGTACTCTTGGCCGGAAAACGGCCGCCGGAAAAGTCGTCGGTCGCCGGAAAAGTCGCCGGTCGCCGGAAAAGTCGCCGGAAAAGTTTCTAGAGAGAGAGAGAGTAGAGAGAGTTTTAGAGAGAGAAAGAGATGGTGAAAATGATTTTATTTTATTATTATTTTTTTTTTTCCATTTATATAGTGGAGGTTTTGTGGGCTTGGGCCCAAGGCCCACAAGCCCGTCTTCGCACCCGAACATCATGGAAGCATCGTAGAGCATAATATTAATACTAAAATACGCAAATTAGGTTCGGTAGTCGATGTTTGCGTGTTCATTCGTCGGTTGCGTAAAAATCGCGAGATATTAAATCGTTGACGTTTTTAACCACTTGTATACGAATATTGTCATATATTTCTCATACTTTAACGAAACCTTGTGAAATTTTTATCACACATTCTCGTGAGTATAATTAATCATTACAAAGCTTCGCGTTTGCTAAAAGGTCACTCAGAGGTATACCTTTAAACATGTTGACACATTTAACCACTGTAGTTTTAAATTCCTCACTTTCTTTCACAATTGGCTTCGTATGATCCATGATTTATTCGGTTGAGGTTATGAACATCATGTAGGGTTACTGTAAAGTATATTTATCCCTTGTTGACATTTTGAACCCTTATTTTCACATACTTTCCATGTTTGTCAACTTTAGTCCCTCTAAATATAATTTCACACGTTCAAGCTTATGACACGTGTCAATACATTATAGGACGTGAATTTTCGAGGTGTTACATCCTCACCCCCTTAAAAGAAATCTCGACCTCGAGATTTGCTAAAATGATGGAAGTACTTTTTGTCGCATAATGGACTTAACTTCCATAACATATCTGGAGCCTTTCCAAGCTCCTAAAGTGACTCCTATATTAGGTACATATATCCTTTTTGGAGCTTCTTAACCTGCCGATCCTTAATCGATACAGGATGCTCATCACATCATAAATTTGCATAACATTATGTGATAGTGCTTCTTGACTTATTGGCGAAACACACTTTTCAGTCACTAGTGTGTAATGTATTGCGAGCTCCGCCAAGCTCCTTGAATAGGTTTTAGCTTATAAGCTACCTGATCTTGATACATTCGATTTCCTTCGATTGATTCTATATATATTCAGAGCTTAACTAGCCTGATAATTTAACAGATTTGGCACACCCTTTCTGGGTGATATCTATTGTTGAACCTTATTCCTAAATCAATAATTTAGGAGGTTTGCTATTTTCATTCATCCTTGATTTTCTGCCGAATTCTGGCATCTTACAGATAATTATGAATTTGCGTGATCTTATTTGTTGTTTCCGATGCAACTTTCAGATCCCGATAATTGGACTTACCAATCTATTGTCCTAACAATAGATGTTTAACAATCCATTTATACAAGGTCTCCAAAGGAGTAGCCTTGATACTTATACATCAACTATTATAGGAAAGCTTATCTTAAGGTGAGATGGTTATTCCAACCACTGCTTAACAAATTTTAAGGAATAGCTAATCCTTACAGCTAGTCGAACAAGTCGACGATCCTGGGCAGCTGATGGCAATTTCTTAATTGTTGCCTAATTAGGGTTGCGGTAAAAATGCATAAGCAAAAAGAACCGTCTTTCATAATTAACTATACCGAATTCTCAGGATATTGAGTTAGGCTATATGAACCCTCTATTTTAAAACTTAGTTAATCAGGGTTTCGATTCTTCCAATGATGGTGCTAGCCGTCTTGGAGATTTCATAATAATACAGCCTTAAATGGGATATAAACCTTAACTCTACCTGCCCCTCAGGGGTAAACAGGGTAATCTTAGGAGAAGATAATTAAGGTACAAGGAGGTTACAGAGATTTTTACAAATCTCAGGCTCCAATTTATCAATCATTGCTTGTGTCAATTAAGTGACACACTTATGTTACTAGTCCACGAATTCCTTAATCGGGAACATTTACTTGGATAATTCCATTCTGGATATCTTCTTTGAATACTACTAGTCGACTTTGGTACAATATGACCATTGGGATATCTCAGGGGTTCCATGCATTAAACCTCCATACTGATCAGGCATGGAAGCAATCTATGGGACACACTAGGATACGCCAATCCTCATATGGCACTTTTATCAAACATAGTTTGGCATTCGTAGTCGATAGAAAACAATGAGAAAATAATAAAATAAAATAAAGTAATATATATTGTCGTACTCTATTCGAAGAAAGAGTACTCTTAGATTTTTCAGAAGGATCCCTTGCCGATACTTAGAAGAATCGGTTACTATGGTTTCCTTGGTAAGTTATACCTTGTGGATAATATAAAAGTTTGCTAAGCTTATGGTTTATGAAGATTTATTATTGCCTGTATTAAATCAGGACACTTAGCAGAAATTATCATTGGTAAATGATAAGGAATGTACTTGATGACATCATGAACTGCCTCTTGGCATTCATCAGGTGAGTTCAGGCGTTTCCTTTCTTAGCCTTTCCAGGCTTAGCTGCACCTTGTTTGGCAGCTTTATGGTATCTAGTTCTGATGCGACCTTACTCACCACAGTCGTGACAGACTGCATTCTTTATGTCCCTCCATTCATGGGAAAATGATGACCCGTTCCTTTGCAGATGTCACACTGCTTTGGTCCTTCCAACTGCTGCGTCAACCACAGCTTGGAGATTAACTCCATTAATATTGAGATTTACGTTTGTAGCTTTATTAACTTTCGTCACCTTAATAGTACTGCGACTGTCGTCTACCTCATTCAAGTTTTCCATACTTGAAACTTGGTACCAATCACCAAAATTTAACAATTATTAGTCATCATCCTGATGACCCGACTTAGATTAGCCACGGCATTCATAAACCGTATGGGCTATTCTGTTCTGAACATTCCTAGTGAATGTTATTTGAATGTATATCCATTATATTTAGCCTAGGTCACAAAAGGACCATTAATGGCATTCAAGGTTTGGAGTAAGTCCAATACCTGCTTGACAAGGGACCATAATGTCACAATTGTCTTTGTCACAAGGAGAATTATAAATAGCTCAAAGGCTAGCCTTACATGACTTTGGTTATAAATATACATATATGGCGTAGAAGCCTGTCGCGAGGGACGTAGAAAGATATGGCATAAAGTCTAGTCATGAAGGACATAAGTAATCATATGGCGTGAAGGCCTTGACGTAATGGCATTCAGATACGGCACAAATGGCCTTGTCTCTAGGACGTTATAGGATATGGCACTAAGGCCTGTCACCAGGGATGTTAACATTTAGTATGTTAACTTGACACGAACGACGAATTATAGCACGGAGGCTTGTTATGGGTGACTTGAAATATAACTTGTGGATTTGTCATATTGACATCAATTCATAGGCTGCAATCTTATTAGATCAGGAGTTTTAAGGCTTGAACATAGTTCTTCACCTTTGGACAGGGAGTCATAGGCTACAACTGTCATCGTCTTGAAAGGTGATTCACTTAACAGAAAGGTAAACCAATTAACATCACTAATGGATGTCTATATTATGAATTTATGATCATCATACTGATGATACTAGTCAGGATCACAATGATCACATGGACTATGGGATTTGAGCGTAGCTCACCCCCTTGGGCAAAGAATCACAAAAGATTACAATTGCCTTGACTTAATTTAACAATATAATATAGCCCTTAGGCAAAACATCATTGGGGATGTTTAAATTTTAATCATCGTACTGATGATTTTAGTCATGATCGCATTGATCATATAGACTATTAGGCTTGAGCACAGCTTGCTACCTTAAATAGGGGATCGTAGAGATCACAATGTTTGTGTCACAATGGACAATATAATATGGCCCGTAGGCGAAACATCACTAATGGATGTTTATAATAGGTTCGTCGTATTAGATGATATAAGTCATGATTGCATTAATCATATTGACTATTTGGCTTGGGCATAGCTCACCACCTCAGACAAGGAATCATAAAGATAACAATGTCAATGTCCCAAATGGACAATATATTATAGCCCGTAGGCAAAACATCACTAAAGGATGTTAAATAATATGATCATCGTATTAGATGATATTAGTCATGATCGCATTGATCATATAGACTATTATGTTTGGACATAGTCCAACATTTTATACAGGAGGTCAAAGACCACCACTGTCGTTGTCTTAACGGATAACAAGCTTAGCCCGTAGGCACTTCATCACTAACGGATGTTTATAATATGATCATCTTATAGGATGATATAAGCCATGATTCCTAAATCACTGGGCTAGATAAGGGAATTGGAAGAATCCAATATCAGGATGACTGTAGTGATTTTCTCGAATCACATTTGTCAAGAGTGCTAACACGTTCCTAAGTGTTAACAAGGATCTGAATCCCTTGAGTAGGTTTCACCATCTTGGCCGCGTAGGATAGGTTTCACCTTTAAGATTCTTTTTTTTTTAAAATGCATACTGACAGGGAAGGAAGGATATTTATTTTATTCAGGATTTTTATCATAAATCCTAATTCATAAGTTAATATTAGCACAAATGGCCTAGTCGCGTAGACAAGTTAAATTTATAAGCCATGATTTCAGAGAATCGCGGCATTAAGGTTTGAATCAAAGTTTATTACCTTGTCCTGACAGGGAGCTGTAGGCTACCACTGTCTTTAGTCTCAGAGGACATTAACTATAGCCCGTAGGTACTTCCCTTCTAAGGGATGTTTATTACGGAATTGCCCCTTAGGGAAATTCATTAACCATGGTAAACAGAGACCATATTTGGTTAATTTATTAATCATATTTATTTAGGATTCCTATTATAATTTTATCCTAATTATAAACATTAACAATATATATTAGCACATAAGGCTTAGTCACATGGACATTTTAAATTATAAGCTATGATTTCAGAGAATCAAAGCGCGAAGGTATATTAGCACAACATGCCTAGTCACAAGGACATTTATAAATTTTAAGCTATGATTTCAGAGAATCAAAGCATGAAAGTATATTGGCACAATAGGCCTAGTCACAAGGACAATTATAAATTATATGCTAGGATTTCAGAGAATCAAAGCATTTGAGGTTTGAACCTAGTTCATTACCTTTATCTGACAGGGAGTCATCGCTACCACTGTCTTTTGGCTCATATGGAAATGAGCAGGGCCCGTAGGCATTATGTTACCACGTATGGTTAAAATATGATCATCTCAATTAATGATGTAAACCCAGGATTTAGAGATCATTAAACTGGGTTAGGAATCTTTAGAAAGATCCTTATATAATAATAACATGTGTGATTTTAAATGAATCACATCTGTCAGGAGTGTTAACATGTTTTAAGATGTTAACAGGGATTTGAATCTTTTAAACAGGTCTTACCATCTTGGCCAGGTCTTTATAATGACACTCAGGCT
The DNA here is from genome assembly GCA_030545235.1 of Helianthus tuberosus. Classification (NCBI taxonomy): domain Eukaryota; kingdom Viridiplantae; phylum Streptophyta; class Magnoliopsida; order Asterales; family Asteraceae; genus Helianthus; species Helianthus tuberosus. Next base: position 46,367,990 of record CM060427.1, on the reverse strand, counting down.
AGGTTTCACTCTTAAGATTCTTTTAATGTTTAACGCAGAGAAATCTTAAATTGAAATGTTAATAAGGATCTGAATCTAATTGAGGAACTACCATCTTGGCCTTGTCTTAATATGACACGAGGCTAGGTCTTGTCCTTTTTAGATTTTGCCATTTTATTATAATGGTAGATCTTGTAAAAGTAGTGTATATATATATATATATAATCAATCCACTATATGAAAATAAAAGTACAGAGTTGCCCTAAGCGGGACTTGAAAGGAAAAATGTGTCCTCGAAGGGACTGAAAGATAAATATGTCCTTATAAGGACTATTAAGGAAACGATCTTCAACAAAAGGAGTTTTCTTCTTCATTTTATTTATGAATGCCTTCTCCTTGGTTGCGCGTTTCATCCTAGCCGCGGTACGAAGCTCAGCATTTCAAGGCTCCTGATGTGGAGAATTCCTATTACGGCTTCTTCGCTTGGCGACGTATCCAATAAAAATTTGAAAGTAAAAAGTTCTTAGATTAGGATTTAGAATATTCCTAAGTTAAGTCTAGACTCAGAAGTTTAGATAGGTGCAATTGTGTAACTGAGATTAAACACAAAAGGCTAGTGTTTAATTCACTCAGTGTTGGCTCTGATACCAACCTGTCACACCCCGACTTTCCACGTGTCACCGGTGGGCCCGGTGGGGGAGTATCGTGACGTCATGGTTGGTAACGTAATAGTCAAACAACACAATATTAATATGCACAGCGGAAGCAATTGAAAATATAATACAACCGAATTTATTATTGTAATATCAAATACCACAATATTCGGAGGTTTATCCACAGAAGGATCGAATATAAAATGGAAACAATAGTTCAACAGACTTTAGGCATCTAAGCTTGCGAGACTCTTTAATGATGCTAGGAGTAGCCAGCCAATTCCGATTAGTACCTGCACTTAGCCTTTTTGGAAAATACGTCAGTTTACACTGGTAAATACAATCAACTGACTCATTTTGAAAATGATTTAAAATTTGTTTGGATGCACATGGCATAAATGTTTTATAATTTGATTAAAATGCACAGAGGCAAAATTAACCTTTTATAACTTGGGATAATTATTTAAATATATAAACTTGTATGGATTTACATGTTCCTTATGCGTTCAGTAGCCCGGATCGAGCCGGGTTAAAGATCAATAGACACACCACAGGTATAATGCCCACAAGGTTGATTCCTTAAGGTGGGATACCAGTTTTTACATAGGCAGCTGTCAGGTGTACGCCTACACCCCGTGCTTAGGTCGTGGCCATTTCATGAATGATGCCAAGGATATCCGGGACATGGTCATTAACCCCCCAAAGGCTTTAAGCAAACAAAACAATATTAAACGAGGCATCTCAATACTTTCATTATCATACATTCAATCAAAGATTCAACGCCCCGACCAAGCGGTATTTTATATACCGTACCCCAAGCCCGTATAGGGAAAATAAGTTAAAAGTATTTACCTGAGCTAAATATAAATTCAATCCCAGCCGTATCAAATCAGCAAGTACAGATAGCTTTTACTGGGCTCCTAAATCTGGAACGAAGGTTTATAATAACCTATTAGAATCCTAACGGGTCTTTAGTTAAGCTTAAGCTTAGACCGGCTAGTTTCAAAGATACGGTTCGTACGCACGATTAAGCGATGACCGGATAGAATGTGATTTAGACCCTACAAGTTTAGAGACTTGTTTAATATGGGTATTTCATGCACACTCTGGATTTTGAGATAAAACCGATAAGGTTTGACCCGTTTCGGCTAATTTATGTAAATTAGTTACATAAACCGAACCGAACGCGCAAAAGGCGTGACGGGTAATCATAAGAGTCCTAACCAGGTTTCCTAAGTTAATATGCCTCAAATATGTTGTGACATCAGTAAGATGTCTTTTATTATGCCCGAAACGAATTTAATCGCAAACTATGCCCCGTATGGGTAGTTTAGTAATTTCACATAAGCCGAGAAGCTCAAAACTGAATTCTGAGTTTATCAACCTTTGCTTACTGTTAAAATATTATAATTTGCCTCAAATATCAGTAGGTATCACCCTTGGTATGTTTAAAATACTCTTAGTACATACTATGCGTTAAAAACGCTTATTTAGGCGATTAAAAGCCGTTTACGGGTTCGATACATAAAGCTGATATTTTTACCATTCCAGAAGGTTTAAAATAAATTATTTATCATTTAAGATCAGTAGCAAAAGGTTTGGATTCGTTTAGATATGTAAAACCCATTTTATGGCCCGTAAGGGCAAAACCGACAAGTACCGGGTTAAGCCTACGACTATGAGTTATGCTCAGCCTAAAATTAATTAAAAATCTTTAAAAATCCCAAAATAATATATTACATCAGCGGGTAAAAGATTTGATATCAAAAAGTATGTTTAAGTAGGCTATATGCTTAATACGCCATTTAATTACATAAAGCTTCTAAATTACGCTAACGAGCATAACTCTCAATCTACACCTCAAACTGATGTCAAACTTTGTATACAAGTTTATATATCAGTAATTAAGGTTTCTACTCTTTTACATTTTCAAAAACACGTTTTAAGGTGAAAAGGGCATAATGGTCAACATATGAGCAATTAACGGAATCATGCGCAGAAATTGGTTAACTAATGAACCATGGTGTATAATCACAGAGGATTATACTAGCATGTAACCTGGTCCAAATAGAGCTCTAAGGTATTTCTAAATCATACCAAAACGGGTCAGAACTGAAGTCAAAGCAAAAGTCAAAGCTTTGCGACTTTCGGTTCCGAACCGGGTCTAAACAGGAAATTGTCAGGTTGAACATGTTTAGGCATGTTCTTACACTAATTACCAAGTTATATTAATGATCAAACAGGTTGTATGTGTTCCACATTGCTAATTATGCATAAATTAGAAATTAATTATCATGTTGACTTTTTAATAACAAGTTTAACCCGACATTTGACCTAGTTAGAGTGGGAATCAGAGGGTGCCCTTTTAAGGGTTTAATGCCCACATAATATAACAAAATTTGCATCGATAAAATTTTACCGAGCCTCGTGTTGACTGCGTTGACCAGCAGTTGACCACGGTTGACCGATGTTGACCAGGTTTGACCGAACCAAAAACTGAACCGAGGCACTAACATGACTCAAAACTTCCCCTTGACCAGTTTTGACCACGTTTGACCTGTTGACCAAGTTGAACCGAGCCCGAGAGCGTCCCGAACTTAAATTTTTCACCCGAGTCGAAAGTGGTTCGATGGACTCTACAGGTCACTAGGAGTCCAAAAATATATTTTTCATCGAAAACTGATGGCTGGAACTCGCCAGAACCATGTCAGGAGTCGAGATTTCGCCGGAGAATAGAATTTCTTGAAACTTTGCAGGAATGCTCCTAAAGTCCCGATCGAAGCATCTGCAAAGTCAAAAGTTCAAAACGGACTCGCCGGAATTTGATCGGAATGTCGCCGGAGTTGCCATAGAGCTCAAACCGCTAAGAATTAGCTAAAACTAACCACACCACGCGATCCGGAACGTCGGATATAGTCGAAAAAGTGTACTCTTGGCCGGAAAACGGCCGCCGGAAAAGTCGCCGGTCGCCGGAAAAGTTTCTAGAGAGAGAGAGAGTAGAGAGAGTTTTAGAGAGAGAAAGAGATGGTGAAAATGATTTTATTTTATTATTTTTTTTTTTTTCCATTTATATAGTGGAGGTTTTGTGGGCTTGGGCCCAAGGCCCACAAGCCCGTCTTCGCACCCGAACATCATGGAAGCATCGTAGAGCATAATATTAATACTAAAATACGCAAATTAGGTTCGGTAGTCGATGTTTGCGTGTTCATTCGTCGGTTGCGTAAAAATCGCGAGATATTAAATCGTTGACGTTTTTAACCACTTGTATACGAATATTGTCATATATTTCTCATACTTTAACGAAACCTTGTGAAATTTTTATCACACATTCTCGTGAGTATAATTAATCATTACAAAGCTTCGCGTTTGCTAAAAGGTCACTCAGAGGTATACCTTTAAACATGTTGACACATTTAACCACTGTAGTTTTAAATTCCTCACTTTCTTTCACAATTGGCTTCGTATGATCCATGATTTATTCGGTTGAGGTTATGAACATCATGTAGGGTTACTGTAAAGTATATTTATCCCTTGTTGACATTTTGAACCCTTATTTTCACATACTTTCCATGTTTGTCAACTTTAGTCCCTCTAAATATAATTTCACACGTTCAAGCTTATGACACGTGTCAATACATTATAGGACGTGAATTTTCGAGGTGTTACACATATCGTGAACGATCATTTGGAGTTCTATTGGTCGAAACTCCTCTTATTGAACCCCTGTTAACCAAGTCACAGTAGGTGATACATCTATACGTCTCATTTCCGTTGACATCAAATTCTGAAACACATACCTTTTAACCGCTGGGTTCTTATTGTTGTAATATGTCCTTGGATTCACCTGATTCGAATAAGTCCTGATTCGGTTTTGAGGTTATTCACTTTGGTGTCATTCATATCCATCCACGCATAACGTAACTCTAAGGAGTTAACGTATTCTAAATTTCGAGGGTGAAATTTTCTTAACGGGGGGAGAATGTGACAACTGTCAAAATTTCATCTATCCGTACGATGATAAACAGTAATTAGTGCTTTAATGACTGTGCAGAATTAAATTATCGGTGTGAATGCTTTTTTATCATTGTCATAAACATACAAGTGCATCACATATTGCATAATGTCATATCATTATTGCATGCAACACTTTATGGATTCAAATGATGCACGAAACAAAGTTAGCACAGTTATCAGACAAATCAGAAGTACTGACGGGAGTTCAGTACACAGACAGACATGGTAATGAGACACAGAATGAGCCAGAAACCAAGAGTCACACTAGTATAGTGTGAAGGAAAGTAAGGATCATAAAACTGCCTTCCTAGTGATAGTTTAAGTGCCGGAAAGTGCCTAAAACTCACATAAACTGAAGAATTCAGCAAAATTAAGCAAAAATCAGCATTTAAACAAGTTAATATTATGCAGAATTGTGGTGTAATGGTCCAGAATACTTTCCCAAGTGTCGGGAATCAAAACAGTCATAAAAGGGAACATGAAGCACACTAAACTGCGAAATTTAGCAAATTAACGAACCGGTAACCAACCGAACAACCGGACACTACCCGAAACACCAAATTTTCACTAGAAGCATTGTTTTGAAATTTCCGAGCTAGTATTGGTTACCTAACATCATATTACACCCTAAAATACTTAAACACCTAAATCCCTAATTTTAACACTTACATTCTAACTTAAAATTCTAACTTGCAATTGAAATTGAACCAAGACCCCCCCCCCCTCCATTTACGGTCACATAGTATGGCCCCGCTCTTGATTTCTTTTGATTAATTAATGAGATTTGTTTATTAGATTTGAAACACATTATCCATGGTATAAACTTATGTTGGAATAAATTTCCTATAAACCACAAGATTAAACCCCAAGTTCATTTCATCATCTTCAACACCAAAATTCCCCTTCTTCTCCTCCATAGTCTACGGCACACACACCCCAATATACTACCTTCATTTTCATTCAACATTCAAGCATTCCAAGGTGATTCTAAGGTGCTAGAAGCAAGATTAAGGAGCTTGGTGCCATTGGAAGGTGAAGGACCTCTCTCACAAGTTTTTAACCACCAAGATTATCATCATCTTCATCTTGTGTTCATCCCTAGCCTTGTGCTAGTAGTAAGATCCTTCTAATCCCTTTTTACATCTTGTTATGATGGTTAAAAGTTTAGGTAAAAGTCTAATCATGAAGAACACTAATGATGAAGAACATAATCTTAAACATAAGACTAAAAATCATCGTGAACTATGTTATCTAAGTGTTTATATGCTTCTTGATTGTTGATTGTTTGTGTTTATGATGTTAAACATCATATGAACCTTGCTAGATTGTGATTAAAGACATGATCTAGCAAGATTAGAGGATGATTATGTTTTAAATCAAGATGATCATCCTTATGTGAAAGCATGAACTTGAAGAATGAAATGTTTTCTTGAAAAATGATGATCAAAATGTGATATAACTCATGTAAGTGGATGATTTCAAAACTAGTTTTCTCAAGAAACTAAGTTAAATTACAAGATTTACTTAACCTTGGGTTTTAGAGAAACTAATCACATTTTTAGTGATTAATCAAGTGTAGAAACATGTTAACGACAAGAAGAATTCAAAAAGAAATATTTTTAGAAAATCTTGTTACAAGTTGTAAAGATCTAAAATCTTCAAAAATGATGTTTCTAAACAAATAACCACACTTTAAAGGGTAACTAAGCTTACTAAACACCCTACTAAATTACTACAAATTTTTATAAATTTTCAAGTTCATGAAGTAGTGTAAAATGCATGATTTTGGCACTTGGTAAGTATTGTTTACTTTGTTGATAAATTATATATATTATTAGAAAGTGTGGATGAATAGTAACTAACATAAATTAATAATTATTATAGAGTTTTTAGTGGTGTTTTAGTTCTAGATCAAGTGGTGAATGGCTTGCATTTCTCTTGAGAGATGCTGGTTCGACTCCCATTTGGTGTAGAGTGAGGCACTGGTGGGCAATGATAAGAGACCCAGGGAAACTTGGGTTGGATCTTTGAGCCAAACGGGTTTTATCAGTAATTTCACTGTCGTGCCTACGGACGGGTGGGTTACCGGGTTTTCCCCGGAATTGGTGGTGGACTCGGGTTACTCTCGGAGTACTCCGTTTGTTCAGTGGATGCCCCGAGAATGCCCGGGATTGATTCTGTTGGCCGTTCAAAAAAAATCTTTACTTTTTATTTAAATTTCAATTGTTCAATTCTTAAAATATTATTTATTTAAACTAAATATGTTTATTTTAGTTTGTTATAATCTTTTAATTCAACTAAAAGATATATATATATATATATATATATATATATTATTTATATATTAAAGTAGAGGGACAATGAATAAAAAACTAGCTTTTTAAAATATTTGTTTTAAGTATTGTTCATTTAATATAATTTTTTAATAATTTGCGTACCTTACTTTTTTAAAAATAATTTAAATATGCATCTATGTATTTTTTTTCCAACATTCTGATATAAATCTTTTTGAAAATGGATACCGTGTTGTTACCATACCGAAAAGAAAACCAACTGAACAACATAAGTGCCACTATTCATATTTATGGTTTTCGGTAAATCTTATTGAAAGTAGACACCGTGTCGCTATCGTATCGAACGTAAAACCGAACGAACAATATTGATATTTGGTACCGATATTTATATCTATATTTTTAGTTTCAATAAACTGATATTGTATCACTACTGTACTGTATGGTACCATATTGAGCCGGACCGAACAACATCGGTATTGGCAACATGTTTGTTTTATGATTTTCGGTCGATGTAGAGCAGATGTTGATTGTTATACCGAATGCATGTATTGTGTCTGTATGAAAATAAACCGAATCAATACCGATCGAGATCCCGCCGTGAAGCGCGGGGGAAATTAACTAGTTGTGATGATTTATAAAAGAAAATGATATGCTTTGAAAGCATGGAAACCTCAAATTTTAATGGGAAACTATGGCAAAAATTTTCTAGAAATTAAACACTTAGAAAAATATTTTTAAACAAGTGTTTACAAGTATATTTTTAACCATGATTTCTCATATAAAATTTGCCATAATTTTGTTATAAAAATTACAAATATTGAAGCTTGGTTTTTAATAAATAAAAGTGACTGGATATGTATTTAAGAGAATATATATTTAGATGTCACAATGTGTGTGATTACTTGTATATTATGTGTATTAGTTATATTATTTTAGGACTTGAAATAATATAACTCACCAAAATACCAAAAGTTACAATACAAAATATTACCAAAATTCCAAGAAATAAATATATAATTTACACCCAAAATTGGAGAAACCGAACAAGGAATATAACTTACATAAATATTCTGGAATTAAATTCATTAGTATATTTTGGTAAACGGTATTTTGGAAACCAAGAAAACGAAAATGTGATTTTTATGATTATTACAAAAATATAACATATTTTTTACAAGAAGAAATCATATTATTTTGGGTAAAGAAAAATATACATGTTTTCTTGGATTACTAGAAAATATATTATTTTTTGGAGAAAATATATATTTTCTTAAATAAACTTAGAATATATTGTTTTTGGGTGAAAAATGGATTTATAAATATTTTCTAAGATAATCTTGAAGATATATTATTTTTGAGATGAGTAAACTGCCATTTTGGTCCCTGTGGTTTGGCCAGTTTTGCCACTTTAGTCCAAATCTCAAACTTATTACATCTGGGTTCCTGTGGTTTGCATTCTGTTGCCATTTTAGTCCAAAATCCAAAAACCCTAGTTTTTTTACTGTTGCAACCTCCTATTTTGTCCTGTAGTGCAGGGGCATTTTGGTTATTTTTTAAATTTCATTTGTTTTAGTTTTTTTTTTTAGAAAAAATATATGAGGAGGATGATGATGATGATATTGGGGATGATGATGATGATCAAAATGGCAGTTTACTCTCTCTCTCTCTCTTCTCTCTCTCTATAGCACCACATCTCTGCCGTATCTTCATCCTTCATGTCCGAAATCTCTTCAAATCTCTCAAATACTCCTTTGATTCCTCGTCAACCCCCTGATCCACCTCTAAATTCGTCTTCTACCTCTTCGATTTCATCCCTGGTGGTTCAAATTGGAGCTAATTCTGTGCCTGTTAAGGCGTCTTCATATCCGCCGCCTCCAAATGGAGATCCCCAACTTGACTCTCTAGCTCAGCTGACACCTGCTCTAGGTGTTAAACACACAGCCGCTACACATGTAGTAAGTGATGCGGCTTCAGATGTTCTCACAGCTCCTGCTACAGCATCAAGTATTGCAACGATTCTTGATCCAGTACCTGAGTTGGTGTTCAATCTTGAGAATTCGGCTACCCAACAACTTGATTTTGGTGTTCAATCTTGAGAATTCGGCTACCCAACAACGATTCTTGATCCAGTACCTGATGATGATATTGGGGATGATGATGATCAAAATGGCAGTGTTCGATTTGAATTTTGATCGGTTCTGATGTTGTGTTTTGAGTTGGTTTTTTGTTTTGTAACTTCAGATCTGAATTTCGTATAATCAATTATACATATGTGCAGGCTGTTCTTGATTTTCTGGATTTTTTGTTTTTTGTTTTTGATTTTCTTGAAGATGATGTTCTTGATTTTCTGGATTTTCTGGGTTTTGATGATGATGTTTGATGATGTTCTTGAAGATACAGATCTGAGCCTCGTTTCTTTTTACAAATCGGTTTTTGATTTTCTTGAAGATGATGTTCTTGATTTGCTGGATTTTCTGGGTTTTGATGATGATGTTTGATGATGTTCTTAAAGATACAGATCTGAGCCTCATTTTTTCTTGAAGATGTTCTTGATTTTCTGGGTTTTGATGATGAACTTTGATGATGTTCTTGAAGATGATGTTATTAATTATTGAAATGTTATAATAAATTAACATGGACCAAAATGCCCCTGCACTACAGGACAAAATAGGATGTTGCAACAGTAAAAAAACTAGGGTTTTTGGATTTTGGACTAAAATGGCAACAAAATGCAAACCACAGGGACCCAGATGTAATAAGTTTGAGATTTGGACTATAGTGGCAAAACTGGCCAAACCACAGGGACCAAAATGGCAGTTTACTCTTTTGAGATTTATATGAAAATATAAATATTTTTGCCAAGAAGAAGTATAGATAAATTTCTATAAATGATTTCTTAAAATATATATTTTAAGAATATTTGTTGGTAATTTTTATTGAAAATAATATTCCAGAAAAATAAATACAAAATTATGTATAAGAATACTTAATAAACACAATAAAAATACGTATTCTCGTACGTATAAATACACACCGGAATACGCCACCGATACTTGGCAAAATACACAAGTTTGATAATACAGGTGTAAGAATACCCGTCCTTGGGGAAAGATATACATGTATAAGTACATAATTAATCAAGTTAAAATATATTTTTTTACTAATTTTTCAATAATTAATAATTGTAATTTAAGTTAAAATTTTTATTATTTTAACAAATAATTATATACTCTGAGATAATACTATGACACAAAGAATTGTAACTTAAAGACACTAAGTCATAACAAATAAGGTTAAAGTCAAGGCACGACCTACCCGTCTAATAAACCGTAGCACGTTTGTAGGTAGTCGTGCAATTGAGAAGAAGCTTTGAGTTATTTGATTGAAGAACGCAAGACCGTGAGTTCATGTCCCCCTTTTCTTTTAACTGTTTTCAGTTTTATAACTTCGGGGGTGAAAGACATGTTACAAATTATTACGATTACAAATGGTATGGTTAGCTAAGGAATGAACTGTTAGATCATGTGAATGGGTAGGCGATTAACTTAAGACCATTAATCCTTGTATAAGGACTGGGGGGCATGAGTGATAGATCTATTGGGTGTTGCGAGCCCCACCCATGAGCCCGCGGGTTGGACCATGTGGTGACTATGTCGTTCCCGCCGGATGGCCCGGTACGAAATACGCATAAAAGGATTGAGCCATTCCTACACCGTTGCACACATATTAATGGCCTTGCAAACCATTAATTGATCTGTTTTCCTTGTTGCTTTCATACCTGTTTACAAATACATACATACTTACAAATGTTTACAAGGATGTTCGTGCACACATACAAAACACATGAACTCGCTCACCTTTTGTTGATGTTTTCAAACTACATGTATTTCAGAAACTGATTATGGATCTGGCGGGCGTTCAAGATATCAAGTTGTGTCTTCAAATAGGTGATGTCATCCCGCACTAAAGGGTTTGAATCGTGTGTTTTATCCTTGATAGGATACACGGTTCAAAGCGTCGTTTTTACTAGTGTCTTTTGTGAAGTCCAGTATGGAACTTAAAACTCTGTTGTGTTGTATTTGAAACTTAAAGTCTGTGTTTGGATTTAAAACAATATTGGTTGTGATGTTTTGAAACTAAGTTATGGTTGAACATCATGGTTTCTATCATATAGATGTTTGTTATGGTTGAATGCAATGATATTAAGCAAGTCACACATAATCACGCTTCCGCAAAAGTCAGGGTGTGACAACTTTCACTCGATCGATCACTCATTCATCCTCAGTTACCCCAACGCTTTTATCGCCACTTACTCGTGTCAATTCTCACAGTCTATCTTACGAATAAATTTCGGGACAAAATTTCCTCAAGCAGGAAAGATTGTAACAACCCGCCTATCGCTCTCGTTACTCTCGTTACGCCTAGCACCTGAGATTCGGATCATAATGTAAACTATGACGCTTACAACGCCATTTCGCATATTTTCGCACACGCTATATCACAACGCATACGCTTATAACACTAACGTATGCACTATTACGCTATTCGCAGTCGCTCAACGCAAACTCGAAATGCAGTTACTTGTGCTATGACCTATTAACTTACCTTATATTATTAGTCTATATAAATACCTGGGTATTTAAAATTGGTCGAAACGCGCACTCGCAGGCACTCGCAGGCACGCACAATTCGACTTATCGCACTGAAACGCAACGTAACGTAACACGATACTACTTATCTCGCTAAAACGCTTAAAGTACCCACAATAATTAACGCAACAAACGAAACGAAATTTGAAAAATTAACAATCGAAATCAGGTTGTCCGAATGGACATCCGATCGAATGGACTTCCGTCCGGATGACCATCCACCCGGATGGCCATCCAATCGAATGGCCATTCGACCGGCGGAAGCCATCCGACCCATTCCACCGCCTTAACTTTCACCCTGCCTATAAATAGGACCACTGTGTCTCATTTCAACACTTTGGTTCTCTCGTCCGATCACACGTACTCAAGTCGCTCTCAGTCACTTTTAAATCACGATTCAATGCTCCCAAATCTTGTACAATCGTCATCACCAATCACTTCTCCATCATCTCCTCCACCAAAATCACCCATTTTCTTCTCGAAATCACCTGATTTGGACTCCTTGAAGGTGGTTCTCACTCAATTGCTTATGCAAACTGTTGTGTGACGTTATCTCATCAAGATTGGTTCAAATCTAAAGGATTTCCACACATATATCATGAATCTCCACAAGATTTCAACACTTTTCAACTGATTTCAACTCTTCTTCAACTTTTCTTCAACATTCTACACAAAACTGTAGGAATCTAGACTCACTCAGACTCTCTACTCGTTCTTTAATTGAGAGCCGGCTTGAAAACGGATTTCCACCGGAGAGATGACCGATTAACGGGTTGAACATGAAATTTCATCAAAAGAATTGTGAGTCTGATCGAATGGGGTGATTTCTATCCGATCGAATGCGCTGGACTTTGGTGTGTTTCCGTTGTTTGACGCGTCATCACGTCGTTTCCGTTAAATTCAAAACTTTTACTTAGAAAATTTTACAATGATTTTCCGAAACAACTGATCACCCACTCGAGTGGCCATCTGATTGGATGACCATCCGATCGAATGACCAATCGACCAGGAGACCTGTCTCTTATTATTTCCAATACTTAACAATTTTCCAAAACACACACACATTCGAATAGCCATCCGATCGAATGGCCATCCGTCCGGATGACTTGGCATCCATACTTTACTTTGTTCAAATGCTCCAACGAAAACTTCAAATTTTCAAACGATTTACAAACACCCACATCTTATTCGAATGGCCATCCGTTCGAATGGTCATCCGCTCGGATGGGTTATGCTCATTCGATCGGATCATCATTCGACACTCAGCACATTCGACACTTTGACTACACGCCGTTCAATGCTTACGCTACCGTTCTATGCTCAGGCTTACTCTAAGCGCTCCCTTCAATCCAATACGGTGCGTGTTTAGCAACTACAAACTCACTATGAGTATACTCGACCCCTCTTTACGCTTTAAAACACACTTTTGGGGTGTAACATACGTTCTCTATAAAAAACACAACACTTAATCGCATTACAAACGCTAACCGGACTCGCATATTGTACGTAATTAATTAGTTGAATTATTTATTGCTATGCTTACACAATGTTACACTAGACCGCCTCTAGCAACGATAGTACTATAGTTTGGACTCAGCACCTGTCGTGGACAGGGGTTGCTAGGGATCACATCACTTTACTTCACGTGTTCGCTGAACATGTGTCACGCATACCCTAAACCGCAGTCTTGTGGTTAGGTGGTAGCATTGTTGATAGCTTACTTGATTCGCCTATTATGTGTTACATGTTAGTTATGTGTAAACGCTTTCTTTACTATATCTATGCAAACTTGTATACTCGCCAATACTTTTGTATTGACATTATTTTAACGTATGTTGCAGGATAATCGCAGGTTATCATGAAACAAGATTAGGAAGTCTAGAAACTAACTTAAAATCTAGGTTGTCGGATTTGTATTGTTTGAGAGACATGAAATTTGTACGACTGTTTGTTGATATATTGTTTATTAAATAATGGGATAATGAACGCACTAAATATTGTCGCTAAATAGTTGTTATGGATTCTCTTGAGCAATCTGATTCGCCTAGTGTCGCGCCCCGATGATTCCGCAATCGGTTGGGATGTGACGCAATCAATCAGGCTGTTTTGTCTGTTCCTCGGTTTTCCATATATTATTAAGAAAGAACATTTCTTATGATTTATTCTCTGGCTTTATATCATCTTAAATGATACAGTTTCATGGTTTAAGGCCATTACTTCAATATGAAAACACAAACAAGTTGGTCCTCAAAAGCAAAAGCTAATATATGACAGAATGATGGCTCATCATAGTATAAAGTTCCATGATATATATATATATATTTTTTTTTAACGGCGATTGACTCCAACAGTCGAGAGGATCACACCCACATTGCATGGGTCCTAGTCCCCCTCGGGCGAGGCATCCGAGGTTGACCATAGGCGCTCCACGAGAAAATTTCCAGCCGACAGCCACTTGACTGCCGTTGCAGCCTCCGCACTCAAGAGCCGGAGTAATCGCACTGTAATAGAAAACTCGTGTGCGGCTCAAGACTCGAACCCGGGCTATTACGCACTCAAGGCTCTTATCCATCATTGCCATGACCTCTCAACCAAGGTTGGGGTCATTTTCCCCCAAATGCAAGAGGTGGGGATCGAACCCGGGTCTCCAAGGAAACCCAAAGTTCTTTCCACCACTCCACTACAAGTGGGGGATTCCATGATATATAGTTGATAAAGATAAATTAATATTACCCAGCCGCCATATCCACTTAATAACTTTATTATTTTTAATCTAGTTCTTCCTTTTCAATAATATGTTTTCAAGAATCTGAATTCAGAAAAGGAGATCGACAGAGATATAGTATATATATATATATTCAGGAAGACCACCTAGCCAGTAATGACAGGCTATGATGGGATTCCAATCTTAAAAAAAGAAGAGAAATATCCGTTGTATATGATGTCTAAAGGCAACCTTTAATAGTCACGACTCACGAGAGCATCACCCATTTGTATGTGGCAATTCGAGAACAAAGATTGACTAATTATCAAAACATAAAGAAAATAAACAATGAAAATAGCATATGCCATATGAATGTACAATTTTGTCTTATTCTCTAAAGCCTTTTTTGTCCCTTTGTTTTTTTTTTTTTTTTACTTTCTTTAAGAGTTTTAGTTGTCCCTTTGTTTTTTTTTTTTACCTTTTTTAGGGTTTTAGAACTTTCCACTATTGATGGCACAAGACTACAAGACAACAAAACCTTTAAAAATACTGACAAAGTGAGAATTTAAAGAGTGGCAAAGGAAAATATCGTTGATTGAGTATCACAAGGTATACATATGGCCAACATTGTCTTTGACCATTTTGGAATGTCTTCCACAAATTTCCATATGCATTGAACCTCTTCTACACATTTGTTTGAGAAGATAAGGCTAGATACAATGGTGGGTCTAGCAATAAGTGTTATATGGATTACTTTTAGGATATAATTGCACCATACATACCCACTTATCGAGTTGTAATCCTATATATATCAAATATTTAATTTGTATTTTTTTTAATAACAGTTGGTTAACTATTATAATTACCTATTTACTGCTAAGTGTAACTCAAGTAATAAGAGGTCGTTGGCCCAATGGCATTGGTAAATTATCCTCAACAAAGTAGTGAGAGTTTAAACCCCATCAGGGGCGGATCTAATAGTATCCCAGGGGTTGCCTGGGAAACCCCTCAACTTTATTTGCGAAGTGTAATTTTTGTTTTCTTCTTTTTAAGTTTATGTATCGGATATCCCTAAGTAAACATTAGCATACCCCTAAACAATTGAAGAGAAGAGTAGAAATTAAACTTAAAAAATAACATTCCGGCCAGCGGTGGTGGTGGCGGCTGCTCCTTAGTGGATTGCGTTAGGGTTTTGGAGAAGACGATGAATAAGATTAAAGATAAAAGTATTTGTTTGTGTTTGTTTGGACCTTATATAAATTAAACCCAAGTCTTTAAAGGCCCACCCTAATAAAAACTTTTGTCTTTCTTTGGGCTTATCTAACTTGTCCAATGCCATAGCTATATATACAAGTACTAGTGATAATTCCCGCAAATTTCGCGGTTTTGAAAATTGATATGTTTCTTACTTTTAGAAAAAAAATTATGTTACTGATCATAAAGAAACTGTACGCATGAACTTATTATGGAAATCTAAAGTTGAAGATTAAAATAAAACGAAGCATCGTACTATAGATAAGTAACTATATGAGTTTACAAATTAAAAAATATAGAGAACAAATTATATTGTTGAAGTTGCTCGAGCCTGCAAAACAAAACAAAAAATTATTAGAACTAAAAATAAATATAAAATTTAAATTAAAAACAGAAACAACAAAAAGTGTATTCATTAAATCTACATAATATATTGTTTTTTTTTTACATTCATGACCAATCAAAATAAAGCAAAATAGTAATCTAGATATTAAAATAGGATACACCTTCGTCTGATTATCCGTGTCGGGACCTACAGAGTCTCTGACCACTTTTATGCCATGCAACAGAACCATTTTTTCTGCAAAATAAAAATAAGAAAATTAATTGAATATAAGAAATAGTCATTCATGACTCGTTTATGACAATATATGTTCAGTAACATATGACTTACGAATAGGTCAAGTCGGATGAAATTAGGGCATATCTAAGTAAAAACATAAAAAACAGTAAAAGCAAGAATACAATTGAAGGTTTATATAGTATGTTTTAAAAACTGAATGGTTCCAAATTCTAAAAATAACGGAATTAATTTTGTTAACCCCACTAATCAAAACTGTTTCCATATATCTTATAGTCAATGTATGATCATGTTGAAATCAAATCTCAGCCGTCTAAAATAGGAAAATCATTAATCACGTGGTCAATCCGCATGTTGGAAAGAGATGCCAGTTACCAAAAATATCGGACATAATTTAGTAACTCTCATAACAATTCGAATTCAAATCCCAAAAATATTGCAATTTTATTTTAAGTACCTCGCCAACTGAAAATGAAAATGGACTGTTAAATTCAAAAAACTTCCATAGGTATAACTTATTTCATAGGGTAAGGTTGACAATTAACTATTAAGTATCATCGTCTATATCTATATTGAACTAATTAATTGATTAAAATCAATAACTGCTTGCAATAAGGACTACTCGATCAAAATCATAGTCGCAAAATTGTTCAATATTCTCCCTAAAGGTTTCATAAGCACCCCCTTAGATCGATATGCTTAAAAAACAAAAAAAAAGTTCAAAAATTACCTCAAGAAACGTATGATGAACCTGTCAAAGCCACCGACAATGGATTATGCATCTAGGCACCTCAAAATGGTTCTATAACATTTTCTCTTAAAAAAGCCCGCATTCACCACTCAACAATCAAAAACTCCACTGTAAAATTTTTATATGGTATAACTACATATCTAAATATATTAGGTCAGGGCCAGTAATAGTTTGGAATTAGAAAAAAACCAATTGCATAGAAATAACTTATTCAATCAAATTCTCGTAAGTTAAAACTTATAATCTACTGAACCTAATAAATTACCTTGATGAACTTTCCATCATCTTGAAAACCTACAAACAACGGTTAAAAAAAAAACCAATCAGATTATATATTAAAAAATTAAAAAATAAGAACAAAAAAAACAATGTCATGAAGTTGTTATAAACATAAATCTATTAAAAAAAATTGATAAACTAAACAGTATATTAACAGAAATTGATATTCATTTAAAATATGATGATTACTGATAATGATTATGAACTTTTACCATAGATCTTCCTTTATTCAGTGATAAGAACAAAAAAATCAATGATTCAAAGACGCCGTAACAGAGGACTAAAATACATACCGTGATTGTCCGAATAATCAGTTTATTGCCTGCTGAAAAGAACGATACAAAAGGAAAAAGAACCCTAAGATCTTGGATTATTCAGTGATAAGGACAAACAAAACAACGATTCAAACACGCAGTAACAGAGGACTAAAATACATACTGTGATTGTTCGAATAATCAGTATAATGCCTGCTGAAAAAAATGATAGAAAGGAAAAAAAAACCCTAAGATCTTTGATTATTCAGTGATAAGAACAAACAAATCAATGATTCAAAGATGTCGTAAGAGAAAACTAAAATACATACCGTGATTTTCGAATAAGAACCCTAAGATCTTCGATTATTCAGATAATTGCCTGCTGAAAAAGAAGGATACAAACGAAAAAAAAAACCCTAAGAATCCCAATGAGTATGAGAGAAGAAGAATAGATGGAAAAACTGATCGGATAGTTGCCTTATATATGAAACGAAAAAAAAGGAACCGAATAGCTAATATGGATCCCGAGTCGGGTTTCACATCAGGGAAATAAGAGGAATAGAAAAATGGCGGGAAAATGAGTTTTAGAGGCTCTAGTTGGGGGACATGTGTCCCCTACGTATGGCTTTTATTAGGTTAAGAAGATTATTGGGAACGTGTATTTATGTTTTGATATAGTTTGTATCTTTATTATTGTGGGATCTGTTTTTTTTTTTTTTTTTTTGGAATATTGATTTCTTATTTAGTTTACATATCAATTGATTTAGTCTAAAAACACATTATCTCATTTCATGATTTCTCATTTCAATATGTAAAAAAAATTAAATAAGCATGAAAATCGGAAAAAAAAAATTTGAGATGAAAGTTAAATTATTGAATGTGAAACTCTTAATGGTTTGTCTTTGTTTAAACCAATTAATAATTATCCTATACATATTTGAGAGTAAGGAGATAATAACTAACAGGACCCCCTCCTTCCCCCTTGTGCTAAGCATTTAATTAATATACACTAACAAATGTAAAATATTATATTACAACACTGTAGCCGGAAAACTATTAGTTCCGTCACTATATTTAGGGGCCCGTTTTTATACGCACACAGGGCCTCAAGGGCTAACAAATTCTCAGGGACGGACATGCCCCGAGCAAAGGTACTCTAGCACAAAAGCAACGAAATTGGATTTTACGTTAGGGTTTACTTACTAATTTTAGTTGTTATTTTGTAATTGATCGTATGAAGGTACGGTAAAATAAATTGGGATACCCTTCATTTTTTCTTCTAGTTTCGCCATTAGACCCCATTGTGGGTATTTATAAGGTATAGAACTAAGGAGTGCATGTATCGCTATTCAAAAACTAGTGTATCTCAAGTAACGAAGTTATCTCGTCATTTTTTGTAATACTCAAAACTTAGATTACTATTATAGGGGAAGGATCCACTAAAAAATGGATTTTGCCTAAGTAGCCTAAGAAGGAATCTTCACCATTTATTTTTCAAATCAATGGTTAAGATGAAAGGGTAGGAGAAATGATGAGTGCAAGGGTATCTTGGGAAAATCCTATTTATGGACTTTCTCTCTCCACATGCAAGTCACATGCATATTTCACCCTCATTTTTTAAATGTTCATAACTTTTTTATACGACATTGTTTTTTCATAAAAATTTCACCGTAAAATCGAGCGTATTTTTATCTTTAATTTGAGTACCATATTGCTATATAAAATATGAAGACTAAAAAAACCCACTTAAATGTGTTGTATTTCTATGTTATATAACATTTTTTGTGCTGAATTTTTGTACTATATTTTTGTGCTGAATTTTTTTGTCTTAAATTTTTTTTCCTCAATTTTGTTGTGCTAGATTTTTTTGTACTACATTTTTGCTAAATTTTTTCGTGCTATATTTTTTTGTACTAGATTTTTTTGTGCTATATTTTTTGTATTACATTTTTTGTGCTAGATTTTTTGTGCTAGATTTTTTTGTACTACATTTTTTGTGCTAGATTTTTTTGTACTAGATTTTTTTTGTTTATATTTTTTAAAAACAAAAGGGGTGCCACATGTCATTTTCACTCCTATTTATAAGGACCAAAATGCCCTTTATTCCTACTTATTAGGAGTGTCACATGTCATCATCACAATTCTTCTTAGGCTACTTAGGCAAAATCCACTTTTTAGTGGATCCTTCCCCAAATAATAATAACTACCTTCCTATATATATATATATATATATATAGGGTTGAGTTCTCTTCAAAACCCCAACTTTTGGAAGAACTTACAGAACCAATGTAGACCACTCATTTTATTTCAACCTTAAAAATAAAAAAAAAATAAAAAAGGGTATAATAGTAATTTATCAATTAATATATTTTTAATTCAATAATTTAACTAATTCACTTTTATCTTGTCTCTCCTCTCTTCAGTTTTAACATAATTACACATATGTTAAGGATTAAATTAGTTTAGGATATGAACATCTATTTAAACTAGTACATTAATCATCTATTTTTCAAACTATTACATATATTTAAATCTTTATACTATCATCCAATTTTCAAACAAATTATGTATTTACATATATGTAAATCTTCAATTTGGTAGTCTATTAACTTATATGTAAATGTTATACATATGTGTAAGTTTACTATTAGCGTATATGTAAATATTCAAAATCATCATCAATTTATAGTGAACATATTTTTTTTACATATGTGTTAATCTTCAAGCTAGTCATATTAACTTGTAAAAATGTGATGTGGATCGGAATAAAAAAAACCTGATAACAACAATAACAGAAGAAACTCAAAATCTCGATCAAAATCTCGATCAAAGTCTATCAAATATCCATTAATAAACCTGAAAACTCGTAACTTCGGAACCAAACAGATAATGCAAATTAAATTCAAAGTAAAAGATAAGTACAAACAACAAAAATGTAATAATAAATAAATAAAAGAGAAGATAATCATAGATTTTATGCTTTCGAAACCGATCACGCAGCAAAAAAAAAAAGTAAGCACAAGCAACAAAATATAAACAAATAAATTCAAGGAGTTTTGGTCACCAAGATGTGTAATGACTAGAGAATGAGATCAAATCAGTGAACCACGGGTGATGTGCATTGAGGGAATGGAGAATTACTTAGGTAGTGTTTGGTATGCAGGAATGAGAGGTGGAATGGAATGAATGATTACGAATGAATGAAGAAAAGAGTGTTTGGTTGGTCAATAGAATGGAATCATCCATTCCAAAAGGCATTCCATTCCCTCAAAATCATTCCTTCCACCCCCCATGTTTTTTTTTTCATTCCATCCCCTCTTGCACCATTCATCAACAACACCACAACCCACCACCACCACCGACACCATCGCTGCTACCCGCCACCACCTCACCCCAACAGCCACCGCCACCCACTCTCCACCGTTATCACCCACAGCTGCGACCAACCGCCGACGCCACTCGGTGCCGGCGTCCACCACCATCGTCGACGCCACCACCACCACCACCGCCACCACCAACCGCCGTTGCCGCCACTAACCGCCACCTTTGCTGCCACCCACCACCAACGGCCACCTTGTCGCAACCACCACTCGTCGTCACCGCCGCGCCGCCACTCGCTGCCATCACCACCACCCATCGCCGCCGCCGACACCCACCACCGCCACCTATAACCACCCACAATCATTACCACCGAGCACCACCACCACTCAACGCTGATTTTATTACTCCGTTTTTCTTACCTACCGAACAATATACAATAATAATTCATTCCATTCACACATGGTAACCAAACAAGACATGGAATGGTAATGATCCATTGCATTCCCTCGTCCATTCCATTACCTCGTCCATTCCATTCATTCGTTCATTTCATTACCCCATACCAAACAGACCCTTAGTGTGTTTAATTTTAAGAGAAATAAATTAAATAAACGATGATTTAAAGGAGAAATTATAAGGGTTGTTATGAAGAGAGTTAAGTTGAAATTACAATATTACCCATATTTTTTTAAATTTAAAATCATGTATATTCTATTTATTTACATATCTACCATTATTGTTTTAAGCCATTGATCATAATATTTAATGGCTTTGATAAGTTCTGCAAGTTCTGAAAAAAAAAAATTGTTCTGAAATGATCTTGACCCTATATATATATATATATAGGGTGGGGTTCGGCTACAAAGTTCATTTTTCCTACAAAGTGTACAAAGTCATAAAACACACTTAAAACCCACAAATAACAGAGTGAAGATCACTAAAACACAATATCCAAACCCTAATAGTTCATAAAAACTTCAAACACACCATCGTAGAACTATGAATATAAAACACAACATGATAATCAACATAAGACACACTAATGTTAGTCATTCGATAATCAAAGCCTAGTCATCCAAAACACTACACAAAACCCACAAATACGACGTTTTAGTTATCTTCACTTTATTATTTGTGGGTTTTGAGTGTGTTTAATGGTTGAAATTATGGTGTTTTATGACTTTTTACACTTTCTAGGAAGAATAGACTTTATAGCCAACTCTCACCCTATATATATATATATAGGGAGAGGATCATGAGAAAACTAAATCTAAAAAAAAGCTAAAGAACATACCAAAAAATTATTTTTTTTTACAAATTTTTATAAAAAACAGCTATTTTTTATATATAAAAAAATTTAAAAAAAAATTTGTTGTACTGCATATGTGCAATACAAAAAAGTAAATTTTTTATTTTTTTTTGAAATTTTTTTTCCAAACATAAAATAAAACGTTTTTTTTTATAAAAAAATGTAAAAAAAATTCTTTTGGTATGTTTTTTTAGGCTTTTTTAGTTAGTTTTTTGGTTTTCTCATTTAAAGTATTTTTCTCATGATCCATCCCCTATATATATATATATATATATATATATATATATATAGAGTGAGGTTAACATACATTAAGCCTTATCGTACTTCACGTACGCGACACCAGTAACCGTCGGATCAGGGCACTAATCACGCATAAGACACAAAATAACGCATGTGATCCATTTTTTGGTGATAATCACGCATGGGGGGTGATAATCACGCATGGAAAGTATAATCACGCACGTTATGATGGTAAAAAAAATAATCACGCACGTTATGGTTTTTGTCGCGTACGTTAATGTAGGTTAAGGCGTTTTGTACATTATACTTTCTATATATATATATATATAGGGAGAAGATCATGCGAGAACCACCTCTTATTGCAAGAACCGCGAGAACCAATGTGAACACAACCAAAAATGCATAAAAATAGCTAAAAATCACACAAATTTTTTTTTTATATTTTTTATATAAAAATCGCTACTTTTCGAAGACAAAAAAAAAATTTAAAATTATTTTAAAAAAAAAAAAAATTCTTTTTTGGCCACTAAAAGTAGCGATTTGAGCATAAAAAATATTAAAAAAAAAATTTAGATTTTTTTTTTATTTTTTTAGGTTTTTTTGGGGTTTAGTTTTTAGCATTTTAGCTTGGAGGGGGGGGGGGTTTAGGTTTTTGGGGGGTGGGGGATGGGGGTTTAGGTTTTTTTTTTGGGGGGGGGGGGTTAGGTTTTTTTTAAGGTGTTTTGGGGGTTTTAGTTTTTAGCATTTAGCTTGGGGGGGGGGGGGTAGGTTTTTTTTTTTGGGGGGGGGGGGTGGGGGTTAGGTTTTTTTAGCTATTTCAGGTTGTGTTCACATTGGTTCTCGCGGTTCTCGCAATAAATGGAGTTCTCGCATGAGCCCCTCCCTATATATATATATATATATATAAAGTATATCGTACATTACGGCTTAACGTACTTCACGTACGACAACGTGCGTAATTAGTTCTATAACATGCGTGATTAATGTTTTCAATATGCGTGATTATTGTGTTTCAACATGCGTGATTTTGGATTTTTGAGTTATAACGTGCGTGATTTTATAATGAACGTGCGTAATTACCTGTCGTACGTGATGTACGTTAAGCCGTAATGCACGTTAACCTTCCTCTCTCTCTCTCTCTCTCTCTATATATATATATATATGGGACCGCTAAAATGAAAACCACATCCAGTTGTAAGAACCGAGATAACCACTTTTCAACCATTAGATCTTCAAGATGGATGAATGAGATTAAAAGTAGTAAAAAATAATATTAAATATTTTTTGTCTTAGTATGTCTTTAATATTTTAATCTAAAATGGTAGTTTAGTAAAATTATTTTTTTTGTCCTTTTTGTCTTTATTGTTTTTTATTACTTTTTTATATTATTATATTAGTTTTTATTTTTTAAACATAATTTTTTTAATAAAAGCATTTTAAAATTCAGATTTTTTTAACAGATTTTTTAAACTTTTTACGTTTTACGTTAAACTTTTTACGTTTTACGTTTTTACGTTTAACTTTTTACGTTAAAAACTTTACGTTTTACGTTAAACTTTTTACGTTTTACGTTTTACGTTAAACTTTTTACATTTTACGTTTTACGTTAAACTTTTTACGTTTTACGTTAAACTTTTTATGTTTTACATTAAAAACTTTACGTTTTACGTTTTTACGTTTTACATTTTACGTTAAACTTTTTACGTTTTACGTTAAAAAGGTTACGTTTTACGTTAAAAAGTTTACGATTTTAACTTTTTTTTACAAAACTTTTTTACACAAAAACGAACGCACCCAGAAATCGCAACTCGGTAGGTGTCTCAGATAGATTGCTATCATCATCGACTGGGGGGAAAAATAAAAACCCAACAACAAAAATCAAAACAATGTTTGGATTCTTGAAAAAAACGGCGTTTTGGCTCAGATTTTTCAAAATTTTTTAACCTACACTAAGTAAAACTTTGAGGCTTACAAAGTCAACGCTCCATGTACACCCCCAAAAAAGTCTTACCCCCTAAATTCCCAAAAACAATTGTCCAACTTTTACATCAAACAACACCAAAACAATACAAAAATAAAAGTATCAAACTGCAAACTAAACCCTAATCTTATACAACATTCAGTAAGCAAGAATTAAGTAAAACTTAAACCAAATGTTCTGACCCAACAGCCCCTTGAGATCCAACATCATCAGCCTGAATATCAAGATGATTCAACTTGTGACCAGCGGTAGAAGGTGAGCCAACAGTGCCACTAGTGCAAACAGATTAAGCAGAAGCTGTGGTGCCCCCATGAACGGCCTCTAGAAAGAAGTGATGATGGGTGTCTGTTTCCAACATCTTGATGATTATTGTTCAAACCCATCATGATTTATCAGTGATTGTCAAAATTAAGAGGTACCCAGATGGTAAAGTAACTAGATTTGAAGGAAAGATTAGTGATTTAGGATGTGAAAATGAAGGAAAACTGAAGAGAAAAAAAAAGTGGATATTGGTGCCGATTATTATGGGTGTTGGTGATGGTTTCTTTGACGTGGTGAACGCACAACTCAATAGTCAATAGGTAAAGTAGGAGGAGAGAATTTTGAAGCTTTGTGAATTTGGTGTTGAAGCTCTGTGAATTTTGAAGAGAGAGGAGAGAAGGTCTTTTGTGTATTTTGAAGAGAGAAGAGAGAAGGTCTTTAATTAATTGAAGTGACAAAGAGAGAGTTGGAAGGCTTAAAGTAGACAATAAATTAGACATTTGGGGTAAATGACCAAAATACCCTATATTCTGATTGGTGAAGAGGGGTTCTCGCGGTTCTTACAATTGGGGGTGGTTTCTATTTTAGCGGCTCTATATATATATATATACATGGGAGCGCTAAAATGGAAACCACCTCCAGTTGTAAGAACCGTGAGAACCACTTTCCACCAATCAGATTACGCCAACAAAAAGGGTGTTTTGGTCATTTACTCCAAATGTCTAGTCTCTCTCTCTCTGTTCATTAATGGTAGCAGACATTTATATTTAATCTCTCCTCTCTCTTCTCTCTTCTCTTTCATCTGTCATTAAAATTCAAAATCCATCTTCTATTTTCATCTCTCTCATCGAGAGACACACAAACCTGCAACCCCCAAAACCTCTCATCTCTCTCATCCCGTTTGTGGCGGTGGAACACGAAGATAGAGTTCCGACCACCACTTGGGGCGCCGGTACACCACAAACAACGGCAGCAGCCGTATTAGGCGACGTCAGGAGGGGGTATGGTGGGGTTGGGTGGCGTCTCGAAGCAGAGAGATCCGATGGAGCTGGCTTCTGACTCTCCGGCAGGTTTATCCCGGCGGCAGCGCCGCCAATCACGGCGTTTGTGGTATCTCCATTCTCTTCGACGAGTTACAAGTAAGCCCCATCTCCTCGCTCATCTCTCTTCACCTGTTTCTTTTACTTTTTCGGGTGGTGATGACTGAAAATGTCAATGATGACGATGACGATACGCTGATGATGATGACGACACGCTGATGATGATGACGACACGCAGGTGAAGATGACGGTGGTTGGTCGATGACCCTTTGACGGCGACTGTGGGAATTTTTTGCAGCGGAGCTCCGATTTCAGTTGAACAAGTCTGGTTTCATTCAGTCCAGATTCAAATTTGTCTTTGGGGATTATTTTGGGTTCGGGTTTGCCCAGTTCAGTTTCGGCTCGGATCTTGGTTCATTTTCGGTTCGACATAGTTCAGTTACGGTTCACTCGGTTCAAGTTCGGTTCGAAAAGAAAACAGGGTGGTGACATAGTTCAGTAGCGGCTCGGGTTTCGGCTCGACGCGGTGCAACTCAGGTAAGTTTTGGGGTTTGGTTTGGGTCGAAAGCAGTCAACGGACCCGGTTCGGGTCATCAGCAGTAAAACAAGTCAAAGATGGTCAACTGAGGACCGGTAAAGTTTAAACGTAGCGAGTTATTATTACGTTAGTATAAATTTTATTTAGTTAACGTGCACCGAGCTCGAACCGATACTTTAGTGACTTGTTATGTTTGGCATTTTGATAGAAATTTTATATATTATGTTTATATTGTTGAAAATTGTTGAGTTTTGAAAAGATAACGACAACTTGAGTTGTCGGCTTATTCCAAAAACAGAAGGGAACTCTGTCCGTTTTGCGTAAAAACGTAAAACGTAAATAGTTTAACATAAAACGTAAAACGTAAAAACATAAAACGTAAAAAGATTAACGTAAAACGTAAAAAGTTTAACGTAAAACGTAAAACGTAAAACGTAAAAAGTCTAACGTAAAACGTAAAAAATGTAATGTAAAACGTAAAAAGTTTTACGTAAAACGTAAAACGTTTAAAAAGTTTAACGTAAAACGTAAACTTTTATGTAAAAAGTATTTAACGTAAAACGTAAAACTTTTTCTACGTAAATTGTAAAACGTAAAAAACCATGTGATAAAATGGCGCCTAAACAAGGGGCGTGTATATGGGGCAGAAAAACGCCGCGAAAAAAACGGGACGTAAAAAACGCCGCGTTAAAACGGGACGTAAAAACGGCGCGTTAAAAAAACGACGCTTGAAAAAGGCGAGCGTAAAAACCGGCGTGCAAAAACGACGCGTTAAAAAACGATGCGTGAAAAAACCGGGCGTTAAAACGGCGTGCAAAGACTGGCGCGCAAAAAAAAATTTTTGCTAGAAAAATTTGAATTTAAAAATGCTTTTAATAAATAAATTCTGTTTAAAAAATAAAAATTAATAAAATAAAACAAAAAAAGTAATAAAAAAATAATAAAGACAAAAAAAAATAATTTTACTAAACTACCATTTTAGATTAAAATATTAAAGACATAATAAGACAAAATGTATTTAATATTAATTTTAGTTACTTTTTATCTCATCCATCTTTGTTGTTGATCTAGTGGCTAGAAAGTGGTTCTCACGGTTCTTACATCTGGAGGTGGTTTTCATTTTAGCGCTCCCATATATATATATATATATATATATATATATAGGGTAAGGTTCATGCGAGAACCGCGAGAACCAATGCGAACACAACCTAAAATAGCTAAAAAAAACCTAAAAAAAAACCTAACCCCCCAAGCTAAATGCTAAAAACTAAAACCCCCAAAAAACCTAAAAAAAACTAACCCCCCCCCCCCCAAAAAAAAAAAAAAAAAAAAAAAAAAACTAAACCCCCCTCCCCCACCCCCCCCAAAAACCTAAACCCCCCACCCCCCACCACCCCCAAAGCTAAAATGCTAAAAACTAAACTTTCAAAAAACCTAAAAAAATAAAAAATAAAAAAACACACAATTTTTTTTAAGTTAAAATCGCTACTTTTAGTTGCAAAATTTTTTTTTTTTGCTACTAAAAGTAGCGATTTTTTTTATAAAAATATAAAAAAAAATTTGTGTGTTTTTTAGCTATTTTTAGGCATTTTTGTTTGTGTTCACATTGGTTCTCGCAATAAAAAGTGGTTTCTAACGGATTCTTGTCCTATATAAATAGCAGTCTTGCAGTGTCTGCTACGTTCGGTATGCTACCACAATATATACATTAGGCGACCAACATATATCGGAGATTCTAATTAGGAATTACCTTCACAAGGTAGATGTTTGTTGATGTCAATTGGAGTCTTATGTAACCCAAGTCAAACTTTGACTTAACCCAAGTGTATTATGGGTTTGTGCAAGTATATCTCTAATACCGTAACAATCCAAGTAAAACGTGTCAAGATGTTGTCCGCTTTGCTACCGAACAGTGGCGGATCTTGTCCGTTGAACGTGCCAGGGCCGAAAGACACGAGCACTAAAAAAAGCCCGGGCAAGCCCGGGCCAAACATAGTATATATAAAAAATTTCGATCGAAATGCGGAAAATTAGCACTACGGCCGAAAAACTTGCCCGGGCCGTGGCCTTGCCACAGCCCTATTAAGAACCGCCCCTCCTCCTGATCTCTTAGGAAGCCCAGCGTCCTCGCTGGAACACTGGTCCGGCCCCTGACTTTGATACAATTTGTAACAGCCCAAGTAAACCGTGCCAAGATATTGTCCGCTTTGCCCCCGATGGGTTGCCCATCCAGGAACTCACAGTTTTGTTTTCATCCGACGAGTTGTTCGCCCAGTCAAAACGCGTCTTGGTAGAGAAGATTTCCACCCCTTAAGGCTTCATTCTCCTCCTCAACCAACGTGGAACTTACAAATACCTATATTTTTCATTTAACACATCTTTAGTATGGTTATAAATAATCTTATCGTCATTTCTAACCACTTGAATATCCATATCATACATTATGATAACAAAATGGTGAACAAACCCCCAAAAATGATTGAATGTGCAGTGTGCTATTGTTAGAAACCGATTTAAGCTACCTATTGATTTTTTTTTACGTATTCCTTAATTTGGTTTTAATTTAGTTTATTTTATCTTCAATCAAACTCTTTTGATTTTACTTTTTTGGTCAAAGCAAAATGTATTAGGAAAATTATATGCACGGGCGGATCTATGCTTTGTGGAGAGGTAGTCTGGGATACCCCTCAACTTCCTTGATGAAGTACAATATTCTTTCTTTTTTTCTCTGTTTTATTGTATGGGATATCCCTCAACGTATATCAGGATGCCCCTAAAAACATGTGGGTGAAAGAAATCAAGAACCAGTATTAGAATTCTCCGGTAAAAAAGTAGCGCAGAGCTTGTTTGTTTCAGCTCTTGTTATGAGTTTTATCAAGGAAGAAGATGACTGAAAAAAGTATATTTAAATACTGAAAAGTTGTGTTCTGTACTCTTTGAATTAAAAGCAAGTATACCTAATTGCCTAAGACCATGCGTAATGGTTTGAGCAATAATGCTCCCATCTTTGGGCGTTTTCTGCCACATGGCAGTACAGTCAGCATGAGTGCATTATTGGGCGTTATTGCAAAAGTGGCGTAGTGGAAATAATGCCCAATAACGCCCCTTCCAATCATTAAACAATTATTTTTTTTAATTAAAAACTTAAAATACTTCATTAAATTAAAAAAAAAATACAATACTAGAAATAAAAAAATAAAATCCGTCTAAATTAAAAAAAAAATACATTAGTTTTCGTCTTCGCTTTCTTCACCCTCGGCAACTTCGTCTTCCTCGTCCTCCGTTTCGTCTTCACCCTCAGGTGGGACATACCACCTCTTGTTCGACCTCCCGTCCGCAAAAAAACCTTTTGTAGTAAAAATTCACCATGGAAGAGGAACAAGGGGAATCCATTTTTTTTTTTTTTATAAAATGGTAGTATTGTATGAGAGTGTTTGAGAGTTTTTGTTTTAAAATTTGAAGAAGTGTGTATATATATATGGGGGAGAATTTAAAAAAGAAAAAAAAATATAAGCTAGCCGTTGCCAAGCTAGCCGTTACCTCAGGTCCATATTGGTTAAAATTGTGCCCGTTTAGCGTTATTCAAAAAACGCCAAATCAAATATCATCATAGAAAATGCCCGATCACGCCGAGGGGGGTGGCGAGTCGGCGTTTTGGGGCGTGTTTGGCAAAGAATTTTGATAAAAAAACGCCCGAGTACGAGTGGTCTAAGGCTAGGTCTCACTGTATAATTATTATTATTATATTAAATTTATGTTAAAAATACTAGTTTCTTTCAATGCCTGCACTGTTCACAAAGAAAAAGAACATTGAGTATTTTGTTAATTTAATTATTTATTTAAGTTTTTTATCTATATTTTTTTCATCTCTGTCTGCGAGAACTAGTTTATTCTAAATAATTATATAAAAAGCTAGGTTCTTATATTTTGTAATATTAATTATTAAATATTAAATATGATAATTTAATTATCATTACTTTATTTGTTTTTCATCTTAGTCTGAAAAAATGTATTTTTTTCTAAATTGGTTTGACCACTTATTTGGTTATCTAAAATGGTTAAAATTTTATCTAATTCTTGTAAATGTGTTCTTATCACAATCATAGACGTTCAAGTCTTATCAAATCAACAAATTTCTTTAATTGATTATATGGTTAGATTAATATTTAGATCGAGTATATGATTAGTCGATTAGATTAATATTTAAATCTTATGATTAGATAACACTTATGTTTGATTTAGCCTAGACTAAATTGCAAAAATCAACCTTTATGTTATATCTAAACTGCACTTTATACCTTTCACTATGAAATCGGCCAAACCCAGCCTTTACCTTCATGTTTTGTTACATTTATAACCTTTAGAACTAATGTCGTCTAAAAACTCAGTTAAGTTACCTCACATGCTTTGCATGTGAGGGTATCATGGTCTTTTCACCAACCTTTTATAAAATAAAGGTTGATTTATGAAATTTTGTCTCATTATTATTAACTATTATTATTATTATAAAAAATAACTTTCACAAACTGTTTGTAAAAAAGACTAATAGTGGTTTTAGGAAACATTTTTTAAATAATAAAAAAATGTTATTATTTATTAATTACACGCCAACGTTTAAAAAAAAACATTTTAAAAAATCCTTAATTCTTGTTTAACAAAATAACCAAATTCTTGTCCAACAAATAATAAAAAATGTTATTATTTATTAATTATTATATGGAGATAAAAATACGTTCATAAAAAAATGAAAAAGCATAGCATATTTATATTCCTTAAAATTAATAGTTAACGAATATCGATCCAATCAACAAAATTATTTGTGGTTTATTTTTCTCTCTTTTTTGCTTAAACATAGATTTTACCGAAAACCAAATTGTTACCAAGTTCGTTTGTTTTCTGATGTAAATTACACAGCAAAACATAGTTGCTGTCTATTTGTTTTGCCAAATCCTTTTCGGATGAAATTAATAAATACCATATACATTATTATTATTATTATTATTATTATTATTATTATTCTTATTCTTATTATTATTATTATTTTGGTTGAAACCGAGAAACTTTAAAACACATTTTGATTAATTTATGAAATTTACGTTGTGTATAGAAAGATGAACACCCACCTTGATTGGTTCACCAAAGATTCGTGTTCGCCAGTATAAAACTAGTTTCGTAGAAACAAGAATTAAGGATTTTCTAAAAACAATATTTTTAAACGTTGCATTGTAAATTTGTAATTAATAAATAATAACATTTTTTTATTTGTTGGACAAGGATTTGGTTATTTGGTAAAACAAGAATTAAGGATTTTAAAAAAACAATTTTTAAACATTTTAGTATAATTAATAAATAATAACATTTTTTTATTATTTAAAAAAATGTTTTCTAAAATCATTTTATTATTTAAATAAACGTTGCATTGTAAATTTGCATAGGGCCCCTTAAGGACATCTGAATTCTCAAGTACGGCACTAGATATTTGTGTTACTTTATTTATTATTGTGTTTTTTTCTTCTTGTACAAATGCACGGTAAAAAAAACTTAGGATACCCCTGAATTTTTTCCTAGTTCCGCCACTGATTATATGCCTATTATGGCTTGATACCTACCTACTTATTCTACCTATTTAGGTTAGATATGTATATCGTCAAGTCGAGTCGAATATGACAATTATTAAAATCAATACTTTTTAGTGTAATTGGATACACATATATCCTCTGATCGTCGTATGCACCTTTTGTAAAGCATTGTCAAACCAATTTGCTTTGACTTTGTGAATCAAGATAAGCAATTATTTAGTAATACAAATAAGATGAAAAAAATTACATAACTAATCCATGTGGTGTCTTAGATAGAATAAATCAATGGTTGTTACATTATAATATATAAATATATAAATCAATTGGATGTCGGTATAAAGAATATTGATATCCCATTGATTCAAGTGTCACTCTATTACAGCTTTTTTAGAAATTATAATACAAACAAGAAAGCACGGAGTACAATATATGAGTCATATCTCTCTCTTACACACTTATCTGTGACCTTAACCATCACCAGAGCACAACTACCACCACTCATCCAGCGGCAACAACCATTCCCATCTCCGATGAGTTCTTCATTTCCTGACAAGGCCACCTTCAACCCTCACAATTCAGATCATGACTTCAATCATGGGTGGGACAGTTGTTAACTTATAAGTTGGCCAATTATACGTTAACATGTGCCATACTTATAAGTTTACTTATTTTTGTTTCTAACTTCTAAAATATACTGTTTTATAAATCAATTATATAGTTGTGACATATTTATTCTTAAATACGGTTTAAAACAGAGTTTCGCATATTAACGTAAAAGTCATCTACATACCCATGTACACGTCAATAAAGTTGTACACATATTCGAAATCCGTTTTTTCCACAATTCAAAGCATTCACTGCAATGCGAGTTGTGGTTTTGGGTAATCGTTATTTAGCGCATATTTTTTTTGTAAATTTTATTGTCTTCGTACTAACGATTGGATGTTTAACATGTATTTTTTTTTCAATTTTTTACGGTGTATATACTAACGACCCGATGTTTAACACGATGTAACGTGATTTTGGGTTTGGAAACATTATTTTATTCTGCAGTGTAACGTTATATTTTAACATTGCATCTAAGTTTTCATTCACGATTTGTTTAAATCAAGTCGTCCCCCTGCGGAGTGTGGGGTAATCATACTAGTTAATATAGTATGTGACCAATGTATTGTTAGGATTCGATCTCTCAAACAACACACACAAACACAAACGAAACTGCAAGAGAAAAATAAACAAAGATGAACACGCGAGATTTACGTGGTTCGGTCGGCTAACCTACGTCTACGGGCTGCAACCAGGATACTTTTATTAGTGCTTTCTGCCTCACTCGTGATCAAGATGATGATATTAGAAGTACATGATAAATATATGATAGATCTAGGGTTACAATCTTAATGGACAAGAAAACTAAATGGGCCAAGTCTTCTTATTAATTAATCTGCCACTTTAATTTATCTTCTTGTCGGCCCAAATCAAGGCTCCACAAACCCAACAATCTCCCATTTGGAGGTTTGATAATCTTCAAACTGCTTTCCGCTATGAACACTTATATCTCTTGTAATTTTCCTCATTTTCCTGGTTGTAGCGGACTTCTCATCAGTTAACCTAAAGGCCCGTTAAAGCTCCCCCAAGCTCCAACACATCAGTCATGGCTAAACCTGCCCTTGACCCGTCCTCAATACTTACCGGCTAGCACTGACACAAACTGTTGGATCCCGGAACACCCTAAAAACAAACACTCTCCATATTTAGCAGTAATCCACTTGAGAGATTTTATCAGCTGAAACATTGGTTCTCCTGACCCAATGTCGTCTAGGAACTCTGACTGAAGCACAACTCGTGGTCCCACTTCCACAAAAACCTCTGACTGGTCTACCTAACATTTCCTCGCTTGTTCATCCTAAATCTGACCGGTGACTCTAGGTTTCTCACTTGCAAAGACAACCTTTTTCTGCTCACAAGATTCTTTGAACCTAACTTTCACTACAAGAACTGACCA
Organism: Helianthus tuberosus; assembly: GCA_030545235.1. Taxonomy (NCBI): domain Eukaryota; kingdom Viridiplantae; phylum Streptophyta; class Magnoliopsida; order Asterales; family Asteraceae; genus Helianthus; species Helianthus tuberosus. The sequence continues at coordinate 46,334,308 of CM060427.1, read as the reverse complement.
CCTTTAGCGGCGACAGGTGTCGCCGACATGTCGCCGGTATTGATTGGCCGCTATTGGCCACCTGTCGTCGCTAAAGGTAGCCGTCGCCGGTATTGCTCTTGAACCTTTAGCGACGACAGCTGTCGACGCTAAAAGGTCGCCGGTATTGCCCTTGGTCGCTAAAGGGTTTAAGTCAATAGCGGCGACACATGTCGCCGCTAAAAGTCTTTTTTTTTTAATACAGCTGCTGTATTTAAAGCACCCAACCATTTTTTCGGCTGAAAAAACAGAACCTGCCTATTTCAAACAACACAAACATACGCTACGAACATATACTAAAGGTAATATAATTAAAAACTACGTTTAAGTCGTACATTATAATCCTACAACGTTTAATTAAATCTAAATCATACATTAAAAACAAGTCACTCGTCGTCGGATTCATTATCGAATATGTCGTCAGAATCGTAGTCTTTTGACTTTCCTTTTCCTTTCCGTTGTGAAGCAAGATAGTTGTTAAGTTGGTTCAAAAATGACGGAGTTTAGAACAAGCTGTTAACAAAATCCTACAATAATAGATATCAAAACGTATATTAGCATATTAATTAACGCTACCAACATATATTTAACAAGAAAACATGCGTTCGTTTGTCATTTTATAAATTGCGTAGTTTACCTCGGAAAAGGGTTCTTGCGTCCGAGCTTGCGAAGACGACATGTTCGAGGACGTGTTTGAGGACGTGTTGGAAGAAGGTTTAGGCCCCATCCCGCGGTACCATCCTCGCTGCTCTCCCAACGCTTCTTGATACGGGGCAATTGGAGGACCATCGCCGCTCCATTCATCTGTGGCCTGTTGTATGTTCCGCTGTATTTTACGAAGATGATTAAATATATATGTATATATATATATATATATATATATATATTTGTTATAGAAAATAATACTTAAAAGAAATACTTACGTAATTCTGTTCAGCAACCGGATCAACCCAATTCCCTTGATTGTCCGTGTGGGTTTTAGCATACGTAGGTACCCAATCCATATCCTGTTTAACATTAAACTTAGATTAGACATTAAATAAACAAAAGCTTACACATACGCACACATACATAAAACATTACATTTTTATAGGCGGTGCTACCGTACGACGATGTCCCCCCACAGTATGGGAATTGTTGTTTGTCGCGTACTAGTTTGTTGGCCTTGCTTTTTTTAATATATTTTTCTTGCCGGAAACCTTCGATGGTTCTCAACCAGTTTTCATAGGGCATATCCACGGGATGGTATGCCCTTGCGCTCTCAAGATCATCGTAACCTCCCTTGCTATCAAATAATTGTCTAGCTTCATACTTGCGGTCAGTGTACCGCTTCATAAGCACACTCCTAATACCACCCTTCAAGTTTCTCGCCTCATAATCACGTTCCACTTCATTAAAATTGAAATTTTCCTACAAATTAAATAAAAAAGTTAAAATATCATATATAAATTAGATTTGCATGTGCTTAAATATTTGATAAAATTTTATCCATATAACTTATTTACCCGTAAGTGGTTCATGACGATATCCTTGTAATGTTGTTCAACGTTATCCCATCCAATTTTATCGAACGGGATGGTCCGCCACATATACATGCCGGCCTCCCGTGAAAACATGTCTCTTGATTTACCAACAGGGGTAAACGTGACCTGTCTGTCAAACGTAAGCGATACAGCCCCCCTCCCCCCGCTTTTACTAGACGCCGTAGTTTCTCGTTTTTGGCTTTCCCCCTAACCTTCTTTGGGGGAACCGCTGTAATTAAAACAAAAATAATTAGCAACAACATTTATAATATATAAAATATAAGGACTACAAAATAATTTAGTAAAAGACTTACCGTCAGTCTCGTGCGTGCCACGAAATCCACCAGGATGAATCGGTGGATCACCAGCGCCGTCACCCCCATGTCCCCAGGGGGCCACATCCGCCATCAGATAAGCGAATATCAGCAATACCGAAAACATAATCCCTATAAAGTTACAAATGTTATAGCATGTGTATCTAATAGAAATTAAGGGAAAGTACAACAATCAGCCTCAAATAAATATTTCAAACAAGTGTTTATCAAATACAAATCAATATAAATTACAATAACTTTTCTTTTAGTCAGACTCCACATAATCGGGATCATCCTCATCACAATCAGCCTCGACCTCATCACAATCAGTCTCGACGTCAAACACTTCATCGACAGTAGCCGTTGGGGGATGAACTTCAATTGAAGGCTCGCCCGCAGTAACATGAGAAGATCCAATTTGAAAGTATTGGGTCAAGTCAATGACAAGTGGACAATCAGATGAAGAGTTGTTGTCGACAACGTCAATATCTTCTAAGCGCTTGTCAACATTTTGAACCTTATTGACGCGGTCATCACTTAATGGCCGATCCCAAATTCTTCGATGATTAACATTTTCGACTACCCACCTATGTTTATTTTTTTGGTTTCGAGACGTTTCTTGGATGAAGAACACTTGTTTGGCTTGCGAAGCAAATATGAGTTGATCGTCTTTGTCCCATTCATGTTCAGTGCTTATACTGGTGATATTATTGTCATGGTTTACACCCCTTTGAGTATCAAACCACTTCCACCGAAATAGGACAGTGGAATAATCATTTGTATAACGCAACTCAATAATTTCTTCTAATTGGCCATAAAATTTCACACCGTTCTCTCCAACCACTTCCACCCCAGAGTTTTGCGTTGTGCATTTTGCATCACGTTCAAGTGTCTTAAACCTAACACCGTTGACTATGCAAGCAGTGTAAGTGTAAGCAGTCATTTTCGCACAAATTGAAAGAGCATACAACTCCGGGTGGAATTCTGGAGAATTTTGTGTTTTCATCGAATGGACCTAACAAATATAGAGTAATAATGTTTGTTATATATGTATTACCTAGCAAGTGTAGAGTAATGAGTGTTATATATGTATTATACCTTATGGAGAAACCATCCTGGAAATTTGGTTTTAAGATCATCTTGGGGATGTGTATGTTTGAATTCACTACATTGATGACAAATATAAGAAAGGAATGAAAAATACCAATTAACAGATTATTAAAAGTTAAAGATAGAAGCACTCACTTCATGTACTCCCTAACTTCTTCGCAGTTTTCGAGGACAAACCATTCCATCTTGCTTTTTTAAAATGAATGATAGATATTTGTCCTTTGTTGCGCCAACAGGACGACATTTGGACTCAAACACCCATAACTTTCTTTTTTCAACAACGACATCATCGTTTCTATCTGGGCAATTGAACTTAGTCTGAACATCTTTAAGGTACATTGAACAAAATGTTAGAGCTTCTTCAAACACATAACCTTCAGCTATACAACCTTCAGGCCTTGCCGGGTTTTTGACATAGTTCTTTAGTTTTTTCATGTACCTTTCAAATGGATACATCCATCTAAAAGCTATTGGACCTCCCGTAATCGCTTCATCAAGTAAATGCACAAGTAAATGAACCATAATGTCAAAAAACGCAGGTGGATAGATCATCTCTAACTTGCATAAGATGGTAACAATGTCATCCTTTGCTTTCTTCATATCATCCACCGATAGTGTTCTAGAGCAAAGTTGCTTAAAGAACATACAAAGGTCTACTATTGGTGTAGATGTATCTTTAGTCAAAAGCCCTCTAACCCCAATCGGTATCAAACGTTGCATGAGGATATGACAGTCATGAGATTTCAACCCGGTAATGTTAGGATTGTTATCTGTCACCCTCTTACTGATATTAGATCCAAACCCATCTGGTAATTTAACATTTTTTATAAACTGACAAAAAAGTTTTCGATCATCGGACTTGAATGAGTACTTTGGGTGGGGACTTAAGAACTTGCCACCCGATTGTTTCAGCCATTGTGTCGGCCGAATGTTTAGTTTTTCCAAGTTGGACCGCGCATTTGGCGTGTCTTTGCTCTTATCGTTCATTAGAAGTGTACCGAGCAAGCTGTCGCACACATTTTTCTCTATATGCATTACATCTAAGTTATGTTTCAGCTGCAGAGAAGACCAATACTCAAGGTCAAAAAATATGCTTCTTTTGGACCAGTTCAACTCGAAATCTGACCGGGTTATCCTCCCACCTCCAAAATCTGTATGCTTGCCTGGTAGACGATTAATTAAACGACCGAGTTGAGCTTCTATGTTAGCTGGGCTAAACTGTCTCGGAGGGTCTCGTGTCTCGGGTCTCCCGTTAAAGTCGAGACTTGTTCTCCAAGGATGGTTGGCATCTAAGAACCGGCGATGACCAACATAAGCACATTTACCAGTTACACGTATTGAAGGAGTGTCTTGGTTACAAGTTGGGCATGCCATGTAGCCTTGTCCGCTCCAACCTGATAGACTACTACGGTCTGGAAAGTCATTTATGGTCCATAACAACGCCGCCTTCATTGTGAAGTATGTGTTTGTTGCTGCGTCTTTAGTACGTACACCTGTCTGCCACAATTGCTTAAGCTCATCCACTAACGGTGTAAGGAAAACGTCCATGTCTTTCCCCGGTGATTTAGGGCCAGGAATCAACAAGGTCAACATGAATGTGGACTCTCGCATGCATAGCCAGGGAGGGAGATTATATGTGGTGAGTATAACCGACCATGTGCTATGAGTCGAGGATCCACTACCGTTGTTAAAGGGATTAAAACCGTCAGCTGCAAGCCCTAAGCGAACATTTCGTGGCTCCATTGCAAAGTTTGGGTACTTTTTATCAAAGTCTTGCCATGCAGATCCATCAACTGGATGACGCATAGTCCCATCTTCCGATCGTCCGGTACTATGCCATATCATATCTTTCGCTGTGTGCCTTGAACAATACAAACGTCGTAGTCTAGGCGTCAAAGGAAAGTATCGTAACACCTTACGAGCCACCTTCGTGCCTTTTGTGTCTTTATCGACCCATCGACTCTCATTACAAACGGGACAATTTTGCAAGGACTCGTTTTCTTTCCAAAAGAGAGCACAATCATTTGTGCACACATCTATCATCTCATATGCCAAACCAATCTTCTTAAATGTCTTCTTAGCTACATAATACGAAGGGGGAATCTTGTTGCCTTCTGGCATTGACTCTCGCAACAACGAGAGGAGTCGATCTGCTGCTTCATTTTGCAAATGGTACGTATCCTTTATATTCAAAAGCTTTGCTAAAAAGTCGATAGAAGAAAACTTGGTACAACCAGGATATAATTCTGTGTCAACTTCCTTTACCAGGTCTTCAAAATCATCAACAACACCGCTACTATCTCCATTCGAGTTCTCTTGGTTAAGGTATGTATCTTCTTCCATACGCTCCCCCCTAATGTCTTCAATAACGTTTACCATACCGTCTTGTGGCGCAACATCGTTTACTTCTGCAATTGGACTCGTGTCCCCGTGATAGGTCCACTTCGTGTATTCCTTCCAAAAACTGTTAATACGCAAATGGTATTTCATTTCTGCCATAGTTTTTAAGCCGGAATTTTTACATTTGGTACACAGACATCTAACTTCATCGTGGTTTTTTATCACTCTTTCACACATCTCGATAAATGACTTGAGTCCTTGCTTGTAGTGAGGTGAATGACGTGGGGAATCAATCCAACTTTTATCGATAGGCATTATGCAACTGAAAGAAAATCTAATTTAGGATTAACAAGACAAGGGTAGACTGCTAAACCCACTTTTTGAACACTTTATCTCATATGTGAATGTGTATTACATGATTGTTTGTTTAAGAAAAATTCGGCAGCATTTCCTCTTAGCTCCCAAGTATATATGTAATGATATATATACCCGAGGAGCAAAGAGAAAATGATAACCGAATCCTTCTTAAACAAACAATCATGTAATACACATTCACATCCTAAATGAGATAAAGTATTCAAAAAGCAGTCCCAAGATAAATGGGGACAACCCGAAATTAATTTCTAAATCAATTTCGGACGGGTATTTCTAAGCTCGTTATGTTTAAAATGATTAATTCAAACACGGACACAGTTTTTTAAGCTTGTTATGTTCTTAATGATTGTTTTAAATTTTGGGCGGAATGTTATGTTTTAAATCATGATTTCAATTTCGATTGGGTGTTTTCTTAGCTCATTATGTTTGAAATGATGAATTCAATATCAGGCACAGTTTTTTAAATATGTAATGTTCTTCATGATGGTTTAAATTTCGGGCGGGTATTTTCTTAGCTCCTTTTGTTTTAAATGGTGATTTCAATTTTGGCGGGTATTTTCTATGTTTGTTATGTTTTAAATGATAATTTTAATTCAAGGAGGGTATTTCCTAGCTAATATATATTTGTCAAAGTTAAATATAAATATTTTCAAACCTAAACAGAAACATACAAATTGTCAAACTTAAACTTTTTTTTTCAAACCTACACTTAAACAACATTCAAATTATCATCTCAAATATATTTTTTTCTCAAACCTAAACATAAACATAGAAATTATCAACTTAAACATTTTTTTTTTCAAACATGACCATAAACACAGAAATCATGAAACTTAAACATAATGTATGCACATTAACACATACTTTATTTATAGACTTACAAACCCACATACATGCTTACATACTCCTACATAAACATACAAACATTCATCCTTACATACACATTTACATACTTTATACAAATATACACCTACATACATACATTCATTCGTACACTTACATACCCACATACATGCTTACATACACCTACATAAACATACAAACATTCATCCTTACATACACATTTACATACTTTATACAAACATACACCTACATACATACATTCATTCGTACACTTACATACCCACATACATGCTTATATACACCTACATAAACATACAAACATTCATCCTTACATACACATTTACATACTTTATACAAACATACACCTACATACATACATTTATTCGTACACTTACATACCCACATACATGCTTACATACACCTACATACACAAATACATAGATTTTCATATACACATTTTCCCCAAATACACCTACATTATACATTTGACATACTAACATATACCTACATTATACATTTACATACCTAAACAAAAAATTATTCAATATCTAAACTTTGAAAAAAAATACATATAAAACTAACCGTATTTTCAAGTTTCCAAGAGATGTAGACCGCATAGACGAGGTGGTGACCGGAGAAGTGACGGTGGTGATCGGAGAAGTGATGGTGATGATCCATTTCACTACCATAAACACAAAAACACACAAAAATATACAAAAATTAAAGCCTATCATATGTATATAACAAAATAAAGAAGAAATGTAACAAAAACAAAGCTTTACTTACCGATTTGGTCGAATTTCGCTGAAATCCGGCGTTGGTCTCGAGTTTTTGGGGGAAAAAGTGAAGAGAGAGGGAAAAAATGGCGCTGATCAGGGAGTAATATTGTTCCACTATTAGCGGCGACGACCTGTCGCCGGTATTGATATGCGTCGCCGGTAAAGGTTTGACCAGAGATAAGGTTTCTGTGGCTAGGGATTAAAGTTCTGACACATACTTTTAGCGGAGACCTATTGTCGCCGGTATTGACCTGTCCTTGTCCCCGCTAATAGGTTTTAATTCCCCAACCGTTAGATCAGGATTTTGATCAACGGCTGGGGTTTGGTTTCAGCATCTGGGACGCGGATCGACCAATAGCGGCGACGTTTGGCCTGTCGCCGCTAATGGTGTCGCCGCTAAAGGTATACAATTCTTGTAGTGTTTGTTCTTCTTCTGAACTGAGAGAGTCTCTCCCTCAGACGATATACTAACCATGTAAAGCTAACTTAATCTCTCTTCCTCGAGTTATGACAAGATAACCTTTAACAACTTTTCACTGCCCGTTCCTGAAGTTAACCTCATGCCCTTGTTCATCCAACTGCCAACAGAAATCAACTATTTATTCAAGCTTGGGATCAACCGGACATCCTTTAAAGTCCATGAACCGGCTGAAGTAACTAAATCCATGTAACCCATGCTCGTAACATCAAGAACATCATTGTTCGCAAGTATTACCTTACAGAAATCACCTCCTTTCAAATTCTGCAATGCTTCACCGCTGTGGGTAGCGTGAAATGAAACACTAGAATCCATGACCCAGGAATCCACACTGCTCTCCACACTACGAATCAAAGCTTCATCATCTAAGTGGTCTGCTGTATCGTTAACTTATTTCCTTTCATTTGGACATTGATTCCTGAAATGTCCAACCTCTTTACAGTTCTAATTGGTTACATCATTCCGAGCCTTAGACTGAATCGTCTTTTTGTTCTTACTGCCACTACTTCTGTTATTCTTCTTTCCTCTACCAACGTGCATTAATTCACCCGATGATCTACCTGAATTTCTTCATCTGACGTCTTCGCCTAGAATAAGATCCCGCATCTTTGCAAACGTGAACTTATTCATATCTGAATAGCTCGTAACAACAGTTACAGTTCTGGACCAACTATCGGGTAACGAGAAAAAATAACAATAGGGCTTGGACCTCATCATCAAAGTTGATATTCACAGACACCCATTGAGACAAGATCGAGTTTAGGTTATTGATGTGCGCTGTTAGTAAATCACCTTCCCTCATCCTAGTATTCACAAGCTCTCGAATAAAATAAACCTTGTTTGTTTCCGAGGTTTCTCATAAATGTTCGATAATGTTGTCATCATTCCTCTAGATGAGGTCTGCTTCTGAATATTAAATAAAACATTCTCCTATAGAGAAAGCGTTATCACTGCTCTGACTTTCTTATCCGTCCTATCCCAATCTGCTTGTGACATTTTTTCTGGTTTTTCATCCTCGAGCACTGCATCTAAGTGTTTCTCACAAAGTAGTGTTTCAACCTATATCTTCCATCAACCAAACTTCTTCCCGTCAAATTTCTCTATCGTGATCTTACCGTCGTCAGCCATTATCTCAAACTGAGTAATTCTTGACTTTGGATCTCGGTAACACAGTTAGAAAAATAATCTCGGACAAGAAAGAAAATAATAACCCCACTGATAAAAAAACACCGGGGCTAAACTGCCTGAAGCCAAACCCGCAAGCCAACCAATATCACTCAAAGAAACCCAAAACTTAATCAAAAAGTAACTAAAAAGTTGTAAACTCAATTTTAGAAATTAAACCTGACCTTTTCTTATCGATCCTGTTCGTTTTTATGTCTTTATTGTCGAACAAAAAACACAAAAACGAATTAATTCTTTGTTCTCCATTTCTCGAATGGAATAATGGTGGTTGGGATTTAATTTATTGACCAATCAACAAAAAGAAATCAATGGCAAGCAATTATTTGGTTATTATCTCTTCGACGGCGGCAAAAGAAATACCACTTTTGGATTCTTATTTGTTGTGGGAGCCACAAAAGAAACAATGATTCTTTACTTATCGACAACAAATAAAACGGAACTTACGGCAATAGCTTAACTTGGCGGTGGAGATGTCGACGACAATCCTAGATTGAACCAAACTCTCTCGCGTTGTGTTTCCTACGTGTGTAATGAGCCATGGCTCTAATACCATCGATCTCTCAAACAACACACACAAACGAAACTACAAGAGAAATATAAACGAAGATGAACATGCAAGATTTACGTGGTTTGATCGGCTGACCTATGTCCACGGGCTGCAACCAGGATACTTTTATTAGTGCTTTTCACCTCACTCGTGACGAGGATATCACAGGTAAAGGATAAAATATATAGAGATAGATCTATGGTTATAATCTTAATGAACAAGAAAACTTTACGGACCAAGTCTTCTTATTAATTAATCTGCCACTCGTGATGAGGATATTACAGGTAAAGGATAAAATATATAGAGATAGATCAAGCCCCAAAAACCCACATGTATAATTTGTAATATTCAAGGATGATGGGCAAAATCATAGAACCTCCTTGGTATGTTTATTTCTTCCTTCTATTTCCTTATAGATTTCCCAAATCTACGGCTTTTATATATTTTATTCTTTACAAACTAATTAAAGCTCTTTGTTTTTATTGTCTTTTTTCTCCATGACAAGGATAACCAAACAACCTCGCTGTCAATGCACGTCATTTTCTATGCGGACAAAGTGCACGATATCTTAGTATAATTTGTTGGCACTTCAATCAAGTATATAAACTCAGTGATTCATAAGATGTTACCATATTCCATCTGCTCATATCTTCTAAGAAGTTTACACCATATTTGGGCTTATTGATTTCACTATAGCCTAAACATGGCAAAATTAACTTCGCTCGTTTCCTCAATATTAATCATTTTACTTCTTTTTGCGCATTTGAGCAAATTAGAAGCAACACCTTTTCGCGGTGTCAATAGTTTAGACAGCAGCGAGATCTTCAGTAAACTGGGATATGATATACATAAGTTGAAGCATGACGACAACCGGAGATGGCTGACAGGGACAGACCAAGTAGTCCCAGGAGGTCCAGATCCACAACACCACAAGAAAAGTCCAAATATGTCCTAAACCTCTAACTTTTGGATTTCTTGGTGTTTTAAACAACGGCCAACTGTTTTTAGGTTTTTTTTCTTTTAAAACTAGTTGTATAAATAGGCAGGGTAGCAAACGCACGCAAAAGCTAGCAAATAATTTTTTACTTTGCTTGTCCGATGAGCCAATTAAACTGTTAGCTTTTGAATGAGTTCGCTACCCTCTGCCTTTATATACAAACACTTAGTCATTCTCTAAACCACCTAGAAATCCAAAAAGATCCCTAAACCTATTATATGGTACACACCAAATATCACCTTTCCAGTTTTTTTTCGCTTACGTACTATCTACCTGTTACGTCTTTGATTATGTATCTTTCCTTTTCTCCACACATCTTATTTTCTGCGCTTCAGGTTCAGTATGTAGTGTGTTTTTTAATGCAGCACGAGAAATGAAAACATGTAATCCTGTTGGCAACAATGCCAACTTGCATTCTCTTTCTATCTAGCTGAAAAGACCTGTGACTGATTAGAGTTGATTGCCAATGTAATAGATAGTTAAACCTGTTGTAATATGGCGGCTTCTTAGTGTCTTGCTAAGGGGTGTGCTTTTGTTGTGATTAATAAGATGGCTGTCTCCTTTGTTTCGAAAAAAAGGACCTGTGAGTGATAATATAATTTCTCATTTTATGTGTTTCTGAATGAATAGGTGTAGTTTGAATATAATAAGTAATTATGTAATTGTCATTTTTGCTTCTATATTGCTACATATGCCACAAAATATCTTGACTCAAAAAGTAGCTGTTTTCCCCTAACCCAAACGCCAAATTAACTTTGAACCTGCACAATGTATTTGAAGGTTGATGGCTCACTAAACCTCACCACAATGTATTAAGGCTTCATGTTCGCGAGGAAATGAACCATACCCTGAAATTTAACTGGAATGTTTTGAATGCAAGATTGTAGTGGATGAAAGACTTAAAATTAACACTTAAAAACTGAAGAACATAATCTACAACAGCTTTAGAAGCTTCTTTGATTTTGTAGTCAATGTTAAGATCATCAACTTTGTAATCAAGTCATTTTGATGATGATGATGATGATGGGTATCATCAATGTTAAGATCAGCACTGAATGTATTTTCATTGGTTATGATGCTAAATACAAAGGCTATCGATGTTTGGATCCAAAAACTCATCGCGTCTACGTTACAAGTCATGCTAAATTCGATGAGGATTTCTATCCCTTTAGCGGTCATGTCAAACAAATTGATGAGGCCACCTTGGTCTTCTCCAACTTTGATGAAACTCTTCCATTTGTCTCTTTACCAAATCCCCCACCAGTTATTTCACCTCTTAGTTCTGAGTCCACTGTCTATCACGTGTCCTCTCCTTGTTCCTTATGCTCTACTGATCCACCTTTTCCCACTCCTCCATTATTCTCCAATCCTCACACATCGGCCCAATCCACTAACTCTCATCACTCGGCCCAACAAACCCACTCATCCATACCTACCCCATCGATCCAAACACAAGCCCAAACCTCATCACCCCACCCACCATCCTCGACCCCCATTCCGTTTCCCACATCACCACCACAAACCCATCCTAACTCTTCCTCACAATCGGTCCAACCACCACACCTCTCCATTCCACCAACGGTCGACCCAACTCCACCTATCATACCCAACACCTCTCACCAATTTACCCCGGGATCTTCTGTTGAGCCGATGCCATCTCATCCTATGAGAACACGATCGAAAAACGGCATTTTCAAGCCCAAATATTATGCTAACTTGTCTTTATTTTCAGGTTCATTACATCATGCTTTACTTGCAGCTCATGATCCTCATGGTTACAAATCAGCAGCAAAACACTCTAAATGGGTGAAAACAATGGAAGAAGAGCTCCTTGCGTTAAAATCTAACAACACTTGGGTACTTGTTTCGCGAACTACAGGTGCAAACATTGTTGGATCCAAGTGGATTTTCAGAACAAAATACAAAGCAGATGGTTCCATAGATCGATACAAGGCTCGCTTGGTGGCCCAAGGTTTCACTTAGGTTCCAGGACTTGATTTCTCTCACACCTTTAGTCCTGTTGTCAAAGCCTCTACAGTCCGTGTTGTTTTATCGCTTGCTACTATTTATGGTTGGTCCCTGCATCAATTGGATGTGCGCAATGCCTTTCTCAATGGCAATCTTTCTGAAATGGTATACATGGAACAACCTACGGGTTTTATTGATGCTAGATTTCCTAATCATGTGTGTCGTCTATAGAAAGCTCTTTATGGTCTCAAACAGGCGCCTCGAGCTAGGTTTCAACGACTAATGTTGGTGCAGTTTTGTGTCCAATGTTGTTCGAATAGATTAGAATTATTTTATGCTGATTATGTAATAGTTAGTGAAACGGTCAAACGAATGTGTATTGACCCGCTCGTTTGTAGTGGTCAAACGAGAGGGTTATTTGTTTGACAGTGTGTGTTTGTAAGTGAATGTGGTGTGTCTATAAATACCACCACTTGGTCATTTGCAACTGGATGAAGATTTTAGACTTGGGGGAGAGATCACCACTTGGTCTCTCCCCGGATGTATGCTCCTTTGGTATGGTTCGGTTAGTTTGTAATTGGGCCGGTTTTGTAATGTTATACTACCGAATTTATACAAGGAAGTTGTCTTATCCGTCTCAATCCTCCTGTCTTGAACATAATCACACACTAATCACGGATCACCGTCCGAAATCTTGAACTTACAATTGGTATCAGAGCCATGGTACCTGACTTAGTGAATTTAACCATTTGCTAAGTCACATGTGCTCTAGATCAGTGATTTTTATGGTTTTTGTTCAAGATGTAGTAATGATGTAAAGAAGAAAAACCCAGATTTGGACCCAAATATACGGATCTGAGCTGAAACGGATTACACCAGAGGATTGGGTTTTGTGTTTCACACTTAGAATATCAAGTTTTCACATCCAATATCAATTTTTGATGGGTTTTTCGTCGGATCTGCAAATGAACAGTTGGCTGTGTTCTTGAAGATGGTGGCGGTTGTTAAGAAACATTAGGGTTTCTTCACATCAGGTCCCACGAAGAACCATGTTGGTGCCTCCAACTCACCGTGAAAAACCCCTACTGCGAAGAACCCCTACTGCGAAGAACCCCACTCACGAAGAACCCCACTCACGAAAACCCCCAATCACGAAACACCGACTACGAAAAACCCCTACTGTGAAAAACCCCTACTTCGAAGAACCCCACTCACGAAAAACCCCTACTGCGAAAAACCCCTACTACGAACAACCCTACTCACGAAAAACCCCCACTGCGAAAATCCCCCTACTACAAAGAACCCCCCCTGCGAAAAACCCATACTGAGTTCTTCGTGGAATGCACATTCTTCGTGGGCAAGAATGTCTGCTGTTTTGGTAGTTTCGGTTGCAGTGAATGGGTGGCGGTAATGGAGCTGGGTTTTTACCCTTGGCGGCTGCACAAAAGTCATTTTTAGGGATTGGAGGGTGTTAATCGTAGAAAGATAAATGAAGGGTTTGAAGAGGGAAGATGATGTACGGCGGCTGTACAAGGTGGTTGTCGACAGGATCTTTTGTTCGACAGCTAGGTCTTTTCGTTTGGGCCCACTTGGTGTGAGATGAAAATGGTGTTGAAATTGTTGGACTGAAGAAAAGGCCCAGTAATGTTGGACCTATTTGATTGGCCAAATTAATTTTGGGCTAGGATATATCATTAATCTCTTTTGGGGACGGGTGTTCGTGAAGCTTATTTGAATTAAGCTTTAACGTCAAATTCGAACAGGTTCGGGAGCGCGCGGGATGATGAGGCATGATGAAAACATGAATTTTTTTAACGTGGGGTAGTCACGGTTACCGATGCAAATGTCAAAATTGGTGACTTGACTATTATGGGCCAAAAACAATATATTTATTTCCGCATGTGGAAATTTGTTTTGTTATCGGTGTTCCTAAATGCTCAAAAGAATTTTGTTTATTGTCGTATTCTCGCATTTGGTAACGATTGGAGGAACCTAGAGAGTCAAGACCGGTCCTAACGAGTTCACAAAGTCGAATAGTTATGCCTATGATGGAAGTTTTCGGATTAGGTGTTTGTCACGGCCCCCGTCCCGGTGTTACCCAGTCCAGGAGCCGCGGGACAGAAACCCGTGGTTTTATTATTTGAGTTGACAGCGGAAGTTTAATAGGATCGTTTAAAACTTGAAAATGCCCAATTATTTTATTTCATAATTTGGGATAAAACCCGTAATTTACAATAGAGGAATTTCACAAGGAAATTCCCTATTTTACAAAACATGTTTATTCATATTATTGAGCCACCTCTTCAAGCTTGTTAGTGCTCTGTAGCAATTTTCCTTGATTCACAGTAGGTCGCCTGAAACATGTTTAAAAATATTTTATCAGCGGGGAAATAATGGCGAGTCACTCAAGTTATATAAAACGACACATTAGTTATAAATTACAGCATAAGAGCGATTACAATGGCTACTATCTTATTTTTTCTGGCGCCGTGTCACACCCTGGTGACGATGGTCATACCACTATTGGGTCCTTTCACCCAAGTAGTGATGATTATCACTGTTAGGTTGATGAACCTAACCGTGAGAAATTAGTAATGTGCACAATAACCCACTTGCCAGTGATTCAAGATAACCAAGACTTAATCCCAGTAATTATAACTTTTGAAAATAAATGGAGTATTGTAAAACATTGTTGATAAAAAGAGAATGACTCACATTGCAAGTTTAGACGGGCAGAGTTTAGCCTACTGATTTAGCCGTGTAACCTAGTTGAAACAACAATGCATACGAAACTAGGTCAGTAACTTAATACATCATTTACGATAACTAACGAGATCAAAACCGTCACGACGAATGACAAAGTATAGCCCAAATACGGGCAGCACTTAAACATCCATCGGATCGGTTTCAAACGATCGGACATTATATCGTAGCAGTGATCGAGTTATTACCCTGTTGTCGCAGCAGAGCTTCGTGCTAGTGTGTGTTTTTGAACGAAAAAGTGAATAACTCAGTGTACAAAACGAATTTGAACGTCGAACCAACTGTGCCATTCAAGTGCCAAACCCCTGATACTTATACTGAAAAATCGTCCCTGTCGCGTGTCACTAGAGGCTGTCGCGTGGCGCAATGGGGACTCTTTTAGGGTAGGGTAGCCTCGTGTATTTATAGCCTAGGTGAGTCAACAGATCGACAAAATTTGATTTTTACAGCAAACTGTGTAGATAATCGTCCATTAGGGAATACCCCCCCCCTGAGTTTTAGGGGCCCTGTATTCTGAAAATTTTAGGGGTCATGCAATATTACTTCGGGGTCTCAATTAGGGTTTCCTATTGGACATAATAAAGTAAGAAATAATAATTTTAGTGAGAGTTGTTACATCCTCCCCACCTTAATAAAAATCTCGTCCTCGAGATTTACTGAAATAAGTAAGGATATTTTTTCTTCATCTTTGATTCCAGTTCCCAAGTATACTCAGGTCCTCGTTTTGAATCCCATTTGACCTTGACCAGTACTAGTCTTTTGTGCTTGAGAAACTTGACTTTTCTGTCTTCTATCTGAAGTGGTTTCTCTACAAATTTTAATTTTTCATTTACCTCTATGTCTTGGAGAGGTACTACCAGTGATTCATCAGATAGACACTTCTTGAGGTTAGATACAAGAAATACATCATGTACGCCTGCTAGTTCTTCTGGTAGCTGTAGGCGATAGCCAACTGATCCTATGCGTTGAATTACTGGGAATGGTCCTTTGTATCTTGGACTTAGCTTTCCCTTCTTACCGAACCGAACTACTCCTTTCCAAGGAGAAACTTTCAAGAGTACCTTGTCTCCAACTTGAAATTCTAATGGCTTTCGTCGATTGTCTGCATAACTTTTCTGGCGATCTCGAGCCGTTTTCAGTCTTTCCTTGATTTGGGTGATCTTGTCGGTGGTTTCTTGCACAATCTCAGGACCCGATAATTGGCTTTCTCCTATTTCTGCCCAACAAACTAGAGTTCTACACTTTCGTCCATACAGTGCTTCAAATGAGGCAGCTTCGATGCTTGAATGATAACTATTGTTATAGGAGAATTCAATTAAAGATAGGTGGTTATCCCAGTTTCCACCAAAATCTATGACACATGCTCTGAGCATGTCTTCCAAGGTTTGGATCGTCCTTTCACTCTGTCCGTCCGTTTGGGGATGGTATGTAGTACTTAAGTTCAGTCTGGTCCCCATTTTTTCTTGAAAAGTTGTCCAGAAATGTGAAGTGAAACGACTATCCCTATCTGATACAATGGAGAGTGGAACTCCATGTGGTGATACTACTTCATCTACGTACAACTTTGCTAACCTTTCCATGCTAAAGGTTTCTTTCATAGGTAGGAAATGAGCTGATTTGGTTAATCGATCCACAATTACCCAAATTGCATCGTTACCTTTTCTGGTTTTGGGTAACTTAGTAACAAAGTCCATTGTTATGAGCTCCCATTTCCATACAGGCATTTCTAATTGTTGTAGTAGACCTGAGGGTTTCTGGTGTTCTGCCTTAACTTGCGAACAAGTAAGACACTTAGATACATATCTAGCTATGTCCTTCTTCATACCAATCCACCAGAAATTATTTCTTAAATCTTGGTACATCTTATTATTACCATGATGCATGGTGTATCTAGACTTATGGGCCTCCTCTAAAATTTTATTTCTTAACTCTCCTTGCTTAGGTACCCAAATCCATTTCTTGTGGAATCTCCAGATTTCATCAATCCCTTGCTCTAATTCCTTTATTCTTCCCTTCATTCCTTCAGCATCATCCTTGATTGCTGTTTCTTGAACATTCCTCAGTTGTTCCATTAAGTCTAATTGTAAACTGAGTCTCAGAGCACGAACTCGTCGTTGTTTCTCATGATACTTACGACTTAGGGCATCTGCTACTACATTTGCCTTTCCCTCGTGATATTGAATATCACAGTCGTAATCACTTAGAATTTCCATCCATCTTCTTTGTCTCATGTTTAATTCTTTTTGCCCAATATATATCTTAAACTCTTATGATCTGTATAGACAGTAAACTTACTTCCATACAGATAATGTCCCAAATCTTAAGGGCAAAAATTATGACTCCTAATTCTAAGTCACGAGTCGTATAATTTTCCTCGTGCTTTTTCAATTGCCTTGAGGCATACGCAATTACCTTTTTGCGTTGCATTAGCACACATCCTAATCCTAGTTTAGAAGCATCACAATAAACTTCAAAATCTTCTGTTCCTTCAGGTAAGGCAAGAATTGGGGCGTTTGTTAACCTTTTCTTTAAAATCTTAAAAGCCTCTTCTTGTCTAGGTCCCCATTCAAACTTTACTGCTTTACAGGTTAGCTTAGTTAATGGTACCACTATTTTGAAAAAATCCTTAATAAACCGTCTATAGTATCCGGCTAACCCTAGAAAACTTCTAAAGACAATTTTGAAAAAAATCCTTAATAAACCGTCTATGGTACAACTATTTTGGAGGGATCTACGAGAATACCTTCGTGATTCACCATGTGTCCTAAAAATTGTACCTCTTGTAGCCAAAATTCACACTTCGAAAATTTGGCGTAAAGCTTCTCCTTTCTTAACAAAGTTAAGAGTGCATGTAAGTGCTTACAATGCTCGTCCTGACTTTTGGAATAAATGAGTATATCGTCGATAAAGACAATTACAAATTTATCCAAGTACGGTTTACAGATCCTATTCATCATGTCCATAAATGCTGCAGGAGCATTTGTTAGTCCAAAGGGCATGACTGTAAACTCGTAATGACCATACCTAGTTCTAAAAGCAGTTTTAGGTATGTCTTCTCCTTGTACTTTCAACTGATGGTATCCGGAGCGTAAATCTATCTTAGAAAAATATCTAGCTCCCTGAAGTTGATCAAAAAGATCATCAATCCTACGTAATGGGTATCGATTCTTTATAGTAACTTTATTCAATTCTCTATAATTGATACACATTCTCATTGAACCATCTTTCTTTTTCACAAACAACACTGGAGCTCTCCAAGGGGATGAACTAGATTGTATGAATCCTTTACTGAGCAATTCATCTAATTGCTTTTTCAATTCTAACATTTCGGTGGGTGCTAACCGATAAGGTGCCTTAGCTATCGGTGTAGTTCCAGGAATTAGATGAATTCTAAATTCTACTTCCATATCGGGTGGTAATCCAGGTAGTTCTTCTGGGAATACCTCCGGGTATTCTGATACTACTGGAATTTCCTTAAGTTCCTTACCCTTAGTGTTAATGATTACCGAAATCATATACACTATTCCTTGTTTTCTTGAATAACTGGCCATTTTTATTACTGAAATGAATTTTAGTGGCTTACGTGGCTTGTCTCCGGTAATCACCACTATTTCTCCTGTAGGTGTATGAATTTCTATGGAATTCTTATCACAGAGGATTCGAGCATGGTTGGCTACTAACCAATCCATTACTAATACAACATCGAATCCGGCTAAATTCATAGGTAACAGGTTTGCAGAAAATTTATGGCCTACGAGTTCTATCTTTCCTTTTTGCAAAACCTTATCTTTGTGAACATAATTACCATCCGCGGTTTCTACCGTAAAAATTTGTCTAAGATTGGTTAAGGGTAGGTTAAGAGCTTGGCAGAATGAAGTATTTATAAATATTTGGTTTGCACCAGAGTCAAATAATACTTTTGCATAAACGTCGTGAACTAGGAACGTACCAGCTATTACATCTGGGATTAGCTCTGCTTCCTGGGTAGTCAACTGGAAGGCTCTTGCATTTTTCTTGGTAGTTCCTTCTACAGGTCTAGCTTTGTTGTCAGCTGGTTTGACCAGTTTAGGGCAGTGTGGTCTAAAATGTCCAGCTTCTCCACAGTTGAAGCAAATTGTGGATTTCTTCCTCCTGCAGTCTTCTTCTTGATTGCCTGGAATTTTGCAGAAATTGCAATACCCTTTGCATCTTCCAAAATACTTTCTTTTACAGGTACTGCAAAATGGAGCAGTTGAAAATTGTCCGGTTCCCTTTTTTCTTGAAGTTACTACTATTACCCACACGGAATCCTTGGGTAATCTTTTGAGCTACTTCCTTTTTCCGGTTTTCTTCTCTTGTGCGTACCAGTCCGTCGGTCAAGGTGTTGGCTAATTCCACTGCATCGTCAATTGTGCGAGGTCTCGCAGCTTTAACGATATCACGGATTTCGCCAATTAAACCCCAAATATAGCTAGAAATAAGTACCGGTTCTGGCGAAGCCAGGGTTGGTACAACTCTAGCATACTCGAAGAATGTCGAAGTATATCCTCGACAGTCTACATCCACTATCAGGTGGTTCAGGAACTTATTTGTCATTTGTTCCTTTTCATATTCGGGACAAAATTTTCTTTCTACTAGACTCTTAAATTCGGCCCAATTCATGGCATATGCCACATCGCTTCCCTTAGCTTGTAGTACGACGTTCCACCATTCGAGTGCCCCTTCTTTAAAAAGATGCGACGCGTACATGACCTTGTCTTCCTCGGCACGTTTACTTATTTTAATTACTGCTTCGGTTTTCTCTAACCAACGCAGTGCGGCAGTTGCCCCTTCATTGCCTGCAAATTCAACTGGTTTACAGGCAAGAAATTCCTTGTAAGTGCAACCCAGCGTTGCAGCTTTCATTCTTTTAAGAAATGGGGCTTGCATCCCATCATTATCATTATTATTATTATTGTTGCCCCCTCCATTTACACTATTACTGAAATTGTCGCCGTGGGTACGTTTGCTGGGAATAATTGGTTGAGGTTCAACTAGATTTCGGGCAGCAGCAAGGATTGCCGGAATAGCATTGGCTATTCCCTGTGCAACGATATTTTCTATATCTTGCCTATTCAGAAATTGATCTCCATTGTTTTGCTCAGATTGGTTAACTTCGTTAACTGGTTTATTATCAGCGTGTTCCATCTGATAATATACAATATATAAATGTATAAATTATTGGCACAATATAAATAATAACCAAATATAATAAAGCAATTACACATAAGCACGTGTAGCCAAAATTGTCGACCTTGCGACGTTTATATTTTATATATTAGTATGCATCCATACACACCAGTTATGTTACAAAAGTTTTATTTTAAGTTATTTTACATGATTATATTTTTATTAATATTTATTATTATTTTATTAATATTAAACACACACCCACATACGATTCCCGTCAGTTGGCATTTCAGAAACGATGTTCCCTCTCGTCGTATTTCCATGATATCCTCCCCCCCCACTTCCCGGATTCTATTTCCTGCATCCACCGGCTCCTCGCCATAGTGGCGGAGTTCAGCCAAGTTTTCGGTGCTCATTGGTGGGTTTGGTGCAGGCTCAGGGTCAAACTGTGGGAAAAAGGTATGAGGGTTATTTAAGAGGTTCTGAAATTGCCAATCACTTGTCCACCATTCCTCCAGCTCTCCGGGTAGAAGTTGGTGGCTGACAATGGGATCTGGGATAACAGGTTCCAAATTAACTGGAAGTTGTGATTCAATTGGGTAATTGAAAAGGTTTTCATTGGCAGGTCCAATGAGGTCACAATTTGCCAGTTTGCGATCCAGCTCTTCCCAGGGTGGCATTTCCTGGGCTTGCCCTGAACTTTCCCTGATTGCCTTTCCTTTGCCTTTATCCCTGGGATCCTCAGTCCTTTTAATCCTTTGTGCAGCTGGCTTCTTCCTCCATACGCGTCTCCAGCCTATGATTCTCCGTCTCTTTTTCGTCTTGGGTTTCTCCTAGGCTTGAGCCTGGAATTCCATAGGTTCTTCAGTGTCGGCCAGATAATCGGAAAAGTCTCTGGAAACTTCTACGTCAGCAGGATAGATAGTGAGATTCTGAAGAGCTTCAGACAACTCATTCATGCTATCCAAATATAAGGAAACATAAAATCATAGTCAAAATGTTATTTATTGCAATTTTCCACAGAATCACAGAATGGCAATCAATTAAATTAAGTATTTCTAAATACTTAATTGGCTTAAATCAGTGGCTCTGATACCACCTTTTTTCTGTCACGGCCCCCGTCCCGGTGTTACCTAGTCCAGGAGCCGCGGGACAGAAACCCGTGGTATTTATTATTTGAGTTGACAGCGGAATTTTAACAGGATCGTTTAAAACTTGAAAATGCCCAATTATTTTATTTCATAATTTGGCATAAACTCCGTAATTTACAATAGAGGAATTTCACAAGGAAATTCCCTGTTTTACAAAACAAGTTTATTCATTTTATTGAGCCACCTCTTCAAGCTTGTTAGTGCTCCGTAGCACTTTTCCTTGATTCACAGTAGGTCACCTGAAACATGTTTAAAAATATTTTATCAGCGGGGAAATACTGGCGAGTCACTCAAGTTATATAAAACGACTCATTAGTTATAAATTACAGCATAAGAGGGATTACAATGGCTACTATCTTATTTTTTTTGGCGCCGTGTCACACCCTGGTGACGATGGCCATACCACTATTGGGTCCTTTCACCCAAGTAGTGATGACTATCACTGTTAGGTTGATGAACCTAACCGTGAGAAATTAGTAAGGTGCACAATACCCCACTTGCCAGTGATTCAAGATAACCAAGACTTAATCCCTGTAATTATAACTTTTGAAAATAAATGGAGTATTGTAAAACATTGTTGATAAAAAGAGAATGACTCACATTGCAAGTTTAGACGGGCAGAGTTTAGCCTACTGATTTAGCCGTGTAACCTAGTTTAAACAACAATGCATACGAAACTAGGTCAGTAACTTAATACAACATTTACGATAACTCACGAGATCAAAACCCTCACGACGAATGACAAAGTATAGCCCAAATACGGGCACCACTTAAACATCCATCGGATCGGTTTCGATCGATCGGACATTATATTGTAGCAGTGATCGAGTTATTACCCTGTTGTCGCAGCAGAGCTTCGTGCTAGTGCGTGTTTTTGAACGAAAAAGTGAATAACTCAGTGTACAAAATGAATTTGAACGTCGAACCAACTGTGCCATTCAAGTGCCAAACCCTTGATACTTATACTGAAAAATCGTCCATGTCACGTGTCACTACAGGCTGTCGCGTGGCGCGACAGGGACACTTTTAGGGTAGGGTAGCATCGTGTATTTATAGCCTAGGTGAGTCAACAGATCGACGAAATTTGATTTTTATAGCAAATTGTGTAGATAATCATCCATTAGGGAATACCCCCCCTGAGTTTTAGGGGCCCTGATCCTAGTTCCAACTATTCTGAAAATTTTAGGGGTCATACAATATTACTTGGGGGTCTCAATTAGGGTTTCCTATTGGACATAATAAAGTAAGAAATAATAATTTTAATGAGAGTTGTTACAGTGTTAGCAGAACTTTGGGGGGATACAAGTCGGATCCTATGGGGCTAGGGGACTTTCTTTATCAACTAGAATATGCAAAGAAGAAAGTTGATTTCATGATTTTTCGAAAAACCTAGAACATCTGAAAAATTCTGCTCAGTGGAGAGAATTTGTTCAGTGAAGTTGATGACAGTTCTGCTCAGTGGAGGGAATTTGTCAAGGTTTAGAGATCTCACCAAAGAAATGGGGGGATAAAAATATTCATATGTTTTAGATTTTCTTCGGTAAATTTCTAAACGCAATCACAGGTGGTGGAGTTTGTGATTTTCTGGTGATACCAAAGGTTCTACGTGGAATGTTTTGCACAGACACATATTTGAGGATTTTAATTAATTCTCCAGCCAGCGTGAAGGGTTTTGCACGGAAACATACAGGTATCTAAAGTCTGCAGTAGTTTCAAAATGCTTTTTACTGAAGACCTGGGGAATCTTTATGAGATTTTACAGGGATCTGGGTGTAATTTAAATCGTTGAGTTCGCAAACAATGTACTTGGTTAAGCTGACATCCTAAGTACTGATGCTGAAGATCCGTAGTGCATGACGTGGTCAACTTCACAAAGGCGAGACAATGAGATCTGGATGTAGTTCAACTAAGCATGCTGGTTGAGCTTGCAAGTGATATACTCGGTCTAGCTGACTTACTAAGTGTTGATGCTGATGATCAAAGTGCTTTACTTGGTCGATTCCACAAAGATGGTTTACAGAAGACAGTTCACCAGAAAACTCTACCAATGTAGTATGCTTGAATGAAATGGATTTCTTATGAAAAAATCAAGACTTGATGCAGTTTTTAAAGAATGGAACCATTATCAAATGACGGTTGAAGTATTGGAAGATCAGCGGAAGATCGGTCAATTTATCCTTGTGAGGACATTGCACAACACCCAACACGGATTCGCGTACTTTGAAGGGAAAATATTATACGACAAGCTTCAAGGGTTTGGTATTGCTATGAAGATTCAAGTGAAGATACTACTTACCTGGATCATCGGTAAAGGGGGAATTTGTTAACACAGAGAAGATAACATGAACAAATACTTGACTGAAGATCGATTGCAGTTGCGTTTTCAGCATTCGACAGCAATGGACAAGGAGGAATTTATTGGTGCAGTTTTTGTTTCTGATGCTGTTCGAATAGATTAGAATTATTTTATGCTGATTATGTAATAGTTAGTGAAACGGTCAAATGAACGTGTATTGACCCGCTCGTTTGAAGTGGTCAAACGAGAGGGTTATTTGTTTGACAGTGCGTGGTTGCAAGTGAATGTGGTGTGTCTATAAATACCACCACTTGGTCATTTGCAATTGGATGAAGATTTTAGACTTGGGGTAGAGATCACTACTTGGTCTCTCCCCGGATGTATGCTCCTTTGGTATGGTTCGGTTAGTTTGTAATCGGGCCGGTTTTGTAATGTTATACTACCGAATTTATACAAGGAAGTTGTCTTATCCGTCTCTAATCTTCCCGTCTTGAACATAATCACACACTAATCACGGGTCACGATCCGAAATCTTGAACTTACAACTAAGCACCTTCTTAACATCACATGGTTTTGTTTGCAGTTAAGCGGATCCATCACTATTTATTTATAAGACAACAAAAGCCATTGTTTATCTTCTTGTGTATGTGGACGATATCATCATCACTGGCAGTTATTCCTTTTTTATTACGTCCTTTGTTGCTCGACTTCATAAAGAATTTTCAGTCAAAGACTTGGGTCCATTTGGTTACTTCTTGGGTCTTGAAGTTACTCACTCTGATGCCAGTCTCTTTCTCAGTCAGGCGAAATATGCACATGCCATTTTGTCTCGTGCTGGTCTGTTAGATTCCAAACCTGTTGCCACTCTTCTTGCTACCACTGTTACTTTTCTCAGCAAGGGTGTCCTGTTTCATGATCCTACTCTTTACAGGTCTCTAGTTGGAGCTCTTCACTATCTCACCATTACCAGACCAGACATCTCTTATGTAGTAAATCAAGCCAGTCAACATCTACAGGCCCCTACAACATCTCATTTTCAGTTGGTTAAACTACGTTATGTTAAAGGAACAATTTCCTTTGGGTTAACCTTCTCCAAACCAACTTCAACAACCATCATTGGCTACTCTGATGCAGACTGGGCCCGTTGTATTGAAACCAGACGCTCCATTTATGGTTATTCTGTTTATTTGGGTGGCAATCTGGTTTCCTGGAGTGCGAAGAAACAACCTACAGTCTCTCGCTCTAGTTGTGAATCTGAATATCGTGCCATGGCCAATACTGCAGCTGAAATCATCTGGCTTACTCGCCTTCTTCGAGAACTACATGCTCTACCTATGGCCCGTCTGACTTTGCTTTGGGACAAAAAGAATGCTATTTTTCTAAGTCAAAACCCGGTGTCAAACAAATGTGCAAAGCATATCGACATTGATTATCATTTCGTGCGTGAGCTTGTTTCCTCTGGTCGTCTCTATACAAAATTTGTTCCATCCAATCGCCAGGTTGCAGATATCTTCACTAAAAGTCTCTTAAGGCCTCTATTTGAAAAACTTCGCGGCTTGCTTGGTATTGGTCCCCCACCTGTTCGATTGACGAAGGGTAAAAGCATAACGTAAATCATGCTAATGATTTACCAAATCATCTCCACGATTATGTGTATTAATTTAGTATAGGTTGTTTGAATCCCTATATATTGTAAACGTATTGTATTTTTATAATTGAGAGAGTGAGTTTTACAATGATGATGATGATGATGGGTATATAACACCTCTATGAGAGATTCTAACTAACATATTAATGGAATAAAAAAATGGTTCATGTGTTATAAAGTATAATAAATTAAAATAAGCACTAGCGCAATTCACTGCGACTGAAATTTTCGTTTGTAGTTAGCGACTGATTCACGACCAAAATCACATTGTTGCAAAATTAGCTATCGCTATTATAATTAGTCTTTCCCAAAATTAGTGACCATTTAAATTTGGTCACAAATCACTCGCCAAAAATAACAAATGGGAAAAAAATTATAAAACAAAACTTAAAATTGCGGTCAGGTGGCGGGAATATAAAAAAATCATCAATTGAAATTA
The DNA here is from genome assembly GCA_030545235.1 of Helianthus tuberosus. Lineage (NCBI taxonomy): Eukaryota > Viridiplantae > Streptophyta > Magnoliopsida > Asterales > Asteraceae > Helianthus > Helianthus tuberosus. Next base: position 46,308,386 of record CM060427.1, on the reverse strand, counting down.
AAAAAATATGTCCGCTAATTGGCAAAATGGTTACAACTTGGTTGCTAAAAAGTAGACACAAACTCGTGGCCAAACAAACAGTCGCAGTCCAGTCGCAAACCGACTTCCAAATTGGGTTGTCATAAACCAGGTAGTTGTGTAGCCAATCAAACAGTCACAATCCAGTCGCAAACCGACCTCCAAATTGGGTGGTCACAAACCAGGCAGTTGCATACCCAGGGCTGTTTTTACCACCATAATTTCAGTCGCAATTCGGTCGTAAAAGACTATTTGCGCAAATGAAATGGCGGTCGCAAATACACACCGTCCTAGAGTTGATGTTATTTATCCAATCAATTTTTTTCTTCCATGACATTTTTTATTAGTTCTAGTGTAAACCATTAATGATATATTGTTAAATTTGGACTATCTAAACAAATGGAAATGAATTATTAGTATGAGCAGGAAAACAAGTCTGACTCTTGACTGGATGGAATGGAAGCAATAGTTGTGGGACGAACATGAGGTGGCACACTTTACACGTAGGAACGCTCCCCCCCATACCAAAAATTTCTGTCCCACTTGGTCACTCGTTACCGGACCCAAACACTATTTAAACATGATATAGCCGTTAATGCTCAACACTCCCCCTAAGATGGTAGTGGGATCCCACATAGCTATCTTGCTAATACAATTATGAAATATCTTTCCACATATTATTTGGTTAATACATCAGCTAACTGATCTTCAGATCGAACAAACGGTTCCCACCATCAAGTTTTTCTTTTATAAAATGTTGGTCTACCTTGGCGTGTTTTGTTTAGCCATGTTTTCGGGATTTTGGGAGATAATGATTGTAGTTGTATCATCATAGAATAGTTTAATTCTTTATTTAGGGAAAATCTATCTTAGTCAATAACTTCTTTTTTTCAATAAGAGCTCTGCTATTCCTTTTTCAATTCCTCTAAATTTAGCTTTAGCACTTGATAGTGCTACTACCTTTTGATTTTTAAAATTTTCCCTTTACTAGGTTCCATCCATGTATGCCCACACATCTAGAAGTCTGTTTCTACTAAATATAATGCCTTTCCTAGGGCATGATTTCAAGTATCTTATTATCCATGTTACTGCATCCATGTGATATTTGGTAGGGTGGTGCATGAATTGCTTATGATTCTTACTACTTGATATATGTTTGTTGTCTGGTATAGAGAGAACTCTGTGATTGGGAAATTGTTTGTATTGAAATTGTATTGTAAAGTTTTAGGGTTACAAAGAAGGGTGTTTATAGAGAACTCCAAGTTACACAATTAGCCCATACACTACGACACATCATTTACTTTCCGACACTCCCCCTTAAGTTGAGTAGTGGGATCACCAATAGTTAACTTGCTCAAGCAGCTACTATACACGTTCCCATTAATAGCTTTTGTAAGAATATCTGCGAGTTGATCTTTTGACGATACATATAGGAGCTCTATGATACCTTCCTCCAATTTCTCCTTGATGAAGTGTCGATCTACCTCCACATGTTTTGTTCGATCATGTTGGACTGGATTTTCTGAGATCGGTATAGCAGCTTTATTGTCGCACATGATTTTGGTTGCTGTAGTAGGAAGAAAGCCAATCTTAGTTAGGAGCTTGCAAATCCACATAATCTCTGATAGGCCACGTGCAACCCCTCAGAATTCAGCTTCTGCACTAGATAGGGCGACTACCTTTTGTTTTTTACTTCTCCATGTAACTAGATTTCCTCCAACCATGGTGAAGTATCCTAAGGTTGACCTTCTCGTTCCTTTATCCCCTACCCAGTAGGTGTCTGTGTAAGCTTTGATTTCTAAGTGCCCATTTAATTTAACCAGTATACCATGACCTGTTGTTCCCTTGAGATACCTGATGATTCTTAATACTGCTTCCATGTGACTCGCTTGGGGCTGGTGCATAAACTGACTCACCACTCCTACTGCATATGCTATATCTGGACGAGTGTGGGAGAGGTATATCAGTTTTCCCACCATTCGTTGATATCTCTCCTTATCTGCTAGTTCTGCTCCATCTTCCATGTGTAGGTCGTGATTAACCACCATTGGGGTGTCCGCTGGTTTACACTCAATCATTCCGGTTTCGGCTAGCAGATCAAGGATATATTTCTTCTGACAGAAAAATCCCTTGTTTAGATCTCGAAACTTCAATTCCAAGAAAATACTTCAATCTTCCCAAGTCTTTCATCTCGAATTCCGAAAAAAACTTATCTCTTAACATTGGCATTTCCTCTTCATCGTTTCTCGTAAGTATCATGTCATCAACGTAGATAATTAAGCAGGTCACAAGACTGCCCCTACATTTCAAAAATAGGGTATGATCATAGTTGCTTTGTTTGAAGCCATATTTCTTCATAGTAAGGGTAAACCTTCCAAACCAAGCTCTAGGAGACTGCTTAAGCCCATACAGAGATTTATTTAACCGACATATTTCTCTAGCCTTGAAATTCTCATTGAATCCTAGTGGAGCCATATAGACCTCCTTGTTCAGTTCTCTGTGAAGGAAGGCATTTTCTACATCAAATTGATGAAGAGGTCAACCTTTATTGGCAGCTATTGAAAAAAGAACTCTGATTGTATCGATTTTTGCTACTAGGGAGAGGGTTTCAGAGTAGTCAATTCCATAAGTCTGAGTATAACCCTTTGCAACCAGCCATGCTTTGTATCTTTCACTCGTGCCATCAGGCCTGTGTTTGACTGAAAACACCTACCAACATCCCACTGGTTTCTTTCCTGGTGGAAGAGTGCATTTCTCCCACGTATTATTCTTCTTGAGTGCTTCCATTTCGGTCTCCATGGCCTTTTTCCATTCTTCAGATTTCAAGGCTTCCTGTGTTGCAGATGGCATTTGTTCAGAGCACAAGGCAGCGGAAAATGCTTTAGCTTCTTAGACAAATTTCCAGTGGCAATGTTTGCCACTGGATACCTAGACCTTGGAGCCACCTTTTCTGGAGAGTATCTCTTAAGGGGAACTCCTCTATTTTCTCTTGGCGAGAGAGAATATCTTCCAGTTATCTCTGCTGCACCTGATTCAACATGTTCAACAACTGGTTCCACCTCTTCAACAACTGGTTCAACCTGTTCAATCTCTGGTTCAACATGTTCTATAAGCTCTGTTTTTGCCGGTTCTATGTGCTTCCCTGTTGTCTCATAGTTATAAGACGTAGTACATTCAGAGTTCTCATTATTTCTTACCTCTAGTATCCCGTTGGGTGGACTTTCTTCAGTGGTACTGTGCTCCGCTGATTGTGTGGCTATGTTTGAAGGACCCGAAATACTGTGATGGTTTTCTGTTGTTACTTCTTCAGATGATGGAAGTTGAGTTAGCCAACTCAGAGTGTCTATACTTTCATTCTCCCCCTGATCACTGAGTTGGGTGTTGTAAAAGTATTTTGTTTCAAGAAAGTCCACATTCATTGTGGTAATCATTTGATGAGTTTTTGGGTTATAACACCGGTAACCTATTTGATCGATCCCATAGCCGAAAAATACACATTTCTCAATACATGGGCCAAGCTTGTTTCTATTGTTTTTGGGTATGTGGACAAATGATGTACACCCAAAGATTCGAGGTTCAAGTGTAAGAGGATGTGGAATACTGGCAGACTTAGATAGACAATCTAAGGGATTCTTAAACTTAAGAGCTTTGGTAGGAAACCGATTTAGGAGATACATGGAGGTTGCAACTGCCTCCGGCTAGAAAGATTTAGGTACCTAAGATTCAATTAAAAGAGCTCGAATCATTTCAAGAATAATACGGTTTTTCCATTCGGAAACACCGTTTTGTTCGGGGGTATGAGAACAAGAGGTTTGATGAATTAATCCTTTGGTTTTAAAGAATTGTTTCATGGATGTATTGACAAATTCCCCCCATTGTCAGATCGAAGGATTTGGATTTGAGTTTGGAATTGAGTGTGAATTATAGCATAAAATGTGATAAATATCTCGTAAACTTCGGCTTTGTTTTTAAAAAGTATACCCATGTCATGCAAGTGCAATCATCCAAGAATAGTAGAAAGTACCGAAGACCCTGTCCCCCCATCACAGGAGCAGGACTCCACACATCAGAATGGATTAGTGAAAAAGGTGAAGCCACTTTTGTATTGCTAGGTTTAAATGGTTGTCGGCTTTTAGCCTGAAAACAGGTTTCACAATCTATTTTTCCATTTGAAGGGAAGAGTTTTGGAAACAAAAGGTGCGAATAACCAATGGATGGGTGTCCCCAAACGTCTATGCCATAGCCAAGCTTCCCGGTTTTCGGTTCCATGTGCCAACATCACAGTACCCTGTTGAGCCACTTCATCCACGTAGTACAATCCTTTGCGCTCACTACCACATCTAATAATCACACTCGTCCTGATATCCTGTAAGAGGTAGAAGGTTGGATGCATTAGTACCGTGCAATTTAGTTCTTTGGTAATATGACTAATTGAGAACAATTTGTGTGATAATGACGGAACATAAAGGCAGTTTGATAATTTCATAGTTGGTGAAATTTCAATTGTTCCTCCTCCTTTCACTTGCATTGTTCCGTTGTTCGGGGTATGAATTTGGGTTTTTTGAGGTTTAGTCGTTGAATGCATGTCCAACGGTTCGAACGTCATGGTGTCAGTGGCACCAGAGTCAAATATCCATGAGCTGTTTTTTTCATGATTGATTATCATTTTTTTGAACTCTGTTGACAAAAACGATACCAGACAATTAACAAACCGAGAGTATTTGACAAGCAAGTAAATACGCTGTCTAGGTACCGCTATTGAGCAGACAACTGACCCGGCGTATTTATCAAATACGTTGGGCACTTGAGCTCGCGTTGAACATTTACGTTCGGAGATATATCAACCGAGCGTATTTATCAGGAAGCTTGGAATAACGACGCTAGGTAGCAAAGTTATCTTATCGGAGTATTTATCAAATACACCGGCAACTTGAACTCGCGTTCAAGATTTGAGTACGCAGCGGATTAAAATAACGACGCTAGGTAGCGAAATTATCTTACCGGAGTATTTATCAAATACACCAGCAACTTGAACTCACATTCAAGATTTGAATTCACTGGAAATACGGCAGCGTAGTTATCCTACGGCTAAGGTTTGACTGCTTTATTTGGCCCGAGAAACTGCGGAATTACTTGCTGGAAGTTTGGAGTTTGTGCGGCGGATTTGCTAGGAATTCAACGGATTTGTTGGGATTTCTAGGGTTTGGTGCGGATTTGTCGGAACCTGGTTTGAAGCGACGGTGGCTTACTGTTGTTAGAACCGATTGAATAGAGATTTGAGTTGAGGTTTTAAGATCTGAACTGATTTCTGGTGAAACCGGGATCTGAACTGAGATCTCAGCCAAGAAGAAAAATGGAGACGAAACTGACTGAGATCTGAACTGATTTCTGGTGAAGACCTTGATGTTGTTTCAGAGTTTGATTTGATTGGATTGGTTGTTGTTGATTGGCTGATTATGGTTGAGTTTTGCACAAGATCGATGGCTGATTTCTTGAAGTTTGATATTGTTTTTCCTGGTTTGAGACTGAATTGTCACACCCCCAAAATACCACATGCGGAAACCTCCGCGAGGCGTGTGACGTACCAGGATCCAAGCCACCAATCACATTGAACTCTTAGATAGGTTTAAATAAAACTTTCATTCATTAATATAAAGAGTTACAAACGTTACATATCATTCATCATATACAGCGGAAGCATATCTCATTTGTTAAGTGTATCATAAACCGTTAAGCTCGTATTGAGATTCCAAGTATAATGACCCATGACCACTCCAGCCTTCCAGACAGCAAGTTCCACAAAATATAACCCTATAGACCTGCAAGCATGCAGACAAGTGTGTCAGACGACGCTGGTGAGTTCAAAGTTTTGTTAATGCGTTTAGTTACCAGATGTGGGTATAAAACAGTTCAACAGTTTGATTTGATGATGTTATTAACTCGATTACCGTATGTAGCGACTAGATGTGAATGCCCAACCCCAATGCCTCTATCTAGGCATTGGTCATGCTTTAAGGTAATTAGTTCAACTAACAACCTCGAGTAGATGTAAGGGGTCTTATATATACACGATGTGAATGCCCAACCCCAATGCCTCTATCTAGGCATTGGTCATGTGGTCAAGGTAATTAGTTCACGCCCGTCCTTTCGGCACGGTGTGAGGGTGCCAATCCTAATAGCGCTATCAACTAAATACCTCGTTGCCTTACCGGCAACAATCGGTAGATGTAGGGGGTCTTACATAATAGAAACTGAGTAATAACAAACATCCCATTAACCTGCATTCCTCCCTGGAACGTTACCCGATATCCCTTCCCGGGATGCATGCTTGGAAAAGAGCAGTGAACTCACCTTTGATTTGCTCGGTTAGATTAGTTTCTTGTTTACAGTTGTCAATCAAATCCTATTAGGATCACCAGTGATAATCAGTTTCGTATTCACGTAAATCACAATCATACGTGCACATTGTACAAGTCGTAACAAGCATAGTTCATACTATCACGTAAGCCGTAGCAAGTATTCATACCAACACATACCCATATTGTAATTTCATATCACATGCTCGTTCCGTTTAACTCAAATATTTAACTCGTCGTACGAAAGAGATTGTAACCTAAACTGTTTAACATGCAATCCAGATGCTACTCAGTCGTAATACCCGGCCCATTTCCGTCATGCGGCCCGACTCAAGTGTACGGCCCAATCCGAATGAGTTATCAACCTCCCCCTTTTATTAATCCATAATAATTATTTAGTCATCGGCCCACACTTTCAAACAGACTCGTACCCAAAGTTTGAGAACTACCCGGCCCAATCATCTCTAACCTATGCGGCCCAAACACTAATCTCACAAGTTAATATTGTTTGCACCTTATTGTATTAATATGATTATCAACAGTAAGTTAATAGCATGCCAACAATGAATCAAAGCCACATAATCTCATAACTTCCGGTCACATATTTCAGCATAATTGTCATCTCAATATTTATTTAGTTGTATGGAAACTATCATGTAAATTCATTATTTGTCATATGGTTTCAACGGTCCAATAGAATGAAATGGTGTGTTGCCACAACATTCACTTGGTTTGAGTATGATAAATACTTGTCAGAGACATCACATGCAACTGTTAAGCCCAATAAAATTTTATTCAGTTTGGTGCTTTCAATAATGGATATCTTGGTTTCGATAACAAGCAGACAAGTGTTGTTGTCAAATTAAAACTAAAGTGGCACCTTTTATAACCAATCGAACAGCAGGATCATTCCAAACATAAGTCAACATCATACAATTCCATTAATTTAATGCCATGTTTATTTACACCACACCCTAGTTTACATAATACCCTAGCCAAGAATGATTTGTTTCAGATTCGACATGTTCATGCAATCACATCAAGACATTACAACCTCAATTAGTGGAATGGGTCTAGTCTAATAATCATGATCCTATCATTTACCTAATATGCACACCTAACGGTCATATAACATGATCATTGTACACGTATGAAACTCTTGTATAAACAACACAAATAGGGATTTACTAACCACAGTTTGATCAAGAAGAATGATGCTCGAAGAAGAGGGAATACCTACTGCCGTCGCACTTAGAGGGGTTTTTAGGGTTTGAGATATGATTGTGTTTATTAATAAACGTAAACTATGGGTAAATATAAGCCAAGTCAATGGCCAGCCCCTAAATCAACGCCCACTTGGGCTCTACCAAGCCCAATTGTTCATTCAGATGATACAATGGGTCCGGTTTGGGCTTTGGTTGGTGTTGGGCTCGAATGGTGTAATTTAAGATAGTCCGTGAGTATGAGCCATGTGTATGAACCAGTTATGATAATAAACGTGACCCACCTATAGCTCGCTACATGCTAAAGTGCGGCCCAAATACCAAATGGTACGAAGAACAAGTTAGAATATTAGCACAACGCGTTTAATCATAATTAATAGGGATGAATAACGAGAAACTAGAACTTGATAATCACAATTACTGACCTCGGAAATTTGGGTTGTCACATGAATGGGCTGGGATAAATCGTAGATGATGGACAGAGTGTTTAAGGATCAGGAACTCTGCTCTGATACCATGTTGTTTGGTATAGAGAGAACGTTGTGATTAGGAAATTGTTTGTATTGAATGTATTGTACAGTTTTAGGGTTACAAAGAATGGTGTTTATATATAAAACCAAGTTACACAATTAGCCCCTACACTACGACACATCATTTATTTCCGACAATGTCTGGTCTTGTATGTGCTAGGTATGTTAGTTTCCATATTAACCTTTGATATCATTTTTTATCTGCTAGATTTAGTGTTGATATGAAAGTCATGGTTCAATATCATCGGAGTGTCTCCTGATTTGCAATCTATAAGACATTTCTAGCCAAACGTTTTGGAAACCTCAACGACACAGATGAAAATAAAAACTTTTATGACGAAATTGACATTTATGAACAAACCACAAGGACTAAAATGACATTTTACTCAATCCAATATATTGGCTTTACTCAATCTAATATATCATTTAATATATTGGTCATATCATATAAGCTTTACAATTTACTTATTTTAGGGGCTGTTTGTTTACCTCTTAATGAGGCTCTTAATGGTTCAGACATGTTACTGGTTCAGCACTTAATGATTCAGACTGTTTGTTTCTTGAGCAGATGTCTGAATGGTTCAGACATTTATCTCTGAATGGTTAAGAATTATACAGAGTCTGAATGGTTAAGACCTCGAATATGAATTGGTCAGACATGTGCCTTTGAACGGTTAGCATTATACAGGCTCTTAATTGTTCAGACCTCTTACTGGTTCAACACTTAATGCTTCAGACCTCTTACTAGTTCAGCACTTAACCATTCAGATGTTGCCAAACAGCCGTTTTATAAGATTTGACAAGTGTTTCATTGGTGCACATACTTGTGATGTGATTTTAGCCTGGAGACTCTGTATTCACTATGCGTCAACTACCGTTCAACTTGCATATAATTTGATCAGAAGGTTGTCTTAAACTCGTTTTACACTCTTAGGTCTAAGTTACACGTCTAGTTGAGGGACATTTGAGAGCTTATTGTCATGCATAGGGCTTGTACATATACAGATAACTTATATTTCTTTTTTGTTATGGGAGGTTCGTCTAATTGATTATAGTTCATAAGCAATTTGTTAGTGTCGGATATGTTCTATCATGAGTCTATAGGAGCATATAGATTCTTATCTTGTATAAAAAAACACTTTAAGTATTTAATTGCTAAATTCTTTACATTACCTTTTAATACATCGTAGTCTTCTTATAATGAAACCTAGTTGAACTTTCGATATGTAGTTTCATTAAGTTCTTAAAGGTTGTGATAATTCAAAGTATGAATATTACTAAACTATTTTGAGAGTAGAACTTGAAGCCGTCACTAAAAAGGACTAGTGTGTGTATATATATAATAACCGTACATAATCAAATCTTCTGTTAAGTACCCTATCTAAAGGGCTTCAAGCATCCTGATACTATAAATTTGTTTTATTGGATAATACATTGTAATGACAAATTGGAAATAAAAATTGATCTTTAATGCCCAAAATCAGATCCTTCTTGTCCGACCTCATGCTTCCCTGACAATGAAGAACTCCGATAAATACGACAACATACTAAGTAGAAAAAAAAGTTAAGTAGATTCAGAAAACAAAGTAACCAGTAGTAATAATCCAAGTGACCCTCGTTAATATCACTCGATAGCCAACTTGTGTTACCCCTTTTGGTCGTGACTGCATCCACAACATTAATCAAAAGGCTTCCAACAAGCCCAGAAATTGCATTGCTCACCATGAACATGGCTATGGCTATACTCGACATGCTTTTTGGGAGCTCAGAATAATAAAACTCCATCTGCCCAATTGAATTAAATGCCTCTGCTAAACCTAGTAATGCATATTGGGGAACCAACCACATTGCTGACATGTCAACTGTTGTATTCGGACCTGCCAAATCCCGACGTTTGGTTTCCACAATTGCAGATACAATCATGCCCACGGTCGAGATTGCTAACCCAATTCCCATTCGAGTTTTAGGATGGAACCCACGCGGCTGGTGTGTATATTTTGCTAGAAATGGGACCAAGATACAGTCGTAAAATGTGACCCACAATGTAAGTGTCAAGATCAAGAATAAGCTGAATGATGCAGCCGGGATCTCAAACCATGGGGTGACATATCGGTTCATTGTTTTCGCTTGGAGAGTTGGGAAACTTTGTGTAATGGTCGTGAATATTAGAATGCCCGTAGACCATAATGGTAATACCAGAATTAACGATTTAAGGGATTCCACCTTTTCAACAGTTGACACACTCCATGGATCCACTTCCAAAGAATCAAGGTTCAAATCTCTGACAACACATGCTGTGTTAAGAAACCTAAAAATCCAAAAGACACATAGAAAGTCTAGTTTCAGTTACAAATTCTAACATGTCAAAACAGATTTTTTTACGAGCGACAACTTTTTACGAGGTGTGATGTAATAACTAGAATATTTCTGTTTAATTTTTTTTTTGAAATTTCATAAATATTGTCCTATAAAACATAATTAAAAGTGAAAATTACTAGAATAGACGAGTCAACTTTCAAAGTTAATAGAATAGACATGTACACATGCATATACGTTAAACAGTGGCAAAATAGACAAACAAAAAGAGCCAATCACACGACACCAAATAGGATTCTTGGGCTAAGACGGCTAAGCTTAGCCTACACAAAAACTCATGAAGTACAAAAGGATCAACACAACAATAAAAAAGACATGTGTAAAGCGTAGGCTAAATATGAAAAAACTAGGATAATAGCCCGGTAGATGAAAAGGTTAATAACAGGAGGCTAAATCATATCCGTCGACTATTTAGCCTATGCTTTTGGCTGTTTTGCCAAGGCTAAAATATTCACGTCTATTCTATTAACTAGAATGCCAACTTGTCTATTTTAGTAATTTTCCCAAGTTAAAAAAAAATCACCAAATTAACCACTTTCACCAGAAAATCACCACAATAGGCGTTGAATTTTAATTGTCCCTTGCTTAGTTATCAGCCCGCGCTTTTGCCGCAGCTAAAAGCCAAAGTCCATTTTAATAATTTGCTTGATTGCTTAGTTTGATTATTTTTTCCTTTAAAAATACAATGTAATTAAGTTTGATAATAAATGCTTATTCTTCATGACGACTCTCTATAGCTTTAAAAAAAAATCACTTAAAAACATTGGGTTCGAGAGTTGACTTTTCGTAAAGATCATTTTATTTAAGATCACGTGAAAGGAGAAGTGTTTTATACACATACATTTATATTCGATGAGAGATTTGTTTTTTAATTAACTGAGATGTACATCTTTCATTCAATAATATGATATGATCATTTATTATTTTTAGAAAAAAAATATTTAAATTTGTAGTAATTAGTTTTCTTTTTTCTGTTCTGCATCAATATGGGATAAGATGGTAGTATCAGACCTTAAGTTGTCAGTTAGCTCAACCTGGTCCGCTTGTTCACTATGATTGTAGCAGTCATCATGTAGAAGACGAATCCTACGGTTCTTAAAGGCAACGAATAAAACTTGAATTAGCCCTGAAAACAGGCTCTCGCTGGCTTTCACTTTGACGTAAAGAGAAGATCCGAGTAAGAACATAAAGGTAGAACAAAGCATTATCAGAACAGCAACTGCAAATTCGACCTGCCAACCAAGTTGCTCTTGAATGTAGACCATAACACTAAACGCAACGATTGCTGAAGTCGCTGTAGAAGCATAGTACCAGTTAAAGTAGCTATCAATGAGCCTCTGGTTGTTTAGGGTCGGATGGTGTTTAAGCTGGTCTGCACCAAAGGCTATGGAACACGGTCGAATACAACCAGACCCGATTGAGAGTAGAATGAAACATGAGAAAAGGAAAGCTAGTTGTGTTGGTGTTGTTGGGTTGCAACTGGTTTCGGGTTCATCGCAAGAAGAAGGTGTTAATTGTGGAACCAAGGAGGTTAACCAGAGAAAAGCCATCCCCTGTCATACAACAACAACATTGTTATAGTTTTTATTTTATTTATATTTAAGTTTGTGTGTTAGTTATTATTCTAATTCTAGTTTGAATGTTACTATCGTAAAATTTGTATAAATAGATCTAAATAAGGATGAAAAAGCAAAATTGGATGATTTTGGCTTACAAGAAGAGTGGAGAGAGACCCGAATGCAATGACCCGAAATCGACCAAAGTATGAATCAGAGATGAAAGCTCCAAAAACTGAGAGACCGTTCGAAAGCGCCGACCAAATCAAAAGTATGCTTGTTCCAGTTGCAAGTTCCATGTGATAAACATCCATGAGGTAGAATATCATGTTGGGCATCAATCCATAACTCGCCACTCTCTCAAATGCTTCGTTCACTGCCCCCGAAACAAAATCAAATCCGGATTGTCAATCCATGCATACTCAAACTCACAAAAAAATGTACAATAAGGAGGGAATAATCTATAGTACCTATGATGAAAGGCATGGTTATCATACCGCCCTTATGAGCCTGATGATTGTGAGGGAGTAATTCGGTTTGTAATTCTGTGTCGATGCTCGATTTTTGTTGAGATGAGTCTTCTTCCATTGTCGGTCGACGATTTCCTCGTTCGATCAACTTAGATTAGGATGCTGATTATTGAAGGATGAATGATAATAGATTGAAGTTGGTAATGGTATTTAAAATGACATCTTCAGTACGACAAATACATCTCCATCGATCTCATAAAAACAAATACATGATAGCAAGGTTGCAACAAGCAGATAGTTTACTCAACTGTTAAATATCAAGCAAACACAAGCGAGTGAACTTTGCAAAACAGCCGGCTTTGTGTTTCGGATCCTCGTGTCTACTGCTTATTAATACTAGTGGTTATTTTTGCCAAATATATAAATATATATTGTGTATATATGATTTTTTGGTTAAAAAAGTTTTAATAACAAACAATAATATAGCTTTTCAAATAAGACTCTTTAGGGTGTAACACAATTTTACTATTTTAAACTCAGTTAATTTTAGCTAAGCGCGTTGAATTATCAATTTGACCGGTAGATATGAAATGAAGGTTGACAAGTCGTTTCGGTGTCTTTTTTTAAGTCTTTTATATCAGATAATCCAGGAAGTATATTTTATTAGACTATATTACTATTATCTATATAACTAGTAATTTGCCCTGCCACGCGTTGGGCGGCAAAACCGTATGTACATATACATACTTAAAGTAGTAAATCAATAATAATGTTGAATACGAATTTAACCAACACTCGACCTAATAACATGGCTTTGTAGGTAATTAAATTTTAGATATTTGTGACTTCCACGGTGTGACCTTTATATAATGCACCATTATGCCTTCTTTTCTTGAAGTATCAACGTGCTCTTTGCCTTTAAAAAAGAGTGAGGGTATTGATACATCCTTACTTTTTAAGTGCACATCCCCCAGAGGTGGCGTATAGGGCAATAAGGGGAGTATAGAGTGTGAAAGCAATTAATGTGCCAGAAAAAATGTTTTGATAAGCCCCTCATTGCCCTATGAGAGGCGTATAAGGTTGTGGTAGTTGGAGCATTAAACCCTATACGCCTCTCATTGAGAAATGAGAGGCTTATCGGCACGACTTTTGATGAATTTAAGGTATAATTACTGACATGAAAGGGAGTTCAGTCTGAAAAAGCGTGAAAGTAACCCATATGACCCTTATAGACCTATACGACCCTTATCGACCAAAAAAGTTTATTTACCCAAACATACGGGATTTATGGTTTTCAAAAATTTTCAAACTCACAAAATACCGATAAAACTAAAAAAAATTCTCAAATAAAAACAATGGTTGAGACCGTGAAGCATAAAGATGTCGTTTTGGGGCATTGGTAATATTTTTGGCGGAGATTCGAACTAGTCGTGCGTCTCCGAAAGCATTTGGTTATCCGGCATTGATCGAGGTGAGGAGGAGGTTGTGTCCGTGCCTCGTTGTGATGACGGGGGTGTGCGACCCGTGTTACCTGACTTGAACCAGGTGTTTGTAGATGAGGGGGAACCATCTTACATTGCCCAAAGTTATCCGCGACACGAATACGGGACTTATCATTCGTATATGGAAAACCAACACAAGTTAGAGTATAAGGAAGGTGCTAAGGAGTATGAGGAAAATGATAACGAAGTCGAAGAAGGTGCTAACGACTTTGAGGAAAATGATAACGAAGTCGATGAATGTGCTAAGGACTTTGAGGAAAATGATAACGAAATCGAGGAAGGTGTAATGCACTTTGAGGAGGGTGTTGACGACGACGAACCTGCTAACGAGGAAGGTGTTCACGACGACGAACGTGCTAACGAGGAACATGCTAACGAGGAAGGTGCTAATGACGAGAAAAAAACAAAAAAGGTATGACATAACCGTCAATTACGTGTTATTCGTGTTATATAATGTTGATATAATTTTAGAGTGAAAAAATTGATTTTGTATACGTGTTATTCGTTATATATAATTTTTGTTAGGTAGGAGAAATCTAGAAAATGTTTGACCCGTCCCGACCTTAACCCGAACCCGAGCCCGACCCGAAAATTGTGTCATACATATTAACCCGATTTCGTTATCATTTTGGTGAAATAATATATATGTTCTGGTGAAATATTTTGTTAAAAATAGATTACTTAGGCTTGTAAATGAACCGAACGAACACGAACGATGCATGTATACTGATTAAAAGTAGAAAATGTATGACACGAAAATTCATACAAACCCAAAAATGTGTCATACATATTAACCCGAAGCCGATGTTGAACCCGAGTTTTTTATTGTTTTTTCGACAAATTAATATATTAATTTCATTTATGTGGGTTTCTAATGAACCTTTTTTTGAGGTATTTGGGTCACTTGAAGTAGGGATGGGCTTTTTTTTCCCAAATACCCGTACTCGTACCCGTACCCGTACCTGTACCCGTACCAATTTTAGGTATTTGGTACATGTATCGGTACCCAGTTTTATTGATTTTGGTATTCGGTACTTTCGGTATTGGTATGGGTACGGGTAAAAACGGGTACTGGTACCGAATTCTATGTATACCTTTAAAAGTTTTTTTGTATTATGTTTTATTTCATATTATGGTATTTATAGTGTACTCGTATTGATTTTACCTATATGGTACCCGTATCGTATTGGTACTCGTACCAATTTTACCTATTTGGTACTCGTACTATATTGGTACTCATGTCAATTTTACCTATTTAGTACTCGTACAAGTGCTCAAAAAGTAAATAAAAACAAAATGGTACCAAGCGGGTACTGTACCGAAAATACCCGTACCAGTACCCGTACTCGTACCCGTACCGTACCTATATATTTGGTACGGTATTTGGTACCTAGTTTTGTTCAAATTCGGTACCGGTATTTTCGGTACTGGTACGGGTATAGGTATAGGTACGGGTACTGTACCAATCCCATCCCTAACTTGAAGAATTGGGTATACAACAGAGAAGTTGCGAAAGGTTACGTCATTGTGACCCAACGAACGATAACAAAAGGCGAAGGTTCGTCAGCAAGGACAGTGAAGATATGGTTGCAATGCGATCGTGGCGGCGAACCCAAAAGTAAAGTGATATTCGCTAATTTACACATATTTTAGTCCCCCATTTTATCCCCATTTTATGCATTTTCGGCCGTAAAACCGTCATTCGGATACTTAATCATGTATACTTTTGTTTACAGGGCTAAAACAGCATACCAGACAAGATGATAGTGAAAACGAGGACTTTCCGGACAAAACGACGAAGCTGCGAACATTCTGTGAGAATTCTGACCTGGGCGAATGGAACGGTCGTGCGGTCTGAGGAACGACCGTGCATCTCCGACAAAACCAGCCCAGTCCGGTAATGAACGAGGGTGTGACTTGGCGTGCAAGGCAATCCCGGTGACGCACGGTCGTGCGGTTGGTTGCACCCCGTGCGGATGCGACGACCAGCCAAACCCCGAAACTGAACGACCAGTGCAGCAGTCCGTGCAAGAAGAACCCGGAAACGAACGGTCGTGCCATGGGAAGAACGGTCGTGCGAGACCGAAGACCGGTCAAGATCTGATGACGTCATGCAGTATGGTGCACCATACCTCCAATAATGCAAAAAGTGAACGGTCGTGCAACAGGACGCACGACCGTGCAACATCGAAATTATATAAAAACTTGCAGAAACATTCTGCTCGTAACTCTGGACATTTTGGAAGCGATTCTGGCGATTTTCAGGCTCCGGAGGCTTCTACTTTCACCCGGATTCAAGCCACATTGTGCCGATTAGCTTCGTTATCTTCCAGATTCTTAATCTTATGCTTGTTTATGGTTTGGTTTTCTAATATTTCCATGATTTTGTTAATCTTTCAAGCATTTAGATTAATGTTTATGTATTATTGTAGCCTTTGGGCAAAAACACAACAATCCCTTGCTTGATTATAGCCATTAGTATGTTAATCTTTGTTTGTAATGATACTTGGAAGTATTTTCTATGATTATCTTTGATGATTAATTTGCAACCTTGTTATTGATATTGATTTCTTGATTATAAGTAATTGTGTTTGATGATTGGTATTTGGTTAGTTAAGATAGTTGAAAAATGAAGCTTAATTAATCTTGTATTAGTAAACTTTAAACTTGGTTAACTAGTTTAGCTTGGTTAAAATGTGTGCACCATGACACTAGAAATGGTTAGTGGTTTAATAAAATGTAATTATTGTTAATCAAGAAAGCTTGCCGTCACGTAAGGACCTTAACGGGTTAAATGGCGTCGTTATAAATTCTTGCCATGATTTGTTAGCTTAGTTAGTAGTTTAGGCCAAAATTGCTTTCTTGGTGAATTTATGTGCAAGATTTGTAAAATGAACTCGGTTGTGATTTAATCTAGTTTATGCTTGTCTCGGTGGTTGCATTGTGTTTATCGGTGTCGCTTTCCTTGATTAAGTGCGGTTAGAAAACTCCTAACGGATGACTAACTTATTTTTAAGAGATTTTCATAGACATTTATCAATTGCACATTAAAGAACAATTTTAGGTGGTTAAAGTGTGTTTATCGTTTTAGCTTTCCGAATGATTGTCATGTTAGGATTCCCGAAAGGGATACTAATTGTCTTAAAATGGAAAATTGACCGAATGTTTCTAGTGCCAAAACCGACTTAGTTGACATGCTTTAGTTGTGTATTAAGCAAGGCTATTTATCTATTTTCATATTTGAAATCTATTATGTTTTTATAAGTAGTTGTTTATGTTTACTTTAGTTTATTAAAAATCAAACAACTTATGTGTTTACCGGTAGTTTAGTGACAGAGGTCTAGTATTATTCCTCCGCCCATTTCCTTGGATCGATACTTGGTTCTTACCGATACTTTACTACATATATG
Organism: Helianthus tuberosus; assembly: GCA_030545235.1. NCBI lineage: Eukaryota > Viridiplantae > Streptophyta > Magnoliopsida > Asterales > Asteraceae > Helianthus > Helianthus tuberosus. The sequence continues at coordinate 46,290,945 of CM060427.1, read as the reverse complement.
ACGGGGTACACTTGCCTCTTTCGTGTGTGTTTTGATATTACAGTAATAATCACTTTTATAAATTTAAAACCGAATCGTGTGTTTTTTTCATTGCAAAATTATGTATATATACGCACACGTCAAGTTTTTGGCGCCGTTGCCGGGGAAGTGGCGAGTTTTAGGAACGACCCGAGTCATTGTGTTATCGGTGTATATACTTGTTAATATTTGTGTATACTTTCTTGATTATTTATTTGTTTATTTATTTGTTAATATTTCTTGCTTTTAATTCGATTTATTCGTTTTCCAAGTCATTTTTGTACACTTGTAAATTTTTAGTCCATTTATTTATTTAATCTGGATTTATTATTTATTTATTCTTTGAGTTTTCGGCTCCTAAAAATCATTTTTTATACTAGCCGATTCGATTATTTTTATTATGTTGATTTTTATAAAATTTCGGGCCCATTTTCGGATTTTTATAAAATTTTTTGCCCATTTTAAATAACATTATGTTTCTTTTCAGCAAAAAAAAAACGACATTATTATATTAATAAAATATTCATTGTGTCAATTTTTCGTTTGCAGGTTGATGTTCTCGACCCCCGCTCCAGAAGTTGTTGAACCGTCAGACGAACCCGAGCGTGATCTAAGGAGACGTCTTCGCGTGAGAGGGCGTGCGGTTGGGCTACTGCTCGCATCTGGTGAGCAGGAGCAGGTGGTACCCGCTGAAGCCGAGGGCTCAGGGGCAGCATGGAACGCAATCATGGCAGACGACGAGCGACCTTTGAATGAATCTAATCAGCCTGGAGCGATAGGCCTGGAGCCGAGTATCCTACGACCTACTATAGATGCACCTGTTTTTGAAATTAAATCTAGTATTATTAATATGGTGAAGAATTCGGTGCAGTTTGACGGGCGTGAACATGAGGATCCCGGACGACATATAGCGGCTATTCTCCAAGTTTGTTCCACGTTTAAGATTAGAGATGTTTCGGAGGATACTGTTAGGTTGAGGTTGTTTCCATTCTCATTACGTGAAAAAGCCAGAGCATGGCTTATGTCACTACCAGCTGGGTCCATCAGGACCTGGAATGGGTTGGCGGAGCTGTTTATACAAAAATATTTTCCACCTGAGAAGACAACCAAGTTAAGAAATCGAGTTGTGACCTTTCGCCAAGATGAGGGAGAGTCGTTCACACAGCTTGGGAGAGATTTAAGGATCTGTTACTAGATGTTCCACATCATGGCTTCTCCAAGAGACAGCTGGTCTTGACATTCTATCAAGGGCTTAGCTATAATACGCATGAGAGATTAGACATGAATGTAGGAGGTGATCTTGGAACAAAGACACCAACTGAAGCTTACGCGATCATTGAAAAAGCTGCATTGAAGTCTAGCTCTCGTCGTGAAGGAGATAGAGGTCGGGCTACATCATCATCATCAGCATCCCGCGCAGGAGTTCATGCGGTAGACGACTATACAGCTATTACTGCACAAATCTCGGCTCTTGCATCGAAATTCGACAGGTCCTAGATGGTTGCGCAGGCTGGCTCAGGATGTGACCAGTGTGGAGTGTCACATGAGCCTGGTGCGTGCTTTCAGGGAGTCGTATATGAGGGCCACGAAGAAGTAGATTTTGTGAGTAATCAGGTGAGGCCGCAGAACAACCCGTACAGCAACACCTATAATCCCGGTTGGGGAAATCACCCAAATTTTGGGTGGCGAGCGAATACAGGTAATCAAAACCCATTGGGGTTCACTCAGCGCGCTCCAGCACCGCAGCAGGGTCAGGGTCAGCAGTTCCAGCAATACAACCAACCTTACCAGTAGCGTCCATATTCGTATCAGAATCAGGGCACTGGGAGTAGCTCCCAGCAACAGGCCCCTCAGTCTAGTTCCAAGCTGGAGGATATGATGGCTCAGCTTCTTACTAGCTCCTCGAGTGCGAATTAGTTGGCTGAAAAACGCTACCAGCAGAGCGAGGATCGTTTTCTTTCTCATGAGGGAGAAATGAGGAGTCACAAGGCCTCGATTCAGAATATCGAGAATCAGGTTGGTCAGCTGGCGCAGATGATGTCAAAAAGACCCCCGGGTGGTCTTCCGGGAAATACAGAACCAAACCCGGGTGGGCATGTGAATGCGATCATGACCAGGAGTGGAAAGACTACCGGACCCGTCATATCGGACTCATCACCGATCACTGAAGAGGTCCCGACTGACACACCGGACGAGGTGCAAGCCAGGCTACGCCCAGCAAGTACAGCACAATTCCAGGAGCCGGTCAAAGATTACACTCCTCCAGTACCTTATCCAGGCAGGCTGAAGAAGCAGAAGAATGAAGAACAATACGGTAAGTTCCTTGAGTTGTTCAAGCAACTGCACATTAATATACCGTTTGTGGAAGCCTTGGCCCAGATGCCAAAGTATGCGAAATTCCTTAAGGATATCCTCTCGAATAAACAGAAGCTCGAGGATATATCATGTGTGGTGATTAATGAAACTTGTTCTGCCGTTTTGCAAAACCGTCTGCCCATGAAAATGGGATATCCGGGTAGTTTTACGCTCCCGTGTTTGATTGGAAACATGTCTGTTAGCCATGCATTGGCTGACTTGGGAGCGAGTATCAACCTTATGCCATATAAGGTTTTTACTAAACTGGATCTGGGTGAGCCGTCACCTACTAGGATGAGCATTCGGTTGGCAGACCGTTCAATCAAGTATCCGCGTGGATTTGTGGAAAACATGCTTGTAAAAATCGATAAATTTGTTTTCCCCGTGGATTTTGTTATTCTTGACATGGACGAAGATTCACGAGTGCCTTTAATACTTGGACGCCCTTTCCACAATACAGCGAGGACGATTGTTGATGTGGCAGCTGGCCAAATCACGCTCCGAGTAAATGACGAGCACGTGACATTCAATATCAAAAGATCGATGCAGCATCCGCAAAGTCACGATGACATGCTTTATTATGTCGACATTGTCGATGCATGTGTAAGCTCTCATTTTCAAGGCACTGTTGACGAGATTGATTCGGACACACGTCTGTCGTGTGGGGACCTGATTGGCATTACGCAGGAGGGCCACGATTTCGAGTAGCCAGTCTATCAGATTGGTGACGATGGTTCCCAGAGTCCGGAGAGGTTTCTAGAAATTGGCCATGTAGAAGAAGAGAAAGCAAAACCGTTGGTTGAAGATCCACCGTCTTTGGAGTTGAAAGAACTCCCGCCACATCTCGAGTATGCATTTCTTGACGAGGAGCGTCGCTTACCGGTCATAATTTCGGTATCATTGGGAAATGATGAGAAGAATCAGCTTCTTGAGGTTCTAAGACTTCATAAGAGAGCCATTGCATGGAAAATCATGGATATCAAAGGCATCAATCCTTCTTTTTGTACTCACAAGATTCTGCTGGAAGACGAGTACAAACCGTGTGCACAGCATTAGAGGCGTTTAAATCCAAATATGCAGGACGTGGTGAAGAAAGAGGTGATTAAGTTGTTGGATGCCGGGATGATATATCCTATTTCTGACTCTGTGTGGGTGAGTCCAGTGCAGGTTGTACCTAAGAAAGGTGGTATGACTGTAGTTTCAAATGATAGGAATGAACTAATTCCTACCCGTACCGTCACTGGGTGGCGAGTTTGCATTGATTACCGCAAACTCAACGATGCTACTCGTAAGGATCACTTCCCGCTTCCATTCATTGACCAGATGTTGGAACGTCTGTCGGGGAAGTTGTATTATTGTTTCTTGGACGGGTTTTCTGGGTACTTCCAAATTCCTATTGCTCCTAAGGATCAGGAGAAGACTACCTTTACCTGCCCCTTCGGGACATTCGCCTACCGGCGGATGCCTTTTGAATTGTGTAATGCACCAGCGACCTTCCAGAGATGCATGGTTGCAATTTTTCATGACATGATCGAGGATTCTATGGAGGTTTTCATGGATGACTTTTCGGTATTTGGGGATTCCTTCGATCATTGTTTGGAAAATTTGAGGAAGATGTTGAAGAGGTGAGAGGAGACGAATCTGGTCCTGAACTGGGAAAAGTGCCACTTCATGGTGAAGGAGGGCATAGTTCTGGGACATAAGATTTCTCATGCGGGTATGGAAGTCGATCCAGCTAAAGTTGACGTTATTTCACGACTTCCGCCTCCCACCTCTGTGAGAGCGATTCGGAGCTTTCTTGGTCATGCAGGGTTCTACAGGCGATTGATAAAAGTCTTTTCAAAAACCGCTAGGCCCATTACCCGTTTGTTGGAGAAAGACGCTCCGTTCATATTTGGAGATTCTCCATTCATATTTGGAGATGATTGCTTGAGGGTTTTTGACCTTCTCAAGCAAAAGTTGATTGAGGCCCCTATTTTAGTTGCACCGGACTGGAGTCTGCCGTTTGAAATTATGTGTGACGCGAGTGATTACGCTATAGGGGCCGTTTTAGGACAAAAGAAAGAAAAGCACTTTCACCCGATCTATTATGCGAGCAAGACTCTTCACGACGCTCAGGAGCACTACACCACGACTGAAAAAGAGCTCTTAGCAGTTGTTTTTGCATTTGACAAATTTAGATCGTATTTGGTACTTTCTAAAACCGTTGTGTATACTGATCACGCAGCCATTAGATATCTCTTCAGCGAACAGGACGCTAAACCGCGTCTAATCAGATGGATCTTGTTGCTGCAAGAGTTTGGTATTGAAATTCAAGAGAAAAAGGGTGCGTTGAATGTAGCGGCTGACCATCTATCTCGGTTAGAGCATGGAGACATCGAGGACTCGCGTTGGGATTCAATAAATGACAATTTCCCACACGAGTCGTTGATGAGTGTTGAGATATGCGATGAGTCGCTGTGGTTCGCCGACTTTGCGAACTATCTTGCTTGCGGGATTCTGAATAAAGGGTTGACTCACCAGCAAAAGAGGAAATTCTTTTCGGATGTCAAGCACTACATTTGGGACGATCCTTTCTTATTCAAGGTGGGTGCTGATCAGGTGATTAGAAGATGTGTATCAGGGAAGGAGGCGACCGATATTCTGCGCCATTGTCACGAGGGACCTACCGGAGGCCACCACGGAGCCAACTTCACCGCCAAGAAGGTGTTGGATTCCGGGTTTTATTGGCCGACTATTTTTCGTGATGCGCAGCGTTGGGTAAAAGCGTGCGATGCTTGTCAGAGGGCGACGAATATATCGGCACGCGACAAAATGCCCTAGAACTGGATACAAGTTTGTGAAGTCTTTGACATTTGGGGAATAGACTTCATGGGACCGTTTCCCCCCTCACGAGGTAACAAATACATCCTGGTCGCAGTTGACTATGTATCAAAGTGGGCAGAGGCACAGGCCTTACCCACAAATGACGCCAGGGTGGTCGTGAGATTCTTGAAAAGTTTGTTCGCTCGATTTGGCGCTCCGAAAGCGCTTATTAGTGACAGAGGGACTCATTTCTGTAATACACAGCTTGAAAAGGCTTTGTCCCATTACGGTGTGCATCACCGTTTGTCCACGCCTTATCATCCGCAGACGAGCGGGCAGGTAGAAGTCACTAACCGAGGGCTAAAGCGCATCCTTGAGCGGTCTGTTGGTGCAAACCGCAAGGAGTGGTCGGACAAACTTGATGAGGCATTGTGGGCATTCCGTACAGCTTATAAGACCCCTATTGGGACCACTCCCTTTAGGTTGGTATACGGAAAGCCGTGCCATTTACCAGTAGAGTTGGAGCATAAAGCTATGTGGGCTTTGAAAACCGCGAATCTGGACTTGAAAACTGGAGGTGAAGCCCGGTTTCTCTAGATTCATGAATTGGAGGAACTGCGACAACAAGCTTATGAAAGCTCCATTCTCTACAAAGAGCGCACGAAGAAATTTCACGACAAACGCTTGAAGGACCACAAAGAATTCCAAGCGGGTGATCTTGTTCTTCTTTACAATTCACGACTGCGCTTATTTCCAGGGAAGCTTCATTCACGCTGGACAGGACCATACACAGTTAAGGAAGTATTTCCGTATGGTACTGATGCAGTAGAGAACGCAGATGGCGTTACATTCAAAGTAAATGGACATCGGTTGAAGTTGTACGTTGCCGGGCCGATTGAGTCGGCAGTGGAGGTCATCGAACTCCAAACCCCGCACACATCATAAGTGTGGGGAGGAGAGAGTCTACGCTACTGACTCGCGGACCAAAAATGTAGCAAGAGCGTCAAAAGCGCTTTAGGGGTAGTATCGTCTTTTTATGTGTTTTTCTAGTTTTAGCGTAATTTAGATGCGCTTGTTAGTTTACGTTAGTTTGTACAATTTTTAGATGTGCCGGGCAAAGGTTCTATGTTGCGATATTGATTAAACAGTTTGCGTGTTGAAAAAATGGTGAAAAACGGCCAAAACAGTTGCTGGAAATAGCTTCTGCAGAAAAACACTGATCTGTAGTTGTCGCACGACCGTGCCTTGAGTCGCACGACCGTGTGTTTGCAGGCTGGCTTGCACGACGAATCGCACCCCCGGTGCATCTCCGAGAACAGCGTGCTGGGTTTGGGCGATGTTGGTGACGCACGACCGTGCGATAGGGCGAACGACCGTGCGTCAGGCTGAGGGCAGTTTTGTCATTTGGCAGTATAAATACCCTCATCTGCAGCCCCCATTCACAATTCGCGAAACCCTAGTCGCACCAGCCGTTCCAGACCGTTTTTGCCTCATTTCGCACGGTTTCACACCGTCCTTCGCACGGTACGTTCCTTCTTCTAGATTTTCTGTTTCTTCGCTTTCTAGGTTAGATTCATCCGATTCTCCAAGGATTTTTAGGGTTCCCTTCATAAACACAAGCGAAACCCTAACCCTTGTTTGAATCGTTCATATCGTGAACATCCGGTGGATTTTCTGACCCCTGTTTGTACAAAAACTTGTTGATTTTTGAAAGATCTGGCTACTCAGAGCCGGGGTTAGAAATCTGCAGAAAAATCATGACGCACGGTCGTTTCCCCTGTGGCACGTCCGTGCGTTTCCGACTGTTCTCGATAGATTGTTGTTGGTCCGGTGATGCACGGTGGTGTGATTGACTGCACGCCGTGCAGATGCGACAACTTCCGGCCAACGTTGCTTGTTCTCGGCGACGCACGACCGTGCGTCTCATCGCACGTCCGTGCGACAGTCCCAGATCAGAATCACAGAATCTTCATAACTGTCTGCTCGGCTGTTTTTTATTGAATTTTTTCCTGTTCCCATCTTTCTAACGATATTCCTCTTACAGATGGACCATCCTTTCTTGCAATTTAACCCCGGTGATGCCTTATGGAGAAGGAGAGGGCAATTCGGCGTCCCTTGGAGGTTGCATTGGGAGGTCATGAGGGAGCTAAATCAGTATGATAGACTTGAAAATATGCTCACTATTCCGCTTGCGAATCTTATCTCTATCAGCCGCCCCATCTATCGTGAACTAACGATAGAGTTCTTCTCCACATATGCCTACGAAAAACCAATTGCTCATAGAAGACCAAAATTACGCTACAAGGAGCGGATAACTTTCAGGTTGGGTGGACAATGGCACACTTGGTCAGTGGGTCGGTTGGGTAGGAGGCTTGGAATTTACACAAGAGAAGACATGGATTCCAAACTCTTCACGGAGCAGTTTACCTTTCCATCTGATGAAGCACGGGCCGAGTTTTGGGCTGAAAATGCAATTGGCGACCCTTACGACCCGAGAATATCTAAGGCTTCACGATTGAAAGACCCGTTGGTTCGAGTGATGCATCATGTATTTAGCCACACCATTTGCGGCCGCATGGACAGTTTAGGGAACTGTCCAACACCGGATTTGATTTTTCTTTACGCGCTGGTTGATGGAGTACACATCAACCTAGCTGCAAGGATGGCTGAATACTTTGTGAAGTGCTCAGGGAGGACACCCAACAGTCAAATTCATGGCGGTCAGTATGTGACCGAAATTGCTTACAATTTGGGCCTGATGACTGATGAGGTGCTTGAGAGTCTCACTCTGGTGACCGAAGGGGTATATGTTGATATTCGGTCACTGAAAGCAATGGGGTTGATTGTTGAGTTGGATCGGGGGGATAGATTGAGGGGTCTAAACAACGAGGTCTGGGACCCGTTGCCCCCAGCTAAGGAGGAGAACGAGGATGAGGAGATGCATGATCAGGTGCATCAGGAGCAGCACGGACCACCACCACATACACCACCACATTCGCCGTAGCACCATGATTACCACCAACACCAGGACTGGCCAGAGTTTTACCAGCAGTTCCAACAAATGCGAGTTACGCAGGAGCAGCATGGGACTTATATCGACCAGATTAGGACTAGTCAGGACTAGATCAGGGCTAGTCAGGATCAGCTCAGGGCCACTTAGGATCAGCTTAGGCAGAACCAAGACAGTTTGTACCAGGGGGTGAGTGCTGGATTTTCATACCTATTCGGGGAGATGCATCATGCATATCCCGACTACTTTCAGCATCCCCCACAGTTCCCACTGTGGAACCCACCTGGTTATGGTGATGCGGGCCCGTCCTTCACGAGAGATGGTGATGGTGACGACGAGTAGGAGGCAGTGGTGTTGACAGTTGGTGGTTTTTATTATTTCCGTACTTTGTTTATTTCGGGTGTTTATTTTGGTTGTTATGTCAAACACCCGCGGTTATGTACTTTATTTTCAGACACTTTACTTTGTTTGACATGTCTTTGTTTGGATTTTTAGTACGTCTATTTATGTACATTATGGTTTATTTGTGTTTATTTTGTTTATGTTCTGTTTTGCTGTACCATATGACATACTTGCAGATCTTGGCTATCAAATCTTGGACCGGAGCATATGACAGACACAGCTTTGGAAGTCTCGTTTCATCAGATATCATCTTGGGGGGAGTACTATTATCCTTTTTCTCTATATTTCAGGTTTCGCATTGCGGACAGTGCGAAGTTCAAGTGTGGGGAGGGGGTTAACTTTCTTAACTTTGTTTGTCCTTTATGTTAAAAAAAATCAGAAAAATCAGAAAAATCATTCAAAAATATCTGTTTTCTGTTTATATTTAGTAAATAAACCGGTTGGTTGTGTTTTAGAAAGCTTCGGACTTGATAAAAACTCGACAAGCAAAATAAATTTTGAAAAGAAAATCGGAAAGCGTGACAAACAAAGAAAGACTTGCATGATAGTTTTCACACTTTTACCCATTCCTTCCGTTACGTGAGCATGTTTGAGCCTTGATATTATTATATATTTGTTCATTTCGGATAGGAGTGAGCCGGAGGTCATGTGTAATTTAGAACTTGTCACTAGTATGCTTGTTAAGACCATGAACTTGCGGAATTGTGTAGAAGTGATAGAGGCACTTAGATTACCCCTTTGTTGTTAACCTTGTTCTTTGTGTTGTGTTTCCCGTACCCTATGTTACCCTTTAGGATTAACCATGTCGAGCCTTCCCGTTTACCTTTGTTTACCCAATGTTATCGCCCACTTAGCCATATTTATCCTTTTTATGTTTTAAACCTTTTAGTGTTGAAACTCGGTCAAACTAATCGTTTAACTAGCGCTTATTATAGTTTATTGTTCATTGTACAATTCCATTAGTTTATTTTTATATGCTGTTAAAAAAACAGAAAATAAAACACCCTAAATAGGGTGAAGTAGACAAAATTCGAGCAATTTTGAATGGTAAAATGATGAAATCTTGTTTATGAGCTCGTTGTCGCATAAGTCGCCTTTTTAAGGGGTTTGTATGTATAGTTTTGTTGTATTGCGCTTGTTAAACGTAACTACCGAGTTTTAACCGTTTTGCCACATTAAATATCCCTTTCCATACCCTTCGCCCAAGCCTAACGTTACAACCCGTAAAGACCTCTTGATTTACACTTTTTCGCATGTTAGTTGGTGGAGACGAGATCTTATGACAAGCTTATGATATTACATATTTCATTGACGAGGCATTGAGTGTTTACACATACACATTTTATGTATGTTTCATAAATAAAACCGAGTGTGTGTGAACATTGTGAGTTGTGTGAAGATTAACATGCTAAGTCAATTGAAAGTGAGTCACGGCTTTTTGGTTATCGCCACATATTTGCATATGCTTGTTGGGTTTGATTCTTTTGATGTTGTCTTTCGAAAAACCGGCTAACCGTTTGTAGTTATTTCATTAAAATAGTCTGTAAATTATCGTTCTTGTTTGATTCTATCTTTTATTGCATTTTAGTTTAGCTTGCTTGAGGACAAGCAAGGTTCAAGTGTGGGGAGATTTGATATTCGCTAATTTACACATATTTTAGTCCCCCATTTTATGCCCATTTTATGCGTTTTCGGCCGTAAAACCGTCATTCGGATACTTAATCATGTATACTTTCGTTTACAGGCCTAAAACAGCATAGCAAACAAGATGATAGTGAAAACGAGGACTTTCCAGACAAAACGACGAAGCTGCGAACATTCTGTGAGAATTCTGACCTGGGCGAATGGAACGGTCGTGTGGTCTGAGGAACGACCGTGCATCTCCGAAAAAACCAGCCCAGTCCGGCAATGAACGAGGGTGCGACTTGGCGTGCAAGGCAATCCCGGTGACGCACGGTCGTGCGGTTGGTTGCACCCCGTGCGGATGCGATGACCAGCCAAACCCCGGAACTGAACGACCAGTGCAGCAGTCCGTGCAACAAGAACCCGGAAACGAACGGCCGTGCCATGGGAAGAACGGTCATGCGAGACCGAAGACCAGTCAAGATCTGATGACGTCATGCAGTATGGTGCACCATACCTCCAATAATGCAAAAAGTGAACGGTCGTGCAACAGGACGCACGACCGTGCAACATCGAAATTATATAAAAACTTGCAGAAACATTCTGCTCGTAACTCTGGACATTTTGGAAGCGATTCTGGCGATTTTCAGGCTCCGGAGGCTTCTGCTTTCACCCGGATTCAAGCCACATTGTGCCGATTAGCTTCGTTATCTTCCAGATTCTGAATCTTATGCTTGTTTATGGTTTGGTTTTCTAATCTTTCCATGATTTTGTTAATCTTTCAAGCATTTAGATTAATGTTTATGTATTATTGTAGCCTTTGGGCAAAAACACAACAATCCCTTGCTTTATTATAGCCATTAGTATGTTAATCTTTGTTTGTAATGATACTTGGAACTATTTTCTATGATTATCTTTGATGATTAATTTGCAACCTTGTTATTGATATTGATTTCTTGATTATAAGTAACTGTGTTGGATGATTGGTATTTGGTTAGTTAAGATAGTTGAAAAATGAAGCTTAATTAATCTTGTATTAGTATACTTTAAACTTGGTTAACTAGTTTAGCTTGGTTAAAATGTGTGCACCATGATACTAGAAATGGTTAGTGGTTTAATAAAATGTAATTATTGTTAATCAAGAAAGTTTGCCGTCACATAAGGACCTTAACGGGTTAAATGGTGTCGTTATAAATTCTTGCCATGATTTGTTAGCTTAGTTAGTAGTTTAGGACAAAATTGCTTTCTTGGTGAATTTATGTGCAAGATTTGTAAAATGAATTCGGTTGTGATTTAATCTAGTTTATGCTTGTCTCGGTGGTTGCATTGTGTTTATCGGTGTCGCTTTCCTTGATTAAGTACGGTTAGAAAACTCCTAACGGATGACTAACTTATTTTTAAGAGATTTTCATGGACATTTATCAATTGCACGTTAAAGAACAATTTTAGGTGGTTAAAGTGTGTTTATCGTTTTAGCTTTCCGAATGATTGTCATGTTAGGATTTCCGAAAGGGATACTAATTGTCTTAAAATGGAAAATTGACCGAATGCTTCTAGTGCCAAAACCGACTTAGTTGACATGCTTTGGTTGTGTATTAAGCAAGGCTATTTATCTATTTTCATATTTGAAATCTATTAGTTTATTAAAAATCAAACAACTTATGTTTTTACCGGTAGTTTTGTGACAAAGGTCTAGTATTATTCCTCCGCCCATTTCCTTGGATCGATACTTGGTTCTTACCGATACTTTACTACATATATGACGGGGTACACTTGCCTCTTTCGTGTGTGTTTTGATGTTAAAGTAATAATCACTTTTATAAATTTAAAACCGAATCGTGTGTTTTTTTCATTGCAAAATTATGTATATATACGCACACGTCATAAAGCAACAGTTCGGCGTTTTGGTAGCAAAAAGTTGGCTGTCGTTTTAGTCTAATAAGGAAACTAGACTCAAGTAGTGGTAATTGGAGCCTTGTGGAGAAGAAAAACATTCACAACCATGAGCCTGCTGAATTTCTCGAGGGCCACGCCTTTGCTAGAAGGCTGAGCCCGGACGAAGAATCACTGGTGGAGAGACTTTATCTGAAAAACATGGAGCCTACAAATATACATTTAACCATAAGAAAACAATACCCACATAGTGTGTGCATTCTACAAGACGTACAAAACATGATTAAAAAGATTAAACTCAAAATGTACGGCGATCGCACTCCAATGCAGATATTGGAGAGCATGTTGCAAGAAGGAAGGTACGTTTATTTCACCAGAGTGAATCCCTCCACAAACGCGGTCGAGGAGGTTTTTTTCGTTCATCCGGACTCGTACAACATGTGGCGTGCATTCCCACATGTGTTGATGATTGATGCTACCTACAAGACAAATGAGTATAAGCTTCCGTTTATGCAAGTTGTGGGTGTGACATCGACACACAAGTCTTTTTGTGTGGCTTATGCGTTTGTCTCTAAAGAAAAAAAAAAAGATAACTTCTTATGGGTCCTGGAGAAGCTCAAAGAATTGTTGGTAGATTGCATGGAGCCACGTGTAATTGTAACAGATAGGGGATCAAGCTTTGATAAATGCTTGCGATAAAGTATTCCCAAAAGCTTCCAAATTGCTATGTAGGTGGCACATCTCACAAAATATTCTAAAACACTGTCGGGCAAAATTTACGGATGAAGACTGGAAAATATTCAAGCTTTCTTGGTCTCGACTGTGTAGTTCTCCCACTCCGACGCTATACAATTGTAACTTTCAGCGGCTTTTCACGCGACTGATTAACGGCGAACGATCAGGTACATACTATATTAGTTTACATACATTCATCCGTACATATATACATACAAACATTACAAATCATTATATTCAATTTTTTTCAGATGTTCTGGATTATTTGTATGATGTGTGGCTGAAAGATTATAAAGAAAAGTTCGTTTCAGCTTGGACTAACACAGTCCCCAATTTTGGTCAACATACAACCAACAGAGTTGAAAGCCAGCATTCTAAGTTTAAGAGATACATTAAAGGGCCAAACAACTCGCTCCATAGACTTGTGTGTCTTTTTGGAAAAGTTGTAGAGTCACAAAAGATACAAATAAAACATAGTTTTCAGGAGAGCAGGTCCGTGCAAATGGGGGACCACAGATTTCCATTTTTTTACAACCTACGCGGTAATGTTTCCAAAAAAGCCTTAGATTTGTTGGTTGTCGAGAGGAAGAAGCTACATGCGTTGAGGGTAGGAGGGGGGACTTGTGGCCACCAGCTTTCTATGGGTTGTGGGTTGCCATGTGCTTGTCAGATGGAGTGGTGGGATAATGCAGGTAACATAACAACTATAACATATGCTTCAATCCATAGAATATAATCATCATTATACTTCATGTTTTAACAATGATTCTTGAAAAACAGATTGCAAAATTCCACTTATCGCGATAGACAAATTCTGGACAAAACTTGATTTTTCGACAGAAAATCTTAATCAAGACGAGTGCAATATTCAGGCGGAAATGGATAGACTCACACAGCAACTACAAACGCAACCACCTCTAGTGTTAAAAAGTATGTTGTTGAAGATGAAAGCGGTGTTGAATCCAAGTATGACTGACCATCAACCGCCTGAGGTACAACAAGATACTCGGGGCCGCCCAACTACGAAAGCAAAACAACAAAAGAATGAAGACCTTGCGAGACGTAAAGATAAACAACCCGAATCACAGAGGAACGACTACACTCAAAAGCCAAATGTGCGACGTAGTTGTTCAAAGAAAAGCAAAGAAGAAAAAAATACACTTCCGATTATAGATAAAGACTTTCCACTGTTTACCTGGCATAGGTACATACGTATATACATACATATATTTAGAATTCTTTTTCAATTTTTTATTTTTTAATATTTTTTAGTTTTTTTTATTTTTTTGCCAATTATAGGTACAAAAACATGATCGAGCGTTTTAAGGATTGGCTTCTATCTAGCTATCAGAGATACATAACACATATCGAAGATGCCCAGCCGGACAGTAACTGTGGGTTTCGATCCATAGCTATGGGTTTGGGGTTCGACCAGAAACAGTGGAAGTGGGTCCGCCAAGAGCTACTCGACGAGATGTTCATTAACAAAAAGCGTTGGGGGCATATACTCGAATCATTGGACAAGGGATGTTACGACAATGTGTATCGATCGATAAATTGGTTAAATATTGAACCTGCACCAAAGGCATGATGGATGGTGTTGCCCTACACAGGGTTGTTGGTGGCTCAAAAATTTGGGGTGATTGTTCAACATTTAAGCAATGGTGTTTGTCAAACTTAATTCCCGATGTTCGATGGACCGCAGGTTTACCCAAACCATTCCATTTTAACTATTGCTTATGTCGAAGATAGCCATTTCATCATGGTTAAGTTAGCGGATGATAGCCCGATGCCGGTACCAAATGGACTTTGGAATATATACCGAAGTATGGAAGCTATGGAATGGGAGACAATGTACATGTCTCGTATTGCACAGGGTAGGGCGTTACTACGTAGTAATAGAACTCGACAAAAAGAAGTTATTGACTTGTATTAGGTGTAACATCCGTGAAACATAGTGTACGCAACGAATTTATTAATGTTTCTCTTTAATATAATTTAAATATATTGTAACATCCGTCAAATATAATGTACGCAACAATTTTTTTATAAAATTTTTTTAATTAAAGTGCTTCATATAAAAGAAAGGAGTACAAAATAGAAGAAAACTATTGTTTTAAAGGGATTTAAAATTGTTGACTCAAACTAAAAATGAAATTTGTTTTTGTTTTTTTTAATAAAAGGAATTAATTTTAATATAAATAAATAAATAATAAAAAAAGTCAAAAATGCAAAAAAACCGGCCATAAACCAGTTTCAACGCGCTTCGAACTCGTGACCTCCCAGTTAAATGCACTCGTCCCTTCCACTGGGACAAGTGTCTCACCCATTGATTATCCCGATTCTTTTTTCTCTTATACTAAGTTTCATAGATTCAAAAAGGAAAGTACAACTTCTATACGCCGCTCATTGACCCATACGGCTCTCATTGACCACAAACACTTTCCCAACTTCAATAAATGGGTAAAATAGATCTAAAATTGAAAACTCACACACTAAAACACCAAGAACACACACACAAACACTCTGGACCACACGATTTTCACAAGATAAACTCTGGACCACACGATGATGGTTAGTTTGTATTCCAAATTTATTGCTTTATCTTCAACCTTTTTTTATGTTTTGGTTTTATTTCCGCTGTTTGTGGTGGTGTTGGGTTTGACGGTGGTGGGGGGTTGACGGCGGTGGGGGATTGGTGGCGGTGGGGGATTGGTGGCGGTGGGGAATGACGGCGGTGGGGGATTGACGGTGGTGGGGAATGACGGCGGTGGTGATTGACGGCTGTGGTGGTGGTGGTGGTTGTGGTGGTGGGGATTGACGGTTGTGGTGGTGGTTAGGTAGGTGTGGTGGTGGTTGTGGTGGTGGTGGTGGTTGTGGTGGTGGTGATTGATGGCTGTGGTGGTGGTTAGGCGGGTGTGGTGGTGGTGGTGGTGGTTGTGGTGGTGGTTAGGCGGTGGTGGTGGTTGTGGTGGTGGTGGTGGTTGTGGTGGTGGTTGTGGTGGTGGTGGTGGTGGTAGCGTAACCCTACCTGACCCCCGGCCTGACACGTTTGCCGGGTCTAGACTTATATCATCGTTTTTTTTAAATGTGCATATGTTATTTTTATTATTAAATTTATTATTTTTATCAATATATTTTCGGATGTCGGGTCTAATGCTATAATTGTATGTTTTATTAACAGGATATCGAAAGTCGGTGTTTTGATGGTGGTGGTAGCGTAATCCTTATGGATAAGTACACTGCGTTCATATTTCAGATTCAAATGCTTAACTGCGTTCGTATTCCAGATTCATGAACCGGAACGTCCACCAACGACAATGCTTCTGCACCCACAATCTCGAGGGAGAACTTCTTCTGTATGGATTGGTGGAAGCGGATATTTACTGGTGACTGTGAGGGTGTGATTCATGCACTGGAATGTCCTGGAACGTCCACCAACGACAATGCTTCTGCGTCAGCAACCTCGAGGGATAACTCCTTCGCTATGGATTGGTCTTTCATGTTGTGGAACCGGTTACTGAGATTTCTTCTGCAACAACAAGGGAGCGCCAGATCAGGTCGGAGGTTCTTCATGTGGTAATGGGGAAGCGGAAAACACGTTTACCGTGGAACGCATCCTTAAAATTGATAGCAACAATATGGTGACCGAATAGAGATCTGAATAACCGATATAGTTTGCAAGAATTTAAGAATATGTAACAGTTAGCGATTTAGGGTTTAGGGTTTAGTCGTTACATTTTGTATTAAAATGACATGTTTTGTGTATTAATATAAAACGATGTTTCGTGTATTTATTGTGTTATGGTTAATAAATGACAAGTGAAAAATAATTAAAGACATAATAATAATCGATAAATAAAAAATTTGACATGTTATAATACACACAATTCATTTCATAAAATATCGTCATGGGACAAAGACCCTACCCGACCCCCGGCCCGACCCGTTTGACGGGACTAGATATAACATCGTTTTTTTTAAATGTGTATATGTTTTATTATTATTATTATTATTATTATTATTATTATTATTTATTTGTTATTATTATTATTATTATTATTTATTATTATTATTGTTATTATTATTGGTCAATGAGCAACTCAATATGTGCACATGCTTTATTATTATTATTATTATTATTATTATTACTATTACTATTACTATTACTATTACTATTACTATTACTATTATGCGATACGTCGGGCCAAAACGTATTTAAGCAATGGTGTTTGTCAAACTTACTTCCCGTTTGTTCAATGGTCCGGAGGTTTACCCGAATCATTCCATTTTATCGATCGCTTATGTCGAAGGTGTCTATTTCATCATTGCTAAGTTAACGGGATGATTGTCCGATGTCGGTACGAAATGGAATTTGAAATACCTCACCGACGTATAAAGCTAAGGAATGGGTGACAATGTACATGTATCGTATTACACAGGGTAGGCCATTAGTAGATAGTAATAGAACTTCACGAAAAAGAATTTGTTAACTTAGCAAAGGTGTAACATCCGTGAAATATAGTGTATGCAACAATTTTTTTATAAAAAAATATTAATTAGGGTGTTTTATAACATAAAAACCCTTAATTACCACAAATTTTTTTTTTAAAATTAATTGCATATGAGTCGTATAGGGCAATGAGACCCATATACAACTCCTATAAGGTGCTCATTGACCAATAAGTCTCCCCTGGTGGACACCTTATGAGTGTCTCATTGACCAATAAGCCTCCCCTGGTGGTTTCCACTTTTATCAAAGGTGGAATAGTTCAACCAGGGGAGACTTATTGGTTAATGAGACACTCATAAGGTGTCCATCAGGGGAGACTTATTGGTCAATTAGCACCTTATAGGAGTCGTATATGGGTCTCATTGCCCTATACGACTCATATGCAGTTAATTTTTTTAATGTATGGTAATTACGAGTTTTTATGTTATAAAACACCATAATTAATATTTTTTTTATAAAAAAATTGTTGCATACACTATATTTCACGGATGTTACACCTTTGCCAAGTTAACAAATTATTTTTCGTGAAGTTCTATTACTATCTACTAACGTCCTACCCTGTGTAATACGATACATGTATATTGTCACCCATTCCATAGCTTCTATACGTCGGTGAGATATTTCAAAGTCCATTTCGTACCGATACATGTACATTATCACCCATTATTTATTATTATTGTTTGTTGTTATTATTATTATTATTTATTATTATTATTGTTATTATTATTATTGTTGTTGTTGTTGTTGTTGTTGTTGTTGTTGTTATTATTATTTAGTGTTGTTATTATTATTATTATTTATTATTATTGTTGTTATTATTGTTGTTATTATTATTATTTTTTGTTATTATTATTATTTATTATTATTATTATTTATTGTTGTTATTATTATTTATTATTTATTATTATTATTTATTATTATTATTGTTATTTTTATTATTTATTGTTGTTATTATTATTATTTATTATTGTTGTTATTATTATTATTATTATTGTTTATTATTATTATTGTTATTATTGTTGTTATTATTATTATTATTATTATGATTATTGTTATCATTATTGTTATTATTGTTATTATTATTATTATTATTATTATTATTATTATTATTGCTATTGCTATTGTTATTGTTATTATTTATTGTTGTTATTATTATCTATTAATATTATTGTTATTATTTTTAATATTATTATTTATTATTAATTTAATAAATTTTCTGTTATAATTAATTTAATAATTTTTTTGGTTTTATTAATTTAATAAATTTATGTTATAATTAATTTAATAAACTTTTTGGTTTTAGTTAATTTAATAAGTTTTTTGTTATAATTAATTTAATAATTTTTTTAGTTTTAATTAATTTAATAAATTTTCTGTTATAATTAATTTAATAAATTTTTCGGTTTTAATTAATTTAATAAATTTTCTGATTTAATTAAGATTAAAAAA
Organism: Helianthus tuberosus; assembly: GCA_030545235.1. Lineage (NCBI taxonomy): Eukaryota > Viridiplantae > Streptophyta > Magnoliopsida > Asterales > Asteraceae > Helianthus > Helianthus tuberosus. Next base: position 46,272,142 of record CM060427.1, on the reverse strand, counting down.
GAAAAAAACCCAAAAAAAGCAAAAAACCCGCCTCTACACCCGGATCGAACTCGTGACCTTTCCCTTAAATGCACCCGTCCCTTCCACTGGGACAAGTGTCTCACCCATTAATCATCCCGATTATTAATTTTATTATGCTTAGTTCCAGAGATTTAAAAAAATCTATCCGCCCCTTATTGCCCTATACGCCCCTCATTGATTTAAAAACTACTTTTCAAGTTTGACCAAATAGAGAATAAATCTAAAAAAATCTATCCGCCCCTTATTGCCCTATTCGCCCCTCATTGATTCAAAAACTACTTTTCAAGTTTGACCAAATAGAGAATAGATCTAAAAGTTCTTAACCCCACACACTAAAACACCAAGAGAACAGACACTATCTCTTTTATCGCTCGATCCGAACGTAACAACCTATACGGTCCATATTTTCAAAAAAGGTTAGTGTATTATTTCATCTTTCCTTTGTCTATTTTTGTTTTTTTTTTAATTTTGGCCGGTGGTGGGTGGTGTTTGATGGTTTTCTTGGTGGTGTTTCACGGTGGGGGTTATAGATTAGTTTAGGATGTAGATTAGTTTAGGATGTAGATAAAGGTGTCACCGGAATAGTTAGGGACTGTCATCGGAATAGTTGGGGATGGTGACCGGATAAGCGACGGGGGATATGGTTTGGGTTATAGATTAGTTTAGGATGTAGATAAAGGTTGTCGCAAAAGAAATACATGAAAACGAATCCGATTAGCGGTTCCGGGGTTGCCGGAAACCTGCCAGAATCTCGCCGGTAAAGCAGTTTTGAAGGTTTTAGGGACTTGACAATGTGGTGTCTCATATTTTTCAACTTGACAATAATAGTCCTTCTGGTCCTTCACTTTTTTAAACTTTATTTAGTACAAATCTTAAATTTAAACATTAAAATTGTAAAAAGTTTTTTATAGAAATTATTTTGTTTTCTAAATTTATTTAATATTTCTGTAAAAATTAAATGTAAGTTATAAAAAAAATTAACTCAAAAGGTTTATTGAAGAATAATGTGTTACAAATAAAATAAACGAATACGAAAAATATCGTGTTAAAATTATTTGCGTTTTATTCGGCGTTAATCGTCGATTAGTTATTTAGTTATGTCTTATTTGACGTGAAGTGTTGATTACTCAGGTGTTATTTGGTATTGTTTGTCGATTATTTAGATGTTAATTTGTTAGAAACTTTGTCGAATATTTAGGCGTTAATTTTGTTAAGGTGGGTCGGGTGTGGTGGTGGTGGTGGGTCGGCTATACAATTCGTTACTAAAATTATTACAACTTTATAAAAATTGTAAAAAGTTTATAATATGACACGTATTATATATTAATTTTTGCAGATATGTCGTCAGACGAGGAGGACTTTGGTGCGGGACAGGTGCCTGGATTCGATGAGATGGCCGGGGGTAATTGTTTGGGTATTCTCTATATGGACTACCCGAACAATTCTACGGAGTATAAACGTTTTAACAGGTTGCGACAAATGAAGGTGGGGCGGCAGAGGTCGTTGTCATGGGAGGCTTTACGGGAGGTCGGGGAGGAGGAGAGAGCCCGGGGTTTGATCAGGGAGAATTCCCCGTGGGTTCGCATGTTTTCGGTGGCGGTTGGGCCGTCTTATAGGACCATGATGGTGGAGTTTCTGTCCACATTCGCGTTTCGTCCACGGCCGGCTAACCGGCCCAATTCGGATTTGGACGATCTGAACGTGGAACCACCGCCTCCCGAGGTATCTTTCTGTTTGTTCTTTTGTCGCTGCATCAGTTTGCTGTTGCCACCGGGTTCTATACCGATGATGAGTTGGTTCAGGACATCTATACCTCCGCGATTTGGGCTATGCCTGATGATCAGTTGTTTGCTTGGTGGCCTACCCTATGTCCTGAACCCTTCGGTAAGAAGGCCCGAGTTTCTGCGATTCCTGACCCACTCATTCGCTACATACACCGCTGCATTGCCACGTTGATCTCTGCGCGTGGCAAAAGCAACGAGTGGGTCACGAAGGTGGAGCTGTTCTTTCTGTACTGCTTATATACGGGCACATCGTGCGCCCTCCATAGCTGTCTGGCGGAGTATTTTGCCTGTTACGGCAAACGGCAGAGGCGTAGCCATTTGATTAGAGGGGCGTTTATCACGTGTATTGCCCAGCATTGCGGCCTGTATTTCCCATTCCTTGAGGATATGCCGTCCCTAGCACCACACGAGCCCTTAGATCTTAGGACGATGAGAGGGATGAAGATTGCGGTGAACTTTCCGGATCTCGAGCATCGGCTTGTTGACGATCACCATCAGATTTTTGAACCCGAACCGATAGTCCACCAGGGACTGCTCGAGGCTGGGGAGGTGGAGATGCCGTATATTGCTGACGTGCCTGTTATGGATAGAGACATGGAGCCTCAGGTTGACCAGGGGCATCCGCAGGAGCCAACATAGATTCCACAACGTGTTTATCATGCAGTGTGGTTGCCTCAGTCCACCCAACGTCTCCTTGAGAGGCTGGTGGCGGGTCAGGATGGTTTGATGGCGAGCTGGACACAACAGTTTCAGCGGATGGACAGGCGGATGGACCGGATGGAGGATTTGATGGAGTGGGTGATGGCTAGTGAGGCCGAGAGACGTACCCAGGCGGGGTTGGCGGTTCAACCCCCACCACATCCACGAGTGTATCCAGGTTTCGACATGGAGGCAGGTCTGTCCGGGACGCAAGCAGGTGGTGGGGATGATTCTGACGACAGCGATGAGGACATGGAGGATTAGTATTTGTATTTGTTGGGTGAACTTTATTTTGTTAAAAATTTGTGGGTATGTATGAACAAATATTTATTTCTTTTTTGTTTATTTTGGTTGTATTGGGCATCTTTGGACAAGTATTTATTTCATTTTGGTATGTTTAAACATTTGTAACTTGATGAATGTTTGTTCGTTTTGTTATTTATGCTTAGTTATTTATGCATAGTCGACTTATTATAAAAAACAACATTCTTTTAAAAACTTAATATATATAATAATATTAAAAAACGACATTTATAACTAATATTCGATTACATGTCTTGCATAAACTTACATACTAACAATGAAAAATAACAAGACAAACAACACAAAAGAAATCCAACTGATTATCAAACAACGTTCCCTCTTACGAACAACCCTTGAATGAATATCTTCAAATTCCGCTTCTTGCAATTTATAAATTCGAACCTCCTCTCTCAAATACTTGACTTCATTTTGAAGCACAGCCTTCGTGTCCATCAGTTCTTTGATGACTACACATGCCCGACGACACATGGGAGGATCGACCCACATAAAGAAGTTGCACTTAGAACGCTGACATAGAAGAGGAATTAGTGTTTCAAAGTAAGGATGACAAATTAAAAATGTGCTCTAAAATAATTTTATTTATACATCAATTATTATAAATTAAAAATGTACATTACATACATAAAAGTTTTATTATAAATTAATAATAACTTTATGATATTTATACACTTATATTTATACACTTCACAACATACAAGGGTTAATTGAAAAAAAAATCACTAATATACAAGGGTTAATGGAAAAAAATACATTAAAAATTCGGGTATATGATTGGGTATATAGTTTGGGTAAACGGATATGTCGTTTCGGGTAATCGGGTCGGGTATCTCCTAATCCCATACCCGACCCATACCCGCGAAAATTTCTAAAACTAATCCCATACCCGGCCCAATACTCGCCGGGTATCGGGTATACCCGTCCCATTTGTGTCGGGTTTCGGGTATACCCATCGGGCTCGGGTGTTTTTGCCATCCCTACCTGATTTTTTTTAATTTATATTTTTATAACCGGGTATGGGATTAAAAACATACCATACTGTGACAAGTGTAAAATTGACGTACGGGATTAGCTTCAGTCCAAGATGTTCTTAGTGCAGCCGTCCTACCACATTTGCAAACAACCATTGTGAATTTGTGATTGTGAAGATGGTGTATATTTCTATGGCAAGTAAGGATGACAAAAATACCCGACATTTGCAACCAACATATACAAGCTTTAAAAAAACAAACAAACCAATATGCCGCTCATAGGCCCATACACGCGTATTGTGGGTACGGAGGCTGACAACTTTTCAGCCCATATGCCTCGTATAACCCGATGACACCCATATCCACCTACTTTTTCTGAAAAGTTGACAGGACATTTATGACACCCCACTTGCATACGACTCTCATCGACCCAAACGGTAAGTTCAGTTTCATTTCTTTTTATAGTTTAACCGAACAAGTACATATCTAAAAGTTATTTTTTGGACGAGTTCTGGACCACACGATGACAATCCGGAAGGGGACCACACGCGTCTCTCGTATAGTTTTCGCTCTCGTATCGGTCTATACGGTCGGAATATTCAAGGTTTTTTTTGTGGTTTTATTTTGGCCGTTTGTGGTGGTGTTGGGGTTGTGGTTGTGGTGGGTAGGTTGTGGTGGTGGGCCAGCTGGGGTGGTTGGGGTGGTGGTGGTGGGTCGGCTGTGGTGGTGGTGGTGGTGGGTCGGCTGTGGTGGTGGTGTGTCGGATGTGGTGGTGGTGGTGGGTCGGCAGTGGTGGTGGTGGTGGTGGGTCTTCTGTGGTGGTGTTTTGTTTTTTTTTTAATTTTTACAATATATTTTCAAATGCCGAGTCTAATGCTAAATTGTATTTTTTATTAACAGGATATCGAAAGTCGGTGTTTTGACGGTGGTGGTAGTGTAATCCTTATGGAGAAACTACGTTCGTATTTCAGATTCATGCACTAGAACGCCTATCTAGGATTACGTGTTATCAGAGTAGCATGTTGCCTCGTCAGCTCCCAATGACGCTAGACAACGCAGTTTGCCCCGTGACATGTCCTTCCACCAACGGGAATGCCACTTCGCTCACCATCCTGACAAGACGCGGAAGACTGGACGGTGGTTCATAAACGAAATGCCGACTCCATCGCTCCAACCTCCTGATCCCTTGTGCCATCTCAGTGTGGTAGATCTGAAGCAGAATCCCGTTGGAAGGTAGGGTTCGGTACGCAATTTCAAGACAGCCGGCCTGTCTTTGTATTGTGTATGCTGCGCCCATCGTTTTCCTGTACAGGAATTCAAGAATATGTAACAATTAGCGATTTAGGGTTTAGTCGTTACATTCTGTATCAAAGTTACATGTTTTCTGTATTAATATAAAACGATGTTTAATTACATTTTGAATTGCGTTTCTTGTTGCGTTATGGTTAATAAACGACAATTGAAAAACAATTAAAGACTTTCAGAAGTTGACATTTTTTAACATAAACATTGCGTTATGGAAACAATTAAACACATAATAATAATAATTGATAAATAAAAAAGTTGACATTTAATAAAACTTTATAATATACCCATTTAATAAAATTTGACATTTAAAAGTTTGACAATTAAAGACGTAATAATACTCATTTAGTAATATTAAATAAAAGCCGTTTGATAAAAATTTGATACTTAAAAATTTTGACAATTAAACACATAATAATAATTCATAAATAAAAAACTACGTTATAATATATACAATTTGTTTTATACAAAAAAAATTGACATTTAATAATACTTATAAAAAATTGGCATTTTATAATATACACAATTCATTTCATAAAAATATGAAGTTTTTATAATACTAACACAATTTTTTATAACAACATTTTATAAAAAAAAATTAATTTTCTTATATAAATATTTCACAACTTCCCATACAAATACCCTATCAAAATTAAGTTTCTTACATCCCAATCATTGGTAATCATTGGCTGACACCAAATGATTGGCATTAATTAGATGGTAGGGACCATTTTCAAACGTATTGGGCAATGAAGGGCGTATGGGTGGGGCCAGTTTGAGGTGTATTGGACAATGAGGGTCATTTAGGGTTAGGGAATGTGTAAATACTTTTGGGGGATGTATGGATACTTTCACCGTTAAAAAATATGCAGGCAAAGTACACATACATATTTAGCTTTCGTGTTACTTTATGCACAATCGATAATTAGGGTTCAACAATAGATTAAAGTTGATATAGAGAACAAAATTTAAAGAAATCAAATATTGCATTGATAGTTACTCGTTTAATCTAAGCTGAAGCTGAATTGTAACAGTTGAGAGTTACCTAACTTCACAGAACCAATTTGTTGGATTACTTATTGTAGATCATTTATATATTATATTCAATAATACTAAATTAACCACTATTTTCACTTTTAGTTAGTTTGTACTACACTAACTTAATTTTATATAATCATATTTTAAGACAATACGAAAAATGATTAATGAAAAAATGTAGTTTGATTTTATAACTACTATAAAGCAAAAAAAACAATTTTTAGTAACAATTACTTGAATCAACCAATTCTTTGGACTTGTGATGCGGGACCAAGTGTGGAGGAGCGGGCCATCTTGTACTTGGAGGCCTAAGATCGTGACTCGCCAAACTGTAAGAACACCGTTTGATTCACCAATATCCCTTTTGTAGTCGTGGGTTGTGTACACACCGAATTAGGCCATCACCGGTCGTAGGAGGGGACACCAGAATTCCCATCTTGCTTTCTCCTTCAAATGTTTTGAATACGTATTTAAAGAAAACAACAAAAGGTAACACATGGAAAGTTGTAACTCATAAGCTTTAATGGATGAAAGTGTAAAATAGAAAGTAAAAGGGGCAGATCAGGACAAATGATTGTGCACCGACTTTGTGCTTTAAGAGTTATAGTAATATAGTCTAATAATAAACTTATAGGTTCACCTAGGTTTCTATGGTTTCATATATCATATTTATAGAGGATGTTCATTTGAGAAAAAAATAAATTAAGAAAAAACAAAAGGTATAATAATAAAAAATTAAATATTTTTTCCTTATCTTATTTATTATTATTTTTACTAATAAATTAATCATAAAGATTATCATTCTCCATATTTAATGTTTTTGCTTACACACAACAAAATTTATCCTACACGTTTTGAAATTTGTCCTACACAGCTCGTAATTCATCCTACACAGCTCGTAATTCATCCTACACTTTACATTAATTTTTTTCTTCTTTGAAAAAATATATTTTTTGAAAATAAGTGTCACACCCCAACCGATGGCGGAAACATCGGGGCATGACACTGAGCGAAACAGATTGTCCAGAAGTTTCCATAACAACTATATTTACCAAGTATTTAAAGCAACACGTCCCATACCATGTCATAAATGATAATACAATTATTACAGAAAAGATCTAGTCAAATTGTTCTATTCCGACAACTCAGATTTTTATTATAGACAATTGTTTATTTTTGACCTAGGCCTTTCCTAGCCTCGATTTCACAACAAAGAAAGCAAATAAGCATCCTAAGCACCTGTCACATACGTTAAAGTAAAGGTCAATACACATAGTGTAAAGGTGAGCATACAAGTTTGATAATAGCATATAGAGTTCGAAATCGTTACACATAACCTATCGATACCAATGACTGCGGGTTGACTGCCCAAGGCAGTTCGCGATACACACTCACCACTGTGAGCCATGTAGGTAATTGTCCTTAACAACCCCCGAGTGAACGGGTGCTGAGTCCAAACTAATAGTACTACCGTTGCTAAGGCAGGTAGACAGCATTCCATGTGTAAACATAACAAACAAGCATTCATTAAGTCACGTATACATGCGATAACGGTTACCGTTAAAGTATTTATGTAGTGTGTTCGATGTGGTTTTGTATAAGTAACGTATGTAACACCCAAAAGTGCGTAAAGCAAAAAGGGATCAAGTATACTCACAGCGATTGGTGGATTGAAGGGAGCGCTAGAGAGTAGGGTTAGCCTGAACAAATTGATAGTATAACAATAAGCAACGCGTAAAATGATACAGAGTGCAAGTGGGTAGGACAGCAGTTCGATCGGATGGTAGCCCGATCGGACAGCTGATCGTTCGAGTGACAGTCCGATCGGATAGTCATCCGATCGGATGACCGTTCGAGTGGATTGTTACTTCCTTTGGGAAAGACGTGTTTGTGTATGATGGCTTGACTTTTGAAGTTTTCGTTGTAGCATTTTGAAAACATAGAAGTACCTCTACTTTTCAGGTCGATCGATCTAACTACTGTTCGATCGGGCGACAGTCCGATAGGTTAGGCACTTCCGTGAGAACAAGTTCACAGCAGGTTGTCACTCGATCGGACGGTTGTTAGATCGGGTGGCATCCCTTGTGCATTGAACATGTTGAAAATTGTTTAAGTGTTGGAGTCAGTACGTTACACGATCGAGCGGCAATCCGTTCGGACGGTCGTCCGTTCGGACAGGAGCTCGTTCCACGTCCACAACTTCCAATGTTTGAAATACATAACAAGTGTGGGGCCAAGGTTCAAGCCGCTCGGGTGACAACCCGATCGAGTGACAGGCCGTTCGGACAGTAGTCCGATCGGACGGCATTCCGTCCTGGTCGTTCCGTTCATCTTACACTTAGTTGTTTTGATTGTTTGTCGTTTTATCGAGATGTTGTGATACCGTATTAAGCAATAGAAACCTCGTCAATACTTGGTACTCCTGATCGGACAAGAATCACCCAAATCCGGCCAGTTAGTTGTTAGAGACGGTGTTCCATGTTTAACCCGATATCGGTGGTCTCATGGATAGAATCCAGATCTTGAACCAACACAACCACAAGAATGAGTAGTAAGTCGGCACAAGCTCCGATTCTATCGGTTTTGAATGCATTGAGTGTAAAACAGTTGAAAGAAAGTTGGAAAACCATCTTTCAATCCTTTTCATAGTGAATATGTTTAGATCTATGAAAGATCCTTGTTTGTTTATGTGGAAATCGGTTAGATCTAAGTTGTTCTCGGTGGATTGAGGCCAAAACATGAAGTTCTCAAGAACACATGATGACGTCATCCTAGAACACCTTGAATCTTGATGATTTCACGGTTAAAAGTAATGATTCAAAAGATAGAAAGGTGTAGGAGCGCGTGTTGATTAAGGAAGTACAAGATTTAGGTCGAAATCTTACCGGGATCGCGAGAAATCGAATGAAAAAGCGAGCAAGAGCGCTGGTCGGACAGAGAGTTGCCAAAAGTGGAAAGTATGATGGTGACATGGGGTATTTATAGGGTTTCCCAAAGAGGAAAGGGCTGGCCGATCGGGTGGCAGCCCGGTCGAACAGCCTGACCGATCGGACAGCAGTCCGATCGAACGGCTGGTCGATCGGCTGGTCTTCTGATCGATCAGTCGCTTGGTTCGAGTGTTTGGTGCGACGAGTTTGGCTGTTTTGATTTCGATTGCGAGCGTTTCGATGCGTTAGAGTTTCCTAGTCAAATTACTTTTAATCCCAACTACTATATCATCAGACAAGCATTCCTACTTCATATTCGTTTAGCGTTTGCGATTCGATTGCGATTGAGTTCGATTGCGTTTCGATTGATCACCACAAGACAACAAAAATAAACATGCACAAGTAACAGATAAGGCACACACACACTTATAACAATAACCAAAATGCGTAATTCGAGTTGCGAGTTCGATTGCGATAAGCGATAAATCGATTAAACATGCAATTAATAGCGATCAATATGCGATTATTAATAGATACTCCACATAATACAATCAACGCGATAATAAAATAGACTAATTACAAGTCAAAGAAGTCAAAACAGGAATTGAGCAAGGAGAGACAGATCGCAATTAGCTATCTTTTCTTCCTTTGACTTCAATCTTGACTTTGACTTTGACTTCCAAAACACGGGGTGTTACAGCCTCCCCTAGTTGAGGGAATTTCATCCCGAAATTAGGCTGAAGCCGTAACAAACAACTGCGGGTACTTCGCCTTCATGTCGCGTTCGAGTTCCCAAGTGAACTCTGCGCCTCGTTTGCCTTCCCATCGGACTTTCACAATAGGAATGCGCGAGCGTCTGAGCTGCTTGGTTTGGCGGTCCATGATTTCGACAGGCTTCTCCACGAATTGTAGTGTTTCGTTTACTTGGAGGTCATCGAGAGGTACAATTAAATCATGCTCAGCTAGGCACTTTCGGAGGTTTGACACATGGAAAGTCGGGTGAACATTACTAAGTTCCTCCGGTAGTTCGAGTCTGTAGGCGACTTTTCCGATCCTTTCCAGAATCTTAAAAGGTCCAACATATCAAGGCGCTAGTTTCCCTTTCTTGCCAAATCTGACCACACCCTTCCAAGGTAATACCTTTAGGAGTACGTAGTCGCCAACGTCAAATTCAAGGGGCTTGCATCGTCTATAGGCGTAACTTTTCTGTCGACTTCGAGCTTTTCAACAAGTTGTCTCGAATTTGGAGGACTTTGTCAGTCGTTTCTTGCAATAGCTCAGGACCGGTTAATTGCGAGTGACCGATCTCATGCCATACAATTGGCGATCGACATTTTCTTCCGTATAAAGCCTCGAATGGTGCCATTTGAATGCTGGTATGATAACTGTTGTTATACGAGAATTCGACCAATGGCAGGTAAGCATCCCAATTACCACCGAAATCTATGACACACGAACGAAGCATGTCTTCAAGAGTACGGATCGTTCTTTCAGTCTGACCGTCGGTTTGAGGGTGGAATGCGGTACTCAGATTAAGCGTTGTACCGAGAGCCGCTTGAAACGTTTCCCACAGTCGCGAGGTAAACCGAGCATCACGGTCAGAGATAATGTCGCGAGGCATCCCATGTCGACAAATGATCTCATTGGTGTAGATTCGGGCTAATTGTTCTACCTTGTAGTCTACCCGTATAGGCAATAAGTGAGCTGATTTGGTTAAACGGTCAATAACAACCCAAATGTTGTCGTGAACTGATGGCGTGCGCGGGAGTTTGGTTATGAAGTCCATAGCTATACTTTCCCACTTCCATATAGGGATCGGGGGTTGTTCGAGTAAGCCAGAGGGTCTTTGGTGTTCAGCCTTGACCTTCGAGCAAGTCAGGCACTTTCCAACGTAGAGAGTAATATCCCTTTTCATGCCCGGCCACCAGTACTTGTAGAGAAGGTCCTAGTACATCTTGTCGGCACCGGGATGAATAGAATACCAGGATTTGTGGGCTTCGTCCATTAGATTTTGTCGCAAATTGGTCCGTTTAGGGATCCAAATTCGGTCCAGAAAGTGGAATATCCCATTCGACTTATTCACAAGCTGAGCTCCATCGTGGTAGATTCTTTCCTTCTTCAGAGTACGTTCATTAAGGCATGCTGAGCTTCACGGATGAGGGTTTCGAGATCGTATTGGGCTTGGGTATTACGAATGCTGAGCAGATAACTCCGTCTGCTGAGAGCATCGGCAACGACATTTGCTTTGCCAGTATGATAACGAATCTCACAGTCATAGTCGTTGAGAAGTTCCACCCATCGGCGTTGACGCATATTAAGTTCCTTCTGGTTAAAGATATGTTGTAGGCTCCTATGATCGGTGAAGATCGTACACTTGGTACCATACAGGTAGTGTCGCCAGATCTTTAACGCAAAAACAACTGCGCCTAGCTCGAGATCATGGGTTGTATAGTTCTTCTCGTGGATTTTGAGCTGACGAGATGCGTAAACAATGACCTTGTCCCGTTGCATAAGAACGCAACCAAGACCAAGGTTCGAGGCATCACAGTAGACAATGAAGTCGTCGTTTCCGTCGGGCAATGTGAGAACAGGAGCATTGCAAAGCATGCGCTTGAGAGTTTGGAAAGCAGACTCTTGTTCGGTTCCTAAACAAAAGGTTTGTCTTTATGCGTAAGAGCGGTAAGCGGCACAGCGATCTTTGAGAATCCTTCGATAAATCGTCGATAATAGCCCGCTAGTCCGAGAAAAGAACGGACTTCAGACGGGTTCTTAGGTGTAATCCAACTCTTAACGGCTTCAATCTTCGCGGGATCGACGTGAATTCCTTGACTATTTACAATGTGACCCAGAAACTGAACCTCCTCCAGCCAAAATTCACACTTGGAGAACTTGGCATAGAGTTGATTCCCCTGGAGTAGCTCGAGAACCAAACGTAGATGTTGCGCGTGTTCGGCCTTCGACTTGGAATAGATCAAGACATCGTCGATGAACACGATGACGAAACGGTCGAGATATGGTTTACACTCGCGATTCATCAGATCCATGAAAACTGGAGGTGCGTTGGTTAAACCAAAAGGCATAACAACGAATTCATAATGGCCATAGCGAGTGCGAAACGCGGTTTTGGGTATATCCTCCTCTTGAATGCGTAGCTGGTGATAGCCTGAACGTAGATCGATCTTCGAGAAACACGTAGCACCTTGTAGCTGATCAAACAAATCATCAATGCGAGGCAGGGGATAGCGGTTCTTGATAGTCAACTTATTCAGTTCCCGATAGTCGATGCACATCCTGAACGACCCATCCTTCTTTTTAACGAAAAGGACTGGCGCGCCCCAAGGAGAGGTGCTCGGGCGAATGAAGCCTTTCTCAAGTAATTCCTAGAGCTGACTCGAGAGTTCACGCATTTCGGACGGTGCGAGTCGGTAAGGAGCTTTGGCAACATGGTTGGCTCCAGGAATGAGGTCGATACGAAAGTCGATATCACGACTTGGAGGTAAACCTGGTAGATCATCAGGAAACACATTGGGAAATTCACACACAACTGGGACTTCGCTTACTCCCGGACTACATTTCTTTTCCTTTTTCGCTACTATGATGTTAGCTAAGAAAGCTCTGTATTCCTTGCGGAGATACTTACTAGCTTGGACACATGACATGAGCTTGAGACCCTTCGAAGCAGTTTCACCGTAAACACACAATAGATCACCATTTGCGAGTGAGAATCGAATCATCTTATCGAAGCACACAACTTCAGCATGGTTTTCGCGAAGAAATTCCATGCCTACTATGACGTCAAAACTTCCGAGTTGCATCGGGATAAGGTCGATTGGGAAAATGTGATTGTTGAGCTCAAGAGTACAATCAAGAAGAGCAGAATTTACGACGACGGTTCTTACGGTTGCGACTTCGACATCGAACGTCGAGGAGAGTTGAGAGCGTTTACGACTAAGGAGCTTCTCGAATTCAAACGACACAAAGCAATTATCGGCTCCAGTATCAAACAAGCACGATGCATAAATACCATTCACAAGGAACGTACCATTGACCACGTTGTTGTCAGCCTGGGCTTGGCACACATTGATGTTGAAAGTTCTGGCGCGTTCAACTTGTTGTTGTTGCTGATGAGGCTGCTGCTGCTGGTTTTGCTGAGGCTCTTGCTTCACAACCCTATTCGGGCACATGTTCGCAAAGTGGTTGGGATCACCACACGCGAAGCAGACTCGGGCATTGACCGCAGGTGCCTGAGCCGGTTGTTGGCCTTGTGGGGCTGGGAGCAGAGCTTGATGAGCAGTGGCTTGAGCTGGTGCTTGACGGGGACCAGTACGGCCATTGGCGGTAAAATGGTCGTACATGTTACAGTGTGCGCAAAAACGGCAAGCTAGACCCACCGGGTGATGATAAGAACACGTTGGGCAGGTAGGGTGAGGGCCTGTGTATGCACAGGTAACTGGTGCTGGACGATGTTGAGATTGCTGCTGAGTAGGTACGGCTTGAAGTGGGGCGGCAGTGGTAGTGACAGCACAGTTCTTGTTGCTGGAGCTGCTGTTGTTGTTCCTCTTCTTGCGGCGTGAGACTTTCGATGATTGAGAGGCGGTGGTTTCAGTGGATGGTGCGGCGGTGACTTGGTGCAGGTTCTTTGATGTTTTATCCCAAAAACCAGCTTTTACTCGTTTGTCGTTGATTTCAGTGGCAAGCAGGTAAGTTTCTTCGATCGTCGCTGTCTTTGCGGCATGCACAAAATTTGCAACAAAGTCGGGTAGAGCTCGAATGTACTTTTTGATGGCCATGTCGGGCGTCTTCACTTGGTCGGGACAGATGATGCTGAGCTGCTTAAAGCGAGCAGTCAGGGCAGCGTTGTCACCTTCTTTCTGCTGAATGTGCCAGAACTCGTCCTCCAGCTTCTGGCGCTCATGGGGAGGGCAGAACTCTTCGAGCATAACGTTCTTCAACTCGTCCCATGACAGACCATAGGCTGCATCATTTCCGCGCTTGTTCCTTTCGGCCGTCCACCAACACAACCACAAGCATAACGTTCTTCAACTCGTCCCATGACAGACGGTGTTCCATGTTTAACCCGATTTCGGTGGTCTCATGGATAGAATCCAGATCTTGAACCAACACAACCACAAGAATGAGTAGTAAGTCGGCACAAGCTCCGATTCTATCGGTTTTGAATGCATTGAGTGAAAAAGAGTTGAAAGAAAGTTGGAAAACCATCTTTCAATCCTTTTCATAGTGAATATGTTTAGATCTATGAAAGATCCTCATTTTTTTATGTGGAAATCGGTTAGATCTAAGTTGTTCTCGGTGGATTGAGGCCAAAACATGAAGTTCTCAAGAACACATGATGACGTCATCCTAGAACAGCTTGAATCCTGATGATTTCATGGTTAAAAGTTATGATTCAAAAGATAGAAAGGTGTAAGAGCGCTTGTTGATTAAGGAAGTAAAAGATTTAGGTCGAAATCTTACCGGGATCGCGAGAAATCGAATGAAAAAGCGAGCAAGAGCGCTGGTCGGACAGAGAGTTGCCAAAAGTGGAAAGTATGATGGTGACATGGGGTATTTATAGGGTTTCCCAAAGAGGAAAGGGCTGGCCGATCGGGTGGCAGCCCGGTCGAACAGCCTGACCGATCGGACAGCAGTCCGATCGAACGGCTGGTCGATCGGCTGGTCATCTGATCGATCAGTCGCTTGGTTCGAGTGTTTGGTGGGACGAGTTTGGTTGTTTTGATTTCGATTGCGAGCGTTTCGATGCGTTAGAGTTTCCTAGTCAAATTACTTTTAATCCCAACTACTATATCAACATACAAGCATTCCTACTTCATATTCGTTTAGAGTTTGCGATTCGATTGCGATTGAGTTCGATTGTGTTTCGATTGATCACCACAACACAACATAAATAAACATGCACAAGTAACACATAAGGCACACACACACGTATAACAATAACCAAAATGCGTAATTCGAGTTTCGAGTTTGATTGCGATAAGCGATAAATCGATTAAACATGCGATTAATAGCGATCAATATGCGATTATTAATTGATACTCCACATAATACAATCAACGCGATAATAAAATAGACTAATTACAAGTCAAAGAAGTCAAAACAGGAATTGAGCAAGGAGAGACAGATCGCAATTAACAATCTTTTCTTCCTTTGACTTCAATCTTGACTTTGACTTTGACTTCCGAAACATGGGGTGTTACAATAAGTTACAAATTTAATGTAGTTAGCTATTAAAAAGGAATGCTACCAATTAATGATCTGTCTAAGTTAAATACAAAAAATAAATAAAGTAAAATGAATCATTTTATTGATTGAATTTTTTTTTATTCTTACAAAAAGTGTCTTCTCATTTGAACCCTCCATCATCTATATAATGGTTTTATATATTATTTATATAATTTACCCTATTGAATCAATAAAGCGATTAGTTTAACCATCTTACATGGTATCAGAGCCTTACGTCTCTGATTACTTTTTTTCTTCTGTTGCGTCACCACAAAATACAAACCCTAGCCGCCATTGCTTTAGAAGAACCCTAGAGAGGGCGGCGTGCCACTATTGCCGCCGCCACCCTGTCCGACCACTGTTCGTTTTCTTTTTTCGCTTCACGTTCACTTTTCTTATTTCATAATCTAAATAATGTTCTTGTTTCGACTTTAGATACTAACCACTATTCCTTAATCTTTTTTCACTCGACCCTTACTCTTAGAGCCATTGTCGTTCCGTTGTACCATGCGTGAAAAAGAACATGTTATTTTTTGTTGTGAAGTTGCTGCCGTAATGGTTCAATAAACAAATAACCATACAATGATTTTTGTGATTCGAACCATGCTTAGACCACCCGTAGTGGTAGAGGATGTGGGCATTGCCCCCAAAACGCCCCACCACGCCCAAGTACACCGCCCCCAGGGCATTTTCCTTCAAAAATTTGGTTGGGTGTTTCCTTTAAAACGCAGGAGAACTTTTGCTTTGGCCAATAGGAAATTTTCAAGCATTCCATGTAATAATATTTTTTTATTATTATTTTTTTTAAATTGGGTAATTATTGTGGGGGCATTATAGGGCATTATACCACCACACGCCTTTTTAACTTCAAGCCTCAAAATGCCCCTTTGCTGACTAGAATGCCACATGTCGGATAATGCCCAAGGGAGACGCTTGAACTTCAAGCCCCACTACATATGGTCTTAGCCATGTCCTTTGAAAGAGATAATAAAAAAAATTGATGATCTTTGTTGGTTATTGTGATTTTGGTGTTACTCCCGACACAGGTGTAATGATACACACACAAAAAGAAATTAACTGTGTTCATTTCATGTCACCGTCTCAATAATCAGGTTCGGTCGTCATCCTTTTTATGGGTATCATAGGAGTTTCGAGCAGCACAAACCTGTATGAATAACTTTTGTTTCGAGAACCTTTCGGTTATGTTTAATTGGTTCGCAATGGTTCGATATCTTTTTCAATGGATGCCTAGAAAACTACACGTCCTTTTTATGGGTATCATAGGGGTTTCGAGCAGCACAAACCCGTATGAATACTTTTTGTTTCAAGAACCTTTCGCTTGTGTTTAATTGTGTTCTCAATAGTCAGATACCATTTTCAATGGATGCCCAGAAAACCATACATATTATGCTACGGCATCATGTTGATTTTGCTTCTCCGTCATGCCACTCATTGTCATTGTCACTCATTAGACTACGGTCCCCCACCGAGCCGCCTGTAGGACTCTACAGTTCGTTGCGCCGCTACCGGTCATCGCCGCCCTACTGCATTGGATGCTTCTTGTTGGTTCACGAGATCATTAAAAAAAGTGGATTCTCATTGAAGATCATTAAAGATTACAAGTTTCAAAAAAAAACAGTTTTGACCGAATCTGAGACCGTCCTTTTATTTACGTTTTTTTTCTGGTCTTAGCTTTCGGTTTCCTTCCGCTATGATTAGAGTGGAATAGTAGACTATATTAGAGTATTCCATTCTTCTCTTATCCCTATTCATATAGTTACACTAAAAAATGATTAATTTGTCTCTCTTTTCAATTAAATGATATATTTTTTACTTATATAATTACGTTTTCTTTCTTCTCTATTCATAACCACATTAGAAAAAATATTAAAAAATTTAGGCAAATTTGATACGATTCAATTGATGTAAAACTTACCTTGAAACGGTGCTCCAAACAGCTTGAGTTTTGTTAATTGAAAGTTTAAACACCCGAATTGAAGCACCGTTTTCGTCGTTTAACTGTTTCGAAGTAAATTTTACATCAATCGACTCGTATCCTTGTTCTGATCAAAAGCCCTAAAACATCGGTTTGTAATTCGGAAAAAACTTAACTACGTTGTGTTTTTTTAACGGCGGACCATTGACGTGTGTCGGTGTGAGTATATTTTTAGCTCTTTTTTTTTACTCGTCGATTTCAGGTTTTAAATTTATAAAACACGATATTTTACTATCACTTTACACGCGTTAGGGCAAGTGCACCCATCGTGGACGTAGTATAGTGATGGCAAGATAACGAGGTCGTCCAAGGACACAAAAGCTTTTAATACCGGCTTATTATCAACGTCAATCGAACCAAACTTTGGGAAAAGATTTTTTAAACTAATAAAAAGATAAAACAGAAAATAAAATAAAATAAAGTAAAAACAAATAGACAAGAAAGAATCACCTGGATTCGATTTTTCTTTCATGTATCCTTTGATGATTTCCGCACTTTGAGCATTTTAAGAGATTATCTTAGTTATAGTAGTAGGTCTCTCTTGTGAAAGACGTTACCCTCAACCTAGTGGTTTGAGTCAGCAAGGATACAGTCTCACTAGGCTGGATTATTGAAAGACAATTAAGTAAGTTATTAATGCAAAATGTGGTGGGTCCCCTTTCAGGAAGCGGTCACCCTCAACCCGTTGGTCTGAGTCAGTCAAGTGGTTTCTTACTCTCAGTCGGGCCAGTCATTTTGGCCAATCCATGGAGTAATACTAAGCTTGAACCAGGTTCTTGCAGGATTTATTAGGGCTGGCAATTCTGACACGAACACGATAACACGACACGAACGTACACGAAGTTAACAGGTTTCGGGTTTGACCTTGATAGTTTTTGTGTCTAAACAGGTCGACACGATTAGACCTGTTTATTTTTCGTGTCTAAACAGGTAAAAACCTGTTAACCTGTTAAGAACCCGTTAATAACATGTTAAGAACTTTAATTAAAAATATAATAATATACAAGGTTATACCCTAATCCTAATTTTGAAATTCATTCTTCAAGTTTACGCTCCAAAGTTCCAAACCCTAAAAGTTCTCTTTAGCCGCCTGCTCAACTCCTCTGCTCAACTGCTTCGTTCAAGCTCAACTGATCCGTTCTGCTCAACTCCTCTACTCCGTTCAGGTACGTTAACGATTACTTGACTGTCTTTTTTTCTTCTTGAGATCCTGAATTTGCGACTCGAGTGATTTCAACTTGTGGGAATGCAAATCTTGCAATTTTTGCGTTTGCCCGTCTGCTCGAGTTCTCCATCATTTTCTTTCTTGCCCATCTGAATTTGTATCATATCCACCCAAAAGTTTCATCTCTGACTGCAGATAAAATGTATGTGTATTAATAATTAATAAATAATAACTATTATAAAAGTAGAACACTTCTTTGCACAGCATTTGATAAAGCCATTTAAGTCTAGATGTCAAGAACTCGTGCAGATTTGATAAAGTCATTTAAGTCTAGATGACAGTTATTAGAGTCCTAGTATTTTTCTTGTTTACATTACTTTGTTGCCCAATTTAAAGATGTGATAACAGTTAGTTGGTATGTAATTCTCATTATTACATAATACAGAATCTAGTGTTTTGATTACATTTATCTCATATTTGAATGTAGTGATTTGATTACATTTATGTCATATTTGAATCTAGTGTTGATATTGTTCTTTTGTATTTGAAGTCATGGGTGATTCACAAACTAAAGCTGGGAAGAAGAAGGATAAGAAGGTCAAAACAAAGGTATGTGGTTGATTGAACTTTTATAGTTTTTGGTTTAATTTCCTTATCAAGTTTTTGTGTAACTTTATGAGCTCACATAAGATATAATGTCGCTTGACACTAGCCATGAATCAGATGCTTCAACTTCTGTGAACAATCCTAAAGTATCCACTCCAAGTGCTTCAAGTAGTGTTTCTTGTTAAAAATCAGAGAACAACCTAAGATGCCCACTTCAAATGTTTCTATAAATGTTGCTTGATAAAACTATATAAATGAGTTTATGTCAAATTGTCCATGCCTAATACGACTATAATTATTTGTGTGTAGGTTTGATTGTTTGGAATTGAAGATCTTGAGAAAGAAAGGCACATGGGAACTTGAATGTTGAAGTTATTTGGATGTTATGATTAGACTTTTATGGATTTCATTTTAAGTTTGTTAACATTATATGTTTATGCATGTTTTATGACTTTTGTGAACCTTTGGCGACTAAATTTTCACTAAACAGATTTCTTAGTCGCTAATTTCAAATATGGAATAACAGGTTGTGTTCGTGTCTTAACAGGTCGTGTTTGTGTCTTAAACAGGTCATATGACATGTTGGTAACATTTTCGTGTCTTAGCAGGTCATTTTGTGTAATCTGTTTATTAACAGGTTCGTGTTCGTGTTTGGAAAATCTGACATGATAAGATTTCGTGTCGTGTTCGTGTTTACATGTTTCGTGTTCGTGTCTTATCGTGTTCGTATCTTAACAGATCTGGTTGACCTGATGTGCCAGCCCTAGGATTTATAAACTGAACGAGACATAGAATTACCCAACCACCCTTTTAACCCCCTTCCAAGTAGTTAACGTGCTTTATATAGATCGTAAAGACACGAATATGTGAACCAACGACATATGAATAATGGTTAAGTAAATTCGCCTTCAATATAAAAAAATAATTATTAAATTCATTAATACATACCCAATTAAAAAGTTGCCAAATAATGGAAATCATAAAAGAAAATACATAAAAGATATGTCTTCACCAAGTGATGCAAGAGTTTAGTCAAGCATGGCCTTTGTTTGACAAATACTCTTACTATCAATCTTGGATCCTGAGACTACACACACTCTAAAAGATGGAAAATGGATGATGCTGGTGGAAGATGGTGTTGTAGTGGTGGTAGAGTGGTGGCAAGTGAGAGAGAAGTGGTTTGCCAAGGGATGGTTTGGAGTGGAACCAAGCACATTTATTTATAGCTGACTTCAGAAGTTTCACCACGGCACATGCCCGCCTGGCACGGCCCCGTGGCCATCTCTCTCTCTTCCTCATTAACTGTTTATCAGGTCTTGTACTAACACGACCCCGTGTGTCAATGGCACGACTCGTGGCCAAAGTACTTGCTGTACTATCGCAGATTCTGAAAATCTTTGAGTTGACCACGCCCCGTGTTGGCTTGGCACCGCCCCGTGTCAGCTGCCAGTTTTATCCTTTGTTGTTGTCTTTTCTTCTGCACAGCATCCACCTCCGGACACGACCCGTATCTGATGGACACAGCCTCGTGTCTGATGGACACAGCCCCATGTCAAGTCTTCTGTTCTTGCTATTTTGTGGTTTGGATGTGAATTGGGGTTTGGCGAGTTGCGTCAATTCCTCCTTCTTTGCCTTTATGTTGGTTTTTATTGTCTTTTTGCTCCTTTTGCACATTTAAGCTCTTTTGACCCTGAAAATTAAAAAGGAACAGAAAACCAAGCTTTTTCCAACATTAGAACTAAAAAGGGGTTTATTTTACGCCGTCTTTGATATAATTTATGTTGCATTTTAAGCACATCAACCATAATACAAACAAAATGAAAAATGTTGAATCACTAGCGAGAATAAACTCAGCTGGGATAACTATTGGCAAAAAACAACCGGATTGGATTATTTAAATCCAATTTGCCTAATGTTTATAAGGTGAACAGTGTTTCTCATATATTTACAGATAAACAGTAACATTTTTTGTCCCTTCCACTCACAAACACTCAAAATCATTCCTTATCGTATAAATAACCCACTAAAAAATGTATAAGGGTTCCATTATGAATGCTCTTACTATTATTATTAGTGTGAGCCCACAAGCCCACCTTAGGTTTCTCGGGTTTCATATATTCTCTATATAATGTAGTGGTTAGATCACATACAAGAGCAAAGTTACGTAGAAAGTGTACGCAATTAGGAGAGGAGAACAAGTGTCAGTAGCATGAAGGGTTATTTAGTCATTTCTCATTTGAAAAACTTTCCCCCTTGGTTTTCAAAAAGCTATAACTATTTCATACTTTAATATTGTTTCAAAAAAATTACACCGTATTAACGAACATTTTTTCTCTTTAATTCGAGCAGTCTATTGCTATAGTTTTCTTATAAAAAATTACAGAAATTTGAATACCCATTAGTCCATTACGTAATTTTTGAATACCCAACACATCATTACGTTATTTTGAATATCCATTACGTAATTACACATGCAACATAAACTAGTTACGTGATTACACATTCAATATAAATCCATTACGTGATTACACATTCAATATGATTTGTTATAATTAATGTAATTACAATTATACTTATTACGTGATTACACGTTTCAATAATAAAAATACAATAATAAAATTCATTACGTGGTTACACATTCAATATAAATTCATTACATAATTGCACATTCAATATGATTTGTTATAACTAATGTTATTATAATTATGTTTATTACGTGATTACACATTTCAATAATACATAGTCAACTATTGTTACGTAATTACATAATCACTTAGTGGGGTTTCACATAAAATACTATAATAAAATCACGTAACCACATAATGTGTATTCAAAATCATGTATTCAAAATCATGTAATCACGTAGTCATGTGCTAGGTTTTCAAAATCACGTAATCACGTAATGGGTATTCAAAATCCTGTAATTTAAAAAAAACTATACCAATAGGCTTCTCGATTTAAAGAGAATGAAATACTTGTTAATTCGGTGTAATTTTTATAAAAGAAATATTAAAGTATAAAAAAGTTATAATCGTTTGAAAATCAATTGGGAGTTGGGTTTATGAGTCAATTAACAACATTGGATTTTCTGGTTTTACCCTTTTCCCTTTCTAAATTTGGGACCACTTAATCTTAACCATTGATCTTGCAAATCAAGGACCAAACTCCTCTCTCCCACTTCGTACACTTCATTCCTCTTGTATAATAACCTTTCTCATATAATATAATTCCTATATTGAATCAATAAAGCATTCAGTTTTTTACATATTTTACCGACATGTGTTTTATCATGACTATAATGGGAGACGGTCAAATAGGAAGTTTAGTTTGGGTAGGAAGTGTAGGAAACAATAATAGGAGGACATGTGGCAATTAACCAAAAAACATAGGGAGGGGCATTTTAGTCAACTCCTTTCATCTACTCTATTTATCTTTCTCTGTATCTTCAAAACCTACAATCTTCAAAACCCACTATCTTCAACCTTTCCTTCACTTTCTCTCTCTAGAATTACTACATCATAGTGCGATTTTCTTCATCAATGAATGGTTTAAACATTCATGTGTTCTTCAATTTTTTTGAAGAAACCCAGTTTATTTTTATACATTTTCTCATTTTTTTTTCAATTTAACATAATGCGATGGAACATAAGAAATCGGTTGAAACAAGTACTTTTCCTCTCAAATTTCTCAAAAAAATTCTAGTCAAAGTGAAGATATAAATGATTCTAACCTTCTCTTGATATATTCATGCGTTTGACAACATTATTCGTTCCAATTTCATTGAAAATCAGTGGTAAAAAGTTACACACCAGGTATTTGATAAAATGTCTTAAAGAAATTTACAAAACAATTTTCAGTTTAAACTTTCATTTAGAATTGGGTTATTGGATTTTATCACCCCCAACTATTGGCAATTAGCCATTGCCACCTCCAACTATCACTTTGACGACCGTCACCCCCAACTTAATACTTAGTGTGTTCTGTCACCACGTCGTTAACAGATTACTAACTTTTGATCCTGTTACTATACTTTTTGGGGTGTCATAAGGATCTTAGGAATGTTCTAGGGATCTTAGGACACCCACAAATGTATAGTAACAAGATCAAAAGTTAGTGATCTGGTGACAGAACATACTAAGTGTTAAGTTGGGGGTGGCGAGCGTCAAAGTAATAGTTGAGGGTGGCATCGGCCAATGGCTAATAGTTAAGGGTGATAAAATCCAATAACCCTTTAGAATTATGTTTTACAAAAGAATGAAAAACATATTTTTTGTGTGTTTTTGTCCATTGTGTTTGAAAAAAAAACATTCTTTTGTGTTTTGTGTCTATTGCGTTTTAGAATAAACACTTTCTTTTGTATTTTTAGTCAATTGTGTTTTAGAATAAACACTTTCTTTTATGTTTTTTTTCAATTGCATTTTAGAAAAAAAAAACACTTTCTTTAGTATTTTAGTCAATTGCGTTTTAGAATAAACATTTTCTTTTATATTTTTAGTCAATTGCGTTTTAGAAAAATAAACATTTTTTTGTGTTTTAGATTAAACATTTTTTTATGTTTTAGTCTATTGCTTTTAGAAAAAAAAATAACACTTTCGTTTTGTTTTTAGTCTATTGTATTTTAGAAAAAAAAAACATTTTCTTTTGTGTTTTTAATTCATTGCGTTTTAGAATAAACACTTTATTTTGTGTTTTTAGTAAATCACGTTTTAGAAAAAAAAAATGTAACACCCAGGTAGATTTAATAGGAATTTACTACTAAATACGCATTTAGTTTGCGTAAAATACGGGTTAACAAAAATTGTTAAGTTTAATATCCATACATGATTAGGGTATTTAGGATTAACATCCCTACTAGTTTAAGACGTTCTAAAAACGGCTATCAAAAGTTACATGTTCATATTTAGTTAAAACAAAATATAATAACGCGGAAGCTTCAAGTGTTGTGTTCGGTTCTTGAATTCTTGATTGAACGCCATCCGGAGTATCGCCAACTACACCTAACATCAAAACCAAATTAAATGTTCGTTTTGACAGCATTAAAACGTGTATAATCAAGTTCTAGTATCAAATAAAATGAAAACAAAATAAAATTTCAGAGTTTTGGATCTGTCGCGCCCCGCGATAGATTCCATCTAAGCTTTCGCGGGCCGCGAGCGACCCCTGCGTGTCGCGACAGAATAAGTGTCTCCCTCCGTGTGCCGCGGGGGAGACTGTTTTCCAGCGGGTGCAGGCTCTGGTCCTGCATTTATGCCTAGCTCCATTTTTTCCAAAAATTCAAACTTCAAATGTGCATAACTTTTTATCTACAAGTCCGTTTTAGGTGATTCTTTTTCCTACGCGTTTGTAATAAAAATACGCATCAATTTATCCTATTTTCCGCATATGAAACCTGAATTATAAACGAATAGTTTATAATTTCTTGTTTCATTTATTCGACCCATTTGTTTTAAAAGTTTCCAACCTTGTTTCTAATTAACCATTTAGCATACATCAACATGTTTAACTCAAAATCTTTAGTTCGGTTTTGTAACTTTTACGAATTACGCGGCTAGTATTCAATCTATGCGCATAATTCATTTGACCCGTTTCGAAGATTTAAACCTTCTAAGTTTAAATCTTTCCCCTTTGTTATGCACAATCCACTTTATACTTATTTATAACTTACATTATCATTATACACATTCTTAAACGGCTCATAAGGACCGTTTACCCGGTTTAGCGTTCATGGGTATTTTGGTCAATTTCAGTCCCTCATTTTACGACGAAGGGCTTTCACTAATATTTGACAAACATATTACTTCTAACTATAATTTAAAATATGCGTACCTGGCTCGGGTCAAGTATTGACCTGTTGTAATACCTTGCATTAATGATTTTGCTAATTTATAGTGATGCAAATTTCCATAAGCCGTTTTTATCCTGTGAACACTAGACTCGACAATACTCATTAGTCATTGTTTGTCAAATGGCGCCAAAAATCACTAATTAACCCGTTTGGTCTAAACAACTAAACGTTTTGCATTTGTATTTGATGGTATAGATATATTTACCATTTCGTTATATAACCCATTTCGGCTTACGCTGAAGGGTATCTTTTAACCTTAACTTACGTTTGTTGACACGCGACTAACTCCCATTTTATCCCTCTCATTATTATGAATTACCCCATAGGGAAACATTTCAAAATTCGTTGTATGTTTGTCATTCTATGACTATATTACCATTTACCCATCATTTTTTTACTTATTCTGAGTCGTATCAATTACGTCGGAACACCACATTTTTAACCATTAGCTAAACATATTCGTAACTCTTATAAAAATTAGACATTTGATAAAAAGGGAGTGTAAGCTTTACTTACCTTTCATCCAAGCAAGTCTTCCTCGTGTCTTTATCCCGTTTGATCATCTCCTCCAAGCTTCACCTAGCTCGTCAAGAGTCAAACTATCATATTACCCATAAGATGGTTAGTTTAGTCATTTCATATCAAGGCTACCATTTCCTATGGGGTTTCTTGCATATAATTTACTTAACTACATCATTGGTCTGTTTTACTTTCTTAATAGTCAAACTAACCATATGTATTATATGCTTTAGTCATTCTTTTCTCATTTTTACAACTTCCTTGACAAGCTTATTTTAGGTAATTTAAATACTTGAAATAAGCAAAATAACATGATTAATATTCATGAAACCATTGTTTTATAAACAAGGTAAAGTATAAACAAAATACAACTTTTCTTGGATTAAATTTATAAATAAAATGTGCAGCAACTTTACAATGTAGCTGCTGAATCGACTCTTTTGACCACCTTACGGTTTTATTTAGCCATTCGTGATCAAAGTGGAAATATAGAATACTAAAATATCTTTCCAGCTAAAAAAGAATCACTCAATCCAAGCTTCTTAGAATTAATTATGATTTTCGCAAGATCAGCTCAGAAGTCAAAATGCTTCCAATCAGCTTGCTGTCAAAACAGTTCAGCCGACTTTGGACACAGTTTTGACCCGTTTAATATCAGAATTTAACAAACATGTTCAAACATAAAACGTAGTATGTTTTAATAGCTTTCTGATCATATAAGGCTCAACCTCACAGGTCATTCCAATGATTTTATATGATTTTTTTTAAAACTGCAGCCCAATAATTTTTAATCCCAATCAGCTTTGTTATATTTTCTTGTTCAAGCATTTCATCAAGCACCTTGTGTGCAACACGCAACATCAAATTTCTCCAGCCCATTTAAGTGTTCTAAACCCTTAAATTCTAGCAAAATTAACAAGTACTAACATCAAACTTCAAATCTAATCATGCATTCACTAATTCAAGTAGCTAGACACCACAAGAAGAACAAAACATGGCCAATTTCATCTACCTTAATGAATGCATCAATTTTTCCATAAGACCCTCTTAACACACATAAGGGTAGTCATCAAATCCCTAGTCTTTAACATTAATTCAGCAAGTTTTCGACTAGGGTTTGTTTTCTAGACACTAATTCAACACAATATCACTCATGCATGCAACATTCTTTCCGAATTTCGATTATGAGTGTTCATCCTAAAATTCAAGATGTCATCAACTTGCAAAATTTGACATACCTTGTGATCCCCATGACTTGGTGATCGTTTATATGCGTTTATTCATGAATTCAAGCTCCAATTTCCCTTCCAATTTGGGGATTTAAGGAAGAACTAGGGTTTCCCCCTTGTTTGGTCGCCTGGAGGTCGACACACACACACACTGTATGTGTTGTGTTTTTTATTTTTTTAAATAAAATTTGGTTTTCTTTTTAACAATTTTGACCCCTCAAGTTTAATTTTAACTATTATGGACAAGAACTCCATGTTTTATTACTCATTTACACATCACTAACTAGGTTAATTATTCCTAGTTAACTTAGCGGATTCAGGGAGTCATGACCCGTTTTATTTTAAGTCCCGTTAACTCGGGCTCCTTATAAACTTTGTCTTCTCAACGCATTTGTTCTCTTTTATTTATTATTAAGCTTACTTGTTTGAATTCTAAAATTTTTCGGGTAAATCTTTACCGCCAACGGTATTTTACCCGCACTTTAATATTTACGTGGTTTGATTATCAAACCCGTTTTTGTGGTGTTACAAGTCTACCCCCCTTAAAGAGGTTTCGTCACCGAAACCTTCTTTATGTAGTTCATTTACTTTAGACCAAACGAACTTAGTTTCGTTTTTATAACTCTCATTCTTTCGGTCAAAAGTTATCATTCGGATTGACGTGTACATTTTTCATGGGTGAGGCCTCGTTGGCCGTTACTTCCAACTTGTATCCTTTATCTTTATTAGATCCTCAGCTTTTTAAGGTGAGACCCTATAGTTTTATTTATTTGTATTTGAGACCCGAGGGTCATTCTGGTCCCGTGGACCTTAATACCTCTTATAGCCTCAGAAGTCGTGACGATCCCATAGGTTCGTCTTTTATTTATGTGGTTCTAGAAGCATACTTTTGGTGTCGATGCACCCGTTTTAGGTTTAGAACTCATTCGTTTTCGCTCTTGAATTCTATGGACCTTGACCGTAGTCTAAGGTTACATTTGTTTTCTTCCGAATTGTCATCCGACTTTATGACTCCTTACGTCGTTTACCCGTGGGTTTGTTCCTACACTTACCGTTTCTCGGTCCATACTTATACTTCTTTACAACCCTTTACCCAGGTTCTTTTATCTTAATGTTTTTAGCTTTTCGGTTTCACCGGTTTGCATTTTCCTTACTATATCAAGCGTTATTCCTTAATTGACTCATTTTGGGTGAACTTTCATCACTTAAGAGTGTCAAACTTCGTTCTTTATTCGACCCATCCAACTTTGAAGTAGTTGAACGTAATTATCAAAATTTATGTTTGCAAAAATCTTGTCATCTTTTAGTCATAACTCTCATTCCGAGTCTTTTGACTTTCAATCCGCTTTCTCGTCTCTTGGTTTACGCGTTCACACACAATCCTACCCATTCATCGGGTATCTTTACCGAAGTCATCATCAAATAACCATTCTTATATGGTGTTAGATGTCATTTTAATTTATTCGGCCGTCTTAGCGAAATCCATCGCTTTTATTCAGTCAAGTCTTTTAATCTTTATTTAATTCATTTGACTTGTCCGTGTGAATTTCCTTACTTGTGACAGTCAAACTTTTATCTCTATACCTTAGCATTCCTATTAGTCGGTCCGTATTTTTATTTACCTTGTTTCTTGTCCCTTCCCCCGGGCTCATCTTTTAACGTAATACGCTTCCCATTCACCACGCCCTTACTACATTGGACGTAAATGTGTCCACTACAAGAAGTTCATGGTATCATATGCCACTACTTACTTGGCCAGAGTAAGCGATCAACACATGATACACATGACCTTTTTATAGTTTTCACATCACGCCCTATGTAAATAACGCCTCTATTTATTTCATATCTCTGATTTCTTCTAGTAAAACTTTATTTAATTGCAAAACAACAATCATTAGTTTTACTAGTTTTACATTTGAACATATAGAATGTTTTCCTTTCTATCGAACTATTATATAATCACATTCATTAATGTGATTGCTAACTTTCTCAATAGCATTATTTTGAGAATAATACACTTGGATCATTACCCCCGTCCAAGAATTTATATAATTTAATCCTGTTATTGTTCTGTTATTCATTATTGTGAATAAAACTCTTTCTACTTATTTACTCTTGGAAACTTCATCCTAAATAGATATCCTATTCAGGTTTTTTTCTAAGTTTTATCCTATATATGCAACCGTCATTCTCTACTTGTTTGTTGCATATTATTATTTGTGCGATTAATTTAAAACGTGCACCTGGTAATGCTTGCCCTAACGGGCCTTCCATGCCTTTATCATTGTTCGCGATCATTACGCGATTTAGATCCTTGATGAGTATGCTCTGCTCGTCATACCTCGGACCGTTTCACCATCATGTCAGTCACTTGTTACACTCTCACCATATTCTGGTGCGAGTATCCTTCAGCTAAACATTTACAAAAGTTAGTAATTTCAACATTAATAACGCCCGTATCGTAATACAAGGCTTTTTACTATACGTGTCAACGCACGTGATTTCGTTAACTATACCAATCATTTTCATTGGGGTAACGTGTATTACAAGATATCCCTATGTATTGTTCACAACACTTTAACCATACTAAACCATTAACATACATGTACTTACCGGATTTGCGATCGAGCCTCAAACCGAACACACTTTACTCTTTAACCATGAGCTCCGATTACTACCTTGTAACACCCAGGTAGATTTAATAGGAATTTACTACTAAATACGCATTTAGTTTGCGTAAAATACGGGTTAACAAAAATTGTTAAGTTTAATATCCATACATGATTAGGGTATTTAGGATCAACATCCCTACTAGTTTAAGACTTTCTAAAAATGGCTATCAAAAGTTACATGTTCATATTTTGTTAAAACAAAATATAATAACGCGGAAGGTTCAAGTGTTGTGTTCGGTTCTTGAATTCTTGCTTGAACGCCATCCAGAGTATCGCCAACTACACCTAACATCAAAACCAACTTAAATGTTAGTTTTGACAACATTAAAACGTGTATAATCAAGTTCTAGTATCAAACAAATGAAAAAAAAAAAAAAATTCAGAGTTTTGGATCTGTCGTGCCCCGCGACAGATTCCATCTAAGCTTTCGCGGGCCGCGAGCAACCCCTGCGTCTCGCGACAGAATAAGTGTCTCCCTCCGCGTGCCGCGGGGGAGACTGTTTTCCAGCAAGTGCAGGCTCTGGTCCTGCATTTATGCCCAGCTCCATTTTTTCCAAAAATTCAAACTTCAAATGTGCATAACTTTTTATCTACAAGTCCGTTTTAGGTGATTCTTTTTACTACGCATTTGTAATAAAAATACGCATCAATTTATCCTATTTTCTGCATATGAAACCTGAATTATAAACGAGTAGTTTATAATTTCTTGTTTCATTTATTCGACCCATTTGTTTTAAAAGTTTACAACCTTGTTTCTAATTAACCATTTAGCATACATCAACATGCTTAACTCAAAATCTTTAGTTCGGTTTTGTAACTTTTACGAATTACGCGGCTAGTACTCAATCTATACGAATAATTCATTTGACCCGTTTCAAAGATTTAAACCTTCTAAGTTTAAATCTTTCCCCTTTATTATGCACAATCCACTTTATACTTATCTATAACTTACATTATCATAATACACGTTCTTAAACGGCTCATAAGGACTTTTTACCCGGTTTAGCGTTCATGGGTGTCACGCCCCAACCGATGGCAGAAACATCGGGGTGCGAGCACTAAGCGTTCAGATTGCTCATGAGATTCCACAACACTAAATAGTTTCATCATAAATTAGATTGATTCGGACATTGTCTAAAACCAAACAACCATCACAAGGTATCAAGTACATCAAGTCTCAAATATTGTTCAAAAACTTAATTATCTAGATGAGTTTCTAAGCATCATGCTAGCTTGATTCCAAGAATCCTAGCATCCTTTCAGCCTGCAACATGTATTAAAATAGAGTCAGTACAAAAATGTACCGGTGAGTATACAAGTTTGAGTAATAGCATAATAGATTAAAACAACTCATATCCGAATGTAAGTGTAACAAATATTTTCAGCCATGCTAGTGTTCGCAGTCCAACAATTGATAGCCCAAGTATCCCGATGCTTTGTTGTTTTCCTAAGTGTCGAGGAAAACTAGAATCCTCCTAACAATACCCCCGAGAATAATGGGGAGGTGCATCTCCTATAGAGCTACTATTGTTAAGGCAGAACTACACACCCTGGATTAAACGTCCACATAGCACTAATAGAATACAAGAATCACAAGTTTCACATACACGTAGAATAGAGTTTAGTTTGCAAAAGTCTCAAGTATCGTAGTTTAATAGAATACATGTTACATCCCAATGTTTAAAGCAAAAAGGGATCGAGTATACTCACAGTGATTGCTTAACAGATCAACTGTTATTGGATCAAATGGAGCTCTTTAGGTTTAGCCTGATTAGATTACAACGGATAAGTGTTGAACAAAACAACGAGATTGCACAAGTGTCGGATTTGTCACTGGATCAGATGGCTGTCCGATCGGATGGCCATCCGATCGGATTGCCAGTCGATTGAATGACAAGTGCATGAGGGACGGATGACTATCCGATCGGGTGGCTATCCGATCGGGTTGTCACTCGATTTAAAGTTGACAAAAATGTGGGAAACGGATGGTTGTCCGATCGGATGGCTATCCAAACAGGTCGCCACTCGATCCAAGTTTCAAGATTCAAAGTTCCAAAGGTTCTAAGTACTGATTACGTCCAAGATCCATTGTTGCCTCGATCGGATGGTTGTTCGATCGGATGGCTATCCGATCGAGCTACCACTCGACGATCATGACTTCAAAGTTTTAAGTGTTTTAACGTTAATGGGATAGGTATTACTCGATCGGGTGGTTGTTCGATCGGATAGCTATCCGATCGGATTGCCACTCGATCGGGTCATCCTTGTCTCATTCCTAAACTCGTAAAATCTCTAAGTTTCTGTTTAAACAGTGATGTTAAGGTACGTATCGAGACAATGGTAAACATATCGGTGTTCAGCCGATCCGATCGGGCGGGAATCACCCCGGTCCGTTCAGTTGTCAGTTCGTGATGATATTTATGTCAGAATTCGTACTCCGGTCGTCTTCTCCAGTAACAATCCCTTTCCAAGCCGACTCCAGACTAATAATCAAGTCTACAGTCCGTTTAGATCCAGATCTCACCGTCTTATGTAAAAGTTTAAGAAGAGATGAAGATTAACATAGGTTTTTAGCTTGAAAAGTGTAGATCTAGTATAGATTTAGTGCAAAACGTATGAAATTCCTTAGATCTAAGCTAGATCTTGGCTAAGATGACCTCACACAACAGTTTAGTACAAACCGCCATGGTGACATCACCATCAAGAGCACATATCCGAGAGATTTCATGGTGAAAAGTGAGATTTCAAAGGAGAATCTCGTAGAGAACGATGTGTAGATCGAAAATGTACAAGAATCTAGTGTAAAACGTACCGAAATCGCCGAGAAAATGAGGAAAAGTGTGAAAGAGAGGGAGAGCGTGCGTCTTGATCGAGTGAGGCTGTCACATCAGTGAGAATGATGTGACAGCTCCTATTTATAGTGCAAAGAGGGTGAGTAAGGCGGTGTGCACGGATCGGATGGCAACTCGATCGAGTGGCCATCCGATCGGGTGGCCATCCGATCGGGTGGCCATCCGATCGGGTGGTCATCCGATCGGGTGGTCATCCGATCGGATTGCCACTCGGCCAATCCATTTTTTTCGCGATTCCGTCTTTGATTTGATTTGCGCGTTAGATCAAGCATTGGGTTACGTATTTATTGGGTAATAGTATCTCGTGACTAGATTACAAGTTTCCTTAGTTTCTATAGCTTTCATAGTTTCCTCCAGTGACAAGACTCCAGTCCCTCGTTCAACCAAGTCTCAAGTTTCAGGAGCCTCAAGAGTCGAGCACCATAGTATCAAGTATCATAGAATCATAGTATCATAGATTCATAGAATCATAGTTTCATAGTTTCCAAGCGTCAAGTGTCAAAATCATAACATAAGTTTCACCAAGTATCAAAAGTATCAAGTATTACATAGTTTAGGGACTAAAACTGACAATAGGCAAGGTCCAGGGACTAAACTTGCCAAAAGCCTAAAGTTTAGGGACACAGGGCGTTACAGTCTCCCCTCCTTTAGGAGATTTCGTCCCCGAAATCTTAGAGGAAGACTGCTCGAAGAGCTGAGGATACTTGGCATTCATCTCACTTTTCAATTCCCAAGTGAATTCGGCGCCACGCTTTCCTTCCCATCGAACCTTGACAATGGGAATTTTGTTGCGCCTCAATCACTTGACTCCTTGATCCATGATTTCCACCGGTTTCTCCACGAAGTGTACAGCTTCGTTTATTTGCAAGTCTTCGAGGGGAACCTCCAGTTCCTCGTCGGCTAGGCATTTACGTAGGTTAGATACGGAACACTGGATGCACGTTGTTTAGCTCTCGTGGCAGGTCGAGTCTGTACGCTACCTTGCCAATCCTTTCGAGTATCTTGAAAGGACCCACATAGCGAGGAGCAAGCTTTCCCTTCTTACCAAAGCGAACTACTCCCTTCCAGGGAGACACCTTGAGAAGAACTCGGTCACCAACATCAAATTCCAAAGGCTTACGCCTAGTATCAGCATAACTTTTTTGTCTGCTCCTAGCCTTGATCAAGTTATCATGGATCTGAAGAATCTTATCCGTTGTCTCTTGAATGATTTCAGGGCCAGTAAACTGCTTGTCGCCAATCTCATGCCAGCTTAGAGGAGATCGACATTTGCGGCCATACAAAGCTTCGAAAGGAGCCATCTGAATACAGGAATGATAGCTGTTGTTATACGAGAACTCAATCAGTGGTAAATGTACATCCCAGTTACCACCAAAGTTGATGACACAAGAACGTAGCATATCCTCTAGGGTTTGAATAGTACTCTCGGTCTGTCCATCTGTTTGAGGATGAAAGGCCGCGGTAAGATTCAAATGAGTACCCATAGCGGATTGAAAGGTTTGCCAAAGACGTGAAGTAAAATGACCATCACGGTCAGAGATTATGTCAAGAGGTATGCCATGACGACATATAACCTCATCGGTACAGATTCGAGTAAGTTTCTCCACTTTATAATCCTCACGAATGGGGAGAAAGTGGGCGGATTTGGTCAATCGATCAATTATCACCCAGATACTATCGTGACCAGAAGGTGTTCGAGGTAGCTTAGTAATAAAGTCCATAGCGATGCTATCTCATTTCCAAACTGGAATCTCGGGCTGTTCTAAAAGTCCTGAGGGACGTTGATGTTCAGCCTTAACTGTCGTACAAGTGAGGCATTTAGAAACATATACAGTAATGTCCCTCTTCATGCCAGGCCACCCACAAGTTGCACGCAAATCATGGTACATCTTTTCAGCGCCTGGATGAATAGAGTAGCGGGATTTGTGAGCCTCATTGATAATGAGCTCATGGAGATTATCGCGATCCGGAACCCAGATGGGATTGAGGTAGTATTGGAGTCCATTCGGTTTAGTTTCGAGTTGTTCAATCTTAGCGCCTTGGATTTCCACTTCTAGACTTCCTTCATTTGCTGACGAATACTGAGCGTCATGAATGCACGCATGTAGGTCATTAGAGATACAAATAGCATTCACATGAGTTTTATGACTAAGAGCATCGGCCACTACATTCGCCTTGCCAGGATGATAGCGAATTTCGCAGTCGTAGTTGTTTAGCAATTCCACCAAGCGTCTCTGTCGCATATTCAGCTCTTTTTGGTCAAAGATATGTTGAAGGCTACTATGGTCAGTGAAAACCACACACTTAGTACCATACAGCTAGTATCGCCATATCTTTAACGCAAACACAACTGCACCAAGCTCCAGATCGTGAGTAGTATAGTTTTTCTCATGTACCTTGAGTTGACGAGAGGCATAAGCAATAACCTTGTCCCGCTGCATGAGCACATAGCCCAATCCACGGTTCGAGGCATCACAGTATACCACAAAATCATCGTTCCCATCGGGAAGAGTCAGAACAGGGGCATTACACAAAAGAGTCTGAAAAGATTCCTCTTGCTCGGGACCCCAAGCAAAAGGTCTCTCTTTTTGGATTAATGAAGTGAGAGGTACAACAATTTTAGAAAAAGTCCGAGATGAATCGACGGTAATAACCCGCCAATCCCAGGAATGAACGGATCTCAGATGCGGATTTAGGCGTACTCCAATTCTTTACAGCTTTGATTTTGACGGGTCAACATGAATACCTTGCTTACTAACGACGTGACCAAGAAATTGCACTTCATTAATCCAAAACACACACTTAGAAAATTTAGCATACAGACGTTCACCACGTAAGAGTTCAAGCATCAAGCGTAAATGTCGAGCATGATCAGCTTTAGTTTTAGAATAAATGAGTATATCATCAATAAAGACTATCACAAAACGATCCAAATAGGGCTTACAAACACGATTCGTGAGGTCCATGAACACAGCGGGTGCGTTGGTCGATCCAAAAGGCATGACCACGAACTCGTAGTGTCCATAACGAGTACGAAATGCGGTTTTGGGTACATCGTCTTCGAGAAATCGAAGCTGATGGTAACCAGAACGAAGATCGATTTTCGAGAAACAGGACGCACCTTGTAGTTGGTCAAATAAATCATCAATACGAGGTAGAGGGTAACGATTCTTAACGGTAAGCTTATTGAGTTCACGGTAGTCGATACACATACGGAACAAACCATCTTTCTTCTTGATGAATAGCACGGGAGCACCCCACGGATCTCGGAAGGTGCAAGACGATAAGGAGCCTTAGCGACAGGAATCACACCAGGTATGAGATCAATACGAAAGTCGACGGATCTTGGAGGAGGAAGATCGGGTAAATCCTCAGGAAAGACATCAGGGAAATCGCACACTACTGGAACATCACTTATGTTCTTCCCCTTACCCTTTTGTTCCAGCACGTGGGCCAAGAAGGCAAAGTTCTGTTTACGTAAGTATCTATTCGCTTGAGTGCATGACATCAACCTTAGTCCTTTCGAAGGTCGGTCTCCATAGACATGCAAGACATCACCGGACGGAAGAGGTAAACGAACAAACTTCTCGTGATAAGCAATCTCGACATGGTTCTTACACAACCAATCCATATCGATAATGACATCAAAGCTACCCAATTGCATGGGTATTAGATCAATAGTAAACACGTGGTCGTTAAGAATCAAGGAACAACCACAAAGAATAGAATCGACTAGAATAGACTTCCCATCGGCAATCTCCACCGAAAACGACTTGGGTAACTTAGAGCGTGCACAGTTTAACAAAGATTCGAATTCCACGGACACAAAACTTATATCGGTACCAGTATCAAATAGAATCGAAGTATAAAAGTTATTCACAAGAAACGTACCATTAACGACGTCATTGTCGTTACGAGCTTGGTTGGCATTAAGATTGAACGCTCGCCCACGAGCGGCCGGTTGTTGATCCTAGTTCAGTTGAGGACACTGGTTACGAAGATGAGTAGTATCTCCACATTTGTAGCATGCACGAACAACGTTGATTGGCTTTGGGTTCTGCGGAGGAGCTGGGAGAGCTGGTAGGGCTGCCTGAGCTGGGGCTTGCTGAGCTGGTTAAGCAGGGTTAGCTTGACGACAATAGGGAGTTGTGCAACCATAGAGATTGCAGTTGGTGCACAGACGACATGCAGAATTAGCAGGATGATGAAAGTTGCAAGTCGCACACTTGGGGTGAGACCCAGTGTACTGCTTCTTGACTTCGGGAACAACAGTGATTGGAGCAGCAGCAACAACAGGTTTAGCAGCAGGGTTTACAGCAGGAACAATAGCATTGCATCCTGAACCCTGAGACTTTCGCCTCTTGTTCTTGCTTCCACTTGGCTGTTGGGTAACTTGATGTGCAGACTTAGATGGAGTAGAGTTTGCAAATTGCTTATCACGGATGCGGTTGTAGTTGAGACTAGCTGCGAGACGGTAGACTTCTTCAATAGTGTGGAGTTGAGCTGCTTCAATAGAATCACGCATAGCAGGAGGTAGGCTATTGATGTACTTAGTTATCATCTGCTTGGGAGTAGAGATCAAGTGAGGAACAATCAAACTAAGCTGCTTAAAACGAGTAGTATCAGCCAGATTATGATCACCAATCTGCTTCAAGTTCCAGAACTCTTCTTCAAGTTTCAACTGCTCATGGGGAGGGCAGAACTCAAGCATCATTAGTTCTCGCACCTTGGTCCATGGAAGAACATAGGCCTCTTCGTTCGAACGGATGTTTCTCTTGTTTGACCACCACTCCAACACTCTGCCTTGAAACATTCCTGTTGCACTCCTAGTCTTTAGCTGCTCTGGGCACTCACTGTTAATGAAGGTAACCTCGATGCTGTCAAACCACTCGAGCATAGCAGTTACCCCATCATTGCCCGTGAATGACTTAGGGTTGCAAGATACAAAATGCTTATAGGTGAACTTGGTTGACTTTTCTTTCTCCGTCTTAGAGTCCACGGAGGATGGAGGAGTGTTTGATCCTTGGATTTCAGAGACGATCTTTGGCATGACT
This sequence comes from Helianthus tuberosus, assembly GCA_030545235.1. Classification (NCBI taxonomy): domain Eukaryota; kingdom Viridiplantae; phylum Streptophyta; class Magnoliopsida; order Asterales; family Asteraceae; genus Helianthus; species Helianthus tuberosus. Next base: position 46,234,898 of record CM060427.1, on the reverse strand, counting down.
CTAGCGATCTGGTCGGCCATGAAAGACATCATCTTTTTCTGAGATTTCTCCCTGGATCTCTTGAGAGTGTCGGATAGCTTTCGAGAAGACATCGTATTGATCCAACAAGAGGATCATATAAGTCTAGGTTCACAAAGTCTCACAGTATAGATTCACACACGGTAGATTAAAGACTCAAGATTCAACAAGATTCACATAGTTCACATTAGTTTAAACACCATGACTTACGACCTTCGCATGGCACGTTGTACGAAGCTTGGCAATATGTCAAAAACGCTTATATATAGGAAGTACCAGCGGCGTATCCACCATGTTTCGGGCACAATCGCTTCTGCCTCGTACTAGGTGTCATGTTACGTGTCACAAAACATACTCCTCATCATTATCATAGTTTCACATAGGCTTCAATAGATTCGATAGATTCCCATAGACTTCATTAGGCTCAACGCTACACAACCCACGACCTTCACATGGCACATTGTACGAAGCTTGGCATCATGACAGAAAAGATTATATATAGGAAGTACCAGCGACGTATCCACCATGCTTCAGGCACAATCGCTTCTGCCTCGTACTCGGTGTCATGTTACGTGTCGCAAAACACACTCATCATCATAGATTCACATAGACTACTCCGATATTTTCACATATACTTCAATAGTTTCCCAGGTTTCAATAGGTTCAATAGATTCATAGACTCCAATAGATTCAATAGTTTCCAAATAGGTTCGATAGATTCATAGATTTCAATAGATTCAATAGTTTCCATTAGATTTAATAGATCCTCATAGATTCATTTTAACAACCTACAATCAATGAAACCCCGCATGGCACGTGCTACGAAAGTTCGGCAACATGACGGAAGCACTTATACATAGGAAGTACCAGCGGCGTATCCACCATGCTTCAATCATGCCATGTCCCCCTCGTCATCGGTGTCACGCTTCGTTACCCACAACATTAGATTCCACCACTTTTCACAGCATAGATTAACCAAATAGATTCAACATAGATTACCTAAATAGATTCCACAACTTCAACCCGAGCCTACAAAACTACAAACTTCACTTAGCGCGTGGTACGAAGGTTCGGTAACATGCCAGAAACACTTATATATAGGAAGTACCAGCGGCGTATCCACCATGCTTCGGACATGCCACGTCCTCCTCGTCTTCGGTGCTAGGCTACATTTCGCATTTTTCTTCTCAAAACAACACATACGTAACTTACACATAGATTTCACTAGAGTACACAATAGGTTTCACATAGATTACACAAATAGTTCTTCCATAGCTTTAGAATTCAACATCCTTATCGATCCGCAGACACTAAGTTTCGCATGGCACTTGGTACGAAAGTTGGTAACATGTCGGAAACACTTATATATAGGAAGTACCAGCGGCGTATCCACCATGTTTCGGACACGTCACTTTTCCCTCGTATTCCATGCCATGTTACATCTAGTTCCTTTCAACCATAATATCACATAGATTGCTCAGATAGATTAACATTGTAGATAAACTTCTTTAAATTTAGTTTGATCCTGAGAGATTAGATTTTAGGCATTAGATTGCGGACATACGTGAGATTCGTATAAAGAGCTTCAAAATAAACAAAGAATCAAGATAAACGAAGAATCGAGTTTAAAACCACATGAAAAATCGAGGTAACATAAAAGATTGGCTTATAAAACATAGAGTGTTCTGGGTAGAGGAATGGTGACTAACCAGAGTGATTCGAACCCCCTTCGAATTGAGATAACTTGTCTTGACTTACTTAGACAAATACGTCATCGATGTTAGGCCTACGATATTCGTCCTTTTGGTCATTTTACGTGCCCAATTGAATGGAAATTTCGAGACTTTGGCGAGACATAAATAAAACATCAAGGAGTGGGACTGGTTGTCAAGGTCTGAGTTTCACCTCTAACTTGACAACATCGCACCCTAATAGCGTTGGTACTTATCCTCATACAAGACCTTACTAGAATAATATGGAGATTTTCCATCAAGGTTCGGATATTACTCCTGACTTGAGGGTAAATCTCGTGCAAAATACAAACACTGATTATCAGTGTTTTCAAAGTATCAAGTGTATTTTGTGTCAGCCTTAGGAAAGGCATGTAAGTTTAGCAGGGAAATGTGCTGCTAGGAAGCAGATACGGTAGAATGCATAAGTCTTAAAAAACAGATAAGAATCAAGGTTCCTAGAACTATAGACTAGGGCAAGTATTCCTACTTATCCTAATTCCCTATAGTTATGGCTCTGATACCAATCTGTCACACCCCAACCGATGGCGGAAACATCGGGGTGGTGCGAGCACTAAGCGTTCAGATTTCTCATGAGATTCCACAACACTAAATAGTTTCATCATAAATTAGATTGATTCAGACATTGTCTAAAACCAAACAACCATCACAAGGTATCAAGTACATCAAGTCTCAAATATTGTTCAAAAACTTAATTATCTAGATGAGTTTCTAAGCATCATGCTAGCTTGATTCCAAGAATCATAGCATCCTGTCAGCCTGCAACATGTATTAAAATAGAGTCAGTACAAAAATGTACCGGTGAGTATACAAGTTTGAGTAATAGCATAATAGATTAAAACAACTCATATCCGAATGTAAGTGTAACAAAATAGTTTCTGCCATGCTAGTGTTCGCAGTCCAACAAGTGATAGCCCAAGTATCCTGATGCTTTGTTATTTTCCCAAGTCTCGAGGAAAACTAGAATCCTCCAAACAATACCCCCGAGAATAATGGGGAGGTGCATCTCCTATAGCGCTACTATTGTTAAGGCGGAACTACACACCCTGGATTAAACGTCCACATAGCACAAATAGAATACAAGAATCATAAGTTTCACATACACGTAGGATAGAGTTTAGTTTGCAAAAGTCTCAAGTATCGTAGTTTAATAGAATACATGTTACATCCCAAGGTTTAAAGCAAAAAGAGATAGAGTATACTCAGAGTGATTTCTTAACAGATCAACTGTTATTGGATCAAAGGGAGCTCTTTAGGTTTAGCCTGATTAAATTACAACACATAAGTGTCGAACAAAACAACGAGATTGCACAAGTGTCGGAGTTGTCACTGTATCAGATGGCTGTCTGATCGGATGGCCATCCGATCGGATTGCCAGTCGATTGAATGACAAGTGCGTGAGGGACGGATGACTATCCGATCGGGTGGCTATCTGATCGGGTTGTCACTCGATTTAAAGTTGACAAAAGTGTGGGAAACGGATGGCTGTCCGATTGGATGGCTATCCGATCGGGTCACCACTCGATCCAAGTTTCAAGATTCAAAGTTCCAAAGGTTCTAAGTACTGATTACGTCCAACCTCCATTGTTGCCTCGATCGGATGGCTATCTGATCGAGCTGCCACTTGACGATCATGACTTCAAATTTTCAAGTGTTTTAACATTAATGGGACAGGTATTACTCGATCGGGTGGCTGTTCGATCGGATGGCTATCCGATCGGATTGCCACTCGATCGGGTCATCTTTGTCCTGTTCCTAAACTCGTAAAATCTCTAAGTTTCTGATTAAACAGCGACGTTAAGGTACGTATCGAGACAATGGTAAACACATCGGTGTTCAGCCGATCCGATCGGGCGGGAATCACCCCGGTCCGTTCAGTTATCAATTCGTGATGATATTTATGTCAGAATCCGTACTCCGGTCGTCTTCTCCGGTAACAATCCCTTTCCAAACCGACTCCAGACTAATAATCAAGTCTATGGTCCGTTTAGATCCGGATCTCACCGTCTTATGTAAAAGTTTAAGAAGAGATGAAGATAAATATAGGTTTTTAGCATGAAAAGTGTAGATCTAGTATAGATCTAGTGCAAAACGTATGAAATTCCTTAGATCTAAGCTAGATCTTGGCTAGGATGACCTCACACAACAGTTTGGTACAAACCGCCATGGTGACATCACCTTCAAGAGCTTAGATCCGAGAGATTTCATGGTGAAAAGTGAGATTTCAAAGGAGAATCTCGTAGAGAATGATGTGTAGATCGAAAATGTACAAGAATCTAGTGTAAAACGTTCCGAAATTGCCGAGAAAATGAGGAAAAGTGCAAAAGAGAGGGAGAGCGTGCGTCTGGATCGAGTGAGGTTGTCATATCAGTGAGAATGATTTGACAGCTCCTATTTATAGTGCAAGGAGGGTGAGTAAGGCGGTGTGCACGGATCGGATGGCAACTCGATCGAGTGGCTATCTGATCGGGTGGCCATCCGATCGGGTGGTCATCCGATCGGATGGTCATCCGATCGGATTGCCACTAATCAAATCCATCTTTTCCGCGTTTCCGTCTTTGATTTGATTTGCGCGTTAGATCAAGCGTTGCGTTGCGTATTTATTGGGTAATAGTATCTCGTGACTAGATTACAAGTTTCCTTAGTTTCCATAGCTTTCATAGTTTCCTCCAGTGATAAGACTCCAGTCCCTCGTTCAACCAAGTCTCAAGTTTCACGAGCTTCAAAAGTCAAGCACCATAGTATCAAGTATCATAGAATCATAGTATCATAGATTCATAGTTTCCAAGCATCAAGTGTCAAAATCATAGCATAAGTTTCACCAAGTATCAAAAGTATCAAGTATTACATAGTTTAGGGACTAAAGCTGCCAATAGGCAAGGTCCAGGGACTAAACTTACCAAAAGCCTAAAGTTTAGGGACGCAAGGCGTTACAATGGGTATTTTGGTCAATTTCAGTCCCTCATTTTACGACGAAGGGCTTTCACTAATATTTGACCAACATATTACTTCTAACTATAATTTAAAATATGCGTACCTGACTCGGGTCAAGTATTGACCCGTTTTAATACCTTGCATTAATGATTTTGCTAATTTATAGCGATGCAAATTTCCATAAGCCGTTTTTATCCTGTGAACACTAGACTCGACAATACTCATTAGTCGTTGTTTGTCAAATGGCGCTAAAAATCACCAATTAACCCGTTTGGTCTAAACGACCAAACGTTTTGCATTTGTATCTGAATGGTATAGATATATTTACCATTTCGTTATTTACCCATTTCGGCTTACGCTGAAGGGTATCTTTTAACCTTAACTTACGTTTGTTGACACGCGACTAACTCCCATTTTATCCCTCTCATTATTATGAATTACCCCATAGGGAAACATTTCAAAATTCGTTGTATGTTTGTCATTCTATGACTATATTACCATTTACCCATTATTTTTTTTACCTATTTCGAGCCGTATCAATTACATCTGAACACCACATTTTTAACCATTAGCTAAAGATATTCGTAACCCTTATAAAAATTAGACATTCTATAAAAAGGGAGTGTAAGCTTTACTTACCTTTCCTCCAAGCAAGTCTTCCTCGTGTCTTTATCCCGTTTGATCATCTCCTCAAAGCTTCACCTAGCTCATCAAGAGTCAAACTATCATATTACCCATAAGATGGTTAGTTTAGTCATTTCATATCATGCCTACCATTTCCTATAGGGTTTCTTGCATATAATTTACTTAACTACATCATAGGTCAGTTTTACTTTCTTAATAGTCAAACTAACCATATGTATTATATGCTTTAGTCATTCTTTTCTCATTTTTACAACTTCGTTGACAAGCTTATTTGTAGGTAATTTAAATACTTGAAATAAGCAAAATAACATGCTTAATATTCATGAAACCATTGTTTTATAAACAAGGTAAAGTATAAACAAAATACAACTTTTCTTGGATTAACTTTATAAATAAAATGTGCAGCAACTTTACAATGTAGCTGCTGAATCGACTCTTTTGACCACCTTACGGTTTTATTTAGCCCTTCGTGATCAAAGTGGAAATGTAGAATACTAAAATATCTTTCTAGCCCAAAAAGAATCAGCTCAATCCGAGCTTCCTAGAATTAATTATGATTTTCGCAAGATCAGCTCAGAAGTCGAAATTCTTCCAATCAGCTTGCTGTCAAAACAGTTCAGCCGACTTTGGACACTGTTTTGACCCGTTTAACATCAGAATTTAACAAACATGTTCAAACATAAAATGTAGTATGTTTTAATAGCTTTCTGAGCATATAAGGCTCAACCTCACAGGTCGTTCCAGTGATTTTATATGAGTTTTTTTAAAACTGCAGCCCAATAATTTTTAATCCCAATCAGCTTTGTTATATTTTCTTGTTCAAGCATTTCATCAAGCACCTTGGGTGCAACACGCAACATCAAATTTCTCCAGCCTATTTAAGTGTTCTAAACCCTTAAATTCTAGCAAAATTAACAAGTACTAACATCAAACTTCAAATCTAATCATGCATTCACTAATTCAAGTAGCTAGACACCACAAGAACAACATAACATGGCCAATTTCATCTACCTTAATGAATGCATCAATTTTTCCATAAGTCCCTCTTAACACACATAAGGGTAGTCATCAAATCCCTAATCTTTAACATTAATTCAGCAAGTTTTCGACTAGGGTTTGTTTTCTAGACACTAATTCAACACAATATCACTCATGCATGCAACATTCTTTCCGAATTTCGATTATGAGTGTTCATCCTAAAATTCAAGATATCATCAACATGCAAAATTTGACATACCTTGTGATCCCCATGACTTGGTGATCGTTTATACGCGTTTATTCATGAATTTAAGCTCCATTTTCCCTTCCAATTTGGTGATTTAAGGAAGAACTAGGGTTTTCCCCTTGTTTGGTCACCGGGAGGTCGACACACACACACACTGTGTGTGTTGTGTTTTTAATTTTATTAAATAAAACTTGATTTCCTTTTTAACAATTTTGACCCCTCAAGTTTAATTTTAACTATTATGGACAAGAACTCCATGTTTTATTACTCATTTACACATCACTAACTAGGATAATTATTCCTAGTTAACTTAGCGGATTCAGGGAGTCATGACCCGTTTTATTTTAAGTCCCGTTAACTCGGGCTCCTTATAAACTTTGTCTTCTCAAAGCGTTTGTTCTCTTTTATTTATTATTAAGCTTACTTGTTTGAATTCTAAAATTTTCCGGGTTAAATCTTTACCGCCAACGGTATTTTACCCGCTCTTTAATATTTACGTGGTTTGATTATCAAACCCGTTTTTGGGGTGTTACAAAAACACGTGTTTTTAGTCCATTATATTTAAAAAAGACATTGGTTTGTATTTTTAATTCATTGCGTTTTAGAATAAACACTTTGTTTCGTGTTTTTAGTAAATCGCGTTTTAGAAAAAAACATGTGTTTTTAGTCCATTATGTTTATAAAAAGACATTGTTTTGTGTTTTTAATTTATTGTGTTTTAGAAAAAAAAAAAAAAAAACATTTCTTTGTGATTTTTCCATTGCGTTTTAGAAAAAAAAAAACGTTTTTTGTGTTTTTTATTCACTTTGTTTTAGAAGAAAAAAAAATTGTGTTTTTTGTTCATTGTGTTTTACGCATCTGGGTGGAAAGAGAAACTATTGAAAAATTGTTATTATACATGGATGGAACCTAGTAACGGGGAAATCTGAAGTAAAAAAAACGCTCGTTTTTCTGGTGCAACTTTTATAAAAAAAATAATAAGTTCATATGAAAAAATTGTTTCCGTTTTAAAAACAGGGTGTGTTGGAGGAAGAGAAACTATTGACTTCGATGAACTAGAATAGCCTCAAGCTAACCTACGCGCCTCCTTTTTTGTTCAATCTCACCCATTTAATCTTAACCCTTGATTACTTAATAGATAATCAAGGTTATTTCCTAACCTTTCTACCAAAATAAACTTCTAACATAACCTGATCCTTATTATAAAAACGTAAGGCATTTCTTAATAGCTTACTAAGGTAGCTCACTTATGTATTATCAAGAGTTAATTACATAAACAATTTTTATTGCTTGCCTGATTTATATTCTTGGGATCTAAAATTGATGTGTATCCAGATAGGCTTTAGAGCTTGGGTCTTTGTGTGAGTAGTCATCTCTCAGTTATATAGGATAAAAGTAAGGTTTATCTACATCTCACCCTCTTTAAATCCTAAGAATTGTTTTACTATTTGGTAGGATTTTACTAAGTATGGTTGTTATGTTATCTTCGTATCCAATTATAAGTTAAAAAATTGCAAGTTTAAGGATCTAATTATGTAACAAGTTTGGGATCTACCTATTGCTGGCAAAACTTTTCTAGTCGCGTTAAACGGTCAAACACGACCCGTTATAAATTACATGGGGTACCAAACACGAACACTACTATTACTACGTGTGTTATTTACTTAAACATAGACATATTTAATAAACAGGTTACATACACTACCATTTATGACACGACAAAATATATCTGGGTAAAAAACACGAGTGACACAACATGATTAACTCGTTTAGCACGAATAGGTAAATGCATTATATAGTTTAAATGAACATATTATAATTGTATCACTCACCTATTAACCCATTTAACATGAGTAGGTAAACACGTTTAATCGTGGCATTACCAAGTTAGGTGGATTGAACCCATTTAGACACTATTTGAATCGACCCATTTATGAAATGAACCCGTTTAGCTCAAAAGCAAACCCGCTTGACTTCCGTAAAAAAATTGAGTGTATAAAATAACAAAGCTACCCTAAAATTTCAAAAATAAAACATAAATTATAAAACCCTTTGACCATGTGTAATCAGCCATGGTCGTAAGAGATGGAGTTACCACTTCAGACCCACACTCATGGAACATCGTGACGCAGTGCTGTGAGTGATTTCACCATGACCGTCCGTATGCTCCTGAGGTAAAAAACAAAGAACCCACACAGCCAATGAAATGCTTCCATATGGAAAATAATGTTTTTTTTAATTTATTATTACATTACATAAAAAAATAATCTTATCTTTCTTAAATAAGTAGTATTCATTAGCTTTAAAAAAAACAAAATACTTTTATTGTAAAAAATATGTCTTTTTTTATTTTTTACTTATTAAATAAAACAAAATAACTATCTATGTGGCACATTTTTGCCCCCTCTGTGTTGGAGGGTTGGGCATTACATATGGCCTAATCCCCTTTCATCCATTAGTGGACTCATGGTATAACTACAATATGAAAAAAAAGTTAGTGCTGTTTATATGCTAAAATCTCAATTGACGGGTTAAATTATTGTATAAAGGCTCTTAATTGTAAAAAGTATAATAAGGTTTTATAGATTCATAATTGTCCAAAAACCTAAAACCTAAACCCACTACACCACCATCTAAAACCTAAACACCCACCCCCACCCCACAAAAACCTAAACCCCCTGCCCTCACCTCCAGCCAAAAAAATAAAATAAAATATACCTCACCAAAAAAGCCCCCAATATACCTCACCAAAAAGCCCCCCAAAAAACCTAAACCCCCACCTACCCCCTCCCCCCCCCCCCCCTCCTCTCTCGGTAAAAAAATGGGTGGGTGATGGGGGTGAGGGGGTTTAGGTTTTTGGGTGGTGGTGGGTATTTAGTTTTTTTTTAGTGGGTTTTTTTTTAAGAGTCTTTGTACACTTCTTATTTTTAGAAGACTTTGTATTTGCCCCTAACCCCTCAATTCACTCTTAAAATTTTGACACCGACCTCTATGAAATTTTGAAAACGATCCCATGAATTTTCAAGACTGGGCCCTAAAAAACAAATTTTAGAAATTTATAAATTTTATATAAATAATTAATTTTAACAATTAAACACTATAATAATTATATAAACTTTTAAGCCCAATTATTTAAATGGTATAATAGCTTAAGCCCAATTGTTTAAAAGTTAGATTGCTTAAGCTCAATTGCACATGTTAAACATTTTAACCTCCAAGGCTTTAAGCCCATTTTGAACTTTTAACAAGTTAATTGATTAGTTTTTTAAACCTAAATTAAAAATAAATAGAAAGGGCAACAAGTCTGAGTCTATGAGACCAAAGTCACCGCACGACGCCATCGACAACATTTGAGAAAAGCAGTGGCGGATCTAGGATTCGCGCCAAGCGGTAACGTTTTATAAATAAGCGGTAACGAAATCGAAAAAACGTCAAATTTTTCTAAAATTTATACTAATTTTACACTACCGCCGGAACGCCAAGCTGTAGCGGACGCCGCCCATTACACTAATGTACATCCACCCCTAGAGAGAAGTTTTTTTTCTCTACGATGAAGTATGTAAAGTCCAATTTGTGTACTTGGATTAATGATGAGAATTTGAGCGATAGTTGTATTTGTTTTATTGAAAATGATTTGCTTAGAAATGTCTCTAGATGATATTTTGACTAGGTTTCAAAAAATAAAAACCCTTAGAGAATAACTTTAGAGATATTGTATTTCATGCATTTGTAATGACAAATGGCGTACTTCTATTATGCATATGAAATTTAGTTTAATTTATCCTTTTCTAAATGACCCGACTCGAGTCAATCCGACCCGAACCGAAAAATTTAATATACAATGATAGTTAATCGAACCCCAAAATTTCCGTCCCATGTAAAAAATTCATGGGTCCATCACTCCCTCCACCCCGACATGTCGATCCATTTAGGCTGCCTCCATCTATATAACCTTATATAGTCAAATCTCATGTTAAGTGCCCTATTAATACATACTAATATAACTAATATTTTTATTGGAATAATACATTGTATTAAAAATTGATCTTCAATGCCTAAAATCAGATCCTTCTCGAAGCCTACTCTCTGACGATGAAGAACTCCGATGAACACGACAACAACTAAGTAGTACAAGAAGTTTATGATATTCAGAAAACCAAGGAACCAGTAGTAGTAATCCAAGTGACCCTCATTAATGTCACTCGATAGCCAACTTATGTTACCTCCTTTAGTCGTGAGTGCATCCACAACATTAACCAAAAGGCTTCCAACGAGCCTGAAATTGCATTGCTCACCATGAATAGGGATATGGCTATACTCAACATGCTTTTCGAGAGCTCAGAATAGTAAAACTCCTTCTGCCCAATCGAATTAAACGCTTCCGCTAAACCAAATAATGCATACTGAGGAACCAACCACATTGCTGACACGTCAACTGTCGTATTCAGACCTGCTTTATTCCGTCTTATGATTTCCACAATTGTGGATACAATCATAGCCACAATTGCGATTACCAACCCGATTCCCATTCGGATTTTTGGATGTAACCCGCGTGCCTGGTGTGTGTATTTTACTAGAAATGGGGCCAAGACACAGTCGTAAAATGCAACCATACTGTAAGTGTCATGATCATGAATATGTTGAATGATGCAGCCGGGACCTCGAACCATGAGGTGACATGACGGTTCATTGTTTTTGCTTGGAGTGTTGGGAAAGTCTGTGACATGGTTGTGAATATTAGAATGCATGTGGACCACAACGGTAATACCCGAATTAGCAATTTGAGGGATTCCACCTTTTCAACAGTCGACACACTCCATGGATCCAATTTTGAAGAATTAGGGTTTAAATCTCTAAGAACACACGCTTTGTTGAGAAACCTAAACACACAAATGACACTTGTTACATAACATATAGAAGGTCGGAGATTTTGTTACAAATTGGGGAACATGTCAAAACACCCTGGAGATATGTCCAGGGTGCGCTAAACTATTAATAAAAATTTACCAGGATACCGTCCCCTTAACCAAACAAATTGGTATAATTTGGTACTAACTCCCGTACCTTAAGTTGTCGGTTAGCTCAACGTGGTCCATTTCTTCACTATGATTGTAGCAGTCATCAGGAAGCAGACGGATCCTTCGGTTCTTAAACGCCACGACTAAAACTTGAACCAGCCCGGTAAACAGGCTTTCACTGGCTTTCACTTTGACGTAAAGAGATGACCCGAGTACAAACATAAGAGCATAACAAAGCATAATCAACACAGCAATTGCGAATCCAACCTGCCAACCAAGTTGCTCTTGAATGTAGACCATAGTAGTAAGAGCAATGGTTGTCGAAATCGATACAGAAGCATAGTACCAGTTAAAATAACGTTCAATGACCCTCTCGTTGCTTAGACTTGGGTGGTGTTTAAGCTGGTCTGCACCAAAGCTATGGAACACGGTCTGATACAACCGGCCCGATTGAGAGTAGAATGAAACACGGGTAAAGGAAAGCCATATGGGTTAGTGATGGTGGGTTGCAACTGGTGTCGGGTCCATCACAAGAAGGTGTTAATTGTGGAACCACTGAAGTCAACCAAAGAAAAATCATCCCCTACAATCCAATCCAATCATTCATACAACAAAGAACATTTATAAAATGAATACCCAATTACATAAAACTGTAAAAGAAAGATGAAAGAGCATAATTGGATGGTTTTGGCTTACAAGAAGGGCGAAGAAAGACCCGATTGCAATGACCCGAAACTGACCCAAGTAAGAATCAGAGATGAAAGCCCAAAAAATAGATAGACCATTAGAAAGTGCTGACCAGATAGAAAGAATGCTTGTTCCAGACACAACTTCCATGAGGTAGAATATCATATTGGGCATTAATCCATAATTAGCAAGTCTCTCAAATGCTTCATTCACTGTCCCAATAACAAAAACAAAAGTAAAGTGAAAACTAGAATCATACTTGTAAGTCAGAAAAAGTGAAGGGAGAATTTGATGTACCTATGATGAAAGGTATGGTTCTCATACTGCCCTTACGATCATGATGATTGTGAACAAGTAATCCGGTTTGTAAGTCTGTATGGATGCTCGATTTTCCTTCCATTGATGGTTAATGTTTTGCTCTGAATGATAGATTTAGATTAGGATGTTGATTAGGTGGAGTATTGGTGGTGTGATAAGTTGAATTGGGTGTCCATGGAGATATATTACAATGAGAAAGAGGTATCTTGAATGTACATAGAATTGGGTGTGCATGGAGATATTTACAATGAGAAAGAGGTATCTTGAATGTACATAAAGTCATAAAACATGTTTATAACATGGATCACAAGAAAAACATAATATGTCTTAAAATGCCCATAAAACATGTTCAACACTTAACATGTATGCTTAGAAACACCATGTACAAAAAAGTTTCATAACTGGAATCGTACAACATGAAAGACAGATTAATTAATGGTCGCATAACCATTTTGGGGTCGAACCTAATTACCTAAAAATGTCCAAGACTTTAAAAAATTGATTTGTATTATGAATGTATCATAATATGATGACTCTTCACGTTCTTAACTCGCGTCTCTTTACTTACTCTTGTATTAATAATATAGCCTATATATAGAGGTCCTATGTATTTGATATGATATACTCAATATTATAAGAATCATCTCATTCTCCATATTTCTTTCTCTACATGATTTATGTTCTCAAATTTATGGTGTATATTGGTTGCTAATAGACCATTGTTTTACAACACGTTATCGTAAGTCAAAGTGACCATTGTTATATCTTTATATCAGTTTTTTTTACATCGATCTACAAGGAACCTGAAATCCATCAATGTTACACAAACACGTTTTGTTTGAAAATCTCACATGAACAAAAATCAAGGTATGATTCGATTTCTTTTTCTTCTCCAATTTTCTATCAATACTAACTTATTTGGTTTGGTATAAAAATATGAATAAGAGATTGTGGAAGATTACCTCGAACCATATTTTTCTTGAAAGATGTTACATGTGAATGTGGTACTAATTTTAATAAATATGTAGGATCGTTGTCGGACCCGAAATGAGTCGATCAGAGGCGTTCTAGTCAAAATGAAAGGCGGAAACAGACATGATGAGTTGAATTCAGCAAGATATCACTTTAAACTGTCTTGTATATTGATTCTGATACGTTTACAGTTTTGAAGACACTTCGACAGAGCTTCGCCGTCGGAAACACACAATCTCATTCCGCTCCAAATGAACCTGATCTAACCCAATATATAGACATTGTGATTTCGCTTGAAACAGCTCTAAGCGAAACCTGATTTCGCTTGAAACATCTCAAGCGAAATCAACATGATACTTCGAGCGAAAATAACTACCTGATTTCGTTTGAAATGACCTAGTGTCATTTCAAGCGAAATCACCTCTAATTACACTTTCTTGATTTTCGTGCCCTGATCTATCTAGTTTAGTACAAGACTCGATACAAGACGAAGTCGACAGACGTATGCACCAACAGACTCCCCCTCGGATGTTGACGAGTCTTAAGTGTCGAGTCTTCAACGTCTTCAATCTTTATCAGTCTTTGGGCTTTTCTTCAAATTATCTGACAGAGTAAGCATCCTCAAACTTTATCTCTATCTCTTCAGCATCAACAGACTCCTCTCGAATAATCTTTCCTCGGATGTCTTCAGACTCCCCCTTTCGATATGCTGAGATCGCAGCCTGGCTTGTTAAAATTACAGAGTCCTCAGGTATTGGAATCTGGCTCTCTATCAAACAAAAACCTGCACATCCTCTACCTCACAATAAATTTCACCAATTTAACATTTGACAAATTTATCTGTTCATACTCCTTCTCAAATTTATCCAGAATGATATAACAATGTTAATAATTGATGAACCACTTGTAATTAAATATTCAAAACCTTTTCTCATTTAAACACAAACTCCCCCTCACCACATGCTCATCATGTTTAGCGCTTGGAATTTTAAAAATCAGCTCTTCAACACCAGTTGTCAAAAATCTTTTTGGATTTTTCAAAATTCATGCTAAAACACACTTAATTTTTTTTTTTTTTGTATTTTTGAAAAGAAATGAAATGCAATAAAAAAATATTTACAGACAATATTTTTGCGAGTTTATGTAAGAGGATCATATCAGTTTTTGACAAGTCACAAGTACCGTTGAGCTTAGTTACACAATAAGGATTAAACAATTCACTTAGATTGCCAATATACTGATCCACTTAAATTCTCACACAAATTTCAACTGATTCAGGATATGAATTAGATGTATTAAGGACTTAAACTCATTCATGTGTCCCACCTCTTGAATATACTCCCGTATCCAGATCCCATTATTCAGTCTTACAGGTGAGTATACCACAGATGATATCTGTAAGGGATTAAATGCGAAGAACCGTGAGAGCTCAGGTCAGAACTTCTGTTCAGTAGAGAGATGACGACTTCGACTTTTGGTGGGTCCCCTTTAGAGGATCTTTTTTACAACAGCACATGATTAGCATTTTTCAATGTTTCATCGTATTTTGTACTGAGGGCAGGCTTTTATTTCAAGCAAGCATAAAGTATTCTCCGGGGACTAGGCCATTGCTTCCGCAAAATCAGAAGTCTTGGGATAATACCCCAGATATCACTGAGCATAAAGACCTAGTATCTCAGAAAGAGGGATCTTTCAAACAAAATTTCAGAGGTTACCTATATATCCAAGTAGTGTTCCCCACGAAATAAGCAAGTTTAAAATTTAGGTTTATATCCCGAAAAAGTTTACTAAATATGTAAAAACCTATCGGCATATCATCAATGAGACCGTTTAACGCTATTTAAACATTACATTTCTTTAGCATATTGTAACTGTCTACTGATGTACTATCATTTCCTCTTTTCTGATAACAAATCTCATTTTTGTATTTTTTTCATGTTTTTGCCTTTTTCAAATTTTCAAATGTTTTTGGATTTTCTGAAAATTTTACTCCCCCTAAAATTCAAACACATTTTAGGAATTTGAAAACAAACTGTACAAGAAAAATTGACAACTTATATCGAATCACTTCAATTCGCCATCCACTTGGCATAAACAATCAGAACTCCCCCTTACAACAAACTATTTTCTCATTAAGATTTCAAAACACTTAAGTTTGTTTTAACCAAAATGATTTTTCCAAAAAATAAGTTTTGTTGATTTTACAACTTGTAAAGATTAGGGGTTCATCATATTGTTCCTCAACCATATGTATGAAAGATAAATCAAGTACAATTTAATGTCCCTGATTAATCTTGAAAATTCAAAGATCTCATGAATAAAATTCTCAAGAAATATGCTGATACCTACTCCTCACTTACCAACCTGGGAGTTCCGGCACTGTTCACAACCTGTAAAATTTAACAATTTTTGAGATTCATTCACAAAAACAAATTTTATCGAAAATGATGCCGATTCCTGCTCCACGATTACAAACTTGGGAGCTCCGACAAGTCAGGTTTTTCAAATAAAAAACACAGACACCCAAGCCTGACCAGCCTTGGGTGTAACCTTCTCAACTTCACTAGGGGTTGGGCTGTAAGATGCCTTCTTAGATTCATAGAATTCTTTAACCCCTTTGGCCTCCCCATTGACCATTTTCCCAAAAATCTTCTTCACATTCCCATTAAAAGCTTTATCAACATCAAATTCATTCTTCTCAGAATAAAATTGATTTGAAATCTCAACCTTTCCTACTTTTGATTTAAAATTATCAGCCCTCAATGGTGGAAAATGGACATCATCCATTGGTGGAACTGAGTTTTCACCATTTTTAGCAACTTGTGACACTTCTGATTTTGTGGAATCGGATTCATCGCCAAGTTTTACATCAGATTTCTTAACAATCCAAGCTTGATTGTCAAGATTTCCCCTTTTCTTGTAAAACCTTTTCGAACACTCACCAACTTCATATGTAGAATTTTTAAACACTTTAAACCTTTCAGTTGGTGGTTCGGTTTTATCAACAACTTTTCTTTGAGTTTTTCTGAGACTTCCTGTTTTGTGTTGGTTGCCTTAGGACAATTCTAGGCGATATGACCAACTTCTTGACATCTGTAACATGTTCTAGTCTCTTTTATCTGATGATCTCCATTCTTCATTCTCTCTTGCTTCTTGGCAAGAAAATCTCTGTTTGATTGCTTCCAGAAAGAACTTTTTGATTCCTCATCATAGCTTGTCCCTGAAACAAATTTTGTATTTGTTTTAGAAATTTTCTCATTTTTATAATTTTCTGGTAGAATAAATCCTAATCCTTTTCTTTTGAAATTACCGTTATGGTTTGGCTTCTTTTGAAAACCAGAACCAGAACTGTAACCATTTTTCTTGTTCAATCTCTGTTGAACTCTTGAAGTGTACTTTTTAGGTTTTTCAGAAAGATTTATATCTTTTATTTCGGAAATATTAATTTCTGTCAGTTTAAAAACCTTTTTGATCATTTCAGATTTGACACTTCTTATTGGAAACTCTTTATCAAAATATAATTTGTCAGAATCATTCAAAGTATATGCAACTTCAAATGTTTCGTCATTCAAATTGGATTTTGACAACAAAAATTCTTTACTATACACCCGTTTTCCCGATGACTTTGAACTTCTGACAGACGAACTCGAACTCCTGGACTCAGACATTGACTCGGACTCCTCATCCTTATCTAACACTTGATCGACCATCTTTTTTATTAACTCAGACTCATGATCTGTGTCGGACGCTGTGAATGTGGTGTCAATATTGTCTGGTAATACATCGATTATCTCGGACTCCAACTTTATATTGACTGCCTTTTTTACTTGTTCCTCATTCGGTTTTCTAGACGAATACCCTTCCCAAATTGGAGGCGGACACTTGTTATAACTGACACTCTGTTTCTTACCAGTATCCTTTTTCTTTTGCTTCTTGTCTTCAAACACTTCAAAACCTGCAACAGTTGGATAAATTCTGTCAATTAAGTAATCAGAACTCGAATAACTTCTTAGTAATCGTCTGATTCTTTCATTTTCAGTTTTCTCAGTTTCCAACTCTTGCTTCCATTTTGCACATTCTTCAATGTAAAAATTTATCTCTTTCTGCTTCGACATCATTGTTGCATTCATCATTGTCAAAGCATCTTCTCTTTCGGAGTTAGTTTTCTATAAACTATTCACAGTTTTGTTCAATACATCATACGACTCTTTCACATTCTTGACATCAAACAACAACTTCTCTTTCAACTTTCAAGCTCACTAAACCTTTCATCTTTCTCTCCACATTATTTGCAAGATTCCAAACAAGTAAGACAAGGTTTTGTGACTTCAATAATCTTTTCAACCTCCACAATCTTCTCGACTTCAACTACCTTTTCCACTTCAACAATCTTCTCAACAATCTTAACTTCTTTCATTCCTTTTGCATATTTTCTCTCTTTAAGTTTCTTCAATTTTTCTGCAAAATAAAATTCAAAACTGTCAGAAGATAAATGAGTTTTTCCAATGTTTATTTGTTCAATATCTTCATCATCATCACTAGAATCTGTTGAACTAATTTCAGAAGAAACAGATTCTTCATCTTGACTTTTCTCTTCATCAGATAACACTGATATCCATTCTTTCATCAATTCTGGCTTTTGAACAATTTGAGCAATGAAAGATTTAAACTCCTTATTCTCATCCACAAACCTATCCCAGCTAAACCCTGGAGCCATTTTCTCATCATCTTGATCAATGATACCAAAATAAGCTTTCTTATTTGCATCTTCGATCATTTTCCCATGAGCAGTTTGTGAATCCTTTTGTTGATGCGGTTGATAAGCAACTTGTTGATATATGGCTTTTTGATAGTAATCATGACCACCAAACGTATTCTTTGCTCCATTTGCTTCTTGATTTTTGCACTCTCTCTTGAAATGACCTTTCTCCCTGCATCGAAAACAAGTGACTTTAGATTTATCAAAACCCAAAGCTGAAACATGAGCATCCAAAAAATCATTTCTTCCTGTAATAGTTTTAAGCTTTTCAGCTCTTCTCAAGACACTGGCTAAGCACCATTTGATATCCATAAGCTCCAATTCCTCTGCATCGATCTGGTCATAATCTTCCTTGGTTAGCATAGGATTACCAATTCTTCCAGCAATCAATCCGTCATACGATTCTAAAGCAGTAACCAGTAATGCCATATGACTCTTAACAACTTCTTCAGAAAAATTCTGACCATTTTGAAGATGCAATGCAACATTGCATTGAATCATATGTCCATTACCAACATTTTCATTTTGAACACTTGGAGGATTAACATTTGAAAACCCACTACTGTTGATTGAACTTTGACTGACTGATCCAGATGAATTTCCTGCACTAAAAGCAGTTTGAATATTTCCTTTATAATACAATTTGATGTCTTGTTGATTGCTTGAACTGTTCATTCTGGCGATCTTTTGTTGTTCAAGATCCTGTGCCTCAAGCTTTTCAATAAACTGTCCAATTGACAATCTGCTAAATTCTCCAGAATTCTTTAAGATCATGAGATAAGTACCCCATTCTTTCTGTGGTAATGCGTCAGCTAACTTTTCAACCCATTCTGCTGGAGTTTTAGTAATTTTCAACTGAGACATGGTACGCACAAGATGACAATATCTTTCAATAAGAGTCTTTGTAGTCTCCCCTGGCATACTTGTAAACAACTCAAACTCCTTTTTCATCAAAGATGCTTTACTCTTGAGCATTTCTGTACTTCCTTCAAACTTCTTCTCAAGTGCCTCCCAAATCGAAAATGCACTACCATCATGCTGAAGCAAAATAAAGATGTCTTCTTTGACAGCTTGTTGTAGAAGACTAATCACATTTTCTCTCCTTTATAAATGTCTCTCTCATTGTCTGTGAATTCTGAAATGATTTTATCAACTTTCAAAGCAGTCTGTGGTCTAACATATTTTGTTTCAATGCTTTCCCAAGCTCTTAGATGGTTTGCCTGAACCCAATTTTCAAAACGATTTTTCCAACCATGGTACTCTTCAATTCCCATAAGTTTCGGGGGTTTTTTGCAAAGTTCCAGTTTCGTTTTCCAAGTTCATGTTATGAGCAATGGTAGCCGGAGTAGTCGAGGTTGTAGCAAATGCGTTGTAAAATTCTTCGTCAGACATTTTCAAATGTAATAAGGTCGTTCAAGCGAGATAACAACTCAAGCGAACTTAACCTGTAAAACAACCACTTCAAGCGAAATCAAGAGTTTCAAACAAAATATTAACTTCAAGCGAAATATACTTTCAAGCGGAATATCTAATTTCGCTTGAAGATAATACTTTTTCAAGCGGAACCAACAGTTGAAGCGAAATAACTGATTTTGTTTCAAACTTTCAAGCGGAATAACGTTTTTCAAGCGAAATATGGTATTTCGCTTGAAATGACCTTAGCTTTTCAAGCGGAAATAAAGAACCCGTTCAAGCGAAATTAGGACTTTGGTCCATTTTTGTCACTTTTAAGCTGAATTTTGATCTGATTTTCTCAAGGGTTTGTTAAAACACTGTTTCGCTTATGTTGTGAAAAATTCAGATCATTTTATCCGTTAAAACTTGTTTAATTGAAAAAAAGAAGGTGTAGAAGTAAGAAAATGAGATGAAATCAGGTTGAAATCTGCAAAACTCCTCCTCCTGAGCTCTGATACCACATGTAGGATCGTTGTCGGACCCGGAATGAGTCGATCAGAGGCGTTCTACTCAAAATGAAAGGCGGAAACAAACTGTCTTGTATATTGATTCTGATACGATTACAGTTCTAAAGACACTTCGACAGAGCTTCGCCGTCGGAAACACACAATCTCATTCCGCTCCAAATGAACCTGATCTAACCCTATATATAGACATTGTGATTTCGCTTGAAACAGCTCTAAGTGAAACCTGATTTCTCTTGAAACATCTCAAGTGAAATCAACATGATACTTCGAGCGAAAATAACTACCTGATTTCGTTTGAAATGACCTAGTGTCATTTCAAGCGAAATCACCTCTAATTACACTTTCTCGATTTTCGTGCCCTGATCTATCTAGTTTAGTACAAGACTCGATACAAGACGAAGTCGACAGACGTATGCACCAACAGTATATCTAGGGTCGGCCCTGAGAATCCATGTACCCTGTTCGAGCTCGAAAAAACGTGCCCTTAGGTCTTAACTAAATAAAAAAATTTAAACTAGTTTTTCATACAACCTTGAACCGTTGAAAAAAATATAGCATTCGATAAACAATGCAATTAACAAAATACAAAATATAGTATTCGAATGAATGACATACCCGTAAAAATATAGGCGGATTAGGCCTCAAATAATCATTAATCGACAAATTCCTCTTTTGACGTTTTTGCCATCCGGATGCTTGTTTAGGAGCCATTATCACCTAAATAATCATTAATCGACAAAGTTTGTATCAAATTAAGTTAACGCCTAAATAATGTTCGACAACATAAATGAACTGAAATTGACATAAGTTAACTGAATAAATGAATTCGACATAATAACTGAAATCGAAAATCAATCCTAAATCATAAGTTAAGTGATTTCGACATAAGTTAACTGAATTCGATATAATAACTGAAATCGTAAATCAATCCTAAATCATAAGTAAACTGAATTCGACAATTGATTTTTAGTTGTTTACCTGTGAACTGATCTGACTCAGTCACTCAGTGATCGAACGAAGACTGTGTTGTACTACTGTGACTTGGAAATCGAAGGCTTGCTGGTTGTGCGATGATGTATGATGATCGAATCGAAGGCCTGCAAGTGATTTTTAGTTGCAGAATGATGACGAATGAATGAATGATGATCGAATCAATCGAAGGCCTGCAAGTGCGACGTTTCTGTTCCTCAGTTCCTTGGACGTTTCTGTTCCTGTATTGCCGCCCAGAATTCTTATTTTTAATTAGTTTTTAGAAAATATTTGGGTATTGGGCTCACTAACCTAATGGGCTAAATAGTTTAAACAATATGATTTTTTTAAGTGGGCCTATGTTAATATTTTTTGGTTATACCCTATTAAAAAATTTACATATATAATATCGGATTTTTTTTTAAATTACGTGCCCTACGAAATCACGGGCCCTGTTCGGTTGTCCTCCCCACCCTCCTTCAGGGCCGGCTCTGTATATAATGTAGATGTTTCGACTCTTGAATTATAATTCATTTGGTATACTGTTTGAAGCACATTATCACTAGTCCACTTTCTTACTATTTTTCTTTTGGAATTTATTTAAATTTAGTAATAGTAATATAACTTGAATTCAATCAAATGCAACTTACGAGGGTGAATGGAATATTATTAATTGTAAAATATAATTGAAAAGTATTAATTGTGATATTATTTCTCATTAACCTCATTACAAAACGTTATATATTTGAATTTATGTTTCTTTATTCTTTTTAATTATTACTTAATTAGTTGAATTAAGAAAAAGGTTAATTAAAACTTATAATAATTTACTAGCCTAAGATCCCGCGAGCTTCGCGGGTGGCTTAACACAAACATATAATATATACCGGCAATGAGATGAACTTTGTAATGAAAGAACTTTTCAATATAAACGTATAAAAATATGATTTTTCTCACTTAGGTAAATATGTTTTGATTCATTTTTTATAGGTATTGAGATGTTATTGTACAAATGATTTTGTAGCAATTTTTAGAACCCGGATAGATTTAATTTTTTTTAATTATTTTTTTATAACTTTGGTTATTTGATATATATTTTCTTAAATAAAGCATTTTTAACCAGTTTTGACCTTAACGTATATTGAGCAGGACACATATTGACATGAACCTATTTTGAGCAAAACCCGTTTTGACTGACCCGAACCTATTTTGACCTTAACATATATTGAGCAGAACACATATAATCAATAATCAATGAAATAAATCATAGTAAAGCTATTTATGATTAACACATAACTAAATCATACAAAAAATAATTTATTCGGTACACATGCTAATTGACAAATACTCTTTGCTACAAAGTAATCACCGGTAGGATTGAGTGGTGGAGTTCTTTGCCCGAGATGAAAAAAAAACTACATATTAAAGCACGCACACAATCGTATATTTGTATTCTTTTTCAGATGTGGCAAGATTGTCGTGCCAACAGGCTGGGTAATGAAAACACTTTACTTATAAAAACATTAAAATAACTTATGTGCTAATTATGATTGAAGAAAGCAGTAGTACTATAATCATAATATACCCGTGTGTTACACGGGTGGTATCACAATAAATTATGTTATTTAATAAACATAAACTTTCAAATGAAAGCAACATAGGACCAAACCCGCAAAATACCACTATACCTATAATGGTTGGTTACAAAGGACTAAAGGAGTACAGTACAATATGTAAACCGAAAAGTAATAAACTGCGCCTTCAAGGTGGCCTGGACACAAAACACCCATGTGTTACACGGGTGGCTAAACAGGAAAACTAAGTCCTCTAAAATTGTGATGTAAAAATTATAATTTTATATACATTGAGGAAACTCCGTGACCATTATATGCATTCATAACATCAGCCTTTCTTTTCCCAATATCTACACATGACTTTGAAGTCCTATTCCAAATGTGAGCAAGAACACCTGCCTTCAAATGCTTATTAGAACTATTAATACACCTCTTCCACTTTGAAGACCTAGATGTTTTCTCTTTCTGTGACAGTTTGCCCATCCTAGTCTTCAGTCTTCACTTCCTCTACTACTTCTCAAATCCAATCAAACATTAAAACCAAATGCCACAGCTAGTTCACCTAAACCAGTATGAACACAACAGAAATCAATCAAAAACTTAATCCTTAAACTAATAATAATCCCTAAAATTAGGTAACAAAAAAAAAAACACAAAACTTCTATATACAGAGGATAACCACATAAATCTTAATTATCTAAAAAAGTGTTACTAACATTTACCAAAAACCCCGATTAAACCCAATCCGATAAAACACGAGAACTAAAAACGTGAATCTTCAATAGTTCAGTTATCGGGTTAAACCTGAACCCAAAAAACCTGAGAAACCGACCATCAGATCCAACTCTATCTTGTTGTCTCTTTAAAACCAGAGACAATAAAGCTGGTGGTGCCTGGAGTTATAAGATGTTAGTAATTAGTAGGTATAGTATCAGGCAATACCTCGAACACTTGGCGTGCGAACTTAGAAACAAACATAGATATAGAAATCTTACCCTGTAAATGAGCCACTTAAAAAACATATCAAGATAAATGCTGACCAAGTTCTAAAAACATCTGGAATAAAGGTCCACCATAAACCATATGGTGTCAAGCTCTAAAAAAGCTACTTAATGAGAAAACGTGAATCTATAAGAAGTTTTAATTCAACTGTGTAATCTCAAAACTTTCACTATAGTGTTAATTCTTAATACAATAATATGTCATATTAATACCTTCGATATAAGGAGTTATAATTTTTTTCATAAGTTAATCACGAGTTCTGAACGTGTAATAAGACTTATAAATTTATTGGTGGTTTATGATTCGTGTTTATAAATTCCTCTGTATTAAAAATTGAAGGTTTTTTTTTCTAAAAACAATTAAAAAATAAGTTAACGTATTACACATAAAAAGCTTGTTCAAAAAATTTAAACGATAAGAAATCAATACAATGCCAATAATAAGTAAATAGATTAATGAAAACATCAAACTCCGTAAAGGCTATTTTAGTGTGGCACTACATGTTTTGGAGGTTTTGAAACCAAAAGCTTTCATTCGCTTCGTGACCATTTAAAAACACAATAATCACCAATTGACATGTCCTCGCCTCTTATCAAATCACACCAACCGATGACATTATACCTAAAGGGAAAAAATTGTCATTGATAATGTATGCTCTGCTTTTGACCGACACATAGTTGCAACCCCCTCCCCCCAACCTGCAAAAAGATTATTACTTTCCATCAGAATCAAACCTTTACCATAATTTTAGGATTTATATATGTGAAATAACATAAATTAGTGCTTTGACCAGCTCCCAACTTTTCTTTATAAATTGTTCATGTACGAATCTTATCTTACATTATTAGCTACATTTGTGATGATCAAATGATTCCCTTAACATGCTACCAATCAAACTAAATTTCTGATTTTGTTCTAAATTGTTATTTACTTCCACATTATAAATCATCTTAGTGGTTTAACTTTTTGGTAAGTTTTCTATTAACCAAATAATCCACCAGGGTGGGGATTAACTTTAGAAGAACTATTGCCACAAACAATAAACACTGATTCAAACTAAAAAAAAAATAATAAAATAATAATAACCTTGAAATTATTAAAAAGTTTAAAGATTACGCATCAAGTTCTTGAAATTGATAGGGAGTATGCCGGTGATATTTCAGATGCGAATAATTATGTGTTTTATTGGGTATTCAGATGTGTTTCATGGCTGGTTTTATGCCAAAAAACGGGGACCGGTAACGAAAATACTAGGTACGGTAAAGTTCGGTACCGGTACTGGGTGTAAAAACTGGTATATACAGGTAACGAATCAGTACCACAAACTTCAAAAGTGGCTACCAAATCGGTACCGATAATATTTTGGTTCGGAAAATTCGGACCCGGTACCCGGTACCATTTACTCATCCATGTATCCAGGTTATAGTTATACTCCTTACAAAGTGTAAATAAAATTATTTAGGCATACCTCTATGGTGTAGCTTGAGCGTACAAATATAAGTTGTGGAGGCTTTGAAGATATCATGCGTACCAACCTCTTTTGCAATAGATAACCTTCTATCATCTGCATTAACAGTCACAATTGTTAGAGCACCAATAACCCGGGCAACGAGCATTCTCACATACCCTAAAACTGTGCTTTTGATTTGCAATTGTCCATCTGCATACACAAATGAAAACATTAATAAAAAATATAACATAAAGTCCTTAAAAAGTTGCTTATTGGATAAAGTATCGCCTAGTGGAGGAACCTGATACTAACCCGTATCTAGGGGTGTTCACGGTCTGGTTTTGACGGTTTTGGGGTCAAACCATGAGCCGAACCGTTAGTAACGGTTTTTGCTCATAAAAAACCGAAGCCGAACCGTTGAAAATAAAAACCGAACCGAACCATACCAAACCAAACCGTTACGAACGGTTTGGCTCTGGTTTGGTTTCACGGTTTGGGCTCTATTGGGCTTTTATACAAGTTCAAAAATGCTAATATAAGATGTCAAAATACAATAATGCTAAATGAACATGCTGGCAAGAATTTAGTCAAGCTGTCTAGTACAATATTAGTGATTGTCAAAAGATTAAACTGTTAAACTTCCAGCTATTACATAATTTAGTTAGCTGTCCAAAACATAAGCTTAGAATAAGCTGCCAAAATACACAGATAATTTGTTCATATCAACCTGTTCAAAACGTGCCACCTTATCATCTACTGCCAAAATACACAAATAAGTTGTTTAGGGCTAGATGAGGGTTGAAGGTGGGAATTGAGGGGAATTGTGATCTTCTGGCGGGATTTTGATATCTATATGATAATCAATTTGGGCTTCAATTATCTAATGGCACTCCCCTAAAATGTTCCACCTCACCTTATCTAAACATCAGTATATTATATTACTATTTTGGCTTAGGCTATGTTATAACTAAAACAAAATCCAATTAGCTTAATATAATATAAAAAATAAATTTTATATATAGTTAAATCCTACGGTCCGGTCCGGTTTTATTTGACCGGTTTTTGGTAAAAACCGTTAGCCAAACCGCTCATTACAGTTTGAAATACTTGAAGCCGACCGACCGCAAGCTAAAAAAAACGACCACGAAGCCAAACCGTTGACTGGTTTGGCCAGTTTCACAGTTTTAAGCCGAGTCGTGAACACCCCTACCCGTATCCATATGTTGTCTACTGCTGTGGAATCTCGAAATCATGAGCACAAGGTTCAAGGTACACAATATACATACGCATTTTGAAAAGATAAAAGGTAAAATCCATATATATATTTAGTTGACAAACCTGGATGAAAATATGCTCATATGAGCAAAGAACGCCAACCGGCACAGGGTATAAGGCTTCTAATGCTAGTACCGCAAATCTACAAAAATGGGTACCGGTGTTGGTACCGAAAAACCTGTGCCAGTACCAAAAAATGTCAACAGTCAGTATTGATTCAGAGGTTATATTTTATGAATATACAATAATAACCATCTTCCTCAATATTTTAACAAGGGATTCATTGTCATGAATTTTTACGGTTTCATCAACCTGAGTGATAGCTAATTCAGTTGCTAAAGAGCAAGGTAAAGATAAAGAAAGCAAATTGAGAATCTGTGGATTGTTTGAAGGTTCGAGTGAACTGATTGAATAGAGGTGGTTTTAGTTGTGGGAACATTGTGGTTAATGAAAGCAAGAAAGTATCTATCCTCTCATTAGCCAAAAAGACAAACACGCTGGTATTTAGGGTTAAAATGTGGTATTCGCCGAGGGTTTCTAGATGAGGTTTGCCAACTATCTTGAATGACACATAGATGTGTTATTCACCTAATGTGTTACAAACACTCCTTTGGGTACTTATTGTCCTCAATGAGGTTTTCGCACAATCAAGAACGGTTAAGATTAGCAAAAAAACATAAAATTATCAGTATTGTTCCTTATCTGTGAATTAGACATATCACATTACTGAATATCATTATGCAATCCAACAAAAGTACATTATCACATAAAAAAGCCATTTTGAACCACCAAAAAGCAAGCCAATAAGACTCTGTGACATTTTGGTAATGGTTGGACATCAAATTATCAGTCTTTTTTCGCTATTAAGAGAATTGGTTGTCTTAACACCAAATGCAATTATGGTAATGGTTGGACATGGTACCTTGATGATAGCTGGATGGTCTGGCCGGTTAACATCATAGAAATCAACAAAATCCGGATTACGATCACATGTGAACAGCCTCTGATCTCCATATTCGTTCTGTAATCATAAACATAAAAAAAACATTTGAATATGTAGAGTGCCAGGTAACAATCCATATTCACATACTTTAAGATTATTCACATACCGCCACCATTTGAGAAATTCCTCAGCAAAGCAGGGTTACCAGATCGACCATTAACAAAATAGTTTGTTATTTATGAATAAACCCACCAAAAGCATGAGCATGTTAGGTTCACCAGTGAACCATTTATAGTGTAATTTTTATTAATTATATAAACTATAAGTTATATAGTTACAAAAAAACTATAACTTTATAGAAAAAAAAAGCTCTTACAAGACCAGCAATAGCAAGTTCATCAATCATCACACCACCATCATAAAAAAAGGCCTTACATGACCAGCATAGATATGGATAATTTATCTACTGACCCATTTGAAAATAAACAGAGCTCTGAAAATGCTCAAATCATGCACAAGAAGAACATAACTGGAACACTTACCCTTCCATGGAGGCCTCTTCTCTTACCTATGACCGCAAACGTAAGCCAAGCCGCATCTGCAACCATTTCAATTTATATATATCACATTTTAAGCAACTCAAATCTTCTTCTTGAAGTTCATAACAAATATCAAAAAGGAGACACAAATCACCATTTTAAGTGCTTCCATAAAAGTGATATTTAATTCCTTAAGCACAAAACTAAACATTTGAATATGTGTAATAACAGAC
Source organism: Helianthus tuberosus (assembly GCA_030545235.1). NCBI lineage: Eukaryota > Viridiplantae > Streptophyta > Magnoliopsida > Asterales > Asteraceae > Helianthus > Helianthus tuberosus. Next base: position 46,206,664 of record CM060427.1, on the reverse strand, counting down.
TGTAACCTATGTTGTGTTAACTATCAACATGTAGATTAACAAAGGATAACAACTCACATGTGCAAGAATCATCTTAGATACCCAAAGGCATTTCATCGAGCATGTGGTATACACATATTAAATCCAATGAAGTAAAATCACTTTAGAATCAGTACAACCCTAAACCACATGCTAATAAATAATCACTACTGAAAGCATCATTCTTAGCTGATAACCCTAAACATTAAATCTCAGATTCATGTTCGTTCGGTTCGTTTACACAGGTTCGTAATAGCATCCTCCAAATTCAACGTTCATAACAAAAACTGATTCAGAATTATTGGACACCAAACTTTCAACAATTAATATGACCTCACACACATTTTCATGTTCATAAATACAAAAACCTAAATCAATTTCAAATAAAATGATTACACAATCACCTTGAGAGACGATAAATTGTTGAATGTGAGGTCCAATTTCTCTAACTTCTTGAATTCACCCAAACACGAAACCTAAATAATAAAAAAGACCCTAAGAATAATATTAAACAAAAATATGCAACAAAAGATAAATTAACGAAAATAGTGGTGCTGATTGAAGCTTTTACATCGGATAGAGCTCTGTGTGTGAATGTAACAGATGTAACGACATTAGAATCAGTGGTTTTCTTCTCTTGCAAAACCTATTCGGAAATATCTACTTTAATAACAAATCCACATTAAAAAATCACAAAAAAAAAACATATAAACTTATTTGATTTAAAAGTTGGGTTTTTTGAAACATGAAGAGCCAGAATCGGATTCACCAATTCTCAATGAACCCACATATTTATTTCTCCATGTTCTTAACAACAACTTTGACCATAGATTACAAAAAGCCATGAAACCACACAAACACCAATAAAAAAAATATTGGCACTGTACTACAAATATATACCCAACCATAACCAAACAAAGAATGCAAAACAACATTTTTATTGAACATTCCTAAAAAAAGAAGACTGTAAACATGCGAGCAAACCAAAAAACAAAAGATGTGTACCAACACAATAACTAAATCGAACATAATAGACATCATCTACACAAAATCCCATCGTAAACAACCTCAAAACTATAGTAACATCATCATTCAAGTTGAAAATTAAATCTAAAAAAACAAAGGAAATGTACCTGCAGAAGAAATGCAAAGAGGCACAGTTGAACCTTCCTACAGTAACAAACACACACCAAAATATATCTTTTAGCCTAATCCTCTTGAATTTTCTACTTTTAAAGCTATTTTCCTATCAATTAAAAACGAACCACAAACTATACATAACATTATAACAAAAAAAGATGCATATTTGCTAATCGGTTTAAAAGAATGCAATACCTTTGGTGTGTATGCATATCCTCGAACATAAAAGATACCTTCTTAGTCAATCTAAAAGAAAACCCATGTCAGTAAAACATAAACTTGTTATTTTTTTGAAGCCAGGGTTACATGATGATACCTAGTGCAATGTACCCATAAGAACCAGCAGTGGCAGACATGCATTTCTGAGGTTAGAAAAAATTGCCAGAAAACCATAAAAAATCACAAATATTTCACAAATTTAATACTGATTCGAAGCAAAAAAAGACATACCCATTGCATATATTAGGGTTTGTGAATGTGGCAGATGAAATAAAAGGGAGAAAAGCGTGTGTAATGAGGAAAAATTTTGAGCTTGATTAATCGATGTAAAAAACAATAAATATACCTGGATTCAATTCCGCTGGTTACAATTTAGGGTTTCTAATAATTGCTTTGATGAGAATCGCCCCTGCTAGAGATTAAGTGTTTCGAATAATCAGTGTATAAGACAATCGCAGATGTATGAAAAACTTATGTGGATTCAGTGTATTAAACACAAATGGACATTTTACTGAAAAACTTACTGGTTGTTTTCAATCATATAGAGAATAGGTCTAGGGTTCTTCAACTTAAATGGAAATGAGGAAAAGGCACCAAAAGCGTTGAACCACTCCCACTTTCCACATCCCTAATCGACCATCGGCACCCCTTCTAACCCTAACCCACTACCACTAATCTGCTGCAACTTTATTAGATTGAAAGAAATAACCTGAAAAGTAATTTAAACTATATAAAAAGGTTGAATCGGAAAATAATAGAACCATATGATGTTTTATTCCCCTTTGTAGAGACATTAGGTCTAATGATCTGAAAAATGAAAACGCAAGATGCAGAAACTTCAGATCCGAAAGAAACCCTAACTAACCATTGAATAATCAGAAATTATGATAAGATGAAACCCAAATCAAATCAAATCAAATCAAATCAAATCAAATACCTTCGTTCATAGGAAAGTTTCTTCGATTTTGCTTCATTGAAGATGACATAAAAAGTCATTGGTCGGAAATTCATATATGCATCATTAAACCAACTAAAACAAAATGGCTAGCCATGATGCCTCCTCAGTTTGCCGACATTAGGGTTTCGCATCAATGTCCAAAACGGGTGAGTTTTAGGGTTTGTTATATGTGAGATGATTGAGAGGAGAGGGACGAGGATTCATACATGTTGAAATCGAATGAAAGATCTGGCGATTAATTGAAGAGGAAATGGCAATGAAAGCCTTGCAAGATGCAAGATGCAAGATGCTCTGATATGAAATTAGGGTTAAAAGAAGCGCGTGGAAAAGCCTTTTAGTTTTAGCGCTCAAAATCAATCAAGTTGGAACAATACAATGCCACGTGGCATGTAGTAGCTTAAGTTCATGCCAAGTGGCATAAGTTTGTTTTGCTTTATTAGAAGTAGTAGAAGTTTACATTTATTATTATTATTATAGAAGTATAGAAACGGCAGTGTTCTTATTTTGAAGTTATCTCATGTTATCTTTATTCATAATTATCATAATTAATATTATTAGTATTATTGTAATTAAAAATTCAATATGAGTAGAAGTGTAAATTTATAACAATGCAATTGTTTAATGTGTACATATATAATAGCCCGATTGTTTAACTGTTTAATTGTTTTATTATCGGAAGATTATTATTTGCCGCATTATAATAATATGATGTAAAGTTATGTTATCATGTAGAAATTGCATAGTTTACATCGGTCTATATTACCACATACATACTTATGTTTTAACTTCATAATCTTTTTTATTAATTACCTGAGAATTTAAATATTTGAAATGTTTGTATGAAAAATGTATATTTTATTATATTGTATTTGATGAGAATGCATCTTATATCAATTATATATTGTACAATTTGACTTTGTACATTAATATGCCATTGTTTATGTATATAGACAGTCTTCAATGAAGCAGCTAAATTAAGTTGTGTATATTATCACACATTATAAACATGATTGAATAGTGATCAATATTTATTTATAATATGACATTCGAAGTTTCAAACTTACTAAAGCTTATTGTAAATTTATTGATGCTTGTAAGATTTTGGACTAATAAATCTTAATGATTCGGTCATATAATTGATGTTATGTGGTTAAAAAAATTAGTTATACATGTGGAATAAAACAACTTCCACTTGTCAAACCTCAAATGCGTTCTTGATATATAAGGTTTGAAACAGTCACCATGAAAGTTGTGTGACTCTCTCTATTCCATTCCTTGAAGTGAATGTGATGATATACTGATTAGTATAATGGTTGTGATTATGTACACAGTGAGGAAATTGTAATGATACGACCATGAAAGTTATAATCCATTTCCTGAAGAGAATGTGATGAGAAAAATATATATCATAATCCATTGAGCAAAACAATTTCCATCGTCAAATATCATTGATTGTTAAAGAATATATATAAAGTTTGAAACAACAAGCATGAAGGTTCTGTGGTTATAATATCTTTCACTTGAGCTTATTGTCACGATATAACCTTTGTCAAGCGAACATATATTCAAATGAGTTCAAAGAAATATTTCAGGTATAAACGATATTTGATTATATTTTACTAACCAGTCAAAACAAGTTTGGTTAGTCTTGTAGATGTAGTAATGTAACAAAACACAGTCGTGGACATATGATATTTTTTTTGGAAGGAGGCACCTAAAGTCTCGTTAGAAGATTATACAACATTGCTCAACATAAAGGATTGCACATTAAGAGATCAAGCCACAAATCATTTGCTACAAAATCTTTATTCAACTTTCAAGAAAGATGGACACACGTCACTTAAAGGATACATGTTAAAATGAGGGGGAGACTTATTCAAGTTGCACTCTTTTTTCCTTGACTAAGTTTTGTCCAATTGGGTATTCTTAGTAAGGTTTTTAACGAGGCAACACACCTGATCCAAAAGTATCAGGGGGAGAAAATACGCGTTGCACTCTTTTTTCCTTAGCTATGGTTGTATCCCACTGGGTTTTTCTAGCAAGGTTTTTAACGAGGCAACATCACCTAGCGTATTAAAAGAATAGTAGACTATTATATTTCAATATGTGGATAGTCAAGGGGGAGTGTTATGAATACATCATAATGTGGTGACTCTCCACGTTCTTAACTCCCGTCTCTTTACTTACTCTTGTATTAATAATATAGCCTATATATAGAGGTCCTATGCATTTGATATGATATACTCAATATTATAAGAATTATCTCATTCTCCATATTTCTTTCTCTACATGATATATGTTCTCATGTTTATCGTGTATATTGGTTGCTAATAGACCATTGTATTACAACAATTTGTATTTTCTTGTAGGGGCGTACCCACCCTTACACTGTGCCCGAGTCTCATTTAACAGAGGGAGGGGAAGAAAAATAAATTAAGAGAGAAAAGGAAGGAAAATATGTGATTTTTTTCGAGTTCCCGAGTTTAATGAAAAGTAAAGGAAAAGAAAAGAAATCAAACATTTTATGTGTTCCCGAGTTAGGAGGAAAGAAAAGAAAGGAACAATTTTACCATTATACCCTTTAAACATAAAACATTTTAATTAGATATGAGGGAATTTAGTAATTAATAATATTTTCTCTTCTAATCTCTCCAATTTGGGAAGATAAGTATATAAACAAATTTTCTTCCTTTTTCCCTCATTTCCCCTCCCCTTCTATCCTTAAAAAATCTTATGAACATGGTTTTTTTTTTCATATTTTCATAGGTTTTCTTTCCCATTCCCATGCTAAATGAGACTCGGGAATATAGTGTAAGCATGGGTGGGCGGGCGCACGCCTTAAAAAAATGTTTTTAGTGTTAAATTCCAAGGAAAATCCCGACCATTCCTCATGAAAATTTTCAACCATGCCCTTTGGAAATTTCCAACCGCCCCCCATAAAAAAAATCTTATGAGTTTATAAAAAAATTGTTAACACTGGTTTTTATTAAAATATAACCTAACTTTTATAATTATTCTTTAACCACTTTCACTTAACAATTTAACACAATCACTTTCACTTAATAATTTAGCTCAATAAAGATTCCATTGTAATTAACCCAAGGCCAACCAAATCAAATTTGAAATAAATAAAATAACCCAACCTAATCTCCCTCTCCAATTCTCGGCTCCCGTTTGGATTCCCCAGTGACGCAAACAACATCGACGGCAACCCTTTTTCGCCGGAAACCCGAAATTCCAACCACATGCATTCACCGGAATCTGAAACCACACTGGTATGCTTCGTTCATTTATGTTGTTTTATGTGTATTTTTAGGAAATAGAGATGTTAAAAGGGTTTGAAATTTTATGTGTTGATATTTTTTTGTGTGTTTTGTAGACTTAAGTAGGGTGATTTTGTGGTTTTAGTAAAAGGTTTTTGTTTGTTTAAATTTTTAGCACAAGTAATCAACAATTAAAACCTGGGCTTGAAAATTTAAATTGAAAATTATGAAGTAGGGTTGATGATTGTTTAAGACTTTAAATGTTTAGAGTTGTTTTAAATGGTTTTGTTGTCTTATATTTGATAGGAAGTTATGAGCCATGAGTAGGGAAGTTATAGCGCGATTTCTCAAGAGTAAAAGGGTTGAATCATCTTCCGATCCGACACGATATAAACCAATTATTTTTCATATAGCTAAGGGTCTAAAATCTTTAAAAATATTCTGCACTCCCATAAAAAAATTCTCGGGTCCGCTATTGTTTTCGTGTGTTAATCTTTTAAAAGTACCTGTATATGCTGTCATTAAAAAAAACTGGTTTGTACCTCATGTGCGTTGCGGGTAACAACCCAAATTATTCTTGGTGTGATAAAATGTACATTTATGTTTTGATTGCTTATACCTTACAACTCATAACACAATCTGAAGGAATAATATATATCAAAACATTGATAAAAATATGTTCGTCAATAGAAAAAAATAATAAAACTTAGAAACTATAGAGTTACTTTAAAAACTATAAACATCTAAAGAAAACAAAAATTCTAGAGGAAGGTCCCTTTATTGTCCCTACTATAACAAAACAACAACGCTACTTGCCCTTTTATTGTTGATGCCACATGGCATCCATTGATTTGCCAATTGACGTCACACCCCAATTATATACTAGAAGTGTTTCTCATCTTAGGCTTTAAATATCTAGGTAAATTTTTTTAAAGGACAACAATATACTCATTACACTATGCCAAATTTTATTATTTTTTAAAAGCTAACAATACACTCACTACACTACTCCTAAATTACACAATGCCAAAAATTAGAAACTAGTTCTTCCCTAAAGAAGCTTTACTTCTTACCATGAGCTACAACCCAAGTGACAAATATCTAGGTAATTGATTTGTACTTTTAGTTTTAATATATTAAAATAAATACATTTAAAGTAAAGGTGTGAATTCCCGACACGACAAGAACAAAACACAAAATTTACAGGTTTGGTTTAGTTTAAACGGGTTTAAGTCAGTTTCAGATTAAACCCGTGAACCCGTTTAGCTAAATAGGTCGGGTTCGGGTCAACTTGATTGGGTTGGTGGGTTGACCCGTTTAACCCCTTTATATTATATTATACAAGTTTAACTCATTTATATTATATCATATTTTTACAATATGTTTCATGGGACATGATCATTTCAGAACCACAAATATTTACAAAACTCGTAGAACTACTTATAAACAATCTTTTTATTTATATATTTTTATGTTTAGGATATTTTTAATATTTATTATGTGTATTTTTACGATTATATACATGTTAAGAGTAATTTTATCATTTTTTATATGTAATTTTATAATTACACATATATATAATTTTGGCAATTAAACATATGTAAACTACTTTTAACATGTATGTAATCAAAGAAATACTTATAATATATGATAAAAAGATCCTAAATACAAAAACTTATATATAAAATGATTGTTTATTAGGAGTTCTGAAAGTTCTGAAATGAACTCAACCCTATGTTTTATATCATAAATAAAATTGGATGTCTATATTATGCTATAATTATAACTTAAAAAAAGAAATTATATCTATGTAATTGTATCACACATTCATGTTTTTTAGCAAATTTTAATATATTAATTTGTGGAAAAAATAAAAAATCAGGTTGAACGAAACCTGTTTGAGTCAACCTCCAAATATTTGGGTTCATATATATGACACAATTTTCGAGTTCGGTTCGTGTTTAGGTTTGTCTAAACTTTTCGAGTTCGGGTCAGATTAAACCCGTCAACCTATGAATCCGACCTATTTAGAACCCCTAATTGAAAGAGGAAGTCAAAATACCATTATATATTATCATATATCTTAAAGGACAAAGTCGGTGGCCTTTGTCACCGACCAAAATACCTTGCCTTTTTCCTTCTCAGCTTTCACGTATCTTGCAACGTGGGTCCCCTTCTGCTATCATCTCCAAGTGCTACTTTCACCTTTTTCTCAGATGACAACAATCGGAAGTCCCCAGTGCAAGATTCAGAGGATTAGAACGCATAAGAAATCAAGAAATCATCAAATTCCGGTAACACTATAATGAATTGCAGCAATGGGTTTCACGATTTTAGCTCTAGGATTTCAAATCGTTTAGAGGGCTTTGACGTTGCAGGCTACCAGGACCTTTATTTTGCTATTCAGGTGAGTTTCCCTTAACAAATTCCTTTTAATTCACAGTCTAGGGTTTCTTAACTGAGTTTAGGTTTCACGTGTGCTGCTCTTACGTCAAACTGAATGAACTTGATTCATGTATGGTTGGTTTTGTTATTTTCCGAAGACAACGGCTTTATGAAATTTTGCTGGGATGTCTCGATATTTATAAATGTCAGTAAACTAAACTATCGAATGGATAAATTTGCTTTTTTACAAATTTTGGCTAATGAAAGGGACATTATCTAACTAAGTGTGTATCCCTGCTAGACTTCCAGACGAATATATCCATTAGTTAACCACTTGCTTCTTTACTCAATTAAGTGTTGTTGTTTGAAGTGTTGTGTTGCGTTTTTACCCACGAATCGAATCGAATAAGAAATGTAGAATAATGTGTTTTGGTTAGTTTTCAAAACAGGACCAGAGTAAATGAAAGTAAACTTTACCATGTGTATGATAAATAAAATAAAAGACGTTTTTACCGGAAATTTGTATAGTTGAATAGTGATATCCCATGTAAATTCAATGAGTTTGTGCCGTAAAATTAATACTTTGGATAGCGAAAATCAAATTCAGGTGTCATGAAAGTAAATATGCATTTAATTTGAAAATAATCCCTACCCAGTTTCAACACTTTTCGAATATGCCTTTGAACACTTCTATACACGTCAATCATGGTGTCAAAGTGAAAGTGCGGTAGATCGTGTAGGGCATCATACCCGAGAGATCGGAGAAGGCGTTGGTGGTTGAACTCGGTGTTGACAAAGGTCATAAAGAGGCCTTTGGAATTGAGGTTTTTAGGAAGTTTTAACGTTCAGTTAACGTGACCTTGCGTTAGTGCTGGTATTACATAAAAAAACGATATCAATATAGTAACACCAAAAACTTAAAAAAATCTCAAATGCCTCAGCCTTTTTTCCTTAACCCAAAATCGCATCTTCATTTGAAACCATGTACTAGGCTAAAGAGACTAATGTGTCTCAGTGTGTGTTAGTGAGTGTGAGACAGTGAGATCAACTCCTCCCCAATCCCTCTCATCCTTCTCATTTCCGTAACCGACGCCGGCGAAGGCCTGGTCTTTCTGCTAGCCTGTCCTCCCCTCTAGCTTCATGTTGTGAGACTGTGTTTCCAGCGGCATCGTGTTGACGACAGGGGCTGCATCCGAGTGAGTTACGGAAATTCTTTGAATGTATACAGAATAGGAAGCGTGTCGTGCGTGTTCTGCAAAGAAATGATAATATGCCCATTCGTTGGGCCACATTAGGCAATATCAGATTGGATAAAATTGCTTTAAAGCAACTGGGCCAAGGTACTAGCTGTGCCGCTATCAGATAAAACAAACTGTATAACACATTCTAGAGGTGCACAAAATAGCCATTTACCTAACGGTTAGGGCGCCAGAGCCGAGAGATCGGAAAAGGCGTCGGTGGTTGAACTCGGTGTTCACAAAGGTGATAAAGAGGCCTTTGGAATTGAAGATTTTAGCAAGTTTTAACATTTGATTAATGTGACCTTGGTGCTGGTATTACATAAAAAACCAATATCAATATAATAACACCAAAAACTTAAAAAAAATCTCAAATGCCTCAGCCTTTTTTGTTTTACCCAAAATCACATCTTCATTTGAAACCATGTACCAAGGTAAAGATACTAATGTGTGTCAGTGTGTGTGAGACAGTGAGAGCAACTCCTCCCCAATCCCTCTTATCCTTCTTATTTCCGTAATCGATTCCGGCGAAGGAAGGGTCTGTTTGTCCGTCCTTCGTCTAGCCTCTCCTCCAGTGGCGGATCCAGGAATTTTTTCCAAGGGGGTCACTTTTTTAAATGTTCCAATATCAGATGTCCGTAGATAAAAAATACGGGTCGGTTCGACAGTTCGGTTCGGGTCGGGTCGGGTCGGGTAACTTATGGTTCTAGAGGTGCACAAAATAGTCGGTTACCTAACCGTAACTGGTTATTAACAAAAATTGTAACCGGTTAATAACCGGTTCGATTTGTGTGCGTTGCGACTGTATACGAGTGGGCGATGATGGAATTATTTGACCTGGACCCAACGTAGGTCCAACATGCTAACAAAATATAATAAAAACTACTTTTAGACAGTTTTTGTAGCAGTTTTGAAACGTCAATAAAGACTTTTAAACAAGGCTAATGATGAAAAAAATTGGCACCAGCTTTTTCTTATTCACAATACACAATTTAGAGCAATGAAGAGAGGGTAACAGGATGAAACGTGACTATTTAATATCACACACACACTTTACATAGATAACAAATACACCTTTTCTTTAAAAAATATAGTCTTATATTTTTTCTAATAATAATAATAATAATTTGCATGTTTTCTCTTTGGCTTATACGAACACGCGACACCATTTTATTTTATACATTCTGCTTTTTATTTACTGTTTAAGGATTCGTTTTATCATTCTTATCAGTACTGTTATAAACCGAATCAATACTCACCGGACAATATCAATGTTATCAGAACCGGTATTGATATTCATTTTTTTTCACTTTCGATCGCTGTACAACATAAACAAATAAAATTTATGATTGTACGATATAAATTCGATTTATGTTACGTTTTGATCGAATCGCAATACAACTATAGGATACATCGAGTTCAATCGGATACGTCAGAACGCACGTTTTCATATGGTTAACACATCACATAACGCTTGGACTAATCCGTTCGATATTTGTGTAGTACCCGCGCCGCAACGCGCGCATGTCTTATTACTAGTTATTTATTATATATCATATATTATATTATATAATAGTATAATTTGCAACATTTTGTTGCATTAAAGCTTGTACATCAAGCTTTGTAGATGTTCATGCAACTTATGGTTGTACCCAATGTAGGTTTACAACTTTGAGCCACAGGAGAGTACAAGGGATTGTTGCGTAGGGTGCCACATGATAATGGGTGAGTCTGTAGCAAGCATAAGACCATGTGTAGTGGGGCTTGAACTACAAGCCCTCCCTTGGGCATTATCCGACGTGTGGCTCCTAGTATAGATATAATTCATAACACTTGTATGCATTAAACTTTTGTACATCATGCTTAATTGCTTTTTTTTTTGCTTAATGGTATTGTACAATGGTGTACAAATATTTCACACTTTATATTACCCATTATTCAATTATCCATTATCCAATACTATAATTTGTAACATTTTTAGGCATAATGGTGTGGTATCTTATGCTTTAAGAGTTTTTCAAAAAAAAAATTTTTTTGATTTATTTACTTTTAACCCAAAACTATTTGATTATTTACTTTTAACCCAAAACTATTTGATTTTTTTTTTTTTACTTTTAACCCCAATTTTTCATCTTTACTTTTAACCCAAAACTATTTGATTTTTTTTTACTTTTAACCCCAAAACTTTGGTCCTCTATACTTTTCAATTGTCGCAAAATTTTCGTTTTACGTTTCATTTTAATTTTTACGAGTTAACACGGCGCAACGCGCATGTGTTGCTAAACGTTTTTACGTTATCTATTTTTTCCTGTCAAGTTCATTGTAACATGCGGGTCCTATATCGACTTAGTTATTCTTTTATATGTTTTACGTTTCGGCTTAGTTTCTTCGTATTAACATGCCACAACTTCAGTGTTGGTGGTCGTTGGCAGTAGTGTGACATTGGTGTTCACCCCTGCCGCAACGCAGGGGCACTTAATCCTAGTTAATTATAAGCTTTAACTTTTAAGAACATTTTACACATCTTCCATCATATCCCACCTTATAATCAATCATAACCATACTTTTCAAAATTTATCTTGCATTAAAGAAAAAATCTTACATCTAACTCACCATATCGATCTCTGTATCCTTTCTATATTATTTTCACCTTTTTATAATTTATTATATATATATATATATATATATATATTCCCTATATAGGGCAATTATAGGAAGAAATCTCACATTAGTTAAGAAAACTAAAATACTCAAATCAAGGGACCTTCTTTTGTCACGTGTTACACCTTTTTGTAGATGTGTTACGTGTAACAACCAGAGGCTGCCACTTGTTACATAACAGCTTATACTTTTTAAGAAAAGTTGAAAGTCTGCAAAATTTGTTACATATAATACGTGACAGCCTCTGGTTGTTACACGTAACACAGTTTGCAAAGAAGTGTAACACATAGCAAAAGGAGGTCCATTCATTTCGGTTTCTTAGTTTTTTGAACTAATATGAGTTTTCTTTCTATCTCCACCCTATATATATATATATATATATATATATGGTTTGGTTAAAATAAGAACCATACTTAGATTTGAAAACCATAACCATTTTCCACCTTAGATATTTCTGTAATGTGTGGTTAAGATTGAATTTTAATAAACATGTGTTATATTTTGTTTGTCTTTTGTGAAAAATATTAATTTATTAGAAAAAGAGTTATATAGTGGTAATTTGGTTAAAAAGCTATTAATTATTGACAAAAAAACATGTCGGGAGTCTTTTAATTACTTTTGACTCTACATTCAAACAATTAATTTTTTTATTGCTTTTTGTCTATTTTTTAAAATGTAAAAAAAAACATCTTCTTCGTTATATTTTTAAACAAATGTAAAAAAAAAAAAAATTGGAAAGATAGACCAATTTTTAACATCTCCAGCTTCTCTATTTATTTTTATGTTTGTTGGTCTACGTCGACGCGAACGATTACGTTTTACGTTCGACCAAAATAAACCGCTCTTTTTATTTTAATATTTATCTTATTACATTTTCACGTTTTTCTTATAATTTTAACTTTTATTTTTATTGATATTTTATTACTATACATATTATTAATTTTTTTACTATTATTTTAATTTCTAATTTACTAATATTTATTACTATAATAATATTAAACATATTTTGTTTTTCTCTTATAAGTTTCAAATACGATTTTTTTTTTTCTAAAATTCGAGTACCTTGTTACGATGTGCCTATTTTTATCTAAGTCTTAATATATTTTTTTACAAAACGAGGTTATGAGTGGTAATGTACAAGCAAACGAAAAACAAACGTACATGTTACGAAAATTACCTCACATTTATTTTTGTATATATTAATAAACATGTTTACTTTTTCGTTATTTTATTATTACACTATTGCAACATGCTTAATTTATCTACTTTTCAATAATAATTTTGTACAAAATCGAATGGTTCACACATAATTGTTTTTTTTTGTTCTTTAGTATCACAAATCGAGCCGATGGCGTTTGAAAAACTTCGTTAGCGGTATAGTGTATCTTTTAGTGTCGGTACCTTGATGAACTAAACTGTTATCGTGCGAAAAATATTGATAACACATCGGATTCGACCGAATATCAATTCTCGTATTAGTACTATCAGAACCATAACTTATATTCATTTTTATAGTTTTCGATTGATGCAAAACAAATGTCCATGTTATGATGACTTTTTATTTTGATGTTTATCTTTCGGTTGTTGTAACGAATGTCATAGTGTAAATATACAATAATGAACTTAACTAATACCAACTAAATTGCTGCCCCAATGCGCAAGGAAATTCTGCCAGTTGGTATTATTATTAAGTAATGGGTTGAATACATAAAATCAATATTTTTTATTATAAAAATTAAAATGTTTTTAAGTTATATTAAAAAACTTTCTTTATTATTTTTGTTAAAACATTTTTTTATTTTTTTTTTATAAAAAAACAATTGTATTTTCTACATAAAGGTTTTGTAAGTTTTAAAAATTGTTTCTTGTTTAATTTTTATAACTTTTTTTTTAATTCTTTTTAAATAGTATTTATTTTTTCTTTTTCAATAAAAAAATGGTTCCTTTTATAAGAAATCACTTCTAATAAAAGTTTACAGATATTAAACTTATAATTATTAGTTTTTAAACGGTCGTATGCGTCCGAATATAAGGGGGGACGGTATGGTAGCGGGGAACGGTCTCGGGGAGTGGGTTGCCGATTGGCGAAGTGCTGTCGGGGTTAAATCGGGGAGCGGGAAGGAGGAGAGAAGTGGTGTGGGCGGTGAGTATTCACCGACTCGGTGAAGAAGAGGGAGAGGTGGGAAAGAGAGGGTGAATGGTGAGTCACAACCCCTTTCAACCAATCACATTCTCCGTGTTTTGGACCATTGTCAGTGATTGATTGCAAAATGAGAAATGGAGTAGAGACTTGACATGGCATGATATTGTTGGCTAGAAAATAACAATTTGTTTTATTTAATAATACATTGTTATGACATACTTGTAATGACATATTGAAAATAAAAAATCCATAGTAAAATTGTGTTTTCGTCCCTGAGGTTTGTCCATTTTAATTAGTTTAGTCCAAAAATCTAATTTATAACAAAACCATCTCTAAGGTTTGCATTTCTTAACGTTTTTCATCCCTTAGGTTCGCATTTCTTATTGCTTTTCATCCCTAAGAATTAAATGGAAAAGCACCTCTAGGGATGAAAAGCGTTAAGAAATGCAAACTTTAGGGCTGGATTTGTTATAAATTAGATTTTTGGACTAAACTAGTTAAAATTGACAAACCTCATGGACGAAAAAATAAACTTACTCAAATCCATATTTGATCTTTAAAATGCCTAAAATCAGATTCTTCTCCGAGCTCATAGCCAACCTATATATTCTCCTACGATGACGAACTTCGATGGACACGATAACACACTAAGTAGTAGAAAAAGTTAAGTAGGTTCAAAAAACAAAGTAACCAATAATAATAATCCAAGTGACCTTTGTTAATATCACTCGAAAGCCAAGTTATGTTACCTCCTTTGGTTGTGATTGCGTCCACAACGTTAATCAAAAGGCTTCCAACGAGCCCAGAAATTGCATTGCTCACTAGGAACATGGCTATCGCTATACTAGACATGCCTTTGGGGAGCTCAGAATAGTAAAACTCAATCTGCCCAATTGAATTGAAAGCCTCAGCTAAACCTAGCAATGCGTATTGTGGAACCAACCACATTGCTGACACGACGGTTGTTGTATTCGAACCTGCCAAATCCCGTCTTTTGGTTTCCACAATTGCAGATACCATCATGCCTCCGATTGATATTACTAACCCAATACCCATTCGAGTTTTTGGATGGAACCCACGTGGCTCGTGTGTATATTTTGCTATAAATGGGACCAAGATACAATCATAAAGCGCGATCCATATTGTGAGTGTCAAGACCATGAATATGGTGAATGATGCAGCCGGGATCTCGAACCATGAGGTGACATATCTGTTCATTGTTTTCGCTTGGAGCATTGGGAAATTTTGTGAAATCGTCGTGAATAATAGAATGCCCGTGGACCACAATGGTAATACCCGAATTAGTGATTTAAGGGATTCCACCTTTTCAACATTCGACACACTCCATGGATCTAGCCCCGAAGAATCAAAGTTTAAGTCTTTAAGAACGCACGCTTTGTTGAAAAACCTAAATTCCAAATGACACAAGTTAGGTAACAAATTTAGGTCAAGCAGGTTGTATGTTACTGGATAAGTAATATGCCAAACGAGTTTGGTTGGGTTGTGTTATCAAGAAATATTTTTTTTCTCAATATTTTTTAACTTTTCATACACAGCTATTGTGTAAAATATAATTAAAAACAATTTTGGTGTTTTGTGCATTTAAAATAAGGAAAATCTTGACAACATCCCTTCTAACTCTAAAAACTTACGAAAATAGCCTTTTGAATATTTTTTACCTTAATTTTTTTTGTTTAAAAACTTGGAAAAACTAAGGCCATGGAGATCGTCACTTATCACACCAACACGCGTCTGAGAGGGCATGAGGTGTGCCCTCTTTACACGTCGATGGGACTTGTCCCAAAGATTCAAGATCCACGAATAGAGTAATTTGTTTTTCTTTCTTTTATGCACCGGACACATCATCCGGCGCGTAAGCATGGTTTCTATGTTCCACCCGGCACGCTTCATATGTTTGATTTGTAAACAGAAACATCATATGGTAACATGTGATGTCTAGTTTCATTATTTTCCCTTTAGTGTACTTATTTTTCACATTCTACAAGTATAAATATTCGACCGTAAATTGGTAGCTATAGTTTGGTAGTAATTTTCGAACCTTAAGTTGTCAGTTAGCTCAACGTGGTCCAATTCTTTACTATGATTGTAGCAGTCATCAGGAAGAAGTTCGATCCTACGGTTCTTAAAGGCGACGACTAAAACTTGAACTAGACCTAAAAACAGGCTCTCACTAGGCTTCACTTTGACGTAAAGAGAAGACCCGAGTAAGAACATAAGAGCAGAACAAAACATAATGAGAACAGCAACTGCGAATCCGACTTGCCAACCAAGTTGCTCTTGAATGTAGACCATAGCAGTAAAAGCAACTACTGTTGAGATCATTATAGAAACATAGTACCAGTTAAAATAGCTGTCAATGAGCCTCTGGTTGTTTGGGGTTGGATGGTGTTTAAGCTGGTCGGCACCAAAGGCTATGGAACACGGTCGGATACAACCAGACCCGATTGAGAGTAGAATGAAACATGAGAAAAGGAAAGCTAGTTGTGTTGGTGTTGTTGGGTTGCAACCAGTTTCGGGTTCATGGCAAGAAGAAGGTGTTAATTGTGGAACCAAGGAGGTTAACCAGGGAAAAGTCATCCCCTGTCATACAACAACAACATTGTTATAGTTTTTACTATTATTTATATTTAAGTTTGTGTGTTAGTTATTATTCTAATTCTAGTTTGAATGTTACTATAGTAAAATTTGTATGATTTTGGCTTACAAGAAGAGTGGAGAGAGACCCGAATGCAATGACCCGAAATCGACCAAAGTAGGAATCAGAGATGAAAGCTCCAAAAATGGAGAGACCATTCGAAAGCGCTGACCAGATCGAAAGTATGCTAGTTCCAGCGGCAAGTTCCATGTGATAAACATCCATGAGGTAGAATATCATGTTGGGCATCAATCCATAACTCGCCAGTCTCTCAAATGCTTCGTTCACTGCCCCCCGAAACACAAACAAAATCAAAACTGGAATGGGAATGGGAATGGGAATCTATCCATACTCAAACTCACAAAAAACTGAGCATAAAGGAAGTAAGAAATTGGTGTACCTATGATGAAAGGCATGGTTATCATACCGCCCTTATGATCATGATGATTGTGAACAAGTAATTCGGTTTGTAAATCTGTTTCGATGATAGATTCTTCTTGATTTGAGTCTCCTTTCATTGACGGTCGATGTTTGATCGACTTAGATTAGGATGGTGGTTGATGAATTATGAATGATAATAATTGAACAGGGCATGATGGTATTTACAATGACATCTTGACTAGCTACGACAAATATATCCCCATCCATCAACAATTATGATGACTGATTCAAACAACATTTAAACTATAGGACATATGCTAAAAACACCATGTATATTATTTTTCAAGAAAGATTCCACGTCATTCAAACGTTCCAGTAATATCACAGGTTTGGTTTGGTTTGGAAGATTTATGATAGCAAAGTTGCAGCAATGCATAAAGCAGATAGTTTATGTTGTTCGGTTCTGTTTAAATGTAAGTGAAAACATGAAAACATACCTGTCACAGCAGACAGTGCAGTAGAAAATCCAGTGATGGATGAAGCCATGGAGTTCGACATGTCTGTCAAAGTGATCTGGTTCCTCCTTAGAGTGCAGACTGATGATGGTGATGATTAAACCGAATAGGGGATTCGGTTTGGAGAGGAGGTCGATGATGTTATGATTATTAGGTTATGTCTAAGTGTGTAACTGTGTAACCCTAAACCTCTACATAAGTCTCCTTATATAAGCACCCAGGAGGAAACCTAAATTAGTTAATAAGGGTATATGGTCCATCAACAATTACCAACTAATTATTTAATAGGTTGTTATATATTTTGATCTATATTATGTAAATGATTATAATGGCTACTAAATTAAATATTAAATCATAATATATTTAATCTTACATTCTCCCACTTAGCCAAGTAATCATTTACCATGAGTATTAGATAAGTCTGATCAGGAGTTAACACTCATTTTAGCCTCAAACAAGTACTATAGCAGAGAAATACATCCGTTGAATCATTATGCGACTCAGGACCCCCATTAGTCATACTATAGCCTTAATTTAAAACCTAACCGTTATGATCAAAATACGCATAAGCTCTTTGTTTGATTTGTAACTTTATTTGTCTATATGCCATTATACCGGTTGAACATATTCTAAGAGACATAAAAAATCAAACTGAGGAAATTTCATTAATCATAAAACATAAGCTAGCATAATATGCTTAAATAAGGTTTTTACTAAATCCCGTATTCCGAACATGTTCTTCGTAAACCTTAGGAGGGAGACCTTTAGTCATCGGATCCGCAAGCATATCTTTAGTACTAATATACTCGATACAAAGATTATTTTCCTCAACTCGTTCACGTACGAACACATATTTTGTATCGAGATATAAACCAGCTCCAGTCGAACTGTTACTGTTCGAGAAACTAACGGCATAAGAATTATCACAGTAAAGCTTCAATGGTCTAGAAATGGAATTAACGATTTTGAGTCCAGTGATCAGATTTCTAAGCAACATTCCATGACAGGTCGCGTTATAAACAGCAATGTACTCTACCATCATTGTGGAAGTTATGGTCAACTATTGTTTATGACTCTTCCATGAGATGGGTCCGCCTGCTAACATAAAGATATAGCCCGAAGTGGATTTCTTGTCATATTTGCACTTGGCAAAGTCAGAATCAGAATAGCCTACCACTTCTAAATGATCATTCTTCTATAAGTCAGTTTATAGTCTTTCGTCCCTTGCAGATATCGAAGTACCTTCTTAGCTGCTTTCCAGTGATCTAGGCCAGGATTAGTCTGATAACGGCCTAGCATTCCAGCAATATAAGCGATATCTAGGCAAGTACAGACTTGAGCATACATCAGGCTCCCGACTACTGACGCGTAAGGTATCTGGCTCATTTGCTCATTCTCAACCTCTGTTGTCGGACACTGGAATGAACCGAAAACATCTCCTTTAACTACTGGAGGGACGGAGGGTTTGCATTGTTGCATGTTGTAACGTGTAAGGACACGATCTATGTAAGCCTTTTGAGACAATCCTAAGATCCCTTTGTGTCTATCTCGGTGAATTTCGATGCCAATGACGTAAGATGCATCTCCGAGATCCTTCATGTCGAAGTTATGCGAAAGTAACCACTTTGACTCATGCAACATGTCTAAACTATTACTTGCCAATAGAATATCATCTACGTAAAAGACAAGTATAGTAAAGTTGTTGTTGGACCGTTGTACGACCTCTAAAAGTCAGTTAAGGCGTTCATCTCTATGTGTAAAGGCGGAATCAATGCACATAAAGTCATAACAGCTTTGTTCCTCTTAATTTTCTTTCTATTAATGCCTTCTGAGTCTTTACAATGATTTTCTGACAAAAATTCAGCAGCACCTTGACTCACATACAATGACAACTGATCATCGCTTGAAATGACCTGACCACCTATTTATAGAGTGCTTGATTTCGCTTGAGCATGTCTGAAGCGAAATCTCTTGTGCTTTGATTTCGCTTCAAGCATATACAAACCCTTTCAAGCGAAATCTCTTGATTAAACATAAAAACCCTAACTTAAACCCTATTAAGTGATCATTCAAACAATCCTAGACACAAGACTTGATAATGACGTAATCAGCAGACATTTAGTGCACCAACAGACTCCCCCTTGGATGTTGATGAAGTCTTTGGCTTCAAGTCTTTGTCTTTCACAATCTTCAAACATTGTAAAAACTCTAATCAATCTTTGTCTTCAATCTTCCCTTTGACTGTTGATCCAGACTCCCCCTTTCACAGACTCCCTCTCTCAATATGCTAGAATCTGAGAAATCTGGTTCAAGCTTTAACATTTAGCTTCCGTTGGGAATAATGAAGATCAAACCTGTTACTCAACCAACAAACATAACCATTCTATCTTTTCAACAATAAAACACAAACTCAATCAGCTTTAATAATCCACTCAAGTATTCAGGTCCAAGTTAATGACCCTGATTACTCAATTAATCTACCAAGTCCAAATTAATGATCTTGGTTGATCTTTTGACGAAACACACTGATTTTAAAACAACAATTTCAAACATTTTCTGAAAATAACAAGTATCAAGTTAATGAACTTGTTTTTGTCATTTCAAACAATTCAAACTTCTTCAAAGTAAGCTCTCCTCATTCTTCAGTCCAGAATTTCCTGCATCTGCTTCAAACATCTGAGAATCCAACAATCAACTTTCCACTTTGGTTTGTCGAAAAATAAAGCAGAAATAAAATCTTTTTGGATTTTATCAAAGTATTCTAAACTAAGAAATGAAATACAGAAAACTTAAATTGCAGAAAGTAAACAAAGTAAACTATTTACAAACATATTTTTGGTGAGCGTATCAGGGAATCATATCAGCTTTTCAGACAAATCACAAGTACCGTTAAGCTACATATCATACTCAGACTTAAACAATTTACCTCGATTGTCGATATACTGATCCATCTTAAATTCTCATACAAAGTTCAACTTATTCAGGATACGATTTAGATGAATTAAGAACTTAGATCATTCATGTGTCCCACCTCTTGAATATACTCCCGTATCCAGAATCTCAATAATCAGTCTTACAGGTGAGAATACTACAATGATGTCTGTATATAATTTAGGTATGCGAGGGCCGAGGGATCTCAGATCGATACTTCCGTATACGCAGAGAGATATCAGCTTCGACTTTTCGGTGTGTCCCCTTTAGAGGATCTTTTTGCTTACAACAGCAGCATATATAAATTTAATTGTTTCAGCATGCTGAGGGTTTAATGCTGTGTTTCAAGCATTGAAGCAAGTATTAGCCAGGGACTAGGTCAGAACTACCGTTCAGCAGAAGTCCCTGAATAATACCCCAGATATCATAGAGTATAAAGACCTAGTATATCAGATTAAGAGACCTTTCAAACGAGATTTCAGGGGTTACCTATATATCCAAGTAGTGTTCCCCACGAATTCACAAGTTTGAATTTAGGTTTATATCCCGAATAAATCTACTAAATGTACAAAAACCTATCGACACATCATCAGTAAGATTGTTTAACTCTTTTAAACTATCCAAATCTTTAGCATACTGCGATCGTCTAGCTGATGTACTATCATTTTCCCTATATACACAAGCTCTTTTGCAAATTTTATCATGTTTTTGTATTTTTTGCATTTTTTACTGTTTTTGTATTTTCTGAAAATAAACTATGTACAAACATCTACTCCCCCTAAATACCTAAACAAGTAAAAATTCGACAAACCATTGCAGATTGTATCTCGTCTTCATCCGCAACAGTACTCTCATCAACGCCAATTATGCCATCCGACACCGACAGAAGCTTCATACCGTTCAGTTTTAACAAATATTTAAACCGATTTTTATCAAATGCTTTGGTATGTAAATCAGCTTTCTGTTCGTCTGTGTGGATTTTCTCAATTCGTATCAACTTTTTCTCAAAGCAATCACGAATAAAGTGATGACGAATTTCTATGTGTTTAGTTTTAGCGTGATGTACTGGATTCTTAGTTATATTTATTGCGGCCTCATTATCAACAAAAAGAGGTGTGTTAAGAAACTGCAAACCGTAGTCGCACATCTGTTGCTGTATCCACAAGATCTGAGAGCAGCAACTGCTAGCAGAAACGTACTCCGCTTCACATGTAGATAACGCCACAGACGTTTGTTTCTTACACTGCCAGGTAACCAATCTAGAACCAAAGAACTGGCATCCTGCAGTTGTTGATTTTGAATTGACTTTGCAGCATCCGAAATCCGAATCGGAATACCCTTCGAGCATAAAATCGCCTTTTCTAGGATACCACAACCCCAATGAAGGAGTTCCTTTCAGGTAGCGCAATATCCTCTTCACAATGATCATGTGCGATGCTCTCGGGTTAGACTGAAATCTTGCTGCGAGGCACGTTGGGTACATTATATCAGGACGTGAAGCAGTTAGGTACATTAAAGAACCTATCATGGATCGATAAAAAGTTTCATCAGCCCTATCTCCGGTGAGATCTGGGTGAATCCCATGATTTGTTGCAAGTGGGGTAGCAGCTGGAGTAGAACCTGACATCCCAAATTTCTCTAGAATATCATGAACGTACTTTGACTGATGAATGAAAATTCCTTCAGGAAGTTGTTCAACTTGTAATCCCAGAAAGAATTTCATCTCCCCCATTGATGACATTTCAAACTTCTGCTTCATCACTGATTCAAAATCTTTGCATAGATTTTCATTTGTTGACCCAAAGATTATATCGTCCACATAAATCTGAACTATCAGAAGATGACCATCGACCTCTTTAGTGAAGAGAGTGGCATCCACTTTTCCACGAATGAACTTGTTGGCTAGTAGGTGTTGAGACAAAGTCTCGTACCAGGCTCTCGGGGCCTGATGTAAACCATACAGCGCTTTGTCCAATAAGTAGACCTTGTTTTTGTGGATTGGATCGGTAAAACTCGGCGGCTGACCGACATAAACCTCCTCTTTAACCTTCCCATAAAGAAACGCCGATTTAACATCCAACTGATAAACTTTTAAGTTCTTCCAAGACGCAAATGCAAGGAAAATTCTGATTGCCTCTAATCGTGCTACAGGAGCATAGACTTCGGTAAAATCAATTCCCTCCTGTTGACTAAATCCCTGAACAACGAGTCGAGCTTTGTTCCTTACGACAACTCCTCTATCGTCCCTCTTACACTTAAACACCCACTTAGTGTTTATTTTCCTATGACCATCCGGCAAATCAACTAACTTCCACACTCCCAATTTCTCAAATTGACTAAGTTCCTCCTGCATATCATTGACCCAAGAGTCTTCAGTAAGCGCCTCTTTGTAAGTTCTTGGCTCAACCTGCGAGATAAAACAACTTAATGAGAATTCAGTTTGCAAAGGAGCAACTTTTGTATAAAAACATGTAAGCCCTTTATCAATCTGATTTCGAGTGCGAACGCCTGCTTGCAATTCTCCTATGATCAACTCCTCTGGATGATATGAAAAAGTTCGCGGCATCACTTCACTTTGAACATCTACATTTCCCTCCAGATTAGTAACATTCTGCTCTGCATCTTGTTCACCAACTTGGTTTGTTTGACCTGAAATCTGAATTTGCTCCCCCTCAGAATCTGAATCTGAATCACCATGATCAAATACTGGCATGTTTTCAGCTTCTAAATTTTCATTCTGAGCCGACTGATTATCCTGAGCAACTTCATTTTGTTGGACATCAGCATGTTCACCAGCATTACTTGGACCTGCTTCATCATCATTTGAAGTTTCCCGTGGTCTCCTCGAATACTCAGCTGGAAATCTTAGCTGCGACTCATATTCACGCAAAATATCCAACTCATCAAAGAAATCTTCATCATCCTCTGATTCTTCTCTCATGTCAAACGAATCCCAAAGTTTGTCATAATGATAACGCCATGAATCACCAGGATTCTGCGACGGCATTGTATAACCTTGACATTCAACATTTGCAGCTTCAATAATCCGCTTCTCACTTGGAACGAAGACACGTCGCAATGGATTTGAATAACCAATAAAGATACCCTCAATGCACTTCGGACCAAACTTCCCAAAAGGTTCTATAACCGTACAAGGTGACCCAAACGGTTCTAGATATTTCAAATTCGGTTTGCGGTTATTGATTAGCTCAAAGCATGTTTTGTTGAACTTCTTGACAGTAAGAACCCTGTTGAGCGTATAGCATGCGGCAGAAACAGATTCAGCCCAAAAATTAATCGGTAACTTTGAATCTGCGAGCATAGTTCTAGCCGTCTCGATTAGCGTCCGGTTTTTGCGTTCTGCAACTCCATTCTGCTGCGGAGTGTACGGAGCACTAAACTCATGCAAAATACCTCTTTCATCACAAAATTCTTCCATCTTGCTGTTCTTGAATTCGGTACCATTGTCACTTCGAATTTTCTTGATACACCTTTGGTACAAATTCTCAATCTTCCTGAACAGACCCATCAAACTGTCAAATGTTTCATCTTTCGTCTTCAAGAAAGATACCCACGAAAATCTGGAATAATCATCAGTAACAACCAAACAATAATAATCTCCTGTAATGCTCTTGACATTCACCGGACCAAATAAATCCATGTAAAGTCTTTCCAGAGGTCTCGAAACTGAATTGACTTGCTTTGTAGGGTGTGACTTCTTCTTCTGCTTGCCTTTGATGCAGCTAATGCACTCCCCTTCCAGATGAAAACCTTTGATATTTACTCCCAATACCAAATCATTGTGCACCAAATGATTCATTTTTCTAAGATGAATATGCCCCATTTTTCGGTGCCACAATCTGGATTCTTTCTCAGTTGCTCTAGACACGAAACAATGTGCTTGACCAGTAGTTGTAGTTGCTACAGACATGTCTAACACATATAAATCATTTACTCTAGGTGCCCTCATAATAATCCATTCTTCAGGAACAACAAAACCAGGTTTCAAGATCAAACACTCTTTATCAGTGAAGTGAGTAGTATACTGATTGTCACAAATCTGCGAGATACTAAGCAGATTGTTCTCCAGTTCAGTGATGTAGTTAACTCTCTCAAACGTCACAATCCCATTGGATAACGTTCCTTCACCAACAATTCTACCACCTTCATGACCAGCAAATCCTACATAACCACCATTAATGTTTCTCACATCATACAGTAATGCAGTTTTTCCTGTCATATGTCGAGATGCCCCACTATCCATGATCCATCTTGAAATGGCTCTTGGAAGATCCTGCATATACCACAAATTGATTTTAAAACATTTCAATAAAGATGCCGATTCATGCTTCGCAATCCAGGAAGCTCCGGCAATTCAAACTGCTTATTCGAACATGGTGTCCACCCAGGCTTCATCAGCCTTAGGTGTAACCTTGACTCTAGCAACTTGAATTTTGAAATTTTCAGCCTTCAAAGGTGGAAAACTTGCATCATAATCAACCGAAATTGATTCATCAGCCTTTTTCACTTCAGAAGTTGAAATTTTCATTTCAGTTTTTGGTTTCCAAACTTGTTGAGATAATGCAACCCTCTTGTAAAATTTGTCATTTTTAGTTACCACTTTCTTTACGGGTTCATTTTTCAATTTGATGTTGTCATTTTTCACATTCTTTTTCTCAACAACGATTTGTGCTTTACCCTTCACATCAACTTTCTTCTGTTGATACTTCACATTTTCAGTCTTAGGCTTCACATATGTACACTTTCGTGCAATATGACCAACTTGATTACATCTAAAACAAGTACGAGTATCAACTACTCGACTCGTGCCTTCAGACTGATACTGTGAAGCTCTTTTCTCAAAGAACTCTTCATTTGATTTTGAAAAAATTTCATTTTCCTCATCAGAAAGTGAACTTGAACCATTCACAAACACCTTCTTTTCAGTAAACCTTCTGTTTTGAAAACTCTTTTTATGATAACTCTTACCACCTCGATAACCACCCGACCAATTGTTTCGATTGTTATTATAAAAACGTGGTGGAACAATAGGCTTTTTGTAATAAGCTTTATCTTTCTCAAAATTCATTTGCCTTTTTGTTTGACTCAAACTGTTCACCTCTGACAACTCAACTTCAACTAACTTGAAAACATTTGTCAACTTTTTCACATTAACATTCTCAATGGGAAACTCAGAATCCGAATACAACTTATCAGATCCAGCCATCTTGTACATCACAAGACCCGGTTCATCACTTAAGTTGTTTTTGGACTTTGGTTTCTGAATGTATTTGTCCAAGAAACCCCCATCCTCCTCAGAAGTGTCACAATCCGGTTTAAGCACTTTGTCTACCACACTTTTCACCACATCATTTTGGACACCCTCGTCATTGGAAGATGTGAACGTGACATCAATGTTTTCAGGAAGTTTAACTTCACTTTCTTCCTCAATTTCCACCAAACTAGACTGCTTTTTCGTGTAGTTGTCTAAAATTGGCGGTGGAACTTTGTGAAAACCTACACCCGTTCCATCAGAAAACACATCCTCGCCATCTTTGTTTTTCCCTATAGGTTTAGGAACAATATGCTGCAAAACAAAGCTTGCTGATTTATAGCTGTTAAGCTTCAACTGGATTCGTTCATTCTCAATTTCAGCTTCTTGAACTTTAAGTTTCAGTTTAGCAATTTGATCCAGTTGTTCATTAATCGATTCTTCTTTTAATCTCAAAACAGCTCTTAGATGTTCATTTTCTTTAAATGTTTTGCCATTACGATCATCACTATCTTTGACAATGCTTTTCAATTTCTCAAATTTTTCAGAAATTTGACGGTTTTCAAGAATTAACTTTTCATTTTCAGATTTTATTTTCTCACGTTCAGTTTTATCATTTTCAATTTGAACCGTTAATTCTTTAATCCGTTCAGTTGAAGCTCTTACACTTTTGTCACGATCGAGAATCTGATTTTCAACATTTCTAACCTTAGTTGTCAGATTCTGAATTTTCTCATTGTTAAGATACGTGACAGTGCTACAAAAATTGCATTGTTTGGTGCAATTTTTGCAGTCAGCATTCCCGTCAATCTTGTTATCTGACCCAATTATGTTACCTGACGCATTTGTTGACACACTTTGACTGACTGATCCCTTTGACTCAGTAACAGAATTAGGATCTACCTCAAGTGCTTTTGCAGCTAGCACTTTGTCAGCCATTACTCCCAGGTTTTCAGCTGTCAACTCTTGCGTAGTATCAATTATGCCTGTATCAACTTGCTTTTCTTTCTTCTCTTTTTCCTCTTTCTCCTTTCTCTCTTTCTCTTTCTCTTCTTCAATCATTTTCGAAGTTGGAGTTCCCCACCACTTGTGTTGCCAATATTCATCTTCTTCTTTGTACTCCTTGATGATGGCTTCAATATCAAGTGTACTATCATCAATTGCAATATTTCCATACTCATCAAGATAGCACTCTCTATCTGGATCCCATCTATTGGCTCTCCTTGCATTCAGATAGATACGAGAAAGTCTGATAATCTTTGTTTCAGCAACCATCTTCCGGTAGTGATACTTCTCTTCCTCAGTACGATCATCTTTCCATGGCTTAGGTTCATCATTGCTTGCCATGAATGCGTAACCAACCGCATCTTCTTCCGGTAGAACTTCCTTACGCCAATCATACCCCTCATCATCATAAATCACAGCAAGAGCCCTTGATTTGTCTCTGTTGTCTTCAACTTGCTTCAATCTAGGCGGCTCAGATTTATTCTGATGGTAGATTGCCTTCTTGTAATAATCATCTCTGAAAGGGTTCTCCGACTCATCAGCATAAGCGTTTCGGCATTCTCGTTTGAAGTGACCCTTCTGCTTACACTTGAAACATGTCACTTTGGATTTATCGAACCCCAGCTTAGTAGAAGCACCTCCAATTGTTTTTCTCCCTGTAATCTCCATGAAGCGTTGTGCACGTCGAACTGCACTTGCCATTGCCCAACGAATGTCTATCAGCTCCATTTCTTCAGGATCTATCTGATCGTAGTCTTCTTTCGTCAGATTTGTATTCCCGATTTTTCCAGCCACCAATCCTTCGTAGGATTCCAAAACAGATGCCAAAAAGACCATTTGTTGCTTGGCCGACTCTGCATCAAAATTCTGTGTATTCTTCAGATCTATCGCGATATTGCAAGAAAACTTCGCATCAGAATGATTTGCAGAAGATGTAGATCCACTGTGATAACCACTATGGCTTCCACTGCTTTGACCACTTTGACTTTCTTTTCCAGCTGTAGAAACATTCTCAGCAGAAAATGCAGTTTTTGGAGAAGTAGCTTTCGGCATCATGCTTTTTGGATAATACAGTTCCAGATTCTGTTGATAAGATGACTGATTAACTTTGTACGTCTTTTTCAACTCTAGCTCATAACTCTCAAGTTTTTCAATCAGCAAATCTAATGTCAGCTTTTCTGGTTCTTTGATGGTATTCTTCAGCATCATCGCATAATATCTCCAATCCATCTCATCCGGCAACGAATAGAACAATTTGTCGATAAGATCTTCTTCAGAAATGTCAATCTCATGTCTTACTAATTCTAGCTTCAGATGACCAAACCGTTCTATCATTTTACACACTGACTCGTTCTTTATACAACCAAACAGATCAAACTCTTTCCTAAGAAGTTTCTTTTTGTTTTTTACAATCTCTTTGCTTCCAAGACACTTCTTTTTGAGTTTTTCCCATAAGTCTTTAGAATTAGAGTAATCTATCAGCGAAATGATGTCTTCACGCACTGACTGAAACAATAATGCCACACATTTTTGCTCAGCCACAAAACTATCAATCTCTTCAGCTGATCTTAATGCTTCACCATTTTTCTTTCCTTGAGCAAAACCATTTTTCATACTTTTCCAGCAAGGAAAAGCAAATGCCATCAACCAATCTTCGAACTTTGTTGCCCACCTGCTATAATCTTCTATAGCCATCAGCTTAGGAGGTTTGTTAAACGTTCCAAATGCGCTTTCGGACTCCCTAGCTTCCTTCTTTCTTTCTTTCGGTGGACTTTTGTTTGTATCACTTGAAGAAGTATCGTTGTTTCCTGAACTGCCCGTGAATGCGTACATATCGCTGAAAGGATTCATGAAAATATCATCCATTTTGATTGTACCTGAAAAATCAGTCAAACACTTAGAAAATTTTTAGGTTTTGAAAAATTAACAAGTTCAAGCGAAATACTTGAAGTAAACAGCTTCAAGCGAAACAGCTCAATAATACTGTTCAAGCGAAATCAGTCAGCAAGACTGATTCAAGCGAAATTCTCTATTTCGCTTCAGGAAGTCTTCAAGCGAAATCCAACAGAAACAAGTTCGCTTCAGCAGTTTCAAGCGAATCAAACTATTTCGCTTCAGGAAATCTATTTCGCTTCAGAGTTTCAAGCGAAATTGTTCAAACAGTCTTATTTGAAGCGAAATCAACCTGATATCTACGAACAACTTTCAAGCGAAATCTTGTTTTAGATCAATTTTAACATGTATTAGTCTGAATTTTAATCTGAAACTTTGTAGGCTTTGTTAAAACTCAGTTTTACACGTTATACATGAAAATTAGACCATTTCGACCGTTGGAACTTGTTCAGATTTGAAAAATGTAAAAAGAAATGAGTAGAAAGAATAGAATCCGCTGCTATGGTATGAACTCCTCGTCCTGAGCTCTGATACCACTTGTTGGACCGTTGTACGACCTCTAAAAGTCAGTTAAGGCGTTCATCTCTATGTGTAAAGGCGGAATCAATGCACATAAAGTCATAACAGCTTTGTTCCTCTTAATTTTCTTTCTATTAATGCCTTCTGAGTCTTTACAATGATTTTCTGACAAAAATTCAGCAGCACCTTGACTCACATACAATGACAACTGATCATCGCTTGAAATGACCTGACCACCTATTTATAGAGTGCTTGATTTCGCTTGAGCATGTCTGAAGCGAAATCTCTTGTGCTTTGATTTCGCTTCAAGCATATACAAACCCTTTCAAGCGAAATCTCTTGATTAAACATAAAAACCCTAACTTAAACCCTATTAAGTGATCATTCAAACAATCCTAGACACAAGACTTGATAATGACGTAATCAGCAGACATTTAGTGCACCAACAGATGCTCCCACTCATCTTGAGGTAGGTACATTGATCCACTT
The DNA here is from genome assembly GCA_030545235.1 of Helianthus tuberosus. NCBI lineage: Eukaryota > Viridiplantae > Streptophyta > Magnoliopsida > Asterales > Asteraceae > Helianthus > Helianthus tuberosus. Next base: position 46,176,978 of record CM060427.1, on the reverse strand, counting down.
GATTCTTTATAAAACCTTGCTTCTTCATGACTTCATCAAACTTAAGGTACCATTGACGTGATGCTTGTTTTAACCCGTAAATGGATTTCTTCAACTTACAGACTAGATGCTCCTGACCTTCAGGTTTAAAGCCCTCGGGTTGTTTCATGTAAACATCTTCGTCTAAGTCTCCGTTAAGGAAAGCGGTTTTAACGTCCATCTGATGCAACTCTAAATCAAAATGAGCTACTAGGGCCATGACGATCCTTAATGAATCTTTATGAGAGACAGGTGAAAACGTCTCTTGATAATCAATTCCCTCTTTCTGAGTGTAGCCCTTTGTAACCAATCTCGCTTTGTAGCGTTCAACGTTCCCATTCGGATCCAGTTTTGTTTTGAACACCCATTTACATCCTACTAGTTTAACACCGTTGGGTAATTCTACCAAATCCCAAACGTCATTTTTCTTCATGGATTCAAGCTCATCAATCATTGCTTTGTTCCATTCATAAGACTGATCACTGCTAATGGCTTTATTGTAAGAGATAGGATCATTGAGCTTTCCGGGATCCATTTCAGTCAGGTAGGTAACATAATCATCCCAATTAGTAGGCCTTCTTTGCCTAGATGACCTCCTGAGTGGATTATCGGGTTCAGCGTTGTCTTAGTTTTGAGCATTTGATGTGCCTTCGTCATGAGGTATAATGGGTTCTGATTGTAGAGGTAAATTTGGAGTTGGTGCAGTACCTTCGGGTACAGTAGTTGCATTGGGTACAAGAGGAGTAATCGGAGTAATGGTAAGCGATGAGTCTCCCCCCCCCCCCGCGTCTTGTACTTCTTGCAATTCTTCGTAAGGGTTGGTTTGAAATCCTCCAGGAACGAAGCATGCTTGGTTTCAACAATACGGGTGACATGAGAAGGACAATAGAAATGATAAACCTTTGAGTTATCAGGATACCCGATAAAGAAACAGGTAACTGTTTTAGGGTCAAGTTTCCTTAGGAAAGGATTGTAAAGTTTTGCTTCAGCAATGCAGCCCCATACTTTCATATATTTAAGACTCGGTTTCCTTCCTGTCCAAAGTTCATAAGGTGTTTTAGGGACAGACTTAGAAGGAACTCTATTGAGTATATGAACAACTGCTTTTAACGCTTCAGTCCAGAGGAATAATGGTAAATTAGTGTTGGCTAACATACTGCGCACCATGTTCATGAGGGTACGGTTTCTTCTTTCAGCGACACCGTTCTGCTGAGTTGTACCAGGCATGGTATATTGGTTCACAATCCCCTGGCCCTTACAAAACTCATAAAATAGACCAGGAGCTTGACCCACATCAGTATGTCATTTTATGCCAGCGATTTGGTAGGGACCACTAATGTCAGTATAAATGAGTTCTAATAAATTAGAGCTCCTAGTGGCACCTTTCTTATTTGCTAATGTCATTTTACCTTTAAGACATTTTTACACATGTTCCAAAATCAGAGAAATCAAGAGGAGGTAAGACTTCATCCTTTGGGAGACGATTTAATCGTTCTCTTGAGATGTGGCCTAAACATTGATGCCACAACATGGATAAAGTCTCTAAGTCTCGTTTCTCTTTCATCTCTGTGAGTGATTAATTAATGTTATATGACAACAAAGATTTGGAAAAATTACCATCTAGTTCTAATCTATAGAGACCACCATCCAGAATACCAGTACCATAAAGAACAGAATCATAGAGGATAGAGAGTTTGTAATGACCATGGGAAACAATAAAACCGTCCATGTCTAACTTTGGTCCTGATACAAGGTTCCGAGTTACCTCAGGAACATATAAGGTATCATAAAGTTTAATACATAAACCAGTTTTCATAAATAATTGTAATGTTCCAATGGCCTTCACTTCTAATTCTCGATCATCCCCAACCGTAAACGTTCTTTGGTTTTTTTCCAGCTTCCGGATTGTAAGGAATCCCTGAGTTGAATTGGTAACATGAACCATAGAACCAGAATCAAACCACCAAGAATTAGCAGGAACACTTAAATTATAGGACTCAAGTATCATAAAATAATCGTGACCTTTCTTAGTCAGCCACTCCTTAAAATCAGGGCATTCCTTCGGCATATGTTCTGTCTTTTTACAGAACTTGCAGTGGATTCTGCCTAAGGAGTTCTTAGAGCTGGAAGGTGCACTTGCATTAGGATTTGGCCTTTGGAATTTTGAAGCATCCTTCCTCTGATGATTGTTCTTCCATTTCTTGGAGTTGGAGATGGTGAAGTTAGCAACATCAATAGTGCGATCCATCCTCATACGCTTTTCCTCCTGTACGCACATAGCGACCAGCTCACTCATCGTCCATTTGTCCTTCTGAGTGTTGTAATTGATCCTGAATGCTTCAAAGGACGAAGGAAGCGAAGTAATGATGAAGTGAACGAGAAAACCATCACTGATTTCCATTTCCAGCCCCTTCAGCTTATTGGCCATGTCATTCATCATCATGATGTGCTCGCGAATGCCGCTCCTCCCATCATACTTAGTTGTCACCAGCTTGAGAATAAGGGTACTAGCGTGTGCTTTAGACGTCCCCTTGAACTGCGCCTCCACAGAAGCCAATTAGGTTTTAGCATCTTCAGAATCAGGAATAGCTCTTCTGATTGCATTGCTGATGGATTGCTTCATAAACATGAGAGACATGCGATTACACCTAGTCCAATTTTCATGAGCCAACTGCTCAACAACAGTACTTTGAGTAGTAAGGTCCGCTGGCTTATTCTCTCTTAGGGCATAATCGAAATCCAGCAGCCCAAGAGTAAGCATGAGAGCATCCTTCCATGTAGCAAAGTTATCACTAGTCAAAGGTGGAATCCCGCAATTGGGTGCTGATAGTGGAAATAAGATGAGCAAGTTATGATACTAAGGAAGAAGTTCTAATCTGATCTAAGGGCATGTTAAACTAAGGCAGGCATAAATAATGACCATTTTACATTATGAAGCTGTGATATTGTCTATTACTAACATCAAAATAATAGACTTAGTTAAAATTCTACTTAAACGAAGACAAATCAGCTTTGGCCAGAAGTGTAATCATTTAAGCATGTGTGCAAAGTGGTTGTGACAAATCAGCTTTGGCCAGAAATGAAACAATCACTTTAGTTATGCACTCGTTAAGTATGCCATCTATGAAGGAATTAAATCAGCTTTGGCCAGATATTAAGACATTCATGTTTATGATGCACACTTAACGTAGCTTTCGTAATACTTGAACGATAAGTAGATGTATCAAATCAGCTTTGGCCAGAAATGATACATCAAAAGCTCATTCAAGTTAAACTATTTTGGGTTTTGTGAAATATTATCTGATTCTGATTATTTAACTAAGTATTTACAAAACCAATTATTTAATAGCAAACTACCTGTTAGCGCGGATCGAACACTCATGATTTCGGATGAATCATGTCTTGGATTTCAGATGAATCATGTCTTGGATTCATCCAAGTCTCGGCACTTTATGAAGTGCCAAATTTTAGTTCATATTAACTGCTTAATAAAGTAATGGGATTTCGGACAAGTCTCGGCACTTTATGAACACTCATGATTTCGGATGAATCATGTCTTGGATTCATCCGAGATGAATGATTTCGAAAGATCTCGGATGTGTCCAAAACACGTAAGTCGGATGATTCCGGATGATTTCGGATGATCCGTGATGGTCTGAAATGATCAGGCAGATGTTGATCCGTGATGGACGCTTAGTCCGAAATGATTAGTCCGAAATGATCCGTGATGGTCCGTAATGATCATCCGAAATGTGTTCCACAAGCTACAAAATCCTTAATTTAGGCAGTTAATAATTGATAAGATTGAAATCCGAAATCTTAGGGCTTATGGGATTAAGTTTCCTGTTTGAATATTAATTATGTTTATCTGTTTATTTCAAAAATTATATCCATTTATAGAAAAACAGATTTTCGAAAATTTAAGTAGACAAAAAATAGATCAAACAGGAACAAACACCCAATAATCCGAATTCATTCCAAAAACTAAGGGAATTTTCGAATTTTCTCATGAATATGCGATGAACCCTAAAATAAAAATATTCAAACATTCATCCGAAATCTGGAAATTATTTACACATTTAAACATATTTTGAATATTCCGATTTCGAAACAGTAACAAAGAATGAGCACATGATCCGAGACAGATCCGGAATGGTATCTCGGATGATAAAACCAAATTTTACTAGGGTTTCAATTCTGTTTTCCAGTTTTATTCCAGATTTATGGATACAAAACAAAACCGACTAATCAACATATGCTCTGATACCACATGTTGTTTGGTTCTATTTAAATGTAAGGGAAAACATGAAAACATACCTGTCACAGCAAACAATGCAGTAGAGAATCCAGTGATGGATGAAGCCATGGAGTTCGACATGTCTGTCAAAGTGATCTAGTTCATCCTTAGAGTGCTGACTGATGATGGTCATGATTAAACCGAATAGGGGATTCGGTTTGGAGAAGAGGTCGATGATGTTATGATTATTAGGTTATGTCTAAGTGTGTAACTGTGTAACCCTTTAACCTCTACAAAAGTCTCCTTATATAAGCACCCAGGAGGAAACCTAATTAGTTAATAAGAATAATATGGTCCATCAACAATTACCAACTAATTATTTAATAGGTTGTTATATATTTTGATCTATATTATGTAAATTATTATAATGGCTACTAGATTAAATATTAAATCATAATATATTTAATCTTACAGTTTATTCAACTGTTGATTGATTTAGGAAAACGCAAGTGAGTGGCTTTATGCTTGCAAGGGGTTAGTTGATTAAAATCAATGTTAGTTTTCATTGTTCCTAATTTGCCCCTCGTTTGTTAACACAAAACAATTCAATCCATATTCATCCATGCAAACTGATTACTGATCCGGATAGATGTAAAGATATACAAAAGATCAAATACAAATACCCTTATCATACAAAACATACGAATAGGGTGAAAAGGTAAAAAAAAAACACGGTAAAATTTTCATAATTATTTACTTGTAGAGTAATTATCAAAATTACTCTACAAATGATCTTGTAGGGTAATTTTGTAAAATGTTCTTTTAAGGTAATTTTGATTTTGTAGAGTATTATAATTACTCTACATATGATATTGTAAGACAGTTTTGATCTTGTAGGGTAATTTTGTAAAGTATTATAATTACTCTACAAGTGTATCAAAACTAATCTGCAAGTTTCAAAATTACCCTAAGAGAACATTTTACAAAATTACCCTATAAGATCATTTGTAGAGTAATTTTGATAATTACCCTACGATCAAATAATTACGAAAATGCTATCGCGTTTTTTTTTCCATGTCTTTCGTACGTTTTGTACGATAAGGCTGTTTGTACGTAAACTTAACTCTGCAAAGATAATATGTGTGACCTCAATTTATTCAAACAAAATTGTAACACAATAAATTTAAACAAGTTTGTACATATTAAAATACATAAGCTGGGTGGCATATTTTTTAGTTAGAATGACAAGGGAAAGAAACACATGGTGTAAGCAGGGACCATTGATTTATGGTAGTGTGAGGTAGGCCTCTTAATGGATGCATATGAATTGGATCATGATCTGATCTATTAATAATTTAACTTAAATGGATCATGATCTGATTCATATTTAAATAATTTTAAATGTATGGATCATTATCCAGATCAATCCATACTAAAAAAAATATAATAACAAAACTAAAAGAACTCTAAAAAATTTAAAAAAAAATCTCAAAAATTTTAAAAATTATAAAAATCAAAATATTCTAAAGATTCTAAAAAAAATCTATAAATTATATAGCCATGAATGAGATTCTATATGTAAAGTTCCTATATATGCAATTGAAAAAATTAAAGAAAAAAAAATTTAGATCAACCTGAACACAACCCGGACCTGAAATTGTGTCATACATATAAACCCGAACACGACTGGTTCAATCCATTTTTTTAGTTTTATTCCAACATTAATATATTCAAATTAAGATTTTCTAAAAAAACATAAATGTATATTATACAATTACCTATACATACAAAAAACAACACACACCCTTTCACGCATAAATACATAAAACACAACACATTGACACACCCTTTCGCATAGAATAGCACACCCTTTTAGGGCTGCAAATGAACCAAACGTTCGGCGAACAGTTCGTGAACTTTTTAGCGTGAAGTTCGTTTGTGTTCGTTCGTTTATTAAACAAACGAACAGGAACAAAAAATTATATTTGTTTATTTAAATGAACAAATATTAACAGAGGTCATGTTCGTTCGTTTATGTTCGTGAACATTCGGTAACGTGTTCGTTTGTGTTCAATAGTTCAGTAGTGATCTGGTTTTTATATTTATTTAAATATTTCAAAATTCCGAAAAATTAAATATCCAATAAGTGTGAGTGTATTATATATTCTATTCATGAACGATTGTTTGTGTTCGTTTGTTTCCATTTGTGTTCATGAACATTATTTTGCGCTCATGTGTTCGTCAATGTTTGTTTTTATTCGTTGCCTAAAATTAACAAACAAATATAAACTAACACGAACAGGTTCATTTCCTTAACAAACGACACGAACACAAAATCTCGTTCAATAAGGGGTTGTTTGTTTTTTTCTTAAAAGATCTTCCTGGTCTCTTTTGTCTGCGTAGCGCAGACACGCGCAGACCTTTTGTTTCGCAGAGTGTTTGTTTTTTAAAAGTGATTTCACTTAAAAACATCTGCCTGTCCTCTTCTTCTAGCAGACCTGGACTTCAATCTTCTAACCTCTTCATACCACTTCCAAACCTTAATAATTCTCCTTCCCTTCTCATCGTTCACCTCTCACCCCTCTCCTCCTCCCAAAATGGCTTCCACCTATCTCCTCCACCCCACCCCACCCCACAGCGCCGACGCCACCCTCTCCTCCACCCCACAGCGCCGCCGTCACCCTCTCCTCTCCTCCACCCTACCCTCCGGCGCCACCCTCTGTTGGCCTACTCACCTCTCCCAGCCGCCACAACTCTCTCATGTTCCTCGGAATGGATTCCTTGCCGCCCGTCACCGTCATTGACTCCACTCCGCCTCCAACTGCCTCTCCCTAGGTCAATCCTCCTCTTCGTCGTTCCCTTACTTTCACGATTGGAAGTTCCAGTATGATTCCGATCTTAAACCTAAGGTATTTTTGTGTTTTTGTAAGATCAGTTCTAAGTTATTTCTGTGTTTTTGATTGCTATTTGCCTGTCCATTTGCGAGTGAAGTGATCTGAGTTCTAAGTTAGTGGATCTGATGTTGTAGTTTGGGAGAATGTTGAAATGATGTTTGGATTTGGGTGATGAATTAGGTTTTGATGTATGAATCTGAAAGTGAAAGTTTGGTGTTAGTTTATATAAGTTTTGATGTTATTTCTCTAAATTTTGGTGTTTTTATTAGAATTTCAGTTTATTTAGCATTTTGCAGAGGTTAAAAAACAAACAGTCTTTCTATTGCAGACTGCAGAGGTTTGGTCCACCTCTTCTACTTTAGATGTCTGCAGATGTGGTCCGCAGACTTCAGACGTGGTCTGCAGACAGCAGACATTTTACATCTGAAAAAACAAACAGCATCTAAGTGTTCATGAACGGTTCACAAACATATATATTTCTTAATAAACGGACATAAACAAGGTTTTATTCATGTTTGTTCAGTCCGTTTGCAGCTCTACACCCTTTTATAGAACAACACACGATTTGCAACCCCCAATGATCCCACTCCCACCCCATGAATACGTTATAATTTTTTAATAACTAGCATATATAACCGCGCTATGCGGCGGGATTTCGAGCAACATCGGTTATGTTTGGTAGGGCATCGACATATGGTATAGCAACCGCAAAAAAATTCCCCAAAAGCTCATCTATACGTGTTTTACTTACATTGAAACCATGAAAGAAAATTTACATGGATCACCATTGTTGTGACGCGTTAAGTGGCCGAAAAGTAACATTTCCTAAACTCCAAATGGTCTTTAAAAATGATATGTGTCTAACTTTCGACTATTTTTTAGACTGTTACAAACAAATAATAAAATTTAAAATAAGGGTATACACTGAAAAGTAAGTATTAAGTTAGAAGCCTAAAATCCAAATTTGCCCAAGTTCAGGGACTATATAAGAGATGTTGAAACTTAATCAAAGCTGGCAAAAGGAGGATAGCCCCATGTATATTCATCAAATTCATAACTGTGGGTATGTATGAACCTGCTATAGCCGGTAAAACAGGTCACTATACTGCCATTCCATCTTAGTTTCAAAATCTCAAAACCAGGTTTGCTTTCACATCTCTCTCTCTCTCTAAATCCTACCAGCCCCAAATCTCTCGTCTATTGTTCATCATCCACCATTCAACATCTCAAGAGTGCCCCAAGGGTATCACGATGGTCTCCGACGACTGTAAGACGACGATGGTGAGTTGCAGCGATAAATCGGTTTCCAGCAACTGTCGTGCATGTCGCCTATTTTGTCAGATGGAAACTGTTGGTGGTCGATTTTGACGGCGGTTAAGTGATGGCCAAGGCAATTAAGGCCCGATCCGTAGTGCAGTTATAGATTGGGGATGGGTGGTTGATTCTTCTCGCGACTCACCATTGTAGGTCCGGCTAGGGGAGGATCTAGTCGCCTAATCCTTGTGTACAAACCAACCCGGTTGTGCGGAATCCAACCGGGAAAGCAAACCGAGATCGAACACGTAAATACACGACACACAGATATCACTGTTTAACACCACTGTATTAATACGAATGAAAGGGTTCAGTTACAATCCAACGTTTACAAATGTGCTCTGTAAACTCTCTCTCTCGTGTGTGTGTGCTCTGTGGGTTCTCTCTAGTTCATCTACCGAAACAGAACAAATGAAACCTATTTATACTAACAGACACACATACATGTGACGAAACAGAAGACAGGCGACGAAACAGAATCATGGTCGACGAAACACATCTGTTTCGTCGACTTCTGGGCTGATTCGCCGATGTGGTCTTAGGCCCAGTCAGTTTAAGGCCCAATCCCTGATTCGTCATCTTCTTTTAGCCCAAGGACTGTGATGTTGAGTCCAGTCCTTGTCTTGTCTCTTTTGTTGGCTTGACGTCTTGTACATGACGGAGGAAAGTCGTGTCAACACGTGCCGAACCGAGTCGCGTCCACAGAATCATGTATCAACAAACTCCCCCTTGGACGCTACTCGTGAGGTTCACTTCTCATATCTTCTATGTCGGAGGATCTTCAAAGTCTTCACGTCTTCAAAGCAGAAAGTGTATCAACAAACTCCCCGTTTCATGTAGGAAGTGTGTTGACAAACTCCCCTTTAACATAAGCTCCCCCTTGAGTTATGCTCGTGAAAGACTTGTTCTTCAGTGCTTGAGATCCTTGTGGTGTTGATGATGGTCAGCGGCAACTCGATCATCTTCATCATTTGAGTGCTTTCACGTTGTGTCTTCATTCCGAGGCTTGTCATCGACCATGTTCTCCTTGCCTTTAGAATCTGCACATGCAAGAAATCTAAACGCGTAATGAGAACAACTGCTTGGAATATAGTAAACATAAACAAACGACACACGTGTGACCATTGTTCAATCAAACACCGTCCGATAGTTTGAAAGTTTAACAAATTGTTCAGTTTTAGGTTTTTAACTTTCAAAACTTGCAAATTTTGACCGTTTATGAAGATTTAGTCGTTTCGGTTTTCAATCAGGTTTCAGGTAACGAAGACTCGAGATCCAACATCGTACGATCGAAAATAAGATAGAAATAAAATCTTTTTGGCTTTTATAAAGTTTATATTAAAACACACCTAAAATCTTTTTGGTATTTTTGAATATTTCAAATGTAAAGACTGAAAGCAGTAAATAAATATATACAGACATTCTTTTTGCGAGTTTCGAGGGTAAGAGAATCATATCAGTGTACGGTCATGTCAAAACGCTCTTGTTGTTCTATTAGTTAACATTAAGATAAGCATCCTATAACAATTATCGGTATTGTTGTCCACATAAACTCAACTTATCAGATGTAATCATGGCGAGGGGATACGTTAAGGTATGATTTATACTTACCGACCGGTGTTCATCCACATCACGACACATTCCCGTATCAAGGTATGCACGAGGGTTCATCTTACCGGTGAGTATACCGATTATCATCTGTTTGACCGTATATGATGTGAGATTCTCACTTATTTTGATTTGAAAACAAGCCCTATGTGATAGAATCACTTATTGATGAGGAACTTGATTTTCGATGCATGAGGGCACAGGAGCAAGTCCGTGAACAGGTCAGTACTTTCGTACAGCAGAGAGACGAACTTGACTCCCGGAAAGAATTTGTGATATTTTATCACTTATTTTGAGGGACATGTGATTGTTGATCACTTATTGAGGTCGTATGCAATATGTACACGAATGTATGGTATCATGGAAGATCTAGACTTGCGTCCCCGTTATTTTTCGGTAAAAGATACAACCATGATACCCAGATGATAAGCAGCATAAAGACCGAATATCTCAGAACCTCGGCAATCTCTCAAACGAAATTTCGGTACTAAGACCATATGCCAATGAATGGTTCCCACCCAGTCCTCAGTCGATTTAAGGTTTATATCACCCTGCACACTTTGAAATGATTGTGAGCCTACCGATACATCTTATATAGAGCTGCTTATCAATTTTTCATTTTAGGTTTAAAGAGGTTTAGACAGACCACTGATGTACTATCATTTTCTCTTTTGCTCGCCAGGAAACTCATTTTTGATTTTCTATTGTTTTTGTGTTTTTGAAATTTTTCAATGTTTTTGGATTTTCAAATTTTTGGATTTAATTTACTCCCCCTAAAATCAATAAACTAAGACAAATTTAAAACACAAAGGTATTTACAAAAATGATTTTCCGATGTGGATTACTCTTGCTTGACCTTAATGCCGTTTACCAATAATAAATAGTCAAATCTTGATTTGTCAAAGGCTTTGGTAAAAAGGTCGGCACGTTGGTCATCGGTGTGGACCATGACAACATTGATGAGTTTCATAGTGAAACAATCACGTGTGAGGTAATATTCGAGATCAACGTGTCAGGTCAAAGAGTGCTGTATGAGATGATAATAATTCATAAAGCAGCTTAAATATCGACAAGTATAAGAGAGATTAGAAATTTAAAACCGTATCCTGCAACTGCTTCGTGCATTGCCAGGAATCTGAGTGCTCTCCCAAACTGGATATCCACCCGGTGTGGACTTCAAAGTCGATTCTTTGTAGCTACTGAGAAATCTCTTGACAGCAACAAGATCATAGACCACTGGGTCCGGCTGGTCTTCCACATTGCACCAGCGAAGGTCTTTGCCTTTCTCTTGAGAAGAAGTGTGCGGTTGTTCAATCCACGCCAAGGCATCCGCACACCCGGTGTAGTTTGTTCAACAAACACATTTTCTTCAATCACACCGCGGAGAAAAGTACAATTTTGATTTGAATCTATCATGTTGACCCGATCAAAAACCATAACAACCAATTTTGGCACATATCTCAACTGGTCGAATTTTTCAACTTCATTCAACCACATTCTTTCACCATTATTCCTTCATCGGAATGTTTGTCTTCTTATCTTTTTCCTTTCTCTCCATCAATGGCAACAATATTCTTCTGTCGCCTATCTTGTGTAAGGACGCTCCACTATCAACAATCTTACGACTATCGAAAGTTCCTCCTGGAACATCCTACACACTCACTCAGAGATTAGTTGGAGAGTGGGACCCAAGCCTTCACAGACTTGGGTCGTCCGTCATCATCGAGGATTGTGACATCCATTTCTCGATGATTCGGAATTGATGTAGCTCCCCCTGAAACAATTTCCGTTTTTGGTATCCAAATCTGTTTTTGTTTTTCATTTTTGACTTCTAACTTAACAGACTGTGTTTGGATAACCTCTGGTTTTAAAACCTTTTCAACATTTTTCCGTTGTTTCTTTCTCTGTTTCACTTCTTGTTGTTTAACAAGACGAGGGTCCTGTTTTGGTGAAACAAATCTTTTATGGTAAGTGTTACCATGAGGGGCATCAACTTTTGCTTTCAACTTATGAAGATACGGACAGTTTCGAATTATGTGTCCAATTGTACCACATTCAAAACACATTCTCCGCTCTACAAACCTCGGAGCATCATGTGATTGCCTAGCCGATGATGAACTTTGTGATCCCGAAGTACTAGGTTTTGAACTGTTTAGTTCATTTCTTTTCCTCACTGTTGCTTTCTTGACAAAATCTAAGTTAGATTGGTTCTCAAAATTTGCAATTTTGTCCGTTCCCTTAGATTTCACAAAGTTCACATTCTTTTTCTTCTTCTGATTCGGCTTCCTTGGATTTTGAGTCGGTGTTTTACCTTTTGATTTGGCATGATTTTGCTGTTTTTGCACTGTTGGTAACTTTTGATTGCCAAATTGTTTTCGAACTTCGGCCTTTGGGATAGGAGGGCACTGTGTTACAGTAACACGTGATCCTGTCTTTCCCAAAAACTTACTTGTCGAATTTTCAAAAACTTTACTTATTAAAGATTGATTAACATTCTTTATAGGAAAATCTTTGTCTGAGTAAATTTTATCATCACCAACAAGAGTGTACAGTAAATCCACACTCTCCGACTCTTGGGCAGATGTGGACTCGGTTGGAACAGTCTTAGCAGGTTTTGCGGGAGGATCACATAGAATATGATTCTCAAGAGGTATGTCCTCTTCTTTGATTACCGCATCAGACTTTTCCGAATCAGTATCATCAGATTCATCATCAGAAGAATCAGTATCCTCAATCACAACTGGAGGATTCTGATTCTGTTCAGCAGAGGACACACATGTATCTGCTGACACATCTGAATCTGATGATACTTCTTTCTTGTATCCGAGACCTGTTGCACATTCTGCTGCAAATTCCTTAACATCTAGAGGAACAGATGGTTCAAAATGAGTTCTATACTCCTCATCGGGCATGGCATCATAATTGTTTCTCACGGGTGGTGGACATTTCTTGTATCCAATGCATGTGACATCCCGTTTCTCTTTCTGTACGTCAATGATGTGATCCAACACATAGCTAGAGCTCAAATAACTATCTAACTTGAGTCGGATCGCCTCACTTTCGGTTTTAACACAAGCCATTTCCTTTTGCATTATCTCAAGACGTGTGATATACAAATTTATGTCAGTTTGTTTTCTGGAAACCATTTTTGTCAGCTCGGTTTTATCTTTCTTTAATGTTTCAATCATCGACTTAAAGTTCTTTTCATGGTTTTCATAAAACATGTTGGCTTCAGTGCATTTTGAAAGATCAACAGTCAATTTCTGATTATGAATGAATGTCACATCATATTTCTCTTGCAAAGCCTCGTGTTTGCCTTGCAATTCACACCACTTATCATTCACTAGAACATGTTTGTCTTGCAATTCAAACAAACTAGCTTGTAAAGCATCGTGTTTGCCTTGCAACTCAGACATGTTTGCTTCCAAATCAGCACATCTAACATGCAATCTATCACAATTATCACTGCTAACAGAAGTGGGTTCATCGACACATACCTGACTTGATGAACTGTCGACATTAGCCATAAAGGCTGAATGGAGAGAAGACGAAGAATAAGCAGCTTGATCCACCAAAATAGATCTTCTTTGAATTCCTGCTGCAGCTTCATCCAATAGCTCATCAATAACTGCATCGACTGACGCACTTGATGTGTCATCTTCCTGATCATTCCCTGAACCCGAGGACTCTTCATCCGAGCTTCCACTGTATCCTGAGCTGTTTTCATCTTCAGAAGATTCATCACCATTGGTGGAAGATTCTCCACCACTGGTGTGATTTAGATCCTTCACGATTTCAGCAAAACAAGCTGTGCCATCTGGAGCGTCATTTCCCAACTGGATTGACCAATCACAACCTTCATCTACTTGAACCACAAGTGCCTGGTTGGCATTTGATGGTCCTGCTTGAGTCTGGTTGTTGACAGGCACCAATGTGCGAACATTGTTCCTGTTCTGGTTCTGCTGGTTGCCTTGACCTCTAAAAGGATTCTGGTTTCCATGTTGAGATGGCCTCGTACATTCACGCTTGAAATGACCACGTTCACCACAATTGAAGCATTTAACAGCCTGTTTATCGAACCCATACTTGGTGTCTTTTCTACCTTCCAAGCTGGTTCTGCCCGTTCTTTCCATGAAATCCTTTGCTCGCCTAACAGCACTGGCAAAGGCCCACTTTATGTCCATCATCTCCATCTCCTCTTTATCAATCTGCTGATAGTCTTCTTGTGTCAGATTAACGTTACCAATCTGACCTTCAACTAATCCACAGTATGCGCTCACCAAAGTGTTAAGCAGCTCCATGTGTTCCTTGGCTACCTCCACGCTGACTTTAGAAAAACTTGAGGTGTCGAGCCGTACCGTATTTGGCTTTGACTGCTGACTAGCAGATGATGTACTTCCATAACATGCTTGCTGTTGAGGAGGAAGTGGATTCCCATACATGTCTGTTGGTCCGGTAGATTGAGGAGGAGGAAGTGGATTCCCGAACATATCAGTTGTTTCGGTAGGTCGAACAGGTAAAGGATTTCCGAACATATCAGTTGCTCTGACAGTTCGTTGGCTTTGCTGTTGTGGTGCTGGTTGAGAAACTGGTTCAAGCAGATTCCCAAACATGTCTGTTTTTGGAGGAACTGGAACTTGGATGGTATTGCCAAACATGTCAGTGTGAGACACAAACGCTGTTTGAAGTGGAGCATGTGAAGCAGGTTTTGTAGAGGTGCTCGAAGTTCCATAATACATTTCTGGATTTTGTGGCACTGGAACTCTTTTTGCCTTGAGAGTTTCTTCCTGATTCTTGTTCTCCAGGATTTGAACAAAGTCATTGTAAGTTGTTGTAGTTAGAGTGCCATTGTACTTCATGATTTCCAAGAAAGTATTCCATTGAGGTGGCAAGGTATCTGCAAACTTCTTCACAATCTCTGCTTGAGGTGTAACGACCTCAAAATTTGACAATTCACTCAGCAAATGGTTAAATCGACTTGTCAAATCTCCTAAAGATTCATTCTCCATACAAGAAAAACCATCAAACTCTTTCTTTAGCAAGTCTTTTCTCAATTGGCGGGTCGCTTCATTTCCTACGCCCCTTGTCTTCAATGCATCCCACAGCCTCTTAGTGGTCTTGTAACTGACAAATTGATGATAAATGTCTTTACTCAACGCCTGAGTAAGAATGGCATATGCCTTCTTTTCCAAGTCATAGACCTTCTTCTGATCCTCTGTAAGATCTGCAAACGTAGCAGCAGATGATGCAGCAACCTCTATTGTTTGATCGAAATCTGTGATGAACCGCAACCACAATTCTGTATTTTGCCCAAGGACGTATGTATGAAATCTATCAATCCATCCTGGATATTCATATAAGTGCATCAACTTTGGAGGCCGATTCAAACTTCCTGTTTCACTCTCGCTTAAGAGAATGCTTTGAACACTTGGAGTTTGATTTGATACGAAAGCCCATTGACCAGTATTAGCTTGAGAAGACACTGGTGCGGGAGACGGAGTACCAAAATACATATCAGAATTTACTGCCGGCCTATTCCATCTTGGATTCATTTTTGATCAAGAAATAATAATACCTGAAAATTTACACTTGAAACAAACAGTTAAGACACACTTGCAACCCTTCTGTTAAAAGTACCAACACACTCAACGAAACAGAATGTTGACGAAACTGAATTTTTTTGTTTTGTGGCGAAACAGATTTGGGTGTATTGGGCTTTACGAAACAGGTTTGACAAGATGGGTTTTATAATTGACGAAACACTTTTGGGCTTGCAAATTAACGAAACAGAGCCCAGCTCTTGAATATGGACGAAACAGATTTTAAACACTTAGCCGACGAAACCGAAAGTCTTTTGTACTCCTAGACGAAACAGGAGGATTCTGTTTCGTCAAACACACTCCGGCGAAACAGATTTTAGTTTGGGATTCCACGAAACAAGAAGCCCAGTACCAAGGCCCACGAAACAGAAGCCCAAAGACAAGCTATATCGACGAAACAGAAGGTCTGTTTCGTTGAGGAGGGGCTTGACGAATGAGACCTGTTTCGTCTGATGTCTGATTCGTCGAAGAAGTAACTGGGTTGGTGAGATCTGTTTCTGACACAGTTAACTTTTTCAAACAACTGGTATGGAGAGTTCACTAACCCGGTAAGGTGAGTAGAATTTTAAAATAAATTCTTTTCAATTTCAATTTCCAATAACCCCAAACAATTTTACAAGTTAAATTTTAAAGATCAAAAAGTGTATTTTATCAAGAACACTTTGAAGGTTGCAAAGAACCCAATGAACTTTCCGGTAAAAATATGATGATTCCGGTGACCCGAAAAGTTTCCGAAACCAGAATTTTGCTCGAAACTTCACTAAAAACCAACTTTTAATATGTGAGTATGAAAAGTATAGTGGTTTTTATAAGAACTTCCAGCAAAACACCAAGATTTCAGCCGATTTTAACAAGTTTTCC
The DNA here is from genome assembly GCA_030545235.1 of Helianthus tuberosus. Classification (NCBI taxonomy): domain Eukaryota; kingdom Viridiplantae; phylum Streptophyta; class Magnoliopsida; order Asterales; family Asteraceae; genus Helianthus; species Helianthus tuberosus. The sequence continues at coordinate 46,160,446 of CM060427.1, read as the reverse complement.
AGAAAAATATGAACTTTAAATCCCGAAAAACAACCCGAAAACACTCGGTTTTAACAAGGAGAAGAGCCAAGGCTCTGATACCACTTGTAGGTCCGGCTAGGGGAGGATCTAGTCGCCTAATCCTTGTGTACAAACCAACCCGGTTGTGCGGAATCCAACCGGGAAAGCAAACCGAGATCGAACACGTAAATACACGACACACAGATATCACCGTTTAACACCACTGTATTAATACGAATGAAAGGGTTCAGTTACAATCCAACGTTTACAAATGTGCTCTGTAAACTCTCTCTCTCGTGTGTGTGTGCTCTGTGGGTTCTCTCTAGTTCATCTACCGAAACAGAACAAATGAAACCTATTTATACTAACAGACACACATACATGTGACGAAACAGAAGACAGGCGACGAAACAGAATCATGGTCGACGAAACACATCTGTTTCGTCGACTTCTGGGCTGATTCGCCGATGTGGTCTTAGGCCCAGTCAGTTTAAGGCCCAATCCCTGATTCGTCATCTTCTTTTAGCCCAAGGACTGTGATGTTGAGTCCAGTCCTTGTCTTGTCTCTTTTGTTGGCTTGACGTCTTGTACATGACGGAGGAAAGTCGTGTCAACACGTGCCGAACCGAGTCGCGTCCACAGAATCATGTATCAACAACCATATTCAAACAACCACTCCTGAAACATCTTATGCGGAATCGATAATTTTCCCAAAAAAAAGTATTGTTTTTGTAACGACGATGGTGAGAAAGCCGTCGGTGTAGATGGACGGTTTGAAAAAAAAATCTGGGCGAATCGCGAGGTGCCACGGCGTCGGAGAACAAAAGCGTGGTGAATGTTATTGTGTGAAACCTAAAATTACGAAAATACCCCGGTGGTACTGTAGCAATCATACGTTATGAATTGATATATATAATAATATCTTACCCCAACCATTTTCTAAATACTTAAAATAAAATATACCTATAATACATAATCCTGCCTTAAAAAAATAAAACCATAATACTCTTTTCATCCTAAACGCCAAATCTTAACATATCCCAAGATTCTTTACGCATGCCTTTGAATTTTTACTCTCATCAATCCAAACTCATCTGATATTCAATTTCGACATCAAAGGTTCATCTGATATTCAACTCCACATCCACGACACACCCAAAATCTAGCCTTACAATAAATTCTGTAAAAGATTAAACAACCGTCGTCACTTTCTGTCAAGCATTCAACAACCGTCGTCACTTTTCATCTAGCGTCCAACAACCGTCGTTATTTAACTACAGTTAATAACCCAACCACCACGCCTCCTCCCACTACCGTTTCCCATGATCGTTTGCCACCTTTCCACAGCCCTATATAACGATCACCACAACCACAAAAACCACCGTTCGCTTTTTCAACTTTTTTTTAATTAGTAATGGATCGATTGGGATGGATCATTGATCAATCCATATAATTAATTAGATAAATGGATTCATCCATTGGATTAATTAATGAATTAGTGGATATGTTTTATAATTCAATAAGTGATTTAAATGGACCGGATTGGAGATGGATCCATATCTAGGGGTGTAAACGAACCGAACGAACACGAACAAGGCCGTTAAGGAAATAAATGTGTTCACAAACACTTATCGAACGGGATTTTATGTTCGTGTTCATTCATTAAGGAAATGAGCGTGTTCGCAAATGGTTCACGAACACAAATAAATTTGGCAAACGCAACGAAAGATAAGGTAGATGGCTCAGAGAGTAGCACTGGAAGTTGAATCCCTTATTGTGGAACGGAGGTTGACCGTATTCGCCGATGTAAATAATGAGAAATGAAAGGGAAATGGTGCATAAACAAGGTGAAAGAGAGTTTCCTAGTTTAATTGTTAGGGTAATAAAATAAATAAAAGTTTAATAATATAAAAATTATAGATAAAATATATGAAAGTACAAAAATATTCAATTAAAACATAAACATATGAACATAAACAAGTGCAAATGAACGAATGTTCATGAACACGTTCAGGAACACTTTACCGAACGTTCACGAAAACAATCGAACGAACGAGACCTCTGTTCATGTTCGTTCATTTAACTAATCGAATGAAATTTCTTGTTCATGTTCGTTCGTTTATTAAACGAACGAAAATAAACGAACTTCCCACCGAACGGTTCACGGACTGTTCGCTGAACGTTCGGTTCGTTTACAGCCCTATCCATATCCAATCCTTTGACAGGCCTAGTGTATGGTTCTTCCCGCCATCAAGCTTACCAATGGTTTTCAAGTCGAAGCAAACAAGAGAACGAAATGACTATGAAATTAATTTAGAGTAAATTACTATTTTGGCCCTTGTGATTTAACTAGTTTAACGGTTTCATCCAAAAAGTAATTTTTTGACGTATCAGACCTTAAGTTTGCATTTTATAACAGTTTTGACCCCTAACACTAACTATTTAACTTTTTTCTAGTTAAATTTAAGAGTAATATGGTCATTTTATAGCTTAAGGGTTTTTTATGTAACTTATAAACTTCTTTTAATATTTTTATTTGTGTAATTACTTAATTGTTTATTTCTTTATATCATGATTATTATTTAACAAAATAAGTTTTAAATATACAAACAAATACATATTTTTAGCAATTTGTTTTTTTTTTATAAATTTTGTTTTTAAAAACATTTTTTAACCTTTTTAAAACCGTCTATCGTTCTTAGAATCGTTTCATTTTTAACTGTTTGTTTTTAAAATTGTTTTTTAAGTCTTTCATCTTTTAAAAAAATTGAACAGTTCATTTTTTACCATTTTTTAAAACTATATGTATTTTAAACTTTTTTTAAACAATTCAATTTTAAATTCGATCATTTTTTAAAATGTTTATTATTAATGTATTCCTTTTAAAACCGTTTTTGTAAAGCGTTCCTTTTATTTTTAAAGCATTATTTGAATTGTTTATACTTTTTAAAATCCTCCGTTATTTGGATTGTTTGTTTGTTCGAAATTCATTCATTTTTTAAACTTTTTTTTTATTAAAATCATTTCCTTTTTCAATCCTTATATTTTGAACATAATTTTTGAGTACCTTGTTTTTATAAACGTTGTCTTTTTAATATTCGAAAAAACTATTCGTTTGTTTAAAATTGTTCATTTTTTACCTTTCTTTTTTTAACATTTTTTAAACTTTGTTAAACTTTGTTATAATTATTTATTACCGCTAACAAAATTAAACTTCAAAAAATGAACAATTTTAAAAATCAAAGGAATTTAAAAGAATGAACAATTTTAAATAAAAGAACGGTTTTTTATAAGATCTAAAAAGCGACATTTATAAAAATAAAGTAAAAGGTACTAAAAATTATGTTAAAAACATAAAGTTTTAAACAGCGTTTTGTTTTAATAAATATATCAAGGTTTAAGAAATGAACGAATTTCGAACAAACGAACGGTAAAAAAATGGAAGATTTTAAAAAAAGATAAACGATTCGAATAACGATATAAAAATAAAAGGAATGTTTTACAAAAAGGGTTCTAAAAGAAACGCTTAAAAAATAAATGGTTTTAAAATGAATGACTTTAAAAAATGATTTTTTTTAAAAAAAGTTTAAAAGTATGGTTTTAAAAAAGAATGGTAAAAAGTGAACTGTGCAATTAAAAAATGAAAGAACGATTTTAAAAATAAACATTTTAAAAGAAACGATTTTAAAAGGGTTAAAAACAAATGTATTTAAAAACAGTTTTATAAAAAACAAATTGTTAAAGAAATATGAATTTATTTGCTTATGTAAAACGTATTTTGTTAAATAATAATTGTAAAATTAAGAAATAAAAAAATTAAGTAATTACCCAAATAAAAATATTAAAAGAACTTTATAACTTATATAAACAACCCTTAAGCTATAAAAGGACCATTGCCACACCCCCAAATTCCACAAGCGGAGTATCACTGCAGGTAGAGGTGTACAAAAAAACTGATTACGCAATCGAAACCGGTAAAAAAAACCGAAATCGGTTTTTTTTTAAAACCGGTTTTTTTTGTAACCGGTTCGGTTACAACCGGTTTGACCGGTTATAAATCGGTTGTACATTTTCTTGGCCGGTTCGGGTTTAAAACCGGTTTTTTAAAAAACCGGTTAAATAATCGATTACTATAAAAAACCGGTTAAAAAACCGGTTAACCGGTAACGACTATAAAAAACCGGTTAAAAAAACCGGTTTTAACCGGTTAAAAACGCCCAGCACATGTTAACGGTCATATGACCGTTTGGGACCTTTCCTAGCCGTTTTTTTGGTTTTTTTTGGCCTAAAAATCATCTCCAAGTAGTATAAAAGGTTTGTGGGTGTTTAGGTTCAATCACAACACTTGAGAACTCTCAAAAACTCTAAAAAAGTTGCATATTCTTGTTCGATAACTCTCAAAACGCAATGGCAACCTCTAGTGCCCATGATTCGGTCCATGTTGGCGAGTCTACAACCGACACGGTGATTCGTGTTGTTCCAACGAAACGCAACCCCGAGATTTGGTCACATTTTGATTTGTGCGAGATGGCAACTGGTAGAAAGAAAGCGCGTTGTCATCATTGTCAAGGCTTTTACTCCGAATCCGCAAACTCCACGTTGAAGCAACACATCGAAAAACCGTTTTGCAAGGCGTTGAAACAACAAAACGTTGGTGGTCAAGCTTCCATGGCAAGTGATGGCGCTAATATTTTCAACTACAATTTCAATATGGTTAGGGATGAAATGGCGAAGTTTGTAATCCAAGAAAGTTTGTCGTTCAACCACTTCGACAACCAACGCTATACAAAGGTGGTTCAACGAACTCTCCAACCACGATACACCCATGTAAGTCGTGCTACTCTTAGGAGGGATTGTTTAAAATTGTGGAAAAAAGCTAAACTAGAATTAATTTCTTATTTTGAAAAATTAGAAACCGGTGTTAACTTGACTAGCGACGTTTGGTCCGCACCGCACGGTTCACCCGATTCGTATATTTGTGTCACCGCCCATTGGATTGAACCGGCGACGTGGCAAATGATGAAACGCACGATTTTGTTTAAATTGTTCGATTACCCTCACACCGGTGAAGCTATATATAAAGTAATCGACAAATGTATTACAACATACAAATTGGAAAATAAAGTTTTTTCAATATCTTTTGATAACGCCTCAAACAACACGAGCGCGGTAATGCGTTTAAAATTAAAATACAATCCGATTTGTGAGGGTACTTTTTTCCATAGCCGATGCGTTGCACACATCATAAATTTGGCCGTTCAAGACGGTTTAAGGGTTATTGAAACACAAAAAGAAGCTTTCAAAAGAATGTTACGAAGTATATTTAGTAACACGCAAAGACATTCAAAATATATTAAAACTTGTAAGGAAGCGGGTCGAATATGCTTAGGACCCAATTGGGACGTTGCTCATAGGTGGAACTCGACTTGCATTATGTTTGAAAAAGCTATTTTGCAAAAGGAAAGTTTACAAGAATTTCATAACCTTTTGGCTAGTCGTGGAAAGTGTTCGCCTTACCACCCATCGGGTTGGGAAGCTATTTACACAAGTGCTTCAAGTTTTCAAAACATCAACAAAGACTTTATCGGGGGTTTATTATCCAACAAGTTCATTGGTACTTCACAATTTGTTTAAAATGTGTTTGAAAGTAAACGAGTTGTCGGTTAGAGGTAGACCATATTGTGACATGGCGGATACAATGAAGGAAAAATTAAGAAAATATTTTAAAGAACTACCGGCGGTTTTCACTTGTGCCGCCGCTCTAAACCCTTGTTTTAATATTTTTGGAGCCGGGTCTTTGATTGAAAAAATTGCACACCAATTGAATTTAAACACCACTCAAGAACCAAACTTTGGTGAAGTCGCAAAATCTCGTTTCAACGATCAACTTTCAAAATTGTTTGATGTTTATGTAACAAAATATGGTTCAATCTCGTCACACATTCACGCGTCAATGAGAAACGCCGCTTTCGGTGAAGGATCAAGTCAAATGGAAGATACCGATTTGTATGTTTATAACCAATTGTATGATGAGTCGAGTCAAATGCATCGTGGTAACACTAGTAGTAGTGAACTCGGTCGGTATGGTGGGTCGAACTTTCTACAAATGATGAGTTCACAAGAGTTTAAAAATTTTGATTTGTTGGCTTGGTGGAAAAGTAACGAAAATCAATTTCCGATCTTAGCCACAATGGCCCGAGATTTACTAACGGTCCAAGCTTCCACGGTAGCTTCGGAAAGTGCTTTTTCTATTAGTGGTAGGGTGATTTCGATTAGGAGGACTCGACTAACACCTAAGGCGGTTGAGATGTCGATTTGCTTAAAAGATTACTTGGATGCGGCGGAGAGAGTTCAAGACAAACGTTCACTCGAGGAAGAATTAGATTACGAAGAAGAAGTTTACGAGGACGAGGTCGAAGCCGAATTGACAACCCCAATGACCGACGAAGAAGCCGAATTAGATGAATTCCTACGCAATAGTTCGGGTTCGGCCGAAGAAGATTAAACGAGGCTTCTCAATATTGTAGTTCCACTAAAAAAATATATATATATATATATATTAGTGGACCTTCTTGCGGATTAATATTTTAAGTTTATGTATTTCGTTTGTTACTTGTATCGTTCGTATTTTCATTGTTATGTAAAACCGTTCGTTCCAAGACTTGATATTTATTATGTTTAACTTTTTATATATTATTGTGAAGTTTTTATATAAAAAAACTGCATTTATAGTTAAAAAAAAAAGATCAAAAACTGCTTAAAAACAGAAAAACAGCAAAAAAAAACAGAAAGAAAAACAGCAAACATGCATTCTGTGAACATTTCTGCAGACCGGTTATTTTACCGGTTTTTTTTCGGTTTATATTAATCGGTTTTTTTAACCGGTTATTTTTTATTAAAAACCGGTTTTTTAAACAACCGGTTATAACCGGTTAGGACCGGTTACACATTTTCACTCTTAAAACCGGTTAATAACCGTAACCGGTTATTGAAAAACCGGTTATTTTTTTGGGCCAAAAAAACCGGACCGGTTAATAACCGGTTTCGGTTATTGAAAAAAACCGGTTTGTACACCTCTAACTGCAGGGAGCGTGACTGACCAGGATCCAACCACCAATCATATTGAACAATGTAATTAAATAAATAAAAGTCCAAACCAAACAATATAATTGGTGTCAAAACAATTCAACAAAGTTTAAGTAATCAGCAGAAGCATTAAGTTCAAGACCATAATAAAGTTTAAAAGTTCATAAGTTCAACATGGAACTCAACAGTCCATGTCCCCAACGACCTCTTCCTCCTGTGCAAGCTCCATCTAAGCACCTAACGACCTACAAGGCATATAGTAACGAATCAACAACAAAGTTGAGCGAGTCCACAGTTGGTTGTCCATTTTAGTGTTGTTCCATAAACCATAAGTTGTTTCGAAAACCACGAGTTTAACCAGTTCCTTGTTTCCCAAACTATAACCAGTGGGGCCTTCCCCATGTAATCCACTAGACCCGTTACCATATCGACTACTGATGTAGTTATGTTTATGTGCCCTGCGTCAATGTCTATCATCATTGACTAGTGCCCAAGTCCATTAGTCCACGCCTGTTCTCTGCGACAGGGTGTGAGGCTTGTCAAACCTAATAGCGTTATTTAACTAATGACCCGTTCGCCAATGGCCCGACTATTAAGTCGATATAAAAATGAGGGACTTAATGATAGAGTTTTGTTTAGTGTCATTCAATGTTGTCACCTTTCAGTTAAGAGGGTGGGAGTACGTGTCCTACCCAAGGAGAGCACGCAGGTATCAATGTTGTCACCCTTCACCTAAGAGGGTGGAAGTACGTATTCTACCCAAGGAGAATACGCAGGTTTCCTTATTAAACGTTAACCCATTCCCAAACCACCAGGAATCCCATGCCTTATAGAGAGTGTGAACTCACCTTAGATTAGCTTGGAAGATAAACAAAAGGTCACTTGAGCTATTTGTGGTCAACCACGTCCTAACATGGTTACCATACAAGTCAGGTCTAGGTTCAGGTAATGCACGTATGTTTACATATATGCTAACAAGTTACGCACACTTAACGATCATGGTAGAAACATGTTTAAAATTATCAGCCTAGTACACATAAAGCCTAAACTTGTGCGATTTAGATGATTGGGCCTTTGAGTTTGTGCGAGCCCAATCCTCTTGTGCGATTCTACAAATGAAGCCCAAACGATGACTGGCCCAACCTGTTGTGCGATCAGCATAGCCTTGTGCGATCCGCAACGGGTTGTGCGATCCATCTCATACCCAGCCCACTACAGCATGTAACCCAACACATGTGCGGCCCCAACATTAAACAACTAATCCTCTTGTGCGGCCCAATATATTGTGCGATCCGCACAGCCTTGTGCGATCCACAGTACATTGTGCGGTCATGCAGGAGTTGATAATACTATGTGCCTTAACCAATTGTACCCTAACAGTTCTAACTTGTGCGATTAGCCCTTGTGCGATCGAGAGCTTGTACGACCAGATCATTAAGGATCTGATTTTGTGCGATTTAAGGACTTGGCGATTAGTTATATGCTTCCTAAAATCATGCGATCAATTTCGTTGTTTCCATTTAATTTGCAAAACCGATTTAACAGTTTCCAAATTTTGTGTCAATCGATTAAATCAAGCATTTTCCAAATAATTCTTATGAACCCTAATTACAACTAATCATAATCACCACCTATCATAACATTCAATTTCATAATCAAATCAGTGATTTTAAACACTAACATGCAACCCTAATCATCATATGAATCATGACTAATGTCACAACCCGATATTTCCACGTATTACCGGTGGGCCCGGTGGGGAGTATCGTGATGTGGTTGATATCATCATAGTCAACAACACAATTTAAATGCACAGTGGAAGCAAAAGATGAATTACATTACAAACCGAATAAATAGTAATATCAAAGTATTACAAACGGACTGTAAAGGATCCACATGCGGATCAAAAGATAAAAGATCATTGTTCAACAGACTTTAACATCTAGAGCTTGCAAGACTTGATTAATGATGCCAGGAGTAGCCAGCCTATTTCGTCTAGTACCTGCACTTAGCCTTTTTGGAAAATACGTCAGTTTACACTGGTAAATACAATTAACTGACTCATTTTGAAAAGAGTTTAAGAAAAATTAATTTGAATGCACATGGCACAAAAGTTCTTATATAACTTGGGACAATTATTTAAAATAATCTTGTATACAGTTTTACTTATTTGTCGTCCGTCAAGGTCGGTTAGAAGAGCTGGACAAGATTAACTGACACGCCACAGGTATAATGCCCACAAGGTTGATTCCTTAAAGTGGGTTACCAGTTTTTACATATGCAACTATCAGGTGTATGCCTACACCCCGTGCTTAGGTCGTGGCCATTTCAATGAATGATGCCAAGGATATTCGGGACATGGTCATTTAACCCCCAAAGGCCATACACCAAATAATACAGATTAAAACGAGTTATGTAAATACATTAATCAAAATCCGATTTAAATGACTACACACCCGACCAAGCGGTATTATTATAATACCGTATCCCAAGCCCGTATAGGGAAAATAAGTTAAGAGTATTTACCTGAGCAAATACACTAAAAGTGTCAATATGTTTAATTATACCTCTGAATGACCTTTTAGCGATCCCAAAGCATCGTGATGTTTAATAATACTCTCAAGAATTCTTAATATGGATTAGATGAGGCTTCGATGCTATTAAACGATGATATGCGCAAGTTTGCGCATTAGAGGGACCTAAAGCGTCAGCTTTTGAATCTACGCCTTTTGGTGACCATTTAAGTGATCGATAGCGTATAAATAATTAAACTCATGCTTGGGAATGCCCATTATGGGCCATGGAAGGCTTGGATGTCATTAAACAACATTTCGCGCTACTTTGTGCGACTAAAGGACTATTTGCGTCAAACTGCAAAAAGTATGTCGATTTGTATGGTAACGGACCTTCCGGAATATGACCATGAGTTAAACATGCCCTAATTATCCTTTATATATCTTAGATATAGGCTTAGAGGTGTTTGGTGCACAAAAATAAACTTTTAAGTCAAGCAGGGACTAAAAGTGTCAAAAAGTGCACAAGTTTGCATTTTCGCGCATATCTTACATTCTGAATATATCCAAACATCCAAAAATTTATGTAATCATTAAAATATTTTATTTTAGTGATCGGCATGATAAAATTCCATTCGTCGCGTAATTTGGATCGTTTTTCGCGTCCGTTCGTGTTTCGTCGTAATTAGACGAACAACGTGACCGTACGGCCAAACAAACCGACATCCGTGATATTTTTGAGCATGTTTTATGTCCCCTATATTTGGGCATCATTGTGGAGCCTTGAAACGAGGTTAACGGGCCTTAAGTAAGTCAGAAATGACATTTAACGAAGTACAGGGACTGAAACTGCATGTTCTGGAAGCTGTTTTGGCTGGGCTGGATTGTAGGCGGGCCGTGACGTGTGCGTATATATACATAATTTTGCAATGAATTTACACACGATTTGGTTTTAAATTTATAAAAGTGATTATTACTTTTACATCAAAACACACACGAAAGAGGCAAGTGTACCCCGTCATATATGTAATAAAGTATCGGTAAGAACCAAGTATCGATCCAAGGAAATGGGCGGAGAAATAATACTAGAACTTGGTCACTAAACTACCGGTAAAAACATAAGTTTGGTTGATTTTAACTAAACTAAAGTAAGCATAAATAAATACATAATAAAAACATAATAGATAGTAGATAAAAAGCCTTGCTAAATACACAACCACAACATGTCAACTAAGTCGGTTTTTGGCACTAAAAGCATTCGGTCAATTTTCCAATTTAAGACAATTAGTATCCTTTTCGGGAATCCTAACATGACAATCATTCGGAAAACTAAAACGATAAACACACTTTAACCACCTAAAATTGTTCTTTAACGTGCAATTGATAAATGTCAATGAAAATCTCTTAAAAATAAGCTAGTCATCCGTTAGGAGTTTTCTAACCGCACTTAATCAAGGAAAGAGACACCGATAAACACAATGCAACCACCGAGACAAGCATAAACTAGATTAAATCACAACCGAGTTCATTTTACAAATCTTGCACAAAAATTCACTAAGATAGCAATTTTGGCCTAAACTACTAACTAAGCTAACAGATCATGGCAAGAATTTATAACGACACCATCTAACCCGTTAAGGCCCTTACGTGACGGCAAGCTCTCTTGATTAACAATAATTACATTTTATTAAATCACTAACCATTTCTAGTATCATGATGCATACATTGAAACCAAGCTAAACTAGTTAACCAAGTTCAAAGTTTACTAATACAAGATTAATTAAGCTTCATTTTTCAACTATCTTAACTAACCAAGCATCAATCATCCAACATAATTACTTATAATCAAGAATTCAATATCAATAACAAGGTTGCAAACTAATCATCAAAGATTTAACATAGAAAATACTTCAAGTGTCATTACAAACAAAGCTTAACACACTAATGGCAATAATCTAGCAAGGGATTGTTTGTGTTTTTGCCCAAAGGCTACAATAATACATAAACAATAATCTAAGTACTTGAAAGATTAACAAAAACATGGAAAGATTAGAAAACCAAACCATAAACAAGTACTAGACTAAGGATCCGGGTAGTAATCGAGCTAAACGGGACAATGTGGCTTGAATCCGGGTGAAAGCTAACGCCTCCGGAGCCTGAAAATCGCCTGTGAAGCTCTCCAAAAATCCAGGATGTCGAACAGAATGCTTCTGTTCTGTTTTTATATTTTTACGCTGTCGCACGGTCGTTCTTCAGATGGCACGACCGTGCACTTTAAGCAATTATTAGGGATGGGGCACCATACTGCATACGTCATCAGATATTTAACCAGATACGATATCGCACGACCGTTCTTCGTGTGGAACGGTCGTTCAGTTCCGGGTTACCTGTTGCACGAGCTGCTGGGCCGGGCGTTCATCACCGAGATAAGGCTGGATCATCGTAGACGCACGGTCGTTCTTCGGATGGCACGTCCGTGCATCACTGAGCTGACCTTAAATGCCTTGCACGCCTAGTCGCACCCTCGTTCAATGCCGGACAAATCTTTAACTGTCGGAGATGCACGGTCGTGCATCAGGTAGCACGACCGTTCCACAGGCCCAGATCAGTTTCCTTAACAGAATGTCCGCAGCTTCGTCATTTTGTCCGGAAAGTCCTCGTTTTTGCTATCATCTTGTCTGGTATGCTGTTTTAGGCCTGTAAACAAAAGTGTAGATATTTAAGTATCCGAATGACGGTTTTACGGCCAAAAACGCATAAAATAGGGGTAAAACGGGGGACTAAAATATGTGTAAATTAACGAATATCAAATCTCCCCACACTTGAACCTTGCTTGTCCTCAAGCAAGCTAAACTAAAAAGCAATAAAAGATATAAACAAACAAGAACGATAATTTACACACTATTTTATTGAAAACTAATATAAACAGTTAGCCGGTTTGTCGAAAGACAACATCAAAAGACTCAAACCCAAAAAGCATATGCAATTAAAAAGCGACAACCAAAAAGCTGTGACATCACATTTAATTGACTCACATGTTAATCTTCACACGACTCACAATGTTCACACACTCGGTTTTATTTATGAAACATACATAAAATGTGTATGTGTAAACACTCAATGCCTAGTCAATGAAATGTGCAATATCATAAGCTTGTCATAAGATCTCGTCTCCACCAACTAACATGCAAACAAGTGTAAATCAAGAGGTCTTTACGGGTTATAACGTTAGGCTTGGGCGAAGGGTATGGAAGTGGACATTTAAAGTGGAGAAAATGGTTAAAACTCGGTAGTAGCGTTTAACTAGCAAGAAAATAATACAACTATACATACAAACGCCTTAAAAAGGCGACTAAAGCGCAATCGAGCTTATCAACGAAATTTTTAACATTTAAGCATTCAAAATTGCTCGATTTCTATCAACTTCACCCTATATTAGGGTGTTTTATTTTCTGTTTTTTTTTTTAACATACAAAACTAAACAATGAAATATAAAAAACAACAAGCGCTAATTAAACGATTATTTTGACCGAGTTTCAACACTAAAAATGTTCAAAACATACAAAGGCTAAATTTGGCTAAGTGGGCGATAATGTGGGTAAACAAAGGTGAACGGGAAGGCTCGACATGGTTAATCCTAAAGGGTAATATAAGGTGAACGGGAAGCACAACACAAAGAACAAGTACACAACAAAGGGGTAATCTAAGTGCCTCTATCATTTTTACACAAATTCACAAGTTCATGGTCTTAACAAGCATACTAGTGACAAGTTCTAAATTACCCATAACATCCGACTCACTCCTATATCCGAAATGAACAAATATATAACAATCAAGGCTCAAATATGCTCACGTAATGGAAGGAAAGGGTAAAAGTGTGAAAACTATCATGTAAGTCTTTCTTTGTTTCTCACGCTTTCCGGTTTCCTTTTTCAAAAATATTTTGCTTGTCGATTTTTTATCAAGTCCGATGCTTTCTAAAACACAACCAACCTGTTTATTTACTAAAATATATACAAAATACAAGTATTTTTAAATGATTTTTCTGATTTTCTGATTTTTTTTTATATATATAAGAGGACAAACAAAGCTAAGTTAACAAAGTTAACCCCCTCCCCACACTTGAACTTCGCATTGTCCCCAATGCGAGACCCGAAATATAGAGAAAGGGATAAAAAATACTCCCCTCAAGATGATGTTGGTGCCACGAGACTTCCGAAGCTGTATCTGGTACGTGCTCCTGTCCAAGATCCGATAGATAAAACCTGCGAGTATGTCACATGTGCACCCAAAACATAACAGAAAAATCACAAAACAACCATAATATACATAAATACTAAAATCCAAACAAAACACAAAGGAAATTGTCTGAAATACATAACCGGGGTGTTTTAAATAATAGTCAAAATAAACACCCAAAAGTAAATAAAGTACTGAAATAGAAAAACACCACCAACTGCTATCACCACCGCCAACTACTCATCTCCATCATCATCATCATGTCTCGTATAGGACGGGCCGGCATCGCCAAAACCAGGGGGTTCCACGGTGGGAACTCCGGCGGGTGCTGAAAATAGTCGGGGTATGCGTGATGCATCTTCCCGAAAAGATAAGAAAACCCCGCAGACACCCCCTGGTATAAAGCATCCTGGCTCTGCCTAAGCTGGTCCTGTGTGGCCCGAAGCTGATCCTGGTTAGCCCGGAGCTGGTCCTGGCTAGATCTAATCTCGTCAAAGTAGGTACCATGCTGCTCCTGCGTCACACGCATATCCTGGAACTGCTTGTAGAACGTGGGCCAGTCCTCATGCTGATGAAAGGCGTGGTGCTGCGGCGAGTGTGGTGGTGTCGGTGGCTGGTGCTGCTGCTGCGGACCCTGCTCTCCCATCTCAACATCCTCATCTTCCTCCTCATCTGGAGGCAACGGGTCCCAGAACTCGTTATTCAGTCCCCTCAACCTATCTCCCCTATCAAGCTCAACAATCACCCCCATGGCCTTCAGCGACCTGATATTGACATGAACCCCCTCAGTAATCAAAGTGAGACCCTGCAGAACCTCCTCAGTTATATAGCCTTTGTTGTAGGCTATTTCGGTCACATACTGACCGCCATGAATCTCACTATTCGGGGTTCGCCCCGAGCTCTTGACAAAATACTCAGCCATGCGTGCGCCCAGGTTGATTGGTGCTTTGTCAACCAACGCATATAAAAAGATCAAGTCAGGTGTGGGACAGTTGCCGAGACTGTCCATGCGACCGCATATCGAATGGCTGAATACATGGTGCATCACTCGCACCAGAGGGTCTCGGTGTCGCGAGGCCTTTGACATCCTCGGGTTGTAGGGCTCCCCAATAGCGTTTTCTGCCCAAAATGCATCCCGAGCCGCATCAGAGGGGAAGGTGAACTGTTCAGTGAAGACATCTTCATCATCCATGTCGTCCCTAGTATAAATCCCTAGCCTCCTTCCCAAACGACCAACTGACCAACTATGCCATTGCCCACATAACCTGAAATTTACACGATGCTTGTAGCGAAATTTAGGTCTTCTATAAGCAGCCGACTTTTCATAGGAATACTATGCAAAGAACTCTATAGTCAGCTCCCTGTAAACGGGTCGGTTGCAGGCGACCAGATTTGCAAGC
The DNA here is from genome assembly GCA_030545235.1 of Helianthus tuberosus. Lineage (NCBI taxonomy): Eukaryota > Viridiplantae > Streptophyta > Magnoliopsida > Asterales > Asteraceae > Helianthus > Helianthus tuberosus. Next base: position 46,145,208 of record CM060427.1, on the reverse strand, counting down.
GGACGACTCATCATGTCGTCTAGTCTCTCATACTGATTGAGTTCACGCATGACTTCCCAATCCAACCATCGTGGGACTCCGAACTGTCCCCGCCTTTCCCACAAGGCGTCGCGCTTCGGAATGCAAAGAGCCTCTTTCTCAATGTCGGGGTCAAACTGAAGGAAAGGGTGATCCATCTGTAATGGAGAATATTGTTAGAAAGACAGAAACAGGAGAGATAAGAATTGAAAACAGCCGAGCAGCAAATTATGAAGAAACTGTCAAACTGATCTGGGCATATGGCACGGTCGTTCTTCGAGAAGCACGGTCGTGCGTCTCCGAGAACTAACAGACCAAGCCCAAACATGTCGGAACTGCACGGCGTGCAATCTATGGCACCACCGTGCAACACCGAACAAATAGCAGATATCGTGAACAAGCCGGAATGGCACGACCGTTCCATCTAAGGAACGTCCGTGCGACACAGTGTCTGCAGATTTCGACCCCTGTACTTAGAACAACCTGATTTTTGCAAAATTTCAACAAGTATTGGGCCAACAGGGGTCTGAAAGTCAACCGGGTGCTCACGATACTTCGATTCAACAAGGGTTAGGGTTTCGATTTGTTTATGAAGAGAACCCTAAAAATTTCCTTGAAGAATCGGAAGAAATCTAACCTAGAAAGCAAGAAAACAAGAAATCTACAACTAGGAACGTACCGTGCGAAAATGATGAAGAATCGCTCTGGAACGGCCTGCAGCGACTAGGGTTTCGCGAGTTATGAATGGGGGCTGCAGATGAGGGTATTTATAGTGCCAAATGACAAAAATGCCCTCAGCCTGACGCACGGTCGTTCTCCGTGTGGCACGGTCGTGCGTCGCCGACATCGCCCAAACCCTAATAACTTTGCTCGGAAATGCACCGGGGGTGCGATCCACCGTGCCGACCCTCGGAAACGCACGGTCGTGCGACCCGAGGAACGGTCGTGCATCAGGTGCAGATCAGAAATATCTGCAGAAGCTATTTCCAGCAACTGTTTCGGCCGTTTTTCGCCATTTTTTTTGACACACCAACTGTTCTAACAATATTGCAATACAGAACCTTCGCCCGCTACGTACGGAAACTGAACAAACTAACGGAAACTACCTAACTTACCTAAATTACGCTAAAACTACAAAAATACAAAAAAGAACTATTTTACCCTTATAGCGCCAAAGACACTCCTGCTACATTTTTGTCGGCGAGTCAGTAACGTAGACTCATGCTAAATATTTGTCGGCGAGTCGATAGCAAGACTCATGCTAATTTTTTGTCGGCGAGTCGATAGCAAGACTCATGTCCCCACACTTGTTACAAGTGCGGGCCATTACCACGCCCCTTCGGATTCTGCTCGGTATTTCCCGGAAGACCACCCGGGGGTCTCTCCGACATCATTTTCGCCAACTGGCCCACTTGATTCTCGATGGTCTGAATGGAAGCCTTTTGACTCCGCATTTCTCCTTCATTGACCAAGAACCGCTCCTCATGCTGCTGATATCGTTTCTCAGAAATTTGATTAGCATTGTTGGAGTTGTTCAGCAGTTGTGCCATCATTTCCTCTAGCTTTGCGTTGCTTTGAGAGGCGTGAGACTGAGAATTGCTTCCTGAGCCCTGATTATGATATTGTGGCTGGAAGGACTGATCATGAGATTGTTGTGGCGCGGGGGCATGTTGAGCATATCCGTGAGCGTTCTGGTTCCCAGAACCAGATTTCCACCCAAAGTTTGGGTAATTCCTCCACCCGGGATTGTACATGTTGCTGTATGGGTTATTTTGGGGCCTGATTTGATTGCCCATGTAGTTCACCTCCTCGTGACCTGTAAACATAACACCCTGCTCACACGTACCTGGCACGTGTGCAACTCCGCACTGATCACAAGATGGCGATTGAATTCACGAAACATTCTGAGACTGATCAATTCTTGTTGCCAAGGCTCCAATTTGTGCAGTAAGAGCCGTATATGTATCCACAGCATGAACTCCGGAAGTGGATGATGTCTTATTTCGCGCTCCACCGTGGCGAGAACTTGACTTCAACGCAGCTTTCTCTATGATCGCGTAAGCTTCAGTCGGTGTCTTTGTTCCAAGATCGCCTCCTGCATACACGTCTAAACGCTCCTGCGAGTCATAATTGAGTCCCTGATAAAAGGTCAGTACTAGTTGCCTTTTGGAAAACCCGTGATGTGGGACATCAATTAAGAGATCTTTAAACCTCTCCCAAGCTGCGTGTAGAGATTCCCCCTCGTCTTGCTTGAACATCATGATACGGTTCCTCAATTTAGTCGTCTTTTCCGGAGGAAAATATTTTTGCACAAATTGTTCTGCCATCTCGGCCCAAGTGGTAATAGATCCTGCCGGAAGTGACAAAAGCCAAGCACTGGCTCTGTCTCGTAATGAAAACGGAAAGAGCCGCAAACGGATCGCGTCCTCAGAAACATCTCTAATCTTGAAAGTCGAGCACACCTCGAGAAACTTTGCGATGTGCCGACCCGGATCATCGTGATCCTTCCCGTCAAACTGCACCGAGTTTTGTATCATATTAATGATGCTGGATTTTATCTCGAAACTCGGTGCTGCTACCGTCGGTCGGGTAATGCTCGGTAGCAAACCTTCTCCGCCGGGTTGGTTTGTTTCATTCAAAGGTCTGTTGTCGTCTGCCATGGTTGCGTTTTCTGCTGCCCCTGAGCCCTCGGCTTCAGCGGGTACCACCTGCTCCTGCTCACCGGCGGCGAGTATCAGGCCAACTGCACGAGATTTCTCACGAAGACGTCTCCTCAGATCACGCTCGGGTTCGTCTGACGGCTCAATAGGATTGGGAGCGGGGGTATAGGACATTAACCTGCAAACGAAAAATTGACACAATAAATATTTTATTAATATAATGATTCTGCCTTTTTTTCAGCTGAATAGAAGCAGAAAATTATTAAAAATGGGCTGAAAATTTTATAAAAATCCGAAAATGGGCCCGAAATTTTATAAAAATCAACACAATAAAAATAATCGAATCGGCTAAAGTAAAAATGATACCCGAAGCCGAAAAATCAAAGAATAAACAAATAAATAAATACGGATCGAATAAATAAATGGAACAAAAATTTACAAATGTACAAAAAATGACTTGGAAAACGAATAAATGAAAATAAAAACAAGAAATATTAACAAATAAATAAACAAATAAATAATCAAGAAATTATACACAAATATTAACAAGTATATACGCCGATAACATAATGACTCGGGTCGTTCCTAAAACTCTCCATTTCCCCGGCAACGGCGCCAAAAACTTGACTTGTGCGTATATATACATAATTTTGCAATGAATTTACACACGATTTGGTTTTAAATTTATAAAAGTGATTATTACTTTTACATCAAAACACACACGAAAGAGGCAAGTGTACCCCGTCATATATGTAATAAAGTATCGGTAAGAACCAAGTATCGATCCAAGGAAATGGGCGGAGAAATAATACTAGACCTTTGTCACTAAACTACCGGTAAAAACATAAGTTTGGTTGATTTTAACTAAACTAAAGTAAGCATAAATAAATACATAATAAAAACATAATAGATAGTAGATAAAAAGCCTTGCTAAATACACAACCACAGCATGTCAACTAAGTCGGTTTTTGGCACTAAAAGCATTCGGTCAATTTTCCAATTTAAGACAATTAGTATCCCTTTCGGGAATCCTAACATGACAATCATTCGGAAAGCTAAAACGATAAACACACTTTAACCACCTAAAATTGTTCTTTAACGTGCAATTGATAAATGTCTATGAAAATCTCTTAAAAATAAGCTAGTCATCCGTTAGGAGTTTTCTAACCGCACTTAATCAAGGAAAGAGACACCGATAAACACAATGCAACCACCGAGACAAGCATAAACTAGATTAAATCACAACCGAGTTCATTTTACAAATCTTGCACAAAAATTCACTAAGATAGCAATTTTGGCCTAAACTACTAACTAAGCTAACAAATCATGGCAAGAATTTATAGCGACACCATCTAACCCGTTAAGGCCCTTACGTGACGGCAAGCACTCTTGATTAACAATAATTACATTTTATTAAATCACTAACCATTTCTAGTATCATGATGCATACATTGAAACCATGCTAAACTAGTTAACCAAGTTCAAAGTTTACTAATACAAGATTAATTAAGCTTCATTTTTCAACTATCTTAACTAACCAAGCATCAATCATCCAACATAATTACTTATAATCAAGAATTCAATATCAATAACAAGGTTGCAAACTATTCATCAAAGATTTAACATAGAAAATACTTCAAGTGTCATTACAAACAAAGCTTAACACACTAATGGCAATAATCTAGCAAGGGATTGTTTGTGTTTTTGCCCAAAGGCTACAATAATACATAAACAATAATCTAAGTACTTGAAAGATTAACAAAAACATGGAAAGATTAGAAAACCAAACCATAAACAAGTACTAGACTAAGGATCCGGGTAGTAATCGAGCTAAACGGGACAATGTGGCTTGAATCCGGGTGAAAGCTAACGCCTCCGGAGCCTGAAAATCGCCTGTGAAGCTCTCCAAAAATCCAGAATGTCGAACAGAATGTTTCTGTTCTTTTTTTATATTTTTACGCTGTCGCACGGTCGTTCTTCAGATGGCACGACCGTGCACTTTAAGCAATTATTAGGGATGGGGCACCATACTGCATACGTCATCAGATCTTTGACCAGATACGATATCGCACGACCGTTCTTCGGTGGAACGGTCGTTCAGTTCCGGGTTACCTGTTGCACGAGCTGCTGGGCCGGGCGTTCATCACCGAGATAAGGCTGGATCATCGTAGACGCACGGTCGTTCTTCGGATGGCACGTCCGTGCATCACCGAGCTGACCTTAAATGCCTTGCACGCCTAGTCGCACCCTCGTTCAATGCCGGACAAATCTTTAACTGTCGGAGATGCACGGTCGTGCATCAGGTAGCACGACCGTTCCACAGGCCCAGATCAGTTTCCTTAACAGAATGTCCGCAGCTTCGTCGTTTTGTCCGGAAAGTCCTCGTTTTTGCTATCATCTTGTCTGGTATGCTGTTTTAGGCCTGTAAACAAAAGTGTAGATATTTAAGTATCCGAATGACGGTTTTATGGCCAAAAACGCATAAAATAGGGGTAAAACGGGGGACGAAAATATGTGTAAATTAACGAATATCAGGCCGCGTAGCCCACACAGGTCATCTACGTGGGCCGCGTGGGACAGAAACAGCTGAACTGGTTTTAGTTGCTGGTTTTTGCTGAAAATGGTTTCCATACTCTCATATCTTGACTCTAGGGGCTGCCCACAGATTGTAAAGGTGGTTTTACACTTGTTGCCATCTGATTATAACTCCCCGACACTTGTCGTGATCCTACAAGGTCTCGAAAAGTATATATAGGAGATGGGTTTCATTTATTTTCACACCTTTCCTCCAAATCTGCTATGCTCTCTGAATTAAGAGGATCTTGAACTCTTTGAGAACCTCCCTCAGTCCATTGGACCCTTGTATGTGTCCTTTCGTGACTAGTTTGTTTTATTTAGCGTTTATAGCCGAAAAGTCAAGCGTTTTCGATAAACGCTTTTACTTTTAAACGGTTGAGCCATTGTTCGCAACGAACATGGCTACGTGACCGTAATTAGGTAGGTGTTAAACCCTCATAAGGGTACCTCCTAATTACCACGTTTACTTAGTTAAATTGTCGGGTCGAAATAATTAAAATAAAAGTCAAATGGGTTAGTTTAAATAAAATTCATAACTATTAATATAGAAGCCATAACATCAGTTTTCTCACTTTAATAACTTGGTAAATATTAGTTGAACATGTCTAAGCATATTCAACCCGACAATTCTGAGTTTAGACTCGGTTCGGAACCGAAAGTCGCAAAAGTTGACTTTTGCTTTGACTTTAAGTTCTGACCCGATTTATCTTAGTTTAGATATGCCTTAGAGCTCTATTAGGACCAGGCTATAGATTAGTGTAACCCTCTGAGGTTACACAACTTGGTTCCATAGTTATCCGATTCATGAGCATGCTTCCGTTATATGCCTAAATGTTGACTATAATGCCCTTTTGACCTTAAAACGAGATTTTTGAAAATGTGAGAGGACAAAAACCTTTATTACTGATTTATAAACTTGTCCTGAAAATTTTACATCAGTTTGAGGTATAGATTAGGAGTTATGCTCAATAGCGTAAATGGAAAGCTTTTTATTAATTAAACGGCATAATTAGCATATAGCCTATTTAAACCCAAATTTGGATACCAAATTTATTACCGACTGATATAAAATAATATTTTGGGATTTTTGAAGATTTTTATTTATTTTAGGCTGAGCATAACATAGGGTTCTTGCTTTGAATCGGTAATTGTCGGTTTTGCCCTTTCGGCCTATAAAATGAGTTTTACATAATATTTTGATACCAAACTTTTTGCTACTGATTTTATAACACAAATAAAATATTTTGAACTTTATAAACTGATAAAAAAAACTCAGATTTCCTATTTAAACCCGAAAATCGCTTAAAACCGACTTTTACGCGTTTTAAGCGCATAATATGAGTTAAAACTATTTTTGGCATATGAATCTTAATACCTACTGATGTTTTAAGTAAATTTATATATTTTAACAGTAAAGAAAAGTTTTAAATTCAGATTCTCTAATTTTGACATTTTAAGCTTATGTGAAATTACCAAAATGCCCCTACGGTGCATAGTTTGGTTATAAATAGTAAATTTCACATATATGATATACCCTACTGTTATAACTTATTAAATTAAGTATTTTTACTGATTATATCTGTTAGGATCGGAGGCTCCTCATGATTGTGTTTGTTTGTATAATTTGAACAAATCAATAGAAATGAACAGAGTCTGAGTGCAGCGGAAATGAACAACAAACTTTGTAAACACAATCAAAGAAGAAAATAGTTTTGATAAATACATGTTTTTCATTAAGTCGAATGATTACAATACAAATCAAAAGATTACTAAGCATGCTTACAAACTAAACTCCCCCTCAGCCTGATACTCCATGGTTGATTGCATAAGATGAAAGGATTGGATCAGAGGAGAAGAACTCACTCAATCCATCAAATGTAACAGTACAGGGTACTGTTCCATTTATAGACAATTCAAACCACTGAAGCATCTTAGCTGACGTCACCATGAAAGCGACATCTAACAACCTGACAACCTGTAACCACTGTTCCTATACAAACACTGCTAATCTTAACCACTGACTTTATACAAAACAAGTGACACACTAAACTACTGCTTTCTCCTTTCGTCAGTGCTTTCCTAAAAAACGGGTTTGGTAATCAAACCACGTTAATACTAATGACTAGGTAAAATACCGTTAGTGGTAAAATTTAACCCGATGAATAAAAGCTTTTAAGGAGATAAAAAGGATAAAAGGCCCGAGTTAACGGGACCTAAAATAAACATAGTCATAAATATTCCCGAACCCGCTAAGTTAACTAGGAATATTAAACCTAGTTAATAAGTGGGAATATTATTGAAAATAATTAGGTTGTGACCTAATTAATAACTAACCAAACACGAGGGACCAAAGCCGGGTAACTTGAAAATTGAATTATAAACTTAAAAACAAAACACAACACACACACACTAGTGTGTGTGTGCGTGCGTGGGTAAGGCCAGGAGAAAGCTCCCATGGAGCTCTAGCCCTAAATCCAACAAATCTCTCAAATTGAAGCTCAAATCAAACTCAAATCGTCTGCATGATTACAAATTCGTGATCACCTAGTCGTGGGGATTACAAGGTATGTTGAATTTTATGATTTGGTGATACTTTGAGATTATGATGAACAATCATAATCAAAATTCTGGAATGAATGTTGAATCTATGAGTGTTATTGTGATTATATCTTGGTTTAGAAACAAACCCTAGTAGAAAATTTGATGAATTGTTGTCAAAACTAGGGATTTGGTAACTACCCTATTATGTGCTAAGTGGATTTTATGACAATAAGATGAACACTCGGATTAGAGTGTTAAATTGATGAAAATTGATTGTTATAATATAAGTTCTTGATGTAATTCATGAACACTAGACTTAGAGGTTTGATTGTTATATAAATCTTGGTGAAAATAACTAATTATAAACTAGTTAGTAAATATGTGAAATTATGCACATTAGGTGTTTGTTAAAATGCCTAAATGAGAACTAAAGTATTGAAATTTAGAGTGAAAACGCGTATTCGAATGATAAGGCAATTACGCGTGATATGAAGTGATAAGAGTTCTAAATATTATGTTGATTTAGACTTAATGTTGTAAACCATGCGATTGAAAGGAGTTAACTTTAGATAAGTTAAGTTAACTAATCATGAAGTCGAATAGTAGCTTCGGCATTGGAAATAAGTGAGGTGGAATAGTCGTGATTTTTATGACTAATTTAACCGCCTTGTAAATGATTGACAATAGTTTGACGCTTAAACGAGCTAGGTGGAGGCTTGGGAAAGAAGCGGTCAAATAAATAAAGTACAAGAAGGGAAGCGTAATTTGGATGCGAGGTAAGTAAAGCTTACGCCCCTTTTCATTATTTACAAATTACATGATTTCAAGTACAGTATATGAATGCTACTAAGTGGTTGGCATAGGATGTTCCGACACGATTCAATGAGAGTCGGAACGAGGGGAAAATGGTAAGAAATCATAAGTTATGGACAAAGGGGTAAAATGGTAAATTAGTCATGTAATGACTAACAAACAAAAACGGTTTTAAGTAAAACGAGTTCAAGGAAAACCGGGATAGGTTTAAAGGGGATGAAATGGTACTTAAATACCATCTCATACGGACAAATGGTCAATTAGACTAAATAGGTCAATTGGTGTGGGTAACGCCATTTGACAATAACATTTGACAATCGCTTATTGAGTTTTGTAATCACAGGAAATAACATAAGCTTGCGTTGCTTTAACTATAAAGATTTAAAGCAAAAGTTAAGTAAACGGGTCAATACTTTGACCCGAGCCAGGTACGTATAACTAAGCTTTTTGGTTAAACATACAATTTTGGTCAAAATATTTAGCGAAAGTCCTTCGTCGTGAAGTGAGGGACTAAAGTTGACCAAAACACCCTTGAAGGGTATATTGGGCAAACGACTCATAGAGGTCGTTTAAGAACTTGCATAAAGATTATGGAATCATTAGACAAGAACAAAGGTCATAGGAATGCACATTCGCGGGTCAAATGCTCAAAAATGGTCATTTTCGTAAAATGACCAACCGATGGGTAAAATTGGGAAAAAGGGGTTCATTATGATAAATCCACCACAAAATAGTTGTGGTGGAATATTTGCAGTTAATTAGACATGGAACTTTCGTAACGACAAAAGAAAGGCACAAGTTCTAGACTAAAATGCATAAATACCCTTAACGGGTCAAAATATGCATTTAAGCGTAAACGGGATTTTATTACTTAAGAAACCCGTGATTTGAGATTAATATAATAGGAGATATTGAAATAATGAATTTCATGAGTTTAACGATCAAATAAACTTGTTGGTGTGATAAAATTATGAACGGGTCAATATTTGGTAAAAAGGGTAGTAAGCCGAAGACTTAAAAGTCTGAAATTATGTTAATCCGGATGTCGGATTTTAACTCCATAAGATGGAGAAATAAATTACGGACGCATAGGAAAAAGAATCGGGTAAAACGGATTAAAAACGAGAGAGTTATGCTCGTTTCCGTGAAATCGGGTATTGCTGGGAATGTACAGCAACTGTTTAACAACATTCTGCTGAAAAGGGGGCTAGGCGTCACGCGACGCCCCTTGGCGTCACGCGACGCTCCCTAGTTCCGGAAAAAGTTTATTTTTTTTTGTTTGACCCATATAACTTGTTTAAACTATTTATTTAACTATCATGTTAGTCCCGAAAAACCCGTGATATCACTCGACGATTCAATCGAACGCGGAATATAAGATCGAACCGAATGAACAAAAAGAAAATTTTCATTGAATAACTTAGTGTCGCTGCTTAGATCGCACACAGTCTCAAAGACTGTCTGGTACGATCTCCGAGAACCTTGCACACAATCTCTAGGATTGTCGGGTACAAGGTTCTCCTTTTGGGAGCTACATGATGACACAAAATATGGGAGAGCTCTACCACTAACAATCTAATAAGACTATTTATAGGAGCCTCTACCCCATTGGCCCACATGGCCTAGCCTAAGCCCAAGACATAATTTAAAATCAAATAAACATAAAACAGACGTAATAAAGATAAGCGTAAAACTCTGGACCTAACAATCTCCCCCTAGTTTTATGCTCTCTTTTTACGGTTTAGGCAATCTCCAAACTTGGGTCTTCTCCTTTAGTGGCCCAGCAGTGAACGAGCCCATCAACGTATCTCGGATGAAACGAAGTTGATCTTGGATGAACTGAAATGTACCTCGGATGACAACCTGACGAAGATAGATGATGTCGAGTAATCACGGATGAAACGAAAAACAGTTTTACGTGCATCACGAATGAAAGTCATGCTGAAGAATGATCTCGAATAATATTCTGATCCATATCATACAGCATTGTATCTCCGATCCATTAGTTTTATTTTGAATTGGGCCACTGCCCAATCGAAACTTCTGTCCAATTCATCATCAGATTTCACCATGGTCCCCACAACATTTTGCTGAATTCAAAACATACCCTTTAATCATCTGACCGTTGATCATTCAACCTCATCTGACGGCTCACATTACTTAGGGCTTTTGAGAATTTTGAATTGACATCATGTGCAGCCGCAAACAATCATTCCTCAACATTCTGCTGACATCATCAATCATCATTATCCTAGCCTTTTCACAACCAGCACCGATCACCACCGTTGATCTCCGGTTTCCGTCAACCACCGAACACCTCCGTGCACCTTCATCGTCTCCGGCCACGTCACCGATCATCCCCACACTCTCCGGTTATCTTGTCCGGCGACCACCGTCATCTTCTCCGACCGAAAACCTGCAACTTGGAATATAATCACAGTTACCTTCTCCGACCACCACCTCCTTCAACGACCTTCATCATTTGTCATCTTCATCGAGCATCACACTGTTATCATCCTCCATCGCTAACCATCATCAAACTGCTCAACGCCACCGTTCACCATCACTGCAACTGCCTTTACAATCTTCATCATCACACTGTTAACCATCTCGTCTTCTCCGTTTGAACCGTCCGATGAACCACCACCTTCAATCATCACTGTTCTTGTTATCGTACAGCCACCCTTGTCTCCACGCACACCGTCACCGTACCTCCGTCGTCAACCATCACCGTCGACCTTCATCTTAATCATCGTGGCGGCTGAGGTTACATATTAGGGTTGGGAATTGTTTTACGAGAGAAGACTCGACTGTGTGAAGATGGATGAACAGTAACAACACCGTACCTACGTCACCATCATCTTCACCGACGACGACTGCTCTCGGGTCATCTTTCATCTCTGTCATCTTTTTCATCCCCGGCCAACGACATCTCTTTAACCTGCTACATCTTCATCACCGTACAACCTCCGCAACCTCTGTTTACCTCCACTGTTACTCGCAACAACACCGACGGACCAACCTTTTCAGCTTGTATCCACTGCGCGGTTCAGCTTCCGACCTCCGGCAGATCTTAAACTTTTCAGATCTGTTGAATAAATACCAGATTTCAATGAACCGAGATCTATCTCCATTTACGAACACACATCCCCGACTAGGGATGAGCAAAATGGACCCGGTACCGAACCGGTACCGGTACCGAATTTACCGAACCGGGTACCTTTTCGGTACCGATTTGGTACCCACTTTTGACATTTTCGGTACCGGTCCGGTACGGTACCGGTTCGGTACCGGTATTTTGCTGGTTTTTACCCTCAAATACCGGTACCGAACCGGTACCGGTACCGAACCGTACCGAACCGGTTATATTCGGTACCGGTACCCACTTTTGAGGATTTTCGGTACCGGTTCTTTCGGTACCGGTACCGGTACCGGTTCGGTACCGAACGGTACCGAGCTCATCCCTATCCCCGACACTGTGCAACGCGTCTTTTTGTTCTTCGAGCGATATCAAAACCGAGCCTTTGAAAGACTTCAATGGCTCTGATACCACTTGTTAGTCCCGAAAAAACCAGTGATATCACTCAACGGTTCGATCGAACGCGGAATGTAAGATCAAACCGGCAAGAACAAAAAGAAATATTTTATTAAAGAACTCAGTGCCGCTGCTTAGATCGCACACAGTCTCAAGGACTGTCTGGTACGATCTTCGAGAACCTTGCACACAATCCCTAGGAATGTCTGGTACAAGGCTCTCTATTTGGGGCTACATGATTTACAAAATATGGGAGAGCTCTACCACTAATAATCTAATAAGACTATTTATAGGAGCCTCTACCCCATTGGCCCACATGGCCTAGCCTAAGCCCAAGACATAATTTAAAGTCAAATAAACATAAAACAGACGTAATAAAGATAAGCGTAAAACTCTGGACCTAACATATCAAAACTAACTTTTAAGTTGGTTTTGATTATAGGTGATTGCCAAGAGTGCTCGGATGAAGATCAAGCTCGTTGAGGAACCGAACACGGTTAAGATAAAAGCTTACGCACGATATTTCGTTGTAATTTTTAAAACGACGAACTTGAATTCATTACGATGTGTATAAACCTTCATTGTAAAAGTTTTAAATTAACCGTATTATTCAAAGTACATGTAATCATAATTACATGTTTATTCCGTAAATTATACGAAAACCTTATAATAATAACAAGGGTGTTACAAGTTGGTAATCAGAGCTCATGGTTAAAGAGTAAAGTGTGTTCGGTTCGAGGCTTGATCGCAAATCCGGTAAGTACATGTATGTTAATAGTTTAGCATGCTAAAGTGTTGTATACAACACATAGGGCTATCGTGTGATACACGTTACCCCAATTGAAATGATTGATATAGTTGACGAAAATACGCGCGTTGACGCGTATAGTAGAAAAAGCCTTGTATTATAATACGGGCGATTATTGAAGTTGATGTTACTAACTTTTGTGAATGTTTTAATTGAGGACACTCGCGTTTGAAGACGAAGAGAGTCAAACGAATTGTGGATATGATGATGGAACGGTCCGAGATATTACAAGAAGAGCATGCTCATCAAGGACCTAAATCGCGTAATGGTCGCGAACAAGGCTAATGGCAAGAAAAGCCCGTTAGGGCAAGCATTTACCAGGTGCATGTTTAAATTAGTGCATGAATATAAACATGCAACCAATACGTAGAAATTGATAGTTGCAGATTTAGATTGAAAACTTGGACAAACCTGAATAGAATACCTATCCAGGATATTGATTCCAAGAGAAATAAATAGAGGTATTACTTACATAGGGCGTGTTGTGAAAACTATAAAAAGGTCATGAGTGTCATGTGTTAATCGCTTACTCTGGCCAAGTAAGTAGTGGCATATGACACCATGAACTTCTTATAGCGGACACATTCACATCCGATGTAGTAAGGACGGGGTGGATGGGACAGATTAAAAAGTACCCAAATGAAACAAATGAACAAAATAGTTGAAAATAATGTAAACGCATAGTCGGGTGACGGAAGCGTATTACATTAGGATAATGAGCCCGATAGAAGGGACATGGATTAATGTAAATGATGATATAAATGAATGATCAAAAGAAAATTCACGAAAATAAGTCATCTTGGACGAAAGGGCCATGGTGAACAAAACGGGTAAGTAAAACCAGAGTATAGATGACCGACGGGTCATAAAAACAAAGGTGTTGCCCACACGAAAAAGATAATCAAGGTTGTTAGCTTTAGTCGTAGTAAAGCAAGGATAATGATGATAATCGTCACTCATAATTAATGAGGCCGCCAATGGTGGTAACGTAAAGAATAAAAGACATGGTCGAATAAAAGCGACGGATTTCGCTAAGATGACCAAGTAAATCGAAACAAAGTCTTAATGCATACCGGGAGGGGGTGCATGGATAACGATTTCGGTAAAACACCCGGTTGATGGGTAAGGAATTAAACGCATGCGTAGACTGAGAAACAGGAACGCGAAATAGAAAGTCAAAAGACTAGGAATATGAGTCATGACTAAAAGATGACAAGACTTTTCACAAACATAAATTTTGGTAATTATGTTCAACCATTTCAAAGTTGGACGGGTCAAATAAAGAATGAAGTTTGACATTCATAAGTGATGAAAATTCACCCAAAATGAGTCAAACGAGTCAATTAAGTAATAACGCTTAATATAATAGGAAAACGCAAACCGGTGAAACCGGAAAGCGAAAAACAATAAGATAGAAGGACCCGGGTAATGGGTTGTAAAGGAGTATAAGTATGAACCGGGTAACGGTAAGCGTAGGACAAACCGACGTGTAAATGACGTTAGAAGTCGTAAAGTCGGAAAAGATAGTCCGAAAGTAAACAAATGAAACCTTAGACTACGGTCAAGGTCAACTAAAGTTCAAAAGCAAAATTAAATGATTCCAAACATAACAAAGGATGCTTGAAAGCTATATATGTATAAATAGACAATTGAATAAAGACTTGAATAAAAGATGATCTACGGGATCATCATGACCTACGAGATATTAATTAGTGTAAAGGTCTACGGGGCCAAAATGACCCACGGGTCATGAATTGAAGCAAAGGGATCATAAGGGCCTCGTCTTAAAGAGATGAAAGCTTAAGGAAATAGCCTACGAGGTTAAGTGAAGGAACCTACGGGTCAATAGTGTAAGGTGAGGGAACTAGTTACGATTCCCCGCGTAAAACGAGAACGGAAAACAATAAATTATGAGTTGTCAATTTCCTTAATATGAGTAATTGACATAGTTAAAGAGAAAAACGTTAGACTAAAATTCAGTTTTAGTAAGAAATAACATTTTTACAAATGTAAATTCTGCTAGGAATTTGAATAGTAAGCATGAAAGATTCAAGTTTTGACACTGATAGGCGCAAGACGATATATTCGAAAAGTGATGTTTTCGAAAATGAAAGGTTGATACAAATTAAACATGAAGTGACATGATCACGGTTAGGAAATGTAATGTGAAGTAAAATCACAGTATAACCAAGCGAGCGGTAAAAAGTAACTAGGCTAATAAGTCTAGTTAGTGAGACCGGTTAAGGTCAGCAATTCAAATCAAGAAAATTTGGTTTGCTTGTAAGCGGTGAATTCGGTATAACGGAACCGAATAAATAAATTTGAAAACAAAAGAAATTGTTGCTAAAAGTGAAAGATTTCACTAAAGACCTTTAAACGGGTCAAAGTAACGGATTCATAAGGAATTCGATAGTATATGAAAGCGATGGATATCGCTAAGTTAACTAAACTAGTGGAAATAACGAGATTACGTTATTTCAAGTCGCACTGTGTCGTATGAGTTATGTAGACAATTAGTAACCAAAAAGATGTTACCATACTTTTCTGGTAATATTAACTATTGGGTAAAAATATAATTAATATTTAAAGGATTTCTCGGATCGAATATATGGAGTTAAATTCGATAAATTATGTAAGAAAAGGTTTCGGGGACGAAACCTCTTTAAGGGGGTAGACTTGTAACACCCCAAAAACGGGTTTGGTAATTAAACCACGTTAATATTAATGACTAGGTAAAATACCGTTAGTGGTAAAATTTAACCCGGTGAATATTAGGACTTAAATAAATAATCCTAATATTTACTAAATGGTGAATAAAAGCTTTTAAGGAGATAAAAATGATAAAAGGCCCGAGTTAACGGGACCTAAAATAAACTCAATCATAAATATTCCCGAACCCGCTAAGTTAACTAGGAATATTAAACCTAGTTAATAAGTGGGAATATTATTGAAAATAATTAGGTTGTGACCTAATTAATAACTAACCAAACACGAGGGACCAAAGCCAGGTAACTTGAAAATGGAATTATAAACTTAAAAACAAAACACAACACACACACTAGTGTGTGTGTGCGTGCGTGGGTAAGGCCAGGAGAAAGCTCCCATGGAGCTCTAGCCCTAAATCCAACAAATCTCTCAAATTAAAGCTCAAATCAAACTCAAATCGTCTGCATGATTACAAATTCGTGATCACCTAGTCGTGGGGATTACAAGGTATGTTGAATTTTATGATTTGGTGATACTTTGAGATTATGATGAACAATCATAATCAAAATTCTGGAATGAATGTTGAATCTATGAGTGTTATTGTGATTATATCTTGGTTTAGAAACAAACCCTAGTAGAAAATTTGAAGAATTGTTGTCAAAACTAGGGATTTGGTAACTACCCTATTATGTGCTAAGTGGGTTTTATGACAATAAGATGAACACTCGGATTAGAGTGTTAAATTGATGAAAATTGATTGTTATAATATAAGTTCTTGATGTAATTCATGAACACTAGACTTAGAGGTTTGATTGTTATATAAATCTTGGTGAAAATAACTAATTATAAACTAGTTAGTAAATATGTGAAATTATGCACATTAGGTGTTTGTTAAAATGCCTAAATGAGAACTAAAGTATTGAAATTTAGAGTGAAAACACGTATTCGAATGATAAGGCAATTACGCGTGATATGAAGTGATAAGAGTTCTAAATATTATGTTGATTTAGACTTAATGTTGTAAACCATGCGATTGAAAGTAGTTAACTTTAGATAAGTTAAGTTAACTAATCATGAAGTCGAATAGTAGCTTCGGCATAGGAAATAAGTGAGGTGGAATAGTCGTGATTTTTATGACAAATTTAACCTCCTTGTAAATGATTGACAATAGTTTGACGCTTAAACGAGCTAGGTGGAGGCTTGGGAAAGAAGTGGTCAAATAAATCAAGTACAAGAAGGGAAGCGTAATTTGG
This sequence comes from Helianthus tuberosus, assembly GCA_030545235.1. Classification (NCBI taxonomy): domain Eukaryota; kingdom Viridiplantae; phylum Streptophyta; class Magnoliopsida; order Asterales; family Asteraceae; genus Helianthus; species Helianthus tuberosus. The sequence goes on along the minus strand of CM060427.1, from coordinate 46,128,297 downwards.
ATGCGAGGTAAGTAAAGCTTACGCCCCTTTTCATTATTTACAAATTACATGATTTCAAGTACAGTATATGAATGCTACTAAGTGGTTGGCATAGGATGTTCCGACACGATTCAATGAGAGTCGGAACGAGGGGAAAATGGTAAGAAATCATAAGTTATGGACAAAGGGGTAAAATGGTAAATTAGTCATGTAATGACTAACAAACAAAAAAACGGTTTTAAGTAAAACGAGTTCAAGGAAAACTGGGATAGGTTTAAAGGGGATGAAATGGTACTTAAATACCATCTCATACGGACAAATGGTCAATTAGACTAAATAGGTCAATTGGTGTGGGTAACGCCATTTGACAATAATATTTGACAATCGCTTGTTGAGTTTTGTAATCACAGGAAATAACATAAGCTTGCGTTGCTTTAACTATAAAGATTTAAAGCAAAAGTTAAGTAAACGGGTCAATACTTTGACCCGAGCCAGGTACGTATAACTAAGCTTTTTGGTTAAACATACAATTTTGGTCAAAATATTTAGCGAAAGTCCTTCGTCGTGAAGTGAGAGACTAAAGTTGACCAAAACACCCTTGAAGGGTATATTGGGCAAACGACTCACAGAGGTCGTTTAAGAACTTGCATAAAGATTATGGAATCATTAGACATGAACAAAGGTCATAGGAATGCACATTCGCGGGTCAAATGCGCAAAAATGGTCATTTTCGTAAAATGACCAACCGATGGGTAAAATTGGGAAAAAGGGGTTCATTATGATAAATCCACCACAAAATAGTTGTGGTGGAATATTTGCAGTTAATTAGACATGGAACTTTCGTAACGACAAAAGAAAGGCACAAGTTCTAGACTAAAATGCATAAATACCCTTAACGGGTCAAAATATGCATTTCAGCGTAAACGGGATTTTATTACTTAAGAAACCCGTGATTTGAGATTAATATAATAGGAGATATTGAAATAATGAATTTCATGAGTTTAACGATCAAATAAACTTGTTGGTGTGATAAAATTATGAATGGGTCAATATTTGGTAAAAAGGGTAGTAAGCCGAAGACTTAAAAGTCTGAAATTATGTTAATCCGGATGTCGGATTTTAACTCCATAAGATGGAGAAATAAATTACGGATGCGTAGGAAAAAGAATCGGGTAAAACGGATTAAAAACGAGAGAGTTATGCTCGTTTCCGTGAAATCGGGTATTGCTGGGAATGTACAACAACTGTTTAACAACATTCTGCTGAAAAGGGGGCTAGGCATCACGCGACGCCCCATGGCGTCAGGCGACGCCCCCTAGTTCCGGAAAAAGTTTATTTTTTTTTGTTGTTTGACCCATATAACTTGTTTAAACTATTTATTTAACTATCAAAACTAACTTTTAAGTTGGTTTTGATTATAGGTGATTGCCAAGAGTGCTTGGATGAAGATCAAGCTCGTTGAGGAACCGAACACGATTAAGATAAAAGCTTCCGCACGATATTTCGTTGTAATTTTTAAAACGACGAACTTGAATTCATTACGATGTGTATAAACCTTCATTGTAAAAGTTTTAAATTAACCGTATTATTCAAAGTACATGTAATCATAATTACATGTTTATTCCGTAAATTATACGAAAACCTTATAATAATAACAAGGGTGTTATAGTCTTTTGATCAGACATCCATTTTAGTATTTTTGAACCCAATAGGTTTCTTGGGAGAGGTTTATTTACTGATGAGTTGGGAGATTGTGGCCTTGTGAGAATTTGTTGATCAGTACTCTGTGCTTTTGCTGGTTCAGAGTTTTCAGCCTGATCATTACTCTGAGCTTTTGGTAGTTCAGAGTTTTCAGCATGATCAGTACTCTGAACTTTTGCTGCTTCAGAGTTTTCAGCTGACATTTGTTTGAAAGCCTCTTTTATGGTTTCATTTGCTGCAGCTATGTCTTCTGCAGTTTCTTATTCAATCTGCTCTTGCCTTTTTCTTTGTTCTAGCTAAGTGACTGAAACATCTGCTGATGTGATCAGTGGTTCAGAAGTTTTGATCTGCTGTTTTGGCTTTTTGTAGTCAGGCTTCTTTGGAGTGTCAGAATCTGTCATCCTTCTTTTCTTAAGCCTTTCATAAGCCTCATCGGTATACTGCTTTGTCCATTTTGCTATGGCTTTAGCAGTTCCTACATTTGCATCCACCAACTCCTTCTTCTTTCTTTTGTATTCTGAAGTAAGTTTATCAATGGCCTTTTTGTATTTACTCTAGTTAGGAGTTGTCTTTTTCAGACCTGGATCATTCTTGATCATCTTGATTCTGTTTACCTCATGCTTTAGTGCAATGAGTGGCCATTCACTGAATTGTTCTTCTTTGGCTGGGTAAAATTTTTCTTTCATGATGAATGCAAGATAATCTTTTCTCATTTCCTTTTGTAGGGCAGCATCAGGTGGCAGATTTGACATATCTTTGCTTAGGTTTCTTGCATAATCTTCCATTTGTTTGACCTTAGTAAGTAAAAATTCCATTCTTTCTGAAATGGCTTTGTCACCTTGATCTTTGCATTCAATTCTGGCTATTATATCTGCTTGCCTGGCTTTGAGCTTTAGATATGCATCCATATTTTCTGGTTTCCTCAAGCCCATGAGAGAAGGAAATTTTCTTTTTGAAGGATCATCTTCAGTATAGAATTGTCTCATCTCATCTTTTATAGCTTCCAATTCTAGTGGATAACTTGCAGCAGTGGATACAAGGTTAGCAGGGTTTATTGCTTTGACAACAGTTGGTGGAATGGGTTGTTGTGGTTTGATGGCAATGTAAGGTGTGGAGGATAGAGGAATGGGTGCTGGTATATCATCATTATTCTTCTGATATTTCCTTTTTTTTGTGTAAAGCTTTTTGGGTGAAGGCGGTTTTGGTTATGATGTGACATTTGTAAGAGCAGTGGTGGATGGCTGGCAAACAGCTGTTGAAACAACTGGTGTTTCAATCTCAGTTGCCATTACAACTACTGATGTGTCAGTAGATGTCTTCTGCTTTTGAGCAGGTGGTGGTTTGATGGGTGGTGATGTAGTTGAAGTGGTGGCTTTTGATGGAGAGGTGATTTTAGGTGAAGGTAGGGCAGTGGTTGTGGTGTGTGTTGGAGTGATGGTTTTGACAACTGCTGAAACTACTGATGTACCAACAGTTGTTGAGACAGCAGAAGTTACATCAGCTGTTTGGGTAGATGGTTTAGAAGCTTGCTTTTCTTTTTTTGGTTCAACATAAAGGCCATCATCTATTCCCTTTTTCTTTAATTCCTTAATTTTCTCCCCATTTTTGGCATTATCTGAGGGAATTTGATCAATGAAAAGAACATTGGGAGGAGCAGTGCCAGTGGTGTTCAAGAGATGGGCCTTGATAGCCTTGATATCTGCTTGGGTGTTTCTAAACCTTGATTCGATCATGTTTCTCAGTTCTTGCACATATATTGCGTGTTGCTAATCTGCCATCTGTCTTTGTTTTTCGAGCAAGGGTTGAAATAAATTCCATAACTCATTTGTAGCAGGTGCAGGTTGTGTAGGTGCTTGAGCTGCAACGGCAGTGGATTGTGCATTTTGAGCTTTTAACAGCTGTTGCACCATATCCTTTATTTCAGCAACAGATGTTTCAAGGTTGTCAATTCTCCCCGTGAATTCCTGATATTGTAAATCATCACCCAATTTAATGGGATCATCTGATTCCCCACCAGCAGTGGTTGTATTAATGTGTGACTTAGGAACTGAGTCCCAAAAATCATTCATTGATGCCCCTTGTTCTTGGTTCTGGGGTCTTCTTTCTTCAACACTTGATAACCTTTTGAAGGTACCAGTGGTCAAAACTAACTCACTAGTGGTTACCAGAGGTGCTATAGAAGAAATTGTCTTCAAGGGAGTCTGATTTATGAAACAACTGGCCAAGTGTAGATCTGTTGATCCAACACTTGTAGTTGCTGCTCCACTTGAACTACTGTCAGGAATTACTTGTAACTCCTGTAGTGTAACCTCCTCAAATGTTGCTGGGATAGCAGAGGTATAAGCATCAGACCCAGTCACTTGTGGGAGTGTGTTCTCAGTGATAGGTGATTGGGAGGAACTGGTTTGTGTCTGAGCTATATCAACTGCATGCAACAAGGGTATTATGGATTGTGGTAATGAAAGGGGTGAAGATATGGGTGTTGAAAGAGACATGTCCTTGGGATCAGGACTGAGGAAGATGGATCCAATTGAATCCAGAGCTTCATAATGTGGGGTCCCTGTGATTACAACCTGATCCTTTTGTGAGGATGCAGGAAGAGTTTGAGGCAAAGGTGGAGATCTTTCTTCCATCTGCTGTGAGGAAGTAGCAGCAGTGGTTGTAGGTGACATTTGTGTTGTCACTGGCAGTGGCTCTGGGATCTCATCTTCCAGAGTTGCCTTTGTTTTGGATTTGGGGGGCTTTCTGGATGTTTTCTTTTTGGTCTTTTTGGTAATGGCAGGTGTGGGTTTCAAAGCAGTGGTTGTGCTGCTATGATCACCTGGAGCAGTAGGCTCAACAACTGATACCTGAGGAGCAGTGGTAGCTTCTAAATTCTGCTTAGGCACCTCTGCTTTTGTTTTTGAAGGTGTTAACATTCTAGTGAATGTTTCAGGTGTTAAACCTTTTATTTGAAAATAAACACCTTGTTTGAGCAGATTTTCATTTTCTTTTCCAAATTTTTGTTTAAAATAGTAGCATAGAAACCTTGGAAAAGGTAAAAATGATTTGCTATCAACATTTTTTACCAAGTCATGAAAGATCTCCTGGGAATAGCTATAATTTTCATTATGTAAAATATCATAACCCAGACATTGGATCTTCAATGGTATTTCGTTAAAAGCAGTTGTTTTATTTGAAACACACATCAAAAGTGTATGGAATAAAAACCTAGGTGCAGAAGGAAAAAAAACCTTTTTGTAAGGTATCTCTTTTTGTTTGTTCTGCATACCCCCTTTTCAGAAAATCGGTTTTCAACTCGCTTTTAAGAAAAGAAGTTTTACCTTGCTGGTCATCGAGTTTAAAGACTTCTGAGATGGATTGCGGAGTAATTTGAATCGTTTTTCCCTGTATGGAAGAATTGATGGCTATGACTTTCTCTCCTTGTTTGTCAAGGGTAGCATTTTTCCAGAACTCCCTTTGGGTTTGTTGATAGATTGGAGCATCTGCTGTTAGCAAAGTTTTGTACTTTGATGCAGACATGATGTCGATGATGGAATCGAATGAGTTGGTGGTAGTGGGTTTTGTGAGTAGACCCAAGTAATTGTGAGGAGATTTGTATGGAATTTCAATGGGTTCAGCGGCCATTTGAGTGACCTCTTTGGAAGATGAGGATGATTTTGATTTTGATTTCATCATCTTGATGAAGAAGAACGAAGGATGATTTGGGATGGAAGGTTGGAAACTGCTTTGAGAAGAGAATTTTGGAATTCAATTCGACAGTGTAAAAACCTGTTTGAGGTTTTGGTCAGGGTTTTATTTAGGGTAAAAGTGAATACTGATGTGGCAACGGTTACAAAGATCTGATGGCTAAGAACTGACCACATGCCAACCTCTGATGAAAAGATGAATTATGGAAGACAGTTGTTTAGGAAACCACTGATTAAGCAGATATCAGTGGTTGCAACGGTTAAAGTGAAGACAGTGGATGATTTTAACTATCAGTGGATAACATATTAGTGGATAAAACACTGATTTTGAACAACAGTGATTACCAAAAATGAAAGAACAGGGGTTGACTTTCAGAAGTGGACAGTATTTAGGAAACAGATGTTTGAACAAAACAGTGGTTAGGGGTGAGGTAATGGTAAGGATTTGAAGGCTAGTATATCAACAACTGTTAGTGCACCAGTGGATAAGCTTTTGACAAATATTTTGAGCATCTGCTGTTCTGATGAAAGGAATGATTTTATCGTGTGAAATCATAATATCATATCTAACATTTGTTGATGGTGATTCTGAAATATCTGCAAGATTGCTATCCTTAACAAAATACATTTTAGATGCAAATTGTCAAGTTCAATTTGTCAGCAGCTTTTACAGAGACTTTCATTCAAGGTTTTGCCACATGTCAATTACAGGTTTTGAAGCTTTTATAGATTCCTGACAGTGGTTTAGTACCCCAGATGATGTAAACCCTTTTTACTGAGACTACTCATTTTATGTCATAATATTTGAATTAGAACATGAGTATCCAAGTATTTAAGGTATGTTGGCAATCAATCTTTTGATCAGTGTTAAAACAAACTTGAGTTTGACATGACCTTGACACGTGCACCATTTCCTTTTGACTTATTTTCAAGGATAAAAAAAAATGATGGTTCTTCATCCTGACAGGAGTTTGAGACTTTTGCTATCAAAAACAAGTAAAAGTACAAAATATATTACTCTTAAGAAAAAATAAAGAATAATATATCCTGCTTTATTTGAGGAAAACCTTTTCAAGAAAAAAATAAGTAAAGGTTTTTCTGAAAACTTCATCAATAGGATCTGGTATAAGATCATGATCACATCAATCTCAAATTTAGGAATATGATAAGTAGTTGTAAATGCATTTTGACCACTGTTTGGAACCATTTCCTTGTCAGTTGATTGCAAAAATGAGGAGACATGTTCACATACGTTTGTTACCATGTGATGATTCTGCGAAACTTGTCTAGTCCTCTATTAAGTTTAATCACTGGTGATACTATTTTTACCAGAATTTTCCTGTACCAATGAGTGCACACAGTTGCTTGATGACCATTGTCCACCCTATTTTTTACTCTTAAGTGTTTTATATTTATAATCTTTACTTCAAAAGTTTTGAGATAAACACACTTTTGAGTTTTTGTAATTTTCTTCTTCCCTTTTTACCCTTCCCATTCATAAGTACTTAACTACTCACTGGGAGGTATTTATTGAAGGAATACTTATTCCAGAATCGTTTTGCAGCAATGTTTTGAGAGATTTGATCATTTCTGCACATGGTTATGCCAAATTTCACATTACCCATGATCTGGACATTTTTTACTTGCTGATTTTCTTAATGTATTCTTAACATAATTGATTTTGGTCCTTTTGAAGGATTCTCAACCTGTTTTTCAATACATAAGATCTAAATGACTAAAGTTTTAATTTCCCTCTTTTTATGTAAACAAAAACACTAATGTTTTTATGAACATAGGTTTTTGTTGACCTGAGGTTCACACCTTAGCAGCAAACATGATGGAAACAGCAAAAAACTTCATAACAACAACTGAAATCAATTTTCGTAAATAATTTTACCATAGTTATCAGACATATTTTCAGATCTGAAAATTGTAGGTGGTTTATGTATGACATCACTTGTTATGTGAAGTTTGTGTGTCCTATGAAATCTTGGTTGTTTTACAGAGCTTTTGAGTAGTCACTTTGAACATGATTTCTCGTTACTCTGTTTTTCAACTAAATACAATCAACCTTAGTATCAATGATTTTTGAGCTGAACTGTTATGTCAAATTGACTGTTAGATCGAATTTGATTGTCCAGGCTCTGATACCACTTGTTAGGATCGGAGGCTCCTCATGATTGTGTTTGTTTGTATAATTTGAACAAATCAATAGAAATGAACAGAGTCTGAGTGCAGCGGAAATGAACAACAAACTTTGTAAACACAATCAAAGAAGAAAATAGTTTTGATAAATACATGCTTTTCATTAAGTCGAATGATTACAATACAAATCAAAAGATTACTAAGAATGCTTACAAACTAAACTCCCCCTCAGCCTGATACTCCATGGTTGATTGCACAAGACGAAAGGATTGGATCAGAGGAGAAGAACTCACTCAGTCCATCAAATGTAACAGTACATGGTACTGTTCCATTTATAGACAATTCAAACCACTGAAGCATCTTAGCTGACGTCACCATGAAAGCGACATCTAACAACTTGACAACCTGTAACCACTGTTCCTATACAAACACTGCTAATCTTAACCACTGACTTTATACAAAACAAATGACACACTAAACTACTGCTTTCTCCTTTCATCAGTGCTTTCCTCAAGGTTGATCAATCCTTGAGTGGGCAGTCCTTTACCATCAGTAGATTGAACTAGCAGTGTTTACTTCTTAACAGTCTTCAGGGCTTCATCAGCAGTTTGAAGGACAGCAGTTGTTGTATACGGACAGTGGATAGAGGACATCAGATGTTATAACCACTTTCAAGGGGAAAGTTTAATGCAAACAACTGTTTATTATGAATCCACTGTTGTGATCCGGTTTTGGCTCTTATTATCTGTTCCTCTAATAGGGTTCAATCCCAACAATATCAGACGTAAAACTCAGATTTATATTTAATCTCTTTTATAAGCTTTAAAATGACCAAAATGCCCCTACGGGGCATAATTCGAGTTTAAATTCATTTTGGGCATAATGGAAGGTATCCTACTGATATCACAACATATTTAAGGCATATTAACTTAGGAAACCTGTTCATGACTCATTTGGTTACCCGTTACGCACTTTTCGCGTTCGGTGCGGTTTATATAACTAGTTTGCATAAATTAGCCGAAACGGGTCAAACCTTATCTTTTTTATCTCAAAATCCAGGATGTGTTTAGTTTACCCATATTATACAAGTCTCCAAACTTATCAGGTCTAAATCGCATTCTAATTCGGTATGCGCTTAATCTTGCGTTTTGAACCGTAAATCTTACTTTAAAACTAACCAGTCTAAGTTTAGGCTTAATTAAGACCCGTTAGGAATCTAATAGGTTATTAAAAACCTTCATTCCAGATTTAGGAGCCCAGTAAAAGCTATCTGCATTTGCTAATTGAATACAGTTGAGATAAATTGAATAATTTGCTCAGGTAAATACTCTTAACTTATTTTCCCTATACGGGCTTGGGATACGGTATTATAATAATACCGCTTGGTCAGGTGTGTAGTCATTTAAATCGAATTGTGATTAATGTATTTACATAACTCGTTTTAATCTGTATTATTTGGTGTATGGCCTTTGGGGGTTAAATGACCATCTCCCGGATATCCTTGGCATCATTCATTGAAATGGCCATGACCTAAGCACGGGGTGTAGGCATACACCTGATAGTTGCATATGTAAAAACTGGTAACCCACTTTAAGGAATCAACCTTGTGGGCATTATACCTGTGGCGTGTCAGTTAATCTTGTCCGGCTCTTCTAACCGGCCCTGACGGACGACAAACAAGTAAAACTGTATACAAGATTATTTTAAATAATTGTCCCAAGTTATAAAAGAACTTTTGTGCCATGTGCATTCAAATTAATTTTTCTTAAACTCTTTTCAAAATGAGTCAGTTAATTGTATTTACTAGTGTAAACTGACGTATTTTCCAAAAAGGCTAAGTGCATGTACTAGACGAAATAGGCTGGCTACTCCTGGCATCATTAATCAAGTCTTGCAAGCTCTAGATGTTAAAGTCTGTTGAACAATGATCTTTTATCTTTTGATCTGCCTGTGGATCCTTTACAGTCCGTTTGTAATACTTGGATATTACTATTTATTCGGTTTGTACTGTGATTCATCTTTTGCTTCCGCTGTGCATTTAAATTGTGTTGTTGACTATGATGATATCAACTACGTCACGATACTCCCCACCGGGCCCACCGGTAATACGTGGAAATATCGGGTTCTGACAACTAACCATCTTATTATGAGATCATTACACAACCATCGTTTAAATCATCAAACCGGTTCATATGAACATCATCACATAAACCCTAATTCTAGACCAACACTAATCTCATGATTATCATGTGGGTACGGTTTAATCATTTAGAAACATCAACCAAATATACATCACTTAATTATGTGTTCATACTTTATCACAACATCAAGAATCAATCATCATGCATATGAACAACCCTAACTATCACATGCAATCATATCAACCACAACATCATCTAACAAACAACTAATAGTGAGACACTAACCGTGATGATTGAATGAGTTGGTTAGATCGATGGGAAGCTTCGAGTGGGGGCTGCCGTCGGGTTTCCAAGAGAAGAGAGAGGGAGCTTAGGGTTTTGTGTGTGTTAAGTGTTTGCAAATTATGAGAAAACAAACCCCACTAATGGGTATGTGTGAACGTATAAGAGGAGAAGGGGAGTGGACCGAACCCTAACTTGGGCTTCCCTTTTGATTCGAGTATAAGTTGTGCGGCCCAAAAGGGCTTGTGCGATCGGACTGATGTTGTGCGATCAACCTTTGTTACACACACTTACTTATAACACATACACATAACATAGCAAAGTCATAACATTCCATAAAAATCAACGTGTCACATAATCACAAAATGTTCATACTGGTTACATGAGATACTAAGAAAGATTCTGAAATACGAGTTGTCACAACCATAATACCCTTAAGCTTAACTAGACAAAACAATAACATAATTATTGTTTGGGGCCAAAACCATTATAAAATATAATCTTATGGTTTGATATGTTAAAGATTCCTTTTTAGACTGAAGGAGTTAAACTGTTAAACCACATGGGCTAAAATAGTAATTTACTAATTTAAGTAATAAGTAAAATAATATAAAAAAATTGTAATACTATTCTTATATAACTGAAATACAAAAGTCGGTGGATTTTTCATGTTTTGTCCTTCTTACCGTTTTCTCCTTGGTCCTTTAAGTTTCATCTTTTGTTTGCTTTTGTCGTTGTCCATTTCCTACATCTACAAAACACATGAGCGGGAATAGTGGCAGGGAATAGTGTTTCCCTGCCATTGGTCGAAATGGGCGGCGACATTTTCCTATTGAACAACCAGTTTATTATTTTATATCCACTTTAAAATTACGTTTTTGTCCGCAGTTTAAAATTACACTTTTCTCCCAACTTAAAAATATAATAACCCTTTTGCCAGCAGCTAAAAATTATGATTTTGCCCTAGGTTAAAAAATTACAATTTTACCGTTAGCTTTTTATTTTATACCCGCTTTAAAATTACGGTTTCGCCCCCAGTTTAAAATTACGTCTTCGCCCCCGGTTCAAAATAAAATTATGATTTTGCCCCCAGCTCAAAATTACGATTTTTCCCTCAGTTCAAAAATTACGATTTCACCCTCAATTCAAAATTCCGTTTTTTTTGCCCCCAGCTAAAAATAAAATTATGGTTTTCCCCTACCTCAAAATTACGATTTTACCATCGGTTCAAAATTGTTATTTTCCCCCGGTTCAAAATAAAAATATGACTTTACACCCAACTAAACCTAAAATTCGATTTCGCTCTCAGTAAAAAAAATACGCTTTTACCCTAAGCCAAAATTACTTTTTCGCCCCAGTTCAAAATAAAATTTTGTCCCCCCCCCCCCCCCACGGCTCAAAATTATGATTTTACACCAGTTTATTATTTTATACTCACTTTAAAATTATGTGTTTGCCGCAGTTTAAAATTACGTCTTTGCCCCCAGTTCAAAATAAAATAATTCTGCTTTTACCACCAGCTAAAATTTACGATTTTCCTCTCGGTTCAAAATTACGATATCACCCTCAATTCAATATTCCGTTTTATTGCCCCCAGTACAAAATAAAAATATAGTATTCCCCTAACTAAAACTTAGGATTTTACCCTCGGAAAAAAATTGATTTTTCCCCCAAGTAAAAACAAAAATATGACTTTGCCCCAGCTAAAAATCGTGTCAACGAGCTGCCTAACACTCTTTTTGCTTTTCCTTTCTAACAAAACTATAGTACTGTTTTTTTAATTGGTTGAGAATTATTCAGCCATCTTTCCGCAACGCAGGCGGAGCATCACCTAGTTGTTTATATATTTGCTACCTCCAAAACTTTCAAAAATGACATTTTTCTCCATAGGCTACTGCATTTTATTTACCATCAAACTTTTAATAATGACAACCTAAGCCCCTAGGCTACTACTCCATATTACAAATTGACCCCTCAAGTTTCTGTTGTTCTAACTTTACTATATATAATATACGTTTTTGAAGTTATCAATTTTTTTACTAATTTATTTTTTCTTCAATAACTTTCTTTCGCTAATTTCTTTTTAAAGAACAAATTTATCGTGTTTGTAAACTTTATAAAATATCATTTTAACCTCCTTAAGTTTCAAATGTTTTGAGTTTACCGTTTCCGTTCCTTTATTTTAAAGGGTCGTATTATTGGCACACCTAACATTTTTAAATCGACACTTCAATACGGGTCGTATAAGGCTCATTACAATTCCCTAGTATGAATTAAAGTTAAAGATGTAATACAAGTATGTCGTTTTGTTATTTATATATGAAAATAAAATAAATATATTATTATTATTATATATATAATTTGTTGACTTCCAAGCTACAGTGACTTGACCCTTTTTTTTCCTTTTTCTTTTTAACTCTACCCCCTTTTAATTTTTAACATTAACATTTATATCCTTATAACTTTTATAAAAAACTTTGTAAAATTTAATTTGACCCCTCTGGAGTTTTACGTGCTTATTTTTATGTATATATCGATATCAATTTAAGTTGAGTTACATTTCGACGTGTTTTTTTTTTTTTCAAAAAGTGAGTCATGTCAAATATATTACATTTTTCATTAAACGGTATAAATTCGAGTTACGTTACATTTCATGAGTCATGTCAAATATAATATGTTTTGATGCTTATTTTTATTGATGTTTCAGTTGGTATACTTTTTGACGTTTATATACGTGTTGTTATAAATTCAAGTTGGTTTACGTTTCGACATTTTGACCCCCCCCCCCTCTAGTTTTACATGCTTATCTTTATGTACGTGTCAGTATAAATTTCAGTTGTTTATATTTTGACGTTATTTTTTTCAAAAATGAGTCATATCAAATATTATACGTTTGTGTGTTTATTTTTATAGACATTTTCAGTTGGTCTACGCTTGATCAGTCAGCTAGCGGTGTTCATCGAATCAAATATCGAATTTTCAGATTTTTCGAATCGAATAATTTTTATTTTCCCTTGAAATATCAAATTTTCGAATAATTTTTGTTTACCCTTGAATTCGAATTCGATAAAAAATCTACCCAATTCGATTCGAATAAAAAAACCCAATTCGTATTGGATTAAAAATTCAAATTCGTTCAATAGATTCGATTTGATTCAGATTCTTTTAAAACATGTAAAAACTATCAAAATGAAACATAAATTTTTAAACCAACCATAAAGCACAATATCACATCAAAAAGTTCCAAATAAGTACCATAAGTCTAAAATTCAAAACGAGAAGTCGGGAATAACCACTCCATGTTACAAGTTGATAATTTTTAGGGTTAGAAATCTATTGATAGATTTATTACTTAGGTTTTAGTTATGGGTCATGTAGTGGGTTTGATAATGGGTAATTTTAATACTTGGAATAAATTTTGAAAATAAATTATTATATAGCCCAATAAAAGTTGTATATATGTATTATATATATATAAATAATAAATAAAAATGTATAATTTTTATTCGATTTCGAATCGAATTTGAAATTATAAATTCGTATTCGATTTACTAACTCGAATTGAATCGAATTCGAATTTTTATAATCGGAACGAATTATTGATAATCGAATCGAATTTAATCGAATTTTGAATTTTTCAGTTCGAAACAAATTCTTAACTCTCCTATAGTCAGCAAGTGAAAAAAAGAATTCAGTTCGTTTGAGTCAATTAAAAAACCAATCTCGCAATGCGGCGAATCATTGACTTTGACCCTTCTTTTTTTTTTCCTTTCTCTTTTTAACTTTATCCCGTTTTAAGTTTTAACATTAACACTTATATACTTATAACTTTTTAAAAACTTTGTAAAATGTTAATATGATCCCTCTGGAGTTTTACGTTCTTATTTATATGTATATGTGGATATAAATTTAAGTTGATTTACATTTTGACATGGTTTTTTTTTCAAAAAGTGTGTCATGTCAAATATAATACATTTTCATTAAACGGTGTAAATTCAGGTTACGTTATGTTTCATGAGTCATGTAAAATATAATACGTTTTGGTGCTTATATTTATCGATGTTTCAGTTGGTACACTTTTGTCGTTTATATACGTGTTGGTATAAATTCAAGTTGGTTTACGTTTTGGCATTTTGACCTCTCCCCCTCTCGAGTTTTACATGCTTATCTTTATGTACGTGCTAATATAAATTTAAGTTGTTTACATTTTGACATTATTTTTTTCGAAAATGAGTCATGTCAAATATTATATGTTTTTGTGTTTATTTTAATGGACATTTTCAGTTGGTCTACGCTTGATCGGTCAGCAAGTGAAAAAAAAGAATTCAGTACGTTTAAATCAGTTAATAACCAGCCCCGCAACGCGAAGAATCAATTCTAGTTTTATTCTAAAAATCAAATTTCTTTCTGAACACTAAATTCGGGTCACATGGTTGTCACACTCCGTTTTCCACGTGTCACCGGTGGGCCCGGTGGGGAGTATCGTGACGTGGTTGGCAACATAATAGTCAAACAACACAATATTTAATATGCACAGCGGAAGCAATTTAAAAGATATAATACAACCGAATTTAATATTGTAATATCAAACGTCACAATATTCGGAAGTTTATCCACAGATGGATCGATAACAAAATGAAACAATAGTTAAACAGACTTCAGGCATCTTAAGCTTGCGAGACTTCTAATGATGCTAAGGAGAAATCCCAGCCAATTACGCATAGTACCTGCATTTAATCTTTTTGGGAAAATACGTCAGTTTACACTGGTAAATACAATCAACTGACTCATTTTGGAAAATGATTTAAAATTGGTTTGGATGCACATGGCATAAACATTTTATTTAACTTGGGAGAATTATTTAAATATATAATCTTGTGAACGAATTACATGTTCCTTGTGCGTTCAGTAGCCCGGATCTTGTCCGGGTTAAAGATCAATAGACACACCACATTATTCCTTTTGTACACTGACGGGTGTACGCCTACACCCCGCGCTTAAGTCGTCGCCATTTCGTAAAATGATGCCAAGGATATCCGGGACATGGTCATTAACCCCCCAAAGGATTTAAGTAACAATACTGTTTAAACGAGCCGATCAAATTATTCAATTACCCACCCAACGGTGGAGGATTTGATGCCCGATCAAGCGGTATGCTATATACCGTAACCCAAGCCCGTATAGGGAAAATAAGTTAAAAGTATTTACCTGAGCAAAGTATATATCACAATAAGCAAATTGCAAGTAGCTTTTACTGGTCCTCCTAATCTGGAACGAAGGTTTATAATAACCTATTAGAATCCTAACGGGTCTTTAATTAAGCTTAAGCTTAGACTTGCTAGTTTCAAAGATACGGTTCATACGCACGATTAAGCGAAGACTGGATAGAATGTGATTTAGACCCGACAAGTTCAGAGACTTGTTTAATATGGGAATTTCATACACATTCTGGATTTTGAGATAAAACCGATAAGGTTTGACCCGTTTAGGCTACTTTATGTAAACTAGTTACATAAACCAAACCGAACGCGTAATAAGCGTAACGAGTATTCATGAGAGCTATTTACAGGTTTCCTAAGTTAATATACTTCATATATGTTGTGACATCAGTAAGATATCATTTATTATGCCCGAAACGAGTTTGAACACAAACTATGCCCTGTAGGGGTAGTTTGGTCATTTACAAGGTTATAAAAGAGTCTAAGTGTTTAATTGAGGTACAGGTCTGATGTAATCAGCAAACATACTCAAATTAATGAGTTATAACAGTAGGATAAAGTTTATATGTGAAATTTACCAATTATAACCAAACTATGCCCCGTAGGGTATTTTGGTAATTTCACATAAGCCGAAAAGCTCAAAACTGAAGTCTGAGTTTATCAACCTTTGCTTACTGTTAAACTATTATAATTTTCCTCTAATATCAGTAGGTATCAACCCTTGTATGTTTAAAATAGTTTTAGTACATACTATGCGTTAAAAACGCTTAAAAAGGCGATTATAGGCCATTTCCGGGTTTGATACATAAATCTAATATTTTTATATTTCCAGAAGGCTTAAAATAATTTACTTATCATATGTGATCAGTAGCAAAAGGTTTGGAGTCGTTTAGATATGTAAAACTCATTTTATAGCCCGTAAGGGCAAAACCGACAATTACCGGATTAAGCCTACGACTATAAGTTATGCTCAGCCTAAAATTAATTAAAAATCTTTAAAAATCCCAAAATAATATATTACATCAGTGGGTAAAGAGTTTGGTATCGAAAAGTATGTTTAAGTAGGCTATACGCTAAATACGCCGTTTAATTAACATAAAGCTTTAATTTTACGCTAACGAGCATAACTCTTAATCTACACCTCAAACTGATGTCAAATTTGGCATACAAGTTTATATATCAGTAATTAAGGTTTCTACTCTTTTACATTTCCAAAAATCACGTTTTAAAGTGAAAAGGGCATAATGGTCAACATATGAGCAATTAACGGAATCATGCATATTAATTGGATAACTAATGATCCGAGGTGTATAATCACAGAGGGTTATACTAGCATGTAACCTGGTCCAAATAAAGCTCTTAGGTATTTCTAAAACATACCATAACTGGTCAGAATTGAAAGTCAACGTATAAGTCAAACTATGCGACTTTCGGTTCCGAACCGGGTCTAAACAGGAAATCGTCGGGTTGAACATGTTTAGACATGTCCTTACACTAATTACCAAGTTATATTAATGATCAAACAGGTTGTATGTGCTCTACATTGCTAATCATGCATAAATTGCAATTTAAACATTCTGTTGACTTTTTAATTACACGTTTGACCCGACATTAGACCTAGTTAGAGTGGGAATCAGGGGAAACCCTTTTGAGGTTTTATTACCCACATAATTACCAACTTATAACTACTTTTGATTCGACTAATCACTGGACCATTACTGATTAATCTTAAAGTCAACCGTTAATTACGACAGTTTGACTTCTAAGCTAAAACTTAATTAAAAAGGGTTAGGCATACTTACTGAAGTCCTATGCACGAAATGGAAAGCTTAGAGGAAGATCCTTAGCTCCAAAAATGCTCCAAATGTGCAGATGAAGGTGTGAGGAACAATGTTGCAACTTTGGTCCTTTATATAGTGTTTAATCCACCACAAAATGTTGACAACTCAAGCTACAACTGCCCACAATTCATCAACACATGTCCCTAGATGTTTAGGGGGTGCCTAGGGGTCGCACATGAAGTGAAACATCCGATTTTGGTCGATTCTGCGCGAATGTAGGCTGCTGCCTAAACTTTCTGTTACTGTAAGTCTGACGCGGCCCGCCTGAGGTTTTCTTAAAATTAACGCGGGCCGCATAGGCCTTGTTATCAGATTTTTATTTTTCTATTTGCCACATAAATGTCCCTTGGCCTTTCGAAAGGACAACTAAGCCTAATTCTTGCATTTTGACCCCTTGTTATTTACCCACAAGGCCTTTAGGACTTATACCCACTTCGCCAAGTCCCTGGACACTTCCGGTTGCCCCGAAAAGTCATAACTTTCAACGTTAACGCTTTAACCCCTCGCACACGAATTTGATCATATCTTTCTGATACGATTACAAAACTTTATGAAATTTATATCGTGCATTCTAGTGATCATAATTAACAGTTACAAAGCTTCGGGTTTGTCAAAAGGTCACTCAGAGGTATAACTTAAACATGTTGACACATTTAACCCCTGTAGTTCGTATGATCCATGATTTATTCTTTTGATGTTATAAACACCATGTAGGGTTATTATGAAGTATATTTATTCACTGTTGACATTTAGAACCCGTATATTTACATACTTTCCATGTTTGTCAACTTTAGTCCTTTTTATAACATTCTTTCACACGTGCAAACATATGACACGTGTCTACACATTATAGGACGTGAATTTTCGAGGTGTTACATCCTCACCACCTTAAAATAAATCTCGACCCGAGATTTACTGAAATAAATAAGGGTACTTTTCTTTCATCGTGGATTCAACCTCCCACGTGTATTCGGGACCTCTACGGGCATCCCATTTGACCTTTACAATAGGTACATGCTTCCTTCGAAGCTTCTTTACCTGTCGATCTTCAATCGACAAAGGTTTTTCCACAAATTTTAAGCTCTCGTCTATATGCACATCTGTGTGTGGTATAACCAGTGATTCGTCAGCGAAGCACTTCTTCAGATTGCAGATGTGGAACACATTGTGAATTCCACTGAGCTTCTCCGGTAAGTTTAACTTATAGGCAACTGACCCGACACGTTCAATAACCTCGAAAGGTCCTATGTATCTCGGGCTTAGCTTGCCTTTCTTACCAAATCGCATCACTCCTTTCCAGGGTGATACTTTGAGCAACACTTTATCACCTACTTCGAAGTGAAAAGCTTTACGCTTTGGATCTGCGTAGCTCTTCTGCCTATCACAGGCAGCTTTGAGACGGTCACGAATCTGGACAATCTTGTCCGTCGTTTCAAAGACTATCTCTGGTCCTGATAATTGGACATCTCCAACTTCCGCCCAACACACGGGCGATCTACACTTTCTACCATATAATGCCTCAAAAGGCGCAGCCTTTATGCTGGTGTGGTAGCTATTGTTGTAGGAGAATTCGATTAATGGTAGGTTCTTATCCCAACTACCACCCAAATCGATCGCACATGCGCGTAGCATGTCTTCCAATGTTTGAATAGTACGCTCACTCTGGCCGTCAGTCTGAGGATGATAAGCCGTACTAAAATTCAAACGTGTGCCCAAAGATTGTTGGAAACTCTTCCAAAAATGTGACGTGTATCTAGTATCTCTGTCAGAGATAATAGACACAGGTATGCCATGTAAGGCTACAATCTTATCAACGTACAACTGGGCTAACATGTCGGAGCTATAAGTCTCGTTGATGGGTAGGAAATGTGCTGACTTAGTCAGTCTATCAACTATAACCCATATTGTATCATTTCCTTTCCTTGTCTTGGGTAACTTGGTAATAAAATCCATAGTTACCATTTCCCACTTCCACGTAGGAAGTTCAGGCTGTTGTAGCAAACCTGATGATTTTTTATGCTCGGCTTTGACTTGCGCACATGTCAAGCATTTAGCTACATAGGTGGCTACAGACTTTTTCATGCCTATCCACCAATAATTTGCCTTTAGATCCTGGTACATCTTATCAGCTCCAGGATGAACGGAGTATTTGGAACTATGGGCTTCCTGGAGGATGACATCTCGAAGTCCTCCATAAATTGGAACCCATATTCGTCCATTCAATCTTAGAATTCCGTCCTTGCTAAGAGTTAACTGCTCCTCAGTTACTCCTAGCTTTTCATTAGGATAGTTAGCTTCCAACACAGCTTCCTTCTGTGCAGCTAACAACCTTTCAATCAAATTATTCTTTATCTCCGTGCGCTTGGCATTGATTCGGATGGGTTTCATCCTTTCCTTTCGACTCAAGGCATCAGCGACTACATTCGCCTTGCCGGGATGGTACTTGATTTCACAATCATAATCATTCAAAGTCTCCATCCAACGGCGTTGCCTCATGTTTAATTCCTTCTGATTAAACAGATGCTGGAGGCTCTTGTGATCAGAATAGATCACACATTTGATTCCATATAGATAATGCCTCCACAGTTTTAGTGCGAATACAACGGCACCCAACTCCAAGTCGTGGGTGGTGTAATTCTTTTCATGCACCTTTAACTGTCGTGATGCATAGGCAATAACTTTGCCTTTCTGCATAAGCACACACCCCATGCCAGTGTGCGATGCATCACAATAAACTACAAATTCTTCGATTCCATCAGGCAATGTCAACACAGGAGCATTGCTCAACTTCTGCTTGAGAATATCGAAAGCTTCTTGCTGCTTAGGCCCCCAATCAAACTTAACCTTCTTCTTAGTTAGAGAAGTTAGGGGCGCAACAATCCTTGAAAAATTTTCAATGAAGCGCCTGTAGTATCCTGCCAATCCCAGGAAGCTACGAATCTCTGTAGGCGTCTTTGGTTCTTGCCAGTTCATAACTGCTTCAACCTTAGCGGGATCCACTTGGATACCACGCTCACTAACCACATGTCCAAGAAATTGGACTTCTCGTAGCCAAAATTCACACTTAGAGAATTTGGCATAGAGTTTCTCGTGATGTAAAAGTTTGAGAATACATCGAAGATGTTTCTCATGATCAGCTTGGCTCTTAGAGTAAATGAGGATGTCGTCAATGAAGACGATGACGAATTTATCTAAGTACGGCTTGCAAACGCGATTCATGAGATCCATGAACGCAGCCGGTGCATTAGTGAGCCCAAAAGGCATCACTAGGAACTCCTAATGACCATAACGAGTCCTAAATGCAGTTTTATGCACGTCTTCATCTCTAACCATCAGTTGATGGTAGCCTGACCTCAAATCAATCTTCGAGAAATAACTTGCCCCTTGTAACTGATCGAACAAATCGTCGATTCTGGGCAAAGGATATCTATTCTTTATTGTGACCTTGTTAAGCTCACGATAGTCGATGCATAGACGCATCGATCCATCCTTCTTCTTGACAAACAGGACTGGCGCTCCCCAAGGAGACGAGCTAGGTTTAATGAAACCCTTGGCTAGCAATTCGTCTAGCTGTGTCCTCAATTCTTTCATCTCCGTTGGGGCTAACCTGTAGGGTGCTCTGGCAACTGGTGCTGCTCCGGGGATGATATCAATCCTGAACTCCACTTGCCTATCTGGTGGCAAACCAGGTAGTTCTTCCGGGAAAACTTCTGGGAATTCAGAGATGACAGGGATGTCTTCTATCTTTGGTTTAGGCTCATCAATAATCACTTGCGCCATGTAGATGACACAACCCTTCTTTAAACATTTTGAAGCCTTGAGCATAGTCACTTCCTCAGGCAGCCCATACTGGGTATCTCCCCGAATGGTAAGTGATTCACCAGACGGAGTCTTTATTACCACTTGTTTCTTGTTACAGACAATTTGGGCCTGGTTATGAGATAACCAGTCCATACCCAGAACTAAGTCAAAACTGGCCAACTTAAAGGGGAGTAGAGACAGAGGAAAAGAATGGTTCTTAATGGATATAACACATCCATCTAACACAGTTGAAACGGTTTCTAGTGTACCATCTGCTAACTCCGCTTCATAATTCACATTTAAGGTTTTGACAGGTAATTTCAGCAATTCACAAAACTTATTATCAACGAAGGATTTATCAGCGCCTGAATCAAAAAGTACTCTAGCATAGACGTCATTTACATGGAAAGTACCTGTAATAACGTTGTCGTCTAGAACCGCTTCTTTTGCGTCCATTCTGAAGACTCTGGCATTAGTCTTCTTGGCCTCTTCAGGCTTCTTGTTGTATTTAGGGCAGTTGGTTTTAATGTGCCCCTTTTCATTGCAACTGTAGCAAGTTGCATCCTTCAGCTTTTTGCAATCCAAGGTTTTGTGGTCCTTGGACTTGCATATACCACAAGCATAGGATTTTGACTGAGTCTGCGAGTTCGACTCGAGTCTGCACTTTCCAAAGTGTTGTTTCTTGCAAACTTTACATTTGGGCTTCTCACCAGAATTATGCCCATCCTTCCTTGACTCCGATCCTTTCTTGTTGTCACCGTTCCCACGGTGCTTCTTGTTCGATCTTCGTGAACCATCATCTTAACGTTTTCTCTTCTCAGCCTCCTTATTCCTCAGCGATCTCTGCCTGACCGCATCCAGAGTGAGGGATAAGGAAATGTCAGCTACGGATCTAAAAGTAGCTGGCCGAGAAGCTTTCACGCTTGCCTTGATCTCGGGGGCTAAACCACCGATAAAACGAGCTATTCTTTTTGGTTCCGGGGTTACCAGATAAGGAACCAACCGGGACATCGTGTTGAAGCTCGTCAGGTAAGCTCTGTAACATCCGTGCTTGTAATCATTGTGAACAGTATCAATAAAACAATGTTATTTGATCCCAATGTTTGTTTGTTTGTGTTTTTCATTTTTCATGTTTTGACTTTTATGTAATTTCAAACTCTACACCGCTTTCTGGAGAGTTATACGCAAACTGATGTGTAAACATAATCAGTTTAATGCGAGAAATACTCCGGAACATCAACATATACTTAACATACCTTAAATAACCTTTACATAACTTAGAAATAAGTTTTGAAGGCTTTGGTATGGCAAAAACAAAGTTAATTCGCTTACAGGGACTAAACATGACAAACTACGAAAGTGTGCCAATTTGAACTGTAACGAACATTCCGAAACATGACCATAAGTTAAACACACCTTAAATATCCTTTACATAGCTTAGAAATAGGCTTTAAGGGGATCGGTGCGCTAAAATAAACTTTTGGGTCATTCAGGGACTAAAAGTGTCAAAAAGTGCACAAGTTTGCACTTTCGCGCATAACTTACGTTCTGAATACATCTGGACATCCAAAAATTTATGTAAGCACTAAAATATTTTATTTTAGTGTTTGGCATAAGAAAAATTCACTCGTCACGCAATTTAGATCGTTTCTCGCGCTTATGCGCATTCCGTCGTAATTAACCGAACATCGCGTTCGTACGACCAAACGAACTAACATCCGACATACTTTTGAGCATGTTTCATGTCCACAATGTTTAGGCATCCTTGTGGAGCCTTGAAAATGATTTAACGAGCCTTAAACACGTCGGAAATGGCCTTAATACGCAACGGGGACTGAAAGGTGGACATTTGAAATTGTTTGCTGATCAGGGGACCCCTAGCGCGACGCCTAGCCCCCCTAGCGTCACGCTAGGCCCCTTCTGATCAGCAAAGGTCATTTTTAACACAAGTTGGCAGCTCCTAACACTTCCCAAAGGTCAAGTGCCACATGTTAAACTCTTATGGTGGCCAAATTCAGTAACCACAACATTCCAACAAGTGTAGGGGTGTGATCATTCCCTCTTCTCCAAGAAACGATCCTAACGGTGGACCGAAATCTATAAATACCCATCACATTTCACCTCATTTCTCACAAGAATCTGATCATTTGTGCTCTAAGTTGAAACCTTTGTTTCATACCTGAGCTATTTTGATCAAGATTAGCATTCGGGGACCCTTCGTAAGTGTTCCTTCGTTCTTTTATTGCTTTTCGAGTCCGAAAGTCAAACTTTGTTTGACTTTCTGCATTGACCAGTTTATGGTCGATGCGAAGTTCGTTTGAACTTCATAACGTGAGCGTGATCACGATGGTTATAGTCCCTAGTGACTATACCTACTGATTACCACGTTATCTAGGCTCAGTGACGAGCCGTAGTTTCGGTCAGAATACGTATTCTTGCGTATTTTGTAACCAAACTACTCTTAGGTATCACAACCGTTTGTTGTGATACCAAACCTGTTTTCTAAACTTAGTTAAGCATGTTTTAACATGCTTAGCTCGTCACTTTTAGTTTAGTGCTTATATAGGGTCGTCAGGTAAGCGATCTAAACAATCGCTTATACTTTCGAACCCGACCCATTTGGTCGATCATTAGGATCCGACCAAGCACATTAGGTGACCATAGTATATAGGGAATAACCTTCCGAGGTTATACCTTATGGTCGCTTCGTTTAAGTAGTTGTATGATAGGTAGTTTATATGCCTTAGGTAAATTACCAAAATACCCCTATGATGCCAAAATTCATTTTAAACATATGTAACATAACTTTTGACATCTAAACTGATTTGACAACCATATTAGACATGTTAAGTCATATATTACTTGTCATAGGACTAGTTAGGCGGTCCGAATGCGATTCACGCGAACGACGCGTTAAAGTAACATAAGCTACCTAAACGGGTCGTAATGGGTCACAAGCACTTAGGTGAGGTTTCATTTAGTATGTAGGCTTTGTTAAACCATACTACATGAGTTCCCATACTCATTTGGTTTACGAACCCTCATTCTATCCGATCTTCCGATTTAGGTCCGGTTTATTAATGTAGTTACCTATATTAGGTGCCGTTTGATATTCCGAGATCTCTAGCATTGCTTGGTGGTTATCTTAGGACTTCTGAGCAATCTCAAGTGAGTACATAGAACCCCTCTTTTACTGTTTTCAAACTATTTTGGGGTGGAACACATGTGCCTACTTGTTACTTTCGTGCTTTCCTGTTTTCACATCATATACCTGCTATGTTTGTTAGTACATTATAGTACATGATTTCATTACATTTCATGCTATGTATGTCCATTGTGTGCATACTTAGTACATTGTTTTACATTACATTTCTGCTATGTATGTTAACTGATAGCATGCTAGCACATTGATTTACATGATTTTTCTGCTTTGTATGTTAACTTAGCATACTTAGTTCATTGTTTTCATATAACATGTTCACTTTTCCTATGACATTTGGTTTGCACAAACGAGACTATTATACGTTCATTAACATTAGCTACGCCGCTCGGTAGTAAGTACTGGTACCATAGGACTTGACAAATCCCATTCCTGACATCCCGGGTTTGTTTGGATGTAAGGAATGACTGAATCCGAAAACATTACTTTTGATAACCTTGACTGAAAGGGTTGTCCGACTGTCTCAAGGCTTGAATGTATGCGTTAATTTACCACATAAATGTTTGTATCAATGTAAAATGTATTACTTTGCGAAACATAACTTTTTGATATAGTCAAAATACTTTGTTTTGTACATTTATACATTTTGGACTATGCGACAATGCTTTACTTACAATACATAACTTTTGTTACACATTACTTGACTACTTTTGGACTTATAAACATTTGACATGGCTTATACAAGGACTTTTGACTATTGGTTTAAACATAGACTTTATACATTGGTGGTTTGTTTAAGTGATTTAAGTAACGAGGCATGTGTAATATGATACAAGCATGGTGGATACGCCACTAGTACTTCCTATATATAAGTATTTGTATGGTATTGTATATTGTAGCGTTAGTTAAATCATTTCAATTTGGACATATGACATTTTATACAAATAACATACTTTTCACAAGACATTGTTTTACAAAACAACTTATCTTATACAAACTCATTTTACTTGGTTATTTATTAAACCATACTTTATGATCTTATTTATACATATCATCTGATCTTATCGTTTTTCAAATGATTTACAAGACAAAACAATTTACAAGGTTCATGACTGACTGTTATTAAACAATTTCTTAAACTTAAGTCATGAATCCTATTTTCACAAAACCTATGTATCTCACAGGCATTTTTATGCTGACGTACCTATTTTCACATGTGTTTTCAGGAGCTTTTCTGTAGGATGAAGATCGTGACACTAGGGCGGACCTGTGCCTTAGAGACTTAAAATGATGAAAGACTTAGTTTAATTATGTTATAAACTCTTTAATTTCTGTTTAAGACGATGAAACTCTTATGTTAATAAATAAAATACAACTTTGAACACCATGGTTATGAAACAATTAATTCTGTTACAACACTCCCCGACGTTTTCCGCCACGTCTTGTATGTCATACGTGGTCGGGGTGTGACAGCTTGACAGTCAAGGTTTGTCATCACCAATGATAGAAAATCAGACTCTATCTTCTCCACCTCATGCTGAGGGCAGTAATTTTCCCTGATAAGGGCAACAAATTGATCCCAAGACATGTTGTACAGTGGGATTTTCCCGGTGGCTTGAATCAGAGATCTCCACCATGCTAAAGCTTCACCCTTAAAAGACTGCGACACAAACTTGACCACGTCTCTCTCAGCGCATCCGCTGATGTCTACAACCGTATCCATCTCATCCAGCCACGTCATACAGTCAATGGCTCCCTTCTCCCCAGTGAAATCCCGGGGTTTGCAGGAAACGAAATATTTATAAGAGCAACCCTTGTCACGGGGTCCCTGGTTTAGTATAACCTGCTGAGATGGAGCACTGTGTTTCGAGGAGTGTCGATCATCATCTTTCTTCGAGTCGTCCTTCTTGGACGGTGGCTTGGAAGGCTGTGTAGTTAGGGTCCTACTACGAGTCCCACTATACTCTTCGTACTGCCTTTCCAAGGCTTGTGTAACTGCGCCGTCTATTATTGCTTTCAATTCAACACCCGTTAAATTAATTCGGGCGTTCTCGTTATTCTCCACTGGATGACTATTACCCTCGTCTGAGTTAGCCATTTTTAATTGAACTGTTGCAGAAAACTAGGACAATAGTTTATTTGGGAGTTTATTATGGAATTGCCCCTTAGGGAAATTCATTAACCATGGTACACAGAGACCATATTTGGTTAATTTATTAATCATATTTATTTAGGATTTCTATAATAATTTATCCTAATTATAAAACAATAATAGTTTTATTTATGGCACAAAAGGCCTAGTCACATGGACAATTTAATTTATAAGTTATGATTTCAGATAATCAAAACATGAAGGTATATTGGCACAATAGGCCTAGTCACATGGACAATTATAAATTATATGCTAGGATTTCAGAGAATCAAAGCATTTGAGGTTTGAACCTAGTTCATTACCTTTATTTGACAGGGAGTCATAGCTACCACTGTCTTTTGGCTCATATAGAAATGAGCAGGGCCCGTAGGCACGTATTACCACGTATGGTAAAAGTATGATCATCTTAATTGATGATTTACCCCATGATTCAGAGATCATTTAATTGGGTTTGGAATCTTTGAAAGATCCTTATATAATAAAATAACGTGTGTGATTTCAAATGAATCACGTCTGCCAGGAGTGTTAACATGTATACAGATGTTAACAGGGATTTGAATCTTTTTAACAGGTCTTACCATCTTGGCCCGGCCTTATAATGACCCGAAGGCTAGGTTTCACACTTTAAGATTCTTATTTAAAAATTTACATAGGCAGATATTTATTTAAAAGGAATGATTTTTGATTTATTTATTTCATATTTAATATTTATGCGTATAATAGCAAGATGAAATTTTACAAACTTAACATTCCATTAATTTTCAAAATATTACACGCTGCCCTAAACGGGTCTTTTCAAATAACAAGCTTACCCTCGCAGGGGTTCAAACAAGTACTTACCCACACAGGGGCTTAATAACACACATACCCACGCAGGGGCTTAATAACATAATAGTCCACGCAGGGACTTACACAAATAACATACTCTCGCAGGGGTTTACAAAAAGATAGACCCACGCAGGGGTCAAAATAAACAACATACATACCCACGTAGGGGTTTATACAACAAGATATGCCCACGCAGGGGCTCAACAACAATTGGAAGGATTCAATGATCCTTTTTGTTCTTCCCTTTGATCAAGCTTGCCAATCCTTGGAAGAAGCTCTGTCTCTCCCTACGGTCACGGTGGAAGCCTCGCTCTACTTCATCCAACCTTTGCCGGATTTCCTCCCTTTCTGGGGGAGAAAACCGTGGCGGCTGCGATTGCGTCCGGATAATAGGCCTAGGAGGTATATGGTACCCCTGATTCGGGTAACCTACTCCCCATGGAGCTCCGTATGGTCCCTCCAGGTGAAGAGCGTTATAATTAACCGCTACCATGTAAGGATCGGCCTCCGCGTAACCATAGTTGTGGTGAGTCGGTGGTTCAAACGGGTTGTATGCCATGGAACCCGTGTATGCTGGAATTGGGTTGTCAAAACCCATCGGTGGCGGTTGCGGTACAGCTGGGTTAGAGGGTCCACCCATTTGTGGGTCCTCCTGATGTGGCGGATAATGGCTGCCACTGGATTGACGTGGGGAACTGAAATGGAAATCCCCTGCTCGTGACGACATGCGCGCACCGGTTCTCCTTCGCCTCGGCGGTTGCGGAGGTGCCGGCTGCACTGGCGGCGGTGGAGGCGGTGGCGTGACTGCCACGAATCTCGAATCCTCAGAGGGATCCTGTTGTTGCAGCTGCTGCTGAGGCGACGAATGGTGAGGAGGTGTATAGTACCACTCGTGCCTGGTGAACATAGCTTGGAAGCTATCTGGACCAACATAGGGTGATCCGTGGAATGAAGATCCATTGGAGATCTCGATGGGATGATTTGGCATACCACTAGCAGGTTCGACGGGATCCGTGTCCTCGTCCATGTCGTCCGCGTTGTCTCCCGAGAAGTGGTCCTCCGGGCCCAATTGGTTGAAACCGACTGGTTCTTGTATATAATTGGCCGGGTTAAACCGGCCCCGAAAAACTGGTGTAGGGTCACCAAAAGAGTTGTGCGATAAAGATCGCTGTAAGGGTATATATGAAGGTTGAGGGTTGTTGGGCTCATTTTCCGAGTATGGCCTATATGAGTTGTGCACGGGAGGTGTCGAACTGTGTGAGACTGACCGTCTAGCCGGCTCGAAAAGGTTTCTCCGGTTCTGCCGGGGATCGTCACTCTCCGTGGTAGATGGAGCTCGCGCATTCGAAGGTCCAGCTTCATTATCATTGGGGGTGGTGATTGGCCCCATGCCTCTACCTCTTTTCCTGAAGAATCTTGGCGGCATTTTCAAATCCTGTCATTATAATATGAGATAACAACAAAATATATAAATAAAGTAAAGGACAAAACAAAACCAAGTGGAATTTGTCCTATGTTATATGTCTAGACTCGAAAGTTTAGAAATGTGCATTTGTGTTATTGAGATTAAACACAAAAGGCTAGTGTTTAATTCACTCAATGTTGGCTCTGATACCAACCTGTCACACCCCGTTTTCCACGTGTCACCGGTGGGCCCGGTGGGGAGTATCGTGACGTGGTTGGCAACATAATAGTCAAACAACACAATATTTAATATGCACAGCGGAAGCAATTTAAAAGATATAATACAACCGAATTTAATATTGTAATATCAAACGTCACAATATTCGGAAGTTTATCCACAGATGGATCGATAACAAAATGAAACAATAGTTCAACAGACTTCAGGCATCTTAAGCTTGCGAGACTTCTAATGATGCTAAGGAGAAATCCCAGCCAATTACGCATAGTACCTGCATTTAATCTTTTTGGGAAAATACGTCAGTTTACACTGGTAAATACAATCAACTGACTCATTTTGGAAAATGATTTAAAATTGGTTTGGATGCACATGGCATAAACATTTTATTTAACTTGGGAGAATTATTTAAATATATAATCTTGTGAACGAATTACATGTTCCTTGTGCGTTCAGTAGCCCGGATCTTGTCCGGGTTAAAGATCAATAGACACACCACATTATTCCTTTTGTACACTGACGGGTGTACGCCTACACCCCGCGCTTAAGTCGTGGCCATTTCGTAAAATGATGCCACGGATATCCGGGACATGGTCATTAACCCCCCAAAGGCTTTAAGTAACAAGACTGTTTAAACGAGCCGATCAAATTATTCAATTACCCACCCAACGGTGGAGGATTTGATGCCCGATCAAGCGGTATGCAATATACCGTAACCCAAGCCCGTATAGGGAAAATAAGTTAAAAGTATTTACCTGAGCAAAGTATATATCACAATAAGAAAATTTGCAAGTAGCTTTTACTGGTCCTCCTAATCTGGAACGAAGGTTTATAATAACCTATTAGAATCCTAACGGGTCTTTAATTAAGCTTAAGCTTAGACCGACTAGTTTCAAAGATACGGTTCATACGCACGATTAAGCGAAGACCGGATAGAATGTGATTTAGACCCGACAAGTTCAGAGACTTGTTTAATATGGGAATTTCGTAGACATTCTGGATTTTGAGATAAAACCGATAAGGTTTGACCCGTTTAGGCTAGTTTATGTAAACTAGTTACATAAACCGAACCGAACGCGTAATAAGCGTAACGAGTATTCATGAGAGCTATTTACAGGTTTCCAAAGTTAATATGCTTCATATATGTTGTGACATCAGTAAGATATCATTTATTATGCCCGAAACGAGTTTGAACACAAACTATGCCCCGTAGGGGTAGTTTGGTCATTTACAAGGTTATAAAAGAGTCTAAGTGTTTAACTGAGTTACAGGTCTGATGTAATCAGCAAACATACTCAAATTAATGAGTTATAATAGTAGGATAAAGTTTATATGTGAAATTTACCAATTATAACCAAACTATGCCCAGTAGGGGTATTTTGGTAATTTCACATAAGCCGAAAAGCTCAAAACTGAAGTCTGAGTTTATCAACCTTTGCTTACTGTTAAACTATTATAATTTTCCTCTAATATCAGTAGGTGTCAACCTTTGTATGTTTAAAATAGTTTTAGTACATACTATGCGTTAAAACCGCTTAAAAAGGCGATTATAGGCCATTTCCGCGTTTGATACATAAATCTAACATTTTTATATTTCCAGAAGGCTTAAAATAATTTATTTATCATATGTGATCAGTAGCAAAAGGTTTGGAGTCGTTTAGATATGTAAAACTCATTTTATAGCCCGTAAGGGCAAAACCGACAATTACCGGATTAAGCCTACGACTATAAGTTATGCTCAGCCTAAAATTAATTAAAAATCTTTAAAAATCCCAAAATAATATATTACATCAGTGGGTAAAGAGTTTGGTATCGAAAAGTATGTTTAAGTAGGCTATACGCTAAATACGCCGTTTAATTAACAAAAAGCTTTAATTTTACGCTAACGAGCATAACTCTTAATCTACACCTCAAACTGATGTCAAATTTGGAATACAAGTTTATATATCAGTAATTAAGGTTTCTACTCTTTTACATTTCCAAAAATCACGTTTTAAAGTGAAAAGGGCATAATGGTCAACATATGAGCAATTAACGGAATCATGCATATTAATTGGATAACTAATGATCCGAGGTGTATAATCACAGAGGGTTATACTAGCATGTAACCTGGTCCAAATAAAGCTCTTAGGTATTTCTAAAACATATCTTAACGGGTCAGAATTGAAAGTCAACGTAGAAGTCAAACTATGCGACTTTCGGTTCCGAACCGGGTCTAAACAGGAAATCGTCGGGTTGAACATGTTTAGACATGTCCTTACACTAATTACCAAGTTATATTAATGATCAAACAGGTTGTATGTGCTCTACATTGCTAATCATGCATAAATTGCAATTTAAACATTCTGTTGACTTTTTAATTACACGTTTGACCCGACATTAGACCTAGTTAGAGTGGGAATCAGGGGAAACCCTTTTGAGGTTTTATTACCCACATAATTACCAACTTATAACTACTTTTGATTCGACTAATCACTGGACCATTACTGATTAATCTTAAAGTCAACCGTTAATTACGACGGTTTGACTTCTAAGCTAAAACTAAGCTAAAACTTAATTAAAAAGGGTTAGGCATACTTACTGAAGTCCTATGCACGAAATGGAAAGCTTAGAGGAAGATCCTTAGCTCCAGAAATGCTCCAAATGTGCAGATGAAGGTGTGAGGAACAATGTTGCAACTTTGGTCCTTTATATAGTGTTTAATCCACCACAAAATGTTGACAACTCAAGCTACAACTGCCCACAATTCATCAACACATGTCCCTAGATGTTTAGGGGGTGCCTAGGGGTCGCACATGAAGTGAAACATCCGATTTTGGTCGATTCTGCGCGAATGTAGGCTGCTGCCTAAACTTTCTGTTACTGTAAGTCTGACGCGGCCCGCCCGAGGTTTTCTTAAAATTAACGCGGGCCGCATGGGCCTTGTTATCAGATTTTTATTTTTCTATTTGCCACATAAATGTCCCTTGGCCTTTCGAAAGGGCAACTAAGCCTAATTCTTGCATTTTGACCCCTTATTATTTACCCACAAGGCCTTTAGGACTTATACCCACTTTGCCAAGTCCCTGGACACTTCCGGTTGCCCCGAAAAGTCATAACTTTCAACGTTAACGCTTTAACCCCTCGCACACGAATTTGATCATATCTTTCTCATACGATTACGAAACTTTATGAAATTTATATCGTGCATTCTAGTGATCATAATTAACAGTTATAAAGCTTCGGGTTTGTCAAAAGGTCACTCAGAGGTATAACTTAAACATGTTGACACATTTAACCCCTGTAGTTTGTAATCTCTCACTTTTAGCTTCGTATGATCCATGATTTATTCGTTTGATGTTATAAACACCATGTAGGGTTATTATGAAGTATATTTATTCACTGTTGACATTTAGAACCCGTATATTTACATACTTTCCATGTTTGTCAACTTTAGTCCTTTTTATAACATTCTTTCACACATGCAAACATATGACACGTGTCTACACATTATAGGACGTGAATTTTCGAGGTGTTACAATGGTACAACCGCGACCCACCCACCTGGCTAACCTAGATCTAGATAGCTCACTATTAGGCTACATGTGTGGTATAAAGCCTTTAGTGGCTTTATCACGCCACCTCAGAGCCACGTTACATTGGGGGATTTAAAGCTCTTCCTTTAACTTGCATGCAATGGTTTAAAGCACTCATCATCATTACCTAATTATAACTTTTTATTTATATATTTTATTTTTTTTAATTTACATGCCAATTTTATTTAAAACAAAATAAAAAAAACATAATTTCATTAAAGTAAATAAAACATTACAAACTCCTTAAAAAATGCAAAGTTACTTTAAAAAATAAAGTACTTGAAAATAAAAAACTATATATATTTCGCTCGAATTTTTACCTCACGAGCCTCCAAAATGACTTGGTCTTCCTCTGGTAGGTGCGAAAAGTCTTTCACGAGATATGCCATATCTTTCTAGATGTGTTTCTCCATTTTTAGTTTTTCCTCATTTTTCTTAATCGAGAGAAGCTTGTTGACTCTATTGTCGAACTCGTCCAACCTTGATGGACCATCCGATGGCGTTGACAAAGACGTGTCGCGTGCTCGTGCAGCTGCCTTACTTCTATCCATACCCTTTGGTCGTGGCAGCTCTTGCGGTTCTTCAAAATCCTCGAAGTCGCCGTTTAGATTAATAGTAGTACGAGCATCGGACTTGGATGGTTTGGTAATCGATGTTGATTTAGACCGTTTTGACTTATTGGTCGTTGGGTCAAACGGTTGTGCAAGATGCCACTAGGGAGATTTGCGAAGAAGCTCCCACGAAGGTATTATCATAAGCGCATGCCCATGACGCAATCTATATTCGTTGTGGGTGGCGATCATAATGTCCACGTCACTCGAACCACTTCTTCTTCTAAGATTGTTGACGAGATTATCATGTACATTTGTAACACCCCGAAAACGGAATTGGTAATCAAACTCCGTTAATACTAAAAGACAGGTCAACGGGACTTAAAATAAGAAATCCTAATAATTTAAATACAAGCGAATCAAAGAATTAAGGAATTAAGTTTATAAGAGCCCGAGTCAACGGGACTTAAAATAAAACGGGTTTTTAACTCCCGGAACCCACTAAGTTAACAAGGTAAAATTAACCTAGTTAGTAATGGGTAATTAAATAATAAACTATGAGTTATAGTTTCATTTATGAATCTCTAAACATGAGGGAATAATATGGACAAGTGGGAAACTTGTTTTATTAAAACAAAAAAAATACACACACACACATTGTGTGCGTGTTCTGATCGACCAGGAGAAGCTCCATGGGAGCTCAAACCCTAACTTCAACAAATCAACAAATTGAAGGTCAAATCTAGCCCGAATCGGATGCATGAACACATATTAATGATCACCTAGTCGTGGGGATCACAAGGTATGTTGAATTTTATGATTTAGTGATACTTTGAGATTATGATGAACAATCATAATAGAAATTCTGAAATCAAAGTTGACACTATGAGTGTTATTATGATGAAATCTTCGTTTAGAAACATACCCTAGTTGAAAAACTTGATAAATTGGTGTCAACACTAGGGATTTGATAATTACCTCATTATGTGTTAAATGGGTTTTATGACAACAAGATGAACACTCGGATTAGAGTGTTAAATTGATGAATATTGATTGTTAAGATATAAGTTCTTGATGTAGTTCATGAACACTAGACATAGAGGTTGATTTTGATGTAAATCTTGGTGAAAATAACTAGTTATGAACTAATTAGTAAATTTGTAAAATTATGCACATTAGGTGTTTGTTAAAATGCCTAAATGAGAACTAAAGTGTTGAAATTTAGAGTGAAAACACGTATTTGAATGATATGGCAATTACGCGTGATATGAAATGATAAGGGTTCTAAATACTATGTTTATTTAGACTTAATGTAGTAAACATGTGATTGAAAGTAGTTAACTTTAGATAAGTTAAGTTAACTAATCATGAAGCCGAATAGTAGCTTCGGCATAGAAAATAAGTGAGGTGGAATAGTCGTGATTGTTAATGACTAATTTAACCGCCTTGTAAATGTTTGACAATAGTTTGACGCGTAACAAGCTAGGTGAAAGCTTGGAGGAGGGAGCGGGTCAAACGGAGCAAGTACGGAAAGAAAAGCGTGGCGTGGATGCGAGGTAAGTCTAATTTACACACTTATGTAGAATACTCGTTTATTCGATACGTTGTAAACGGGATAACGATAATATTGGAAATATGGATTTTCGTTAAGATTACCTTGTAGTGTAATCTAATAATGAAGGAAAAAGGGCAAAAATGGAAATTTGTCAAGTGTCGACTAATGTAAATCAAGGTTAAAAAGATACCCATAGCGTAAGCCGAAATGGGTTGAATTTGTAAGAAAAGAGTTTAGAAGAAAAAGGGTATGGTAATAAAATCCGGGATGGGATGGATGTATGAATTGGAAATCAAAAACGATGTTTTTGATTAAATAGATAACGTTGGGCATATAGTCCAAACGGGTCGAATGGTGGTGATAACACCATTTGACAATATCGACTAATGTGGTTGTCAAGTCTTATGTTGACAGGACCGATTAACAAATCGGATAATTGTGTCACCATTGATTGTATGATAATGAAAACGAGGTATAAATCGGGTCTACTTGTTGATCCGGGCCAGGAACGCATAATTAAGTTGTAGTTAAAAATGCTATTTTGGTCGAATAATTGGAGAGAGAGTCCTTCGTCGTAAAAGGACCAAAATTGACCAAAACGCCCTTGTAGGCTAAATTGAACAAACAACCCTTAGAGGTTGTTTGGAAATGAGTTTCATGATTAAATAAATACTTAGAATAAGTGTAGAAGTTGAAAGATGTAATACGTTAGTCAAATGGCTCTATTTGAGTCTTTGCCGTTAAATGGTAATCCGAGAGGTAAAACTCAGAACATATAGATATCCACATTAAATCCAACACACATATAGTTGTGATGGAAGATTACTAGATAAGAAATGTAGGATTACAATGCTAGAAAGGAATGAAGGCGATTTTAAGCTTAAAAGTACATAAATACCCTTAGCGGGTCAAAACAAGCGTTTAAGCGTAAACGGAATTTTATTATGTAAGAAACCCGTGATTTGAGATTAATATGATAGGAGATATTGAAATAAGGAATTTCATGAGTTTAAAGGTTAAATGAATATGTTGGTGTGATAAAATTATGAACGGGTCAATATTTGGTAAAAAGGGTAGTAAGCCGAAGACTTAAAAGTCTAAAATTATGTTAATCCGGATGTCGGATTTTAACTCCATAAGATGGAGAAATAAATTACGGACGCGTAGGAAAAAGAATCGGGCAAAACGGATTAAAAACGAGAGAGTTATGCTCGTTTCCGTGAAATCGGGTTATGCTGGGAATGTACAGCAACTGTTAAGCAACATTCTGCTGAAAAGGGGGCTAGGCGTCACGCGACGGCCCTTGGCGTCACGCGACGCCCCCTAATTCGGAAAAAATGTTATTTTTTTTGTTTGTTTGACCCATGGCACTTGTTTAAACTTATTAGTTGACTATCAAAACTAACTTTTAAGTTGGTTTTGATTTTAGGTGATGTTGGGCATGCTACGGATGACGATCAAGCAGCTATGAAGAACCGAACACACGAGATTAAAGCTTCCGCACGGCGTTACGTAATAACTTTTAAATGGCGAACTTATTTATATTATATTGAAAACTTTTAAGTTGTAAAAGTTTTAAATTACTCGTATTTTCTAAGGATACTTAATCGTAATTACATGTTTGATATCGTATTTGTATGACAAATTTCAAAATAATAACATGGGCGTTACAAGTTGGTAATCAGAGCTCAAGGTTGTTGACAAATGTGTTCGGTTCGAGGCTTGATCGCAAATCTGGTAAGTACATGTATGTTAATAGTTTAGCATGTTAAAGTGTTGTAAACAACACATAGGGCTATCGTGTGATACACGTTACCCCAATTAAAATGATTGATATAGTTGATGAAAATACGCGCGTTGACGCGTATAGTAGAAAATGCCTTGTATTATAATACGGGCGATTATTGAAGTTGACGTTACTAACTTTTGTGAATGTTTTAATTGAAGGACACTCGCGTTTGAAGACGACGAGAGTCAAACGAATTGTGGATATGATGATGAAACGGTCCGAGATATGGCAAGGAGAGCATAATCATCAAGGACCTAAATCGCGTAACGATCGCAAATAAGTAATGGCAAGAAAGCCCGTTAAGGCAAGTATTACCAGGTGCACATTTTAAATATAATTGCACAAATAGTAATATGCAACAAATATGTAGAAATTGAAAGTTGCATATGTAGATTAAAAACTTGGAAAAACCCGAATAGAAAATGTATTCGGGATATTGTTTCCAAGAGAAACATATAGAGGCATTACTTACATAGGGCGTGATGTGAAAACTATAAAAAGGTCATGCGTGCCATGTGTTAATCGCTTACTCTGGCCAAGTAAGTAGTGGCATATGATACCATGAACTTCTTATAGCGGACACATTTACATCCAATGTAGTAAGGACGGGGTGAATGGGACAAATTAAAAAGTACCCAAATGAAACAAATGAACAAAATAGTTGAAAATAATGTAAACGCACAGCCGGGTGACGGAAGCGTATTGTAAAAGTTTTAAATTACTCGTATTTTCTAAGGATACTTAATCGTAATTACATGTTTGATATCGTATTTATACGACAAATTTCAAAATAATATGGGTATTACAACATTGTTGAAGTTGCTAATTTTGGTCCGAATTGCGGTCCACTTGCCCGAAAATGAGTCGGCCGTACGATATTCACAACGACCCATTGCTGCGAAAAACTTCTCATGTACACGCCTCCAAAATACTTTTACATCTTGGTCGGTTGCTATAAAAATACAAAATAATTCTAAATGTATATTTGTAAAAAAAATATTTATAAAGGTATAATTATAAAAATATATTTATAAAATTATTTAAAAAACTTTATGGTGAGAAATTTTACCAACAATTGAATCCTCTGACACGTCCAGCCATACTTGTGACAACGCAAGTTCTTTCCTAGGCGTCCACTTTTCAATCGTCTTAGGACACGTATTTCGCTCTCACCCTTCTTATGGTGCCTTCACGATCGTCCACCTTTTGAGGAAGTGGATTGGGTTTCGGGTTCGTTTTGGGTTTCGGGTACGGATTCGGTTTCTGGTATGTTTTGGGGAAAAAATGGCGGTTGGGAATAGTATCCATAAAAACCGGGAATAAGTGGCGTGGTTGGATGAGGGGAAGTTGGGGTGCTAGGATGCATCAGATAATACGCAAGATCATTGGTTCGCGGGTCTCTTTGGTAACGATCTTCTTGCTTGTTGTTGGGATTGTTTGCTAAAGTTTGCCAAAACGAATGGTTAGGATCCCACGCGTTTTGGTTGTTGGGAAATATTGTGTGAATATGAGAAACTTTGTAAAATTTTAGATAAAGAATAGAAGAAGAAGAAGAAGAAGAAGAAGAAGAAGAGATGAAAATTAGAGAAAATGGGTAAGGTATTTATAGGTAAAATACGAAATTTAAACTTACTTTTTTTTAAATGACCGACCCAACTGTATTGTTGACCAAATGCCTCGATAAAGCCAATTTCTAGTTGTTAGCGTGCTGACGGACAAAGGGTAGGCAGGACGCTATGGGGCGCCAAAAATTGGTGATGTGACAG
This sequence comes from Helianthus tuberosus, assembly GCA_030545235.1. Taxonomy (NCBI): domain Eukaryota; kingdom Viridiplantae; phylum Streptophyta; class Magnoliopsida; order Asterales; family Asteraceae; genus Helianthus; species Helianthus tuberosus. The sequence continues at coordinate 46,090,484 of CM060427.1, read as the reverse complement.
GGTGGCGCAAGACCACACCCCCTAGACTTACCCATACTGAACCGACCGTGTGTTTGGTTCTTGATCAAACCGATTGGTTTGGTTAAAAAAAAGTATTGATTTTCTTTTGTTTTTTGTATGGCTTATTGTAATATATTACTTTAAGGACTATATGTTGATCAGTTCTGTTTAAACATAATGGAAAACATGAAACACATACCTGTTATAGCATTCAAAGCAGTAGAGAATCCAGTCAGAGATCCAGCCATTGAGTTCGACATCTCTGTCAAGGTGATCCGGTTCCTCCTTAGGGTGTAAAGTGATGATGGTGATGAAACCGAAAGTAGGGTAGAATTCGGTTATGGGGAGAGTTACGAATTTGATGTTATTGAGGGTTTGTAATTGTGTAAAGTGTCTAACCCTTTAACTCTCTAATAAGCCCCTTATTTATACACCCAAGAGGAAACCCAATTAGTTAATAAGGGTAATATGGTCCATCAACAATTACCAACTAATTATAATAGGTTATTAATATATTTTGATCTAATATAATATAAATGATTATAAGGCTACAAGATTAAATATTACATAAATAATATATTTAATCTCACATTCTCCCACTTAGCCGAGTAATCATTTATCATGAGTATTAGGTAAGCCTGGCCAGGAGTTAACACTCATTTTAGCCTTAAACCAAGAACTATAGCAGAGAAATACAGCCGTTGAATCATCATTCGACTCAGGACCCCCATTAGTCATACTATAGCCTCAATTTAAAACCTAACAGTTACGATCAAAATATGTATAAGCCCTTTAGCGTCTGATTTGTATTTATATTTGTCTATATGTCATTACACCGGCAGAACATATGTTAGAGACATACAAAATCAAACTGAGGAAATTTTATTAATTAAAACATAAGCTAGTACAATATGCCATTAAACAAGGTCTTTAATAAGTCCCATATTCGATACATGTTCTTCGAAAACTTTAGGTGGTAGACCTTTAGTCATCGGATCCGCAAGCATATCTTTAGTACTAATATACTCAATACAAAGATTATTTTCCTCAACTCGTTCACGTACGAACAAGCCCTTAGATCAAGATATAAACCAGCTCCAGTCGAACTGTTACTGTTCGAGAAACTAACGGCAGCTGAATTATCACAGTAAAGCTTCAATGGTCTAGAAATGGAATTAACGATTTTGAGTCCAGTGATCAGATTTCTAAGCAACATTCTATGACAGGTTGCGTTGTAAACAGCAATGTATTCTGCCATCATTGTGGAAGTTGTAGTTAACTGTTGTTTATGACTCTTCCATGAGATAGGTCCGCCTGCTAACATAAAGATGTAGCCCGAAGTGGATTTCTTGTCATCTTTGCATTTAGCAAAGTCAGAATCAGAATAACCTACCACTTCTAAGTGATCACTTCTTCTATAAGTCAGTTTATAGTCTTTCGTCCCTTGCAGATATCTAAGGACCTTCTTAGCTGCTTTCCAGTGATCTAGGCCAGGATTAGTCTGATAACGACCTAGCATTCCAGCAATGTAAGCGATATCTAGGCGAGTACAAACTTGAGCATACATCAGGCTCCCGACTACTGACGCGTAAGGTATCTGGCTCATTTGCTCCTTTTCAACCTCTGTTGTCGGACACTGGAATGAACCGAAAACATCTCCCTTAACTACTGGAACAACGGAGGGTTTGCACTGTTGCATGTTGTAACGTGTAAGGACACGATCTATGTAAGTCTTTTGAGACAATCCTAAGATCCCTTTGTGTCTGTCTCGGTGAATTTCGATGCCAATGACGTAAGAAGCATCTCCGAGATCCTTCATGTCGAAGTTATGCGAGAGTAACCGCTTCGACTCATGCAACATGTCTAAACTATTACTTGCCAATAGAATATCATCTACGTAAAGTACAAGTATAGTAAAGTTACTCCCACTCATCTTGAGGTAGGTGCATTGATCCACTTGATTCTTCATAAAACCTTGCCTCTTCATGACTTCATCAAACTTGAGGTACCATTGACGTGATGCTTGTTTTAACCCATAAATGGATTTCTTCAACTTACAGACTAGATGCTCCTGACCTTTAGGTTTAAAGCCTTCAGGTTGTTTCATGTAAACATCTTCGTCTAAGTCTCCGTTAAGGAAAGCAGTTTTGACGTCCATCTGATGCAGCTCTAAATCAAAATGAGCTACTAGGGCCATGACGATCCTTAATGAATCTTTACGAGTGACAGGTGAAAACGTCTCTTGATAATCAATTCCCTCTTTCTGAGTGTAGCCCTTTGCAACCAATCTCGCTTTGTAGCTTTCAACGTTCCCATTCGGATCCAGTTTTGTTTTGAACACCCATTTACAACCTACAGGTTTGGCACCATTGGGTAATTCGACTAAATCCCAAACGTCATTTTTCTTCATGGATTCAAGCTCATCAATCATTGCTTTGTTCCATTCAGAAGACTGATCACTGCTAATGGCTTCATTATAAGAGATAGGATCATTGAGCTTTCCAGCATCCATTTCAGTCAGGTAGGTAACATAATCATCCCAATTAGTAGGCCTTCTTTGCCTAGATGACCTCCTGAGTTGATTATCGGGTTCAGCGTTGTCTTGGTTTTGAGCGTTTGATGTGCCTTCATTATGAGGTATAATGGGTTCTGGTTGTGGAGATGGAATTTGTGCAGTGGCTTTAGGTACAGTTGTTGCATGGGGTACAAGAGGAGTAAACGGAGTAATGATAAGCGACGAGTCTCTCCCCCCCCCCCCCGCGTCTTGTACTTCTTGCAATTCTTCGTAAGGGTTGGTACTGCTCCCACTGACCTTGAAATCCTCCAAGAACGCAGCACGCTTGGTTTCAACAATACGGGTGACATGGGAAGGACAACAGAAACGATAACCCTTCGAATGATCAGGATACCCGATAAAGAAGCAGGTAACTGTTTTAGGGTCAAGTTTCCTTAGGAAAGGATTGTAAAGTTTTGCTTCAGTAATGCAGCCCCATACTTTCATATATTTAAGACTCGGTTTCCTTCCTGTCCAAAGTTCATAAGGAGTTTTAGGGACAGACTTAGAAGGAACTCTATTGAGTATATGAACAGCTGCTTTTAACGCTTCAGTCCAGAGGAATAATGGTAAATTAGTGTTGGCTAACATACTGCGCACCATGTTCATAAGGGTACGATTTCTTCGTTCAGCGACACCATTCTGCTGAGGTGTACCAGGCATGGTGTATTGGTTCACAATCCACTGGCCCTTACAAAACTCATAAAATGGACCAGGAGCTTGACCCACATCAGTATGTCTTTCATAATATTCACCGCCTCTATCTGATCTCACAACTTTAATCTGACGATCTAATTGCTTTTCAACTTCAGCTTTATAATCTTTAAAAGTTGTAAGAGATTCAGATTTTTCCTTTATAAGATACAAGTACATGTAACGAGAATAATCATCAATGAAAGTGATAAATGAAGTATGTCCTGTTATACCAGCGATTTGATAAGGACCACTAATGTCAGTGTGAATGAGTTCTAATAAATTAGAGCTCCTAGTGGCACCTTTCTTATTCGCTAATGTCATTTTGCCTTTAAGACATTTGACACATGTTCCAAAATCGGTGAAATCGAGAGGAGGTAAGACTTCATCCTTTACGAGACGATTTAATCGTTCTCTTGAGATGTGGCCTAAACGTTGATGCCACAACATAGATGAAGTCTCTAAGTCTCGAATTTGTTTCTTTTCCATCTTTATGAGTGATTCATTAATATTATATGACAAAAAAGATTTGGAAAAATTATCATCTAGTTCTAATCTATAGAGACCACCATCCAGAATGCCAGTACCATAAACAATGGAATCATAGAGAATAGAGAGTTTGCGATGACCATGAGAAACGACAAAACCGTCCATGTCTAACTTTGGTCCTGATACAAGGTTCCGAGTTACCTCAGGAACATATAAGGTATCATAAAGTTTAATACATAAACCAATTTTCAAAAATAATTGTAATGTTCCTATGGCCTTCACTTCTAATTCCCGATCATCCCCAACTTTTAGTGTTCTTTGGTTTCTTCCCAGCTTCCGGATTGTAAGGAATCCCTGAAGTGAATTGGTAACATGTACCATAGAACCAGAATCAAACCACCAAGAATTAGCAGGAACATTTAAATTAAAGGACTCAAGTATCATGAAAAAATCGTTACCTTTCTTAGCCAGCCACTCCTTGAAGTCAGGGCATCCCTTTTGCTTATGTCCTGTTTTCTTACAGAACTTGCAGTAGGGTTTGCCTAAGGAGTTCTTAGAGCTGGAAGGTGCACTTGTATTAGGAGTTGGATTTGGGTTTTGAACCTTAGAAGCATCCTTTCTTTGATAATTGTGCTTCCTCTTCTTTGAGCTGGAAGTGGTGAAGTTAGCAACATCAGTAGTGCGATCCATCTTCATACGCTCTTCCTCCTGCACGCACATGGCGATCAGCTCACTCATCGTCCATTTGTCCTTCTGAGTGTTGTAATTGATCTTGAATGCTTCATAGGACGAAGGAAGCGAAGTGATGATGAAGTGAACAAGAAAACCATCACTGATCTCCATCTCTAGGCCCTTCAACTTATTGGCCATGTCATGCATCATCATGATGTGTTTGCGAATGCCGCTCCTCCCATCATACTTAGTCGTCACCAGCTTGAGGATAAGAGTGCTAGCGTGTGCTTTTGATGTTCCCTTGAATTGATCCTCCACAGAAGCCAAATAGGTTTTAGCATCGTCAGAATCAGGAATGGCCCCTCTGATTGAGTTATGAATGGAATGCTTCATGAACATGAGAGACATGCGGTTACACCTAGTCCACTTATCATGGAGTAACTGCTCAGCAGCAGTACTAGTAGCAGTAAGGTCCGCTGGCTTATTCTCTCTTAGAGCATAGTCAAAGTCCAAGAGTCCAAGTGTAAGCATGAGGGCATCCTTCCATGCAGCAAAGTTATCACCAGTCAAAGGTGGAATCCCTTGATTGAGTGCTGATAGTGGAAATAAGATGAGCAAGTTATGATACTAAGAAAGAAGTCCTAATGTGATCTAAGGGCATGTTATACTAAGGCAGGCATAAGTAATGACCATTTTAATTATGAAGCTGTGATAATGTCTATTACTAACATCAAAATAATAGACTTAGTAAAATTCTATTTAAACGAAGACAAAACAGCTTTGGCCAGAAGTGTAATCATTTAAATATGTGTGCAAAGTAATTGTGACAAATCAGCTTTGGCCAGAAATGAGACAACCACTTTAGTTATGCACTTGTCAAGCATGCTAAACATAAATGAATTAAATCAGCTTTGGCCAGAATTAAGACATTTCACGTTTGTAATACATACTTAACATAGCTTTTTATAATACTTGAACAATAAATAGATGTATTAAATCAGCTTTGGCCAGAATTAATACATCAGAAGCTCATTCAAGTTAAGCTATTTTGGTTTTGTAAAAAATTATCTGACTCTGATTAATTAATTAAGTATAAACAAAACCAAGTATTTAATAGAAAACCACCAGTTAGCGCGGATCGAACTTGTGCGATCAGTAATGCCTTGTGCGATCAGTAATACCTTGTGCGATCGATAAGGCCCAAAACTTGTGCGATGTACATAAAGCCCAAGGCTTGTGCGATCATAAAGGACTTGTGCGATCAGTGAGGACTTGTACGATCAGTGAGGCCCAAAATTTGTGCGATCAGCACTATCTTGTGCGATTTCCCTTGTGCGATCAGATCATTTTTTTTTCTGGTCTTGTGCGACTGTTATAGGGAAACTTGTGCGATTATGATTTCGAAACCACTGTTAATGCTGTTTATTGTGATAATTAACTGAAAATCGAAATTTGAGGGATTGTGGGATATTGTTTCCTATTTTATTTCTGATCTAATCTTATCAAAAGATTTCGAAAATAATAACTGATTATCACTTTAACAGTTTTCGAAAATTTAATAGATAAAATTAAGATCAAAATCATTAAAACACCCACTAATCCAAATCATATTCCAAAATTTATGGAATTTTCGAATTTTCTTAGAACATTATGATGAACCCTAAAAAATAAAAACATAATTATGGAAATCCGAAACCTGAATTTTAATGGTTTTGTAATGGATTTCGTGACAACAAGTTTAATCCTTTATGATTTCGAGTCAATTTATCAAACATATTATCCGAAAACAGGGATTTCGGCTCATGAAACTCGAAAACAGCCGAGACCTTTTTAAGGCTTTAAAAAAATTCGTTTTCCAGATTTTTGATCCCAGAATAATGGATACAAAAACAGAACGGATTTATCAACATATGCTCTGATACCACATGTTGATCAGTTCTGTTTAAACATAATGGAAAACATGAAACACATACCTGTTATAGCATTCAAAGCAGTAGAGAATCCAGTCAGAGATCCAGCCATTGAGTTCGACATCTTTGTCAAGGTGATCCGGTTCCTCCTTAGGGTGTAAAGTGATGATGGTGATGAAACCGAAAGTAGGGTAGAATTCGGTTATGGGGAGAGTTACGAATTTGATGTTATTAAGGGTTTGTAATTGTGTAAAGTGTCTAACCCTTTAACTCTCTAATAAGCCCCTTATTTATACACCCAAGAGGAAACCCAATTAGTTAATAAGGGTAATATGGTCCATCAACAATTACCAACTAATTATAATAGGTTATTAATATATTTTAATCTAATATAATATAAATGATTATAAGGCTACAAGATTAAATATTACATAAATAATATATTTAATCTCACACTATAATTATATAGATCTATTCATTCGGTAAAAATACCACTTTAAAAAAACAAATATAATAATCTTTTCAACGTTATCCCATTACCCATTTTAGAGACTATATATGAATGTAACAAGTTTTAATATTAATGCTATCTTCATAACATTGCATACATTCACTACATATACATTTCTAAGTTAGGGAAATAGTGCCAGATAGCTTGTCTGGCACTTCCCTATTAGACCAACTTATTTTTAATTCAATTTTATTTCCAGTTTAAAATTACGTTTTCGTCCGTTGTTTAAAATTGCGTTTTTGCCCTCAGCTCAAAATAAAATTATAATTTTGCCCCTAGCTCAGAATTACGCTTTTGCCCTCGGTTCAAAAACTCACTTTTAATTTTGTTCCCATTTTAAAATTACGGTTTCGCCCTCCGTTTAAAATTACGTTTTTGCACCCAGTTCAAAATAAAATGTTGTTTTTTCCTCTAGCTCAAAATTACGATTCTGCCCACAGTTCAAAATAAAATTATGTCTTTCCCCCTAGCTCAAAATTATGATTTTGCTCTCAGTTTAAAATTATGATTTCACATCCAGATAAAAATATAATTTACGATTTTGCCCTCTGTACAGACATATATGCTATGAGAGAAGAATATTCGGCTTATTGCCCCACAACGCGGGCGGGGCAAAAACTAGTCATATACATTTTCAACATGGAAGGGAATAGTATCTCTTCAAACGGGCGGTCGGCACTTCTCCATTAGACCACCCAGTTTATTATTTTATATCCACTTTAAAATTACGGTTTTTCCCTCAGTTTAAAATTATGCTTTTCTCCCAACTTAAAAATATAATAACACTTTTGCCAGCAGCTCAAACTTACGATTTTTTCCCTCGGTTCAAAAATTAAGCTTTTACCCTCAGTTTTTTTTTATACCCATTTTAAAATTACGGTTTTGCCCCTAGTTTAAAATTACATCTTCGGCCCCAATTCAAAATAAAATTATGCTTTTGCCCCAAGCTCAAAATTACGATTTCTCCCTCGGTTCAAAATTATGATTTAACCCTCAGTTTAAAATTACTTTTTTGCCCTCAGCTAAAAATAAAATTATGGCTTTCCCCTACCTCAAAATTACGATTTTACCCTCGGTTCAAAATTATGATTTTCCCCCAGTTCAAAATAAAAATGACTTTACACCCAGCTAAACCGAAAATACGATTTCGCCCTCGGTAAAAAAATTACACTTTTAGCCTCAGCCAAAATTACGTCTTTGCCCCAGTTCAAAATAAAATTTTGTTTTTCCCCCCGGCTCAAAATTACGATTTTACACCAGTTTATTATTTTATACCCACTTTAAAATTACGGTTTTGCCCCCTGTTTAAAATTACGTCTTTGCTCACAGTTCAAAATAAAATTATGTTTTTACCCCAAGCTAAAATTTACGATTTTCCCTTTGGTTCAAAATTACGATATCACCCTTAATTCAAAATTACGTTTTTTTGGCCCCAGTGTAAAATAAAAATATGATTTTCCTTAGCTAAAAATTTGGATTTTACCCTTGGGAAAAAATTTGATTTTCCTCCAACTAAAAATAAAAATATGACTTTGCCCCCAGCTAAAAATCATGTCAAAGAGCTACCTAATACTCTTTTTACTTTTTCTTTCTAACAAAACTATAGTACTGTTTTTTTATTGTTTGAGAATTATTCGGTCATCGCCCCGCAATGCGGACGGGGCATCAACTAGTTGGATACATGAACCATTTATAGTTGATATATACTAAAATAATTATACATTTTTTCTTAACATATTTTTTTTACAGAAGATCGAGCCGGGGGTCTTACTAGAAGCAACCTCTCTATTCCTACGGGGTAGAGGTAAGGCTATCTGTATTTTTTCTCTTCAGACCCTAATTTAGCTTTATTATTGGTGGGATTTACTGAGTATGATGATGATGACTTTCGTACAGAAGACATATCATAAAAATATAGACAATATCTCTTCGTGTTAACTTAAATAAAGCTTTACTAGGTGTAATACCCGTGTAACCACACGGGTAGGTTTAGTAATGATCGAAATCAAATACTAAAAAACAGATTATAATATATCATTTAAATTTTGGTCTTTAGATCTATATCTTTATAAAATAATGTTAAACACAATATGTGTTAGTATTATGATAACTATAATGATAAAAGTTTTTGTCTATGTAAATATGTAAACTATCATGTGAACAAATATTTGATGAATTCACATTCGCATTTTAATTAAGTATACATTTAAAAGTCCCAACCACAAACTCGGTACATCTCAATACTGGTACTTTGCCTACCGATCTTGGTAATACACATTTTCAATAAATCATCTATGTCTAATAATATCCGCAAACCGATCAAATCTATAATTTTAATTTTCAATGAAACTTTTGTTTTAGCTCTACTTTATTAGCAAGAAGCTTTAGTATATTTTACTTTTCTATACAACATAACTAAATGATAAAAATTTACAAAAAGCAAAAAAAGAAGAATTGATCAACCTATTCCAGTTATCGTCATGATAACATAATGTACCTGGCCATCAGTGTCATCAACATTGAAAACCAACTAATAATTTTTCGTGAGCTTAACATGTAATTCAACCTCAAAAAGAAGAAAAAAAACTATATAGTAAAAAAGTAGCATTGGCTAAACAGAATTTGTATCTTCCTAATTCCTGCACAGTTGAAGATCAAGGAGAATCACATCACCATCAGATCTGATCTGTGCCAGCAGATTGATTCACTTCAAGCCTTTCTATCACCATTTTCTTGATACCTTCTTTTACAAGTTCATCACCAGCCATAATTTCCTTCAAGGTTTCAGTATGCATCTGCTTTTGTCTTTTTCTTTGATAAATAGCAGCACCTGCTGGATCAGTGCATCTCTTGATTTGTAACTTTGGTGGTCTTTTTGAACCTTCAGTTTTAGGATAGTCAGGTTTTTGTGGAACATTTGGATCTTTCTTCCTTAGTTCCTCCAACATTTTGTAAGTGGCCCTGACCCTATCTTCTCTCCACTTTGACACTGAATTCTTTGACCCATAGTCAGCTGCTATCAGCTCCTCTTTCATTCTCTTTAACTCTAAAGCCTTGTCAGGTACATTCTTTTTGAATTTTTTCCAGTCAGGAGGAGTATGTTTAACCTTATTTTTAAGCATCTCTTGGATCCTGGCTGCTTCACTTTCAAGCTCAGGAATGGTCCAATCTTTGTACATATGCTTCTCTCCCTTATACTTCTTGTGAGCCATGATATTCCCAACATAGTATTTTCTCAGAGATTCATCTGCTCTTTCTGATAATTTTTGACAAACATTCTTTGCAAATTGTTCCAGGGAACTGACTTGAGTAAGCAAAAATTGGTAGTGCCTTTGATATTCTTTGTCAGTCTTCTCTGTTGATTCTCTTTTAGCAATATCATCTGCTTGTTTGGCCTTGAATTTTAAATATTCATCAATATTATTAGGCCTAGGATATCCTTCAACAGATGGTAAACTCCTTTTTGCAGGATCATCCTCATAGTAGAAGGATTTGATCTCTTCTCTGACATCAATAAGTTCTAGAGGAAATTAAACACCTGCAGGAGCAATATCAGTGATTGGCTTTTGTATCTGTATTGAAGAGAGACGTACAAGGTTTGGTAAAGTGACAAGTGGTAGAGGTTGTGAAGATGTTGGTGAAGGTGAAGGCTCATCATCAATCAAAATTAACCTTCTCCTTTTTCTTTGATGAGAGACTGATGATGTTTTGGGTGGATCAGTGGTTGTGTTTGAAGTGAGAAGTGTTTGACTAATAGTTGTTGAAACAACAGGTGTTTCAACCACTGTTGTCATTACAACTCCTGATGTGTCAGTAGAATTTTTCTGCACAGTGGTAGGTGGTGATTTGATGGTTGGTGATGTGGTTGTAGTGGTGGTGGATGATTTAGTCAAATCAGGTGTTTGAGTGGTGTGTGTTGAAGTTGTGATTGAGGTGGTGGTTGTTGGTTTAACAACTGCTGAAACCACTGACGTACCAACAGTTGTTGATACAACAGGAGTTACAACAGCTGTTTGGGTGGAAGATTGAGGTGTCATTACAACTACTAATGTGTCAGTAGAAGTCTTCTGCACAGTGGCAGGTGATGATTTGATGGTTGACGATGTGGTTGAAGTGGTGGTGGATGATTTAGTGAGATCAGGTGTTTGAGTGGTGTATCTTGAAGTAGCAGTTGTTGTCATTGAGGTGGTGGTTGTTGGTTTAACAACTGCTGAAACCACTGAGGTATCAACAGTTGTTGATACAACACCTGTTTGGGTGGAAGATTGATGTTGAGGGCTTTTAGATGGTGGTTTTGGAGTATGCTTTGTGAGTATGGATGGTGTGGATTTGGGTTCCCTCACTTTTCTAGTGGGATTTTTTCTTTTTGGGTCAGGATTTTTAACATCCTTTGGCTCAGAACAACCCTGTGCATCCAGCTCCATGTAAGCTCTCTTCTCCTCATTCCACCTTGATTTATCCTTTGCCTCTCTATCCCTTTTTACACTTGCTTTTGCTTCAGCAAGTGCATTTGTGGTAAAATCAATCTTTTTGCTTCCATCATGCAAGGGAATGTCTTTAGTCATACAATCTTTTTGTGGCTCAATGTAGAGACCATCTTCAATCCCTTTCTTCTTCCACAGGTTGATCTTCTCCCCTTTTTTGGCATTATCTGGTGGTGGATTATCAAGGAAGAGAACAGTGGAAGGTGCTTTGCCAGTGGTGTTCAAGATATTGCCCATTATGGCTTTGATGTCAGCTTGGGTGTCTTTAAATCTGGACTCCATCATGTTCCTCAGCTTTTGGACTTCTATGTCAAGCTGCTGATCAGTCAACTGTCTTTGTTGCTGGAGCAGGGGTTGAAATAAGTTCCATAACTCATTTGCAGCAGGTGCAGGTTGTGCAGGTGCTTGAGCTGGAACAACAGTAGGTGGTACCTTTTGAATTTCCAACAGCTGTTGCATCATGTTTTTTAGTTCAGCAACAGATGTGTCAAGTGTGTCAATTCTGTCCATCAGTTCTTGGTATTTTAAACCATCACCCAAGTTAGTGGGATCATCTGATTTCCCCCCAACAGTGGTTGTATCAGCAGCAGACTTAGGGAATATGTCACAAAAGTCATCTACTGATGCCCCTTTTTCTTGGTACTGGGGACTTCTTTCTTCATTTGTAGACACCTTGAACAACTCACCAGTTGTTAAAGTAAACACACCAGTGGTTGCCTTGGTTGTCTCTGAAGAAATTGCCTTCAAGGGAGTCTTATTTATGGAACAACTGACCCAATGTAGACCAGTGGGTCCAACATTAGTAGTTGCTGCTCCACTTGAACTACTGACAGGAATTACTAGTAATTCCTGGAGTGTAACCTCCTCAGTTGTTGCTGGGCTAGCAGAGGTATGAACATCAGACCCAGTCACTTGTGGGAGTATACTCTCAATGATAGGTGATTGAGAGGAACTGGTTTGTGTCTGAGCTATAGCAACTGCATGCAACAAAGGTAACATTGATTGTGGTAATGTGACGGGTGAAGGAATAGGTGTAGAAAGAGACATGTCCTTCGGATCAGGACTGAGGAAGATGGATCCGATTGGATCCAGAACTTCATAATCTTGGGTCCCTGTGTTTACAACCGAATCCTTTTGTGAGGATGTCGGTGGAGTTTGAGGCAATGGTGGAGATCTTTCTTCCATCTGCTGTGAGGAAGTAGCAGCAGTGGTTGTTGGTGACTTTAGTTTTGTCACTGGCACTTGCTCTGGGATCTCATCTTCCAGAGTTGCCGTTTTACTTGGTTTGGGTGGCTTTTTGGATGATTTATTTTTGGTCTTTTTGGTAATGGCAGGTGTGGGTTTCATTGCAGTGGTTGTGCTACTATGATCACCTAGAGCAGTGGGCTCAGTAGCAGATACCTGAGGAGCAGTGGTAGCTGCTAAATTCTGCTCAGGCACCTCTGCTTGTGTTTTGCAAGGTGCGGACATTCTAGTGAAAGTTGCAGCTGTTAAACTTTTAATTTGAAAAGATTCACCTTGTTGGTATACATGAACATCATCCTTTGCAAATTTCTTTGTAAAGTAATAACTTAAAAACCTTGGAAATAATAGAAAAGATTTTGTTAAAACATTTTTGGCCAAATCATCAAAGATTTCCTTGGAATAATTAAAATCTTCATTTTGTAAAATAGCAAACCCCAGGGATTGAATCTTTAATGGTATCTCATTGAAAGCAGTTGTTTTATTTGAAACACACAATAACAGGGAATGAAATAAAAATCTTGTTGCAGGAGGGAAATAACCTTTTTCTAACGTATCCCTCTTTATTTGTTCAGTATACCCCTTTTCAAGGAAATCAGTTTTTAACTCATATTTGGAAAAAGAAGTTTTACCTTGCTGATCATTGAGTTCAAAGACTTCCGAGATGAAGTGTGGTGTGATTTTAACTGGTTTACCCATTAAGGAGGAATTAATGGCTATGATGTCTTCTCCTTGTTTGTCAAGAGTCGCATTTTCCCAAAATTCTCTCTGGGTTTTCTGGTAAATCGGAGCATCTGCTGTTAACAAAGTTTTGTACTTTGATGCAGTCATGGTATCAATGATGGAATCGAAAACATCGGTGCTGCCTAGTTTGGTAAGAATACCCAGATAATTGTGAGGGTATTTGTATGGGATTTCGATGGGTGTAGTAGCCTTTTGAGAGGCCTTTTTAGATGATTTCGAAGTGGATGTTGCAGATGGCTTTGATTTCGTCATTTTGATGAAGAAAATCGAAGAATGAACTTGAGATAAGAAGATGGAAACTGCTTTGAGCACAGTTTTTTTGGTGAATTCGAATCAGCAGTAAAACCCCTATTTGGGGTTTTTGATCAGGGTTTTATAGGGAAAAAGGTAATTGCTGACGTGGCAATGGTTAGAAAGATCTGACGGATAAGGACTGACCATTTGCCAACCTCTGATGAAATGAAGGATAATGGAAGATAGTTGTTGTTAAGGAAACCACTGACGGATGAATATCAGTGGATTACAAATGAAAATGAGGACATTGGGTAAGTTTAACTATCAGTGGATAGCTGTGTCAGTGGTTTAAAGCACTGAAGTTTAGTAACATTGGAAAACAATGAAAATGATGGAACAGAGGTTGGCTTTGAACAGTGGATAGCTACAAACCAACAGATGTTTGAACCAATCAGTGGTTACGACAGACTTTCATTTTCTCAATATGCAGCAGCAACATAGTCTTGTTCAAAACACTGGTTGTGGAAACATCTGATGTTTGTGCTTAGTTTGATGAGTATAAATCTTGACAACTATACTCCAACATATACAATGTTTTTTAGGGTCACTTTTTGCCCAAAAGATTCTCATCGTTAGGTAAGTGTGCAACTTTCCCATCCTTTTTGCCCACTTGTTTTCCCTGAACTGTTGAAGCTCCCCTTATATGACACTACCCAACTTTCTGTCTTTTAGTGGATTTGAAGTTTAATTTGATCAGCAACTATTGGTATATCAGTAGATGAGGTTTAACATCTGTTTTGTACATCTGCTGCTTAGATGTCGTCATGATTGTGTTTTTTGTAATAGATGAATTGATTGTTAAATTGATTGTGTTTTTTGTAATAGATGAACAATTAATGAATATGATTCAATGATTTATCCAGCGGAAATGAACAGAAACTTTATAAACTTGGGTGGGCGGTTCGTTTACCCCTGCCGGGGGAAACGTTGGGTCGGGCAGTGGGGCACCTCGTGGCGGGCCTAGTCAGCAATGGCCGGGGGTCAACAATACCGGGCCTACTTCTAAGGGGGCTAGCAGTAGTGGTCCGATATGTTTTAATTGTGGTGAAACAGGCCATCGTCAAGCTGAGTGTAAAAAGGCTGGTAAAAGACACTTATTTGCTGAGTCTGAGGATGATCAGTATGAAGAGTATGAGAATAACCCAGTGTATGATGAAGAAACTGAATATGAAGAAGAGGTCGTGACCGGTGATGTTGGGGTGAACTTGGTGGTCAGGCGCTCTTGCTATACACCAAAGGCAGATGGGGATGACTGGCTGAAGCACAACATCTTCCACTCAACATGTACTATTTTGGGGAAGGTTTGCACGTTCGTTATTGATTCGGGGAGTTGTGACAATCTGATTTCGGAAGAGGCAGTTCAAAAGTTGGCCTTGAAGACAGAGAGTCACCCGAAACCTTATAAGCTTCAATGGCTTAAAAAGGGAGGTGAAGTGACGGTATCTAAAAGGGCACTCGTTTCTATTTCTATGGGGTCCACGTACAAAGATGATGATGTGTGTGACGTGGTCCCTATGGACGCGTGTCACTTATTATTGGGTAGACCTTGGGAATATGAGCGTAACATAGAGCATAAAGGGCGGTCAAATACTTATAGCTTTCTGTTTGGTGGTGTGAAGATAACTCTTATCCCTAGCAAGCCTAAGCAGTTAGCCACAAAACAGTCGGGTACTCTGTTGACCATTAGTCAGTTTCAAGATGAGTTGGACAAAGGAGACAATGTTTTTATTTTGATTGGGAAGCCAGGGCTCGAGGAAGTCGAGATTCCTGAATGTATGGTTCCGTTATTCGAGGAGTTTGTTGATGTTTTCCCAGATGATTTACCTGCCGGGTTGCCACCCCTACGAGACATCCAACATCACATTGATTTGGAACCGGGGTCCCAACTACCCAATAAGCCCCATTACAGAATGAGCCCAAAAGAACATGAAGAATTGCGTCGGCAGGTTGAGACTTAATCTCTAAGGGGTACGTTCGAGAAAGCATGAGTCCTTGTGCTGTTCCTGCTCTTTTGACTCCTAAGAAGGATGGGACGTGGCGTATGTGTGTTGACAGTCGTGCAGTCAACAAGATCACTGTGAGGTACAGATTTCCGATTCCCCGACTTGATGATTTACTTGATCAAATTAGTGGTGCCACTATTTTCACAAAACTAGATTTGAAGAGTGGGTACTACCAGATTCGACTCAGGCCTGGTGATGAGTGGAAGACCGCCTTCAAAACTCGTGAAGGGTTGTATGAATGGTTAGTGATGCCTTTCGGTTTATCCAATGCCCCTAGTACGTTCATGCGGGTCATGAATCAGTTGTTTAGACCCTTTATTGGTAAATTTGTGGTGGTTTATTTTGATGATGTTCTCATTTATAGCCCTAATTTTGACGAGCATGTGAAGCATGTACGGCAGGTTTTGACCTTGCTCCGTAGGGATAACTTGTATGCAGCCAAAAAGAAGTGTGTCTTTATGGTGCCTAAGGTGCTATTTTTGGGGTATGTTGTTTCTGGTGATGGTATACAGGTGGATGATTCAAAGGTAGCGGCGGTTAAGCAATGGCCAACTCCTACTACGATAACTGAAGTACGTAGTTTCCATGGTCTTGCTTCATTTTATAGACGGTTCATTCGAAATTTCAGTTCCCTTATGGCGCCAGTGACTGACTGCATGAAAGGGAAGACTTTTATATGGACTGAGGAGGCAGAATCAGCTTTTCAGTTAATCAAGGAAAAGCTTACAACAGCACCAATTCTAATATTGCCAGATTTTTCTCGGGTTTTTGAGTTGCACACGGATGCCTCGCAGGGTGGTATTAGGGCAGTCCTCAGTCAAGGGGGGCGTCCAGTTTCTTATTTCTGTGAGAAGTTGACTGGACCAAAGTTACGTTATAGCACTTATGATCTTGAATTTTATGCAGTGGTCCAGGCTGTGAAACATTGGCGACATTATTTGTTTCACAAGGAGTTTGTCTTATTTACAGACCATGATTCATTGAGGCATATCCGCAGTCAAGATAAAGTGTCACATAAGCATGCCCGTTGGATGGCTTTCTTGGAAAAGTTTACTTTTGTTGTGAAGCATAAATCTGGAATTTTGAATCGTGTGGCAGATGCCTTGAGTAGAAGGAGTAGCCTGCTTGTTTCTATGAGAGTTGTCGTACCCGGGCTAGACAATCTCATGGAGCAACTCACAACAGATCCGTATTTTTCTGTCATTTTGCAGGATGTGCAGTTTGGGAAGAGGACAGATTTTCTTGTGCATGACGGTTTTCTTTTTAAGGAAAATCAATTATATATTTGGAGGCCCAAGATCGCGTAACAAAAGGGGCTTCACTAAAATGGCTCTAACTTGGGCTACGGGGGTCCGTTTTGGGCGTACGACCAGGAGAAACGAACGTGAGAACGAGCTCCATCTTGCTGCAAACGCCTGTGGCAGTCTGGGTCATCTTCCGGGCTGAAAAACACTTATTTCTATTAGTTATTTGCATTTTTATGTTTTTTGGGCTATTTTGGGCATTTTGTTTTAGGCCGTGTGTTTGGCCCGTTATCTTTTTTTAGGCCCATTTCGAATTTCTGTTCTTATTTATATGTCCCTTTAGTAATTGAAACAATCAGACTTGAATTTTGAGAAAACTGAATTTTCACTTCAAATTCTGTGGCCTTTGGGTTGCAATTTGGGGGTTGGGGAAGAACTACACGGGTATTCGTAGAATCAACGTGTTTGATCTTCATTATCACACTACTCACTACATCAACTTCTTTGTCAATCTGCTCTTGTCTCTTTTGTTGATATAGCTCAATGTCTGATATATCTGCTGATGTGTTTGGTGATGATGGTATGTTCAAAACCTTTTTGGCAAGGTCTTGATCTAGCTTAGAAGTTTTGATCTGCTGCTTTGGCTTTTTGTAGTCAGGCTTGTTTAGGGTGTCAGAAACTGTCAACCTCCTTTTCTTAAGCCTTTCATAAGCCTCATCTGTTTGCTGCTTAGTCCATTTTGCTATGGCATTGGCAGTATCCACCTTTGCATCCACCAGCTCCTGCTTCTTTCTTTTGTACTCAGATGTAAGCTCAGCTATAAGCTTTTTGTATTTGTTCCAGTTTGGACCTGTCCTCTTCTTGCTTGGATCATTTTTAATTCTTTCAATTCTGTTTGCCTCATGCTTTAATGCAACTATTGGCCATTCTTCGAATTGTTTTTCTTCAGCTGGATAGAATTTTTCTTTCATGATGTATGCAACATATTCTTTTCTCATTTCTTTTCGTAGATCTGCTTCGGGTGGTAAGTTTGAAATTTCTTTGCTCAGATCTCGTCCATAGTCTTCCATCTGTTTGACTTTGGTGAGGAAGAATTCCATTCTTTCAGAAATGGCTTCATCACCTTGATCTTTGCATTCAAGTTTGGCTCTTATCTTAGCCTGCCTTGCTTTGAGCTCGAGATATTCATCCATATTTTCAGGGACTATGAAGCCTATGAGAGAAGGAAATCTTCTTTTCGAAGGGTCCTCCACAGTGTAGAATTGTCTCATCTCATTTTTTATAGCTTCCAGTTCCAGTGGATATTTTGCAGCATTAGGATCATATTTGTCATCAGTTTCCTAAGTTATTTTTCTTTTTCTGGTGTAACTTTTCTCTAGTGAAGGAGTGGTTTTGGTGATTTATTAATTGAAGTAAAGATGGCTTGAAGTGAAGTGAGGGCAGTGGTGGATTGTGGCTGACTGACAGTTGTTGAAACAACTGGTGTTTCAACTACTGTTGTCATTACAACAGATTTTGTAACATCTGATTTCTTCTGCTTTTTTGCAGGAGGTGATGGTGGTGATGTGACATTGATGAGAGCAGTGGTGGATGACTGGCAAACAGCTATTGAAACAACAGGTGTTTCAACCTCTGTTGTCATTACAACTACTGATGTGTCAGTACATGTCTTCTGCTTTTGAGCAGGGGTTGATTTGATGGCTGGTGATGTAGTTGAAGTGATGACTTTTAGGGGTGAGGTGATTTTAGGTGGAGGTAGAGCAGTGGTTGTAGTGTGTGTTACAGTGGTGTGTGTTGAAGAGATGGCAGCTGTTTGGCTAGCAGTTTTTGAAATATGCTTTTCTTTTTCTGGTTCAACATAAAGGCCATCTTCTATTCCCTTCTTCCTCCACCGCTTGATTTTCTCCCCTTGTTTGGCATTATCTGGAAGGGGGTTATCAATGAATAGTACAGTGGGAGGAGCTTTGCCAGTGGTGTTCTGGATGCTGGCCTTTATAGCCTTGATGTCTGCTTGAGTATCTTTGAACCTTGAGTCCACCATGTTTGTCAGCAATTGTACATGTATTGCATGCTGAGCATCAGCCATTT
The DNA here is from genome assembly GCA_030545235.1 of Helianthus tuberosus. Lineage (NCBI taxonomy): Eukaryota > Viridiplantae > Streptophyta > Magnoliopsida > Asterales > Asteraceae > Helianthus > Helianthus tuberosus. The sequence goes on along the minus strand of CM060427.1, from coordinate 46,071,556 downwards.
GTTTTTGTTTTTCAAGCAGGGGGTGGAAAACACTCCATAGCTCATTTGCACCAGGTGCAGGTTGTGCAGGTGCTTGAGCTGGAACAGCAGTGGATTGTGCTTTTTGAGCTTTTAACAGCTGTTGCACCATATCCTTTATTTCAGCAACTGTTCTTTCAAGATTTTCAACTCTGGCCGTCAATTCCTGATATTTTAAATCATCACCAACTCTAATGAGATCATCTGATTTCCCACCAGCAGTGGTTATATCAATGTGTGACTTTGGAACTGAGTCTCAGAAATCATTCATTGATGCCCCTTGTTCTTGGTTCTGGGGTCTTCTTCCTTCGACACTTGATAGCCCTTCAATGTTGCCAGTAGTTTTAACATACTCACTGGTGGTTATCAGAGGTGATATAGATGGAATTGCCTTCAAGGAAGTCTTATAAATGTAACCACTGTACAAATGTAAACCAGTGGGTTCAACATTTGTAGTGGCTGCTTCACTTGAACTACTGACAGGAATTACTTGTAACTCCTGCAGTGTAACCTCCTCAGTTGTTGCTAGGATAGCAGAGGTATAATCATCAAACCCAGTCACTTGTAGGAGTATGCTCTCAGTGATAGGTGATTGAGAGGAATTGGTTTGTGTCTGAGCTATATCAACTGCATGCAACAAAGGTATTATGGATTGTGGTAATGTGAGAGGTGAGGATAAGGGTGTTGAAAGAGACATGTCCTTGGGATCAGGACTGTGGAAGATGGATCCGAGTGGATCCAGAGCTTCATAATGTGGAGTCCCTGTGTTTACAACCTGATCCTTTTGTGAGGATGCAAGAGGAGTTTGAGGTAAGGGTGGAGATCTTTCTACCATCTGCTGTGAGGAAGTAACAGCAGTGGTTTTTGGTGACATTTGTGTTGTCACTGGCAGTTGCTCTGGGATCTCATCTTCCAGAGTTGCCTTTGCTTTGGGTTGGGTGGGCTTTTTGTATGATTTCTTTTTGGTCTTTTTGGTGATTACAGGTTTGGGTTTCATAGCAGTGGTTGTGCTACTATGATCACCTGGAGCAGTGGGCTCAACAGTAGATGCCTGAGGAGCAGTGTTTTCTGCTGAATTCTGCTGAGGCACCTCTGTTTTTGTTTTTGTAGTTGCCATCATTCTAGAGAATGTTTCAGTGGTTAAACCACTTATTTTAAAATAAGCACCTTGTTTGAGTAAATTTTCATTTTCTTTTCCAAATTTTTCTTTGAAATAGTAGCTTAGAAACCTTGGGAAAAGTAGAAATGCTTTGCTATCAACATTTTTCACCAAATCATGAAAGATTTGCTGGGAATAGTTATAATTTTCATTATGTAGAATGGCATAAGCTAGGCATTGGATCTTTAATGGTATTTCGTTAAAAGCAGTTGTTTTATTTGAAACACATGTCAAAAGAGTATGAAATAAAAACCTAGTTGCAGAGGGGAAGAAACCTTTTTCTAAGGTATTCTTTTTTATTTGATCTGCATACCCCCTTTCCAGAAAATCAGTTTTCAACTCGCTTTTAAGAAAAGAAGTTTTACCTTTCTGATCATCGAGTTTAAAGACTTCTGAGATGGATTGTGGAGTAATTTGAATCGCTTTACCCTGTATGGAAGAATTAATGGCAGTGATGGTCTCGCCTTGTTTTTCGAGGGCAGCGTTTGTCCAAAATTCTCTCTGGGTTTGTTGGTAAATTGGAGCATCTGCTGTAAGCAAAGTTTTATACTTTGATGCAGCCATGATGTCGATGATTGAATCGAAGGTGTGATTTTTGGTGGGTTTTGTGAGTAGACCCAAGTAGTTGTGAGGGGATTTGTATGGTATTTCAATGGTTTCAGCGGCCATTTGAGCGACCTCTTTGGAAGATGATGATGATTTTGATTTTGATTTTGATTTTGATTTCGTCATTTTGATGAAGAAAATCAAAGAATAAATTTGAGATAAGAAGATGGAAACTGCTTTGAGAACAGTTTTTTTGTGAATTCGAATCGACAGTAAAACCCCTGTTTGGGGTTTTTTATCAGGGTTTTATAGGGAAAAAGGTGATTGCTGACGTGGCAACAATTACAAAGATCTGACGGATAAGAACTGCCCATATGCCAACCTCTGATCAAATAAAGGATAATGGAAGACAGTTGTTAAGGAAACCACTGATGGATGAATATCAGTGGATTACAAATGAAAATGAGGACAGTGGGTGACTTTAACTATCAGTGGATAGCTGTGTCAGTGGTTTAAAGCACTGAAGTTTGGTAACAGTGGAAAACAATGAAAATGATGGAACAGAGGTTGACTTTCAACACTGGATAGCTACAACCCAACAGATGTTTAAACCAATCAGTGGTTACAACAGACTTTCATTTTCTCAATATGCAACAGCAACATAGTCTTCTTCAAAACAGTGGTTGTGGAAACATCTGCTGTTTGTGCTTATTTTGATGAGTATAAATCTTGCCAACTATACTCCAGCATATACAATATTTTTGAGGGTCCACTTTTTGCCCAAAAGATCCTCATCCTTTGGTAAGTGTGCAAGTTATCAAACTTGTTTTCCCTGAACTGTTGAAGCTCCTATTATATGACACTACCCAAGTTTCTGTCTTTTAGTGGATTTGAAGTTTAATTTGATGAGCAACTCTTGGTATATCAGTGGATGAGCTTTAACATCTATTTTGTACATCTGCTGCTCAGATGTCGTCATGATTGTGTTTTTTGTAATAGATGAATTGATTGTTAAATTGATTGTGTTTTTTGTAATAGAGAAACAATGAATGAATATGATTCAATGATTTATGCAGCGGAAATGAACACAAACTTTGTAAACACAATCAAGAAGGAAAATAGTTTTGATAAACACCTGTTTTACATTAATTGAAAGATTTGTAATCAAATCAAAAGATTACATTGCATGCTTACAAACTAAAACTTCCCCTCAGCCTGATGCTACTTGGTCGATCACACAAGAAGGATTGGATCAGAGGAGATAAACACAGTCAGTCCATCAAGTGAAACAGTAGAGACTACTGGTCCATTTATAGAGCATGTGAAACCACTGAAGCATCTTGGCTGACGTCATCATGAACGTGACATCTAACAATTAACTAACTCTAAGTACTGATCTATACATCCATTGTTATCTAACAACTGATCCTATTACAATAAGACAAAGTAAAAACCTGTTTCTATATTCCACTGCTTTATTCCAAGCAGGGCTTTGGTCTTCTCAGTAATGCTTGACTGAAGGCAATAGTTTGAAGAGCAGTACTTAGTATTTGACATTCTTTTAGTCTTCACATCAGCTGTTGTGCTAAGCAGTAGATAAAACAAATCAGAATTATAGATCAGCAGTTGTTTGAACCACTGTCAAGGGGAAAGTCTGAAGCCTAACAACTGATTATTCTGGTTCCACTGCTCTGAACCGGTTTTGGCCTTAATCAACTGTTCCTCTGTTAAGGTTCAATTCCAACTATGTAATTCGGTATACCATGACAAATAGAAGCTGCATAAAAATTAAATAAAGTAGAAAATATACACTTGTTTATGGAATTTAGTAGTTATAAATTTAGGTATTTTGACCTTGTGCTCGTCCTTAAAACTAAGTCTAAAGCAAACATATGAAGAGAAACCACAAACAGATAATGTAATTATCGAACATATTATAATCAAATTACAAGAAAATTAGTTCAACGTACCTATGTCAAAGGCATAAATCCACAAATGAAAAGAATAAGTGATAGTGAGTTGTGCACATGGGTTGAACCAAAGAATAAAGAGGACACCTGCAAAAGATATTGAAAATTTAGCCATTAAAATGAGAGTATACTGCATTGTGATAGTGACTGGCAGCCCAACCAATTACCAACCTGATCGGTTCGGTTTTGTTAATCTAAAACCATTATTAGAAGTTTAATCCATTTTTTTGACAAAAACTTGACGAACTGGACGGTGAACATCCGGTTAGATGATAACTAACATTTGTTACCTTGTCAAACCTCTATAAATTGAGGCTACTCTACAAAAACCACTGCTTTTCCTACAAATTTAAAGATTAATTAGACACTATCTATATATAACCTAATGCACTCACAATTGCACTTAATTCACAAAGTGAAACCGACACAACTTATATATACCTTCTAAGTGAAGCAACAAATTCTTGCCTAGTCATGTTGTTCATTTCTTCAAGCTCTTTCTCATAGTTGCAAACCTAAATCATCAAAATCTATATAAAATATGATCAGAGTCGGTGTATAAGCTTTTAGCAAGCCAATCCTTACTTTCAATTAATTCAGGTCATATAAGATAAAGATTACTACCGGATAGTTTGTGGTGGTGGTGGGACCCCAATACTTGAGCGCTGCTAATTCATAAGCTCTAGATGCTTGGTCTTCCTTATCGTATCCACCTGGTTAATTAAAATCATAAATCAACATCCACTACACTAAATTTAGTAATTATAAATTTAGGTGTTTTTGAGCTTGTGCTCGTCCTTAAAACTAAGTCTAAAGCAAACATATGAAGAGAAACCATAAACAGATAATGTTTGTGAAGCAACAATTGCACTCACAATTGCACTTAAATTCACAAAGTGAAACCGACACAACTTATATATACCTTCTAAGTGAAGCAACAAATTCTTGCCTAGTCATGTTGTTCATTTCTTCAAGCTCTTTCTCATAGTTGCAAACCTAAATCATCCAAATTTATATAAAATATGATCAGAATCGGTGTATAAACTTTTAGCAAGCCCATCCTTACTTTCAATTAATTCAGGTCATATAAGATAAAGATTACTACCGGATAGTTTGTGGTGGTGGTGGGACCCCAATACTTGAGCGCTGCTAATTCATAAGCTCTAGCTGCTTTGTCTTCCTTATCGTATCCACCTGGTTAATTAAAATCATAAATCAACATCCACTTCACTAAATTTAGTAGTTATAAATTTAGGTGTTTTTGAGCTTTGTGCTCGTCCTTAAAACTAAGTCTAAAGCAAACATATGAAGAGAAACCACAAACAGATAATGTAATTATCGAACATATTATAATCAAATTCCAAGAAAATTAGTTCTACGTACCTATGTCAAAGGCAGAAATCCACAAATGAAAAGAATAAGAGATAGTGAGTTGTGCACATGGGTTGAACCAAAGAATAAAGAAGACACCTGCAAAAGATATTGAAAATTTAGCCATTAAAATGATTGGAAGAATGAAAACCCTAGAGAACGATAATCAATGTTGTTGTTTTTGTTTTGAGTAGTTGAAAATCACGGGGCGTAGATGACATTGTGACCTGAATCGATGATAAGTTTACGGCTATTGATACGGCAATCAGATGCCGGCTGCGGAGGATCACGGCGGCGTTGAGGGGTTGCCTTAGAGAAGCAGAGAGGGTGGAGTGAACAGGAGAACCAACTCCATCAGAGAGAAATGGATTCATTTCTGAAAGTGAAGCGCTAATTTTATGGATCAGTTGTTTAAATTTTGAAATTTAAATTGGCCCGCCTAAAAAAAGCACTAATTAATTCTAACTAGGGTTAAGACCCGCCCGCGTTGCGGCGCGGGTACATCGTAAACATTGAATGAATTAGTCCAAACGTTATATGATGCATTAACCATATGAAAACACACATTTCGACGTATCCAGTTGAACTCAGTGTAACCTGTATAAGCATTGTAATTGGATCAAACGTAAAGTAAATGGAATTTATATCGAACAATCAGAACGTATTATATGTGACCCAACTCATACATAGAAAACGTAACGGGTATGAAGGAAAATATGCACATGTAATCGAAAGGGATTAATTAGAGCTTTCGGAAAAAAAAGGGAGAAAAAGAAACCATAATTTGACTTCACTCGGTTCGAAAAAACTTTACGAAACATACATAAAATAAACACGAAAACATATTATGTTTGACCTGAATCATTTCCCAAAAAAGTTTACGCCAAAACGTAGAACAACTTGAATTTATACCAAAACGTACATAAAAATATGCATGTAAAAATAGTTTCTTTAAACGAAAACGTATTATATTTGACCTTACTCGTCTATAAAAAAAGTTTACATCGGAATGTAGAACAAATAATATTTATACATACCCGTACATAAAATATGCACGTAAAAATAGTTTTTAAGTAAAGGAAGTATAGGGGTAAACCGAAACAAAATATTAGTAAAAAAAATTAATAGGTTAAAAACGTTCGTAAAACCGTGCCAAGTACCACCAATGCCACAGCGACATCGACTCTTAACATCGTAAAAATTACACTGAATGAAAAGGAGACTAAAATCGTTAAACCACGCACACCCGTTACAGTGTCTAATGCGAAGAAATTAACCAGAAACGTTAAATGTACAAAATAATTAGGACCCGCCCGTTGCGGGAAAGTTTTCGAAAGGGAAAAACTGGACGCGTTGCGACGGGTCTGTCAAATATGAAAAAACAGAGCAAAAAACGTTGAACCTCACATGCACGCTACGACATGTTAACTCGCAAAATTTATAACGAAACGTAAAACGAAAAACTTGCGAAAGAAAATAAGTATGAGGGACCAAAGTTGTAAATAATAAAGTGTTGTGTTAAATTACAAAAGATGAAAAAGTTTGAGTTAAAAGTAAAAATTTCAAATGGGTTAAAATGTAAAAGAAAAAACTTTAAGGTTGAAAATGAAAAATCAAGTTTTTTTTTTGAAAAAGTCCCAAAGCATGTGGTACAACTCATGATGCATAAAAAACTTGCTAAGTTATATATGGAATAATTTTGAATTTGTGGTTGTAAATTGTAAACAGGAATTATGACATCATCATTGACATGTGGCATACTTTAGAAGTTGACACATAGACAGATTTACATCAGCTCATAATCTCTTATTATAGATAATATAGATACTGAATGAAAAACAGCATAACATAAATATCTTTATTATTTTGTTAAACAATACGTGTTATTAATTTTGATTAAATTACATTACAATTTATATAAAATATACTTGAATAATACGTTAATTTCGCTGGAAGGTGGTTGAGGTGTAGTGGTCAGAGTAGTTTAACTTCTTTGGGATCTCTGATCCCCATCCTCGTCTTCTTGTGTTCTCCGTCGTCAACAAGACGTCAATATCCACCTTATCTTCTTCTAAAACCATTATTCCAATCCAATATCACAAGAAGAAATGTCTGGTGACGATGACTGTAGATGCAGACCCTTAGGCTTTCTCTTAGGCCTCCCTTTCGCCTTTGTCGCCCTCCTCCTCTCCCTCATCGGAGTCGTCATCTGGATCGTTGGGTTCGTTGTCTCTCTACACTTTATAGCATTTTTACAATTTTTGTTGGATTTAAATCGACATAAGACTGTAACACGCAAAAAGCTTTTTGGATAACAAAACTAAGTATTTTAAAAAAAAACTACTTTTGCAAAATCATGATACATATTTTTGTTATGACTTTGAATGATCTTGTAAGACGCAAAAAGCTGTGTTGCAGACACTTTTTGGTTTTTGGATAGGAAAACTAAGTCTTTTAAAAAAACTGCTTTCGCTAAATCATGATACATATTTTTGTTGTGACTTTGAATGATCTTGTAACACGCAAAAAGCTGTGTCGCAGACCCTTTTTGGATAGCAAAATTAAGTATTTAAAAAAAAAAACTACTTTCGCAAAATCATGAAATCTATTTTTGTTGTGACTTTGAATGATCTGCTTGAAATAATGGATATGGTATTGATAATGGTTTTGTTACTTTTGTATTATTATGTAGGTTGATTTTGAGCTGTATATGTCCTTGTTGTTTTTGTGTAACGGTGATAGTCGAGCTGGCGATAGCGTTGATCAAGGCTCCGTTCTCCGTCATGAAATGGTTTACTGAACAAATTCCTTGTTAAATCTTTTGGGTTTCATACAGGAACATTGCAAGTTAGTGGAAATCTTTTGTTTTTGTGTAATTGTTACATGATTTTAGTAGGATTCTGATTTTTTGTAATATATGATATGATATGATCTCTTTTCCTGACGATGATTAATGTAGAGTCCTTTGTTTAATGCATCCATTGACTTATTGGAAACGGTGTGGTTAACTTGAGAAAAAGGAAAGAAAAAAAAAACATCATTTTTCTTGTTCAATCATGTTCCTCACCGAAGTTGACTAATTATTTGGGAGGAATAAACATAGTCAGAGTAACATAAATTAAAAGATTATGTTGTGACTTGCGTTCTGAGTGAGTTTCGAGTTATGAATTACGATCTGAGTGAGAGTTATGAGTTACGAGTTATCTGAACAACCCTACCAATATATAAGGGTATACAGGGCACTCTCGGTGACCCCATGCGGTGACCCAAGTCCCCGCTCGGGAACACCGCCGCCATCAACGCGGGGACCGAAATCGAGGAGTAGGATCGGTATGTATTCACCGATGAGGGGTTTGAGGTTAAACGGCTATATAGCCGTTATACATTTAAAAAAAATAATAATTTCCTAACCCCTATAAATACTACCTCTTTAATCTTTAATTTTTCAAAACCAAAACAACTTTCACCCATTCAACTCATCTAATTTTTTTAGCCAATCTTTAAAAAAAATGGATTCCAAGTTCCCGTTTTTTTCTCCTCTGCCCGACTTTCCCGACGATGAAAATTCACCATCAAGCGATGGTAGTTTAATTTTCTTCCAAAATCTCATCCAACAAGCGGAGCTATTAGACACGGCATCGTCTAGTAAAAAAAATTATCCGTCGAGATCGTGTGGGAGGCCACGAAACACTCATGTCCGGTTATTTTGTCGAAAATCCAAAATTTAATGCCGATATTTTTCGTCAGAGGCTTCGTATGTCCAAGTCTTTGTTCCTAAAAATTGTTAGTGACGTGGAAGCGAATAACGAGTGGTTTCAAGAGGGCTTGGACGGGAGAATGAAGAAAAGTTTCACGGCGTGGCAAAAGGTTACTTCTGCGATTAAACAACTTGCAACCGGTAACCCACCAGACGACAACGACGAGTATTTAAATATGGCTGAAAGGACCTCTCGTGAGTGCCTTGAATATTTCTGCGAGACGGTCTGTACAATGTATGCCGGTGAATTCTTACGTAGACCAACGAGCCACGACGTTGCGCGTTTGTATCAGGCTCATGAGGAGAGACATCACTTACCTGGTATGTTGGGTAGTCTGGATTGTACACACTTTGTCTGGAGAATGTGCCCCACAGAATTGCGTGGACAATATATGAGAGGCGATCATCAATACCCGACAGTTATGTTAGAGGCGGTGGCGTCTCAAGATTTGTGGGTTTGGCATGCTTTTTGTGGCCCGGCGGGTTCACAAAACGACATCAACGTGCTCCAACAATCTCCGTTATTTCTTACTCAACGAAACAGAATGGCGCCAAATTGTCCATTTCAGGTTAACGACCACTTATACAAACGCGGGTATTAACTTACTGATGGGATCTACCCTAGCTGGTCCGTGTTTGTGAAGTCTTTTCCATATCCTCACATCCCGAATGAAAAAAGTTCAAGAGACAACACGAGGCCGCAAGAAAAGATGTGGAACGGGCGTTTGGTGTGTTAAAGGCGAAGTGGGGAATATTAAATCGTCCAATGCGTTCCAAAACGGTGTAAAAGATAAGGTCCATCGTGTATACGTGCATTATTTTACATAACATGATTATAAAAGACGACGGAAGGGCGATAGCACCGGTACACATTCAAGATCCTCCAGTCGAACCCGTCTTCGATGATACAGCTTATAACGAGCTAATTGACGAAGAAACGCATTGGAGACTAAAACACGATCTCGTTGAGCATCTCGGACGTTTAGATCTACCTCACCTTGAAGTGAGTTCCGACGACGAGCAGTTTATTTTTTTATTTTTCTAGTTTGAATGTAATTTTTATTTTTAATTTAATGAAATGTCTTTTATTAAATTTTATTAATATTTGTTTAATTTATAAACATGCATAATTACAACAAATAAAAAATATATATATAAAAAAGCAAGTCCCCTAAGAGAGGAGTGCCGCCATCAAATTGAGGGTGTGAGGAGAGTTAAAAGGGGAGTTGACGTGGTAAGTGCTGCTTGGCCGTGCGTGAGAGGGACTCCCCTAAGAGGGGAGTGCCCCTCTCACCCTAAGAAACCTTTTGTCATTTTTAACCTAATTTATGTGGGCAAGTGGCAGCACTATTCCTGACTTCCAATTCAATTTTTTTTTTAAAACCAACAAAATAAGTAATTGAATCAACATTCCAATTCCATCAATATTGGTTATATTTGCTTTTATAACATCGCAAATTCCTAGATTTCATTTTCGTTTCATCTACTCCCACTAACCCCACCCCCACCCAAACCACTTTTATGTTTTCGGTGAAAAGACTAATATATCCCTCTGTTAAAAACAATCTTGTTATATTACAAATAAGAAAACAAAATCTCTCTCTCTCTCTTAGAGCATTCTCATCCAATCCATCAAAACTTGTGAGGGTGAGTTTTTATATTGGAAAGGGTAAAAAAAAGTGGTTGTGAGTGGAGGAGAGAGAAAATGTTACTGTTCATCTGTATATTTGGGGGGACACTGTTCACCCAGTATAATTTTTTTAATATATATTGAAAGTGGTTGTGAGTGAAGGAAAGAGAAAAATGTGATGATAATATTATTTAATTGAAAAGGAGAGAGAAAAAATATTTGTTTTTAGTGAAAATATATTGATATAGGAGTTGTTTTTTAGTGGGATGTATGTATAATTTGATGGATTGGATGAGAATGCTCATCCCTTTCTCCCTCTACATCTTCTCTACTATCCAAGCCGCCGCCGCCGCCACCGCCATCACCATCACCACCAGCCACCCAACCAACCATCACCACCACCACCGCCATCAGCCACAACAATCACAACCAGCCATCACCAACAACCACCAGCCACAATTTTCACCTTTCTATTGCTATTTTAAATTAGCAACGAATCATTCAAATAGAGAAATCTATCAAGTTTATGAAGTGAAGATTCTAGGGTTTCTACAATTCGGTTCGTGATATCGCATTCTCACATATCAATTGTTGATATTTTGTTCTTTTTTTAACCTAAAACTGACACTCAGTCCGTATTAAATTGAGAATGAAACAAGAACTAGCTTTTACATTGGAAGCTCGATCTCAATTCAATGGCTTCATTGGTTTGACTTGCTTGTAGAAAATTTCACCGGCTCAGTTTATTGATAGTAAACGGAGGAACAGAGAACGATCGTCCGTGAATCATCCTTTGAAATCGGTTGATGAAGTTCATGTGAATCAATGGAACAAAAGAGTTAAACCCAAGATTACAGATGGCGATTAGGTAAACATTAATAAACCGGAGGGCAAAGAAGCATCTAAAGCGATGGAAGCAACGGAATTAGTCAACATAAGAGAAAATTTACAACGGATGAAACGGTTATCGGCAGAGAAGAATCGGGGCGGTTGAGGTAGCTGAGGGTGAAGAGGAGGGTAAGGGATTGATGGACGTTTAGAGAGGTAATTTAGGTGGGTTTAGAGAGAGGGGGGGGCGGGGATTGTGCTAAGATGAATGAGATATCATGGGAAGGTGCAGAAAAAAGGAGTGGAGAGAATCGGAGAAGAGGTGGGGTGGGGTGAGGGTATAAGTTTATGTTTTAATTGTATTTCTAATTTCTAATTAGTAAGGGCATTTAGGTAATTTCACACCAACTTAGCACAAAAAACTAACAGTCATCCGTGCCAGGGACTATCCCGGAACGAAATTGCAAAAGTTGAGGACTATAGCTGTAATTTTAGAAAGTTAGAGACTAAAGATGAAAAATAGGCAAACCACAAGGACTATCCAAACATTTTTCTCTTTTTTCTAAAGTACGTATCAGATTCGATTTCTAAAGCTTCACAATTTAAAAAAATCTTGTACTCACCATTAGACCTTTACACTTCCATGTTCATTATGTTTTGTTCAAATGACCACAAGCCCAACCAACACCTCCTATTATTTCAGCCCAAATGCCTTCCGAGATACCCGTTTCCACAAACTCAGCCCACACCCCGCCAACAAGTTCTGCTCACACCCACCTTTTGATTTTAATTCCAAAATGCTCACATCCCAACAACTTCTGCCATCAGCACCTCGTCACCCATAGCTCAATTGTATTTATGTATTAGTTTATTTCCCCAGAATTAGCTCAACAGCTGTCCTACAATCTGGTATATAGATTAAGCGGTTCAAGCGACACAGGCGTCATGTCAGCCACCCTCGATGAGTTTAGAGCAATATAAGATTGCCCATTTACCATTATAAAATCTTGTAAGGTGTTTAAAAATTCTTCAAAGTGGTATCTTGTGCCACCAGTCAAACTAGGCCAATCATCAAAGCATTCCAAGACTTCTTCAAGCACGTCTAAGCCGCGCTTGTTCACAGGTAGATCAGATGGTCGTTCTTATTTAGACCTAAATGACTTCAACAACGAGAAAGATTTTGAGAAACCACAAGAATGGCAACTCCTACCAGGTAGAGACAAAAGCAAGGCAGCAGCTGCAAAGCAACAAGGCAAATCGACTTCTACAACGACAACAAACACCGAGGGCAGATCAGGTGGCTACTCCAAATTAGACGAGAAACTTGCTCGAATTCTCTCCCCTAAAGGAACAACAGATCCAATTGCAAATCAGTAGGCAAAAGGCGGTAGACATGAAGTTTCTCCAAAAACCCATCTCCTCTCATCTATACGAGGATGACTGTATGATTATAGAACTAGAGAAAGAAGAGACTCGAGCAAAATATCTAAAAAAATTATAAGTTATTTATGTTTTAAAATGTTATGAAACATGTTTTTATTTTCAATGTAATGTTATTTTTTAATATTATATGTTTTTTTAAATTTAAATTTAATGTTCATTATATTTATTTATTTAACGTTATAAATATAAAAGAGTAAACTGCAATTTTACCCCATGTGGTTAGAGCCAGTTAGGGGTGCAAACGAGCCTAGCGGCTCGCGAGCTACTTGAGATCGGCTCGAGAAAAAGCTCGAAACGAGTCGAGCCTTATCGAGCCCGAGCCGAGCTTGAGCCTAAAAACAAAGCTCGTTTGTTTATCGAGCCCGAGCTCGAGCCTCGCATGCGAAGCTCGTTAGGCTCGTCGAGCCTTATCGAGCCTTAGTGTAAACGAGCCGAGTCTAGCCGAGCTTATTTAAACTTGTTTACAAGCCGATCTCAAACCTAAAAATAAGCTTATTTAGTAAACGAGCCCGAGCCCGAGCTTCACTTATCGAGCTCGCGTGCTTAAAAAATCTATTATTTATATTATTTTTATTTAATATACTAAGTAATAGATAATAAACGAGCCGAGCTCGAGCTTGAAAACATACAAATGAGCCGAGCTCAAGCTTTGAAAACAAAGCTCGTATCGAGCCGAGCTTGAGCCCGAGCTCTCATAAGTTAATCGAGCTCGAGTTCGGGCTCGGCTCGGCTCATTTCCACCCCTAGAGCCAGTTGGTTGGGGGTCAGAGTGTGAAATTTCTCTGGGAGGGGGTCAGAGTGCCAATTGACTCTAACCACAGGGGGGTAAAATTGCAGTTTACTCAATACAAAAAGAACATAAAAAAATGATTGAGTAATGATTGAGAGGGCTTTATTCCATAGCATGGGCTTTATTAGTCCTTGTGTAATGGGGCAGTATATCACGGATTGGGAGGCCATGGCGCCCCACATCGCCGCCCAACACGACGCTATGGGGGAGTGAATCCGAGCTCCCGTGATAAGCATAGCGGCGCGAGGAAGAAAGAATTTCAAATAAGGAAATTGGTAGATTTGAATAATCTAAATATTCTTATAATACATGAACAGAGATAAGGTCACTTACCATGATTGCTGCTTGAAATTAGGATTAGCAGCAGCAGGAAGAAGATGAAGATGAAACCTTAGGCTGGTAGCGTTTGATTAAAATGGACTAGTGGTGTAGATGGGCCGTTGAAACCCATTATTTGTAAGTCTTATTTTGGGCTTCTTTTTGTTTTACTTAGATTTTAAGATTACTATATTTATTTAACTTAGGATATACACGTTATGGGTAAGGATATATAGAAAACCACTTTTAGCTAGAAAACCCGGGAAACTCTAAGCTCCCGACATTTTTTTTTTTTTTTAAAAATAACATATGTAATATACATGTTTTTAAGACTTTTGGGCCAAAAAAAAACAAAAAAGCGCCGAGAGGATTTTTTTTTAAAAAAAAAACAAATTTCAGCATTTTTTGTGTAACACGTGTTACATTGCAAAGTTGCTGAAATTTGTTTATTTTTTTTAAAAAAAACCCTTCGGCGCTTTTTTGATTTTTTTGGCCCAAATGTCTTAAAAACATGTATATTACATGTGTTATTTTTTTCAAAAAAAAAAAATGTCGGGAGCTTAGAGTTTCCCGAGTTTTCTAGCTAAAAGTGGTTTTCTATTTATCTTTTGCCTACACGTTATTTATTTAACTTACGACCATGAATACGAATAATAAATGTATTGCTTTTTTTATTGTAATGTTTTTTTGAAATTTAATAAAAGTGTTTGAGTAAACTTTCGTTTTCCTCCCTTTGGTTTGGTCACTTTAACGGTTTTGGCCCGAACCTTTAAAAATAGTCATTTTCTTCCAATAGTTTGCTCTGGTTTTTCCATTTTGTTTCCCGCCTCTAACTCCATCCAAATTGTCTGTTTTTCCATTTTGCTCCCCGCATGAAGCAAAATGAAAAAACCATAGCAAACTATTGGAGGAAAATGGCTATTTTTAAAGGTTTGGGACAAAACTGATAAAGTGACCAAACCACAGGGAGCAAAACGGAAGTTTACTCAAAGTGTTTTTTATATAATTTAGAGATTAAATGAAAAAAATAGAAAAATGTTTTTTTAAATAATTAATAAAAATGAAAATTAATAATTAGGTAATGATGGGTGGGGGTCTTATTACTACACGCTCGAGTGATATAACGCCCTATAAAGGCCCTCTATGACGTGGCGTGCCACTTGTCGTAGGGGTGTGCAGAATTCGTTTCGAATTCGAAAAATTCGAAATTCGTTTAAATTCGATTCGATTATCAAGAATCCGTTTCGATTATAAGAATTCGAATTCGATTCAATTCGAGTCAAGTAAATCGAATACGAGTCGAATACGAATTTATAATTTCAAATTTGATTCGAAATTCGAATAAAAATTATACATTTTTATTTATTATTTTTATATATAATACATATATAACGTTTACTAGGCTATACTATAAATTATTTTCAAATTTTTTTTCTAAGTATTAAAATTACCCATTACCACACCCACTACATGGCCCATAACTAAAAATTAAGTAACAAATCTATCAATAGATTTATAAGCGCAAAAATATTAACTTGTAATGTGGAGTGTTTATTCTCGACTTCTCGTTTTGAATTTTAGTCTTGTGGTACTTTATTTGGAATTTTTTAATGTGATATTGTACTTTATGGCTGCTTTAAAATTTATGTTTCATTTTGAAAGTTTTTTACATGTTTTTAAAGAATCTGAATTAAATCGGATTTATTCGAATCCGATTCGAATTCGAATTTTTAATCGAATACGAATCGAATACGAATTGAGTTTTTTATTCGAATAAGAATTCGAATCGAATTCGGTAGGTTTTAATCGAATTCGAATCGAATACGAATTCAAGGAAAAATAAAAATTATTCGAACAATTCGATTCGAATAATTCGAAAATTCGATATTCGATTCGATGAACGCATAACGCCTCCAAAGAGGCTTTATGACTACACATAGCCTTAGAATAATGCAATGAGGCCTCCTAGTTAACATGGCGCATACGTGACGTTGAGATGATAGAATGAAGCCTATAGTGGCTTCATTTCATACCATTATGTCAATGAGATTTAAGACAAAAACAATATTAATTATAAAAGTTAAATTTGACGACCTAGTTAAAATTACATAAAGTAGATTATATACATTTTTAATATTAAAACGTTAAAATCGTCAATTAGATTTGGTCACTTTTACCACTTTAGTCAAAAAATAAAACTTTTGGTAACTGTACTCCTGAGAGTTTTTTTTTGTCATTTTCTTCAAAATCACTATTGCGACGCACTTATTTTTTCCGACTTTCAATAAAATTCACGACAATAAACCGAACCGATACCGTTCTAACAACTTCGATACCGATACCGATACCGGTACCGGTATTTGTTTTAATGGTTTTTTTAACGTTCTTCCATATGCTGTCACAAATCAAACCGATTTCGACCGAATAACATCGATGTCGGTATGGATATTATCCTAACCGGTATCGATATTCGTTTTTATGGCTTTTGATTGATGTAAGACACGTGTTGGTATTCTCTTAAGCATGTCTTTTGGTTGTCATTGCGATTGCCGGTATTATATTGTTGTTGTAGCGAGTCGAACCGATGTTGACCGAATATCCGTCGCAACGCCCGAAAAAACCTACTGGCTTGAAACGTTTATGGAAGTGTATTGTAGGCTTGTAGGTGTTGAAGATATGCCTGATTTTGTTTAAAGTTAATAGGGTCATCACACCTTAGTTCAATCCTTTTATAATTCCATGAGGACCTTTTCTTACCCAAAATTGACCCTAAACATTCTCTTTATCAAACCGTTGTCGACCGGATATCCGATGTCGCAACGAATCAAACCGATGTCAATCGAATATTACCCGCAGCGTGCAGGAAAACCTATTAGTTTGAAACATTTATGAAAGTGTATTGTAGGCTTGTAGGTGTTGAAGATATGATTTTGCTTAAAGTTAATAGGGTCATCACGCCTTATTTGGATCCTTTTATAATTCCGTGAGGACCTTTTCTTACCCAAAATTGACCCTAAACATACTCTTTATCTACCCCACCAAACCGTCCACCAACTCAAACAAGCATTTTGTTTATGATATTTTTTATAATAAAATGACAAATATCACTATATTAGCATACCATATTAAATTGAAATCATAACGCTTTATCAATCCCCTTTTCTATGTCCCTGCATAGAGAAAATACAAAATTGTTATTTGTAAACTAACATATATAACCCCATAAAACACAACCGGACTTTTATTTGAACGGGGAAGCCTAGAAGCACGTCATATCAACTCAAAATATCTGGGAATTCTATTGGCACACCAACCAATTTATCCACACACTTTGCTTTTTCAATACGGGTCGTATTGCTTTTTCAATTTTCAATAAACACTGATGTGTCAGATTTTGTCTATTTGACTGAACCTATACGGGTCGTATAGACCCCCTGAATTCTCAAAAAAAACAAGGGGTTTATTGATAAATTAAGGGGTCAATACTGGTCGTATGGGCCTATACAAGTCGTATAGACCCCCTAATTTATCAATTAACCACTTGTTTTTTTTTTTTTTAATTCGGGAGGTCTACATAAGTTTTGAAAATGTTTTTTGTTTAAAAAATAAAAGAAGCGTTTTATTAAACTTTGTTAAAATTATGATTAAATGTATACAAAAATTTGTAAAAAAAAAAATAAAGTTTAATTAACGATTTAACCCCCCCTTTTTTTTTGAAAATCCAGGGGCACACATGATAAAGGTTTAAAAATGTTTTTGTTTAAAAAATAAAAGAATTCTTTTATTAAAGGGAAAATGTCATGGAAATGTAACCAAGTTTGTCTATTGTTACAATTAACTCATTGAAACTTTTTTTGTCTCTCTAAAATAATTAAACTTTGATTTAGCGTTCTAATACTATGTAATTACCAGGTCATCAGGTTACCATTTTTTAAAACTAACTTTTTTTATTTTGCAATATCAGAAATTAGGGATGAATATAAAACTTAATAATAATAACATAAAATATATTGTTTATCTAATATGTTGACTGTTGTACGTTTTTTGAAACATGAATTTACATTTAACCTTCAAGATACCCCACACCACTACTGCAAACCTCTGTCTCCGAGCAATTGCACGTCGAAAGCTTGTCATCAACCATTCAACTGACATTATCATCTATATTCGGCTTATCGATAGATGAAATCTAAGAAGGATTCGTGATCTGAAACCCAGAAAACATCGACGACAAGAACTTGTAAGTATCTCCGGTCAAAGATGAAAAAACGACGTCGCCGGAAAAGCAACACTGGCGGCATCCAGCTCTGAAGTGTCGGCGCGTAGTACCCCATCTCCGCCGCCGTCACTGTCGGCTTTGAAACGGGTCCTCGCCGGAATCTGGTGTGACCGGTGGAAGCACCCTCACTAGTGGCGGACGAATACAACAGTTGGTGACCGGTGGAAGCACCGTCACTAGTGGCGGCAGAATATGTCCTTTCATTATGATGAATAAAAGCTGTAAAGTTGGAAACTAATAAAGGTTGAAAATTAATTTTAAGTGAAAAAAGATAATTGGGTTAGTTGTAATCCGTAATTGAAAAATTGAAAATTTTTGTGTAACCTGACACATCATCTTGATAACCTGGTAACCTGAGAATTACATAACATAAAAGCATTATATTAAACTTCAATGACTTTATTGAGACAAAAAAAGTTTTAGTGACTTAATTGGAACAACTAATAAACTATGTTACATTTCTACAACGTTACCCCTTTATTAAAACTATAATTAGATGTATACAAAAATTTGTAAAAAAAAAATTTGAGAATTCAGGGGGTCTACATGATAAAGTTTTAAAAAAGTTTTTTGTTTAAAAAATAAAATAAAATAATTCTTTCTTAAACTTTGTTAAAACTATGATTAAATATATACAAAAATTTGTAAAAAAAAAAAACAAAGTTTAATTAACAATCTGATTTATCAATTAACCCCTTGTTTTTTTTTTTTTTTTTTTTTTTTGTGAGAATTCAGGGGGCTACATGATAAAGTTTTAAAAATGTTTTTGTTTAAAAAATAAAAGAATTCTTTTCTTAAACTTTGTTAAATCTATGACTAAATGTATACAAAAATTTGTAAAGAAAAAAAAAACCAAAGTTTAATTAACCCCTTGTTTTTTTTAGAATTCAGGGGGTCTACATGATAAATTTATAAAAATGTTTTTTGTTTAAAAATAAGAGAATTCTTTTATTAAACTTTGCTAGAACTTTGTTATCCACCGGAACCGATTTCATTTGCTTCCGGCGGCGAGTTTTGGGGATTTAAGGCCCCGAGGGAACAGTGGTGAGTGAGAGAGTGGTCGGAAATGGTTGAAGATGGGTGTTGTATGTGTAGATGGGTGGTGAATGATGATTGGGGTAACAACGTACCAGGATCGATGAGTAATGTAAAGAGAAGCGTTGGGATTAAGGTGGTGGTGGTGTCTGCATAGGATGCCGCTTGAGATGTTCTTTTAGTTAAGGATATGAATAAATTGTTATTTAAGATACGTTTTGTTTAAAACTTAAACTGCTTTTTCAATTTCCAATAAAGACTGATGTGTTAGATTTTGTCTATTTGATTGGACCTATATGGCCCGTATGAGCATATATAGATGTAGTAAAGGTCCAATATATGTATCGTATAGGTTATTTGTAATTTTAAAGGTATTTTGTTTGTATAATGTATTTAAAGTGTTTTTTGTTTGTTTGATGGATACAACACGTAAAGTAACCGGCAATATACGCCAAAATACGACACCGTATAGACATAATACGCCATAATACGAAACAATACGACAAGTAGAGACATACTATGCCATAATACATGATAACACGACACGTATATACAATCTACACACTAATACGACACTTACAAACAATAAACGTGACAATACTGAGCATCACCGACACGACCCGTACGGACAATATATGCGATAATACCGAACATATTGACAATATACGTCATAATACGACATTTAACAACAAAATACGTCAAGTAATGATACCGTACGACGCGTATACATACAACACGACACGTTAGAGTACAAGTGGATTCCAAACAAAATTACATGTAATCATAGAATACGATACCACATGGAACCGAACGTCACCGATACGGCACGTATAGAGCATATACTTCATAAAACGACATGTAATGTAACACCCCAAAAACGGGTTTGGTAATCAAACCACGTTAATAGTAAAGACGGGTAAAACTACCGTTAGTGGTAAAAATTAACCCGGTAAATAGTAAGGTTGAAATAAATAAGCTTGATGTTAATTAAATAGGAGAATAAATACTTTGAGAAAACAAAGTATGTAAAAGGCCCTAGTTAACGGGACTTAAAATATAACGAGATATAACTTCCCGAACCTATTAAGTTAACTAGGACTAATTAACCTAGTTAGTAGTATGTGGCTAAGTGATAAATGGTTAGTCGTAGCTCCAATTTATCAAGATAAAAACATGAGGGACTAATGTTGTCAAGTGGGAAACTCATATTCATTAAAACAAACAATAACACACAACACACACACTAAGAGTGTGTGTGTGTGTGCGTGTAATCGCCCAGGAGCAAGAAGAAAAAGGGTGTAACCCTAGTTCATCAAGATTCAACAAATTGAAAGGCAATTTAGAGCCAAATCGTATGGATTAACACAAATTCGTGATCACCAAGCTTAGGGGATCACAAGGTATGTTAAATTTTTATGTTTAGTGAAGTTGAGATTCTTGATGAACTTATGATAAACGAAATTATTGCTTGCATGTTTGATGTAAGAGTGAAATTAGGATAAATCCATGTCTAGGAACAAACTCTAGTAAGGATTTGATGAATTAATGATGAAAAAAATTGTGAAATAGAATATTATCCATTGATGTGCTAAGTGGGTTTTTATGTCATTGTGACGAACACTTGGATTAGGGTGTTAAATTGATGAATATTGATGTTATGATATAAGTTCTAGATATAGTTCATGAACACTAGACATAGAGGCTTGATTTTTTATGTAAATCTTGGTAAAAATAACTAGTTATGAACTAGTTAGTAAATATGTAAAATTATGCACATTAGGTGTTTGTTAAAATGCCTAAATGAGAACTAAAGTGTTGAAATTTTGAGTGAAAAGCACATTTGAATAATATGGCAAATTAGGCGAAATATGAAACAAGAAGAGTTCTAAATATCATGTTGATTTAGACTTAATGTTGTAAACCATGTGATTGAAAGTAGTTAACTTTAATAAGCTAAGTTAACTAATGATGAAGTTTTAATAGTAGTTTCGACATAGAAAATAAGTGAGGTGGAATAGTCCTGATTGTTAATGACTAATTTAACTGCCTTGTAAATGTTGACAATAGTTTGACGCTTAACGAGCTAGGTGGTGGCTTGGGAAAGAAGCGGTCAAATGGATCAAGCATGAGAAGAGAAGCGTAAACCGAATGAGAGGTAAGTGAAACTTACTCCCCTTTGTAGAATATTTGCTTATTCTATGAGTATAAATACGATAAAGATAATATGGGAAACATCGATTTCAAACACAATTGATGCGGGTCGGATTAATATAAACAATAAAAACCATGGGTTATGGTAAATTGGTCATGAAAGGACTAAGAAATTATGAGTTTTCGATAAGATTACCTTGTAGTGTAATCTAACATTAAGAAAAAGGGTAAAAATGGAATTTGGTCAAGTGTCGACTAATGTAAACCGAAGTTAAAAGGATACTCATGGTGTAAGCCTAAATGGGCTAAATAAGTAAGGAAAGGGATCTAATGAAAGGAAAATCCGAAATGGGTCGGATGGGCAAATTGGTAACTAAAAACTATGTTTTTACTACATATGTAAAGGTTTGGTCATATAGGCCAAACGGGTCAAATGGTGGTGGTAACACCATTTGACAATATCGACTAACGTGGTTGTCGAGTCCTATGTTAACAGGAACGATTAGCAACTTGGATAATTGCGTTGCCATAGAACATATGATAATAAAAGCAAGATATAAATCGGGTCTAATTGTTGGCCGGGCCAGGTATGCATATATAGCCTTACAGTTAAAAGTGCAATGAAGGTCAAACATTTAGTGAAGTCCTTCATCGCAAAAAAATGAAGGATTAAAATTGACCAAAAGGGCCTTGTTGGGTAAACCGGGTAAACGACCCCTTAGTGGTCGTTTAGAAACTTATATTATGACCTTGTAACCCTTAGATGCGAATAAAAGAGGTAGGCATAAACTTTTAAGGGTCAAATGCCTTAAATGAGTCTTGCCGTAGAATGGCATATCCGAGGGATAAAAACTCGGAATAAATAGTCTATTACATTAAATCCACCACAATCATAGTTGTGGTGGAAGACTAATCAATATGAATGGTTGAAATTATAAGGCATACGAGAAATGGGCATGATTTATACTTAAAAGGACATAAATACCCTTAATGGGTCAAAGTAAGATTATAAGTAAAATGGGTAAATAATGCGTAGGAACCCGTGACTGGAACCTAATATGATAGACAATGTTGGAGATAAAGGGTTCGTGAAAAATGGGGGTCAAACAAACATGTTTGTTTGATAAACACATAGACGGGTCAAAATTTAGTAAAAAGATAATAAGTCGAAGGCTTAAAAATCTCAAATTTATTTAATCTGGATGTCGGATTTTAACTCTATGTGATGGAGAATTAAAATACGATCACGTAGGAAAAAGAATCGTGTAAATCGGATCAATAACGAAAGAGTTATGCTCGTTTTCGTAAAATCAAGCTTGGCTGGGAATATGAAGCAACTGATGCAAACATTCTGTCAAAATGAAGTCGTGGCGTCGCGCCACGGCCAAAAGGGTTTGCCGTGGCGTGTGGCGACGGAGTAAATTCTTGAAATTCTTGTTTATTTTGTTTATTTTGATTATTTGACCCAATTACCTTGTTGTACTTGTTATTTAACTATCAAAACTGACTTCTAAGTTGGTTTTGATCATAGGTGAATGTCGAGAGTCCCGGATGAAGACCAAGCGGCGAGCAAGAACCGAACACACGTTAAATGAAGCTTCCGCGTCAAATCTTGATTTGTTTTGTTATAAGTTAATTATGTAAACACTTATAAATAAGTTTTTGAAATGTTGTAAACATATGGGAATGTTGGTATGACAAGTTTTTGTAAAGTCACATTTTAGCATTAAAATATGGATTTCATTATTAAAAATCTTGATTAATTGAGACGGGCGTTACAAGTTGGTATCGGAGCTCAAGGTTAAAAGAATAAAGTGTTCGGTTCGAGGCTTGATCGCAAATCCGGTAAGTACATGTATATTAATGGTTTAGTATGAGTTAAAGTGTTATAAACAACACATAGAGTTATCGTGTAATACACGCTACTCCAATCAAATCGGTAAAGGATTGATATAGTCAACGAAATTACGCGCGTTGACGCATATAGCAGAAAAGCCTTGTATTATAATACGGGCGATTATTGAAGTTGATGTTACTAACTCTTGTAAATGTTTTAGTTGAAGGACACTCGCATCTGAAGATAGCGGGAGTCTCACAAATTGGGGATTTGATGAAGGAACGGTCCAAAGTATGACAAGTAAAACATGCTCACCAAGGACCTAAATCGCGTAACGGTCGCGAATAAGATTATTATTAGGGAAGCCCGTTAGGGCAAACATTTACCAGGTGCACGTTTTAAATTCATTGCACGAATAGTAATATGCAACAATGTCACACCCCGACTTTCCACGTGTCACCGGTGGGCCCGATGGGGAGTATCATGACGTGGTTGGCAACATAATAGTCAAACAACACAATATATAAATGCACAGCGGAAGCAAAAGATAAATATATTACAATCCGAATATAAAGTAATATCCAAGTATTACAATGGAAAGTAAAGGATCCACAGGCGGATCTTAAAACATAAACATTGTTCAACAGACTTTAGACGCCTAGAACTTGCAAGATTCCTTATTAACGTCCTGAGCAGCTTCCAGCCTATTACGTACTTGTACCTGTCACTTAGACTTTTGAAAATACGTCAGTTTTCACTGGTAAATACACTCAACTGACTCATTTGAAAAGAGTTTGAGAAAATTAATTTAGATGCACCAGGCACAAAATATTTTGACACTTTGATTAAAATGCTCAGAGGTAAAATTAATCTTTTATACTTGGGAAAATTATTTGTATATAATCTTGTATATAGTTTTACTTATTTGTCGTCCATTAGGGCCGGTTAGAAGAGCCAGACAGATTAACTGACACGCCACAGGTATAATGCCCACAGGCTATCATCCTCTAAGTGGATTACCAGTTCCGGTATAGTGCCCACAAGGATGATACGTCGGAGTGGATTACCAGTTTTTACATAATGTATCTGCCAGGTGTATGCCTACACCCCGTGCTTAGGTCGTGGCCATTTCGTAAAATGATGCCAAGGATATCCGGGACATGGTCATTAACCCCCAAAAGCCATACACCAAATAATACATATTAAACAGGTTATGTAAATACATCAATCACAATCCGATTTAAATGACTACATACACCTGACCAAGCGGTACTTTTATAGTGCCGTATCCCAAGCCCGTATAGGGAAAATAAGTTAAGAGTATTTACCTGAGCTAGCTCCTATCTTAAATAGCAAGAATTATAATAACTCAGCCGTATTCACTTAAGTAAGCGTAGGTACAATTTACCGGAAGGCTCTAGTCTGGAATGATGGTATAAATAACCAATTAGAATGCTAACGGGTCTTTAATTAAGCCTAAGCTTAGACCGGTTAGTCTTAAAGAAATATACGGTTCAAACGCATGATTAAGCGAAGACCGGAATAGAATGTGTTTTAGACCCGACAAGTTTGAAGACTTGTATAATATGGGTATTTCATACACATTCTGGATTTTGAGATAAAACCAATAAGGTTTGACCCGTTTCGCCTATTTTATGTAAACTTGTTACACAAACCGAACCGTACGCGTAATAAGCGTGACGGGTATTCATATGAGCCATTTACAGGTTTCCTAAGTTAATATGCTCCAAATATGTTGTGACATCAGTAAGATGTCTTTTATTATGCCCGAAACGAATTTAAACACAAACTATGCCCCGTAGGGGTAGTTTGGTCATTTAAAAGGTTATAAAAGAGTTTGAGTATTTACCTGAGTTACAGGTCTGATGTAATCAGCAAAAATACTTATTTTACTAAGTTATAACAGTAGGATAAAGTATATATGTGAAATTTACCAATTACAACCAAGCTATTCCCCGTAGGGGTATTTTGGTAATTTCACATAAGTCGAAAAGCTCAAAATTGAAGTCTGAGTTAAACAACTTTTGCTTACTGTTAAAACATTATAATTTGCCTCTAATATCAGTAGGTATCACCCTTGTATGTTTAAAAATAGTTTTAGTACATACTATGCGTTAAAAACGCTTAAAAAGGCGATTAGAAGCCATTTCCGGGTTCGATACATAAATCTGATATTTTTATATTTCCAGAAGGCTTAAAACAATTTATTTATCATATGTGATCAGTAGCAAAAGGTTTGGAGTCATTTAGATATGTAAAACTCATTTTATAGCCCGTAAGGGCAAAACCGACTATGAGTTATGCTCAGCCTAAAATTAATTAGAAATCTTTAAAAATCCCAAAATAATATATTACATCAGTGGGTAATAAGTTTGATATCAAAAGTAGGCTTAACTAGGCTATACGCTAATTACGCCGTTTTATTAACATAAAGCTTTCATTTTACACTAATGAGCATAACTCTTAACCTTCACCTCAAACTGATGTCAAATTTTGTATGCAAGTTTAAATATCAGTAGGTAAGGTTTTTTAATCTTTTACATTTCCAAAAATCACTTTTTAAAGTGAAAAGGGCATAATGGTCAACATATGGGCAATTAACGGAATCATGCGTATTAACCGGTTAACTAATGAACCATGGTGTATAATCACAGAGGGTTATACTAGCATGTAACCTGGTCCAAATGAAGCTCTTAGGTATTTCTAAAACATACCATAACGGGTCAGAACTGAAAGTCAAAGTATAAGTCAAACTATGCGACTTTCGTTTCCGAACCGGGTCTATACAGTAAATTGTCGGGTTGAACATGTTTAGACATGTTCTTACACTCATTACCAAGTTATATTAATGATCAAACAGGTTGTAAATGTTCTACATTGCTAATTATGCATAAATTAGAATTTAAGCATCCTGTTGACTTTTTAATAACAAGTTTGACCCGACATTTGACCTAGTTAGAGTGGGAATCAGGGGGAACCCTTTTAAGGGTTTATTGCCCACATAATTACCAACTTATAACTACCTTTGATTCGACTAATCACTGGACCGTTAGTGATTAATCTTAAAGTCAACCGTTAATTACGACGATTTGACTTTTAAGCTAATACTAAGCTAAAACTTAATTAAGAGAGGATTAGCAACTTACTGAAGTACTATGCACGAAATGTGATGCTTAGAGAAAGATCCTTAGCTCCAGAAATGCCCCAAATGTGCAGATGAATGGTGTGAAGAACTTGTTGCACATGAAGCCTTTATATAGTGATCAAGAACACCACAAAAGGTTGACACACAAGTCTATGACTTACCACAACTGATCCACAAGTGTCCCTAGATGTTTAGGGATTGTTTAGGGGCAAAGGGAGATGAGGAAAATCGTTTAAAGGTCGAACAATGCATTTAAAACAGGCAACAACCGGTTTTTCTGTCGCTGGGCACTGCTTACGGACCGTAAGGTCCCCAGTGTTGAGGTCCGTAAGCCTGTCATCAGGCTTAAAAATCTCTTTTTCAGTTTGCATCATTGGCTCTTGGTTTCACGAAAGGTCAACTGAGCTTATATATTGCAATTTGACCCCTTTATATTTATTTACAAGGGCCTCAAGACTTATACCCACCTTGCCAAGTCCCTGGACGCTTCTGGTTAACCCGAAAAGCCTTAACTTTCAACGTTAACGCTTTAACCCCTCGCACACGAATTTGATCATAACTTTCTCATACGATAACGAAACTTTACGAAATTTATATTGTGCATTCTAGTGAGCATAATTAACTGTTACAAAGCTTCGGGTTTGTCAAAAGGTCACTCAGAGGTATAACTTAAACATGTTGACACATTTAACCCCTGTAGTTTGTAATCTCTCACTTTTAGCTTCGTATGATCCATGATTTATTCGTTTGATGGTATAAACATCATGTAGGGTTATTATAAAGTATATTTATTCACTGTTGACATTTAGAACTCGTATATTTACATACTTTCCATGATTGTCAACTTTAGTCCTTCCCGAGTAGTCTTTTACACGTTCAAGCTTATGACACGTGTCAATACATTATAGGACGTGAATTTTCGAGGTGTTACATCCTCACCCCCTTAAAAGAAATCTAGACCTCGAGATTTGTTAAGGTAAGGGAAGTATTTTCTACCTTATATTGGGCTTAATTGTCACACCCCGATTTCCACGTGTCACCGGTGGGCCCGGTGGGGGAGTATCGTGACGTGGTTGGCAACGTAATAGTCAAACAACACAATATAATAATGCACAGCGGAAGCAATTTAAAATAAGATACAACCGAATTTATTTATTGTAATCAAAGTCACAATATCCGGATGTTTTATCCACAGTAGGATCGAAACAAAATAATATTTAGTGTTCAACAGACTTCTGGCATCCTAAGCTTGCGAGACTTTTTATTGATGCTTAGGAGACATTCCAGCCAATTACGTTTAGTACCTGCATTCAGTCCTTTTGGGAAAATACGTCAGTTTACACTGGTAAATACATTCAATTGACTCATTTTGGAAAATGATTGAAAATTGGTTTGGATGCACGTGGCATAAATCATTTTATTTAACTTGGGAGAATTATTTAATATTATAATCTTGTGAACGAATTATATGTTACTTATGCGTTCAGTAGCCCGAATCTAGTCCGGGTTAAAGATCAATAAACACACCACTTTAATGAGTTATACACGGGAGTACGCCTACACCCCGTGCTCAGGTCGTGGCCATCTCGTAAGATGATGCCAGGGATATCCGGGACATGGTCATTAACCCCCCAAAGGCTGTAAAGTAAACAAGACTGTTTAAAACGAGCCGATCAAATTATTTAACTACCCACTAAGCGTGGAGATTTGATGCCCGATCAAGCGGTACGCTATGTACCGTAACCCAAGCCCGTATAGGGAAAATAAGTTAAAAGTATTTACCTGAATAAGTATTTATCACAACAAGCAAAATGCACGTAGCTTTTACTGGTTCTCCTAATCTGGAATGAAGGTTTAATATAACCTATTAGAATCCTAACGGGTCTTTTATTAAGCTTAAGCTTAGACCGGCTAGTTTCAAGATACGGTTCGTACGCACGATTAAGCGAAGACCGGATAGAATGTGATTCAGACCTGACAAGTTTGAAGACTTGTTTAATATGGGTTTATTATTCACATTCTGGATTTTAAGATAAAACCGTTAAGGTTTGAGCCGTTTCGGCTAATTTATGTAAACTTGTTACATAAACCGAACCGTACGCGTAATAAGCGTGACGGGTAGTCATGAGAGCTATATACAGGTTTCCTAAGTTAATGATGTCTCAAATATGTTGTGACATCAGTAAGGTGTCTTTCGTTATGCCCGAAACGTGTTCAAACACAAACTAGGCCCCGTAGGGGTAGTTTGGTCATTTAAAAGTTTATAAAAGAGTTTAAATGTTTAACTGAGTTACAGGTCTGATGTAATCAGTAAATATACTCAATTTTCTAAGTTACATCAGTAGGTTAAAGCATGTATGTGAAACTTATCATTTTTAACCAAACTAGGCCCCGTAGGGGTATTTTGGTAATTTCACATAAGCCGAAAAGCTCGAAATCGAAGTCTGAGTTTATCAACCTTTGCTTACTGTTAAAATATTGTAATTTGCCTCTTATATCAGTAGGTATCAACCTGGGTATGTCCAATATGATTTTAAAACATACTATGCGTTAAAAACGCTAATTTAGGCGATTAAAGGCCATTACCGGGTTCGATACTTAAATCTGATATTTTTATATTTCCAGAAGGCTTAAAATAATTTATTTATCATAACTAATCAGTGGCAAAAGGTTTGGGGTCGTTTAGATATGTAAAACTCATTTTATGGCCCGTAAGGGCAAAACCGACAATTACCGGATTAAACCTACGACTACGAGTTATGCTCAGCCTAAAATTAATTAAAAATCTTTAAAAATCCTAAAATAGTATATTACATCAGTGGGAAAAAGATTTGATACCAAAAAGTATGTTTAACTAGGCTATACGCTAATTACGCCATTTTATTAACATAAAGCATTAATTTAGCGATAAAGAGCATAACTCTTAATCTACAAGTCAAACTGATGTCAAACTTTGCATACAAGTCTATATATCAGTAACAAAGGTTTCTACACTTTTACATTTTCATAAATCACGTTTTAAGATAATAAGGGCATAACGGTCAACATATGAGCAATTAACGGAAACATGCATATTAATTGGATAACTAATGAACCAAGGTGTATAATCACAGAGGATTGTTCTAACATGTATCCTAGTCCAATTAAAGCTCTGAGGAATTTCTAAAATATGCCTAAACTGGTCAGAACTGAAAGTCAAAGTGAAAGTCAAACTATGCGACT
Source organism: Helianthus tuberosus (assembly GCA_030545235.1). NCBI lineage: Eukaryota > Viridiplantae > Streptophyta > Magnoliopsida > Asterales > Asteraceae > Helianthus > Helianthus tuberosus. Next base: position 46,042,036 of record CM060427.1, on the reverse strand, counting down.
TTCGGTTCCGAACCGGGTCTAAACAGGAAATAGTCGGGTTGAACATGTTTGGACATGTTCTTACACTAATTACTAAGTTATAACAATGATCAAACAGGTTATACATGTTCTAGATAGCTAATTATGCATAAATAACATTTTAAGCATTATGTTGACTTTTTAATTAAAAGTTTGACCCGACATTAGACCTGGTTAGAGTGGTGATCAGGGGAAACCCTTTTGAGGTTTTATTACCCACTTAAATACCAACTCATAACTACTTTTAATTCGAGATATGACTGAGCCATTATTGACTAATCTCGAAGTCAAACCGTAATTAGGACGGTTTGACTTTTAGCTAAATATCCTAGCTAAACTCAATTAGAGAAGGAGGAGAATACTTACTGAAGTCCTATGCACGAGATATGATCACTAGGAAGCAAGCTTGAGCTCCAGAATCAATTCAACAATGCAGAGAATGGTGTGTGAATGAATGTTGCATAAGGTGGCCTTATATAGCACTTTGATCCACCATAACAAGTTGACAACTAAGTCTAGGACACACCACAACCTTCCAACATGTGTGCTAGTGCTCTAAGACTGTTTAGGGGTCGCCCACATAGCATTTATGTCGATAAAAGATTGGTTCCCCGCGTTTAAAGGTGCCTGCCCCCGTTTTCTGCATCTGGGCCTTGGACGCGGTCCGCGTCCCATTTCCTCGAAGCCAAAGCGGGCCGCCTTGGCCGGCGAGATCTGATTTTTGATTTCCTTTGCTTTCCAACTTGACCCTTGGTTAAAATGAAAGGGTAATTAAGCTTTAACTTGCAATTTGACCCCTTGTAATATACCCACAAGGACTTTAGGACTTATACCCACTTTTCCAAGTCTCTGAACACTTCCGGTTAACCCGAAAAGCCTTAACTTTCAACGTTAACACTTTAACCCTTCGCACACGAATTTGGTCATAACTTTATCATACGATAACGAAACGTTATGAAATTTTAATGGTGCATTCTCGTGAGCAAAATTAATAATTACAAAGCTTCGGGTTTGTCAAAAAGTCACTCAGAGGTATAAATTAAACATGTTGACACATTTGGTCCCCGTAGTTTGAAATCGCTCACTTTTCGCTTCGTATGATTCATGATTTATTCGTTTGAAGGTACGAGCATCGTGTAGGGTTAATGTACATTATATTTATTCACAGTTGACACTTAGAATACGTATATTCACATACTTTCCATGTTTGTCAACTTTAGTCCTTCCATAATATTCCTTCCACACGTTTAAACTTTATGACACGTGTCAACACATTATAGGACGTGAATTTTCGAGGTGTTACATCCTCACCCCCTTAAAATAAATCTCGACCCGAGATTTACTGAAATAAGTAAGGGTACTTTTCTTTCATCGTGGATTCAACCTCCCACGTGTACTCGGGACCTCTACGGGCATCCCATTTGACCTTTACAAAAGGTATATGCTTCCTTCGAAGCTTCCTTACCTGTCGATCTTCAATCGACAAAGGTTTTTCAACAAATTTTAAGCTCGCGTCTATATGCACATCTGTATGTGGTATAACCAGTGATTCGTCAGCGAAACACTTCTTCAGGTTGCAGATGTGGAACACATTGTGAATCCCACTGAGCTCTTCTGGTAAGTTCAACTTATAGGCAACTGACCCGACACGTTCGATAACCTCGAAAGGTCCTATGTATCTCGGGCTTAGCTTGCCTTTCTTACCAAATCGCATCACTCCTTTCCAGGGTGACACTTTAAGTAGGACTTTGTCACCTACTTCGAAGTGAAAATCCTTACGATTTGGATCCGCGTAACTCTTCTGCCTATTCCGGGCAGCTTGGAGATTGTTACGAATCTGGACAATCTTGTCCGTTGTTTCGAACACGATCTCAGGTCCTGATAACTGGACTTCTCCAACTTCCGCCCAACAAACTGGCGATCTACACTTTCTACCGTATAATGCCTCAAAAAGCGCAACCTTAATGCTGGTATGGTAGCTATTGTTGTAGGAGAATTCGATTAATGGTAGGTTCTTATCCCAACTACCTCCCAAATCGATCGCACATACACGTAGCATGTCTTCCAACGTTTGAATAGTACGCTCACTCTGACCGTCCGTCTGAGGATGGTAAGCCGTACTAAAGTTCAAACGTGTGCCCAAAGATTGCTGGAAGCTCTTCCAAAAATGTGACGTGTACCTAGTATCTCTATCAGAGATAATAGCTACAGGTATGCCATGTAAGGCTACAATCTTATCAACGTATAACTGGGCTAACATATCAGAGCTATAAGTCTCCTTGATGGGTAAGAAATGAGCTGACTTAGTCAGTCGGTCAACTATAACCCATATCGTATCATTTCCTTTCCTTGTCTTGGGTAACTTGGTAATGAAATCCATAGTTACCATTTCCCACTTCCACGTAGGAAGTTCAGGCTGTTGTAGCAAACCTGACGGTTTCTGATGCTCGGCTTTGACTTGCGCACATGTCAAGCATTTTGCTACATGGGCGGCTACAGACCTTTTCAAGCCTATCCACCAATAATTTGCCTTTAAATCCTGGTACATCTTATCAGCTCCAGGATGAACGGAGTATTTGGAACTATGGGCTTCTTGGAGGATGACATCACGAAGTCCTCCAAAAATTGGAACCCATATTCGTCCGTTTAACCGTAAAATTCCGTCTTTGCTAAGAGTTAACTGCTCCTCAGTTACTCCTAACTTTTCATTAGGATAGTTAGCTTCCAACACAGCTTCCTTCTGTGCAGCTAACACCCTTTCTATCAAACTGTTCTTTATCTCCATACGCTTGGCGTTAATTCGGATGGGTTTAACCCTTTCCTTTCTGCTCAAGGCGTCAGCGACTACATTCGCTTTGCCGGGATGATACTTGATTTCACAATCATAGTCATTCAAGGTTTCCATCCAACGGCGTTGCCTCATGTTTAATTCCTTCTGATTAAACAGATGTTGGAGGCTCTTGTGATCAGAATAAATCACACATTTGATACCATAAAGATAGTGCCTCCAAAGCTTCAGTGCGAATACAACAGCACCCAACTCCAAGTCATGGGTGGTGTAATTCTTTTCATGCACTTTCAGTTGTCTTGATGCGTAGGCAATCACCTTGCCTTTCTGCATAAGCACACACCCCATGCCAGTGTGCGAAGCATCACAATAAACCACAAAGTCTTCAATTCCATCTGGCAGTGTCAGTACTGGGGCGTTGCTCAACTTCTGCTTCAGAATATCAAAGGATTCTTGCTGCTTAGGGCCCCAAACAAACTTAACCTTCTTCTTAGTTAAGGAGGTTAGGGGTGCAGCAATCCTTGAAAAGTTTTCAATGAAACGCCTGTAATATCCTGCCAATCCCAGGAAGCTACGAATCTCCGTAGGCGTCTTTGGCTCTTGCCAATTCATAACAGCTTCAACTTTAGCGGGATCCACCTGGATACCACGCTCACTAACCACGTGTCCCAGAAATTGGACTTCTCGTAGCCAAAATTCACACTTAGAGAATTTGGCGTAGAGCTTCTCCTGACGTAGAAGTTTGAGAACACAACGAAGGTGTTTCTCGTGGTCATCTTGATTCTTAGAATAAATAAGGATGTCATCGATGAAGACGATAACAAATTTATCTAAGTAAGGCTTGCAGACGCGATTCATGAGATCCATGAACGCGGCTGGTGCGTTAGTGAGCCCAAAAGGCATCACTAGGAACTCGTAGTGACCATAACGAGTCCTAAATGCAGTCTTGTAAACGTCTTCATCCTTAACCTTCAACTGATGGTAGCCTGACCTCAGATCAATCTTTGAGAAGTAACTTGCCCCTTGAAGCTGATCGAACAAATCGTCGATCCTGGGCAATGGATATCTATTCTTGATCGTGACTTTATTAAGCTCGCGATAGTCGATGCACAGACGCATCGACCCATCCTTCTTCTTGACAAACAGGATTGGCGCTCCCCAAGGAGATGAACTAGGTCGAATGAAACCCTTAGCCAGCAATTCATCTAGCTGCGTCCGTAACTCCTTCATTTCTGTGGGTGCCAACCTGTATGGCGCTCTAGCAACTGGTGCGGCTCCGGGGATGATATCTATCCTGAATTCAACTTGTCTATCTGGTGGTAAACCAGGTAAGATCTTCAGGAAACACTTCTGGGTATTCAGAAATGACAGGGATGTCTTCTATCTTCGGTTTAGGCTCATCAATAATCACCTGTGCCATGTAGATGACACACCCCTTCTTCAAACACTTGGAAGCCTTGAGCATAGTCACATGCTCAGGTAGTCAATACTGGGTATCTCCCCGAATGGTAAGTGACTCACCAGACGGAGTCTTTATCACTACTTGCTTCATGTTACAGACAATTTGGGCCTGATTATGAGATAACCAGTCCATACCCAGAACTATGTCAAAACCAGCCAATTTAAACGGAAGTAGAGATAGAGGAAAAGAATGGTTCTTAATGGATATAACACATCCATCTAACACAGTAGAGACGGTTTCTATGGTAGCATCTGCTAACTCAACCTCATAGTTTACGCTTAGGGTTTTGACAGGTAAATTCAACAATTTACAAAACTTATGATCTACGAAAGACTTATCTGCGCCTGAATCAAAAAGTACTCTTGGAAAGACATCGTTTACAAGGAAAGTACCTGTTATGACATTATCGTCCTGCACAGCTTCTTTCGCGTCCATTCTGAAGACTCTGGCATTAGTCTTCTTAGCCTCCTCAGGCTTCTTGTTGTATTTCGGGCAGTTGGTCTTGATGTGCCCCTTCTCATTGCAACGATAACACGTTGCGTCTTTTATCTTTTTGCAATCCAGGGTTTTATGGTCCGTGGACTTGCAAATCCCACAAGCAAAGGATTTTGACTGAGTCTGAGAGCTCGACTCCAGTCTGCACTTTCCATAGTGCTGCTTCTTGCAAATTTTACACCTGGGCTTCTCATCAGACTTATGCCCATCCTTCCTTGATTCAGACCCCTTCTTGTTATCACCGTTCCCATGGTGTTTCTTGTTCGACCTTCGCGAACCATCATCTTCACGCTTCCTCTTCTCGGCCTCCTTATTCCTCTGCGATCTCTGCCGGACCGCATCCAGAGTGAGGGATAAGGAAATGTCAGTTAAAGACCTGAAGGTAGCTGGCCGGGAAGCTTTTACGCTTGCCTTGATCTCGGGTTCTAAACCACCAATAAAGCGGGCGATTCTCTTTGGCTCCGGGGTTACCAGGTAGGGAACCAACCGGGACAGCGTATTGAAGCTTGTCAGGTAAGCTTTAACAGTCGAGGTTCTTCATCACCAACGATAGAAAGTCAGATTCTATCTTCTCCACCTCATGTTGAGGGTAGAAATTTTCCTTGATCAGGGCAATGAATTGATCCCACGACATGCTATACAACGGGATCTTTCCGGAGGCCTCCATCAGAGATCTCCACCATGCCAATGCTTCACCCTTGAAGGACTGTGACACAAACTTAACTACATCCCTTTCAGCGCACCCGCTGATATCCACCACCGTGTCCATTTCGTCCAGCCAAGTCATACAGTCGACGACCCCTTTTTCCCCAGTAAAATCCCTGGGTTTACAAGACACGAAGTACTTATAAGTGCAACCCTTGTTACGGGGTCCTTGATGCAGTACCATTTGCTGAGATGGGACACTTTGACGGTTGGTGGACTGACGGTCATCACCATCTTTCTTGGGTCCATCCTTTTTGGGAGGAGGCTTGTTATGAGCCTCAGAATGTGTCCTGGGCTTTGAATGTGATGCAGAGTGGGTCCTACTTCGAGTACCACTGTATTCCTCATACTGTCTATCCAAAGCCTGAGTAACAGCGCCGTCTATGATTGCTTTTAACTCGGCACCCATTAACGTAATCTGGGCGTTCTCATTCGGCTCTGCTGGATGGCTATTTCCTTCATTTGATTCAGCCATTTGAATTGAACTGTTGCAGAAAACAAGGTCAATATTTTATTTGGGAGTTTATTATGGAATTACCCCTTAGGGTAACTCGCTAACCATGGTAAACAGAGACCTTATTTGGTTAACTTATAAATCATATTAGTTTAGGATTTCAATTAAAATTTATCCTAATTATAATCAATAACAATATATATATTAGCACATAAGGCTTAGTCACATGGACAATTTAAACTTTAAGCTATGATTTCATAGAATCAAGACTTTTAAGGTTTGAACCTAGTTCATTACCTTTATTAGACAGGGAGTCATAGCTACCACTGTCTTTTGGATCATATGGAAGTGAGCTGGGCCCGTAGGCATCGTATTACCACGTATGTTACAATATGATCATCTTAATTGGTGAGCTTAACCCACGATTCAGAGATCATATAACTGGGTTTGGAATCTTCTAAAGAATCCTTATACATATACGAATGACATGTGATTTTAACGAATCACTTCTGCCAGGAGTGTTAACATGTTTTAAGATGTTAACCGGGATTTGAATCTTTTAAACAGGTCTTACCATTTTGGCCCGGTCTTATATTTGACACGAGGCTAGGTTTCACACTTTAAGATCCTTAATTAAATAATTACATAGGCAGATTAATTTTAAAAGGAATGATTTTAATTTATTTATTTCATTTATAAAGTATATATGCACAATTAGCAATCATGAAATTTATAAAAACAAACATTCCATTTATTTATTCAAAGCATTACACACTTGCCCTAAACGGGTCTTTCAAATTACAAACTTACCCACGCAGGGGTTAAATAACACACATGCCCACACAGGGGCTAAATATCACACATGTCCACGCAGGGACTCATACTAACAATACACCCACGTAGGGGTTCAAACAAACAAGCATGCCCACGCAGGGGCTCAAAGCAAACATACCAACTACACCCACGCAGGGGCTCAACAGTAAATACAGGAGAAAATAAGTGTGGAAGGATTCAATGATCCTTCTTGTTCTTCCCCTTGATCAATCCCACTAATCCCTGGAAGAATGTTTGCCTCTCCCGGCGGTCCTCGTGAACTACCCGTTCAACTTGATTTAACCTTTGCAGGAGTTCTTCATGTTCGGGTGGTGAGAATCTAGGTGGCTGCGATTGATTCCGGATGATGGGTCTAGGAGGTATCGCGTATCCCTGAGTCGGGTAACTCACCCCCCATGGATCCCCAAAGGGTCCTTGGGTGTTGTAGTTCGCTGCTAACATGTACGGATCAGGCTCCGCGTACCCATAGTCGTGATGCGTTGGGGGTTCAAACGGGTTGTATCCCATGCCACTCGTATATGCCGGGATTGGGTTATCAAATCCCATCGGCGGTGGTTGTAGTACAGCAGGGTTGGAGGGTCCACCAAATTGCGGGTCCTCCTGGTGCGGTGGGTAGTGACTAGCACTTGACTGCCGTGGGGAACTGAAATTGAAGCCCCCCAGTCGTACCGACATGCGGGCACCGGTTCTCCTACGCCTTGGCGGTTTGAGGAGGTGCTGGCTGAACTGGTGGCGGTGGAGGTGGTGGCGTAACTGCCACAAACCGTTGATCCTCGGATGAATCTTGATGATGCGGCTGTGGCTGTGGCTCCTGCTGCTGCTGAGACTGCTGCTGCTGATGCTGCCCATGAGACGACGAGTGGTGAGAAGGCGTATAGTACCACTCGTGCTGATTAAATAGGGCTTGGAAACTGTGCGGACCACCGTAGGGTGATCCGTGGAAGGGACGATCCGTCGGAGATTTCGATCGGGTGGTTTGGAGTACCACTCGCCGGCATGACGAGGTCCGTATCCTCGTTCCATATCATCCGCGGTGATCCCCTGAAAAGTGGTCCTCTGGACCCAGTGGGTTAAAACCCACGGGTTCTGGTAATGAATCCTACCGGGTTAAACTGTCCCCGAAAAGCAGTTGTAGGGTCTCCATATAAATGATGAGATAGGGATCTCTAAAGTGGTATGTAGGACGGTTGAGGGTTATTGGGTTCATAAGGGATTAAGAGCAGGAGGTGTTGAAGTATGCGAAACCGACCGTCTGGCCGGCTCGAACTGGTTTCTTCGGTTTTCCCGAGGGTCGTCACTCTCGGTGTTTGGATGGAGCTCGCCTTCGTGAAGGTCCAGCTTCATGATCGTTGGGGGCGGTGACTGGCCCCTTTCCACGTCCTCGTGTTCGGAAGAATCTAGGAGGTATTTTGATGTTCCTGTCAATAAGGCATAAGATAACAATAACAAAATATAAAATTTAAAGGACAAAACAAAAACCGAATAAGGTGGAATTTGTCCTAGGTTATAAGTCTAGACTCGAAGGTTTAGATTTGTGCAATTGTGTAACTGAGATTAAACACAAAAGGCTAGTGTTTAATTCACTCAGTGTTGGCTCTGATACCAACCTGTCACACCCCGATTTCCACGTGTCCACCGGTGGGCCCGGTGGGGGAGTATCGTGATGTGGTTGGCAACAATAGTCAAACAACACAATATAATAATGCACAGCGGAAGCAATTTAAAATAAGATACAACCGAATTTATTTATTGTAATCAAAGTCACAATATCCGGATGTTTTATCCACAGTAGGATCGAAACAAAATAATATTTAGTGTTCAACAGACTTCTGGCATCCTAAGCTTGCGAGACTTTTTATTGATGCTTAGGAGACAATCCAACCAATTACGTTTAGTACCTGCATTCAGTCTTTTTGGGAAAATACGTCAGTTTACACTGGTAAATACATTCAACTGACTCATTTTGGAAAATGATTGAAAATTGGTTTGGATGCACGTGGCATAAATCATTTTATTTAACTTGGGAGAATTATTTAATATTATAATCTTGTGAACGAATTACATGTTACTTATGCGTTCAGTAGCCCGAATCTAGTCCGGGTTAAAGATCAATAAACACACCACTTCAATGAGTTATACACGGGAGTACGCCTACACCCCGTGCTCAGGTCGTGGCCATCTCGTAAGATGATGCCAGGGATATCCGGGACATGGTCATTAACCCCCCAAAGGCTGTAAAGTAAACAAGACTGTTTAAAACGAGCCGATCAAATTATTCAACTACCCACTAAGCGTGGAGATTTGATGCCCGATCAAGCGGTACGCTATGTACCGTAACCCAAGCCCGTATAGGGAAAATAAGTTAAAAGTATTTACCTGAATAAGTATTTATCACAACAAGCAAAATTCACGTAGCTTTTACTGGTTCTCCTAATCTGGAACGAAGGTTTAATATAACCTATTAGAATCCTAACGGGTCTTTTATTAAGCTTAAGCTTAGACCGGCTAGTTTCAAGATACGGTTCGTACGCACGATTAAGCGAAGACCGGATAGAATGTGATTCAGACCCGACAAGTTTGAAGACTTTTTTAATATGGGTTTATTATTCACATTCTGGATTTTAAGATAAAACCGTTAAGGTTTGACCCGTTTCGGCTAATTTATGTAAACTTGTTACATAAACCGAACCGTACGCGTAATAAGCTTGACGGGTAGTCATGAGAGCTATATACAGGTTTCCTAAGTTAATTATGTCTCAAATATGTTGTGACATCAGTAAGGTGTCTTTCGTTATGCCCGAAACGTGTTCAAACACAAACTAGGCCCCGTAGGGGTAGTTTGGTCATTTAAAAGGTTATAAAAGAGTTTAAATGTTTAACTGAGTTACAGGTCTGATGTAATCAGTAAATATACTCAATTTGCTAAGTTACATCAGTAGGTTAAAGCATGTATGTGAAACTTATCATTTTTAACCAAACTAGGCCCCGTAGGGGTATTTTGGTAATTTCACATAAGCCGAAAAGCTCGAAATCGAAGTCTGAGTTTATCAACCTTTGCTTACTGTTAAAATATTGTAATTTGCCTCTTATATCAGTAGGTATCAACCCGGGTATGTCCAATATGATTTTAAAACATACTATGTGTTAAAAACGCTAATTTAGGCAATTAAAGGCCATTACCGGGTTCGATACTTAAATCTGATATTTTTATATTTCCAGAAGGCTTAAAATAATTTATTTATCATAACTAATCAGTGGCAAAAGGTTTGGGTTCGTTTAGATATGTAAAACTCATTTTATGGCCCGTAAGGGCAAAACCGACAATTACCGGATTAAACCTACGACTACGAGTTATGCTCAGCCTAAAATTAATTAAAAATCTTTAAAAATCCTAAAATAGTATATTACATCAGTGGGAAAAAGATTTGATACCAAAAAGTATGTTTAACTAGGCTATACGCTAATTACGCCATTTTATTAACATAAAGCATTAATTTAGCGATAATGAGCATAACTCTTAATCTACAAGTCAAACTGATGTCAAACTTTGCATACAAGTCTATATATCAGTAACAAAGGTTTCTACACTTTTACATTTTCATAAATCACGTTTTAAGATAATAAGGGCATAACGGTCAACATATGAGCAATTAACGGAAACATGCATATTAATTGGATAACTAATGAACCAAGGTGTATAATCACAGAGGGTTGTTCTAACATGTATCCTAGTCTAATTAAAGCTCTGGGGCATTTCTAAAATATGCCTAAACGGGTCAGAACTGAAAGTCAAAGTGAAAGTCAAACTATGCGACTTTCGGTTCCGAACCGGGTCTAAACAGGAAATAGTCGGGTTGAACATGTTTGGACATGTTCTTACACTAATTACTAAGTTATAACAATGATCAAACAGGTTATACATGTTCTAGATAGCTAATTATGCATAAATAACATTTTAAGCATTATGTTGACTTTTTAATTAAAAGTTTGACCCGACATTAGACCTGGTTAGAGTGGTGATCAGGGGAAACCCTTTTGAGGTTTTATTACCCACTTAAATACCAACTCATAACTACTTTTAATTCGAGATATGACTGAGCCATTATTGACTAATCTCGAAGTCAAACCGTAATTACGACGGTTTGACTTTTAGCTAAATATCCTAGCTAAACTCAATTAGAGAAGGAGGAGAATACTTACTGAAGTCCTATGCACGAGATATGATCACTAGGAAGCAAGCTTGAGCTCCAGAATCAATTCAACAATGCAGAGAATGGTGTGTGAATGAATGTTGCATAAGGTGGCCTTATATAGCACTTTGATCCACCATAACAAGTTGACAACTAAGTCTAGGACACACCACAACCTTCCAACATGTGTGCTAGTGCTCTAAGACTGTTTAGGGGTCGCCCACATAGCATTTATGTCGATAAAAGATTGGTTCCCCGCGTTTAAAGGTGCCTGCCCCCGTTTTCTGCATCTGGGCCTTGGACGCGGCCCGCGTCCCATTTCCTCGAAGCCAAAGCGGGCCGCCTTGGCCGGCGAGATCTGATTTTTTATTTCCTTTGCTTTCCAACTTGACCCTTGGTTAAAATGAAAGGGTAATTAAGCTTTAACTTGCAATTTGACCCCTTGTAATATACCCACAAGGACTTTAGGACTTATACCCACTTTGCCAAGTCTCTGAACACTTCCGGTTAACCCGAAAAGCCTTAACTTTCAACGTTAACACTTTAACCCTTCGCACACGAATTTGGTCATAACTTTCTCATACGATAACGAAACGTTATGAAATTTTAATGGTGCATTCTCGTGAGCAAAATTAATAATTACAAAGCTTCGGGTTTGTCAAAAAGTCACTCAGAGGTATAAATTAAACATGTTGACACATTTGGTCCCCGTAGTTTGAAATCGCTCACTTTTCGCTTCGTCTGATTCATGATTTATTCGTTTGAAGGTACGAGCATCGTGTAGGGTTAATGTACATTATATTTATTCACAGTTGACACTTAGAATACGTATATTCACATACTTTCCATGTTTGTCAACTTTAGTCCTTCCATAATATTCCTTCCACACGTTTAAACTTTATGACACGTGTCAACACATTATAGGACGTGAATTTTCGAGGTGTTACATTAATCTTCCCCAGTACCTTTGAGCCTCTAAGGCACTCCAATTGACCTTTATAATAGGCACGTGTATCTTTTTGGAGCTTATAATCCTGTCGATCCTTAATCGACACAGGTTGCTCATACTATCATAGTTCTGCATATCATTATGTGATAGTGCTTTTCGACTTATTGGTGACACGTCGCTAAATCATTAGTGCGGGTCACATTGCGCGCTCCACCAAGCCCCTTAATTAGGTCTTAGCTCGTAAGCTATTTGATCTTGATACATTCGATTTCCTTCGAATGATTCTATATACTCGGAGCTTAACTAGCCCGATAATTTAACAAATTTAGCACACCCTTCTAGGGTGATATCTATTGTTGAATGATGTGTTCAAAATGTAACATATAAATTTCATCAAATGAGGCATAAAACTAACCCTTTTTTAGTACTAATGTTGGAAAAAGTGTGCTTTTGTCTTCCTTTTGTATTTTCAGGATTAAATGAGCTCAAATTAACAAAAGAAGCAAAAAATCTAACATAAATACAAGAAAAGGAACAAAACGTGACATGCCCGACCCACAACAACATCTTCCCAAGCAAAACAAGAGATCAGAAGCCTGAACACGCCCCGTGCTCAGCCAGCACGGGGGCGTGCCCAAGTGTCAGCAGAAAAGACAAAGTGGTAGAAGCTTCTATTGCCCACCACGGGCCGTGCTCAGCGGACACGGGGCCGTGGTCAACTATAAGATTCGCACAATCCAGGCAAATCTTCATAGTACAAAGATTCTTCTGCACACGGGGTCGTGCTCAGCGGACACGGGGGCGTGGTCAACTAATAAGACAAAGCTGCATTTAATGAAGAAAGAGAGGATGTGGACACGGGGTCGTGCCCACTGGACACGGGGCCATGCCCGAGCTTCTGTTCAGCCTATAAATAGAAGTGCTTGGCTCAAGCTCAAACCATCCCTTGGCACACCACCTCTCTCACACTTCACCCACCACCCACCACCACCATAACACCATCATCCACCACCATCATCCATTGTCCATCGTAGAGTGTGTGAGTCGTCTCGGGATCCAAGATTGATCGTAAGAGTTCTTGACAATCAAGGCCATGTTTGCCTAAGTCTCTTACATCACTTGGTGAAGACAAAGTGTCTAGTGTAATACTCTTTATTTCTAATCTTTTGCACTTTTTACTTGGTTTTGTATTAATGACTTTAATAACTAGTTGCTTATGTTGAAGGTGATCTTTCCTTATCGTTTGTCCGTGGTGTCTTGGCATTATTTTACTGTCTATATAAAATAAAATATTTTCACCATTCATATCTCCACGGTCTATATGGAGGTATGTTGGCTACCTGGTCGGGGGTTAAGGGAACGGTTTGGTAAAGGTCTTGCCATTGTTCAGCGTTTAGAGGTCCTGCAATGGACCTGGGTCAAATTTAGTAGTACCTCCTTCAATACTTCACGGTATTGGATGGCGGGGGTCCAAACTCTTTGATCCCCTCATAAGTTAACTACTATTAATACTATAACCCGGCTATTTAGGACTGTATCCCTGCTGACTCAGACTACTTAGCTGAGGGTAACGTCACCTCCAAAAGAGGGGCCTACCATAATATTGCATTAATAACTTAATTAATTATCTTCCAATAATCCACCCTTTTAGGATTGTATCCTTGCTGACTCAAACTACTGGGGTGAGAGTAACGTCACCTTCAAAAGAGGGGCCTACTACAATAACTAAGATAATCTCTTAATTATGTGCAAAAGTGCGGAAATAATCAAAGGTTACACTAGATACGAGTCGGAACCAAGTGATTCATCTTGTCTATCTGTTTTTTCTTTTATTTTAATTTTCAGCATTTTACTTAGTTTTTATTTTTCTTAGTTTAAAACATTTTTCTAAACTTTTTATTTTGATTAGAAGTTGAGGATAAACCGGTACTAAAAGCTCTTGTGTCCTTGGACGACCTCGGTATCTTGCCAACACTATACTACGCTCACGATGGGTGCACTTGCCCATATGTGTGTTTAGTGTTAGTAAAATATCGTGTTTTATAAATTTAAAACTTGGCTAAAAATAAGTGTTAAAGGGGCTTAAAATATACACCTAATATATATAACACTTCACACGCATCATTGAACCTTATTCCTTAACAAGAATTTAGGAGGTTTGCTATTTTCATTAATCCTTGATTTTCTGCCGAATAATGGCAACTTATAGATAATTAGTGGTTTGTATGATCTTATTCGTTGTTTCTAATGCAACTTTCAGATCCTGATAGGTGGACTTACCAATCTATTGTCCTAACAATAGATGTTTAACAATCCATCTTTACAAGGTCTCCAAGGGAGCAGCCTTGATGTTTACATATCAACTATTATATAAAAGTTTATCTTAAGGTGAGATGGTTATTCCAACCACTACTTAACTAATTTTTAAGGAATAGCAAATCTTTGTCGTTAGTCGAACAATTCGACGATCCTGGGTAGCTGATGGAAATTCTTAATCGTTGCCTGATTAGGGTTGCGGCAATTCATACATGAGTAATATGAACCGTCTTTCTTATTCAATAATATAAAACCCTTAGAATATTGAGTCAGGCTATATGAGCCTATGTCTTAAAACCTACTTAATCAAGGTTTCGATTATTCCGTAATCAATATGGAGTTTTCACAATACTCCAGCCCACAGCGGGATGTTAATCTTAATTCTACCTGCCTTCTAGGTGGTAAGCAGGGAAAACTTATGAGAAGATAATCAAGATACAAGGAGGCTACAGAGATTTTCCATATCTCAGGCTCCAGTTCATCCCTCATTGCTTGTGTCAAATAAACGACACATTTATGTTATAATTCCGCGTATTCCTTAATCGGGAACATTTACTTGGACAATTCCATTCTGGATATCTTCTTTGAATACTACTAGTCGACTTTAGTACAATACGACCATTGGGATATCTCAGGGGTTCCATGTATTAAACCTCCATACTGATCAGGCATGGAAGCAATCTATGGGACACACTAGGATACGCCAAACCTCATATGACACTTTTATCAAACATAGTTTGGCATTCTCAGGCGATAGAAAACGATGAGGAAAATAATAAAATAAAGTAATATGTATTGTAGTACTCTTTTTGGGGAAGAGTACTCCAGATTCTTATGAAAGGATTTTCCCCGAGGATGGGAGAGAGGGTCATTAAAGATTCCATTGGTAAATTATACCTTATTTTTAATATCTGAAGTTCTTATGTATGCAACCAAAAGTTTGCTAAGCTTATGGTTTACTAAGGGTCTATTAATGGCATTCAAGGTTTGGAGCGAAACCAATACCTGCTTGACAGGGGACCATAATGTCACAACTGTCTTTGTCACAAGGACGATTATAAATTTCTCAAAGGCTAGCCTTACATGACTTTGGTTATATATATATACATATATGGCATAGAAGCCTGTCGCGAGGGACGTAGAAAGATATGGCATAAAGCCCAGTCATGAAGGACATAAGTAATCATATGGCGCGAAGGCCTTGTCGTAATGACATTTAGGTGCGGCACAAATGGCCTTGTCTCTAGGACGTTATAGGATATGGCTCTAAGGCCTGTCACCCGGGATGTTAACATTTAGTATGTTAACTTGTCACGAATGACGAATTATTGCACGGAGGCTTGTTATGAGTGACTTGAATTATAACTTGTGGATTTGTCACAAGGACATTAATTCATAGGCTGCAATCTTAATAGATCAGGAGTTTTAAGGCTTGAACATAGTTCTTCACCTTTGGACAGGGAGTCATAGACTACAACTGTCATCGTCTTGAAAGGCGATTCTCTTGACAGAAAGGTAAACCAATTAACCTCACTAATGGATGTCTATCTATAATTTTCGTATCTAATGATATTAGTCATGATCACATCGATCATTTTGACTATTAGGTTTGGGTATAATCCCACCATTTTGAATAGGGGATCATAAAGATCACCACTATTTTGTCTTATCGACAGTAGAATAAAGTATAGCCCGTAGGCAATTCATCACTAGGGATGTCAATATTATGAATTTATGATCATTATACTGATGATACTAGTCAGGATCGCAATGATCATATAGACTATTAGGCTTGAGCGCAGCTCACTACTTTAAACAGGTGATCATAGAGATCGTATTGTTTGTGTCACAAATGGACAATATAATATGGCCCGTAGGCGAAACATCACTAATGGATGTTTACAATGGATTCATCATTTTAGATGATATAAGTCAGGATCGCATTAATCATATTGACTATTTGGCTTGAGCATAGCTCGCCACCTTAGACAAGGAATCATAAAGATCACAATGTCAATGTCTCAGATGGACAATTTATTATAGCCCGTAGGCAAAACATCTTTTCTTGACAGGGAGTTGTAAGCTACCACTGTCATTAGTCTCGGAGGACGTTAATTATAGCCCGTAGGCATTTCCTTCCTAAGGGATATTTATGGTATGATCATCCTTTTAGATGATATTAGTCGAGATCGTATGGACCCTACCGACTATTATGCTTGGACATATTCCAACATCTTTAGACAGGGTCAAAGACCACCACTGTCGTTGTCTTATCGGACAACAAATTTAGCCCGTAGGCACTTCATCACTCACGGATGTTTATAATATGATCATCTTATAAGATGATATAAGCCATGATTTCTAGATCATAAGGCAAATTAGGAATTTAAAAATTTCCAATATAGGGATGACTGTTGTGATTGTATCGAATCACATTTGTCAGGAGTGCTAACACGTTCTTAGGTGTTAACAAGGATCTGAATCCCTTGAGTAGGTTTCACCATCTTGGCCGCGTAGGCTAGGTTTCACCTTTAAGATTCTTTTTAAAATGCATACTGGCAGGGAAGGAAGGATATTTATTTTATTTAGGATTTTTATCATAAATCCTAATTTACAAGTTAATAATAGCACAAATGGCCTAGTCGCGTAGACAAGTTTAATTTATAAGCCATGATTTCGGAGAATCGAGGCATTAAGGTTTGAATCAAAGTTCATTACCTTTTCTTGACAGGGAGTTGTAGGCTACCACTGTCTTTAGTCTCAGAGGACATTAACTATAGCCCGTAGGCACTTCCCTTCTAAGGGATGTTTATTATGGAATTGCCCCTTAGGGTAATTCATTAACCATGGTAAACAGAGACCATATTCGGTTAATTTATTGCTCACATTTATTTAGGATTTCTATTATAATTTATCCTAATTATAAACAATAACAATATACATTAGCACATAAGGCCTGGTCACAGGACATTTATAAATTATAAGCTATGATTTCAGAGAATCAAAGCATGAAGGTTTGAACCTAGTTCATTACCTTTATTTGACAGGGAGTCATTGCTACCACTGTCTTTTGGCTCATATGGAAATAAGCGGGGCCCGTAGGCGCTATATTACCACGTATGGTCAAAATATGATCATCTCAAGTGATGATCTAAACCCATGATTCAGAGATCATTAAATTGGGTTAGGAATCTTTTGAATAGGTTTTACCGTCTTGGCCATGTCTGCAATGACATTTAAGCTAGGTTTTACCATCTTGGCCACGTCTGCATTGACATTTAGGCTAGGTTTTACCATCTTGGCCATGTCAGCATTGACATTTAGGCTAGGTTTTACCTTTAAGATTCTTTTTAATAATTAACGCAGAACAATTTCTAAATTGAAATGTTAATAAGGATCTGAATCTAAATTGAGGAACTGCCATCTTGGTCGGTCTTAATATGACCCGAAGCTAGGTCTTGTCCTTTTAGATTTTGCCATTTTATTATAATGGTAGATCTTGCAAAAGGAATGTTATTTTCCATTTATTTCATATTTCATGTTTAGAATGAAAGTTTAAACTTGATCATTCCACTATATAAAAATAAAAGTATAAAGTTGCCCTAAGCGGGAGTTGAAAGGAATAATGTTGTCCTCGTAGGGACTGAAAGATAATTATGTCCTTATAAGGACTTATTAAGGAAACGATCTTCAGCAAGAGGAGTTTCTTCTTCATTCATTTCCTGAATGCGTTTTCCTTGGTTGCACGTTTCATCCTGGTCGCAGTACGAAGCTCAGCATTTCAGGGCTCCGAATGTGGAGAATTCTTATTACAGCTTCTTCGCTTGGCGACGCATCCAATATAAAAATTTGGAAGCAAAATTTTCAGATTAGGATTGAGAATAATCCTATGTTAAGTCTAGACTCAGAAGGTCAAAGAATGTGCTACTGTGTCATTGAGATTAAACACAAAAGGCTAGTGTTTAATTCACTCAATGTTGGCTCTGATACCAACCTCTCACACCCCGACTTTCCACGTGTCACCGGTGGGCCCGGTGGTGAGTATCGTGACATGGTTGGCAACATAATAGTCAAACAACACAATATATAAATGCACAGCGGAAGCAAAAGATAAATATATTACAATCCGAATATAAAGTAATATCCAAGTATTACAACGGAAAGTAAAGGATCCACAGGCGGATCTGAAAACATAAACATTGTTCAACAGACTTTAGACGCCTAGAACTTGCAAGATTCCTTATTAACGTCCTGAGTAGCTTCCAGCCTATTACGTACTTGTACCTGTCACTTAGACTTTTGAAAATACGTCAGTTTTCACTGGTAAATACACTCAACTGACTCATTTGAAAAGAGTTTGAGAAAATTAATTTAGATGCACCAGGCACAAAATATTTTGACACTTTGATTAAAATGCTCAAAGGCAAAATTAATCTTTTATACTTGGGAAAATTATTTGTATATAATCTTGTATACAGTTTTACTTATTTGTCGTCCATTAGGGCCGGTTAGAAGAGCCGGACATATTAACTGACACGCCACAGGTATAATGCCCACAGGCTATCATCCTCTAAGTGGATTACCAGTTCCGGTATAGTGCCCACAAGGATGATACCTCGGAGTGGATTACCAGTTTTTACATAATGCATCTGCCAGGTGTATGCCTACACCCCGTGCTTAGGTCGTGGCCATTTCGTAAAATGATGCTAAGGATATCCGGGACATGGTCATTAACCCCCAAAAGCCATACACCAAATAATACATATTAAACAGGTTATGTAAATACATCAATCACAATCCGATTTAAATGACTACATACACCTGACCAAGCGGTACTTTTATAGTGCCGTATCCCAAGCCCGTATAGGGAAAATAAGTTAAGAGTATTTACCTGAGCTAGCTCCTATCTTAAATAGCAAGAATTATAATAACTCAGCCGTATTCACTTAAGTAAGCGTAGGTACAATTTACCGGAAGGCTCTAGTCTGGAATGATGGTATAAATAACCAATTAGAATGCTAACGGGTCTTTAATTAAGCCTAAGCTTAGACCGGTTAGTCTTAAAGAAATATACGGTTCAAACGAATGATTAAGCGAAGACCGGAATAGAATGTGTTTTAGACCCGACAAGTTTGAAGACTTGTATAATATGGGTATTTCATACACATTCTGGATTTTGAGATAAAACCAATAAGGTTTGACCCGTTTCGGCTAATTTATGTAAACTTGTTACACAAACCGAACCGTACGCGTAATAAGCGTGACGGGTATTCATATGAGCCATTTACAGGTTTCCTAAGTTAATATGCTCCAAATATGTTGTGACATCAGTAAGATGTCTTTTATTATGCCCGAAACGAATTTAAACACAAACTATGCCCCGTAGGGGTACTTTGGTCATTTAAAAGGTTATAAAAGAGTTTGAGTATTTACCTGAGTTACAGGTCTGATGTAATCAGCAAAAATACTTATTTTACTAAGTTATAACAGTAGGATAAAGTATATATGTGAAATTTACCAATTACAACCAAGCTATGCCCCGTTGGGGTATTTTGGTAATTTCACATAAGTCGAAAAGCTCAAAATTGAAGTCTGAGTTAAACAACTTTTGCTTACTGTTAAAACATTATAATTTGCCTCTAATATCAGTAGGTATCACCCTTGTATGTTTAAAAATAGTTTTAGTACATACTATGCGTTAAAAACGCTTAAAAAGACGATTAGAAGCCATTTCCGGGTTCGATACATAAATCTGATATTTTTATATTTCCAGAAGGCTTAAAACAATTTATTTATCATATGTGATCAGTAGCAAAAGGTTTGGAGTCATTTAGATATGTAAAACTCATTTTATAGCCCGTAAGGGCAAAACCGACAATTACCGGATTAAGCCTACGACTATGAGTTATGCTCAGCCTAAAATTAATTAGAAATCTTTAAAAATCCCAAAATAATATATTACATCAGTGGGTAATAAGTTTGATATCAAAAGTAGGCTTAACTAGGCTATACGCTAATTACGCCGTTTTATTAACATAAAGCTTTCATTTTACACTAATGAGCATAACTCTTAACCTTCACCTCAAACTGATGTCAAATTTTGTATGCATATTTAAATATCAGTAGGTAAGGTTTTTTACTCTTTTACATTTCCAAAAATCACTTTTTAAAGTGAAAAGAGCATAATGGTCAACATATGGGCAATTAACGGAATCATGCGTATTAACCGGTTAACTAATGAACCATGGTGTATAATCATAGAGGGTTATACTAGCATGTAACCTGGTCCAAACGAAGCTCTTAGGTATTTCTAAAACATACCATAACGGGTCAGAACTGAAAGTCAAAGTATAAGTCAAACTATGCGACTTTCGGTTCCGAACCGGGTCTATACAGTAAATTGTCGGGTTGAACATGTTTAGACATGTTCTTACACTCATTACCAAGTTATATTAATGATCAAACAGGTTGTATATGTTCTACATTGCTAATTATGCATAAATTAGAATTTAAGCATCCTGTTGACTTTTTAATAACAAGTTTGACCCGACATTTGACCTAGTTAGAGTGGGAATCAGGGGGAACCCTTTTAAGGGTTTATTGCCCACATAATTACCAACTTATAACTACCTTTGATTCGACTAATCACTGGACCATTAGTGATTAATCTTAAAGTCAACCGTTAATTACGAAGGTTTGACTTTTAAGCTAATACTAAGCTAAAACTTAATTAAGAGAGGATTAGCAACTTACTGAAGTACTATGCATGAAATGTGATGCTTAGAGAAAGATCCTTAGCTCCAGAAATGCCCCAAATGTGTAGATGAATGGTGTGAAGAACTTGTTGCACATGAAGCCTTTATATAGTGATCAAGAACACCACAAAAGGTTGACACACAAGTCTCTGACTTACCACAACTGATCCACAAGTGTCCCTAGATGTTTAGGGATTGTTTAGGGGCCAAGGGAGATGAGGAAAATCGTTTAAAGGTCGAACAATGCATTTAAAACAGGCAACAGCCGGTTTTTCTGTCGCTGGGCACTGCTTACGGACCGTAAGGTCCCTAGTGTTGAGGTCCGTAAGCCTGTCATCAGGCTTAAAAATCTCTTTTTCAGTTTGCATCCTTGGCTCTTGGTTTCACGAAAGGTCAACTGAGCTTATATATTGCAATTTGACCCCTTTATATTTATTTACAAGGGCCTCAAGACTTATACCCACCTTGCCAAGTCCCTGGACGCTTCTGGTTAACCCGAAAAGTCATAACTTTCAACGTTAACGCTTTAACCCCTCGCACACGAATTTGATCATAACTTTCTCATACAATAACGAAAGTTTACGAAATTTATATTGTGCATTCTAGTGAGCATAATTAACTGTTACAAAGCTTCAGGTTTGTCAAAAGGTCACTCAGAGGTATAACTTAAACATGTTGACACATTTAACCCCTGTAGTTTGTAATCTCTCACTTTTAGCTTCGTATGATCCATGATTTATTCGTTTGATGGTATAAACATCATGTAGGGTTATTATAAAGTATATTTATTCACTGTTGACATTTAGAACTCGTATATTTACATACTTTCCATGATTGTCAACTTTAGTCCTTCCCGAGTAGTCTTTTACACGTTCAAGCTTATGACACGTGTCAATACATTATAGGACGTGAATTTTCGAGGTGTTACAAACAAATAAGTAGAGACTGATAGTTGCATATGTAGATTAAAAACTTGGAAAACCTGAATAGAATACCTATCCAGGATATTGTTTCCAAGTGAAATAAATAGAGACGTTACTAACATGGGGCGTGATGTGGAAATTATAAAAAGGTCGTGTATGTCGTGTGTTGATCGCTTACTCTGGCCAAGTAAGTAGTGAACACATGATACCATGACTCAGTCAAATAAACAAAATCTGACACATCAGTCTTTATTGGAAATTGAAAATCAATACGAGCTGTATAGGCCTATACGACCCGTATTGAATGTGTCGATTTAAGGATTCAAGTGTGTCAATAATACGACCCTTAGTTAAACATGTTAATAAGTTCGATCTAAAACCTATTTAAATAAAATTTAAATGAATTATAATTTAGGTTTTTGTTTTTTCATGAAAGATTCACACTTATAGTGAAAAGGGTCATATTCAAATACATAGTCTTTTAAAGTATGAAGTCTTAGGAAGGGTATCAAATGCACTTTCATTGAACTTGTTCTAGCATCATTTGAATCGCCTTCTCGAGCTCTACGATATTATATTTTAGGTTTTTACTTGTGGATATTTAGCTTGTAGATTTTGTAATTTTTGTTCAGATGATTATGTCTTTTTATTTGACATTATGTTTTCTTATTTATGTTATTTTGTGTTTTTTGATTCATTATGTCTTTTCTATTCTTTCTAGATTTAGGAGACTACATATGATAACTCAGCCCATTATATATATATTATATATATATTGATTTCGAAGGATGATGAATAGTAACTTTATTTTTATAATAACATATAGTTTGTTATTATTTTATTATTTAATAGAGTTAATTACATGGTTAGTCCATGTTGTTTGCACAAAGTAACATACTTAGGTACTAATCGTTTAAAATCACATTCTTAGGTGTTAACTTTTAATTTTGTAACATTTGGAGGTATTAACGTTATTTTTAGGTTTAAAATCACATCATATTAGTACCTAAGTATGTTATTGTGCAAACCACAGGGACTAACTATGTTAATACCCTAATAGTTAATACCTCCAAACATTACAAAATGAAAAGTTAATACCCTAGAAGGTGATTTTAAACTATTAGTACCTAATTATGTTATTTTGTGCAAACCACAGGGACTAACTATGTAATTAACTCTATTTAATATATTATAATAGTTTATTATAATATATAGTTTTTTATTATTTTATTATTTAATATATTATAATAGTTTATTATATTTACTTTTAATAACATATTTTTCTTTTTTAAACATATATTTTCTTTACCTTTTTTAATAACTAGTATTAACCACCCCCCGCGTTGCGGCGGGGGCGTGCACTAATGCCACACTACTGTTAGCGACCACCGACGCTGAAGTTGCGGTGTTAATGCGAAGAAATTAAACCGAAACGTAAAACATAGAATAAAATAACTAAGTTGATCTAGGACTTGCGCGTTACGATGAACCCGCGTCAATTTTTTCTCGTTTGACAGTTTCATCGTAATCTATATATAATATATATCATTACCACTATACAAACCATAATGCATATATTACAACAACCATTGCATCAATATGTTGCAAATTATATTTATACAAGATTTTGGCTAAATTAATAAGATTATTATAAATAATAATAATTTACAAATAAAACAACACAACTTTGAATGGATCAAACCGATTGAATATGGTAACATAATGAAACCATTATTTGATTAGGGTACAACCATTTAAGCACAATTTACAACCATACATGCATACAAAACAGATTGAATTTGATAAGGTAATGAAACCATTATTATTTGATTAAGGTACAACCACTTAAACACAACTTACGACCTATATTTAATTAAGGTACAACTATTAAAGCACAACTTACAACCAAATATGCACACAATTGTTTCAAATTAATAGTATATAAATTGTTTTTTTTTCTTTTTTTTAAATATATTAATTTATCTATTAATTTGATACTTCTTTAATAAGTTACGTTTATAACTTTTTACTAAAAACTTAAATACGTAGTTGTGCTTGATTTCTTTACCCGACATTCCGTTATAAGTTTTGTTAAAACGAGGTTATACTCAAAATGAAGTATTTATTTGGTATCATAAAACGGTACGATGATAAACTAAATCGTTCTAATGGTTTGACTTTCTAAACAACATGCTTTATTTTCAAATCACGTTTATTTTACATTATCATTTGCTCGGTTTTGCCGCAATGCAAGATATAAAAAAACTAGTAATATTAAATGGCCAGTTTTAATGGTAGATTTGTTGTAGTTATTTTTAGGGTTATTGGATTTTATCACCCCTAATTATCGGTCTTTGGCCATTGCCACCCCCAACTAACACTTTGACACCCAGCACCCCCAACTTGACTTTTTGTTTGCACTGGCACCACTTAGTTAAATCTGCTCTAACTTGGTTAGTCTTTTGTCCGACGTGGCACCATTTCGCTGATGTGTACATGATTACGTGGCTGATGATGTGTTATATCTCACCTCCCTTCTCTCGTTTATAACACAAACACCCCAAAAAACCCTAATCTCCTCCATTCTTCCATTCATCCCTAAAATCATTCAATGAAGAACTACCTTTGAATCCTATTAGCAAAATCAAACAAATTGTGAATCCCTACAGTTTGTGATTTGTATGATGCTACTATTGATGTTAACTTACCGTTTCAAATCTCCGATTGAGATTTGTATGATGCTACTACAGATCCAGTAGAAAATCGAATTAGCAGAATCCAAACACCCCTTCAGACAAAATACCTTATTTTTCTGAAATTAACAAAAGTACCAAACACCATTTTTCCAGTTCCATTCCTGATGAACTCTCAACAGGTCCAAAGGGTAAGCAATTGTTTCACCAATACCTTAAAAATGCACCATGTATTTTGACTCGGTTTTCCCACTAACCTTCCTGATCCACCAACCATCGCGATCATAGGCATCAACAACCTCCGACAAATGAAAGGCAGCGGCCATGGCTGGTCTCATCCACACCTCCGGGTAGAAACATTAAATGATTCCACCGGAGTGACTAGATCGGTGCTCTCTGTGATCAAGATTGGAGGCTAGTGCGGCCAACCGGAACCCAGGTGCTAGTAACGTCGGCGGCGACGACATCCGATCTGTAACAGGAATCGATGTTGTGGGTGTTGTTATGTGGTGTTTGGGAATTTGATGATGAACCGTTGAAGATAAAGAACCGATGAAGATGATGATGATTTGATTTTGTATATTGACAAGGGATTGAAGATGAAGAGCCGATGCAGTAGATGATGATTTGATTTTGTAAATTGATAAGGGTTGTTTGATTTGGGGATAATTTATTGGTTCTGTATATTGTTATATATAATTAGCCACCTCATTATAACACCTCATCAAAAATAAGCCACGTAATGATGTCCAGGTAAGCAAGTTGGTGCCCCGTAGGATTAAAAACTAACAGAGTTAGTGATTTATTAACAAAGTGGTGCCAGTGCAAACAAAAAGTCAAGTTAGGGGTGCCAGGTGTCAAAATGTTAGTTAGGGGTGGCAACGGCCAAAGGTCGATAGTTGATGGTGATAAAATTCAATAACCCTTATTTTTAAAGGTGTGATAACTAATAAAATCTAGTTTTTAATTTTGTATCCCTCAAAATCAATCTCAATAACAAATTATTGTTTACGTGGTTGGATT
The DNA here is from genome assembly GCA_030545235.1 of Helianthus tuberosus. Lineage (NCBI taxonomy): Eukaryota > Viridiplantae > Streptophyta > Magnoliopsida > Asterales > Asteraceae > Helianthus > Helianthus tuberosus. Next base: position 46,016,431 of record CM060427.1, on the reverse strand, counting down.
TTAATAATCTAATTAATAATATAAATTATATGAGCGGTGTAACAAATAACTCTAACTTGTGTTGTCAAGGGTGATCCTGGCCTAAATAAAAAGTAACTTTGTAACTTCGGTTGCCACTAAGACCATCCGCTATTGCTACACATTTTTTCACTCCGCGTCATCGTCACTTGAGCATTAACTCTCATTAACCTTTATCACGCTTGTATTTGATGGTTTCATTAGTTTTCGCTACCCAATATCTACTAAAATAATAATTAAACTATATAAAATTATAGTTAAAAATTAATAAAAAAAAAAGTGGGAAGTAGAGGTGAAACTGTTTGACAGGCGTGGTAGCATTCACAATTTTTGGTTTTCACTGGACTTTCACGCCTCTTAGGTTGTGGGGAGTAGGGGCGTTTATGGGGCGGGGAATGTCAGGCAACGCTGGCTAACCCACACCGTGCTAGCGTTGGCTACGACATTGCCTCGCTAGCATGGCTTTGAAGCCTGGCGTGGGGCCGGGGGAGAGCTGACTTGGCTGGTGGCATATGACCATTGGGCTAGCCGTTGGCCAAGGCGCTAACCCACGCCCCTTCCACACCCTATTTTTTTGGGTGTGGACTGATGGAGCCCACAAGTGCCACGTGTCGAGCAAAGGCCCCAACCCAAGCCCCCCCCCCCCCCCCCCCCACCCCGCAGCCTTAGATTGATGTAGTGGCGTTAAGCATCCTAGCTATGTGGCAAAGGGATGTGAGTCCAGACAACCTAAGACCATGTGTAGTGGTGAAGGAAGACCCTTGTATATTATCCGCCATGTGGCGATCCAGTCAGCAATAGGGCAGTATGGGGCTTTTTTCTAAAATGGGTGTAATGGTTATAATGCCCAATAATGTTCCATCCAATGATTACCCAATTATTTTTTTGAGTTAACTTCCGTTTGCCCCATGTGGTTTGGTCACTTTAACGGTTTTGCCCCAATCATTTAAAAACGGCCATTTTCCTCCTTGATGTTTCTAGCTTGTCGCCGGTTTGCTACCCGGCTCTAACTCCATCCATATTGTATGTTAACTGGAAGGGTATTTTGGTAATTTCAATTATAACATAAGGGTACTTGGATCTTGTATGTTAACTTGAAATTACAAAAATACCCTTTCAGTTAACATACGATATGGATAGAGTTAGAGACGGGGAGCAAAGACAAGATCGAAACATTAAGGAGGATATGGTCGTTTTTAAATGATTGGGGCAAAACAGTTAAAGAGACCAAACTACAGGGAGCAAAACGGAAGTTAACTCTATTTTTTTGATTTTTTAATTAAAACCAATAATATTTAGTAGGCAACGGCATGATTGGCCCAAATATCTTGACCCAACGTTTGATTTAGAACACCCCAACCCAAATTTTCAAGAAAAACATTCATGGGGGGCGCGGTAGAGGGGCTTTATGACGCTTTTTTGGGGATAAAACGCTAAAAACCCACAACTACGGGTGTTCTAATAAATAGTTCATTGATATTTAGCCTAATCTGACGTTGTAAACAAATTGACATAAATGAATCTAAGAAGCATGGGGATTTACTTCTTAGGTTGGATTGTCCATACGGATAAAAAGTAAAAATTAGAGGTGTTATTGGTCAAATTGGAAGTATAGATTATTATTGGGTAATGAAGAATAATTTGGATTATTTAAAGTTAATTTACCAATATAATTAAATTAAATTAAAAGTACTTTATTTTTACTAACTGAGAGGATTATTTTAATTATTTTTTAAAATAACCTTATTGAGGAAAAAACTAACACTAATGGTATGTTTGATATGGGTAATGGAATGGACGAGATAATAGAATTGACGAAGTAATGGAATAGACCATTACCATTCTATGTCTTGTTTGATTATAATGTCGGAATGCAACGAATTATTACTTTGTGTTATTTAGTAGACAAAAAAGACAAAAGAATAAAACCTGTGGTGAGTGGCGGTGGTGTGTGGTAGTCGGTAGCAATGATGGAGGATGGCGACAGTGGTAGGTGGTGGCGGCGACGGAGGTGGTGGGTGGCGGCAATGGTGGCAAAGGTGGTGGTGGCGACGGAGGTGGGTGGCAGCGGTGGGCGTAGTGGTTTACGGTGGTGGTGGACGTCGGTGATGGTAGGTGGTGGCGGTGGTGGGTAGGTGGCAACGGCAAGAGTGGGTGGCTTGCGGTGGTTATCGTGGTGGGTGGTGGCGACGGTGGTGGGTTGTGGTGTTGTTAATAAGGATGAGAGTGAATGGAATGAAAAAAAAAATCAAGCGGGGCGGATGAAATAATTTTGAGGGAATAAAATGTTTTGTGAAATGAACGATCTTATTCGATTGACCAACCAAACATTTTTTTTTTTTCATTTTCTCACAATGATCCATCTTTCATGGATACCAAACACTAATGTTTTCTCAAGGATTACAAATGTCCTTTTGATGATGAAGTAACAAAATTACAAATGTCCTTACAATACAGCAAAGGATGATGGCCTTACAGCCCCCTTTTGTCTTTTGCTTTGTTATATAAAACCCACAAAAGATTATAAATTATGTTTTTATGATAACAAAAAATTAAAAAAAAACATATTATTTAGTCATAAAACCGACAAAAGATTTCTGCATACCAAACACTAATATTTTTCTCAAGGATACCAAATGTCCTTTCGAAGATGAAGTAACACAATTTCAAATGTCCTTGCAATACATCAAAGGATGATGGCCCCAAACAAACATTAATTCCAAAAGAAATAACGCCCACAACATCAACACAAACGAAATACAGCCCCCTTCTGTCTTTTGGTTTGTTATATAAAACCCACAAAAGATTATAAATTATATTTTTAGAGTTAATTACACAAATGGATCATGTGATTTATACCTAGTTTCGCCTTTAGGTACTAACTTTTTTTTAACAGGTTTAGGTTTTATGGTTTCAATTTTGTAACACCTTTGGGTACTAACACCAAAATTAGTTAATTAATGACTAAAATACCCTTGCATTTTTTTAAGTTTATCAATGTAACACATTTGGGTAGTAACACCTAATTTTATTTAAGTTTAAATCAATTTTACAAAATCTATTTATTTTTTTTATTTTCATCTTTTTATTACATCTCTTAATTAACATAAAATCTATTTATTTTTATATTTTTATATTTTTATTAAATTTCTTATTTAACATAAAATCTACTAGTTACACCAGTAAAATCTACTAGCTATATAGTTTTATGTAAATTAAATATATTACTCGTTTTAAATAATGTAAACCTTACTCGTTTTCAATTTTGAATAGATATGATAGATAATAATAAATATAGAAGCTGTATAAGTTCTAAAATATTAAAATGTAAATGAACAAAAAACGAGTTAAAAAAAGGCTTAAATTTTTTTTACATGAAAGATATTTATTATTATCAATCAAATTTATCCAAAACTGAAAACGAGTAAGGTTTACATTATTTAAAACGAGTAAGAAATTTAATTTACATAAAACTATATAGCTAGTAAATTTTATTTAAAAAAACTATTTAAAAAAATACTGGTGTAACAAGAAAATTTTATGTTAAGAAATTTAATAAAAATATGAAAATAAAAAAATAAAAAGATTTTATGTTAATTAAGAGATATAATAAAAAGATGAAAATATAAGGGAGAAATATAAAGAGCAAGCGGTTTTAAGGGAGAAATATAAAGAGGCTAAGAGAGAGGCGAAGAAGGCAGTGTCAGAGGCGAAGAACGTAGCTTACAAGCAGATGTATGGTCGACTGGAAACAAAGGAGGGGGAGCATGACATGTTCAAGATTGCAAAAGCTAGAGAGCGTAGAAGGCAAGACTTAGGAGCAGTGAAGTTTTTAAAGGGAGAGGACGGATGCGTTTTGGTAAAAGAACACGACATTAAGTTGAGATGGCAAGCATACTTTTACAATCTTTTCAATGGCGGGAGGGATTACCAACAAGAAAATGAAGAAAATGATGATTCACCTACTCAAAGGCGAATACGGAATAACGGCTACTGTCGACGTATCACACGAGAGGAGGTGAGAACAACCCTTAGAAAGATGGGAAGGGCTAAGGCAGTTGGGCCAGATAACATACCGATTGAGGTATGGAAATGCTTGGGAGAAGAAGGAGTACATTGGCTAACTATTTTATTCAATCTTATTTTCAAATCTGGGAAAATGCCAGATCAATGGAGGAACAGTGTAGTAGTACCTGTGTATAAGAACAAAGGGGACGCCCAATGTTGTGGGAATTATAGAGGGATTAAGTTGCTAGGACACACTATGAAATTATGGGAGAGAATAATTGAGACGAGAATCCGAAGAGAAACTCAAGTCACGGTAAACCAATTTGGTTTTATGCCAGGGCGATCGACTACGGAAGCAACACATATTCTAAGGAGATTGATGGAGAAGTATAGGGAAAAGAAACGGGACCTACACATGGTGTTCATTGATCTTGAAAAGGCCTATGACAGTGTGCCACGTAGACTGATTTGGGATAGTTTGGAGAGTAGAGGGGTTTCTGGGAAGTATATAGACTTAATTAGGGATATGTATGTTAGGACTGAGACTAGTGTCCGAGCGCCTGTAGGGGATACTGATTCTTTCCCGGTGCAGGTAGGACTCCACCAAGGGTCTGCTTTGAGTCCTTTTCTTTTTACTGTTATCCTAGATGAGTTGACAAAGTTAATTCAGGGGGCTCTTCCGTGGTGTCTGCTTTTTGCAGATGATATTGTGTTAGTTGCTGATAGTAAACAAAGCCTGAATGCGAGGGTAGAAGAGTGGAGAGCAGCTCTAGAGGGCAGAGGTTTAAGGATTAGTCGATCTAAGACTGAGTACTTGTATTGCGATTTTAGTGGAATAGACAACGATGAGGACATTCAGATCACCATTGACGGTCAAGTGGTCCCGCAGGTGACTAAGTTCAAGTATCTAGGATCGTTTGTCCAGAGGGATGGGGAGATGGATAGTGACGTTGCCCACCGCATCCAGGTTGGATGGTGTAGGTGGAGAGCTGCCACTGGGGTATTGTGCGATAGGAGGTTCCCAACAAAATTGAAAGGGAAATTTTATAGGGTTGCAATTAGACCTGCTATGTTATATGGAACCGACTGTTGGGCCATTAAGGAAGTACAAGCACGCAAGATGGAGGTGGCAGAGATGAGAATGCTAAGATGGATGTGCGGGCACACAAGGTTAGACCGGGTAAGAAATAATGTTTTTAGGGAGAGGTTAGAAGTAGCTAGTATAGCAGATAAAATAAAGGAGGGAAGATTGAGATGGTTTGGGCATGTGAAGAGGAGGCAGACGATAGAGCCAGTTCAAGTGGTTAAAACCCTCGAGGTGGAGGGGAGGAGGAGTAGAGGCAGACCCAAAATTACTTGGGATGAGCGGATTAGGCAGGATTTGCAAAGATTGCACCTCTCTGAGAACATGGTCCATGATAGGAGCTCGTGGAGACGTAGAATTAAGGTTAAGGATTTCTAGGAGAGGGTACAATTGTTTCTTTAGGTGTAGTGTATGGCCGTAGATATGTAACTATGTGTATATGCTGTTTTGTGTTGTCATATTTGTCTTGTTATACTCTTTCGCATCTCATGTTACATTGGTAGCTTCATACATACACACATACACACACACACACACACCTCATGTTCTATTTATTTCTTTCCTGGGTGTTTTAGAGCCGAGGGTCTCACTGGAAGCAGCCTCTCTATCCCTAGGGGTAGAGGTAAGGTGTGCCTACATCCCACCCTCCCCAGACCCTACAAATAGCTTTGCTATTGGTGGGATTTTACTGGGTATGATTGATTGATTGATTGAATAAAAAGATGAAAAAAAAATAGATTTTGTAAAATTGATTTAAACTTAAATAAAATTAGGTATTAGTACCCAAATGTGTTACATTGATAAACTTAAAAAAATAGAAGAGTATTTTAGTCATTAATTAACTAATTTTGGTGTTAATACCCAAAGGTGTTACAAAATTGAAACCATAAAACCTAAACCTCTTAAAAAAAGTTAGTACCAAAAGGCGAAACTAGCTATAAACCACAGGACCCATATGTGTAATTAACTCATATTTTTATGATAACAAATTTTTTTTAAAAATATGTTATATAGTTATAAAACCGACAAAAGATTATAAATTATATTTTTATGATAACAAAAATTCTTAAAAAATATATTATTTAGGTAATTAGAAATTATATTAATTATATTAATAGCAATAGGGGAAGGTTCATTTGAGAAGAAATTCAATGTGAGAAGAAAAAGAAGAAAGGACATATTAGTAAAATGCTATTTAATTTATAACTCATATCATTAATTTTTCTTTTTTTAATTAATTAGTCAACTAATTATTAATTATCCTACATATAATCTACAAAACCTACACATATCAAAATTTTCCTACATATATCCTACACATTATAGAATTTTATCATACACAGTCGAAATTTATCCTACACATCTCGAAATATATCCTACACAACTCGTGATTTATCCTACACAACTAGTAATTTATTCTACACTTTAAATTAAGTTGTTGTTTTTTTTTAATTTGAAAAATGTATAGATTTTGAAAAGGAGTTACAAATTTAATTTAGCTAATTATTAAAGGGGAAGAATACACATTAATGATTTATGTAAGTTTACCAATATACCCTTATATTAAAATTAAATACAATTATTAAATGAAGTAAAATAAAGCATTCTTATTGGTTGAAACTTCTTCTTTTTTATTCTTACAAAAAAATTCTTCTCATTTGAACCCTCCACTAGGTGTTTATACGTAATAAAGTGCCATCAACTTAAGGATGTGAGTAAATGCTTTTAGAAGCCACACATTAAACTATGTGTAGTTGAGTGGTGTCCGGCTTCACATTTTTTTTAACGACAAGGAACGACGTGCCAACCACTGTAACACTGAGCGCTGTGGCCAAGGTCGACTACTTGACCGCCGCCAGCCTCTTGGCTCTCCAAGATGCGTGGAAACCCGACCTCCACCCGCCCGAAGGCACGACCGTGGATTAACCGGTAAAACCTCGCTTCACATCCAAGACGAACCAGTGCCACCTGTATTCGCCCTTCACGTGGATGCCACAGAAAATAATGGGAAGAGTGAGAGTTGAACCTGGGTCACAAGGAACACCAAGTCTTTCCCCAACCACTCCACCACTACCTAATTGGCGTGTCCGGCTTCACATGAGTTAAATGAATTGCCTTTTTCATGAGGTCACACACATATCTACACATTTCAGACTCATACTCTTTATCACACTCACGTCTTAACCCTTAACCACCCATCGAGGTGTGGTTTTACCCCTAAGCACGTTGACATGCTTAGGGCGTTAAACTATAGCACACAACCTTACAAGATGTGGTAATGAATCGTAAAATACAATCAACTTAAGCATGCGAGTTTAAGTTTTAAAAGCACTACATTACAAAGCCCGTATGTTTTTAGAGTTAACTAGAAGTAGTACCCGGCGCGTTGCGACCGGTTCTACTCACTGGGCTTCGTTGTTGCGACCACCGTGCATCTTCATACCAAACTAAAATCAAGAATGCAGAATTGTTGTTGGTAGAGAATACACCAAGTTTTCACCCGCACCTGCGCCTCCACCTTCTCCGACGCAAAATTTGCAGTTTTGGTCTCCTTAAAGTTTAAACGATATTAGTGTGAACTAAGTTTTTGCTACTTTCTGCACAAATGAAGCCGAGAGTGGATGTGTATATAAAGTGTAGTCATTAGTCATAATAATCATTCATCTTCGTGAGCATTCAATGTCAAAATAATCTTATTATACATATAGAAAACTTGCTCTAAGAGTGTATTATTGAGATCAAAGCAAAATTACATGGCCCAACTTATTTTTGGTGAAGGGGGTGGAGGTGGAGGTGGAGGTGGAGATGGGCAACATTGACATGGCCCAACTTATTTTGGTAAATCTTGTTTTCAAGTTTTTTGTACCCATCATCTGGTTCATAGTCTTCAAATGCATCAACTTCGGATTCTGGTACAGGTCCTTCCTTCAAGACTATATCACCATTTTCAGCATCCACCTTAATTTTTTGCTCATTAACCGCGTTACTAAAAATCTCTTCGACCTCAAAACACTCTTCATGTATAGGACTTTCGCTCCCATTCTTGTCGTCAAATTCTTCTTTTGTGGTGATTATAGATGGTAGAGCATCAACATCCATAAAACATACCTCATACAAATATAAGGATATATTCATTCAACTTCTAGTGTTTGCAAAATAAGGGCATACTTGGTGTGAAAAAAAGGCCTACCTTTGCTTTAAAGTTCTTTTGCATCTGGTCTCTTGCATCCCGAATAACAACAACTTCCTCACAACTCAAATTGAGTACGCCACTTAGCACAAATGCTGTGTGAAACATTACTCTAAATATAATTTCCTCCCTAACATGATCCACATGTACACATTCAAGAACCACATCTCCTTGAACACGGTGATGGATATCAATTTTCACCAATTCACACTCTTCCTACAATAACAAAGTCATAAGATTATATCAGAGGTTTTGTTTGGATTTGCATTTTGAAAAAAAAAATTAACTTATCCTTTTTTTTTACTTGTGGTCACAAAAATCAGTTTTCAATGTTAGAATTAACATATTCTGCATCCATTTTTAAAAGGCAAATAATCAATTTCTAATAATTACTTTCATACCAGTTGCACTTGATTATCAAAGGGTAACATAAAATGCCAATTTTCAATGACACGAAACATATATACCTTTTTTTCTCAAGAATGTCATTTTTGGTCATATATGAACTAATTACGTAAATGATCAGGATTTCTGATGCTCTCAAACAACTGTTTCTCTGTTAATTATAACTACAAATAACAAAAGCACATTTAAACATTATCTTTTACAGCCCGTTTTATTACAGCTAACTAACTGATTTTCATTATTTACAGCAAAACAAAAACACATCCAAACACTATCCTCTTCAGCCCATTATATCACGGCTAACTATCTAATTCCCAGCTACTTATATATATACACCAGCTAACTTTTACAAATATTTAGCTAACATCTCCCAATCACATCCAATCCACATATCAAACTAAAAACCCACATCAGTTTCACAGAAATATGAGAACCAGATCATCAAAAACCATTAAAAACCATTAGACATTCATTAAAATCCTCGACGCACAGGAAAAACACAAATTTCGTACCTTGCCTTTAAGAACTTAGACGGCGAAGCTAAGTCTGTGACTCACAATCGACCACAACATGAGGGTTCAATACGATTATTTGAAAACCCTAACCTACTCAATGGGTGCAAACAAAAATACAAACCAAATAGATTAGGGTTTCAAAGAAGACGAATGCCTCGTATGGATTGACTAATTGCAAAAGATACGAACGAAAACCCTAACTAATTCGGTGGAAAGAACAAATCAAGGTTACCAACCTGTACAGTGAAACGTGAGCTTCGAATGCGAAATATCTGGTGGCCGACGATCTGTGGTCCGGTTGTAGTTGCCGGAACCGTACGACCGTGTCGCGCTCTCTCTCCCTCTATATGTTTCTCTCTCTAACCATCTCTCTCTACGATATAATGAGCGGGGGTATGTGGAAAGCCAGAAGCAAGGTGGCTTCAAAAACATGAAGAAAATGACTTTAGCAGATGATACAACACAACATAGCAGATAAAACACTTTAAGCACAAGTTACAACCCAGTTAAACACAAACATGTTGCAAATTAGACTATTATATAATTACTGTTTTCGTCCCTGTGGTTTGTCAAAAATCACTATTTCAGTCCATTAGTTTAAAAATTGCGATTTCAGTCCCTGTGGTTTCACTTTCGTAACCATTTCATTCCCTGTGGTTTCACTTTCGTAACAATTTTAATCCATTATTCATTATTCTGTTAAGTACAAGGGCTGAAATGGTTACGAGTTGGACTGAAATGGTTAGAAAGTGAAACCACAAGGACTGAAATCGCAACTTTTAAATTAATGGACTAAAATAGTGATTTTTGACAAACCATAGAAACGAAAACAGTAATTAACTCTTTTTTTAAGTTTTAGTTATTCTTTTATACAATAAAGAGTAAATACATCTTTGTTCTTTAAGTTTATACTATTTTTGAGTGGTTGTCCATTGTTTTTAAAAATGTCATAAACTTACTTTATGTTTAAATAAACTTACAGGTCACATCCTTTGCCTTAAACTCTGCCTAATTTTAAGGTTAAATCAGATCACGTATGTTGCATATGAAGGCAGATTTGTCATAATACACATTTTAATATATATATATATATATAGTGTAAGGTTTATTGGAGAACACTAAAAAAGTGGGGAACCGGGGAACACTCTTAAAAATTTAACTTAACATGTTAAAAATTAATTTTTTAAACATCTTTTTCGGCGCTTCTTCTTATATATTCTTGTAGAAGCATTTTTAATAAAAAAATCAAAAACTAAAAATATTAAAAAAAAAACAATTAAAAAAAGGCTAAAAATTGTCTTTTTTAGAAAAAATATTTTTTACTCGACTAGATTCTCCTCCTTTTTATAAAGAAAAACGCTGAATTTTTTTTTAAAAACAATTATTTTTAACATGTTAAGTTAATTCTATAAGATAAAACTGTTTTTTAAACATTTTTTTATATTTTTAGTTTTTGATTTTTTTATAAAAAATGTTTCTACTTGTATTTATAAGAAAAAGCGCCGAAAAAAAATTAGAAAAATATATTTTTTAACATGTTAAGTATAATTTATAAAAGTGTTCCCCCGTTCCCTACTTTTTTAGTGTTCCCCAATGAACCATCCCCTATATATATATATATATATATATGTATGTATATGTATATGTATATATAAGGTTTGGCTAAAATGAAACCTCTTATGAGCTGTCAGAGCTTAGAGAACTTGGCCAAAACGAAGGCCCTTCCAAAAAAAAATTACGAAAAAACCTAAAAAAATCAACTTTTCAAAAAAAAAAAAAAAATTTGTTTTTTTGTTGATTTACACCACCGTAAAAAACCCTTAAAGTGGGTGTAAATGTTTTTTTTGAACGGCAAGTGGGTGTAAATGCTAATGTGAGCAGCTTTTTACAGCAGTGTAAAAAGGCTTAAAATACCGCTCAAGTGTTTTATTTTTTTATTTTATGCAGGTGTTTTATAATATGTTCATCTACGTTTATGCAAAAATGGTTGCAAAATTCACACCGGAAGTCGGAGCTCTCTAAGTTCTCACAACTGGGGGTGGTTTTCTCTTGATAGAGTCCTATATATATATATAGGAGAAGGATCCGTTAGGAACCATCCTTTATTGCGACAACCGCGAGAACCAATGTGAACACAACAAAAAATAGCTAAAAACACACAATTTTTTTAAATATTTTTTATAAAAAAATCGCCATATTTCGTTACAAAAAAAAAAAAATTTTGGCTACTAAAATTAGCGATTTTAATGTAATTTTTTTTTGTGTGTTTTTAAGGTTTTTTGAGGGTTTAGTTTTTAACATTTTAGTTTGGATGGGGGTGGGAGGGGGTTAGGTTATTGTTTAGGTTTTTTGGGGAGATTTAGTTTTTAGCATTTAGCTTGGGGGTGGGGGGTTAGGTGTTTTTTTTTTTTTTAGGGGGTGTGGGGGTTAGGTTTTTTTTCTGGGGTAGTGGGGGGGGTAGGTTTTTTTTGGTGTGTTCACATTGGTTCTCATGGCTCTCACAATAAAGGTGATTCTCAAATGAACCTTACCCTATATATATATGGGAATGTTCAAATGAAAATCACTAGTTAACGCGAAAACTCGAAACTAACTAAAACAGCCTAAAAACATATCATTTTTTTTTACCAATTTTCGGTATTCTAAGTATATAAAAAAAAATTTCAATTTTTTTTTAATGCACACGTATAATAGTAGATATGTGTATATCTAATAACTAAACTCACTCTCCTAAGTGGTTACCGACTTTGCCATTGCAAAGGATCGGCTCTTTTATATCTAAACTAAACAACTATTTGTGACATGTGTGATAACTTTTGTGATCTCGTTATTCTAACTTCTATTATTTCCCCTTGGTATTCTATTTTTTTATTTAAAAAAAAATTAATTAAAAACTAATAAAACATAATATATTAAATGGGCAAAAAATCAATCTTATCTTATCTTAAAATTTCATTTTATAAATTTCTAATATTGTTTTATAATTTTCTAAATCTTTGTTCTTACTTATATATATATTATATCTTTGTTATTGGGTATGTTTATTGTAAAAAATGTTAAAAGTACGAGAAGTGTGAGAAATATTGTGTAGATGATATGTGTCCTCAATCTAAATTAATTTAAAAGGGTAAACAAGTAATTTTATCATTGATTCAATTAATTCAAAACCTTCCATAACCGCCACCTTATTTATAGGAACACGATTTTTTTAAAAGATCTCTATAAAAACACTACGAATAACACTGCAACCACCATTCCGCACGTATATAACACCATTCAATAAGTATATAACACCATTTTAAAGATCTTTATAAAAACACTACGAATAACACTGTAAAATCACCATTCAACACATATATAACACCATTCAATAAGTATATAACACCATTCAATAATTATATAACATCATTCAATAAGTATATAACACTATTAAAGACACTACCTCCATTTCCAGAATGTGTTCTTAGTATAATGTTCATAGTATGGTTATTGTACATGGTGTTTTAAACCTGCATGCATGGTGTTTTACATCTGCATGCTAGTAGATGTTCCAGATTCCATATGTTAAAACACCATGGTGTTTTAAACCTACAATCCAGTAGATGTTCTTCGTATGTTCATTGTATAGTGTTTTACACCTGCATTCTAGTATGTGTTTAAAACACCACGCTTTGAATCACAATACAATTAAAACACCACTGTATGAACATAGACAAAACATCATGTACTAAACATCTGATCGAAACATATTTTTTTCTCTATATAAGTATAGCAATATAGTACTCATATTAAAGATAAAAAAACGCTCGTTATAATGGTGTAATTTAAAAAAAAAAGTTACGTATAAAAAGTTATTGACGTTTAAAAAAGACGGAGGGAAGTTGCATGTGCATTAATGTTAGTTTCTTAATTTAAAAATGTTAAATTTACCTGTATACCCTTAATCTAGAAAATTAATATGTTTAATAGTAAACATTATTTACAATTTTGCCATTATGATCACAACCATTAGATCAAAGATTTAATGGTGTAGATTATTTCTTACCTTTCTCACAAAAATCCTCTTTTTTACAAGAATCTTTATCCTTTATTATCAACTATTTATTATATTCTTAATTTAACCCGTGTAATACACAAATTTTCAACCTAATAAATAATAAAAAGAGTTAAATGCCATTTTAATCTTTGTGGTTTAGTCCATTTTGTCAGTTTAGTCTAATGGTTCCATTTTTTGTCTGTGTCCAAAAAAGTTTCATTGTTGCCATTTAGTACACTGCGTTAACTTCATCCATTATTTTTGTTAACGAGAAAGGCAATTCAGTCATTTTATATGGCCGAATTGTCCTTCTAGGTAACAGAATTACATATAAAATAACCGAATTGCCCTTCTCGTTAACATAAATAATGGATAAAGTTAACCCAATGGACTAAAATGACAACGGTGAAACCTTTTTGAACACACAGACGAAAAATGAAACATTCACATTAAACTGACAAAATAGCCCAAACCATAAAGACTAAAATCACATTTAACTCTAATTATAAAAATAAGGTTGGACAAACAACTCAAATAGAATACACATGGGGTCATACTGGTCCTACACTTTTCTATTCTAATATAGTAATATGATGCCAGTATACGTACTACTCCATACACATGAACTGTATCAGGATTCAAACGCTAATTAATTAGTGATAAACCGACTAATTTCCCTTTTGGCTCAAACTTTTCCCCTAAAATACCTGTGTGCCTGGGACACATCTGTATTCTCTAGCCCTACATTGTCTGCCCACCAACTCGACAGTCGACACCATTCACCAACCCCCGGGGAATCATATATATTATCTCCCCCCCCTACCCAGTCCAAAAAGAAGATTAAAAGGAACTGAAATAGAAAACAACAATAGGAAGCTTACACCATGCATATATCATCATATAGGGCCGACCTTATCTTGAACTCAAATGGCCATTGCTTTACCACCCCACTTATTTCTTCAGTCATGCTGACACGATCGATATCATATTCTATTTTTTTTCTTAGAGATCTATGGCTAAATTTTTCCTGAATATTTTTTAACTATAACAATTTTATACTATACAAATGAATATTTTAACCTATAACACTTCTATACTACACAAATGACGTCACTCACAAATTTATACTATTTAAAATATTCATTATAGAGTTAATTACAAAGTTACTTCTTCTGCTTTGTGAAAAGTAACTAAGGGTCTGTTTGGTATGAGGTAATAGAATGGACGAGTGAATGGAATGGGCAAAGAAATGGAATGAGCAAGGGAATGAAATGGGTCATTACCATTCCATGGTCATGTTTGGTTAACCTATGAAAATGGAATGATACATTACTTTGTGTTGTTTGGTATGCGAAAAAAGACGAATGAATGGAATACAATTCATTGAAAATGACAACAATACCCTTGTCTCAAAATAAAGAAAAATTACTAGTTTTCATAAAATTTTCCATTAAAAATTATAATAAATATATATTATGAGAAACAGAATATATTTAACTAACACAATTCAAAATATATTCAAACGTTTCCAACCAAAATAATTAAAAATCATCCAAGATCTGCAAAATAAAAAAAATAAAAATAAACCAAAAGTCATCGTATATCACGTCAAGCAATATTTTCATGCTTAGTCTTTACCCATCCAAATTTGCGTTCTTCATCAACCTTAAAAAAGATTACCATCAACTCTTCATTTTGTGCGAGCTTACATACATCCTTGTCACATTCACGAGTAGTCAAACCCACAACTTTGTTCATCTCCGCAAAAAGATTATTACGTAGTTCCTTTCTATTACTCTCAGTTCCAAAAACTCTATTGAAAGTATTTGTAGCCTCCCTAATCTCCGAACCAATTATTTCTTCCGACTCTTTCAAGCTACTCAACAAATGGAAAAATATATATAGAAAACAAACCAAGATTGACCCATTAGAGAATGCAGAACTAGCAACGAAAGAAAATAATTCAAATACACACACATTAGTATTTATATATTTATTCAATTCGATGGAGTTAGTGGCTAACTACTTAGCTGGTTATGGGTCAAAGTGGAAAGGAATTGGCTGAAGAACTAGCACCGAAAGAAAATAATTCAAGTAGAAGAACCATTCAAAAGAACATGGACTTCAATTACTTTCAAGTCTATTAAATTAGGCAATTGTTATCCAATATCACTCTTTTGTGCAAATGTGGTAGTTGTTTGAAACAAAAGCATGTTATGTTATAAGACCTCAACATATCATTTCACAGTGATCAATTGTGCATATAGTTGTCTGCAGTACGGTATACTCTAATTATATCAAACAATAATGGCATTTAAGCAATACAGAATGTCATAATTCAATGTCTAGAATGTTAATACAAGTGATAATCAACAAAACTAATTCTTAAATATTAAAAGATATCATAAACAAAATGTAAGTGTGGAAGTAGTTTGAACCAAAAGCATAAGGCCTCAATAAATCATTTCTCAGTGAACAGTTGTGTAACTAGTTGTCTAAACACCCATATACAATAATATCAAATAACGCTAGCACTTCGGCAATACACAATCAACACATATCATAAACAAAAGCATGTTAAAAGACCTCAATAAATCATCTCTCAGTAATCAATTGTCTAACTAGTAATCAAATACACACACATTAGTATTTATATGTCCACACTAGGATGTAAACGAGCCCGAGCTAGACTGTGAC
The DNA here is from genome assembly GCA_030545235.1 of Helianthus tuberosus. Lineage (NCBI taxonomy): Eukaryota > Viridiplantae > Streptophyta > Magnoliopsida > Asterales > Asteraceae > Helianthus > Helianthus tuberosus. Next base: position 46,000,478 of record CM060427.1, on the reverse strand, counting down.
AACTAGCACAAAACCGGTAATTTCCGTACTATTTTAATATTAGTTATTATCTGCAATTATGTGTTTAAATGTCAACATTGTCTGATTACATGCTATACATATGAATTCATGCACGTTTTATACTTCAAATATAGCTTTATGCATTACTTTTAGCGTTGCATCAGAAAGACTAGTAAACTCACCGATAAGACACGCTGTGTCAGCGATTCGGCAGAAAGTAGTTAGATAATAGAATTAGGGCCTAGGAAAAGGTCCAACATCTAAAATACATTAAAACCCAAGTGTGGATACGAGGGTTAACATATAAACTTTCCGGAAGCTAAACTATGCACTAAAAGACACCCGAAACGCACTTTAAGTGCAGAATTCAGCATAAATCAGCACTAATTCAGCTATAATCAGCTTTTAAACACCTTAATATCATGTATAATTTATGTTTTATTGTCTAATATAACTTACAAAGTGTTGGGAATTGAAACTGTCACAAAAGGTGCTTCATACCTAGTGAAATTGCGCAATTCATCACTTTAACGAACTGTAACGAATTGAACAACCGAACAATAACCGGGACATCAAAATTTGACTAGAAGTAATGTTTTTATGATATTAAACTAGTATTGATGCTAGAACACCTTAAAAAAATCATAAAAACACCTAAACACACTTAAACATACTTAAACCTTACCGTTTGCACTTTAAACCTTCAACTTCTCAAATTTTACACTTTACCCCCCCCTTTCACCAAGGGCGGCCCCTAAGGGCCCCACATGACATATATTATTTTATTAAACTATGTTCCCTAACTAGTAATCAAAAGAATCTTTAAAAGATCATGTTGTTGGAAACTTTCTTTATAAAGACCTAAGTGTAGTAACCTTGTCCATCATTCACAAAACTTCATCTTCTTTCCCCTTTTTTCTTCCTTGCTCTCGACTCAAACCCACACACATATACCCACCATTTTCAAGCTTCAATCTTTCAATCCAAGCTTGCTAGGAGGTGTATGGAGGCCATTTAAGAAGGTGTATGGTGCTAGAACTTGAAGGACCTCTTTGTGGAGCTTTTAACCTCTCATTTTCTTCCATATTCATCTTCCTCATTGTTGTGCCACTTCCCTAGCCATTAGAGCTAGTAGTAAGCTTATTAATCACTAATTTAAGTCATGCTTATGTTATGTACAAGTTTCACCATCTTAACAACTTAACTTCTAATGTTAAAAATGAAAAGATCTAACATATTCATGAAGAAAATAAGTGATTACATGGATTTTTGGTGTATGTAATGATGTTGTTGATGTTATATCTTGTGTTTATGATTAGATCAAGTATGTTAAAGCTTGGATCTACCAAGTTTAAGCATGGATCTTGAAGGATCCATGGTTAAACTTGAAGGTGAACATATGAAGCATAATGTGAACTTGAAATATGAATTTTTATGCATAAACTTGTAATTTTGAAGTGATAAAGTATCTGTAGAACAAATTTTTGAAGCTAAATCTCATGGAAAGTTTGTAAAAAGTTAACATAAGGCTTGTTTTTGAAAGATCTAAGGTTATTAAGCATGGATCTTGAAATATCCATGGTTAAACATGATGTTAAAAATAATGATCTTTCTAATAAATATAAAAGTGGTTTTAGAACATGATTTACAAACTTTAAAGATCATTAAACTCATGGATGAGTTGGTTAATGAAATAAAGTTTCATAAAAAGTTTGTTAAAATGCTCAAGAACACTTATTTTTGGAAAGATCATAATATGTTAAGTGTAGATCTAAAAGACTACACATATTTAACAAAAATCAAGTTCACCATGATGTTTCATATGAAAAAATTAGTATATGTTGTTGATGATTATTGTTGAAAATTGTTTTGGTGATTGAAAAGAAAATAAACACATGTTTTGAAAACATGGGAAACCTCCATTTTTAGGGGAAACTATGTCAAGATTTTTATAAAATTTTGACACTTAGAAAAATATAAGTTTTGGTGAAACTTATCCCCTAAAAATTCACCTAAAAATATTTACCAAAGATTCCCTAATTTTTGTGTAAAATTACAAGTCAAGAAATGGTGATTTCTTCAAGTTAAAAATTAATATTAAGTATGTATATTTTTAGGGAAAAATATATATATTTAGTGATCACCAAATCTTGTGCTAAATGTATATTATGTGTATTATATATATTAGTGTATTAGGGACTTGAAAATACACTAAATACTCCCATGGAGTATGAATACAAAAATACACATACAAATACAAATACATGAGAATACATAAGTATACAAGTATACAAAAATTCCTCACAAGGAAGTACATGGACAAATACAAGAAAATACATATTAATGAAAATACATTTCTTGACATATTATCTAACTTGGACAAGTTATGAATTTAAAAATGTATTTTTGGACAAAAATATATAACCTATACCAAGTATTGGAATTTATACAAAAATCGGGTGGATATCAAGAATAACCATATATATATATATTTTATAGTGTGACAAAATATATATATTTCATACAAGTCTTAAAAATATAATATTTTTTAAGAAATATAATTCCGGAAAGTAATAAAAATCAAAGTATTGATTTTTGGTGAAAAATACAAAATACACAAGTATTTACATAAAAAACAAGTATACTTTCCTAAGAATACTTGTACAAAAATAATATTGAAAATATTATTTCACAAAATACTTATAATTATTTTTTGGAAAATAATATAAGTAACATACTTGAAGGGTTAAGAATATAAATTATTGTCACCTTGACAAGAAGACTTATAAACAAATATAAACTCAAAGTGCAAGAACATATACATAAACAAAACATGGTGACTTGTACTTGTGTGATACAAGTCTAGTGACTAACATTAATAGAACACGTATAGGTCACGACGCTACCGGTGAAGTTTACGACGCAGGAAAAGCAAAGTTGTGAGTTCATGTCCCCACTCTTAAACTTTTACTTGTTTTCTAAACTTGGGGAAAATACATGTGCTATGGTATGATGTTTACAAAAACTAAGGAATGATACTATAGATCATGTGACGTATAGGGTGCCATAAGCACCATTAATCAGTTACATACCAAGATCGCAGAACAAAAGGTTAGATCTAATGGTTCAGGCAACCACACTCTTGGTCACTCTTTTACCAAGCAGTGCTTTTGTGTCTCTAGTCGTGAATCGACAGTCTTGAATCGACAAGTAAAAATGCCTATGGTTTGGATGCTTCCTATGTCGTTACATATGTTAGTGGCCTCGCGAACCATTAGCGATCTCGTATTCCTTACATTTACAGAAATACTTATTTCATACAATTACATACCATGTTTTCTACAACGAATGCTTAAATGTTTTCACAAAACTGCATGAATTCACACCAACATTATGTTGACGATTTTCCAAAACTCACATGTATTTCAGGTAACTAAAGTGGATGTACATGCAGTCTCACTCTTGCTTTTGGATGTCATTTATGTTTTAGCTATGCCGTGTCAAGACTCTGATGCCTGTTTTGTGGGATTTGGTTATTATATTCCATCTTGTGTGGTGATATAAGAATCAAAGCCTTGATGTTCGTCTTTTAAAAAAAGTTGTAAACTTTTTGAACAATTATTAGGCGTGTGATGTAAACACTTATTTTAAACTATGTTTTGAATGTTTACTATCAATGGCATTTGGAGTTATTTTATAAGCATGTAGTATGTTTACCATTCGTATGCAATGAGAACCTTTCAAGATCATACCTCGTGCTTCCGCCTTAGAAAGGGGTGTGACAAATTGGTATCAGAGCTGCGATTGTAGTGAACCAGGATTCCTTCTCGAGTCTAGACTACAATCTTTAGGATCCTCTCACGAAAACAATTTTTTTCAAAAGTTTTCATTGCATAGAACTTTCCGCGACATCCACTACCTGAAACTGTTTTCAAAAAGTCAAGTAAGGACACTACGAGACTGAGGGTGCACTGGAGTAGCACTTGTCTTTAACTAGGAATTACTTACAACAATGTGTATAAATATTTGTATATTAATTAAGTAATAATATATATATATATATACTATGTATAAAATATCACAGGTACACATGTCTTCGTCTGAAAACATCGGCCTATCCGAGGAACATGACCCGATGATGATTGTCTCTGACGACGAGATTGCTTCAAGCACAGGAGGTGTTCACATCTGATTCTGAGAGCAATCCGGAGGTGGCATCTGATGATGATGATCTCGTTGATTTTCAGCCTTTCGCCTCACCAGACTCTGAGGACGATGTCCATTTCGTTGATGATGTCCTAGCTTTACCTCTACCCCTCCATCCCTGACTTCGAGGCCGACCCTGAGATGATAACCGAAGATGATGATCCCGACGAGGTCTTAGCCTTACCATTACCTCTTCTTGGCCAGCAGATGGTAGGACATCCAGATGGTGGACATCTCGTTGAACCAATTCCCATCCATGCTGTTCCTTTTTGCTGCCATCCCTGTTGAGGACTGGTGTCTTGTTGATGACCTAGAGTATGGTGTGGCCTCTCCTGTTGTGTTCATTACTGATGTCCCTTCCGATTCTGACCTTGAGTCTGATGCCGATTCCTTCGATTCAGTGATATCTTCGGCCCTTTTTGCTGCTGGACTGAGAGTTTACCCGACTGGTGATGATGATGACACCATGCCTGTTGTGCCACCCACTCTTACCCGTGTTCCCACACCTTCCCACACTCCTACTCATATCAGTTCCCTCACCTGCCAAATTCATGAGCTTGAGGATGAAGTGACCCATCTTCATAGTTTGATCTTCCCTACACCCCCACCCCCTCCCCCAGCCTATTAAGTACTCTGTTGGAATAGTATTTTGGGTATAAAAACTACAACCGAGCTTGAGTACAAATTGAAGGCAAGAACCGCCGATGTAAAGAATGATATTTTGTCTTTATATGTATTAAACTTGTACTATGGGGTGATGTAACCCTTATGCATTTTGTTTTCTTTGCAAACAATGATGTAACAAGTTGTCCTGACATGTATAAAGACTCGGTGATTATCTTTGTGACACCGAAGTGGTTTGTCATGAGAAGATCATTCGCATTCCTCTTGCGGATGATGAAATACTTATAGCACACGACCTTCATACAGTTGATGAGAGGAGCTGGTGTAACAACCCTCGGTAAAACCAACACCCTTATAATAATTCCAACACCCTGTTATATGTTAAAATACCCTTATATGTTTTATAATATAACCCGTAAGTTAAAATCAAGCCCGATATATGTTATAGTTTATAAAAATAAAATAAAAACCTGAAATGTAAGTTGAGGCGGGCCGCATAAACCCACCCCAACATCTTACGCGGGCCGTATGGGAGTGTTGACCGGACTTCGCTGAATCCTTTAGTTCAAGCGGGCCGCATAAGACCTCGTCTAAGTTGACGCGGGCCGCGCGGACTCATAACACGCGATTACACCAGAGGCCGACACGTGTCGACATCGTGGCGGACCTACTCAACGACTCAGCTAAGCTATAGTGTTGACTGGTGTTGACTGGTGTTGACGCCAGCTGCGTAAGGTTACCTTGTCTTTTACGCTGGCTGCGTGAGGACCAGATTACACAACTATAAATAGATGGCATCAGATTACAGTTTCCGTCGCTCATTCTCAAATCTCAATCTCGAATTCTCTGATATTTGGCATAATATTTTGGGTATTATACCCCTAATTAGCGAGGTTCTGCTCCGTTGTAAGTATTATAACCCCAGTTTCATAATAGTTACGCTGCCCGATTGATTTAGGGTTCCGTAACAACTGCCGTGGTTCTGCCCGACGTAGTTGTTGGAATGCCGTCTCGAGGAGGGTATTATTAATAATTTCAAAGGGTTATGATACTAACCAATGTACATTTGTATAAATTATAGACTATATCCAGGAAATCCTTACGAAAAGCCTAAGATAGCAATGTGAGTTTATTCTCTTTTTGATAATGTTTTTGGAATGTTTTACAAAACCTTAAATGTTTTACAATGTGATTAAGCAGTAAGCGAGTCTTTGTATTTCTTCAATTACTGCCGGTATTTGGGGTTTTGTATACAAAATTTATTAGTTGCGAGTAGTAAGTCGGAATGACAGTACGTTACCATTGGACGACGTGTAGCCAATGTGTAATATGACCCACAAGTCAAGGATTGACAGTACCGAATGAGAAATTGTGTAGAAATAAACAATGTGATCGCTCTCAATACTGTGTTAATTGATAAAATGTTTCTTGATTAAACTGGGATTCACTCACCAGCATTTCCCGCTGACAAAATATTTTTAAAACATGTTTCAGGTAACACAATGTGAAAGCCAACTGGGATAAAGCCAGCTCGAGAGCACTGACGGCTTGGAAAATAAGTGGCTATAAAAGTTATCTACAACAAGATGTTTTAAATTCAATAAAATAGGGTTTTGTCCCTATAAGTATATTGTAATAAGAAACTTGGGTTTTGCCCATGTTATTATTAATATAAAATATGGTGGTTTTACTCTGATAAACATTTCCTAACTACGGTCCTGATGTAAATTCCGCTGCGAGACTAAACAAACTGATACCACCAAACTCTGAGTTCACGGCCGCCCGTTCCCGGGACAGATAAGGGATCGGGGGTTGTGACAGAAGGTGGTATCAGAGCCTAGCCACTGGTCTGAGCCAAAGAAGTGTTCTGCTGACACTTGAAATTATAAAATTTTGTGTTAGGAAATAAATTATGGAGATACATACATAACTGTATTTAATTGTTATGTGTTATTTGATTATTTGTTAATTTTCAGTATGAGTGATCAAGGACCATCAGATCTGAACCGTCAGTTATCTGATTCACCTAAGAGTAAGGGTACATCATCACAGCCTGCCCTTTCAGGGTATACTGCTGATCAGGAAGATGGAATATTTGCTTTTAGAGCTCAATCTGAAGAACCATTCCCTACTAAGAAACAAGGATGGTTCAGTAAAGAAGCTTTTGCTCGTAGGAAGAGAATGAGAAAATTGCAACAACAAAGAACTTTAGCAGCTATTTGATGGAGAGTGTGAAACATGAGCCTTAAGTGTAGTATCCTGTGTGAATTAATGTGTTTTATGTGATTATACGTTTCGAATGTGATTACTGCGAGTGTTTGTGTTATTTCAGGTAAAATGCGTAAACCGGTGAAGTTTGGGGAGTTTAGTGATGAAGCAGAATTATCAAGGATGATAGTCGAGATACACTACATTATTCGTGAGCCGTTACGAGTCAAAATGGAGTTTGAATGTGAAAGAAATGCAACATACCGAAGTTTCGGGCTTGTTGGTAAATTATGTAAAGTTGGAACGCATGCAAAGCCAAAGAAACAGAATAATGGGATTGTAACTTACGGACTCAGTGCATAGATTACGGCTGAAAGGAGAACAAGAATCAGGAATTACGGACCGTAGCCTACGTCTTACGGTCCGTAGGTTACGAATGAAAAAAAAGACAGCGTGTGGATTGAGTTTGGACGGCATCTAATGGGTTTTAAAACCTTAAACATACACGCACATAGAGGATACACATATATATAGGCCATGACACACACATGTGAAGAGACTGGAGTTTGTGGACTTTTTCAACAACATAATCATCATCTTGAAATCATGGGCGGCACATGATCAATTCTCATCATCATCGAACAACTTTTGGGGAACAACTTTTATAAGGATACATGTTGGATGGCATTTAATGGAATGGGTCCATATATAAATCACGTGACTTGTGGTGGACTTTTAGGGGTTTTGGTTAGTCAACAACAGCATCATTCTAATTCTCATCATATATCCTTAATACACACACAGACTTATGGGCCGACTTGTGGAAAACATTGGGCTGCCACATACATCATGGAGATCAAGGGATTAATTAATTAAAAAGCCCATCAACACAAGAGAGAATTATCATCATCGATCATTCATCACTCTCAGACGACGACAGAAAAGAGGGAAGCAGCCGCGTGGTTCGAGCCTGTGAAGATCATCTCACCCTAATGAGCGGCTAGTCGTTTTATGGTTTCCTCCGGATGGAGGGTTTTGTAAGTTGGATAATTTTATGTGTTTGTGACAATCGTATAATTCGGTGATCTAAGCATTCGATGCTTTTCACCTTGATTTGATTTGTTGATTGTAGACAATTGCATTTATTTAAACCTTAATTTCTAAGCATTCAGTTCCCGAGAGTTCTAGTAATTGGGATATATTTGACATGGGGTTAGGGTTTGTAATTGTAATTGATAATCATTCGATAACCTCCCGTTATGTATTGACCGGAGTACTTAGTCGTTGGTTATCACAATTGATGAATTAGGTTAAACACTTATGTCTATGTGAGTGTTTCGATTAAACACATAATTGAATCTAGCTATAAAACCTGAAATCTGGAGGAACCATTGTTCTTTCTATTGATTTAAATCTCACATTTAGTTTGTAATTTTTAGTTAATCCACAAATCAAACAATCATCAGTTTATTTTTTTTATAGTTGTTAATAAATACTTAACATTGCACACTTTCCACAATCCTCCTCTGGTTCGATATCCGACTTACTCTAGCTACTAGTTTATTTCGGTTTTTGCATGTCCATAACGACAGACATCAAAATGGCGCCGTTGCCGGGGAGGCGTGCGCAAAGTGTTTAGTGTTAAGTTTCATAAAAAAAAAAAGCCTAAAAAAAAAAAAATTGTGTTTATTTTGTCATCTTATTTGTTCGTGATTTACGTGGGTAGTTGAGCTGTGTTTGTGCAGGATGACAGATCTTACTATATTTTGCGGCTCTTCTACATGTATTTTGTGCGGGGAACCACTTCACCCGTGTATCGGTTGCCGTGAGGCCCGATTTAAACGGGAAAGAGCGAAATTGGAAGAACCATCGATGCCTTGCTATGGTAATCCTTCCCCTCCACCATATTTCTATGATTCTGATACAATGGTGGAGGATGATTATTACTCGGATGGATACGATCGGGACGAGGATGTTTATTTTGAGCCAAGGACGGATGGACGATGTTTCTGTTGCGGTCGTAATCATACTTCTTATTATGATGATGTGTGCACGGTGTATTTGGAAAATCCAGAGTATTGGAATAAAAAAATGATGGATGCGTACATCTCAACACCGTATCAGGGATACCGACAGTATCATCCCGAGGAATACTCTAAGCCCGAGGGTGCCTATGCTTATCAGACCGAGGAGGAGAAAGAGCTTGCTACGTTGGAAGTGACTTTGTCCAAACTCGAGCAGTATTTATCAGCACCCAACCTTTCCGATGAAGATCGAATCACCTGTTTAGTTTCCAAGTGTCAGAAGTTAAAAATGAAGATAGAAATAGAAGAGCGTCTCTCACCATTACCTGATGACATTAGAGATTATTCTCACATGGAGGATGAGGCTGTGGAGGATAATACCACACCAATGAATCCTTTATCTGATGAAGAGTCACTGGTGGATCAGATGGTGTGTGAAGATGTTGAGGCAAAGCAGTCTGATGAGATGAATGTGTGTACCGAACCTCTCCCCATATCAATCATTCAAATTAATAAGTATGGGGAAGAGGGTTCGAGGAAGAAGATGAGAAGGGTGAAACAACAAGACATCAAGGTATATCTCGTGAAGTGGATAAGCGAAACCCGCAGGTGCAGTCTAAACATGCCAATTATACCGACGAGCTTATGGAGATGGCATGTAAATTTCCGGGCATTTGTTGGAAATGTTTTGGGTAAGTGTGCACTAAGACCACCGTAACGGAAACCAGGTACGGTCTGGCTGAAGACCTTTAAACTTAGCGCTCTCGGGAGGCAGCCCGAGGATGTAGAGTATTGTATTGTGTTTGTTCTTTTGTTTTGTTTTGTTTTGTTTTGGTGTTGGTTCTGTTTTGGCAGGTTACTACGTTTAATTCCCACGGATGCAATGAATCAAGTGTGGGGATGTTTGGCAACATCCCCGATGAGATGTCAGAGAATCCAAGAGGAGTTTGCGTCCCTGTCTGATCACAGCAGTTGCACCGCTATAGACACTTGTTGATTTACTGATCAGGTCAATGTGTCTCTCTATCCTTTATTTTATTTGTTTTTTGTATTTTTGGTGGTATGAGTCTTTGTGTTGGGAGTGGTTTCTTTGTGTTGAGTCATCTAGTTATTAGCCGTTCATGGTTTGCGGGTGGTATTTCTTGAGTTTAGATTATAAATTGCACCATACATTGGGGACAATGTATCCCAAGTGTGGGGATGCGGTAACTCGAGAAAAGGGTTGGTAAGATTGTGATCTCAAATGCTTGGAATGGTTGAAATTCCCTAAAAATTGAAAAAAATTGAAAATTTTTGTTTCTCAAGTATGCTTGAACTTCATGAAAACCAACATTTTCAATCGCTAAAGGGTTCCTACTGATATTAAACTAACTTAGATCCCTAGTCATGGTTGTCCCTTTAAGTTTCATGAGAGTATTTCTGACATGTTTTTAGAGAATAGTTGAGAAGAGATGCCTAACTAGGGGTAACATGCTTTAGGAATTACACATGCTACGTGTCGGCAACCTATATTCCTTTTATTCGGTGAGATATTTGAGCCTACTAGATTGTTAGTTGAATTGCGATAAATGTTCATTTGCTGAGAGTAGGCCATATGTTGCTTTGTGTTAGAACTTGTGTGGTTTGATACATGCTGAGACTGTGGTTTAGTGTATGCACATAGATGATAAAGGCATTAGGATCCCTTCATTGTGTATTTGTTGATTGTTTATCCACCCACCTTAGTTAACCATGTTGAGCCTTTAACCTTTCGTTTGTTACACCTTGTTTGTCCCGTTTGCCTACCAACCATGAATGACAATTATATTTTAGATATTTGTTGAAAAAGAAAAAAAAAAGAAAAAATTGAAAAGGAAAAAAAATGGAGAAAAAAAAAACAAAAGCAAAAATCATTATTATGTTCGTGTTAAATAAATGGGTCGAAAATCAGCCAAAGTGTTAGTAGTTATTGTGAATAAGTCGTCATGGTTTGGTATATTCGTTGTGTTCGCCATATAAATACAAAAAAAAAAAACCAAAAATAATTCCTTACCTTTACCTTTAACCCAAAACCCAAAAGTCCTTTTGATATGTGTAATGTTATTTGATACAGTGGAGGTGTGATTGCTATACAAGCTTATGATTGCAAGGTAACATAGTTGGTTTTGAGTGAAATATACTAGCACATCACACGCTAGTCTTGATTAAACCGAGAGGAGTGATTATTGTGAGGGGCGTGTGGCATGTGTGTAGTATCATAAGCATGTTAGTTTTAGTTAGGTAAGTCTTAGTTGTTTTAAATGCGTATCACTTATTTGTCAGATTGTCAATCTCGATTGTGTCAGTCTATGGGACGGGTATGACCTGGGATCTTAAATTGCTAGTTCGGTAAGGGATTTAATGGTGATTCGTTAATAAGGTGAATAATGTTTGTGATGGTTGCTTGAGGACAATCAAGGTTAAGTGTGGGGATGTGATGGAGAGTGTGAAACATGAGCCTTAAGTGTAGTATCCTGTGTGAATTAATGTGCTTTATGTGATTATACGTTTCGAATGTGATTACTGCGAGTGTTTGTGTTATTTCAGGCAAAATGCGTAAACCGGTGAAGTTTGGGGAGTTTAGTGATGAAGCAGAATTATCAAGGATGATAGTCGAGATACACTACATTATTCGTGAGCCGTTACGAGTCAAAATGGAGTTTGCATATGAAAGAAATGCAACATACCGAAGTTTCGGGCTTGTTGGTAAATTATGTAAAGTTGGAACGCATGCAAAGCCAAAGAAACAGAATGATGGGATTGTAACTTACGGACTCAGTGCATAGATTACGGCTGAAAGGAGAACAAGAATCAGAAATTACGGACCGTAGCCTACGTCTTACGGTCCGTAGGTTACGAATGAAAAAAAAGACAGCGTGTGGATTGAGTTTGGACGGCATCTAATGGGTTTTAAAACCTTAAACATACACGCACATAGAGGATACACATATATATAGGCCATGACACGCACATGTGAAGAGACTGGAGTTTGTGGACTTTTTCAACAACATAATCATCATCTTGAAATCATGGGCGACACATGATCAATTCTCATCATCATCGAACAACTTTTGGGGAACAACTTTTATAAGGATACATGTTGGATGGCATTTAATGGAATGGGTCCATATATAAATCACGTGACTTGTGGTGGACTTTTAGGGGTTTTGGTTAGTCAACAACAACATCATTCTAATTCTCATCATATATCATTAATACACACACAAACTTATGGGCCGACTTGTGGAAAACATTGGGCTGCCACATACATCATTGAGATCAAGGGATTAATTAATTAAAAAGCCCATCAACACAAGAGAGAATTATCATCATCGATCATTCATCACTCTCAGACGACGACAGAAAAGAGGGAAGCAGCCGCGTGGTTCGAGCCTGTGAAGATCATCTCACCCTAATGAGCGGCTAGTCGTTTTATGGTTTCCTCCGGATGGAGGGTTTTGTAAGTTGGATAATTTTATGTGTTTGTGACAATCGTATAATTCGGTGATCTAAGCATTCGATGCTTTTCACCTTGATTTGATTTGTTGATTGTAGACAATTGCATTTATTTAAACCTTAATTTCTAAGCATTCAGTTCCCGAGAGTTCTAGTAATTGGGATATATTTGACATGGGGTTAGGGTTTGTAATTGTAATTGATAATCATTCGATAACCTCCCGTTATGTATTGACCGGAGTACTTAGTCGTTGGTTATCACAATTGATGAATTAGGTTAAACACTTATGTCTATGTGAGTGTTTCGATTAAACACATAATTGAATCTAGCTATAAAACCTGAAATCTGGAGGAACCATTGTTCTTTCTATTGATTTAAATCTCACATTTAGTTTGTAATTTTTAGTTAATCCACAAATCAAACAATCATCAGTTTATTTTTTTTTATAGTTGTTAATAAATACTTATCATTGCACACTTTCCACAATCCTCCTCTGGTTCGATATCCGACTTACTCTAGCTACTAGTTTATTTCGGTTTTTGCATGTCCATAACGACAGACATCACTATTAAGCGAGAGACAGATGCCCATACTCAAGATATGCTTAATAGAAGATTAGCAAATTTCCATATCTTAGCTACGACTGCTGCTGACCCAAGTCTGGAACAACTAGTAGCCTCACAACCACAAAACCCAGAACACCCTATGGAGATAGAAAACCAGGAAAATCAGGAAGAAGAGATGTATAATTTTAATCCAGAAGAAATCCCTCGGGTACCTGCACCAAACCCCCTAGACCCGAATTACGACCCCTGGTGGGACGATAATAGGGACTTTGTGCAACGTTACCCTGTTCAGGATTATCCACCCATACAGAACATAGAAGTTTACCCAGGTATGGACCCTTTAGATCCCTATTACCAAAATGACTATATTAGGGAAATTTTAGAGGATCCTTACCAATTTCAGGAATTGTCACCCCCATATCAGGAACCCGTACCCTAGATTCCAAACCCAGTCCGAGAACCTGCACCCCCAATGAGTGCAGAAAACGTTCAAGAACTTAGGACTTTTGGGGAGGAAATTTTAGAAAGCAGTGAGAGGATGCGTCAGGTGGGAGAGCGTCTCGTATGGAAATACGATGAGCGCAATATGGATTTTTGGATGAATCCATATCCATGAATGTTAGAATGGAGGAAGCAGTAGTAATAATAATAAAATAAAATATGTGTGTACGGATGCATATTACTATTTTATTTCTGTTGGTATTATAATCTTTATTTCTGTACTAGTGTGTAATAGACGCATAAGTATATGAAAAGAGTAAGTAGCAATGATCTACGTTTTTGGCTAGATTGTGTGTCATGTGATTAATTATACTAGATATTAATTGTGATTTTAATATGGGATAAATGTTTAAAATTCAGATGGCCGACCAAGGAAATCAAGTCAATTTGGATAATAACCCGGAAATCCAGAATGATAATATTTAGAATGACGATAATCTGAATAATGAGAACCCAAACAACAATAACAACGGAAACCAAGTGGATAATAGTGCTATCCAACACATAGTAGCACAGGGAATTATAGATGCTATGCCATTTATACTTCAAACTGTTAAGGATGCTGATAATAAAAGTAAGCATAGCAGTAAGCGACCAAGTGAACCATAAAACAGTGTGAACAATGGACCGGTACTCCAAATGCCTATTCCCAAAAGAAGAAGAACCATGCCTTATGGTTGTTCTTATAAAGAATTCTGGTCTTGTAAACCAATGGAATTCTCGGGCAATGAAGGAGCCATTGCAACCTTACGCTGGATAGAAAAGACTGAGGCAATCTTAAGGATAAGTAAGTGTGCTGAAGAAGATAGCATACTGTTTGCTTCTAATCTGTTTAAGAATGCAGCACTAGAATGGTGGAACACTATCCTCCAGACTAGAGGAAGTGATAGAACTTACAATATGACATGGGAAGAATTTAAGGACAAGGTAGAAAGGAAATTCTGCCCACCCAATGAGAAAGAACAGATAGCAAACAAATTCCTAAATCTTAGGATGACTGGTGTGGATAGTAAGGGATACACTAAGATATTCTTTGAATATGCTAGGATAGTGCCAACTCTTGCTTCACCAGAACCAGTGTTAATCTCCCGTTATATCTGGGGATTAATTGGAGAGATTAGACATGTAGTCAAGGCAGCTAGACCTCAAACTATAGAAGAAGCTGTAGAACTAGCAAATACCTTGACAGATGAATTAGTTCGTACCCGAGAAGAAAATCAAAGGAGGAACCTAACACAGAAGCTCACTCAAGAATTTCGTTCTGGAAATTTTACTCGTGGGAAAAATATAGGTTCTACCTCTACACTATACTGTAGAAATTGCAAAAGAAAGCATTCAGGAAGATGCTCCATATACTGTAATTTTTGCAAAATATCGGGACACAAGGAAGAAGACTGCAGGAAGAAAAACAGCAGGATATGCTACAACTGCAGAGAACAAGGTCACATCAAGCCAAACTGCCCAAAATTAGCTCCAGCTCCAGATAACAAGAATACTAAAAATGCTAGAGCATTTGTTCTGACTGCAGAAGAAGCTAAGATGATCCCAGACGTCATAGCTGGTACATTTTTAGTTAATGATGTTTTTGCTAAAGTATTATTTGACTCTGGTGCAAACCAAAGTTTTATTAATACATCGTTTTGAAAAATTTTAAATCAGTCATTAACTAAACTACCATTAGAATGCGTAGTAGAGACAGCTAATGGAGAAACTGTTAGAATTTCTGAAATCTTGCAGGGAGCAAGCATAGAAATTTTAAATCAGAAATTTATAGCAAATCTATATCCCATGAATGTGGTAGGATTTGATGTTGTTTTAGGAATGGATTGGTTAATAGCCAATAAAGCCAGTATTTTATGTGATCAAAAGTTAATCCAAGTAAATTCACCAAAAGGTAAAACGATCACAATTAAAGGAGATAAGTCTTCTAAATCAAATAAATTCATTTCTGTGATGAAAACTGCAAGTTGTATAAGAAAAGGTTCTATAGTGTATTTGATTTCCATAATCACTAACACTAAAGAAAAAGAACTAAAAGATATTCCAGTAGTATCTCAGTTTTCAGATGTCTTTCCAGAAGAATTACCAGGACTACCTCCGGATAGAGAAGTTGAATTCAGGATTCATCTAATACCAGGAACATCACCGATTGCCAAAGCACCTTACCGTTTGGCACCTGCTGAAATGCAAGAATTAAAGAAACAATTAGATGAATTGTTGGAAAAAGGATTTATACAACTGAGTTCGTCGCCATGGGGAGCGCCGGTACTCTTTGTTAAAAAGAAGGACGGATCAATGCGTATGTGCATTGATTACCATGAATTAAACAAGGTCACGATTAAAAATCGGTACCCATTACCAAGAATCGATGATCTGTTTGATCAACTGCAAGGAGCTCGATTTTTCTCTAAAATCGATTTAAGATCAGGATATCATCAATTAATGGTACAGGAAGAGGACATTCATAAGACCGCATTTAGAACAAGGTATGGTCATTATGAATTTACTGTCATGCCATTTGGTTTAACCAATGCCCCAGCTGCATTTATGGACATGATGAACCGAATATGTAAGCCATATTCGGATAAATTCATAATTGTATTCATAGATGATATTCTAATTTACTCTAAGAGTAAAGAGGATCATGCAAGACATTTGCACACACTTTTAAGTTTGTTAAGAAAGGAAAAGCTTTATGCTAAGTTTTCTAAGTGTGAATTTTGGTTAGAATGGGTACAATTCCTTGGACACCTAGTTAATCATGAAGGAATTCATGTATATCCCACAAAAATCGAGGCAATTACGAAATGGAAAACCCCTGAGTCACCAACCGAGGTTAGAAGTTTCTTAGGATTCGCTGGTTATTATAGAAGATTTATTAAAGATTTCTCTAGAATAGCCATTCCTTTAACTAAGTTAACCTGTAAATCTGTTAAGTTTGAATGGGGAATAAAGCAAGAAGAAGCCTTTAGAATTCTTAAGCAAAGATTAACCCATACACCTATATTAGCATTACCAGAAGGAACTGAAGATTTTGTAGTCTACTGTGATGCTTCTAAACTAGGGTATGGATGTGTATTGATGCAACGTCAGAAGGTTATAGCTTACGCATCAAGACAACTTAAGAATCATGAAGAAAATTATTCAACCCATGATTTAGAATTTGGAGCTATAATTTTTGCTCTTAAAATTTGGAGACATTACCTTTACGGTAGTAAGTTTACTATATTCACTGATCATAAGAGTTTAAGGTATGTTTTCGGACAGGAGGAATTGAATATGAGGCAAAGACGCTAGATGGAATTTCTTAGTGACTATGATTGTAATATCCAGTATCATGAAGGAAAAACAAATGTAGTGGCAGATGCTTTAAGTCGAAAGTATCATGAAAAGCCAAAAAGGGTACGTTCTCTTAAATTAAATCTGCAAGTAGATTTAAATGATCAAATAAGAGAAGCACAAGAATCAGTAATCAAGGAAGATACTGAAAAATTAAAAGGTATGTTAAAAGAATTGAAACAAGGAACGGATGGAATTTGGAGATTCCATGAAAAGAGAATGTGGATACCTAAATTAGGAAATCTACGTAATCGTATATTAGAAAAAGCCCATAAGTCTAAGTATACGATACATCCAGGAAGTGATAAAATGTACCAGGATTTAAGGAAAAATTGCTGGTGGATAGGAATGAAAAAGGACGTAGCAGTCTATGTTTCTAAATGTTTAACTTGCTCACAAGTTAAAGCTGAACATCAGAAACCTTCAGGTTTGTTACAGCAATTAGAAATGCCGGTGTGGAAATGGGAATTAATAACAATGGATTTTGTTACTAAATTACCCAAAACTAGGAAAGGAAATGATACAATCTGGGTGATTGTAGATAGATTAACTACGTCAGCGCATTTTCTACCAATGAAGGAAACAATTAGTATGGAACAATTATCTAAATTGTATGTAAATGAAATTGTTTCTTTACATGGCATTCCTTTATCAATTGTTTCTGACAGAGATAGTCGATTTACATCTCATTTCTGGTCAAGTTTCCAAAAGGCAATGGGAACCAAGATAAAGCTAAGCACGGCTTATCATCCTCAAACAGATGGACAAAGTGAAAGAACAATTAAGACAATGGAAGATATGCTTAGAGCTTGTGTAATTGACTTTGGAGGTAATTGGGACGAACACTTACCTTTAATAAAATTTTCTTATAATAATAGCTATCACACAAGTATCAATGCTGCACCATTCGAAGCACTTTATGGGCGAAAGTGTCGAACCCCAGTCTGTTGGGCAGAAATTGGGGAAAAACAACTATCTGGACCTGAAATAGTGCAGGAAACAACTGATAAGATTATTCAAGTCAAGGAACGACTGAAAGCAGCACGTGACCGACAAAAGAGTTATGCTGACAACCGATGCAAACCATTGGAATTTCAAGTAGGAGATAAAGTGTTATTGAAAGTCTCTCCTTGGAAAGGAGTGGTAAGATTCATCAAACGGGGAAAGCTAAGTCCCAGGTATGTTGGACCTTTTAAGATTATTAGAAGAATAGGACCTGTAGCCTATCAGCTAAAACTGCCAGAGGAAATGGCAGGAATACATGATGTGTTTCATGTATCAAATCTTAAAAAGTGTTTAGCTGATGAATCATTGATAGTGCCTCTTAAGGATATAGAGGTAAATGAACAACTCAAGTTTGTAGAAAGGCCTCTACAAATTGAAGACAGGAAAATCAAGAATCTCAAGCATAAAAGACTAATTCTAGTCAAAGTGAAGTGGGACTCCAAAAGAGGACCTGAGTACACATGGGAGCTTGAGTCAGAAATGAAAAGGAAATATCCGCACTTGTTTCAGTAGATCTCGAGGACGAGCTCTCAAACAAGGTGGGGAGAATGTAACAACCCTCGGTAAAACCAACAGCCTTATAATAATTCTGACACCCTGTTATAGGTTAAAATACCCTTATATGTTTTATAATATAACCCGTATGTTAAAATCAATCCCGATATATGTTATAGTTTATAAAAATAAAATAAAAACCTGAAATGTAAGTTGAGGCGGGCCGCATAAACCCACCTCAACATCTTACGCGGGCCGTATGGGAGTGTTGACCGGACTTCGCTGAATCCTTTAGTTCAAGCGGGCCGCATAAGACCTCGTCTAAGTTGACGCGGGCCGCGCGGACTCATAACACGCGATTACACCAGAGGCCGACACGTGTCGACATCGTGGCGGACCTACTCAACGACTCAGCTAAGCTATAGTGTTGACTGGTGTTGACGCGGGCCGCGTAAGGTTACCTTGTCTTTTACGCGGGCCGCGTGAGGACCAGATTACACAACTATAAATAGATGGCATCAGATTACAGTTTCCGTCGCTCATTCTCAAATCTCAATCTCGAATTCTCTGATATTTAGCATAATATTTTGGGTATTATACCCCTAATTAGCGAGGTTCTGCTCCGTTGTAAGTATTATAACCCCGGTTTCATAATAGTTACGCTGCCCGATTGATTTAGGGTTCCGTAACAACTGTCGTGGTTCTGCCAGACGTAGTTGTTGGAATGCCGTCTCGGGGAGGGTATTATTAATAATTTCAAAGGGTTATGATACTAACCAATGTACATTTGTATAAATTATAGATTATATCCAGGAAATCCTTACGAAAAGCCTAAGATAGCAATGTGAGTTTATTCTCTTTTTGATAATGTTTTTGGAGTGTTTTACAAAACCTTAAATGTTTTACAATGTGATTAAGCAGTAAGTGAGTCTTTGTAATTCTTCAATTACTGCCGGTATTTGGGGTTTTGTATACAAAATTTATTACTTGCGAGTAGTAAGTCGGAATGACAGTACGTTACCATTGGACGACGAGTAGCCAATGTGTAATATGACCCACAAGTCAAGGATTGACAGTACTGAATGAGTAATTGTGTAGAAATAAACAATGTGATCGCTCTCAATACTGTGTTAATTGATAAAATGTTTCTTGATTAAACTGGGATTCACTCACCAGTATTTCCCGCTGACAAAATATTTTTAAAACATGTTTCAGG
Organism: Helianthus tuberosus; assembly: GCA_030545235.1. Classification (NCBI taxonomy): domain Eukaryota; kingdom Viridiplantae; phylum Streptophyta; class Magnoliopsida; order Asterales; family Asteraceae; genus Helianthus; species Helianthus tuberosus. Next base: position 45,980,819 of record CM060427.1, on the reverse strand, counting down.
TAACACAATGTGAAACAAGATGTTATAAAAGCCAACCGGGATAAAGCCAGCTCGAGAGCACTGACGGCTTGGAAAATAAGTGGCTATAAAAGTTATCTAAAACAAGATGTTTTAAATTCAATAAAATAGGGTTTTGTCCCTATAAGTATATTGTAATTAGAAATTTGGGTTTTGCCCATGTTATTATTAATATAAAATATGGTGGTTTTACTCTGATAAACATTTCCTAACTACGGTCCTGATGTAAATTCCGCTGCGAGATTAAACAAACTGATACCACCAAACTCTGAGTTCACGGTCGCCCGTTCCCGGGACAGATAAGGGATCGGGGGTTGTGACAGCTGGGGCCCAAAGGTGGTGGATTGTGACATCCCACATTGGTTATGAAGGCGCAGAAGTGCTTGAGGAAAGGATGTGTTGCATTCCTTGCGCACGTTGTAGATAAGAAGGCTGAGGAGCCGAAACTCGAAGACATTCCTATGGTGAAGGAATGTCTTGATGTTTTTCCTGAAGATTTGCCAGGACTACCTCCGCAGAGATAAGTCGAATTCCATATTGACTTGGTTCCAGGAGTCGCTCCTGTAGCCAAGGCACCCTATCGACTTGCGGCATCCGAGATGCAAGAATTATCTACACAACTCCAGGAGTTGTTGGATAAAGGATTCATAAGGCCAAGCTTCTCGCCTTGGGGAGCTCCGGTTTTGTTTGTGAAGAAGAAGGACGGAACTCTGCAGATGTGTATTGACTATAGAGAGTTGAATAAGCTCACTGTCAAGAATCGGTATCCACTACCGAGGATTGACAATTTATTCGATCAGTTCCAAGGATCGAGCTACTACTCCAAGATCAATCTTCGATCTGGATATCATCAGTTAAGGATCCAAGAAGAGAGCATACCAAAGACTGCATTCAGGACGCGTTATGGGCATTACGAGTTCCTTGTGATGCCATTTGGATTGACTAACGCGTGACGTGTGCACGTATATACATATTTTTATAATGAAATTACACACGATTTGGTTTTAAATTTATATAAGTGATTTATACTTCAACATCAAAACACACACGAAAGAGGTAAGTGTACCACGTCATATATGTAGTAAAGTATCGGTAAGAACCAAGTATCAATCCAAGGAAATGGGTGGAGGAATAACAATAGACCTTTATCATTAAATTAACGGAAGAAAGATAAGTTGTTTGATTTTAGAAAAACTAAAATAAGCATAAACAAATATTTAATAAAACATAGTAGACTTCAAATAAGAAATTAGATATCTAGCCTTGCTTTATACACAACCATAGCATGCAAACGAAGTCGGTTTTGCCACTAGAAACATTTGGTCAATTCTTCATTTTCAAGACAATTAGTATCCCTTTCGGGAATCCTAACATGACAATCATTCGGAAAGCTAAAACGATAAACACACTTTAACCACCTAAAATTGTTCTTTAACGTGCAATTGATAAATGTCTATGAAAATCTCTTAAAAATAAGTTAGTCATCCGTTAGGACTTTTCTAACCTCACTTAATCAAGGAAAGTGACACCGATTGTGACAACTCGTATTCCAAACCCTTCGTTGTACTTCAATGTAACTTGTTTGAACAATATGTGATTACGTGATACAAGGTTTTAATGGAATGTTTAATATGCTATGTGAATGTATGTGATGTATGTATATAAGGTGGCCGCACAACACAACCCAACTGCACAACTTCAACCCGATAGTTAATGGTAAAAGTTTAGAGGCCACACACATAGTTAAGGGTTGTAGTCTTGTTCTTGCAAATCAGACCTTCCCTATCGACCTCATTCCTATCGTTCTGGGTAGTTTCGACGTTGTCATTGGGATGGATTGGTTATCCCAACATCAAGCAGATATTCTTTGCAACGAGAAGATTGTCCGTATTCCCCGTTCAGGTGATGAACCTCTCGTGATTCATGGCGACAAGAGTGGTGCTGTCGTGAGCATCATCTCTTTCCTTAAGGCCCAGAAGTGCTTGCGTAAGGGCCACACAGCTATTCTAGCTCTCGTGACCGATACCTCCATAAAGGAAAAGAAGATAGAAGATATTCCTATTGTATGCGACTTCCCTAAGGTATTTCCTGAGGAATTACCTGGTCTTCCACCTCACCGACAAGTTGAGTTTCAAATCGATCTAGCTCCTGGAGCAAAGCCCATAGCTCGTGCACCTTATCGCTTAGCCCCATCAGAATTGAAAGAGCTGTCTACGCAACTACAAGAACTCTTGGAAAAGGGTTTCATACGTCCTAGCTCTTCGCCTTGGGGAGCTTCAGTATTATTTGTGAAGAAGAAAGACGGTACCTTCAGAATGTGTATTAACTACCGTGAACTCAACAAGGTGACGGTGAAGAATCGCTACCCTCTTCCACGCATTGATGACTTATTCGACCAGCTGCAAGGGTCAAGTTTCTACTCCAAGATTGACCTGAGGTCAGGCTACCATCAACTGAGAGTTCGAGATGAGGATATCTCTAAGACAGCATTCAGGACTCGTTATGGGCACTACGAGTTTCTGGTTATGCCTTTTGGGTTGACGAACGCACCTGCGGTCTTCATGGATCTTATGAATCGAGTGTGCAAACCTTATCTGGATAAGTTTGTTATTGTTTTCATCGACGACATCCTGATCTATTCTAAGAGTCAGGAGGAACATGAGCAACATCTACGGCTTATATTAGAACTTCTTCGAGCAGAGCATCTTTATGCCAAGTTCTCGAAATGTGACTTTTGGCTTCGTGAAGTCCATTTCCTAGGCCACGTGGTGAATAAGGATGGGGTCCACGTTGATCCATCCAAGGTTGATTCAATCAGGAACTGGCCTGCACCCCGTACACCAACAGAAATCCGCCAATTCTTGGGATTGGCAGGCTACTATAGAAGATTCATCAAGGATTTCTCCAAGATTGCGCAACCTCTCACCTCACTAACTCAGAAGGGTGTCGCCTATCGTTGGGGTGATGCACAAGAATCTGCATTTTAGCACTTAAAGGATAGACTTTGTAGCGCACCAATTCTCTCATTGCCTGATGGCACAGACGATTTCGTGGTTTATTGTGACGCGTCCATCCAAGGACTTGGTTGCGTGTTGATGCAACGTGACAAGGTCATTGCTTACGCATCACGCCAACTTAAAGTTCACGAAATGAACTACACTACGCACGACTTGGAGTTGGGAGCAGTGGTTTTTGCTCTTAAGATATGGAGGCATTACCTGTACGGTACCAAGTGCGCCATTTACACCGATCACAGGAGTCTTGAGCATATCTTCAAGCAAAAGGAGTTAAACATGCGAAAACGTCGACGGTTCGAGCTCTTGAATGATTACGAATGCGCGATCAAGTACCATCCGGGAAAAGACAATGTTGTGTCCGACGCCCTCAGTCGAAAGGATACTACACCTAAGCGAGTACGTGCGTTACAACTAACCGTCCAATCTAGTCTTCCTACTCAGATACGAGATGCTCAGGTTGAAGCATTGAAAGCAGAGAATATCAGGGCCGAGTCCCTACAAGGATTAAGGAAACGATTAGAACAAAAGGAAGACGACGCTTATTACGTAACAGGGCGCATCTGGGTTCCACTTTATGGAAACTTACGCGAGCTTGTAATGGATGAAGCACACAAGTCTCGTTACTCAGTACATCCTTGTTTGGATAAGATGTACCATGACTTAAAGACTACATACTGGTGGGCTAGCATGAAAGCCAACATAGCAACCTACGTCAGCAAATGCTTGACTTGTGCGAGAGTCAAGATCGAATATCAGAAACCATCAGGCATGCTTCAACAACCAGAGATCCCGACATGGAAATGGGAGCAAATTTCCATGGATTTCATTACTGGTCTGCCCAGATCTCAACGCGGAAATGACACTATTTGGGTGATAGTGGATAGATTGACTAAGTCTGCACACTTTTTGGCTATCAAAGAAACATACAAGTTTTCTACTTTAGCAGACGTTTACTTAAAGGAAGTGGTTTCGAGGCACGGGGTGCCAACTTCCATTATATCTGATCGTGACGCGCGTTTTACTTCGGAACTATGGCAAGCAATGCACAAGTCCTTTGGCTCACGTCTAGACATGAGCACCGCTTATCATCCACAGACGGATGGGCAGTCTGAGCGCACCATCCAAACCCTTGAAGACATGCTTCGAGCATGTGTAATCGATTTTGGCAATGGTTGGGAAATACACCTCCCTTTGGTGGAGTTTTCGTACAATAACAGCTACCACACCAGTATACAGGCCACTCCGTTTGAGGCATTGTACGGATGTAAATGTTGATCACCTCTTTGCTGGGCAGAAGTTGGTGACAGCCAAATCACTGGCCTAGAACTTGTGGTAGACACAACTGAGAAAATTGCTCTAATACGACAACGAATGGCGGCAGCTCGTGACCGTCAGAAAAGCTACGCTGATAAGCGCAGGAAACCACTCGAGTTCCAGGTTGGGGATCGAGTGCTACTCAAAGTCTCACATTGGAAATGTGTTGTTCATTTTGGCAAACGAGGCAAAGTCAACCCGCGATACGTTGTACCATTCGACATCATAGAGAAAATAGGCAAAGTGGCCTACAAACTGAACCTACCAGCAGAACTCAGTGGAGTTCACAACGTTTTCCACGTGTCAAATCTGAAGAAGTGTCTGTCAGATGAGACCCTCATAGTTCCACTCAAGGAGCTCACTATCGACGATCAGCTGCGATTCGTCGAGGAACCAGTAGAGATTACTGACCGAGACGTTAAGGTTCTCAAGCGTACCAGAATACCTCTTGTTAAAGTTCGTTGGAACTCCCGTCGTGGCCCAGAGTTCACCTGGGAACGAGAAGACCAGATGAATCACAAGTATCCCCAGTTATTCGGAAACAGTGAAACCACTACTGAGGCTGAAGCTACTGCGGAATTTCGGGATGAAATTCCAAACCAACGGGGGAAGGATGTGACACCCCAGGAAAACCAGGAAAACCATACAACTTAACTAGCTTCCTCAGTGAGTACGTGCTAAATTTCTGGATGAAATTTCTTTCAACTTGGGGATAATGTGACAACTCGTATTCCAAACCCTTCGTTGTACTTCGATGTAACTTGTTTGAACAATATGTGATTACGTGATACAAGGTTTTAATGGAATGTTTAATATGCTATGTGAATGTATGTGATGTATGTATATAAGGTGGTCGCACAACACAACCCAACTGCACAACTTCAACCCGATCGCACAAGCCCATTCAGGCCACACTCCTTGCATTTGAACCAAGGGCAGCCCATGAAGGGTTCGGCCCACTCCCTTACACGCATAACCTTTGAGGGGGGGGGGGGTGTATACTCCTCATTATTTTGCAAATCACACATAACACACATCAAACCCTAGTTCTCTTCTCATCTCTCTCTCGAAGCCGACAACCACCCTCTCTTCCTCGAAGCTTTTGATTCGGATCATCCTTTTCTACCTCTAAACCGGTTAGTGTTTCACAGTTATTGTTTTGTTAAATGATATTGTGATTTATACGTTCTTATACAATGATTTACGGATGATATATGATTGTTTGAGAGTAATGTGGTCTAGTGTTCAAGAAATCGGCTCATATGTGTAGCATGATTTGATTGATTTAGGGTTGGTAATTATGTGGTAATGATGAAAAGCTAGAACCGAATGGGTGTAATCGGCTGTATGAATGTGTAATCGGAATCAATTGTATGGTCGAATATGAAGTATTATATGATGATTTGAAACCCTAATTGGATAGTTTAATGTTGTGAATTGTTTGAATGCCTAGAACATGATTAGGGTTCATATGGATTATGTGATAGGAACCATGATTTGATCGATAATAGTAGAGATGGAAACTGTTGATGTTGTTAATAGATTTTCGTGTAAAAAGGAAACTGTTGAATGATTAAAACCGATTGCTGGAAATTAGGGGATTAGACAATTGATCGCACAAGACTCCCTGATCGCACAAGATCAGATCATACAAGATCTGATCTGATCGCACAAGGTAGTCGCACAAGATGGACTGGAGTACAACTGGTTAGAACACAGTGTACTACACAGCCTATACATGATCGCATAAGTCTTGGGCAACACACAGTAGTTAGACTTAATATATGTTATTGGGCCGAATGGCCCAACCCAGTCACACAACATAACTGGATCGCACAAGTCGTCCTGATCGCACAAGGGCTTGTCGGTCGCACAAGTCCATCCGGACCGCACAAGATCAATGTTTGTTATTTTTGGGGGGCGTATGTATGTTTGGGCTTTCTAGTTGTTTGGGCCGGGTTTAAGTTGGATCGCACAACATGTTGTGGATCGCACAAGGTTGTGCGGATCGCACAACATGTTGGACCGAGTAATGTCTGGGCTTCAGGTGTATGCTAAACAGTTGTCGTTTAACATGTCTTATGTGTATGCCAGGAATCGTTACGTGTTCTTGATTTGTTAAATTTGTGTAAACATACGTGCACTACTTGAACCTAGACCTGATTTCTATGGTAACCATGTTAGGACGTGGTTGACCTCTAGCAGCTCGGTTGACCTTTCGCTTATCTGCCGAGCCAACCTAAGGTGAGTTCACAGTTTCTACAAAGCATGGTAATTCCCGGTGGGTTGGGAATGGGTTAAGGAATATGGATTTCCTCGTCCTTCTTGGGCAGGACAATATGGGTTAAGGAATGTAATTCCTCGTCCTCTTGGGACAGTCTTAAGCTCACTAGACCAAAACTCTATCACGAAGTCCCTCTTTTTTTATATCGACTTAATCGCCGGGCCAATGGCGAGCGGGTCATTAGTTAGATAGCGCTATTTAGGTTTGACAAGCCTCACACCGTGCCGCAGAGGACGGGCGTGAACTAATGGATCTGGGCACGTCAATGATGATAGACATTGACACAGGGCACTTAAACATGACTCCAGTCAGTTGTCGATATGGTAACGAGTCTAGTAATGAAACATGGGGTAGCCCCCACGGCTGGATAGCCAGAGTAAATGGGATTAAACAAATCATGTTTTCAAATATGGGGTAACCCCCACGGCAAGGATGCCAGTTAAAGGAAAATATGTTTTTGGAATAACTTAAACGAACACCCAACTGTGAACTCGCTCAACTTTGTTGTTGACTCGTTACTACATGCTTTGCAGGTTATTAGGTACTCAGTAGGAGCTTGCATGGGGAAGAGTCGTTGTGGGACATGGACGATTGAGTTCCATGTTAAGCATTTAAACTTTATGAATTCATTACTTATGTTTTGGGTTATACATTTTATGCTTCCGTTGTTGACTTAAAGTTGGTTATTTTCTTTTGGACATTAATTATATTGTGGTTGGTTTTATTACTTAATTACATTGTTCAATATGATTGGTGGCTTGATCCTAGTCAGTCACGCCTCCATGCGGTGATACTCCGCTTGTGGATTTTGGGGGTGTGACACCGATAAACACAATGCAACCACCGAGACAAGCATAAACTAGATTAAATCTCAACCGAGTTCATTTTACAAATCTTGCATATAAATTCACCAAGATAGCAATTTTGGCCTAAACTACTTACTAAGCTAATAATTCATGGCAAGAATTCATAACAACACCATTTAACCCGTTAAGGTCCTTACGTGACAGAAAGCTTTCTTGATTAACAATAATTACATTTTATTAAACCACTAACCATTTCTAGTATCATGGTGCACACATTTTAAACAAGTTAAACAAGTTAAGCATGTTCAAAGTCTACTAATACATGATTAATTAAGCTTCATCTTTCAACTATCTCAACTAACCATATACTAATCATCAAACACAATTACTTATAATCAATAAATCAACAACAATAACAAGGTTGCAAACTAATCATCAAAGATTAACATAGAAAATACTTCCAAGTGTCATTACAAACAAAATTAACATACTAATGGTTATAATTAAGCAAGGGATTGTTGTTTTTGCCCAAAGGCTTACAATAATACATAAAACATTAATCTAAATGCTTGAAACATTAACAAAATTAAGGAAAGATTAGACGATCAAACCATAAACAAGCACTAGATTAAGAATCCGGATAGTAATGGAGCTAAACGGCACAATGTCGCTTGAATCCGGGTCAAAAGCAAAGCCTCCGGAGCATGTAAAATCGCCTGTGAAGCTCCCAAAATTCCAGAGCTCCGAACAGAATGTTTGTGCATGTTTTTTATAACTTTTAGCGATCGCACGGTCGTGCCAATAAAGTGCACGACCATTCACTTTTTGAATTATTGGAGTTACTGTTCACCATACCGCCTGACATCATCAGATCTTGACCAGTCTTCGATCTCGCACGACCGTTCCTCAGGCGGCACGATCGTGCATCTCCGGGTAAGGGTGGCACGAGCTCTTGAACGGGCAGTGCATAGCCGGGGTTGTGTTGGACATCGGATCCGCACGGGGTGCAACCATCCGCACGATCGTGCATCTTCGGGATTGGCTTGCACTCCGGGTCGCACTGTCGTTCACTACCGGGCTGGGCTATATGGTCGGATATGCACGGTCGTTCCACTCATTGCACGACCGTGCCAAACTCCCAGGTCAGAATCTTCACAGAATGTTCACAGCTTTGTCGTTTCATCCGGAAAGTCCTCGTTTTCACTATCATCTTGTTTGGCATGCTGTTTTAGGCCAGTAAACAAAAGTATACCTGATTAAGTATCCGAATAACGGTTTTACGGCCGAAAACGCATAAAATGGGGATAAAATGGGGGACTAAAATATGTGTAAATTGGTGAATATCAAATCTCCCCACACTTGAACCTTGCTTGTCCTCAAGCAAGCTAAAACTAAAATGCAATAAAAGCTAGAATCTAACAAAAACGAGAATTTACAAACTAACTACTAAAACAACTACAAACATACGGTTAGCCGGTTTTTCGAAAGTCAACATCAAATGAATCAAACCAAACAAGCACATTCAATTATATGTATGGATAACCAAAAAGCCGTGACTTCACTTTTAATTGACTTAACATGCCAATTTTCACACACCTCACAATGTTCACATACACTCGGCTTTATTTGTGAAACATACATAAAATGTGTATGTGCAAACACTCAATGCCATGTCAATGAAACGTGTAATATCATAAGCTTGTCATAAGATCTCTTCTCCACCAACTAACATGCGAAAAAAATGCAAATCAAGAGGTCTTTACGGGTTTTAACGTTAGGCTTGGGTGAAGGGTATGGAAAGGGAAATTTAAAGTGGCGAAACGGTTAAAACTCGGTAGTTACGTTTAACAAGCGCAATACAATAAAACTATACATATATACACGTTAAAAAGGCGGCTTTTGCGATATCGAGCTCATCAACGAAATTTCATCAATTTAGCATTCAAAATTGCTCGATTTTTGACGACTTCACCCTATTTTAGGGTGTTTTTTTTCTGTTTTTTTAATGCACAATAAACAATAAACCATAACAAGCGCTAGTTAAACGTTGATTATAACCGAGTTTTATACAAAAGGTTCAAAATATAAAAAAGGCTAAATTTGGCTAAGTGGGTGATTTTGTTGGGTAAATAAAGGGAAACACGGGGAAGGCTCGACATGGTTAATCCTAAGGGTAATGTAAGGTTTTCGGGAAACACAACACAAAGAACAAGGATAACACAAAGGGTTTTCTAAGTGCCTCTATCACTTCTACACAATTTCGCATGTTCATGGTCTTAACAAGCATGCTAGTGACAAGTTCTAAATTACACATCACATCCGGCTCACTCCTACTCCGAAATGAACAATCATATAACAATTTTACGGCTCAAATATGCTCACATAATCGGAAGGAATGGGTAAAAGTGTGAAAATTCTCATGCAAGTCCTTCTTTGTTTGTCACGCTTTCCGGTTTTCTTTTTCAAAATTTATTTTGCTTGTCGAGTTTTTATCATGTCCGAAGCTTTCTAAAACACAACCAACCGGTTTATTTGCTAAAAATATATACAAAATACAGATATTTTAGAATGATTTTTCTGATTTTTTTTTTTGGACAAACAAAATTAACAAGTTAAACCCCTCCCCACACTTGAACTTCGCATTGTCCCCAATGCGAAACCCGAAATATAGAGATAAAGGAGAATAATACTCCCCTGAAGATGATTTTGATGCAACGAGACTTCAAAGCTGTGTCTGTGATGTGCTCTGGTCCAAGACTTGATAGCCAAAATCTGCAAGTATTTCACAAGGTACAGCAAAACAGAACAGAAACAATATAAACGCAAATAAACCATAATTTACATAAATAAAAGTACTAAATATCCAAGCAAAGATAAGACAAATAAACTAAAGTGTCTGAAACATAAAGTACATATCCGGGGGTGCTTGAAATTGTAGCCAAAATGAACACCCGAAAAACAAACTACTGAAATAACAAAACCACCGACCAACATCTCCACCTACTCCTCGTCATCATCACCAGCATCATCTCTCGTCTTGGATGGGCATGCCCCTCCATAACCAGGTGGGTTCCCGTAAGGGAACTGTGGGGGCTCCCCAAAGTAGTTCGGGAATGCATTATGAAGTCCCCCGAACAGGTATGAAAACCCAGCTTGCACCTCCTGGCGCATAAAGTCCTGGTTCGCTCTCAGCTGGTCCTGACCAACTCGTAGCTGCTCTATACTAATGCGCTGCTGCTCCTGACTAGCATACAGCTGCTCTAAACTGGTGCGCTGATGCTCTTGACTCACCTGCATCTGCTGAAACTGCTGGTAGAGATCAGGATAAGACGGGATGCCCTCAGGCCAATCCTGGTGCTGGTGGTATGCGTGATGCTGTGGTGAATGTAGTGGTGTCTGTGGCTCATGCTGCTCTCCCATCTCCTCATCCTCATCCTCCGCCTCTGCTGGAGGCAACGGGTCCCAGACCTCGTTGTTTAAACCCTTCAATCGATCCCCATGATCCGTCTCTGCAATAAGCCCCATCGCCTTCAAGGAGCGGATATCAAAATATAAAGCCTCGATCACCAATGTAAGACCCTGAAGTACCTCATCAGTCATTAACCCTAAGTTGTAAGCGATCTCAGTCACATACTGACCGCCGTGAATCTGACTGCTGTTGGTTCTTCCTGAGCTGTTCACAAAGTATTCCGCCATCCTCGCGGCGAGGTTGGTGTGTACCCCTCTACTAGCACATACAGAAAGATAAGATCTGGTGTTGGACAGTTGCCTAAACTGTCCATGCGCCCGCATATGGTATGGCAGAATATATGATGCATGACTCGATGCAGAGGGTCTCGTAGCCTTGAAGCTTTTGACATCCTAGGATCATATGGGTCTCCAACTGCGATATGAGCCCAAAACTCGCCCCGCGCTTCTTCACTTGGGAAGACGAACTGATCCGTAAAGAACTCGAAATCCATATCTTCATTTGTGTAGATTCCAAGTCTTCGACCCAATCTTCCAACCGTCCAATTATGCCAACGTCCACCCAATCTGAAAGTCACCCTATTCTTGTAGCGGAAGTTGGGGATTTTATGAGCCTTTGGCTTGTCGTAGGAATATGTAGCAAAGAATTCAATCATTAGCTCATGATAGATAGGGCGGCCGATGGCGACCAAACGCGAAAGCGGAATAGTTAGCATGTTTTCCAGTCGGTCGCGCTGATTTAAATCACGCATAACATCCCAGTCTAGTCTTCAGGGGATGCCAAACTGGCCCCGCCTATTCCACAATGAGTGAAGTTTTGGGATGCAAAGACTTTCCCTCTCATCCTCGGGGTCGAATTGTAGGAAGGGATGATTCATCTGCATGAGGGAAGACAGTTAAAACAGGAGAAACAAAAAAAATTTCATTCGGAACAGCAGAACACACAGTTATGAAGCTACTGTCTCGTTGATCTGGGCATATGGCACGGGCGTGCAACCAACCGCACGGTCGTGCGTTCCTGAGAAACAGCGAAGGTGGTCGGCAATAGTCGTGACTGCACGGCGTGCGATCAATGGCACAACCGTGCAACACCGCGACCACAACAATCCATCGTGAACAGCCGGAACTTCATGACTGTTCCACCCGAGGAACATCCGTGCGACCCGTTTTCTGTAGTTTTCTCAACCCCTGATTTAAAACAGCCAGATTTTTCCGAAAATCAACAAATTTTTGGGCAAACAGGGGTCAGAAAATCAACCGGTTGTTCACGAGACATACGATTCTAGCAAGGGTTAGGGTTTCGCTTGTATTTACAAAGGGAATCCTAAAAACCTTGGATAAATTGAACGAATCTAACCTAGAACGTCGATAAAACAGAAAATCGACAAGAAAGAACATACCGTGCGGAAGGATTAGTGAAACCGTGCGAAAAAATCGTGCGATTTGAGGCAAAATCGGTCTGGAACGGCTGGTGCAGATAGGGTTTTCATGACTTGTGAGAAATTGCAGCAGATGGGGGTTTTTATACTGCACAAATGACAGAAATACCCCTAGCCTCACGCACGGTCGTTCGACGACTCACACGGTCGTGCGTCACCGATGAAACCTGACCCTGTCACGCTGATCTTGGAACTGCACCGGGGGTGCGACTCGAGGTACCGGCCAACCCGCAACCGCAAGGGCGTGCGGCCCATGGCACAGTAGTGCCAAATCTGCAGATATGTCTGTTTGCAGCAGAAAGCTGTTTCAGCAGCCGATTTCGCTTTTTTCGCCATTTTTACCAGCCGCAAACTGTTCTAACATTTTTCCCACATAGACCCAATGCTCGGCACGTCTAAAAATAGTACAAACTAACGAAATCTACAAAACAAGCCTAAATTACGCTAAAACGACAAAAACACAAAAAGGATGATTTTACCCCTAAAGCGCTTAATTCGCTCTTGCTACATTTTTAATCAACGAGTCAGTAGCGTAGACTCTCCTCCCCACACTTATGATGTGTGCGGGATGTGGAGCTCGATAACCTCCACCGCCGACTCGATCGGCCCGGCAACCTAAAGCTTCAAGCGGTGCCTATTTACCTTGAAAATAACGTCGTCCGCGTTCTCTATTGCAACAGTCCCATATGGAAATACTTCTTTTACCGTGTATGGTCCTGTCCAACGTGAATGTAATTTTCCTGGAAATAAGCGTAACCGCGAGTTGTAAAGAAGAACAAGATCGCCCGCTTGGAATTGTTTGTGGTCCTTCAAGCGTTTATCGTGCAATCTCTTTGTGCGCTCTTTATATAACACGGAGCTCTCATAAGCGTGTTGTCGTAGCTCCTCCAATTCATGAATCTGAAGAAACCGGGCTTCACCTCCGGTTTTTAAGTCCAGATTTGCGGTTTTTAGAGCCTACATCGCTTTATGCTCTAACTCCACCGGTAAATGACACGCTTTTCCGTATACAAGCCTAAAGGGAGTAGTCCCAATAGGGGTCTTGTAAGTTGTACGGAAAGCCCACAACGCCTCATCTAGTTTGTCCGACCAATCTTTGCGGTTTGCACCTACAGATAGCTCAAGGATTCGTTTTAGTCCCCGGTTTGTGACTTCCGCCTGCCCGCTCGTCTGTGGATGATAGGGCGTAGATAAACGGTGATGCATACCGTAGCGGGACAAAGCTTTTTCAAGCTGGGTATTGCAGAAGTGAGTCCCTCTGTCACTAATAAGCGCCTTCGGTGTGCCAAACCAAGCGAGCAAACTTTTCAAAAATCTCACGACCACCCTTGCATCATTGGTGGGGAAGGCCTGTGCCTCCGCCCACTTTGATACCTAGTCAACTGCGACCAGGATGTACTTATTTCCTCGTGAGGGGGGAAATGGTCCCATGAAGTCTATCCCCCAAATGTCGAAGACTTCACAAACTTGAATCCAGTTCTGAGGCATTTCATCACGTGCCGATATATTTGCCGCCCTCTGGCAGGCATCGCACGCTCTAACCCAACTCTGCGCATCACGAAAAATAGTCGGCCAATAAAACCCAGAATCCAGCACCTTCTTGGCGGTGAAATTGGCTCCATGGTGGCCTCCGGTAGGTCCCTCGTGATAAGGGCGCAAAATATCGGTCGTCTCCTTCCCTGAAATGCATCTTCTGATCACCTGATCAGCACCAACCTTAAATTAGAAAGGGTCGTCCCAAATGTAGTGCTTGACATCCGAAAAGAATTTCCTCTTTTATTGGTGAGTCAACCCTTTAATCAGAATCCCGCAAGCAAGATAGTTCGTAAAGTCGGCGAACCAAGGTGACTCATCACATATCTCAACGCCCATCAACGACTCATGTGGGAAATTGTCATTGATTGAATCCCAATGCGTGTCCTCGATGTCTCCATGCTCCAACCGAGATAGATGGTCAGCCGCTACATTCAACGCACCCTTTTTATCTTGAATTTCGATATCAAACTCCTGGAGCAATAAGATCCATCTGATTAGACGCGGTTTAGCGTCCTGTTTGCTGAAGAGATATCTGATGGCTGCGTGATAAGTATACACGATTGTTTTTGAAAGCACCAAATACGATCTAAATTTGTCAAATGCGAAAACAACCGCCAAGAGCTCTTTTTTAGTCGTGGTGTAGTTCTCCTGAGCGTCGTGAAGAGTCTTGCTCGCATAATAGATCGGGTGAAAGTGCTTTTCTTTCTTCTGACCCAGAACGACCCCTATAGAGAAATCGCTAGCGTCACACATAATTTCGAATGGCAGACTCCAGTTAGGTGCAACTAAAATAGGGGCCTCAATCAACTTTTGCTTGAGAAGGTCAAAAACCCCCAAGCAATCATCTCCAAAGATAAACGGAGCGTCTTTCTCCAACAGACGGGTCATGGGCCTAGCGATTTTTGAGAAATCCTTGATGAATCGCCTATAGAACCCCGCATGACCAAGAAAGCTCCGTATCGCTCTCATAGAGGTGGGAGGCGGAAGTCGTGAAATAACGTCAACTTTAGCGGGATCGACCTCCATACCAGCACGAGAAATCTTATGTCCCAGAACTATGCCCTCTTTCACCATGAAGTGGCACTTTTCCCAGTTGAGGACCAGATTCGTCTTTTCGCACCTCTTCAACATCTTCTTCAAATTTTCCAAACAATGATCGAAGGAATCCCCAAATACCGAAAAGTCATCCATGAAAACCTCCATAGAATCCTCGATCATATCATGAAAAATTGCAACCATGCATCTCTGGAAGGTCGCTGGTGCATTACACAACCCAAAAGGCATACGCCGGTAGGCGAATGTGCCGAAGGGGCAGGTAAAGGTAGTCTTCTCCTGATCCTCAGGAGCAATAGGAATTTGGAAGTACCCATAGAACCCGTCCAAGAAACAGTAATACAACTTCCCTGACAGACGCTCCAACATCTGATCGATGAATGGAAGCGGGAAGTGATCCTTATGAGTAGCATCGTTGAGTTTGCGATAATCAATGCAAACTCGCCACCCAGTGACGGTACGGGTAGGAATTAGCTCATTCCTATCATTTGCGACTACAGTAATACCACCTTTCTTGGGTACTACCTGCACTGGACTCACCTACACAGAGTCAGATATAGGATATATCATCCCGGCATCCAACAACTTAATCACTTCTTTCTTCACCATGTCTTGCATATTTGGATTTAAACGCCTCTGATGGTGTGCACACGGTTTGTACTCGTCTTCCATCAGAATCTTGTGAGTACAAAAAGAAGGATTGATGCCCTTGATATCCATGATATTCCACGCAATGGCTTTCTTATGAAGTCTTAGAACCTCGAGAAGCTGATTCTTCTCATCCTTTTCCAATAATGCCGAAATGATGACTGGCAAGCGACACTCCTCGTCCAGAAATGCATACTCGAGATGTGGCGGGAGTTCTTTCAACTCCATAGACGGCGGATCTTCAATCGAAGGTTTAGCTTTCTCTTCTTCTACATGGTCAATTTCTAGAAACCTCTCCGGACTCTGGGAACCATCGTCACCAATCTAATAGACTGGCTGCTCAAAATCGTGGCCCTCCTGTGTAACGCCAATCAGGTCCCCACACGACAGACGTGTGTCCGAATCAATCTCGTCAATAGTGCCTTGAAAATGCGAGCACACACATGCGTCGACAATGTCGACATAGTGAAGCATGTCATCGTGACTTTGCGGATGCTGCATTGATCTTTTGATATCAAATGTCACGTGCTCGTCATTTACTCAGAGCGTGATTTGGCCAGCTGCCACATCAACAATCGTCCTCGCAGTATTGAGGAACGGGCGTCCAAGTATCAAAGGTACTCTTGAATCTTCGTCCATGTCAAGAATAACAAAATCCACGGGGAAAACAAATTTATCGATTTTAATAAGCATGATTTCAACAAATCCACGCGGATACTTGATCGAACTATCTGCCAACCGAATGCTCATTCTAGTGGGTGACGGCTCACCTAGATCCAATTTAGTAAAAACCTTATATAGCATAAGGTTGATACTCGCTCCCAAATCAGCCAATGCATGGCTAACATACATGTTTCCAATCAAACAAGGGAGCGTGAAACTGCCAGGATCTCCCATTTTCGTGGGCAGACGGTTTTGCAAAATGGCATAACAACTTTCATTCATCACCACACATGATATATCCTTAAGCTTCTGTTTATTTGAGAGGATGTCCTTTAGGAATTTCGCATACTTTGGCATCTGGGCCAAGGCTTCAACAAACTGTATATTTATGTGAAGTTGCTTAAACAACTCAAGGAACTTACCGTATTGTTCTTCATTCTTTTGTTTCTTTAGCCTGCCCGGGTATGGTACTGGTGGAGTGTAATCTTTGACTGGCTCCTGGACTTGTGCTGTACTTGCTGGGCGTAGCCTGGCTTACACCTCGTCCGGTGTGTCAGTCGGGACCGCTCCAGTGATCGGTGATGAGTCTGATATGACGGGTCCGGTAGTCTTACCACTCCTGGTCATGACAACATTCACATGCCTGCTCGGGTTTGGCTCTGTATTGCCCGGAAGACCACCTGGGGGCCTTTTAGACATCATCTGAGCCAGCTGACCAACCTGGTTCTCGATATTCTAAATCGAGGCTTTGTGACTCCTCATTTCTCCCTCATGGGAAAGAAAACGATCCTCGCTTTGTTGGTATCGTTTTTCAGCCAACTGATTTGCACTCGAGGAGCTAGTAAGAAGCTGAGCCATCATATCCTCCAGCTTGGAACTAGATTGAGGGGCCTGCTGCTGGGAACTACTCCTAGTGCCCTGATTCTGATACGAATATGGACGTTGCGGGTAAGGTTGGTTGTATGGCTGAAATTGCTGACCCTGAGCCTGCTGTGGCGCTGGAGCGCGCTGAGTAAATCCCAATGGGTTTTGATTACCCACATTCGCTCGCCACCCAAAATTTGGGTGATTTCTCCATTCGGGATTATAGGTATTGCTGTATGGGTTGTTCTGCGGCCTCACCTGATTACTCACAAAATCTACTTCTTCGTGGCCCTCATATATGACTCCCTGAAAGCATGCATCAGGCTCGTGTAACACTCCACACTGGTCACATCCCGAACCCACTTCTGCGATCATCTGGGACTTATCGAATTTCGATGCAAGAGCCGAGATTTGTGCAGTAATGGCTGTGTAATCGTCCACAACGTGAACTCCTGCGCGAGATACTGATGATGATGATGTAGCCCGACCTCTATCTCCTTCGTGACGCGATCTAGACTTCAACGCAGCTTTTTCTATGATATCATAAGCTTCATTCGGCGTCTTCGTTCCTAGATCGCCTCCTGCATTCACGTCTAATCTCTCCTGCATGTTGTAACTGAGCCCTTGATAGAACGTCAAGACCAGCTGTCTCTTGGAGAAGCCATGATGTGGAACATCAATCAACAAATCTTTAAATCTCTCCCAGGCCGCGTGCAAAGACTCTCCCTCGTCCTGGCGAAAGGTCACAATCCGGTTCCGCAGCTTGGTTGTTTTCTCATGTGGAAAATATTTTTGCATAAACAGCTCCGCCAGCTCATTCCAGGTCCTGATGGACCCAGCTAGGAGTGATATAAGCCAAGCTCTAGCTTTGTCACGCAACGAGAAAGGAAACAACCTCAACCGAACTGCATCCTCCGAAACACCTCTAATCCTAAATGTCTAACAGACTGCGAGAAAAGCAGTGATATGTCTCCCGGGATCCTCATGCTCATGCCCGTCAAACTGCACCGAATTCTGCACCATATTAATAATATTAGATTTAATTTCAAAAGTAGGTGCATCTATAGTAGGCTGTAGGATACTCGGCTCCAGGCCTGCCCCTCTGGGCTAATTCGATTCATTCAAAGGTCGCTCGTCGTCCGCCATGATTGCGTTTCATGCTGCCCCTGAGCCCTCGACTTCAGCGGGTACCACCTGCTCCTGCTCACTAGCTGCGAGTAGCAGCGCTACCGCGGGGGATCTATCACATATACGCCTCCTCAGACCATGCTCGGGCTCGTCTGACGGTTCAACAGGATCGGGAGCGGGGGTTGAGGACATCAACCTGCAAACGAAAAATTGATACAATGGATATTTTATTAATATAATAATGCTGTTTTTTTTTTTTTTGCTGAAATGAAACAGAATATTATTTTAAATAGGCTGAAAATTTTATAAAAATCCGAAAATTGGCCCGAAATTTTATAAAAATTAAAGCAATAAATATAATCGAATCGGCTAGTGTAAAAAATGATTTTTTCGGAGCCGAATTCGAACAAATAAATAGAATAAAAATTTGCAAGTGTACAAAATAATCAAGAAAACGAATAAATTGAATAAAAAGCAAGAAATATTAACAAATAAATAAACGAATAAATAATTAAGAAAATATTCACAAATATTAACAAGTATATACACCGATAAAATATTGACTCGGGTCGTTCCTAAAGCTCGCCATGTCCCCGGCAACGGCGCCAAAAACTTGACGTGTGCGTGTATATACATATTTTTATAATGAAATTACACACGATTCGGTTTTAAATTTATAAAAAGTGATTTATACTTCAACATCAAAACACACACGAAAGAGGCAAGTGTACCCCGTCATATATGTAGTAAAGTATCGGTAAGAACCAGGTATCTATCCAAGGAAATGGGCGGATGAATAATAATAGACCTTTATCATTAAATTAACGGAAGAAAGATAAGTTGTTTGATTTTATAAAAACTAAAATAAGCATAAATAAATATTTAATAAAACATAGTAGACTTCAAATAAGAAATTAGATATCTAGCCTTGCTTTATACACAACCATAGCATGCAAACTAAGTCGGTTTTGCCACTAGAAACATTTGGTCAATTCTTCATTTTCAAGACAATTAGAATCCCTTTCGGGAATCCTAACATGACAATCATTCGGAAAGCTAAAACGACAAACACACTTTAACCACCTAAAATTGTTCTTTAACGTGCAATTGATAAATGTCTATGAAAATCTCTTAAAAATAAGTTAGTCATCCGTTAGGAGTTTTCTAACCTCACTTAATCAAGGAAAGTGACACCAATAAACACAATGCAACCACCGAGACAAGCATAAACTAGATTAAATCACAACCGAGTTCATTTTACAAATCTTGCATATAAATTAACCAAGATAGCAATTTTGGCCTAAACTACTAACTAAGCTAACAATTCATGGCAAGAATTCATAACAACACCATTTAACCCGTTAAGGTCCTTACGTGACGGAAAGCTTTCTTGATTAACAATAATTACATTTTATTAAACCACTAACCATTTCTAGTATCATGGTGCACACATTTTAAACAAGTTAAGCATGTTCAAAGTCTACTAATACATGATTAATTAAGCTTCATCTTTCAGCTATCTCAACTAACCATATACTAATCATCCAACACAATTACTTATAATCAAGAAATCAACAACAATAACATGGTTGCAAACTAATCATCAAAGATTAACATAGAAAATACTTCCAAGTGTCATTACAAACAAAATTAACATACTAATGGTTATAATTAAGCAAGGGATTGTTGTTTTTGCCCAAAGGCTTACAATAATACATAAAACATTAATCTAAATGCTTGAAACATTAACAAAATTATGGAAAGATTAGAGGATCAAACCATAAACAAGCACTAGATTAAGAATCCGAATAGTATGGAGCTAAACGGCACAATGTGGCTTGAATCCAGGTCAAAAGCAAAGCCTACGGAGCCTGTAAAATCGCCTGTGAAGCTCCCAAAATTCCAGAGCTCCGAACATAATGTTTCTGCATGTTTTTTTATAACTTTTAGCGATCGCACGGTCGTGCCAATAAAGTGCACGACCGTTCACTTTTTGAATTATTGGAGTTACTGTTCACCATACCGCCTGACATCATCAGATCTTGACCAGTCTTCGATCTTGCACGACCGTTCCTCAGGCAGCACAATCGTGCATATCCGGGTAAGGGTGGTACGAGCTCTTGAACGGGCAGTGCATAGCCGGGGTTGTGCTGGACATCGGATCCGCACGGGGTGCAACCATCCGCACGATCGTGCATCTCCGGGATTGGCTTGCCCTCTGGGTCGCACTGTCGTTCACTGCCGGGCTGGGCTATATGGTCGGATATGCACGGTCGTTCCACTCATTGCACGACCGTGCCAAACTCCCAGGTCAGAATCGTCACAGAATGTTTGCAGCTTTGTCATTTCATCCGGAAAGTCCTCGTTTTCACTATCATCTTGTTTGGCATGCTGTTTTAGGCCTGTAAACCAAAGTATACCTGATTAAGTATCCGAATAACGGTTTACGGCCGAAAACGCATAAAATGGGGATAAAATGGCGAACTAAAATACGTGTAAATTGGTGAATATCAACGCGCCTGCAGTATTTATGGATCTAATGAATCGTGTCTGCAAACCATATCTCGATAAATTCATGATTTTATTTATCGATGATATTCTGATTTATTCGCGATCGAAAGAAGAGCACGAGCAACACCTCAGGACCAATTTAGAACTACTGAAGAAAGAGAAACTTTATGCAAAGTTCTCAAAATGCGAATTCTGGATTCGCAAAGTACAGTTCCTTGGTCACGTGGTGAACGAGAAGGGTATTCATGTAGACCCAGCAAAGATTGAAGCAATAAAGAATTGGGAAGCTCGCAAAACTCCAACCAAAGTTCGACAATTTTTGGGATTAGCGGGCTATTACCGCCGGTTCATCGAGAACTTCTCCAAGATAGCTCAACCGTTGACTTCCCTTACGAAGAAGGACAAGAAGTACGACTGGGGTGACAAGCAGGAATAAGCCTTCCAACTTCTCAAAAAGTAAGCTATGCGATGCTCCAATACTATATTTACCCGAAGGCACTGAAGACTTCATGGTATATTGAGACGCTTCGCGTCAAGGATTGGGTTGCGTGCTCATGCAACGCCAAAAGGTCATCGCTTACGCTTCAAGCCAGTTGAAAGTTCATGAGAAGAACTACACCACACACGACCTGGAGCTAGGTGCGGTGGTGTTTTCCTTGAAGATCTGGCGACATTATTTATATGGTGCTCGATGTACAGTCTTCACAGATCACAAGAGCTTACAGCACATATTCGATCAGAAGGAATTGAATATGCGACAGCGACGATGGGTTGAATTGCTAAACGATTATGACTGTGAGATTAAGTACCATCCCGGAATAGCAAACGTAGTAGCAGACGCTTTAAGTCGGAAAGAAAGGGTTAAGACCTTAAGGGTTCGAGCATTGGAAATGACTATTCGAACAAATCTTACTGCACGCATTCATGACGCACAATAAGAAGCCCTTAAGAAGGAGAATCGTAGAGCTGAATATCTCCGAGGTATGGAGAAGAAATTGGTGCCAAACGAAGAGAGAACCTTATACTTTATGGAGCGTATTTGGGTTCCGCTCTATGGCGGTATTCGAGAAGTCATCTTTGATGAAGCTCATAAGTCGAAATACTCGATCCACCCAAGATCGGACAAAATGTATCAAGACTTGAAAGAATACTACTGGTGGTCGAAGCTTAAAAGCGATGTTCCTGTTTACGTCGGAAAGTGCCTAACCTGTGCTAAGGTTAAGGCCGAATATCAGAAACAATCTGGTCTACTGCAACAACCAGAGATACCCGTGTGGAAGTGGGAGCAAATCTCAATGGACTTCATAACCAAATTACCCAGGACCCCTAGAGGGCATGATATGATATGGGTGATAGTCGATCGGTTAACGAAGTCTGTGCATTTCCTACCAATTCGAGAGAAGGATAGCTCTGGAAAGCTTGCTGAGCTGTATCTTAAGAAAATAGTGGCACGTCATGGAGTGCCTATTTTGATTATTTCAGATAGAGATGGACGTTTTGTCTCAAGGATCTAGCAATCCTTCCAGGAGGCCTTCGGATCTCAGCTAGACCTAAGCATGGCCTTCCACCCGCAAACAGATGACCAAAGCGAACGTACCATAAAAACACTGGAAGATATGCTTCACGCATGTGTTATGGATCTAGGCGGTAGCTGGGATACTCATCTACCTTTAGTTGAGTTTTCCTATAATAACAGCTAACATACGAGCATAAAAGCCGCACCGTTCGAAGCTCTATATGGCCGCAAGTGCCGCTCGCCGTTGTGTTGGGCAGACGCTGGAGGCATACAGTTGATTAGTCCTGAACTTGTTCAAGAGACGACCAATAAGATCATGCAGATCCGAGAGCGCATTAAGGCGGCTCGTGATCGTCAAAAGAGGTACGCTGATCGAAGACGAAAACCCATAGAATTCGAGGTGGGAGCAAAGTTTTGTTGAAGGTCTCACCTTGGAAGGGTTTAGCAAGATTCGGCAAATGTGGAAAGCTGAATCCCCGATACATTGGACCATTCAAGATCTTGGAAAGAATTGGTACCGTGGCGTACAAGTTGGAATTATCGGAAGAACTTAACGGAGTACATGATACGTTTCATGTGTCCAACCTCAAGAAGAGTCCAACCCAAGAAGCAGTGATCATCCCTGCGGATGAGGTGCATATCGACGACACACTCCGATTTACAGAGCAACCTGTTGAGGTAACGGATTGGAAGATCCGTAAAACAAGGAGAAGTCGCATTAAGCTTGTCAAAGTACGTTGGAATTCTAAGCACGAACCCGAGTACACGTGGGAACGTGAAGACCGGTTCAAAGCCAAGTACCCATATTTGTTCGAGAAAGCTCCTGCGGGAGATAACTCAGCCTGAATTTCGGGACGAAATTCTTTTAACGGGGGGAGACTGTGACAACTGGCACAAAACCGGTAATTTCCGTACTATTTTAATATTAGTTATTATCTGCAATTATGTGCTTAAATGTCAACATTGTCTGATTACATGTTATACATATGAATTCATGCACGTTTTATACTTCAAATATAGCTTTATGCATTACTTTTAGCGTTGCGTCAGAAAGACTAGTAAACTCACCTATAAGACACGCTGTGTCAGTGATTCGGCAGAAAGTAGTCAGATAATCGAATTAGGGTCTAGGAATAGGTCCAACATCTAAAATACATTAAAACCCAAGTGTGGATACGAGGGTTAACATATAAACTTTCCGGAAGCTAAACTATGCACTAAAAGACACCCGAAACACACTTTAAATGCAGAATTCAGCATAAATCAGCACTATTTCAGCTATAATCAGCTTTTAAACACCTTAATATCATGTATAATTTATGTTTTATTGTCTAATATAACTTACAAAGTGTTGGGAATTGAAACTGTCACAAAAGGTGCTTCATACCTAGTGAAATTGCGCAATTCAGCTTTTTAACGAACTGTAACGAACCGAACAACCGGACAATAACCGGGACATCAAAATTTGACTAGAAGTAATGTTTTTATGATATTAAACTAGTATTGATGCTATAACACCTTAAAAATCATAAAAACACCTAAACACACTTGAACATACTTAAACCTTACCGTTTGCACTTTAAACCTTCAACTTCTTAAATTTTACACTTTACCCCCCCCCCTTCACCAAGGCCGGCCCCTATGGGCCCCACATGACATATATTATTTTATTAAACTATGTTCCCTAACTAGTAATCAAAAGAATCTTTAAAAGATCATGTTGTTGGAAACTTTCTTTATAAAGACCTAAGTGTAGTAACCTTGTTCATCATTCACAAAACTTCATCTTCTTTCCCCTTTCTTCTTCCTTGCTCTCGGCTCAAACCCACACACATACACCCACCATTTTCAAGCTTCATTGTTTCAATAAAACTTTATTTAAAACTAAATTGTATCAAAATAGCATATCTTGTGATGTTACGCGACTAAAAAATATGCTTCTTTGAATATAACTCGGTTTTCAATAAATATTCATATTAATACGTAGAAGACAAAAATAAAGGGTGAGGGTATTGGTACATCCCCCAAAAGTAGTGACACCCCCCCCCCCAGCAGCCCCGTATAAGGCAACGAGGGTTGTATAGGGGTTGAGTGCATTAATTATGTCAGAAAAAGTAAAGCTATACGCCCCTCATTGCCCTATGAGCGGTGTATAGAAAGGTGGTAGTTGGAGCATTAAACCCTATACGCCTCTCATTGCTTTATACGCTGCTCATTGGTACTATAATCTCTGAATTTAAGGTATATTGCTGACAAGACAGCTGAGTTCAGACTGAAAAGGCTGAAAAGGTGATTCACATATACGCGCTCATGGCCCTATACGCTGCGTATTGTTTCGAATTTTTTCCCTTTACCCCAAGCTTACGGGATTCATGTAATACAAATGTTCAAAAATCCCAAAAAAGTGATGAAAATGATAAAATTTTTCAAATAAAAGGTCTGGTTTATTAGATTCGAATCACGATGTCAAATTGGGACTTTGGATATTGTTTTGGTGAAAGTTCGAATGAGTCATACGTCTCCGAAAGCGTTTGGTTACCCGACGTTGATCGAGGTGAGGAGGAGGTGGTTTCCGTGCGTCGTTGTGATGAAGGGAGTGTGTGGCCAGTGATGCCTGATTTAAACCAGGTAAAAAAATCATATTGGCATTATGGTTATTAAAGTCTAACCATTAAGTTTTTTCAGGTCGTAGAGGAGGCGGGACCATCTTACGTGGCTCAAAGCTATCCGCAACATGCCGGAACTTACCATTCGCATCAGGAAGGGAGTGTGCGGCCCGTGATGCCTGATTTGAACCAGGTAAAAAATTCATATTGTCGTTTTGGTTATTTTAGTCTAACCATTAAGTTGTTTCAGGTCGTAGAGGAGGCGGGACCATCTTACGTGGCTCAAAGCTATCCGCAACACGCATACGGGACTTACCATTCCCATCAGCTAAAACAACACAAGAAAAAGTCCGAGGAAGGTGCTTTTGACTTCGAGGAAGACGATAACGAAATCGAGAAAGGTGTTACACACTTCGAGGAATGTGATCAAGACGAGGACGATGGTGGTGGCTGGGACGATGGTGGTGGTGGCTGGGACGATGGTGGTGGTGGGGACGATGGTGGTGGCGGGGACGATGGTGGTGGCGGTGAAGATGGTGCTAATGACCCGAAAAAACAAGGAAAGGTATAACATAACCGTCACTTATGTGTTATTCGTTATGTATAGGTTTATTAAAAGGGTGCCTATTAGAATTTAGACAAAGTTGATTTTGTTTACGTGTTATTCGTTATGTATAATTTTTATTAGATTTTAGACAATGTTGATTTTGTATACATGTTGATTTTGTATACGTGTTATTCGTTATGTATAAGGTTTATTAGATTTTAAACAAAGTTGATTTTGTATACGTGTTATTCGATATGTACCTATTAGAATTTAGACAAAGTTGATTTTGTTTACGTGTTATTCATTATGTATAATTTTTATTAGATTTTAGACAATGTTGATTTTGTATACGTGTTGATTTTGTTTACCGTTGTTTCAGGTATTTGCGACACTTCACGAGTTAAAGAATTGGGCTTACAAAACAGAAATTGCGAAAGCTTACGTCATTGTGACCCAACGAACGGTAACAAAAGGAGAAGATTCGTCAGCAAGGACAGTGAAGATATGGTTGCAATGCGACCGTGGAGGCACATGCAAAAGTAAAGAAACAGTTCAGCGTTCTGGTAGCAAAAAGATTGGGTGTCCTTTTAAAATGATAGGGAAACTAGACGCAAGTAGTGGCAATTAGAGCTTAGTGGTGAAGCAAAAGGATCATAACCATGAGCCTGCGGTATTTCTCGAGGGTCACGCGTTTGCGAGAAGGATGACCCCAGACGAAGAATCATTGGTAGAGAGACTTTATATTCAAAACATGGAGCCTACGAACATACATTTAACCATAAGAAAACAAAACCCACAGAGCGTGTGCATACTACGAGACATACAAAATGTGATAAAAAAGATTAAAGTCAAAATGTACGGTGATCGGACTCCAATGCAGATATTGGAGCAAATGTTGCATGAAGGAAGGTATGTTTACCACACCCGGGTGAATCCCGAAACAAATGCGGTCGAGGAGGTTTTTTTTGTTCATCGGTACTCGTACATAATGTGGCGTGCTTTCCCACATGTGTTGATGATTGATACCACTTACAAAACGAATGAGTATAGACTTCCGTTTGTTCAAATTGTGGATGTGACATCGACACACAAGTCGTTTTGTGTCGCTCATGCTTTTATCTCTAAAGAAAAACAGGATAACTTCTTGTGGGTCCTACAGAAGCTCAAAGGATTGTTGGTAGAGGGTATGGAACCGCGCGTGGTAGTAACAGATTGTGATAAAGCTTTGATGAGTGCTTGCGATAAAGTATTCCCAAAAGCATCCAAATTGCTATGTAGGTGGCACATCTCACAAAATATTCTAAAACACAACAAGGCAAAATTTGCAACGACTGAAGAACGGAAAATATTCAAGCTTTCTTGGTCTCGATTGTGTAATTCTCTCACTGAGACGCTATACAATTATAACTTTGAGCGGCTATATACGCGACTGACTACCGATCATAGATCAGGTACATATTATATTAGTTCACATTCATTCATGTGTGTCATTGTTTGAAACTTGCTTTAAAAATGGTTAAAACCAAGTCTAGGGACTAAACTGTCATTTATTGAAAGTTATAGTCTAGGGGTTATTTTGACATTATTTAAAAGTACAAAGTATTGGGCATAAAATGTAATTAATGAAATCTAAAGTATAAGGGTTGAAATTGCCTTGTTTGAAACTTATTTTAACTCTAAAATCTTAACCAAGTTAAATATTTAATAAGAAATCATTTAAAAAAAATTAACTTAGTTAACTATGTTAATTAAAATAACAAAAAAGGGGGGTTTCTTGTATAACCCGCCCCTTAGCAAAGATCGAACCCGGACCACTCGTGTAAAAGCACCCCTTCTTTACTAATTTATCCTCCATTAGGAGCTGATTGATACCCTAACATTAATGATTTTATACACTTTTTAAAATCCAATCGGGCACACACCTTTTATTTTATTTTTACGTTTTTTTTATTACTTTTATAAAAACTAACATTTTTAAAAACTCATATACATCAAACCTGATTTATTAAAAATATAAACTATAATTATTTCCGGTTTTATCTAATTATTATGAATTAAGTTAGTTTTAATCTTATTAAATTCATTAAAAATAGTAAACTAATTTTATAAAACCTGAAAATTTTTATATAATTATTTTAACATCAGAATGATGTTCGAAAATATAAAATTGATATTTTCCCAAAATTCAATTTTTAACCAATTTAATCCAATAATTACATAGTTTTATTTGTTTAATTAATTATTTAAAAATAGTTAATTTATCTGAAAAGGTTTGTTTCAGCCTTTGGTCGGGGTGTTACAATACAAACATTACAAATCGTTATATTCTGTTTTTTTCAGGAGTTTTGGACTATTTGTATACTGTCTGGCTACTACCCTATAAAGAAAAATTTGTTTCAGCCTGGACTAACACAAGCCCTAACTTTGGTCAACATACAACCAACAGAGTTGAAAGCCAACATGCTAAGTTTAAGAGATACCTTAAGGGGCCAAACAGCTCGCTCCATAGACTTGTGTGGCTTGTTGACAAAGTTGTAGAGTCACAACGCATACAAATAAACCTCACTTTTCAGGATAGCCGGTCCTTGAAAATGGGGGACCACATGATATCATTCTTTGATAACCTACGTGGTAATGTTTCCCTGAAAGCATTAGATTTGTTGCTTGTGGAGAAGAAAAAGATACGTACGTTGCTCGCAATAGGGGGACTTGTGGTCACCAACTTTTTACGAGTTGTGGGTTGCCATGTGCTTGTCAGATGGAGTGGTGGGAAAATACAAGTAATAAAAACAGGCTTCAACCGCTTATTCTACTTCATATGAATACCCACCCCTTTATTTCTAACTACTGTTTTTAAAATACAGATTGCAAAATTCCTCTTGCCGCCGTAGACAAATTATGGACAAAACTAGATTTCAATGCTGAAGAACTTAAGGAAGACGATAATAATCTTCAGGAGGAAATGGACAGAGTCATGCAACAACTGAAGGCGCAACCACCGATAGTGTTAAAAAGTATGTTGTTGAAGATAAAGGAGGTGGTGAATCCAAGTATGACTGACCATCAACCGCCTGAGGTACAACAAGATACTCGGGGGCGCCCAACCTCTAAAGCACAACATAAAAAGAAGGAGGAGGTTGCGAGACGTAAAGATACCCAGTCCGAAGCAAAAGGCAAAAGCCAAAAGAAGGATGAGGACGCTCAAAAGCCAGCAGTGCAACGCAGTCGTACAAAGAAAAATAAGGCTAAAAAGACAGTTGAAATTATAGATGAAGATTTTCCACTGTTGGTGGGGGATAGGTACGTCAACAATCATTGACCTATATAATATCCTACGTATTTCCATACATACATTTTTCCTGATAAAGATTTTCCACCATATATTTTCCAATTACAGGTACAAAAACATGATCGATCGTTTTAAGGACTGGCTTCCATCTATGTATCGGAGATACATAACACATATGGAAGATACCCAGCCTGACGGTAACTGTGGGTTTCGATCGGTGGCTATGGGTTTGGGGTTGGACCAGAATGCTTGGATGTGGGTCCGCCAAGAGCTATTGGATGAGATGTTCATTAACAAAGACCGGTGGTGGCCTATTCTTGACTCTTTTGATCCGGGATTTTACACTACAGTATATTGATCAATAAACTGGTTGCACGTGGAACCTGCACCAAGGGCATGCTGGATGTTCTTGCCATACACCGGATTGTTGGTGGCTCAAAAATTTGGTGTGGTTGTTCAACATTTAAGCAATGGTGTTTGTCAAACATACTTTCCCATGTTTGATGGTCCGGCGGAGGGCCATTCTGTTCTTTCGATTGCCTATGTGGAAGATGGCCATTTCATCATGGTTAAGTTAACGGATGATGGTCCGATGCCTCCACCGAATGGACTATGGAATATGTATCGAAGTACTCAAGCTATGGAGTGGGAGACAATGTACATGTCTCGTCTTTCACAGGGTAAGAAGTTACTTCGTAGTAATAGAAGTGTTCGAAGAGACTTTATTAACTTGTTGTAGGTTCTCGTTGTAACACGTAAAACTATTTAATAGTATTATTATGTGTTTGTTTTTTTTAATTTACATTCTATTATCTTTCAAATATAGTGTAAGCAACATTTATTTTATAAAAAATGTTAATTACATTGTTTTATAATGTAAAAACACTTATTTACATCACTATTTTTATTAAAAAAAAGGCATCATATGCAGCATATTGGGCAATGAGAGGTGTATACCAGCCTCTATATGCCACTCATAGCACAATAAGCGGCTGCTGGTAGGCAATTTATAAGCCGCATATTGGCCAATGAGGAGTGTATACCAACACAAACAACTTTTCAACTAACTAAATAGGGAAAACTAGATCAAAATCAATTCAAACATTCACACACCAAAACAACAAAAACACACACAACTCTCTCCCGTATACCATTTCTATCCCGTATCAAACCATACGGTGCGAATTTTCACAAGAGGTTAGTAACATCTTCATCTTTCCTTTTTGTTATTGTTTTTTTACGTTTTTTTTTTGTTTTTTCTGAAATATTTTGGTTGTGGTGTTTGGCGTTAGAGGTGTTTGACGGTGGTGGTTGTTAGAGTGGTTTAGGTTAGGACGGTGGTGGTTGTTAGAGTGGTTGAGGTTAGGACGGTGGTGGTTGTATCTATGGGTTAGGGTTTGACAGCGGTTGTGGGTTGGCTGTGGTGGTGGTGGTGGGTCAGGGGTGATGGTGGTGGGATATTTGACACATATTATACCGAAACGAACTGGAAAACGAAACGAACCCAGAGACAAACTGTGAACCGATACGATATTTGACACATATTATACTTTAATATAAATATTAGTAATTTTATTAATATTTTGACAAAATATTAAATTTTAATTGTTGCAGATATGTCGTTAGATGAGGAACAACAGGCACCAAACGGTGGTCTGGTATTCAATCCGATGGCGGGGGGTAATTGTGAGCAGTACAATTTTTTAGACTTCCCCCAGCGCAGTACGGAATACAGACGTTTTGCCAAGTTCTGGGGTATGAGAGTGAGGCAGCAGAGGGCGTTGTGTTGGGACGCGTTACGGGAGTGTGGCGAGGAGCAAAGGGCCCGGTGTATAATCGGGGAAAATATCCCGTGGGATCGTATGTTTTTTCATGCGGCTGGGTCTTCTTATAGGCCTATGATGGTGGAGTTCCTCTCCACGTTTATCTATCGACCACGGCCTCCTGAGCAGCCTAACTCAGATATGGACGATCCGATGGGGGAACCACCCCTTGCTGAGGTAACTTTCTGTTTATTCGGGGAGCGACAGAATATATCGCTGCATCAGTTTTCTTTGGCCACTGGATTCTACACTGATGAGGAGTTGGTTCAGGATATTTATACCACCGCGATCACATCTATGCCTGATGATCAGTTGCTTGCTTAGTGGCCCACCCTCTGTGTTGTACCCTTTGGTAATAAGGCCCGTGTCTCGTTGATTCCTGACCCACTCGTTCGCTACATACACCGTTGCATTGCCACGTCGATATCTGGGCGTGGCAAAAGCAACGAGTGGGTCACGAAAACCGACCTGTTCTATCTTTACTGTTTATTCACGGGGACGCCATGCGCCCTCCATCGCTGCCTGGCGGAGTATTTCGCCTCATTTTCCCGACGTCAGAAGCATGGCGGATTGCACGGAGGGGCGTTCATCACGCGTATTGCCCAGCATTGCGGTCAGTATTTTCCATTCATCGGTGAGTTGCCACCGCCTGCCCCTTTCGAGTATTTGGGTATTAGGACGATGAGAGGGATGAACTTGGCGGTGAACTTTCCGGGCGTTGGTTATCGGTTTGTCGGTTTGGACGATCAGATTTTCGTAGCCCAGCCGTTAGTACATCAACATCTGTTGGAGGCTGCGGAGGTGGATATGCCTCATGTTGTTGACGAGCCTATTGGAGAGGGTGACGTCGAGCCTGAGGTTGAGCAGGGGCATCCGCAGGAGCCGCCACAGCATCCTCGGCGCGTCTATCATGCGGTGAGGTTGCCTCAGTCCACTCAGCGTCTCCTTGAGAGGCTTGTGGCGGGTCAGACGACTGTGATGGAGAGGTTGGCGCTGCAGGATCGGCAGATGGACCAGATGGAGGATATGATGGAGTGGATGATGGCTAGCGAGGCTGATGGGCGTACCGAGGCGGGGTTTCCGGTTCGAGACCCGCCACAACCACGAGTGTATCCGGGGTCCGGCTCGGAAGCCGGCCTGTCCGGCACGCAGGCAGGCCCGTCCGGCACACAGGAAGGCCCGTCTGACACGCAGATGCAGTTGACATGTTATGATAGTGGTTCTGATAACAGTGACGAGGAAATGGCTTAGGAGTAGTATTTATCTGTTTGGTTGTATTTTGGGTTTAATGTGGTTGTACGAACAAATATTTATTCCTCTTTTGTTATTTATGTTTAGTTGTATGCCCGGTTGTTTTTATATAAACGTTTAATCTTTAATCAGCATGTATGGATGGTAACATGTTTAATCTTTTATCAGCATCTATGTTGGTTTTTTTGGATTTTTACAGCTGTATTGTCATGTTTATAAGGTTCATTCTATTGCTGGTCTGAACCAGCTAACCTTCTTGCTTGTTCAATCCGGGTTCCATAGGTATTGGGATTCTTATAACGAAGGGGTATAAACGGTTATAAGAATTTCAGGGACTGGATTTGAAAAATTAGAATTACAGTTAGTTTTTACTAACTGAGCAGGGACTGTTCTTGTGCAAAACAAACCTCAGGGACTGGATTTGAAAAACTAGAATTACACAAATAAAAAAGGGAGGGGTCCTTCTGTATTGGATCGGCTAACCTTTTATGTTTTATAACGAAGGGGTATAAACAGTTATAAGAATTTCAGGGACTGGATTTGAAAAATTAGAATTACAGTTAGTTTTTGCTAACTGAGCAGGGACTGTTCTTGTGCAAAACAAACCTCAGGGACTGGATTTGAAAAATTAGAATTACACAAATAAAAAAGGGAGGGGTCCTTCTGTATCGGACCGGCTAACCTTTTATCTTTTATAACGAAGGGGTATAAACGTTTATAAGAATTTCAGGGACTGGATTTGAAAAATTAGAATTACAGTTAGTTTTTACTAACTGAGCAGGGATTGTTCTTGTGCAAAACAAACCTTAGGGACTTGATTTGAAAAATTAGAATTACACAAATAAAAAAGGGAGGGGTCCTTCTGTATCGGACCGGCCTCCCCAGGGTTTCGAACTCGCACATTTCGCATAGAACACACAAGCCTTAACCAGTTTATCCTCCTGTACAGGAGCTGATAAACTGGTTATAGTATATCCTTTATACACTTCATACGCTTTAACTTGTTTTCCCCCCTTCATAAGTTAAATTTTTATAAAGGATTTCTTATTCAACATTTAACTCGGTTAAGATTTTAGAGTTAAAATAGTATAAAACTAGAAACCAATAAACTCTCAAGACATAACATTCCGCTAAATCACCAAAATACGAGAGTCATTACATTCGTTTACATAAGTTGCATAAACTTAAATACGGCTAACGACAAATACAAATACGGACAAAAAAAAAACAAAATCCAACAGATTATCAAACAGGTGTCCCTCTTACGAACGACCCTTGAATTTTTATTTTCCATTTCTGCTACTTGCTCTTTATACATTCGAACCTCCTCTTTCAAATACTTGACTTCGTCTTGAAGTACTGCTTTCGTATCCAGCAAACCTCGGATGACTTGAACTGACCGAGGACACATGGGAGGGTCGATCCACGCAAAAAAATTGCACCTAGAACGCTGAAACCGAAGGCGAATTAGTGTTTCTAAGTGTAAAAAATAGTGCTTAAAGTACATACCAATTGAGAGCAGGTGTAAAATTGACGCCCGGGATTAATATCCGTCCAAGATGTTTTTATCCCAGCTTGCTTTCCACATCTACAAATAACTATTGTGAATGTCAAGATGGATATGGATTACACTTTCTCGTACGTAATATTTGTTTAGTAAAAAAAAAGACTCAATACGCCGCTCATAGCACAATGAGATGCGTATAAAGTACAAAATCTAACCACTTTTTAAGAAAAAGTAAATACATATGCCTCACATAGTGCTATGAGGTCTGTATAACAAAAAGTTAGGTGGTGTATGTGCCTCACATTGACCTATACGGTCGTATACACTGACAGCTTTTCAGAAAAAGTAAATTCATACGCCCCTTATATATCAATGAGGGCCGTATAGACTGACAACTTTTTCAAAAAGCAAATACATACGCGTCATATAGATCAATGAGGGCCGTATATATTCGTTTTTTTTACTTATTTAGCAAAAGCCTGCTCTTTGACGAACTATATACCCAAAAAGGTCTTGGACCACACGAGACCAATGTTGGACCACACGATGAAGATCCGGAAGTACACACACACACACGGATTCTTTGTCTCTCGTATTGTTATCGCTCTCGTATCTCTTCATACGCTCGGAGTATTTAAGGTTAGTTCTCATTTCGTATTTTTATGTTTAATTTTCATTTTTTCTTTGATTTTTGTGGTTTATTTTGGTCGGGTATATTGGTGTTGGGGTGGTGGGTTTTTGTGGTTGACGGTTGTGGTTGTGTTATTTTGTGGGTGGTGGGCTGTGGTGTTTGTGGGTGGTTAGGTGGTGGTTGACGGTGGTGGTGGTGGTGGTGTTGTGTAGTCGGTGGTAGGCTGTGGTGTTTGTGGGTGGTGGGCTGTGGTGTTGGTTTGTTAAGATTGACGGTAGTGAGGTGGTGGGCTGTGGTGGTTGAGGTGGTGGGTTGTGGTGGTTGATAGTGGTGGCTGTGGTGGTGTTGTGTTGTGTTGTGGGTGGTAGCCTGTGGTGTTTGTGGGTGGTGGGCTGTGTTGTTAGTTTTTGTTAAGGTTGACGGTGGTGAGGTGGTGGGTTGTGGTGGTTGAGGTGGTGGGTTGTGGTGGTTGACGGTGGTGAGGTGGTGTTGTGTTGTTGTGTTGTGTTGTGGGTGGTAGGCTGTGGTGGTTGTTGAGGTGGTTGAGGGTGGTAGGTTGTGGTGGTGGTGTGTTGTGGTAGTTGGGATGGTGGTTTTGGTGGTGGTTAGGTTGTGGGTGGAAGGTGGTGGGCGGCCGACTGGTGGTGGTGGTCGGCTGTGGTGGTAGTGGGTGCTTGGCTATGGTGGTGGTGGGTGGTCGGCTGTGGTGGTGGTGGTGTTTGTTTATTATATTTTATAATATAATTTCTAATATCGAGTCTAACACTATAATTCTATGTTTTTTAACAGGATATCGAAAGTCGGTGTTTTAACGGTGGTGGAAACGTAATTCTTATGGAGAAGTGCACTGCGTTCATATTTCAGATTCAAACGAGTACCTGAGCTCATATTTCAGATTCATGCGCCGGGACGTCGGTCTAGGGTGAGGTGCTTGGCGGTGGGGGATGCATGATCCAACATCAATTGCCAAGTCACCTTTTAATCTGACATCCGACGTCGGTCTAGGGTGAGGTGCTTGGCGGTGGGGGATGCATAATCCCACATCTATAGCCAAGTCACCCGGAACTCCGACATTGTCAGATGTTACCGTGCAAATAGCACGGAACTCTCATATTGTCGATTCCGGGTGCACTCTTGATAGCATCTACCGACGCTCGGTAGTTCTGTGACCACCATATACCATCACGCGTCTGAACCGGCTTTTAAACCGGACAAAATCTACGAAGAAACTGTTCGATTTCATGGTTTGTTTGAGAACCTGGTTCAGATACACAACGGTCTCTTTGCTTCGTCCACTAGAACTATTTGTGTATGCATTCTTTTGGTAGTTAACAACGCTTTGAAGTCAAACTGAGAAACAACAGCTTCGGAGAAACCGGGCCGACTTTGAAACAAGCATGCCTTGAACGAGTCTAAAACACTCGTAATCCTCAACCAGCTTTGAAACCGGACGGAATCTACGAAGAAACTGTTCGATTTCACGGTTTGTTTGAGAACCTGATTCAGATACACAACGGGTTCGTGTGAATCTAAGTAATAATATGTAATAGTTAGCGATTTAGTGTGTAGGGTTTAGGGTTTCGGCTATGTATTGTATTACATTTTGTATGAAAGTGTTGTGTTTTGTGTTATTTTATCAAACAACGTTCACTTACATTTTGTATTTACGTTTCTTCTTGCGTTATGGATTATAGAGAATTTGACGTGTTATAATAACACTTGATAAAAAAAATGTAGAAATTTTATAATACTAATTAAAAAAAATGTTGACGTTTTATACTAACACTTGATAAAAAAATGTAGAAGTTTTATAATACTAATTAAAAAAATGTTGACGTTTTATAATACTAAATAAAAAAAATGTTGACGTTTTATACTAACACTTGATAAACAATGTAGAAGTTTTATAATACTAATTAAAAAAAATGTTGACGTTTTATAATAATAATTAATAAATAAAAATGTTGCCATTTTTCTAAATATATTAAATAAAAAATGACATTTATATACCTTCCTTTTATAACAATAAATAATAATAAACATAAATGTTTATATTTTTTTTATTTTAACAACAATTTAAAAAAAATATAAAGTTTTTTTTAAATAATATTTCACCCACTTGAAAACCTCCATACCCTTCAAATTTATTCCACACAAAAGAGGCAATGATTGGGCAATCATTGGCTGACACCCAATCATTGACAAATAATAGGATGTGTGAAAAAGTAACAAAAAAGTAAACGTATAAGGCAATGAGGGGGTGGGTCCACTTTCAGGCATATAGGGCAATGAGGGGTGTATAGGGTTAAGGGATGTGTGGATAAATTGAGGGGATGTGTGGATAACCAAAACCAAAATAAAACAAAGCCGTGCATTTAGTTTCTTTAAATGATTAGATATTACACATAATGTTACGAAAGAAAAACTAATTTAATGTTAAATGAATAAAAGAAAAGAAGATTAAAATAATAAGATGGAGATGCGAAGATACGTCTCGACATACCTAGTTGTTTTAAACTTTATAAAAATGCTCTCTTATTCGTTTAGCACCAAATTGACCGAAAATATTATTAAATAACTTAGCTTTCTGTTTGGGTGTTACAATAATTCCACTAAAAAATAACAAAAGTAATAATATAAAAAGGATATCCAAAATTTCAAATGGAACACCATCTGATCAGGGCATCATATAGTGAAATGAAACAAGTGCGCATTAGCAGAATTGCTGATCTACTCCAAATATATTTCTGGTACGTGTTGAATATCAAACGAGCGTGCATGAGAATTGCCGCCTACTCCATCTTGTGGAGGATGGAAAATGAAACAAGTGAGCATTAAAATTGCCGACTACTCCATCATGTGTACGTGCTGGAGTGTGTGTAAAGCTTAAGCGTGTTTTTTTTCCGTCAAAAATGGCTCATGTCCTGTCATTATTGCCTCCACTGATACTTTAACTCATCTAAAGTAAAGTATGAACTTTTACTCATATAAACTGTGAATATATTCAATGTCAATTCAATGTCAGGTGAAGATTATGCGTAATGGATTGTATATATATATAATTATTTTAACTATAAGCTAAAAGGCCTCCACCCACATATATATATATACCTACTAACTATAAGCCCAGCCCAGTTGGCCAGCAACAATGAAAGTTCGGATACATGACCGAGAGGTCGTGGGTTCGAGCCGGAGGAGCGCCCGAGTTTTATATTACAGTGCATTTACTCCAGCGAGTGTCCGCTCGTGTGGAGGGTGCAACTCCTGTCAAGTGGCAGGGGGCTGGAAATTTTCTCGGGGGACGCCAAGCCCAACTCACCAAGCGTGGGCCCGGTTAAGACAACATAGTCTTGGCTGAGTCGGGTGGTGGTACGTACCGATTTATCGGTATATGCGGCCTCGCCGTCTGTTGTGAAAAGTCGCCGTCCAAAAAAA
This sequence comes from Helianthus tuberosus, assembly GCA_030545235.1. NCBI lineage: Eukaryota > Viridiplantae > Streptophyta > Magnoliopsida > Asterales > Asteraceae > Helianthus > Helianthus tuberosus. The sequence continues at coordinate 45,943,465 of CM060427.1, read as the reverse complement.
AAACAAAAATCTGTAGGTATCACTAACAAAAATTGATTAAAAGGAAAGATCTGTTCTCACAAAGATGAAAAAGGGTATAATTTGCCGTGGTTAACAACGTTTAGCGACAGAGAAGACATTTCAATGGTAATCCGATGAGTAATTCTCACAGAAAAGTATAAAAAAAAAATTCTAACTTCAAAAAATAGTACATTAATGTCACACCTCAATTTCCCCGGTGGGCTCGGACGTGAAGATTATGCGTGACGGTTGGATAAAAGTTTCATAATTTGCAGCGGAAATAAGGAGTAAAAGTAGAAATATTTAAAAGCTTGAAATTATATTAAAACGTATAACGTTGTGTTCGGTACAAATATCACACAAAGTAGGATCTAATAAAAAGGACTCTAGACATCATAGGTCTTTAGCCACAGAGTCACAAATTCCAAAGCTCTATGGCCGAACCTTATATCGAGCCTATTATTGAGATTCACCACCTCTAAGTTTAATCTTTAAGTATACGTCAACTTTCACTAATAAATACTATTAACCAACTCATTTTAAAAATTATTTGAAAATCATTTAATAATAAAGTTAACCATTTTGTAATGATAGATTCTTGTTACCAGATTTGCATATTTGGCATACCATTGGGGCCAGTGCTTATAACCATTTAATATTTGCGTCTGTCAGGTGTATGCCTACACCCCACGCTTATTTATAGCCATTACAATTAATGAGTTTGGACGCTCGGACATAATAATATTAACCCCTAATTGTTTTAATGTTAATCAAGCAAAATGGAATAAACCGATTTATTAACATTCATTGAAAGCATTTACCCATTTTGCAATACCCGCTCCAAGTGGCAGTGTCATATCCCAAGTTTTATAAATAAAATAGGCTAAAAAGTATTTATCTGTACTAGTTGCATGCACAATGTATTTAGTTCTCGTAGTACAGTCCGTATTCAATGTTTATTTAACTTAGGTGCGATTCTCTGGAGGGTTCCATAGTCCGGAATGACCCGAAACATTATCCATTAGAATGTTTACGGGTCATTATAAGTCTTTTGACTTTGACCGGTTAACTTTAGAATAACGCTCGGTTCCACTAGATTAAAAGTTCACCGAATAGAATGTGGTTTATACCCGTACATGTGAGGAGTCTCATGTGGTATGAGTTATTGAAACCAAACATTCTCATTTGGAAAGGTTTTGAAACGATTTAACCCGTTACGACTAGTTTATATAGTTTATGCTATTTAACTAGTCGTGCGCGTAAATATGGGTTCGGGTGATCAAATGGGTTTCTAACGAGTTTGACATTCTTAAATATATTTTATTTTATGATGTTATATATTCTGTTTTGAAGTTAGAATATGCAACATCCAACGGAACTCCGAAATCCAACCCGGATTGCAAAATCGGACTTTTTTATCAAATAAAAGAAATGAAATTTTAATATTTTAATTATTAATTAAATGTAATGTATCACGTTGGATTAAAACCGAACTAAAACGTTAATTATATAAAGCAATTCTGTTAGTTCGGTTGGATTTATATAAGTGAAGCATTAATGCAGTTAGATTGGCAAGTTAAATAAAGATTACAAGTTAAGGGTTTGTTTTTGTAATAGTGGAAACTATATATTAAAAACAAGATAACTAACTAGGTTAGTAAACCTAGTTAAGTCAGTTAGTATTTATTATAATGATTAACTAGGTTAGTTAGTGTTATATAATAAATTTGTTAACTAAGTTAAGTTAGTGACAAATCAAATCAGGTTGGAAAAGTGCAAGGGCCTTATTGTATTTAATGGAACTTGATTTCAAAAGAAAAAGAAAAGAATGTGCTGGGGATGGGAATCGAACCCAAGTCCCCAACGGCCAACAGCTAAACATAACACCATTAACCAACTGAGCTACAATTATATTTACTTCTAACTCCATTTCGAATTATACTTAACTGGATCTTGAAGTGTTTGAAAGAAAAGAAAAAAAGATGTGTGGGAAGGTTTCGAACCCGCGTTCCCAAGGTGGACTCACAACATCACAACCATCTGAGCTATGTCTTCTATGATGACCAACACAAATTTCCTTTAAACCCAAACAAAACGCGACCTGCCATCCTTCTTCTTCAATTCCAAATAACCTACTTCCAAAACCAAAGCCGACCCGATTCCCACTTCACCCACACACGACGTTACGCATTCTTTTCAGTAGCAGTTGGATCGTTTGGCTGGAGAAGGAAGTTATACCTCTTAATTGTTCCGAATTAACACCTGAAACTGACGAATTAAATTAAAATCATTAACACCATTAAAACTTAAGATGATCATAATTGGGTTTATACCCAAGTCGTCGAAATTATCCCTAAAACTTATACACATGTTCCTTTGATCAAAACAAGTAAAACCACACTGAAATTTCTCCATTTCATCACCTCTACATCGCGAATTTAATCGAAGAACATTCTAGGGCTTGTAACTTGTGCAGACGATATCTCCTTCAATTCTCAACCTTTTCAGGTGATTCCAAAGCCCAACTTGCTTAATTTTTCGAGCTCTACAAAACCCCTCTATCAATTTATGTGATAGGGGGCGTTATCTATACGAATCGAAATTTGTAGGAATTAGGATTCTTCATTTCTTAAATTTGGGGCTTTTGATCTTAGGTTATGTTTTCGATGAAATTGATTTTATGCTACTGTTATACATCATATTAGAATGCTATGCTAAACTTTTGGTAATTTTTAGAATTTATTTGTATTCACTATGAATATTGCAAGATTTAAATTATGTTTAAATCATTTAAATATACAAAATAAGATGATTAAATTATTTTAAATATTTTTGCTGATATTTCAGAATATATATATGTTCTAGAAATTTTTATATAACTATTTGTAATTATTGGAAATTAAATGGTGTATAAAGTTTATGTATTAATTAAAGCCTTTTATAAATCTATTTATTTTGTATAAAAATACATGTATCATAAAATCAGAATTTTTTAATCTTGTAAACTGGTTCCTATTAGTTTTGAAAGATTTTGATTATTAATGGATAAATATTATGTATGAACTCTTATTATTACTATAGTTTACAAATCTATTTACTTAGAAAATACAAATACCGATTTAGGGTATTTTTCTAAATATTCACTTTTATATCTTAAGTCCTCAAATAGGAGAAACCAATTTCGTAGGATTATTTTCATTATTTTATGTTATATAGATTTAGGACTTTGTATTTAATTTTAGGGTTTTATCGTATTGTTAATCAAATCGTGCGGTTTAGCAATTAGAGGATCAAATCTTCGTAAACGGTGAGTAAACTCTCCCCCCTTTTTGTCATTAACTTTTTGGGGTGTATCAATGTGTCTCGTTCAAAAGTTTTTATCTAAAATTGAGCATGCAAAGTCTTGTGTGTCGTATATGCATTACTTGTTGTTGTTGATTGTTTGTTGAGGTTGTTTGTTGAAATTATTGTTGTTGTTGTTGTTGTTGTTGTGTTGGTCATCATTGTGACAACTGTCACTTTTCCGTGCATTCCGTACACTAATTGAACAGTAATCCGTGCTTTAATAATTGTGCATGATCTAGTTTACAAGACAAATGAATTTTGATTACTGTTATATACATACAATGGCATTTCATGTTGCAAGACTTTTATCATTACTACATGCAACACGATATAGTTCTAATGATGCACAGAACAGAATTGGCACCATTATCAGACAAACTAAAAGCACTGACGGGAGTTCAGTACTTAGACAGACATGATGTTAAGACACAGAAATGAGCCCCAGAACCAAGTGATACACTAGTATAGTGTGTAGGAAAGTAAGGATTACAAAACTGCCTTCCTAGTGATAACATAGGTGCCGGAAAGTGCCAGGAACACACTAAAAATGCAGAATTCTACAGAAAATAACCAAAATTCTATTTTCAGCATTTAAACTCCAAATTATAAAGTAGAATTATGGTTTAATGGTCCTGAATGCTTTCCTAAGTATCGGGAATTAAAAGTGTCACAAAAGGGTACATAAAGATCACTAAACGGTATAGTTTGACACTTTAACGAACCGGTATCTAACCAAACAGCCGGACATTACCCGAAACACCAAAATTATACTAGAAGCATTGTTTTATTAATTCTGAGCTAGTTATGATCCCCAAACAACCTAACACACTATATAACATATTATATGTATAACACTAAAACACTACTCTTGAAATCTAACTAGATCTCTTAATTTACCATCACAAACTAACCAAATACCACCCCCCTCATGTTCACGGCATCAAGGTGGCCCCACCACCATAATCTTATGAGATTTCTTTTGATTTCATAAGATCTTATGAAGATTGCTAGTAGATCTTGTATTGTACTAATGAAACATAATATCCTTTGGTTAAACTCTAAACATGAATATAAGTAAGATATGGAAGATCCTAGTCTCATTCTCTTTCACCCACTCAACACCCACTTAACTCTCTCCATCTCCTCCTCCCCTACGGCTGTGAGCCACCACCCACCAACCCACCATCTTCAAATCTTGTTCTACCAATCTAAGGTGCTACAAGGGTGTAAGAAGCAAGGATAAGAAGTCTAGAAGCAACGGAGATTGAAGGACCTCTCTCTAGTGCTTTTATCCACCTCACTTGTCACCTTCATCTTCTTGAACATCATCCCTAGCCTTGTGCTAGTGGTAAGACTCTTGTGATTTCATTTTACTTCATATTTTGATGGTTAAAAGATGATGAACATTGTTAATCATGAAGAACACTAAAGAACATAACCATGAATCTTTAACATAAGCTTATAAACATATGAATACTTGTTGATTTGTGTTTATTTGCTTCTTGATGATTGATTATTTGTGTTAGTGATTTTAGACATCAGAAGAAACCTAATAGATTGTGATTAAACACATGATCTAGTAAGTTAAGGTGGTGATCTTGTGAGAAACCAAGATCATCATGCCTTATGTTTACATGAACTTGAATAATAAAAGTTGTTTTCATGTGATGATGATTTAAACAAAATACAAGTCTTGTGAGTGGATGATTTCTAAAATAGTTTTCCAAGAAAACCAAGCTAAATCACAAAGATTTACATGAACATTGTTTTAAAAGAACTACTCATGTTTCTAGTGTTAAAACAAGTATAAGCATACATTGTTTACAAGAAAAATACAAAAAAAAAAATGATTTTTGGAAAAATCATCTAGTAAGTTGTAAACACCTAAATCCTTTAAGAATGAGATTTTTAAAGAAGTGAACACACTTTAAAGGGTAATTAAACCTACTAAACACACTACCAAGTTACTACAAGTTTTTATGAAAGTTCAAGTTCATGATTATTATGTAGATAGCTTTGTTTTAGCACTTGGTGAGCGTAGGTTGATTGTTGATTGTTTGCGATGATTTTGAAAAGAAAATGATATGCTTTGATAACATGGACACCTCCGTTTTTAGGGGAAACTATGGCAAAATTTTCTAAAAATATAAACACTTAGAAAAATATTTTCTAAACAAATATTTACAAGTGTGTTTTAACTATGGGTTTCAATATAAACTTTTCCATAGATTTTGTTACAAAAATACAAGTATCGGAGGTTGGTTTTTGTAAATAAAAATGGGTAAATATGTATTTAGAATATATATTTACATTAAGGACACATTGTGTGATTATTTGTATACTTTGTGCATTAGTTATATTATTTCAGGATTTAAAGTAATATAACTTAACAAAATACCAAGAATTTACAATCCAAAATATTACCAAAAATCACAAGGAATCGAATGTATAAGTTACACACATAATATTGCAAAACCGAACGATAGAACGTAACTTACAAGTATTCCGGAAAATACATTTATGAGCATGTTTTTGGTAAATATTATTTTGGATACGGAAGGAATGAAAATATGATTTTTGTAAATATTACCAAACTATATCATATTTTCGACAAGGAGAAAATAAATTATTTTTGGAAGTAAAAATGTATTTTCTTAGAATATTTAGAAGATATATGATTTTTGGGAAAAATATATATATATTTTCTTGAAATACATTATTTTTGGACAAAATAAGTTCATATATATTTTCTAAGTGAGACTTGAAAATATATTGTTTTGGAAATATATATTGGGAAATATATTGGCATATTTTATTTGGAATAATACACCGGAATATGATGCCAATTCATGGCAAGATATACAAATACAAGAATGCGAATATACATGTATAAGATACCCCCATCCTTGGGAAGGAAATACGAAAATAAATACGTGAGAAGTATTGTTACAAGAATATTGTTTAACAATTATTCCAAAATTTAGTATAAATTAAAGTTAAAATAATAATTATTTTAACAAGAAATTATAACTTGGGATAATATTAAAAGAAACGTAACTCAAAAACGTAAATACTAAGGCAAGGCATGGCCCGCTCGTCTAATAGACCCTAGTACATTGTAGAGAGTCGTGTTTACTGAGGAGATTTGAGTTACGAGTATCGAAGACGCTAAACAGTGAGTTCATGTCCCCCTTTTCTCTTAACTGTTTTTGGATTTTATAACTATCGGGGGTGGAATACATGTTACGAATGCTTAAACGGTATGAAATGCCTATGAAATGCACTATTAGATCATGTGAGCATAGACTTAATATTGAAATGCCATTAATTCTTAATTAGGGACGAAGGTTAGATCTAACGGGTACGGCCGAACCCCACTCATGGTACTTGTGACCACTTGAGTGCTTCGGTGTCCCATTCGAGGGAAATCGACATAGTCGAGGTAAATCGACATAGTCAAGGGAAATTGACATAGTCAAGGTAAATCGACATAGTCGAGGGAAATCGACATAGTCGAGGGAAAATCGACATAGTCGAGGGAAAATCGACAAGGGTATATGCCTACGCATTTCGAGTGCTCCCTATGTCCTCACATGCTTAATATCCTTGTAAAACATTTATTTGGTATGTTCATACACGCTTTTCAAACCTATTTTCAAAGGAGTCTCTCAAAGGTTTATAAGTTTACCAGTACACACACAAAAAACATGAACTCGCTCAACTTTTGTTGATGTTTTCCAAAATTACATGTATTTCAGGTAACAGGTTGGATCTTGGGCGCGGGTGTTGTTTCTAGAAGTAAATTTCAAGTTTAGATGTCATCCACTTTTGTTGGTTTGTGACTTAGTCGAAGGTTGTGTTTTAAAACTTAAGAAATCGATGTTTGTAACACTTTAAATTTTATGAATGGATGAACATCGTTTTGATCATGTAGTTGTTTATTACGATTGAATGCAATGATATTAAACCAGTCACACATCATACGTTTCCGCAAAAGTCAGGGTATGACAGTTTGGTATCAGAGCTTCGATTGTAGTGAACTAGGATTCATTCTCAAGTCTAGACTACAATCACTAGAACTCTCTCACAAAAACATTTTTACAAAAAAAAAGGTTTTTCATTGCATTCACGTAAGCGTCAAGATCCATGAGTCAAACATTTTTCAAAGAAGAGACAAGGCAAGGACATTAGTAGGGAGGAGAATACCCCAAAATAAGGTGCCAACTAAGGCATAGTCTACACGAGTTAGACTTTCCAAAGACAAAATGACCCCCCAAAGGATAAACGAGAGTTATATGTGATATGATGCGTCGAATTTCCTGTTTATGCTAAGTAACATATCTGTTTATTGATATATACATACGAATAAGTGTACGGAATAATTATTGACGCGAATAAGATACCTTCGACTCAGAATCCTATTATTGTTCTTACTCGCACGATGAAGCTATCGGCCTCGCGTTAATTTCAAAGCTTATGGCTGGAGTGATTACCAAACAAGATTCAGAGCTTGCTTCCATAGGAGATGGCTGCGCTTCCCTCTCGATCGTGAAGGTGCCTGACTACGGTAGTGACGGCGAGGCAGAGGCGGCAACCTTGAACAAATTCTTAATCAGCAGGACGAGATCCTTGCGGCTTTTGTGAAGCGAGATTAACGACACACCTGACCAGACAAGGAAGATGAAGTATTCATCTTGAAGGTGCACCTCCCAGACAGCAAGTTCCACATCAACACATATCTATAACCTGCGAGCATGCACATAAGTGTATCAGACAACGCTGGTGACTTCACAGTTTTATGAAAACGTTTGGTTACCAAGTGTTTAATCCAGTTTAATAACAATTCCGAAAGTAATGTTGATAATAACTCGAGTACCGTACAAGATGGCTTCTAGATTGTTTTGCCCGTCCCCAATGCCCCCTATCTAAGCATTGGTCATGATTAAGGTCATTAGTTCACGCCCGTCCTCTCAGGTACGGTGTGAGGTTGCCAAGCCTAATAGCGTTATCAACTAATACCCCGTTACCTCTCAGGTAACTATTCGGTAGAAGATGGGACTTAAGGTGATAGGAAATGAGTGTATTATCCAACATCCCAGTTTTTACCCAGAAAAGACTTATTCCTCTCAGGAATACCCGTTTGATTGTCCCACCCACTGGGACGCATGCTCCAGAGAAGTGAACTCACCTTAGATTGCTCGGTATGTTAAGTTACCTGTTCCAAGTTGGTCAACCATACCCTACCGTGGTGACCAAAGATAGTCAGTTTAATATTCACGTATATCATGTATCCTTAGTACACGTTACACATATAGAATACATGTATGACACATATCCTCATGAAAGTCGTAACTGTTAATCATGCGGCCCATTGATCCATGACGTTTATTGTATAATCACCTAACAAGTGTTTGGGCTTCATATACAAGTAAATCATCTAGCAGTACACGTATACTAGCAGGTTACACAAAAGCATGTAGCATAACAGTCAACACATACAGGCACGTTTAACGTCTAACGGTGTACATGTTCAAGTGTGCGACCCAACGTAGGGTCCGTTGAAAGTGTGTGATTCCAATCAAGTGTGCGGTTCAGGTTCTTTGTATTGGGCTTATGAGCCCACCCGTAAAGTGTGTGGCCCGATAGACAGGCAACCCAATCACGTGTGCGACACAGACATATTATGCGACCAACGTTAAATTGTGCGACCAAGTGTAACCAAACCCCAGCAGAATGTGTGGTCAATCAAGTTTGACATGAAGAGTGCAGCTAGAGTTTTAAGTGTGCGATCTGTTATTCATTTCCTTAATTCATGGCAATTCAGTTACATTAATTCCTCTAATTCTATTCCCAGCAATTTATAAAAGAAGTTGTTATTGAATAATCATTCAATTTAGATCAACCAGTTTACTTCAATCGATTTAAGTGAACCCTAATCATCATTTTAGTACTTAATACCATTACCAATTTCTAATCATCACTAATCAGACCAACCCTTCGCTAATGTCATAACATCCCCCACATCATTAATAATCATCAGAATAGATCTATCATTGTTTATTACAAAAACATCATAGCATTGTTTATTTCACATAATGCCCTTGGCTATCACATTGTTTAAACATCAAATCTCTAAAAGTACTCGAAATATTGATATGGCATAAATGATAATCCTAAAAAGTATGTCACATTGTTTGATTAAAACAAAAAAACAAACACATGGCCGCCATTTTTATTCCAAGCTATCAATCTTGCCTGACCACTTACCTTCACATTTATTGGACCACTAAAACTACTAGTATATCAAAATTGGTTTTTTGAATTTTGTGAATTCAGTGGACAACTTTGATTGGACCAAACACAATTAGTGGGTTCGAACAAATACAAAGTAGACCAGTTCTTGTTTGTGATCATCAACTAATTCAATAATAACGAGGGGCATACATCAAACCAAGAGAATCACACATTGAATACATGCACACATTGATTACATGCACACATCGATATCAAACAAGTACATATATCCCTAATCATAGCTTAATCGAGAATCAACTTCTGACATCCTAGTCATCGTTCCAACTAAATCGATAACATGAAACCTTATCATCATACTTACAATCTATGTAGCCGAACAATATCATCAACCATATCAGATCCGTGAGTCATAAAATGCACACCAAGAGTTCTATAAACATGCAGTTCTAGTATCATGCAAATACACAATCAACACACATCATTCATCAACGATCAACAAGTAGTCGAAGAGTATGGTTTGAATGATAGTACTAACCGTAATACCAAGAAGAATCACGAGAAGAGGTTAAAGGTTACGAGGTTAGATAACACTAATCTTGAAAGTGCGGGTTGTCACATCATCCCCAACTTGAAAGAAATTTCGTCCCGAAATTTGATAAGATGACTCATAGAAAACAAAAGTGGTAACTCAGGATGACTGCGGATTTCCTTGGGTGCCACATCATCCCCAACTTGAAAGGGAATTTCGTCCCGAAATTCAGCAACCATGAATAAGTGAGGCTGCTTACGCTTCATTTGGTCCCTGCGTTCTCATGTGAACTACAGTCCACGTCTTGAGTTCCATTGAGCTCTCTCGATTGGAATTCGACTGTGTCTAGGAGCCTTAATTTCCTGATCCATGATTTCGATGGATTCCTCGACAAACCGCAACCTGTCGTCGATTTCAGTTCTTGTAACGGTATTGCAAATGTTTCATCAGACAACCACTTCTTTTGGTTTGAGATGACAAAACGTCGTGATCATTACTCAGTTTGTCAGATAACTTGAGTTTGTAGGCCACCTTGTCGATTCCCTCCAGAATCCTGGATGGCCCAATGTATCGTGAATTAAGTTTGCTGCACTTCCCAAAGCACACCACACCCTCCCAGGGTGAAACTTCCAACATAACACGATTGCTTACTACAAGTTTTAAGGGTTTCTTACTCTTTGCAACTTTTCTGGCAGTTATGCGCTGCCACCATACGAGTTCTGATCGAAACAATCTTCTAAGGAGCTTCGAGTACAAGTCCTGGACTTGTGATTAGGCTGTCACCCATTTCAGCCTAGCAAAGAGATTGGCATTGTCGTCCATACAATGCCTCGAACGGAGCTGCCGGAATACTAAAATGGTAACCGTTGCAGTATAACTCTACCAAAGGTAAATGTCTCAACTTTTACCAAAGTCGATCACACATGCTCGTAGCATGTCTTCGAGTGTCTGGATGGTCCCCTCACTCTGACCATCTGTCTGAGGGTGTGATAAGCAGTGTTGTCGCCACCCCCGCCCCCTATCTGTCCCGGGAACGGGCGACCGCGAGACCAGTTTTGGTGGTATCATTTGTTTATCATTTTGGCAGCGGAAATTTCATCAGGACCGTAGTTAGGAAATATTTATCAGAGTAAATACCACACTTTTATAATATTAAACATATTGGGATAAAACCCAAGTTTTCATTACAAACATTTTTATAGGAAAATCCCTATTTTATTTAATAAAACATCTTCTTTTATTTAGGTAACTTTTATAGGCACTTTTCCAAGCCTTCAGTGTTGTCCAGCTGGCTTCTAGTTGGCTTTCACATTTTGTTACCTGAAATGCGTTTAAAAAACATTTTGTCAGCGGGAAATACTGGTGAGTGAATCCCAGTTTAATCAAGAAGAGTTTTATCCTTTAAACAGTATTGAGAGCTATTACAATGTTTATGTCTACACAATTACTCATTCAGTATTGTCAATCCTGACTGGTGGGTCATATTACACATTGGCTACCTCTTTGTCCAATGGTAACGTGTTCCACATTTTGTATACAAAACCCCAACATACCGGCAATAATTGAAGAACTACAAAGACTCAATCACAGCTAATCACATTGTAAAATATTTAAGGTTTTGTAAAAACAGTTTACAAAAAGGAGAGTACTCACATTGCTGTCTTAGGTTTTCTGTAAGGGTTTCCTGGTGTTTATCTATTAATTACACAAATGTACATATGTTAGTATAATAACCCAATATTTACATTAGTAATACCCTCCCCGAGACGGCATTCCAACGACTATGTCGGGCAGAACCTCGATAGCCGTTATGGAACCCTGGATCAATCGGGCCGCGTATCTAATACGTAACCGGGGTTATAATACTTACATCGGGGAAGAACTTCGTTAATTAGGGGGGTATTATGCCCGGAATTATGCCTACTATAGTGAAATTGAGAGAGAAAAGAAAATATGAATGAGTTGGGACAGAAGGCCTTCGGTTTCTATTTATAGGGCCACATTTCGAGTTCCTCGCGGCCCGCGTAAGCTTAGGCTAAGGCTTACGCAGCCCGCGTAGTAGGGGTGTAGACCTTAGCTCTGATTGGTCATTACCACTAGCTTCGACACGATCGTGACACGTGTCAGCTCAGGGCTGCGCCTCGATGACTGGCTGTCGCGCCCCGTGTAAGATCCTTAAGGGGTCTACGCGGCCCGCGAGCGACATCAAAACTTTGTGTTTATTTTATTTTTAATGATATATCGTATTTTGGGCTCGGTTTCCTCATACGGGGTATATTTTAGGACATATTGAAACATTTAAAATATATTAGGGCGTCAGAAAAATTCTGGAGGGTTGTTATATCCTCCCCACCTTGTTTTAGAGCTCGTCCTCGAGATCTACTGGAATAGGTGTGGATATTTCCTTTGCATTTTGATTCAAGCCTCCATGTGTATTTTGGTCCTCTTTTGGAGTCCCATTTCACTTTGACCAGAACTAATCTCTTGTGCTTGAGGTTCTTAACTTTCCTATCTTCAATTTGTAGAGGTCTTTCTACAAATTTTAACTGTTCATTTACCTCTATATCCTTAAGAGGTACTACAAATGATTCATCAACTATGCATTTCTTGAGATTAGATACATGAAATACATCATGTATTCCTGCCATTTCCTCTGGTAGTTGTAGCTAATAGGCTACAGGTCCTACTCTTCTAATTATCTCAAAAGGTCCAACATACCTGGGACTTAGCTTTCCCCTTTTGATGAATCTTACCACTCCTTTCCAAGGAGAGACTTTCAATAACACTTTATCTCCTACTTGAAATTCCAATGGCTTTCGTCGGTTATCAGCATAACTCTTTTGTCGATCACGTGCTGCTTTCAGTCGTTCCTTGACTTGAATGATCTTGTCTGTTGTTTCTTGTACTATCTCAGGTCCAGATAGTTGCTTTTCTCCAATTTCTGCCCAACAGACTGGCGTTCGGCACTTTCGTCCATAAAGTGCTTCGAATGGTGCAGCATTGATACTTGTGTGATAACTGTTATTATAAGAAAATTCTATCAATGGTAAATGATTGTCCCAATTACCTCCAAAATCAATTACACAAGCTCTAAGCACATCTTCCATTGTCTGAATTGTTCTTTCGCTTTGTCCGTCCGTTTGAGGATGATAAGCGGTGCTTAGATTCAACTTGGTACCCATTGCTTTTTGGGAAATTGTCCAAAAATGAGAGGTAAAGCGGCTATCTCTGTCAGAAACAATTGATAGAGGAATTCCATGTAATGAAACTATTTCATTTACATATAACTTAGCTAGTTGTTCCATACTGAAAGTTTCTTTCATGGGTAGGAAATGAGCTGACTTAGTTAGCCTCTCTACAATCACCCAGATTGTATCATTACCTTTTCTTGTTTTGGGTAATTTAGTAACAAAATCCATTGTTATCAATTCCCATTTCCATATAGGCATTTTTAATTGTTGCAATAAACCTGAAGGTTTCTGATGTTCAGCTTTGACTTGTGAACAGGTTAAATACTTTGCAACATATGCTGCTATATCCTTTTTCATTCCTATCCACCAAAAATTCTTCCTTATGTCCTGATACATCTTATCACTTCCAGGATGCATCGTGTACTTAGACTTATGGTATTCTTCTAATATACGGTGGCGTAGGTTTCCTAATTTAGGTGTCCACATTCTTTTCTTATGGAATCTCCAAATTCCATATGTTCCTTGTTCTATTTCCTTAATCATTCCTTTTAACTTTTCAGTATCATCTTGATTACTGATTCTTGTGCCTTTCTACTCTGTTCATTTAAATCTACTTGCAGATTTAACTTAAGAGAACGTACTCTTTTTGGCTTTTCGTGATACTTTCGACTTAAAGCATCAGCTACTACATTTGCTTTTCCTACATGATACTGGATATTACAATCATAATCACTAAGTATCTCCATCCAGCTTCTTTGTCTCATATTTAATTCCTTTTGCCCAAAAACATACCTTAAACTCTTATGGTCGGTGAATATGGTAAACTTACTACCATATAGGTAATGTCTCCAAATTTTAAGGGCAAAAATTATAGCTCCTAACTATAGATCATGGGTTGAATAATTCTCTTCATGATACTTAAGTTGTCTAGAGGCGTAAGCTATAACCTTTTGACGTTGCATTAACACACATCCATAACCTAATTTAGAAGCGTCACAATAGATTACGAAATCTTCAGTTCCTTCTGGTAACGCTAATATGGGTGCATGGGTTAACCTTTGCTTAAGAATTCTAAAGGCTTCTTCTTGTTTTGGTCCCCATTCAAACTTAACAGATTTGCAGGTTAACTTAGTTAAGGGAATGGCTATTCTAGAAAAATCTCGAATAAATCTTCTATAATAACCGGCCAATCCTAAGAAACTTCTAACCTCGGTTGGTGACTCAGGGGTTTTCCACTTGTTAATTACCTCGATCTTGGTGGGATCTACATGAATTCCTTCATGATTAACTAGATGTCCAAGAAATTGTACCTGTTCTAACCAAAACTCACACTTCAAAAACTTAGCATAAAGCTTTTCTTTTCTCAGTAAACTTAGAAGTGCGTGCAGATGCGCTGCATGTTCCTCTTTGCTTTTGGAATGAATAAGAATATCATCTATAAAGATAATTATGAATTTATCTAAATATGGCTTACATATTCGGTTCATCATGTCCATGAATGCAGCCGGGGCATTGGTTAAACCACATGGCATGACAGTAAATTCATAATGGTCATACCTTGTTCTGAAAGCGGTCTTAGGAATGTCCTCTTCCTGTACCTTTAATTGATGATATCCTGACTTTAAATCGATTTTTGAGAAAAATCGTGCTCCTTGCAACTGGTCGAACAGAACATCGATTCTTGGTAATGGATACCGATTCTTAATCGTGACTTTGTTCAATTCACGGTAGTCAATGCACATACGCATTGATCCGTCCTTCTTCTTAACGAATAAAATCGGTGCTCCCCATGGCGATGAGCTTGGCTGTATGAATCCCTTCTCTAACAATTTGTCTAATTGTTTCTTTAGTTCCTGCATTTCCACAGGTGCCAAATGGTAGGGTGCTTTGGCAATTGGTGCAGTTCCTGGTATCAAATGGATTCTGAATTCAACTTCCCTGTCTGGAGGTTGTCCTGGTAGCTCTTCTGGAAATACATCTGAAAACTGGGATACTACTGGAATATCCTTTAATTCTTTTCCTTTAGTGTTAGTGATTATGGAAATCAAATACACTAATGACCCTTTTCTTATATAACTTGCGGTTTTCATCACAGAGATGAATTTTGTGGATCTAGAGGTTTTATTTCCTTTAATTGTGATCTTTTCACCCCTAGGTGAATTTACTTGGATTGACTTTTGATCACATAAAATACTGGCTTTATTGGCTATTAACCAATCCATTCGTAACACAATATCAAATCCTGCCAGATTCATGTGTAAACGTTTGCAATAAATTTCTGATTTAAAATTTCTATTCTTGCTCCCTGCAAGATTTCAGAAATCTTAATGGTTTCCCCATTTGCTGTCTCTACTAGACATTCTTGTGGGAGTTTAGTTAATGATTGATTAAAAAGTTTGCAAAATGAAGTATTAATAAAACTTTGGTTTGCACCAGAGTCAAATAATACTTAAGCAAAAACATCATTGACTAAAAACATACCGGCGATCACAACCGGGATCATCTTTGCTTCTTCTGCAGTGAGAACAAATGCTCTAGCATTTTTAGTATTCTTGGTGTTCGTGGCTAGAGCTAGTTTTGGACAGTTAGGCTTGATATGACCTTGTTCTCCGCAATTGTAGCATATTCTGTTGTTAGGCTTCTTCCTGCAGTCTTCCTCCTTTTGTCCAGATATTTTGCAAAAGTTACAATATATGGAACATCTTCCGGAATGCTTCCTTTTGCAATACTTACAGTAGGGTGCAGAGGTAGAACCTACATTTCTCCCACGGTTAGAATTTCCAGAACGAAATTCTTGGGTAAGCTTCTGGGTTAGGTTCCTTCTCTGATCCTCTTCTCGCATACGGACTAATTCATCTGTCAAGGTGTTGGCTAGTTCTATAGCTTCTTCTATGGTTTGAGGTCTAGCTGCCTTGACTACATGTCTAATCTCTCCAATTAATCCCCAGATGTAACGAGAGATTTATACTGGTTTAGGTGATGCAAGGGTTGGTACTATTCGGGCATATTCAAAGAATAATGTAGTATAACCCTTACTATTTACCCCAATCATCCTAAGATTTAGGAATTTGTTAGCTATCTGTTCCTTTTCATTAGGAGGGCAGAATTTCCTTTCTACCATGTTTTTAAATTCCTCCCATTCCATATTATAAGTTCTATCACTTCCCCTAGACTGGAGGATAGTGTTCCACCATTCTAGTGCTGAATTCTTAAACAGATTGGAAGCAAACATTATCTTATACTCTTCCACACATTTACTTATTCTTAAGACTGCCTCAGTCTTTTCTATCCAGCGTAGAGATGTAACGGCCCCTTCATTGCCCGAGAATTCCATTGGTTTACAAGACCAGAATTCTTTATAAGAACAACCGTAAGAATTCTTTATAAGAACAACCGTAAGACACGGTTCTTCTTCTTTTGGGAATGGGCACTTGAAGTACGGGTCCATTGTTCACGCTGTTTTCAGGTTCAGAAGGTCGTTTGCTATCATGTTTACTTTTATTTTCCGCTTCCTTAACCTTTTTGATAATATATGGCATCGCATCTATTATCCCTTGTGCCACTATATGTTGCATGGCACTGTTATCCACTTGGTTTCCATTATTGTTGTTGTACGGGTTTTCATTATCCGGGTTATTGTTACTCTAGTTATCATTATTCTGGTTTTCCTGGTTCACTTCGTTGTCCATCTGAATTTTAAACATTTACAAATTATTAATATCACAAAATAATTAATAATTTAGGCAACCAATCACACAACACACATATTGTTCAAAAGCGTCGAGCATTGCGACTTTACTCTTTCTTATATAGTATGCATCTAATACACATTAAGACTGGAATTAAAATTACAATACTACTATGCATCGCTAACCACGAAGTGGTCTATACTACAACATATATTATTAATATTACACACACACACACACACACACATATATATATATATATATATTTCATACAAATATATTATATATTATTATTATTATTATTATTATTACCAACTCCACCATCACCTTCACTGATATGGATTCATCAAGTAATCCATATTGCGCTCGTCGTACTTCCAGACGAGTCGCTCTCCTACCTGCCTCATCCTCTCACTACTCTCTAAAATTTCTTATCCGAAAGTTCAGAGCTCTTGCACATTTTCTGCACTCATTAGGGGTGCAAGTGCTAGTACTGGGTCTGGGTACTGGGGCATGGCTCCTCCTGAGGGTACGGATTCATCTCCCTAATGTATTCATCGTTATCATAGTAGGGATCTAGAGGGTCCAGACCTGGATAGGCTGCTAACTTCGGCATGGGTTCATCGTTTAGGTGATAGCGTGGCACATAATCCCTATGATCATCAAACCACGGATCGTAGTCTGGGTCTAAGGGATTAGGGGCTGGTATCCTAGGTATCTCCTCAGGGTTGAAATCATGCATTTGGACTTGCTTTTCGGGGTTGTTTTCTATCTCCATCGGCTGAGTGGGAAACAAAGGTAAGGGTTGTGGGGCTACTAGTTGTTCGAGGTTTGGGTCGGCAGCTGTGGTTGCTAGGATATGAAAATTGGCTAAGCTCCTATTAAGCATATCCTGTGTATGGGTATCTGACTCTCGCTTAGCTGCTGCTAGGACTCTCTGCTGTTGCAACTTTCGCATTCTTTTCCTACGCTCGTGTGCTCCTTTACAGAACTATCCTCTCTTTTTCTGAGGGAATGACTCTTCAGACTGAGCCTTAAAGACAAACATCCCTTCTTCCTGGTCAGTTGTATACCCAGAGAGGGCAGGCTGGGAAGAGGTACCTTCACTCCTAGGTGAATCAGACAACTGACGATAGACGTCTGAGGGTCCTTGATAACTCATACTGTAAACTAACAAATAGTCAAATAACACATAACAATAAAATACAGAGATGCATGTATTTCCATAATTAATTTCCCAACAATTTAAATAATATATTGGTGTCAGCAGAACACTTCTGTGGCTGAATCAGTGGCTTAGATCTGATACCACCTTCTGTCGCCACCCTCGCCCCCTTATCTGTCCCGGGAACGGGCGGCCGCGAGACCAGTTTTGGTGGTATCATTTGTTTATCTTTTTGGCAGCGGAAATTTCATCAGGACCGTAGTTAGGAAATATTTATCAGAGTAAATACCACACTTTTATAATATTAAACATATTGGGATAAAACCCAAGTTTTCATTACAAACATTTTTATAGGAAAATCCATATTTTATTGAATAAAACATCTTCTTTTATTTAGGAAACTTTTATAGCTACTTTTCCAAGCCTTCAGTGCTGTCCAGCTGGCTTCTAGTTGGCTTTCACATTTTGTTACCTGAAACGCGTTTAAAAAACATTTTATCAGTGGGAAATACTGGTGAGTGAATCCCAGTTTAATCACGAAGAGTTTTATCATTTAAACAGTATTGAGAGCTATTACAATGTTTATGTCTACACAATCCTGACTGGTGGGTCATATTACACATTGGCTAACTCTTTGTCCAATGGTAACGTGTTCCACATTTTGTATACAAAACCCCAACATACCGGCAATAATTGAAGAACTACAAAGACTCAATCACTGCTAATCACATTGTAAAATATTTAAGGTTTTGTAAAAACAGTTTACAAAAAGGAGATTACTCACATTGTTGTCTTAGGTTTTCTGTAAGGGTTTCCTGGTGATTATCTATTAATTACACAAATGTACATATGTAAGTATAATAACCCAATATTTACATTAGTAATACCCTCCCCGAGACGGCATTCCAACGACTACGTCGGGCAGAACCTCGACAGCCGTTACGGAACCCTGGATCAATCGGGCAGCGTATCTAATACGTAACCAGGGTTATAATACTTACATCGGGGTAGAACTTCGTTAATTAGGGGGTATTATGCCCGGAATTATGCCTACTATAGTGAAATTGAGAGAGAAAAGAAAATATGAACGAGTTGGGACTGAAGGCCTAAGGTTTCTATTTATAGGGCCACATTTCGAGTTCCTCGCGGCCCGCGTAAGCTTAGGCTAAGGCTTACGCGGCTCGCGTAGTAGGGGTGTAGACCTTAGCTATGATTGGTCATTACCACTAGCTTCGACACGATCGTGACACGTAAGATCCTTAAGGGGTCTACGCGGACCGTGAGCGACATCAAAACTTTGATTTTATTTTATTTTTAATGATATTTTGTATTTTAGGCTCAGTTTTCACATATGGGGTATATTTTAGGACATATTGGGATATTTAAAATATATTAGGGCGTCAGAAAAATTCAGGAGGGTTGTTATAAGTGCTCATGTCTAGACGTGAGCCACAGGAGTTGTGTGCTGCCCACCACAAATCGGGTAAAAAAAACGTAGATTACAATCAAAGGTAATAGATGTTGGCTCCCCATGCCTAAAGAAAACGCCTCTCTCAAAGAACTATTCACGACCTGTAAAGACTCGTCAGTTTCCTTGGTTGCAAGGAAGTGTGCTGGTTACATGAGACAGTCAACGATCACCCAGGTGATATCGTCCCCGTTTCGTGTTTCAAGTAGACCAGTGACAAAATCCATGACAGTCTATTCTCGTTTCCAAATGGGTGTTTCCGGTTGCTGACACAACCCAGAAGGGTTTCTGATACTCCACCTTGACTTTTGCATAAGTCAAACATCGTTTACACACATTGCTATGTGGGCTTTCACGTCCGGTCACTAGTACAAGATCCTCATATCCTAAGTCATTCCATCAAAACCCGGACGAGTAGGATATCGAGGCTCGTGCGTTTCGCCCAACACAAGTTCCCTTGGATTGCTGTATAGTGAGACCCATATTCGCTCCATGAGGTAGTGGGTATCGCCCGATTTTAGATACAAGTCATTTTTCCATGCCCCGCATGGATTTTAACTGAAAGGTTCTCGTCCTTCAATGCCTCGGTTAAAGCAGAACAGATCTGATCAGGTAGGTTAGAGTCGAGGGTGTGCTGCGAGGCTCGTACACGTTTAGGTTTCACCGTCGAAGTCATTCAAAAGTTCCATCCAGCGATGCCATCACATGTTTAGCTCTTTTGAAATAAGGGTACACGGGAGGCCCTTGTGATCGGTCTAAGTAGCGCATTTGGTACCGTCCAAGTAGTGCCTCCAACTTAAATCCAAAGACCATGGCTTCCACCGCAGGTTGTGATTCGTGCAATTCTTCTTGTATATCTACCACGTAAGCCATCACCTTCTCGTGTTGCATCGGCGTGTAACTGGGACTCTGATTCAAACCATCAGGGTGGAGACGATGCTCAATGCATTGTAGAGTTGGGTTTCAAAAGCTGAAAAGACGTCCTCCTGTTTCGTCTCCCACAAATTCACAGCACCCTATTGTGCTAAAGATATTAAAGTTGCGCGATCTTCGAAAATCCCACGATGAATCTGTGATAGTATCTAGCGAGACCAAGAAATTGTTGTATCCCCGAAGGACTCTTTGGTGTTGACCAATTTCTAATTAAGTGGGTCTTAACGGGATCCACGTGTATCCCCACTTCGTTGATTACGTGACAAGAAAGTGTACTTCTCGAATCCTGAAGTCACACTTAGTAAGACTTCGCATGGAGTTGCTCCTCCCCTAGGAGCTCTAAGATGAAAATACAAGTGTCGTTCATGGTGTTCCTTTCTCCTGGTAGTGACTCAAAACGTCATAGATAAACACGGTTGGCGAATCTGGCAAGATGAGGTTGACACATACTACTCATGTGATCCCTAAGGCTGCTGGTGTGTTGGATAACTTAAACAACAAGAATGGAAAAATCATAGTGGTCGTACTGTGCCTGTAACGCCGTATTAGGAATCATCCTCCCCTGGGTCTTTCAGCAGCGGGTCAAGCAGGTCGTTGATGTGAGATACAGGGTGACGGTCTATGATTTCCACCTTGTGTTAGTCTGTACACATATGAAAGGACTCGTCCTTCATTTCCACAACAGAGCTCGGGCTCCCCAAGATGAGGAGCTAGATCGATAAAACTCCCATCCAGTAGTTCCTGAAGTTGTTTGGCCAGTTCTTGCAACCCTCCAGGCGCAAGACGATAAGAGGTGCCAGAAATCAGGACTGCTTTTGGCGTGATACACATCTGATGTTCCACCTGACTATGTGGGGGGGGGGGGGGGAACTGAAAGTTCTTCGGGCTGCGCACCGGTAATCAATGATAAGGTAGCAAGGTAGGTGAAACACTTCTGGGTTCCCACCACTGAAGTGATGCTGACAATCAGTGAATCTCCACCATAAAGAGATATAAATGAGATTTCCTCCTTATAAAAGATTTATGCTTGAGGCTTGGACATCCGGTCCATACTATCGACTACACCTAAGCTTCTAACAGTAGCAGGGGGAAGGTCAATGTCGAACTCGTGACCTACAAGATTGAGTTGTACCTTAGGTGAACGAGTGAGACTTCAATTGGCTTGCCATCAACTACTTCTACAGCATGTCTGTCTTCAAGAGGCATCAGGGTTAAACAGAACAGAGACGAAGCGATTAGTTGCCCAAAAACTTACAAGCTACCATGTTGCTATTACACCCGGCGTCGCCTTCACCAATCCTAAACGCTCTTCCACGAGCACCACTTCCAGTGTTGTTACGGTCACGAGGATTCCCAATACTGTCTTTGTTCCCCGAGTTTTTGACGTCTTGACTTTACAACGGCCAATCCTTGTTAAAATCACCTCCATTTCCATGTTGAAAGTCATGATTTGCGAGTACCTTGTTTTCGCCATGGCCATTGCCTCTAATGTCGTTGCTTTGAAAACAGGTCCCTGCGATCTTTTTCCTTTAGGGTCTACTTTACTGTCATTCTTGTCACGTCCTAGGATACTGCCCATGGCGCTAATAATTACACATCCCATATTCCAGTCGGTTTCTAACGTTTATGCCCTGATTGATTCGTAAGAGTTGGCTCCCTGACGTTGCTTACTAGGGTTAGGGACTCGATTGAAGTCAACCTACTGATGTTCATTGTCAGAGAACAGGGTCATCCTAACACTAGGGTTGGTAATGCATCACGTTCATCTTCTCGTCTATCGGTATTGCAAGTCGATTGATTAACGCACGGTAAATCGTTAGAGAATCATAGGGGTGTCTATACTTCTGAATTTGAGGCGTCAATTTGTTCCGTCAAAGTAAACGAGAAAAATGATAAGTATAGACCAAACATTTAACGTTTCGACAACTGTCTCAAAGACGTTCGCACTATCACCTAACATTTCTACACGGCTCGCTAGACGTTCGGTTACGTGTTCAGGTATCACTCAATATCATTGAGACTCGTAAGGGTTCAGAGGGAAATGAAAGGACCATGTTCAAACAGAAGACAGCTGTTGCTATGACCCCTATGGATCTTTGTGTTTCACATTTTGGTTGAATAATGGAATGGAACCCCTTTGTCACTTGCTAGGCCACGTTGGGACTCACATGCACCCCACATTATTATTATGTGTGCACCCACAATAATAACATGATTTGCATGCTTATCTCAGCTCCTCCTAACTCGTGTTAAATAGTTCCTCAGACTCGAGTAGCAAACAAAAAAACATCACAAAACATGGGTCACGAATGTCTAGGGGAGATGCCACACTATCAATCACATATACATGCAAGTAACACATGAATTCATATTGTTGTACTAAACGTGCAATCACATGCAATATCATATGTAAGTGTTCACTAGTTATGCAGTACAATGAGTAAACGAGAGACGAACCTTGCAGTCTGGAGCTGAGTGTCATGGTCGTATTGTCACACCCCCAAATTCCACAAGCGGAGTATCACCGCAGGAGGCGTGACATGACCAGGATCAAGCCACCAATCATATTGAACCATTTAAATAAGTAAATATAAAACCAACCACAATATAATTGGTGTCCAAAACAAATTAACTAAACTCAAGTTATCAGCGGAAGCATAAAGTTTAAAACCAAAACATAAGTTTAATAGTTCAAATGTTTAAACATGGAACTCAACAATACATGTCCCACAACGACCCTGTCCTCCCATGCAAGCTCCATCTAAGCACCTAACGACCTGCAAGGCATATAGTAACGAATCAACAACAAGGTTGAGCGAGTTCACAGTTAGGTGTTCGTTTTAAGTTGTTTCAAAAACATAAGTTTCCTTTAGCTGGCTTACTTACCATGGGGGTTACCCCATAGTTGAAAAACATGATTAACCATTCCTTTTACTCTGGCTCCCAGCCGTGGGGGCTACCCCATGAATCTCCCACTAGACCCGTTACCATATCGACTACTGACTGAGAAAATTGGGTGCCCAAAGTCCATGTCTATCATCATTGACGTGCCCAGATCCATTAGTCCATGCTCGTCCTCTGCCCCACGGTATGAGGCTTGTCAAACCTAATAGCGCTATTTAACTAATGACTCGTTCACCATTGGCCCGACGATTAAGTCGATATAAAAATGAGGGACTTAATGATAGAGTTTTTGGTCTAGTCACAATGTTATCACCCTTCAATTAAGAGGCTGTAGGTACGTATCCTAACCAAGAGAATACGTAGGTTTCCTTTCAATCAAATACCCATTCCCAACCACCGGGAATCCCATGCCTTGTAGAAAGTGTGAACTCACCTTAGATTAGCTCGGCAGATACACAAAAGGTCACTTGAGCTATATGTGGTCAACCACGTCCTAACATGGTTACCATACGAGTCAAGTCTAGTTTCAAGTAATGCACGTAGGTTTACACATAAACTAACAACACATATCGAGCATGGCAAACACATAACGAGCATGGCAAACACATCGATCATATTAACAGTAGCATACAGTTCACGTAGACATACCTCATAGTTGTGCGACTTCGAGTGATTGGGCTGTTATAGTTGTGCAAGCCCAATCCTCTTGGGGAATCCAAAAGATGAAGCCCAAAAGATAACCGGCCCAACCTGTTGTGCGTCCAGCACCATCTTGTGCGACTCACAACGGGTTGTGCGATCCAAAATATACCCGGCCCAATAACATAAGTAACCCAAAACCTATACAGCCCAACAGACAATCAACTTGTGCGGTCTAAGGGACTTGTGCGATCCACATAACTTGTGCGATTGGATATTGGGCTGTTCGGCCCATCAGCATAACATAACCTATTATGTTGGGCGGCCCAACATCTTGTGCGATCAGCACAACCTTGTGTGATCCACAAGATGTTGTGCGACTGTGCTTTAGGAGGTTGTACATGGTGCTTTAACTGTTGTACCCTAATATACTTAACTTGTGCGACCGGCTTGTGCGACTAGTCTTGTGCGACTAGCCTTGTGCGACCGGTTATATCTTTCCTAATTTCATGCAATCTATTCTAACTGCTTCCTATTTCTCATCCATTCAATCAAATCAACATTAACAGTTTTCAATCATTCTATAATCGATCCAACTAGGGTTTTAACATCAATTTCCTACGAACCCTAATCATATTCGAAACATAAACAACAATCCATAACATTAAACTACCCGATTAATGGTTTCAAATCATCATACAATACTTCATGTTTGACCATACAATTGATTCGAATACACATACATACAGCCGATTCATTACATCCATTCGGTTCTTGACTATCTAGATCAACATCAAAGCATTTATCAATCCCTATGATAATCGAACAGTTTGTTTATCATAACACTTTAAGCATCAAACATCGAATAACATATAACCAATCATACAACAAGCATCAACCATATCAAAAATCAAACAATGATATAACACTAACCGGTTAGAAGATAGAACGAGGATGATCCGAATAAAGAAAGCTACGAGGAAGAGGGGATGTTGATGGCGTCGGTTTAGAGAGAGAGGGAGAGAGATTTAGGGTTTGCTAAACTTTGTGTATTTTGATAAAGTGTAGGATTTATACTAACACCCTAGGTGTTATTCGAGCTAAGAGAGTGGGTCAAACCCTTCATGGGCCGCCCTTGGGTTTCGAGTGCAAAGAGTGTGGCCTGAATGAGCTTGTACGATTGGACTAGTGTTGTGCGATTACATCATAAACATACATTACACACATTCACATAACATGTAACCTTTATTCATTAAAACCATCATATCAATTAGTCACGTAAAGTTCATACACGTCACATTAAATACAAAGATAGGTTCTGAAATACGAGTTGTCACATCATCCCCAAGTTGAAAAAATTTCGTCCCGAAATTTAGCATGTAGTTACTGAGGAAGCTAGTTAGGTTGTGTGGTTTCCTGGTTTTCCTGGGGTGTCATATCCTTCCCCCGTTGGTTTGGAATTTCATCCTGAAATTCCGCAGTAGCTTCAGCCTCAGTAGTGGTTGCGTTTTTCTCGAACAATTGGGGATACTTATCTTTCATTTGGTCTTCTCATTCCCATGTAAACTCTGGGCCATGACGGGAGTTCCAACGAACTAGAACAATGGGTATCCTGGTACTCTTGAGAACCTTAACGTCTCGGTCTGTAATCTCTACTGGTTCCTCGACGAATCGCAGTTGGTCGTCGATGGTGAGTTCCTTGAGAGGAACTATGAGGGTCTCATCTGACGGACACTTCTTCAGATTCGATACATGGAATACGTTGTGAACTCCACTGAGTTCTTCAGGTAGATTCAATCTATAAGCCACCTTGCCAATTCTCTCAGCGATTTCGAAAGGTCCAACATAACGTGGATTTAGCTTGCCTCGTTTACCAAAACGAATCACACCTTTCCAAGGTGAGACTTTTAGTAGCACTGAATCCCCAACTTGGAACTCGAGTGGTTTCATGCGCTTATCAGCATAGCTTTTCTGACGATCGCGAGCTGCCGCCATTCGTTGTCGTATTTGGGCAATCTTTTCAGTCGTGTCGACGACGAGTTCTGGGCTAATGATTTGGCTGTCACAAACTTCTGCCTAGCATAAAGGTGATCGACATTTTCGTCCATACAATGCCTCGAACGGAGCAGCCTGGATGCTAGTGTGGTAACTGTTGTTATATGAAAACTCTACCAAAGGTAGGTGTCTTTCCCAGCCGTTACCAAAGTCGATAACACATGCTCGAAGCATGTCTTCAAGAGTTTGAATGGTGCGTTCACTCTGCCCATCCATCTGTGGATGGTATGCTGTGCTCATATCTAGACGTGAGCCAAAGGATTTGTGCATCGCCTGCCACAAATCAGAGGTAAAATGTGGATCACGATCAGAAATGATGGAGGTTGGCATCCCGTGCCTCGAGACTACTTTCTTCAGGTAGATGTCTACCAGAGTAGAGAACTTATCTGTTTCTTTGATGGCCAGGAAGTGTGCGGACTTTGTTAGTCGATCCACTATCACCCAAATGGTATCCTTTCCTCGTTGAGATCTAGGTAAGCCAGTAACGAAGTCCATGGAAATTTGCTCCCATTTCCATGTGGGGATCTCTGGTTGTTGCAGTAGGCCTGATGGCTTCTGGTATTCAACCTTGACTCTTGCGCAAGTCAAACATTTACTAACATATGTCACTATGTTAGCTTTCATGTGGGGCCACTAGTACGTAGCTTTGAGATCGTGGTACATCTTATCAGAACCAGGATGTACTGAGTAACGAGACTTGCGTGCTTCATCCATCATAAGCTCATGTAGATTACCATAAAATGGAACCCAGATGCTCCCCGCTAAGTAGTAAGCACCGTCTTCCTTTAGTTCTAACCATTTCTCCAATCCTCGCAAGGAGTTAGCCTTGATGTTCTCTTCTTTCAATGCTTCGACCTGAGCATCACGAATTTGGGCAGGAAGACTAGAGTAAATGGTAAGCTGTAACGCACGTACATGCTTAGGTTTGGTTTCTTTACGACTGAGGGCGTCTGCCACAACATTGGCTTTGCCTAGATGATACTTGATTGCCCATTCGTAGTCGTTAAGGAGTTCGACCCATCGACGCTGTCGCATGTTCAACTCCTTCTGATCGAAGATATACTGGAGACTCTTGTGATCGGTGTAAATGGTGCACTTGGTACCGTAAAAGTAATGTCTCCATATCTTAAGAGCAAACACCACTGCTCCCAACTCCAAGTCGTGAGTAGTGTAGTTCTTTTCATGAACCTTGAGTTGGCGTGATGCGTAAGCAATGACTTTCTCATGTTGCATCAATACACAACCAAGTCCTTGGATTGATGCGTCATAATAAACCACAAAATCGTCTGTGCCTTCAGGCAACGAGAGGATAGGTTCGCTACAAAGCTTCAACTTCAACTGTTGAAAAGCGGATTCCTGAGCATCACCCCATCGGTAGGTGACACCCTTCTGAGTAAGAACAGTAAGAGGCTGCGCAATCTTTGAGAAATCCTTAATAAACCTTCTGTAGTAACCCGCCAAACCCAAAAATTGACGGATTTCAGTTGGTGTACGAGGTGCAGGCCAATTCCTGATTGAGTCAACCTTGGATGGATCAACGTGAATCCCATCCTTATTAACCACGTGTCCTAGGAAATGGACTTCACGAAGCCAGAAGTCACATTTTGAAAACTTAGCATAAAACTGTTCTGTTCGAAGGAGTTCCAAAATGAGTCGCAGATGACGCTCGTGTTCCTCCTGACTCTTGGAATAGATCAAGATGTCGTCGATAAACACAATAACAAACTTATCCAAGTAGGGTTTGCACACTCCGTTCATAAGATCCATGAAGACCGCAGGTGCGTTTGTCAATCCAAAAGGCATAACCAGAAACTCGTAGTGGTCATAACGAGTCCTGAATGCTGTCTTGGAGATGTCCTTGTCCCGCACACTTAGCTGATGATAGGCTGATCTCAGATCAATCTTAGAGTAGAAGCTCGACCCTTGCAACTGGTCGAACAGGTCATCAATACGGGGAAGAGGATAACGATTCTTCACAGTCACCTTGTTGAGTTCGCGATAGTCAATGCACATTTGAAAGGTACCGTCTTTCTTCTTCACAAACAAAACTGGTGCTCCCGAGGGCGAAGAGTTAGGACGAATGAAACCCTTGTCCAGAAGCTCTTGTAGTTGCGTAGATATTTCTTCTAGTTCTGATGGGGCTAAGCGATAAGGTGCACGAGCTATAGGCGCTGCTCCAAGAGCTAGCTCGATTTGAAACTCGACCTGACGATGAGGCGGAAGACCAGGTAATTCCTCAGGGAATACCTCATGAAAGTCGCGTACAATCGGAATATCTTCTATCTTCTTTTCCTTCATTGAGGTGTCACTAACGAGAGCTAAAATAGCAGTGTGGCCCTTTCGTAAACACTTATGGGCCTTAAGGAAAGAGATGATGCCAACAACAGCACCACTCTTGTCTCCCCGAATAACGAGGGGTTCCTCACCAGAACGAGGAATGCGAACGATTTTCTCCTTGCAAAGGATCTCTGCTCAATGTTGGGATAAACAATCCATCCCAATTACGACGTCGAAGCTACCAAGAACGATGGGGATAAGGTCGATAGAGAAAGTCTGACTAGCAAGAACAAGATTACAACCCTTAGCTATGTGCGTGGCCTCAAGACTTTTACTGTTTGCTAGTTCTACAACATGCTTGGTGTCTAAAGGGATTGGGGTACGCTTAAGCATCTGACTAACCTTTAAGGACACATAACTAGTATCGGCACCCGAATCGAATAAAACAGAAACAAAGAAGTCATCCAGTAGGAACTTACCCGTCATGCCGTTGGGATCGTTCCTAGCATCACCCTGACCAATCACAAAAGCACGTCCCCTGGCACCATTGCCTTCATTGTTACCCCCATTGTTGTTTCCATTTCCCTGGTTGTTGTTGTTCTGATTCTGGTTCAGCTGGGGGCAGTCTCTCTTGAAGTGGCCTTCAGCACCACACTAAAAGCATCCCTTGTTGTTACCTTGTTGTTGCTGCTGCTGCCGGCGCAGGTTCTATGGGGGTTGCTGCTGCTGACGTCGTCTCTGATTTGCAGGATACAAACTCCTACAATCTTTGGCTGCATGGCCTGGTTTGTTGCACCTCTGACAGTTACCCTTGCTACACGGCCCGCTATGGTGCAGGTTGCATCGATTGTACTTAGGGTGGCTTCCCCTGTAACCACCCTGACCTTGGTTACCAGAAGATTGTTGACCAGGGCTCTTGTAGTCTTCAGTCCTTCGCTGCTGAGACTGAGACTGAACAGAAGTTGAACCCTTGTTCGAATTTCCATCCCATTTGCGCTTGTTGTCACTAGGAGCATCTGATGTAGTGGTAGCACTAATACGCATTGGCAGCCTGTTCTGCTCAATTGCCTGATCAGTAAGACGGTGGGATAGTCGTATGACCTGCTAAATCGTGAGAAGGTTAGCCGAAGTCACCATACTCTGAATCTCTGGCACTAATCCCTTGATGTATAGCTCAATACGTTTGCAGGGAGGATCCACCATGGTAGGACACAATGCAGCTAGTTCGTTTGATCTCTTGGTATATGCCTCGATTTCAAATCCCGTCATTTTCAAATTGTAAAACTCCACTTCCCGCTTATGGATGTCATCACGATGACAATACTCTTCTTTGATCAGATCTTTGAAGTCATTCCATGGGGTGGAATTAGCAGCTGCCAACCCTAGCATTTACACTTGGGCGTTCCACCACGTGAGCGCACTACCTTCAAGAGTTCCCGTAGCAAACTTCACCCAACTGGCTACAGGGCATTCACACATTTCGAAGACATATTCGATCTTCTCGAACCAGTGGAGGAGACCTACAGCTCCTTCTATACCACTGAAGGTACTAAGTCGACGGTCCATAAAGGTCTTGAACGTACACACGGGAGGTTGAGCAAGCTGACCTGTCGCGCGAGAAAGAAAAGACAAGGTTAAGCATGAGAGTTGGTTCACGAGAGTAGGATCTAAACATCCTAGGATAGGTCGAAATGGCAGGTTATACCTCCTGTTGGAGCTGCTGCGAGTGCCTCAGCAATTCGTTCGTTGATTAGAGCCGTCAGCTAGGCTTGAGTCAAGTTCAGGCGTCCACTCATGATCTTCACATCGAAGGAAACACAAGTGAGAAAGGTGTCGCGAAAGTGCGAAAGTATGGGATGACAGAAGAGAGCGAGCACATAGGGTTTTAAGCAATAATTGTTACGCTAACTAAGCATACCATGATCAATGCACTACTTAAACTAACAGGCAGGCAATACGAACACAATCCATATTACCTATAATGTTGAGTCTTACACATGGAGCGAAGTGTCGTTGTGGATCGTTGAGCACTGTACAGGTTATAGTCTGGTTTTGTCAAAAAATCTTTTCCCTTTTTAAAACCAAGTTCACTATAACCAATGGCTCTGATACCAATCTGTCACACCCCCAAATTCCACAAGCGGAGTATCACCGCATGAGGCGTGACATGACCAGGATCAAACCACCAATCATATTGAACCATGTAAATAAGTAAATATAAAACCAACCACAATATAATTGGTATCCAAAACAAATTAACTAAATTCAAGTTATCAGCGGAAGCATAAAGTTTAAAACCAAAACATAAGTTTAATAGTTCAAATGTTTAAACATGGAACTCAACAGACCATGTCCCACAACGACCCTGTCCTCCCGTGCAAGCTCCATCTAAGCACCTAACGACCTGCAAGGCATATAGTAACGAATCAACAACAAGGTTGAGCGAGTTCACAGTTGGGTGTTCATTTTAAGTTGTTTCAAAAACATAAGTTTCCTTTAGCTGGCTTACTTGCCGTGGGGGTTACCCCATAGTTGAAAAATATGATTAACCATTCCTTTTTCTCTGGCTCCCAGCCGTGGGGGCTACCCCATGAATCTCCCACTAGACCCGTTACCATATCGACTACTGACTGAGAAAGTTGGGTGCCCTAAGTCAATGTCTATCATCATTGACGTGCCCAGATCCATTAGTCCACGCCTGTCCTCTGCGGCACGGTGTGAGGCTTGTCAAACCTAATAGCGCTATTTAACTAATGACCCGTTTGCCATTGGCCCGGCGATTAAGTCGATATAAAAATGTGGGTCTTAATGATAGAGTTTTTGGTCTAGTCACAATGTTATCACCCTTCAATTAAGAGGCTGTAGGTACGTATCCTAACCAAGAGAATACGTTGGTTTCCTTTCAATCAATTACCCAATCCCAACCATCGGGAATCCCATGCCTTGTAGAAAGTGTGAACTCACTTTAGATTAGCTCGGCAGATACACAAAAGGTCACTTGAGCTATATGTGGTCAACCACGTCCTAACATGGTTACCATACGAGTCAGGTCTAGGTTCAAGTAGTGCACATAGGTTTACACATAAACTAACAACACATATCGAGCATGGAAAACACATAACGAGCATGGAAAACACATCGATCATATTAACAGTAGCATACAGTTCACGTAGACATACCCCATACTTGTGCGACTTCGAGTGATTGGGCTGTTATGGTTGTGCAAGCCCAATCCTCTTGTGCGATCCAAAAGATGAAGCCCAAAAGATAACCAACCCAACCTGTTGTGCATCTAGCACCATCTTGTGCGACTCACAACGGGTTGTGCGATCCAAAATATTCACGGCCCAATAACATAAGTAACCCAAAACCTATACGGCCCAACAGACAATCAACTTGTGCGGTCTAAGGGACTTGTGCGATCCACATAACTTGTGCGATTGGATATTGGGCTATTCGGCCCAACAGCATAACATAACCTATTATGTTGGGCGGCCCAACATCTTGTGCGATCAGCACAACCTTGTGCGATCCACAAGATCTTATGCGACTGTGCTTTAGGAGGTTGTACATGGTGCTTTAACTGTTGTACCCTAATATACTTAACTTGTGCGACCGGCTTGTGCGCTAGTCTTGTGCGACTAGCCTTGTGCGACCGGTTATATCTTTCCTAATTTCATGCGATCTATTCTAACTGCTTCCTATTTCTCATCCATTCAATCAAATCAACATTAACAGTTTTCAATCATTCTATAATCGATCCAACTAGGGTTTTAAGATCAATTTCCTACGAACCCTAATCATATTCGAAACATAAACAACAATCCATAACATTAAACTACCCGATTAATGGTTTCAAATCATCATACAATACTTCATGTTTGACCATACAATTGATTCGAATACACATACATACAGCCGATTCATTACATCCATTTGGTTCTTGACTATCTAGATCAACATCAAAGTATTTATCAATCCCTATGATGATCGAACAGTTTGTTTATCATAACACTTTAAACATCAAACATCGAATAACATATAACCAATCATACAACAAGCATCAACCATATCAAAAATCAAACAATGATATAACACTAACCGGTTAGAAGATAGAACGAGGATGATCCAAATCAAGAAAGCTTCGAGGAAGAGGGGATGTTGATGCCGTCGGTTTAGAGAGAGAGAGGGAGAGAGATTTAGGGTTTGCTAAACTTTGTGTATTTTGATAAAGTGTAGGATTTATACTAACACCCTAGGTGTTATTCGAGCTAAGAGAATGGGCCGAACCCTTCATGGGCCACCCTTGGGTTTCGAGTGCAAAGTGTGTGGCCTGAATGAGCTTGTACGATTGGACTAGTGTTGTGCGATTACATTATAAACATACATTACACACATTCACATAACATGTAACCTTTATTCATTAAAACCATCATATCAATTAGTCACGTAGAGTTCATACATGTCACATTAAACACAAAGATAGGTTCTGAAATACGAGTTGTCACACATATTCAGAACTTGTTTGGTTATAGTCTGGTTTTATAAAAACGTTTTAAAACCAAGTTCACTATAACCAGTGGCTCTGATACCACACTGTCACACCCCCAAAATACCACATGCAGAAACCCCCCGCGAGGCGTGTAACGTACCAGGTTCTAGCCACCAATCACATTGAACTCATAACAAGTTTTCAAATAAAAACTTTCATTCATTAACATAAAGTGTTACAAAACATTAAATGTAATACGTGTTTAGCGGAAGCATAAATCATTAGTTAAGTGTTTCATAAACCAGATGTATGAAAACCATTAGACTTGTCTCGCGATTCCATGTATCTCGACCCATGACCACTCCAGCCTCCCAGACAGCAAGTTCCACATCAACACATATCTTTAACCTGCGAGCATGCACACAAGTGTATCAGACAATGCTGGTGAGTTCATAGTTTTTATGAAAACGTTTGGTTACCAAGTGTTAAATCCAGTTTAATAACAATTCTAAAAGTAATGTTGATAATAACTCGAGTACCGTACAAGATGGCTTCCAGATTGTTTTGCCCGTCCCCAATGCCCCTATCTAAGCATTGGTCATGATTAAAGTCATTAGTTCACTCCCGTCCTCTCAGGTACGGTGTGAGGTTGCCAAGCCTAATAGCGCTATCAACTAATACCTCGTTACCTCTCAGGTAACTATTCGGTAGAAGATGGGACTTAAGGTGAAAGGAAATGAGTGTATTATCCAACATCCCAGTTTTTACCCAGAAAAGACTTATTCCTCTCAGGAATACCCGTTTGATTGTCCCACCCACCGGGACGCATGCTCCAGAGAAGTGAACTCACCTTAGATTGCTCGGTATGTTAAGTTACCCGTTCCAAGTTGGTCAACCATACCCTACCGTAGTTACCAAAGATAGTCAATTTAATATTCACGTATATCACGTATCCTTAGTACATGTTACACAAATAGCATACATGTAAGACACATATCCTCATGCAAGTCGTAATTGTTAATTATGCGGCCCATTGATCCATGACGTTTATTGTATAATCACCTAACAAGTGTTTGGGCTTCATATACAAGTAAATCATGTAGCAGTACACGTATACTAGCAGGTTGTACAAAAGCATGTAGCATAACAGTCAACACATACAGGCACGTTTAACGTCTAATGGTGTACATGTTCAAGTGAGTGACCCAACGTAGGGTCCGTTGAAAGTGTGCGAGTCCAATCAAGTGTGCAGTTCAGGTTCTTTGTATTGGGCTTATGAGCCCACCCGTAAAGTGTGCGGCCCGACAGACAGGCAACCCAATCACGTGTGCGACACAGACATATTGTGCGACCAACGTTAAATTGTGCGACCAAGTGTAACCAAACCCCAACAGAATGTGCGATCAATCAAGTTTGACATGAAGAGTGCGGCTAGAGTTTTAAGTCTGCGGTCCGTTATTCATTTCCTTAATTCATGGCAATTCAGTTACATTAATTCCTCTAATTCTATTCCCAGCAATTTATAAAAGAAGTTGTGATTGAATAATCATTCAATTTAGATCAACCAGTTTACTTCCATCGATTAAAGTGAACCACGATCATCATTTTAGTACTTAACACCATTACCAATATCTAATCATCACTAATCAGACAAACCCTTCGCTAATGTCATAACATCCCCCACATCGTTAATAATCATCAGAATAGATCTATCATTGTTTATTACAAAAACATCATAGCATTGTTTATTTCACATAATGCCCTTGGCTATCACATTGTTTAAACATCAAATCACTAAAAGTACTCGAAATATTGATATGGCATAAATGATAATCCTAAAAAGTATGTCACATTGTTTGATTAAAACAAATCTACAAACACATGGCCGCCATTTTTATTCCAAGCCATCAATCTTGCCAGACCACTTACCTTCACATTTATTGGACCACTAAAACTACCAGTATATCAAAATTGGTTATTTGAATTTTGTGAATTCAGTGGACAACTTTGATTGGACCAAACACAATTAGTGGGTTCGAACAAATACAAAGTAGATCAGCTCTTGTTTGTGATCATCGACTAATTCAATAATAACGAGGGGCATACATCAAACCAAGAGAATCACACATTGATTACATGCACACATCGATATCAAACAAGCACATATATCCCTAATCATAGCTTAATCGTGAATTAACTTCTAACATCCTAATCATCGTTCCAACTAAATCGATAACATGAAACCTTATCATCATACTTACAATCTATGTAGCCGAACAATATCATCAACCATATCAGATCCGTGAGTCATAAAATGCACACCAAAAGTTCTATAAACATGCAGTTCTAGTATCATGCAAATACACAATCAACACACATCATTCATCAACGATCAACAAGTAGTCGAAGAGTATGGTTTGAATGATAATACTAACCGTTATACCAAGAAGAATCACGAGAAGCTTCACGAGATGGAAGGGGCTGCCGTCGAGGTTGAGGGAAGCTAGGGTTGGGTAGTTAGGTGTGTTAAGGAAAAGAATGTCCCTACACAACTATGTGTACGGTTATAATCAGGATGTATGGGCTGGGCCCAGATTTGGTTCGCAGATGTTGGACTGAGAACGCTTAATAGCAAGCAGAAGATTGTTTGGCCCGAACAAGAGGTTTGCGGCTCGGTTAAAGTGTGCGGCCACCGGCCGGCTTGTGTTCTCTGTATCTACCAAAACTTATGATCATTCAATTGAAACCATCAGAGACACTCAATTGTGTTTAATAAGTTTAGCATAGCACTCCTCCACCTAGTGAAACGTGAAAAGGAACAACGCGAGGTTAAAGGTTACGAGGTTAGATAACATTAATCTTGAAAGTGCGGGTTGTCACATCATCCCCAACTTGAAAGAAATTTCGTCCCGAAATTTGATAAGATGACTCATAGAAAACAAAAGAGGTAACTCAGGATGACTGCGGATTTCCTTGGGTGCCACATCATCCCCAACTTGAAAGGGAATTTCGTCCTGAAATTTAGCAACCGTGAATAAGTGAGGCTACTTACGCTTCATTTGGTCCCTGCGTTCTCATGTGAACTACAGTCCACGTCTTGAGTTCCATTGAGCTCTCTCGATTGCAATTCGACTGTGTATACGAGCCTTAACTTCCCGATCCGTGATTTCGATGGATTCCTCGACAAACCGCAACCTGTTGTCAATTTCAGTTCTTGTAACGGTATTGCAAGTGTTTCATTAGACACCCACTTCTTTTGGTTTAAGATGACAAAACGTCGTGATCATTACTCAGTTTGTCAGATAACTTGAGTTTGTAGGCCACCTTGCTGATTCCCTCCAGAATCCCGGATGGCCCAATCTATCATGAATTAAGTTTGCTGCGCTTCCCAAAGCACACCACACCCTCCCTGGGTTAAACTTCCAACATAACACGATTGCTTACTACAAGTTTTAAGGGTTTCTTATGCTTGGATCTTGAAATCTCGACCGTATCTTCACCGTATGTATACCACCGTATGTGTGTGTTTGGGTGTATTTTGAGTTTTGTTTGTGTTTGGATCGTATCAATCCCCTGTGTTTTAAGGGGTTATATCGTTTTCTCATTTATACGAATCGTATAGATCTATACGATTGGTAGGAAATTACCAATATACCCCTGTTTTTTAATAAATCCAGGGGATAATATGTATTGTATAGATCTATACGATTCGTATTTAAGGGGTAATACGATACAACTTTGGCCTATGTGATCGTATAAGCCATAGTTTGAAAATTTGGTTTTTCGTGTTTTCCTCGGTTCGACACGTATATGAGTCGTTTTTTGACGAACTTTCGCATATTTTGTAGTTTTATGACGTATGACTTCAACATACATCGTTTCGGTGACGTTCGGTTCCGCGTGAATATCGTATTTTATGATTACGTACAGTTTTGTTTGAAATCCACTTGTACTCCATAGTGCCGTGTTATATGTATACGCTCGTGGAAATATCATTAGTCGCGTATTTTAGCGTATTTTATCGTATTTTTGCGTATTGTATAGTGTTTTGACATATTTTGGTGTATTCTGACGTATTTTACCTTATTTTAACCTGTTTTTAGGTTAATTTAACGTATTTCGGCGTATTTTAACGTATTTTGACGTATTTTAGCGTATTTTTGAATATTTTAGCGTCCTTTAGAGCATTATAGCGTATTTTAAGGTATTTTAACATATTTTCGTGTATCTTAGGGTATTTTAGCTCATTTTAGCGTATTTTAGCATATTTTAGCGTATTTAATTGTATTTTGACGTATTTTAGCGTATTTTCAAACATTTTAGCGTACTTTAGAGCATTATAGCATATTTTAAGGTATTTTAACATATTTTCATGTATCTTAGGGTATTTTAAGGTATTTTAGCTTATTTTAGCGTATTTTAACGTATTTTGACGTATTTTAGCGTATTTTAGCGTATTTTAGAATATTTTAGCGTACGAATTATAGTGTATTTTAAGGTATTTTAACATTTTTTCATGTATCTTAGGGTATTTAAAGGTATTTTAGCGTATTTTAGCGTATTTTAGCATATTTTAGCGTATTTTAACGTATTTTAACGTATTTTAGCGTATTTTCCAATATTTTAGCGTACTTTAGAGCATTATAGCGTATTTTAATGTATTTTAACATATTTTCATGTATCTTACGGTATTTTTAGATATTAGCGTATTTTAGCGTATTTTCGAATATTTTAGCGTACTTTAGAGCATTATAGCGTATTTTAAGGCATTTTAGCGTATTTTAGCATATTTGAGCGTATTTAATTGTATTTTGACATATTTTACCGTATTTTCGAACACTTTAAGGTATTTTAGTGCATTTTCGAATATTTTACCGTATTTTCGTATTTCAAATTAATCAATATAATGCATTTATTTTGGCAATAAACAAATGGAATACATTATACAAATAAATTATTCTTTAAAATTACAAATCAGTCAATAACAAACAATGCAGGGTCAATGTTAGGCTTCGTTAGCATATCATACCACGCTATCCGTTCCGTGTAGTTTTCCGTCCAACGTAAAGCTTCTGAGCATGCGCGTCTACTCCATGTAAGGTTCGGTGGTGGCATTGGATAGTCCCCTTCAAGTCTGACGTGGATGAAATGACTATCATTAACAAATAACAGTGAAACGAACTGATGGGGGGCACGTGCGTGCTCTGGATCATATAAGGGAAATACAGTAGAACAACCTTGGATGTCTAATATGTGAACAATCACACCAAACTTATTGGCAAGAAGGAGTGCTGCTTGAGGCATCTCCATCCAATGTTCCCTGGGTGCCATTCCAACCCCAGTAAAATCTATTCTCTGTACTTGTTGGTCGTAGTCCCATGGTAATTCACTATCGAAGACGAACTTCCAAATTTCTTTGTTCGGACCCGTCAGCTCTTCAAGTAGTTGGTTTCAAATATACTCAAAGTAGTCTTGTTCAAACCCTAAACCCACAGCCGCCGCCCGAAACCCACAATGTCCATCCGGCTTGACATCTTTTATTCTTGAAATGTAGGGGTGGAACACTTTTGGAATTTGGTTTTTGTATCTTGTATCTGTGCGCATATTCAAGCATTCCCTCATCAGTGATTAACGGAAAGCCATTGTCCTTTCCAGGCTCTTCTTCACGTGAAGATATTGAAGGACCGCATCGATTTAACGACCTTTGAGACTTTAGAGACATTGCAGACATAGACGGTATTAAGGAATCTTGCGACGGTACATAAGAGCTATGTCGAGGAGGGTCACACCTACTTTGTTGTTTGGGAGGCCCAACTGAGCTATCACTAGCAAGTTGTTCCTTTCTTTGTTGTTGGAACTTGGAAGTTGGCCGCCCGTGAGTGTTTTCTTGTACGACAGGCGGTTTTTTGTCGCTCATATATGGGTTTACCACCGCCATGATTTTCGATAAGATGCTTTTCCTCACTTGCGGGGGTTGGGTAGACAATTTTTGTTTCACATATTCTAATTGTTTGTCTACATCAACATCTTCCTCATCAAAATTTTATCGGTTCAGGTCAAGTTTTCTATAGAAAATGTCTATATCTTCAAGCTGAATGACGCAGTCTGCAAAAAAAAAAAAAGAGCATTAGACAATCATATTAAATTAAGACAACAAAATATTTTTTATAAGTCTATAAGTACATGTATTCTGCAATCTCTCCAGGCGACAGGCACATAACAACCCAGCACCAGAGTACAGCTGGCAGCCACATGTTGATCCGAATAACCGCAACGTGTCTATTCTCCGTGTTAGCTCGTTTTCCAATAGGTTAAGAACATGGATGGAAACTTTAAGAAGTAGGTTGCAAAACAAAGGAATCTAAAGGTGGCTGTTCATTCTCTTGGTGCGGCTTTCTTCCAAGGATTTCTTTATTTGCGCATATTGCTTTAGTACCAAGGTGTCCACCTTTTTCACCAGCGTTTCCAGACTGCATTTCGGTGTAGTCAGCTGTTTCTTTAATGCAGCATGTGCGCCTTCAGCTCTGTTTGTTGTAGTTTGGAAGAATGTCAGGGTTTGATTGGTCCATGCAGTTAGGAACAATTGGCGGGAGGTGTTTAACTAGTTATTCCATAGGTAATCAAAAACATCTTAAAAAAAATAAACATATTCAAATTATATATCTATTTGTATGAATGTATTTACTTAGAGAGAACATACGTTTACGTTGTTGATTGATAAGGTGTCTCTGAAGGTTGAGGACGTTATATTTATATAACTCTTCGGTAGAGGAATTACACACTGTTTTCCACTGAGCAACAAAGGCTTCCCAATCTTGCGTATTAAACGAATTCTTGCAGTGCTTCACAATATTTTGTAAGATGTGGAACCTACAGAGATATCTGTGTGCACCAGAGAATATTTTTCTACACGCGTTTATTAGTGCCTGGTCCCTGTCCGTTAGAATTACACGCGGCTCCATGCACTCGTGCAGCATAGACTTGACCCTCTCCATGACCCAGACGTACGTTGCCTCCTGCTCGTTTGAAAGAAATGCATGCGCAACATAGAAGGTTTGGTTTGTCGACGTCATACCCACAACTTGCAAAAATGGAAGATTGTACATGTTAGTCTTGTAGGTAGCGTCGACCATATGCACATACGGGAATGCCCTCCACATTTCAAAGGATTCTCGTGACAAAAAATACATGCTGAACAACGTTGGTGGAATGTTCCGTCTGTATGTAATAGGTCATCTTTTTTTTCCTAGAGGATTTGTTCCAGCCGCTGCATGGGAGACGGTTTTTTCTTGAACTTTGCGGCCCTAATATTTTGGCAAGCGTTGTGTATATCTTTCGAAACACATTTGTTCTCAGGATTTTGTTCGGTTACGGCCTTCCAGATTGTATGGGGTTGTATGTCTTGATCTGTCAGCTCTTGCACCAGCCTAAACTCATTAGGAGTAAGCCTCCTGGCATACGCGTAACCCTCCAGATGTTCAGCAAGGCCGTGGTTGTGCGCCTCGTTAAAACATTTGTTCATATAATCTATCCGCCAAGCCCGACGACTTTGGTCGAGACGACCTATCACCATAAAAGGGCATGCGCATTTTTTGCTGCTGGTTTTCCTAACCGTGGCCTTACTCTCATGCTCGCTGCTACGACAACATTGGAGCCACACCCAGTGATCCTTGGACCGTCTGGTAACAATAACGTATCCGTTGGCTAAAGACACAAAATATTTAGGCGTCTCATTGTCGGAAGACGACTGGGTATCGCTATCGCTGTCCATAAAAAACGTCGAATCCGTAGGAAACTCCATTTGAGAAAGATGTAGATTGTGTGAAATGTGCTTGTGTTTTGGTGTGGGTGAAATGGTTAAAAATTGAGAAGTATATATAAAGGTTTAAAGGTTTTTTTTTATTTAATATTACCGTTAAAAAACGGTCAAAAAGAGCCAAACGGTCGAATTTTCCAATTATTCAACGCGTTATGTCTTCCACGCGTGTAAAATTCCACGCGTTGTGAATGTTGGTGGCGGCGGTGTGCAATTGTTGAGCACGCGTGATGGAGTACCCATCAAGTACCACCCCTAGTCCCCTAAGGATTTCTCTATAGGTTTATCAAAAAAAGAAAGAAAGCCATTAAGAAACTTCATTTATTATCAATTATGCGTGTAGGTATACCTACCTTCAATGTTTTCATTTCTTCTGATAGTTTTTCATTCATTACTTTGAAATCCCGTGATTCAGAATTGACGTGATGCAGAATTCTGATAGCATCTCCAAGTATAGCCAATTAATCAATGCTGGCATTTGCCCAAAGGGTGCCCTACAGACAATCACTCCACCAGAATGTAGTATAAAATCATCTCCATAACCTCATCTGTTTTGTCACTGAAATGGAGACAAAATAAACGGGTTACCGAACTGTAAATCTGATATGGTTAGCAGCCATCGATTTAGATCACTGTTGACCAGTGTTATGTATCCCACCTAACCAGACCTAAGATGTGGTACTAATAGATAATATTACAAAAAAAAAAAAAAAGTTCTGTTGACATCAGTTTAAAACCAATATTGTCAGTTTCGAATGTAAACATAAAAAAGCAAAATAACATTTCTATTCACAAGAATTTCAAAAATATAAAAAATTGTATAATGAGCCACCAGTTTAATGAAAACCCATCCAGTTGACCTGTTTGCCATTAAACAGGCTGTGATGGACTGATGGGTTTAACTTGATATTCAAACACATACTATTTTATTGAAGTAATAATGTACTTTTATTGAAATATTACTTACAATTGTTTGGGAGAATTAAAGAATAAAAGTTTTCTGCGTTTATTCTGATGCAGGGTATATGAGAGATGTGGGACCAATAGGAGCCTCTTCTACTGCACCTTCCTTCTAACTTTGGGCATTCATCTATGTTTAAACTCAAAAGTGAAGGCAACATATTTTCTGGTAGATGTTTCATCTTTGGGCAATACCTTAAAAAGAGATGTTGGAGGGTAATGAGGTGTTGGAGTCCCACTGAAACTGATTTTAGTTTCTTAAATCCAATTAACCCAAGATAAGTAAGAGATGAAAGAAGAAGATACGACAACTGACTAACCCTACTCACATCATCTTCTTCTGACTCTCCATACCTTAACCCTAGGTAGACAAGTGAGGTTGGGAAATTCTGTTGTCCCCATTCCAAGATGGGCTTCTTCAAACTCCCTATGATAAGGGTTTGCAAT
This sequence comes from Helianthus tuberosus, assembly GCA_030545235.1. Lineage (NCBI taxonomy): Eukaryota > Viridiplantae > Streptophyta > Magnoliopsida > Asterales > Asteraceae > Helianthus > Helianthus tuberosus. Next base: position 45,901,300 of record CM060427.1, on the reverse strand, counting down.
TGGGGAGGCCAAAACCCACGAGGAAAGGAACTGTTTGTACCTGAACAATTGTATACAAGTAAATCATAAAACCTGAACACATTCAAAACAAAAATGAAGAAAAAAACACCTTTCACATAATCACTAATCAGAGAGTATTAAGATACATGGTAAATCTTATCTAGTCATACAACCTCAAATATCAATATGATACCAAGATCTGATTCCCAGATACAATCAAGAGCATCAATTTGCTTAAGAAATGCAAATTGACACAAATTAAAAACCCTAAGACGAAGCAGAATGGGAACTCAAAATACCAAGATCTAATTCTGATATACAAACACACAATTTCAATTCATCAAATGAATAAAACTCATGATTCCAGCTTCAATTTCACAAATCGAAATAAAAAAAATGAATAAAAGGCAACTGAAAAGATTACCTGAAAGGTGAAATTGCTTGTGTTTGTTCTACAAGAGGCTGAGTTCTTCAATCAAATCAGACGTAAGGGAGCGGAGGGGGAGCAGCAATTTAGAATTTTGGTATAGGAGTTCTTTGATTAAAACCCTAATTAATCAATTTTTGAAACGCGCGAATCCATTAAAAAATTACCCCGCCTAATTAAAATTTCATGTTGCCACTGCTAATATGGTCGCAATTAAAAGATACAGGATGATTTAGAGACATTTTTATAATACTTATTAAAATTATTTGAAATTTTCCACAAATTTGTTACCGAAAGTAAACGGTAGCAAAATTTTCTACCATTTTGCTACCGTATCATACTAAATACACGTATTTGCATTTTTGTGGCAATCAATCACTAAATTTGCTACCATTTTCTTTTCAGTAGCAAATTTTAGTCAAAATTGCCCATTTTTCTGGTAGTGTGTGTTGGATAAATTTCAAAACGTGTAGAATAAATTTTGATGTGTGTAGGCAAATTTTTTTATTGTGGAGGATGATAGTCTTTCTGCCTAATTAATTAGTCAAAAATAATAATAAATAATATAGAAAAAAGTATTTGATGTTTTACAATTTTACTCTTTAGTCTTTTTCTTCTAAAATGAATCTTCCTCAAATTATATATATATATATATATATAGGGAGAAGATCATGCGAGAACCACCTCTTATTGCGAGAACCGCGAGAACCAATGTGAACACAACCTAAAATAGCTAAAAAAAAACCTAAAAAAACCTTGGGGGATTTGAGCATAAAAAATATTAAAAAAAATTAGATTTTTTTTTATTTTTTTAGGTTTTTTGGGGGTTTAGTTTTTAGCATTTTAGCTTGGGGGGGGGGGGGTAGGTTTTTTTTAGGTTTTTTAGGGGTTTTAGTTTTTAGCATTTAGCTTGGGGGGGGGGGTAGGTTTTTTTTTGGGGGGGGGGGGGTTAGGTTTTTTTAGCTATTTTAGGTTGTGTTCACATTGGTTCTCGCGGTTCTCGCAATAAGGGTGGTTCTCGCATGAGCTCCTCCCTATATATATATATATATAAGGGACCGCTAAAATGAGAACCACCTCGAGTTGTAAGAACCGTGAGAACTACACCGTACGGGGCGAGGTGGACCAAAATTTTTCTCATAAACGTAGATGCGTGTATTATAAACACATTTGTAAAAAAAATTCAAAAAAAAGTCATGTGTGTAGTTTTGAGCACCACAAGTTTGTGTTTACGGGTACCGTAAATTTAACCGGAAAATTTACGGTACCCGTAAACACAAACTTGTGGTGCTCAAAACTACACACACGACATTTTTTTTTGAATTTTTTTTACAAATGTGTTTATAATACACGCATCTATGTTTGTGAAAAAAAAAATTGGTCCACCCTGCCCCGGATCAAAAAGTTCTCACGGTTCTTACAACTCGAGGTAGTTCTCATTTCAGCGGTCCCCTATATATATATATATATATGTATATATAGAGTAGGAGTTGGGTAGAAAGTGTGTTTTTCCTAGAAAGTCTAGGAAGCAATAAGAACGCGACATGTGGCATTGAAGGATTTTATCTAAAAGGGCATTTATGTACTTTCACAATCTATTTTTATTTTAGGAAATTATCTTCAATAACTAACTATCCATAAATTTCGGAACTTTTTGTTTTCGATTTCTGATCTCACTTAATATCAATCATTCCTTCGTGTTCTTGCTGGAATCTATCAGCATGTTCTTGGTACTGTGTTTTAACAGTTTGTTCTTGGTGATGTGTTTTAACAGCAAGCAGATTCATACAGCTGTGTTTTATTATTCAGATTCATACAGTTGTGTTTTAACAGCAAGCAGATTCATATAGTTGTGTTTTAGCATTCAGATTCATACAGCTGTGTTTTAACAACAAGCAGATTCATACAGTTGTGTTTTAGCATTCAGATTCAAACAGTTATGTTTTAACAGCAAGCAGATGCATACAGTTGTGTTTTAGCATTCAGATTCATACAGTTGTGTTTTAACAGCAAGCAGATTCATACAGTTGTGTTTTAACAGCAAGCAGATGCATACAGTTGTGTTTTAGCATTCAGATTCATACAGTTGTGTTTTAACAGCAAGCAAATTAATACGATGTGTTTTCTTGATGTTTCTTGACGCTGTGTTTTAACAGCAAGCAGATTAATACGATGTGTTTTCTTGATGTTTCTTGACGCTGTGTTTTAACAGCATGTTCTTGGTGCCCTGCATGATTAATACCTGGGACTACGGGGTCTTTCGAACGGCTTCCGACAACTGATCCGGTGCTCTCCATCCTTTCAAAAGTTATCTTCTTCCATGATTGTAGTTATTTTTGGTAGGGATGTGTAAGACCCTAAATCGTACTTGACTAAAGTCGCAGCGGAAACACGTACCATAAAATTTCTTTCCTTATAATTACCTTGTCTTACTTAAAACTTCATTTTAACACAACTTTTTCACATGAAGTCATCAATCGACTCATTTACAATTAAATACATGACATGGGTTTTCTAAATTTCAACACCAACGTTCCCGTATAATTTGTCTTGTGACTCGATCCTCGATCTCTAATCCTTGAAGATCCTCATGACTCGTAATACCTGCGCTCACCATAATAAAATTTATAGCATTAGTACGCATTATAACATACAAGATCTATTCACGTTCTCTTTTCGTTCCGTTAACTCTTTACATCCCGGCTTTCCATCAAATCATAAAATCCGTGGTGAGACTTCGTTGCTATACCTGAATTACACCTAAATCTCCATGTACACGCATAACAACGTAAAACTTAATCATACTGAATGGCTTACATACATACCTAAACTTCATACATATTATCTCCATATATACATACGTACACACATGCATACATACCTAAACTTCATACATGCTCACACACATACATGCCAACCTACATGCATACTTACATGTAAACACATCTACATCATTATATACATATCTACATGTACACATACCTACATCATTATGTACATTCATGACATTATCCATATATACATACATACACCCCTACTTGCATCATACCAAACTCATACATGCCTACTCTCATACATACCATCGTATATCCACGTACTTGCTCGCATACTAATAAACATACATACATACCTATCTACATATGTGCATACACTTAAGCTTATAAAAACGTAAGTTAAATTAGTCATACGCAACTTAAAACGCGTTTAAGCGGGTTCGAAGTGCATTAACGGTTAAAATAAGCGATTTTCACGAAACTGACACACGCTCGCGTAGCGCCACTGCCAGTCGTGCTACACCACTGCTTGTTTTCGACAGAATGTTGTTGCTGCTGATCTGCAGATTTCCAGCACGTTCGGATTTTACGGAAACGGCCATAACTTCTTCATTATTGGTCCGTTTTACCCGATTCTTTTTCCTACGCGTCCGTAATTTAATTCTCCATCTTATGGAGTTAAGATCCGACATCCGGATTAACAAAATCCCAGACTTTTAAGTCTTCGGATTACTACCCTTTTTACCAAGAATTGACCCGTTCATAATTTTATCACATAACTTATTTGTTTGACCTTAACTTCATATGAATTGATAATATCAAGGTCATTTGTCATAAAAGATTCATTCCCGGATACTTTACATCTTATTTCACCCGTTTGCGCTCATAAGCTTATTTTGACCCGTTAAGGGTAATTGCGCATTAAAACGTTTCTGACTCACAAAACCATACTCCTCACTTTCATACTTGACCAAAACATTACACTAATCGAATAACTTGTTTCTAAACTACTTTTAAGATCGTTTACCCAAAATACCCATCAAGGGCATTTTGGTCAACTTTAATCCCATCATTTACGACGAAAGACTACGTCACATATTTGACCTCCAACATCATGTTTAGTTAATTAAAACACCATATTACTTAATCGAACTAAGAAGTGATTACAGAAATCACTTACCTTATGCGTCCGTGCTCGTATCCGATTCCTTGCCTCTTCTTGACCCGTTAACACCTCATGCTTGAGTCAGTCTCGACGTGATTCCTATACTTTCATTTCATCGAAATCACGCTCTTATTAGCATACATCATTTGTACATGTAACAATCATATCACTCGCATAATTCACACTTAACTTTCCTTAGTCATTTCTAACAAGCATTAAAACATATAATCAACTTCATATCATTTCCAACACACGTAATTCATCATGTACTTACAAATAATGCATATTAACATAACATGTACCAAACGACTTCCTATAATCCTACCTTTACGGTAACGAGTCAAATCATGTTTCTTATACTTAGTTGACTTTCAAGAGTCAACTATCAACCATATTCCACTATCGACTTATCATCATATACTCGTAACATCATAATCGACTATACGGACGACACTTTATACATTTTATCATACGCTTGATGTGCGTACCACCTTTTAAGCATAACTTACAACTAATTCATACATAAATCTTCTAAACTCATACATAACCCGTCAAAACCTACTACTAATCATCATGTATCATCCCAAATGAACATTAAACATAACATCATCATATTCCTCCTAATTCATCTAACAATAATTCATCATACCCACATAATACATCAATCTTTCAACAAGACTTGAACATAGGTGGTGTTTCTAGTAATCATCTTCACCATAACTAACGGGTTTCACCTCTAATCATCAAATTAACGCAAACCATACATAACCCATGTTCTATACGATGATTCTAACCCTTGTACATGATTAATTTCATATTAATTCACGGATTTGAACATAACCCACTTCACACATGATCACCAATCTTAGATTTAAGACATACCTTATGATCCCCTCGTGAAGGTGATCCTTAATCCGTGTTTCTTCTTGAATTTGAGCTTCGATTCACCCTTTAATTTGGTGATTTAGTGGAACTAGGGTTTGGAGCTCTTGAGAGCTCCTGAAGCTTCAAGAACACGCACGTATGTGGGTGTTTGTGTGTGTATAGACCTTTTAATTAGTAGTCAACTTTCATCTGTTCCACTTTAGCCCCTCGGGTTTGCCTTTAAAACATAACTGACACTACCTTCATCATTTAATACTTTTGGCCATACCCTTAACTAGGTTAAATAGCCTAGTTATTTATTCCATGACGTGTCATATAGGAAGACACGACAAATATTAACATTCGGATTTTGGGGCGTTACAAGTCTACCACCCTTAAATGAGGTTTCGTCCCCGAAACCTTTCTTACCTCTATTTAACACTAATTAATTCTTCTCTATGTCCATCAACACCACCGCTAGCCCATCACAACGACTATCTTCTTTCTTAAAGAACCCGCTCCGGAGTTCTTATTAGTGTCGCTTTCACTAATAACGCTAACTCCTAACAGCCTTCATAGCTAATGGTTCATTCATCACTCTAATACTCGTATATCATATGCATTATATACCTTCTTACTTACTTGCAACCGTTCCCACATCCCATTACTAACATTCCCATTTGTTTATTTCACATTCATAATGTTTTCATCGACTATACGATCTTGCATCGAAATTTGTATATACTCATATATGTTTAACTTTAACTAATACAACATAGTAATGGGTAACTATACATTCTCAATTCATAAACTATTCATATAATTGACTTCTTCATAACAATTCCATACCTTCCTTATCATACTTTCGCATATCATTTTCATTTCCTTAACCTGTCAATAACGGGTCAATACATATACTTCCTCAATCTGTAATCATACATCCATTCATATGATCTGTTCATAATGGATCTACCAGATTCATCTTATCTCTTAAGATTTCATTCTATACATATATTATTTAACATTTAGTTCTTGTTTTGTTACCACACAAAACTACCATTTCATAGTCATATATACGTACTTAACTTTAATGTTAACCTTATTCTGCATTTTTCTACAGTTACTTATACCTTGCATACCTTTACGTTACCTTTAAATCATTTCGTTCGTTTCACATTTCTATTACTTTCACTTCATGCATTACTTAATTTTCATATATAAATGTGTCATACTAGTTCATATCTATCCAACATGAGTTAAACATTTTACTAACCTCTTTTTCATTTCCTAAACCAACGACCCGCAACCCAGATCGATCGTCTTCTCCTCGAGTACTAGCCGTAACAGGCCAAGTTTCATTCATCCATTTAATGAGCTTCCGCTCGTGCACATCATTTCACCAATACGATTGGTTTCATAACATCAATAGTTCTAAGATTATCATTAACAACATCGGCGGTTAGCACATTTCATTCCAACATTCCTTATACTACGTGATTACCCACTTATAACTCTTCTACAATTTCCTACGTATCTACTATAACATACCACACATTCTATTTCTTACATGCAATCCTTTCATTCTATTAATCATTTCGCCAACTGAAGTGCACGCTTGTACTTCCTCCTATTCATGCTTACTTGCAAAGACCTTATTACATCGTTTCAATATTTCTTACTAAGCTTACCATTCCCGCCCATACTCAAGTTATTGTCCGGGTCACAGCCTGTCATCATTCTGACCTAAGAGTCAATTACTAACACATCTAACCCGTAACTTATACAAAACTTCGTCTATTATACTATCGCCTTTTACTTTATACTTATTTCTATGACCAGTTCGACTCAATCGTGGTCAAACTGTCGACATCTTCTTAGGCGGATTAATTTCATCTTTTTATATTTTTAAATCCGTCTCACGGATTCAGACGCATCATTCATGCTTTTTCATTCATTGAATCCTCCTTACGGATTCAAACATATCATCCATGCCTTTCATCCTTGAATCCGTCTCACGGATTCAAACATAACATTCATGCCTTTCATCCTTGAATCCGTCTTACGAATTCAAACATATCATCCATGCCTTTCATCCTTGAATCCGTCTCACGGATTCAAACATAACATTCATACCTTTCATCCTTGAATCCGTCTTACGAATTCAAACATATCATCCATGCCTTTCATCCTTGAATCCGTCTCACGGATTCAAACATAACATTCATGCCTTTCATCCTTGAATCCGTCTCACGGATTCAATCATTGCATTCATACCTTTCATCCTTGAATCCGTCTCACGGATTCAAACATATTATTCATATCTTGTTGATCCGTACTTAATTACGGATTCAACATTCTTCATTCTTATCAGGCATGTTTTTCATTCTTTTATAGTACTCTCAATTTCCCGAGAGTCTTACTTCCCATTTCACCCACACGCCCGCCTGCTACCCAACTCTACCGGACATACCTGTAACAATTATCATGATCTCACGAACGTCATACGTTTCTCGTGTACTGGCCAGGTACACAATCCACATAGTAGTTTCGGGCCTTCATTTAATTGTCACCTTATGTCCGTAGGCTTAGGTTTCGGTGCGTGTATCACTTCCAGTACTTCATTACTATACAATCATTGTCTTTCATTTTAAATTTTCCTTCCCTTAATGAATTTTACCATTACTTACACCCACATATTAAATTTACGTACCTGGGCTCATTTTCCTATTTGTCTTATTACCTCTTTGCCTGCCTTAGTATTCATCCTACACTGCATTCACAAATCATCCTCTTCCAACACTTATGCTTACCTTGCACATACAAAACCGTCAGTTTCTATATACGTATACATAAGTACATACTTACATTAGTTTCTATCTTTGGATCTTGATCGAGTCTTAGATTGTACGGGTTTCTTATCTCAAGAGCACACAAGTTTGAGTTCAAGTACTTACCTTCTCGTACTTGATTCCCTCAAACCAGGGCTCTGATACCAACTTGTAAGACCCTAAATCGTACTTGACTAAAGTCGCAGCGGAAACACGTACCATAAAATTTCTTTCCTTATAATTACATTGTCTTACTTAAAACTTCATTTTAACACAACTTTTTCACATGAAGTCATCAATCGACTCATTTACAATTAAATACATGACATGGGTTTTCTAAATTTCAACACCAACGTTCCCATACAATCTGTCTTGTGACTCGATCCTCGATCTCTAATCCTTGAAGATCCTCATGACTCGTAATACCTGCGCTCACCATAATAAAATTTATAGCATTAGTACGCATTATAACATACAAGATCTATTCACGTTCTCTTTTCGTTCCGTTAACTCTTTACATCCCGGCTTTCCATCAAATCATAAAATCCGTGGTGAGACTTCGTTGCTATACCTGCATTACACCTAAATCTCCATGTACACGTATAACAACGTAAAACTTAATCATACTAAATGGCTTACATACATACCTAAACTTCATACATATTATCTCCATATATACATACGTACACACATGCATACATACCTAAACTTCATACATGCTCACACACATACATGCCAACCTACATGCATACTTACATGTAAACACATCTACATCATTATATACGTATCTACATGTACACATACCTACATCATTACGTACATTCATGACATTATCCATATATACATACATACACCCCTACTTGCATCATACCAAACTCATACATGCCTACTCTCATACATACCATCGTATATCCACGTACTTGCTCACATACTTATAAACATACATACATACCTATCTACATATGTGCATACACTTAAGCTTATAAAAATGTAAGTTAAATTAGTCATACGCAACTTAAAACGCGTTTAAGCGGGTTCGCAGTGCATTAACGGTTAAAATAAGCGATTTTCGTGAAACTGACACACGCTCGCGTAGCGCCACTGCCAGTCGCACTACGCCACTGCTTGTTTTCGACAGAATGTTGTTGCTGCTGATCTACAGATTTCCAGCACGTTCGGATTTTACGGAAACGGCCATAACTTCTTCATTATTGGTCCGTTTTACCCGATTCTTTTTCCTACGCGTCCATAATTTAATTCTCCATCTTATGGAGTTAAGATCCGACATCCGGATTAACAAAATCCCAGACTTTTAAGTCTTCGGATTACTACCCTTTTTACCAAGAATTGACCCGTTCATAATTTTATCACATAACTTATTTGTTTGACCTTAACTTCATATGAATTGATAATATCAAGGTCATTTGTCATAAAAGATTCATTCCCGGATACTTTACATCTTATTTCACCCGTTTGCGCTCATAAGCTTATTTTGACCCGTTAAGGGTAATTGCGCATTAAAACGTTTCTGACTCACAAAACCATACTCCTCACTTTCAAACTTGACCAAAACATTACACTAATCGAATAACTTGTTTCTAAACTATTTTTAAGATCGTTTACCCAAAATACCCATCAAGGGCATTTTGGTCAACTTTAATCCCATCATTTACGACGAAAGACTACGTCACATATTTGACCTCCAACATCATGTTTAGTTAATTAAAACACCATATTACTTAATCGAACTAAGAAGTGATTACAGAAATCACTTACCTTATGCGTCCGTGCTCGTATCCGATTCCTTGCCTCTTCTTGACCCGTTAACACCTCATGCTTGAGTCCATCTCGACGTGATTCCTATACTTTCATTTCATCGAAATCACGCTCTTATTAGCAAACATCATTTGTACATGTAACAATCATATCACTCGCATAATTCACACTTAACTTTCCTTAGTCATTTCTAACAAGCATTAAAACATATAATCAACTTCATATCATTTCCAACACACGTAATTCATCATGTACTTACAAATAATGCATATTAACATAACATGTACCAAACGACTTCCTATAATCCTACCTTTACGGTAACGAGTCAAATCATGTTTCTTATACTTAGTTGACTTTCAAGAGTCAACTATCAACCATATTCCACTATCGACTTATCATCATATACTCGTAACATCATAATCGACTATACGGACGACACTTTATACATTTTATCATACGCTTGATGTGCGTACCACCTTTTAAGCATAACTTACAACTAATTCATACATAAATCTTCTAAACTCATACATAACCCGTCAAAACCTACTACTAATCATCATGTATCATCCCAAATGAACATTAAACATAACATCATCATATTCCTCCTAATTCATCTAACAATAATTCATCATACCCACATAATACATCAATCTTTCAACAAGACTTGAACATAGGTGGTGTTTCTAGTAATCATCTTCACCATAACTAATGGGTTTCACCTCTAATCATCAAATTAACGCAAACCATACATAACCCATGTTCTATACGATGATTCTAACCCTTGTACATGATTAATTTCATATTAATTCATGGATTTGAACATAACCCACTTCACACATGATCACCAATCTTAGATTTAAGACATACCTTATGATCCCCTCGTGAAGGTGATCCTTAATCCGTGTTTCTTCTTGAATTTGAGCTTCGATTCACCCTTTAATTTGGTGATTTAGTGGAACTAGGGTTTGGAGCTCTTGAGAGCTCCTGAAGCTTCAAGAACACGCACGTATGTGTGTGTTTGTGTGTGTATAGACCTTTTAATTAGTAGTCAACTTTCATCTGTTCCACTTTAGCCCCTCGGGTTTGCCTTTAAAACATAACTGACACTACCTTCATCATTTAATACTTTTGGCCATACCCTTAACTAGGTTAAATAGCCTAGTTATTTATTCCATGACGTGTCATATAGGAACACACGACAAATATTAACATTCGGATTTTGGGGCGTTACAAGTCTACCACCCTTAAATGAGGTTTCGTCCCCGAAACCTTTCTTACCTCTATTTAACACTAATTAATTCTTCTCTATGTCCATCAACACCACCGCTAGCCCATCACAACGACTATCTTCTTTCTTAAAGAACCCGCTCCGGAGTTCTTATTAGTGTCGCTTTCACTAATAACACTAACTCCTAACAGCCTTCATAGCTAATGGTTCATTCATCACTCTAATACTCGTATATCATATGCATTATATACCTTCTTACTTACTTGCAACCGTTCCCCGACATTCCGTTATATTATATTTATTTTGATTAATTCTAATTTGATTTGTTTTTTTTATTTGAAAATGAATATTATTTATTTTTATCGTAAAGTGCCCATAAGAATTAAAAAAAAAAAACACTTTTTTTGTAGCATAAGCTATACAAGTATTTGATACGTCACTAACCGAACATATTTCAATCGAACAACATCGGTTATGGATTCATATAACATCGATAGTATCGGAACTAATATTCTTTTTATGGTTTAAATTGATATAAAACATTTATCTTTTTCAGCATATCACGACTTTATTTTTTTAAATTTATCTTTCTGCTGCTGTAGTGAATCTCGGTACTGGAACGGACCGAACTGATACCAATTGAGTTCCCGCCGCATAGCGCGGGGGAAAACCACTTATTAATGTTAAAGTTAAAACCGGTCATTTTTTTTATTATTTTAAGTATATGAATTTGTAAATTTCCATTTCCATCTAATTTATTTTTCAACGTGTAAATACTTCCAAAATTAACAGAATAAATTAATTTCAGATTTTAAAAATAACAATAACATTTCTATTCAACTGACATTATACAATTCCGAAACTTAAATATTTATAGGAAGAATACTATTATGCTATCTTGACATCACTTCGTTTTTATTTGTTAATTTCATTATTAAAACATACAAGTGACTGAATAGGTCCTACTTAGTTTATAGAAAATTTGAAAATAAAAAACATATATTAAGAAAACCAAGATTATTATATTTGACAATTTGAAAGTAGAATGTTAAAAAATAGAAAGAGAAGTAGGTGACATTTGTCCATTTCTTGACCAGGACATTGTATGACATGGTTGAGGTTTCACCAACCACAATTGATAACCCAACCTTATCCAACTCCTAACCCTCTTCCTCCCCACACACACATATATTTGATTGATTGATTCAAATAACGACAAGTAAATTTCTAAAAACATTTTTTTCTTCATTTCTGAACATGTGTTACTAAAACTTAAATGACACTTTCAAATACAAACAACCACCGGGTAATATCCCATTAAAAATTTCAATTTTAAAATATCATTTTAAATTTGTTGCCAAAATTCATGATAATCTCATAAGTAATTTAAGTATGAACAATGAGGTGGAACTTGGCATCCTCATGGGTAGGGCTGTAAACGAACCGAACGTTCAGCGAACAGTTCGTGAACCGTTCGGCGGGAAGTTCGTTTATGTTCGTTCGATTAGCTTAACGAACAAACACGAACAAAAAATTTCGTTCGGTTAGCTTAGCGAACGAACACGAACACAGGTCTCGTTCGTTCGACTGCGTTCGTGAACGTTCGGTAATATGTTCATTTAATTATATTAAAAATAATAAATAATAAACCTTTTATCTAAACATATTGAAAACTTGAAACCCTATTTTTGTCTAAGTTGGCTAAAATTTGGACATTCCAAGACATTTTTTGGGATAATTATGTCTAAGTTAGTTAAACTGTATTTATCGTTTGGTGGCGTGATAGACTTCTTGTGTTTTGATTTATCATTTAATGGTTGTATTTAACTACCTATATCCAATGTTTAAGGATAACAATGTTTTCATTTTTTTATTTTCAAGTTAAATGTTCGTTTGCGTTCATTTTTATTTGTTTGCGTTCGTTTGTGTTCGAGACCAGTGTTCACGAACTGTTCGTGAACAATTGAATTTCCTTAACGAACGAACACGAACATAAACTTATGTTCGGTAAGCGTTCGTGAACAGTTCACGAACATGTTAATTTCCTTAACGAACGAACACGAACATGGCCTTGTTCGTGTTCGTTCGGTTCGTTTACAGCCCTACTCATGGGTGTGGAGGTATGTGGGTTGTTGACTTGAGGTTTGACCGAGTGATTTTGTAAGGTTTGACCAATCAATGATTTAATTTAAAAAATAGCATGTCCTCTTGCCCTTGCTCACTATCTTTTCTTTTCTTTGTGATTTAGAAGGCAAATTCCCCACTGCCTAAATGATAAATACGTGACGGGATTTGTCCCCTTGCCTTCACCTACCACACTGATTCCACCACCCAAATAACATGCGAGAACCACCTCTTATTGCGAGAACCGCGAGAACCAATGTGAACACAACCTAAAATGCCTAAAAACAGCTAAAAATCACACAAATTTTTTTTTTAATATTTTTTATATAAAAATCGCTACTTTTTTAAGCAAAAAAAAAATTAATTTTTTTTTTTAAAAAAAAGAAAATTTTTTGGCCACTAAAAGTAGCGATTTGAGCATAAAAAATATTAAAAAAAAAAATTTTAGATTTTTTTTAGATTTTTTTAGGTTTTTTGGGGGTTTAGTTTTTAGCATTTTAGCTTGGGGGGTTTAGGTTTTTGGGGGGTGGGGGAGGGGGGGTTAGGTTTTTTTTGGTTTTTTGGGGGTTTTAGTTTTTAGCATTTAGCTTGGGGGGGGGGGTTAGGTTTTTTTTTTGGGGGTGGGGGGTTTAGGTTTTTTGTGGGGGGTGGGGGTTAGGTTTTTTTAGCTATTTTAGGTTGTGTTCACATTGGTTCTCGCGGTTCTCGCAATAAGGGTAGTTCTCGCATGAGCTCCTCCCTATATATATATATATAGGGGGCCGCTAGAATGAGAACCACCCCGAGTTATGAGAACCGCGAGAACCACACCATCCGGGGCGAGGTGGACCAAAAAAAAATTTTACAACTAGATGTGTATATTGTAAACACATTTATAAAAAAAAAAATTTTAAAAAAATGTCGTGTGGGTAATTTTTTACACCACAAGTTTGGTGTAAAAAAAAACAAAAAACACCAAACTTGTGGAGTAAAAAACTACCCACACGACATTTTAAAAAAAAAAAAAAATTTACGAATGTTTTTACAATATACACATCTAGTTGTAAAAAAAAATTTGGTCCACCTCGCCCCGGATGGTTTGGTTCTCGCGGTTCTCATAACTCGGGGTGGTTCTCATTCTAGCGGTCCCCTATATATATATATATATATATATATATATATATATATTTTAATGAAACTCATGTTAAAACAAACTGAGATCGTTGAATTCTTTTTATTTTTAAATGCTAATACCTCAAATTTACTGTTTTAATTTAATGTTTTTGAGAGTAATTTTTCATTTACTATTGTGCGTGTAGTTGATTACCAATTCAAATGAAAACCCATAATATAGTATTTCCTAAAGTGACATAAATTTTATTAACAATCAGTGGGCAAAATATTTACGTAGATTGATTGGTTCGTAATTTTATTGGCCAACTCGATACTTTGTTATTATTTTTTACTATCAACTTATTTTTTAATAGTCACGAACAACATTTATTTCATTCAGTTAATGTATACATGAACACATGTCTCGTTTACAAAAAAGAAAACCATGTTTGTGTTTGATTGTTTGTTCGATTAAAGTTAAGTAAATGAACATGAATGTGCTATTTTAGTGATCGTTTACATCTATAAAATTAGAACCATAAAGGTAAAAGCAAATAAAAGAAAAAGCGTTATGAAAAAAGAATTATATTTTGGTCGGTTAAAAAGTAAATACAATATAAAGAGTAATTATTTGGAGAAAATAAATTAAAAACATATTAGGTTAATTGAAAAAAAAGAAAAAAAAAATATAATAGAAAGTATATCGTACATTACGGCTTAACGTACTTCACGTACAACAACGTGCGTGATTTGTTATATAACATGCGTGATTAATGTTTTCAATATGCGTGATTATTGTGTTTCAACATGCGTGATTTTGGATTTTTGATTTATAACGTGCGTGATTTTAAAATGAACGTGCTTAATTACCTGTCGTACGTGATGTACGTTAAGCTGTAATATACGTTAACCTTCCTCTTAGTTAATAATAAAAAAAATAAGAAATAACACTCATTTTAATAATTTTTTTAAAAATCACCCATTTTGTTAAATATTTTTTCCACCCTCATCAATTTGGGAAAAAAGTCATTGCAAAACATCTATTTTGGTAATTATTTTTCAAATCACCCATTTTGGTAAATAATTTTTCCACCAACACTCTTTTGGGAAAAAACTCGGCTAAGGCTGGCTAAACATGATTTTTTGTGCCAACATGAATTTCTGTGCCAAAAAGTGTTGGTTGAGACTTAGCCGTTAACCTTAGTTGTCGCTTTCTGATTGGTCTAAACACTTTAAAAAGTTAAAAATGTAGGTCTAGTTTGGAAAAGTCTAGGTCACATTGTCTTTTTTTTTTTTTTTTGTAATTTATCCAATCTATATTTCATATTTGAGTAGTTAAGATTTTTTGGTGTAGCATTATGAACAATAAATCATAAAATGTGGATACTGATTTTGCACAAATATGGTCTTTTAAACATAAAAAGAATCACCTATAATTTGATCTAAATTGATCTAAGTAAGAATAATTAAACCAGACCTTCATTTGGCACTGTCCACTTGACCGTAAAATGAGAATACGATTCCATATTTCATGAGGATTGGCTTTATAAAAAAAAAAAAAAATTGACTATCCATTATATGTGTAGATCAAATGAAAAAATAAATTTAAGAAAAAAAAACGAAAAACCGTATAGTAGTAAAAATTAAATAATCTATAACTTCTTACCTTATTTATTTTCTTATTAATTAGTCAATTTCATTTTATCCTACGTACATAAAAATTTATCATACATATATCCTATACATTATCAAATTTTATATTACATATGTCCATTATATCTTATACATTATCAAATTTTATATTACACATGTCAAAATTTATTCTACACAACCTGTAATTTATGCTGCACACGTACCTCATAATTTATCCTACACTCTAACTTAATTTTTCTTTTTGAAAAACTATATATTTTTTTGGAAAGACAAAATAATTTTTGAAAAAAAACTATATACTTTGAAATCAAGTTACAAGTTCAATATAGTTAGCTATTAAAAAGAAAGAAATACGAATTAATTTTTCTTTGAACGGCAAGAAACGACGTGTCAACCACCGTGACACCGGGCGCTATGACCAAGGTCGACTACTCGACCACCGCTAGCCTCTTGGCTCTCCCAGATGCTCGAAAACCCGACCTCCACCCGCCCGAAGGCACGACAGTGGAATAATCAGTAAAACCTCGCCTCCCATCCAAGACGAACCGGCGCCACCCGTATTCGGCCTTCACCTGAATGCCGCAGAAAATAATGGGGAGAGCGGGAATCAAACCTGGATCATAAGGAACACCAAGTCTTTCCACAACTACTCCACCACTTCCTCATTGGCAAGAAATACGAATTAATGATTTATGTAAATATACCAATAGAATCTTTAATTAATCACAACGCGAGAATAACGAGAAGACTCGTACATACTGATGTGTATCTAGTTAGTTTATAATTTTATATACGAAAGGCAGGTTTCGGTGCTTCTGAACTATTGATTCATCTTATAATTATCTAACATAATAGTATTGATTGATTCATCTTATAATTTTCACCCGTGTTGTTTTTGGAGCCGACCCACATTTTAGATTCCATAAAAAATTTCCTATATTTGTCACAGTACATAAGAATGTATATAAGGATATAAATTTGTTATTTCTTACTTAATATAATGGTGTTCTAATCAAAGCGTTTAAGGTTATGAGATGTTTACCTATGCCAACAACCTATAAGTGATTTTTTTACCATCAATTCAAAGGCTAATAATAAGGGTCAATAATAGTTAGAATACCCAGTGTGGTAGGTGAAGGCAAGGGGACAAATCCCGTCACGTATTTATCATTTAGGCAGTGGGGAATTTGCCTTCTAAATCACAAAGAAAAGAAAAGATAGTGAGCAAGGGCAAGAGGACATGCTATTTTTTAAATTAAATCATTGATTGGTCAAACCTCACAAAATCACTCGGTCAAACCTCAAGTCAACAACCCACATACCTCCACGCCCATGAGGATGCCGCCCCCAAAGTGCAGCACCCCCAAAACCATTGTATGGGGTGGTGCTTGGGGCTTGAAGTGGCTTGCCCTCCCTCTCTTCAAGCCTCACATCGGATAGCCTTAAGAGAAGTTGATTGTTGATATTTTATCTATCTTAAATTTAAAAGTTGGTGGGTTTTTCACGTTACAAGTTACTTTGGTTGCCTCTTTTGTGAGTTGTCATTTTTAGCCCTTGCTCATGTTTGCTATCCCCTCTACATCTACTTCATTTTACGTGTTTGTAACATCTCGATTTTGTTTTATGAGATTAAAATAAAATTTTAATGCAAATATTTAATCTCTAAAATGAGTTTATATTGGCAAGATAGTATATTTTTTTATAGAAAAAATATTACTATGAAATAGTTTTATAAAAATGGATTTATATTGCAAGGGGTTAAACTTGATTAAAACTAAAAGTTGTGGTGATAAAGGGAAATTAAATAGTTTAAATAAATGAATAAAAATAAAAAAGAACAGAGAGCGTGACCAGGAGGTCGCCCCTGTGTGATGCGAGTCCATGAGAAGGAGGAATGGGGAGGTCAAATTCATCATGGAAATCCGAAATTAGGAGGCTAAGGTCACAATTCTATCATCCTTGCTCGATTCGAGGGATTTAGTAATTGATTTCTCAAGACTATTTAATAAAACTCAAAAGTTAAGATTCTTTATAGTTGTTCAAATCCACGAAATTGGTGGGTAATGGTGTGTGATTTTGGTGCTTAGAAACCCTAATTGTTATGCTAAACTGATTGATTGTAACTTTTGAGTTATGGATTCACGTTGCATGTTATGATTTTGGGTCAAATTATTGATTTGGTGATTAATGTAGGAATATATAAAAACCATGGGTGAAGTTGCTGACCAAAATCTGAGTAGAATTTGACAATCCTAAAACAATGTTGATTTTATTTAAAAACATGAAAGATGGTACAATTTGAGAATTAAAAAGAAAGTAGACATCACTGGGGTGAATTGAGGGTGTGGGAGTTCATATGAGTATAAAAATGGTGAATCTTAGTTTATGCCCACAAGGTGTTTGATTAAATGCCTAAACCAAAATAAAAGTGAGACTTTGAAAGATTTGTCATGTTTACTCGATTTTAATGATTTGCTAATAATAAATTGATGTTTTGTAAACATAAAGCTTTGTTGAATCTAATAGTGAACGTGATTAACATAAAGTACATATGTAAATGTTATTTTCACTTAATCACCCAAACGGGTCACTTTAGTGAATGGGTTAACTGGATTGGATTATAACCAAAACTTATAACTATTGGTTAATTGATGAAATTATGGTGAAAATTACCCATATGTTATAACTAAACATAATTGCGTGATAACGGGTCAAATGGGTGTTGATAAACCGATTAACAAGTTTGGGTAAAAGAATGATTTAGAACACACGTTTAATCATGGGTTGGATAAGTACTTGGGTATTGTGAGTGAATGACCCGTTATGTGTTCTAATAGTTTGCAAGTTTGACTTGTGTTAAGGTAGGAATGGCATGGATTGCAAGATAAAGGGTCAAAACGAATGAAATGGATGACAACACTCCTACGGGCAAAGGTGAGTGACTCGAATGTGTTTGGATTGTATTGAATTAAATAGTATTCTTGTTAACTTGAAATTTTATAGTTAAGGTAGACGGTTTAATACAAATTATTGAATTGGGTTTGATTTAACAATAACGTATTGTTTTTGTGATGTTTTGGGGGGTTTAAACCCATTGAAAAAGAATGCAAATTGTTAATGGGTCGAGAGACCCAAGTGCTGAAAATTCAGCTTATTTCCAGATTTTTGCTGATCTTTAAAAATTCATAGTAAATCTAATGAATATCCGTTCGAGGCGTATTTTATATCCACGGAAAGGTCTCTGAGACGCCGTTACTAAGAATTTTAGTTTGAACTGAAATACTCTCTGTAAAGAGGGGAATATACTGAATTACTATAGCTGCGCAAAGCTAAGTGAAAAAACATAAATTTTATTACATTTGCATAATCTTGGGGATTTTATAAAGAACCCGTCAGAAGTGATTTTATTATTGTTGCAAACCTCAACATAATTATATATATTTACATGAGTTGAAGTGAGTGACTCCATGAATATGGGATGTGTATGCTAAACTAAAAAGTCATGGGCATTGTGACTCGTATATGCAAATGCATGTGTTCATTATGTAGTGCTTAAGAATGAATGACACTTGTATCATTAAAATTTTATAACCTAATTGAGTAGGTTATGAATGCATATATGAATTATTAAGAGTATGTTAAGTAATAACGGTCGTTGATAATCGTATATGTTGTTTAATGAATTACAACATAGTTATGTGGCGGTTTAGCATTTTATTTGTATTGATTGAATTGCTTTAATAATGGTTTACTTTGAAGTGTCTTTGACTCTATATTAGGAGGGGTATACATGAGATGTGGAAAAAAGGGGCTCCTGGATTAGAATGGAAAAAGTCACAAAATGCATGACTCGACACAATGAAGTAGTGGCCTGATGTTGTTTCATTGGGCGTCATGAGCATTAAAAACTCCTTTATGTTTGATACAAAAAAAAAAATTATGAGTCTTCACTTAGCAAAAGCTAATTTTTGTAGTATCTTCAATGTAGGTGATATGTTTTAAAACAATGAATGGATAGATAAGTCATGAGAAACAACGGGGTGGTTTGAACCAGTAACATGGAAGAAGAAAAGAACTCAAAAGTCGTTCACCAATAATCGGGTTCACTCAATATATTTGTCTTTGTTATGTTTACCGTAGATTTTATATATATATATATAGGGGAAAGTTCAAATGAAAACCACTTTTATTGTGAAAACTCAAAAACTAACTAAAAAAAGCCTAAAAAACACACCAAATTTTTTTTTTTTACAATTTTTTTATTAAAAATCGCTATTTTTATATATATAAAAGAAACTTTTCTTCAAAAATTTTTTTTTGTAGTACACATGTGTAGTATTACACATGTGCACTACAATTTTTTTTTGAAATTTTTTTTATATATAAAAAAATGTGAAAAATTGGTATGCAAAAAATATATATATATATATATATTGGTATGTTTTTTTGCCATTTTTAATTAGTTTTTGAGTTTTCACAATAACTAGTGGTGTTCATTTGAACCTTCCCATATATATATATATATATATATATTCCCGTAGGGGGCCGCTAGAATGAGAACCACCACGAGTTATGAGAACCGCGAGAACCAAGTGCCACGGAGGGCCGTTGACCACGAAATTTTTTTTAGACCTAGATCCGTATATTTTAAGACCGGGTGTAAATTTTGGGTTCAAACGGCGCGCCCGAGGGGGTAGTTTTTTACGCCCAAATTTTGGGTTTTTTTAATTTTTCTTTTTTTTTAACCAAACTTTGGGCGTAAAAAACTACCCCCTCGGGCGCGCCGTTTGAACCCAAAATTTACACCCGGTCTTAAAATATACGGATCTAGGTGTAAAAAAAATTTCGTGGTCAACGGCCCTCCGTGGCACTTGGTTCTCGCGGTTCTCATAACTCGTGGTGGTTCTCATTCTAGCGGCTCCCTATTCCCGTATATATATATATATATGAAAGAAGAATTACAAGGAAAAAGACCTTGAATGGAATGGAGTGGAGATTCTAGTAACGGAACTTCACATGAAACCCTAGGAAGAGAACCCTGGACGCAACCATCAATAGATTACAGTCAAGAATCAACATTAAGAGGAAGAGGTAGTAGGTTACCAATAGGACAAACATACAGTGGGAATATGTTGTTATTAGAACAACAAAAACCCCAACTTTGGATAGATGAAGTATTAACGTGGGAGCAAACAGTAGTTAAAATGTGGGAAACAAATAAAAAAGATAGTATGGACATGTTTTCCTATTTAGAAACTACATTAGGACCAATAGCCCTAGGAATTTGGCAAAGTAAAAAGCACAAAACGCAACAGAGATCAATAATTTAAAAGCTTTAGGAGATAATCCTTATAATTTTACATCACAAATTAGAATCCTTATATTAGGTGTTGATCCAGCAAAAAATAACAACTTAATACAAGATACAGCGGTTAGAAATCTAGAACAATTGAGTATAGCTGACATAAAATACATAAACGAATTTACATTATATATATATATATATAGGGAGCCGCTAAAATAAAAACCACCTCTAGTTGTAAGAACCGCGGGAACCACTCTCAACCAATCAGATTATGCCAACATAAAGGGTACTTTGGTCATTTACCCCAAATGTCAAATCTTTTCCTCTCTCCTCTGTCTTCTCTTTTAAAGCTGCATCACTCATCCTCTCTCTCATCTATTTATTATTGAAATTCAAACAAACATCTCTCATTCTCTCTCTCTCTCTCTTGAAGTTGCAGAACCTCTTGAAGCTGCATCTCTCATCCTTTCAAACTTGGTCTCATCTCTCTCTCAAACTTTTTATAAATGAAATCCCTGGTCTCATCTCTCTCTATAAAACTTATTCACCACCATCATCTTAAAAAACAATCAGATGTGAAAAAAGGTGGTTCGTCGATGGTGGGAGGTGGTTGGTCGGTGGGGAAGACGGTGGTGGGTGGTGGTTGGTGGGAGTTGTGCAGTGGCGACATTTAGAGGCAGCTCAAGGTGGAGATGATGAGGGAACCACCACAGACGGGGGCAGCGGCGCTCTGGTGGTGGTCTTCCCTCATCTCCTCCGACCCCCCTCTGACCTAAAAAAAGCGGTCATATTTGACCGGTGGTGGGAGTCGGTTGACCGGTGGTTGCTTTTACCGGAACCCTAGGTGTTTTGGGGATAAATTCATCGGCTCAACATCTCCGGCCTCCCTTCCTCTCCACCGTCTCCGCCACCCACAATGAGAAACAGGTCCTCTGCAACTGACCGAGATTTGCTTAGCATATGGAAGTGAGGTTTGTTTTCATCCAGATACTAACTTTTATGGTCCCAAATATAATACCCATTTTTGGGTGTGGTTTTAGAGATGGGTGGGCCTGGTATTGGTCAAAATGAATTATGATTTAGAAACCGTTTTTAATGGTTCAGTTGAGTGATATTAGTTTTGGGTTTGAAGTTATTTATCTTCACTGTCACAAAAATCTCCTTTTTTAATTGGACTTTTTGGGGGATTTTTTGTGATGAAGGTTTGGAGGATGTTGTGGTGATGTTATTTTGGTGGTTAAGACGATGCTGGTGGTGGTGTTTGGCAGAGGTGGGCGACGGTGTTGGTGGTGGTGGCGGTGGCGTTGGAGTTGGTGGCGGTGGGGGTTTTTTGGGTGGTGTGGGACAGAGGTGGGTGACAGTGGATAGTAGGTCTGGCGGTGGTGTAGGCCGGATCTGATGAAAAGGATGATGTTTGATGCAGGTTTTGTTGAATGTTTTGAATCTGGAAACAACTGTTGTTAGATGTTATAGATTCTGTGATGCAGTTTGAATCTCGAAACATGTTGTTTTGAATGTTTTTTTGGATGTTTTGTCCCGATCTCTGATATTGTGTCTCTTGTTTGAATGTTTGTTGAATGACGCAGGTTGTTTGAATGATGCATTTGCATTCTTTGATTCTCATGGTTTTTGATCTGTTGGATTGGGCGCCGATGATGCAAAAAAAAAAAAACGAAGATTTTGATGACGATGGCAGGGCAAGGACGGTGGAGGGTAGGTTTTTGAACCTGCAACCCCACTTTTGCAGCCATTTTGATTATCGGAAAATCTGAGCCAAGCCCCGTTTTTTTCCGAGATACATATTGTTTTGATGTTATTGGTTTTTTATATTCCCCCCCCCCAGTCGACGATGATAACAATCTATCTGAGACACCTACCGAGTTTACGATTTCTGGGTGCGTTCGTTTTTGCGTAAAAAAATGTTTGTAAAAAAAAGTTAAACCGTAAACTTTTTAACGTAAACCGCAAATTTTTAACGTAAAACGTAAAAAGGTTTTACGTATAACGTAAAACGTAAAAAGTTTTACGTATAACGTAAAACGTAAAATTTTTAACGTAAAACGTAAAAAGTTTAACGTAAAACGTAAAAAGTCTAAAAAGTTTAATGTAAAACGTAAAGCGTAATTTTTTTATCGTAAAACGTAAAAAGTAAACTTTTTAACGTAAAACGATAACTTTAAAGTAAAAACTTTTTAACGCAAAACGTAAAACTTTTTTACGTAAAAACTTTTTAACGTAAAACGTAAAAAAAAATTTCATGTAACCTGTAAAACGTACAACGTAAAACGTAAACTTTAAACGTAAAACGTAAAACGTAAACTTCTATGTAAAACGTAAAACTTTTTTATGTCAATTGTAAAAACGGGACATAAAAACGGAACGCTAAAAAACGATGCGTAAAACCGGGAATAAAAAATCGCACGTAAAAACCCGGTCGCAAAACGGCGTGAAAAAACGGGGCGTAAAAAAATGGCGCGTAAAACGCGCCGTATAAATGGCGCGTAAAAACGGGACGTAAAAAATGGGGCGTAAAAACGGCTTGTAAAATCGTGACGTAAAAAACGGCGCGGCAAAAAACGGTGCGTAAAACCGGCCATAAAAACGGCACTTAAAAACCCGGTCGCAAAAAACGGCGTGAAAAAACGGAGCGTAAAACGGAGCGTAAAAAACGGGTGGTAAAAAAACGCACGTAAATTTTTTTTATCAAAAAATCTGATTTCAATATGTTGTTTAATAAAAAAATCTTATTTTAGAAAAAAAAAAAAAAAAACATTTAATGTAATTGGGACAAAAATGTATTAAAAAACAATAAAACTAATAAGACAAAAAATCAAAATTACTTAAATACCCTTTTAGATTAAAATATTAAAGACATAACAAGACAAAAAGAATTTAATATTACTTTTAACTACTTTTAATCTCAACCATCCATTTTGAAAATCTAATGGCCAGAAAGTGGTTCCCGCGGTTCTTACAACTGGAGGTGGTTTTCATTTTAACGGTCCCCTATATATATAATATATATATATATATAGATATAATTTCTCGGTTAAGGCTAATGATATGATAATGTTATATGGCAGATTCGGGTGGTAGAAAGGCGAAAGTGATCAAGTCTTTGAAGCGGGTCAACTATGGAAATATTTAGTGATGATTTGTTCACTAAGTACATGGGTTTTCTTATCGGGTCAAATTAACCTAGTTATTTACTTTTTGGAGTTTAACTTCAATGTTTGGTTTAGCTAAGAGCTAGTATGTCAGTGTAGTAGTTGGTTATGTTTGTTTTATAAAAGCTTTGGTTATTAAGCAGGTTTTGTTGTCGTAAGGAATGGCCGTTTTGCAAACCGGTCATTGCGAAATTTTCTAAATGAGCATTTGGAAATGTTTTATTAATCCGAATATGTGGATTAATATATTTATGGAATGATAAACTTTATTAAGTAAGATAAAAAATCTGGGCCTATTTTCGCAAAGTATTTTAATATTGTTTTTAACGAGTCAAGTGTTACAATGTTTTTACAAATTAACTTACCCAGTTTCTTATGTTCTAGCTTTACCTCTCTAGTATATATAGTATATGTTTTTAGCATATTATTTCTTTAAGTAATTTTCATTTGCTAATTTTTTTAAACAACTAATTTTTCGTTGATCTATTTGACTTTCTAAAGTTTCGAGTTTACTCCTTTCGTTCCTTTACTTTAATTAAACAAACTTTGTTATATTCGTATTTTTATACACGTGTTGATATAAATTCGAGTTGGTTTACGTTTAGACGTTAAGTTTTTTTTTTTTTTTTTTTTTTTTGAAATGAGTCAGCTCAAATATAATGCGTTTCCGTGCTTATTTTACGTATGTTTCCAATTGATCTACGTTTCGACGTAAATTTCGTCCAAACCGAGCGTGGTTAAATATACTACATTTTCATTCAAAAGTATAAATTCGAGTTACTCTACGTTTCGACCCCTAGCAATGGAAGACGGGTAAAATTACAATTGTATTATTATTATATATCCATACTAACGGTTGCCCATTGATGTGAATGTGTTTTCTTTTTTCCTTTTGTGGTTTCCATGTTTTTAAAGCTATTACACATGTCAGTTATTTTTCTATACACACTTTATATTTATTTTGGTAAGTTACATTATAACTGTGTGGTATAAATTCGATATACTTTACGTTTTGATTCAACCACAATGCTTATACAGGTTACATTGAATTGACCCGTTACAATGGGTTCACGGGTCATCACTCATAGGTCATATTACTAGTTAAGAAAAAAAGGTTAATGATATATCCTTGTACTCATTTTATGCCTAGTTTGTAACTGTTCAAGATTTAATGGTAAAACATGACAAATATTAGACGGGGGTTCTTGTTGTAGTGATATGGAGAATATGGTGTTGGCTATAAGGCTAAAATGTGTGGCCATGACCTACATGATCTTTTATATAGGCGTCATGTCACCCACTTCTAATCCACCATCCAAAACCATTACTCTATGTAGGAAACCGTTCGTGCAAAATTAAATAAAATTCTTTATTAACTTGAATTACAAGAACTAAACAAAATGAAACAGAAAGAATACAATCACAACTGAATCAAATAGAAAACAAGAACAAAAATCCGAACAGAAACCCTGTTCACAGCTGAGGATCGTGTTGAACACGGGTCCCTTAAAACAAATTTCGTGTCTCCCAGGAGAACACGTTTGTTTCCAGGATACAACAGCTAAAACAGTTGCACTGCCGGTCCTGACTCCAACCCGATGGTGTACCTTGAATGCTTGAAGAAGATGAAGAAAATTCAGAGAGAAGGATTGTATTGTTGTGTAATTCGGTGTAGTTCTTCAACAGGGGCACCACCCTATTTATACTACATGTCTAAACTCGAAACCGAAAAAGAATTAAATGGGAGAATTAAATTGCATTAAACGTCTTCAATGCACTTTAATTCCTCATTTAATTCTCAGTCAAAACCGTTTGACTCATCAGTTTCAAATTGCTGAAATGTAACTACACAGTGTAACTGCACTGTCATAAATGCTGGAAGCTACTGCGCACGCGCGCGCAAGGCAGGCTGGTGCGCGCGCAAGTCTGCACCCTCATGCGCGTGTGCGCCATTTTGGCTCACGTCCATGCGCCACTGCTCGCGGACCCACCAGGGTCATGCGCCTGCATGCCACGTCACCAACCACATGGTACTTGCAGCCCTTGCTCCACCACGCGCACGTGGTCAAAAATACAAAGGCGGCTCTCAAGCATCTCGCGGCGATGCGAGCGTGCGAAGTGCAAAGTGCGCCATCAAAGTGCCACATTGCGTCTCATCGCCCACGCCACGCGCAAGTGCGTGTGCGAGTGCAAGTGCGAGTTAGGGTGCTCCGCACCCTTCGCGAGTACACTTAGTGAGTGCTTCAATGAAACAATAAGGATGGAGAGTTCCCACTTAAATATCCCTTTAAGTTTCATCTTTCCTCCTATGTGGGACAAGGTGCCACTTTCCCACATTTTCAGCATTCAAGTTTCAAACACCAAACTTTGAGCATCGATATCTCATTCATCTTAGCTCCGTTTTGGACGTGGTTTAGTTCGTTACGAAGCTCTTCCAACATAGAACACAAACCCACAAATAAATATATAAAACCCGCTCATTTTCTTATATTTATTTCTAGTCCAAAATAGAAAAAAATCATTTTCCTATATTTGTGAAAAATGTTATTTTCACAAATTTCCAACACTCTAAAGATGCGGTCATGACCCAAACCACTATCGCCTATATTATTTTAATTTATTTTTTAAATTATAAAAATCTAGGAAAATGGAAAATGGTGGTCCGTGTTAATCGTGGTTCAATTCACGCCAACCACCATGAATTTTTGAAGGGGGGGGGGGGGTGATGTAGCCTTCCATTTATGGTACTATGTGTCGAATCATGTTTCAACCATAACCCCCACACCCTTCAGGCTAAGGCTAAGGCTAAGCCTAAGCCTAAGCCTAAGCCTAAGAGGGCAATTCTGTCCTCATTAGTTTCTAAACATGGACATTAACCAAACAGTTCAAACTAACAAAACAAACACCGGCTTTTTTCACTTGTAAGCGTTGATCGATTGGACAAATAAGAACATGATATACACCTGAAATCTTTTGCACAGATTGTACCATACGTCTCCCTGACGGACCATTGCGAACATGCCACATGGCATCTTTGAGCATTTTACGTCGACCAAAATAACTAAAAAAGGTTTTCATGAGTAATAAACTGGCAAAAAAATTTTGTCAGGATAATAAACACTGGACGACCTTAGATTTTTGGGAGTAACGAGACGACAAAAATATTGCTTTAAAAGAAATCTAATACTAATAAAGCATTCCTATTAATGCCACATGACATTCTAATACTATTAAAACATTCTTATTAATGTCACATGAGATTTTCTCCCATAACTTTTTAATAATATTGGTAATATTGCTAATTATTATATTAATTTATTAACTAATATTTAATATATGCACCATCTTCTTTAATATTTAAGTCTTATTAATAGCACATGACATTCTCTTAACTAATTTAGTAATAATATTGTTAATATTACTAATTATTATTTTAATTTAATATCTAATATATGCACCCTCTTCTTTAAAGAAATATAATCCAATGAATTATAAACCCATAAAATTTATCATCAATAAAGAAACATGTATCAATACATGACTTAACAGTGATATTTGGATTTATAATTTTATATTTTAATTGTTTTTTCATTAAATAATAAAATCCATTTTGATTTTAATTATTTAAATCAGCCATATATTTTAGATATTCTCTTATGTTGATTAACCTAACACGTTGTAGATAAATTTATAGAGGATTAACAACATTCAATGAAATTAATAAAGAATGTGTAATGTATGTGTTAATGATAGATATTATGTAATTCTATAATGTTTGAAAAAATGCACACCTGAATTATTTTTCATACATACAACAATATAAAATGAATGTACAATTACACAAATCTTTAAATACTTCTTTGTACACGACATTTGTTGTTTTGTTCGTAATTTAATCAATATTAAATTTTGTTTCTAACAATCTATTCTAATAAATAATTCTATAAAATGTCATGTGTCTACGCATTTTTCTTATCAAAATTTTCTAATTTTCCGTATACAAATTAATATTTTTAAACAAATATAGTAATTAGTATCAAATTCTTTGAGATAGACATGTACCTCCTAAGTCAAATATATTTAATTTTAATCGTTTATATTTTTAATATAAAAACCTATACCTAACAATATCCCTATCCCTAATTGTATATATTGTAAAACACCTATTACGTACCATATTACATAGCTACTAAAATTTAGAGTTAATACTACATATGCTAAGTTTTATTGATTAAAATATAACTGTTTATAAAATAGATTATGATATGACACTTAATTATTATATGCCTATAATACAAGATTTAGAAGTAGTATTAACTTGTTGTTTTAGCATATATATATATTGAATAATAGGGATGTGTTAACCAGCTCAAAGTTGATAAAGACGATATAATTAAAAAAAATGTTGTGCATAAAGAATTATTTAAAAAATTGTGTATTGTAATCGTCTTTTCTTTTTCTATTGTTGTACATAACAAAAATACTTCAGTTTTATTATATTTATATTTTTCTATTATACAACCCCAAGTAATTCATGGGTCTATAACCTAGTGTTTTATAAAGATCAAAAGCCAAAGACCAATGACGTATTAATTACTCCTAGAGAATACACAAGGCCGTCTATCAGGGGTGAAGAAGGTGCTTGCGTGTAACACCTCGAAAATTCACGTCCTATAAAGTGTTGACACGTGTCATATGTTTGAACGTGTGAAAGAATGTTTTGAAAGGACTAAAGTTGACAAACATGAAAAGTATATGAAAATACGAGTTCTAAATGTCAACAGTGAATAAATATATGGTACATTAACCCTACATGATGCTTATATCACCAAACGAATAAATCATGGATCATACGAAGCTAAAAGTGAGAGATTACAAACTACAGGGGTTAAATGTGTCAACATGTTTAAGTTATACCTCTGAGTGACCTTTTGACAAACCCGAAGCTTTGTAACGGTTAATTATGCTCACTAGAATGCACGATTAAAATTTCATAAAGTTTCGTTATCGTATGAGAAAGTTATGGTCTAATTCGTGTACGAGGGGTTAAAGCGTCAACGTTGAAAGTTTGGACCTTTCGGGTGACAATAAAGTTAACCGGGGACTAAACAAAGTGGGTAAATGTCTTAAAGCCCTTATATGTCAATTTAGAGGGTTCAAAGTGCAAGAAAATAAGTTAATTGACCTTTCGGAGGACCAAGAGCCAAGGATGCAAACTGAAAAAGAGACTTTTGGCCCTGATGACATGCTTGCGCACCTCAACAACCACACTCTTGCGGTGCGCAAGGCATGCCCAGATGCAGCAAGTTGGCTGTTGGCTGTTTTAAACGTTGAAACTGATATTGAAACGATTTTCCTCATCTTGCTTGGCCCCTAAACAACCCCTAGAACACTAGGGACACTTGTTAATAAGTTGTGGTCAGTGGTAGACTTACTTGTCAACATTTTATGGTGATTAAATCACTATAAAAGGGCATGAAGTTGCAACCATTTGATCATTCATCTCTTGTGCAATTCTGGAGCCTTTGGGAGCTTAAGAGCAGACACAAGACCTTCCTAATCAAGCATAGGACTTCAGTAAGTTTGCTAATCCTTTCTTAATTAAGTTTTAGCTTAGTTTTAGCTTAAAAGTCAAACCGTCGTAATTAACGGTTGACTTAACGATTAATCATTGTTAGTCCAGTGATTAGTCAAAGTGAAAGTAGTTATAAGTTGGTAATTATGTGGGTAATAAACCCTCAAAAGGGTTCCCCCTGATTCCCACTCTAACTATGTCAAATGTCGGGTCAAACTTGTTAAGAAAAAGTCAACAGGATACTTAAATTCAAATTTATGCATGATTAGCAATGTAGAACACATACAACCTGTTTGATCATTAATAAAACTTGGTAATGAATGTAAGAACATGTCTAAACATGTTCAACCCGACAATTTACTATTTAGACCCGGTTCAGAACCGAAAGTCGCAAAGCTTTGACTTTTGCTTTGACTTCAGTTCTGACCCGTTATGGTATGTTTTAGAAACACCTTAGAGCCTTATTTGGACCAGGTTACATGCTAGTATAACCCTTTGTGATTATACACCATGGTTCATTAGTTAACCGATTAATACGCATGATTCCGTTAATTGCTCATATGTTGACCATTATGCCCTTTTCACCTTAAAATGTGATTTTTGAAAATGTAAAAGAGTAGAAACCTTAATTACTGATATATAGACTTGTACCCAAAGTTTGACATCATTTTGAGGTGTAGATTAAGAGTTATGCTCGTAAGCGTAAAATGAAAGCTTTCTGTTAATTAAACGGCATAATTAGCGTATAGCCTAGTTAAGCCTACTTTTTGATATCAAACTTATTACCCACTGATGTAATATATTATTTTGAGATTTTTGAAGATTTTTAATTAATTTTAGGCTGAGCATAACTAATAGTCGTAGGCTTAATCCGGTAATTGTCTGTTTTGCCCTTACGGGCTATAAAATGAGTTTTACATATCTAAACGACCCCAAACCTTTTGCTACTGATTCTAAATGATAAATAAATTATTTTAAACCCTCTGGAATAATAAAAAATATCAGATTTCTATATAGAACCCGGAAACGGCTTCTAATCGCCTTTTTAAGCGTTTTTAACGCATAGTATGTACTAAAACTATTTTAAACATACAAAGGGTGATACCTAATGATATTTGAGGTAAATTATAATATTTTAACAGTAAGCAAAAGTTGTTAAACTCAGACTTCAGTTTTGAGCTTTTCGGCTTATGTGAAATTACCAAAATGCCCCTACGGTGCATAGTTAGTTATAATTGATAAATTTCACATATATGCCTTATCCTACTGATATAACTTAGCAAATTGATTATCTTTGCTGATTACATCAGACCTGTAACTCAGGATACTACTTAAACTCTTTTATCACCTTATAAATGACCAAACTACCCCTACGGGGCATAGTTTGTGTTTAAATTCATTTCGGGCATAATAAATGATATCTCACTGATGTCACAACATATTTGGAGCATATTAACTTAGGAAACCTGTATATGGCTCTCATGAATACCCGTTACGCTTATTACGCGTTCGGTTCGGTTTATGTAACAAGTTTCCATAAATTAGCCGAAACGGGTCAAACCTTATCGGTTTTATCTCAAAATCTAGAATGTGTATAATATACCCATATTAAACAAGTCTTCATACTTGTCGGGTCTAAAACACATTCTATCCGGTCATCGCTTAATCGTGCGTACGAACCGTATCTTTGAAACTAACCGGTCTAAGCTTAAGCTTAACTAAAGACCCGTTAGGATTCTAATAGGTTATTATAAACATTCGTTCCAGATTAGGAGCCCAGTAAAAGTACTTGCATTTGCTGTAATTGATTGATACTTTGCTCAGGTAAATACTCTTAACTTATTTTTCCTTTACGGGCTTGGGGTACGGTACTATAAAAGTACCGCTTGGTCGGGTATGTAGTCATTTAAATCGGATTGTGATTAATGTATTTACATAACCCGCTTTATTCTGTATTATTTGATGTATGGCCCTTGGGGGTTAAATGACCATGTCCCGGATATCCTTGGCATCATTTTACGAAATGGCCACGACCTAAGTACGGGGTGTAGGCGTACACCTGACAGATGCATTATGTAAAAACTGGTAATCCACTAAAGGAATCAACCTTGTGGGCACTATACCTGTGGCATGTCAGTTAACTTAAACCGGCTCTTCTAACCGGTGCTAATGGACGGCAAATAAGTAAAACTGTATACAAGATTATATACAAATAATTGTCCCAAGTTATAAAGATATTTTGTGCCGAAGTGCATTCAAACCAATTTACAAACTCTTTTCAAAATGAGTCAGTTGAGTTGTATTTACCAGTGTAAACTGACGTATTTTCCAAAAAGGTTAAGTGCAGGTGCTAGACGAAATAGGCTGGCTACTCCAGGCATCATTACTCAAGTCTCGCAAGCTCTAGATGTCAAAGTCTGTTGAACAGTTTTCACTTTATTTTGATCCGCATGTGGATCCTTTACTTTCCGTTGTAATACTTGGATATTACTTTATATTCGGATTGTAATATATTTATCTTTTGCTTCCGCTGTGCATTTATATATTGTGTTGTTTGACTATTATGTTGGCAACCACGTCACGATACTCCCCACCGGGCCCACCGGTGACACGTGGAAATCGGGGTGTGACAGGTTGGTATCAGAGCCAACACTGAGTGAATTAAACACTAGCCTTTGTGTTTAATCTCAGTTTCACAGTTGCACATTCTTGAGTCTAGACAAGAACATAGGACTAATCCAAATTCGTTTCATTGTCTTTTAATTACTTCTTTGTTATTTTTCTGATTAGCCCTTGCATGGGCAAGTCATTTTCTTAAGAAGTCCCGTTTAGGGCAACCATATACTTGTTTAAATTTTAAAGGAACGATTATAATTAAAATATCATTCCTATATTATAAGATCTACCATTATAATAAATTGGCAAAAATCTAAAAAGGACAAGACCTAG
This sequence comes from Helianthus tuberosus, assembly GCA_030545235.1. NCBI lineage: Eukaryota > Viridiplantae > Streptophyta > Magnoliopsida > Asterales > Asteraceae > Helianthus > Helianthus tuberosus. Next base: position 45,868,373 of record CM060427.1, on the reverse strand, counting down.
CCATGTGTCATATTAAGACAGGGCCAAGATGGTAGTTCCACAATTAGATTCAGATCCTTGTTAACAGTTCAATTAGGATTGTTTTGCGTTAAATATTAAAAAGAATCTTAAAGGTAAAACCTAGTCTAAATGTCACTACAGACAAGGCCAAGATGGTAGAACCTATTCAAGAGATTCAAATCCTTATTAAACATCTGAAAGCATATTAACATGCTCGACAAACTGTGATACGATAAAATCACATAGGTCATTTTTAAATTGGGTTATTCTAAATTCCCTTATTTATATAATCATCTCTTATGGATGAAGTGCCCACGGGCTATGATTAACGTCTTCTGAGACTAAAGACAGTGGTAGCTTACGACTCCCTGTCAAGAAAAGGTAATGAACTTTGATTCAAACCTTAAAGCCTCGATTCTCTGAAATCATGGCTTATAAATTAAACTTGTCTACGTGACTAGGCCTTTTATGCTATTATTAACTTATAATTTAGCATTATGATAAAGATCCTGAACAATTTTTATATTTAACAAATTAACTAAAATGTGTATTAAAAGCATGGTTAATAAATCGTTTAAGAACGATAGTACTGTAAGGGCTTCTAAATAAACCTTGCCCTTATTTTCTTTTTGTAGCAACTAAGACTACATGGCTGACTCTGACGAGATAAACAGTCACCCTTTGGAAAACCGCGATGATAATGATAGGATTAATATAACCAAAGGAGAGCTTCGTTCACTGATTGACACAGCTGTATCTAAAGCTGTAGAAGAACAATTTAAGGAGTATAGTGGGACGCATAGTCGAGCCTCATCTATACCCCACTCTAAGTCTGTTCCTAAAACTCATTCAGAGCCTCATAACAAGCCGCCCTCTAAGAAAGAGGAGCCAAAGAAGGATGATGATCGTCATTCATCAAATGAACACAGTGTTCCATCCAAGAAGAAAGCGTTCGATAATGAACCACATACCAAGTCTTGTACCTATAAGTACTTTGTTTCCTGTAAACCCCGAGATTTCACTGGGGAGAAAGGAGCAGTAGATTGTATGACCTGGTTGGATGAAATGGACACGGTGGTGGACATCAGCGGTTGTGCTGAAAGGGATGTAGTAAAGTATGTATCCCGATCGTTCAAAGGAGAGGCACTGGCATGGTGGAGGTCTCTCATTCAAGCTGCTGGGAAGATCCCGCTCTACAACATGTCATGGGAGCAGTTTGTTACTCTCATTATGGAAAACTACTGCCCTCAACATGAGGTCTAAAGAATTGAATCTGATTTCTTATCATTGGTGATGACAAACTTAGATTGTCAAGCTTACCTCACCAGTTTTAATACCCTGTCCAGACTAGTTCCTTACCTTGTAACACCAGAACCCAAGCGAATTGCTCGCTTCATTGGGGGTTTAGCCCCAGAAATCAAAGCCAGTGTTAAGGCTTCAAGACCTGCTACGTTTAGGTCAGCAGCTGATCTCTCTTTGTCCCTTACTTTAGATGCGGTTTGGTTGAGATCGCTAAAGAAATCTGAAGAAAGTAAGAGGAAGCGTGAGGATGATAACTCACGAGAGTTAGAGAAGAAGCACAAGGGAAACACTGATTCTAAGAAGTTTGGGTCTGGAAGGAACAGTCAGCGAACAGAGGAAAAGCCAAAGTGCACGACTTGCCAAAAACGCCACTTTGGAAAGTGCAGACTTGAGTCCAATTCTAATTCAGGATCACCTGCATGTGGGATATGCAAGTCTAGAGAGCACAAGACGATAGAGTGCAAGAAGATAAAAGACGCAACATGCTACAATTGTAATGAGAAAGGGCACATTAAGACCAACTGCCCTAAGTATGCCAAGAAGCCTGAAGAGGTCAAGAAGACCAATGCAAGGGTCTTTCGAATGGATGCCAAGGAAGCAGTCCAGGATGACAACGTAATCACATGTACTTTCCTTGTAAATGATGTCTATGCAAGAGTACTCTTTGATTCAGGTGCTGATAAGTCTTTCGTAGATCATAAAATTTGCAAATTGCTTAATTTACCTGTCAAAACCTTGAGTATAAATTATGAGGTAGAGTTAGCAGATGGCACCATAGAAACCGTCTCCACTGTGTTAGATGGATGTGTGATATCCATTAAGAACCACTCTTTTTCTCTATCTCTACTTCCCTTTAAATTGGCCGGTTTTGACATACTATTGGGTATGGACTGGTTATCTCATAACCAAGCCCAAATCGTCTGCAACAGAAAGCAAGTGGTGATAAAGACTCCGTCTGGTGAATCACTTACCATTCGGGGAGATACCCAGTATGGACTGCCTGAGCAAGTGACTATGCTCAAGGCTTCGAAGTGTTTAAAGAAGGGTTGTGTCATCTACATGGCACAAGTGATTATTGATGAGCCTAAACCGAAGATAGAAGATATCCCCATCATTTCTGAGTACCCAGAAGTTTTTCCGGAAGAACTACCTGGTTTGCCACCAGATAGGCAAGTGGAATTCAGGATTGATATCATCCCGGGAGCAGCTCCAATTGCTAGAGCACCTTATAGGTTGGCGCCCACGGAAATGAAGGAATTAAGAACGCAACTGGATGAATTGCTAGCTAAAGGTTTCATTAAACCTAGTTCGTCTCCTTGGGGAGCACCAGTCCTGTTTGTCAAGAAGAAGGACGGATCGATGCGTCTGTGCATCGATTATCGTGAACTTAATAAGTTCACGATAAAGAATAGGTATCCTCTACCCAGGATCGACGATTTGTTCGATCAATTGCAAGGAGCAAGTTATTTCTCGAAGATTGACTTGAGGTCAGGCTACCATCAACTGAAGGTTAGAGATGAAGACGTGCACAAAACAACATTCAGGACTCGTTATGGTCATTACGAGTTCCTAGTGATGCCTTTTGGGCTCACTAATGCACCGGCCGCGTTCATGGATCTCATGAATCGCGTATGCAAGCCTTAATTAGACAAGTTCGTCATCGTTTTCATCGACGACATTCTTATATATTCGAAGAACCAAGCTGACCATGAGAAACACCTTCGCTGTATTCTCAAACTCCTACATCAGGAGAAGCTCTATGCCAAATTCTCTAAGTGTGAATTTTGGCTTCGGGAAGTCCAATTCCTTGGACATGTAGTGACTAAGCGTGGTATCCAAGTGGATCCCGCTAAGGTTGAAGCAGTTATGAACTGGCAAGAGCCAAAGACGCCTACAGAGATTCGTAGCTTCCTGGGATTGGCAGGATATTACAGGCGTTTCATTGAAAATTTTTCAAGGATTGCTGCACCCCTAACTTCCTTGACTAAGAAGAAAGTAAAGTTCGTTTGGGGCCCTAAGCAGCAAGAGTCCTTTGATATCCTTAAGCAGAAGTTAAGCAACGCTCCTGTGTTGACGTTACCTGATGGAATCGAAGAATTCGTAGTTTACTGCGATGCATCACACACTGGCATGGGGTGTGTGCTTATGCAGAAAAGGCAAGGTTATTGCCTATGCTTCAAGACAGTTAAAGGTGCATGAAAAGAATTACACCACCCATGACTTGGAATTGGGTGCCGTTGTATTTGCACTAAAACTGTGGAGGCATTATTTGTATGGTATCAAGTGTGTGATCTATTCTGATCATAAGAGCCTTCAGCACCTGTTTAATCAGAAGGATTTAAACATGAGGCAACGCCATTGGATGGAGACTTTAAATGATTATGATTGTGAAATCAGATATCATCCCGGCAAGGAGAATGTAGTCGCTGATGCCTTGAGTCGAAAGGAAAGGGTAAAACCCATCCGAATCAATGCCAAGCGCATGGAGATAAAGAACAGTTTGACTGAAAGGTTGTTAGCTGCACAGAGGGAAGCTGTGTTGGAAGCTAACTATCCTAACGAAAAACTAGGAGTAACTGAGGAGCAGTTATCTCTTAGCAAGGACGGAATCCTAAGATTAAATGGATGAATATGGGTTCCAATTTATGGAGGACTTCGAGATGTCATCCTCCAGGAAGCCCATAGTTCTAAATATTCCGTTCATCCTGGAGCTGATAAGATGTACCAGGATCTAAGGGCAAACTATTGGTGGATAGGCTTGAAAAAGTCTGTAGCTGCCTATGTAGCTAAGTGCTTGACTTGTGCGCAAGTCAAAGCAGAACATCAAAAGCCGTCAGGCTTGCTACAACAGCCTGAACTTCCTACGTGGAAGTGGGAAATGGTAACCATGGATTTTATCACCAAGTTACCTAAGACAAGGAAAGGCAATGATACAATATGGGTGATAGTTGATAGACTGACTAAGTCAGCACATTTCTTACCCATCAAGGAGACTTATAGCTCCGACATGTTAGCCCAGTTGTACGTTGATAAGATTGTAGCCTTACATGGCATACCTGTGTCTATTATCTCTGACCGAGATACTAGATACACGTCACATTTTTGGAAGAGTTTCCAGCAATCTTTGGGCACGCGTTTGAATTTTAGTACGGCTTACCATCCTCATACTGACGGACAGAGTGAGCGTACCATCCAAACGTTGGAAGACATGCTACGTGCATGTGTAATTGATTTAGGTGGTAGTTGGGATAAGCACCTACCGTTAATCGAATTCTCCTACAACAATAGCTACCACACCAGCATAAAGGCTGCGCCTTTTGAGGCCTTATATGGTAGAAAGTGTAGAACGCCAGTTTGTTGGGCGGAAGTTGGAGATGTCCAATTATCAGGACCAGAGATAGTCTTTGAAACGATGGACAAGATTGTCCAGATTCGTGACCGTCTCAAAGCTGCCCGAGATAGGCAGAAGAGTTACGCAGATCCAAAGCGTAAAGCTTTTCACTTCAAAGTAGGTGACAAAGTATTACTAAAAGTATCACCCTGGAAGGGAGTGTTGCGATTTGGTAAGAAAGGAAAGCTAAGCCCGAGATACATAGGACCTTTCCAGGTTATCGAACGTGTCGGGTCAGTTACCTATAAGTTAAACTTACCTGAAGAGCTCAGTGGAATTCACAATGTGTTCCACATCTGCAATCTGAAGAAGTGCTTCGCTGATGAATCACTGGTTATACCACATACAGATGTGCATATAGATGAGAGCTTAAAATTTGTGGAAAAACCATTGTCGATTGAAGATCGACAGGTTAAGAAGCTTCGAAGGAAGCATGTGCCTATAGTAAAGGTAAAATGGGATGCCCGTAGAGGACCCGAATATACGTGGGAAGTTGAATCCACGATGAAAGAAAAGTACCCTCATTTGTTTCAGTAAATCTCGGGTCGAGATTTATTTTAAGGGGGTGAGGATGTAACACCTCGAAAATTCACGTCCTATAAAGTGTTGACACGTGTCATATGTTTGAACGTGTGAAAGAATGTTTTGAAAGGACTAAAGTTAACAAACATGAAAAGTATATGAAAATACGAGTTCTAAATGTCAACAGTGAATAAATATATGGTACATTAACCCTACATGATGCTTATATCACCAAACGAAAAAATCATGGATCATACGAAGCTAAAAGTGAGAGATTACAAACTACAGGGGTCAAATGTGTCAACATGTTTAAGTTATACCTCTGAGTGACCTTTTGACAAACCCAAAGCTTTGTAACGGTTAATTATGCTCACTAGAATGCACGATTAAAATTTCATAAAGTTTCGTTATCGTATGAGAAAGTTATGGTCTAATTCGTGTACGAGGGGTTAAAGCGTCAACGTTGAAAGTTTTGACCTTTCGGGTGACAATAAAGTTAACCGGGGACTAAACAAAGTGGGTAAATATCTTAAAGCCCTTATATGTCAATTTAGAGGGTTGAAAGTGCAAGAAAATAAGTTAATTGACCTTTCGGAGGACCAAGAGACAAGGATGCAAACTGAAAAAGAGACTTTTGGCCCTGATGACATGCTTGCGCACCTCAGCAACCACACTCTTGCGGTGCGCAAGGCATGCCCAGATGCAGCAAGTTGGCTGTTGGCTGTTTTAAACGTTGAAATTGATCTTTAAACAATTTTCCTCATCTTGCTTGGCCCCTAAACAACCCCTAGAACACTAGGGACACTTGTTAATAAGTTGTGGTCAGTGGTAGACTTACTTGTCAACATTTTATGGTGATTAAATCACTATAAAAGGGCATGAAGTTGCAACCATTTGATCATTCATCTCTTGTGCAATTCTGGAGCCTTTGGGAGCTTAAGAGCAGACACAAGACCTTCCTAATCAAGCATAGGACTTCAGTAAGTTTGCTAATCCTTTCTTAATTAAGTTTTAGCTTAGTTTTAGCTTAAAAGTCAAACCGTCGTAATTAACGGTTGACTTAACGATTAATCATTGTTAGTCCAGTGATTAGTCAAAGTGAAAGTAGTTATAAGTTGGTAATTATGTGGGTAATAAACCCTCAAAAGGGTTCCCCCTGATTCCCACTCTAACTATGTCAAATGTCGGGTCAAACTTGTTAAGAAAAAGTCAACAGGATACTTAAATTCAAATTTATGCATGATTAGCAATGTAGAACACATACAACCTGTTTGATCATTAATAAAACTTGGTAATGAATGTAAGAACATGTCTAAACATGTTCAACCCAACAATTTACTATTTAGACCCGGTTCAGAACCGAAAGTCGCAAAGCTTTGACTTTTGCTTTGACTTCAGTTCTGACCCGTTATGGTATGTTTTAGAAACACCTTAGAGCCTTATTTGGACCAGGTTACATGCTAGTATAACCCTTTGTGATTATACACCATGGTTCATTAGTTAACCGATTAATACGCATGATTCCGTTAATTGCTCATATGTTGACCATTATGCCCTTTTCACCTTAAAATGTGATTTTTGAAAATGTAAAAGAGTAGAAACCTTAATTACTGATATATAGACTTGTACCCAAAGTTTGACATCATTTTGAGGTGTAGATTAAGAGTTATGCTCGTAAGCGTAAAATGAAAGCTTTCTGTTAATTAAACGGCATAATTAGCGTATAGCCTAGTTAAGCCTACTTTTTGATATCAAACTTATTACCCACTGATGTAATATATTATTTTGAGATTTTTGAAGGTTTTTAATTAATTTTAGGCTGAGCATAACTAATAGTCGTAGGCTTAATCCGGTAATTGTCGGTTTTGCCCTTACGGGCTATAAAATGAGTTTTACATATCTAAACGACTCCAAACCTTTTGCTACTGATTCTAAATGATAAATAAATTATTTTAAACCCTCTGGAATAATAAAAAATATCAGATTTCTATATAGAACCCGGAAACGGCTTCTAATCGCCTTTTTAAGCGTTTTTAACGCATAGTATGTACTAAAACTATTTTAAACATACAAAGGGTGATACCTACTGATATTTGAGGTAAATTATAATGTTTTAACAGTAAGCAAAAGTTGTTAAACTCATACTTTAGTTTTGAGCTTTTCGGCTTATGTGAAATTACCAAAATGCCCCTACGGTGCATAGTTGGTTATAATTGATAAATTTCACATATATGCCTTATCCTACTGATATAACTTAGCAAATTGATTATCTTTGCTAATTACATCAGACCTGTAACTCAGGATACTACTTAAACTCTTTTATCACCTTATAAATGACCAAACTACCCCTACGAGGCATAGTTTGTGTTTAAATTCATTTCGGGCATAATAAATGATATCTCACTGATGTCACAACATATTTGGAGCATATTAACTTAGGAAACCTGTATATGGCTCTCATGAATACCCGTTACGCTTATTACGCGTTCGGTTCGGTTCGGTTTATGTAACAAGTTTACATAAATTAGCCGAAACGGGTCAAACCTTATCGGTTTTATCTCAAAATCCAGAATGTGTATAATATACCCATATTAAACAAGTCTTCATACTTGTCGAGTCTAAAACACATTCTATCCGGTCATCGCTTAATCGTGCGTACGAACCGTATCTTTGAAACTAACCGGTCTAAGCTTAAGCTTAACTAAAGACCCGTTAGGATTCTAATAGGTTATTATAAACCTTCGTTCCAGATTAGGAGCCTAGTAAAAGTACTTGCATTTGCTGTAATTGATTGATACTTTGCTCAGGTAAATACTCTTAACTTATTTTTCCTATACGGGCTTGGGGTACGGTACTATAAAAGTACCGCTTGGTCGGGTATGTAGTCATTTAAATCGGATTGTGATTAATGTATTTACATAACCCGCTTTATTCTGTATTATTTGATGTATGGCCCTTGGGGGTTAAATGACCATGTCCCGGATATCCTTGGCATCATTTTACGAAATGGCCACGACCTAAGTACGGGGTGTACACGTACACCTGACAGATGCATTATGTAAAAACTGGTAATCCACTAAAGAATCAACCTTGTGGGCACTATACCTGTGGCGTGTCAGTTAACTTAAACCGGCTCTTCTAACCGGTGCTAATGGACGGCAAATAAGTAAAACTGTATACAAGATTATATACAAATAATTGTCCCAAGTTATAAAGATATTTTGTGCCGAAGTGCATTCAAACCAATTTACAAACTCTTTTCAAAATGAGTCAGTTGAGTTGTATTTACCAGTGTAAACTGACGTATTTTCCAAAAAGGTTAAGTGCAGGTGCTAGACGAAATAGGCTGGCTACTCCAGGCATCATTACTCAAGTCTGGCAAGCTCTAGATGTCAAAGTCTGTTGAACAGTTTTCATTTTATTTTGATCCGCCTGTGGATCCTTTACTTTCCGTTGTAATACTTGGATATTACTTTATATTCGGATTGTAATATATTTATCTTTTGCTTCCGCTGTGCATTTATATATTGTGTTGTTTGACTATTATGTTGCCAACCACGTCACGATACTCCCCACCGGTGACACGTGGAAATCGGGGTGTGACATTGCGATTAGGGCCCAAATCAATATAGGGCTCGAAAAAATTATATATATATATATATATATATATATGAAGAGGATCAGGAGAGAACGCCTCAAAGTGTGAGAACGGTGAGAACGATTCTCAGCCACAAGATCTTAGTGGTTTGTGGCTGAGATTGATGCGGTGACATTTTTGTAAATAATAGGGGCCTTGGAACTACCAGGAGGGGTAAAATAGGAAGATTCAAACAAAGGTGCACATGCTAATCACATGCCATTTTCCATCATCATATTTAAACGACAATAATTTTTTTATACGTGATTATTTTTCGAAAAAAATTACACCCTAAAACTCAGCGTTTTTTTATCTTTCCAACGAGTATACTATTGATATACTTTTCGAAAAAAATTAACTGGGTTTTATGGTGTTTTTTCTAAACTAGGTGTTTTTATGGCGTTTTAACTAGGTATTTTCATGGCGTTTTTCTAAACTGAGTGTTTTATGGCGTTTTCAACTGAATTTTTTCATGACGTTTTTCTGAACTAGGTGTTTTATGGCGTTTTTAACTGGGTATTTTCATGGCATTTTTCTGAATTGGGTGTTTTTATGGTGTTTTATTTGAACACCAGTTCATGTGAGTGAGTTTTTTTGACAATATTACACCTTAGTCTAATTTAAAATCAATGCCACATGTCACTAACAAAATCGTTCTCACTGTTCTCACACTTTTCACCGTTCTCTCTAAATCCTGACCCTATATATATATATATATATATATAGGATTAGGTTCAAGAGTGAACACTATTGTAGTTTGCGAACTGAGCGAACTAATCCTGGCCATACACGTGTCTAGATCAATGACTAGGATTTGATGATGAAATACACTAGTGTATTTACGATTTGATGATGAAATCCTAACCATCCACGTGTGTAAATCAATGGCCAAGATTTGTTCACTCAGTTCGCAAATACATTAGTATTCACTCTAGAACCCCACCATATATATATATATATATATATATATATAATTTCTGGATGTTTGTATAAATAAGTGCCTGCTAAAAGACCCAAAGTTTTTTTAAATAAGGGCCTGTTTAAAAGTTTAAAAAAATGGTCCAATTAATAAGCCCAAGTGACTAGTCTAAACAAAAATAAGGGCCTGCTAGATCTGGGAAAGGAAACAAAATGTCGCACTGTCGCAGGCAGTATAGCATATCGCATAGGGAATTGGGATGAGAGAAACTGGAAGCAAAACGTCGATCATCATTCAATCAGATCAGGGAATTTCGCAAATTCGAAGTGATTCAGACTTTCAGTGATTCAGTCGCAGCACGGCAGCAGTGAGGAGAGTATCAGACGCACGCAGGGCCGACTGACTTTTGGATGAAGCCAAGCTTAAGGAGTGTTATTTTCGCTTTCAAGATGCATTGAAGTATGAAGCAGAGTCCGATATTGATGTTAAAGAATTGCATACGGAGTTGAAGTTGATTAATACATTTTTACCGAGACACATTGACAACCCTTTTGATGTTTTAGACTATATCTTCCAACGCAGTACTACTTATCCTAATGCTATAATTGCATATAAAGTGTTGACAATTCCGGTAACTGTGGCATCGACAAAAAGAAGTTTCTCAAAGTTGAAGTTGTTGAAGACCTATTTATGTTCTACAATGTCACAAGAAAGGCTAAATGGGTTGGCGACAATTTCTATTGAAAATGAAATATTCGATACTATGGATTACAAGAAGTTGATCGGGAGCTTTGCTTCAAAAACGCTAGAAGAACCACACTGTTCGCTTAACAAGTAGATTCGATAATTTGATCATTTTTGCCACACTATTTTTGTTAATTTGGTTTATCTATTTCATAACAATTATCGTAATATTATGGGTTTTTAGTATTTATATATTTGATTGAATGATTGATAAGTTTATATTATACGAAGATTTGTGAATAGGGTCTAATTTTTTTATCTCGAACAGGGCCAAAAACCTTTTTGTGATTTTTGGAGACGGCCCTGAGAATACAAAAGCTAAATATACTTTTTGGCCGGAATTTTACTCTCATCATCGTATTACGCTTGAAGATCTAAGGCCTTCGGTCTATCATGGCCAGATAATTGTTTTTGGCCATTGTTTTACTTTCGCCAGCGTATTATGCTCGAAGATTTTTTGTGGTAGCTAGGCGTATTAAACCCAATTTGAATCCGTCAGCATAATACGCCCAAAGATGCCGCGTGACACATTCTCAGTAATCCATACTCTTAAGCTCAAAGTGTCCAGCTACCGATAAGTATTTTTTCCATTTGCTCAATATTTATTAGTGAAAACCTAAAAATCATTGTCTTCTTTTATTAAGTTTATTAGTGTGTTTTTTATTTAGTAACAAGATAAATGTTAGTCTCACATGTCCATCTATATAAACTAATAATCATCTAAACAAATATGAGCAAAATATATGAATGATGGATAGTAACAATTTGCGCGTGTGGAGAACAAAACAAGCTTTAAACCGGCTCACCTAATTTTATAAAGAGCAAAAACATAATTTCACATGAGACTAAATCGTGTGAAATTCTTGGTCTACATCTTAAGCAAACTCCTTCCAAGCTATAAATACAGACATAACATATTCGGATCACATGAGACTAAATCGTGTGAAATTTTGGGCTCAAACTCTAATTTAAATGGGAATTTCATATTATTTTTTTCCAACGATACCTTTCTTGACGCTGTTACAACAACGGGACTGGGTTAGTCTGCGTACGAAAAACGAGAGAGCCTAATGGGTTCATGTCCCCCTTTTCTTTTAACGTTTTCGGTTTACAACTTTCAGGGGGGGGGGGGGGGGAATACATGTCAACAATGGGTATGATTAAGTTATGGAATGAACTCTTAGATCATGTGAGCATAGGCTGTAACTCAGGTGCCATTAATCCTTTTAAGGACTACGGAACAAAGGTTAGATCTAATGGGTACGGGCGAGCCCCACTCACGGTCCATGAGTGACCACTTAGAGTGCTGTTGTATCCCATGCGAGAGTGAATCGACACTAAAAATCGTCTACTCGGGTCGAGTACCTCCTATGTAGTCACATATATTAATGTCTTAGCTACACATTAATAATTAGCATGTTCGTTGACGCTTTGCATACCAACTTACAACACTAAACTTTCATATATTTTTAAGATTCAATTGATGAAAACTCATAAATACATGGATTTACGAACTTTGGTAACATTTTTCAACTTATGTATAAGTAAGAGGACGAGATGGTTCTGCTTACAAAGACTCTCGTGGGCTAGACACACAGTTTTCATATAACACGCCGAGAAAATGATTTTACTAAATTTTCTCCACAACTTTTAAATCGATAAACAAAAAAGATTTGTTTAAAATCTTTTTCAAAACAAACTATTAACTCACTCAACTTTATGTTGATTTTTCACATGTTTCTTTCTCAGGTTACTTTCTCAAATTATGGCACGATTGGAATAGAAGAACCATTGGAGATTCGAGTACTTAGTGGCGTTCGTTTTCTAGAAGTCTTAGGTTATTTGCTTCCGTTGTGCAATGAAGATAGCGGTCCAGTCACGCCAATCTCTGATACTTCGGGGTGTGACATAGGTTTAGTTTTGTTTAAAATCCCCATAAAACTCTACTAACAATTAACAAATTCTCATAACTAGGTTTAAATGTTCATAGTCAATTTACTAAATATGAGTTTGTAACACCCCGAAAACGGGTTTGGTGATCAAACCACATTAGCACTAAAAGACGGGTAAAGTACCGTTAGTGGCAAAATTTACCCGGTAAATATTAGGATTTAAATAATTAATCCTAATATTAAATAAAAAGTGAATAAAAGCTTTTAAGGAAATAAAATGGATAAAAGGCCCGAGTTAACGGGACCTAAAATAAACTTAGTCATAAATATTCCCGAACCCGCTAAGTTAACTAGGAATATTAAACCTAGTTAATAAGTGAGAGTATTGTTGAAAATAATTAGGTTGTGACCTAATTAATAACTAACCAAACACGAGGGACCAAAGCCGGGTAACTTGAAACTAGAATTATAAACTTAAAAATAAAACACAACACACACAAAAAATGTGTGTGCGTGCGTGAGGATGGTCAGGAGAAGAAGCTCTCATGAGCTCAAACCCTAACTCCAACAAATTGGTCAAATTGAAGCTTGAATCAAGATCCAAATCAATGCATGAACGCGTAGAAACAATCACCAAGTCATGGGGATCATAAGGTATGTCACAAAACCTAGATTGGTTGAAGTTGAAATTTAAGACAAGTAGGTTACTTGCAAATAAATTGATGGATTATGATCCAAGGATGAAATTAGGAATGATTTTTATGTTTAGAAGTAAACCCTAGCCATTTACTTGTTGAATTGAGGTTCATAATGGTGAATTTGATCATTACCCATATATGTGCTAAGTGGGTTTTGATTTAATAATGAAGATGATGATATGTTTGTGTTAGAAATTATCATAAGTGATGGTTGATGTAAGATACTTGAACAATTTCCAAGTTTGAGTGTTGATCATACATGACTTGAAAAATGGGTTTTTGATGATTTAATGAAATTGATGTTGTATTGGTGTTTATAAACACCATACTAACTTGTATAAATGAACTACTTGAACAAAAAGGGGAAATTGTTAAGAGTTCATACTTGATTTGAAGTGGGTCTTGACATAAGAATTAAACTCATAATTTATGATTTAGTTCAATAAGAAAGTAGTCAAAGATTCATAAGGTGTGAAAGTCATGATTTAGAATGACTAATCTAACAACCTTGTGAATAATGAATGAAAGTAGGCGCTTAACAAGCTAGGTGAAGCTTGGGGTGAAAGCGGGTCGATCGAAGCAAGTGAGAAAAGAAAAGCGTAATTCGGATGCAAGGTAAGTGAAACTTACACCTTTTGTAGAATATTTAGTTATTCTATAAGTTTTAAATTCGATAAAAAAAATATTGGGAAATATGGATTTCCGACGCAATTGATACGAGTCGGGACATACGCAAAATTTGGTAAAAACCATGATGAAGGGTAAACATGGGTAAATGGTAATATAGCCGTAAATGACAAGCATACAATAAATCTGGAAATGTTACCGTATGGGGTAACTCATAATAAGGATAGGGATAAAATGGTAATTTAGTCGTGTGCCGACAAATATAAGTAAAAGTTATAAGACACCCTACGGCGTAAGCCGAATTGGGTTAAATAAAGAGATGGTATATATATATATATATATATATACCATTCTAAATTCAAATGCAAAATGTTTGGTCGTTTAGACCAAACGGGTCAAAGGGTGACTTGTAGTGCCATTTGACAAATGACAACTAATAAGTATGTGTCAAGTCTTATGCTTACAGGATAATAATGGTTTATGGATTAAAATGCTACGAATTAGCATATTATAGAGGCAAGGTATCGAAACGGGTCAATAAGTTGACCCGAGCCAGGTACGTGTAAATATAGTTGTGGATAATATACTTTATGGCCATATTTGTAGCGAAAGCCCTTCGTAGTAAATGAGGGGCTAATGTTGACTAAAATGCCCTTGAAGGGTAAATTGGGCAAACAACCCATAAAGGTTGTTTAGGAACTTATATTATGATCTTGTAACCTTTAGACGCGTATGAAAATAGTAGGCATAAACTATCAAGGGTTAAATGCCTTAAAATGCGTATTGTCGCAAAATAGCATATTTGAGGGGTAAAACTCGGAATAGATAGTCTATCACATTAAATCCACTACATTCATAGTTGTGGTGGAAAAACTAATCAAAATGAACGGGTGGGATTATGAGGCATAAAAGAAATAAGCGAAATAAGGCTTAAAAGGACATAAATGTCCTTAACGGGGCGAAATAAGCACTTGAGCAAAAGCGGGTTTAGAATGTGTAATAACCCGCGATTTGAGCCTTGTACAATAGGAAATAATCATAATGATATGTTTACAAAAGAAACAAGGACCGCAAACAAGTTGTTAGATGAAATCACGAACGGGTCAAAAGTTGGTAAAAAGGGTAATAAGCCGAAGAGTTAAAAGACTGAAATTTTATTATGTCGGACGTTGGATTTTAAATCCATTAGATGGAGAATTAAATTACGGACGCGTAGGAAAAAGAATCGCGTAAAACGGACAACCGAGTAAAAAGTTATGCTAGTTTAAAGTTGGATTTTTAGAAAATTCGGAGCTGGCTGATATGCAGGTCCAGAATCTGGACCTGCTGGAAATAGCATTCCCTCGCGACACGCGACGGATGACCTGAAACACGTCGCGACACGCGATGATACGTAGCGGCCCGCGTAAGATGTCATTAAGTCTGTCGCGGCCCGCGACAGACTACAAAACTGGGAATTTTTCGTTTATCTCATGGTTTGTTGTTTAGAACTTGTTTAACCTATTGTTTAAGCATCAAAACTAACTTTTAGGTTGGTTTTGATCACAGGAAAATACCAAGGGTTCCCGGATGAAGATCAAGCGTCGAGCAAGAACCGAACACGCGTTAAATGAAGCTTCCGCAAGTTGTTTCGTCGTTATTTTAAAACAGCGAATTAAACCACATTTCGTTGTATTATTTCTTTAAAATTGTAAAGGTTTTGAATTACCCGTATTTTCCATGGATATGTAACGTTAATTACACGACCATTTTCGTAATTTATTCGAAAACTATTAAATAATACTAAGGGTGTTACAAGTTGGTAATCAGAGCTCAAGGTTGTTGACAAATGTGTTCGGTTCGAGGCTTGATCGCAAATAGTAGAAAAAGCCTTGTATTATAATACGGGTGATTATTGAAGTTGACGTTACTAACTTTTGTGAATGTTTTAATTGAAGGACACTCGCGTTTGAAGACGACGAGAGTCAAACGAATTGTGGATATGATGATGAAACGGTCCGAAGTATGACAAGAGGAGCATGCTCACCGAGGACTAAATCGCGTAACGACCGCGAACAAGGTTAATGGCAAGGAACGCCCGTCGGGGCAAACATTACCAGGTGCACATTTTAAATAATCGCACAAATAGTAATATGCAACAAATAAGTAGAAATTGAAAGTTGCATATGTAGATTAAAAACTTCGAAAAACCCGAATAGAAAATGTATTCGGGATGTTGTTTCCAAGAGAAATAAATAGAGGCGTTACTTACATAGGGCGTGATGTGAAAACTATGAAAAGGTCATGTGTGTCATGTGTTAATCGCTTACTCTGGCCAAGTAAGTAGTGGCATATGATACCATGAACTTCTTATGGCGGACACGTTTACATCCGATGTAGTAAGGGCGGGATGAATGAGACTAACTTAAAAGTACCCAAATGAATCAAATGAGCAAAATATTTGATAATAATGTAAACGCACAGCCGGGTGACGAAAGCGTATTACATTAGGATGATGAGCCTGAGTGAAGGGACAAAGATTAATGTAAAAGGATTAAGGTATGCAATTGGGAGGGGTGTGCTTACACCCGAACCCGGAGAATGCAAATATGACTCTTAACGGGCCGATTTTGTAAAACACCAAATTTGAGAACAAAGTAGGAATATAAAAGCGAAACGAAGTCATAATGCATACCGTAAGGGTTGCAATAATAACGACTTCGGTAAAACACCCGGTTGGTGGGTAAGGATTTAAACGCATGCGTAGACTGAGAAACAGGAACGCGAAATAGAAAGTCAAAAGACTCGGAATATGAGTCATGACTAAAAGATGACAAGAATTTTCGCAAACATAAATTTTGATAAAAAAAAATTTACGTTCGACTAGTTAAAAGTCGAACGGGTCGAACAAGGAATGAAATTTGACGTTCACCAGTGATGAAATTTCACACGAACAAGTCAAACGAATTAAATAAATGATGACGCTTGCTAATGTAAGTAGGCGCGGACTGAATAAGTAAAAGTGTGAGATGTTAACTAATCTATGTAAAGGGTTATGGGCGTTAAGAACGTTAAGATAAAAGAACCCGGGTAATGGGTTGTATAGAAGTATAAGTATGAACCGGGAAACGGTAAGCGTAGAACAAACTGACGCGTAAATAACGTCAGAAGTCATAAAGTCGGAGGATTAGTCTGGAAGTAAACAAATGAAGCCTTAGACTACGGTCAAGGTCAATTGAAGTTCAAGAGCGAAAATAAACGATTCCAAACATAATAAGAGATGCCTTGAAGCTATATATGTATATATACATTTGAATATAGACAAGAATAAAAGATGATCTACGGGATCATCATAACCTACGGGATTAAACACAGTGTTAAGGTCTACGGGACCAAAAAGACCCTCGGGTCATAAAGAGAAGGAAACGAGTTGTTAATATCTCACCTTAAAAAGGTGAAAATTTTTAAGAAATAGCCTATGAGGCTAAGTGAAAGAACCTACGGGTCAATAGTGTAAAGCAAGGGAACAAGTTATGATTCCCCGCGTAAAATGAGAACGGAAAAGAATAAATTATGGGTTGTCAATTTCCTTAATATGAGTAATTGACATAGTTAACAGGAAAAACGTTAAACTAAAATTCAGTTTTAGTAAGAAACAACGTTTTAACAAATATGAATACTATAAGACGAATTTGGAAATAACAAATATCAAAGAGTATGGGTCTTAACATCGATAGGTGCAAGACGATATATTTTCGAAAAAGTGGTATTTTCGAAAATGAAAGGTTGATATTAATTAAACATGACGTGACACGATCACGGTCAAGAAATGCAATGTGAAGTGGAATCACATTATTACCAAGCGAGCGGTAAAAAGCAACTGGACTAATAAGTCTAGTTAGTGAGACCGGTTAAGGTCATTTAAGTAAGTTGGTTGCTTGTAAGAGGTGGATTCGGTATAACTGAACCGAATAAATGAATTTGAAAACAAAAGAAATTGTTGCTAAAAGTGAAAGATTTCACTAAAGACCTTTAAACGGGTCAAAGTAACGGATTCATAAGGAAATTCGATAGTATATGAAAGCGATGGGTATCGCTAAGTTAACCAAACTAGTGGAAATAACGAGATTACGTTATTTCGAAATTACACTATGTCGTATGAGATATGTAGACAATTAGTAACCAAAAAGATGTTACCGTACTTTTCGGATAATACTAACGATTGGTTAAAAAGTATAAGTAATGTTTAAAATATTTCTCGGATCGAATACATTGAGTTTAAACTCAATGAATTATGTAAGAAAAGGTTTCGAGGACGAAACCTCTTTAAGGGGGTAGACTTGTAACACCCCGAAAACGAGTTTGGTGATCAAACCACATTAGCACTAAAAGACGGGTAAAATACCGTTAGTGGCAAAATTTACCCGGTAAATATTAGGATTTAAATAATTAATCCTAATATTAAATAAAAAGTGAATAAAAGCTTTTAAGGAAATTGAATGGATAAAAGGCCCGAGTTAACGGGACCTAAAATAAACTTAGTCATAAATATTCCCGAACCCGCTAAGTTAACTAGGAATATTAAACCTAGTTAATAAGTGAGAGTATTGTTGAAAATAATTAGGTTGTGACCTAATTAATAACTAACCAAACACGAGTGGCCAAAGCCGGGTAACTTGAAACTAGAATTATAAACTTAAAAATAAAACACAACACACACAAAAATGTGTGTGCGTGCGTGAGGATGGTCAGGAGAAGAAGCTCTCATGAGCTCAAACCCTAACTCCAACAAATTGGTCAAATTGAAGCTTGAATCAACATCCAAATCAATGCATGAACGCGTAGAAACGATCACCAAGTCATTGGGATCATAAGGTATGTCACAAAACCTAGATTGGTTGAAGTTGAAATTTAAGACAAGTAGGTTACTTGCAAATAAATTGATGGATTATGATCCAAGGATAAATTAGGAATGATTTTTATGTTTAGAAGTAAACCCTAGCCATTTACTTGTTGAATTGAGGTTCATAATGGTGAATTTGATCATTACCCATATATGTGCTAAGTGGGTTTTGATTTAATAATGAAGATGATGATATGTTTGTGTTAGAAATTATCATAAGTGATGGTTGATGTAAGATACTTGAACAATTTCCAAGTTTGAGTGTTGATCATACATGACTTGAAAAATGGGTTTTTGATGATTTAATGAAATTGATGTTGTATTGGTGTTTATAAACACCATACTAACTTGTATAAATGAACTACTTGAACAAAAAGGGGAAATTGTTAAGAGTTCATACTTGATTTGAAGTGGGTCTTGACATAAGAATTAAACTCATAATTTATGATTTAGTTCAATAAGAAAGTAGTCAAAGATTCATAAGGTGTGAAAGTCATGATTTAGAATGACTAATCTAACAACCTTGTGAATAATGAATGAAAGTAGGCGCTTAACTGTCACACCCCGAAATTATCAGAGCTGGCGTGACTGGACTGGTATCGTCATTGCACAGCGGAAGCAAATATAAGCTAAGACTTCTGGAAATTGAACGCCCACTAAGTACTCGAGTCTCCAATGGTTCTCCTATTCCAACCGTGCCTTGTCTTAGAAAAGTAACCTGAGAAAGAAACATGCAAAAAAGTCAACATAAAGTTGAGCGAGTTCATAGTTTGTTTGTAAAAGATTTGAAATAAATCTTTTGAGTTGTGAAAGGTTTGAAATAAATCTTTTGAGTTGTGAAAGATTTGAAATAAATCTTTGGAAAACCGGTTTTTGAAATAGTATTGAGAAAATGAATTTAAAAATCATTTTCTTGCCAAGTTATATGGAAACGTTGTGTTTGTAACACGTTATGTTCATAAAACCATGTATTTGTAAAGCCTTGTATTTGTAATGTTCATATAACCGTCAATGCCCACCCTGACTTTGACTCCTTACCCGTATAATCATGTGCTTTGAATTTTGTATAAAACATGGTATTTTAATTTGTATGAACAAGTAGTTTCGTAAATATATATGTCCCTGGTATGTAGCAAATAAGGAAAAAGAGATCACCAATGGTTTGCAAGGCCATTGATATGTGTGAAGTGCAAGTAGGAAGACTCAAACCTAGCAAATTTATGCGTTGGGTACAAAGTCACCCCGAGGTCCGTTCTGGTTGGGCCTGGGGCTGGGCTCGCTACACCCAGATAGATCTACCGCTCCTGCCCCTCGGTCCTATAATGAGGATTAATGATCCCAAGTTGCGCCTACCCACTCACATGATCTGTACGTTCTAACCCTCCTTACGCTAACCATACCA
This sequence comes from Helianthus tuberosus, assembly GCA_030545235.1. Lineage (NCBI taxonomy): Eukaryota > Viridiplantae > Streptophyta > Magnoliopsida > Asterales > Asteraceae > Helianthus > Helianthus tuberosus. Next base: position 45,848,357 of record CM060427.1, on the reverse strand, counting down.
TGTATAAAAATGTCTGTAAAAATTGTATCATGTATTTTACCCCAGCCTCTAAGGCTGAATCTCCCCAGCCACTAAGGCTGATCCTCCCCAGCCACTAAGGCTGGCCTCTCCAGCCACTAAGGCTGGCTCCTCATTCTCTATATATCATTACCAAACGATCCATCCCTAGTCATGAAAATCATTTATTTCAATAATACACCTTCGTTTTGTAAAAACCGGTATGTTTAGTATAAACCTTTCGTAAATCATTTGAGTTCCTTGAAATCCCTTCGTAATATGATTTAGAAATACTAGTGTTGCGTTTGTTAAAAACTTTGTTTGTTTTTGCAAAACGTGCATGTCTTTCCACCCCGAAAACATTTACAAAACTGTAAAACAGTAAAAAGTGGGGTTATGAACTCACCTGAATATTCCCTGTGCAAAGCTAGCTAATTACGACTTCGTGATGTCGTTTCCAAGACTTGACTTGCTAGCGTGCATTCTACAATATTCCTAATACGAAATATCTAATAAGTTTCTAAATAACGCAGTAACTAACTACGTGTCACCGAGCTCTACCGAATCGTTAGTCGAACGATTCGACAGTAAGTTGTTAACTTGAAAGAAGCGTAGAAGTTATGCTTGCGTAACTCGTTTATTCGTCGGTATTTAAGAAGTCTCGAAAAGACTTAGTTCTCGTGAGGTTTAAAATATATGAATATTTATATAAAAGTATATAAATATATTGATATAATCGCGTTAGTTGTCTCGAGAAATCGTACGTGTATGTTCAAAAGTTTGTATGAAAATAGCGTATAACCAATTCGTATCGTATATACGTCTCGTATGATATTTATCAAAGTGTATGTCTATGCCATTTAGGCGTTTGACGTGAATATAAAAAGTCATATTCATGAAAGAATCGTCGGATTGTCGTGTTTGAAAATAAATGTATAACTATATTTATTTTTATAAACGAATGTGTGTTCGGCGTTTGAAACAATATAAATAATTATATTGACTTTATAAAGGAGTTGTCGAAATTCCGAAGTTTATAATAAATATAATAATTATATTTATTTGTTGTAAATAAATTCCGAATCTTTGATATCGAAAGTTGTAAGTTGTTGTCGAAAGAGGTTTTACATTCGTATTTGTCTTTATAAAAGCTCCTTGGATAAAAAGTTTCGTCTCATAATAAAACGTGTTTTGTTTACGGGTTTTCTCGAAAAACGGGCAGAGTTTCCTCTGTTTTTGGACGCCCCCGACAACACATGTTGTCGTTATTTTTCATCAAAATTCAATCAATTCACGCAATATATATAGCTTTTCATCAAATATGCCAAATTAAAGTGTAAATAGTCGTTAAAAGTATCGGTAGAGCTCGTTCACGAAATAAATAAAATTATAAGAATAATGAAATGTATTGCGCCGTAAAATCTTTACCATCTTCTCGTGTCGAAAACCGAGCTGACCGAGTCACTCACTGAGTTGACTGAGTCAACTGAGTTGACCGAGTTGGACCGAGTTGCTCGAACCGCTTCAAAATCTGACCCGAACCGGCTGACTCGAACCAACTGTTAACCTGAACCTGCTGACCCGAACACTGAATCGAGCATAACCCGAATCTGGAACAAGTGCCACCACCATCACAGATGTTGTCGCCGGCTGCCACAGTCGGCCACCTCCGACTTCGTCATTAACCACAGAATTTTAACATCATAAATCTTCAGAAAAGAAAAGAAAACAAGATGAATGAGAACAGTGGCTTTACCGGAGGTTTGTAGGAAACAATCCGCCACCGTCGCCAGCCATTACTCCGGCCGTCAGCACTTCAAATCACCCGCTTCATCTTCCTCGGAAAAACTTGTCGAACCAGAGGCACCGCCGCGGCTCCGCCGCCAACGGCGGTCCGTCGCCGGAAACGGTATCCCAGCCGTTCCACTTTCTCTCTCCTTTTCTCTCTCATCGTTTCTCTCTCTCTGCTCCTGCTTCGTAACCGCCGTTCCTCTCTCTCCTTCCGTCGATCTGTGAGGTGAGGGATGTTTGGCTCGATTGTGGTGAGTGTTCGTCGGAGAAACAGGCCGGAAACGGCTCCTGGTCTCCGGTGATCCGATAGAGAGAAGAGGGTGTTCGAGAGATAGGGTTGTTTGTGTTTTATGAGAGATGGCGAGTAGATGGAGGGCTGCTTGCTTATTTGTGTGTGTATTGTTTAGGGTATCCTTCAAAGAAGACGAGGGGGTATCAGTATGTCTTCTTTGTGAGTTATGTATATAATCGAGAGAGGGGAAAAAATATGGCAGACTTAAAGTCTGTTCTATTTTGTGGGTTGAGAGCTAAAGAAACTAAGTCCCTATTTATAAAGTTATTGAGATCTTATAAGGATTTTGTGAAGATCTTTAGAGATCTTGAGTGCTCCAATTTTGATTACAATCTTTTGTAGAGATTTTGTCATAGATTTAGAGGGATTTAGTAAGATCTTGTAGGATTTGTAAAGATCTCGTGAGATCTTGTTAGGATTCTAATATATTATGTGCAGGTTTAGGCTTGCGGGTTTTGGGCTTGGGCCCAGGGCCCACAAGTCCATCTCGTGTGTAAGTGGTTTGTAATTCCTACGAGACCCGTTGTCAAAACCAGAACTCCGTTTAACGTCAAAAATTAAAATACACAAAAATACGGTCGGTAGTCGTTGTTTGCATGCCCGTTCGCCGATTACGGTAATAATCGCGAAAATTTGTATCGTCGCCGTCTTTAATCCGTTTTTCGATCCGGTTCCGAGTGTAGTCACTAAAATTTAATTACGAAGCTAAAACATATCGTAAAAATTTAATATTTGTCGGCGTTGTCAGTATTCTGTTCGGTTTCAATCCGTTGCCGTTTAACGTTTCACAGGTTTCTCTGTAAACCACCGTTCGCGCATTGTAAAGTCGGATAATCGTTCCTGGGCACTCCAAAGGCCTAATTAGGTTAATTTGCGTTGTAATCACTATTCATTATCGCGTTAAACACCTGTTAATCACGTAATTAAGAGCCGTAAATCACGGGTTGTCACATTCTCCCCCTGTTACAGAAATTTCGTCCTCGAAATTTAGACTATGTTATCTCCTCAGAATTGCGTTGTTTGCAGGTAAGTCCGAATAATAACAAAGTGAATGACCGCGTAATCGAAACAAGACTTTTTTATCGAATCAGGTGAATTTAATGACATTCCTCAACAATAAGAACCCAACGGTTTAAAAAGTAATGTGTCTCAGTAATTGATGTCAAAGGAAATGAGACGTATAGGTACAGTCACTAATGTGACTAAGTTAACAGGGATTCAACAATGAACAGGAACTTCGACCAATCGAATTCCATATGAACGTTTACGACGTGTAAATGAGTTCTAGAAGCAATAACATCCACTGGATGAACTTAGAATCAACAATCTCAAATGTAATAGTTTGCATGAAACGTTCGATCGTGATCAGCGCAAGCTGCAAGTCATACCGACGCCACAAGGTGTCGCAATGAATGAAACAATTTAATAATAGAGGTGATCGAACAAGTATCACCTGTGTTTTGCATAAAACGCTCAATCATAATTAGCCCAAGCTACAAGTTCGTACTGACACCACAAGGTGTCGTAGTGACTTAATAATTCAATAATAGTGGTGATCAAACGAATCCACCGTGTTTGAAGTCAAATGAAAATGCCATGAAGTAAATATGAATGTTTGTTCCAACAAACATCGAAAGATTTTCAATTGAAAATGGAACATTAAAGAAATAATGTTTTCGATCGAAGAGGAAGAAGCAATGAATATTGCGAAATATTCGATTGATGTCGAAAGAACCGTTAGTAGGTACACCAGAATGTAAAATGAATTTGTGTACCATTGTCTTAACACACTATTGTATTAAGACCGCTTTGATATAATAAATCGAAGTGGATTGGAAAACAATCAATAAATATTGAGATCCGTGCATGAGATGCGTAAACGAGTTTAGCGCAAGCTTCAAATAAGTGAAAATACCACCACAAGGTGTCGAAATCAACAAACAATTTAATGGAGTCAAATACCAAACAAGTTTACCACGACTCGGAACAAATGAAGTGCTCGTTAAAAATTGATTTGAATATGATGCTCCCAATACATCATATGGTGTCTCGAATCGAATAAGTGTAATGAGCAAGTTCAAACAATTGAACTTGGTTTTAGCGCGATCCGACAATAGATATATGTATCGATAAGAAAACTTCTGGCATGGTCACAACGAAAAACCATGTATGTAACTTGTAAAGAAATGATCGTGACACAATGATCATTAAGAGGAGTAGAGATACGAAAATCTACTCAATAAATGTGAAATTCGAAATTTCAATAAAAGAAATTTGGGGACTTTACCTGGGGTTTCGTGTGACGACCAATTGTTAGGTGACATTACCATGGAATGTCGAACATAGCGTACTCGTCATTAATTAGGTGGGGGGGGGGATGCGGAGACAATCGTCTTCTCCCTGGCGTGATTCGTGTCGTTGCAGGATCGCGTGACAAGTTGTCGTTTCCTGATCGTTAGTTCTCCTGCTGACAGGGATCTAGCGTCGTCGTTAGATTTGTGTCATCGTTCCTTCTCAAAGGCCTCGCCTCGATAATAGTATGTGACGTATTTCATCCTCCGTTGATGTATAGCTTAAGTTCCACGTATACCTGTGCACTAGCGTTGTGTGCCGCGTAGAAGGTGATGTACCCCGACATCCGTTGGCGTAAAATTTGAGTTCTATGTATTCTCATGCGCTAGCGTTTTGTTATGCGTAGGATGCCTGCTCGGGAAGTTAAAATGTCATAGACAGTATGGATAATAATATGTGCCCGAGTTAATATTCGCGGTTCCTACGTGACGACCTTTAATAAACACACATATGCACAAATAATCAATCCTATAACCGAATGAACATGTTAGTCACCAATAAGCAATCAAGTAATTTCCCCTAGTCCCACTAGTCTATCCTCCCAGCCTCTCAAACTAAACTTCCTAGTCCCACTAGACTATCCTCCCAGCCTCTCAGACTAAACTTCCTAGTCCCACTAGACTATCCTCCCAGCCTCTCAGACTGAACTTCCTGTTCCGAAGGTCTTAAATGCATGTTTCCTAAACTCTCAGATTTTTGTGTACTGTATGTAATCGTTTCGTGTACCGTGTGTAAAATATCACAATAGCGTATGTTTGAAAACAAAATTTTGACTGTTTGTTTTTCGGCAACGGTTGGAGACCATATTAGAGTACTAGGCGTTCTGTATGTATTCAACGTCTTAATAGTCAAAGTCCCAGAGAAAAGTGAGGTTAGAGCCTAGGTATCACAACAGGAACCTAATTCGCTGTAACCTATAGCTCTGATACCAATCTGTCACACCCCGAAATTATCAGAGCTGACGTGACTGGACTGGTATCGTCATTGCACAGCGGAAGCAAATATAAGCTAAGACTTCTGGAAATTGAACGCCCACTAAGTACTCGAGTCTCCAATGGTTCTCCTATTCCAACCGTGCCTTGTCTTAGAAAAGTAACCTGAGAAAGAAACATGCGAAAAAGTCAACATAAAGTTGAGCGAGTTCATAGTTTGTTTGTAAAAGATTTGAAATAAATCTTTTGTGTTGTGAAAGGTTTGAAATAAATCTTTTGAGTTGTGAAAGATTTGAAATAAATCTTTGGAAAACCGGTTTTTGAAATAGTATTGAGAAAATGAATTTAAAAATCATTTTCTTGCCAAGTTATATGGAAACGTTGTGTTTGTAACACGTTATGTTCATAAAACCATGTATTTGTAAAGCCTTGTATTTGTAATGTTCATATAACCGTCAATGCCCACCCTGACTTTGACTCCTTACCCGCATAATCATGTGCTTTGAATTTTGTATAAAACATGGTATTTTAATTTGTATGAACAAGTAGTTTCGTAAATATATATGTCCCTGGTATGTAGCAAATAAGGAAAAAGAGATCAACAATGGTTTGCAAGGCCATTGATATGTGTGAAGTGCAAGTAGGAAGACTCAAACCTAGCAAATTTATGCATTGGGTACAAAGTCACCCCGAGGTCCGTTCTGGTTGGGCCTGGGGCTGGGCTCGCTACACCTAGATAGATCTACCGCTCCTGCCCCTCGGTCCTATGATGAGGATTAATGATCCCAAGTTGCGCCTACCCACTCACATGATCTGTACGTTCTAACCCTCCTTACGCTAACCATACCATGTATAAAAATGTCTGTAAAAATTGTATCATGTATTTTACCCCAACCTCTAAGGCTGAATCTCCCCAGCCACTAAGGCTGATCCTCCCCAGCCACTAAGGCTAGCCTCCCCAGCCACTAAGGCTGGCTCCTCATTCTCTATATATCATTACCAAACGATCCATCCCTAGTCATGAAAATCATTTATTTCGATAATACACCTTCGTTTTGTAAAAACCGGTATGTTTAGTATAAACCTTTCGTAAATCATTTGAGTTCCTTAAAATCCCTTCGTAATATGATTTAGAAATACTAGTGTTGCGTTTGTTAAAAACTTTGTTTGTTTTTGCAAAACGTGCATGTCTTTCCACCCCGAAAACATTTACAAAACTGTAAAACAGTAAAAAGTGGGGTTATGAACTCACCTGAATATTCCCTATGCAAAGCTAGCTAATTACGACTTCGTGATGTCGTTTCCAAGACTTGACTTGCTAGCGTGCATTCTACAATATTCCTAATACGAAATATCTAATAAGTTTCTAAATAACGCAGTAACTAACTACGTGTCACCGAGCTCTACCGAATCGTTAGTCGAACGATTCGACAGTAAGTTGTTAACTTGAAAGAAGCGTAGAAGTTATGCTTGCGTAATTCGTTTATTCGTCGGTATTTAAGAAGTCTCGAAAAGACTTAGTTCTCGTGAGGTTTAAAGTATATGAATATTTATATAAAAGTATATAAATATATTGATATAATCGCGTTAGTTGTCTCGAGAAATCGTACGTGTATGTTCAAAAGTTTGTATGAAAATAGCGTATAACCAATTCGTATTGTATATACGTCTCGTATGATATTTATCAAAGTGTATGTCTATGCCATTTAGGCGTTTGACGTGAATATAAAAAGTCATATTCATGAAAGAATCGTCGGATTGTCGTGTTTGAAAATAAATGTATAACTATATTTATTTTTATAAACGAATGTGTGTTCGGCGTTTGAAACAATATAAATAATTATATTGACTTTATAAAGGAGTTGTCGAAATTCCGAAGTTTATAATAAATATAATAATTATATTTATTTGTTGTAAATAAATTCCGAATCTTTGATATCGAAAGTTGTAAGTTGTTGTCGAAAGAGGTTTTACATTCGTATTTGTCTTTATAAAAGCTCCTTGGATAAAAAGTTTCGTCTCATAATAAAACGTGTTTTGTTTACGGGTTTTCTCGAAAAACGGGCAGAGTTTCCTCTGTTTTTGGACGCCCCCGACAACACATGTTGTCGTTATTTTTCATCAAAATTCAATCAATTCACGCAATATATATAGCTTTTCATCAAATATGCCAAATTAAAGTGTAAATAGTCGCTAAAAGTATCGGTCGAGCTCGTTCACGAAATAAATAAAATTATAAGAATAATGAAATGTATTGCGCCGTAAAATCTTTACCATCTTCTCGTGTCGAAAACCGAGCTGACCGAGTCACTCACTGAGTTGACTGAGTCAACTGAGTTGACCGAGTTGGACCGAGTTGACTCGAACCGCTTCAAAATCTGACCCGAACCGGCTGACTCGAACCAACTGTTAACCTGAACCTGCTGACCCGAACACTGAGTCGAGCATAATCCGAATCTGGAACAAGTGCCACCACCATCACAGATGTTGTCGCCGGCTGCCATAGTCGGCCACCTCCGACTTCGTCATTAACCACAGAATTTTAACATCATAAATCTTCAGAAAAGAAAAGAAAACAAGATGAATGAGAACAGTGGCTTTACCGGAGGTTTGTAGGAAACAATCCGCCACCGTCGCCGGCCATTACTCCGCCCGTCAGCACTTCAAATCACCCGCTTCATCTTCCTCGGAAAAACTTGTCGAACCAGAGGCACCGCCGCGGCTCCGCCGCCAACGGCGGTCCGTCGCCGGAAACGGCATCCCAGCCGTTCCACTTTCTCTCTCCTTTTCTCTCTCATCGTTTCTCTCTCTCTGCTCCTGCTTCGTAACCGCCGTTCCTCTCTCTCCTTCCGTCGATCTGTGAGGTGAGGGATGTTTGGCTCGATTGTGGTGAGTATTCGTCGAAGAAACAGGCCGGAAACGGCTCCTGGTCGCCGGTGATCCGATAGAGAGAAGAGGGTGTTCGAGAGATAGGGTTGTTTGTGTTTTATGAGAGATGGAGAGTAGATGGAGGGCTGCTTGCTTATTTGTGTGTGTATTGTTTAGGGTATCCTTCAAAGAAGACGAGGGGGTATCAGTATGTCTTCTTTGTGAGTTATGTATATAATCGAGAGAGGGGAAAAAATATGGCAGACTTAAAGTCTGTTCTATTTTGTGGGTTGAGAGCTAAAGAAACTAAGTCCCTATTTATAAAGTTATTGAGATCTTATAAGGATTTTGTGAAGATCTTTAGAGATCTTGAGTGCTCCAATTTCGATTACAATCTTTTGTAGAGATTTTGTCATAGATTTAGAGGGATTTAGTAAGATCTTGTAGGATTTGTAAAGATCTCGTGAGATCTTGTTAGGATTCTAATATATTATGTGCAGGTTTAGGCTTGCGGGTTTTGGGCTTGGGCCCAGGGCCCACAAGTCCATCTCGTGTGTAAGTGGTCTGTAATTCCTACGAGACCCGTTGTCAAAACCAGAACTCCGTTTAACGTCAAAAATTAAAATACACAAAAATACGGCCGGTAGTCGTTGTTTGCATGCCCGTTCACCGATTACGGTAATAATCGCGAAAATTTGTATCGTCGCCGTCTTTAATCCGTTTTTCGATCCGGTTCCGACTGTAGTCACTAAAATTTAATTACGAAGCTAAAACATATCGTAAAAATTTAATATTTGTCGGCGTTGTCAGTATTCTGTTCGGTTTCAATCCGTTGCCGTTTAACGTTTCACAGGTTTCTCTGTAAACCACCGTTCGCGCATTGTAAAGTCGGATAATCGTTCCTGGGCACTCCAAAGGCCTAATTAGGTTAATTTGCGTTGTAATCACTATTCATTATCGCGTTAAACACCTGTTAATCACGTAATTAAGAGCCGTAAATCACGGGTTGTCACATTAACAATCTAGGTGAAACTTGGGGAGAAAGCGGGTCGATCGAAGCAAGTGAGAAAAGAAAAGCGTAATTCGGATGCAAGGTAAGTGAAACTTACACCTTTTGTAGAATATTTAGTTATTCTATAAGTTTTAAATTCGATAAAAACAATATTGGGAAATATGGATTTCCGACGCAATTGATACGAGTCGGGACATACGCAAAATTTGGTAAAAACCATGATGAAGGGTAAACATGGGTAAATAGTAATATAGCCGTAAATGACAAGCATACAATGAATCTGGAAATGTTACCGTATGGGGTAACTCATAATAAGGATAGGGATAAAATGGTAATTTAGTCGTGTGCCGACAAATATAAGTAAAAGTTATAAGACACCCTATGGCGTAAGCCGAATTGGGTTAAATAACGAGATGGTATATATATATATATATATATATATATATATATATATATATATATATATATATATATATATATACCATTCTAAATTCAAATGCAAAATATTTGGTCGTTTAGACCAAACGGGTCAAAGGGTGACTTGTAGTGCCGTTTGACAAATGACAACTAATAAGTATGTGTCAAGTCTTATGCTTACAGGATAATAATGGTTTATGGATTAAAATGCTACGAATTAGCATATTATAGAGGCAAGGTATCGAAACGGGTCAATAAGTTGACCCGAGCCAGGTACGTGTAAATATAGTTGTGGATAATAGACTTTATGGCCATATTTGTAGCGAAAGCCCTTCGTAGTAAATGAGGGGCTAATGTTGACTAAAATGCCCTTGAAGGGTAAATTGGGCAAACAACCCATAAAGGTTGTTTAGGAACTTATATTATGATCTTGTAACCTTTAGACGCGTATGAAAATAGTAGGCATAAACTATCATGGGTTAAATGCCTTAAAATGCGTATTGTCGCAAAATAGCATATTTGAGGGGTAAAACTCGGAATAGATAGTCTATCACATTAAATCCACTACATTCATAGTTGTGGTGGAAAAACTAATCAAAATGAACGGGTGGGATTATGAGGCATAAAAGAAATAAGCGAAATAAGGCTTAAAAGGACATAAATGTCCTTAACGAGTCGAAATAAGCACTTGAGCATAAGCGGGTTTAGAATGTGTAATAACCCGCGATTTGAGCCTTGTACAATAGGAAATAATCATAATGATATGTTTACAAAAGAAACAAGGACCGCAAACAAGTTGTTAGATTAAATCACGAACGGGTCAAAAGTTGGTAAAAAGGGTAATAAGCCGAAGAGTTAAAAGTCTGAAATTTTATTATGTCGGACGTTGGATTTTAACTCCATTAGATGGAGAATTAAATTACGGACGCGTAGGAAAAAGAATCGCGTAAAACGGACAACCGAGTAAAAAGTTATGCTAGTTTAAAGTTGGATTTTTAGAAAATTCGGAGCTGGCTGATATGCAGGTCCAGAATCTGGACCTGCTGGAAATAGCATTCCCTCGCGACACGCGATGGATGACTTGAAACACGTCGCGACACGCGACGATACGTAGCGGCCCGCGTAAGATGTCATTAAGTCTGTCGCGGCCCGCGACAGACTACAAAACTGGGAATTTTTCGTTTATCTCATGGTTTGTTGTTTAGAACTTGTTTAACCTATTGTTTAAGCATCAAAACTAACTTTTAGGTTGGTTTTGATCACAGAAAAATACCAAGTGTTCCCGGATGAAGATCAAGCGTCGAGCAAGAACCGAACACGCGTTAAATGAAGCTTCCGCAAGTTGTTTCGTCGTTATTTTAAAACGGCGAATTAAACCACATTTCGTTGTATTATTTCTTTAAAATTGTAAAGGTTTTGAATTACCCGTATTTTCCATGGATATGTAACGTTAATTACACGACCATTTTCGTAATTTATTCAAAAACTATTAAATAATACTAAGGGTGTTACAGAGTTGTTACAACCCGATTCAACTTAAGTCCCGCTTACTCGGGCCCTTATACTGTTTCTTATAAAACACTTTTTTTTTATTTAACATTGGGTTTGTTTATTTAAATCCCAATGTTTACGGGTTAACTTTTTACCACTAACGGTATTTTACCCGTTCTTTAATATCAACGTGGTTTAATTATCAAATCCATTTTTGGGGTGTTACATATTAGGATTTATAATTTTATATTTTAATTGATTTTTAAATAATTCAATTAGCCATATATTTTGGGTATTGTTTTATGTTGATTAACCTAACACATTGTAGATAAATTTATAGAGGATTAACAACATGCAATAAAATTCATAAAGAATGTGTATTGCATGAGTTGATGATAGATATTATATAATTCTATAATGTTTTAAAAAATGCATACCTGAATTATTTTTAATACATACAACAATATAAAATGAATGTACAATTACACAATTCTCTAAATACTTATTTGTACACGACATTTGTTATTTTGTTCGTAATTTAATCAATATTAAATTTTGTTTGTAACAATCTATTCTAATAAATAATTTTATAAAATGCCATGTGTCTAAGCATTTTTTTCTTACCAAAATTTTATAATTTTCCATTTACAAATTAATATTTTTAAACAAATATTAGTATCAAATTCTTTGAGATAGACATGCGCCTCTTAAGTCAAATATATTTAATTTAAATCGTTTATATTCTTAATATAAAAACCTATACCTAACAATATCCCTATCCCTAATTGTATATATCTTAAAACACCTATTACGTACCATATTACATAGCTATTCAAATTTCTAGTTAATACTACATATGCTAAGTTTTATTGATTAAAACATAAATGTTAATAAACTATATTATGATATGACACTTAATTATTATTTGCCTATAATACAAGATTTAGAAGTAGTATTAACTTATTGTTTTAGTGTATATATATATGTATGTATATTGAATTGAATAATAGAGATGGGTTAAGCAGTCAAAGTTGATAAAGACGACATAACTAAAAAATCAAATGTTGTGCATATAGAACTATTTAAATTTTTTTGTGTTGTAATCGCCTTTTCTTTTTCTATTGTTGTACATAACAAAAATACTTCAGTTTTATAACTCTTATACATAGTACAAAATTATATAATTTCTTTTATACATATTATTGTAAATTTTGTACACATTATTAGATTTTATTTTTCTATTATACAACCCTATGTAATACATAGGTCTATAACCTAGTATTTTTATAAAGATCAAAGGCCGGAGGCCAATGACGTATTAATTACACCTAGAGAATACAAAAGCTAAATATACTTTCTGGCCGGAATTTTACTCTCATCATCGTATTACGCTTGAAGATCTACGGCCGTCGGTGTATCATGGCCAGGGAATTGTTTTTGGCTAGTGTTTTACTTCACCGGTGTATTATGCCCGAAAATTTTTTGTGGTAGCTAGGCGTATTAAACCCAATTTGAATCCGTATTCTCAGTAATCCATATGGCCAGCATATGCTATTATTAAGCCCAAAGAGTCCCGCTGTCGATTAGTACTTTTTTTTTCCATTTGCTCAATCTTTGTGAAAACCTAAAAATCAATGTCTACTTTTATTAAGTTTATTAGTGTATTTTTATTTGAGTATTAGTAACAAGATAAATGTTAGTCTCACAGGTCCATCTCCATAAACTAATCATCTAAACAAATATTAGCAAAATATATGAATAATGGATGATAGTAACAATTTGCGCGTGTGGAGAACAAAACAAGCTTTAAACCGGCTCACCTAACTTTATAAAGGGCAAAAACATAATTTCACATGAGACTAAATCGTGTGAAATTCTTGGTCTACATCTTAAGCAAACTCCTACCCAGCTATAAATACAGACATAACATATGTGGATCACCAGCACCAAGCTGCTAATAAACATTCAATTTTTTTAGGCTCAAACTCAAATTTTAATGGGAATTTCATCATATTTTTTTCCAATGATACCTTTCTTGACGCTGTTATTAATAACTGGTACCTTGCATGCTAATGGGTGTTATACATCAATCATAAGCTTTGGTGATTCATTAGCTGATACCGGAAACCTAAAACAACTCAACTCTAAATCGAATAGTCGACCGCCACACTTCCTGTTTCCACCGTACGGCGAGACATTCTTCCATAAACCCACCGGTCGATGCTCCAATGGTCGCCTCATCATCGATTTTATTGGTACACACATGTTTCTTATTGTTTGTGTATCACTAATTATTACTAGTGACGTGGCTAAAAATTATTTGTTGGGAGTGCGGATGAGTGGTTCAAGTATATTTTCAGAGGTGCGGTAGGGTTTTTTGCGTAAAAAATACTTTAATTTTTTTTTTCAAGGGGTACGGTCGCCCTCCCTGGGCTTCAGCTAATTGTGTGAACCATAGTTGATCTAACATGTATAAGGAAATGCGTTCTGAATGTTGGGAGAAGTATATAGTTTCTTGTATTTCACGTCACCTTTTGTTTACGATTTTTTTTTTATAACGGCTAACTCACAGACCATTTAATTAATAGTTTTTTTTTTTCTTGAAGCTGAGAGTCTTGGGATACCGTTGATACCTCCATCTCAGGACGTTAGAGACAACAGTTTGATCGAGAAAGGTCAAGGAGTGAATTTTGCAGTGGCGGGTGCGACCGCATTGGATTCATCGTTCCATGAAGCACAAGGGGTTGTCAATCAATATACAAATGCGTCTTTAGGTGTTCAGATGGAATGGTTCAAATATTGGTTGCCGTCTGTTTGCAGCACTCCCTCAGGTAACCGAGTCTAGCCTACACTCACCAAATTTAAATAAATCATCATTTCTTAATAAATTTTATATTTTATTAATCACAGTTTAATATAATATTAACATTAATCAGTGCCGATTGTATAAAAAGTTGTAACCACTTATTGACAACGGACCTACATAGATATATGATATATTTGGGTAATTACATATCCCATGATACATATACATACTATATTTTATGTTTATATATAAGTAGCTGATGTATCTAACTATGTATTACGGTAAGGACGCGAAGGGAATTTTTTAAGTTTTTCACGGGACTCTCAGAAAAACATCACGTTAACAAAAGAGAAACCTAAAAGTTAAACAATAAAAAAATCGCAAGTATAACAAAACCGAGTTGAGAAACTATAATATTAAAAAAAACGAATACAAAAACCGCAGCTGTAACAGGATAGAGAGCTAAAACAAAATATTATAAAGAAACCCAAAAAGGCAACTTTTTGTAGTATTTTTTTTCTTTTGAAAAAAAAGCTTATTTTAGCATAGATAGAGCGACTTATTTGAGCCTAACGTTATTGATAACAACTTCTTATTGTGTAGATAGGTAATATTTCATAGATACACACATACGTACGTATATTCATCGACGTAAGTACGATTTTATAGTCGGACAGAACTCTACTACGCAAGTGTTAAGCATAAAGCATGAATACTTCTTAACAAGTGAAGTTCACGATAGAAAAAGACATTACAAGATAATCTTTTACCAACTAATTTAAGTAAAGTCCATGTTTAGCTATCCACCCACCCACCCCCGCAACAATAAGTATAACTATTGAAAAAGATACTTGAATGAACAACGTATTAACTTGGTCTCATCATTGTCAATTTGTCATAGTCAAGTCTATGGTTAAAAAAATCTTTTTTTTTTTTTGTATATAATATTGACAAACAGAAAAACACCAAAATATATATACTTGAGAGTTTTTAGTTACATTCGTTTAAGAATATTAGCTGATAGGTAGTTCTAACAATATATCATATGGTTTCATTTGTGGATTTGTCTATAAAAAGATCATAATTGTAAGCGGTACAATGAAAATCAAATTAATTATTCTATTCATACAAATATATAAAGTCACCCAAAATGAAAGTCAAAAGAAGATATTCGCTTTCTTTATTTTAAGTTTTGTTGATGACCATTTGAGTTGGTGAGCTCTGTTTTGAGCCTCAGGATTATTTTTTGTTTCATAATTTAAAAGTAAAAAAGAAAAAAATAAAAGATGTACCGTCTACGCTTCCCCGTTTCATTAAAAATATGCACAATATTATAAACCTACACACCTACACACCATGTGAATGATACATATATTAAAAAAAATTATAATATAAGATATTGGATTTATATTAATGGTATGTCGATATAATAAATTTAATTTTAAATGAATACAAATTGGTATAACTACATTATATATAGTATAAGTAGTGATCATATTAACATATAAAAAAAGAATTATAGTTATTGTTTTATCTTTTCAATTTGTTAATGGCAAACTAATCTACTTTATAAGATGCTCTTATATTTGATCATTGAAGAATTTATATTATCCACGTCTAGGATAAAAAAACACCTTACCATCACATTATGTGTTATTTTTTATAAGCTAATAAAGATATAAATGTTAATAATACGTGAGTCCTAATTTTATTTTCAAAAGATCTTTTAACTAATATAGTTTTGTTAAAAAGACTGTGTAATAATATATTCATCATATATACATAAATATATTTGGAACCAATCAAATTCAGAATAATAAACGGAAATAGTCAAGAGGCAATCAGAAACTTTTATCGTTAAATACTCCACTATACAGTTTAAAATGTCAATAGTTTTCTTGTTAGATAAAAGATTATTCCTAATATTCTATATTTCAATTTATAAAGTAATCATAAAACATATTCTTAGGTTAAAGTAATACTAAAAAGAAAGAAATCATGATTTTGATTGTTTGAGTCACTGTCATTAATTCAGAGTTTTATGAAAAAAAAAAAAAAAAAAAAGGTGAAGCGTCATGGTCACATATATAGACACTAACTTGTTAAAGATGGGATGTGTTATTTTATTTGAGATATATAAAGTTATCAATTCAAACTTATTTATGTTGCTAATTACTGTTCATAACCCGTTAGAAGGTACACTGTTATTTCTTCATTTCCAAAATAACCATGATAAAAAAATTATGTTTAACTTGCCAAATAGTTTTATAAAAGTTGTATATTTCATTAGTGACGGAATAATATACATATATACCCTTAGGGCTATGTGTTGTGGGTAAACGGTATGACTGGCAAACCCAACCCGGGAACCTAACTTTGGGTCCATATGGGTCATTTTAATGACCTACCGAGTCCTTCTGAGTATGAAGATATTTGAGAACGGATTAGAATGGGTTTAAATAAATGACACAGGCATGAGAGCGGGTTATTCTTAAACTGAGAAAGGGTTAAATGACCCGCACCCATTCCAACCTGAACCAAAACAACCCTTTTTCAGAATCAACACGTTCCGACCCTAACCCGTTTTAACCCGCCACCCGGCCTGACCCGACCCGCCATTTTGCCAGGCGTAGTTAACGGGCCACGTCACAACTTGACAACTAACTAAATACCCATTAACATTGAAGGTGGCTTGTGATTGGTAGATACATTCATGGGGCCCACCACAACCTCTCTTCCTCTCATTCACTACCGCCAACGTGTTAACATTTTGGTCATTAACCGAAGATGTTAACGAACCGGCGTGATGTGCCGGCCGTTAACAAGCTGATGTGACGCGTTAAAGGGAATCCAGTTAACCGAGAACAAGTAGTCCAGGAAAGAGGGTAAAACCTATAAACTAGAATCTATCTTATTAATATCATTTAGTTACTATTAATTAATGATAATCAAAGAGATAACCTAATGTATATAGTTTTACGTTGTAGATGCTATCAAAATAAATTAATTAGTTATGAGTAAACTGCCATTTTGGTCCCTGTGGTTTGGGCATTTTTGTCATTTTAGTCCATATCTCAAACTTTTTAAATCTGGGTCCCTGTGGTTTCAACTTTATTGCCATTTTAGTCCAAAATTCAAAATCTCCATTTTTTTACTGTTCCAAAAAGTTTGAGATTTGGACTAAAATGGCAATAAAAGTGAAACCACGGGGACCAAAATGGCAGTTTACTCTTAATTTTGGACTAAAATGGCAATAAAAGTGAAACCACAGGGACCCAGATTTAAAAAGTTTGAGATTTGGACTAAAATGACAAAAGTGTCCAAACCACAGGGACCAAAATGGCAGTTTACTCATTAGTTATATACTAAAGGAATAAATATTTCCAGAAATATCGTCAAATTGGCAAAGAAGTCAACAAAGTAAGGCGCTGGAAACTGTTTTTTTAGCATCCCATTACTACTTACAAATATGAATCGTAAATTATAATTATAATTCAATCATATTTGACTTTGTTGCCGTTAGCGTTACCTCTCCACTGATACAACGATTTACCGTTTAAACTGTAAAATAAAAAGTAAACCTGCCGACTAAATTTTGAAGCGCAAGAAGTTTTAAATTAAAAAAAAAAAAAAAAAAACTATCATAAAGTTCTAATTAATATTTCGGTCTGGTAATAAGTAATTAGCAACGTTATGAATTTTTTTTGCTTATTTGTTTATCGCAGATTGCAAAAACATACTTCGAACTTCATTAATTCTCATGGGCGAGATTGGAGGTAACGATTACAATCACGCAGTAATTGCTGGAAAACCCATTAACGAGCTCAAGTCATACGTTCCGCTTGTTATTAATACCATCATCTCGAGTATTAATGTAGGTACATTCGAGTAAAAGTAAAATAAATAAAGCACAATCCAACACGCAACTAACCGATATAGCCTATGTGCGCAGGAACTCATTGAGTTAGGGGCAGAAACACTTGTGGTCCCAGGAAACCTTCCAATTGGTTGCTCGGCGGCATATTTAACGATCTACTATGGTTCCGATAAAGCAGATTACGACAACAAAACAGGTTGTTTGACTGCACTAAACAAATTTGCTGAGTGGCACAATGAATTACTCCAAACAGCATTGAATCAAATTCGGGAAGTACATCCTAATGTCAATATTATCTATGCTGATTACTATAATGCCGCCATGCAGTTTTTTCGCTCTCCAGAAAAATACGGTACTTAACACGCACTAATCAAGAAGTTTTATACAATCCGGAGACATGATCATGCATTAATTGGGCGGGTTTGACATTAAAAGGGTTGGATTAGGGCTGACATATCGTGTCAACCCGACCTATTAACACACGAACATGATAAGACACAGACCCGAAAACAGGTAAACGCGAGCACGACACGAACAGTGGCGGACCCAGGATTTTTGTCCTGGGGGTGCGAAATTTTTTTAAAGATTTTAGACCCGTAGCTATATAAAAATTTTTCGGTTCATAGCGGGTCGGATCGGGTCGGGTCATGTAAAACAAGTAAACATAAACCAACAAAGTTTCATAGCGGGTCAAGTCGGTTCAATTTCAGTTTTCAAACAATCAAACCCTAGTTCCTAACTTCCTATCATATTAACAAACAAAGTTTCAAGTAAAACAAGTAAACATCATAAAAAATCATCATAAGCAAGTAACGTAACAACAAAAAGGCATCAAAGTTAAAAAAAAAACATACCTTGGTCTTTAATTAGAAGAATCCGACGAAAAAAAAGTGGTTCAACCCCTTTTCTCTTAAGAAATTGCGCTATAACTTCCATACTCATGGTTCCTTCCTAATCCTATCACATACAAAATAAACAAGGATCTTCAAGTGTTCAACCATAGCCATATTCCCTAATTTTTAATTTAAAAATTTGAATTTCAAGCCCTAGTAATTATTTTTTACCAACCAAAAATCATATAATCAATGAAGCCACCCTACTAAAGACTAGAACAACCCCAAAATACCTCAAAACACATAAAAGTTTAAACTTTTTTAACCCATCCTATTGTCTTGAACAAAATCACATAAACTAAACATCAAAATAACCAAAAACAAAACATGTACCTCTCTAATATTTGCGATTAGAGGCTGTTGGTGGCCGGAATTTTGCAGCTATTGTCGGAAATCGAATGGGGGTGCAGTGTCGAAAGGTCGCTGGCAGTGAGCAGGGGAGGGTGGGAGTCGTTGTTTGCCTGTGTCGAGCAAACAAAGCTGGCAATTGGGTTTTGTGAGAAGTGGACTTATTTTGTTTATTAAAGAGTAAATTGCCATTTTAGTCCCTGAGTTTTGTCCAAATTTGCCATTTTGATCCAAATAGTTTTATTTTCCCCCTTGGGTCCCTGACTTTTACATTTTGTTGCCATTTTGATCACTTTGCCTAACTCCATCCAAAAACCCAGTTTGTAACATGGGTATTTTGGGGATTTCCTTAAAAAATGTTTTCAGTTGCCATTTTGATCCAATTCCAAAAAATCAAAAAAATTCCAAAAAATCAAGAAAAATTCTAAAAAATTCAAAAAAATCTAAAAAATTCAAAAAAATCTAAAAAATTCTAAAAAATCATAAAAATTCTAAAAAATTCAAAAAAATATAAAAAATTCTAAAAATCATAAAAATTCTAAAAAATCAAAAAAATTCTAAAAAATCCAAAAATCATTAAATGTTTCGGCACGAACCGTTTCGACCCGTACCGTTTCGAACCGAACCGTTTCGACCCGTACTGTATCGAACCGAACCGTTTCGACGCGAACCGTTTCGAACCCGTACCGTATCGAACCGTACCGTTTCGACGCGAACCGTTTCGAACCGAACCGTTTCGACCCGTACCGTATCGAACCGAACCGTTTCGACGCGAACCGTTTCGAGCCGAACCGTTTCGACACGAACCGTTTCGACCCGTACCGTTTCGAACCCGAACCGTTTCGAGCCGAACCGTTTCGACGCGAAGCGTTTCGACCCGTACCGTTTCGAACCCGAACCGTTTCGACACGAACCGTTTCGACACGAACCGTTTCGACGCGAACCGTTTCGAACCCGAACCGTTTCGACACGAACCGTTTCGACCCGTACCGTTTCGAACCCGAACCGTTTCGAGCCGAACCGTTTCGACGCGAAGCGTTTCGACCCGTACCGTTTCGACCCGTACCGTTTCGAACCGTACTGTTTCGACGCGAACCGTTTCGACGCACGCGAACCGTTTCGAACCGAACCGTTTCGACCCGTACCGTATCGAACCGAACCGTTTCGACGCGAACCGTTTCGAACCCGAACCGTTTCGAACCGTACCGTTTCGAACCCGAACCCTTTCGACCCGTACCGTTTCGAACCCGAACCGTTTCGAGCCGAACCGTTTCGAACCGTACCGTTTCGACGCGAACCGTTTCGAACCGAACCGTTTCGACCCGTACCGTATCGAACCGAACCGTTTCGACGCGAACCGTTTCGAACCCGAACCGTTTCGAACCGTACCGTTTCGAACCCGAACCGTTTCGAGCCGAACCGTTTCGAACCGTACCGTTTCGACGCGAACCCTTTCGAACCGAACCGTTTCGACGCGAACCGTTTCGAACCGAACCGTTTCGACCCGTACCGTATCGAACCGAACCGTTTCGACGCGAACCGTTTAGAATTATTTGGATTTTTTAGAATTTTTATGGTTTTTTAGAATTTTTTTGATTTTTATATTTTTTTTGAATTTTTTAGATTTTTTATGATTTTTTAGAATTTTTATGATTTTTTAGAATTTTTTAGGTTTTTTTGAATTTTTTAGATTTTTTAGAATTTTTTAGATTTTTTAGAATTTTTTAGAATTTTTTGAATTTTTTGGAATTTTTTTGATTTTTTGGAATTTTTTTGATTTTTTGGAATTGGATCAAAATGGCAACTGAAAAGGTTTAAATTGAAAAGAGTAACTGGGTTTTTGGATGGAGTTAGACAAAGTGATCAAAATGGCAACAAATGTAAAAGTCAGGGACCCAGGGGGGAAAATAAAACTATTTGGATCAAAATGACAAATTTGGACAAAACTCAGGGACTAAAATGGCAATTTACTCTTTATTAAAGTTGCATTTGGGTTGGGCCTTAATTTGATACTAACTAATTTGGGCTTGATGGAATAAATACAAGTTTTATTAAGTGGATTAGTGTGCTAACTTGTTTACATAATTTGGGTCGGGTTTAAATCCGTGTTCACAAATTTTTTTTATATAAATTTCTAACATTTTTTTCTAAGGGGTGCGGTCAGAATTTTCCAAGGGGTGCGGTCGAAATTTTTCAAGGGGTGCGGTCGGGATTTTTCGCGAAAAATAACACTAAAATTTTTTTTTTCAAGGGGTGCGGCCGCCCACCCACGGACATATGTAGGTCCGCCCCTGGACACGAAATCTTATTGTGTCAGATTTTTCAAACACGAATACGAACCTAATAATAAATATGTTGCACAATATGATCTGTTAAGACATAAAAAATTATCAGCGTAATATATGACCTGTTAAGACACGAAGATGAGTTGTAGACAAGACCTGTTATTAAATGTATAAACTTTACTTTCAAGTATTTTTTTTTATTTAAAATTATGAGATTCACATATTTTTTTTATTTAAAACTATAAATGTGTCTTAATGGGTTAACATGAATTTAACATGTTTTGACACGAAATTAAACATGGTGTTAGCATGTCGACCTGTCATAGACACGAAACTTGTTAACTTCTTATAGGTTTATCGTGTTATCGTGTTCGTGTAGAAATTGTCAGCCCTAGGTTGGGTGACTTGAAAATATACCTTTTTACTTTTTTTTTAGTAATATGCCATCAATAAAAGTTTAAAACTATTACTAGAAGAAACTTAAAAAAATCATTTAATTAAACGATTTTGAAGAGTATAAACATTTAGTTTAATTCACTTGTTTTTAAACCTAAATTTGGTAACTTGTAAGTTTTATCAATTAGACCTATTACATAAACAAGCTATAACCGAATTTTACTAGTGTTTACATCTATGACCCAAAATTGCCCCTCACTGAACCATTTACGGATACTACAGGATTCACAAACGGTGCTCTAAAGGCATGTTGCGGAGGTGGAGGACCTTATAACTACAATGAGCTGGTAGAGTGTGCGGATATGTCGTCAACAACATGTGCTCAACCAGAAACGTACGCTAACTGGGATGGGTTGCACTTAACAGAAGCAGCATATCATGTTATTTTCAAGAGTTTATTTCAAGGAACATATACAACACCACTGTTTAATTCTTTGTGTCCTACTTCAAATGTAAAAGTAAGAGATGCATCATCAAGTTTAGTTCAAAGCTCTTAGTACAAGTTAATAAAGCTTGAAAAGGAGATTGTTTTTTTTTTTCTTTTTGTAAAAAAATGTGATTTACATATAACGCAGTGTGATGTGTAGGTGGATGTGTGTATATACGTGCCCTGTTCTACGAATTTGTGAACACTTACTTTCATAGTATTTTATTATGTGTATACACATATATATATATATGATTTTTGGTATGTTAGCCTGATTCATGATTTGGTATGTTAGATTAATGTTATAATGTAATTAAGTTGTATTATTATTGTTATTGATGTTGTCACAAATCGGACCGATGTGTCTGTAAGCCAAGAGGCATCACACCTCTTTGGAAACTATATAAACCTCAAACTAAACTCTATACGATCCCTGTGGCCTTCAATTGGCATTGGGATTTCCTCATCATTTCCAAATCATACGAAGAACCCGTCCTTATAAGTTATCCCTTGTTTTGTAGATGATAACAGGGACAACGAATTTGGAAACCAGAATCGATGATAAGGAGATCTATCTATTCAGAATTTAGTATCTTAACAAGTCAATATTATGTGAAAAATGTATGCAAGTAGTTGGTAGATATGTATAGAAAGTAATAATGATGTATTTGATAGTAAAATAACATGAGGAATGTTGGTTTCAGGTCCCACACTCGCACTCTCACAACACACACTCAAACTCTTTACAAAACTCACGTATGTAATATATGGAGTAAATGAAGATGAAAGATTCTGTTACGATTAGAAAGGGGTACTTCTATTCATTAAATAAAAAGGCTTTAAATAGCCATACATACATGCGAATAAAAAAATAGAATAAACTAATATTCTATCCTAAAAATCAGTATAAATTGTGACCACTCCTCTACCCAACTTGCATGTAATTCGGTCAACACAATACCAGGTCCATAAACGTGCAGCTACACATGGGTATAATCCCTTTTAACATGCAGCCTATTGTTGACCATTTGCATAACCCGTAAACGAACACTTGACTCGATAACGTGCCGAACCAATGACCCGCGAACAAACCCGAGTAAACCCAACATTCACCCCTTAATCGGTGTTTGTTTGAACCGTTCATTGTAGCACCGAATCACCTCGGTTTCAAACCACCATGACATCTAACGGACACCCGATCTTCACCTCGATCACGTCCAATGTCTCGGTTCAACCCAAATAAAAACACCACGCCCGTGACATTTAACATGGCATAACATTGGAACACCGTTCATTCACATCTTAACTTATCACGGATCAACGACCTACCCCGGCCACATCCAAAGCCACCCGATTGAACTCCAACGCCATAATGTCACCCTGTGTTATTTTTTTCTCTAACCGTACCTTTTTCCGATCAACCTTATTCAAGAGGCCTCTCCACCGACCAAGAAAACAAACCACCCGTTTTTAACGTTTTCTCACCTTGCCAAACGAACCAAATCCAAAGCTACCTGCTTTGACGGATCTTTTACGCCCGTTTATCACGCAACACGCCGGTCTCCTCTTATCACGAACAAGCCAATCAAGGTACTTGCAAAATCTATGATAAAAATAACATCGCAGCTCTTTTTTACAGCCCGTTCGATCACGACTAACAGCCACAAAAAACACAGGTGTTCACCCGTCACCCCCGTCATCCTAACCGGTTCATTACCCGCGACAACGACTGACACGAACACCCTTCTGGACTTCGTCTTCTGCTGCATAACAGTCCCGAACAGCCCTTCTTTCTCCTACTTTAATCACCACTAACAGACACCGAACACAAGTTTTTATCACCGGTCACCCCCGTCGTCTTAACCGGTACGTCTACCACAACAACGGCCGACCGAAACACCTTAACGCGTCCGTCTTCTGCTGTTAAAGGATCCGAAAACAGCCACCTGCCGTCTCTAACCTTTGTCACCTTATTTCACTCCTGCCCTCCACCAACCAACACACCCGTCGGCGGCGGAAGCTTCCTCCGATCTTCTCGAGCCCTAGGCTCTGATACCAAATGTTGGTTTCAGGTCCCACACTCGCACTCTCACAACACACACTCAAACTCTTTACAAAACTCACGTATGTAATATATGGAGTAAATGAAGATGAAAGCTTCTGTTACGATTAGAAAAGGGTACTTCTATTCATTAAATAAAAAGGCTTTAAAAAGCCATACATACATGCGAATAAAAAAACATAATAAACTAATATTCTACCCTAAAAATCAGTATAAATTGTGACCACTCCTCTACCCAACTTGCATGTAATTCGGTCAACACAATACCAGGTCCATAAACGTGCTGCTACACATGGGTATAATCCCTTTTAACATGCAGCCTATTGTTGACCATTTGCATAACCCGTAAACGAACACTTGACTCGATAACGTGCCGAACCAATGACCCGCGAACAAACCCGAGTAAACCCAACAAGGAATCTGTTTTTGATGAAATCCTTGTGAGAATGTAGTTGCTGATGTGATTCGGTAAAATGTATGCCTTAGGAGCTTGCACTATATGCCTAAATGATGTAATGCACACCATGTGGATTGTTTGATTGCCTAATTTTGATTAAGAAGTAATTGTGCATATGAGACTAAGGGTTTGGAAATGAAAGTGATGATTAGGCTTTTGGACACAATTATAAGAGTTGGGAAGTCATGTGATATGTACTATATCAATATGTGTATGTATGGTGACGTATTGGACTTCGTTGATGTTGAACAATGTGATTCTGAATTCCTGTCTTATGCATAATAATGATTAACTAATAAAAGTTAATGTAACTAAGGGTTTGGAAATGAAAGTGATATGAATGAACATGCATGCTAACGATGTTGTGCATATGATGACTTGAAAGGATAAGAATCACATTAGTATGGACTCAAGCACGTAAGGCTAACGGGTCAAGAAGAGGAAGGAAGCAAGCACAAACATGGATGCTTAAGGTAAGTGATTCCCAAACTTAATTCTTATTATGTGATATAGATTCGAGTAAAAGGAAATGGGGAATCATGAAAGGATGGTTAGTAATGGTAGGACCAAGGTTAGCGAGGTCGTATTGGGCTATTTGTAGTTTAGTTATAGTTGAAAGCGTTTGGTAAAAACCAAACCGGTCAAAGATTTGAAAGTAATATGTTAAGGTGTGGAAATTGGATGTTGGGGTATAGGGGTTAGTGTTAGGATAACTTGTGGGCGTGGAAAAAATGATACTTTCCGTTTTGTGGCCCTCGTGATGCTCGAACGGGGGCTGAAAGGAGCATACGAAAGAGTTTCGGGGTGCCGCACCAGCAATCGACATCGCCGACGACGGTATAGGGCGTCACTGCGCCATGTGATTGACCGATGCACCAGGTTGATGCTGATGACAGGATGGGCCATTGTCAACGCTAGGGGCCCTGTCTTGCCCCGTTTCTTCGTTTTCTTTTATCCTGGACCCCGTTGCCCCATTCCCAAGCTCCGTTAAACTTCCGCAATGTGACAACCGGCACCAAACCGGTAATTTCCGTACACTTTAATTGTTATTTAATGACTGCGATTATGTGCCTAAATGTCAACATTGTGTGATTACATACCATACAAGTGAATTCTTGCACGTTTTATACTACAAAATATTGCTTTATGCATAAACGAGAGTGTTGCATCAGAAATTCTAGTAAACTCACCGGTAAGACAAAACTGCAGAAAGCAGTCAGACATTAGAATTGAGGCCTAGGTGTAGGTCCAACGACAAGAATACATTAAAACCCAAGAGTATATACAAGGGTTAACATATAAACTTTACGGAAGCTAAAATACGCACTAGAAAGCACCCGAAATGCACATTAAGTGCAGGATTTTATATAATTCAGCAATAAATCAGCTTTTAACAACATAAATATTATGCAGAATTCATGTTTTAACATCCAGAATATTTCCCTAAGTGTCGGGAATCGAAAGCAATACAAAAGGGTACTTAAAGGGCACTAAATGGTGCAATTTGGCACTTTAACAAACCGGTATCTAACCGAACAACCGGACATAACCCGGAATATCAAAATATTAGTTGAAGCATTGTTTTTATTTTTCTGAGCTAGTTATGGTTGCCAAACACCATATTACATCATAAAAACACTTAAACACTTAGAACCCCTAAACATATCACTTAATGTGTAACTAGATTAAGTAACCAAGAATCAAGATCCAACTAGACCCCTCCCCCCATCTAAGGGCCATTTATGAAGGAGCCCCACATGAGGATTTTGTGTTGATATTTTATCGGATCTTGTCTCCCCTTTTCTAACACATTACACATTGGGCCATGACATGTTGGGGGATTATAAGTTAATACACAAGTTCAAGACCATTCATTCTCAAACATTCACCACACTTCACTTTTCCTTCTTCCTCCTTCCTTTGCTCACGACACCAACACACACACACATCCATCTTTTTCAATCCATTTTCTAGCAATCCAAGGTGTTTTGGTGGTGTAAGAAGGTCACTAACGAAGCTCGGTGCAAGCGGATCTTGAAGGACCTCATTAGTTTGCTTTTATCCACTACATTTGAAACCTTGTTCTTCCCTAGCTTCAAGCTAGTAGTAAGCACCTTGAACACTCTTATTTACTTCTATTTTGAGTGGTTAAAAGTTGATGTTTAATGATTAACACAAGAACACTAAGAATCATAAGAATGAAACATGGACATAAGCTCTAAATATAAAGAAATCATGTTGTTTTAAGTGTTGATATAATTGTTGATTATTGTTTATTTGTAGAAATGATGTAGATCCTCATATAATCTTGCTAGATCATGCTTTAAAACATAATCTAGTAAGATGAGGGGATGAACATGTTAAAGGTTATAAATCATCCTCACAAAAAGATCATGAACTTGAAAGAACACTATGTTTTCCTAAAAATAAAGATCAAAGTAAGATGATAAACATGTAGATCTAAAGATCCATGAGTGGTTTTTCAAAAGAACCAAGTTAAAAATACAAGTTTTACTTAATTTTGGTTCTTAAACAAATAAACCTTATTTTTGGTGGTTAATAAAGTAAAGATACACATGTGTAACAAGAAAAATACAAGAAGAAGTGTTTTTAGAAAACATGAACATAAGTTGTAAAGAATCATATTCTTTAAAAATGAAGTTTTTAAAGAAGCAATCACACTTTAAAGGGTAACAAGACTTACTAAATACCCTAGTAAGTTACTACACATTTTTATAAATTTTCAAGTTCATGAAATAGAGAAATTAGTGAGTGTTGTTGATGATTGTTGATGAAATTGATTGATGATGATTTAAAAGAAAATAAACACATGTTTTGAAAACATGGGAAACCTCTATTTTTAGGGGAAACTCTGTCAAAATTTCTATAAATTTTGACACTTAGAAAAATATAAGTTTTTGAGAAACGTATCCCTTAAAAATGTATCTAAAAACATTTACCAAGGTTTCCCAAACTTTTGTGTTAAGAAGTGAGGATTTCTTCAAGAATAAAAATGGATATTAAGTATGTATAATCTTGAGGAAAATATATATATTTATTGATCGCCAAATTTTGTGCTAAGTGTATGTAGTATGTATTATACTTGATAGTGTATTAGGACTTGAAAATACACTAAATACTCTTGAGAACTAAAAACATAAAAATACACATACAACATACAAGATACATAATTCGGGTGCAAAATACAAGAAACTTATATTTATTTTTGAGAAAATAATATAAGTAAGACACATAGTTAAAAATATAAATTATTTTTAACACAAGAATATAGATACAAAAGATAGTGACTTGTGCTTGTGCGATGCAAGTCTAGTGACTAACGAAAATAAAACACGTTTGGGTCACGACGCATTATAAGTGAAACCCGGTGAAGTTTACGACGCAAGGAACACAAAGTTCTGAGTTCATGTTCCCCTTTTTCTTTTAACTGTTTTCAGTTTTATAACTTCGGGGGTGAAATACAGGTACTGAATGTTTACAAGAAAGTTCGTGTCCCCACTTTTAAATCTTTTACATATTTTTAAACTTGGGGCGAACACATGAAAATTGATACATGATATAATAAACGAGAATTGATACTTGATATAATAAACGAGAATTGATACTTGATATAGTAAACGAGAATTGATACTTGATATGATGAATACATAAACAAAAAGCACTCTTGGTGATCACTAGTACCAAGTATGATGCGTTTTGAGGAATGATACGAGAAATAGTGTCACGAATAGGGTACCATAAGCACCATTAATCGTGTACATACTTAGACCGCAGAACAAAAGGTTAGATCTAACGGGTGTCCGGGCAGCCACACTCTCGGTGAACACTAGTACCGAGTAGTGCTTTTGTGTCTCCGTCGTGAATCGACAACTAGAAAAATGCCTATGGTTTGGTGACTTCCTATGTCATGTCACATGTTAATGGCCTTGCAACCCATTAACTATACAAGAATACTTTATTTGTACGAAGTTCGTACACAAGAATATATTATTTGGTTCATACCACAAGAATACTTTATTTACACAAGAATACTTTATTTTCACAAGTTATTCATCATGTTTTTCATATAAAGTATACAAAACATGTTCAATACATAACTGCATGAATTCACACCAACATTATGTTGACGTTTTTCCAAAACTCACATGTATTTCAGGTAACTAAAAGTGGATGTGCGCGCGGTCATACTTATGCTCTTGGATGTCATTTATGTTTGTCTTAAATAAGCTGTAAACTTTCAGACAATATGTCGTTTCGTGATGTAAACTCTTAACTATGTTTTCCGTTATGTAATGGTAATGACCTTGAAGTTATTTTTATGAGCATGTAGTATGTTTACCTTTCGTATGTAATGAGAACCTTTCATGATCACACCTCGTGCTTCCGCCGCAGAAAGGGGTGTGACACGCAATGCACCCTAACTTTACCAAGGAATTGTATCATTTACGGGTGAGTATGAGACTTATGTTTAAGCTTCCGAATTATATCCCAAACGTATCAAAGAGTGTGTGTATGACCCGGGTAAGTATGGAGCGTGTATGTATGATTGTGTGGGAATAAAATAGGTATGTAAGCATGTATGTATGGACTTAATGATATGTTTGTAGATGGGAACCTTGTATAAGTATGATTAGAAACGAATACGTGTTAGGTCATATATATTGGCCTTGTAAAGATAGATGTTTGTGCCTATGCTTTATAGGTTGTTTTCGTTAGGATGTAAGATGTAGGTAAGAGTTTGGAATGATATTATGTATGTATGTTTTTGGACTATATGAATATGAATGAGTGGAACTCAAATGTACGCATACGCGGTTTAATACGTGTGAGTATTAAGGGTGCTAACTGGGCTGCTTTTGTGAATGAATTGAAGTGCATGTACGTTATTGTTGGCTCATTGAAGGATTGACACCGAGATGTAAAGATTGAAGTTAGAAAGCTAACCGGATAGAATGTACATGAGAATAGAACACCACGTGGTTGTTTAATTACGCCTGTTTAGATTATGTATAATGTCTCCCAGTGTTAATGATGTGAATGTATGTGGTAACTACATGTTGTACAGAATCACGAAACATCACCATGGAATGCAAGGTGGTGAAGTTCGAGTCATATCATATATTGTATTGGAGTGTGTAGTCATGTTGTTTAGCTAAGTCTGTCATGTTTATTTCTTAGATCATAATGAAGGATGTATTTATCATAAAATAGTCATTTAAAAAGGGCCTTCCATGTATGTTAGTATGATTATAATGAAAAAAATTATATAGTTCGTATTTCCGCTGTGTGTTTTCGGTTAAAATGTTGTAGGGTCTTATTGACATTATATTGTAACACTATGAAAGTCCTATTGCAAGTTAGGCAACAATGCTAGAGACACTATGCCCGATGATAGAGGCATGGCGACCTTGTTGTCGACACTGTGCCGACGAAACTGCTTAGCAACAATATCAAAAAGTGATGTGTTTTCATGTGTTAACTTTTAGGCAGATTGCGCGACATTTAATTTAGCCTAAATCCCTAACAAAAAGTAGTTAACGACGACCATGTAATTTCTCTAGATCCATATTTACTTATAGTTTTGGGGCGGTGTGCATACTCACTACAATTTTTAAAGTAAATTAAACATGTGTCCTTTTAAACATGGTAATCATTACAAAGTTTTCTAAAGTATATTATACAGTTTTAAAGTGCTAAAATATTACAATACTAAAGCATAAAGTGTTATAGTATGCATGATGCGTAGTATATATAGGGCGGTTACCTATGGGGCTTCAAGTCTTGCTACGTGGTACATGGTCGTGAAGCTAGCACGTAGGGAGCACAATATAGGCGGTTACCTACGGGGTTGCAAGTATAGGTGGATACATACAAGTTTATGGTATAGGCGGTTACCTATGGGGCTGTATCATAGTGGCAACAAATTTGTTGTTAGCCGCTGGTTGAACTATATAGAGTATAAACTGCATGCATGGTTTGTAGAAATGTGTTCATGACTGTAAAGAATGCTATGATCATGCGTGTTTTTTTGTATTATGATGCTTTATGTGTTTAATGTTTGTTAAAGTTATAGATAGTTGATTTAAATTAGAACTTATTCAGCGTAGTTGACTTTTAGTATGCACATAAGTTGATTGAGGAGTTGATAGTTGGTTCGTGGCATGGCACCCCGTTGGCGACTAGCATCCTACTTGTGTTTTTTTTCTTTAAGACAATGTTAATTTCATTTTCACTTTCACCCTGGTTTGTAAATATTTGTATGTTTCGGTTGCATTTAAATGAATTTTACTATTAAGAACTATTTGCTAAAGAGTAAATAAAACAATTGAAACATCCGGCTTTGAAGCGTTACACATAAGACCATATGGTTTGGTTTTTTTGCCACGTGTCTTCCACGTAATATATTAGCTATTCCATATGGTGAAATGGTGTAGCGACAAGGCTTGTGAAATTAATGGGTTAAATATAAAAGAATAAAAAACAAAAAAAAAACATGACCCGACCAAATTTGGAAGAAAACGAGATTTTGTGGTGTTGGACTTGTGGTGGCGCGTGGTCAGCATATCCAAAGAATACTCACAAGAAATAAGTACAAACATAGTTTGTCACAATTTGATAAACATGCAATTGTCGAATATAATCTTGCATCAAAATCAAACATAGTTAATCATTTCTTAATCTTCACCGACCTTTTTTAAACATAGTTAATCCTTTCTTAATCTTCACCGACTTTTTTTTGTAGGATGTGAAAATTTTTGGAGTCCAATTGTAATTCAAACGTAGCCCATCACATTGTAATTTAATCATGGGCCCAAACAATTTCATTAATCATTGTGGCCCAACGCACATTTCCATAAATGATTAACTTCCACAATCCAAAGCTCTCCATACAATTATTTTTTTCTTTTCGTTGATATTTCTGAGGCGGCAATGACACCCAAGAAAACATCTCTCATTATTAATGTATCAATTATAGAGAACATAATTTTGTCTCATAAAATAACTTCGATGCCTTAATATCTGGTCATCTGTATTAGAACTCAAGATTCCATTTTAATATTTCGTCTCACAAAAATAACTTCGATGCCTTAATATCTGATCATCCATATTAGAGCTCAAGATTCCATTTCAATTTAAACTAGAATTAAGCCTCCTAGTGTTGCCCAGGGGCGTAAAACCATACCAAATGACACCAATGCCACATCACAGTAACAGACTACCAAATATAAAATATAGAATATAAAATAATTAAGTTGAACTAGGACCTGCGTGTTGCGACGAACCTGTCAAACAGGAAAAAATAGATGTAAAAACATTGAATCAACATGCACGTTGCGTCGTGTTAACTCGCAAAATTTTGAACGAAACGTTAAACGTTGAACTAAACACGCACGTTGCGCCGTTTTAACAAGCAAAATTTAGCACAAAACGTTAAACGGAAATTTGCAAAAAATGAAAAGTATGGAACCAAATTTAAGAGTAAAAAAAATTATGTATTTAAATTGCAAATAACAAAAAGTTTTGGGTATAAAAGTAAAAAAACAAATTTTATGAGTTTAAATTTAGTAAAGATAGAAACTTTGAGATAAAAGTAAAAAAATCAAAACTTTTTGAAAACCCCTAAAGCATGATGTATAACATATCATGTGTAAAATACTTGCTAATTAATAGTATGTAAATTCGTCACTTTTGAATACTTTCTCTCGAAACTTACAAAACACAAAACCAAACGTCACTAATATATTTTATAGCAATATCAATGCATTCATAAAATAGCTAATATGCGATAACGGGTATGTATACCGATCACAAACGTGTATATATCACGTAAAACCTATCAATCTATATCTATATCTATCTATACTTTCTATAAAAGGAGAAATCCCAATGACATAAGAAAATCTGATGTGTCAGCCATAGAGGTTGTCCAACAATACTTTTCTTATGTCATCGACGATGAGGTGGCAGCCATAGATGGAGCATAGTGACATCATAATTCAAAGATCTGCCATCAAACCACTGCCCCACTTTCAAATTTCAAAGGTCTGGCCCACATTCAATTATGAAACCACTGATGTCCATTCAAATTTATGAAACCACTAATGTTCATTCAAAATTGAAACCACTGTTGTTTCATTAAAATGGGAGGGTAATTTGAAATTTAAAACTTATAGGGATATGTAATTTGCATTTAATGTCGTCAGAGCTTCAATTCTTCTCTCTCTCAAATATAAATTCAAACCCAAATCCAAAGCCGATCATAATTTCAAAAACCCATTTCAATCTCTCTATCTACTCTCTCTCAACTCTCTATCTCTAAAACGGTAGATACAGAGAAGAGGATGTAAATCAGGTAATTATTTTTTTTTTTGGTAATTGTTAATACACTTTGTAATCAGTTCTTCTTCTTCTTCGTGGTTTCGTGAGCTTTGTTACATGTTTTCCAGATTGAAGTTTCTTCAAATCGTCATCTTTTCCAATGCTTCCATCGATTCTTCTCTCACTAAATCTGGTAACAATCCGTGACCTAATTTCTTTCATGATTCTATGAAATGTTTTTGATATGTTTGTAGCTTTTGATTTTTTCTTTGATTTGTTATTATTTATTCAGATGCATGTAAACGGAGAAATCCCAATGACATAAAAAAAGCTGGTGATGTCTGTTTATGTTTGGCATGTTTAACATCTATTTGAATATTATACAGACCAACGGTAGTTTAAAAATAGATATTTTTTGATTTTTTCTTTTTATCACAAACTGAAGGTTTGTATGCTAAATGTTCTTTAGGTAGATCTTGCTGGATTGTTATTTGGTGTGGAAGTCTTGAGTTCGTTGGCCGAACTTCTGAATGTAATCAAGGTTATAAAATGGATCTCAACTTTATTGATGAAGAGGTAATGTCTGTTTGTGTTTAAAAATAGATTTATATGTGTTTAAAATAAATCATGATGAGATGAAATTTGTTTGATATGTTTGTAGCTTTTGATCATGATGACATAAAAATAGATAACTGAAGGTTTGTATGCTAAATGTTCTTCAGATAGATCTTGCTGGATTTTTTATTTGGTGTGGAAGTCTTGAGTTTCATTGGCCGAACTTCGAAATGTAATCAAGGTTATAAAATGTATCTCAACTTTATTGATGAAGAGGTAATGTCTGTTTGTCTTTAAAAATAGATGTATATGTGTTTAAAATAAATCATGATTCTATAAAATTTGTTTGATATGTTTGTAGCTTTTGATTTTGTCTTTGATTTGTTATTGTTTATTCAGATGCTTGCATTGTTGTACCATGTGATTACGAGTAGATTGATTTTCAGTTGGTATATTGGTGGAATGAAAGCAAGTCCAGGTTATGCTTCAAGCTGTCTCGATCTCTTTGGAGGCGAATAGGTGGCTTTGGGAGGTCTGAAAACAGAATTGATCAATTTAGGGAAAATAGGGTTGAAAGATGATAACCCAACAGTTGAGGATCTCATTCTACAGCTTCGATAAATTCAAGGGTATTCTGAAATAATGCTTCCTAGATTTTTGAAGACCGACAAATGTCCAAAGAAGCATCACTGTGGACATTTTTCGGTCTTTGTCGGTTTTCAAAAATCAAGGAAGCATTATTTCAGAATACCATTGAATTTATTGGAGTTGTCGAATGAGATCCTCCACTGTTGGGTTATCATCTTTCAAACCCATTTTCCCTAAATTGATTGATTCTGTTTTTCAACAGAGATGCAATGCAATTATTCCTCTCAATTGAATAGACAGACACTTGCTTCCTCTCAAATGGTTATGGAGTGGTTATAACAGCTGATCATGCTAATGACTGTTATAACTAACCACTGCTCCTTATAAAGACTGATGGACGTCAAGACTGATGAGACCTATCCACTGTTGAAGACAGAGCCCTGTTAAAGACAGGCACTTATGTACCTGAGGCCTGATCAACCGAAGGAAAACAACTGCTCAGTAACAACAATGGTTCAGCAGCTACAACGGATTCAACATCAGTATTTATGTAACAGTGTTTAGTGTATCAGTGTTTAGTTATATACAATCTCTCGAGACAAACCCTAGAGTTTATGTATATACAATCTCCCCATGTTGATTCGATTAATGGTATGTTGATTCGATTAATGTTATGTTATGTAATTGCTACCGTTTGAATATTATTGTTATTATATTATCATCTATTGATCATGGTCTGTTAAAGCACTGCTGTTAAACTTCTCTGTTGAACTGCATCATCTGTTAGTCCATAGCAGAGGTTCTCTTTGGCAGACGTTTGCTTGAAGGAGATCTGGGTGTTTATCAGCAGATGTTCATCATGATGCGTGTGTAAACAGATGTTTCTGTTGAACTGCATCATCTGTTAAGGCACAGCAGATGTTAGCAATCTATACTGTGGAATGATCAGCAGATGTTATGTTTGGCAGACCTTTGTTTCAACAGCAGATGTCAAAATGTTTAAAGACGGTATCATCTGTTAAGTAATAGCAGATGTTAGCTTTATGATGCTTTTGTATTCATATTCAGCAGCAGAGGTTGTGTTTATCAGCAGAGGTTATTTGCTATAACAGTCTTTGTGTTTATCAGCAGAGGTTGTTTGGAACAACAGACTTTGCTTGAACAGATTTTATGTTTGACAGAGCTTTATCTAAATAGAGGTTGAGTGCATAAATTTGTTTGTAGTCAGAGGTTAATTTAAGTGAAGTTATAACAATGATCACCCAGAAATTTGTTGAAGTCTTTTAAGTGTCGATGACCGCCCATAAATTTGTTGAAGCCTTTTAAGAAAAGCATTTTAAGTGTCGATGATTGTCCATAAATTTGTTGAAGCCTTTTAAGTATCCATGACTGCCTATAAATTTACAGAGTATAATTGAAGTTGTAATGTATCATGAAGAGCCAATTAAAATATATGGAGAATGTACAACAAAGGTTTAAGTTAATATAAATAACAAGATAAGCATACATGATTATAATTTAAATATTCGTAAGTCGTAAGTTTTCAAAATATAAAAGTTTGATATATCACCATCACATAATTTATCTCAATTGAGATAATACCAACAACCACAATTATCTGTAGACTTTCTTTAAGATCAGCTTGGCTTTTTCTTCAGAGTAGACAAATTTGCATCTCATATTCCTGTAGATACCATTGGGGTTCGTGAACTTCTTAGTGAATTGACAAGCCGCGTATCTAAATCCCTTGCCATGCTTCTCCCGTCGAAAGTCAATTACAGTGTCTACTCCATTCAGATTTTCAACTGTCATCTTTTTTGTTCTATGAATCCTTGATAAAGACGCTACTTTCACATTCAGACGCTTAAAAATAAATATTAAATATCAATAATTAATAAGAAATACATAATGTATTTAAGTAAAGTAACAAAAAAAAAAGCTTAATTGTAACAAACATTTAACAACCAAAGAATGAGGAATAATATATGTTAGGAAACTTTATTGTATTTATTGTTAAAAATAGTTTAAGTTACTTAGAAATAATTCCGTCAATACGAACCGAACGACGAACCGTCCCATAAGCACTAAATATGAAGACCGAGAAAGAAAAAAAATCAAGCTTCTAAATTCTTTGATTAAAGATCACGACAAGGTTACAAGACTTCAAAATGTTAGCGGGACATTATGGAGTATACAAGATACCAAGTCAAAGAATTGTGTTAATAAGATAATATATCTTATTAACACATTAAATATTTTCTATGAAAAAGACTTTCATAAGAAAAAGAAATGCTTTCAACAGAAAATAAAATGAATCTTTTTTTATGGGAAAAAGCTAGAAAAACATTTCTGGTAAAAATGAATCTTTCCTTTTATAAAGAAAAGAAATCTTTCCTTTTGATGAAGCATACATCAGAAAGGAAAAAGGAATATTTCCTTTTCAAAAAGCATTTCACCAGAAAAGAATAAAGAAACATCTCAAATGTGAAGACTACATCAGAAAAGAAAGAAACAAGTTGGTGAATAAAGTAAGATAAGGCTCTGGGCACACATATCAACTTCATATCAACCAATCACATTGAGATAGGCATATGAAAAACTCTATAAATACATAATTACTACGAAGTAATTATGAGTGTCTTTTGTGTAGTAATATTTTAATGTTGAGTTTTTCATGTGAGATTACCCCTTGGTTTGGCCCAGGGGGTGACATTTAGATTCGAGTTTATTCTCGGATCGACACCTTCTTCTTTGTTTGATTCCACCAAACAAAGATTAATTCTTATGTTCATAGAACGATTCATTTATTTTATAAGAATTAATCATTGAAGAAATACCACTCTCACTCTCACTGTCTCTATTTTTATTCTTTGAATATTTATACACTTCACAAACATCCGTCTCTACGAGCGAAGAAAGTTACATCATTCGAACAGGGCCGCCAAAGGGGACCAACAATTGGTATCAGAGCAGATTAGATAAATTATTTTCAAGATCTCTTGCTCCTGTAAGAGAGACGTATATTCATGATCTGCTAAAGGTAAAAAGAAAATTTTTTTTTGCAGATCCAAAAAAAAAAATAAAGTATGTAGAAGAGTTATTTTTTTCTGTTATTTTCATTACTTTTATTATTGTTTTTATTTCTATTATTATTATTATTATTATTATTATTATTATTATTATTATCTCTATTAGTATTTTTTTTCTAGTATAAAAAAAGAGGTGTAGAAAAATGATATAAAAACACAAAAAAAGTAGTTAAACAAAGATAAATGAACTTTAGTTTATCAGAAAGAAAATTTTTGACATATAAAAAGAAAGTTTCTGATAAAATAAAGTTTATTTGTATCTTATCTGATAAAATAACTCTAAATTCTGGTTAGTTAATCTTCAAAAAGGAATTATAATTATAAAAAAAAGAGATAAAAACTGTGTGAAACTTTAGAAAACATACAGATTATTATTATTCTTTAAAAAGTTTTCACAAAAATTCCTTGAAGAAAAGAACAAGTACTTAGATTTTCAACAGAAAAATATGTGTAAGTAATATCTCTGGTTTCTCCTTATTCCCTCTCATCTTAAAAAAATTGAGTTTACTAAGATTTTCTAGTGAATTCTGATGAATTTATT
This sequence comes from Helianthus tuberosus, assembly GCA_030545235.1. NCBI lineage: Eukaryota > Viridiplantae > Streptophyta > Magnoliopsida > Asterales > Asteraceae > Helianthus > Helianthus tuberosus. Next base: position 45,810,481 of record CM060427.1, on the reverse strand, counting down.
AGAATTTCTGGTGAAAATAAAAGGATTTCTGATGAGGTCATCAACATTTCTAATGATGTCATCAGATATAAGGTCATCAGAATTTCTGATGATGTCATCAGAATTCATGATGATGTCATCAGATTTTCTGTTAAAAAAACTTGAGTAAACTGCAATTTTACACCCTGAGGTTAGGTGTCATTGGCACTCCTACCCCCCCTAAGGAAATAATTGCAAAATTACACCCCACTGTTAACCCTTATGTCTCACTTTTACCCCCCGCCATTAAAGTGGGTTAACAGTCAACTGTATAACATGAAAGTCAAAGGGTAAAATTGTCCTTTCACTCTTATCTAAAGCTTCTTGGATAAACTAAACCCTATAAGTAACATACCCACGCACAATTACCCCCCACCTTCCCACCATCGAGCTCTTACTTTCTTCTCCGATCACAACCACAGCCGATCACAACCACCATCTTCTCCGATCACAACCACCATCGATCCACCATACACCGGCGACTCCATCTTCTCCGATCACAACCACCATCTTCTCCGATCACAACCACCATCGATCCACCATCTTCTCCGATCACAACCACCATCGATCAGTCGAAATGCCGGTCTTCTTTTGGCTACTCCGCTATATCATCCCCCACACGAAAGGTATAATCTGCCAATGTTAGTTAATCAGGGTCAGATTTAGTCATTATCATGTTATACACAGGGGTTAGGGTCTGATTTGGTTCATGTTGGTTTTTTTACAGTTGACCTGACGATGAGCTTATCAAGCTCATCTTTGGTGTTCCACCTGGTGGTCTCTGTGTTTGGGAGGCCTGTCCTCAACTTCCATCTACCACCGGAGAGTTGAGCGGATGTTTAGTCTAGTAGTTATTAGGCTTTTGTGTAATATGTAGGTTAACTTAACTTAATCGAAGCTTTTGTGTAATATGTAGGTTAACCTAAGGTAACTTATTTAGCTTTTGTCTAAAAGCTTTTGGGTATTTTGTTTGATCAAAATTAGGTTGTTGACATTATGTCTGATTATGTTTGATCAAAAAAGCTTTTGGGTAATGCATACAATCTCCTATATCCTCTGCGTTAAAATGCATACATTCAGGTTGATTATGCATTTGCAGCTTGTTTAGTAACCTGAATGTTCTAAAATGACAGTTTCCTTGGTTGATCACACTGAATGTTCTGAAAGTTGGGCATGAAATCTGAACCTTATGTTTGATTGATTGTATGCATTTGCAGCTTGTTTACTAACCTGAATGCTCTAAAATGACAGTTTCCTTGGTTGATCACACTGAATGTTCTGAAAGTTGGGCATGAAATCTGAACCTTATGTTTGATTGATTGTATGCATTTGCAGCTTGTTTACTAAGCCGAATGTTCTAAAATGACAGTTTACTTGGTTGATCACACTGAATGTGCTGACAGTTTGGGCATTTGCAGGTTGTAAATAACACACATAGGGGGGTATAAGTTGCTTAAGTGCATATGTTCATATGTTCACAGTTGCTGTATGTTCATATGTTCACAGTTACTGAATATGTTCATATGTTCACAGTTACGAATGTGTTGAACAGGTATTTTTGAACAAGTATGATGTTTGATCAAAATTAGGTTGTATGCATTATGTTTGATTATGTTTGATCACACAGTAATCAAACAGCCTGCAATGAGGCCGTCCTTCAGCAACATCAGAGTAAACTGGTTGTCATGTATACACTCATTATGTTGACCTGGTTGATCATGTATACACTCATTATGTTGACCTGGTTGATCATGTATACACTCATGTGCATACACTTATGGTCACAGTTTGGGCATAATCATGTGCATACACTTATGTGCTGCAAATTGTGCCATACTCAAAAGTGCCATAAGTTCACATTAGCAGCACACTTATGTGCTCCAAATTGTGCAGCACACTCAACAGTGGCTTAATCAGATTCTGGATGTATACACTTATGTACTGCAATTATGATTCTGGATGTATACACTCATTATGTTGACATTGCAGGTATGACTTAACAGTTCTGTTACCCAATTTGATGGCGGGGGGTAAAAGTGCGACATTAGGTCAAACAGTGGGGTGTAATTTTGCAATTATTTCCTTAGGGGGGTAGGAGTGCCAATGACACCTAACCTCAGGGTGTAAAATTGCAGTTTACTCAAAAAACTTTTTTCAGATTTTCGGATTATTTCATCAGAAATTTATCAGAATCTACCAGATTCTATCAGAAATTCTATTAAAAAAAAACTTTATCAGATTTTCAGATAATTTCATCAGAATCTATTAGATTCCATCAGAAATTCTGTTAAAAAACAAAAACAAAAACAAAAAAACAAAAACGTTTATCAGATTTTCTGATTATTTTATCAGAAATTTCATCAGATTTATCAAAAATTCTAATCAATTAAAAAAAAAAAAACTCGATGGTTCAAGATCATTTTTATAGCCTTGCATGATTTGTTATTTTTTGAAGCCTCATCAATCGATAGCCTAAACACTTGTCCTATATTGGATAGAAGATACTTATATCCTATATTGTGGGGATACAAGATATAATGCTTACATTTAGGTGGATTATAAATCTAGGTGAAGAATTATAACAACAAATGAAATATAATCAGATGATCATCCATAAAAAGTCGGACGTTTGCCAAATAAACTTTCATGCCAATGAAGATACATTCAACGAATATCACTAAAAAGGTGCCTACATGATAACGTGACAAGAAGAAAAGAAAGATACATCTTCAGCAAGTTTATTTGTTATTTCTAAGTATAAGTGCATTGTTTGTATTTTCAACAACAAATAGGGGGGTGACTGTTAGGAAACTTTATTGTATTTGTTGTTAAAAATAGTTTAAGTTACTTAGAAATAATTCCGTCAACACGAACCGACTGACGAACCGTCCCAGAAGCACTAAATATGAAGACCGAGAAAGAAAAAACTCAAGCTTCTAAATTCTTTGATTAAAGATCACGACAAGGTTACAAGACTTCAAAATGTTAGCGGGACATTATGGAGTATACAAGATACAAAGTCAAAGAATTGTGTTAATAAGATAATATATCTTATTAACACATTAAAACTTTTCTATGAAAAAGGCTTTCATAAGAAAAAGAAATGCTTTCAACAGAAAAGAAAATGAATCTTTTCTTATGGGAAAAAGCTAGAAAAGCATTTCTGGTAAAAATGAATATTTCCTTTTATAAAGAAAAGGAATCTTTCCTTTTGATGAAGCATTCATCAGAAAGGAAAAAGGAATATTTCCTTTTCAAAAAGCATTTCACCAGAAAAGAATAAAGAAATATCTCAAATGTGAAGACTACATCAGAAAAGAAAGAAACAAGTTGGTGAATAAAGTAAGATAAGGCTCTGGGCACACATACCAACTTCATATCAACTTCATAGGAATTATGAGTGTCTTTTGTGAAGTAATATTTCATTATAGAGTTTTTCATGTGAGATTACCCCCTGGTTTGGCCCAGGGGGCGACATTTAGATTCGAGTTTATTCTCGGATCGACACCTTCTTCTTTGTTTGATTCCGCCAAACAAAGATTAATTCTTATGTTCATAGAATGATTCATTTATTTTATAAGAATTAATCATTGAAGAAATACCACTCTCACTATCTCTATTTTTATTGTTTGAATGTTTATACATTTCACAAACACCCGTCTCTACGAGCGAAGAAGGTTACATCGTTCGAACAGGGCCGCCAAAGGGGACCTACAATATATTAACAGAATAAACTTACAAAATGTTTGTTGCAGTACCATACAATTTGTAAGGGGTATACATCAGGATCAGCTTCATAATCTGAGACAGCAGCATCAAAATCTGCGTCGTCGATATCATCGGATGATTCATTCGATACAACATAATCACTATCAGAATCTGTGTCATTGGATTCTTCAACATCCGACTGATGATGCAGATCCTCGGTAATTGGAGCAACTTCTAAATTGGGTGAGGAAGTATCGTCTATCGGACTGTCATTGGATTTGGGTGTAACAATCTCACATCCATTCAAATCAAAGGCAGTAAGCAGAAAGATGTAATCCGCTACGTATCTTAAAACAAGTACAATTCCTGTTTGCATACCCATGTAGTGTACAACCTTTTCCTATCCATCGGTTATAAAGTAACAATTCCGAAGAGGATCACGTTGAAGTAGTACATCAAAAGAGTCCCACTGATTCACATAGATCTTAAATATCTCTTTAAGTTTACCATCTCCAATACTGACGTTGACTAACTCCTTGGGTATTAGCTGGACAAAAAGATATAAAATTATGAAATCAACAAAGGTACTTTAAAATTAACAACTATATCACTAATTACTATAGTAACATTTAAGTATTGGATTAAAATACTAAAACTTACCAACACGTCGTTACAAACATCAGTAAAACTATGGGAGAATGAATCCATACATCCAAACTTCCTCTCAAACGATATTGATGTGAACATAGAAATCATTGGGAGTTTTGTTGGATAGTGATGAACTTTTTCAAAAGGTGTCAGCAGATATGTATATGGTGCAGTTTTTTTAAATACCAACAGACATCCTTCTTTCAATGAAGGGTCAGAGACAACTGAGGACCATCCTTCTTTTAGAGAAAAAGTTCCATTGTGTTTTGAGAATTGGTAATCCCATCTCATACCGTTTACACACTCTATAACGCCAACGTTACCAGGATCTTCTTTGAGTAAATGATTGTTTGCAAAGTTTTGTGGTATTATCTGTTCAGTTCAAGTATTTAAGTATTGGCAAGTGTTATATGTGAATTAATTGTTAATAATAAAACTGTAGAAAATGGTATTAATGTAATAATCTTACCAAGATTTTGTAATTAAGAGAATCCAAATATTTATAAAAAGACATCTTCCAAGATATGATGTTTCTGGTTAAAAATCAAAGAAAAAACGAGACAATGTATTTTATCAGATACTTCATTATTTTTAAAGACTGTGATAACAAATGTGAACCAACAATGTTTAACATATCTATGTCATTCAGATAACACATTTAATATTTATCGATTTATCTAGAGTATATCAATAAATAAAGATTCCTCTAAAAACTGTAGAATCGAGTACTACTGTCAATAACTTTTTTTTGCAAGTCTATAAATAAAAGATTTGTCATTTAATCATATTCTTTAAAATCAAGTAAGAAAAACAACAAAATATACCGTATCAATTGCTTTCAAGAATCCAAATGTAACACCATATCAAACAAAACTTCGAACCGGAAACATTATAAAAAATAAAAAAGCTTGTAAAATTAAATTGATATATCATCTAAAACATGCAATACATTGAGAACAGTCTCCATAACAGTTGTTAATCATGTGCATATGAAACTAATGTATATACAAATTTTAATACATAGTATTATACCTTGATCGAAGTTCTTGATGATGTCAACAGTAAGAAGTATTCAAGTGGAGTGATTCAATATTGAAATGGACATCGGTGATTAAAACTTGAAGCACTTTTTATGAGATCAGACAAACAATTTTGTAAAGGGGATTTGGAGAGTCGTTAAAAAGGTAAAGTATGTTTCTATCTGCCTCTATGTAAAAAGGTAAACCGCAATTGGAATAATAAATTATATTTTACCGCCATTGAGATAAGGAACTTACATTTTACCCCCTAATAATATAGGTTTCTTTTTCAAATAATTCAAATCATTTTCAAATAATTCAAACCATTTTCAAAATACTTTGAAAGTCTTTTTCTTGAGTGCTCAACAATCTTCTTCATTCAGATATTTGAAATTATGGATACAGATAATAGAATTTCAAGTAAGTATGAACTGTTTTTTCAACCAAGTCAAAGTCAAGTCTGTGCTGAAGCAAAAGGAAAAAAGGAAGCGTGTTCTGCAACAAAAGCGAAACAAGAGTGGTTTTCATCGTACATCAACATCCGATTCTATTAAAAGGATTCCATTATTAAACACTCCAAGTGATATGTCTTATAGCTTTGCAAATTTTTTTTACAAGAAATATATATCTATATGTTATCTTTTGAGAATCCTTACACATGTTTCGTATTTTACAAGTTTCAACAACCAATGTTGAGAGAAGGAATGTGTATCATTTTCCTGCTTATGCTACTCCAAATATTAGCAGTAATTTGTATCACTCATCTACAGAAGTAAAAGGTATACTTACTGCAGATATTTTTTGGTAATTTCAAAAAAATTTCACAATATGTTCAAAGTTCTTTCCTTGAGTGGTCAACAATCTTTTTCATTCAACTATTTTAAATTATGGATACAGATAACACAATTTCAAGTAAGTATGAAGTTGACCTTCAAGCAAGTCAACGTCAAAGCTGTGCTGAAGAAAGAGAAAAAATGAAGTATGTTCTTCAACAAAAGAGAAACAACAGAGGTTGTCATCCTACATCAACATTTGATTCTGTTGAAAGGATTCTATTTTCAAATAGTTCAAGTGGTATGTGTTATAGTTTTACAAACAAAATTTAAAAGAAATATGTATATATATGTTATGTTTTTTGAATCCTTACATATGTTCTATTTTACAAGTTTCAACCACCAATGTTGAAAGAAGGAATGTGTATCATCTTCCTGCTTATGCTACTCCAAATATTAGTAGTAATTTGTTTCACTCATCTACACAAGTAAAATGTATACTTACTGCAGATATTTTTTTTGGTAATTTCAAATAATTTTCACAATACTTTCAAATAATTTTCACAATATTTGTGTCAAGTATTTAATGATTTCATTTTACATTGTTTGAACTAGAAATACCACAAGTTTGAAATAAATAAAATATGACAAGTATTCAAGTAAATAAATTTCATTTCATAATAATGGTTTATGACAAGATTTGAAACAAATTACAACAGGTTTGCAAGTATTAAAATTTAAATGTGTTTCTAGGCAATCCTACTAGATTCCTTGTATTATCACAACCTGCAATACATGTTAAAGCGTAGATCAATACAAAAGTATTGGCGAGCATACAAGTTTGAGTATAGGTATAAAAATGTCTTTAAACAATTTTTTCATGACAATAACTAATTATAAGCATATTAACTTAAACACGTAGGATTTCAAGTATAACACGTATGATTACAAATATAACACGTATGAACATATATAGAGATTATTTGTTTAAAAGTTCTAGCATGTTTGTGTATTTGATTCAAGAACATGTATTGCATCCCAAAGATAATAAAGCGTAAAAAGGGATCGAGTATGCTCACAGTGATTGCGCAAGGAGATTTGTTGAAATAACGCACGAGTAAAGATGGAGAATTCCAAGAGAACGAACAAGAGTGATTACCCTAGATAATAAACGATCTAGTTATTATTTATAAAGTTAGTAAGTTATAGGTTATTATTAAACTTAAAAGATTATAGTTAATTAAAAGAAATAAATAAAGAAAGAAAGAAAGAAAATAATCTTTTACTAGAAATTACATTAATAATTAAAACAAATACATATAATCATGTTTCATAATTAAAAGAAATAAATAAAGAATGTATACCGAACGATGTCGTAACGAGTTCCGGCGTAGATTCCGGTTCCGGTGAACTTGCGGTTGAGTTCCGATGGTTTGCGGGCTTCTCCGGCGGCGGTATGAGTTTCTCCGGCTCTGGCGAGGGTGTAATGTTAATCGAAAGAGTGTTGTCAGCGTGTGAAAGGGTGTCGAGAGGATCGATTGCGGGTGAAAACGGTGACAATGGTTCGGTTTATATAGTGTTCACAGGTCTCGCAAATATGGAAACGGGTTGTGATTGGTTTGTAACGGAATGCAGAAATTCAATGCCAATCACGATAAATTAGCGTAACTGAAAAGGAAATTATGGTTGTTGCTGTTGACAGTTGTTGGCGGCAAAAGAATTAAAAAGAAAGGAAATTATCGCCTATTTAGAATTTAGAAGATAGGTTGTTCAATTGAAAGGCTGTGACATCGATTCCTATTAGAAAAAATGGAATTAATTTCGATGATTTTGAAAGGTTGATTATGTTTTCCATTGCTGCAGACGAGTTTGGGATGGAAAGTCTTTAAAAGACTTTAATTCAATCTTTTTCAATTATACCCTTAGGATATTACATAATTTACCAAACGAACCTTTCATTTTTTTTTTTTTGACAAATATAGATATTATCATTCCACCAGAAAAAGGGCAATTACAAAGCAATGACAGGTAGTCGGGCAACCAGTTGCGCCGCCACCCCCTTTTGGATAGAAAAACCTTAAACTATTGTTGTAACTAAAAAAAACTATTATATTTTCAGGATTTACAATAACGGCCCCCGAAGTTTAACTAGCTGAACTAACTTAGATTAACTAAAAAAAACCACATTTAACCTAACAAACTGACTGAGTTTAAGAAAATTGCAATACTGATTAATTAAATTAATTAAGTAAATAAATAAACAACACTAAATTGATAATTGAATTAGGATAAGTCCCTCAACGGTTGTCTATTTAGCGAAAATATTTCGGAGTTTCAAGAGTTAGGATCCGTATTTCTAAACGGGTCGGATTTTATGAATTCATTTTGACGGATGTTACACTATTTTACAAGCTTCAACCAACAATGTCGAAAGAAGGAATGTGTATCACCTTCCTACTTATGTTATTCCAGATATTAGTAGTAATGTGTGTCACTCATCTACAAATGAAAAATGTAAACTTACTGGTGATATTTTTTTCTAATTTAATTTTGAATTGTAGTTTTGTTTGTTTATTTTATATACTTTTGTCTTATAACATTCATCATGAAAAATCTCATCAAGGAATCTCCATCACACTCCTTTTGGAAGTACTAAGCAAATATCCAATTTTGTTGAGAGGACTCCATTATCAGATATTACAAATTGTATGTTTTAAATTTTTCGAAACAAAATATTTGTTTAATCTTAGGTTTTATAAATTGTTATATATATCTTATTTTACAAGTTTCAATATAGGTGAAATATCTAAAATTGAATTACAAATAAGTGATGAGATGTTACCAGATTCTGTGGTTAAGAAGATTCATGGAATTTCTAAAGGTATAAGATACGAATGTAAATTCCTGTTAAGTTTTCAATATGTAGATAACTTACGTTGACTTATAAATTTGCTAAGTCTGTAGATTATATTGATCATGGAGATGCCATCTTTGTGTGTTCTAAATGTGATGCAATGTTATGGGAAGATGACATGCTTAGGGGAAATAAAAAACGTAACAAAACATCATATTCTCTTTGTTGTTCAAATGGAGATGTTGAGCTACCACGACCGCCTACACCTCCTCCGTTACTACGTCATTTGTGACATCCTGTATTTTCAACCCTAATTGATTACGTAAGGTTACCGGTTAATAGTAATAACTTGCAAAGCAGGCAACGTATCGTGTAATCGACAGCTTTAGCCAAAAAATATTGATTTAACACATATTATGTGTTTTATATATGATATATATATTCATTCATTTAATTGGATTAATAAATAACTATTTGATATATTTATTTTCTAAATTAGCAAACGTAGTATAAACGAGGCACGCAATGTTCAAACGGGTTTGTATACGCGGTGTGCACTCACCCACTAACCTTAGATATATATACATCTATTCTTCCCCTCCTATTCATTTTCAAACCCTAGCCCCCACAACACTCCCAAACTCACATTCATATTCGAGATTCAGATGAGACAGGGGCGTGGAGAGAGAGAAACGGGATGGAGGCAGGTGGCCTAGGGTCATCATCAACAACCATGTATGGCTGCGCTCGGAGTTCAGCGGCGGTGGTGTGGTGGTTCCGGTAGGGTGGTAGCGCACGGATGAGGTATAGGGTCGCCGGCTTTTGGTTCTAGCGATGGTGACCGGGTTGATCTTCAGGCGAGCAGATCTAGGGGCAGCGATGTAGATCCAAGGAGAACAGGTGGCGGCGCAGCTAGGGTTCCGCCTGAACCATGGCGGCTGTGTTGGCATGTGTCATCGGAAGCAGCGCAAGGTGACGGAAAAACTCTCCGGTGACTCTTGTTTTTTGACGAACTCCATTAAACACTGGTTAGTTGTATTTTTGTTTCTTTTTCTATTGGAACCGATTGCTTAAGATCTGCACATATAACCTGAGATTTAATTCTTCTGGCAAGTCTTGGAGGTGGTTACAGTAGATGTGGGCGACAGAGGCGAGCTCCAGCCGAGCCGTGGGAGTCTGCGGATAGTGGTGGAAATGTTACAGTGTTGGTTTGGGTGGTGTTGTGTAATAGATTTGGTAAAATTTTGAGTGAATGGGACGCCATCAAGCCTGTTAGAGTATGCAATGGATTCTGGGTGTTATGAAAGTAGGGATTTTTACATGTATGGATTAAATGCTGATACTGGTGAATTCAAGTGGTTTGGGGATGATAATGATGTTTTGGAGATTGTATTAAAGGCTCTAACATGGTCTGAACCATTCATGGAGGTCTTTATTCAAGTCGCTCCAATTAGCCATGAACAAGAAGTCCAATTCATGCCCCAGCCCAGTAAACCCAAAGCCCAATCTTATTCACCACCCAGTAAACCACAAGCCCAATCCAGTTCCCAACCCATTAAACGAAGAGGCCGGCCCAAAAAACTTGTAACCCAGTCAAAAAAGAAAGTAGTCCATGTCAGTAGAGTGAGTAGGGCATCTGACAAAAGTGGTAACCCTTTTGTACTTGAAGTCCCTAGATCTGAATCCACTGCCTCAGGAAAGGAGGCTGTTGCTGATAAACCAGTTGGTTTGAATAATCAGCCTAGTGTACAAGAGGCTACATGGGCATTTGATTTGGATGAGGAGTCTATTGTTCAAGAGGGTGTATCGAAAGAAACAGATGGTTTGCAAAAGAAGCCTATTGGAGAAGAGGTTTTAGTGGAAGAAAGGAGTGGTTTTGATAAGCAGTGTGCAGATGAAGATGACAGTGAAGACAGTGACTATAAAGCTGAATTAAATGGGACAGAAGAGTCAAGTTCAGATGAAGATGAAGGTTTTCTTGATGATAGTAATGAAGATGAGGTTCATGATGAAATAGCTTTCTCAGATTCAGACAGAGAAGATGCTGAATGGAGACAGTCACAAGATGCCATTAAACGAGCTAATAAGGTTGAACTTGAAGCTAAAAAGAAGTTAGTTGAACAGTGTACTAAACCTTTAGAAAAAGAAGGTAAGTTGAGTGAGTCTAATGATGCAGGGTGTGCACATGTAGAGGGTTATAGTAGTTACGAGGAATCTGATGGTGATGTTGCTACTCCTGGTGAGAGTGAGGATGATGATATAAGAGGTAAGAAGTACAAAGAAACTGCTCCAAGTGTAAATGAACACACCAACTGGAAAAAGTTTACATGGAAAGTTGGAATAAGGTTTGCATCAAGGGATCGTTTTAAGGAGGCAGTGAGAAGGTATGCTGTGCCTAACGGATGTAGGAAATGGGATTTGAGGGGGTATCCATGTAAACATGTTTGTGCAGTAGCTGGGTTTTTGCATAAAAATGCAGAAGAGTATGTTGATGTGTGTTACCACAAAGACACATACATGAAGGCTTATGAATTCTCAATCCCTCCAATACCTAGTGAAAGGTATTGGCCCAAGATTCACTACCCTATGGATCCACCACCAATAAGATCTCAACCTGGGAGGCCTAAGAAGAATAGAAAGAGGGATCCTCATGAGGATCCAAAGAGACCAGGGAAACTTACCAAGCATGGGGTGATAATGACTTGTGGTAATTGTGGGGGTAGAGGTCACAACAAGAGAAAATGTACTGAACAGGGAAATCAGCAATCTACTGCAGGTGAATTACTTGTTTTACTAACATTTGTCTGTGTATATTGTAGGCTTTAACTACTTTTGTTTTGTATGTTGTAGGGTCTGCTAAAAAGAGACAGAAGGGAACAAAAAAGTCAAGCCAGAAGTCAACTCAGCAATCTGCTCCACTACCTTCACAAGGCACAACTCAGCAATCTACTCCAGTACCTTCACAAGGAACAACTCAGCAATCTACCCAGGAGGGAAGCAAAATTTTCAGCCAGAAGTCAGCTAAAAAGTCAACTGTCAAGTCAAATGTCAAATGGAAAGGGAACATACAAGGCATCAGTTAAAAAGTCATAGTTTGACTTTTTTTGTGATAAATGGACATGTTTGACTTTTTGTGGTCTTTATGACCTTTTTGTGTTGTTGGCTGTTTGGACAACTTTAAGTTATGTAATAACTCTCTAGGATAACGTGTGGTGATGTTATAACTCTTTAGGGTAACTTTTGGTAATGTTATAACTGTTGGTTATGTAATGGTATAAGTCTTGCTTATGGTCTTTATGCATTTTGGTTGATTGGTCATTATAATATGCAGTTTTGGTCATTATATAGTGTAGATTTGGTCATTATATAGTGCAGATTTGGTCATTACAGCTTGGACAACATACACAGATTTGGACACTTGCAGTTTTGACCCATATGCATTGTGCAGTTTTGACCCATATGCATTGTGCAGCTTGGACAACATACACAGATTTGGACACATGTGCAGACCCATTAGAATTTAGAGGTATGTTTCTTGTTATATCATGACCTTTGACATTTGTTGGTCAAAATACAGTTTGGATATGTTGACTAATCTGGTAATATCAATACATGTGCAGATATATACAATCAAGGAGTAGGATTTTGCATTAAATTTCATCAAAAGTGTACAATTACAACAACAAGACAGTTCATACAATCTAAACATATACAACACTATGCTAATGCCAATAAACAAGGTCATATTGCTTGTTCCATTTCGACTCTGTTCCAGATATCTTTGCTTTCAACCACCTATTCTCTTCTACTAAGACCATGTTTTCATATTTCAGATCTTCTGAACTGAACCTGCACTGGGATGCATGTTGGTTGAACATTTTGTCGACATCTTCTTTCCATAAGAAGAACTTGCAGTCTGATCTCTGCAAAAGCCAACAACACCTCAGTTAATCAATCAATCCAATTCAAGAAAAATACTTGGAGTTAAGGTGGAACATACCGGCCAATGTGAGCATCCATAGAATTGTTGACCTTGCCGCACACTTTTACGTCCAACAACTCGAACAACTGCTACAACATCATGATGGCAGTATACATTACCCTCCAAATCAACCTTAAACAATTTAGGGTTTCTGGATACTGTGGATGAAGACGTAGAAGATGAGCTCATTTTGATTCAAGATTAGGGCTTGTTCTTCACGGAAATCGACCGGATCATATGTTGATGATGGATTTGCTCCAAGGTGCGTCTGATTCAAGATTAGGGTTTACAGAGTGAAAGTTGTTAGGGATTGGGGTTTTTAAAGAAGGTGAATGACTATACTTGACACGTAGGACATGCCACATTAGATTAAATTGCCACATAGGCTTGTTTTAGTAACCTGGTTAGTGCATATTTAATGAAGGGGTGCCATGACAATCGAAGTGTTAAGTTGGGAGTGGTCTGAGCCAAAGTGAAAGTTGAGAGTGCCATCGGCCAAATGGCCATAGTTGGGGGTGTTTAAATCCATTAACCCTCTAAAAAAACAAATGAAAGCATCACGGGATTCAAATAGTTTTATAAGAATAAACATAAAGTATATATTTATTTTGGAGGATGCCTGCGATTCACAAAGCGAGCTTTTAATATTAGCTTGGCTTTTAAGCTATATTGGATGATTTGATATAAATACATATAATATCCCATACTCATTTCGAACGTATGTTCAAACGAGATTCAAAACATAATGTTAATGTTATAATTGATATATTATTCGGGATAATTACATATTATCTAAATCAGATAGAATGAGCATATAATAATATTTATTTTAGTGATGGTAAATAATACGCAAAAGCGTCCTTGACTTATTAGTTGGTTTCGTGTCATACGTTTAATATATGAATATACTTTATGGGAACTCTGATAAGTCAGCTTTATTTTAATTTACTTGTTTGTGTGAATGACAATTGTTTAGAAAACCGAAAACTGTATTAATATATTACCCGGTTTATAACGTGCGATACTCTAATACGAACACACACTTACATACACGTTAACACGACTTTATATTAAAGTATATAGTTAATCACTTGGGAACTAGGTTGTTCTTATGGGGTAGTACATATATGGGATGCGTGTGGGTTTAAACGAATCAAAGATTACTGTTTGCATCACGATAATAACTATCCTATAGGGTCGTTCGGCTAACAACTCGGTAGAGCTCGATCGCACGTAAAACGACTTTACCCTAGTATTAGTTACTTACGATGTGATAAATTATTAGGGATGTCTTGGTGAATATTTCCATGCTATGTTGGTTCGTGTCGTTGACACACAACACTTTTGGATATAACACGCACCCTAAGGTGAGTTCACTTCTCTCAAAATAAGCATGTGTCCGGTAGGGACAATCAAATTGAAAAAACTTGTAAACGAATTTTTATAAACCCATATCCTTGTAGGGGATATGAGGCGGTTTCAAATACCCACATCCTTGTAGGGGATGTGAGGCAGATTTCACAAACGCATATCCTTGCAGGGGATATGCCACGATTTTCAGTAAACGTTGATGTTGGATAATACACTCACTTCTATCACTTAAGTCCCATCATACTACTGGGTTAGTTGCTTGTAGGGCAACAGGGTTATTAGTTGATAGCGCTATTAGGTTTGGCACCCTCACGACATACCTGGATTGGACGGGCGTGAACTAATAACTTTAAATCATGACCAATGTTTGATAGAGCATTGGAGAAGGGCAAAAAGGGCTGTCTGCGGTATCGAGTTATTATCAACATTGTTTTTGAATTGCTTTTGAACTGAACTAAACTTTTGGCAGCAAAACACATAACATGATTTTCGGTAAACAAAACTGTGAACTTGCCAACGTTATGCTGATACACTTTTCTGCATGCTTGCAGGTCGATAGGTACATTATTGTGGAACTTGCTGTCTGGGATGCTGGAGTGGTCATGGGTCGAGATACATGGAATCACGAGACAAGTCTATTGGTTTTCATACACTTGGATTATAAAATGTTCAACTGTTTATGCTTCCGCTGAACACGTTGAGTTATATTTAATGTTTTGTAATACTCTATTTAAATAAATGAAAACTTTTATTTGAAATTCTATTATGAGTTCAATGTGATTGGTGGCTAGATCCTGGTACGTCACACGTCTCGCGGGGGTTTCCGCTTGTGGTATTTTTGGGGGTGTGACATCATTTATATAAAAGTCATACCTCACAATCTCGCAAATTCATGGATAATATTCGAGCATATAACATGATGTTTTCATTCAAATCTCTTGGTGGGAAGGTTGACAAAAGTTATCATAGAGGTAAAGATCCATATGTATTTAGACTACAAGGTCAGAATTATCATCGAATGGGTAGTCTACTTCCGGACGATGGGGAAGAACCCAAATTCTCCCAGCTTTACATATATGATTCACAAAACGAAGTTGTAAATCATCAAAAAGCAGTAAGGTGATTTCTTTATGATAATAGTGCTATTTATGAATATATATTTTGCTTTTCAGTATATTTACATTCATTATCATTTGAAATGAATGTAAATTTTAACATTTTATATTTCTGGCAGTTCTCAGATAGAATGCAAAACTACAAGAAACAACCAGCTTGTTAGTCAACCATAGAGAGTCTTAAAGATATGTTGGATTCTTGCAATCCTCTTGTCCAGTCCTTCAGAATGGTAAGAGATTGTTTTCAAGAAAATGAGTTTCAAGATGTAAGCTTGAAGCTTATTGGAACAAGAGATAAGGATGGAAGAGTTCACAATTTGCCAACAGCATCAGAAATTGCTGCGTTAATAAATGGTGATTTTGATGGAGCATTTGATAAACGGGACATTGTTGTTAGAAAGAAGTCTGGTGGTCTTCAAAGAATTAGTGAGCTTCATCCCTCTTACCTTGCTTTGCAATATCCACTTATTTTCCCATATGCAGAAGATGGTTATAGAGTTGGTATTAAACATAGAGGGATTGCGATTGATAATGAGGTATTTAGAACCAATCTTACAATTAGAGAATTCTTTTGTTACAAAATTCAAGATAGACAGAATCAGTTTTCATTGTTAGTTAATGCGAAAAAACTATTTCAGCAGTTTTTGGTTGATGGATACACGATGATAGAATCTGCCAGGTTGAATTATATAAGGACACAACAACCTAAACTTAGAGCGCAAAGTCTTAAGAACTTGAATGCTACTGTTGAAAGTGGAGAGAATAATGCCTCAAGTTGTGGTAAACCTATACTTTTACCTTCATCATTTACTGGTGGTTCTAGATATATGATGCAAAAGTACTTAGATGCTATGGCAATTTGCAAGTTTATTGGATATCACGATTATTTCATAACGGTGACTTGTAATCCAAACTGGTCTGATATTTACTGGTGTTTGCACGATAAAGCTCTTAATGTTGAAGACAGACCGGATATTATCTCTAGATTATTCAAGTGTAAATTGGATCATCTTATAAAAGATTTCAAGAAAAATAAATTCTTTGGTGATATACAAGCAGGTATCCTTTAGTTATATTTTTACTTTGAACATCTAATTATATTTATCTAACAACTCATTGTTCAAAAAAATTCAGTTATGTATACAGTGGAATTTCAGAAGCGTGGACTCCCTCATGCTCCCATATGTTTGTTCTTGGGTGCTGAAAGCAAATTTCCAACTGCATCTGATATTGATCGTGTTATTAGTGCTGAGATACCAGATAAAGAAAGAGATCTTGAATTATATGAGCTTGTTAAGCAATTTATGATTCATGGACCATGTGGTACAGACAACCCACTTTGTCCATGTATGGTTCTGCAAAAATGTTCTAAAAAGTTTCCCAAAAAATATGTAGATGAGACTTGTGTTGATTCTGAAGGATATCATGTCTATCGTCGTCGTAAAAAAAGTAATACAGTAGTAAAGAATGGTGTGACACTTGATAATAGATTTGTAGTTCCTTACAATGTTCCCCTGCTCAGAAAGTATCAGTGCCACGTTAACGTTGAATGGTGCAACCAGTCAGGTTCTATCAAATATTTGTTTAAATATATTAATAAGGGGCCTGATAGAGTCACTGCTTCTGTTTTTCAAGCCAATATCACCAAGAATGATACGGAACATAATGTAGCTGTAGATGAGATAAAAGCATTCCTTGATTGTAGATATATCTCTGCTTGTGAAGCTGCTTGGAGAATATTCATGTATGATATACATTATAGATATCCAGCTGTTGAAATATTACCTTTTCATTGTGAAGATGGTCAGAGTATTGTGTATAACGATCATGATAATTTGTGTGATATTGTTACTGATCCAACTGTGAAATTGACAATGTTTAAAGAGTGGATGAATTGTAATAAAGTAGATGAATTTGCCAGGACATTGAGTTATGTTCAGTTTCCGGGATATTATGTATGGAATGCTAAAAATCGCAAATGGAATCGAAGAAAGCATCCGTATGGATCAATTGGGAGAATACATTATATCCCACCATCACTTGGTGATTGTTATTACCTAAGGATTTTACTGAATCATATTAAGGGACCAACCTGTTTTGAAGATATAAAAAACAGTTGATGGGCAGTTTTTTCAAACATTTAAAAATGCATGTTTTGCACGGGGGCTGTTGGATGATGATTAAGAATATGTTAATGCTGTCAAAGAAGCTAGCACATGGTCAACCGGAGATTTCTTGAGAACCTTTTTTGTAATGTTGTTGCTGTCAAATTCGATATCTCGTCCTGGCGTTTTTTGGTCGGAAACGAAGTCCCTGTTATGTGAAGACATTTTGTATCAGCAACGAAAGATAACTGGTATTGCAGGTAATGTGATTATTTTATTAAAGTTATATACAACTACATTAAAATTATGTAATAGCTCTGTTATTGGGAAAAAAACTAATACTTTTTTCAACATTTGTTTTAGATTTGGATCTTCAACAATTAGAACTTGAAAATATCTGTCTATCTGAAATTGAAAAGTTGCTACTTACCAATGGAAGTACAGTGAGAAATTTTGTTTATATGCCAAGTGTTCCGGACAATTATGTTTCATCGTCGAACAATCGATTGATAATGAAAGAATTATCGTATGACAGACTAGCTCTTCAAAGGGAACATGATGGTTATGTAAAGTGTTTAACTGCCGAACAGGAAAGGATATATAAAATTGTTATGGAAGCGATTGAAAAAGGTGATGGAGATGTGTTTTTTGTATATGGTTATGGTGGAACTGGAAAGACGTTTCTTTGGAAGACATTCTCTGCTGCATTACGATCAAAAGATGAAGTTGTATTGAATGTTGCATCTAGTGGAATTGCTTCACTTTTGCTGGATGGTGGTAGAACTGCTCATTTAAGGTTTGTGATTCCAGTCAACATTAATGAGAATTCAATATGTTCGATAGAGCCTAATACTGAGTTAGGTGATTTAATTAAAAGAGCAGCATTGATTATTTGGGATGAAGCACCTATGACTCACAAGCATTGTTTCGAGGCTCTTGATAGAACAATGAGAGACATATCACGTTCCAGTCAACCGAACATGCAATCCAAGCCGTTTGGGTTAAAGGTAATTCTATTTGGTGGTGATTTTAGAGAAATTCTTCCGATCATCCCTAAATGTACCAGAACAATGATAGTCAATGCTTCTTTGAATTCTTCTTATATATGGCGACACTGCCAAGTACTAAAGCTAACTGAGAATATGAGATTAAGAGTTGGTTGTCAGGAAGCAGATTTGAAAGAAATAAAGGAATTTGGAGAATGGATTTTAAAGCTTGGTGATGGTCTTCTTGGTGAAGAAAATGATGGTGAGATTGATATTGAAGTATCAGATGATTTACTTATTCATGACCAAGTCAATCCTATTTCTTCTCTCATTTCATTTATATATCCGGACATGAATAAGTTTTTTGTGGGATTTAACGTATTTCCAACAAAGAGCGATTCTTGCTCCAACTAATGAAGTAGTGGATTCAATAAATAAAGAGTTGTTAGAGAGTCAGCTTGGTGAAGAAAAGGTTTATTTTAGTTCAGATAGTCTATGCCAATCGGAGGAAGAATCAGAGCTTAATATGGCATTGTTTCCTCCTGATGTGTTAAACAATCTTCGTTTATCTGGTTTACCTAACCATAAATTAGTACTGAAAATTGATGCTCCAATGATGTTACTCAGAAACATTGATCAGGCAAATGGATTGTGTAATGGTACACGTTTACAAGTCACGAAGCTCGGAAAAGTTGTGATTGAAGCAAAAAATTATCATAGGGACTAATATAGGTCATCATACTTTTATTTAAAGACTGAAGATGACACCTTCTGATAAAAGAATACCAGTGAAGATTTCTCGAAGACAATTCCCACTTTCACTATGTTTTGCTATGACAATAAATAAAAGTCAAGGACAATCATTGGAGCGTGTTGGTTTATATCTTCCACGTCCAGTGTTTAGTCATGGCCAACTCTATGTTGCTGTATCTAGAGTAAAAAGTAGGAAAGGATTGAAAATTTTGATTTGTGATAAAGAGAAACGAGTCTGTACAACCACTACTAATGTGGTTTACAAAGAAGTTTTACAAAATCTATGATGATACTAAACATCTGTCAACCTGGCAACGTCTGTTGGGTATAATGGAGGAACTGTTGTTAGGAAATGTTTGTTGGAAAGCAATACAACTTTTTGAAAGCATCTGATACTTGCTCTACATTAAGCCTATCCTGAGAACACATGTTGTTAATAACATTATTCTCTTAACATCTGTTTACTAACCTTTGTAATTTCTGTTGACTGGCCTTTTTAACATGGGTTGACTAACATCTGATAGTTACTATCTATCCATCTGGCAAGCTCTGTTGGAGATAATGGATGACAGTTCTTAGTAAAGTCTGTTGGAAAGCAACAAAAGTTTTTAACAGTTAATAGATAACAGTGGTTTGCTATCAACATAATGGAATTACTGTTGAATAAACCTATTGATCATTAATTTATATCAATTTTGTAAGTTTGCAGTAATTATTTATTTACTCTCTGTCAATATGTGTTATGCATGGTTTTCTAAGAAACGACCCGTGTTTGTACACATGTCTTACCACTAGTACTATATAATAAAAGAAACCATTTTAAGGACACTTGTCATCATATTAGGCCATGTTTTATAGATAATTATTATTTAGTTTAATTTCTTTTAATTAATATCTTATGAATAATAATTTTTTTTGAAAGGCTAATATGGATAATTATTATTTAGGTTAATCTCCTATACATTTATAATATTATTTATTTGAATTAATTATTACTTTTATATTTATCTATTTACATTAAATTCAAACTTAATTATCTAATTTGATCTTAACTATATATTTGAATGTTTTGTTTAGTTTGGTAACAAATAGATTTTACAGAACTTAAAATAAAATTAACTAATATTATTTATCATTTATACATTTACAGAGTTTTAAATAAATATATTGTTTTATTATTTCGTATATAAAATTTATTTATTCAACCCGTGTAATATACGGGGTTATAACCTAGTATACATATATAATAAGACGTAAAGAAAACTACAAAGACTGCTATGAGATAAAAGAGTAAGTTAGGTACACTTGAACACTTAAAAAGTAAGTTGTTCATATATAAGGGTGTTAGGAGTGGGAGTCGGCAAAGGTCGGTGAAGGGGTATGGTCCCAAATATCGCGTCAGCACGACCGCGAATGACCATTACCCTCATTAAAAACCCCCAACAGCAATTAACCCTCCAGTGTCCGCGTAGACACACGCGAACACTGCGGTCCAATCTGTCCATTGATGAGAAGACTTACCTTAAGGACGGAAACTAATGTTACGCATAGCGATGCGGCCTCGCACCGCATCCTATGAACATTTTCGTCACGACAAGGGATCTGGACAACAGTAACAGTCACTCAACAGGCGATGCGGCACAACACCGCATCTCGCGCAAATCATGGATGGAACAACCAATGCGGGAACAACATCGATGACCGCAAGCAGCGATGCGGCCTGGCACCGCATCCTGCCTACAAGGCAAGTGGGTCTGACACCATAGTGCAAGTGGCACTGGGAACAGTCGTCTACTAGCCCACGTATGAACAACAGTCTGACACCACAGCAGGACGTGGCGACACCACAACATCCGACAGGCCTGACACGCCTGCAAATAGCTGTGCGATGTCAGACTAGCTACTCAACTACCCTCCTTCACTCCTCGGCTATAAATACTCACCCCAAACCAGGTTTGAGGTATCACTTTCCAACTCTCTCAATACTACTATCATACTTTGCTTCCCAAGCAACTTACTGATTCTCACGCCGGAGAGTGGTAACAAGGAGCACCCCCCACCCCATCCTCCTTGTTACGAGTCACGGTTTGTTTCCTTTTGCAGGAAACCCACCACCAGACGATCCAGCCAGCAATCCTCGGAAAGAAGGGATTAACCCTCTTGACGAGACCAGTGAGTTAACCCTGCCCGGTTAACCATTGTTTCATCATTGGCGCCCACCGCTACTCTTAGCACTTTTTTCCATTCATCCTTTTCTTTCCAAAGATGTCTGATCGTCAAAACAACACCACCGGGGATAACCTAAACCCTGCAAACCAAGGGCCTGCGGTAACCATTCCACTAGCCGCAAATGCCCAACACATTGGCACGTCAACGCAAGGGGGCGCATCCCTTACGTTCGGACACGATCTGTCACAATACGCTGCCGTCATACCTCCAGGCATGAGTCCTCATACCTGGTATGACCAACAAGCAGCCCTTCTAGCCGCAACGTACAACAGAGCTTGCGCCGACGAACAAGAAGGTATCGGACCTACCCCGATACCACGTACACCTGCCGGTCGTATTTTACGATACGACGACAGGACACCCACACATCCAGCCTCCAGAAGCAGGCAAGAGGACCGCGGCTCCTCCTATTGTGATGTCCGCACAATCAATGAGGACGATTCCTCATACGGGTCCCGCCGCAGGGACTCCGTACATAGCCGTTTAGGCTCTCAAGATGAAAGAAGGCGGCAGTCTACAATGCGCCGCAACACAAACATTCAGAGTCGTTTGGGACCACAGTCCCACCATGAAGGGTATGGCCATACTGACCCAGATGATAGTACATAACGCGGGGAGTCCCATTCCACCAACAGTAGACCGGGCGGACGCAACTATGTTCCTCCCAGTCAACCCCGCAACACATACCTCCGCGCTGCAAAGCGCAACCAGGGCAAACCTTACAGGCCGAAGTCTGCGGCCGAAAACTCTAAGTTTGTCCCAGAGATCGCCAACGCCGATGTCACCACTACAAAATTCCCATTAAACATTGGGAAATACAACGGTTCGACCGACCCAGATGATCACAATAACATCTTCGTCGGTGCTGGGTGCAACGGTAGGTGGGACGAACCTACCTGGTGCCATTTTTTCCCACAGACCCTAACAGGTCTGGCCAGGGCATGGTTCGATTCTCTGCCACCAGGGTCACTGACCTCGTTCGAGGACTTACAACAAAAGTTCCTCGCGCACTTTAGCCAGCAACGACGCCATGAACGCGATTCAATGGACGTCATGAACATCTGGCGCAGAGACAACGAATCGCTTGACGCATTCGTTATCCGTTACAATAAAGAGATCCTAGAGATAGGCGACGTTGACAACCAGATGGCGCGTAACCATTTCATTGTTGCAGTCAAAGACGAACAAATGGTTATGAATATTTCCGGCGGCAACGGCTTGCCTAAAAAGTGGGAAGATGTCATGGCTAAGGTCAAAACATATGCCCAAACTCAGCGGTACCTCAGACAGCACATGGCAAAGGCGCAACCCCTAGCGGAAGGCCAGTCTTCCCGCCAAGAGCCCAAGCGCGGCAATAAGCGCAACAGGGACACGTGGAATCGCGGCAGTGATCCCAAGCCATATGTCCCCCGGAACAACCAGCCCGACGCAAGGGCTACAATCAACGCCCAACGAGAAAACCGGGCGTCAAAGAAAGAGTCTCGGGACCGCAACTGGACCGAGATCAACCAGTCGCCAAGCGACGTTCTCCTCACGGATGCACAATTCCTGAGACCGGCCCAACCAATGAAGTCCAAAAAGAATCAGGATCCCGCACTCTGGTGCGAGTATCACAAGGACTCGGGCCACACCACGAACAGCTGCATCAGTCTCCGACTGGAGATTGAGCGAGCCCTAAAGGAGGGGAAACTGCAACACCTTTTGACAGGCGCACAAAAAGCCACAAAGCGCATCACCCCCCACAACGAGGGCACCTCCACGGGAAAAAGGGCCATGTACGTGGCCTCTACCCACATGATCAATGGAGGGAAAGGAAGACCGCGTAAGGCGACGAGAAGACCGGACAACGACTGGAAGGACGAGCAAGTCGTCTTTCCAAAAGTCCGAGGCGGACCGCGCGATAGGCGCGCCGTGGTTATCACTGGGCACCTAGCTCATTACTGCACCGAGCGATTGTTCATCGACCCGGGCAGTACGTCCGATATTATATACGAGCAGTGCTTCAACCAGTTCGATCAAGAAGACAAAGATCGACGGCAGCCAGCGGACTACCCGTTGGCTGGATTTTCAGGGGAAACCGTGTTCCCCCTGGGACAAATTACCTTCCCTGTGCGCCTCACCAACGGAAGGCACACGAGGACGGAGGAGGTAAACTTCATGGTTTTACCTCACACCTCAAAGTATGACGTAATTCTCGGGAGGGAGTCCCAAGGCGACTTCAACATGATAACATCCGTCCCCCACTCTGCCATCGGTTTTCCAACCGAAACGGGGATCGCGATAATATACGCCCAAAGAGAAGTCATGTCTACGGACGAACTGCGTCCGACAAAGGTAGCAAGGCTTACCCCCAACACCCAACCAGAAAAATGGGTTCTTAATGCAAGACACCCAGAACAAACAGTCACGTTGGGCCATGCCTTGACACCTAACATCAGAGCGTGCCTGAAGCAACTCCTCTTCAGAAACCAAGATATTTTCGCGTGGACACCCGCATATATGACAGGGGTACCACGCGAAATTGCGCAACACTTCTTGAATACCATGCCAGGTATCAAGCCCGTGATCCAAGGCCAACGCCACCTTGGATCAGCAAAAAACGCGGCGATGGAAGAGCAGGTACAGGAACTGCTCTTCGCATGCATCCTGCGGGAAGTGAAATACCAGACTTGGCTGTCCAACCCAGTCATGGTAGAAAAACCAAGCGGGGGCTGGCGCATGTGTGTCGATTACAAAGACCTCAATAAGGCCTGCCCCAAGGATTGTTACGCGCTTCCAGAGATCGACGAGAAGGTCGATAACCTCGCACCATTTCGATGGAAGTGCTTCCTCGATTGTTACAAAGGCTATCACCAAGTACAAATGGCAATCGACGATGAAGATAAAACGGCATTCCGCACTCCCATCGGGAATTACTTCTACACCAAAATGCTGTTCGGGTTGCGCAACGCGGGCGCAACCTATCAAAAGTTGATGAACGACACCTTTCGCGGTCAAATCAGCAAAAGTGTCGAAATCTATATGGACGACCTGGTCGTCATGAGCATGGAGGAAAACACCATGCTCGATGACATCGAAAGAACATTCCAAACTCTGCGAAGCGTTAACATGAAGCTCAACCCAGGGAAATGCTCGTTTGGAATGGAAGAAGGCAAATTCCTTGGATTCATCGTAACCAAAGATGGATTCAAGGTAAACCCAGAAAAAGTTCAGGCAATCGAGCGCATGCCATCGCCTTCTACGATGAAGGAAATGCAACGACTAGCCGGTAGGCTAGCCGCACTCAACAGATTCTTAGCCAACCATGCAGCTAAGTCTTACCCTTTCATCAAGACCCTGCGGAGCTGTCTAAAAAAGGAACAGTTCCAATGGACCGCAGAGGCCGAAAAAGCTTTCCGGGAAATGAAAGAGTGTTTGATCCAACTCCCAACTTTAACCGCACCACGAAAAGATGAGCCACTTATCTTATACCTATCTGCCGCGGACAACGCGGTAGGCGCGGTACTTATAGTGGAGCGGGAAGGAGTCCAAACACCCATCTACTACATCAGCAAAATGCTCAACGACCCAGAGACAAGGTACTCCATCATGGAAAAATTGGTACTGGCACTAGTGCACGCATCAAGACGTTTACGACGTTACTTTGCAAACCACGTCATCACAGTATTAACCAACTATAGGATCGGCCCGATCCTATCCAAACCCGACATCTCTGGGAGGTTAGCAAAATGGGCAATTGAGCTGGGCGCGCTTTCACTGAACTATAAGCCACGCCCCGCAATCAAAGGCCAAGTCTTGGCTGACTTCGTCGCTGAAATACCAGCAAACCGCATCCAAGAATGCGAAGAAGAACAAAACCCTGTATCACAACCATCATCCACAGAAACCTGGGCGCTATTTACAGATGGTGCATCCAACGAAGATGGTTCCGGCGCAGGTTTGCGACTTGTCAGTCCCGATGGCCAAGAGTTAACCTACGCAATACGCCTCGATTTCGAAAGTACAAATAACGAAGCGGAGTATGAGGCTCTACTGGCAGGGTTGCGTTTGGCAATTAAACTCGACGTCAAACATTTGGAAGCACACGTCGATTCACTACTA
The DNA here is from genome assembly GCA_030545235.1 of Helianthus tuberosus. Taxonomy (NCBI): domain Eukaryota; kingdom Viridiplantae; phylum Streptophyta; class Magnoliopsida; order Asterales; family Asteraceae; genus Helianthus; species Helianthus tuberosus. The sequence continues at coordinate 45,784,819 of CM060427.1, read as the reverse complement.
GTTGCAGGGCAGATACGCGGTGACTATACCGCAAAGGGGGATACCATGATTCTCTATCTCGAACAAGCCCTACAACTGAAGTCAAAGTTTACCTCCTTTAATATTCGCCACATCAACAGGAGTGAAAATAAACCCGCAGACGCACTATCAAAACTTGCGTCCACCAGCTTCCAGCACCTGGCGAAAGAGGTATGCATCGAAGTCCTGCAAAATCTTTCGATACCCCTGCGCCAAGTCAATGTCATCCAATACGGTACAACATCCTGGATGACACCGCTCATTGCATACTTACAATCAGGGGTTACCCCCGAAAGCAAAGCAGAGGCACGCAAGTTGCAATACAAAGCGTGTCATTACCAAATGGTAGACGGTATCTTATACCGTAAATCATACCTGGGGCCACTCCTATGATGCGTCAACCCCCAAGATGCCACATACCTTATTAAAGAAATTCACGAGGGGATATGTGGCATACACGCAGGACCACGCATGGTGGTGGCCAAAATCATGAACGCCGGGTACTATTGGCCGGGCATGCACCTGGATACAGTCAAAGTCTTACGCAAGTGTATCAATTGTCAGCGACATGCTCCCAAGACCTTGCGTCCCAAGAACAACTTGATCCCCGTCACCACCGCATGGCCATTCCAAAAATGGGCAATTGATGTGGTGGGACCATATCCAGACGCACCAGGAGCAGTGAAGTTTATCATAGTAGCTGTTGATTACTTTACAAAATGGGTAGAAGCAAAGCCGCTTGCATCAACCACCGCTATGATAACAAGGAAATTCGTGTGGGAACATATCATCTGCCGTTTCGGTCTGCCAATGTGCATCGTCACCGACAACGGTACCAACTTCGCTGCCGACGACTTTCAAAAATGGCTAAAAGAGCTAAACATTGAACACATATTCTCCTCAGTGGCGCATCCACAAGGGAACGGCCAAGTCGAGAGTATCAATAAAAGCTTAGTCGAAGGCATCAAAGCACGGTTGGGAACAGCCAGACGCGGCTGGGTGGATGAACTCCCAAGTATTTTATGGGCTCACAGGACAAGCCCAAAAACAAGCAACGGCGAGACCCCCTTCAGCTTGGTCTACGGCACTGAAGCGGTGATCCCCGCAGAAGTAGGCCTCCCCTCACCTAGAATGTTGGCCATCAACAAGATGGACAACAATGAGGAACGCAGGGTTGACTTGGACCTCTTGGAAGAAAGGCGCGAAAACGCTGCCATCAACGAGGCCAAGTACAAAACCAAGTTGGAAAAATACTACAATGCACGCGTTCGCATTTGTACTTTCAAACCTGGAGACTACGTCCTTCGTGACAACGAAGCATCCAACGCAGAACGCCCAGGGAAACTCGCCCCCAAGTGGGAAGGACCGTACCTCATCCAAGAGGTCCTGGGCAATGGCGCGTACAAACTACAAACATTAGAAGGCGAAACTATCGCACGCACATGGAACGCACAGCAACTTCGACGCTGTTATATGTAAGCCATGTTTTCTGCATGTAATCTATCGGGCTGCAGGCCATTTGCAAATAAATAAATAGACGACTCAATGCAATATTGTTTATTTATTTCTATTACAAATGCGTGTTCCACTCTGAGGTAAACACAAAAACAGATTAGCAAAATCTTCATTCGTGATACCCACACAGAATGGTAACCACACGCAACTATTGTAATAGGCCAAAAATGGCAATACTGTTTGTCTAACCAGAGACAAATCTTCATACTTGCATATCACCTAGATATGCAAAAGGCAATTACAGATTTAGTATTACTCACAGTAACACTAAACGCGTACAAATTCAAACATGCAAGTACTAAAAACACTTGTAAAAATTAAGACAACAATTCTTTATATTCAAAAAATTCCTGCACAAGGAATTTACATAAAGTTTTGTAACAGTTACATAAGGAAACAAAAGAGGCACGCAGGCCAATCTAATCTTCCTTTGTGCCACTGGGGCCCGCACCATCCTTGCCCTCAACAAATGGTTTTTCTTCGTCGTCTTCATCAGCGTATAAGACTCGCAAGCGGTCCACATAATCCTCCGCCTCAAGACACTTTTCAAGTTCTTCAAGGCCTGTGAGGGTTGTATCATTAAACTCCTGAACCGCAGCAGCAAGAAGCGCTTCAGTGTCCACGCCATGAAACCCGGACCGCTCATCAACAAGCTCGCCACCCGCTGCAACGTTCAAATGACTAATACAGCGGTTGTAGCCAGCTTTGAAACCAGCATCCCGGGCACGCTCCCTGATCTCGTTAATACCTGCTACGGTCTCGGGTGCATCAAGAATGGCAGTAACAATCTGCGAAACAGGAATACAATGGTTAGCAAAGGCAAACCTACAGCAAAAATAACAAGGCAACGGATACTTACATGCCCGATCCCGCGAATACGCATCCATTCATGATCAGCCTTGAGCAACGCAAGTGAAGAAGCGTGGCTATCTCTAGCCTCTTCAGCCTCTCTTGCCCGCACTTCAGCTTCAGCAGCACGGGCAGAGGCTTCCTCAACAGCGGCCCCCCGGGTCCGCACTTCAGCCTTTTAACAAGAAATCAGAAGTTTACAAAAAAGAATCAACAAACTTGTGAGACACAATTTCAAAGTTAGGAAAAACTTATACCTGAAGCTCCAGAATAGTTTTGCTTAACTTGGTGCGGTCAACATTTGCCCATTCAAGAGCTTTTGCAGCACGAGCCTCCGCCTCCTTGGCCTCTTCCAGAGCCTTGGCAAGACGAACCTCTACTTCCTTGGCCCCTTGGGCAGCCGCAACAGCCTCAGCTTTCTCTTTAGCCAACGCAGAAATTGCTGCCTTGGCATTTGTAAGCTCCTGACGAACATGAAAGAGAGTTTCATTATGTTTACCCCAAGATTCTTTCCAAGTCTTGCGCTCATCAGATAGCGTCTTGCGCTCATCGGAAAGGGTTTCTTTAAAACGCTTACGCTCATCAGACAGCAGTTTTGCAAGAGTACGAACCTGTTTAAGCTCAGCAGTTGCAGCCCACTCTTCAGTCTGCTTATGCTTCTCAAACGCAGCTCTATCCCTCTCAAGCTGCTCTCTATCCCTCTCAAGCTGCGCTGCACCCTCACGTGCAGCCTTCACCAACTCCACGGCCTCGGCCCGTAAACGCGCATTCTCCTCCCCCTTGCGCCCCAGCACCTTGCACTTCTCCATAACGGCATTTGCCATTATGGAGCTCCCCACAAGCATGGAGGAGAGTTGGCTCATCTGGACCTCAGTCGGTAAAGAACGGGCCCGGTTTACCTCAAAAGGAGTGCCCAAACCACTCAAAACCTCCCTACAAGCGGAGGGATCAGCGGAAATGTCATCCGCTTACATCACAGACCACGGAGGGCGATGGTAAGACATGGCCCGGTCTTCTGTATAGGAGCGATAATAATACTCCAATTCAGACTCGTCAGGCTGAATAGGAGTCTCTACAAAACCCGCACCACCAGAAGCGGAACCGGAAGCCTTCTCGTCAACGGGAGACTTTGGCTTCCCGGTATAACCAAACTTCAAATCCATATCAACAGTATCCTCTGGGGTGATAACATTATCACTCGAATCAACCGTGTCATGGATTTGAGCCGCAGGACCCTTTCCAGTGTCCACCCCCTGCACAGAGGCTTCAGGAGTCACAGCCTTATGAACCCCCGCACCCGCAGCAGTGTCGTGCGGAGGAGGGGGAGGAGGAGCATCAAAGTCGAAGAACCCTTCATCTTGCGGTTCTGAAATCAACACAGATACTTTAAAGTACAAGTATAAGCACAAAATACTTATTAAAGTCATGCATCACGTACCAGAAACAACCGCAGGCTTCCTTGGTACGACAAAAGCCTTGCGCCAGGTCTGAATCTTCGGCTTTTTTCTCCCACCAGCATCACCAGCTTCCTCCGGTTTCCTCTTCTTCTCATCATCAGGTTTCGAACCCGCAGTGGTTCCACCGGTGACCGCACCAACACCTAGAACACCCAAGCCCTCTAGGGTGTCAGATACTACCACGTAATCGGTATATCTGCGGAAATGAGAACGAGAGATACCTGCTGTTTGCTTCACCAAAGGCGGAACAACAGAAACAGGTTTCTTCACACCGCGACCCCGCCCAGGTTTATCCACAGGTTTTTTCTCCGCATGTTTTTTGGGGGCACCCTTTGGCTCAAATTTACCAAGGTCCCCAAGTGTACCTGCGTATAGGATATCAGCAACAAACCTTGAAAAGCAATAAAGGTTATGAATAATACCTTTGCCTTGCGGCAGGGGTGCAGTCATCACCTCGCGTGAAGCAATGCGGAATAGAGGGACAATCGTCAAGTTAAAACCTTTACCATCCGCAGTCGGAATAAGATCAACTTTGCCAGTAAAAGTTGGATCAAATATCTTCCACACTTCCACAATTTCTGATAATACATATCCAAATTAATAACAAACATGGGAATAAAGCAACCGCAAAAGAATGGTAACACTTACCACCAGTTTTCTCCCGCACCACAGGCGTGAAATTCCTCTTAGGCCGGGTCAACATCATCCGCAGCACCCACAACTCATTGTTGGCCAGCTGCCTATGCTCAATAGGTTTCAGCCGTGAGAACCACTCCGCAGTCTCCGCGGTAGGCATAGCAATATCCTCCGCAGGGATAGGCTCATTGACGTTCCGCATATTCATGTCTACAACAACTGCGGCAGCTTTAACATAGAAGAACTTACACTTCCACTTTGAAATACCCTTCGGAGGGGTCATCAACTTGATGCTTCCATACCGTTCTCTAAAGGAAAAGAAACCAGTGTTCACCGTCAACTGGTAAAACCCCCGGAAGTTTTCAACGGTAACCGGCAGACCAAGAGCTCGAAAAGTTGATTCAAAATGTCTAATACGGATCATCCCAAAAGGACTCATCTGGGAGATATGGATCTTGTAATGTTCCAAGACCTGAGCAACAAAAACTGTTAATGGTAAACGAAGGTTACCATCAGTAAAACACTCGGCCCACATGGTAATGTAACCGGCCGGAGCACTGGCACCAGTATCACCAGGTTGGGGATATTCAGCCCCAAACTCGTGAGGCATTTCAATCTGGGTCATCAGTTGGTCGAATGAAACTTTCGACCACTTCAACGGTGGTAGGCCACCACCAGGAACACTGCCACCATCATCTTCTTCTTCTCCGGCCACCGGAGAAGATGCTTCAGGGTTGTCACCCTCCACATTATGTGGGTTAGATGGATCAGCCATCAGAAATATGTAGAACAGAAGTTTCGAGTTAAAGAAAAACTCAGAAAACTCAAAAGATTGCCTGAATAAAAGACAGATTGATCGGAGAAGACGAAGGGAATGCTCTCTCTCTCAACAGAAGTTTTTCGAAAATTTTGAACAGTGAGGAGAAACCAAACGGTTCCCCCCTTTATATACTCATCGCAATAAATGCGATACAGTAACCGCCTCAACACGTTCAAAATAGGCGAGTTACAAGGCGACACGTGGTCAGCGACCTTTCCGCTGACGGTTATCACGCGCGCGTGGCCGCCCACGCGCCTGACAAAGAAGACTTTTTCACTCCCTGCTACAGTGCAGTTATGACCTCGGTCAGTGTAAACATCTTTTCAAATCAGCACATGTCAGAATCCTACCAACTTCAACAACCCACACGTGCAATCGTGACGTAAGCAGCAGAAAGCGACAACCTTATCCAAACACAAGCGGCATGCGGTTTCTCTGGTTTACCGCACCATAACCCATACCGCATGTCGTTTTTTACATACTCCTCAAAAAAGGCAAAAATATATATCTTTAAATTATATAAAGGGGTATAAGTCATAAACCGCACATATCCACGAGCACACGCGGAATATGCGGGGATGACGCACACCAACCCGCACAGGTGTGTCAGATACTCAGAACCAGCACAGTTCTTTGGACTGCGAAAACCGCTTCTCAAGACGCGGTAAACCGCACCCCATAAAAGCTTCTTCAAGCTTTAAAACCCTCGTTTCCGGTTCACAACCACAGAGGGAACGCAACCAGCTTCTCCTTAAGGAACAGGACAAGTATGCTGAGCAACCGCACATCAGCAACCCTGTCCCCTGAACCTTCAAGAGCCACATCCAGGCTAGAAGACTTCTAGAAGCGAGTTCTTTGCTGCGAACCGCAACCATTCTTACGTAGTTACTGCAAACCGCAACTATGCGAACGGTAGCTACGGAAGAGCCACAACTAAGCCACCACGCGGAAGAGCAAAGCTATTTCAAGAAAAACTGCTTTCCAACTAAACATGAAGGAAAGTGGCTACAAAACGAATGCGGAAGAGTTTCAACCAACTTCCCAAGTATCTAAAACGATCTCTTCCGGCAACGCCACTTACAGGGAAACTACTTTCCACCAAAGCGTGAAGGAAAGTGGCTCCAGAACAGCGGTAACAAGTCTGCCTATGACTAGTTACCCACCTATGGACCGCATAGGATAAACAATGGTGGACACAACCCTGCCTATGATCATGTTTATTTGCCCATAGTCCAGATTCACATTGTTCAACCAAACACGGCCAACAATGACACAACTACCCCACGATCCTCAAAGAAACATGGCAAACGAGGTTCGGCAACGAGGTAACCGCAAAGAATGAACGGTTACTAGAGAGCTACACCTCTGAGGACGTGCGGTTACTTGAGAGATAAACCGCAGAAGACGCGCGGTTACTAGAAAGCTTAACTGGAGAACACGAACACCCCACAAAACAGGGATCATCGTTACATGTCCAGTTGCTGAACATAGAGCTAGAGCAAAGTACTTACAACTTTGCACCAACTGACGCAGAGATTCCAACTACACTGAAGAAGACATCTTCAGTCACGATCTCAAAGGTTGGTTCGAATTCTGCTAATACCTTCAGTCACCGTCTCAAAGGTTGGTCCGAAACACCAACAGGTGGCTGATGACATCAGCAAAAGGTAGACAGAGCCAAGTCTTTGGCTGAGAATTCCGCATCAGAAGGAACTTGCTCACCATGCACCCTTCTCAAAGGAAGAAACAATCCACTAGAAAAGGGCCTACTACTTAAAGAAGATGCCATCTGCATGGCACAAATCTTAACCTTCTAGACGACATAGTCCAGTATCCCTCCCACATGCGACTCGCATACGGAAGGAACACTAGACTGGGGGGACTTGAAGGGGTATGGTCCCAAATATCGCGTCAGCACGACCGCGAATGACCATTACCCTCATTAAAAACCCCCAACAGCAATTAACCCTCCAGTGTCCGCGTAGACACACGCGAACACTGCGGTCCAATCTGTCCATTGATGAGAAGACTTACCTTAAGGACGGAAACTAATGTTACGCATAGCGATGCGGCCTCGCACCGCATCCTATGAACATTTTCGTCACGAAAAGGGATCTGGACAACAGTAACAGTCACTCAACAGGCGATGCGGCACAACACCGCATCTCGCGCAAATCATGGATGGAACAACCAATGCGGGAACAACATCGATGACCGCAAGCAGCGATGCGGCCTGGCACCGCATCCTGCCTACAAGGCAAGTGGGTCTGACACCACAGTGCAAGTGGCACTGGGAACAGTCGTCTACTAGCCCACGTATGAACAACAGTCTGACACCACAGCAGGACGTGGCGACACCACAACATCCGACAGGCCTGACACGCCTGCAAATAGCTGTGCGATGTCAGACTAGCTACTCAACTACCCTCCTTCACTCCTCGGCTATAAATACTCACCCCAAACCAGGTTTGAGGTATCACTTTCCAACTCTCTCAATACTACTATCATACTTTGCTTCCCAAGCAACTTACTGATTCTCACGCCAGAGAGTGGTAACAAGGAGCACCCCCCACCCCATCCTCCTTGTTACGAGTCACGGTTTGTTTCCTTTTGCAGGAAACCCACCACCAGACGATCCAGCCAGCAATCCTCGGAAAGAAGGGATTAACCCTCTTGACGAGACCAGTGAGTTAACCCTGCCCGGTTAACCATTGTTTCATCAGTCGGCAAAACAGTTTGCCACTCGGTAAACACCACCACCAACAATAGTTTACCACTCAAACTTTACCAAATCGGTGGTGGGTGGATGATTTGGTAAGGAGGGTGTGTGTGTGGTGGGGTTGGGTCTATACAATTTCTCAACCAATCACACCCTTTTCCTTTTTTTTAAAGTTTACCACTTCAGTAAGTGTCTAAACCATTGCCAACACTTTTCAGCAAAGTTTAAACACTTTTCACTGATTGACATGACACACTCTCATTGGTTGATTTTTTAGTTTGCCACTCTCAAGTGTTTAACCACTCCTAACACTCTAATGGTTCTATTTCCCAACTAAAACCAAGGCTATGAAGCTTTTACAATTAGGAAGTATTATTTCAGACGTAAAAGAGGATTGAACAAGTGGGTTGATGGCTACATTTAATGTTGTTGAAATTGTCAAATCAATCGTTGATTTTTCGTTTTCTCATCTTTTTTACTTACACGTGACTCAATTCATTTATTCGTTCTGAGTAAATTACAAAAATCGTCCTTTATTTATGTCACTTATTGCAAACTGTGTCATTTGTATTCAATAATTACAGAAAACATACTCGATGTTTGCAAACCCTAGCAAGTTATGTCCTTTAGCCCTAACTCAGTTAATTTTTGAGGTTAAATCTGACCAAATGGACCCATATGAGGGCATTTTTGTGGTTAAATCTAAACAAATGAACCTCACATGAGAGTAAAATGACCAAAATACCCTCATGTGGGGTCCATTTGGTCAAATTTAACCAAAAAAATTAACTGAGTTAGGGTTAAAGGACATAACTTGCAAGGGTTTGCAAACATCGAGTACGTTTTCTATAATTATTGAAGACAAAGGACACAATTTGCAATAAGTGACATACATAAAGGACAATTTTTGTAATTTACTCATTTGTTCCTCATCAATATGAACATGTTTGAGACCACTTTTGATCTATTTACTAGAACTTTAGTCGAATAGTGCTTTTTTTTTTTTTTTTTAATATTATATCAGTTTTTAGCTGTCAACACATCTCTATAAAGACAGGTGTATGTTTTAGCTTTGATTGATTTAGAAAACTACAACCACAAACAAACCTCTATAAAAGGGAGCAGTGGCGAAGCTTGGATTTTTCGGCCGGGGGTGAAAACATATATACCCAAAAATTTCTATAGAACCGGGGGGGTGAAAACGTATATACCCACAAATTTCTATACGAAAACTACATATATAACACTACTGAGCGAAAAATCCCGGGGGGCGGACGTCCCCTCCCCGCCCCCATTAAGCTTCGCCCCTGAAAGGGAGTTTATAGTTGAATTTGATGATATTATTGTGGGTGGACAGTTGGGTTGGTAGGTTGGCTTATTAAGTTTCAGGCAGTACGTACATAGCCAAATGCACCACTATAACTATTTCCACATCACACTATTATTTACTTGTTTCTTTCCCCAAAAATTAAAGAAAGACTTCATTTGAAATCATGAACATGGTAACTCTCTTCTTTCTCTTCTTTTGTGCCCATACAAGACTTTCTGCTTCAACTTCATCAGGGTATGACAAAATCTTTAGCTTTGGTGACTCCATTGCGGATACCGGAAACCTCCTCCATTCTGGCGCACTAGCAAATCCGGTTATTGGAAGGCTACCGTATGGTGAAACTTTCTTTAATCATCCAACTGGTCGTTGCTCCGATGGGCGCCTTATTATTGATTTCTTCGGTATAAAGATTACTTAATTATTACCTTGTTTCTAGGAACATTTTTGTTTTATGCCTAGTTTCCTATAATTTTGTTTTACATGATGCTGACAGCTGAGAAATATGGCCTACCTTACTTACCTCCTTATCTACAAATTGCCAAAAGCTTGAAGTCTAAAGCTAAACATGGAGTTAATTTTGCTGTTGCTGGAGCTACTGCACTTGATGCACAATTTTTCTATGACCAAGGCATTGGAGGGATTCTTTGGACCAATGATTCATTAAACATCCAGTTGGGCTGGTTCAAGCGACTTAAGTCAAGCATGTGCACCACCAAACAAGGTAGTAATTATTATTATTATTATAATTAACACCTTGATTCAGTTATGCAAAGGTTAGAATACCATTACTGTTGGATTACTTACATTTCTAAAGGATTGAACTTTGATCTCCCATCAGAGATAATTTCTCTTGACCACTAGGCAAAGGTTAGAATACCATTACTGTTGGATATAGTTTTTATCATTGTAAACCTAAACACCACCCCCCCCCCCCCCCCACACACACACACACCAATCTAAATGCTAAAAACTAAACCATAAAGTTAAACCCCCAAAAAAATCTTTTATTGCAAGAACCACGAGAACCAACGTGAACAGAACAAAATAAAAACCCACTACACCACCCAAAAACCTAAGAAAACCTAACCCCCCTCCCCTTCCCCCACCCAAGCTAAATGCAAAAATTAACCCCCCTAAAAATCTAAAAAAATTAAAAAAACACACAACTTTTTTATAAAAATCGCTAATTTTCGTCATTAAATTTTTTTTTTAATGACGAAAAGTAGCGATTTTTTATAAAAAATTGTGTGTGTTTTTAGATTTTTTTTAGGTATTTTCGGTTGTGTTCACGTTGGTTCTCGCAATAAAGGGTGGTTCCTAACGGATCTTTTAACTATATATATTGGGCCAGGATTTAGGAAAAACGGTGAAAAGTGTGAGAACGATGAGAACGCTTATGGATCGTCAGATCAAAACAATCTATGGACTAGATTGGCGCGGTGGCGTTTTCGTAAATAACATCAATTTTATTACTTGAACGTGTTTCATTAAGGGTAAAAAGGGTAAACATCCTTTCTTACATAAAACACCATTAGATATAAAACGCCAACTAAATACAAAACGCTAATTTTATTACTGCGTAGTTTTTTCTGTGTTTTAGTTAACGTCTTGGACTACAAAAATGCTATAAAATATAAAACGCCATAAAATATAAGCGGCAAGCTTGAAAGACGGGACGTGTTACAGACAGTGGCGGATCTAGCTAGTTTTTTCACTGGGTCCCTTTTTCCAAATCATACAAGGTTTACACTAAAAAAAACGTTTTTTTTTTCCAAATCATACAAGGCTTACACTAAAAAAAACGTTTTTTTTTTTTTCAAATCGATTGGGTTCCTGGGAACCCGTAAAACCAGGCTAAATCCGCCCCTGGTTACAGACTTAACAGATAAAGCTGAGCAAAACCGGATACTTTATTAATTGCATTTACTATTATAATAATATCATGCTTAAACTACGCGTCAAAAACATCATATAAAGAGAAACGTCTCAGCACCTTACATTGATCACACCAAAAAAGCGAACACCATGGTTCCTAAATAGCACTCACTGTAAAATGCCTAAAAGTTTAAAAAAAAATCAACGATGGCAAACATCGTTTCTTGGATATTCAGTATTTTTCTGCTTGAAGTTTCACTAAATGGTATGTTAGATGAGGAGAGTAAGATTTTGCTGTATGAGATTGACAAATCTTTAAGAAAAAAGAGACTGATGACAATTATATGTCATTTTGTATTCTTTGGTCTTGAAGAAGGCTTGGATGAGGAGAAGAGACTGATCCCAGTGTAAATGTTATTTTAGACTCCTTGATGATAATAAAGATGATGCGCAAATAACATCCACCCACACGGCGTCGATCTATGACTCCAACATCTACAAAGCCACTTCAACACACGAACAACAAAAAATACAACAAAATCAAAATGCCATTTATTTGTGACAGTTCTTGTAGTTTCAAAAGAAGAAGGAGACTGATGACAGTGAAGATTTAGAAGATAAATTGGATTCGGATTTTTTTTCTTTTTGCTTCTATTTTTTTAATTTTTTTCTATGGTTTGTTATGTAATTTTCAGCTAAGAACAAATACATTAATTCTCTAAAAAAAATGCTTGTGAAAAGCCATCATGCCACAAACGCCAAAACTCCCAAACTATAATAAAATTACTTTGAACAAGTATTATTAAAAACTAAAAAAAATGTATAAAACAATGTGCAAGAGAATAGAACAAAATGCTATATTTATCTAAAAGCCATTAAAATTACAAAACGCCAAAATCTCAAAAAGATGGGACGTGTTACACCCATAAACAGATGAAGCTGAACAAACAATAACTACAAACAGTAAACTGAAGCGACAGAAACTTTATTACTAACATTTATTTTATTAAAAGTCACTCCATGGGTAATTGAATTTATTTATCTTTTTAAAACGCCATAATTACCTATCACGTTATAGGACTACATCCTACATGGCGGCAAAAAAATAATCATTATAAAAGTAGAACAGGTAAACACAACTTAACATTCCACACATTATCTAAAACGCCACACATTGTCCAAAACGCCATACAAGTTAAAAAAAAATGGCTAAGGTTATTGCATGGTGGTTTGAGAGGTCGGAGAGACGTTTCATCCTAAAGTTCTCTCATAGGAGAAAGGTGAAGGTCAAGACAATTAAGGCCATACTTAGTATGGATGAGGCGGTTCAGAGGGATATTCTGGCCCTTGAGATTCCAAGGGCTGACGATTGTGAAAGGACTCGAAAGGTAATAGGAAGATTGAATAGAAAATTTCCTGCAGATGATGATGATGTTGATATTGACGATACTCATCTACCAACAGTTAGCAGTTGGGTGGTGGATGAAGAAGCAAGAACGGTTAAAGTGACTTATCGACACGGGTGAAATATTCACTGCCAGTGGACGAAATGTTGAAGACAGAGAGACTATATCTTCTTGAACAGCTCTGTGATTTAGCATCTTCGAACGATGTAAGATCTATGGTTGTAATGATATTTAAGTATAGGCTGCAGCAAAGAAGAGACGAGATGATGACGTTATACGCCAATGCAAAATATGATGATATCTGAAGAAAGTGATGAACAAAGCGACCGGGTACATCGCTGATGTAATCCCATACACAGAATACTATTAGTTTGTTTTGATTTCGTCTTATTGTAATCTTATGAAATGAGTGGTAATGAATTATTAACAATGCCATGAACGCAGAAAAAAATTACCTTTATAACATATATGAGATTAATTCACCTGGGAACGCCATAACGCCGAAAAAATTATCTATGTGACACAAAAACAATTAATTCAACGAGACAGATAAAAAAACCCAGTAAAACGCCAGGTAGTTATTGAATCTAACTAAATGCAAAAAAAATCTTAGACGCCAAAAATGAAGCAGTATTGTGACACACGAATTGGGAAAAAAAGAAGATTAAAAAGACAAAAAAGCCCCTCACACCCTGATTATATCCCGCTCCACGTGTTCCATCAGGATGCGTTCTCACACTTTAGGGCGTTTTCTTCTGATCTCGTTTCTATATGTATTATTGTTGATAGTTCCCAGTGGAAGTTAAAGCATTGAAAAGCCCTTAAAGTGTGACCATGTCGCAACCCCCGATCCCTCATCCCCGGGAACGGGCGGCCGCGAGCCAGTTTTGGTGGTATCATGTATTGTCTAATTTGGCTGCGGAATTTTTTTCATCAAGACCGTAGTTAGGAAATATTTGATTAGAGTAAAATACCACATTTTTATAGTATTAAACAAATGGGTTAAAACCCAAGTTCATAGTATACACGTTTTCATAGGAATAAATCCTATTTTATTTAATAAAAACATCAATTTTATTTTAAGTATCTTTATTGCCACTTTTCCAAGCCTTCAGTGCTGTCCAGCTGGCTTCTATTCGGCTTTCACAGTTTGTTACCTGAAACGCGTTTTAAAAACATTTGTCAGTGGGAAATACTGGTGAGAGAATCCCAGTTTAATCAAGTTTAAATACTAATCATTTCACAGTGTACAGTATTGAGGGCGATCCCGCAATTACATTTGTTTCCAAGACATAACAATTAACATCCATGGTACTGTCGAACCCGACTTGTGGAAATGTTACTCCTTGACTAGGTGGTAACAAATTTTGTATACAAAATCCAAACATACTCATCATAATTGTGTTCTTACAAATACTCGATAACTATTATTCGCATGGAAAAGTATTTAAGGTTTTGTAAAAACAGTTAACAAAAACTTTAACAAAAAGTGGATCAACTCACATTGCTGTCTTAGATTTTCCGTAAGTATTTCCTGGTGATAATCTAAAATTTACACAAATGCACAATCGTTAGTATAATAACCCATTCTAACATTAGTAATACCCTTCCCGAGACGACATTCCAACGACTACGTCGGGCAGAACCACGACAGCCGTTACGGAATCCTAGATCAACCGGGCAGCATATCTAATACGTATCCAGGGTTTATAATACTTACAACGGAGCAGAACTTCGGTAATTAGGGGGTATAATATTCACGTATTGTCTCTATTATTCAGAAATTGTGATTGAGAAATGAAAATGGGACGAACAGACTGAAGATCCGATGCATTCTATTTATAGTTGCTAAATCTGGTCCTCTCGCTGCCCGCATAACACAAAGGAAGGGCCTACGCGGCCCGCGTTGACCTCAGGTCAACATGTAGCTTGTCCGGGTCACTATCTAGCTTCGCCGAGTGTTGGGCCACGTGGCAGCCCAGGGTCGTGCCACCTTTTAAGCTTACACGGCCCGCGTAAGGGTTGGGGTGGGGTTACGCGGCCCGCCTCAACTTAAATTTTCAGTTTTTAATTATTTTTAATACTATTAAATATATTTGAGGCCCGTTTTCGCGTATGGGGTGTATTTTGGGACATTTTGGGATATTTTAAAATATACTAGAGTGTCAGAAATATTATGAGGGTGTCGGTTTTATTGAGGATTGTTACATCCTCCCCACCTTGTTTTAGTGCTCGTCCTCGAGATCTACTGGAACAAGTGTGGATATTTCCTTTGCATTTCAGATTCAAGTTCCCATGTGTACTCAGATCCTCTTTTGGAGTCCCACTTCACTTTGACTAGAACTAGTCTCTTATGTTTGAGGTTCTTGACCTTCCTGTCTTCAATCTGTAGAGGTCTTTCTACAAACTTGAGTTGTTCATTTACCTCTATATCCTTAAGAGGTACTATCAACGATTCATCAGCTAAACACTTTTTGAGATTAGATACATGAAATACATCATGTATTCCTGCCATTTCCTCTGGCAGTTGTAGCTGATAGGCTACAGGTCCTATTCTTCTAATAATCTCAAAAGGTCGAACATACCTGAGACTTAGCTTTCCATGTTTGATGAATCTTACCACTCCTTTCCAAGGAGAGACTTTTAACAATACTTTATCTCCTACTTGAAATTCCAATGGTTTGCGTCGGTTATCAGCATAGCTCTTCTGTCGATCACGTGCTGCTTTCAGTCGTTCCTTGACTTGAATAATCTTGTCAGTTGTCTCTTGCACTATTTCAGGTCCAAATAGTTGCTTTTCCCCAATTTCTGCCCAACAGACTGGGGTTTGGCACTTTCGTCCATAAAGTGCTTCGAATGGTGCAGCATTGGTACTTGTGTGATAACTATTATTATAAGAAAATTCTATTAAAGGTAAGTGATCATCCCAATTACCTCTGAAATCAATTACACAGGCTCTAAGCATGTCCTCCATTGTCTGGATTGTCCTTTCGCTTTGTCCGTCTGTTTGAGGATGATAAGTTGTCCTCAGATATAACTTGGTTCACATTGCTTTTTGGAAACTTGACCAAAAATGAGAGGTAAATCGACTATCCCTATCAGAAACGATTGATAAAGGTATTCCATGTAAAGAAACAATTTCATTTACATATAATTTAGCTAACTGTTCCATACTATAGGTTTCTTTCATTGGTAGGAAATGAGCTGACTTGGTTAGCCTGTCTACAATCACCCAGATTGTATCATTACCTTTCTTTGTTTTGGGTAATTTAGTAACAAAATCCATCGTTATTAATTCCCATTTCCACACTGGCATTTCTAGTTGCTGTAACAAACCTGAGGGTTTCTGGTGTTCAGCTTTAACTTGTGAACAAGTTAAACATTTAGAAACATAGGCTGCTATGTCCTTTTTCATTCATATCCACCAAAAATTTTTCCTTAAATCCTGGTACATTTTATCACTTCCTGGATGCATCGTATACTTAGACTTATGGGCTTCTTCTAATATACGATGACGTAGGTTTCCTAATTTAGGTATCCACATTCTTATTTTATGGAATCTCCAAATTCCATATGTTCCTTGTTCTAATTCTTTTAGCATAACTTTTAATTTTTCAGCATCATCCTTGATTACTGATTCTTGTGCTTCTCTTATTTGATCATTTAAATCTACTTATAGATTTAATTTAAGAGAACGTACCCTTTTTGGCTTTTCATGATACTTTCGGCTTAAAGGATTTGCCACTACATTTGCTTTTCCTTCATGATACTGGATATCACAATCATAGTCGCTAAGCATCTCCATCCAGCGTCTTTGTCTCATATTCAATTCCTTTTGCCCGAAAACATACCTTAAACTCTTATGATCAGTGAATATGGTAAACTTACTACCATAAAGGTAGTGTCTCCAAATCTTAAGGGCAAAAATTATAGCTCCTAATTCCAAATCATGGGTTGAATAATTCTCTTCATGATTCTTAAGTTGCCTAGATGCATAAGCTATAACCTTTTGGCATTGCATCAACACACATCCATAACCTAATTTAGAAGCATCACAATAGACTACAAAGTCTTCAGTTCCTTCTGGTAACGCTAGTATGAGTGTATAGGTTAGTCTTTGCTTAAGAATTCTAAATGCTTCTTCTTGTTTTGGTCCCCATTCAAACTTAATGGATTTACAAGTTAACTTAGTTAAAGGAATGGTTATTCTAGAAAAATCTCGAATAAATCTTCTATAGTAACCGACCAATCCTAAGAAACTTCTAACCTCAGTTGGTGACTCAGGGGTTTTCCATTTAGTAATCGCTTCGATCTTAGTTGGATCTACATGAATTCCTTCATGGTTCACTAAGTGTCCAAGAAATTGTACCTGCTCTAACCAAAATTCACACTTCAAAAATTTAGCATAAAGCTTTTCCTTTCTTAATAAACTTAGAAGTGCGTGCAAATGCTTTGCATGTTCCTCTTTACTCTTAGAGTAAGTTAGAATATCATCTATAAAAACAATTATGAATTTATCCAAATATGGCTTACATATTCGGTTCATCATGTCCATAAATGCGGCTGGGGCATTGGTTAAACCAAATGGCATGACGGTAAATTCATAATGGCCATACCTTGTTCTGAATGCGGTCTTAGGAATGTCCTCTTCCTGTACCTTTAATTGATGATATCCTGACCTTAAATCGATTTTAGAGAAAAATCGAGCTCCTTGCAATTGATCGAACAGATCATCGATTCTCGGTAATGGGTACCGATTCTTAATCGTGACTTTGTTCAATTCACGGTAGTCAATGCACGCACGCATTGATCCGTCCTTCTTTTTAACGAACAGTATCGGCGCTCCCCATGGCGACGAACTTGGCTGTATAAATCCTTTCTCCAATAACTCATCTAACTGTTTCTTTAGTTCTTGCATCTCGGTGGGTGCCAAACGGTAAGGTGCTTTGGTAATCGGTGCTGTTCCTGGTAGTAGATGGATTCTGAATTCAACTTCTCTGTCTGGTGGTAGTCTTGGTAATTCTTCCGGAAATACATCTGAAAACTGAGACACTACTGGAATGTCTTTTAGTTCTCTTCCTTTAGTGTTAGTGATTATAGAAATCAAATACACTATAGCTCCTTTTCTTATATAACTTGCAGTTTTCATCACAGAGATGAACTTCGTGGATCTTGATGATCTATCTCCTTTAATAGTGATCATTTTACCTTTTGGTGAATTTACTTGGATTGACTTTTGATCACATAAAATACTGGCTTTGTTAGCTATTAACCAATCCATTCCTAAAACAATATCAAATCCTGCCAGATTCATTAGGTAAAGGTTTACCCTAAACTTCTGATTTAAAAATTCTATCCTTGCTCCCTGCAAGATTTCCGAAATCTTAACTGTTTCTCCATTAGCTGTCTCTACTAGACATTCTTGTGGTAGTTTAGTTAATGACTGATTTAGAAGTTTGCAAAATGAAGTATTAATAAAACTTTGGTTTGCACCAGAGTCAAATAATACTTTAGCAAAAATATCATTAACTAAAAACGTACCAGTTATGACATCCGGAATCATCTTGGCTTCATCTGCTGTCAGAACGAATGCTCTAGCATTTTTAGTGTTCCTGTTGTTCACAGCTGGAGCCAATTTCGAACAATTCGGCTTGATGTGACCTTTTTCTCCACAATTGAAGCATAATCCATTACTGGATTTTCTCCTGCAATCTTCTTCCTTGTGTCCTGGCATCTTCCAGAAATTACAAAGAATGAAGCATTTTCCAGAATGCTTTTTCTTGCAGACCTTGCAGAATGGTGCAGAGGTAGAACCCATATTCCTACGATTGTAATTCCCAGAACGGAATTCTTGAGTAAGCCTTTGGGTTAGGTTTCTCCTCTAATATTCTTCCCTAGTACGGATTAGCTCATCTGTCAAGGTATTAGCTAGTTCTATAACTTCTTCTATAGTTTGAGGTCTAGCTGCCTTGACTACATGTCTAATCTCTTCAATTAATCCCCAAATATAACGGGAGATTAATACTGGTTCAGGTGATGCAAGGGTTGGTACTATTCTAGCATATTCGAAGAATAACTTTGTATACCCTTTACTATCTACCCCGGTCATTCTTAAGTTCAAAAACTTATTTGATATCTGTTCTTTTTCATTAGGAGGGCATAATTTCCTTTCTACCATATTTTTAAATTCCTCCTAATCCATGGTGTATACCCTATCACTTCCTCTTGACTGGAGGATAGTGTTCCACCATTCTAAGGCTGAGTTCTTAAACAGATTAGTAGCAAACATTATCTTATCTTCTTCCGCACATTTACTTATTTTTAAAACAGCCTCAGTTTTCTCTATCCAGCGTAGGACTGCAATAGGTTCTTCGTTGCCCGAGAATTTTGTTGGTTTGCAGGACCAGAATTCTTTGTAAGAACAACCATAAGGCATGGTTCTTCTTCTTTTGGGAAAGGGCACTTGAAGTATAGGGCCATTGTTCACGCTGTGTTCTGGTTCAATCGATCGCTTACTGCTATGCTTACTTTTATTATTCGCTTCTTGAACCATTTGAATAATAAATGGCATTGCATCTATAATTCCTTGCGCCACTATGTGTTGAACGACACTATTATCCATTTGGTTTCCATTATTATTGATACTCGGATTCTCATTAACCACGTTAATGTTACTCTGGTTATCGTTATTCATATTTCCTTGATTTCCTTCGTCGGCCATCTGAATTTTAAACATTTACCCCGTATTAATATCACAAAATAATATTTAATATAGTCAATCCCATGACACGCAATTTAGCCAAAAGCGTCGATCATTGCGACTTTACTCTATTCATCTACTATATATCTATTACACACCAGTACTGAAATAAAATTACGATACCAACTGAAATAAATAATAGTAGGCATCCGTACACACACATTTTATTATTTTATTATTTATTATATTATTATTATTACTGTTACCGTTCCCACCATCACATCTACGGATATGGATTCATCCAGAAATCCATATTGCGCTCGTCATACTTCCAGACGAGTCGCTCTCCCACCTGTCGCATTCTCTCACTGCTTTCTAAAATTTCCTCCCCAAAAGTCCTAAGTTCTTGTACGTTTTCCGCATTCATAGAGGGTGCAGGTTCTAGGACTGGGTTCGGAATCTGGGGTGCAGGTGCCTGAAATCGGTAAGGATCTTCTAAGATCTCCCTAACATATTCATCATGGTAATAGGGATCTAAAGGGTCCATACCTGGATAGGCTCCTATGTTCTGCATGGGTGTGTCTTCATGTATCGGGTAGCGTTGCACATAGTCCCTAACTTCATCCCACAAGGGATCGTAATTTGGGTCTAGGGGGTTTGGTGCTGGTACCCTAGGTATTTCCTCCGGGTTGAAGTCATGCATCTCTACTTGGTTTTCAGGGTTTTCTATCTCCATCGGTTGGTTAGGGATTGGTAGCTGTGGTTGGGGTGCTATTATTTGCTCCAAATTAGGGTCAGCTGCAGTGGTTGCTAGGATGTGAATATTGGCTATACCCCTATTTATCATATCCTGGGCACAGGTATCTGTCTCTCTCTTGGCTGCTGCTAGTACCCTCTGTTCTTGTAACTTTTTCATACGTTTTCTACGCTCTTGTGCCCCTCGACTGAACATCCCCTCTTCTTCTGAGGAAATGGCTCCTCGGACTGAGCCTTAAACACAAAGATTCCTTCTTCCGTATCAGCAGAGTACCCTGAGAGGGCAGACTGAGAAGAGGAGGTGCCTTCGCTTCCAGGCGAACCAGAAAATTGACGGTACGCGTTAGATGGTCCTTGGTCGCTCATACTGTAAACTAACAAATAGTCAAATAACACATAACAATTAAATACCATTATGCACATATTCCCGTAATTTATTTCCTAACACATTAAATTTTGGTGTCAGCAGAACACCTCTGTGATTGAATCAGTGGCTTAGCTCTAATACCACCTCCTGTCGCAATCCCCGATCCCTCATCCCCGGGAACGGGCGGTCGCGAGCCAGTTTTGGTGGTATCATGTATTGTCTAATTTGGCAGCAGAATTTTTTTCATCAGGACCGTAGTTAGGAAATATTTGATCAGAGTAAAATACCACATTTTCATAGTATTAAACAAATGGGTTAAAACCCAAGTTCATAGTATACACGTTTTCATAGGAATAAATCCTATTTTATTTAATAAAAACATCTATTTTATTTTAGGTAACTTTATTGCCACTTTTTCAAGCCTTCAGTGCTGTACAGCTGGCTTCTATTTGGCTTTCACAGTTTGTTACCTGAAACGCGTTTTAAAAACATTTGTCAGTGGAAAATACTGGTGAGTGAATCCCAGTTTAATCAAGTTTAAATAATAATCAATTCACAGTGTACAGTATTGAGGGTGATCCCGCAATTACATTTGTTTCACAGACATAACAATTAGCATCCATGGTACTGTCGAACCCGACTTGTGGAAATGTTACTCCTTGACCAGGTGGTAACAAATTTTGTATACAAAACCCCAACATACTCATCATAATTGTATTCTTACAAATACTCAATAACTGTTATTCGCATGGAAAAGTATTTAAGGTTTTGTAAAAACAGTTAACAAAAAGTTTAACAAAAAGTGGATCAACTCACATTGCTGTATTAGATTTTCCGTAAGGATTTCCTGGTGATAATCTAAAATTTGCACAAATGCACACGCGTTAGTATAATAACCCATTTTAACATTAGTAATACCCTCCCCGAGACGGCATTCCAACGACTACGTCGGGCAGAACCAGGACACCCGTTACGGAACCCTAGATCAATCGGGCAGCGTATCTAATACGTATCCAGGGGTTATAATACTTACAACGGAGCAGAACTTCGCTAATTAGGGGGTATAATATCCGCGTATTATCTCTACTATTCAGAAATTGTGATTGAGAAATGAAAATGGGACGAATAGACTGAAGATCCGATGCATTCTATTTATAGTTGCCGAATCTGGTCCTCTCGCGGCCCGCGTAACACAAAGGAAGGGCCTACGCGGCCCGCGTTGACCTCAGGTCAACGTGTAGCTTGTCCAGGTCACTATCTAGCTTCGCCGAGTGTTGGGCCACGTGGCAGCCCAGGGCCGTGCCACCTTTTAAGCTTACGCGGCCCGCGTAAGGGTTGGGGTGGGGTTACGCGGCCCGCCTCAACTTAAATTTTCAGTTTTTAATTATTTTTAATACTATTTAATATATTTGAGGCCCGTTTTCGCGTATGGGGTGTATTTTGTGACATTTTGGGATATTTTAAAATATACTAGAGTGTCGGAAATATTATGAGGGTGTCGGTTTTATTGATGATTGTTACAGACCAGCATTGGTCAACGCTGGTAATTTGTGAATCATTGTGCACTCTTCATGAATGCTACACATGTTGGGAGTTCAGGACTAGAAATCATAACTCCAAGACTTTCATTTTAGCACATCTCTTCCTATTCTTCTTCGTATAACCACAATGCAAATTTTGTCTATTACAGAGTCTCGTTGGTTCATTTCCTTCATTCTCTTGTCTCTTGGAGGTCCTAGAGGAGTCTTAGACTATTAGCCAATTGTTTGTTCGTTAAGGATATAGTATGTTCACGAACGATTCATAACACTTACCGAACGAGATTTTTCGTTCGTGTTCGTTCATTAAGTAAAGGAACGTGTTCACAAATGGTTCGAAAACACAGGTAAAATCGGCGAAGACGGTAGTGCCTACAGGTGGATGGTGAGAGAGAGTGGCGCTAGACCTTGAAGCCCCGAATCCTTGAACGAAGGTCAATAATATTTTTGAGTGTTAATAATGAGACGGAAAGTGGAACGGAATATAAACAAGGTGGAGATAGGATTTCCTATTTTATCTCTTCGAGTAATTAGATAAATAAAAAAATTAATGAATATAGAAAGTTTAGATAAAAGAAGTAAATGATAAAAAAAATCTTTAATGAACAACATAAACAAACAAACGAATATGAACGAATGCTCAAGTACTGAATGTTCACAAACGCAATTGAACCAACGAGACATTTGTTCGTTTTCGTTCATTTAACTAACCCAACGGAATTTCTTGTTTGTGTTCATTTCATTAACTAAACGAACGGACGTCACGAACTTTCCGCTCAACGGTTCACAAACTGTTCGCTAAAGGTTCGGTTCGTTCATAACCCTATCGAAGACCTGATAATTACACACAATTAGAACAATAAATTATTGTTTAGTTAATATGAAGAAACCAAAACAATAATAAAAAGAAAAATTAGATGACTTCATTATAGGGTCAACCTATTTGCACACCAATATGGCTATTTGCACACCAAATCCTACCTTTACCTATGCTGCGTATAGAGCTATACGCAGCGTATAAGCTCGTATAGCTGCATGGTATAACATTAATGGATATATATTTTAAGCGATTTAACGTTGGAACCGGGTGAGAATTTATACCACAAATACATCAAAATAACAAAAAAAAAGTCAGATAGGTTATATACGCTGCGTATAGCTCTATACGCAGCGTATATAAACCCTGGTTGTCTGTGTCCATTATTGTTGTGCAGGCTTTGAATTCCATGTAGCTTATACGCTCTGTATAGCTTTATACGCAAAGTACATAAATCCTAAGTGTGTAAATAGACAGCCTTGGTGTGCCAATAGTCTGGGCCTAATTATATAAGAGTTGAAAAATTTGGTTGAAGTTTGATAACATTTACCCTGATTTTATCAAACCATTAACTTTATTATTGATATTTGATAACGTGCATCATATTTTTTGTATCACAGAGTGTGATAGCTACTTTAAGAGATCACTCGTTATGATGGGAGAGATTGGTGGCAATGACTACAATTATGCATTTTTCTTGGGTGGAACCATTTCAAATTTAAAAAGAATGGTACCTTTGGTTGTGGAAACAATCATATCTGCCACCAGCGTAAGCGTATTCAAGAAACATATATTGTTTTTGTGTTTTTCTATTGTTATATATACGTGTATGAATGATCTATGTAGGCTTATGAATAATGTTTCACAGATGGTGATCGAAGAAGGTGCGAAGGAGGTTGTGGTGCCGGGGAATTTCCCAATAGGATGCTCGGCAATTTACCTGACCTTGTTCGAAACTCAAAACAAAACAGCGTACGATGGAAACAGATGTTTGAAGGTATACAATGCATTCTCGAAATATCACAACACTCAGCTAAAGCTAGCTTTGGAGACGCTAAGGCAAAAATACCCACGAGTTCGAATCATTTATGCAGATTACTATGGTGCCGCAAAGGCCTTATTCCACATTCCACACCATCTACGTAAGCTTTTACATGAATCTACTGCTTTATCTTATCTTTTAACAGTCATTCACGTATAAATATACTATAATTTTTGTTGCTTAAAAAAATTGTATTCACTAATTCTTATAATCACCGAACAAAATGGTTTCCAAGATTTATACTCATTTAAAACCTTTATATACACACACACTTGCATGTAGTGGACGGGTTTGGAGAACTATAAATATTGTGAGAATTAATTGATAAAAAAATTAAGTTATTGGTGTGTTTATCTAATATTGTAAGATGGATATCAAAACAAAAATCATTGTCATATGTACTTGAATAAATATCTTAAGTGTACTTGAATCTGTATATATTATATGTGTGGAATAATATGTAATCATATATCAGAAACTAATACACACGCGTAAATTCACTATAATGATCCGATGAGGGCTCAAAATTTACATATAGCACACTCGAGCCAGATATGTTCAAGCTGACTTTAACTTTAGTCTTTTTTGAACTATTATCAAGTGAGTTGCAAGTCATGCGCCATTTGAACAACACTATATATAGAAGCCAGAAATAGAACACCCCAAGATGAATGTCTTTCTAGTGGCGATTATACATATCAAGTCTCATGAATCAACGGTTTTTGTTAATTTGAGCTGCCTTATGATATGGCAAATTTGGTAGTGAACTACAATGTTGCATTAATGTTATGCATACATGCAGGACTCGAGAATGCTTTAAGTGCTTGTTGTGGTGGGGGTGGACCATACAATTTCAATAACACAGCAAGGTGTGGTCACATAGGGTCGAAAGTGTGCGAAGATCCGTCCACTTATTCAAATTGGGACGGGGTGCACCTTACCGAGACGGCTTATAGGCACATGGCAACTGGATTGCT
Organism: Helianthus tuberosus; assembly: GCA_030545235.1. NCBI lineage: Eukaryota > Viridiplantae > Streptophyta > Magnoliopsida > Asterales > Asteraceae > Helianthus > Helianthus tuberosus. The sequence goes on along the minus strand of CM060427.1, from coordinate 45,759,997 downwards.
CGATGGAACTTTCACTTCTCCACAGATCTAGTATGCGTTCAAGATTTTCGATTTCCATCTTCTCATTTGTAATATAGAGTTATTATTCAAATGAAAGTATGAATAAATTCCAAAACTGTGTTTTTCTTTGGTATTGTTATGTAAACATGTATGCTTGTCTTATACGATCATTGCAAAATTTACATTTTAATTAACAATATAAATATTAAATAAGATAGATAGATGTATTATTTCTCCATGCTCTTCTATCATCGTATTTCCTGTCTAGTCTCTATATCACGCAACCTAAGAGCACCTCCAACGCACTTGTGTGGAGCTGTTTGGAATTCCAAACCGATGTTCACATGGGACTTTTAGAGCTGGCATATCGTGTATATCTGTACACGATAATACACGAACACTATAATACACGATACACGAACACGACACGATAAGTTTCGTCTCCAGTTTTACATACACGAACAACAAATATTTTGTAACAGGTATACACGATAATTACCTGTTAATACTTGTTTACGAATATTTCAATAGTTACATATCTAGGAACCTATTTAGTGAAACAAAAGTTCACAATAGGCTTAAATAATGCATCAACGCATAATCCGTAACAAGTTTAAAAAAAATCCATAAATGACAAATCACAAAAGGTTTAAATAATTCATAACATCCATTCAAAACAATGTAAAGTTCACATGGGTTTTTCTTCTCAACGACCGGTGGTAGGGGTGGTGTCGCTGGGAGTGGGGCTAGAGAAGGGGAAGAATTAGGGTTTTTTTTTATTTTTTTTAATATGTCCATTGGAATGAGAACGAGAAGCGTTAGGGAAACTAGAAAGATAAGTGATAAGATAAGGTTTTCAAATCATATGCTCCCACTAAATTATATTGTCTATTATATTAAAATTGTTAACATGTATTAACAAGTACTAAACAGGTAAACATGTATTTTACCTGTTTAGACATGAAAATTAACAAGTATTTTCGTGTCTACCTGTTTAGTACCTGTTACATGTTAAGGTCATATATGATACCCGTTAACTTCGTATAGATTCGTATCATGTATTCATGTACATGTCTAAAATCACCAACGCTAGGGACTTTGGAGGGCATGGGTCTGAGTGCCCATGTCCAAAGTTGTGGACTATTTCAAACGGTAATAGTGAGGCCCAAAGTCATGTGAATTAATATTTTATTCCAATGCTAATGTAAAAATAATTAATTATGTTTTAAACTTAAAACTCCTAACCATTTTAACAATTAAACACACTCATTTCACTTTTACTTTAAAATTTTACTACACTGATCTCGTTGAAAGTATAGTACACTCAACCTACATCTAATAAAAAATTCATTGAGGATATCTATTTCTGTTAAACCGTCTATATTGAGCTGTAGAAACCATTGGTACGACACTGGTGTCACTGGTTTCCCCTATAAACCCTTCGTGTCCGTTGCAACCACTCCCCCCTAAAATCCCTTCGCACCCCATGCAACAGGTCCTTCCTATAAACCCTTCGTGGTCCGTGCAAATATTCCTCCCGCCCCACGCTTCTTGTGCAACCGACCCTCCATACAAAACCTCCTCCTTCTGAATAAACCTTTAACATGGACAAATGAAGAATGGAACACGACTTTCGAAAAGGTTTTTGGCCAACTAAAAATTTGGGATGATACTCAACAGACTCGCCCTTCTCGTTTGACTCAATCTTTTAGGTTTGGATTTAGGTATTTTTATTTTATTTTACTATGTTTTTTATTTTTAGGTTTAGGTGTGTTTTTAAATAATATGTTGTAATTTTATTATCTATGTTGAATTCTACCTATGTTTTTATCAGGGTTTTTTTATTATGTAAATTTAATTTTATGCTATGTAATTTAATTTTAAGTAAGTATTCTATTAATCTATTTCTATTATATATTAGGGCCATGTTTCGATTGAAGTCGGATGTGAACAATCTTTCTATGATAATTCTTCTACCTTTTCAATCTTCGTCTAGGTTTAAATCATCGTTTTGCGATAATCCCTAACTCAATTTCATCTTTTGCGAGAAACAAGTCGTCCACTTCAGTTGGGTCTGATTTCATCTTTTGCGACAAAATGTCTGATTTGATTGGATTCGATTTCATCATTTGCTACGGACAATCCTAGCATCGGTGCTTCCTTCATCTTCAATTTCGCAGAGTTGTTCTCCTTCCTAAAATCATCTATCTTCGTCTCCAAGGTACAGCGTTTCTTCTTATTATTTGTATGTTTTTGTTTTATGTATCGTGATGTATGTTCTTATTGATTTGAAGCTCAATCAGACTGCCTCCAATGCGCACTTGAAGGGGATGCATCTGATGATTTGGAGGATGCATTTATAAAGGAAGCATTGAGGTAGGTGGCATTTAAGGGGGTTTGCACGTAGGGAAGTGCACACACATGCAGGAGAGAGAATGTAAAGGTGGGTCCTGTATTATTAATATATGTTTTGTATAATTAATAAAGTGGAATTTTTGCCCACCTGAAACACATCCCCCACCCGAAACACATCCCCTCCACCCGAAATACCCACCCGAAAACATCCCTCCACCCGAAAACATCCCTCCACCCGAAACCTTTACTTCTTTTTTTAGACTATGATTTTTACACTACCCACCCGAAACCTTTAACCCACAACCCGAAACATCCCTCTATAAAGTGGAATTAATAAAAACCTTTAGCTTCTTTTTTTTATTTTATATTATTTAAATATATTTTTACAATTATTTATTAAATATTTTTTAAGATTACAATTAAATGTTTTTAAAGAAAAATAGAAAAAGAAATGGTGATGTGGAAGAGAGAGTATGTATGTGGGAAGGATGGGTTGGAGTTAAAAAAAGGAGAGATAATCCATGTGGGAAGAATTGGTTAAAAGCTGATGTGGCAGTGATAACTAGGATGCATGTAGTAAATGCAGTCTGTTGCATTGCGGATAGTCTCAAAGCCCTGCCCTTTTGTTTTATAAAATTATTGCGATTTTCATACTTAGTGCACAGTTTATAAGTACCGGGTATTTTCGGTACCGGTACCCATTTTTTGGTATTTTTGTACCTGTATTTTCGGTACCAGTATCAGTTGGTACCGAGCTCATTCTTAATAAAAAATATATCTACTCATTTATATTATTTCTTTCCCTTGTGTACCTGTGTGAAGTTGGGTTTAATGGTTCAATATTTGTAATTCAGTCTTATTTGCAGAATGTTGCAACCTTTCCAACCATGTTGAATAAAGAATGTTACATTTGATGATGTAGCGAACAGTTAAGTAAGTAAAACGAGGGTTTAGATCTTGCTTTTGAAATCGATGTTAGGAAATTTGATTTAAGACCAATAATTTCAGTTGCTACTCTTTATAAGTTGTAGTTGTGTATTTTGTTAAAATGAAAACTGAATTTTATATCCCTGGTATAACATGGTTAACAAGACTAATAGAGAAACTCTTACATCAGACCCAAATGGTTAACTTATATTCGACTTAACACTATACCTATGAAAGTTATAGTCAATCTTCACATGGTATGTTTTTGATATAAAACTTGGATTATTAGGTCTAACTCTTAGGCATTCGAGCAAGTCTTAAAACTACATTTTCTAAAGACCTGGATAGGGAAACTATGGACTTTGAATAAAGGAATTTAATTACTTGAATATAAAGGTATATTTAAACACCATAACCCAAATGGCCATTGCTGACACGACTTCATGATCTTCAATATTTAGGTGTAAATCAATTTACTGTTGTTAAACTTGTGAGTTTGTGTGTTGTTCTAAAATAACATGTCTTATTGAGAATTTCAAAACCATATCTTTTCATCTAAAGTTAGACTCGTGGCCTTAACCCGTGATTAAGTTTATCAAAAGTTTATAACTCTTTTTATAGCGAAGACATTCATATGTCATACTTTTTGTATGATTTTAATTATAAATAGTTTTTAATATAAGTAACTTGTTCGAGCCCAAAAAGCAATCTCGGGTGATAACCTAGTTTGATATATAAGAGAAACAAAAAAAAAAAAAAAACTTATCTGAAAAGAAAAACACTACTAGAAAACTGTTACTATTCCTACTAAAATTTTCAACGCATTTCCTACGAACGAAAATACCGACACCTTTCCTACGAAATTCCGATGAACAAGAAAGGATCTTATTTTTGTGAGAAAAAAGTGTCAAAAAGCCACAAATTGGTATGCGTAGGAAAAGTGTTAGATATTTCCCACGGATTTCCGAAGAATTTGTTTTCAATTTAACCATTAGTTGGAAATGCGTAGTAATCTAATTTGTCATAAAAAATATCTATAAATAAATGGGAAATTGGCATGTAACAATCTCACATAGACCTTATTGGCTATTAATAATCCCACCTCAGAATATCCCCCCCACCAGTCCCACCTTTCACCTACTTTCCTACAATGCTCCCCCGTTAAAAAAACTTAACGGAGTTAAGCTTTTTTTCCAAATTACAAACAGATTATTTAGGGTTTTTGATTAGAACGTCGATACAAGTCCATTGATGTAAAGCTTGCCTCGAAACGATGCTCTAAACGATGAAAACGACACTTCAATTCGGGTGTTTAAATTTCCAATTAACCAAAATCAAGTCACTTGGAGTACCATTTCGAAGTAAGTTTTACATCAATGGACTCGTATCATTGTTCTGATCAAAAGCTCTAAAAAATATGTTTGTAATTTGGAAAAAAGCTTAACTCGGTTAATTTTTTTTAACGGGGGACCATTGTAGGAAAAATAGGTGAAAGGTGGGACTGATGAGGGGAATATTCTGAGGTGGAATTATTAATGGCAAATAATGTCACACCCCAACCGATGGCGGAAACATTGGGGCGTGGCACTGATTGAAACAGATTGTCCAAGAGAATCCATAACACTATTAGTGACAATATATTTAACGTTAAAGTCTCATACCAATAACATATAAAGCATAAATAGTTATTACAGATATTGTTCTCAAAGACATATAAACTGTTCTGACAACTCAGATTTTATTCGTGGGTTTCTAGACCACCTAGCTTGATTCATCACAGCAAATCATAGCATCCTAAACACCTGTAACATACGTTAAAGTAAAGTCAATACACATAGTGTAAAGATGAGTACACAAGTTTAATAGCATATAGTATAGCGAAAGTGTTTACGCATAACCAACATGTAACACGTAGAAATGTGAATCAAGTAAGCTATCGACAATGAAGTATGCAACCGACATGACTGCGAGTTGTAGAATGCGCAACACATCATCACCACTGTGACCATGTGAAGTAAAACCCTTAACAACCCCTATCCACGACAGATGCCGAGTCCAAACTATAGTACTATCATTGCTAAGGTGCCAGGCAAACAATCACTGTGTAAACATAACATACAAGCATTCATCGAGTCACGTATAACATGCGAGAGCGGTTAGCGTTAAAAGTGTTTGCGTTGTGTCCGATGTGACTTGATATAGAGAACGTATGTAGCACCCAAAGGCGCGTTAAGCAAAAAGGGATCAAGTATACTCAAAGTATGTATTTAGTAAATAAACACAGCCTTGGATTGAAGGGATCGCTTGGAGGTTAGCCTGAGCATAGAACGATAGTGTAAGCGTTGAACAGTGTGTAAACAGTGTGTTGAGTGAGACGAGTGTCGAATGGTGATTTGATCGGATGGCCATCCGGACGGATGGTCATCCGGATGGATGGTCATCCCGATGGATGACTATTCGGACGGTTGGTCATTCGATCTGAGTGAGTGTGTTTGTAAATCGTTTCGAAACTTTGAATTTTTCATTGTAGCATTTTAAAGAATGAGAAGTATCTCTAAATGTCAAGTCATCCGGACGGATGGTCATTCAGACGGATGGCTATTTGTTTTGAAATTCTGATATTCTTTGAAGTTTTGCTCAAATCGTTTAAGTGTTGAAATTTTCCAAAGGCAAGTCACCTGGTCGAATAGTCATTCGATCGGATGGCTATTCAGCTGGGTGATCTCTTGTTTGAAAATTCTGTAAAATCTTCTAAGTTATCAAGTTTTGAGTTTTGACGGAGACGGTATGACGACGTGTCAAAAAACGGAAACCACACCAAGCCCAGCTCAGTCGACCGGATGGGAATCACCCTATTTGATCAGACTAATAGTTCTTTACGGACTTACATGTTCAAACCGTGAGTCGGTCGCCTTTCCGGTGGAAATCCGTTCTCAGACCGGTTCTCAACTAAAGAAGCAGAGAGCCTGAATGAGTCTAGATTCTATCGGTTTTGAATGTTAGAGTGTAAACGATTTTAGAAAATATGAAAACATCTTTCAACTCTTTTAATCTTTTGAGGTTTGTGTAAAAATAGTGCAGAAATCCTTTAGATCTGAACGAATCTTCGATGAGATGAGATCACACTTCAGTGTTCATAAGAACCCGAGGTGACGTCACCTTAAAGTAGTCCAAATCAGGTGATTTCATGGTGGAAATGTAAGATTTGATGGAGAAAATAGTGAGAATGTGTGTATTGGTGATAAAAGTAGAAGATTTAGGAAGAAAACTTACGAAAATAGCCTTGAATCGAAAGAAAAGTGCTTGAGAGTGAACTAGGAGTGTGTTGGTCGGATAGAGCTGTCACATAAGTGAATAGTGATGTGATAGGTGGTATTTATAGTGTGAGAGGGGAAGTAAAGCGGTACAGGAAAGTAGGTCGGAAGGTCAACCGATCGGATGGCCATCTGATCAGATGGTCATCCGGACGGATGATCATTCGACCGAACGGTCATTCAATCAGTTGACTTGCACGAGTTAGTTTTTTTCCGTTTCGAGCGTTGAGCGTTGCGTTGCCTTTAAGCGAGTTGCGAGTAATCGTTGCGACGAGATAACCACAAGATATTTAACAAGTAGTTACACAAATAACATAACACACATAAAAAGCATAAGAGTAAATCTGCGTTGCGAATTGTGATGAGATTGCGATACGGTAGACTTGCGTTTGAGATGCGTGTTGTGTGTTATAAGTATTTAAGTATATTTTAAGCCCTTTTTAACTCTTTATTCAAGTTTTAAATTTATAAAACACGATATTTACTAACACTAAACACACATATGGGCAAGTGCGCCCATCGTGAGAGTAGTATAGTGTTGGTAAGATACCGAGGTCGTCCAAGGACACAATAGCTTTTAGTACCGATTTATCCTCAACGTCTAATCAAATCAAAAATTTAGAAAAAGGTTTTAAACAAGAAAATAAAAACTAACTAAAAATGCTGAAAATAAAAATAAAAAGCAGATAGACAAGATGAATCACTTGGATCCGAGTCGCCTTTAGTGTAACCTTTGATTATTTCCGCTCTTTTGCACTTTTTAAGAGATTATCTTAGTTATAGTAGTAGGCCCCTCTTTTGAAGGTGACGTTACCCTCAACCCAGTAGTTTGAGTCAGCAAGGATACAATCCTAAAGGGTTGGGTTATTGAAAAATAATTAATTAAGTTATTAATGCGTAATGTGGTAGGCCCCTCTTTTGAAGGTGACGTTACCCTCGGCTAAGTAGTTTGAGTCAGCAGGGATACAATCCAAAGTAGCCGGGTTAATGTATTAATAGTAGTTTATATATGAGGGGGTCAAGGAGTTCGGACCCCCGCCATCCAATACCGGTGGGTATTGAAGGAGGTCCTACTAAACTTGACCCAGGTCCTTGCAGGATCTATACACTGAACAAGGCTAGACGCTTACCAAACCATTCCCTTAACCCCCGACCAGGTAGCCAACATATCTCCATATAGACGTGGAGATATGAATGGTGTAAATCTTTTATTTTATATTGACAGTAAACTAACGCCAAGACACCACGGTCAAATGATAAGGAAGTTTCACCTTCAACATAAGAAACTAGTTATTAAAGTCATTAATACATAACCAAATAAAAAGTGCGAAAAGACTAAAAATAAAAAGTATTACACTAAATGCCTGTCTTCACCAAGTGATGTAAGAGACTTAGGCAAACATGGCCTTTGATTTTCACGAACTCTTACGATCAATCTTGGATCCCGAGACTACTACATACACTCTATGATGGATGATGGATGATGGTCGTGGATGTGGGTTGTGATGGTGGTGGTGGGTGGGTGAAGTGTGAGAGAGGTGGTTTGTTGATGCGTGTGAAGTGTTATATATATTAGGTGTATATTTTAAGCCCCTTTAACACTTATTTTTAGCCAAGTTTTAAATTTATAAAACACGATATTTTACTAACACTAAACACACATATGGGCAAGTGCACCCATCGTGAGCGTAGTATAGCGTTGGTAAGATACCGAGGTCGTCCAAGGACACAAGAGCTTTTAATACCGGTTTATCCTCAACGTCTAATCAAAATAAAAAGTTTAGAAAAATGTTTTGAACTAAGAAAAATAAAAACTAACTAAAATGCTGAAAATAAAAATAAAAATAAAAACAGATAGACAAGATGAATCACTTGGTTCCGACTCGTATCTAGTGTAACCTTTGATTATTTCCGCACTTTTGCACATAATTAAGAGATTATCTTAGTTATTGTAGTAGGCCCCTCTTTTGAAGGTGACGTTACCCTCACCCCAGTAGTTTGAGTCAGCAAGGATACAATCCTAAAAGGGTGGATTATTGGAAGATAATTAATTAAGTTATTAATGCAAATTATGATAGGCCCCTCTTTTGGAGGTGACGTTACCCTCGACTAAGTAGTCTGAGTCAGCAGGGATACAGTCCTAAATAGCCGGGTTATAGTATTAATAGTAGTTAACTTATGAGGGGATCAAAGAGTTTGGACCCCCGCCATCCAATACCGTTTAGTATTGAAGGAGGTCCTACTAAATTTGACCCAGGTCCATTTCAGGACCTCTAAACGCTGAACAATGGCAAGACCTTTACCAAACCGTTCCCTTAACCCCCGACCAGGTAGCCAACATACCTCCATATAGACCGTGGAGATATAGATGGTGAAAATCTTTTATTTTATATAGACAGTAAAATAATGCCAAGACACCACGGACAAACGATAAGGAAAGATCACCTTCAACATAAGCAACTAGTTATTAAAGTCATTAATACAAAACCAAGTAAAAAGTGCAAAAGATTAGAAATAAAAAGTATTACACTAGACACTTTGTCTTCACCAAGTGATGTAAGAGACTTAGGCAAACATGGCCTTGATTGTCAAGAACTCTTACGATCAATCTTGGATCCCGAGACGACTCACACACTCTACGATGGACAATGGATGATGGTGTTATGGTGGTGGTGGGTGGTGGGTGAAGTGTGAGAGAGGTGGTGTGCCAAGGGATGGTTTGAGCTTGAGCCAAGCACTTCTATTTATAGGCTGAACAGAAGCTCGGGCACGGCCCCGTGTCCACATCCTTCTCTTTCTTCATTTAATGCAGCTTTGTCTTATTAGTTGACCACGCCCCCGTGTCCGCTGAGCACGACCCCGTGGTGCAAAAGAATCTTTGTACTATGTAGATTTGCGGGATTGTGCGAATCTTATAGTTGACCACGGCCCCGTGTCCGCTGAGCACGGCCCCATGGTGGGCAATAGAAGCTTCTACCACTTTGTCTTTTCTGCTGACACTTGGGCACGCCCCCGTGCCGGCTGAGCACGGGGCGTGTTCAGTCTTCTGATCTCTTGTTTTGCTTGGGAAGATGTTGTTGTGGGGTCGGGCATGCCATGTTTTGTTCATTTTCTTGTATTTATGTTAGATTTTGATGTCTTTTTGCTTCTTTTGTTAATTTGAGCTCATTTAATCCTGAAAATACAAAATGAAGACAAAAGCACACTTTTTCCAACATTAGTACTAAAAAAGGGTTAGTTTTATGCCTCATTTGATGAAATTTATATGTTACATTTTGAACACATCAAATACCCCCACACTTGAATCTTTGCTTGTCCTCAAGCAAAACTCTTTAATATGTGGCTATTTACACTCCCAAATGGAATGGGTACAAAAGAAGGTTTTGGGCTTGTCGTAGAGTGTCGGGATTTCCAAGATTCTTTATTTAATTTAATTTTTATTTATTTACAATCCTATTCGTCATGATTTATTTAAAACTTTTCATAAGATAAATTACTTATTAGGGCATAACATGCCTTTGTAAAATTCTATTTATATACAAGTTCACATACCTCACGGGGATCACTCAACACTCGGCCGAAAATGTATTTTTGTGGATCACTCGAGAGCGGCATGGAACTTACTCCTACCATAGGCTTGCCAAGCAATCAATCCTCCTCCTTTTTAACTTATATACCTTTGTAATTATCAAGAGGACTTTGTGGGTAAAGGGTTAGGCTTGGGTTAAAGGTAGGTGGTTGGGTTGGTGGTTAGTGGTTAGTAGAGAAAGGGTTAAAAAGCGTAACAAGCGTCGGTTTTCGTAAGACTTTTTATTTTTGTAACTTTTATTAATTTTTTTTATGAAGCTACTTTTCAAACAAAGTCATTTTTGATAAACTTGTTTGTTTATTTGCTTTTGCTTCATAATCAACTTTTTTTTTTTTGAAAAGTCATACGAAAAACCGAACTTGTTACTAAAACAAAGGGTTAAAAATGAAAAAGGTTTTGGTGGGTAAAAGGGTGTTTGTTTTGGGTTATGAAATAAAAAGGTTTAGGCTCAAAGGGGCTAACTAGGGGGATTTTGGGTAGGTGGTAAAAAAAAAAAAAATAATGGTGTAGAAATAAAAAGGGTTAGTCCTAATGCCTCCGTCATTTACTTACTCGGGTTTAAGTTGGTAAGGACTGGGAATGTATCGTCATGGCAAGTTCTAGAGTCGTAAGAACCAAGCGGCTATTCACACAAGAAACGAAAAATGAGCATTTAGTCTAATGATATGTAATTGTATGCTCAATAAAGGCTCAAAACTCACTTTTGTGGGAATGTGTTTTTATGTGATCAAGTATATATAATCAAATTTTAACTAAGTTTGCCATGCCTTTTCATAATTTTCTTATGTTGGTTCTTTTTATCATGACGCTATCAGTTGTAAATTCGTAAAAATATAACCTTTTTAAGAACTTGAATTTCCCGAGTTAAACCTAGACAAGTAAAAAAAATTGAAAATTTTTGAAAAAATTTGGGGTGATTAGCGGTTCCAATAGAGTTTTGTGTAAGGCTTGTAATTAGGACTTGCAAGATTCAAGGTTTTAGCATCCCCCCCACACTTAAATTACACATTGTCCTCAATGTGTCCTAAAAATAAGTTTTTCGGTTGATTAAAATGTGTAAAAGTGGGTTAAAAACAAGATTTTATGGTACTGGATAGCTGAACACGGGGTGGTGTTGGCTAAGCACGCCCCAGTGTCCAGACTGCCAGTACCAAAAGTAAACAGAAGGCTGGGCACGGGGGTGTGTCCAGTGAGCACGGCCCCGTGTCCACGTACCTGAACTGGGCATTTTCTACAGAACCTTGGGCACGGGGCGTGTTGGGGTGAGCACGGCCCCGTGCTGAACTTGCTGTAATGAAGAAAAATCGTCGGGAGGCTCTGTTTTTGTGTATGGGGTGTTGGTTCAAGCTTCCCTTATCATCCTTCACCATCCCGAGTGTGTTTTATTCCTGAAAATTAAAAACTAAACTAGAAAACATAAAGGTTAATCTAAACTAAACTACGGATAGTTCCGCGGAATGCCTCCGTGGTGCGCCACGTTTATAAGGGTCCTTGGCTAGACCCTCCTTATCGGGTGGTTCTGGCTCATCTTCAATTAGGGGATCATTATTGCCGAATGGATATTTCATTGACCGCTCAAGATCGACACTCTTTTTAAATGCCCCTAATTGAAGAGGTAGATTGTTATACTTCCGGTTCTTCAAAGCTTCGTGGGTTTTTACAAAGGGTCGTCCCAACACTAGAGGAGCGTCATCGAGGATGACAAAGTCGGTTGGGATTACCATTTGATTTGTTTGAACCAAGACATCCTCAACTACACCGATTGATTTTATTATTTTCCGATTAGATAGAAAAATGTGTATTTGAAGTGGAGAAAAATCACTAATACTTAATTTTTCGAAAATGTAGTTAGGCATTATGTTAACACAAAGATCTTTATCGATTGTGACATTACTAATAAATGAATTTTGAAAGAAACATGGAACCGGTGTAATGTTAATTTCAAATGGGTCTTCTTTTATTAGTGAGGTTTGATCAGTAGTTAACTTAACATTTACCGTTTCGTCAATTTTAGTGTTAGTGTTTAACTCTTTTAAAAACTTAGCATGAGTGGGTACTAAACAATGATTTTCGAAAGAAGGTGACAAGAGATTAATTTCTTCAAAATTAGACTCTTCTTGAATTTTACCTTTGTCGGACTCACCTTTTTCGTTGTTTAACTCATGTGTAGGTTTTTCACTTATTTGTTCTTCCATTTTTACACTTTCGGTTATCTCTTCCTTTTTTAATTCTTCTCTTGCGCGGGACTCCTCTTCCCTTGCACGAGATTCTCTTATACATCGATCGATAACTCTTATGTGTTCTAATATCCTATCGGTTACTTCGGTTATAGAAAAAGAATCGGTATTTTCTAAGCTTGAATCCGGTTGTTCGACCCTTTGTTCCTCATAATACCCATATGAAGTAGATGGTTCACACCATTGTTCTTCATTGTAAGCATATGATGGATAAGGTTCGTAATTTTGTTCTTCATAATACTCATATGAGGCGGGTTGTTCACACCATGGTTCCTCATAATAAGCATATGAAGGTGGTGGTTCATATCTTGATTCCTCAAAGTATGAGTATGAAGGCTCATACCTTGGTTCGTCAAAATATGAGTATGAGGGAGGAGGTTCATACCTTTGGTCTTCATAGAATGTGTATGAAGTTGATGGCTCGTACCTGGGCTCCTCATAGTAGGTGTATGAATTGGATGGTTGATATGAGTGATTATTTTGAACTGAGCGTGAGTTACGATAATTAGTGCAATAATTACCCATATAATCATCCTCCTCATAGGTGTAGTTGTAACCTCCTGAGTATTGATCCATAAGAATCACTCAGCGGACCACAACCGAGTCTCGAGATCAGAAAACAAAAATAAAAACGGAAACAGAGGCTGGACACGGCCCCGTGTTCAGTGGACACGGCCCCGTGTTCAGGATCTGTATCTGGGCGTTTTAATTAAATTTACTGATTTCGTTGAGCACGGGGCGTGTTCAGTGAGCACGGCCCGTGTTCAAGCTACTGTTACTGGGTTTTTTATGAAAATGTGCAGCACGGCCCCGTGTTCAATGAACACGGCCCCGTGTACAGGCTACTGTAAATGCAAAACTAAACTAAAATGCAGAAAAATGTGCGCGCGTTTAAAAAGATTTTGAAAAACAGATTAGGCCGTCGATTTTAAGCTTTCTTAAAATCCTTGTGTCCCCGGCAGCGGCGCCAAAAACTTGATGCGTGTGAAGTGTTATATATATTAGGTGTATATTTTAAGCCCCTTTAACACTTATTTTTAGCCAAATTTTAAATTTATAAAACACGATATTTTACTAACACTAAACACACATATGGGCAAGTGCACCCACCGTGAGCATAGTATAGCGTTGGTAAGATACCGAGGTCGTCCAAGGACACAAGAGATTTAATACCGGTTTATCCTCAACGTCTAATCAAAATAAAAAGTTTAGAAAAATGTTTTGAACTAAGAAAAATAAAAACTAACTAAAATGCTGAAAATAAAAATAAAAATAAAAACAGATAGACAAATGAATCACTTGGTTCCGACTCGTATCTAGTGTAACCTTTGATTATTTCCGCACTTTTGCACATAATTAAGAGATTATCTTAGTTATTGTAGTAGGCCCCTCTTTTGAAGGTGACGTTACCCTCACCCCAGTAGTTTGAGTCAGCAAGGATACAATCCTAAAAGGGTGGATTATTGGAAGATAATTAATTAAGTTATTAATGCAAATTATGGTAGGCCCCTCTTTTGGAGGTGACGTTACCCTCGACTAAGTAGTCTGAGTCAGCAGGGATACAGTCCTAAATAGCAGGGTTATAGTATTAATAGTAGTTAACTTATGAGGGGATCAAAGAGTTTGGACCCCCGCCATCCAATACCGTTAAGTATTGAAGGAGGTCCTACTAAATTTGACCCAGGTCCATTGCAGGACCTCTAAACGCTAAACAATGGCAAGACCTTTACCAAACCGTTCCCTTAACCCCCGACCAGGTAGCCAACATACCTCCATATAGACCGTGGAGATATGAATGGTGAAAATCTTTTATTTTATATAGACAGTAAAATAATGCCAAGACACCATGGACAAACGATAAGGAAAGATCACCTTCAACATAAGCAACTAGTTATTAAAGTCATTAATACAAAACCAAGTAAAAAGTGCAAAAGATTAGAAATAAAAAGTATTACACTAGACACTTTGTCTTCACCAAGTGATGTAAGAGACTTAGGCAAACATGGCCTTGATTGTCAAGAACTCTTACGATCAATCTTGGATCCCGAGACGACTCACACACTCTACGATGGACAATGGATGATGGTGTTATGGTGGTGGTGGGTGGTGGGTGAAGTGTGAGAGAGGTGGTGTGCCAAGGGATGGTTTGAGCTTGAGCCAAGCACTTCTATTTATAGGCTGAACAGAAGCTCGGGCACGGCCCCGTGTCCAGTGGGCACGGCCCCGTGTCCACATCCTTCTCTTTCTTCATTTAATGCAGCTTTGTCTTATTAGTTGACCACGCCCCCTTGTCCGCTGAGCACGACCCCGTGGTGCAGAAGAATCTTTGTACTATGTAGATTTGCTGGATTGTGCGAATCTTATAGTTGACCACGGCCCCGTGTCCGCTGAGCACGGCCCCGTGGTGGGCAATAGAAGCTTCTACCACTTTGTCTTTTCTGCTGACAGTTGGGCACGCCCCCCGTGCCGGCTGAGCACAGGGCGTGTTCAGTCTTCTGATCTCTTGTTTTGCTTAGGAAGATGTTGTTGTGGGGTTGGGCATGTCACGTTTTGTTACTTTTCTTGTATTTATGTTAGATTTTGATGTCTTTTTGCTTCTTTTGTTAATTTGAGCTCATTTAATCCTGAAAATACAAAAGGAAGACAAAAGCACACTTTTTCCAACATTAGTACTAAAAAAGGTTTAGTTTTATGCCTCATTTGATGAAATTTATATGTTACATTTTGAACACATCATTTGTCAAGTGATGATTTGCAAGTGAGCCAAGCACCCCTATTTATAGCTTGCACAGAAGCCCGGACACGGCCCCGTGCCAGTTGAGCACGGCCCCGTGTCCACCCATCTTCTCTTTCTTTATTAATTGCAGTTTGTCTGCATTTGTTGACCACGCCCCCGTGTGCGCTGGGCACGACCCCGTGTGCGCTGGGCACGACCCCGTGTGCAAAAGCGTATCTGTACTATCAAGATTTGCCTAGATTCTGTGAATCTTAGCATTGACCACGGCCACGTGTCCGCTGGCCACGCCCCCGTGTTGGGGAATGGAAGTTTCTACAACTTTGTCTTTTCTGCAGACACTTGGGCAAGCCCCCGTGCTCTCTGAGCACGGGGCGTGTTCACTGAGCACGGGGCGTGTTCAGCCTTCTAATATCTTGTTTTTGCTTGGGAAGATGCTGTTGAAGGGTCGGGCATGCCACGTTTATTCCTTTTCTTGTATTATTGTTAGATTTGGCTGCGTTTTTGCTTCTTTTGTTCGTTTAAGCTCTTTTAACCCTGAAAATACAAAAGGAAGACAAAATCACACTTTTCCAACATTAGTACCAAAAAATGGTTAGTTTTATGCCTTATTTGATGTGATTTATATGTTGCATTTTGCACACATCAAATACCCCCACATTTGAATCTTTGCTTGTCCTCAAGCAAAACTCTTTATTTTGTGGCTTAAACACCCAAATGGAATGGGTAGAAAAGAAGGTTTTGGGATTGTCTTGAGTGTCGGGATTCCAAGATCTTTATTAGGTTTTATTTTTATGTTATTTATGTCACACCCTGGCTTTTGCGGAAGCGTGGGTTTATTTGGTGTGACTTCTTAATACCATAGCAACAATCACAACAATGCTATATGATAAAAAATACGAGATGTTCATCCATTAATTAAATGGAGAAAATACCACAATATCATTGTTTAGAAACATCGACACTTGAAATAAGTTACAAACCATAAATTATTTAAAACGTGTTCATAAGACACATAAAAGACTTTGGATAAGACGAGCTTTAGAGACATGTAACCCGTCCAGGAGTAGGTTACACCTCTCAAACTTCACAACTCTTGGATGACATCTAATAACCAACGCAGCTAGACACATGCATAACCTGCCAGATCCGCTAGTTCCCTGAAATACATGTAGTTTGAAAAATCAACAAAAAGGTTGAGCGAGTTCATGTGTAAGTCTGTGTGTATAAGCCTTTAAAATATGTCTTGTGTGTATAAATGTCCCTTTGTAACGATGTATGTATAATCCTTTGTAAACAGTGTATGAAAGTCCCTGGTATGTAGCAATAAGGAAATAAAGAGATCACCAATGGTTTGCAAAGCCAAAGGTAAGTGTGATAAGGTGCAGGAAAACTCAAACCCAACATATTTGTACCGGGCTTCCGGCTGGAAGACATAGTCACCTCTATGGGTCACCCGGACCTCACGGGTGTGGGCTCGCTACACCCAAATAGATCTAATCTATCACTCATGTCCCTCGGTCCTACGACGAGGATTAATGGTCTTAAGTGTTGTGCATAAAAAAATGTATGTAATAGTTGTAACATACTTGGTACTCGTTCTCACCAAGAGTGCTTCTTGTATTTTATACCATTTGTAAACATTGTAATATTTGTAACATGTATTCCACCCCCGAAGTATAAAACTGAAAACAGTTAAGAGAAAAGGGGGACATGAACTCACCTTGATTACGAGTAAGTCCTAACGAGTATGCAAATGTGAGAGTTCTTGGAAATATGATTCCACATCACTCTAATTGATTGAACATGCAACAATATGGAATATGTATCAACAATAATGTTTTAATTGGAAATCCTAAATCTATAGGATTCGGTAGTGTTTCGTTTAATCGGTGACTATAAGGTTTGGATAACCTATTAGAGAACTCGGAAAGTGAATATGAGGTAACAGAATTATTTATGAAAAATATTTATTTATCATAAATAATAAAATTACAAAATTGTACAAATGATTTAATACAAACATTTGTAATAAATCAAATATATTTAACTAGTATAATTACATAACATAATTAAATATAATGATTATACGCAAAATATTGTACAAGTGATATAATTAATTTATAAAAAATATAAATTAATTTATATGGTTGAAATATTTATTATTTAATAAATAATAAATATTTTGTTTAAAAGAATACATATGATAATTATATGATTAATTATCAAAATAATTATATTAAATCTGAATAATTAAAAATAACATTTTTAATTATTGAACTTTAGTATTACAGATTTAAAATAATTATTATGGCCTTGGAATCATTTTAAATGATTAAAATGAATTAAAAAGGTTAAAATAACCATTAATAAGTTTATATAAGTTTAATTATCTAAATAATTAAATATAATAAAAATTCAGATTCTTATTTTATATAAACTCAGAATAATGCATATTTTGTCATAAAAATAATTTTGGATCAAAATTATATAGTTATATAATCTAATTACATTAAATTAAACTATATAATTAAGTGTAAATACTGATTTACTTATATAAATATCAAATTTACATAAAATATCGTTAACAATATTATTTTTGTAGAGTCCAACATGTAAAATAATTACTATAAAATTTTCAATAATTAATTCATTAAATTCGAATTATTATAATTTTGTAAAAAATTAAACTATTTTTAATTTATAAAAATTAGTTTTATAAACATTTTGACTAACATAATATTTTTAATAATTGAATCAGTAATTAAAGTATACATGTTAAAAATTTTGGACTTTAACTGATTAAAATCGATTAAATATGAATTATTTGAATAATTGTTAAATAAAAGAAAATACTAAAAAATCACTATTTATCATCTTCTTCCCCAAAAAGTCAACAGAAGTCAACAGGCCCGATTACTCGATCTATACGTATTTATAATCAAATTAAACTTGCAGAATCATTAAACAAGTGTAGATATACCGATTGGACGAGTAAAATGGCTCCGGTATTGGTCGGAAGTGGCGTATCAAAGGATTCCGGCGACTCCGGCTCCGGCGAGTTCTGAATTTCGACTTGTTTCGATGTTATTGAGTAATGTGGGAGGTGTAGGAGATTCGTGAAGGTTAATGAACTTATATAGCCCATCAATTTGATCTCAGATTCGACAATTCGTAGTGGAATCGATTGGTTTTCATTTTTTTTTTTATAAAAAGTTCGATTGTTTTTGTTTTGGAATGGAATAAAGTCGATTTGGAGTGGTTAATCGAGTTGGAAATGAGTTGGGAACATGTGGGGATTGATTTCGGATCACTTAAACAAGTCCAAGTGGAACAAATAGAATTTTCGGTGGATTTGTTTGAAAACCCGTAACTTACAGATTCGGTTTTTAAGTCAATATATATATTAAACAACTTAATACAATTCACAACGAAGCTGGTAGTCCAGTGGTTGTGCGCGCTGTTTGTTTCCGAAGTGGCGCAGGTTCGATCCGGGTTTGGGACGAATTATAAGGTTTTCAACAAAACCTTTTTAATAACTGATTTAATTATTTACACTTTGGTCCCTGTGGTTTAATAAATTACAAAACAATCCCTAAAGTTTCTGAAAATGTCACAAATGGTCCCTGTAATAGTCAGTTAGTTTGACTGACTAGGTTAGTGTTTAAAGAAGGATTTATTATATAGGAACTAACTTAGTTAACCTATTTTAGTTAAAAGAGTTAACTGAGTTAAGCTTTAAAGAAGAAATCCTTATATGAAAGTTAACCAGGTTAGGATCTTTAGTTAAAATGAGTTTAAGAAAGCCAACTTTAGTCCCTAGAGTTTATGTTTGAAAGAATGACCAAATGAACCTTGAACTTTTATTTCAAAACTATATATTTATTTCTTTATAAAATAAGTTTCCAAAACTTACAAAAAGAACCCAAAACTTATAGTTTGAAGTAATTGCACTTTAACCCTTGTATTTATATAGTTTCAAAAATAACAATTTAGTCCCTAAACGTTATACTTTCAAATAACGACGGTTTTAGTCCTCGATGTTTTCTAGCAAGTTTCAAAGAATGTCAAATAGGTCCCTCAACCTATTGTTTGTCTATGTGTTAGCATTGTCAGCATGTTTCTGAGTTATCCGTTCACTGTGCTAACTGTGTTTTGTGCATCAAATTTATCACTAAGCTTGTGTGTAATAAATGGAGTGACTGTATAAAATATGATGCATGTGTATGTACGATATAAAAATCATAGAGCAGTTTAAATTGTCAGTTGTAATCAAGCACAGTCATTAAGTACGTAATTAAAATTAATTACTTGTACAGTACCTGTAATTTTGAGGGTTGTCACATTCTCCCCTCGTTAAGAAAATTTCGTCCCGAAATTTATTCGAAAGAGATCATAGAATGAAATTGTAATGATTAACAATATAAGCAAGTCATTGTTTGGTGCTGATAATTTTGAGGAAATTATCATTGTATAGAAATTATTTTGCATGGCACTATGTTATGCTGGATTTGTAATGTAAACATTATGCAAACAATCGTGTGTACAAATGAGCAAATAACGGATAATCACATAACCACATAATGTTTTTATATGCCACCTTACTTAACAAGGCTTACTATGATTCTCATGCATCAAATCCCGTAATTAAGTGTGCACCCAAAATTACGCGTTTCATTGCATGGTCCACATAGCACTTCTAGTTAAGTGAGGAAACAAATAAAATTGAGGTATTGTTTAAATCAAACAAGCATCAATATAACATAACATCAACTTAATCAAAACGTATTTCACATTAGCAATGATAGCATTGTTTGTTTGACAATCTATTGAACAAATTTACATTTGAAATAAGTTATGTAATGGATCAAATTCAGGATTATAAGGTGGTGGAGGTGGTAGAGGCAGTTGCATATGATCAGTTATTTGTATCAGCATGCTTTCCAACCTTTGATTTCTTTCTGCCAACCATCTTATTTGTTGAGACAAATTTTGAACTTGATTGTTTAACCTAGTCACTTCGTCTCCCAATGAATCTGGAGGTAGATTCATTTGAGGCATCGTACTTGGGCCTGCCATATCAGTTGGTGGCAGTTGTTCAACTTCGTTCAACAGTGACTGGAAAGAATGTGGCATTAATGGTGCTTGCAAAAAGGGTTCTGATGCTAACTGATCTTGAGTCATCATGTTTTCATCAAACCAAGTTCCTTGCATCATTGAATTTTCCTCGAAAGGTAACGGTGGGAAGCTTGGTAAGACGTTCGGTATTAAAGGTTGGGGTAAGTTAGTTGTAATAGGTTCTTGTATGTATGGCAGCAGTGGTTGCATATCAAACCGATAAAAAGACGGTTGAGGAAACTGCAAAAATGATCGTTGTAAATTTTGTGGGAAGGTATTCTCTAAGATAACTGGAGCTCCCTCCGACTGTGATAGTTGTGTTAGTGTACCAATATGAACAGGGGTTAGCCTCATGGTGTAAGGATTTACAATCCCAGGTGCCTTTGGTGGAGATAATCCCTGGATAATCTGATCACTTAAGACACCTAATGATTGTGCTATTTTTGTAATGTAAGACCCTCCCATGAGACTTCTCAGAGGATTTGATTGTTGACTAGAAAAATATTCAGCAAGCTCGTGGGCAATATTACAGGGAACTTGCTCAAAAATACTATACAAATAGAAAAGTTCGATTGTTTTAACCCTGTGTAGATTATGTTTGCGCCCCGTGATAGTGTGGGCTAAAACACGGTGCATATATTGATAACAAGGGTCTATGAAGCTTGTAGAATTATTGTTGATACACCATTCTTTTAATGAATGGTATTGCCAATAATTTACCATATTCGCGGAGGAACCAGATGTTGATGCCTCCGTAAAAATGGGTTGTTTGACTTCTTCATCTGTATATATGCCCAGATGAACTGCGAATTCTGTTAATGACATAGTATGAAGTTGCCCACAAAGTTGAAAATGAATGGATTCATTGGTAAGATTTTCATTAGATTTGTAATAGAAAGTGGACCAGAACTCATACACTAGTTCATCATATGATGGTTCTAGGATGTCGAAGAAACGACGCCAAGGTGTATTAGGTTGTAGTGATCTTGCCAGCAAACCACTGAAATCAAACATTCCTATTCGTTGCCAATCAATACTGCTAATAGCAAGAACTTCTTTATACTTGAGTTTTTGATACCTCTCTTGATAGTGTAAAGTAGTAAACTGAAGGAAAGGATGAATTTTTTGCTGCATTTGAAGATTCAGCATATGCTGTTGGGAGATTTGCCATTTGGATATGGGGTTTTGTTGAACTAAGAAAGGTTTGGGTATGTGTTGAGTTATATCAGAAGTTTATAGTTCTTGTGTAGATTAACTCGTGTAGTGAATTTCTTATATAGATAAGGAGATTCCGGATTACACCATGTGATCGGTTAGTGCTTCCATGCTACGTTCTGCAGCTAGTTTGAAAATTTGAATCTGACAGGTATGGTCTCGAGAAAATTTTGAAACTTTGAAAAGGAGGGAATCGTATCGTAATAAATTGATAATAGTACAAAGTAGGTTGATTAGAGCTTGGATTGTTCTGAAACGGAGAGAAGAAAAAAAAAATTCTTTTGAATTAGGGTAACATGCCTTGAGCCGATAGGCATACTGTACTCTCATCGGTAGTTCTCAGGTTGGCAAACGTGTGTCTCGTCATGGAGGTATTTTCTGAAAGAAAGATTATAGTGATTTCATAATGGGGTAATGTAGTTTCATAAAATCAATGAGGATCAAAGAAGACACGTAACAAGATGAATATCATTTATTCCACGAATAAATGACATCAATGAAAAGTCAAAGTAGTTGGGTTCTTATAATTTGGTGAAGTCATGCTTTAGCCTATAAGTAGATACTCATCCCAAGAATTCCCAGGTAAGCACAACTGATCTCGCGTCTGATGAGATTTATACGAAGTGCTTGCCTAGACAGAAAACTCAGAATACAGGCATCCACCCTTCCAGATTGCACGAGTTCGTTATTAGAGCCCAAGACTTTGATGAGAATTTAAAAATCAGAAGAGGTTTTGAAAATAATCACCTAAGGATAGGTGATGAGCATTTGTAAAATCTAAAGATAAGATCTGTGGTAACGAGGCATTGGTTACAAAAAATAAGAATAGAGATGAAGACAAGGCAAAGATAATGGAAGAGTTACTAATGGAAGTGTCCTAGGTAAGTTATAGTCTAGGTCAAGAGTAATTTCTAATAACCTAAATCCCTATAACCATGGCTCTGTTGTTTGACAACCAATCCATCCCTACTACCACATCGAAGCTTCCTAACTTGACTGGCAGTAGGTCTAATGTAAGCTCGTTTTCTCCCAGTTTTATCACGCATCCTCTGATGACTTCATTCGTTTCCACTAGCTTCCCATTAGCCAGTTCAATTGAGTACGGAATGTCTAACTTACTAGCAGTCAACCTAAGTATTTTCTTAAATTCTAGCGATACAAAACTATAGTCGACACCAGTGTCATAGTGTAGTAAGTAAGTAATATGCGTATGTAATAACACAATAACTCATAACATCCTTTGTCATAGCATAAAATAATCCAACAATGCATGTAAGTCACAATCAATGTAAACAAGTAATCATCCTAGTCTTCCCCAGACTATCTTACCTAGTCTCTTAGACTGAACTCCCTAGTCTCTTAGACTAACTCCCTGGCCTCTAAGACCAAACCTTCCCAGTCTCTAAGACTTGCTCCCTGGCCTCTAAGACCAAACCTTCCCAGTTACTACATGTCCGACCCGAGAAACACATGTTTGTAAAGAAACGTTTGTACCCTAGATCTGGAAACTTGTATATGCAATGTAAAAATGTTTTCGTGAGAGCCCTGATGATCATAGTCTAGACTCGAGAAAGAATCCTAGTTCGCTATGATCGAGGCTCTGATACCAAGCTGTCACACCCTGGCTTTTGCGAAAGCGTGGGTTTATTTGGTGTGACTTCTTAATACCATAGCAACAATCACAACAATGCTATATGATAAAAAATACGAGATGTTCATCCATTAATTAAATGGAGAAAATACCACAATATCATTGTTTAGAAACATCGACACTTGAAATAAGTTACAAACCATAAATTATTTAAAACGTGTTCATAAGACACATAAAAGACTTTGGATAAGACGAGCTTTAGAGACATGTAACCCGTCCAGGAGTAGGTTACACCTCTCAAACTTCACAACTCTTGGATGACATCTAATAACCAACGCAGCTAGACACATGCATAACCTGCCAGATCCGCTAGTTCCCTGAAATACATGTCGTTTGAAAAATCAACAAAAAGGTTGAGCGAGTTCATGTGTAAGTCTGTGTGTATAAGCCTTTAAAATATGTCTTGTGTGTATAAATATCCCTTTGTAACGATGTATGTATAATCCTTTGTAAACAGTGTATGAAAGTCCCTGGTATGTAGCAATAAGGAAATAAAGAGATCACCAATGGTTTGCAAAGCCAAAGGTAAGTGTGATAAGGTGCAGGAAAACTCAAACCTAGCATATTTGTACCGGGCTTCCGGCTGGAAGACATAGTCACCTCTATGGGTCACCCTGACCTCACGGGTGTGGGCTCGCTACACCCAAATAGATCTATTCTATCACTCATGTCCCTCGGTCCTACGACGAGGATTAATGGTCTTAAGTGTTGTGCATAAAAAAATGTATGTAATAGTTGTAACATACTTGGTACTCGTTCTCACCAAGAGTGCTTCTTGTATTTTATACCATTTGTAAACATTGTAATATTTGTAACATGTATTCCACCCCCGAAGTATAAAACTGAAAACAGTTAAGAGAAAAGGGGGACATGAACTCACCTTGATTACGAGTAAGTCCTAACGAGTATGCAAATGTGAGAGTTCTTGGAAATATGATTCCACGTCACTCTAATTGATTGAACATGCAACAATATGGAATATGTATCAACAATAATGTTTTAATTGGATAATTGGAAATCCTAAATCTATAGGATTCGGTAGTGTTTCGTTTAATCGGTGACTATAAGGTTTGGATAACCTAATAGAGAACTCGGAAAGTGAATATGAGGTAACAGAATTATTTATGAAAAATATTTATTTATCATAAATAATAAAATTACAAAATTGTACAAATGATTTAATACAAACATTTGTAATAAATCAAATATATTTAACTAGTATAATTACATAACATAATTAAATATAATGATTATACGCAAAATATTGTACAAGTGATATAATTAATTTATAAAAAATATAAATTAATTTATATGGTTGAAATATTTATTATTTAATAAATAATAAATATTTTGTTTAAAAGAATACATATGATAATTATATGATTAATTATCAAAATAATTATATTAAATCTGAATAATTAAAAATAACATTTTTAATTATTGAACTTTAGTATTACACATTTAAAATAATTATTATGGCCTTGGAATCATTTTAAATGATTAAAATGAATTAAAATGGTTAAAATAACCATTAATAAGTTTATATAAGTTTAATTATCTAAATAATTAAATATAATAAAAATTAGATTCTTATTTTATATAAGCTCAGAATAATGCATATTTTGTCATAAAAATAATTTTGGATCAAAATTATATAGTTATATAATCTAATTACATTAAATTAAACTATATAATTAAGTGTAAATACTGATTTACTTATGTAAATATCAAATTTACATAAAATATCGGTAACAATATTATTTTTGTAGAGTCCAACATGTAAAATAATTAGTATAAAATTTTCAATAATTAATTCATTAAATTCGAATTATTATAATTTTGTAAAAAATTAAACTATTTTTAATTTATAAAAATTAGTTTTATAAACATTTTGACTAACATAATATTTTTAATAATTGAATCAATAATTAAAGTATACATGTTAAAAATTTCGGACTTTAACTGATTAAAATCGATTAAATATAAATTATTTGAATAATTGTTAAATAAAAGAAAATAATAAAGAAATCACTATTTATCATCTTCTTCCCCAAAAAGTCAACAGAAGTCAACAGGCCCGATTACTCGATCTATACGTATTTATAATCAAATTAAACTTGTAGAATCATTAAACAATTGTAGATATACCGATTGGACGAGTAAAACGGCTCCGGTATTGGTTGGAAGTGGCGTATCAAAGGATTCCGGCGACTCCGGCTCCGGCGAGTTCTGAATTTCGACTTGTTTCGATGTTATTGAGTAATGTGGGAGGTGTAGGAGATTCGTGAAGGTTCAGATTCGACAATTCGTAGTGGAATCGACTGGTTTTCATTTTTTTATAAAAAGTCCGATTGTTATTGTTTTGGAATGGAATAAAGTCGATTTGGAGTGGTTAATCGAGTTGGAAATGAGTTGGGAACATGTGGGGATTGATTTCGGATCACTTAAACAAGTCCAAGTGGAACAGATCGAATTTTCGGTGGATTTGTTTGAAAACCCGTAACTTACAGATTCGGTTTTTAAGTCAATATATATATTAAACAACTTAATACAATTCACAACGAAGCTGGTAGTCCAGTGGTTGTGCGCGCTGTTTGTTTCCGAAGTGGCGCAGGTTCGATCCGGGTTTGGGACGAATTATAAGGTTTTCAACAAAACCTTTTTAATAACTGATTTAATTATTTACACTTTGGTCCCTGTGGTTTAATAAATTACAAAACAGTCCCTAAAGTTTCTGAAAATGTCACAAATGGTCCCTGTAATAGTCAGTTAGTTTGACTGACTAGGTTAGTGTTTAAAGAAGGATTTATTATATAGGAACTAACTTAGTTAACCTATTTTAGTTAAAAGAGTTAACTGAGTTAAGCTTTAAAGAAGAAATCATTATATGAAAGTTAACCAGGTTAGGATCTTTAGTTAAAATGAGTTTAAGAAAGCCAACTTTAGTCCCTAGAGTTTATGTTTGAAAGAATGACCAAATGAACCTTGAACTTTTATTTCAAAACTATATATTTATTTCTTTATAAAATAAGTTTCCAAAACTTACAAAAAGAACCCAAAACTTATAGTTTGAAGTAATTGCACTTTAACCCTTGTATTTATAAAGTTTCAAAAATAACAATTTAGTCCCTAAACTTTATACTTTCAAATAACGACGGTTTTAGTCCTCGATGTTTTCTAGCAAGTTTCAAAGAATGTCAAATAGGTCCCTCAACCTATTGTTTGTCTATGTGTTAGCATTGTCAGCATGTTTCTGAGTTATCCGTTCACTGTGCTAACTGTGTTTTGTGCATCAAATTTATCACTAAGTTTGTGTGTAATAAATGGAGTGACTGTATAAAATATGATGCATGTGTATGTACGATATAAAAATCATAGAGCAGTTTAAATTGTCAGTTGTAATCAAGCACAGTTATTAAGTACGTAATTAAAATTAATTACTTGTACAGTACCTGTAATTTTGAGGGTTGTCACAATTTACATTCCTATTCGTTATGATTTATTTAGAACATTACATAGGAGAAATTACTTATTTGGGCATAACATGCCTCTTTAAAATTCCATTTATATACAAGTTTGTAGGATCGAATTGTGACCCAAACGAGTCAATCAGAAGGGTTCTAGTCTGTTTCAGAGGCGGAAACTAAGAAACAGACTTGAAAAACAGCTTGTTTCACTATTAATCGTCTTGTATATTGATTAAAATCAGTTTACAGATCAAACGACGCTTCGGTAGCAGTTTGGTACCAGAACAATGAGCGTTACAAATGAATTCGCTTGAAAGGTATATATAGAGGTTGAGATTTCGCTTGAGGGTGACATATGTCAGTTCAAGCGAAATCACTTATGTTGATTTCGCTTGAAAGTGTACACGTTGCTTTCAAGCGAAATCACTTCCTTCAAGCGAAATTACTCTAAACAAACCCTAAAATCTCCTATTTTCTCGAACACCGCGCCCTGATCTAACAATTCTAATACAAGACTCGATACAAGATGAAGTCGACAGACGTATGCACCAACAGACTCCCCCTCGGATGTTGACGAGTCTTAAGTGTCTAGTCTTCAATGTCTTTAGTCTTTATCAGTCTTCGGGCTTCCAAAATCTCTATCTGGCTATCGCCTCACTCCAATTTCTTCTTTCTTTAACAGACTCCCCCTTAACTTGTACTAGGATCGTAGTCTTCTAATTCTCTTGATCAGATCTTTTGATTCTTTAAGTTCATCAGTAGCAACAGTTCCAAGATCATGACCTGGCTCAATTCTAGCTCAGGAACGAAATCTCGCTTACCTGCATAATCTTTACCCAAAACATAAGTTTCTTAAAAGATAAGATATAACAAATCTAGAAACTTGCTAACCACTTATAAACACAATCTGAACACAAAGATTTATCATGTAAGTCACTGATGAACCACTTGTATGTATATCAATTTCATTTCAAACATCTTTAAACAAACTTTCCCAAACCTGTTCGTCATGTTCCGCACTCGGAATTTTGAAAATCAGCTTTTCAATCATCAGTTGTCTAAAATCTTTTTGAATTTTTCAAAAATTTATGCTAAAACACACCGAAAATCTTTTTGGAATTTTGTGAAATAACAAAAATGAAATGCAGTAAAGAAATATTTACATACAATATTTTTGTGAGTTTGTGTAAGAGGATCATATCAGTTTTTGAGACAAATCACCAACACCGTTAAGCTTTAAACATTTTAAGTTCTAAACGATTCACTTAGATTGTCAGTATACTGATCCACTTAAATCTTCACACAAAGTTCAACTGTTTCGAGATACGAGATTAATGTCTTAAGCACTTAAACTTATTCGCGTGTCCCACCTCAGAATATACTCCCGTATCCAGATCCCAATATTCAGTCTTACAGGTGAGTATACCTAGATGATATCTGTAAGAGGTTAAATTGCGAGATCGTGAGAGCTCAGGTCAGAACTTCCGTTCAGCAGAGAGATGACGGCTCGATTTTTAGTGGGTCCCCTTTAGAGGATCTTTTTTACAACAGCATTGATTAGAACTTTTATTGTTTCATCATTTTATGCTGAGGGCAGCGCTATATTTCAAGCAAGCAGTAAAGTATTCTCCGGGGACTAGGCCATTGCTTCCGCAAAATCAGAAGTCCCGAGATAATACCCCAGATATCACTAAGCATAAAGACCTAGTATCTCAGAAAGAGGGGTCCTTCAAACAAGATTTCGGGGGTTACCTATATATCCGAGAGATGTTACCCACGAATTAAGCAAGATTGAAATTTAGGTTTATATCTCATCACAATCTACTAAATATGCAAAAACCTACTGGCATATCATCAGTGAGACCGTTTATCACTTTTTATCTTACCAATTCTTTAGCATGCTGTGATCGTCCACTGATGTACTATCATTTCCTCTTTTTGGCAACAAAACTCATTTTGAATTTTATCATGTTTTTGACTTTTTCAAATTTTCTAATGTTTATGGATTTTCTGAAAATTTTACTCCCCCTAAAATGCAAACACATTTTAGGAAATTTGAAAACAAACTATACAAGTAAATTGACAACTGATATCGAATCACTTCAGATCGCCATCCTCTTGGCATAAACAATCAGAACTCCCCCTCACAACAAACTATTTTCCCATTGATTTCAAAACACTTAAGTTTGTTTTAATCAAATGGTTTTTTCGGAAAATTAGTTTTGTTGATTTTCACACCACTTGTAGGTTGGGGGATAAACTCATCATTTTGTTCTCTAAAATACCACTTGTAAGTATGGTCCAATCAAGTTCAACTTAATGACCTTGATTAACCATTTAAAGATGAAAACCTTCTTCAACCACTTGCAGGTTCACTTTTTAACCACATCACTTGTAAAAATATAACAACTCAAATATACCACCTGCGAATTTACCAACCAAACACTTTCAAGAAAAATGCCGATTCCTGCTCCACTCTTACCAACCTGGGAGCTCCGGCAAGTCAGGAATTTATGATGAAAATGCTGTCACCCAAGCCTGACCAGCCTTGGGTGATTTTGGTGACAAACATCTGTCCCACCAACATTTCGATTTGTAAAATTCTTTAGCATCCTTCACTTTCCTGTCAACCATCTTTCCAAAAATATGTTTAACATTTCCATTAAACACTTTTTCAGCATCAAATTCTTTCTTATCAGCAAAGAATTGACATGATATCTCAAATCTACCTTTTGATTTTAGATTATCTTTCGACAATGGCGGAAAATTTTCTTCGTTCAACTCAGGAACGGAATTATCAACCTTTTTCTCAACACATGACTCCTCTGATTTTATGGAATCAGATTCATTTTCAGAACTTCTTTCAGATTTTACAACCCATTTTTGTTTGTTTAAATCAACTCTTCTTTTGTAAAAGCGTTTTGAACTTTCACCTTCTTCGGAAGTTGAATTTTCAAACACTTTCGATTTCTCAGTTGATTGTTTCTTCTCAAAGACAAGTTTTTCTTTCAATTTTGGGTTAGAAGTAACTCCCTGTTTTGTGTTGTTGGACTGTTGGCAATTCCAAGCAATATGTCCAACCTTTTGGCACTTAAAGCAAGTTCTTCTGTCAACTCTTTGAGCAAATTTGTTCACATTCTTCTTTACTTCAGTAAGAAACTCTTGATTTGATTGTTTCCAGAATGGTTTCTTCTGCTCATCTTCAGAACTTCCTCCTGAAACAAATTTTGTTTTTGGTTTATAATTTTTCTCATTTTTATAATTTTCTGAAGAAATGAAACCTAAACCTTTCTTTTTGAAGTTACTGTTATGGTTTGGTTTCTTTTGAAAACCATAACCAGAACTGTAACCCTTTTTCTTGTTCAATCTTTGTTGAACTCTTGAAGTGTACTTTTTAGGTTTTTCAGCAAGATTTAAATCTTTTATTTCAGAAATATTAATTTCTGTTAATTTGAAAACCTGTTTGATCATTTCAGTTTTGACACTTCTTATTGGAAATTCCTCATCAGAATATAATTTGTCTGAATCATTCAAAGTATAAGCCACTTTGATTGATCTGTCATTCAAATTAGATTTTGATAACAAGAATTCTTTATTGTAGACCCTTTTAACCGGTGAACTCGGACTCTTTTCTGACGAACTCGAACTTTCAGACTTAGACTCCGGTTTTGACTCTTCATCCGTATCCAACACCTGATCGACCATTTTCTTTAATAACTCAGACTCATGATCAGTGTCAGACGCTGTGAATGTAACATCAATATTGTCTGGTAATTCATCAATGATTTCAGACTTTAACTTGATGTTGACTGCCTTTTTTAGACGCTCCTCGTTAGGATTCCTGGGAGAATAACTTTCATGGATCGGGGGCGGACATCTGTTATACTTGACACTTTGTTTCTTACCAGTATCAGTATCTTCAGTCTTTTTCTCCATGAATGCTTCAAGACCTGCCACAGTAGGATAAACACGATCAATCAAATAATCACAAGTAGTGTAACTCAACAGTAATCGTTTAATCCTTTCACTCTCAATTTTTTCAAGTTCCAACTCCTGCTTCAGCTTAGCACAATCTTCAATATACTCATTGATAGCACTCTGTTTTGTCATTAATGTTGCGCTCATTTTTGTCATTGCATTTTCAATCTCTGAATTCGTTCTTTTCAGACGATCAACTGTTTTGTTGAGCACATCATACGATTCTTCACATACTTTACATCAGACAGTAAATCTTCTTTAATCTTCTCAAGTTCAGCAATCTTCTTATCTTTCTCCTCACAAACTTGGCAAGATTCTAAACATTTCAAACACGGTTTAATGATCTCAACTATCTTTTTAACTTCAACAACTTTCTCAACTTCAACAATCTTTTCTACCTCGACGATTTTCTCAACTTCGACCAGTTTTTCAACTTCGACTACTTTTTCAACCTCAACAATCTTCTCCACCACTTTCTCCACTTCAACGATTTTCTCTACTACTTTCTCAGTTGCTGGTTCAACATTCGCTTCTCCAACTTCTGTTTTTGTCTTTTCATCAGCTAGCCTTCTTGCTGCTTCCAGCTCTTTCTTTAATCTGGCAATCTTCTTCTGATTCAGCATCTCCATTTTATCTGCAAAAAACAAATTAAAACTAGTAGGATCTATTCCTTTTCTATCTTTGTTGAGATGTTCTTCCCCATCATCAGTATCCACATCACTTCCAAGATCTGGAAAAATCGGGATTCTTTTCTGAGTAGTCTCATCTTCACCCTGAATTCTAGCAACAAAACCTGAACCAGATGGAATGTATTTATCCCAGCTAAATCCTTCAGCAACAAATTCATCATCTTGATCAATGATACCAAAATAAGCCTTTTTATTTGCATATTCGATCATTTTCCTTTTTTCATCCACAATTGGCCGAGCATGTGCAGTTTGTGGTTCCTTTTGTTGAGTAATCTGATGAAAAATAGATTTCTGATAATAATTGTTCTTTTCTTGATTCCCGGTTGCTTCTTGGTTTTTGCATTCTCGTTTAAAATGACCTTTTCCTTTGTAACGGAAACAAGTAACCTTTGATTTGTCAAAACCCAAAGGAGAAGTAGCCATTCCTCGAAATTCATCTCTTCCAGTAATTTGTTGAAACCTTTCTGCCCTCCTCCAAGCACTAGCTAAGCACCACTTCACATCCATCAACTCAAGTTCCTCTGCATCAATTTGGTCATAATCTTCTTTAGTAAGCATCGGATTTCCAATCTTGCCATCAATCAAATTTTCATAAGATTCCAACATAGCAACTAGTGATGCCATGTGTTGCTTTGCTAATTCTGGAGATAGATTTTGACCATTTTGAATGTTCAAAGTAACATTGCACTGCAGATTGGTAGAATTTTGTTGTTGAGGACTTGATGTTGTATGATTTGGATCAAAACTTGAATACGAGGATGAAGATCCACCACTCTGTGTCATGTTACTGCTCTTTGTTCCAGACGAACTGTCAGCACTAAAACCAGTTTGAATCTTTGAGCTAGAACTGGGGTTAGCTTCAAACTTGTTCCCTCGGTAATACAAACTAACATCTTGTTTAGCATTTGGATTCGTCATGATAGCCGTTTTCTAAATATCCAACTCCTGCTCTTCAATCTTTTGAATAAACTGTGCCACATTCATACTCTCAGACTTTCTTGTGTGTTTTAAAATCATCAAATAAGTTCCCCACTTATGTTGTGGTAGTGCTTCAGCTAGTTTATCGACCCACTCATCATCCTCTTTCTCAATGTTAAATCTTTTCATTTCCAATACTAGATGGCAATATCTATCAATGGTCTGCTTTGTTGTTTCATGGTCGAAAGCTGAAAACATATCAAATGATTTCTTCAATAACGCCTTTTTGTTTTTAATCATATCCGCGCTTCCTTTGAATTTCTGAATCAATGCTTCCCAAATTGACTTAGATGTATTATCATGTTGGAGCAAAACAAATATATCTTCTTTAATTGCTTGTTGAAGAATACTTATCATCATTTTCTCACTTGTAAATTTCAATTTGTCACCCCCAGAATAGTCACAAATAGCTTTTTCAATCCCACGTTCATTCTTTGGTTTCCCATAATCTTTCAACAATGAACACCATGCATCAAATTTATAAGCTTGCACCCAATTCTCGAATCGATTTTTCCATCCTTGAAAATCTTCAATGTACATAACTTTTGGCGGTTTCTGGTGAGTTCCCGTTTCATTCTCACTGTACACTGTTTCAGCAGCAGTAACAGGTGCAGTCGGTGTAGCAAATGCATTGAAGAAATCCTCGTCCATGCTTCGAAATTTTTTTTACACAAACACACTTTCAAGCGAAAACAACCCTCTGAAGCGAAATCACACCTGAAGCGAAAAAACCTATTTCGCTTGAAACCAACACACCTTCAAGCGAAATCACTACTTGAAGTGAGAAATCTGATTTCGCTTGAAACTTTTCAAGCTGAATCACTCACTGAAGCGGAATCAACAAAATCAAGCAGAATCCGGTCAAAATTTCAAGCGAAATACCGAATTTCAAGCGGAATCTCAAGCTAATCTTGCTTGAAAGCTGCTGACGTCATCACAATTCGATCTGTTTTCAAGCGGAATAAGGTATTTTTACCAGTTTTAAGCCGAATTAATGTCCAATTCTTTCAAGGATTACTTAAAACACACTTTCGACCACAATATGTGAAATTTAGAACTTTTTGACCGTGAAAACAGTTTCAATTTCAAAAAGAAGGTGTAGAAGTCAGAAAATGAAGCTGTTTTGGCAAGAACTCTTCTTCCTGAGCTCTGATACCACTTGTAGGATCGAATTGTGACCCAAACGAGTCAATCAGAAGGGTTCTAGTCTGTTTCAGAGGCGGAAACTAAGAAACAGACGTGAAAAACAGCCTGTTTCACTATTAATCGTCTTGTATATTGATTAAAATCAGTTTACAGATCAAACGACGCTTCGGCAGCAGTTTGGTACCTGAACAATGAGCGTTACAAATGAATTCGCTTGAAAGGTATATATAGAGGTTGAGATTTCGCTTGAGGGTGACATATGTCAGTTCAAGCGAAATCACTTATGTTGATTTCGCTTGAAAGTGTACATGTTGCTTTCAAGCGAAATCACTTCCTTCAAGCGAAATTACTCTAAACAAACCCTAAAATCTCCTATTTTCTCGAACATCGCGCCCTGATCTAACAATTCTAATACAAGACTCGATACAAGATGAAGTCGACAGACGTATGCACCAACAAAGTTCACATACCTCACGGGAGATCACTCAGCACTCGGCCGAAGATGTATTTTTGTGAAGCACTCGAGACCAGCATGGAACTTACTTCTACCATATGCTTGCCAAGCAATCAATCCTCCTCCTTTTTAACTATAAACCTTTGTAAATATCAAGAGGACTTTGGGGGAGGGTTAGGCTTGTGATAAAGGTAGGTGGTTTTGGGTTAGTGGTTAGTAGAAAAGGGCGAAAGGCGTAAAAAGCGTCGGTTTTCGTAAAACATTTTGTTTTTGTGACTTTTTATTCCAATGAAGCATTTTTCAAACAAGGTTTCGTTTTATGAGCTTGTTTGTTTATTGCTAACTTTATTTCTTTTTTTTTCTATCTCTTTTTTTTTTGATAAAGATGTCATAAGAAAACCGAGCTTTATACTAAAATAAAGGGTTTAAAATGAAAAAGGGTTTTGGTGGGTAAAGGGGTGTTTGTTTTGGGTTTAGAAATGAAAAGGTTTAGGCTCAAAGGGGTTAACTAGGGGGATTTTGGGTATGTGGTAAAAAAAAAAATGGTTTTGAAAGAAAAAATGTTTAGTCCTAATGCCTCCATCATTTACTTACTTGGGTTTAAGTTGGTAAGGACCGGGACTGTATCGTCATGACAAGTTCTAGAGTCTTACGAAACCAAGCGGCTATTCACACAAGAAACGAAAAATGAGCATTTAATTTAAAGATGTTTATTTATATGCTCAATAAAGTCTCAAAACTCACTTTTTATGGGAATGAGTTTTTATGTGATCAAGTATATATAATTAAATTTTAACTAGATTTGTCATGCCGTTTCATAATTTTCTTATGTTGGTTCTTTTTATCACGACGCTATCGGTTGTAAATTTGTAAAAATATAACCTTTTTAGAACTTGTTATTCCCAAATTAAACCAGGACAAGTAAAAAAATGAATTTTTTTTTGAAAAAAATTGGGGTGTTTAGCGGTTCCAATAGAGTTTTGTGTAAGGCTTGTTATTAGGACTTGCAAAAT
Source organism: Helianthus tuberosus (assembly GCA_030545235.1). Lineage (NCBI taxonomy): Eukaryota > Viridiplantae > Streptophyta > Magnoliopsida > Asterales > Asteraceae > Helianthus > Helianthus tuberosus. The sequence continues at coordinate 45,725,132 of CM060427.1, read as the reverse complement.
TTAAGGTTTTAGCATCCCTCCCCCCACACTTAAATTACACATTGTCCTCAATGTGTCCCAAAAATAAGTTTTTAGGTTGATTGAATGTGTAAAAGGTGTGTTAAAAACAAAATGTAATGTTACTGGGCATCTGGACACGGGCCCGTGGTGTCCGGGCACGGCCCCGTGTTCAGGTTGCCAGTAACAGAAATCATCAGAAAGTAACAGAAGCCTCGGCACGGGGGCGTGTTCAGTTACCCGAACTGCACATTTTTCTGCAGATGTACGTTGCTGAGTTCCTCCGGTAATTCGAGTCGGTAGGCCATTTTTCCAATTCTTTCCAGAATCTTAAAGGGTCCAACGTATCGAGGCGCTAGCTTTCCTTTCTTGCCGAATCGGATCACCCCCTTCCAAGGTGAAACCTTTAGGAGTACGTGATCACCAACCTCGAACTCAAGGGGCTTGCGGCGTTTATCGGCGTAACTCTTTTGATAACTCGGCTCTTTCAAGAGATTGTCTCGTATTTGGAGGATCTTGTCAGTCGTTTCTTGTAATAACTCAGGACCGGTAATTTGCGCGTCTCCGATCTCGTGCCATACAATAGGCGATCGACATTTTCTTCCATATAATGCCTCAAATGGTGCCATTTGAATGCTAGAGTGATAACTGTTGTTGTACGAGAATTCGACTAAAGGCAAATGCGAATCCCAATTACCACCAAAATCTATAACGCACAAACGAAGCATGTCTTCAAGGGTGCGAATTGTACGTTCAGTCTGACCGTCGGCATGGGGATGGAAAGCGGTATTGAGATTAAGAGTAGTACCGAGAGCGGATTGGAAAGTTTCCCAAAAGCGTGAGGTAAATCGACCATCGCGGTCAGAGATGATGTCACGAGGTGTCCCATGTCGACAAATGACTTCATCGGTATAGATTCGTGCTAATCGTTCAACCTTGTAGTCTTCTCGTATCGGCAGAAAATGGGCGGATTTGGTAAGACGATCAACGATAACACAAATGCTATCATGACCTGCTGGCGTGCGAGGGAGTTTCGTAATGAAGTCCATAGCTATACTCTCCCATTTTCACATCGGGATCTCGGGGTTGTTCGAGTAAGCCAGAGGGTCGGTGATGTTCAGCCTTGACTTTGGAATAAGTCAGGCATTTCGAAACTAGAGAACGATATCCGTCTTCATTCCTGGCCACCAATACCTAGCACGCAGGTCCTGGTACATATTGTCGGCATCGGGATGAATGGAATATCGGGATTTGTGGGCTTCAGTCAGCAATATTTCCCGAAGGTTATTGCGACTGGGGATCCAAATGCGGTCGAGATAGTGAAAAATTCCATTTGGTTTATTCACTAGTTGGTTTTCAGTTCCAAGAATTTGTTCTTCCTTCAAAGTGTGTTCGGTAAAACAGGCGTGTTGTGCGTCGCGAATGAGAGCTTCGAGGTCGTGTTGGGCTTGGACATTTCGAACACTATGCAAATAGCTTCGTCGGCTAAGAGCGTTGACGCCGACATTTTCTTTGCCTGGGTGGTAACGTATCTCCCAGTCGTAGTCATTAAGAAGTTCAACCCATCTGCGTTGGCGCATATTTAGCTCTTTCTAGTTCAAGATGTGATGTAGGCTTTTATCGTTGCTGAAGACCGTACACTTGGTACCATAAAGGTAGTGTCGCCAAATCTTTAACGCCAAAAGAACTGCACCGAGTTCGAGATCGTGGGTTGTGTAGTTTTTCTCATGAACCTTGAGCTGTGGAGAGGCGTACGCGATAACCTTGTCTCGTTGCATGAGGACACAGCCAAGACCGAGGTTAGAGGCATCGCAATAGACTACGAAGTCATCGTTTCCGTCTAGTAGCGCGAGACAGGAGCGTTGCAAAGCATACGCTTGAGAGCTTGAAAGGCTTCCTCTTGTTTGGTTCCCTAAACAAAAGTCTTGTCTTTATGTGTTAGAGAGGTGAGATGAAAGGCGATTTTAGAGAAATCAGCGATAAATCGACGGTTGTAACCTGCCAATCCGAGAAAAGAATAAACTTCGGATGGGGTTTTCGGTGCAATCTAACTTTTAACTACTTCAATCTTCGTGGGATGGATGTGAATACCTTGGCTATTGATGATGTGACCGGGGAATTGAACCTACTCAAGCCAAAATTCACACTTGGAGAACTTGGCGTAGAGGCGATTCCCTTGGAGAAGTTCGATAACTAAATGTAGATGCTGCACGTGTTCAACATTCGACTTCGAATAGATAAAGATATCATCGATAAACGCGATGACGAAGTGGTCGAGAAAGGGTTTACACACGCGATTTATCAAATCCATGAAAACCGCGGGTGCGTTGGTAAGTCCAAAGGGCATAAAGACGAATTCGTAGTGGCCGTAGCGGGTTCGAAAGGCAGTTTTAGGGATATCTTCCTTTTGAATTCGCAATTGATGATAACCAGACGTAAATCGATCTTAGAGAAACACGTAGGGCCTTGCAATTGATCAAACAGATCGTTGATTCGGGCTAAGGGATAGCGATTCATGATATTAAGCTTATTAAGTTCCCTATTATCAATGCACATTCGAAACGATCCATCCTTCTTTTTAACGAAAAGGAAAGGTGCGCCCCATGGAGATGTGCTAGGGCGTATGAAGCCTTTATCAAGTAATTCCTAGAGTTGGCTAGAAAGTTCACGCATTTCAGACGGAGCAAGACGGTAAGGGGCTTTAGTGACAGGTTTAGCTCCAGGATTGAGGTCGATTCGGAAATCAATATCACGACTTGGGGGGTAAACCAGGTAAATCGTCAAGAAAGACAGCATGGAAATCACGAACCACAAGTACCTTTTCCATTGCCTCCTCTTTCTTTTCCTTCTACGCTACTACAATGTGTGCCAAGAAAGCCTTGTATTCCTTGCGGAGATACTTGCTTGCTTAGATGCACGACATAAGTTTTAATTCCTTCGAAGATACTTCGCCATAGACACAGAGTTGATCACCGTTTGAAAGAGAGAAACGAATCATCTTTTCGAAACAAACAACTTCAGCACGATTTTCACGAAGAAAATCCATGCCTACTATGATATCAAAACTACCAAGTTGCATCGGGATGAGGTCGATCGGGAAAACGTGATTGTTGAGTTCGAGAGTACAATCACGAAGAACAGAGCTAACGGTGACGGTTCTTCCGGTGGCAATTTCTACGTCGAACGTCATTGGGAGGTTAGTGCGTTTACGGTTTAGGAGCTTTTCGAATTCAAATGACACAAAATAGTTATCGGCTCCAGTATCAATCAAAAACGAAGCATAAATACCGTTAACGAGAAACCATAGGCTGCGTCATTTCCACGCCTGTTGCGCTTTGCAGTCCACCAATCCAGTGCTCTAACTGGAAGACCCCGGTATCATTCACAGTGCAGAGTTCTTCAGGGCATCTGCTTTGACGAAGAGTGACTTCAATCGAGTCAAACCATTGGAAAATTGTGCTAGGTCCATCTTCACCAGTGAAGTCTTCAGGGCATCTGCTTTGACGAAGAGTGACTTCAATCGAGTTTTGATTATATCGGGTCTGATACTAGTTTACGTATAACCATCATACTATTATTATTATTATTACTTCACAAAGCACAGGAACACGTCTAACACGTAGACACATTGTCAAGTAGGCACGTAATCCACATAAACACATAAGCACAAAAGCACGTAGTCCACATAAGCATGTATTTTGCACGCATTCACATATATTTTTCACGTATTTTAATATCATTCAAGTTCCGTGAAGCGCGTTCGAGAGTTGCGAGTGCGAGCAGCGATAGCGAGTAGCGTAAGTGAGTAACATAGCATGCGAGAGTTCATAGATTGTCCGCGATTTGTTAGTATTTTGAGATATGTGTGCAGTGCGAGTTGTGCGCGTTTAGTAAAGCTATGAGCAAATAAAGCGTATAAAATCTCCAAAATCGAAACATATAAACATTTAAAAATATAAAACACATAAAATCAATGTTCCACAGAGTCAGCGGTTGCGAGCTCAGAATCAAAACAGTGTCTGGGTGTTGGGACATCGACTACCCAAAGTGGTTCCACTATTCTCAAGACTTCGAGTACACGTTTTGGCCCCCTAGACAGTGCTCTCGCCTCGATCCGGGCAAACGGCACGCATCCTTTTGGTTAATACGTGAATCAAGTCATTGGAACCCATCGAGACTTTGGTGAGAGTTTTGTAAAAAAATCCAAGTAGTGAGTGGAACAGGTCGTCAAGATACGGGCTTCAATCCTTACTTAACAACTTTGTTCCTGATAGTGTGGTAAAAACCATGAGTTTGAGATGGAGAATTTTGTCGAGATATGGATTTCACTCCTATCTCAACGAAAATTCTGGTGTTAATAGTAAAAATTAGTGTAAAGTGAGCGATTTTATCGAGAGTTATCGGTTTTCACACCTAATCTCGACCAATCACTCGATTGTGTTATGCGAGTGTCTTCGAAAATGTGTGTGTTGTGTCGGCCTTACGAAAGGCCATGTAGTGTACAACCTTAGGAAAAGTATAGTGTGTTCGTACAATTTCATGCAAACACAGCCTTTCCTTTAAGAGTTCGAACGGGAATATCAGAGTGAGCTCGTATGAAACCCCTATTGAGTTCGCACAAAGCGGTCTGTTGGTACTTAGACAATAGACTAGGTCATTCTAAGACATCGACCCGGACTAGGTCGTGTCCTTCCAAATTCTCTATAGCTATGGTTCTGATACCAATCTGTCACACCCCAACCGATGGCGAAAACATCGGGGCGTGGCACTAAGCGAAACAGATTGTCCAAGAGAATCCATAACACTATTAGTGACAATATACTTAACGTTAAAGTCCCATACCAATAAGCATAAATAGTTATTACAGACCTTGTTCTCAAAGACAAATAAACTCTTCCGACAAAATTAGATTTTATTCGTGGGTTTCTAAACCACCTAGCTTGATTCATCACAACAAAGCATAGTATCCTAAACACCTGTCACATACGTTAAGGTAAAGTCAATACACATAGTGTAAAGGTGAGTACACAAGTTTAATAGCATATAGTATAGCGAAAGCGTTTACGCATAACCAACATGTAACACATAGAAATATGAATCAAGTAAGCTATCGACAATGAAGTATGTAACCGACATGACTGCGAGTTGTAGAATGCGCAACACATCATCACCACTATGACCATGTGAAGTAAAACCCTTAACAACCCCTGTCCAGGACAGGTGCTGAGTCCAAACTATAGTACTATCGTTGCTAAGGTGTCCGACAAACAATCATTGTGTAAACGTAACATACAAACATTCATCGAGTCACGTATAACATGCAAGAGCGGTTAACGTTAAAAGTGTTTGTGTTGTATCCTATGTGACTTGATATAGAGAACGTATGTAACACCCAAAAGTGCGTTAAGCAAAAAGGGATTAAGTATACTCACAGTATGTGTTTAGTAAATAAACACAGCCTTGGATTTAAGGGAGCGCTTGGAGGTTAGCCTGAGCATAGAACGATAGTGTAAGTGTTTAACGGTGTGTAAACAGTGCGTTGAGTGAGACAAGTGTCGAATGGTGAGTCAATCGAATGGCCATCCAGACGGATGACTATTCGGACGGTTGGTCATTCGATCTGAGTGAGTGTGTTTTTAAATCGTTTTGAAACTTTGAAGTTTTCGTTGTAGCATTTTGAAGAATAAGAAGTATCTCTAAATGTCAAGTCATCCGGACGGATGGTGATCCGAACGGATGGCTCTTCGTTTAGAAAGTCTGTTATTCTTTGAAGTTTTGCTCAAATCGTTTAAGTGTTGAAATTTTCCAAAGGCAAGTTAGCTGGTCGAATAGTCATTCGATCGGATGGTCATCAGATCGCATGGCTATTCGGCTGGGTGATCTCTTGTTTGAAATTCTGTAAAATCTTCTAAGTTATCAATTTTTGAGTTTTGACGGAGACGGTATGACGACGTGTCAAACAACGGAAACCACACCAAGCCCAGCTCAGTCGACCGGATGGGAATCACCCCATTTGATCACACTAACTGTTCTTGATGGAGTTGCATGTTCAAACAGTGAGTTGGTCGTCCTTTCCGATGGAAATCCGTTCTCAGGCCGGTTCTCAACTAAAGAATGAGTAGAGAGCCTGAATGAGTCTAGATTCCATCGGTTTTGAGTGTGAGAGTGTAAACGATTGAAGAAAATATGAAAACGCCTTTCAACTTTTTTAATCTTATGAGGTTTGTGTAAAAATAGTGTAGAAATCCTTTAGATCTGAACGGATCTCGATGAGATGAGGTCACACCTCAGTGTTCATAAGAACCCGAGGTAACGTCACCTTAAAGTAGTCCAAATCAGGTGATTTCATGGTGGAAATGTAAGATTTGATGGAGAAAACGGTGAGAAAGTGTGTATTGGTGATAGAAGTATAAGATTTATGAAGAAAACTTACGAAAATAGCCATGAATTGAAGGAAAAGTGCTTGAGAGCGAACTGGGAGTGTGTTGGTCGGATAGAGCTATCACATCAGTGAATAGTGGTGTGACAGGTGGTATTTATAGTGTGAGAGGGGAAGTAAGGGGGTGCAGGAAAGTGGGTCGGATGGTCAGCCGATCGGATGGCCATCCGATCGGATGGTCATTCGACCGAACGGTCATTCGATCAGTTGACTGGCGTGAGTTAGTTTTTTTTCGTTTCGAGCGTTGAACGTTGCATTGCGTTTAAGAGAGCTGTGAGTAATCGTTGCGATGAGATAACCGCACGATATTTAACAAGTAGTTACACAAATAACATAACACGCATAAAACGCATAAGAGTACATCTGCGTTGCGAATTGTGATGAGATTGCGATACGGTAGAGTTGCATTTGCGTTTGCGTTTGTGAATAACATCCCTAAACATATATAAGGTGCACACACAAGTAAAGCACATAATAACACACGTAGAACAATACCAATAACTGTGTTTCGAGTTAGCGTTGTGTTGTGATAGCGATAGTAATAATAGCGTTTAGTTGTGATTTCTACGTTTATCGCATAGTTACTTCACTTAATAGTAAATCGTAGTTTAGAATAGCGTTTAAAATCGTTAACCAAAATATCGTTCATCGATTCTCGAGAGTACAAAGCAATAATTAAGCAAGAAAAGTCAGATCTAAATAAGATCTGGACTTTGACTTTGACTTGTACTCTGACTTCGAAAAGTCGGGTTGTTACAAATAAGGTATAGATGAGATTATTACAGGCCAATTCCCATAAATAAATTAAACTAATGATATTACAGTACATAGTTTTATTATATATAAAAAACATATGTTATTTTTAAATTAACTTATTAGTATTCGTAGGAAGTGTATCGGAAATTCCGACAAATTATTGACGGAATGGGTAAAATTTGTTTTAATACATATACATGTTATTTTTAAAACAAATTTATTAATATTCGTAGTAAATACGTCGGAAATTACGACAAATTACTAACATGATGGATAATTTTTTATGCAATATGTATGTATGTTATTTTTAAAACAAATTATTAATTGCAGTAGGAACAGCGTAGGAAAATACCGATGCAAATCCTACGAAATACGTTTCATTTTAATAATTCGTCAGAAATTTGTAGGAAGTAAATGAATTTAATAGTTTCATATACGTAGGAATCTAAAATAAAGGATTTAGTGAGCCATTAAGATATATCACTCAATACAACGTGATATAACCCTTGAACATCAAATATTACATAATAAAGACCTTAATGGTCCATTATGATATATCAAGGCCCAATATGGTCTATTAGGGCATATATTACTCTTAATTCTTCGTTACAATATAATAGCACTCAATACATCGTGATGTAATCCTTTAACATCGAATGTTACATAATAAAGGTCTTAACGAGCTTTAAAGATATATCAAGACGCATCACTGTCTATTAGGGCATGTATGACTTGTAATTATTCGTTACGATATAATAACACTCAATACAACGTGATGTAACCCTTCAACATCGAATGATACATAATAAAGGTCTTAATGGACCTTTAAGATATATGAACGCCTAACACAGTCAATTAGAGCATGAATGACTTGTAATTATTCGTTACGATATAATATCACTCAATACAACGTGATATAACCCTTCAACATTGAATGTTACATAGTAAAGGCCTTAATGGGCAATTAAGATATATCAAGGCCCAACACGGTCTATTATGACATATTTGACTTGTAATTATTCGTTACAATATAATAGCACTCAATACATCGTGACGTAATCATTCAACATTGAATGTTACATAATAAAGGTCTTAACGGGCTTTTAAGATATATCAAGACCCATCGCGGTCTATTAGGGCCTGTATGACTTGTAATTCTTCGTTACGGTATACTAACACTCAATACAACGTGATGTAACCCTTTAACAACATCGAATGTTACATAATAAAGGCCTTAATGGGCCATTAAGACATATCAAGGCTCACATGGTCTGTTAGGGCTTGTATGACTTGTTATTGTGCATTACGATACAGTATCACTCAATATGACATGAGATAAACCTTGAACATCAAATGCTACATAATAAAAGCCTTATTCGATTAAATTCTTGTAGGCCATAATAGGTTTAATAAAATGATCCAGGAGCACAAATTGGTTAAAGAATATATCTTTTAATAAAACTATCAGACTTAGTTACAACTCTTTATTTCTCGCTTCGAACGTTCTCATCTCCATGAAACCCTAGTACTACTAGATAAAAAGACTCTTAATGACACATACAATGACCAAAGAGTGTGTCATGTAAAAAATGCTATCGTTTGTAAAATCAAAATATTTTATCCCTTCTTTTGGTGTGTAATCGTTTAAATTTCATTTTTAATAAAAATAAAACCCATAAAATATGCATGTTATCTTATTATTTTTTAATTATTAAATGATTATACTTCTTATCGATGATTCCTTGGTAATACCGGTTAAAAGTTGCATCACAACACATTGATTTCCGATTGGTTACCCTCGGCACCCCACCTTCACCGAGGGATACGTCCGTCGGAGAAAATTCAATTCTACTTTCGTAGTGATGTATGTATATGAACGGAAATGGTTGACTTATATCTTTGTAAGCATTCATCATTCATGTTGTCACATGGCGGCTAATTCATATTAGTTTAAAAAGAAGTTAAAGCTGACACATTCAATTCAGGTTCCCGTTTACATTGGCAATCACAGCGGTACGTAGTAAATTGAACAAGTATTATAGTAAGCAATCCCCACTCTTTGCTAGTTTGAGTTAAACGACGTTAGTTTAGTTCTCATGTGCTAAAACATGTAATGTCTAACAACTAACACTAATTACCGTACCGATTAGAATTACCAAAAATTTAGCAAGATTATGACATTTCATAGCTGGTTCAATTAGTTTCTATATGATAGTCTTGATTTCATGCAATAGTTGGCACATTGTTGAGTTTGTAAATAAAGGTTTTGACTTTTGAGAACGAGGTTCTTCATACATTGAAGTTGAGTTTAAGTTTTATTTTCTGTGTCAATAGCTTCTGATTATAAGTTTGATATTTTAATTTTTTTTATTAATGAACCTAACAACTAACACAAATTACCGTCTGCCCGTCTATAAGGTCATCCGTAGTCATAAAGCCCCTTTGTGGGCCTCATGCGACAGGTGTCGTGCCATGTCACACAAGGGCTTTATGGGGCGTTATATCACTAGAGCCCGTAGTCATAAAGCCCTACCAATCATTACCTAATTATTAATTTTCATTTTTATTAATTAATTAAAAAACACAAACTATTTTTTGATTGGTCCATTTCTTGAAAACAACCCACATAGCGTCGCGAAGGTGATGGCGCTGCCATCTTTTTTTGGTCCGATAAAGCCCCTTGTCGCGGTGTAGAGGGCGCCATTGGACGTTGTGTTTGGCTTTTTGGGGAATATAGCGCCCCACTATAGGTGCTCAAAGATTTCTTAGGAAAGTATACCTGTATTTCTATGTCACATTTATTGCCGTTTGAACAAGTATAGATAAATATAATATAGCCAACGTTGGAAGTTTTTATGCTGCATTAGAAATAAAAATATCATCCATGGTCTTTGGGTTTGGTCCGTGTGTCTTATTCCTGGACGAGACACGTCTTTCAAACCTTGGTGTTATTAAATATCTTTGACGAGTCCTTAATGAACTCTTGCACAATTTGTACGGTTTGTAAAACTTGAATTTGAAGTCTACGTTTTAAAACAATGTTGTTATGTTTTGAACTTATTTAATGGATGACAAACCTATGGTTTTATCATATAGTTGATGTTATGATTGAATGCAACGATATTAAGAAAGTCACACCATAATCACGCTTCCGCAAAAGTCAGGGTGTGACAACTTGGTATCAGAGCTTCGATCGTAGCGAACTAGGATTCTTTCTCGAGTCTAGACTACGATCATTAGGGCTCTCACAAAAACGTTTTGACAAACATGTTTTCATTGCATTCACGAAACGCCCAGATCCAGGAAACAAACATTTTTACAAATAAAAGACACAAAATACATTACAAGGAATTCATTTATAATTCAGTCTGAGAGACTGGGGAGTTAGTCTGAGAGACTAGCTGGGTAGTGCAGTCTGAGAGACTGGGGAGTTAGTCTGAGAGGCTAGCTGGGTAATTCAGTCTGAGAGACTGGGGAGTTAGTCTGAGAGACTAGCTGGGGCAGTCTGAGGGACTGGGAAGGTCAGTCTGAGAGACTGGGTATTTCAGTTTGAGAAACTGGGAGGTTCAGTCTGATAGATTGGGTAGTTAGTTTGAGAGGTTAGTTGGGACAGTTTGGGAAACTGGGAGTTCAGTCTGAGAGACTGGGTGTTTCAGTCTGAGAGACTGGGTGTTTCAGTCTGAGAGACTGGGTGGTTCAGTCTGAGAGGCTGGGTGTTTTAGGCTAAGAGACTGGGTGGTTCAGTCTGAGAGGCAGGGTGTTTAGTCTGGGAGACTGGGTGTTTAGTCTGGGAGACTAGTTGGTTTAGTCTGGGAGACTAGGTGGGTTAGTCTGGGAGACTAGGAAGGATATGAAGTTTCATGAAAAATAATGTGAATACGTGACTACATGACAAATTACCTTGTTTGCATTCACTAATTGTTAGTGATTACTATGGATATACATGCTATGACTATTATGTACCGACACACGCGTCACTTTATTTTAGAAAGCGAGATATCAGACATTGATGACCCTACGGCCACCGCCACAGATAATGAGATTGCACCTGCGCCATAAATATTTACGTCAGACACTGAGAGTGACCCTGATATGCTAACCAAAGACGAGGACGAGTTCCAACAATCCGCGCTACCAAATTTTTGTGATACTTTACCCTTGCTGATAGGTTTCTCTAACACGAATCCTTCTGTCACTCTTGTTTCAATCCATGACCACTTCATCACTGGTCCTGCACCCTTGCTTGATCATAACCATGTGTCTTTATATCTACCAGGTCAGCACCCGCATGACGGCCCTTTAGCTACAGCAGCATTTTCCCCAACCGCACAGGTCGCACCGTTTGCTACTTTCACCTCTACACCGCTGGACGAGCCATTTCGATGGTTCCTATCATACACTATGTTGATATTAGACCCTTACATTATGGAGGCTACACACAGGATGAATTGCTCCTATAACATCAGCTATAGTTTGAGGATATCAGTCGTAGAATGTTTGAGCTTGAGCTGACACCACATCCTCCACCCTGACTATTGCCATTATACTTGGATCCTCCACGTTTATCAAAGATTCCTTTTTCGCTCTCACCTGCTGCTATTACACCTTTTCCCCCAGGTTTTTGATGTTCGTTTCTTTACTGTCGAGCGGCAGAACATTTAATTACCTCGATGTACATATACAAGCTCGAGGAAGAGTTCACGCATGTTAGCAGTTTGCTTTTCTTTCCTCCCCCACCTTAGTCACCAGTATAGTTGGTTTCTGGATTATGCGGATTGCATTACATTTGGGTAAAGACACCAATGATAAGCCGAGATTGTGCAGACTTTTGAAGACCACTTCTGACTACGTAATTTTGATACACTGATATACTTATTGGACAAGGGTAGGGTGACCCTGTGTCCCTTTTTATATGATACATGTTGTAAGACAATGCAATTGTGGACGGAGAATAATGAGAGCCCAATCATCATTAAACATGCGACAATACTTTGTCGCCAATAACCAATGGAAGCTTAGTCGTTATGACTTCATTAAGCACGTTGTTGATCTATATGTGTGTGCTATAATTATAATGCTACGTGCTAGCTTGCTATGCTCTCATTAAACATAATTCCCGAATTACTTGGTTATGCTATGATTATGCTACTGCTTGATTGGTTGATCTGATAAACTATTATGTGTATGTACGTATGACCTCTAAAACAACTATATGTACTCTCTGAACAAATAAGACCTGACCTAACCGATCTTCTTCTTAGAAGATGTCAATACAAGGGAACATCGATACCAACAGCCCTCTGCCAGCGACAGCGGCAGAATTACAAGAGCGCATCTCACGGGCCATCGCACAGCACGAGGCCCTTCGCTCCGAACGGCTGCACCTACGAGCAATTCTTGAACTGCAAACCTCGAGAATTCGACGGCGCTGGGGGTGCCATAGCTTTTGTGCGTTGGGTCGAGAGGACGGATTATGTTTTGCGATTAAGTAAATGCGCCCCAGAACATCAGGTCACGTACATAGCTGGACTATTTCTAGATGGGGCTCTGTCATGGTGGAAACTTCAGGTTCAAACAATGGGTGAGACTGGTGCGTATGCTTTGACGTGGGACGAACTGAAAGAACTAATGCGTAAGAGATATTGCTCGAGGGCAGTAGTCCAGAAGTTGGAGACTGAACTGTGGAACTTGAAAATGGAAGGTTCCAAGATAACTGAGTATGTATAGAGATTTCACGATTTATCACAAGTTGCTTCGCGTCTGGTGGGACCAGAGTTTAAGAGAATCGAACGCTTCATTGGGGGATTGGCACTTCATATTCTAATCCTGGTGACAACATCGAAACCCTCGACGATCACCGATGCTATCGACTTAAGTGTGGCGCTCACTGAAGAAGCGGATAGACTAGGGAAATTTTCCACTTCGGAAGAGAAAGAGGAGACTCCTATAGAACCATCCGGAGATAACAAGAGGAAGTTCGCAAACTTCAAAAAGGGTACTTGGGTGAATAGCAAGAACAAGGCCAAAAAGGGAAAAGACTACATAGGTATCCTACCTAAGTGCGACAATTGTCTACGTTACCATGTCGGGCGATGTAAATATGGAAAATGTGATAACTGTGGCAAGAGGGGGCATCCCAAGGAGACTTGTAGGCATGGTACTAAACCTAGAAATGGAGGCCAAGATGGTAGCGAGAATTACGAAGGAAACAACGACAACGACAACTATCAAGGAAGGATGAGTGACAAACAAAAACGTACTCAAGGTTGTCTTAACTGTGGGAGCAAAAAGCATTTCAGAAAATACTGCCCTAAGAAGAACCAGGCACAAGGATGAAAGCTCAACACCGGAGCTAGGGAGACACGCCAGGAATTCAAGCGGGGATATTGGTACGTCCCGTATTAGTCAACATTATGCATTTGTGCTGCTGGACAGTGTTGCAAATTTTAACTTCACATCTCTAAAGTTTGAGAGTGTACTTGGTTTAGTAGCAAGTAAGTTAGATAACCCGTACTAGCTAAAGAGAAACTTCGACGACGTATTTGGAACGGAGTAGCTGTCAAGCGAACGAGCGGAGATTGATATCCGCATCCCGATGACGAACAAAGAAACGATCGTGACTTATGAAGCAGGATACGCCTCTACCGATTACTAATTGCTTGAAGGCACGAAACTTGTTGCGTAAAGGATGTGTTGTTTTCATGGCTCATGGCGTGGACAAGGGAGCCGAAGAACCAAAACTCGAAGATATTCCTCTGATAAGGAAATATCCTGAAGTCTTCCCCGAAGGCTTGCCAGAATCATCTCCTGAACGACAAGTCGAATTTCGCATCGATTTGATTCCAGGCGCCGCGCCTGCAGTCAATGCACCTTAGCGACTTACACCTTCGGAGATGCAAGGATTGTCAGTGTAACCTCAGTGGGTGATAGAGAAGGAAGATAACAGACCAAGATTCCCGTTTTGGGTAAAACTAGTTCTGCTCGTCAAGAAGAAGGACAATGATTTTCAAATGAGCATCGACTACCAGGAGCCGAACTAGCTAACCAACAAGATTCGATAACTCTTGCTAAGGATCAACGAATTTCTTACTTAACTAACTGTGAGGATCCAACTACTATTACACGACTGATCGATGATCGAGTGTAATTAACTGAGAATTCCGGAAGAAAGTATACCGGGGAAATTGTGGGACAATAACTTGTTTTAAATGTACACAGAAATGGTGTTTCCTACACGATGCACAGAACGTTTTTGCACCGAATACGAAACTTTGAGAATCTAGGAAACATGTACTTAGGGTCTTTGGGAAACCAGGACCAAACTCGTAAAGGTTGCTTAGGAACCACATTTGTTAACTCAAGCAAACACCATTATCCTGACATATATACCATTTCAGTTAACCAAACAAAAAGTACTTAAATTTCTTTTGTTGAAGTCCTCACTTTTGCTTCTAGCGAGTAGATGTTTGCATCTCTACTCCCCTTAATGGTAGTTGCATCGCGTTAATTTTATTCACTGAGAGCGAACACACAATTGCTTCAATACTTGGTCATTTCTTCATCTTAGCAAATACTCATTGCTCAGTACTCGGAAACTTATATGTCACACATGCACCATTTGCTGCGCATGTGGTTTCGTTTCGAATAAACGCTTCATTGAAATTCAAATATTACTGATTTATGATTCGAATGACCTACCTTATTATAATTGTTGGCTCTTTTGTTACCAAGTCAACACACTTTCTTGAGACTTCTCTTCTTTCAAGTTACACTCATGGTTTATCTTTGTAACCATGCTGAGATTCCAATGTTGATACATACGTTTATTGTCGGATTACGCTAAAACCAAGTTCAATTGCTTGAACTTATCCATTTCGCATATTCAGTTAAGACGTCATATGATGTCTTGAGAGCATCATATTCAAGTATTTTTGCAAAGATTCTTTCATTTCGAGTCGTAGTAGACTTGGTTGGTCTACGGCTCCACTAAATCATTTGTTGGTCTCAATACCTTGCGGTGATACTTTCACATAATTGAAGCTTGCGCTAAATTTGGTTACGCACCCTATACACGGATTTAATTGTCTAATTATTTGTTCTAAATCCGTTTTGTGTATCACGATTAAAGCAGTCTCAACACAGTTGTATGTTAAGGCAATGGTACATAGATTCATTTCATATCACAATGAACCTCCTAACGATTCTTTCATTGTCAATCGAATGCCTTGCGGTACTTAATACTTTTCATCCTCGATAAAAAACAGTGGCTTTTTGATGTTCCGTATCCAACTCAAAACTCTATGACATTGTGTAAATCAAATCTTCAGACTTGTCTCAGTACACTTTCATTTGACTTCAAACACGGTGAACTCGTTCAGTCACCACTATTATTGAATTATGTCATTAAGACACCTTGTGGTGTCATTACAAACTTGTAGCTTGTGCTAATCATGGTCAACCGTTTCACATGAAACTACGCATACTTTTGTTTGACCTATCATTTAAACATTCCTAATGTAACTACGAATTAAGACAATGATACACCAGATTCGCTTGTATTTCATTCGGCGTGTTTTCGCAATTCAAGAATGTCAACACACTAAACCTTACCATTCATCTATTCGGAAGTTGACAGATCATTTTTATGTTACTATCACATTTGAGTTGTTGATTTTGAACTCATATAGCGGATGCTATGGTTTGTGAAAACTGGTTTGCATATTGTGACCGATTGTTTGAGAATCCATCGGTCGAAACTCCTTTATTGCACCCCTGTTAACTAAGTAACACTAGATTCTACATCTATACATCTCGTGTCCTTTGACATCAAATGCTAAAAGCACATATCTTTTAACCATTGGATTCGGGTTGTTGTAATATATTCTTGGATTCACCTGATGTGAATAAGGTTTGATTCGGTTTTGTGATTACCTACCTCAATATTATCCATATACATACACGCATAATATAACCCTAAGGAGTTAAGGTAGTATAAATTTCGAGGATGAAATTTTCTTAACAGGGGGAGAATGTGACAACTGTCAAATTTGCATGCATCCGTACAATTAATTAACTATGATTAGTGCCTAATGACTGTGCTGATTTACAATTTATGACTTGAGTTGCATTCTGATTTCTGCATCATATTTACATGTGCATCACATTTCATGTTGTCACATCATTTGTACATACAAACTTTAATGACATAAACGATGCACAAAGCACAGCTAGCACAGTTAGCGGATAACTCAGAAAAATGCTGACGATGTTCAGTACATAGACAGACAGTGTTTTGAGACCCAGTTTGAGCCGGAAGCCAAGTTCTACACTAATATAGTGTGTAGAGAAGTGAGGACCATAAAACTGCGTCACTAGGTGATAGTTTGAGTGCCGGAAAGTGCCTAAAACATACCTAAAGTGCATAATTATGCAGAAAATTCAGCAATTCAGCATTTAAATACATTAATATTATGCAGAAACATGACTAAATGGTCCTGGATACTTTCCTAAGCGTCGGGAATTAAAAGTGTCACAAAAGGGTACTTAAAAATCGCTAAACGGAATAACTTGACACTTTAACGAACCTGTATCTAACCGAACAACCGGACATTACCCGAAACACCAAAACATTGCTAGAAGCATTGTCTTATTATTTCTGAGCTAGTTATGATCCCCGAACACCCTAACACACTATATAACACCATATTAACCTAAACAAACACTTGAAATCCTACTAGATTCTCTAACCTATCATCACCACCCAACTATACCCCCTCCCTTTTGGATTTACGGTTATGGTGGTGGCCCACCATCAAGATCTTTACTTGATCTTGCAAGATATTATGGGATATTATTTGATTTTATTAGATATTGCTTGGATCTTCCTAGATTTGTTTAGATTTTCCTTGGATATTATAAGTAACCTTTCATCCTCATTCATCATCTTCAACTCACTTCTTCTCCTCTCTCTCCCTCCATGCTCACGGCCCAAACACCCTCATTCTACCTCCACCATTTTCATTCCACTAACAAGCATTCCAAGGTCATTCCAAGGTGTTAGAAGGTGATTCATGAAGCTTGGTGCTTGTAGAACTTGAAGAACCTCCATAAATTGCTTCTATCCACTCCATTTCATCTTGTGTTCTTCCCTAGCTTAGAGCTAGTAGTAAGATCCTTGTAACCCTTGTTTACTTCTATTTTAGTTGGTTAAAAAATGTAACATGTTGTAAATCACAAGAACACTAAAAGATATAAACATGGATCTTGAACATAAAGCTTAACATATGATGATTTAGTGGTGAAATAATGTTGTTTAGTGTATGTATATTACTTGCTTGTTGATTTCTTGAAATGATGATGTAAATCATCACATGGAACTTGCTAGATTGTGATTAAACACATGATCTAGCAAGTGAGAGGATGATTATGACAACATAAGATAATCATCTTCTTGTGGAAACATGAACTTGATGAATAAAATGATTTCTTGACAAATAATAAACAAAGTGAGTTGGCAGTCTTATGGATCCAAGATTTACAAATGATTTTCCAAGAAGAACCAAGTTCAAAATATGATTTTTTTGTAGAACTAGATTATTACTTAAACCTACACTATTTTAGTGGAAAAACAAGTGTATAAACACTTATGAAACAAGAAGGTCAAATAAATAAACATTTTTGTAAAATGTGATTACAAGTTGTAAACACCTAGTTTCTTTAAGAATGAGATTTTTAAAGGAATAAACACACTTTAAAGGGGTAACTAGACCTACTAAAAACATTACCAAGTTACTACAAGTTTTTGTGAAGGAACAAGTTCATGTTGTAGTGTAAATAACATTGTTCTTGCACTTGGTAATAATAAGATTATTTAGGGTGGATTGTTGATTATTGTGTGTTGATTTTTGAAAAGAAAATGATATGCTTATATAGCATGGACACCTCCATTTTCAAAGGAAACTATAGCGAAATTTTCTAAAAATATAAACACTTAAAGAAATATTTTCTAACAAATATTTACAAGTGTGTTTTAACTTTGGTTTCCAATATAAACTTTGCAATAGATTTTGTTACAAAAATACAAAGTATCGGAGGTTGGTTTTTATAAATATAAATGGGTAAATATATAGGTAAAGAGTACGGTACAAATTACCTTATGGTACATTATATACGCGAACATAATAGCCATACACGTGTCCTGATTGGTTTTTTAATATATAAGGTTAAATGAGACAATCAATTCAATCATCTGAGGGTAAATTCGTCTCTTCATTCAATCAGCGAGCGAGAAGTTCGTTACACTAATATCCCGGTATTTATCATTCGAATCAATTTCAAATTTTTCATAATTCTCAATTTGCAGTTATCGGTCTTCTGTGTTAGGGTTTTATTCAGTTGTTTTTTTTCGATGGATCCACAGAGCATCACTGGACGTGCAAATGTTGATGTTGAAGAAAGTCGACCTATCGGTGATCATGCTCAATTATCTGCATATCAGAGAGTTTCTATTGAGGATGTTTTAAATCCGCCATCTGTAAATTCAAATCCAATTGCAAGTTCAAGTGCTCTAAACGATTGTTTTAATGGTAATTATGTTAATTCAGATCTCTAAAATGTTCGTATAACTGTTTTTTGTTTAATCGCTCCTCTTATTTTACATTGTTGTAACTGTTTTTGAAGTTTGAATGTTCAGTATATTTTTGACATGAAAGCAACATGTACAAATTCGCATGTTATTAGTCTTTCAATTCGCATTTGATGTTTTTTTCCTTAAGTATTTTGCATGCTATGGTATATTAAATCGCATAGATAAATCAGATTAATCAAAATCATCAATTTCGCATGTTTTCTTCATAGATTTCGCATGTTTTTGATTTTTCTGATTTGATTCATTTAGATGAAAGGGTTTACACTCCGGAGGTTCAAGCATCAGCTACACCTGTGGTTGGAATGAAATTTATCTCTATTGAACAAGCATATGCGTTTTACCAATCATATGCTAAGTTAGCTGGTTTTTCTATTCGGAAAGGTGGTGAAGTACACAGTGGTGGTATAATCAAAACTAAGTATTTTGTTTGTTCTAAAGAGGGACATAAGCCACTGTGTATTGACGATCGTTCGAAGTAAAAAAAGCAATTCAAAACAAGGAACAGGGGGACTATTAGAACTAGATGCAAAGCTCAACTTATGATTTGCACTGTGGATGGTAGATTATATACAGTAAAGAGATTTGTTGATGGTCATAATCATAAGTTTGTTTGTCAAGATGATATTCACATGCTGCCAGCTTACAGACAATTGTCAGATGTCCAGGAGGAGTTGGTTTGGGAACTAGGCACTTTAAACCTTGGTCCTGTCAAAGCTTTCCATATAATGAGGAAACGTTATGGTGGTTTCGAGAACGTTGGTGCCACGGTTGATGATTGCAAAAATTTTAGGAAGCGAATTAACAATTATATAGGAGAATATGATGCTGACATGGTGATTAATAGGATGACTGACAAAAAACAGTATTTAGCTGATTATTCGTTCGAATATTCTGTTGATGATGGCAAACGTTTAACTGGTTTGTTCTGGGATGATGGTTTATGCAAGCTTAACTAGCTTCCCATTAGCCAGTTCAATTGAGTACGAAATGTCTAACTTACTAGCAGTTAACCTAAGTATTTTCTTAAATTCTAGCGATACAAAACTATAGTCGACACCAGTGTCATAGTGTAGTAAGTAAGTAATATGCGTATGTAATAACACAATAACTCATAACATCCTTTGTCATAGCATAAAATAATCCAACAATGCATGTAAGTCACAATCAATGTAAACAAGTAATCATCCTAGTCTTCCCCAGACTATCTTACCTAGTCTCTTAGACTGAACTCCCTAGTCTCTTAGACTAACTCCCTGGCCTCTAAGACCAAACCTTCCCAGTCTCTAAGACTTGCTCCCTGGCCTCTAAGACCAAACCTTCCCAGTTACTACATGTCCGACCCGAGAAACACATGTTTGTAAAGAAACGTTTGTACCCTGGATCTGGAAACTTGTATATGCAATGTAAAAATGTTTTCGTGAGAGCCCTGATGATCATAGTCTAGACTCGAGAAAGAATCCTAGTTCGCTATGATCGAGGCTCTGATACCAAGCTGTCACACCCTGGCTTTTGAGAAAGCATGGGTTTATTTGGTGTGACTTCTTAATACCATAGCAACAATCACAACAATGCTATATGATAAAAAATACGAGATGTTCATCCATTAATTAAATGGAGAAAATACCACAATATCATTGTTTAGAAACATCGACACTTGAAATAAGTTACAAACCATAAATTATTTAAAACGTGTTCATAAGACACATAAAAGACTTTAGATAAGACGAGGTTTAGAGACATGTAACCCGTCCAGGAGTAGGTTACACCTCTCAAACTTCACAACTCTTGGATGACATCTAATAACCAATGCAGCTAGACACATGCATAACCTGCCAGATCCGCTAGTTCCCTGAAATACATGTAGTTTGGAAAATCAACAAAAAGGTTGAGCGAGTTCATGTGTAAGTCTGTGTGTATAAGCCTTTAAAATATGTCTTGTGTGTATAAATGTCCCTTTGTAACGATGTATGTATAATCCTTTGTAAACAGTGTATGAAAGTCCCTGGTATGTAGCAATAAGGAAATAAAGAGATCACCAATGGTTTGCAAAGCCAAAGGTAAGTGTGATAAGGTGCAGGAAAACTCAAACCTAGCATATTTGTACCGGGCTTCCGGCTGGAAGACATAGTCACCTCTATGGGTCACCCTGACCTCACGGGTGTGGGCTAGCTACACCCAAATAGATCTATTCTATCACTCATGTCCCTCGGTCCTACGACGAGGATTAATGGTCTTAAGTGTTGTGCATAAAAAAATGTATGTAATAGTTGTAACATACTTGGTACTCGTTCTCACCAAGAGTGCTTCTTGTATTTTATACCATTTGTAAACATTGTAATATTTGTAACATGTATTCCACCCCCGAAGTATAAAACTGAAAACAGTTAAGAGAAAAGGGGGACATGAACTCACCTTGATTACGAGTAAGTCCTAACGAGTATGCAAATGTGAGAGTTCTTGGAAATATGATTCCACGTCACTCTAATTGATTGAACATGCAACAATATGGAATATGTATCAACAATAATGTTTTAATTGGATAATTGGAAATCCTAAATCTATAGGATTCGGTAGTGTTTCGTTTAATCGGTGACTATAAGGTTTGGATAACCTAATAGAGAACTCGGAAAATGAATATGAGGTAACAGAATTATTTATGAAAAATATTTATTTATCATAAATAATAAAATTACAAAATTGTACAAATGATTTAATACAAACATTTGTAATAAATCAAATATATTTAACTAGTATAATTACATAACATAATTAAATATAATGATTATACGCAAAATATTGTACAAGTGATATAATTAATTTATAAAAAATATAAATTAATTTATATGGTTGAAATATTTATTATTTAATAAATAATAAACATTTTGTTTAAAAGAATACATATGATAATTATATGATTAATTATCAAAATAATTATATTAAATCTGAATAATTAAAAATAACATTTTTAATTATTGAACTTTAGTATTACACATTTAAAATAATTATTATGGCCTTGGAATCATTTTAAATGATTAAAATGAATTAAAATGGTTAAAATAACCATTAATAAGTTTATATAAGTTTAATTATCTAAATAATTAAATATAATAAAAATTAGATTCTTATTTTATATAAGCTCAGAATAATGCATATTTTGTCATAAAAATAATTTTGGATCAAAATTATATAGTTATATAATCTAATTACATTAAATTAAACTATATAATTAAGTGTAAATACTGATTTACTTATGTAAATATCAAATTTACATAAAATATCGGTAACAATATTATTTTTGTAGAGTCCAACATGTAAAATAATTAGTATAAAATTTTCATTAATTAATTCATTAAATTCGAATTATTATAATTTTGTAAAAAATTAAACTATTTTTAATTTACAAAAATTAGTTTTATAAATATTTTGACTAACATAATATTTTTAATAATTGAATCAATAATTAAAGTATACATGTTAAAAATTTCGGACTTTAACTGATTAAAATCGATTAAATATAAATTATTTGAATAATTGTTAAATAAAAGAAAATAATAAAGAAATCACTATTTATCATCTTCTTCCCCAAAAAGTCAACAGAAGTCAACAGGCCCGATTACTCGATCTATATGTATTTATAATCAAATTAAACTTGCAGAATCATTAAAAAATTGTAGATATACCGATTGGACGAGTAAAACGGCTCCGGTATTGGTTGGAAGTGGCGTATCAAAGGATTCCGGCGACTCCGGCTCCGGCGAGTTCTGAATTTCGACTTGTTTCGATGTTATTGAGTAATGTGGGAGGTGTAGGAGATTCGTGAAGGTTAATGAACTTATATAGCCCATCAATTTGATCTCAGATTCGACAATTCGTAGTGGAATCGACTGGTTTTCATTTTTTTTTATAAAAAGTCCGATTGTTATTGTTTTGGAATGGAATAAAGTCGATTTGGAGTGGTTAATCGAGTTGGAAATGAGTTGGGAACATGTGGGGATTGATTTTGGATCACTTAAACAAGTCCAAGTGGAACAAATCGAATTTTCGGTGGATTTGTTTGAAAACCCGCAACTTACAGATTCGGTTTTTAAGTCTATATATTTATTAAACAACTTAATACAATTCACAACGAAGCTTGTAGTCCAGTGGTTGTGCGCGCTGTTTGTTTCCGAAGTGGCGCAGGTTCGATCCGGGTTTGGGACGAATTTTAAGGTTTTCAACAAAACCTTTTTAATAACTGATTTAATTATTTACACTTTGGTCCCTGTGGTTTAATAAATTACAAAACAGTCCCTAAAGTTTCTGAAAATGTCACAAATGGTCCCTGTAATAGTCAGTTAGTTTGACTGACTAGGTTAGTGTTTAAAGAAGGATTTATTATATAGGAACTAACTTAGTTAACCTATTTTAGTTAAAAGAGTTAACTGAGTTAAGCTTTAAAGAAGAAATCCTTATATGAAAGTTAACCAGGTTAGGATCTTTAGTTAAAATGAGTTTAAGAAAGCCAACTTTAGTCCCTAGAGTTTATGTTTGAAAGAATGACCAAATGAACCTTGAACTTTGATTTCAAAACTATATATTTATTTCTTTATAAAATAAGTTTCCAAAACTTACAAAAAGAACCCAAAACTTATAGTTTGAAGTAATTGCACTTTAACCCTTGTATTTATATAGTTTCAAAAATAACAATTTAGTCCCTAAATTTGATACTTTCAAATAACGACGGTTTTAGTCCTCGATGTTTTCTAGCAAGTTTCAAAGAATGTCAAATAGGTCCCTCAACCTATTGTTTGTCTATGTGTTAGCATTGTCAGCATGTTTCTGAGTTATCCGTTCACTGTGCTAACTGTGTTTTGTGCATCAAATTTATCACTAAGTTTGTGTGTAATAAATGGAGTGACTGTATAAAATATGATGCATGTGTATGTACGATATAAAAATCATAGAGCAGTTTAAATTGTCAGTTGTAATCAAGCACAGTCATTAAGTACGTAATTAAAATTAATTACTTGTACAGTACCTGTAATTTTGAGGGTTGTCACAATTTACATTCCTATTCGTTATGATTTATTTAGAACATTACATAGGAGAAATTACTTATTTGGGCATAACATGCCTCTTTAAAATTCAATTTATATACAAGTTTGTAGGATCGAATTGTGACCCAAACGAGTCAATCAGAAGGGTTCTAGTCTGTTTCAGAGGCGGAAACTAAGAAACAGACTTGAAAAACAGCTTGTTTCACTATTAATCGTCTTGTATATTGATTAAAATCAGTTTACAGATCAAACGACGCTTCGGTAGCAGTTTGGTACCAGAACAATGAGCGTTACAAATGAATTCGCTTGAAAGGTATATATAGAGGTTGAGATTTCGCTTGAGGGTGACATATGTCAGTTCAAGCGAAATCACTTATGTTGATTTCGCTTGAAAGTGTACACGTTGCTTTCAAGCGAAATCACTTCCTTCAAGCGAAATTACTCTAAACAAACCCTAAAATCTCCTATTTTCTCGAACACCGCGCCCTGATCTAACAATTATAATACAAGACTCGATACAAGATGAAGTCGACAGACGTATGCACCAACAGACTCCCCCTCGGATGTTGACGAGTCTTAAGTGTCTAGTCTTCAATGTCTTTAGTCTTTATCAGTCTTCGGGCTTCCAAAATCTCTATCTGGCTATCGCCTCACTCCAATTTCTTCTTTCTTTAACAGACTCCCCCTTAACTTGTACTAGGATCGTAGTCTTCTAATTCTCTTGATCAGATCTTTTGATTCTTTAAGTTCATCAGTAGCAACAGTTCCAAGATCGTGACCTGGCTCAATTCTAGCTCAGGAACGAAATCTCGCTTACCTGCATAATCTTTACCCAAAACATAAGTTTCTTAAAAGATAAGATATAACAAATCTAGAAACCTTGCTAACCACTTATAAACACAATCTGAACACAAAGATTTATCATGTAAGTCACTGATGAACCACTTGTATGTATATCAATTTCATTTCAAACATCTTTAAACAAACTTTCCCAAACCTGTTCGTCATGTTCCGCACTCGGAATTTTGAAAATTAGCTTTTCAATCATCAGTTGTCTAAAATCTTTTTGAATTTTTCAAAAATTTATGCTAAAACACACCGAAAATCTTTTTGGAATTTTGTGAAATAACAAAAATGAAATGCAGTAAAGAAATATTTACATACAATATTTTTGTAGTTTGTGTAAGAGGATCATATCAGTTTTTGAGACAAATCACCAACACCGTTAAGCTTTAAACATTTTAAGTTCTAAACGATTCACTTAGATTGTCAGTATACTGATCCACTTAAATCTTCACACAAAGTTCAACTGTTTCGAGATACGAGATTAATGTCTTAAGCACTTAAACTTATTCGCGTGTCCCACCTCAGAATATACTCCCGTATCCAGATCCCAATATTCAGTCTTACAGGTGAGTATACCTAGATGATATCTGTAAGAGGTTAAATTGCGAGATCGTGAGAGCTCAGGTCAGAACTTCCGTTCAGCAGAGAGATGACGGCTCGATTTTTAGTGGGTCCCCTTTAGAGGATCTTTTTTACAACAGCATTGATTAGAACTTTTCTTGTTTCATCATTTTATGCTGAGGGCAGCGCTATATTTCAAGCAAGCAGTAAAGTATTCTCCGGGGACTAGGCCATTGCTTCCGCAAAATCAGAAGTCCCGAGATAATACCCCAGATATCACTAAGCATAAAGACCTAGTATCTCAGAAAGAGGGGTCCTTCAAACAAGATTTCGGGGGTTACCTATATATCCGAGAGATGTTACCCACGAATTAAGCAAGATTGAAATTTAGGTTTATATCTCATCACAATCTACTAAATATGCAAAAACCTACTGGCATATCATCAGTGAGACCGTTTATCACTTTTTATCTTACCAATTCTTTAGCATGCTGTGATCGTCCACTGATGTACTATCATTTCCTCTTTTTGGCAACAAAACTCATTTTGAATTTTATCATGTTTTTGACTTTTTCAAATTTTCTAATGTTTATGGATTTTCTGAAAATTTTACTCCCCCTAAAATGCAAACACATTTTAGGAAATTTGAAAACAAACTATACAAGTAAATTGACAACTGATATCGAATCACTTCAGATCGCCATCCTCTTGGCATAAACAATCAGAACTCCCCCTCACAACAAACTATTTTCCCATTGATTTCAAAACACTTAAGTTTGTTTTAATCAAATGGTTTTTTCGGAAAATTAGTTTTGTTGATTTTCACACCACTTGTAGGTTAGGGGATAAACTCATCATTTTGTTCTCCAAAATACCACTTGTAAGTATGGTCCAATCAAGTTCAACTTAATGACCTTGATTAACCATTTAAAGATGAAAACCTTCTTCAACCACTTGCAGGTTCACTTTTTAACCACATCACTTGTAAAAATATAACAACTCAAATATACCACCTGCGAATTTACCAACCAAACACTTTCAAGAAAAATGCCGATTCCTGCTCCACTCTTACCAACCTGGGAGCTCCGGCAAGTCAGGAATTTATGATGAAAATGCTGTCACCCAAGCCTGACCAGCCTTGGGTGATTTTGGTGACAAACATCTGTCCCACCAACATTTCGATTTGTAAAATTCTTTAGCATCCTTCACTTTCCTGTCAACCATCTTTCCAAAAATATGTTTAACATTTCCATTAAACACTTTTTCAGCATCAAATTCTTTCTTATCAGCAAAGAATTGACATGATATCTCAAATCTACCTTTTGATTTTAGATTATCTTTCGACAATGGCGGAAAATTTTCTTCGTTCAACTCAGGAACAGAATTATCAACCTTTTTCTCAACACATGACTCCTCTGATTTTATGGAATCAGATTCATTTTCAGAACTTCTTTCAGATTTTACAACCCATTTTTGTTTGTTTAAATCAACTCTTCTTTTGTAAAAGCGTTTTGAACTTTCACCTTCTTCGGAAGTTGAATTTTCAAACACTTTCGATTTCTCAGTTGATTGTTTCTTCTCAAAGACAAGTTTTTCTTTCAATTTTGAGTTAGAAGTAACTCCCTGTTTTGTGTTGTTGGACTGTTGGCAATTCCAAGAAATATGTCCAACCTTTTGGCACTTAAAGCAAGTTCTTCTGTCAACTCTTTGAGCAAATTTGTTCACATTCTTCTTTACTTCAGCAAGAAACTCTTGATTTGATTGTTTCCAGAATGGTTTCTTCTGCTCATCTTCAGAACTTCCTCCTGAAACAAATTTTGTTTTTGGTTTATAATTTTTCTCATTTTTATAATTTTCTGAAGAAATGAAACCTAAACCTTTCTTTTTGAAGTTACTGTTATGGTTTGGTTTCTTTTGAAAACCATAACCAGAACTGTAACCCTTTTTCTTGTTCAATCTTTGTTGAACTCTTGAAGTGTACTTTTTAGGTTTTTCAGCAAGATTTAAATCTTTTATTTCAGAAATATTAATTTCTGTTAATTTGAAAACCTGTTTGATCATTTCAGTTTTGACACTTCTTATTGGAAATTCCTCATCAGAATATAATTTGTCTGAATCATTCAAAGTATAAGCCACTTTGATTGATCTGTCATTCAAATTAGATTTTGATAACAAGAATTCTTTATTGTAGACCCTTTTAACCGGTGAACTCGGACTCTTTTCTGACGAACTCGAACTTTCAGACTTAGACTCCGGTTTTGACTCTTCATCCGTATCCAACACCTGATCGACCATTTTCTTTAATAACTCAGACTCATGATCAGTGTCAGACGCTGTGAATGTAACATCAATATTGTCTGGTAATTCATCAATGATTTCAGACTTTAACTTGATATTGACTGCCTTTTTTAGACGCTCCTCGTTAGGACTCCTGGGAGAATAACTTTCATGGATCGGGGGCGGACATCTGTTATACTTGACACTTTGTTTCTTACCAGTATCAGTATCTTCAGTCTTTTTCTCCATGAATGCTTCAAGACCTGCCACAGTAGGATAAACACGATCAATCAAATAATCACAAGTAGTGTAACTCAACAGTAATCGTTTAATCCTTTCACTCTCAATTTTTTCAAGTTCCAACTCCTGCTTCAGCTTAGCACAATCTTCAATATACTCATTGATAGCACTCTGTTTTGTCATTAATGTTGCGCTCATTTTTGTCATTGCATTTTCAATCTCTGAATTCGTTCTTTTCAGACGATCAACTGTTTTGTTGAGCACATCATACGATTCTTCACATACTTTACATCAGACAGTAAATCTTCTTTAATCTTCTCAAGTTCAGCAATCTTCTTATCTTTCTCCTCACAAACTTGGCAAGATTCTAAACATTTCAAACACGGTTTAACGATCTCAACTATCTTTTTAACTTCAACAACTTTCTCAACTTCAACAATCTTTTCTACCTCGACGATTTTCTCAACTTCGACCAGTTTTTCAACTTCGACTACTTTTTCAACCTCAACAATCTTCTCCACCACTTTCTCCACTTCAACGATTTTCTCTACTACTTTCTCAGTTGCTGGTTCAACATTCGCTTCTCCAACTTCTGTTTTTGTCTTTTCATCAGCTAGCCTTCTTGCTGCTTCTTGCTGCTTCCAGCTCTTTCTTTAATCTGGCAATCTTCTTCTGATTCAGCATCTCCATTTTATCTGCAAAAAACAAATTAAAACTAGTAGGATCTATTCCTTTTCTAGCTTTGTTGAGATGTTCTTCCTCATCATCAGTATCCACATCACTTCCAAGATCTGGAAAAATCGGGATTCTTTTCTGATTAGTCTCATCTTCACCCTGAATTCTAGCAACAAAACCTGAACCAGATGGAATGTATTTATCCCAGCTAAATCCTTCAGCAACAAATTCATCATCTTGATCAATGATACCAAAATAAGCCTTTTTATTTGCATATTCGATCATTTTCCTTTTTTCATCCACAATTGGCCGAGCATGTGCAGTTTGTGGTTCCTTTTGTTGAGTAATCTGATGAAAAATAGATTTCTGATAATAATTGTTCTTTTCTTGATTCCCGGTTGCTTCTTGGTTTTTTCATTCTCGTTTAAAATGACCTTTTCCTTTGTAACGGAAACAAGTAACCTTTGATTTGTCAAAACCCAAAGGAGAAGTAGCCATTCCTCGAAATTCATCTCTTCCAGTAATTTGTTGAAACCTTTCTGCCCTCCTCCAAGCACTAGCTAAGCACCACTTCACATCCATCAACTCAAGTTCCTCTGCATCAATTTGGTCATAATCTTCTTTAGTAAGCATCGGATTTCCAATCTTGCCATCAATCAAATTTTCATAAGATTCCAACATAGCAACTAGTGATGCCATGTGTTGCTTTGCTAATTCTGGAGATAGATTTTGACCATTTTGAATGTTCAAAGTAACATTGCACTGCAGATTGGTAGAATTTTGTTGTTGAGGACTTGATGTTGTATGATTTGGATCAAAACTTGAATACGAGGATGAAGATCCACCACTCTGTGTCATGTTACTGCTCTTTGTTCCAGACGAACTGTCAGCACTAAAACCAGTTTGAATCTTTGAGCTAGAACTGGGGTTAGCATCAAACTTGTTCCCTCGGTAATACAAACTAACATCTTGTTTAGCATTTGGATTCGTCATGATAGCCGTTTTCTAAATACCCAACTCCTGCTCTTCAATCTTTTGAATAAACTGTGCCACATTCATACTCTCAGACTTTCTTGTGTGTTTTAAAATCATCAAATAAGTTCCCCACTTATGTTGTGGTAGTGCTTCAGCTAGTTTATCGACCCACTCATCATCCTCTTTCTCAATGTTAAATCTTTTCATTTCCAATACTAGATGACAATATCTATCAATGGTCTGCTTTGTTGTTTCATGGTCGAAAGCTGAAAACATATCAAATGATTTCTTCAATAACGCCTTTTTGTTTTTAATCATATCCGCGCTTCCTTTGAATTTCTGAATCAATGCTTCCCAAATTGACTTAGATGTATTATCATGTTGGAGCAAAACAAATATATCTTCTTTAATTGCTTGTTGAAGAATACTTATCATCATTTTCTCACTTGTAAATTTCAATTTGTCACCCCCAGAATAGTCACAAATAGCTTTTTCAATCCCACGTTCATTCTTTGGTTTCCCATAATCTTTCAACAATGAACACCATGCATCAAATTTATAAGCTTGCACCCAATTCTCGAATCGATTTTTCCATCCTTGAAAATCTTCAATGTACATAACTTTTGGCGGTTTCTGGTGAGTTCCCGTTTCATTCTCACTGTACACTGTTTCAGCAGCAGTAACAGGTGCAGTCGGTGTAGCAAATGCATTGATGAAATCCTCGTCCATGCTTCAGAAATTTTTTTACACAAACACACTTTCAAGCGAAAACAACCCTCTGAAGCGAAATCACACCTGAAGCGAAAAAACCTATTTTGCTTGAAACCAACACACCTTCAAGCGAAATCACTACTTGAAGTGAGAAATCTGAGTTCGCTTGAAACTTTTCAAGCTGAATCACTCACTGAAGCGGAATCAACAAAATCAAGCAGAATCCGGTCAAAATTTCAAGCGAAATACCGAATTTCAAGCGGAATCTCAAGCTAATCTAGCTTGAAAGTTGCTGACGTCATCACAATTCGATCTGTTTTCAAGCGGAATAAGGTATTTTTACCAGTTTTAAGCCGAATTAATGTCCAATTCTTTCAAGGATTACTTAAAACACACTTTCGACCACAATATGTGAAATTTAGAACTTTTTGACCATGAAAACAGTTTCAATTTCAAAAAGAAGGTGTAGAAGTCAGAAAATGAAGCTGTTTTGGCAAGAACTCTTCTTCCTGAGCTCTGATACCACTTGTAGGATCGAATTGTGACCTAAACGAGTCAATCAGAAGGGTTCTAGTCTGTTTCAGAGGCGGAAACTAAGAAACAGACGTGAAAAACAGCCTGTTTCACTATTAATCGTCTTGTATATTGATTAAAATCAGTTTACAGATCAAACGACGCTTCGGCAGCAGTTTGGTACCAGAACAATGAGCGTTACAAATGAATTCGCTTGAAAGGTATATATAGAGGTTGAGATTTCGCTTGAGGGTGACATATGTCAGTTCAAGCGATATCACTTATGTTGATTTCGCTTGAAAGTGTACATGTTGCTTTCAAGCGAAATCACTTCCTTCAAGCGAAATTACTCTAAACAAACCCTAAAATCTCCTATTTTCTCGAACATCGCGCCCTGATCTAACAATTCTAATACAAGACTCGATACAAGATGAAGTCGACAGACGTATGCACCAACAAAGTTCACATACCTCACGGGAGATCACTCAGCACTCGGCCGAAGATGTATTTATGTGAAGCACTCGAGACCAGCATGGAACTTACTTCTACCATATGCTTGCCAAGCAATCAATCCTCCTCCTTTTTAACTATAAACCTTTATAAATATCAAGAGGACTTTGGGGGAGGGTTAGGCTTGTGATAAAGGTAGGTGGTTTTGGGTTAGTGGTTAGTAGAAAAGGGCGAAAGGCGTAAAAAGCGTCGGTTTTCGTAAAACATTTTGTTTTTGTGACTTTTTATTCCAATGAAGCATTTTTCAAACAAGGTTTCGTTTTATGAGCTTGTTTGTTTATTGCTAACTTTATTTCTTTTTTTTCTATCTCTTTTTTTTTTTGATAAAGATGTCATAAGAAAACCGAGCTTTATACTAAAATAAAGGGTTTAAAATGAAAAAAAAGGGTTTTGGTGGGTAAAGGGGTGTTTGTTTTGGGTTTAGAAATGAAAAGGTTTAGGCTCAAAGGGGTTAACTAGGGGGATTTTGGGTATGTGGTAAAAAAAAATAATGGTTTTGAAAGAAAAAATGTTTAGTCCTAATGCCTCCATCATTTACTTACTTGGGTTTAAGTTGGTAAGGACCGGGACTGTATAGTCATGACAAGTTCTAGAGTCTTACGAAACCAAGCGGCTATTCACACAAGAAACGAAAAATGAGCATTTAATTTAAAGATGTTTATTTGTATGCTCAATAAAGGCTCAAAACTCACTTTTTATGGGAATGAGTTTTTATGTGATCAAGTATATATAATTAAATTTTAACTAGATTTGTCATGCCGTTTCATAATTTTCTTATGTTGGTTCTTTTTATCACGACGCTATCGGTTGTAAATTTGTAAAAATATAACCTTTTTATAACTTGTTATTCCCAAATTAAACCAAGACAAGTAAAAAAATGAAATTTTTTTTGAAAAAAATTGGGGTGTTTAGCGGTTCCAATAGAGTTTTGTGTAAGGCTTGTTATTAGGACTTGCAAAATTTAAGGTTTTAGCATCCCTCCCCCCCCACACTTAAATTACACATTGTCCTCAATGTGTCCCAAAAATAAGTTTTTAGGTTGATTGAATGTGTAAAAGGTGTGTTAAAAACAAAATGTAATGTTACTGGGCATCTGGACACGGGCCCGTGGTGTCCGGGCACGGCCCCGTGTTCAGGTTGCCAGTAACAGAAATCATCAGAAAGTAACAGAAGCCTCGGCACGGGGGCGTGTTCAGTTACTCGAACTGCACATTTTTCTGCAGATGTACGTTGCTGAGTTCCTCCGGTAATTCGAGTCGGTAGGCCACTTTTCCAATTCTTTCCAGAATCTTAAAGGGTCCAACGTATCGAGGCGCTAGCTTTCCTTTCTTGCCGAATCGGATTACCCCCTTCCAAGGTGAAACCTTTAGGAGTACGTGATCACCAACCTCGAACTCAAGGGGCTTGCGGCGTTTATCGGCGTAACTCTTTTGATAACTCGGCTCTTTCAAGAGATTGTCTCGTATTTGGAGGATCTTGTCAGTCGTTTCTTGTAATAACTCAGGACCGGTAATTTGCGCGTCTCCGATCTCGTGCCATACAATAGGCGATCGACATTTTCTTCCATATAATGCCTCAAATGGTGCCATTTGAATGCTAGAGTGATAACTGTTGTTGTACGAGAATTCGACTAAAGGCAAATGCGAATCCCAATTACCACCAAAATCTATAACGCACAAACGAAGCATGTCTTCAAGGGTGCGAATTGTACGTTCAGTCTGACCGTCGGCATGGGGATGGAAAGCGGTATTGAGATTAAGAGTAGTACCGAGAGCGGATTGGAAAGTTTCCCAAAAGCGTGAGGTAAATCGACCATTGCGGTCAGAGATGATGTCACGAGGTGTCCCATGTCGACAAATGACTTCATCGGTATAGATTCGTGCTAATCGTTCAACCTTGTAGTCTTCTCGTATCGGCAGAAAATGGGCGGATTTGGTAAGACGATCAACGATAACACAAATGCTATCATGACCTGCTGGCGTGCGAGGGAGTTTCGTAATGAAGTCCATAGCTATACTCTCCCATTTTCACATCGGGATCTCGGGGTTGTTCGAGTAAGCCAGAGGGTCGGTGATGTTCAGCCTTGACTTTGGAATAAGTCAGGCATTTCGAAACTAGAGAACGATATCCGTCTTCATTCCTGGCCACCAATACCTAGCACGCAGGTCCTGGTACATATTGTCGGCATCGGGATGAATGGAATATCGGGATTTGTGGGCTTCAGTCAGCAATATTTCCCGAAGGTTATTGCGACTGGGGATCCAAATGCAGTCGAGATAGTGAAAAATTCCATTTGGTTTATTCACTAGTTGGTTTTCAGTTCCAAGAATTTGTTCTTCCTTCAAAGTGTGTTCGGTAAAACAGGCGTGTTGTGCGTCGCGAATGAGAGCTTCGAGGTCGTGTTGGGCTTGGACATTTCGAACACTATGCAAATAGCTTCGTCGGCTAAGAGCGTTGACGACGACATTTGCTTTGCCTGGGTGGTAACGTATCTCCCAGTCGTAGTCATTAAGAAGTTCAACCCATCTGCGTTGGCGCATATTTAGCTCTTTCTAGTTCAAGATGTGATGTAGGCTTTTATCGTTGCTGAAGACCGTACACTTGGTACCATAAAGGTAGTGTCGCCAAATCTTTAACGCAAAAAGAACTGCACCGAGTTCGAGATCGTGGGTTGTGTAGTTTTTCTCATGAACCTTGAGCTGTGGAGAGGCGTACGCGATAACCTTGTCTCGTTGCATGAGGACACAGCCAAGACCGAGGTTAGAGGCATCGCAATAGACTACGAAGTCATCGTTTCCGTCTAGTAGCGCGAGACAGGAGCGTTGCAAAGCATACGCTTGAGAGCTTGAAAGGCTTCCTCTTGTTTGGTTCCCTAAACAAAAGTCTTGTCTTTATGTGTTAGAGAGGTGAGATGAAAGGCGATTTTAGAGAAATCAGCGATAAATCGACGGTTGTAACCTGCCAATCCGAGAAAAGAATAAACTTCAGACGGGGTTTTCGTTGCAATCTAACTTTTAACTACTTCAATCTTCGTGGGATGGATGTGAATACCTTGGCTATTGATGATGTGACCGGGGAATTGAACCTACTCAAGCCAAAATTCACACTTGGAGAACTTGGCGTAGAGGCGATTCCCTTGGAGAAGTTCGATAACTAAGTGTAGATGCTGCACGTGTTCAACATTCGACTTCGAATAGATAAAGATATCATCGATAAACGCGATGACGAAGTGGTCGAGAAAGGGTTTACACACGCGATTTATCAAATCCATGAAAACCGCGGGTGCGTTGGTAAGTCCAAAGGGCATAAAGACGAATTTGTAGTGGCCGTAGCGGGTTCGAAAAGCAGTTTTAGGGATATCTTCCTTTTGAATTCGCAATTGATGATAACCAGACGTAAATTGATCTTAGAGAAACACGTAGGGCCTTGCAATTGATCAAACAGATCGTCGATTCGGGCTAAGGGATAGCGATTCTTGATATTAAGCTTATTAAGTTCCCTATTATCAATGCACATTCGAAACGATCCATCCTTCTTTTTAACGAAAAGGAAAGGTGCGCCCCATGGAGATGTGCTAGGGCGTATGAAGCCTTTATCAAGTAATTCCTAGAGTTGGCTAGAAAGTTCACGCATTTCAGACGGAGCAAGACGGTAAGGGGCTTTAGTGACAGGTTTAGCTCCAGGATTGAGGTCGATTCAGAAATCAATATCACGACTTGGGGGTAAACCAGGTAAATCGTCAAGAAAGACAGCATGGAAATCACGAACCACAAGTACCTTTTCCATTGCCTCCTCTTTCTTTTCCTTCTCCGCTACTACAATGTGTGCCAAGAAAGCCTTGTATTCCTTGCGGAGATACTTGCTTGCTTGGATGCACGACATAAGTTTTAATTCCTTCGAAGATACTTCGCCATAGACACAGAGTTGATCACCGTTTGAAAGAGAGAAACGAATCATCTTTTCGAAACAAACAACTTCAGCACGCTTTTCACGAAGAAAATCCATGCCTACTATGATATCAAAACTACCAAGTTGCATCGGGATGAGGTCGATCGGGAAAACGTGATTGTTGAGTTCGAGAGTACAATCACGAAGAACAGAGCTAACGGTGACGGTTCTTCCGGTGGCAATTTCTACGTCGAACGTCATTGGGAGGTTAGCGCGTTTACGGTTTAGGAGCTTTTCGAATTCAAATGACACAAAATAGTTATCGGCTCCAGTATCAAACAAAAAACGAAGCATAAATACCGTTAACGAGAAACGTACCATTGACAACATTGTTGTCAGTCTGAGCCTGGCGGACATTGATGTTGAAGGCTAGTCCGCGGGCTGCTTGTTGATGTGGCTGTTGCTGTTATTGTTGTTACTACTGCGGTGGTTGCTGCGGCTCTTGTTTCACCGCGCGATTTGGGCAGACATTTGCAAAATGATTCGGGTCTTCACAAGTATAGCAGGATCGTGCATGAGCTACGGGAGCATGAGAGGCTTGGTTACCCTGAGGATCGGGGAGTGGAGCTGGTAGTGCAGGAGGAGCTTGAGCTTGTTGACGTGGGCCAGTGTGAAAGTTCACTGTGAAGTGCCCGTAGATGTTTCAGTGGACACAGAAACGACAAGCTATCCCAGCTGGGTGATGGTAAGTACAAGTAGGGCAGAGAGGGTGAGGACCAGTGTACGCACGCTTAGCAGGCGGTGCGTTGATCACGGGAGCTGCGACTTGACGATTCTGGTTCTGGTGGGGTTGGATGGGTATAACAGTGAGAGGAGCGGCGGTAGCAGCACAGTTCTTGTTGTTGTTACCCTTGCGTTTACGATTTTGACATGATGACCTTGAACCCTGAGATGAGGCGGTGTCGATAGCGGGAGCGGGAGCAGCAGTTTCTTGATTCAAGCTCTTGGTTGAGATCTTGAAATAACCAGCCAAAACTCGCTTATCATTGATCTCGGCAGCGAGCTGGTAGGTCACCTCAATAGTAGCAGGCTTAGCTGCTTGAACAAAATCGGCAACACAATCTGGTAGAGCGCGGATGTACTTTTTGATTGTGATGTCTGGAGTTGACACGTGACCAGGGTAGATGATACTGAGCTGCTTAAAGCGAGCGGTGAGACCAGCGTTGTCACCTCCTTCTTGCTTGATACCCTAGAACTCGTTTTCCAACTTCTGAAGTTCATGTGGGGGACAAAATTCTTTCATCATGACTTCCTTTAGTTCCTCCCATGACAAACCATAGGCTGCGTCATTTCCACGCCTGTTGCGCTTTGCAGTCCACCAATCCAGTGCTCTAACTGGAAGACCCCGGTATCATTCACAGTGCAGAGTTCTTCAGGGCATCTGCTTTGACGAAGAGTGACTTCAATCGAGTCAAACCATTGGAACATTGCGCTAGGTCCATCTTCACCAGTGAAGTCTTTAGGACCACAAGCTTTAAATTGCTTGAAGCTGAAAGGCGTTTTCGGAGAGTCGCTCTTCGATTCGACGGATGACTTGCTGCTAACCTCATTGATCTCACTGATGATCAGAGGTATGACTTTAGCCATTTCCTTGGTGACAAGAGAAGCGATGCTCTTGTCATCTCTGCTTCTTAGAGCGTTTTGGCGAGTGTGAGAACCAAGGGAAGACATTGTCTGCAGCAGACATCGTCGTATAATTCAGACGAGTTTTGATTATATCGGGTCTGATACTAGTTTACGTATAACCATCATACTATTATTATTATTACTTCACAAAGCACAGGAACACGTCTAACACGTAGACACATTGTCAAGTAGGCACGTAATCCACATAAACACATAAGCACAAAAGCACGTAGTCCACATAAGCATGTATTTTGCACGCATTCACATATATTTTTCACGTATTTTAATATCATTCAAGTTCCGTGAAGCGCGTTCGAGAGTTGCGAGTGCGAGCAGCGATAGCGAGTAGCGTAAGTGAGTAACATAGCATGCGAGAGTTCATAGATTGTCCGCGATTTGTTAGTATTTTGAGATATGTGTGCAGTGCGAGTTGTGCGCGTTTAGTAAAGCTATGAGCAAATAAAGCGTATAAAATCTCCAAAATCGAAACATATAAACATTTAAAAATATAAAACACATAAAATCAATGTTCCACAGAGTCAGCGGTTGCGAGCTCAGAATCGAAACAGTGTCTGGGTGTTGGGACATCGACTACCCAAAGTGGTTCCACTATTCTCAAGACTTCGAGTACACGTTTTGGCCCCCTAGACAGTGCTCTCGCCTCGATCCGGGCAAACGGCACACATCCTTTTGGTTAATACGTGAATCAAGTCATTGGAACCCATCGAGACTTTGGTGAGAGTTTTGTAAAAAAATCCAAGTAGTGAGTGGAACAGGTCGTCAAGATACGGGCTTGAATCCTTACTTAACAACTTTGTTCCTGATAGTGTGGTAAAAACCACGAGTTTAAGATGGAGAATTTTGTCGAGATATGGATTTCACTCCTATCTCAACGAAAATTCTGGTGTTAATAGTAAAAATTAGTGTAAAGTGAGCGATTTTATCGAGAGTTATCGGTTTTCACACCTAATCTCGACCAATCACTCGATTGTGTTATGCGAGTGTCTTCGAAAACGTGTGTGTTGTGTCGGCCTTACGAAAGGCCATGTAGTGTACAGCCTTAGGAAAAGTATAGTGTGTTCGTACAATTTCATGCAAACACAGCCTTTCCTTTAAGAGTTCGAACGGGAATATCAGAGTGAGCTCGTATGAAACCCCTATTGAGTTCGCACAAAGCGGTCTGTTGGTACTTAGACAATAGACTAGGTCATTCTAAGACATCGACCCGGACTAGGTCGTGTCCTTCCAAATTCTCTATAGCTATGGTTCTGATACCAATCTGTCACACCCTAACCGATGGCGAAAACATCGGGGCGTGGCACTAAGCGAAACAGATTGTCCAAGAGAATCCATAACACTATTAGTGACAATATACTTAACGTTAAAGTCCCATACCAATAAGCATAAATAGTTATTACAGACCTTGTTCTCAAAGACAAATAAACTCTTCCGACAAAATTAGATTTTATTCGTGGGTTTCTAAACCACCTAGCTTGATTCATCACAACAAAGCATAGTATCCTAAACACCTGTCACATACGTTAAAGTAAAGTCAATACACATAGTGTAAAGGTGAGTACACAAGTTTAATAGCATATAGTATAGCGAAAGCGTTTACGAATAACCAACATGTAACACGTAGAAATATGAATCAAGTAAGCTATCGACAATGAAGTATGTAACCGACATGACTGCGAGTTGTAGAATGCGCAACACATCATCACCACTATGACCATGTGAAGTAAAACCCTTAACAACCCCTGTCCAGGACAGGTGCTGAGTCCAAACTATAGTACTATCGTTGCTAAGGTGTCCGACAAACAATCATTGTGTAAACGTAACATACAAACATTCATCGAGTCACGTATAACATGCAAGAGCGGTTAATGTTAAAAGTGTTTGTGTTGTATCCTATGTGACTTGATATAGAGAACGTATGTAACACCAAAAAGTGCGTTAAGCAAAAAGGGATTAAGTATACTCACAGTATGTGTTTAGTAAATAAACACAACCTTGGATTTAAGGGAGCGCTTGGAGGTTAGCCTGAGCATAGAACGATAGTGTAAGTGTTTAACGGTGTGTAAACAGTGCGTTGAGTGAGACAAGTGTCGAATGGTGAGTCAATCGAATGGCCATCCAGACGGATGACTATTCAGACGGTTGGTCATTCGATCTGAGTGAGTGTGTTTTTAAATCGTTTTGAAACTTTGAAGTTTTCGTTGTAGCATTTTGAAGAATAAGAAGTATCTCTAAATGTCAAGTCATCCGGACGGATGGTGATCCGAACGGATGGCTCTTCGTTTAGAAAGTCTGTTATTCTTTGAAGTTTTGCTCAAATCGTTTAAGTGTTGAAATTTTCCAAAGGCAAGTTAGCTGGTCGAATAGTCATTCGATCGGATGGTCATCAGATCGCATGGCTATTCGGCTGGGTGATCTCTTGTTTGAAATTCTGTAAAATCTTCTAAGTTATCAATTTTTGAGTTTTGACGGAGACGGTATGACGACGTGTCAAACAACGGAAACCA
The DNA here is from genome assembly GCA_030545235.1 of Helianthus tuberosus. NCBI lineage: Eukaryota > Viridiplantae > Streptophyta > Magnoliopsida > Asterales > Asteraceae > Helianthus > Helianthus tuberosus. The sequence continues at coordinate 45,685,851 of CM060427.1, read as the reverse complement.
CACCAAGCCCAGCTCAGTCGACCGGATGGGAATCACCCCATTTGATCACACTAACTGTTCTTGATGGAGTTGCATGTTCAAACAGTGAGGTGGTCGTCCTTTCCGGTGGAAATCCGTTCTCAGGCCGGTTCTCAACTAAAGAATGAGTAGAGAGCCTGAATGAGTCTAGATTCCATCGGTTTTGAGTGTGAGAGTGTAAACGATTGAAGAAAATATGAAAACGCCTTTCAACTTTTTTAATCTTATGAGGTTTGTGTAAAAATAGTGTAGAAATCCTTTAGATCTGAACGGATCTCGATGAGATGAGGTCACACTTCAGTGTTCATAAGAACCCGAGGTAACGTCACCTTAAAGTAGTCCAAATCAGGTGATTTCATGGTGGAAATGTAAGATTTGATGGAGAAAACGGTGAGAAAGTGTGTATTGGTGATAGAAGTATAAGATTTATGAAGAAAACTTACGAAAATAGCCTTGAATTGAAGGAAAAGTGCTTGAGAGCAAACTGGGAGTGTGTTGGTCGGATAGAGCTATCACATCAGTGAATAGTGGTGTGACAGGTGGTATTTATAGTGTGAGAGGGGAAGTAAGGGGGTGCAGGAAAGTGGGTCGGATGGTCAGCCGATCGGATGGCCATCCGATCGGATGGTCAGCCGATCGGATGGCCATCCGATCGGATGGTCATTCGACCGGATGGTCATTCGACCGAACGGTCATTCGATCAGTTGACTGGCGTGAGTTAGTTTTTTTTCGTTTCGAGCGTTGAACGTTGCATTGCGTTTAAGAGAGTTGTGAGTAATCGTTGCGATGAGATAACCGCACGATATTTAACAAGTAGTTACACAAATAACATAACACGCATAAAACGCATAAAAGTACATCTGCGTTGCGAATTGTGATGAGATTGCGATACGGTAGAGTTGCATTTGCGTTTGTGAATAACATCCCTAAACATATATAAGGTGCACACACAAGTAAAGCACATAATAACACACGTAGAACAATACCAATAACTGTGTTTCGAGTTAGCGTTGTGTTGTGATAGCGATAGTAATAATAGCGTTTAGTTGTGATTTCTACGTTTATCGCATAGTTACTTCACTTAATAGTAAATCGTAGTTTAGAATAGCGTTTAAAATCGTTAACCAAAATATCGTTCATCGATTCTCGAGAGTACAAAGCAATAATTAAGCAAGAAAAGTCAGATCTAAATAAGATCTGGACTTTGACTTTGACTTGTACTCTGACTTCGAAAAGTCGGGTTGTTACAAATAAGGTATAGATGAGATTATTACAGGCCAATTCCCATAAATAAATTAAACTAATGATATTACAGTACATAGTTTTATTATATATAAAAAACATATGTTATTTTTAAATTAACTTATTAGTATTCGTAGGAAGTGTATCGGAAATTCCGACAAATTATTGACGGAATGGGTAAAATTTGTTTTAATACATATATATGTTATTTTTAAAACAAATTTATTAATATTCGTAGTAAATACGTCGGAAATTACGACAAATTACTAACATAATGGATAATTTTTTATGCAATATGTATGTATGTTATTTTTAAAACAAATTATTAATTGCAGTAGGAACAGCGTAGGAAAATACCGATGCAAATCCTACGAAATACGTTTCATTTTAACAATTCGTCAGAAATTTGTAGGAAGTAAATGAATTTAATAGTTTCATATACGTAGGAATCTAAAATAAAGGCTTTAGTGAGCCATTAAGATATATCACTCAATACAACGTGATATAACCCTTGAACATCAAATATTACATAATAAAGACCTTAATGGTCCATTATGATATATCAAGGCCCAATATGGTCTATTAGGGCATATATTACTCTTAATTCTTCGTTACAATATAATAGCACTCAATACATCGTGATGTAATCCTTTAACATCGAATGTTACATAATAAAGGTCTTAACGAGCTTTAAAGATATATCAAGACCCATCACTGTCTATTAGGGCATGTATGACTTGTAATTATTCGTTACGATATAATAACACTCAATACAACGTGATGTAACCCTTCAACATCGAATGATACATAATAAAGGTCTTAATGGACCTTTAAGATATATGAACGCCTAACACAGTCAATTAGAGCATGAATGACTTGTAATTATTCGTTACGATATAATATCACTCAATACAACGTGATATAACCCTTCAACATTGAATGTTACATAGTAAAGGCCTTAATGGGCAATTAAGATATATCAAGGCCCAACACGGTCTATTATGACATATTTGACTTGTAATTATTCGTTACAATATAATAGCACTCAATACATCGTGACGTAATCATTCAACATCAAATGTTACATAATAAAGGTCTTAACGGGCTTTTAAGATATATCAAGACCCATCGCGGTCTATTAGGGCCTGTATGACTTGTAATTCTTCGTTACGATATACTAACACTCAATACAACGTGATGTAACCCTTTAACAACATCGAATGTTACATAATAAAGGCCTTAATGGGCCATTAAGACATATCAAGGCTCACATGGTCTGTTAGGGCTTGTATGACTTGTTATTGTGCATTACGATACAGTATCACTCAATATGACATGAGATAAACCTTGAACATCAAATGCTACATAATAAAAGCCTTATTCGATTAAATTCTTGTAGGCCATAATAGGTTTAATAAAATGATCCAGGAGCACAAATTGGTTAAAGAATATATCTTTTAATAAAACTATCAGACTTAGTTACAACTCTTTATTTCTCGCTTCGAACGTTCTCATCTCCATGAAACCCTAGTACTACTAGATAAAAAGACTCTTAATGACACATACAATGACCAAAGAGTGTGTCATGTAAAAAATGCTATCGTTTGTAAAATCGAAATATTTTATCCCTTCTTTTGGTGTGTAATCGTTTAAATGTCATTTTTAATAAAAATAAAACCCATAAAATATGCATGTTATCTTATTATTTTTTAATTATTAAATGATTATACTTCTTATCGATGATTCCTTGGTAATACCGGTTAAAAGTTGCATCACAACACCTTGATTTCCGATTGGTTACCCTCGGCACCCCACCTTCACCGAGGGATACGTCCGTCGGAGAAAATTCAATTCTACTTTCGTAGTGATGTATGTATATGAACGGAAACGGTTGACTTATATCTTTGTAAGCATTCATCATTCATGTTGTCACATGGCGGCTAATTCATATTAGTTTAAAAAGAAGTTAAAGCTGACACATTCAATTCAGGTTCCCGTTTACATTGGCAATCACAGCGGTACGTAGTAAATTGAACAAGTATTATAGTAAGCAATCCCCACTCTTTGCTAGTTTGAGTTAAACGACGTTAGTTTAGTTCTCATGTGCTAAAACATGTAATGTCTAACAACTAACACTAATTACCGTACCGATTAGAATTACCAAAAATTTAGCAAGATTATGACATTTCATAGCTGGTTCAATTAGTTTCTATATGATAGTCTTGATTTCATGCAATAGTTGGCACATTGTTGAGTTTGTAAATAAAGGTTTTGACTTTTGAGAACGAGGTTCTTCATACATTGAAGTTGAGTTTAAGTTTTATTTTCTGTGTCAATAGCTTCTGATTATAAGTTTGATATTTTAATTTTTTTTATTAATGAACCTAACAACTAACACAAATTACCGTCTGCCCGTCTATAAGGTCATCCGTAGTCATAAAGCCCCTTTGTGGGCCTCATGCGACAGGTGTCGTGCCATGTCACACAAGGGCTTTATGGGGCGTTATATCACTAGAGCCCGTAGTCATAAAGCCCTACCAATCATTACCTAATTATTAATTTTCATTTTTATTAATTAATTAAAAAAACACAAACTATTTTTTGATTGGTCCATTTCTTGAAAACAACCCACATAGCGTCGCGAAGGTGATGGCGCTGCCATCTTTTTTTTGTCCGATAAAGCCCCTTGTCGCGGTGTAGAGGGCGCCATTGGACGTTGTGTTTGGCTTTTTGGGGAATATAGTGCCCCACTATAGGTGCTCAAAGATTTCTTAGGAAAGTATACCTGTATTTCTATGTCACATTTATTGCCGTTTGAACAAGTATAGATAAATATAATATAGCCAACGTTGGAAGTTTTTATGCTGCATTAGAAATAAAAATATCATCCATGGTCTTTGGGTTTGGTCCGTGTGTCTTATTCCTGGACGAGACACGTCTTTCAAACCTTGGTGTTATTAAATATCTTTGAGGAGTCCTTAATGAACTCTTGCACAATTTGTACGGTTTGTAAAACTTGAATTTGAAGTCTACGTTTTAAAACAATGTTGTTATGTTTTGAACTTATTTAATGGATGACAAACCTATGGTTTTATCATATAGTTGATGTTATGATTGAATGCAACGATATTAAGAAAGTCACACCATAATCACGCTTCCGCAAAAGTCAGGGTGTGACAGCTTGGTATCAGAGCTTCGATCGTAGCGAACTAGGATTCTTTCTCGAGTCTAGACTACGATCATTAGGGCTCTCACAAAAACGTTTTGACAAACATGTTTTCATTGCATTCACGAAACGCCCAGATCCAGGAAACAAACATTTTTACAAATAAAAGACACAAAATACATTACAAGGAATTCATTTATAATTCAGTCTGAGAGACTGGGGAGTTAGTCTGAGAGACTAGCTGGGTAGTGCAGTCTGAGAGACTGGGGAGTTAGTCTGAGAGGCTAGTTGGGTAATTCAGTCTGAGAGACTGGGGAGTTAGTCTGAGAGACTAGCTGGGGCAGTCTGAGAGACTAGGAAGGTCAGTCTGAGAGACTGGGTATTTCAGTTTGAGAAACTGGGAGGTTCAGTCTGAGAGACTGGGTAGTTCAGTCTGATAGATTGGGTAGTTAGTTTGAGAGGTTAGTTGGGACAGTTTGGGAAACTGGGAGTTCAGTCTGAGAGACTGGGTGTTTCAATCTGAGAGACTGGGTGTTTCAGTCTGAGAGACTGGGTGGTTCAGTCTGAGAGGCTGGGTGTTTTAGTCTAAGAGACTGGGTGGTTCAGTCTGAGAGGCTGGGTGTTTAGTCTGGGAGGCTGGGTGTTTAGTCTGGGAGACTAGTTGGTTTAGTCTGGGAGACTAGGTGGGTTAGTCTGGGAGACTAGGTGGGTTAGTCTGGGAGACTAGGAAGGATATGAAGTTTCATGAAAAATAATGTGAATACGTGACTACATGACAAATTACCTTGTTTGCATTCACTAATTGTTAGTGATTACTATGGATATACATGCTATGACTATTATGTACCGACACACGCGTCACTTTATTTTAGAAAGCGAGATATCAGACATTGATGACCCTACGGCCACCGCCACAGATAATGAGATTGCACCTGCGCCATAAATATTTACGTCAGACACTGAGAGTGACCCTGATATGCTAACCAAAGACAAGGACGAGTTTCAACAATCCGCGCTACCAAATTTTTGTGATACTTTACCCTTGCTGATAGGTTTCTCTAACAAGAATCCTTCTGTCACTCTTGTTTCAATCCATGACCACTTCATCACTGGTCATCCCGATGGTGAGCACACCATGGCTCCGATCCTCGACGATGCGCCTCCTGTGGGCATTCCTTCCGAAGGTTGGCTACTCGATGAGTAGTTGATGATGACGTTGACATGTTTATTGATGGTCCACCTGATGACACCCCTGATAATGAAAAATTAGACGAGAACGTTGTTACTAATTTCACTTCTTGAGACCCTTGTTAACAAGCTATCCTTTGATCTAGTATACACTTGATTTCAGACTCCTTTGAGTCTGTGACATCTGCAGCCTTACAGACGACCGGATTACAGCTTTTACTGCTGATTGAGACGACGACGTCGTTATGACTGCTGCACCATCACCTGCTTGAGATGCCACACCTTTACACGACCCAGACCCTGCTCCTGAGCCAGCTCCTGTACCTTTTGAGTCAGCTTGATATGGCACCTACTGGTCCTGCACCCTTGCTTGATCATAACCATGTGTCTTTAGATCTACCAGGTCAGCACCCGCATGACGGCCCTTTAGCTACAGCAGCATTTTCCCCAACCGCACTGGCCGCACCGTTTGCTACTTTCACCTCTACACCGCTGGACGAGCCATTTCGATGGTTCCTATCATACACTATGTTGATATTAGACCCTTACATTATGGAGGCTACACACAGGATGAATTGCTCCTATAACATCAGCTATAGTTTGAGGATATGAGTCGCAGAATGTTTGAGCTTGAGCTGACACCACATCCTCCACCCTGACTATTGCCATTATACTTGGATCCTCCACGTTTATCAAAGATTCCTTTTTCGCTCTCACCTGCTGCTATTACACCTTTTCCCCCAGGTTTTTGATGCTCGTTTCTTTACTGTCGAGCGGCAGAACATTTAATTACCTCGATGTACATATACAAGCTCGAGGAAGAGTTCACGCATGTTAGCAGTTTGCTTTTCTTTCCTCCCCCACCTCAGTCACCAGTATAGTTGGTTTCTGGATTATGCGGATTGCATTACATTTGGGTAAAGACACTAATGATAAGCCGAGATTGTGCAGACTTTTGAAGACCACTTCTGACTACGTAATTTTGATACACTGATATACTTATTGGACAAGGGTAGGGTGACCCTGTGTCCCTTTTTATATGATACATGTTGTAAGACAATGCAATTGTGGACGGAGAATAATGAGAGCCCAATCATCATTAAACATGCGACAATACTTTGTCGCCAATAACCAATGGAAGCTTAGTCGCTATGACTTCATTAAGCACGTTGTTGATCTATATGTGTGTGCTATAATTATAATGCTACGTGCTAGCTTGCTATGCTCTCATTAAACATAATTCCCGAATTACTTGGTTATGCTATGATTATGCTACTGCTTGATTGGTTGATCTGATAAACTATTATGTGTATGTACGTATGACCTCTAAAACAACTATATGTACTCTCTGAACAAATAAGACCTGACCTAACCGATCTTCTTCTTAGAATATGTCAATACAAGGGAACATCGATACCAACAGCCCTCTGCCAGCGACAGCGGCAGAATTACAAGAGCGCATCTCACGGGCCATCGCACAGCACGAGGCCCTTCGCTCCGAACGGCTGCACCTACGAGCAATTCTTGAACTGCAAACCTCGAGAATTCGACGGCGCTGGGGGTGCCATAGCTTTTGTGCGTTGGGTCGAGAGGACGGATTATGTTTTGCGATTAAGTAAATGCGCCCCAGAACATCAGGTCACGTACATAGCTGGACTATTTCTAGATGGGGCTCTGTCATGGTGGAAACTTCAGGTTCAAACAATGGGTGAGACTGGTGCGTATGCTTTGACGTGGGACAAACTGAAAGAACTAATGCGTAAGAGATATTGCTCGAGGGCAGTAGTCCAGAAGTTGGAGACTGAACTGTGGAACTTGAAAATGGAAGGTTCCAAGATAACTGAGTATGTATAGAGATTTCACGATTTATCACAAGTTGCTTCGCGTCTGGTGGGACCAGAGTTTAAGAGAATCGAACGCTTCATTGGGGGATTGGCACTTCATATTCTAATCCTGGTGACAACATCGAAACCCTCGACGATCATCGATGCTATCGACTTAAGTGTGGCGCTCACTGAAGAAGCGGATAGACTAGGGAAATTTTCCACTTCGGAAGAGAAAGAGGAGACTCCTATAGAACCATCCGGAGATAACAAGAGGAAGTTCGCAAACTTCAAAAAGGGTACTCGGGTGAATAGCAAGAACAAGGCCAAAAAGGGAAAAGACTACATAGGTATCCTACCTAAGTGCGACAATTGTCTATGTTACCATGTCGGGCGATGTAAATATGGAAAATGTGATAACTGTGGCAAGAGGGGGCATCCCAAGGAGACTTGTAGGCATGGTACTAAACCTAGAAATGGAGGCCAAGATGGTAGCGAGAATTACGGAGGAAACAACGACAACGACAACTATCAAGGAAGGATGAGTGACAAACAAAAACGTACTCAAGGTTGTCTTAACTGTGGGAGCAAAAAGCATTTCAGAAAATACTGCCCTAAGAAGAACCAGGCACAAGGATGAAAGCTCAACACCGGAGCTAGGGAGACACGCCAGGAATTCAAGCGGGGATATCGATACGTCCCGTATTAGTCAACATTATGCATTTGTGCTGCTGGACAGTGTTGCAAATTTTAACTTCACATCTCTAAAGTTTGAGAGTGTACTTGGTTTAGTAGCAAGTAAGTTAGATAACCCGTACTAGCTAAAGAGAAACTTCGACAACGTATTTGGAACGGAGTAGCTGTCAAGCGAACGAGCGGAGATTGATATCCGCATCCCGATGACGAACAAAGAAACGATCGTGACTTATGAAGCAGGATACGCCTCTACCGATTACTAATTGCTTGAAGGCACGAAACTTGTTGCGTAAAGGATGTGTTGTTTTCATGGCTCATGGCGTGGAAAAGGGAGCCGAAGAACCAAAACTCGAAGATATTCCTCTGATAAGGAAATATCCTGAAGTCTTCCCCGAAGGCTTGCCAGAGTCATCTCCTGAACGACAAGTCGAATTTCGCATCGATTTGATTCCAGGCGCCGCGCCTGCAGTCAATGCACCTTAGCGACTTACACCTTCGGAGATGCAAGGATTGTCAGTGTAACCTCAGTGGGTGATAGAGAAGGAAGATAACAGACCAAGATTCCCGTTTTGGATAAAACCAGTTCTGCTCGTCAAGAAGAAGGACAATGATTTTCAAATGAGCATCGACTACCAGGAGCCGAACTAGCTAACCAACAAGATTCGATAACTCTTGCTAAGGATCAACGAATTTCTTACTTAACTAACTGTGAGGATCCAACTACTATTACACGACTGATCGATGATCGAGTGTAATTAACTGAGAATTCCGGAAGAAAGTATACCGGGGAAATTGTGGGACAATAACTTGTTTTAAACGTACACAGAAATGGTGTTTCCTACACGATGCACAGAACATTTTTGCACCGAATACGAAACTTTGAGAATCTAGGAAACATGTACTTAGGGTCTTTGGGAAACCAGGACCAAACTCGTAAAGGTTGCTTAGGAACCACATTTGTTAACTCAAGCAAACACCATTATCCTGACATATATACCATTTCAGTTAACCAAACAAAAAGTACTTAAATTTCTTTTGTTGAAGTCCTCACTTTTGCTTCTAGCGAGTAGATGTTTGCATCTCTACTCCCCTTAATGGTAGTTGCATCGCGTTAATTTTATTCACTGAGAGCGAACACACAATTGCTTCAATACTTGGTCATTTCTTCATCTTAGCAAATACTCATTGCTCAGTACTCGGAAACTTATATGTCACACATGCACCATTTGCTGCGCATGTGGTTTCGTTTCGAATAAACGCTTCATTGAAATTCAAATATTACTGATTTATGATTCGAATGACCTACCTTATTATAATTGTTGGCTCTTTTGTTACCAAGTCAACACACTTTCTTGAGACTTCTCTTCTTTCAAGTTACACTCATGGTTTATCTTTGTAACCATGCTGAGATTCCAATGTTGATTCATACGTTTATTGTCGGATTACGCTAAAACCAAGTTCAATTGCTTGAACTTATCCATTTCGCATATTCAGTTAAGACGTCATATGATGTCTTGAGAGCATCATATTCAAGTATTTTTGCAAAGATTCTTTCATTTCGAGTCGTAGTAGACTTGGTTGGTCTACGGCTCCACTAAATCGTTTGTTGGTCTCAATACCTTGCGGTGATACTTTCACATAATTGAAGCTTGCGCTAAATTTGGTTACGCACCCTATGCACGGATTTAATTGTCTAATTATTTGTTCTAAATCCGTTTTGTTTATCACGATTAAAGCAGTCTCAACACAGTTGTATGTTAAGGCAATGGTACATAGATTCATTTCATATCACAATGAACCTCCTAACGATTCTTTCATTGTCAATCGAATGCCTTGCGGTACTTAATACTTTTCATCCTCGATCAAAAACAGTGGCTTTTTGATGTTCCGTATCCAACTCAAAACTCTATGACATTGTGTAAATCAAATCTTCAGACTTGTCTCAGTACACTTTCATTTGACTTCAAACACGGTGAACTCGTTCAGTCACCACTATTATTGAATTATGTCATTAAGACACCTTGTGGTGTCATTACAAACTTGTAGCTTGTGCTAATCATGGTCAACCGTTTCACATGAAACTACGCATACTTTTGTTTGACCTATCATTTAAACATTCCTAATGTAACTACGAATTAAGACAATGATACACCAGATTCGCTTGTATTTCATTCGGCGTGTTTTCGCAATTCAAGAATGTCAACACACTAAAACTTACCATTCATCTATTCGGAAGTTGACAGATCATTTTTCTGTTACTATCACATTTGAGTTGTTGATTTTGAATTCATATAGCGGATGCTATGGTTTGTGAAAACTGGTTTGCATATTGTGACCGATTGTTTGAGAATCCATCGGTCGAAACTCCTTTATTGCACCCCTGTTAACTAAGTAACACTAGATTCTACATCTATACATCTCGTGTCCTTTGACATCAAATGCTAAAAGCACATATCTTTTAACCATTGGATTCGGGTTGTTGTAATATATTCTTGGATTCACCTGATGTGAATAAGGTTTGATTCGGTTTTGTGATTACCTACCTCAATATTATCCATATACATACACGCATAATATAACCCTAAGGAGTTAAGGTAGTATAAATTTCGAGGATGAAATTTTCTTAACAGGGGGAGAATGTGACAACTGTCAAATTTGCATGCATCCGTACAATTAATTAACTATGATTAGTGCCTAATGACTGTGCTGATTTACAATTTATGACTTGAGTTGCATTCTGATTTCTGCATCATATTTACATGTGCATCACATTTCATGTTGTCACATCATTTGTACATACAAACTTTAATGACATAAACGATGCACAAAGCACAGCTAGCACAGTTAGCGGATAACTCAGAAAAATGCTGACGATGTTCAGTACATAGACAGACAGTGTTTTGAGACCCAGTTTGAGCCGGAAGCCAAGTTCTACACTAATATAGTGTGTAGAGAAGTGAGGACCATAAAACTGCGTCACTAGGTGATAGTTTGAGTGCCGGAAAGTGCCTAAAACATACCTAAAGTGCATAATTATGCAGAAAATTCAGCAATTCAGCATTTAAATACATTAATATTATGCAGAAACATGACTAAATGGTCCTGGATACTTTCCTAAGCATCGGGAATTAAAAGTGTCACAAAAGGGTACTTAAAAATCGCTAAACGGAAACTTTAACGAACCTGTATCTAACCGAACAACCGGACATTACCCGAAACACCAAAACATTGCTAGAAGCATTGTCTTATTATTTCTGAGCTAGTTATGATCCCCGAACACCCTAACACACTATATAACACCATATTAACCTAAACAAACACTTGAAATCCTACTAGATTCTCTAACCTATCATCACCACCCAACTATACCCCCCCCCCCCTTTTGGATTTACGGTTATGGTGGTGGCCCACCATCAAGATCTTTACTTGATCTTGCAAGATATTATGGGATATTATTTGATTTTATTAGATATTGCTTGGATCTTCCTAGATTTGTTTAGATTTTCCTTGGATATTATAAGTAACCTTTCATCCTCATTCATCATCTTCAACTCACTTCTTCTCCTCTCTCTCCCTCCATGCTCACGGCCCAAACACCCTCATTCTACCTCCACCATTTTCATTCCACTAACAAGCATTCCAAGGTCATTCCAAGGTGTTAGAAGGTGATTCATGAAGCTTGGTGCTTGTAGAACTTGAAGAACCTCCATAAATTGCTTCTATCCACTCCATTTCATCTTGTGTTCTTCCCTAGCTTAGAGCTAGTAGTAAGATCCTTGTAACCCTTGTTTACTTCTATGTTAGTTGGTTAAAAAATGTAACATGTTGTAAATCACAAGAACACTAAAAGATATAAACATGGATCTTGAACATAAAGCTTAACATATGATGATTTAGTGGTGAAATAATGTTGTTTAGTGTATGTATATTACTTGCTTGTTGATTTCTTGAAATGATGATGTAAATCATCACATGGAACTTGCTAGATTGTGATTAAACACATGATCTAGCAAGTGAGAGGATGATTATGACAACATAAGATAATCATCTTCTTGTGGAAACATGAACTTGATGAATAAAATGATTTCTTGACAAATAATAAACAAAGTGAGTTGGCAGTCTTATGGATCCAAGATTTACAAATGATTTTCCAAGAAGAACCAAGTTCAAAATATGATTTTTTTTGTAGAACTAGATTATTACTTAAACCTACACTATTTTAGTGGAAAAACAAGTGTATAAACACTTATGAAACAAGAAGGTCAAATAAATAAACATTTTTGTAAAATGTGATTACAAGTTGTAAACACCTAGTTTCTTTAAGAATGAGATTTTTAAAGGAATAAACACACTTTAAAGGGGTAACTAGACCTACTAAAAACATTACCAAGTTACTACAAGTTTTTGTGAAGGAACAAGTTCATGTTGTAGTGTAAATAACATTGTTCTTGCACTTGGTAATAATAAGATTATTTAGGGTGGATTGTTGATTATTGTGTGTTGATTTTTGAAAAGAAAATGATATGCTTATATAGCATGGACACCTCCATTTTCAAAGGAAACTATAGCGAAATTTTCTAAAAATATAAACACTTAAAGAAATATTTTCTAACAAATATTTACAAGTGTGTTTTAACTTTGGTTTCCAATATAAACTTTGCAATAGATTTTGTTACAAAAATACAAAGTATCGGAGGTTGGTTTTTATAAATATAAATGGGTAAATATATAGGTAAAGAGTACGGTACAAATTACCTTTTGGTACATTATATACGCGAACATAATAGCCATACACGTGTCCTGATTGGTTTTTTAATATATAAGGTTAAATGAGACAATCAATTCAATCATCTGAGGGTAAATTCGTCTCTTCATTCAATCAGCGAGCGAGAAGTTCGTTACACTAATATCCCGGTATTTATCATTCGAATCAATTTCAAATTTTTCATAATTCTCAATTTGCAGTTATCGTTCTTCTGTGTTAGGGTTTTATTCAGTTGTTTTTTTTCGATGGATCCACAGAGCAGCACTGGACGTGCAAATGTTGATGTTGAAGAAAGTCGACCTATCGGTGATCATGCTCAATTATCTGCATATCAGAGAGTTTCTATTGAGGATGTTTTAAATCCGCCATCTGCAAATTCAAATCCAATTGCAAGTTCAAGTGCTCTAAACGATTGTTTTAATTGTAATTATGTTAATTCAGATCTCTAAAATGTTCGTATAACTGTTTTTTGTTTAATCGCTCCTCTTATTTTACATTGTTGTAACTGTTTTTGAAGTTTGAATGTTCAGTATATTTTTGACATGAAAGCAACATGTACAAATTCGCATGTTATTAGTCTTTCAATTCGCATTTGATGTTTTTTTCCTTAAGTATTTTGCATGCTATGGTATATTAAATCGTATAGATAAATCAGATTAATCAAAATCATCAATTTCGCATGTTTTCTTCATAGATTTCGCATGTTTTTGATTTTTCTGATTTGATTCATTTAGATGAAAGGGTTTACACTTCGGAGGTTCAAGCATCAGCTACACCTGTGGTTGGAATGAAATTTATCTCTATTGAACAAGCATATGCGTTTTACCAATCATATGCTAAGTTAGCTGCTTTTTCTATTCGGAAAGGTGGTGAAGTACACAGTGGTGGTATAATCAAAACTAAGTATTTTGTTTGTTCTAAAGAGGGACATAAGCCACTGTGTATTGACGATCGTTCGAAGTCAAAAAAGCAATTCAAAACAAGGAACAGGGGGACTATTAGAACTGGATGCAAAGCTCAACTTATGATTTGCACTGTGGATGGTAGATTATATACAGTAAAGAGATTTGTTGATGGTCATAATCATAAGTTTGTTTGTCAAGATGATATTCACATGCTGCCAGCTTACAGACAATTGTCAGATGTCCAGGAGGAGTTGGTTTGGGAACTAGGCACTTTAAACCTTGGTCCTGTCAAAGCTTTCCATATAATGAGGAAACGTTATGGTGGTTTCGAGAACGTTGGTGCCACGGTTGATGATTGCAAAAATTTTAGGAAGCGAATTAACAATTATATAGGAGAATATGATGCTGACATGGTGATTAATAGGACGACTGACAAAAAACAGTATTTAGCTGATTATTCGTTCGAATATTCTGTTGATGATGGCAACCGTTTAACTGGTTTGTTCTGGGCTGATGGTTTATGCAAGCTTAACTATATGGAATTTGGGGATGTGATATCCTTTGATGCAACTTTCAAGACAAACAGGTTAGTGTTTGAAGACAAACATGTTTTTTTTTTTTACTATTTTCGCATGTTATATGTCTTCATGAGCTATTATATCGCATGTGTAAAATTGGTGTTGACTATATCGCATGTTATACTTTTGTTTTCGCATGTGGTTTTTTGTAATTCGCATGTTTTCAACGTATTTTCGCATGTGTTATGCAGGTACAAGATGGTGTTTGTCCCGTTCACTGGCATTGACAACCACTGTCGAAATGTAACATTTGGAGCTGGGTTGTTGGCATCGGAGAGCATTGAATCATATAAATGGCTTCTGAATTCATTTTTAAAGTCATTTGGTCAGCAGCCAAAGGTTGTAGTGACTGATCAAGACCCTGGTATGAAACAGGCTATTGAGGAGGTTTTCCCTGTCAGCAGACACAGATTGTGCATGTGGCACATAATGAAAAAAGTGGCAGATAAGGTATAGTATGCTATATTGTTTTCTGTTAGGGTTATTTTTTGTATATTATATATTTTTGTTATAGGTTGATATAAAAAGCATTTATTGTCATAGGTTGGACACGAGTTGTGCAAAAACGATGAGTTTAAAAGGAGGATGTGCGACATTGTATGGACTAATTCTATTGAACCCGAAGAATTCGAGAGACAGTGGAAGTTGGTGATGATTGAGTTTGGTCTCACAGAAAACAAATGGATCGATGATATGTTTGTGATGAGATCCATGTGGATTCCGGCTTTTTACCGACACGAGCCAATGTCGGGACTTATGAGAACAACCTCAAGATCAGAGAGTGAGAACCATTTTTTCTGCCAGGTGTCTAATTCACAACTCACTGACGTAGAGTTTATGAATCATTTAGACGGTGCAATGGATGTCCAACGTTTTAATCATAGAAAGAATGATCATATTTCAAGATATACTGAGCCCGCTGATTTGACCGAAACTTCTTTGGAGGAAGTTGCTGCTAAGAGATTCACCAGGTCTATATTCTTTGATCAGCAAATAGAGATTTGTGGTACAATTTCTGAATGTCTGCCGATGGACACCAAAGTAGAGGGTCCACAGATCAGGATAATGTTGAAGGACTTTAAAGCCCATGGAAATGGTTTATTGGAGGTATTATAGCATATTTATTTCACACATGCGATTTGTTGATAACATATATGCGAATTTCTTTTTTTTTTTTTCAGAATTATCATCTTGCAATATGCGATTTTGTTTTTTATCATGCGATTTTCAAAATTTATTCATTTGCATGATTTTTTAGGCATGCGAAATTGTTATGTTATACATGCGATTTTAATTGTTACTATATATATATATATATATTTGGTTTTTCCTAGGTGTGGTTCAAGAATCTTGAAGATGATGTAACTGCATAGTGTAGCTGTTTGCGTTTTGAGCAGTATGGGCTGCTATGCAAACTCATTTATTTTCTTTTCAAGATGTTTGGTGTTAAAGAAATACCAAACAAATATGTTATGAAGAGATGGACGAAGGTTGTTGTTCCGAATGAGTTAAATGTGAAGTACAATCTAAATGTGGGTGGCAAGGATGTGCAACACAAGCCTAAACGGATTGCTCGTGAAATCATCCACACAGGGGAGTATTTGGTTAGTAATTTGATTTCCGACCTTGATCAACTTGCTTTAGTCAGGGATCAAATGATGCAGCTGAAAGAGAGAGTTGATCAGAGTCGAATAACCAAGCAACTTGATCCAAAATTTGATTGATTTTCAAAGTTGATTGGTTATCAACAACCAGTAACTAATGCTCCTCCTACTGTCCGTGTGCCGGCTGGTATAAGAAGCAAAGGTCGCGGCTCGCATAAAAGGATTAAATCTAAGAAAGAACAAATGATCAGCTGCAAGGGGAAAAGGTCAAGGACATGTAGTGTATGTAATGAAAAAGGTCATGACATTCGGACTTGCGAGGAGCTGAAAGCCAAACTACAAGGTAAACAGCAAAAAAAGAAGAAGAAGGGCATCCAGATCGAAAATGTTACTAGAGACAAAGACAATGAGGTTGAAGATGATGAAGAGGAAGATGAGTTTGAAGATTACAGTAGTGATGATGGATCTGAAGAAGAAGATCAGTGGGAGGAGGTTTCGGAAGATAATGAGGATGAGTAGTTTTTTTCTAAATGGACATGCGAATTTATACGAAACACTTGCGATTTTTTATATTCATCTGTTTATATCAGTTTTCATGCGATTATAGTTTTTAAACATGCGATTTTATAATCAGCAGTTTATATAAATTTTTACATGCGATTTCACTTTTATTACATGCGATTTGTTAGTTATCTTGTTTTTTGTTATGTGACAATGATGGCTATATCATTCATGCGATTTAATATTAAGAGATAACATAATATGTTCAAAAATATGTACCCAAAATATAATAATAGTTATTGTCTAACACAGCCATTACTACAAAAACGATTAAAAAGAGTTTTTTAGTTACTTGGAGTAAATATTTTCACGTTCAGAAGAGCTGAACTCCATCTTCTCCTTCACAGTGTTCAGAGCATCTGTCAGGAAAGAGAAGGCCAAGTCATCAGCTCGAGATTGCTCTTTTATGTGATCCAAAGCTCTGTCTCTGAAGGTTGATGGTGGTTCTTGAAGTAGATTTTCCCATACTGCTTGATTTTTCTTGATTTGTTCAAGAATTTTTCCCTGCACATCAAGAATCAGATGAGAAGAGGTGACATCAGTGCTTAATTCTGTCAACGTGCGAGTTGACAATAGCTCTTTGATTGCAATGTTTTTGATTTTTTCTATATCTTCAGATGCCATTTTTGTTGGTCTGTGTTTTTGTGTGTGTATTTCTTTGTCTTCTATGTCTTAATATGGAAGGTAGTTATATCTAGGTTTTTTATATTAATATAGTGAAATTATTATATAGGTAGGGTGGTAAGTTCTCTAGTATTTATTGTAAAATTGATCATTACATGTCAAATTACAGTCACATCGGCCATAAATTAAGTATATTTTATATATAATACTTCTATTTTTAGTTTTTAAGATTCGTACTTTGTTTTTTAGTTATTTATTTATTTTTATTTTTTTGCATTTTTAGGAGAAAGCAGTTTTTAATTGTTTTGCACTGTTTTTATTCGAAATCGCATTTGAATGGATACAAATTCGCACACTATATAAAATCTCAAAGAAAACTTAACATTTTACTGGAATCGCAATGATTTATCATGAATTCGCACACTATATGGAATTTTAAGGAATACTTAACTTTTTACCAAAATCGCATGTACATTGTTATGAATTCGCACACTATATGAAATTTGAAAGAATTTTTTTTAATTGAAATCGCATTTGCATTGTCCATGAATTCGCATATGATATCACAACCTGTATCATCTTCTTGATTAATTGTTATAATTTCGATTTATAAATTCATCAGAAGTTCACAAACGTGTCCATCGATATGTGTTAGTTCAGAATTTCTAAATTCATCATAATTTCATTTTTCACAGAAGGATTTGGTGAATAGGAATCGATCGATTTTTAATTAATTGTTATAATTTCGATTTCAGTTTTGATTTTAGAATCTTACGTTATGATTTTGAGGTTTTTGTTTGCTGATTATCAAGGGTTTTGATCTCGCATTTGATGATTTTAACCTTGGCAGTTTCTTTTTATTAATTTTAATTTGATAAATTTAATAGTAAAACACGCTGTTTAAATGAGATGATCTGACGGTTGTGGATGAAGCGTACATAATGTACGATTAGGTTATTTGTATGATAACCGGCCTCTAAATATATATGTGGAATATATATTAAAGCCACTGGAGTGAATATTTGTATACTTGGTTAAATAGTTATATTATTTTAGGGTAAAATAATATAACTTAACAAAATACCATGAAACTTACAATCCAAAATAATACCAAAAATCACAAGGAATAAATATATAAGTTACACACTTGATATTGTGAAACCGAACGATAAAACGTAACTTACAAAATATTCCGGAAAATACTCTTATGAATATATTTTTGGTAAATATTATTTTGGAAACGAAAGAAATGAGAATGTGATTTTGTTATTATTACAAAGTATATCATATTTTCAACAAGGAGAAAATATATTGTTTTTGAGAAGTAAAAATATATTTTCCTAGAGTTTTTAGAAGATGTATGATTTTTGGGAAAAATATACGTTTTCTTGGATAAACTTGAAATACATTTCGGATGAAATAAGTTTATATATATATTTTAAGTGAGACTTGAAAATATATTGTTTTGGAAATATATATGGGATATTTATTAAGAAAATACGAACACACCGGAATATGAAGCCAATACATGGCAAGATATACATGTATGAGATACCCCCATCCTTGGGAAGGAAATACGAGTATAAATACTTGAGAAGTATTATTACAAAATATTGTTTAACAATTATTCCGAAACTAAATAAATATAATTTAAGTTAAAATAATTATTATTTAACAAATAATTATATGCTTGGAATAATAACGAAGACACTTTAAAAAGTAACTCAAAGGCACTAATTAATACTAAGTCGAGGCACGACCCGCTCGTCTAATGGACCGTTGTACGCATGTAGGTAATCGTACGTTATAGAGGAAGCTTTGAGTTACATCGGATACAAGGAACACAAAACTGTGAGTTCATGTCCCCCTTCTCTTTAAACTGTTTTGTTTATTTACTTCGGGGGTGAAATACATGTTACAAAGGATTACTTACAATACAATTGGTATGGTTAGCCTAGGAAAGAACCATAGATCATGTGATTGGGTAGGCGTATACTTGAGGCCATCAATCCTCTTGTAGGACCGAGGGGCATGAGTGATAGATCTATTTGGGTGTAGCGAGCCCCATCCATGAGTCCGCCGAATGGGCCATGAGGTGACTATGTCTTACACCCGGAAGCCCGGTACAAAGTCTGCTAGGTTTGAGTCTTCCTGCACCATGTCACGTATATTAATGTATTAGCTACACATTAATTGATCTGTTTCCTTGTTGCTTTCATACCAGGACTTACAAACTTACATACATACTTACAACAATTTCAAAGGTTTATACATACACTCAAACGAACACATGAACTCGCTCAACTTTTGTTGATGTTTTCAAACTACATGTATTTCAGGGAATTTATAAGTGGATCTGGCGGGCGTTGGAAGTTTTTATGCTGCATTAGAAATAAAAATGTCATCCATGGTCTTTGGGTTTGGTCAGTGTGTCTTATTCCTGGACGAGACACGTCTTTCAAACCTTGGTGTTATTCAATATCTTTGACGAGTCCTTAATGAACTCTTGCACAATTTGTACGGTTTGTAAAACTTGAATTTGAAGTCTACGTTTTAAAACAATGTTGATATGTTTTGAACTTATTTAATGGATGACAAACCTATGGTTTTATCATATAGTTGATGTTATGATTGAATGCAACAATATTAAGAAAGTCACACCATAATCACGTTTCCGCAAAAGTCAGGGTGTGACAAGATTAGAGGTCTTAACCATTCAGACTCTGTATAAATCTTAACCATTCAGAGGCAAATATCTGAACCATTCAGACATCTGCTCGTGAAACAAACAGTCTGAACCATTAAGTGCTGAACCAGTAAGAGGTCTAAATCATTAAGAGCCTCATTAAAAGGTAAGCAAACAACCCCTTAGTTACAACTCTTTATTTCTCGCTCGAACATTCTCATCTCCATGAAACCCTAGTACTACTAGAAAAAAAGACTCTTAATGACACATACAATGACAAAAGCGTGTGTCATATAAAAAATGCTATCGTTTGTAAAATCGAAATATTTTATCTCTTCTTTTGGTGTGTCATCGTTTAAATGTCATTTTTAATAAAAATAAAACCCATAAAATTTGCATGTTATCTTATTATTTTATAATTATTAAATGATTATACTTCTTATAGATGATTCCTTGGTAATACCTGTTAAAAGTTGCATCACAACACCTTGATTTCCGATTGGTTACCCTCGGCACCCCACCTTCACCGAGGGATACGTCTACTTTCGTAGTGATGTATGTATATGAACGGAAACGGTTGACTTATATCTTTGTAAGCATTCATCATTCATGTTGTCACATGGCGGCTAATTCATATTAGTTTAAAAAGAAGTTAAAGCTGACACATTCAATTCAGGTTCCCGTTTACATTGGCAATCACAGCGGTACGTAGTAAATTGAACAAGTATTATAGTAAGCAATCCCCACTATTTGCTAGTTTGAGTTAAACGACGTTAGTTTAGTTCTCATGTGCTAAAACATGTAATGTCTAACAACTAACACTAATTACCGTACCGATTAGAATTACCAAAAGTTTAGCAAGATTATGACATTTCATAGCTGGTTCAATTAGTTTCTATATGATAGTCTTGACTTCATGCAATAGTTGGCACATTTTTGAGTTTGTAAATAAAGGTTTTGAGAACGAGGTTCTTCATACATTGAAGTAGAGTTTAAGATTTATTTTCTGTGTCAATAGCTTCTGATTATAAGTTTGATATTTTTTTTTTATTAATGAACATAACAACTAACACAAATTACCGTCTGCCCGTCTATAAGGTCATCCGTAGTCATAAAGCCCCTTTGTGTGCGTCATGCGACACGTGTCGTGCCACGTCACACAGGGGCTTTATGGGACTTTATATCACTAGAGCCCGTAGTCATAAAACCCTACCAATCACTACCTAATTATTAATTTTCGTTTTTATTAATTAATTAAAAAAACACAAACTATTTTTTGATTGGTCCATTTCTTGAAAACAACCCACATAGCGCCGCGAAGGTGATGGCGCTGCCATCTTTTTTTTGTCCGATAAACCCCCTTGTCGTGGTGTAGAGGGCGCCATTGGGCGCTGTGTTTGGCTTTTTGGGGCATATAGCGCCCCACTACAGGTGCTCAAAGATTTCTTAGGAAAGTATACCTGTATTTCTACGTCACATTTATTGCCGTTTGAACAAGTATAGATAAATATAATATAGCCAGCGTTGTTTCAAATTCAAGACTGCAATAATTCACTTACAATACGTTGCTGATTTGGGTATATAATATATGATATCATATCAACTCTACTTTCTACTTTTTAATATCAAAAACTTATATTAATATATGAAAAACAAAATGGTTGACCACTCAACAGTGCCGGCTTTATATCATATCAACTCTACATTTAATATCAAAACTTATATTAATATATGAAAAACAAAATGGTTGACATCTTAACAGTGGCGGCTTTGATGATATGCAGGGAGTACCTTTGCACAAGGCCTGTGATTTTGAGGGACACATGACTTAAAAAAAGATCCAACATATATATATATATAACAACACTCCTAAATATATCTTAAAATATTTCCGACACTCCTAAAATAATTAGAACGTCCCTATACGCCCTAAAATACATCCCGTACACGTAAAATGACCCGAAATACCTTAATTTTTACAAAAAAAAAAATCAACAAAATCAAAATCAGGTGGGTGCTCGCGGGGCGCGAAGCCCTTGGTAACATCTGTCGCTGGCCGCGACAGCTAGACCACCAGGCCGCTCCCTGAGCCGCCACGTGGCATGTGCATGTCGAACCTACCCGGTGATTGGTCAAGGCTAGAGCCTACCTAGCCTAGCTCGCGGGCCGCGAAGACCTTTACTAAATCCTTCGCGGGTCACGAGAGAATGGTCGACCAGACCTATAAATAGAGGCCTCAGGCTTCAGTTGTCAATCGTTCAATTCTCTCGATCTATCTCTCAATTTCTACATAGCAATTATAATACCGGGTATTATACCCACTAAAATAGCGAAGCTCTGCCTCGTTCTAAGTATTTTAACCCCCGGTTACGTATTAGATACGCTGCCCGATTGATCTAGTGCTCCGTAACGGCTGTCGAGGCTTTGCCTGACGTAGTCGTTGGAGTTTCTATCTCGGGGAGGGTATAACTAATATAAATTGGGTTATTATACTGACGTGTGTGCATTGTTTAATTAATAGATTATAACCAGGAAGTCACAAAGGAAAAACCTAAAATAGCAATGTGAGTAATCTCCTTTTTGTAAACCTTTTTGCAAACTGTTTTTACAAAACCTCAATGTTTTACATTATATTTCACAGTGATTGCGTATTTGTAGTTCTACAATATCGTCGGTATGTTGGGGTTTTGTATACAAAATTTGTTACTACACTATGAGTAGTAACATGACCACAAGTCGGGTTGACAGTACCGTGGGTGGTAATTAAAGTAAGAATTGAAAACAAATATAATTGCGAGATCGCTCTCAATGCTGTACAATGATAAAACCTGTTTTGATTAAATTGGGATTCACTCACCAGTATTTCTCACTGACAAATGTTTTTAAAACGCGTTTTAGGTAACAAAATGTGAAAGCTAAATAAAAGCCAGCTGGACAGCACTGAAGGCTTGGAAAATGTGGCTATAAAGTTACCTAACTAAAAGAAGATGTTTTATTTAAATAAATTATTTATCCCTATTAACATGTTTGTAATGCAAACTTGGGAATTTCTCATGTGTTTATTATTATAAAATGTGGTATTTTACTCTGATAAAATATTTCCTAACTACGGTCCTGATGTATATTCCGCTGCCAAAATGATAAACACTGATACCACTGAATCTGAGCTCGCGACCGCCCGTTCCCAAGAGATAGGGCCCGGGGGTTGCGACAGAGGGTGGTATCAGAGCTACAGCCACTGATTTGAGCCACAGAAGTGTTTTGCTGACAATGAAATTGTCAACTCTGTTAGGAAATAATTTATGTAAATACATGCATACCTGTGTATTATTGTTTTGTTATTTGACAATCTATTAGTTTACAGTATGAGTGATTAAGGACCATCGGACGCCTATCGTCAATTGTCTAGTTCTCCTATAAATGAAGGAACTTCTTCCCAGCCTACCCCTTGGGGTATTCAGCTGACACAGAGGAAGGGATCTTTATATTCAAAGCGCAATCCGAAGAGCCATTCCCTACCAAAAAGAGAAGATGGTTCAGTCGGGGAGCTCATGAACGTAGGAAAAGAATGAGAAAGTTACAACAACAGCGAGCTTTAGCAGCTGCGAATAGGGAGATGAACACCCAAACTTAAGATATACTCAATAGGAGACTAGCCAACTTCCACATATTAGCTACCACAGCCGCAGACCCGAACTTAGAACAAATCATAGCACCACAACCACTACCTTTATTCCCAACTCAACCCATGGAAATAGAACCAAACCCAGGAGACCAGATTCCATTACATGCTTTAGACCCAACTGAGAAAGTTACAACAACAACGAGCTTTGTTAATGACTAATCTGACCACCTTGTGAATGATGATGTTAGTTTGACGCTAAACGAGCTAGGTGGAAGCCTGAGGACGAAACAGGTCAAATGAATCAATAAGGAAAATAAAAGCATAGTTTGGATGCGAGGTAAGTTAAGCTTACACTCCTTTAATTATAATGCACTTACTTGTGAGTATAGATTATGAATTATGTTAAGTTTATCTTTTAATATGATGTTCCGGCATGATACAATTGCGAGTCGGAATAAGTAAAATGGTAGGAAGCCATAAATTATGGTAAAAAAAAGGGTAAAACGGAAAACCTAGTCGGGTGAAGAGTGAAGACTAACAAATAAGGAATTTTGAACATTTCGTTATGGGGTGAACTATAACGGGCAAAAAGTGGTTAAATAATAATCCGTACACAAGTTGACAGAATGATAAAAGATTTGAAAAGATACCAATTGGTTAAAAATTATAACGGGTCAATCAATTTAAGAAAGGTCATTTAAGTAATAAGAATTTACGGCGTAAACCAGGATAGGTTCAAGGGGCGTGATGGTAATAAAATGCCATCATATATTGGTAATTGGTCATTTCGACTAAACAGGTCAAATGGTGTGTTAATACCATTTGACAATAATAACCGATGACCGTTTGTTGAGTTTCGCGATCACAGGAATTAACTTATGGCTTGCGTTGCTTTAAACTATAAAGTTTAAAAGCAAAAGGGTATTTAAACGGGTCAATTCTATGACCCGCGCCAGGTACGTATAACTAAGTTTTAGTTAAATATACGAGTTTGGTCAAATAGGTAGTGTTTTAGTGAAAAATCACACAAGGATAATGTAACCAAATCCTATTTTGTGAGGTGTGATGCTTGGTTGAATGATAAAATGTATAAACAATGAATGAATGAAATGAATCTTGAACACAAGGATTTATACGAGGAAAAAGCCCTTGATCAATGTATGATCTCCGGCACAAAAAACCTCGGATAGTGAAAACTATCACTATCAAGTATATTGAATAAACAAGTTTACAACTTTAGAAGTATTGAGCTTGATACAATGAGTTCTAGTGTGTGGGTATTCGCGAGAGAGAGTATCAGAAGTGTTGTTCGTTAATCAGAGTGCAAGAGGTGTTTCTAAAAATAAGCTCAATACCCCTTTAATCTTAGCTAATAATATCCTAACTAACTATCCGAAAAATCAGCCCATCACCCACGATCACCACTAACGGTCACTAGCTCGTGCACATGTTGAAAATATAGAGCATATTCCCTTGGAATCTCGCGTGGAATAAGCCTTCCTCAAAACATAGCTGCAAAACAAGCCAAAAGGTGATGGAAACAATTGTTAATTTAGAATAACAATGAGGATCCTGGATCCTTATTCTTGCAGCGTCTCTTGAGGATCCTTAATTCAAATTGAACTGAGGATCCGTGATCCATGCTACACCTGAGGATCTGTGATTCATAAGCTGTAAAATTCTATCCCTAACAATTGCCCCCAAACATGACTAGTTGATTTCCAATTAGGTAATCATGTTTGAACGAAACTTGGACTAGCCGTTACTTGAAGATATAGCCGTTGCGAGGCTGATGTCAGTGAGGGTCATCCCTGCAACAAACAATGATTATAAATAGGATAGAGATAGGGATGATATTTTGCATTTAAATTCGAGAGTCTTCTCCTTTAAATCCTCATCCGAAGATCTAACAGGTATTCTCTTTATCTCTTTTCTCTATTATCTTCTTTCCCTGATCCTCTGTTTTCTGAAAATCATGACGAAGATGGGTACTCGCTCCTCCCCTGCTAAAAATCCTGATCACCACAGCCCCCTTAAAAGCCAGGGTTTAACCAAAAACCCTTCAATGGAGCTGTGCTGGTTCACTGATCCTGATGTTGATCGGTTACGTTCATGCTTTCCTGATGGCACCATCTTCCGTCCATTCGATTCTTCTACCAAAAGTGACTCCGTTTCAGACATTTGGATCACTTTCCCTGCAACTCCCTTTCTAATCGGATTCACCTATCCCTTCCCTGTTCTAACAGAAGGGTTCTTCACACTCACTGGCCTCTGTTACATACAAGCCATGCCAATGGTGTGGAGGATCCTCTACACACTAGAGCATATAATAGAGCAGGAGGGTGTTGACATAGGGATGTCTGAACTTAGTCAGTTGTACAACCTTGTCAGTCATGGATCTTATCGATACCTTTTTAAGTCTAAACCTAAACAGCCCCATCCAATCTTGAAAGACACCAAGAACGATTCCCACTGGAGGAATCAATTCTTCTTCGTGAGGAGGGATTCTATTCCGAATGGAACTCACCTCCCTAAAAAATGGAACACTGATGGTAGGATATATGATCCTTTGATCGGGAAAATGGTAAGAATTCTTCTTTTACATTAAGGATAACTGATCCTTCTTTGTTTTGTCTATGCAACCATTTCCCTGTCTCGCATCCAAGTATCACCTGCCACAGATGAAAAGGATTAAAGCTTTCTGGAAGCTTGACCATGCAGTCAAAACTTTTCCACCGAAATCACAGGATTCAGTAGAAGTTTCATCCACATCCTACACAATGTCGAATAAGTATCTATATATATATGTGTGTATATATAAATGTCTAATAAAAATATGAACACTTATCTGTTTATTATGCTTGTAGGCGCCGGAAAATCCTCAAAGTCTGCTTCTAGGTTCAGCGTAAGTGATCTTAATGAATATGCCTCCTCAAGGTCTCTCAAAAAGGAGCTGGCTGCAAGCCCAAGCATCCCGGAGCCTAAAGGCATGAGCACCAGGGGCAAGGGTGCCAAGAAGAGAAAGACTGCTGGTCCTACCGAAGGCCTCCCTCTCATTCAACATCAATTTAAGGAATACGTCTCCGAGGTAAGGATCCTGTATCCTTAAGTCTGAACTTTCCTTTCTGAGGATAAAGGATCCTGACTATACACATCTTTTGTGCAGAAATTCACCGAGGTCCAAATGCTCCTTGATCAACACGTGACCGAAGCTGAGCAGCAGAAGCTAGACTTCCAGCAGATGTTCCTTGCTAAAGAGAAGAATATTTCTTCCCTTGAGAAAGATCACAGCCCAGAAGGAGAAGGTAGAAGTCATGGAAGGGGCTAAGCTTTCTGCCACTATTTCCATGCTAAAGATTAAGCTGCAAATGGCTAAGGAGGCTGAGGATCCTGCCTTTGACAGGTCTGGATGAGACCAGGAGGCTTAGAAGCAGAGGTTGGCTGAGCTGGATGATGAGGATGAAGCTGAGGAGGTCTTGCCACTCGAAGCCGGTAGCAGTGGGGTTAAGGATCCTGTGGAGGAGGCAACAGGTAAAGTTGGTGAGGATGCAGCGGAGGTTTAGGCTGCAGTAATGGGCAATGATGGACATTTCTAGACGTAGCCGGAGCCCATTTTTTAAGGTTTAGTGGTTTTTATTTGATGGTGTTTTGATTTTGAACAATTGTGGTCTGTAATAACTAAATAATAGCTATTAGGGTTAAGGATCAGTGATCCTTGGAACAATAGCTAGGATGATAGTTGGTGAAGGGATCCTCTGTTTGGGGGATGAAGCCACTATTATCCTGCCGTCTTTACTTTCCTGCACTTTAAGACTTGTTAATATGGACACCCTTTACCTACCCCAGCGGACGGGCCACGTATTGCTGGTAGATGCTTGGGGTAGGTAATTTTGACAACCTTTAAAGGGTTTAACTTTGATAAATAAATATAACCTTTAACTTTAGGCTATCTTGGTGTTGTTCATTTTGTGTATGTTTACCTTTCAATTGTTATTGTACAACCTTTTAGATTTGCAAGTTATTAGTGAAGATATATAAATCAGCTTATGTCTAAAAGTTCAGGATATGATCAAAGATCAAATATCCTTTAGTCATAAAGTTTAAAAGGTGAGACAATTTTAGGATCATATATCCTATTGTCAAAGAATACGGTATGATTGACAAACCAAGAATAAAATTAAAGTAAATAAGGATCATACCAGAGAATCGAAGTTAGCATCCTGTATCCTTAATGCATACAATTGTAACAATCATAAGACAAACCCTCGTAGAAAGTTAGGATCTAGGATCCTAAACTGTTTAGCTTTGGAATCCTGAAATGAGACACAACTTGGGATTAAGCCAATCTGTAAAAGAAAGAGTTAATATCTGGGGATACGCCCAATAAACTGGGGACAAGCCCGAAACTGGGGACAAGCCCAAAACTGGGGACGAGCCCAAAGGATCTTGTGTAAACTGGAGTATGGCCCTTACTGGCGACTATCCAAACTTAGTGACATGAAGATGCCAAAACCTTAGCTAACGTGAAAACATTAGAAACCTTAGGAACGGATGTATGGTACGTCTACCATTATACTTAGGATCCAAAATACAGCCAGTACACTGAAATTGTCAGCCCCTAAAGCGGGTACTGGTCCCATTGCCTTTAACTGCACCAGGATAATCGTGCGCTACTGGCGAAGGTGTAAGAACCTGATTCGTAGGAGGTAATAGATACCTTAAACTGGGGACAAGCCCAAAAACTGGGGATAAACCCATAAAACTGGGGACAAGCCCATAAAACTTAGGAGACTTCTGTGGATACTTGATCCTTTGTCAAAGATGCACCCATTTCTTCAAAACTCATAACCTAGTAAAAAAGGATAAAGGATCCTGGATCCTTCTCCTTGTAATCAAATAAATTAAAGGATTAGATAAATTAGAATTAAATCATTACCAGAATGAGGATCATATATCCTCTAAGGATCTTTTATGTATACCAGATATGAGGATGACTAAGGATCCTAGATCCTTCTTACATGAAGTATCTCTTCAAATGGACATCATTCCAACCTCTTGGTAACAAATCACCTTCCATTGTTAACAAACGGTATGCCCCCTTTCCTGCCTCAGCTTCAATAAGATAGGGACCTTCCCACTTTGGAGCTAACTTGCCATCAGCAGGATTTGTGGTATTTTGAAATGCTTTTCTCAACACCATGTCTCCAACTTGAAATTTCTGATCCTGACATTCTTGTTATAAGCTCCAGCCATACTTTGTTGATAACTAGCCAATCGTATCCTTGCCAAATCCCTGAGTTCTTCTATGGTATCCAAGTCTTGAACCAAGTTTTCAGCATTTCCTTCAGGATCACGGATACTTGTTCTTGCAGTAGGGACTGCCATCTCTGTACGGATCACTGATTCAGCTCCAAACACTAAAGAAAATGGAGTCTGACCAGTGGCATTCTTGGGAGTTGTTCTATCAGCCCATAAGACATAAGGTACCTCTTCTGCCCATTTTCCCTTTTTGGATCCAAGCTTCTTCTTCTTCAAGTTGTTGAGGATGATCTTGTTGGATGATTCTGCTTGACCATTAGCTTGTGGGTGGACTGGTGTTGATGTTATCATCTTAATCCCCCAACTGTCACAAAAGTTAGTAGTTCTACTCCCAATAAATTGGGATCCATTATCACAAACAATTTCAGAAGGTATGCCAAATCTAGTAATAATGTTTCTTTTAATAAAGGATATCACTTCTTTTTCTCTGACTTGAGCAAATGCTTCAGCTTCTATCCATTTGGAAAAGTAATCAGTCATGGCAAGCATAAACACTTTTCCTCCTGGTGCTTTGGGAAGTTTGCCAACTATATCTATTCCCCATCTCATGAATGGCCAAGAAGAGGATATAGGATGTAGGAGCTCTGCTGGTTGATGAAGGATATTGCTATGTCTTTGACAAGCATCACATTTCTTGGCATAATCCACAACATCCTTCTTCATTGTAGGCCAATAGTATCATGTCCTAAGGATCCTTGAGAACAGTGCTCTGCCCCCCAGTGTGGTTTCCACAATCTCCTTCATGAAAATCCTTCAGGACTTCTTGGATTTCTGGATCCTCGATGCACCTTAGGTATGGACCTGCAAGAGATCGTTTATATAACATGTTATTTAATATTGTAAACTGAGATACCTTGACTTTAAAAGCTCTGGGGTTTTCTCCTGTAGGAATCTCTCCATGTTGTATATATCTCTTAATTGGAAGGATCCAGGATCTTCAATTTGACTGTGCATCATCACCAGGTATGATTGCAGAATCCTCCACTATTTCCATAGCTGTGTGATCCTCAATAGCAGGAGCCAAAATGTGGATAATGGGAATTTTAATATCCTCTGGGATATTCAATGATGATCTAAGGTTGGCTAAAGCATTAGCTTCTGCATTTTCTTCCCTGGGTACCTGTGTCAAACTAAAAGAAGCAAAAGAGTCTGCCAATTTCTTGACTATCTCTAGATATTTGATTAGTCTTTCACCTTTAATAGCATAAGAACCATTAAAGTGGTTAGTGATTAATAAAGAATCTACATATACCTCAAGATACCTGATCCTCATATGCTTGGCAATTTGCAAACTGTTTTGGTCAAAAAATCAGACGAGGATAATGTAACCAAACTCTCTGTTACGGGGTATGATGCTTGAATTGGTTTTTAGCAATAAGGACCACTATGAAAAATAAATAACAAGTGACACAAGGTTTATACGGGGAAAAATCCCTTGATCAAGAGTTGATCTCCGGCACAAAAAACCCCGGGTGATGGAAACTACCGATCACCAACTCAAATTAATCAAGTAATGTATTACAACTTCGGATGATAGCGAGCTAAATACAAGGATCACTATAGTGTTCTGTGTAAGAAGTGTACGAAATTGCTAAGTGAATGAACGAGAGCTGTTGTGAACGGTTTTCAGAGTGTGTGTAGCCAAAAATAGCAAAAAGTGTTGTCTAATTAGCTCGCTACCCCTTTTAAATCTAGTAAAAATCTAAATAACAAACTATCCGCAAATGGTGCAAGTCCTCCACGACTCCACAACGTCCATTTCTGACCAAGCACGTGCGGAATAGACTTAGAATATTCTCTAGAAATATCGTCAAGACCAAGCCCCAATTGATATTCCTATAAAACAGTTACGAATTCAAAACAGACTATCATTAGTATAAGGATCCTTAGGATGATCCATGATCCTGATCCTGAGGCACTTCTGAGGATCACTAACTGACACAGAAGCAAGGATCACCAAACAGGATAATAATTGAGAATCACGGGTCATTTAGAAATCCACCCCTAACAATTGCCCCCAAAATATAAGGAGTTATATTGTAAATAAACGAGTTGTATTTTGTTGATCTTATCCGCAACAAACTAACGGATAACTAGCCATTGAAGACGGACTAGCCGTTGCAAAGCTGACGTCACTGAAGTGACAATCCTGCAAATCATCATTATAAATAGGAGTTAGAGATAGGATCAATATGCATTTAAATCCGAAGAAACTCCCTTTAAATTCTCAGTCGAAGATCAATCAGGTATCTCTTCTATTACTTCTTCTTCTCTTACTCTGTTTTACTTTCTCTACCACCATCTCGTTAAGAATGATGCTCTGGTCCTCCCCTGCCAAGGATCACCAGAAGGATAGCCCCTTGAAGAGTCAAGGGATCATCAAGGACTCAGTGAACGAAAGGTGTTGCTTTTCCGATGCTCAAATAGATAAGATCCGTCATTGCTTTCCGGCAAACGCCTTTTTCAAACCTTTCGATCCTACGGTTCTGAGCGACTATGTTTCTGAAACGTGGGTTGCCTTTCCAGTTACTCCATTCGCCATAGGATACACCTATCCTTTTCCAGACTTTACCCAATCCTTCTTTTACCTTACCGACATCTCTTACATCCAAGCTATGCCGATGATTTAGAGGGTCTTGTATACCCTGGAGAGGATCATAGAGCAGGAAGGGATTGATTTAGGAATGTCAGAACTGACAGAGATGTATGATCTCACGACGTTTGGATCCCATCGATATCTGTTTAAGAGAAAACCCGGCGAAGAACATCCCATTTTTAAGGCCACCAAGAATGACACAAATTGGAAACGACGCTTCTTCTTTGTCAGGAGGGATACCATTCCAAACGGAAAGCATTTACCCAGGAAGTGGTCCACCAACGGTAGGACAGAGGATCCTGAGAAGGATCACCAGGTAATCTTGCTCTTGTGAAAGGATCATTAACCACTTTTTGTCTTGTGTTATGCAGTTATCTTTGTTTCGCACCTTATCACAACACCCGGAACCAAGGAAAGGCTTGCTGTTTTTCGGAAGCTTGATCCTGAAATAAGGTTATTCAAGATAGACACCCAAGACTCACAAGAAGTATCCTCAGGTTCCATCACCATGTCAAGTAAGTATCCTGCTTTTTGCATAGTTGAATATTAAAATAAATAGTTAAATTGAAATAGGATAAGGATACTTATCTTGCTTTAAATGTGTAGGTGCCGGAAAATCTTCCAAGCCTGCCTCCCAGTTCAACAAAGCCGATCTTGATGCTGTTCGATCCAGGAAGAAGAGGGCCACTGCTAATCCTAGCGTCTCCATTCCCAAGGCACCCACTAAAGGAAGGGGTGGCAAGAAGAGGAAAACTTCTGATACAGAGGACCTACAAGGCCTACCACTGATCCGCCACCAGTTCCTTGAATACTTCAATGACATGAGGATCATCAATTCTGCCTAGGTATCCTACTCATTTGAGGATCATCTGATCTTGAATTGCTTTGTCTTTTTCTTTGCAGAAATTTGCTGAGATTGAAGATTATGTGGGAAGCGTCGAGGAGCTGGATAAGAAGATTGCTGACCTCCAACAAGTTGCAGTGCTTAAGGATCTTAAGATCGCTGATCTTGAAAAAGCCCTTCAAGATGCCAAGACTGAGACAGCTAAAATCTTGATCGACATCGACTACGAGAAGCATGATCTCATAGAAGGTGCAAAGGTCTCCGCTGCCATCACAATGTATCAGACAAAACTAAAGATGGCCCAGAAAGCTCAGGATCCTAACTTAGACAGAAGCAGCTGGGATGTTGAGGGCTGGAAAGTAAGGTTGGCTGATCTTGAAGATGATGAGGAGGCTGAGGAGGTTTTAGCGATTGAGGCTGGAAGCAGTGGAAAGGATCTGGTGAAGGATACCGAAGCTGGAGGGGATGAAGATGCAGCGAAGGTGTAGGCTGCATGATTGGGCGATGATGGACATTCCTAGACATAGCCGGAGCCCAATTTTTAAATTTGGCAGCAGTTTTTTGTGGTTGTGATGTTTTTAAAACAATGATGGTCTGTAATAACTAAACAATAGCTATTAGGGTTAAGGATCATGAATGATCCTTTGGACAATAGGTAGGATTACAACTGGTGGAGGGATCCTCTGTTTGGGGGATGAAGCCATTGTGATCCTGCCATCTTTTTAATTCCTGCACTACCAAGACCTTTAGACAATGGACACCCTTTACCTACCCCAGCGGACGGGCCACGTATTGCTGGTAGATGCTCGGGGTAGGTAATTTTGAAAACCTCGATGGTTAAACTTTTGTTAATAAAATAACCTTAATCTTTTTTTGGCTTATCCTGTGTTGTTATCCTTTTCTGTTCTTTTTAAATTTTCATTTATCTTGATATACACTTGTCTGAACAGAAAAAGTTGAACAAATTAGATAGAAAATATTTAGGATATGATCCAGGATCAAATATCTTATAGTTGGATAATTCCAAAAAGTGGTATATTTTAAGGATCATAAGTTCGGTTGTCAAAGTATTAGGGTTATTCAAATAATCAATGAATAAAATCAAAATAGTTAAGGATCATACCTGAGGATCCAAGTTAGGATCCTAACTCTTAATACTATAAACAGGATAACCACATAACAAACCTTAATAAAAGGTAAGGATCAAGGGTCCCTGGTTGTTTATCTTCAAAGAGCTGAAATAGAGCATAACTTGGGACTAAGCCATTATAAGATAAAGGTTAGCAACTGGGGACAAGCCCAAAGGATAACTGGGGACAAGCCCAAGGATAACTGGGGACAAGCCCAAGGATAACTGGGGACAAGCCCAAGGATCGTATGTTAACTGGAGTATGGCCCTAACTGGCGACTATCCAAACTTAGTGGCATGAAAACGCCAAAACCTTAGCTAACGTGAAAACGCTAGAAACCTTAAGAACGGATGTATGGTACGTCTACCATTATACGTAGGATCCTAGGTATAGCCAGTACAATGGAATTATCAGCCCCTAAAACGAGTACTGGTCCCACTGCCATGAACTATACTAGGATCATCGTGCGCTACTGGCGGAACTGGGGTCAAGCCCAAATAACTGAGGTCAAACCCAAGTAACTGGTTGCTTTTGTGGATAATCATCCTTTTGCTAAGAGTACCTGAACCTTCAAAACTCAAAATCTCGTGAAATGGGGATAAAGGATACATGATCCTTATCCATATATGAGAAAGTAAGGATATGAGATAGTTTAGGATTAGAGGGTTACCAAAATGAGGATCATTTGTGCTTTAAGGATCCTTTAAGGATATTTATCATGTGAGGATCATGGATCCTTATCACATGAAATATCTCTTCAAATGGACAGCATTCCAAGCTCTTGGTAGTAAGTCACCTTCCATTGTTAGCAATCGATATGCCCCATTTCCTGCCTCAGCTTCAATTAAATAAGGGCCTTCCCATTTTGGTGCCAACTTTCCATCAGCAGGATTGGTGGTATTCTGAAATGCTTTTCTTAGTACCATATCACCAACTTGGAATTTCCTGATCCTAACATTTTTGTTGTAGACACCGGCCATTCTTTGCTGATAACTGGCCATCCTTATCCTTGCTAAATCTCTGATTTCTTCTATAGTATCCAGGTCTTGAATCAAGTTCTCATTATTTTCCTCAGGATCACGAATACTGGTTCTAGCAGTTGGAACCACCATTTCTGTAGGGATCACTGATTCTGCCCCGAATACCAAAGAGAATGGAGTTTCGCCTGTAGCATTCTTAGGGGTTGTCCTATCAGCCCAAAGCACATAAGGTAATTCTTCTGCCCAATTCCCTTTCTTGGATCCAAGCTTCTTCTTCAGATTGTTGATGATGATCTTATTGGAAGATTCTGCCTGACCATTAGCTTGTGGGTGGACTGGTGTTGATGTTATCATCTTAATCCCCCAGCTGTCACAAAAGTTAGTAAACTTCCTTTTCTCTGACTTGGGCAAAAGCTTCAGCCTCTATCCACTTGGAGAAATAATCAGTCATAGCAAGCATGAACACTTTTCCACCAGGTGCCTTAGGAAGCTTACCAACTATATCCATGCCCCATCTCATGAATGGCCAAGTTGAGGATATAGGATGTAATAATTCAGCCGGTTGATGAAGGATATTGCTGTGTCTCTGACAAGGATCACACTTCTTAGCATATTCCACAGCATCTCTCTTCATGGTTGGCCAGTAGTATCCTGTCCTCAGGATCCTTGAGAATAACGCCCTGCCCCCAGTGTGGTTTCCACAATCTCCTTCATGGAAGTCTTTTAAAACTTCTTGGATTTCAGGATCCTCAATGCAACTTAAGTATGGTCCTGCAAGAGATCGTTTGTACAACATATTATTTAAAATTGTGAATTGAGATACCTTAATTTTGAAAGCCCTAGGGTTTTCTCCTGTAGGAATCTCTCCATGTTGTAAATATCTCATGATTGGGAGGATCCATGATCCTGAATGAGTTTGAGTATCCTCACTAGGGATAGTTGCAGAATCCTCTCCTATCTCCATAGCCACATGATCCTCGATAGCCGGGGCCAGGATATGGATAATAGGGATCTTGATATCCTCCGGGATCTTCAAGGATGATCCTAAATTGGCTAGTGCATCTGCCTCTGCATTCTCTTCCCTTGGTACCTGTGTCAAACTAAAGGATACAAAAGAGAGTGCCAATTCTTTGACTAACTCCAAATATTTGATTAGCTTTTCACCTTTAACAGCATAGGATCCATTAAAGTGATTAGTAATTAACAAAGAATCTACATGTACCTCAAGATACCTGATCCTCATATGCTTAGCAATTTGCAAGCCAGCTATCAAGGCTTCGTATTCGGCCTCATTGTTAGTGGTTTGGAACTCACAAGCTATAGAGTGGGGTATTATGTCCTCCTATGGCGATTTTAGTAGTATTCCAAGCCCTGTTCCTTTGACGTTTGAGGATCCATCAGTGTAGAGTATCCAAGGATCCTTGGTTTCTTCTAGCTGCTGGACTTCTAATTCAGCTTTCTTTTGCAAATCACTACTGAAATCTGCCACAAAGTCAGCTAATGCTTGGGATTTAATGGGTGTCCTGGGCTCATATCTTATGTCATATGCACTTAGCTTCACTGCCCACTTAGCCATCCTTCCTGACATTTCAGGTTTCCTGAGGACATTCTTAATTGGAAAATTAGTTTTGACGATAATAGCATGAGTTTCAAAATAATGTCTTAATTTAGTAGATGCCATGATTAATGCAAGGATAAGTTTTTCTAAGTGTGAATACCTGGATTCCGCATCAAGTAAACTCTTACTTACATAATAGACAGGATGTTGTGTACCTTGGTGATCCTTAACAAGGACGACACTTACTGCTTTTGAGGATACCGCAAGATATAAGGATAACACATCTCCTTTTTCTGGTTTCATCAAAGCCGGGGCCGAGGATAGGTACTCCTTAAGAGCTCTTAAGGCACTTTCATGCTTCTCAGTCCACTCGAATTTCTTGTTCTTCCTTAGGATATCATAGAATTCCTTGCACTTTTCTGAGGATTTGGATATGAATCTGTTTAAAGCTGCAATTCTGCCTGTTAACCTCTGAACATCCTTAGCGTTGGCAGGTGACTTGATATTCACTATAGCTTTTATTTGTTCTGGACTGGCTTCAATGCCTCTCTTTGTCACCATATATCCTAAGAATTTACCTGCTTTAACACCAAAGTGACATTTTGAAGGATTAAGCTTCATATTATATTTGTCAAGGATATTGAATGCTTCCTCCAAGTCTCTTAGGTGATCCTCAGCCTTTATTGATTTTACCACCATATCGTCTATGTAAACCTCCATAGTTTGTCCAATCTGATCCTTGAACATCATATTCACTAGCCTTTGATAAGTTGCACCTGCATTTCTTAGTCCGAATGGCATAGCAATATAGCAGTATATACCAGTTGGAGTCATGAAGGCTGTATCCTCTTGATCGGATGGTTCCATTTGAATTTGTTGAAATCTAGATGAAGCATCCATAAAAGTTAACAGTTCATGACCCGCAGTTGCATCCACCATGGAGTCAATGTGGGGTAATGGGAAAGGATCCTTGGGACATGCCTTATTTAAATCGGTGAAATCGACATATACCATCCACTTTCCGTTTTTCTTTTGAACAACAACCACATTGGCCAACCATCTTGGATACTTGACCTCTCTAATCATACCTGCTCGGAGTAGTTTCTCTACCTCCTCCTGGATAATGGCATTTCTTTCTGGTGCAAATTTCCTTCTCCTTTGATGGATTGGTTTGAAGGACCTATCAATGCCAAGTTTGTGAGTGATTACATCTTTAGATATACCTGTCATGTCTTCGTGTTTCCGTGCAAAGGTAGTCTTTCTCCTTTTGAGGAAGGATATGAGGTCTTCCTTTATTCCGCCAAGGATCCCTGATCCTATATAAACTTTAGATTCAGGATCATCAGGATCCATAAGGATTTCCACTACATCCTGTTCACTTGCCTCCAAGACATCCCTTGGAGGACACTTTGATTGCTATTGCTCCCTGGACTTTGATGCTGGTTTCATTGATGAGGTGTAGCAGTTCTTAGCCTCTTGCTGATCACTATCAATCTTCACTATTCCCCAAGGACTAGGGAGCTTCACACATTGATGATAAGTGGATGGGACTGCCTTCATATCGTGTATCCAAGGCCTGCCAAGGATCACATTACAACAAGACAAACACTCAATAACACAAAACTTTTGGTAAGAATGTAGGCCTTCGATATAGATTGGGAGTTTAATGTCCCCCAGAGTATTCTTAGTCTCGCCACTGAATCCCACAAGCACAGAGGATCTTGGTATGATGCCAGATTCAGGGATGTTAATCCTCTTGAGAACATCAAGCTGGATAATGTTCACAGAGCTTCCTCCATCTATAAGGATCCTGAGAACAAAATGGTTAGAAATAAAAAAAGAGTGATAACCAAACCATCATGATGAGGATCCTGGATGTCAACACGATCATCCTCGTCGAAAGTTATAACTTTTCCTTCGGAGACACTGGATGTTCGAATGGGTCTATCTCCATTATCCATCTTGGTTTCCTTCGCATGTCTTTTGGCTGCAGAGAAGGATGTTCCACAAATGTCTGATCCTCCAGAAATAAAATTTATAATTTGTGCATCTGCTGGAGGAGCTGGAGCTTTCTCCGGGATCCTTTCAGGATTCTGAGTCCTTGACTTCTTTCTCCCCAATAATTCTTTCAAGTGCCCCTTGCTCAACAAGTATCCAATTTCTTTTCTCAATGCGATGCATTCTTCTGTGAGATGCCCAAAATCTTCATGGTATGCACACCACTTTGACTTATCTTTAGTTGCAACTGGTCTATCATTTTTTCTGGGCCATCTGGCTTTATCACCTAAATTCTGCATCGCGAGGATTAGTTCATTGTTATCAACAGAAAAACAATATTCAGAGATTGGAGGATAATCCTCATCATCCTCTTCTTGTTCAACAGCATGCACATTCTGGTTGTCAGATTTATTATAGGATCAGAACTTGTTGTTCTTGAATGAGGATCCTTGCTTCTCTTGCTTTGAGGATCCTGCTAACCTCTCCTGGATCCTTTTGTCATCCTCTAGCCGGATGAACCTAAGGGCCCGGGTCCTTACCTCATCTAGATTCCTGCATGGTGTCATAACAAGATCATTGTTAGGGGAGGATTTTCTAACAATTAGTGATCCTTATTCGTTATCCTAATTAATGATCCTTACTTCTGTGACAGGTGGTGATCCTCAGAAGAGCTTCAGGATCAGGATCATGGATCACTTAAAGGATCCTCGTACTGACGATTGTTTATTTGTGTTTTGTATTATTTCGCAGGAGTAATAAGCTTGACTTGGTCTTGGCAACGGTACTAAGGAATATTCCACGGGCATTTCGCACACGATTGACCAAAAATGGACGTTGTGGAGAACGTGGGAGCTTGGCACAAAAGTCGGATAGTTAGTTATTGTAGTTAACTTCTATTTTAAAAAAGGGGTAACGAGCTAGAATTAGAACACTTAGCCATTTTCAGCTACACACTCTCATATACTCGCACACTTGAAGCTCTCGACGAACATTCATTAGTTTTCACTCACTTTTACACATTTCACGATAGTGATCCTTGTACCTAGCTCGTTACTATCCGAAGTTGTAAACATTTATTCATTTATTTGAGCTTGGTGATCGGTAGTTTCCATCACCCGGGGTTTTTTGTGCCGGAGATCAACTCTTGATCAAGGGCTTTTTCCCCGTATAAATCCTTGTGTCGTTTGTGCAATTTACATTGAAGTGATCCTTGTCATTGTTCTACATTATTAGCATCATACCCCGTAATAGAGAGTTTGGTTGCAATATCCTCATCAGATTTTTTGACCAAAACAGTTTGGCGCCCACCGTGGGGCAATTGGTGCTTCATCCTTAGAAAAATTCGCATTTCTGTGCTCATTTCAGTTCACTACAACCGAGCAAATGGCTTCCTCAGCGAATAATGCTTCAAATTTGATGCCCTCATTCACTTCTTCACAAGGCGTTCCCCCTTTGCCTCCACCACCTTCTGGATCCCAGAAGAATGCTGAGAATGCTGCGAAGAAACCAACTCCCATTTTCTCAAAACCTCCAACTTCTTCTACTTCTTACACTCCCACTACTAGTGACATGTTTACTTTGATTTTGCAGATGAAGGATCAGATACGGCAACAGGATAAGACCAATGAAAGGATTCTCAAAGAAATCGGAGATCTCAAGAAACAAAAGAAAACGACAGAGGATCATTCCCCACTGGTGCCAAAATCTTTGAATTTTGATACTCCGGTGATTACTTCCCAGCCATCAATGGTTCCAGATGTTCAATGTGTGGGTGGACCAAAAGGAGTGCACTACGGAACAACAACAGTGACCCAGGCATCAGGTTCATATTTCCAGCCAGCGAGATCCTATCCTCAGCATATGGGATCCCTCACGAATTCAGGAGGATATTCAGGAGCGCAGCAGGTTCAAGGATCTTCCTTTGTTCCAGGATCATTCCAGGTTCAAGGATCTTCCTTTGTTCCAGGATCGTCCCAGGTTCAAGGATCCTCCTTTGTTCCAGGATCATCCCAGGTTCAAGGATCCTCCTTTGTTCCAGGATCATCTCAGGTTCAAGGATCCTCCTTTGTTCCAGGATTTTCCCAGGTTCAAGGATCCTCCTTTGTTCCAGGATCATCCCAGGTTCAAGGATCCTCCTTTGTTCCAGGATCGTCCCAGTTTCAAGGATCCTTCCAGATGCCAGGATCCTTGAGGAGTTTGCAAACAGGAAGTTCAGATGTCCATCAGGGAGATTTTATTCCAATGCAGACCAATGCTTCTACTGGTCCCTCGATCATTCCAGAGCCCCAACAATATGGATTAACATCCAATCTTCCTAATCTGAATCCAATGGGAGGTAACACTTTTAATAATTCTTATACTACTAACCATGGTCTTATGCAGGATCCAGGTATCAATCATGCCATGGCCAGAGAATTGCAAAAGCTAAAGGATATGATATCAAGTGTTCCAGGAGTGGTCAAACTTATCCCAGAGATTGCAGATGGGAGCCACAAGATATCTCGTTTTGCACCACCAATCTGTGATGCTGAGATACCCAAGAGGTTCCATGTGCCAACAATGAAGCTGTATGATGGTTCGACGGATCCTGAAGAACACATAGCACAATACAGGGAGAGGATGGAGATCAATCCAATTCCAGAAAGGTTAAAGGAAGTATGCCTGTGCAAGGGATTCGGATCCACTCTTACTGGATCAGCTCTCAAATGGCTGCTAAGTCTTCCTCCCTATTCTATTACCTCATTTGCTAATGTAGTTAACTTGTTTAATAATCAGTTTTCTTGTAGTAGAAAATTTGAACGATTAACTAGTGATCTATATAGGATAACCCAGGGTCATAATGAATCATTAAGGGATTACATTACCAAATTCAGTAAAGAATCCTTAGACATTCCCAACTTAGATATAGCTACGGCTGTTGAGGCCTTCAAAATGGGATTGCTTAGGGATTCGTCGTTCTATGTTGATCTTGTTATGACACCATGCAGGAACTTAGATGAGGCAAGAACACGGGCACTTAGGTTCATTCGGCTAGAGGACGACAAGAGGATCCAGGAGAGGTTAGCAGGATCCTCAAAGCAGGATAAGCAAGGATCCTCATTCAGGAACAACAAGTTCAGATCCTACAACAGATCTGATAACCAGAACATGCATTCTGTTGATCAAGAAGAGGATGATGAGGATTATCCTCCAATTTCTGAATATTGTTTTTGTGTTGATAACAATGAACTAATCCTTGCGATGCAGAACCTAGGTGATAAAGCTAGATGGCTGAGAAAAAATGATAGGCCAGCTGCAACTAAGGATAAATCAAAGTGGTGTGCATACCATGAAGATTTTGGGCATCTCACAGAAGAATGCATTGCACTAAGAAAGGAAATTGGATACTTGTTGAGCAAGGGGCATCTAAAAGAATTGTTGGGAAGAAAAAAGTCAAGGACTCAGGATCCTGAAAGGATCCCTGAGAAGGCTCCAGCCCCTCCAGCAGATGCACAAGTAATAAACTTTATTTCTGGAGGATCAGACATTTGCGGCACATCCTTCTCAGCAGCTAAAAGGCATGCAAAGGAAACTAAAATGGATAATGGAGAAAGACCTGTTCGAACATCAAGTGTCTCCGAAGGAAAAGTCATAACCTTTGATGAGGATGATCATGTTGATATCCAGGATCCTCATCACGATGGTTTAGTTATTACTCTTTTCATTTCTAACCATTTTGTCCGCAGGATCCTTATAGACGGAGGAAGCTCAGTGAACATTATCCAGCTTGATGTTCTAAAGAAGATGGGTATTCTTGAATCGGACATCATACCAAGATCCTCCGTGCTCGTGGGATTTAGTGGCGAAACTAAGAATACCCTGGGGTACATTAAACTCCCAATATACATTGAAGGCCTACACTCTTATCAAAAATTTTGTGTTATTGACTGTTTATCTTGTTGTGATGTTATCCTTGGCAGGCCTTGGATACACGATATGAAAGCAGTCCCATCTACCTACCATCAATGTGTGAAGCTCCCTAGTCCTTGGGGAATAGTGAAGATCGATAGTGATCAGCAGGAGGCTAAGAATTGCTACACTTCATCGATGAAACCAGCCTCGAAGTCAAGGGAGCAATAGCAATCAAGGTATCCTCCAAGGGATGTCTTGGAGGCAAGAGAGCAGGATGTGGTAGAAATCCTCATGGATCCTGATGATCCTGAATCCAAAATCTATATCGGATCAGGGATCCTTGGAGAAATGAAAGAAGACCTCGTATCCTTCCTCAAAAGGAGAAAGACTACCTTTGCATGGAAACACGAAGACATGACTGGTATATCCAAAGATGTAATCACTCACAAACTCGGGATTGACAGATCCTTCAAACCAATCCATCAAAGGAGAAGAAAGTTTGCACCGGAAATGAATGCCATTATCCAGGAAGAGGTAGAGAAATTGCTCCGGGCAGGTATGATTAGGGAGGTCAAGTATCCAAGATGGTTGGCCAATGTGGTTGTTGTTCAAAAGAAAAACGGAAAGTGGAGGGTATGTGTCGATTTTACCGATTTAAACAAGGCATGTCCCAAGGATCCTTTCCCATTACCCCACATTGACTCCATGGTGGATGCGACTGCGGGTCATGAACTGTTAACTTTTATGGATGCTTCATCTGGATTCCAACAAATCCAAATGGAACCATCCGACCAAGAGGATACAGCCTTCATGACTCCAACTGGTATATACTGCTATATTGCTATGCCGTTCGGACTAAGAAATGCAGGTGCAACATATCAAAGGCTGGTGAATATGATGTTCAAGGATCAGATTGGACAAACTATGGAGGTTTACATAGATGATATGGTGGTAAAATCCATAAAAGCTGAGGATCACCTAAGGGACTTGGAGGAAGCATTCGATATCCTTGACAAATATAACATGAAACTTAATCCTTCAAAATGTCACTTTGGTGTTAAAGCAGGTAAATTCTTAGGATATATGGTGACAAAGAGAGGCATTGAAGCTAGCCCGGAACAAATCAAAGCAATAGTGAACATCAAATCTCCGGCCAATGCTAAGGATGTTCAAAGGCTAACAGGCATGATAGCAGCTTTGAACAGATTTATATCCAAATCCTCAGAGAAGTGCAAAGAATTCTATGATATCCTAAGGAAGAACAAGAAATTTGAGTGGACTGAGAAGCATGAAAATGCTTTAAGAGCCCTCAAAGATTACCTATCCTCAGCCCCGGCTTTGATGAAACCAGAAAAAGGCGATGTGCTATCCTTGTATCTTGCAGTATCCTCAAAAGCAGTAAGTGCGGTCCTTGTTAAGGATCATGAAGGTACACAACATCCTGTCTACTATGTAAGTAAAAGTTTACTTGATGCCGAATCCAGGTATTCACACCTCGAAAAACTTATTCTTGCATTAATTATGGCATCTACTAAGCTAAGACATTATTTTGAAACTCATGTTATTGTTGTTAAAACTAATTTTCCAATTAAGAATGTCCTCAGGAAACCAGAGATGTCAGGAAGGATGGCTAAGTGGGCAGTGAAGCTAAGTGCATATGATATAAGATATGAGCCTAGGACAGCCATCAAATCCCAAGCATTAGCTGACTTTGTGGCTGATTTCAGTAGTGATTTACAAAAAGAAGCTGAGTTAGAAGTCCAGCAGCTAGAAGAGACCAAGGATCCTTGGATACTCTATACTGATGGATCCTCAAATGTCAAAGGCACAGGGCTTGGAATACTACTAAAATCGCCACAGGGGGACATAACACCCCACTCTATAGCTTGTGAGTTCCAAACCACTAACAATGAGGCTGAATATGAAGCCTTAATTGCTGGTTTGCAAATTGCAAAGCATATGGGGATTAGGTATCTTGAGGTACACGTAGATTCATTGTTAATTACAAACCACTTTAATGGATCCTACGCTGTTAAAGGTGAAAAGCTAACCAAATATTTAGAGATAGTCAAAAGTTTGGCACTCTCTTTTGTTTCCTTTAGTTTGACGCAGGTACCAAGGGAAGAAAATACAGAGGCTGATGCATTGGCTAACTTAGGATCATCCTTGAAGATCCCGGAGGATATCAAGATCCCTATTATCCATATCCTGACCCCGGCTATCGAGGATCACGAGGCTATGGAGATAGGAAATGATTCTGCAATTATCCCTTGTGAGGATACTCAATCCCATTCAGGATCAGGATCATGGATCTCAGCAATTATGAGATACTTACAACATGGAGAGATTCCTACAGGAGAAAACCCTAGGGCTTTCAAATCTAAGGTATCTCAATTCACAATTTTAAATAATATGTTGTATAGACGATCTCTTGCAGGACCATACTTGAGATGCATTGAGGATCCTGAAATCCAAGAAGTTTTAAAAGACTTCCATGAAGGAGATTGTGGAAACCACACTGGGGGCAGGGCATTATTCTCAAGGATCCTGAGGACAGGATACTACTGGCCAACCATGAAGAGAGATGCTGTGGAGTATGCTAAAAGATGTGATCCTTGTCAGAGACACAGCAATATCCTTCATCAACCAGCTGAATTATTGCATCCTATATCCTCCTCTTGGCCATTTATGAGATGGGGTATGGATATAGTTGGTAAGCTCCCTAAGGCACCTGGTGGAAAAGTATTCATGCTAGCTATGACTGATTACTTCTCCAAGTGGATAGAGGCTGAAGCTTTTGCCCAAGTCAGAGAAAAGGAAGTGATATCCTTCATTAAAAGAAATATTATAACTAGATTTGGAATTCCTTCTGAGATTATATGTGATAATGGTTCCCAATTTATTGGGGGCAGAACCACTAACTTTTGTGACAGCTGGGGGATTAAGATGATAACATCAACACCAGTCCACCCACAAGCTAATGGTCAAGCAGAATCATCCAACAAGATCATCATCAACAATTTGAAGAAGAAGCTTGGATCCAAGAAAGGGAAA
Organism: Helianthus tuberosus; assembly: GCA_030545235.1. NCBI lineage: Eukaryota > Viridiplantae > Streptophyta > Magnoliopsida > Asterales > Asteraceae > Helianthus > Helianthus tuberosus. The sequence goes on along the minus strand of CM060427.1, from coordinate 45,641,000 downwards.
TGGGCAGAAGAACTACCCTATGTGCTTTGGGCTGATAGGACAACCCCTAAGAATGCTACTGGTCAAACGCCATTCTCTTTGGTATTTGGGGCAGAATCAGTGATCCCAACAGAAATGGTGGTTCCAACTGCTAGAACAAGTACCCGTGATCCTGAGGAGAATAATGAGAACTTAGCTCAAGACCTGGATACTATTGAAGAAATCAGGGATCTCGCTAGGATAAGGATGGCCAGTTATCGAAAAAGAATGGCTGGTGCTTACAACAAAAATGTCAGGATCAGGAGGTTTCAAGTTGGAGATATGGTATTAAGGAAAGCATTCCAGAATACCACCAATCCTGCTGATGGAAAATTGGCTCCAAAATGGGAAGGCCCTTATTTGATTGAAGCTGAAGCAGGAAAGGGGGCATATAGATTGCTAACCATGGAAGGCGATTTGCTACCAAGAGCTTGGAATGCTGTCCACTTGAAGAAATATTTCATGTGAGCAGGATCCTCATGGCACAGATGATCCTCAAAGGATCCTCAAAGTATCGGTGATCCTTACTTAGGTAATATCCTAAACTTGAACTATTTCATTTCTATATTTTCTCATATAAGGATAAGGATCATGTGTCCTTTATCCATCTCTCACGTGATTTTGAGTTTTGAAAGTTCAGGAATCCTTAGCATAACATTGGTTATCCGCTGAAGCAATCCGTTCCTTGGGTTTAACCCCAGTTATTTGGGCTTGACCCCAGTTCCGCCTGTAGCGCATGATGATCCTGGTATAGTTCAAGGCAGTGGGACCAGTACTCGTTTTAGGGGCTGATAATTCCATTGTACTGGCTATGCCTAGGATCCTACGTATAATGGTAGACGTACCATACATCCGTTCCTAAGGTTTCTAACGTTTTCACGTTAGCTAAGGTTTCTAACGTTTTCACGTTAGCTAAGGTTTCTAACGTTTTCACGTTAGCTAAGGTTTTGGCATTTTCATGTCACTAAGTTTGGATAGTTGCTAGTTAGGGCCATACTCCAGTTTACATACGATCCTTGGGCTTGTCCCCAGTTATCCTTGGGCTTGTCCCCAGTTGCTAACTCTTTTCTTATATTGGCTTAGTCCCAAGTTATGCTCTATTTCAGGTTCTTAAAGATAGGCAACTAGGGATCCTTGATCCTTACTCCACTCTAAGGTTTATCTTATAGTTATCCTTATTATGGTTAGGGTCCTAACTTGGATCCTCAGGTATGATCCTTAACTATTATTAATTATATTCATTATTTATTTGAATAACCCTTAAAATTTGACAACTAGACTTGTGATTCTTAAACTATATCACTTTTTGGAACTTATCAGTTATGGGATATGTGATCCTTGATCATATCCTAAACTTTTTGGATATCTTTTTTAATTTTTCAAGGATTGATAAGTATAAATGGAATGAACATTACAACAATTGGAAAGCAAGATATTAAAAAGGATAACAACACAAGATACGCGGCAAAAGGTTAAGATTTTATTTATTAACAAAGGATTAACCCTTAAAAGGTTGTCAAAATTACCTACCCCGAGCATCTACCAGCAAAACGTGGCCCATCCGCTGGGGTAGGTAAAGGGTGTCCATGATAATAAGTTCGAAAGTAGTGCAGGAATATAAAGGCGGCAGGATCACAATGGCTTCATCCCCAAAACAGAGGATCCCTCCACCAATTGCAATCCTGCCTATTGTCCAAAGGATCATACATGATCCTTAATCCTAAAGACTATTGTTCAAGTACAAACCATTAAATTATTCAACATCACAACCACAAAAGACCTACTACCAAATTTAAAAATTGGGCTCCGGCTGCGTCTAGGAATGTCCATCATCGCCCAATTGTACAGCCTACACCTTTGCTGCATCCTCTTCCCCTCCAGCTGCGGTATCCTTCATCAGATCCTTTCCACTGCCACTTTCCTCAATCGCCAAAACCTCAGTAGTCTCCTCCTCATCATCCTCGAGATCAGCCAACCTTGCTTTCCAGCCCTCAACATCCCAACTGCCTTTATCAAAGTTAGGATCTTGAGCTTCCTGGGCCATCTTCAATTTTGTCTGATACATTGTGATGGCAGCAGAGACCTTAGCATTTTCTATGAGATCATGCTTCTCATAGTCAAGGTCAATCAAAAGTTTAGCTGTCTTAGTCTTGGCATCTTGGAGTTCCTTCTGAAGATCAGCAATGGCAAGGTCCTTAAGCATGGCAACTTGTTGGAGGTCAGCAATCTTCTTGTCCTGCTCCTCAACATTCCCCACGTAATCTTCAATCTCAGCAAATTCCTGCAAAGAAAAAGGACAGAACAGTTCAAGATCAGGTGATCCTCATATGAGTAGGATACCTAGGCAGAATTAGTGATCCTTACATCATTGAAGTATTCAAGGAACTGGTGGCGGATTAGTGGTAGGCCTTGAAGGTCCTCAGTGTCAGAAGTTTTCCTCTTCTTACCACCCTTTCCTTTAGTGGGTGCTTTGGGAATGGAAATGCTAGGACTGGTAGTGGACCTCTTCTTCCTGGATCGAACAACATCAAGGTCAGCCGTGTTGAACTGGGATACAGGCTTGGCAGATTTTCCAGCACCTACACAACCAAAACAAGATAAGTATCTTCACTTAATTTATATTTCACTATTTATTTAAATTTTAAACAAGGATACTTACTTGACATCGTGACAGAGCCTGAGGATACCTCCTGTGAATCTTGGGTTGTTGTCTTGAAAGATCTTGTCTCAGGATCAAGTTTCTTGAAAGCGAGGAGCCTCTCTTTAGCAGCAGGGGACAATCTGAGGTGAGAGACGGTGATAGCTGCATAACAAGAAAGAAAAAATATAAGTGATCTTTACATCAAAAGAAAGTTTCTGGTGATCCTTCTCAGGATCCTCCACCCTACCATGGGTAGCCCATTTCTTGGGTAGATCCTTTCCATCCTCAATAGAATCTCTCTTGATAAAAAAAAATCGCCGTTTCCAATTAGCATCGTTCTTGGTGGCTTTGAATATCGGGTGTTCCTCACCGGGTTTACGTTTAAACAAATAGCTATGAGAGCCAAAGGTAGTAAGATCATATAGTTCTCCCAGCTCTGACATTCCTAGGTCTATTCCTTCCTGCTCGATGATCCTTTCAAGGGTGTACAAAACCCTCCAAATCATCGGCATGACTTGAATATAAGAGATGCCGGTTAGGGAAAAGAAAGATTGGGTGAAGGTTGGAAAAGGATATGTATAGCCTATGGTGAACGGAGTGACGGGGAAAGCAACCCACTTGTCGGAGATATGATCACTCAGGGCATTGGGGTCAAAAGGTCTAAACTCGGTGTTCGCCGGGAAGCAGTGGCGGATCCTATCGATCTGTGCATCATTGAAACAGCAGCGTTCTTTAATGGAATCTTCGATGATCCCCTGGCTTTTCGGAGGGCTGTTCTTCTTGTGATCCTTGCCCGGTGAGCTTCGGAGCATCATTCTTGAAGAGATAATCGTAAAGTAAGAAAAACAGAGTAAGAGAAGGAAGAAGATGAAGAAAAAGATACCTGATTGATCTTCGACTGAGAATATAAAGGGAGTTTCTTTCGGATTTAAATGCATTTGATCCTATCTCTATCTCCTATTTATAATCATGATCGTGCAGGGTTGTCACTTCTGTGACGTCATGGTTGCAATGGCTAGTTCGATATCAACGGCAATATATCCGTTAGTTAGTTGCGGATAAGATCAAGAAAATATAACTCGCTTATTTTACAAATTACTCCTTATATTTTGGGGGCAATTGTTAGGGGAGGATTTTCTAACAATTAGTGATCCTTATTCGTTATCCTAATTAATGATCCTTACTTCTGTGACAGGTGGTGATCCTCAGAAGAGCTTCAGGATCAGGATCATGGATCACTTAAAGGATCCTCGTACTGACGATTGTTTATTTGTGTTTTGTATTATTTCGCAGGAGTAATAAGCTTGACTTGGTCTTGGCAACGGTACTAAGGAATATTCCACGGGCATTTCGCACACGATTGACCAAAAATGGACGTTGTGGAGAACGTGGGAGCTTGGCACAAAAGTCGGATAGTTAGTTATTGTAGTTAACTTCTATTTTAAAAAGGGGTAACGAGCTAGAATTAGAACACTTAGCCATTTTCAGCTACACACTCTCATATACTCGCACACTTGAAGCTCTCGACGAACATTCATTAGTTTTCACTCACTTTTACACATTTCACGATAGTGATCCTTGTACCTAGCTCGTTACTATCCGAAGTTGTAAACATTTATTCATTTATTTGAGCTTGGTGATCGGTAGTTTCCATCACCCGGGGTTTTTTGTGCTGGAGATCAACTCTTGATCAAGGGCTTTTTCCCCGTATAAATCCTTGTGTCGTTTGTGCAATTTACATTGAAGTGATCCTTGTCATTGTTCTACATTATTAGCATCATACCCCGTAATAGAGAGTTTGGTTGCAATATCCTCATCAGATTTTTTGACCAAAACAATCATCATAGAATAACGAATCCTTAAGCAATCCCATTTTAAAGGCTTCAACAGCCGTAGCTATATCCAGGTTAGGAATATCTAAGGATTTTTTACTAAATTTAGTGATATAATCCCTTAATGATTCATTATGACCCTGGGTTATCCTATACAGATCACTAGTTAAACGCTCAAATTTTCTACTACAAGAAAACTGGTTATTAAATAGATTAACTAGATTAGCAAATGAGGTAATAGAGTAAGAGGGAAGACTTAGCAGCCATTTAAGAGCCGATCCAGTAAGAGTGGATCCAAATCCCTTGCACACACATGCTTCCTTTAACCTTTCTGGGATGGGATTGATCTCCATCCTTTCCCTGTACTAAGCTATGTGTTCCTCAAGATCCGTTGAACCATCATACAACTTCATGGTAGGTACATGGAACCTCTTGGGTATCTCAGCATCACAGATTGGTGGTGCAAAACGAGATATCTTGTGGCTCGCATCTGCAATCTCTGGGATAGGCTTGACCACTCCTGGGACACTTGATATCATGTCCTTTAACTTTTGCTATTCTCTGGCCATGGCATGATTGATACCTGTATCCTGCATAAGGCCATGGTTAGTAGTATAAGAATTATTAAAAGTGTTACCTCCCATTGGATTCAAATTAGGAAGAGTGGATGTTATTCCATATTGTTGGGGCTCTGGAATGACCGATGGACCAGTAGAAGCAATGGTTTGCATTGGAATGAAATCTCCCTGATGGATGTCGGAACTTCCTGATTGCAAACTCCTTAAGGATCCTTGAAACTGTGAGTATCCTTGGACCTGGGAGGATCCTGGAACATAGGAGGATCCTTGAACTTGGGAGGATCCTGGAACATAGGAGGATCCTTAAACCTGGGAGGATCCTTGAACATAGGAGGATCCCTGAACTTGGGAGGATCCTGGAACATAGGAGGATCCTTGAACCTGGGAGGATCCTTGAACATAGGAGGATCCCTGAACCTGGGAGGATCCCTGAACCTGGGAGGATCCTTGAACCTGGGAGGATCCTTGAAACGGCCAGTACCCTTGAATCTGCTGCGCTCCCGAGTATCCTCCTGAGCTTGCAAAGGATCCTATATGCTGAGGATGGGATCCTGATGGTTGAAAGTGTAACCCTGAAGCCTGAGTCATTGCTGATGACCCGTAATGCACTCCTTTTGGTCCTCCCACATATTGAACGTCTGGAACCACTGAAGGCTGAGAAGTTATAACCGGAGTATCAAAATTCAAAGATCTGGGCATTAGTGGGGAATGATCCTCTGCCGATCTCTTCTGTTTCTTGATGTCTCCAATTTCTCTAAGGATCCTCTCATTGGTCTTGTCCTGCTGCTGGATATGCTTCTTCATCTGCAAAATCAGAGTAAACAAGTCACTAGTAGTAGGAGTATAAGAAGCAGAAGAAGTTGGAGGTTTTGAGAAAATGGGAGTTGGTTTCTTCTCGGCATTTTTCTGAGGTCCAGAAGGTGGTGGAGGCAAAGGTGGAATGCCCTGGGATGAATTAACTGCAGACATCGCACTGGAGGTATTCTTTGATGATGAAGCCATCTGCTCGTATGCAATGAACCGGAATGATCACAAAGATGAGAATTTCTTAGAAATGAAGCACCAATTGCCCCATGGTGGGCGCCAAACTGTTTTGGTCAAAAAATCAGACGAGGATAATGTAACCAAACTCTCTGTTACGGGGTATGATGCTTGAATTGGTTTTTAGCAATAAGGACCACTATGAAAAATAAATAACAAGTGACACAAGGTTTATACGGGGAAAAACCCTTGATCAAGAGTTGATCTCCGGCACAAAAAACCCCGGGTGATGGAAACTACCGATCACCAACTCAAATTAATCAAGTAATGTATTACAACTTTGGATGATAGCGAGCTAAATACAAGGATCACTATAGTGTTCTGTGTAAGAAGTGTATGAAATTGCTAAGTGACTGAACGAGAGTTGTTGTGAACGGTTTTCAGAGTGTGTGTAGCCAAAAATAGCAAAAAGTGTTGTCTAATTAGCTCGCTACCCCTTTTAAATCTAGTAAAAATCTAAATAACAAACTATCCGCAAATGGTGCAAGTCCTCCACGACTCCACAACGTCCATTTCTGACCAAGCACGTGCGGAATAGACTTAGAATATTCTCCAGAAATATCGCCAAGACCAAGTCCCAATTGATATTCCTGCAAAACAGTTACGAATTCAAAATAGACAATCATTAGTATAAGGATCCTTAGGATGATCCATGATCCTGATCCTGAGGCACTTCTGAGGATCACTAACTGACACAGAAGCAAGGATCACCAAACAGGATAATAATTGAGGATCACGGGTCATTTAGAAATCAACCCTAACACAAACCAGCAATTAAGGCTTCATATTCAGCCTCATTGTTAGTAGTTTGAAACTCACAAGCAATTGAGTGGGGTATTATGTCCCCCTGTGGTGATTTTATTAGTATCCCTAGTCCAGTTCCTTTAACATTAGAGGCTCCATCTGTGAAGAGTATCCAAGGATCCTTAGTCTCTTCAAGCTGTTGAACTTCCAATTCAGCTTCCCTTTGTAGATCACTACTAAAATCAGCCACAAAGTCAGCCAAGGCCTGAGATTTAATGGCAGTTCTTGGTTCATATCTGATATCATAAGCACTAAGCTTGACTGCCCATTTTGCCATTCTTCCTGACATTTCAGGTTTCCTGAGAACATTCTTGATTGGAAAGTTACTTTTAACAATAATAGCATGAGTTTCAAAATAATGGCGTAGTTTAGTAGATGCCATAATTAAAGCAAGGATAAGTTTTTCTAAATGAGAATACCTGGATTCAGCATCAAGCAAACTTTTACGTACATAATATACAGGATGTTGTGTACCTTCATGATCCTTAACAAGGACTGCACTTACTGCCTTAGAAGAGATTGCTAAATATAAGGATAATATATCCCATTTTTCTGGTTTCATTAATGCTGGGGCTGAGGATAGGTAATCCTTCAGGGCCTTAAGAGCATTCTCATGCTTTTCAGTCCATTCAAATTCCTTGTTCTTTCTCAGGATGTCATAGAATTCCTTGCATTTCTCTGATGACTTTGAGATGAACCTGTTCAAGGCTGCGATCCTTCCTGTCAATCTTTGCACATCCTTGGTGTTGGCAGGAGAGTTAATATTCACAATCGCTTTAATTTGCTATGGACTTTCCTCTATGCCTCTTTTTGTCACCATGTAGCCTAGAAACTTGCTAGCCTTTACACCAAAGTGGCACTTGGAAGGATTCAATTTCATATTGTGTTTATCAAGGATATCAAATGCTTCCTCCAAATCTCTAAGGTGATCCTCAGCTTTCTTGGACTTAACCACCATGTCATCAATATAGACTTCCATTGTGTGTCCAATTTGTTCTTTAAACATCATATTAACTAGCCTTTGGTAGGTAGCACCTGCATTTCTTAGTCCAAATGGCATAGCAATATAACAATAGATACCAGTAGGGGTCATAAAGGCTGTATCCTCTTGATCAGATGGTTCCATCTGAATTTGTTGGAATCCAGATGAAGCATCCATGAAAGTAAAAAACTCATGACCCGCTGTAGCATCCACCATGAAGTCAATGTGGGGTAATGGGAAAGGCTCCTTGGGACATACCTTATTTAAATCAGTAAAATCGACACATACCCTCCGCTTTCCATTTTTCTTTTGAACAACAACCACTTTGGCTAACCATCTTGGATACTTAACCTTTCTAATCATACCTACTCTGAGTAGTTTATCTACCTCCTCCTAGATGATGGCATTCCTTTCAGGTTCAAACTTTATCCTCTTTTGATGTATGGGTTTGAATGACCTGTCAATGCCAAGTTTATGAGTAATAATATCTTTAGAAATACCTGTCATGTGCTCATGCTTCCAGGAAAAGGTAGCTTTTCTTCTCTTTAGGAAGGATACTAGATCCTGTTCAATTTCATTGAGGATCCCGGATCCTATGCAAACTTTGGATTCAGGATCCTGAGGATCCATCAGTTTATCTTTCACATCTTGTTCTCTTGCCTCCAAGACATCTCTTGGAGGATACTTTAATTGCTATTGCTCCCTGGGTCTTGAAGCTGGCTTCATTGATGAAGTGTAACAATTTTTAGCTTCTTGTTGGTCACTTTCTATCTTCACCACACCCCATGGAGTAGGGAGTTTGACACACTAATGATACGTAGATGGAACTGCTTTCATGTCATGTATCCATGGCCTGCGAAGGATAACATTGCAACATGATAAGCGATCTATAACACAAAATTTCTGAAAAGAATTAACTCCCTCTATATAAATGGGAAGTTTAATGTCCCCCAATGTGTTCTTGGTTTCTCCACTGAATCCCACAACAACTGATGATCTTAGGATAATTTCTGATTCAGGGATGTTCATCTTTTTGAGGACATCAAGTTGAATAATGTTCACTGAGCTTCCTCCATCTATCAGAATCCTGCGAACAAAATGATTACAAATAAACAATGTAATAACAAGACCATCATGATGAGTATCCCGAATATCCACACGATCATCCTCATCAAAGGATATAACTTTCTCCTGTGTAAGGATTGAGGTTCGAATGGGTCTGTCCCCATTATCCATCTTCGTCTCTTTAGCATGCCTCTTGGCTGCTGAAAAGGAAGTGCCACATATGTCTGATCCACCGAAAATGAAGTTGATAATTTGTGCATCAGCTGGAGGAGCAGGAGCTCTTTCTAGAATCTTTTCAGGATCCTGGATCCTTGACTTTTTTCTTCCAAACAGCTCCTTCAAATGCCCTTTGCTTAACAGGTAACTAATCTCTTTCCTGAGTGCTATGCATTCATCAGCGAGATGACCGAAATCTTCATGATATGCACACCATTTTGATTTGTCTTTTGTAGCAGCTGGCTTATCATTCTTTCTGGGCCATCTAGCTTTTTCACCTAAATTCTGCATGGCAAGGATTAGTTCATTGTTATCAACAGCAAAGCAATATTCAGAAATGGGAGGATAATCCTCATCATCCTCTTCTTGCTCCACTGTATACATGTTTTGATAATCAAACTTGTTGTATGGTTTGGATTTGTTGTTCTTGAAGTAGGATCCTTGCTTTTCCTGCTTTGAGGATCCTGACAGTCTCTCTTGGATCCTTTTATCATCGTCTAAACAGATGAATCTAAGAGCCCTGGTTATTACTTCATCAAGATTCCTACAAGGGGTCATGACAAGATCATCATAGAATTGTGAATCCTTAAGTAAACCCATTTTGAAAGCTTCTACAGCTGTAGCAATATCCAATTAGGAATTTCTAAGGATTCTCTACTGAATTTAGTGATATAATCTCTAAGTGATTCATTTTGACCTTGTGTTACCCTATATAGATCACTAGTTAATCGTTCAAATCTCCTACTACATGAAAATTGGCTATTCAACAAATTAACTAGATTAGCAAATGAAGTAATATAGTAGGGAGGAAAATTTAGCAGCCATTTAAGAGCTGATCCTGTCAGTGTGGATCCAAAACCCTTGCATAGACATGCTTCTTTTAACCTTTTAGGGATGGGGTTGATCTCCATTCTCTCCCTGTATTGAGCTACGTGCTCTTCTGGATCAGTCGTACCATCGTAGAGCTTCATGTTTGGTGTTTGAAACCTCTTTGGTATCTCTGCATCACAAATAGGTGGTGCGAAACGAGATATCCTGTGACTTCCATATAGAATCTCAGGAATGGGCTTAACCACTCCTGGAACACTAGATATCATATCCTTGAGCTTTTGTAATTCCCTAGCCATGGCTTGGTTGATTCCTGTATCCTGCACAAAGCCATGGTTAGCATTTTGGGAAGTATTTAAAGTGTTACCTCCTGATGGATTCAAGGGTAGAATTTCTGATGTGAATCCATATTAATGTGATTCTGGCATGATTGAAGGACCAGATGAAGCAATAGTTTGCATGGGTATGAAGTCTCCCAAATGAATCTCTGAACTTCTGGGTTGTACACTCCTTAAGGATCCTTGATCCTGAAAGATGTTGGATCCTTGATACACCGAAGCTGGGGGTCTTGGAGGATAATCCATGGATCCGTGAGCCTGAGATGAGGATCCTTGAACCTGAGAGGAGGATCCTTGACCCAGAGATGAGGATCCTGGATACTGAGAGTAGGATCCCTGGGCTGTCTGCATGCCCGTGTATCTTCCTGAACTAGAGAAGGATCCTAGATGCTGGAAGGAGGATCCTTGAGGCTGAAGAGAGGATCCTGAAGGCTGGAAGTAGGATCCTTGAGCCTGTGTCATTGCCGATGATCCATAACATATACTCGATAATCCACCCTGGTATTGAACGCCTGATGCTGTGGAGTGCTGGGTAGTTATGACTGGAGAATCAAAATTCAGTGATCTAGGCATCAATGGAGAGTGATCCTCCACTGATCTCTTCAATTTCTTGATTTCATCAATCTCTCGAAGGATCCTGTCATTAGTTCTGTCTTGCTGCTGCATGTAATCCTTCATCTGCAAAATCAAAGAATAAAGATCATTGTTAGTGTTTTGGTCAAAAATCAAGCAATGATAATGCAACCAAACTTTCTGTTGTGAGGTATGATGCTTGAATCAATGAACAACACTAAGGATCACTCAGAAATGAAATGAATAAGTGACACAAAGATTTATACGAGGAAAAAGCCCTTGATCAATGAATGATCTCCGGCATAAAAAACCTCGGGTGATGGAAACTACCGATCACCAACTCAGATTAAACAAGAAATGTATTACAACTTCGGATGATAGCGAGCTATTTACAAGGATCACTATAGTGTAATGTGCAAAAAAGTGTGTAATCGCCAAGTGAATTGTCAAGAGCTGGTGAGAGCACTTGTGAGTGTGTGTATTAAGCTAAAAATAGCCAAGTGTTTTCTATTTAACTCGCTATCCCTTTTAAAAATGGAAAATATCTAAGCTAACAAACATTCCGCATTTGATGCAAGTCCTCCACGACCTCCATAACGTCCATTTCAGCCATGCACGTGCGGAATAAATATGGAATATGCTCCAGGAATATCGCCAAGACCAAGTCCAAGCTCGTACTCCTGCAAAACAACATCATATTCAAAGCAGACAATCGTTAGTATAAGGATCCTTACGATGATCCATGATCCTGATCCTGCAATACTTCTGAGGATCACTAATTCAAACAGAAGTGAGGATCACTAAACCCAACAGTAATTGAGGATCACTGATCATTGGAAAATCCTCCCCTAACAATTGCCCCCAAAATATAAGGAGTAATAATGTAGATAACGAGTTATATTTTCTTGTTCTTATCCGTAACCAACTAACGGATATATAGCCGTTGTAATCGGACTAGCCGTTACCATCCTGACGTCACTGAAGTGACCACCCTGCAAGATCATCATTATAAATTGAAGTTAGAGATAAGGGTTAGAGAGCATTTAAATTCGTGTGTTTCCTCTTTAAATCCTCATTCGAAGACTTGATCAGGTATTTCTCTTTCCTTTCTCTCTTCATCTTCTCACTCTGTTTCTCTTCTTCACCACCGTCATAATCGAGACGATGCTAAGATCCTCACCGGCTAAGGATCACAAGAAGGACAGCCCCTTGAAAAGCCAAGGGATCATAAAAGATTCTGCAAAAGAATGATGCTCCGTCACTGATCCGCAGATAGACAGAATCCACCATTGTTTTCCGGCAAACACCGATTTCAAACCATTTGATCCCACCGTTCTAAGTGACTACGTTTCTGAAACCTGGGTAGCTTTTCCGGTCACACCATTCATAATAGGATACTCATATCCTTTTCCAGATTTCACCCAATCCTTCTTCTCTCTCACCGACATCTCCTACATTCAAGCGATGCCAATGATCTGGAGGGTCTTATATACCCTTGAAAGGATCATTGAACATGAAGGAATTGATCTGGGAATGTCGGAGTTTGCAGAGATGTATGACCTCTTTAGCCATGGATCTCACCGATATCTACTCAAACATAAACCTGGTGAAGAACATGCCATCTTCAAAGCCGCTAAGAATGACACCAACTGGAAACGGCGATTCTTCTTTGTCAGAAGGGATTCCATCCCTGATGGAAAGGATCTGCCTAGAAAATGGACCACCCATGGTAGGATAGAGGATCCTGAAAAGGATCACGGTATAACCTTGTCTTTGCTGAGGATCACTAACATCCTTCTGTGTCTATTTCGCAGCTATTACTGTCGCACACCTCATCACAACACCTGCAACAAAGGAAAGGCTTGCCGCTTTCCGGAGACTTGATCCTGCAAGAAGATCATTTAAAACAAACACCCAGGATTCTCAAGAAGTATCCTCAGGTTCTGTCACTATGTCGAGTAAGTATCCTGTTTTTTGCATAATTAAATGTTTAAATAAATAGTTAAATAGAAATGGGATAAGGATACTTATTTGTTTTTGTTATGTAGGTGCTGGAAAATCTTCAAGATCTGCCTCCAAATTCAGTGTCACTGACCTTGACACTGTCCGATCCTCAAAGAAGAAGCTTGCTGCCAGTCCAGCTGTCACGATCCCCAAGGCAACCACTTCAAAGGGAAGAGGTGGAAAGAAAAGGAAGACATCTGAGGCTGACAATCTAGAAGTCTTGCCTCTGATCCGTCATCAGTTCCTTGAGTAGTTTGCTGAGGTAAGGATCACTGACTTAGCTTAATTATCCTGCCCACTTGAGGATCACGTGATCCTGAGCTTTGCATTGTCTTCTTTGCAGAAATTTGCTGAAATCGAGGACTACGTTGGGAATGTCGAAGAGATTGAGGAGAAATACTCTGACCTCCAAAAAATGGCGGTGCTCAAAGATCACAAGATTGCCTCCCTCGAAAAGGACCTCAATGATGCCAAAACTCAGGTGGTTGCAGCTCAGATCAATGCTGACTATGAGAAGCACGAGATCATGGAGGATGCTAAAGTCTCCGCTGCCATTGCCATGTACAAAACCAAGTTGCAGATGGCCCAAGAAGCTCAGGATCCTAATTTTGACAGGAGCAACTGGGACATGGAGGGCTGGAAGGCTAGGCTGACTGAGTTGGAGGACGAAGAAGAGGCTGATGAGGTTCTGGTAATCGAGGCTGGTGGCAGTGGCAAGGATCAGGGTGGAGAAGCAGGTGGAGCTGGTGAAGGTGATGCAGCGAAGGTGTAAGCTGCATGAATGGGCGATGATGGACACTTCTAGACATAGCCGGAGCCCATTTTTTAAGTTTGGTTGTTTGGTTATGATGTTTTTGTTGAACAATGATGGGTTGTAATAACTTTAGACAATAGTTTCTAGGGTGAAGGATCATGGATCCTTGAACAATAGGCAGGATAATGGGTGGTGGATGGATCCTCTGTTTGGGGGATGAAGCCACTCGTAAATAATGGACACCCTTTGCCAACCCATGTGGACGGGCCACGTTTTGCTGGTAGAAACGTGGGTTGGCAATTTTGACAACCTTAAAGGGTTTAACGTTTTATGAATAAAATAACTCTAACTTTTTGGCTATCTCCCGTGTTGCTATCCTTGTTAGTACTTTACTTTTCAGTTGTTGTGATATACATTTTGTCTAAACTTATCAAGTAAAGAAAAAACTTAATAAATATCCTCAAAAAGTTTAGGATATGTTCAAGGATCACATATCCTATAGTCGACAAGTTCCGAAAAGTAGTATATTTTAAGGATCATAAGTTCAGTTGTCAAAGGATAAGGGTTACTCAAATGAATAATGAATAAAATCAAAATAGTTAAGGATCATACCTGAGAATCCAAGTTAGGATCCTAACCTTTAACACTTATAATCAGGATAACCCAAAAGACAAACCTAAGTAGAAGGTAAGGATAAAGGATCCTTGGTCGTTTGTCTCCAAAAACCTGAAATAGGATACAACTTGGGACTAAGCCAATATAAGATGAGAGTTAGTAACTGGGGACAAGCCCAACAATTCTGGGGACAAGCCCAATAAACTGGGGACAAGCCCAAAGGATAACTGGGGACAAGCCCAAAGGATCATGTGTAAACTGGAGTATGGCCCTCACTGGAGACTATCCAAACTTAGTGACATGAAAATGCCAAAACCTTAGCTAACGTGAAAACGTTAGAAACCTTAGGAACAGATGTATGGTACGTCTACCATTATACGTAGGATCCTGAATATAGCCAGTACAATGAAATTATCAGCCCCTAAAGCGAGTACTGGTCCCATTGCCATGAACTATACCAGGATCATCGTGCGCTACTGGCGAAACTGGGGACATGCCCAAATAACTGGGGTCAAGCCCAAATAACTGGGGTCAAGCCCAAATAAATGGGGTCAAGCCCAAATAATTGCATACTTCTGTGGATAATCAGTCCTTTGTTAAGGATACCTGAACCTTGAAAACTCAGAATCAAGTGAAAGGAGGATAAAGGATACAGGATCATTATCCTGATATAGGATAATTAAAGAATGAAATAGTTTGAGATTAGATCATTACCAAAATGAGGATCATCTGTCCTGTAAGGATCCTTCAAGGATACTTGTCATGTTAGGATCATGGATCCTTATCACATGAAGTATTTCTTCAAATGGACAGCATTCCAAGCTCTTGGCAGCAAATCACCTTCCATTG
Organism: Helianthus tuberosus; assembly: GCA_030545235.1. NCBI lineage: Eukaryota > Viridiplantae > Streptophyta > Magnoliopsida > Asterales > Asteraceae > Helianthus > Helianthus tuberosus. The sequence goes on along the minus strand of CM060427.1, from coordinate 45,625,862 downwards.
TTAGCAATCGATATGCCCTCTTTCCTGCTTCAGCTTCAATCAAATAAGGGCCTTCCCATTTTGGTGCCAACTTTCTATCAGCATGATTTGTGGTATTCTGAAATGCTTTCCTTAATACCATATCACCAACTTGGAATTTCCTGATCCTGACATTTTTGTTGTAGGCTCCAGCCATCCTTTGATGATAACTAGCCATCCTTATCCTTGCCAAATCCCTGATTTCTTCTATAGTATCCAAGTCTTGAACCAAGTTTTCAGCATTTTCTTCAGGATCACGAATGCTTGTTCTTGCAGTTGGAACCACCATCTCTGTAGGGATCACTGATTCTGCCCCAAATACCAAAGAAAATGGAGTTTGGCCAGTAGCATTCTTCGGAGTTGTCCTATCGGCCCAAAGCACATAAGGTAGTTCTTCTGCCCATTTTCCTTTCTTGGATCCAAGCTTCTTCTTCAAATTGTTGATGATGATCTTGTTGGATGATTCTGCCTGACCATTAGCTTGTGGGTGGACTGGTGTTGATGTTATCATCTTAATCCCCCAGCTGTCACAAAAGTTAGTAGTTCTATTCCCAATAAATTGGGATCCATTATCACAAAAAAATTCAGAAGGGATACCAAATCTAGTAATAATGTTTCTTTTAATAAAGGATATAACTTCCTTTTCTCTGACCTGAGCAAAGGCTTCAGCCTCTATCCACTTGGAGAAGTAATCAGTCATAGCAAGCATGAATACTTTTCCACCAGGTGCCTTAGGAAGCTTACCAACTATATCCATTCCCCATCTCATAAATGGCCAAGAAGAGGATATAGGATGCAAAAGTTCTGCTGGTTGGTGAAGGATATTACTATGTCTCTGACAAGGATCACACTTCTTGGCATATTCCACAACATCCTTCTTCATAGTTGGCCAATAGTATCCTGTCCTCAGGATCCTTGAGAATAATGCCCTGCCCCCAGTGTGGTTTCCACAATCTCCTTCATGGAAATCCTTTAGGACTTCTTAGATTTCAGGATCCTCAATGCATCTTAGATATGGTCCTGCAAGAGATATTTTATACAACAAATTATTCAATATTGAAAATTGAGATACCTTAATTTTAAAAGCCCTAGGGTTTTCTCCTGTAGGAATCTCTCCATATTGTATGTATCTCATGATTGAGAGGATCCATGATCCTGAATGAGATTGAGTATCATCACTAGGGATGATTGCAGAATCTTCTCCGATCTCCATAGCTACATGATCCTTGATAGCAGGGGTCAGGATATGGATAATATGGATCCTTATATCCTCCGGGATCTTCAAGGATGATCCTAGATTGGCTAATGCATCAGCCTCTGCATTCTCTTCCCTCGGTACCTATGTCAAACTAAAGGAGACAAAAGAGAGTGCCAATTCTTTGACTATCTCTAAATATTTGATTAGTTTTTCACCTTTAACAACATAGGATCCATTAAAGTGATTAGTGATTAATAATGAATCTGCATGTACCTCAAGATACCTGATCCTCATATGCTTAGCAATTTGCAAACCAACTATCAAGGCTTCATACTCAGCCTCATTGTTGGTAGTTTGAAATTCACAAGCTATGGAGTGGGGTATAATGTCCCCCTGTGGCGATTTTAGTAGTATTCCCAGCCCTGTTCCTTTTACATTCGAGGCTCCATCAGTGAATAGTATCAAAGGATCCTTAGTTTCTTCAAGCTGTTGGACTTCTAACTCAGCCTCCTTTTGCAAATCACTACTAAAATCTGTCACAAAGTCAGCTAAGGCTTGGGATTTGATGGCAGTCCTTGGTTCATATCTTATATCATATGCACTCAGCTTCACTACCCACTTAGCCATCCTTCCTGACATTTCAGGTTTCCTGAGAACATTCTTAATTGGAAAATTAGTCTTAACAATAATGGCATGAGTCTCAAAATAATGTCTTAATTTAGTAGATGCCATTATTAATGCAAGGATAAGTTTCTCTAAGTGTGAATACCTGGATTCAGCATTAAGTAAACTCTTACTTACATAATAAACAGGATGTTGTGTACCTTGGTGATCCTTAACAAGGACCGCACTTACTGCTTTTGAGGATACTGCTAAGTATAAGGATAATATATCCCTTTTTTCTGGTTTCGTCAGGGCCGGGGCTGAGGATAGGTAATCCTTAAGAGCTTTGAGGGCACTTTCATGCTTCTCAGTCCATTCAAATTTCTTGTTCTTCCTCAGGATGTCATAGAATTCCTTGCACTTTTCTGAGGATTTGGATATGAATCTGTTCAAGGCTGCGATCCTGCCTATCAATCTTTGCACATCCTTAACATTGGCAGGAGATTTGATATTCACAATAGCCTTGATTTGCTCTGGACTTGCTTCAATGCCCCTCTTTGTCACCATATAGCCTAAGAATTTACCTGCCTTAACACCAAAATGACACTTGGAAGGATTTAGTTTCATATTAAATTTATCAAGGATATTGAATGCTTCCTCCAAGTCTTTTAGGTGATCCCCAGCTTTCTTGGACTTAACCACCATGTCATCAATATAGACTTCCATAGTGTGTCCAATTTGTTCCTTGAACATCATATTGACTAGCCTTTGATAAGTAGCACCTGCATTCCTTAGTCCAAATGGCATAGCAATGTAACAATATATACCAGTTAGGGTTATAAAGGCTGTATCCTCTTGATCAGATGGTTCCATCTGAATTTGTTGAAATCCAGATGAAGCATCCATAAAAGTCAACAACTCATGACCCGCGGTAGCATCCACCATGGAGTCAATGTGGGGTAATGGGAAAGGATCCTTGGGACATGCCTTGTTTAAATCAGTAAAATCGACACATACCCTCCACTTCCCATTTTTCTTTTGAACAACAACCACATTGGCTAACCATCTTGGATACTTAACCTCTCTTATCATACCTGCCCGAAGTAGTTTGTCTACCTCTTCTTGGATAATAGCATTCCTTTCAGGTGCAAACTTCCTCCTCTTTTGATGAATTGGCTTGAATGACCTGTCAATGCCAAGTTTATGAGTAATTATATCTTTAGATATACCTGTCATATCCTCATGTTTCCAGGCAAAGGTAGTTTTCCTTCTTTTAAGGAAGGATACTAGCTCCTGTTCAATGTCGCTAAGGATCCCTGATCCTATGAAGATCTTGGATTCAGGATCATCAGGATCCATGAGGATTTCTTTCAAATCCTGTTCTCTTGCCTCCAAGACATCTCTTGAAGGATACTTTAATTGCTATTGCTCCCTTGGTCTTGAGGCTGGCTTCATTGATGATGTATAACAGTTCTTAGCCTCTTGTTGATCACTCTCATTTTCACCACTCCCCATGGACTTGGAAGCTTTACACACTGATGATAGGTGGATGGGACTGCCTTCATATCATGTATCCATTGCCTGCCAAGGATAACATTACAACAAGATAAGCAATCTATAACACAAAATTTCTGATAAGAATGGAATCCTTCAATATAAATAGGGAGTTTGATGTACCCCAATGTGTTTTTGGTTTCCCCACTAAATCCCACAAGGACTGAGGATCTTGGGACAATATCAGACTCCGGGATATTCATTTTCTTGAGGACATTAAGCTGAATGATGTTCACAGAGCTTCCTCCATCGATTAGGATCCCGCGAACAAAGTGGTTAGAAATAAACAATGTAATTACAAGACCATCATGATGAGGATCCTAGACATCAACACGATCATCCTCATCAAAAGTTATGATCTTATCCGTGGTGACGGTGGAGGTCCGGATGGGTCTGTCCGCATTATCCATCTTGGTTTCCTTAGCATGTCTCTTGGCTGCTGAGAAGGAAGTACCACAAATGTCTGATCCACCGGATATGAAGTTTATAACTTGTGCATCTGCTGGAGGAGCCCTTTCCGGGATCCTTTCAGGATCCTGGATCCTTGACTTCTTCCGTCCCAAAAGTTCCTTCAAATGCCCTTGCTCAACAAGTAACCAATTTCCTTTCTTAGTGCAATACACTCTTCAGTGAGATGCCCAGAATCCTCATGATATGCACACCACTTGGACTTATCCTTTGTAGCAGCTGGTTTATCACTTTTTCTCGGCCACCTAGCTTTCTCACCTAGATTCTTCATTGCAAGGATTAGTTCATTGTTATCAACAGAAAAACAGTATTCAGAAATAGGAGGATAATCCTCATCATCCTCTTCTTGTTCCACTGCATGCACGTTCTGGTTATCAGATCTGTTGTAGGACTTTGATTTGTTGTTCCTGAAGTAGGATCCTTGTTTCTCCTGTTTTGAGGATCCTGTCAATCTATCCTGGATCCTTTTGTCATCCTCTAGGCGGATGAACCTAAGGGCCCTGGTTCTTACTTCATCAAGATTCCTGCAAGGTGTCATAACAAGATCATCATAGAATAATGAATCCCTAAGCAATCCCATTTTAAAGGCTTCTACAGCCGTAGCAATATCCAAATTAGGAATATCTAAGGATTCTTTACTAAACTTTGTGATATAATCTCTAAGTGATTCATTTTGACCTTGTGTTACCCTATATAGATCACTAGTTAATCGTTCAAATTTTCTACTACAAGAAAATTGACTGTTAAACAAATTAACTAGATTAGCAAATGAAGTAATAGAGTAAGGGGGAAGACTTAGCAGCCATTTAAGAGCAGATCCTGTGAGTGTGGATCCAAATCCCTTGCATAGACATGCCTCCTTTAACCTCTCAGGAATTGGATTGATCTCCATCCTCTCCCTATACTGAGCTACATGCTCTTCTGGATCCGTTGAACCATCATACAGCTTCATAGATGGTATCTGGAACCTATTGGGTATCTCAGCATCACATAAGGGTGGTGCAAAACGAGATATCCTATGGCTACCATCTGCAATTTCAGGAATGGGTTTAACCACTCCGGGTACACTGGATATCATATCCTTAAGTTTCTGTAATTCCCTAGCCATAGCTTGATTGATACTTGTATCCTGCATTGAGCCATGGTTAGTGTTATATGAATTATTAAAAGTGTTACCTCCCGGAGGATTCATGTTTGGAATTGCGGATGTGAATCCATATTGACGGGATTCTGGTATGATCGAAGGACCAGATGAAGCAATGGTCTGCATTGGTATGAAGTCTCCTTGATGAAAATCGGTGCTCGGGGGTTTCATACTTCTTAAGAATCCCTAATCCTGAAAGATGTTGGATCCTTGAAGCTGAGATGATCCTTGAACCTGAAAGGATCCTTGGGGCATAGAGGATCCTAGAAACTGGGAGGATCCTGCAATCATCGAGGATCCTTGAAGCTGGAAGGATCTTTGAGCCATGGAGGATCCTTGGACCTGGGAGGATCCTGGAGCCGTAGAGGATCCTTAAACCTGGGAGGATCCTTGATCCTGGGAGGATCCTTGAACTGCATGCATTCCCAAATATCCTCCTGACGTGAAGTATCCTTGATGCTGAAAAGAGGATCCCGATGGTTGAGAAGAGGATCCTTGAGGCTGGAAGTGAGAGCAAAATGCCTGACTCATAGTTGATGTTCCATAACGCCTTTCTGATGGACCACTTTGATACTGGATGCCCGGATCTGCCAATTGTAAGGTAGTTACAACCGGAGTGTCAAAATTCAAGGACCTTGGCATCAGAGGAGAGTGATCCTCCACTGATTTCTTCTGTTTCTTGATATCACCAATCTCCTGGAGGATCCTTTCATTGGTTTTGTCCTGCTCTTGCATGCGATCTCTCATCTGCAAAATCAGGGTAAAAAGGTCATTAGTGGTAGGATTAGAGGAAACAGAAGAAGTTGGTGGTTTTGTGAAAATGGGGGTTTGTCTCTTCGCGGCATTCTCAGCATTCTTCTGGGATCCAGAAGGTGGTGGTGGCAAAGGTGGAACGCCTAGTGAAGAACTAACGGCCGTCATAGAACTTGATGTATTCTTTGTTGAGGAAGGCATCTGCTTGGTTGTAATGAACCGAAATGACCACAAAAGTATGAATCGTCTTAGGAATGAAGCACCAATTGCCCCACGGTGGGCGCCAAACGGTTTTGGTCAAAAATCAAGCAATGATAATGCAACCAAACTTTCTGTTGTGAGGTATGATGCTTGAATCAATGAACAACACTAAGGATCACTCAGAAATGAAATGAATAAGTGACACAAAGAATTATACGAGGAAAAAGCCCTTGATCAATGAATGATCTCCGGCATAAAAAACCTCGGGTGATGGAAACTACCGATCACCAATTCAGATTAAACAAGAAATGTATTACAACTTCGGATGATAGCGAGCTAATTACAAGGATCACTATAGTGTAATGTGCAAAAAGTGTGTAATCGCCAAGTGAATTGTCAAGAGCTGGTAAGAGCAGTTGCGAGTGTGTGTATTAAGCTAAAAATAGCCAAGTGTTTTCTATTTAGCTCGCTATCCCTTTTAAAAATGGAAAATATCTAAGCTAACAAACATTCCGCATTTGATGCAAGTCCTCCACGACCTCCATAACGTCCATTTCAGCCATGCACGTGCGGAATAAATATGGAATATGCTCTAGGAATATCGCCAAGACCAAGTCCAAGCTCGTACTCCTACAAAACAACATCATATTCAAAGCAGACAATCGTTAGTATAAGGATCCTTACGATGATCCATGATCCTGATCCTGCAATACTTCTGAGGATCACTAATTCAAACAGAAGTGAGGATCACTAAACCCAACAGTAATTGAGGATCACTGATCATTGGAAAATCCTCCCCTAACAGTTAGTAGGACTATAAGAAGCAGCAGTAGTTGATTTTGAGAAAACGGGGGTTTGTTTCTTCGCAGCATTTTCAGCATTCTTCTGGGATCCAGAAGGTGCAGGAGGCAAAGGTGGAATGCCCTCTGTAGAGGTGATCGTCGGCGTGGAACTTGATGTGTTTTTCGCTTGAGAAGCCATGTAGTTGAAGATAATGAAGAGAAATGAATGAAATGAACACAATTTCTCAAAATTGAAGCACCAATTGCACCACGGTGGGTGCCAAACTATTTTGGTCAAAAATCACACAAGGATAATGCAACCAAATCCGATTTTGTGAGGTGTGATGCTTGGTTGAATGATAAAATGTATAAACAATGAATGAATGAAATGAATGTTGAACACAAGGATTTATATGAGGAAAAAGCCCTTGATCAATGTATGATCTCCGACACAAAAAAACCTCGGATAGTGAAACCTATCACAATCAAGTATATTGAATAAACAAGTTTACAACTTTGGAAGTATTGAGCTTGATACAATGAGTTCTGGTGTGTGGATATTCCCGAGAGAGAGTATCAGAAGTGTTGTTCGTTAATCAGAGTGCAAAAGGTGTTTCTAAAAATAAGCACAATACCCCTTTAATCTTAGCTAAAAATATCCTAACTAACTATCCGAAAAATCAGCCCACCACCCACGATCACCACTAACTGTCACTAGCTCGTGCACATGTTGAAAATATAGAGCATATTCCCCTGGAATCTCACGTGGAATAAGCCTTCTTCGAAACATAACAGAAAAACAAGCCAAAAGGTGATGGACACAATTATTAGTTTAGAATAACAATGAGGATCCTGGATCCTTATTCTCGCAGCGTCTCCTGAGGATCCTTAATTCAAACTGAACTGAGGATCCGTGATCCATGCTACACTTGACGATCTGTGATCCATAAGCTGTAAAATTCTATCCCTAACAGGTAGCGAAAATCCTTGTCGTAGAATGAGGGCCTAAAGTTGACAAATACACCCTTGATGGGTAAATCGGGCAAACGACCCTAAGGGATTGTTTAAGAACATATATCATGATCATGTAAGTGATAGATAAGCATAAAAGTTATAGGCATAAGCCTTTTTGGGTCAAATGTATCAAAATGGTCTTTGCCGTAATTTGACAATTCGAATGGTACAAATTGGAATGAGTAATCTACATTATTAAAATCACCACAATTATAGTTGTGGTGATGGGTAATTGATGCCTTAATACGGAGTTGAATGTGCGTAAAGAAAGGGAAAGATTTAAACTTAAAGGTTTAAATTCTCTAAACAGGTCAAAATAAATTAGGTTCCTAAATGTTGGTTTAATTGCTAGAAAGTTATAAAATAACCGACGCATGTAAATGAGTGTGCAAACCATAAAATGGGAGCGAAAACGCTAATGTTAATATGCCCGGGGATGGGTAAAAATGACTAGAAATGATCATCGTTTTAAACATGTGCTATATTGCTAAAATGAAACGGGTCAAATAATAGCATGGAGGATTTATAGGACGTTTACTTTTAAATCAGTTTCTAATGCGAATCGAGATGATAAATGGAACCGTAATTTAATTACGGACGCATAGAAACAAGAATTACGTAATTCGGATAAGTAGATCAAAAGTTATGATAATTTGAAGTTGGAAAATTGGTTAAAAACATAGCTGGGAAAATATGCAGCTGAAATAGGGGAACATTCTGTCGAAATGATGGGGTCGCGCTGCGCGACGGCGAAGGTAAAACACAGTCGCGGAACGCGACAACAGTTGCGGCACGCGACCCGTCGCGGCACGCGACAGGGGTAATACCTGTAGATTTTGTTTGTTTTGTTTAATTGGCTCAAGGAACTTGATGAAACATGTTATAAATTTATCAAAACTAACGTTTGAGTTGGTTTTGATTACAGGTGAATGATGTCAGCTTTCCGATTGAAGATCAAGCGTTTAACAAGAACCGAACACATGATAATGAAGCTTCCGCGTTAAATCTTGTTTTGATTTCATAATGTAAATTATGGAAACACTTAAGATCAGTTTTATGAATGTTTAAAACTTGTGTGAAAACTCTTGATGCAAAAGTTTTTATTAAGTCGCATTTTTGATATAAAATGCATACTTTAATGATATATTAACGTTAAATTAGAATGGGTCTTACAAGTTGGTAATCAGAGCTCCAGGTTAGAGAGTAAAGTGTGTTCGGTTCGAGACTTGATCGCAAAATCCGGTAAGTATATTTATATTAAAGGTATAGCATGATTTAAGTGTTGTGAACAACACATAGGGTTATCATGTAATACACGTTACACCAATCAAATCGATAAAGGATAGATATAGTCAATGAAATTACGTGTGTTGACACGTATAGTGGAAAAGCCTTGTATTATAATACGGGCGATTATTGATGTCGACATTACTAACTTTTGTGAATGTTTTAATTGAAGGACACTCGCATCTAAATATGGCTAGAGTTGAACGAATTGCGGATATGACCGTGGAACGGTCCGGGGTATGACAAGCAGAGCATACTCATCAGGAACCTAAATTGCGTAGTGATCGCGAACAAGGATAAAGGCATGGAAAGCTCATTAGGGCAAGCAATACCGGGTGCACGTTTTAAATTAACCGCACAAATAGTAATATGCAACAAACAAGTAGAGAATGACGGTTGCTTATATAGGATAAAACATATAAAACCTGAATAGTGTTAGTGTATATGTCTGTTAACTTCGTCTAGTATTGAGTCATGTAACTAGATAGATAGACCTAGACACGTTGTACGAGAAAAACGGGAAACAGGTCTGAACCAGCAGGTTCACAGGAAGTGACCAGTTCATGCGAACTGGGCAGTTCGTGCGAATTGGACCAGACTAGTTCGTGCGACCTGGCTGTTCCTATATATAGTGGGTCTTGTGATTTCATTTGTAACTTGGAGAACATTCTGATTCCGGTAGCGAAGCTCTGCCGAAGTGTCGCCAGCTCTTGTAACGTTGTGAAATCAATACAATTGACATTTAATCTACTTCTAAGTGTATATCAAGCTACAATGAAGATCAAATCACTGAATTCCGCCTCTGATTTGGTCTAGAACTCCTCTGATTGACTCATTTGATCGATTCAATGATCCTACAAGTGGTATCAGAGCTAAGGAGGAAGAGTTCTTACCATTTCAGCTTGTTTTCACATATAAAATCTGATTTCTACTCATTTATACTCAATTTCTACACTTTTTCATCAAATTTACCGAGATTCCACGGATAAAATGATCTAATTTTGACATATAACATGTAAAACTGAGTTTTAAACAATCCGTGAACAAATCAGAACTAAAATCAACCTAAAAACTGATCAAATTTGACAAAATGATGAACTTTTGGACTTAGGAGTTTCAAACGAAGTGATTTTCTGCCCAAACCGCGTGAAAAACATCCAGATCATGTGATCTCAGCTTCAGTTCGTGTGAAAATCAGCCAGGTCGTTTGGAAGTTGCTTCAGGTCGCATGAGCTGATCATCTAAGTCGCACGAGGTATTCAGTTCGCTTGAAAGTTCACCAGCTCATTTGAGTTTAAATCCCTGGTCGTGCAAAGTGACCCCAGGTCGTTTGGAGGAGGTCTAGGTCACTTGGATTTGAGTCAGGTCGCACGGTTTGATATCTGTCAGGTCGCACGGTTTGGAAGTCTGACCAAATAGTGTGAAACAATCATCAGATCGTATAAGATTTATCAGGTCATGTAGAACAATCATCAGGTCACGTGAATCAATCATCAGCTCATTTGAAAAACAACATTCAGGTCTTGTGGTTTGACCAGATCATTGAAAATTCTGTTATTGGGAACTTTCGATACCAGAACATGGATTCTGAATTTTACAACGCTTTTGCTACCCCGATCACTATGGCTCAGAACGTGAACTTAGAGAATGAAATGGGCACCATGCAAAAACCACCTAAGCTCATGAATATCGAGGAATATAATGGATGGGTGGAACGATTCGAAAATTGGGTTCAAGCGAATCACTTAGAAGCGTGGGAATGTGTTGAAGAATGATATGTTAGACCGATTGATGAAGACGGAGAGATTGTTGCTATTAAAGATTTAGATGACCAAGAGAAAAAGAAATACAAAAGTGAAAAGATGATGATCAGTATATTGCAACAAGCTATTAAGGAAGACATCTTGATTTTATTGCAACACAACGGAAGTGCACACTCAATGTGGACAGCTCTAAAAACGAAGTTTGTTGGAAGTTTAGACATGATCAAGAACAAAAAATCGCTTTTGAAGAAAGAATTTGATCTATTTCATGGATTAAAAACTGAAAACACGAAAATGATTATAGAAAGATATTGCAACTTGGTGGTTAACATGAAGCGATTGGACATCAAGAAAGATAGAGAAGAATGGGTTGAAAAGTTGGACGATGCGTTACCACAAGATGTTTGGGGCACGTATCTTATGATTTTGAAAAATAATGGTGAATTTGTGAATCTATCGCTGAGCAAGTTTATTGAAAAACTCGAAGTTCAAGAGATGGAACAACGGAAGATGGAAGAAATGAAGAATTCTAATGGTGAACAGGACATTGGTATGTACTACAAAGGAAGTACGATTGATAAGACCAACATTGCACCAAAGATCGAAATGGAATTTAACGCAAACAGTTCTTCTGGAGGGTCATCTCAAGGATCAGACAACAATAATGGATTCTCTTCATATCCATCATTTGATCCAAATTTTTCAGCAACCAATTCTAAAACCCAAAGCTCATACAACAATAATGGCCAAGTACTACAATGCAACATTGCATTACATCTTCAGAATGGTCAGAATTTCTCGGAAGAGGTTGCTAAAGGTCATATGTCTTTGTTGGTGACCATATTAGAGTCTTATGAATGTTTGGTAGCCGGAAGGATTGGTAATCCAATGTTGACCAAAGAGGATTATGATCAGATTGATGCTGAAGAAATGGAATTAATGGATATAAAGTGGTGTATGGCTAGTGTGTTGAGAAGAGCTGAGAAGTTTAAACAGATCACTGGAAGATATGACTTCCGTGATGCTGGAACTTCACCTTTAGGTTTTGATAAATCTAAAGTTACTTGTTTTCGTTGCAGGCAGAAGGGGCACTTTAAGCGAGAATGCATAAATCGCGAAGCAAGTGGAGCTCAAAATCCATTCGGCAACAATGGTTATCATCGAAAAGCGATTTATCATCAAATTGCTCAACAGCCGCATCAACAACAATTGTCACAAACTGCACATGCTAGGAAGGATCTGATCGAAGAGCCATCAAAGAAAGCTTATCTAGTTCATCAAGAAGATGAGAGAATTCCAGAAGGTTTTAATTGGGATCATTATTATCCTAACAGAACTTCAAATTCTAAAGCATTTGTTGCTCAAATTTTTGAAGATTCAACTGCTGAAGATGAAATGGCGTATGCTTATTATGAATCTCAACAATTCAGTCCTAAAAAGAAAGAAGAAGAACCAGTTCAACAGAAGAGGCTTCAGAAAAAGCACCAATCTTTGATCATTCATCAGATGAAGAGAGTGATGATGACAGTGAAGAAATTCGAAAACTTGAATATTATAAAAGAGAATTTTCACCTGATAGGTATAATTTGTATTTTGCAGGTAAAATGGAAGAGATCAAAGAAAGACAAGCTGCGAAAAAGAAGAATCATAAGGCAGCAACTGTTAAAGAAAAGGTCAAACCTGAGGAAAATGTTCGAGTATTAAAGAAGCAGGTTAAAGAAATTCCAGCCATCAAGGTTGAGAAGGAAGCATATATTGAAAAGATACCTGAGAAGTGTGAAAATTGTGATACTGTGAAAAGGCACAACAACAAATTGATTCATAACATAAACAGACTGAAAGAATCTTATGATGTTTTAAACAATGCTATGAATCAATATAACAAGTCAAGCAATGAATAAGAGATAGCTATGAAGACACTCAATGGAGCGTTCATGACGAAGTAGAAAATCATCAATCAGTACATTGAGAAATGTGCTAAACTTGATCAAAAATTGGAAACTCAGAGGATAGAAACTGAGAGGGTAAACAGGTTATTGAAAAGTTATTCACGTGCTTCTTACGTGATTGACATGATTTACCCTACAGTAGAAGGCATGGAAGCGTTTGAAGAGAAGAAATCTGAAGTAAATGATACTGGTAAGAAACATAGTACCAATTATACAAAGTGTCCACCTCCGCTTGAAGAAGGATATTCTCCACGAAATCCAAATTCAGAAAGAGTAAAAAAGGAAACCAATTTCAAGTGGGAATCTGAACCTTCAGATGGATTGCTAGATAATATTGACATCACATTCACTGCATCTGACACTGATCATGAGTCTGAGTTAATAAAGAAAGTGGTTGATCAGGTGTTGGATAAAGATGAGGAGTCAGAGTCAAAGTCTGAGTCTGAGACTTCGAGTTCATCAGTCAACAGTTCAAAATCATCGGTCAAAAGGGTTTATAATAATGATTTTCGGATATCAAAAAATAATTTGAATGACGAAACATTCAAAGTAGCATATACTTTGAATGACTCCGACAAATTATATTCTGATGAAGAATTTCCAATAAGAGGTGTTAAAACTGAAATGATTAACAAGGTTTTCAAATTAACAGAAATTAATATTTCTGAAATAAAAGATGTAAATCTAAATGAAAAACCTAAAAAATACACTTCAAGAGTTCAACAAAGATTGAACAAGAAAAAGGGTTACAGTTCTGGTTTGGGTTATCAAAAGAAACCAAACCATAACAGTAATTTCAAAAAGAAAGGATTAGGTTTTATTCCAAAAGAAAATGAAAAATACGTTAAAGATTTAAAATCGAAGGTTGCTTTTGTATCAGGAACATCTTCTGAAGAAGAAAAAGAGAATTTGTTCAGAAAGCAGACGAACAAAGAATTCCTTGCTAAGAGGCAAGAGGGAATGAAGAACGATGTTGCTCAGAAAAAGGAAATGAGAACCTGTTACCAATGCAAAAAAGTTGGTCACATCGCCTGGAACTGTCCAAAAGCAACTAACACAAAACAGGAAGTTCCTTCTAAACTCAAAGAAAAAGTTGTTGATAAAACTGAACCACCAACTGAAAAATTTTAAATGTTCAAAAATTCAACACATGAAGTTGGTGAGTGTTCTAAAAGGTTTTACAAAAGAAGAATGAATCTTAACAACCAAATGTGGGTTGCTAAGAAATCAGAAGCATTTTATGGCGATGAGTTTGTTTCTTCGGAAGCAAAGGAGCCATTTTCTGGCGATGAATTTGACTTGTCAAAGTCAGAAGAGCCACAATTTGAGCTAAAAGTGATAATTCCGTTCCAACAATGGATGATGCAAATTTTCCACCATTGTTAAACGGAAACTTAAAGCAAAAAATTGGCAAAGATGAGATTTCAAATCAATTCTATTCTGAAAAAAAAGATTTTGATGTTGAAAAAGCCTTTAACCCTAAAGTTCTATATATTTTTGGAAAAATGGTTGACGGAAAGGTCAAAGGGGTAAATTAATTCTATGAAAAGAATAAGAAAGGAAAGAAACCGAGTGATTATGACTCGGAATCACCCAACGACCGTCAGGCTTGAGTGAATCTCTTTAACTGAAAATCCTGACTTGCCGGAGCTCTCAAGTTGGTAATCGTGGAGCATGAATCGGCATCATTCTTGAAAAATGTTTTTGTGAAAAAATCTACAAGTGATAATTTTTGAAAGTGGTTAAAAGAAAAAAGGGATTCATTCAAAAGCTGTTGAAAGAACAAAATGATGAATTAAACCCCATGTTTGTGAAATAACAAACAACCTAATTTTCCAGAAAAACCATTTTGATTAAAACAAACTTAAGTGTTTTGAAATCATAATGGGAAAATAGTTTGTTGTCAGGGGGAATTCTGATTGTTTATGCCAAGTGGATGGCGAATTGAAGCAATTCACATCAAGTTTGTCATTTTATTTGTACAGTTTATTGAAAGAAAAAGCAATTCTTTTCAAATTTTCCTGGAAAATCAAAAATTAAAACATATTTTTGATTTTAGGGGGAGTAAAAGAAATAGAAATTTTGAAAATTTGAAAAATCCAAGAACATCGAAAAATCAAAATGATTTTTGTTGTGAAAAAGAGGAAATGATAGTACATCAGTAGACAATCACAGTACGCTAAAGAATTGGAAAGTTAAAATGTGATAAACTGTCTCACTGATGATATGCCGGTTGGTGTTTACACACTTAGTAGATTGTTTTCGAGATATAAACCTAAATGTTAATACTTACTTATCTCGTGGGGAACATCTCTCGGATATATAGGTAACCCCTGAAATCTTGTTTGAAGGGCTTTCTATTTCTGACATACTAGGTATTTGTACGTGATGATATCTGGGGCATTATACCAGGACTTCTGATTTTGCGGGAGCAATAGCCTAGTCCTCATATAATACTCTGCACTGCTTTAATTATAAAGCCCACCCTCAGCATAAAAAATAATGAAAATTGAAAAATGCTAATCATGTGCTGTTGAAGAAAAGATTCTCTAAAGGGAACACACCTAAAGTCGAGCCATCATCTCTCTGATTTTGCAGAAGCAATAGCCTGAGTTCTCATGGCCTCGCATTACCCTTTTACAGATATCATTAGTGTACATTCACCTGTAAGACTGAATATAGGAGTCTGGATACGGGAGTATATTCTGAGGTGGGACACGCGAATAAGTTAAGTCCATTAAAACACTAATTCGTATCTCGAAACAGTTGAACTTTGTGTGAAAATTTAAGTGGATCAGTATACTGACAATCTAAGTGAATCATTTAGAACTTAAAGTCTAAAAAGGTCAACGGTGCTAGTGATTTGTCATAAACTGATATGATCCTCTTACACAAACTCACAAAAATATTGTCTGTAAATATTTCTTTATTGCATTTTAACACACTGAAAAAATCTTAGAAAAATCCAAAAAGAATGTGTTTTAGCATAATATTTTGAAAAATCAAAAAGATTTTATTTCATCTTATTTTCGACAATTGATGTTGAAAAGCTGATTTTCAAAATTTCGAGTGCTAAACATGATGAACAACAGTGGGTTGGGAGAGTGTGTTTGAAATGAAAAATGAAGTTAAAATTTGAGAAACTAACAGTAAAATCAGTGTTAGTTAATCAAGGTCATTAATTTGAACTTGATATAACTATTGTTGATGTTGAATGATTTCTACAAGTGGTTTCTAAATTTGTTAAATCCTAAAAATCGTGAAATTTACTTTTGGGTAGAGTATATGCAGGTAAAAAGCTTTGAAAGAGCTACGTTTCGACTCCTGAGGACTTTTCGCATAAGCTTATGCAGATTAGAGCCAGGTTTCTGATCCTGTTGCTACGGAGAGCCAGGAGACGTTGCTGAACCTGTGATAGCTGAAGGAATCAAGAGATCTGATCAAGAAAATTTGGAGAGTCAGGTTGAGATTCTGGAAGTGGAAGATAGTGATTGAAGGATGCTTACAGAGAAAGATACTTTGGAGAGAGCGAAAAGTCCGATCAAGACTAAAGACTCAATACACTGAAGACTCGTCAACATCCAAGGGGGAGTTTGTTAGTGTATATGTCTGTTGACCTCATCTTGTATCGAGTCATGTAACTAGATAGATGGACCAAGACACGTTGTACGAGAAAAAAGGGAAACAGGTCTGAACCAGCAGGTTCACACGAAGTGACCAGTTCGTGCGAACTGGGCAGTTCATGCGAACTGGACCAGACTGGTTCGTGCGACCTGGCTGTTCCTATATATAGTGGGTCTTGTGATTTCATTTGTAACTTGGAGAACATTCTGATTCTGGTAACGAAGCTCTGCCAAAGTGTCGCCAGCTCTTGTAACGTTGTGAAATCAATATAATCGACATTTAATCTACTTCTAAGTGTATATCAAGCTGCAATGAAGATCAAATCACTGAATTCCGCCTCTGATTTGGTCTAGAACTCTTCTGATTGACTCATTTGATCGATTCAACGATCCTACAAATAGGATATCTATTCAGGATGAAGCTTCCAAGAGTAAATAAGTAGAAAGAAGTGTTATTCACAGTAGGGGGGTAGTTGCACGGACCTCCCATCCGCCGGAGTATTGCAACTCCGCAAGCTAACAACGTCCCAATGTTGCCTGGCAGTGAGTACCCACGGTGAAGAGCCCCAACACCCCAATAGGGCATTGCCGGGAGTCGAACCGGTGACCTCAAGAAGAGGCTGGGTGGGACTGGCCAACTGGGCTACCCCAGAAGGTTAGTGTTATTCACAGTAATGAATAACAAAACAATAACAGGATTATTTCATATAAAAACTTGAACGGGAATAACTATCCAAGTGAAGAATTTTCAATATTATGCTAATGAGGAAGTAGAAATCACATTAGCGAATGTGATTACATAGTAGTTTGATAGAAAGAAAAATTTTATATGTTCAAAGGCAAAACAAGTAAAACTAATAATCGTCGTTAGCAATTAAATAAAGTTTTACGAATGAAATCAAAGACATAGAAATAAAAAGAGGCGTTACTTACATGGGGTGTAATGTGAAAATTATAAAAAGGTCATGTGTGTCATGTGTTGATCACTTACTCTGGGCAAGTAAATAGTGAACACATGATGTCATGAACTTCTTATAATGGACACATTTATGTCCGATGTAATAAGGACGGGGTGAATGGGATAATAAAGGGGGGGGGGGTACCCAAATGAATAAAATAAGCAAAATGCTTGATAATAAACGTAAACGCAAGTCGGATGACGGAAGCGTGTTATGTTAGAATAACGAGCCCGAGAGAAGGGACAAGGATCAAAGTAAATGAAAATACAGACCGATTAATAGGAATGCTAAGGCATAGGGATAAAATTTTGACTGTCATAAGTGATAAAATTCACACGGACAAGTCAAACGAATTAAATAAAGAATAAAGGACTTGATTGAATAAAAGTGATGGATTTCGTTAAGACGAGCAAATAAATTAAAACGAAGTCTAAAACCATATCGGAATGGTTACTTTGAAGATGACTTCGGTAAAGATACCCGATAGATGGGTAGGATTTTTGAGTTTATGCGTAAAACAAGAGACGGGAACGAGGATTAGAAAGTCAAAAGACTCGAGTTTTGAGTCATGACTAAAAGACGATAAGATACTACAAATATAATTTTTGATAAATTACGTTCAACTATTTTAAAGTTGAACGGGTCAAACAAATAATGAGGTTTGACATTTATAAGTGATGAATTCTCACACGAACAAATCAAACGAATTTAGTAAAGGATGACGCTTGCTAATGTAAGTAAGCGCGAACCGAATAAATAAAAGTGCGAAATATTAACAAACCGACGTAAAGGGTTATAGGCGTTAAAAACATTAAGATAAAAGAACCCGGGTAATGGGTTGTAAAGAAGTGCAAGTACGTACAGGGAAACGGTGAGCGTAGAATAAACCGACGTGTAAATGACGTAAAGAGTCATAACGTCGGAAGACGAGTCCGAAAGTAAACGAATGAAGCCTTAGACTACGGTTAAGGTCAACTAAAGTTCAAGAGCGAAAATAAATGATTCCAAACATAACAAGGGATACCTTGACGCCATATATGTACATTTACATAAAGACATGAATAAAAGATGATCTACGGGATCATCATAACTTACTGGATTAAAAGTAGTGTTAAGGTCTATGGGACCAAAAAGACTCTTAGGTCACAAATAGAAAGAACGAACGGTTAGTGTCTCACCTTAATAAGGTAAAAAAGGGGGGTGAAAATCTAAATAAATAGCCTACAAGGCTAAGTGAAAGAACCTACGGGTCAATAGTATAAAGCGTGGGAACTGGTTATTATTCCCCGTGTAAAACAAGAACGGAAAAGAATAAATTATTGATTGTCAATTTCCTTGATATGAGTAATTGACGTAAGTTAAAGATAAAACGCTAAACTAAAATTCATTTTTAGTAAGAAATGACGTTTTAACAGATATGAATATTATGAGACGAATTTGGAAATGGTTAATATTAAAGGATGTAAACACCGATAGGTGTAAAAACGATACACTCGAAAGAAAGATTTTCGATAATGAAGGGTCGACATAAACTTAAAAATGACGTGAGGAGATCACAGTCACAAAAGTGATATAGAATATAACCACGTTCTAACGTGAGTTACAAGATATGAAATCATAAACACAGTAAAGGCCGATGATGGCATATAGCATACCCAAACGGCAAAATATAAGGTAACCGGCAGCTAGTAAGTCTAACCAGGAAGACCATTTAAGGTCAAAACAGTAATTATAAATTAATAAAGCGCTTGTCTCAATAATATTAGCATAGGATAATGTATTGACTACATCAGATAACTGAGTGGCCAAAAGATGACCCGTTATTAAAAGTGATAAAAACAAGGAATATTAGAAGAAACTATCGGCCTACGAGGCCTTATGCATGAAAGGCACATACGATGAGGCTTATAATAATCCTTGACTTGGGGAACAATGATGTTAACCAAAATAAGGATGCAAGAATGGAGCATCAGAAAGGAGTCGGACACCACTTTGGAGCCCGAAAGACATTACCATACATTCCCGGTAAGATTATGGAATTATTAAAAACGAGCAATGCTCGAATGGAAGCGAAACTAAGTTCGTTTAGTCTAAAATTAAAGGAACTACATAAATAAGGTTTCAGGGACGAAACCTCTTTAAGAGGGGTAGACTTGTAACACCCCGAAAATGGGTTTGGTAATTAAACCCTGTTAATACTAAAGAGCGGGTAAAATACCGTTAGTAGTAAAGATTAACCCGGTAAATATTAGGATTTAAATAAATGAACCTAATATTAGATAAAGAGAATAAAAGCTTTTGTAGAAACAAGTTTATAAAAGGCCCGAGTTAACGGGACTTAAAAATAAAACGGGTAGTAACTAGGAATACCAACCTAGTTAAATATGTGCCTTAAAAAAAATAAAGAAAACTTGGTTAATCATCCTTTTGTTAACTCTAGAAACTTGAGAGACTAAAAGGGTTAAAAGAAAAAAAAAGGTTTTAATTTATTAAATACAAAACACCAAAACACACACCAAAGTGTTTGTTCTGGTCGTAGAAAACACAGGGGCGAACAAGGGTTCCTCCAACTTAACCCTAACTTGCAAAAACTGATCAAATTGAGAAACCAAATTGAATCCAAATCGAAATCCAAGCTCAAATTAGTGATCACCTCAGTGAAGGGATCACAAGGTACGTCAAATTTCATCTTCTAGTTATATCTGGAATTTTTTATGAACATATGAAATCGAAATCTGAACTTGAATGTTTGATGTTTGAATGAAATTATGATAAATTCATGGTTAGGAACGAATCCTAGTCAATAATCTGATGCATTGGTGTTCATAACTATGAAATTCATGTTAACCCACTTAGATGTTAAATGGGTTTTGTAGGATGATGAAGAATACTTGAATTTTTATCATAAAGTGGGTATTATTTGATTTCCATGAAGTGAATCTAGGTGTAGTTATGCATGCTAGATATATTGGACTTGAAAGTGATGTTAATCTTGGTAAAAATAACTAGTTATGAACTAGTTTGTAGATTTGTAAAAGTTATGCCCACAAGGTGTTTGTTAAAACGCCAAAATGAATGTTTGTATGTTGAAACTATTAATGAAACGTGTAATTTCCTAATTTGATTAATTAGGGGTGATATGTGATAATACAGTTTCTAATCATAATGTAGATTTTAATTAATTTCACATATCATATGATTAGAGGTAGTTAACTAGTAGAAAGTTAAACTAACCAATGACGAAGTCGAATAGTGATTTCGACATAGAAAATACGTAAGGTGGAATAGTCGTATTTGTTAATGACTAATCTGACCACCTTGTGAATGATGATGTTAGTTTGACGCTAAACGAGCTAGGTGGAAGCTTGAGGACGAAGCGGGTCAAACAAATCAATAAGGAAAAGAAAAGCATAGTTTGGATGCGAGGTAAGTTAAGCTTACACCCCTTCAATTATAATGCACTTACTTGTGAGTATAGATTATGAATTATGTTAAGTTTATCTTTTTAAAATGATGTTCCGGCATGATACAATTGCGAGTCGGAATAAGTAAAATGGTAGGAAGCCATAAATTATGGTAAAAAAGGGTAAAATGGAAAACCTAGTCGGGTGAAGACTAACAAATAAGGAATTTTGAACATTTCGTTATGGGGTGAATTATAACGGGCAAAAAGTGGTTAAATAATAATCCGTACACAAGTTGACGGAATGATAAAAGATTTGAAAAGATACCAATTGGTAAAAAATTATAACGGGTCAATCAATTTAAGAAAGGTCATTTAAGTAATAAGAATTTACGGCGTAAACCGGGATAGGTTCAAGGGGCGTGATGGTAATAAAATACCATCATATATTGGTAATTGGTCATTTCGACTAAACGGGTCAAATGGTGTGTTAATACCATTTGACAATACTAACTGATGACCGTTTGTTGAGTTTCGCGATCACAGGAATTAACTTATCGCTTGCGTTGCTTTAAGCTAGAAAGTTTAAAAGCAAAAGGGTATTTAAACGGGTCAATTCTATGACCCGAGCCAGGTACGCATAACTAAGTTTTAGTTAAATATACAAGTTTGGTCAAATAGGTAGCGAAAATTCTTGTCGTAGAATGAGGGGCTAAAGTTGACAAATACACCCTTGATGGGTAAATCGGGCAAACGACCCTTAGGGATTATTTAAGAACATATATCGTGATCATATAAGTGATAGATAAGCATAAAAGTTATAGGTATAAGCATTTTTGGGTCGAATGTATCAAAATGGTCTTTGCCGTAATTTGACAATTCGAATGGTACAAATTGGAATGAGTAATCTACATTATTAAAATCACCACAATTATAGTTGTGGTGGTGGGTAATTAATGCCTTAATACGGAGTTGAATGTGCGTAAAGAAAGGGAAAGATTTAAACTTAAAGGTTTAAATTCTCTAAACGGGTCAAAATAAATTAGGTGCCTAAATGTTGGTTTAATTGCTAGAAAGTTATAAAATAACCGGCGCATGTAAATGAGTGTGCAAACCATAAAATGGGAGCGAAAACGCTAATGTTAATATAACCGGGGATGGGTAAAAATGACTAGAAATGATCATCGTTTTAAACATGTGATATATTGCTAAAATGAAACGGGTCAAATAATAGCATAGAGGATTTATAAGCTGTTTGCTTTTAAATCAGTTTATAATGCAAATCGAGATGATAAACGGAACCGTAATTTAATTACAGACGCATAGAAACAAGAATCACGTACTTCGGATAAATAGATCAAAAGTTATGATAATTTGAAGTTGGAAAATAGGTTAAAAACATAGCTGGGCAAATATGCAGCTGAAATAGGGTAACATTCTGTCGAAATGATGGGGTCGCACTGTGCGACGGCCAAGGTAAAACACAGTCATGGCACGCAACAACGGTCGCGGCACGCGGCGGATTTAGGGAACCCCATCGCGGCACGCGACAGGGGTAATACCTGCAGATTTTGTTTGTTTTGTTTAATTGGCTCAAGGAACTTGATGAAACATGTTATAAATTTATCAAAACTAACATTTGAGTTGGTTTTGATTACAGGTGAATGATGTCAGCTTTCCGGATGAAGATCAAGCATTTAACAAGAACCGAACACATGATAATGAAGCTTCCGCGTTAAATCTTGTTTTGATTTAATAATGTAAATTATGGAAACACTTAAGATCAGTTTTATGAATGTTTAAAACTTGTGTGAATACTCTTGATGCAAGAGTTTTTATTAAGTCACATTTTTGATATAAAATGCATACTTTAATGATATATTAACGTTAAATTAGAATGGGTCTTACAGAAAGGAGTGGTAAGATTCATCAAAAGAGGAAAGCTAAGCCCCAGGTACGTTGGACCTTTTGAGATTATTAGAAGAATAGGACCAGTAGCTTATCATGGTAGGAATACATGATGTATTTCATGTATGTAATCTCAAAGAGTGCTTAGCTGATGAATTATTAGTGGTACCTCTTAAGGATATAGAGGTAAATGAGAAACTTAAGTTTGTAGAAAGACCTCTACAAATTGAAGAGAGGAAAGTCAAGAATCTCAAACATAAGAGATTAGTTCTAGTCAAAGTAAGATGGGATTCCAAGAGAGGACCAGAATACACTTGGGAGCTTGAATTAGAGATGCAGAGGAAGTACCCACACTTGTTCCAGTAGACCTCAAGGACGAGTTCTAAAATAAGATGCGGAGGATATAACAACCCTCCTAAATATATCTTAAAATATTCCTGACACTCCCAAAATAATTAGAACGTCCCTATACGCCCTAAAATACACCCCGTAGACGTAAAATGGCCCAAAATACCTAGATTTTTACAAAAAAAAAATCAACAAAATCAAAATCAGGTAGGCGCTCGCGGGGCGCAAAGCCCTTGGTAACATATGTCGCGGTCCGCGACAGCTGGACCACCAGGCCTCTCCGTGAGCCGCCACGTGGCATGTGCGTGTCGAACCTACCCGGTGATTGGTCAAGGCTAGAGCCTACCTGGCCTAGCTCGCGGGCCGCGAAGAACTTCACTAAATCCTTCGCGGGGCGCGAGCGAATGGTCGATCAGACCTATAAATAGAGGCCTTAGGCTTCAGTTGTCAATCGTTCAATTTTCTCGATCTCTCTCAATTTCTACATAGCAATTATAATACCGGGTATTATACCCACTAAAATAGCGAAGCTCTGCCTCGTTGTAAGTATTTTAAACCCCGGTTATGTATTAGATACGCTGCCCAATTGATCTAGTGCTCCGGAACGGCTGTCGAAGCTCTGCCCGACGTAGTCGTTGGAGTTTCTGTCTTGGGGAGGGTATAACTAATGTAAATTGGGTTATTATACTAACCCATGGGCATTGTTTAATTAATAGATTATAACTAGGAAGTCACAAAGGAAAAACCTAAAATAATAATTTGAGTAATCTCCTTTTTGTAAAGCTCTTTACAAACCTTTTTGCAAACTGTTTTTACAAAACCTCAATGTTTTACATTATATTTCACGGTGATTGAGTATTTGTAATTCTACAATTATCGTCGGTATGTTGGGGTTTTGTATACAACATTTGTTACTATACTATGAGTAGTAACATGACCACAAGTTGGGTTGACAGTACCGTGGGTGGTAATTAAAGTAAGAATTGGAAACAAATATAATTGCGAGATCGCCCCCAATGCTGTACAATGATAAAACCTGTTTTGATTAAATTGGGATTCACTCACTAGTATTTCCCACTGACAAATGTTTTTAAAACGCGTTTCATGTAACAAAATGTGAAATCCAAATAGAAGCCAGCTGGACAGCACTAAAGGCTTGGAAAATGTGGCTATAAAAGTTCCCTAAATAATGAAGATGTTTTATTTAAATAAATTAGGGTTTATCCCTATAAACATGTTTGTAATGGTAACTTGGGAATTTCCCATGTGTTTATTATTATAAATATGTGGTATTTTACTCTGATAAAATATTTCCTAACTATGGTACTGATGTAAATTCCGCTGCCAAAATGATAAACACCGATACCACTGAATCTGAGCTCGCGGCCGCCCGTTCCCAAGAGATAGGGAGCCGGGGGTTGCGGCAATATATATATACATATATATACATATATATATATATATATATATGGGTAAGATTTAGGAAAACGTCTAAAAGTGTAAAAACGGTGAGAACGATTTTGGTGTTGACATGTGGCGTTGGTGCTAAGTTACAATAAGGGTAATATTATCAAAAATCTCATGCACATGACACTCACATGTCAAAGACCATGCACATGCCAGTCACATGCATATTCCAACATCTTTTTTAAACTCTTGTAATTTTTTAATACATGATTATTTAAAAAAAATACACCATAAAATCGAGTGTTTTATTATCTTGCTAACGAGTATACTATTGATGTACTTTTGAAATTAAAAAAAATAATATGATTTGGGTGTTCAATAAAAACCCATAAAAACACCCAGTTCAGAAAACGCCATGAATAATACTGAGTTGAAAACGCCATAAAACACCCAGTTAAAAAAAACACCATAAAAACTCAGTTGAAAATGCCATAAAAACACTCAGTTCAGAAAAACGTTATGAAAATGCCTAGTTGAAAACGCTATAAAAACACCTAGTTCAGAAAAATGCCATGAGAAACTAGTTGAAAACGCCATAAAAACACCCACTTAATTCCGAAAAACGCCATAAAAAACTGGTTGAAAACGCCATAAAAACACCCACTTTAGAAAAACACCATAAAAACTCAGTTGAAAATGCCGTAAAAAAGAAGGTTTAAAACACCATAAAAAACCCAGTTCATTTTTTCCAAAAAATATATCATTAGTATACTTGTTGAAAATATGAAAAAATGCAAATTTTTTTGGTGTGATTTAAAAAAAATAATCGCGTATAAAAAAGTTATTGGCGTTTAAATATGATTAGGGGAAATGGCATGTAATTAGCAAGTGCACCCTTGTTTGAATCTTTCTATTTTACCCCTCCTGGTAGTTTCAAGGCACCTAGTATTTACAAAAATGGCACCGCATCAATCTCAGCCACAAACCACTAAGTTCTTGTGGCTGAGAATCATTATCACCGCTTCGAAACTTTGAGCCTTTTTCTCCTGATCCTTTCCCTATATACATATATATAGGGGAGGGTTTAAATGAAAACCACTAGTTATTGTGAAAACTCGAAAACTAATTAAAAAAGCCAAAAAAACATACCAATTTTTTTTTTTGCATACCAATTTTTGCAGTTTTTAAATATAAAAATAAAAATTTCAAAAAATAAAAAATAAAAAAAATATTTTTGTAGTGCACATGTGTATGTGTACTACACATGTGCACTACAAATTTTTTTTTGAAAATTTTTTTTATATATAAAAAATAGCGATTTTTAATAAAAAAGTTGTAAAAAAAATTTGGTCTGTTTTTTACGCTTTTTTTAGTTAGTTTTCGAGTTTTCACAATAAAAGTGATTTTCATTTAACCTTCCCCTATATATATATATACATATATATACATATATATATATATATATATATCTACAAGTTGACGCAACCTGCGTGTTGCGACAGGATGTTGAAAAGGTAGGATTAAATAGGTTTTAGTTAAAAGAATCTATCTGTGTTTTTTTAATACATACATATTGTATCAGAATATTGTCAATGTAACATCCACAAACATAAGGTTTTAAAGTAATGAACTAAAAAGTCTAAAATACATGAAAAAGTAGATCTACCCTCCAACACGGATACTATATAGTTGCCACGAAACCTATAAACTCTTGTCCAAACAAACATCGTCATCAGTAGACAACGGTCCCCAAATTGAAGGGAAAAAAAGTAGATGATGAATTTACATATTAGCAAAATGATAGTGTGAAAATGCACTTTACTATATGTAACACCTCATAAAAACGTGTCCAATTATGTGAAGACACGTGTCCTAAACCCTAAAACGTGTAAAGGATTAATCTTGAAGGACTAAAGTTGTCAATCAATGAAAATACGTATGCGGAGGGACTAAAAGTGTAAATATGCTAATTTATGCCTCTGAGTGACCTTTTGGGGCTTTATAATGTTAAATCATGCTCTCGGGAATGATTGATATTTGATTATAAAAGTTGAGGGGCCAAATATGTAAAGTTCCAAAAATCTAGTTCTCTGATCATCGGATACGGACCGTATAAGGTTCATGCTTATGGTCCGTAAAGCCTGTATCTGGGCAGAATGTTTTGGGCAGCTGCAGGTTTATCACTATAACCGTCTTATACACTCAAAACTCGAAACATGGAGCCCTTTGATGGTTTTAGTAATCTGCTAGGACACCTGTGATGATCTCTGGACATCCCTAACACCTGGCTTGATCCTTGAACACTCCCCTCAACAATAAATAAGAGCCTCTTGGTGCCTCATTTCCTTGCTCATTTCAAATTCAATCTTTCTCACTCTTTCTGAGGTTCCTAATAAAAAAGGAAGCCCCCCCTAGTTTAAAGTTCTAGCTAGGACCCTTTGAAAGTGTCCTTAGCCACTCCAGATCGGTTTTTATATGTTTAAAGATCGAAAGCCAAAGTTGCCGCAAAACGACTTTGACTTTCGATTTAGACCTAAACGGTCCTGCCATTGTTCGAGGCGAATATGGCTATGTGATCGTAATTAGGTAGGTGTTAATCCCTCAAAAAAGCACCTCCTAATTATCACGTTTACTTAGTTAATTGTCGGGTGAAAGTAATTTAATAAAAAGTCAAACTAGCAAGATGTTTAAATAAAAATCAAATCTGATAAAGTAGAGGTTATAATCATGTTTTGTCACTTTAATAACTTGGTAAATATTATTAGAACATGTTTAAACATGTTCAACCTGACAATTCTAAGTCTAAGCTCGGTTCGCAACCGAAAGTCGCAAAAGCTTGACTTTTGCTTTGACTTTCAGTTCTGACCCGATTTAGCTTAATTCCTTTATGTTTTAAGCTTCCATTGTGACCGTATAATGTTGTAGTATAACCCTATGAGGTTATATTACATGGTCACATAGAAATCTGAATTATATGCATGTTTCCGTTATTATGCTTATTATTGACTATTATGCCCTTATGGTTTAAAAATATGATTTTTAAATAAATGAAAATGCAAATGGATTAGGTACTGATTAGTAAACATATTTTAAATGATTTGACACTTACATTCTAGTCTTAAACTGATGTTATGCAATTTATCAAAAAATAATGCTTTTATAAGGACCAAAGTACCCTTAAGCATGTAAAACAAGTTTAAATATAAATTTTGGCCCAAAACTCTTTACCTACTATTATGATATCATTTTTAGGAATTTTTGGAATATTGGGTCAGATTATATACTGACTGTAAGGACCTGCACCAAAATTGCCCAAAAACACTCCGTAAGTGGAAACCCGGACCCCTAAAACCCCAATCCTTATGAAAAATCAAGAAAATCAAAATTCATTAGTTGGTCGCGGGCCGCGTAAGAATTAAGCAAGGCTTACGCGGGGCGCGACAGCCTTGTAAGTCTCCAGATAAGCTTTAGGCCACGTGTCAGACATGTGGCAGACCTACACCATGACACGGCAGCCGTAGCCGTAGCTATGGTGGCCATCGCGGGCCGCGTAGGATGGGCCATAAGGCCTTCGCGGGCCGCAACAACCTCAAAAATCTGCTATAAAAGGGACGTGCATGGGCAGTTCAAATCTGTCAAAAACTTTTGTAAGGACCTTCAAAAATATCCCAAAGTTGACCCGTAGGTACGAACCCGGACCCCTGAAACCTTACTGTGCATGAGAAACCAAGAAATCAAGATTCTTGGTCTTCAGGCGGGCCGCGTAAAGGTAAGCTTAACCTTACGCGGGCCGCGTCAAAGCTGGGTTGACCGGATAAGCACGCCGGGTCGTGCGTCGCACACATTGCAGGCCTATGTGTGACACGCTAGCCCTAGTCTACGTCTAGCTGGCCCTCGGGGGTCGCGTAAAGATCAAGGGTGGGCTCACGCAGGCCGCGTGAGACCCAAATTTCACCTATAAATAGATTTGATCAGGAGCAGTTCAATGGTGTCGAAACCATTTCACAAAAATGAAAGCACACTCCACAAATTCGAAATTCACTTTTACAATAGTGAGGCTGCTACGATACAGGGTATTAACTCGATCGCTGCTACGATTCAATGTCCGATCGATTGAAACTATCCGATGGATGTTTAAGTGCTGCCCACATTAGGGCCATACTTTGTCATTGGTCATGAATTCGACGGATGTTTAAGTATAGCACTTTGTCATTTGTTGTGAGGGTTTTAATCTCGTGAGTTATCGTAAATGCTGTATTAGTTACTGACCTAGTTCGTGTGCATTGTTATTTAAATTAGGTTACAAGGCTAATCAGTAGGCTAAATTCTGCTCGTATAAATCTGCAATGTGAGTCATTCTCTTTTTATCAACATTATTTTACAATACTCCAAGCATTTTCAAAAGTTATAATTACAGGGATTAAGTCATGGTTATCTTGAATCACTGGCTAATTGGGGTATTGTGCACATTACTAATTTCTCACGAGTTAGGCTAATAAATCCTAACAGTGATAATCATCACTACTTGGGGAAAGACCCAATAGTGGTATGACCATCGTCACCAGGTGACACGGCGCAAGATAAAAATAAGATAGAAGCCATTGGAATCGCTCTTATGCTGTAATTAATAACTAATGTGTCATTTTACATACTTGAATGACTCGCCAGTATTTCCCCGCTGATAAAATATTTTTAAAACATGTTTCAGGCGACCTGCTGTAAATCAAGGAAAACGTGCTACGGAGCACTAACGAGCTTGAAGAGGTGGCTCAGTTAAAATAAATAAACATGTTTTATAAATCAGGGAATTTTCTAGTAAAATTCCTCTATTGTAACTTACGGGGTTTATCCCGAATTATGAAATAAAATAATCGGTCATTTTCAAGTTTTAAAAGATCTTGTTGAATCTTCCGTTGTCGCGTCAATTAATAAATACCACGGGTTCCTGTCCCGCGGCTCCTGACCGGGTAAAACCGGGGCTGGGGCCGTGACAGGAAAAGGTGGTATCAGAGCCACTGATTTAAGCCTATTAAGTATTTAAAATACTTAATTTTCCTGATTATAGTCTTGTGATTATGTGTTTTAACTGACTACTTGTTAGTTACAGTATGGGTAAGCAAATAATTTCGGATATCTATCTTAAATTAGATAGTTCCCGAAAGATAAGAGAACTTCATCCCAATCAAATTCCTCAAGATATTCAGCAGATACTAAGGAGGGAATATTTGTTCGTAAGACACAGTTTGAGAAACCACTTACCCCTAATAAAAGAAGTTTGATTATTAGAAAAAGTCAAGAGAAAATGAGGAAGTCACAAACAAAAGAAGTGATAATTAAAGAGGCTCGGGGAACAAGTAATAACCCACCATGGGAAGATGGGTTAGATGAACAATGGGTAAATCTCTACATGTTAGCCACTGTAACAGTAAATGTTAACCTTTAAACTGCCAACACCCCGACCAAGTATTAGCAACCATATTATCCATAAGCCAGAAACTTTAAATATAATAAATAACCACTAGTATATTTTGAATTTTAGTTGTACTAAAAATAAATATTTTGTTTCAATAAAATGGTTTATTAGATATTTGTAATTAAATAGTAAATCTTTGATTTCCATTCTGTGATTATGTGAAAATTCAAATTACAAACTTTAACCTAGATTTTGTGTTTCTTCATAACTGCTAAACAGCATGAATGAATTGTCTGAAGCTCTTGAGAATCTCAATCTCTATCATGTTAATATAGAAGTTTCCAGAGACTTTAACGGGTATTGTGCTGACATAGAGGAAGCTATGGAATTTCAAACTCAACCTCCGGAGAAACCGAAGCCAAAGAAGAGAAGAAGAATTGTGGGCCGGTGTACGCAGGAAGAAACCCGCAACACGAAAAGTTACAAAGAAGGAAGATCCCAAAGGTAAAGGCAAGGAAATAGAGATTGGGGAAAATTCCAGGCAAGACCAGGAAATGCCACCCTGGGAAGAACTAGATCATAAACTAGCACTTAATGACCTCATCGGACCTATCGGTGAAAACCTTTTTAATTACCCAGCGGAAGCTCAACTTCCAGTTGACCTAGAACCTGAAATCCCAGATCCTATTATCCACACCCAACCTCTACCTGCAGAGTTAGAAGAATGGTGGACCACTGACTGGCAGTTCTAGAATCTCCTAAATAACCCTGATACCTTTTTCCCTCAGTTTGACCCAGAGCCTCCACTACACCCACCTATGAGCATGGAAAATCTGGCTGAACTCCGCCATTTTGGCGAGGAGCTAGTGGACGCAGGGAACAGAATCCGAGAGGTAGGAGAAAGGATCTCCTGGAAGTACGACGAGAGGGAACGTCGTTTCTGAGTTGCCAGCTGACTAAAGTTGTGGGGTTGTAGAAGAATGTGTGTAATAATAATAATATGATCATAAAAATATAATTATGTGAAATAACTTAAAAATAAAACTTTCTAAAATAACCAGTTTGTACAGATGCCTAATATATATAAAATATCAAAAGTCAAAAGATCGACAATTTTGGCTATATTTGTTTACATGATTATGTGCCATTATTTTGTTATGTTTGGTTATTAATTAATTTATACTAATTACTTATATAAATTAATTACCAGATGGCACACGCTGGTAATAAACCCTATAATGAAGTTAGTCAATCTGAGCATAACAATGAAGATCAATTTCTGAATAGGCAAGATATCGAGAATATCGTTGCTCAGGGAATAGCCAATGCTATTCCAGCAATACTTGCTGCTGCTCGAAATCCAGTTGAACCTCAACAAATTATTCCTAGCAAACGCACACACGGTGACAATTTCAGTAATAGTGTAAACGGAGGCGGTAACCATACTAATAACAACAATAATGTACTGCAAGCCCCAACTCTCAAAAGAAAGAAAGCTGCAACGTCTGGTTGCACTTATAAGGAATTTCTTGCCTGTAAACCAGCTGAATTTGCAGGCAATGAAGGGGCGACTGCGGCACTGCGTTGGTTGGAGAAAACCGAAGAAGTAATTATGATAAGTAAATGTGTCGAGGAAGACAAGGTCATGTATGCGTCACATCTCTTTAAAGAAGGGGCGCTAGAATGGCGGAATACGGTACTTCCATCCAAAGGAAGAAATATGGCCTATGCCATGAGTTGGGAAGAATTTAAGCAGCTAGTGGAAAGAAAATTCTGTCCCGAATACGAAAAGGAACAAATGACAAATAAATTCCTGAACCACCAGATGGTGGTTGTAGACTGTCGAGGGTATACTTCGACATTCTTTGAATATGAAAGAGTAGTACCAACCCTGGCTTCGCCAGAACCGGTGCTTATTTCCCGTTATATTTGGGGATTGATTGGCGAAATCCGTGATATCGTTAAAGCGGCGAGACCTCGTACTATTGACGATGCTATGGAATTAGCTAATACCTTAACTGACGGACTGGTACGCACAAGAGAAGAAACCCGGAAAAAGCAAGTGACCCAAAAGATTACATAGGGATTCCGTATGGGTAACAGAAGTAATTTCAAAAGAAAGGGAACCGGGCAATCTTCCACGGTTCCATTTTGCAATACCTGCAAAAGGAAGCATTTTGGAAGATGCAAAGGGTATTGCAATTTCTGCAAAATTCCAGGGCACCAAGAAGAAGACTGTAGGAAGAAGAAAGCAACAGTCTGCTACAACTGTGGAGAATGTAAGGACCTTCAAAAATATCCCAAAGTTGACCCGTAGGTACGAACCCGGACCCCTGAAACCCTACTGTGCGTGAGAAACCAAGAAATCAAGATTCTTGGTCTTCAGGCGGGCCGCGTAAAGGTAAGCTTAACCTTACACGGGCCGCGTCAAAGCTGGGTTGACCGGATAAGCACGCCGGGCAACGCGTCGCACACGTGGCAGGCCTATGTGTGACACGCTAGCCCTAGTCTACGTCTAGCTGGACCTCGCAGGCCGCGTAAAGATTAAGGGTGGGCTCACGCGGGCCGCGTGAGACCCAAATTTCACCTATAAATAGATTTGATCAGGAGCAGTTCAATGCCATTTCACAAAAACGAAAGCACACTGCACAAATTCGAAATTCACTTTTACAATAGCGAGGCGCTGCTACGATACAGCGTATTAACTCGATCGCTGCTACGATTCAATGTCCGATCGATTGAAACTATCCGATGGATGTTTAAGTGCTGCCCACATTAGGGCCATACTTTGTCATTAGTCGTGAATTCGACGGATGTTTAAGTATAGCACTTTGTCATTCGTTGTGAGGGTTTTAATCTCGTGAGTTATCGTAAATGCTGTATTAGTTACTGACCTAGTTCGTGTGCATTGTTATTTAAATTAGGTTACAAGGCTAATCAGTAGGCTAAATTCTGCCCGTATAAATCTGCAATGTGAGTCATTCTCTTTTTATCAACATTATTTTACAATACTCCAAGCATTTTCAAAAGTTATAATTACAGGGATTAAGTCATGGTTATCTTGAATCACTGGCTAATTAGGGTATTGTACACATTACTAATTTCTCACGAGTTAGGCTAATAAATCCTAACAGTGATAATCATCACTACTTGGAGAAAGACCCAATAGTGGAATGACCATCGTCACCAGGTGACACGGTGCCAGATAAAAATAAGATAGAAGCCATTGTAATCGCTCTTATGCTGTAATTAATAACTAATGTGTCGTTTTACATACTCGAATGACTCGCCAGTATTTCCCCGCCGATAAAGTATTTTTAAAACATGTTTCAGGCGACCTGCAGTAAATCATGGAAAACGTGCTATGGAGCACTAACAAACTTGAAGAGGTGGCTCAGTTAAAATAAATAAACATGTTTTATAAATCAGGGAATTTTTTAGTAAAACTCCTCTATTGTAACTTACGGGGTTTATCCCGAATTATGAAATAAAATAATTGGGCATTTTCAAGTTTTAAAAGATCCTGTTTAATCTTCCGCTGTCGCATCAATTAATAAATACCACGGGTTTCTGTCCCGCGGCTCCTGACCAGGTAAAACCGGGGCTGGGGCCGTGACAACTTTACTCAAAATCACACTCTTTCTGCTCGAAAATTCAACTTTAATAGGGAAACGCTGCTACGATTACAGGGTAATAACTCGATCACTGCTACGATACAATGTCCAATCGATTGAAACCGATCCGATGGATGTTTAAGTGTTGCCCGAGTTCGGGCTATACTTTGTCATTCGTCGTGAGGGTTTTGATTTCGTGAGTTTATCATAAATGTTGTATTAAGTTACTAACCTAGTTTCGTTTGCATCATTTAACTTGGTTACCAAGCTTAATCAGTAGGCAAAACTCTGTCCAGTAAACTTGCAATGTGAGTTATTCTCTTTTTAACAAATTGTTTCCAAAACCCTATTTGTTTTCAAAGTTATAAATACAGAGATTAAGTCTTTGTAATCTTCAATTACTGCCGGTATGTGGGGTTTTGTATACATTACTTGATAATCTTCACCATTGGATAACAGGTTAGCCAATGGGTGATATGACCATAGTCACAGATCCGGTCGAGTGACAAATTCCGATTTGAGGTAATTGGTTGATATATAAACATTGTAATCGCTCTTAATACTGTAGATTATAACAATGTGTCATTTTGTGAAATTGAATGACTCGACAGTATTTTCCCACTGATAAAATCTTTTTAAACACGTTTCAATTGATTTACTGTGAACAAGGAAAAGTGCCGCGTAGCACTACCAGCTTGATAGAAGTGGCTCAGTAAATAAATAAACATGTTTTTGTAAACAGGTGATTTCCTAGTGAAATTCCTTTATTGTAAATAACGGGGTTTGTCCCGAAATTTGAAATGAAATAAATGGGTGTTTTCAGTTTAAACGATCCTGTTAAATTTTCCGCCGCCTAATTAAACACCAATACCACGGGTTTCTGTCCCGCGGCTTCTGAACCGGGTAAAACCGGGTAGGGGGCCGTGACAGATAAAGGTGTTATTAGAGCCACTGATTTAAGCTAATTATATATTCGAAAATACTTAAATTTTTAAATTGCCATTTTATGATTTTGTGAAAATTTAAATTAACAAATAGATAAAATTTTAATTCGAATTTTTGTGTGTTTCTTCATATGTGCTAACAGCATGAATGAACTGTCAGAAGCACTTCGAAACTTTACAATCCATACCACTGATATGGATACAACAGGAACCCAATCCGGCTACCAAGCGGATACTGAAGAGCCACTAGTATTCCAGGCCCAGCCCCAGGAGAAACCCAAGCTTAAAAAGAGGAGGAGAATCCTGGACTGGAAACGCGGACGAAGGAAGAAGCCAGCTGCCCAGAAGGTGAAAAAGACAGAGGATCCGAAAGACAAAGGCATAGGAAAGGAAATAGGGGAGAGTTCCAGTCAAGCCCAGGAAATGCCACCGTGGGGAGAGCTTGATAGGAAACGGGCAAATTGTGACCTCATCAGACCTGCCGACGAAAACCTTTTTAATTTCCCTGCCCAATCACAACTTCCAATTAATTTGGAACCTGCTATTCCGGACCCAATTGTCAACCCACAACATGTTACAGGCCAGCTGGAAAAATGGTGGACGAGCGACTGGCATTTTCAGAATTTCATGAATAACCCAAATGTTTATTTTCCCGAGTTTGATCCCTAACCTGCACCATTCCCACCTATGAGCGTAGAAAATGTTGCCGAGTTACGCCGCTATGTCGAGGAACTTGTGGATGCGGGAAACTGGATTCGAGAAGTGGGGGAAAACATCACGTGGAAATACGACGAGAGGGAGCGTCGTTTCTGAAAAAGCCAGCTACCAGAGGTTGCATGTTTTTTATAATAATAATAATATAAAAACAATATAATAATAACCATAATATAATGTATAATATTGTATAATATTAAAAAAAATATCTATAAAATATGTGATGTGTATTGATGCATATATATATATATATATATAAATCTTAATGTCGCAAGGGCAACGATTTTGGCTACATGTGTTAACCCAATTGTGTTATGATTGCTTTGTTGTGTTGATTGCTACCCATTTTGTGACTATAATTTATATATCTTTAATTATTCAAATGGAAAACGCAGAAAATCAACCGGCAAACGAAGTTAACCAATCCGAACAAAATAATGAAGATCATTTTCTTAATAGGCAAGAAATAGAAAATATTGTTGCTCAGGGAATAGCCAACGCTATCTGGGCAATCGTCGCTGCCGTTAAGAATCCTTCTGAACCTTCCTAAGCCAACCATAGTAAACGCACTCGCGAGGATTGTCACACCCCGACCACGTAAAGCGACTAGACGTGGCGGAAACGTCGGGGAGTGTTGTAACAGAATCATTGTTTCATAACCATGGAATAAATAAATTCTGTTTTATTGAATAAATGAACTCATTGTTTTAATACAATCAAATAAGTACAACTATGATCTTCCAAGTTTTAAAGTTGCTAAGGCACGAGTCCATCCTAAATGTAGCATGTATCAACAATCATTGCAAAGAAGTACCTGAAACATGTGTAAAAATAGGTACGTCAGCATAAAAATGCCTGTGATATACATAGGTTTTGTGAAAATAGGATTCATGACTTGTAAGTTTAAGAAAATGTTTAATAAAGTTTAGTCATGAACCTTGTAAATTGATTTGTTTTGTAAATCGCTTGAAAAACAATAAGTTCAGATGATATGTATAAATAAGAGAATAATGTATGGTTAAATGTATAACCAAGTAAAATGAGTTGTATAAAGTAAATTGTTTGTAAACCAAAGTCTTGTGAAAGTTGTGTTACTTGTGTAAAATGTATAAGTCCAAATTGAATGATTCAAATAACGCTACGATATGTAATACCATACAAACACTTATATATAGGAAGTACCAGCGGCGTATCCACCATGTTTGTATCATATTACACACGCCTCGTTACCCAAGTCACTTACTCAAACCAAACCACCAATATAGAATGTTCATGTTTAAACCAATAGTCCAATATTATTGTATAACCCAAGCTAAATGTAAACCATGTAATGTGTAAACAAAAGTTATGCTCTGTAAAATAATGTAAGGTTAAACGAATAACCTTATAGTAGCATATCAAAAGTATACTTTGGATTTGTAAGTAACATTTTAAACTATGTTTTGGTTTTGTAAATAACATATCAAAATATGCTTTGGATGATGAACAAAATATATGTTGGTTTTGTACAATATCACACATGAGAGTATATCAAACTATACTTTAAAAGTGTGATTTAAGAATTCATTCAGACCTAGTGCATCAAAATACACCTTTGAGACTATAAGGATACCACAAAGGAAATCCCTATTTTGATGGAGAAACAAATTGGTTTCAGACATTCCATGACAACAGGAATGGGGTGTCTAATCCTATAGCGCTATATCATACTAACAATCGGTCTGGTGAACATAAAATAAGTACAATTCAACATTTTATTTTATGTTCTTTGAGAAATCAGTGATTAAACCATAGATAGTCATTTAGTTTGTCAAATGATAAGTAATAACATGTATATTCAATTATACTTTGAAATCATGAAAATAACATATAGGTACACATGCTTCACCCCAAAACGGTTTGAAAACAGTAAAAGAGGGGAACTATGTACTCACTTGAGATTGCCCAGTAATCCTTGAGTAACAACCAAACAATGCTAGAGATCACGGAAATCAAACGACACCTAATATAGGTAACTATGTTAATAAACCGGACCAAAATCGGAGGATTTAGATAGAATGAGGGTTCGTAAACCAAACGAGTATGGAGACTCGTGTCATATGGTTTAACAAAGCCTACATACTAAATCGGAACCTAACCTAAGTGCTATCGACCCATCGCGACCCATTAAGGTAGCTTATGCTACTTTAACGCGCCGTGCGTGCAAAAGCGCACTCGAGACGTCTAACTAGCCCTATGACAAGTGTTATATGCCTAAACGTGTTACATAATCAGTTATGTGACAAAAGTTTAGGTTACATATGCTTAATTACCAATTATACATGAAAAGGGTATTCTGGTAATTTACCTAAGGCATATAAACTACCTATCATACAACTACTCAAACGATGTGACCATAGGGTATAACCTTGGAAGGTTATTCCCTATATACTATGGTAACCTAATGTATTTGGTCGGATCCTAATGATCGACCAAATGGGTCGGGTTCGAAGGTATAAGTGATTTATTAGATCGCTTATCCTTACGACCCTAGACAACGTGGTAATCAGTAGGCATAGTAACAAAGGACTATAACCATCGTGATTACAATCACGTTGCGAAGTTCAAACGAACTTCGCATTGACCATAAACTGGTCAACACAGAAAGTCAAACAAAGTTTGACTTTCGGACTCGAAAAGCAATAAAAGAACGAAGGAATACTTACGAAGGGTCCCCGAATGCTAATCTAGATCAAAATAACTCAGGTATGAAACAATGGTTTCAACTTAGACTCTTTTTGATCAGATTCTTGTGGGTTTGAAGCAAATGGGGGTGGGGTATTTATAGTATTTCCCGAACCGTTAAGATCGTTTCTTGAATAACGTGATCGAATCTCGTGCGTACACTTGTTGGAAAGTTGGGGTAACTAAAAATGACCCCTAATGAGCTGAAAGGGCAAGTGTGGGTTTGTGGTTGTGGGTTAAACAGCTGTAATCTGCTGACAAATCGATCTTATCTGATCTGAGACCCTGACGCAGGCCGTGTAAATATGCACACAAACCTTACGCGGGCCGCATGGCCATGTTTGATCAGAACCAAGTTTGTTAAATGACAGTTTCAGTCCCTGTTATGTGTTTATGCCATTTCCGACACTTCTAAGGCCCGTAGAGCCAACTTTAAGGCCCTAAAATGATGCCTAAACATTGTGGACATGAAACATGCTCAAAAATATGCCGGATGTTGGTTCGTTTGGTCGTACGATCGCGATGTTCGCTAAATTACGGCGTAATGCGCATAAGCGCGAAAAACGATCCAAATTGCGCGACGAATGGATTTTTCTTATGCCAAACACTAAAATAAATTGTTTTAGTGCTTACAAAAAATTTTGGATGTCCGGATGTATTCAGAACGTAAGTTATGCGCAAAAATGCAAACTTGTGCACTTTTTGACGCTTTTAGTCCCTGAATGACCCAAAAGTTTATTTTAGCACACCGAACCTCTCAAAGCCTATTTCTAAGCTATGTGAAGGATATTTATGGTATGTTTAACTTATGGTCATGTTCCGGAATGTTTGTTACAGTTCAAATTGGCATACTTTCGCAGTTTGTCAAGTTTAGTCCCTATAAACGAATTAACTTATTTTCGCCATACCAAAGCCTTCAAAACTTATTTCGAAGTTATGTAAAGGTTATTTAAGGTATGTTAATCCTATTTCACTATTCCGGAGTGTTCGTTGGATTTAAACTGGTTATATTTACGCATCAGAGCGCGTATAACCCTCCAGAAAGCGATTTAAAGCTTAAAATCGAACAAGAGTTGATATGTGCAAACGATACACATATTTTTACAAATCCCAAGTATGAAATACAATATTTCATTGGTTTGGCATTTGTTTGATGGTTGAAGTGACACAGGTGTCACAGTCTCCCCTACTTTAGGAAATTTTGTCCCGAAATTTAATTCTAGAGGAAACTTGTGAAGACAGTTGTGACGGTTTCGCCTTCAAATAGGTCCATTGAACCCTTAAGTAAAACTCTGGGCCATGTTAGGAATCTTTAGCAAATTTGTTAACCCTCAAAGTGAATTCCTTGTGGTAGTAAAACATCGAATTTTTGAACTGCGGACAGAAGAACGTTTCTTATGAAAACTTATCATAGGAAACTTGGTGTGTGATTTGTGACAACCCTCACTAAACCAGGTATCCGTACGACTTAATTAATAATTAATTACTGCTTAATTACTGTGCTTACTTGAACTTGTGGATAAACTGCTACTTGAATACTGATACATGTACTTACTTGCATCATACTTTACTTGCTGTCACTCCATGTTTTGCTTACAGCACCCTTGTGACAACCTTGATGCACCAAAAACACAGTAGCACAATGAACGGATAACCTATTAAACGTACTGTCATAACTAGCACCAGGCAGGTACTGCCTCTAAGGCCTGTAAGAGCCTGAGATAGTTTGCTACACTAGTGGTGAGTGTAGGGATATAAGGGTTGTAGAACTGCGTCACTAGGAATGAGATTATAGTGACCGGATGTGCCTAAAACGTACCCTGAGTACAAAAATTCAGCACTTTAATATAAAAATTCAGCATTTACCTAAACTAGTAAAGTGCAAAAAGTTGGAAAAATATTACTAGACACTTTCCAAAATGTCAGGAATAAATGGTGTCACTAAAATAAAATTTACGACACTTTAAATAACTATTTAACACTTTAACGGAGTAATATTCAACCGTACAACCGGACTTAACCCGGGACATAAAAAAATATTGTCATGAACGTTGTTTTTCTTTTTCTGCGCCAGTTAGGGTCCCCGAATACCCTAACACCCGTTATAAATTACAACCCACTTAATACCCTAATTTAAATACCTAACTAACTAAATATCACCTAGCTATACCATTAAAATTGAACCAAATTGCCACCCCTTAGTCCGATCGGTTCCCAAGTAAGGGGACACATCTTCCATTCACTTGATTATTTTAATAACTTGGCTTAATATCTAGTAGACATTAAACACAATGGATAATTGTAATATTTGGACTATAAGTGAACACATGGGGTTACACTTTCATTCTCATAATCACTTCACAAGAAATTGCACTCTTTTCCTTTCTTGGCTACCTACGGCCGAACTCAACATCCCACTTCCACCCATCATTCAATTTTGTTCTAGCATTTCCACTCACATACAAAGGTGAAGGGTCACGCAT
Source organism: Helianthus tuberosus (assembly GCA_030545235.1). NCBI lineage: Eukaryota > Viridiplantae > Streptophyta > Magnoliopsida > Asterales > Asteraceae > Helianthus > Helianthus tuberosus. The sequence goes on along the minus strand of CM060427.1, from coordinate 45,585,588 downwards.
AAGGAAGCTCGGTGCACTCGGGAACACAAGGACTTCACTACGTTGCTATTAACCACCCATTTTTCGACTAGTTTCTTCCCTAGCCTCGAGCTAGTAGTAAGTGACTCTAAACGCCTTTTTGATCTATTCTAAAGTGGTTAATAAGAATTTTGACGGTTGAAATTTAAAGTCTACTAAAATAATATAAACAAAGTGGTTAATAGATGAATATTGGTGTAAAACTTATAAGACTTGTTTTGTTATGATTATTTAGTGTTGTTTTATGCTAGTGTTAGTTCGGATCGTCATCTAACCCGACTAAGTCATGTTCATGGAACATGACCTAGTGTATGTTAAAGTGTGAAAAGTGGTTAGATGAAGACCACTACTACTTATAAACACGAACTTGTGTAAAAACAATTTTTCTTACAAAATGGAGTTCTAAACTAGTAGATCTACGGATCTACAAGTGGTATTTTCGAAGGACCAAGTGTAAAATGAAATCATAATTTTAAAGCCGGATCCTTCCTAAACAAAAGTGATTTTTGTGAACACACAAGTGTGTAGACACTTGTGTAACACAAAGTTTTGACAAAGAATCATTTTTGTAAATTTTTTACAAGAAGTTGTGGAAATGTATTTTCTTTAAAAACGAGATTCTCAAGAAACCGAGTGGGTTTATAAAAAGATCTACTAAAAACATGGGGAAAATTACTACATATTTTACACAAGCCACAAGTTCGTGTATGTTTGCGATTTATATCCATTTTGACTAGTTTAATGTTGAAATATTGTTTGTTAATGTTGGAAACATTGTTGATTTGATTTATAAAAGAAAATGATACGCTTGAAAGCGTGGCCATCTCTAGTTACAGAGGAAACTCTAGCGAAATTTTTCCAAAAATCTAACACTTGTAAATATTTTTATCACAAGTGTTATGGATATATTTTTAACTTATTTTTCCAAACAAATTTTGTCACGATTTTTATTACAAATTTCTAAGTGTCGGTGGTGGGATTTTCACAAAATAAAACTTGCTAAAATATATATTTTCATAACAACACTTGTGTAAATTTTTGTGATTATTTTGTGAACTACGTAAATATTATTTTTAGGGTAAAAATAATATTACTAAATATTAACGGCTCCAAAATAACACGAACACCTTCACAATAAATATATAAGCTACACCGGTACTATTTATACCACCCGAACCTTACAACGTAACTTACGTATTTTCAGAAAATACTCATAAGTATGTATTTTGACAAGGATATTATTTTGAAAAATTATATGGAATAAAATATAATATTTTTGGGAAAAATATTTATATTTTGGGAGTAAAGTATTTTGGACAAATGGAATAAAATATATTACATTAAGTGAGACTTAATATATATTTCGAAGTTATACGAACGCACATGTATTAAAACCCCCATCCTTGGGAAGGAATATATTTACAAAATAATTACGAAGTGTGATTACGAAATAGTTGCCTAACTATTTCCCAAAGACATTAAACTTTAAGCTAAGGCACGGCCGTCCGTCTAATAGAAGTTAGTACGTGTAGGTCGTCGCACAGCAGATCTTCTGGGAGATACTTTTTAGAGACGCACTTCGGTGAGTTCATGTCCCCCTTTTCTCTTAACTGTTTTCAGTTTTCTAAACTGCGGGGGTGAAATACATGTTACTATGATTACGAACTTTTACTTACACGGTATGATTAGCTAAGGAATTTACTACTAGATCACGTGAATGGATAGGCTATTATCGTAAGACCATTAATCCTTGTATAAGGACCGAGAGGCATGAGTGATAGATCTATCGGGTGTTGCGAGCCCCACACATGGGCCAGCGTGCGGCTGCATGTGGTGACTATGTCGTTCTGCCGGAAGGACCGGTATGAAATATGCGTTACAGGTTTGAGTGCTTCCTAGTCCATGTCACTTATTAATGTATTAGCTACACATTAATCGATATCTTTTTCCTTATTTGCTACATACCAGGATTTTATACTTACAAAGGTTTTACTTGCTCACTTACACATGAACTCGCTCAACATTATTGTTGATTTTTCCAACTTACATGTATTTCAGGGAACTAAGGATCTGGCACGGTATGCTACGTTTTCACGCTGCGTAGAGTTATGGGATCATCCGAGTTTAGGGGTTGTGGCTTTTACCTGGACGAGTCACAGTTCTTAAACTATGTCTATCTTAAGTTTGTGGTTGTGTCTTTCAAACAATGTTTTTATGTTATTAGGTTGTAATTTCCGTTGCGTGTGTCAACGCCTTAAGACAATGTTGTGGTATTTTACTTTTCAAACTTAAATCAATGGATGATCTGCATGGTTTTATTTTCATATAGCTTTGTTATGATTAAGCTATGGTATTAAGAAGTCACACCAAATAAACCCACGCTTCCGCAAAGCCAGGGTGTGACAGCTTGGTATCAGAGCTCTGATCATAGCGAACTAGGATTCCTTCTCGAGTCTAGACTATGATCACTAGGGCTCTCACGAAAACATTTTTACACTGCATACCACTCAAGTCCAGATCCAAAACTTTTTACAAACAAATGTTGAGCACATTTATTTATTATTTATAGGCTCAGTCTGAGAGGCTGAGGCTCGGTCTGGAGGACCGAGGCTCGGTTTAGGAGATCGAGGTAGTTGCCTAGTAGGACTAGGGAGAGCAGTCTGAGAGGCTGGGAGAATAGGCTAGTGGGACTAGGAAGAGCAGTCTGAGAGGCTGGGAGAATTTGGCTAGTAGGACTAGGAAGAGCAGTCTGAGAGGCTGGGAGGCTAGTGGGACTAGGAGAATTATTTGATTGCTTACTTGGTGACTAATGTGCTTATCTGATTGTATGATTGCTTAGTAGTTGTAGCCCGTGGTGCCCTAGACCCATAGTATCAGACGACTTAGAGTCTTCGGAGCACGAGGTCCACACATCAGATGTTACCAGCACGGACGAGGACGACTTTCAGCCCTTTGCGCTGCCCGACGCTGTCGATGAGCCCGCTGATGGTCCTTTTGCTGGGTACCTACCACTCGTAGAGATCCCTGCTCCCATACCTTTGGCCGTTTATCCTGCTTACGATATGCTCCTCGACGCCGACGTTGACGACGACGTCGATCTATTTGATGATGAGCCCCTGGAGGACGATGTTGAGGGCGAGGCCCTATTGATGCTGGTGATAGCCTATTGCTTGCTGACGCTCCTGCAGAGGAGGCTCATGCCCATTCGCCTGTCCCAGACTCATTTGAGCCTATGGCGTCCGCATCTTTGCATATACAGGGAGTGCAGCACTACTCACACGACGCCGACCCTGATATGGCGTCATCAGCTGCACCAGTTCCCGCACACAGCTTTGAGTTTGATCGCGATATTGAGGACGATTCTGTTTTTCCACCTGGTTTTGATCCAGATCCATGACATTGAGTTCATACACTTAGACCAGCCCTTGGAGGATCCTGTAGCCCTTGTCGACCCTATGTTTGTCGATCCAGCTGATTTTGAGATGGAGTTTGTTGATCCGGAGCCGACTGTGGCCCCTGAGCCAGGCGTTGCTCCTGACCCCGCATTGGAGCATGACCCTGTTCATGCCGATGCACCTGCTGTTGCTCCTTGATTGATCATCTGCTTGGACGAGAGAAAATTTGGGGTAACTTTGCAAGACAATTTATTATTACGGGGGCCCACGTAATAACGACTTGTAGTGCACAGAAATCCTGGTGGACTCTGCGGGTCAAGCTAATGAAAACCAATGTAGCAGGAAATATCTAAAACACGAATGACCAAGGCGAGGCGATGTAGCCTCGAGTTCATTCTATTACAAGCAACAAGCCAAATTGGCAAGCCTACGTGAAGGCTCAGAAATTTTTTTCCCCACTCATACATTGAGTATATTTGCGTATGAAATTGGGTGATTACATGATGGCTTATGGTACTATATAACTCATAGACAATTGAAACGTTGTCTAACCCGCTTCACACCACTTTGACAGAAGAGAATGCCACCCAGACGTGTCACAGACACCGGTACGCTGCCAAGGACAGAAGCCGAGCTGCAAGAACGCATCTCACATGAAAATGCACGACATGAAGCCCTCCGCTCTAAGCACAGCGATGGCATTACTGGAAATAACCCTCCAACTGGCTGCACCTATAAGTAGTTCCTGAACTGCAAGCCTTTGAACTTTGACGGAATAGGAGGCGCCGTTGCATTTGTTCGTTGGTCCGAAAAGATTGACTCCATTCTAAGAATGAGTAACTGTTCGCCCAACAGAGTGTTACCTATATCTCGGGGTTATTTCTAGATGGCACACTCTCATGGTGGAACCTCTAGGTTCAGACCCTTGGTACAGATGCTGCTTATGCACTGAGCTGGGACGAGCTCAAGGAAATGATGGAGAAGAAATACTGTTCTAGGGCTGAAATCCAGAAGCTTGACGCGGAGTTCTGGAATTGAAAATGGACGGACCAAAGATTCCTGAATACGTCCAGCAATCTCACGACTTGTCTAGGGTCGTCCCCTACTTAGTCAAACCGGAGTTCAAAAGGATTGAACGATTCATTTGGACACTTGCACCCCAGATCAGGGGTATGGTTACTACCTCGAAGCCCTCAACCATTGCAGAGGCTATCAATATGGGTGATTTATTTATAACATGAGATGTTATGTGTTGATATTGTTGTATACTTACGTACACTCTACTTACTATGACCTGACCAACGTGAACCATCTTTTAGAGGATGCCGCCGAGACGTCAAACACGAATGCCTACCAATGAGGCAGAGCTTCAGCAGGTCATCGCGGCTGCCATCGCGCAATACGCCGCTTCTCAAGGAGGAACTAGCGGAAGTAATTTTGGCAATACCGGCAACAACAATCCACCTCATGGCTGTACCTACTGGCACTTCCTCAACCACGAGCCTCCAAAGTTCGACGGCACTGGAGGTGCCATAGCCTTTGTAAAGTGGATCGAAAGAATGGATTCCATCTTTCAAGTGAGTGGTTGTACGCCGGAACAACAAGTCCCATACGTTTCTGAGCTGCTTCTAGATGAGGCTCGATTATGGTGGAATCTTCAGATTCGTATAAAGGGCGCTGCTACAGCATATGCGTTAACATGGGGTGAGCTGAAAGGAATGATGCATAAGAAGTATTGCTCCCAGACGGAAACCCAGAAATGGGAAGATGAATTTCGGAGCCTGATGATGGAAGGTACGAAGGTGTTGGAGTACGTGCAATGACTTCATGATCTGTCACGAATTGTTCCGTACCTGGTAAAACCAGAACTGAAGAAATTGGAATAATTCATTTGGGAACTGGCGCCTCAAGTCTTGAGCTTGATGACAACATCAACGCCACCAACAACTGATGCTGCAAGTAAGATGGGTTTGGCACTCGCTACGGAGGCACTTAGACTAGAAAAACTCACAAACCCTGCCAAGAAGAAGGAGACTCAGGTAGAGTCATCCGGAAAGAACAAAAGGAAGCTCACTGAGGGTACCCGAATGAATAATGAGAACAAAAGAAAGGGTTATATGGGCATTCTGCCCAAGTGTAACACATGCCAGCGTCATCATTCTGGCCGATGTGGACAGAAAACATGTGAAGCTTGTGGGAAGAACGGTCATTTGAAGGATACTTGTTGGGTTAGTAATGGCCGGGGTGGCAAAGGAGGTTCTGGTAATAGGAACAACAATTGAGGAGGTAACGGAAACCGTGGAAATGTTGCGAATCAAGCTGGGAATGGGAATGGCCGAGGGCCAGGATGCTGTAACTGTGGGGAAATTGGGCACTTCAAGAAGGAAAGCCCGAAACTGGATCAAACTCGTGGGAGAGTATTCAACATCGGCACAAGGGAAGCGCGCCAGGATCCAAGCGTTGTCACTGGTACGTTCCCGATAAACCAACACTTTGCATCTATTTTGTTTGATACTGGTACCGATTATAGTTTCGTGTCATTAGAGTTTAAGAATATAATTGGGTTGACGCCTAGTAAGTTAGACGTTCTGTACTCCATCAAATTAGCAAATGGGAAAACTAGTTGAGACCAGTGAAGTTGTCCGAGGATGTGTGATTAAACTAGGAGGGCACGAGTTTACGCTAGATTTACTACCTGTCGAGTTGGGAAGCTTTGATGTGGTAGTGGGAAGGGATTGGCTATCGAGTAACAAAGCCGAGATCATTTACCATGGGAAGACCATCCGCATCCCACTGACGGATGAAGAAACCATCATAGTGCACAGAGAGAAGCATGATAAGCCGCTGAGAATTATTAGCTGTCTAAAAGCTAGAAAGTGCTTGAAGAAGGGATGTGTTGCATTCTTAGCACACATTGTAGACAAGAAAGCTGCAGAACCGAAGATCGAAGACATCCCTGTCGTGAGGGAGTATCCGGAAGTCTTCCCGGAGGACTTGCCTGGGCTGCCACCTCAGAGGCAAGTGGAGTTTCACATCGATTTGGTCCCAGGCGCCGCACCTGTGGCTAAGGCACCTTTTAGACTTGACCCGTCTGAGATGCAAGAATTGTCGACACAACTTCAAGAGTTGTTAGACAAGGGATTTATCCGACCAAGCTTCTCTCCTTGGGGAGCTCCGGTCCTGTTTGTCAAGAAGAAGGACGGTAGTTTTCGAATGTGCATCGACTACCGGGAGCTGAACAAGCTGACGATCAAGAATAGATATCCTCTGCCAAGAATTGATGATCTGTTTGATCAACTGCACGGTTCAAGCTTTTATTCAAAGATCGATCTTCGATCTGGATACCATCAGCTAAGGATACAAGAGGAGAGTGTCCCGAAAACAGCCTTCAGAACTCGTTATGGACATTACGAGTTCCTAGTTATGCCGTTTGGGTTGACAAACGCGCCTGCTGTTTTTATGGACCTAATGAACCGAGTCTGCAAGCCGTATCTCGATAAGTTCGTGATTGTATTCATCGACGATATTTTGATTTATTCAAGGACAAAGGCTGAGCACGAACAGCATCTAAGAGCTATTTTGGAGCTGCTGAAGAAAGAACAGTTGTATGCCAAATTCTCTAAGTGCGAATTTTGGCTACGTGAAGTCCAATTCCTTGGACACGTGGTGAATGGAGATGGAATCCATGTGGATCCAACCAAGATCGAAGCGATCAAGAATTGGGAAACGCCAAAGACGCCAACCGAGATTCGACAATTCTTGGGTTTGGCTGGTTACTATCGAAGGTTCATTGAGGATTTTTCGAAGATCGCTCAACCATTGACGCTCCTCACCCAGAAAGATAAGAAGTTTGATTGGGGAATCAAACAGGAAGAAGCGTTTCAGCTGTTGAAGGATAAGCTCTGCAATGCGCCAATCCTAGCACTACCGGAAGGTACTGATGATTTCGTGGTATACTTTGACGCCTCGCGTCAAGGATTGGGTTGCGTGTTGATGCAACGCCAGAAGGTTATTGCTTACGCATCACGTCAGTTGATGGTACATGAGAAGAACTATACCACGCACGATTTGGAGCTAGGCGCAGTGATATTTGCTTTAAAGATCTGGAGACACTACCTATGTGGTACGAAATGTACAATTTTTGCAGATCATAAGAGCCTACAACACATATTCAACCAGAAGGAGTTGAATATGAGACAAAGACGATGGGTTGAGTTGTTAAATGATTACGATTGCGAGATAAAGTATCATCCAGGGAAGGCGAATGTGGTTGCCGACGCCCTAAGTCAAAAAGAGAGGATCAAGCCCATAAGGGTTAGGGCTTTAGAAATGATTATCCAAACCGATCTTTCCTTGCGCATTCATGCTGCGTAGAAGGAAGCTCTTAAGGAAAGAAATCTTGAAGAAGAATACCTTCGTGGGATGGAGAAGCTATTAGTACCAAACGAGGAAGGAACGTTATGTTTTGAGAAAAGGATTTGGGTTCCTCTGTTTGGTGGTTTAAGGAAAGTTGTTTTTGATGAAGCTCACAAATCGCGGTACTCTATCCATCCAGGAGCGGATAAGATGTACCAAGATCTCAAGGATTACTATTGGTGGCGTAGGATGAAGGGCGATGTTGCTGTTTATGTGAGCAAGTGTCTAACGTGTGCTAAGGTTAAAGCGGAATACCAGAAGCCTTCAGGACTTCTGCAACAACCTGAGATTCCCAAATGGAAATGGGAACAAATCTCCATGGATTTTATTACAAAGTTGCCAAGAACGCCAATAGGTCATGACACTATTTGGGTGATAGTTGACCGCCTAACAAAGTCCGCACACTTTCTGCCAATCAAAGAGAAGGATAACACCAGCAAACTGGCAGAAATATACATGAGAGAGATCGTCGCACGTCATGGAGTGCCTCTCTCGATCATCTCTGATAGAGACGGAAGGTTTGTGTCAAGGATATGGCAATCCTTCCAAGAAGCTTTTGGCTCACAATTAAATCTTAGCACGGCATTTCACCCTCAGACCGATGGTCAAAGAGAGCGGACTATTCAGACCTTGGAAGATATGCTGAGAGCATGTGTTATGGATTTGGGCGGTAGCTGGGATAAGCATTTGCCACTGGTCGAATTTTCATACAACAACAGCTACCACACCAGTATTGGAGCCGCGCCATTCGAAGCTCTTTACGGACGCAAGTGCCGATCACCCCTATGCTGGGCTGACGCAGGTGATAGGCAGCTTGTTGGTCCCGAAATCCTCCAAGAGACGACAGACAAGATTGCGCAGATTCGAAAACGTATCGAAGCAGCTCGCGAAAGAAAGAAAGCCTATGCAGATCCAAACCGGAAACATTTGGAATTCCAAGTTGGAGATATGGTTTTATTGAAAGTTTCACCCTGGAAGGGTGTGGCACGCTTCGGAAAGCGTGGGAAGTTAAATCCGCGCTACATTGGCCCTTTCAGAATTTTGGAAAGGATAGGACTAGTAGCATACAAGCTGGACTTACCTTCCGAGCTGAATGGAGTTCACGATACATTTCATGTATCCAACCTGAAGAAAAGTCCAACTCAAGATACCGTTGCCATTCCCACCGACGAGATTCATGTTGACGACACGCTCCATTCCGTTGAAGAACCAGTTGAGGTTACGGATTGGAAAGTAAACAAGGCCCGCCGGAGCAGTGTCAAGCTCGTCAAGGTTTGTTGGAATGCCAGACATGGTCCCGAATACACCTGGGAGCGTGAGGACCGGATGAAAGAGAAATACCCCCACTTATTTCCTAAGAACCCTGCATCTACAAGCAGAACTTAAAATTTCGGGACGAAATTTTTCTAACGGGGGGAAAATGTGACAACCCTCACTAAACCAGGTATTCGTACGACTTAATTAATAATTAATTACTGCTTAATTACTGTGCTTACTTGAACTTGTGGATAAACTGCTACTTGAATACTGATACATGTACTTACTTGCATCATACTTTACTTGTTGTCACTCCATGTTTTGCTTACAGCACCCTTGTGACAACCTTGATGCACCAAAAACATAGTAGCACAATGAACGGATAACCTATTAAACGTACTGTCATAACTAGCACCAGGCAGGTACTGCCTCTAAGGCCTGTAAGAGCCTGAGATAGTTTGCTACACTAGTGGTGAGTGTAGGGATATAAGGGTTGTAGAACTGCGTCACTAGGAATGAGATTATAGTGACCGGATGTGCCTAAAACGTACCCTGAGTACAAAAATTCAGCACTTTAATATAAAAATTCAGCATTTACCTAAACTAGTAAAGTGCAAAAAGTTGGAAAAATATTACTAGACACTTTCCAAAATGTCGGGAATAAATGGTGTCACTAAAGATAAAATTTACGACACTTTAAATAACTATTTAACACTTTAACGGAGTAATATTGAACCGTACAATCGGACTTAACCCGGGACATAAAAAAATATTGTCATGAATGTTGTTTTTCTTTTTCTGCGCCAGTTAGGGTCCCCGAATACCCTAACACCCGTTATAAATTACAACCCACTTAATACCCTAATTTAAATACCTAACTAACTAAATATCACCTAGCTATACCATTAAAATTGAACCAAATTGCCACCCCTTAGTCCGATCGGTTCCCAAGTGAGGGGACACATCTTCCATTCACTTGATTATTTTAATAACATGGCTTAATATCTAGTAGACATTAAACACAATGGATAATTGTAATATTTGGATTATAAGTGAACACATGGGGTTACACTTTCATTCTCATAATCACTTCACAAGAAATAGCACTCTTTTCCTTTCTTGGCTACCTACGGCCGAACTCAACATCCCACTTCCACCCATCATTCAATTTTGTTCTAGCATTTCCACTCACATACAAAGGTGAAGGGTCACGCATAAGGAAGCTCGGTGCACTCGGGAACACAAGGACTTCACCACGTTGCTATTAACCACCCATTTTTCGACTAGTTTCTTCACTAGCCTCGAGCTAGTAGTAAGTGACTCTAAACGCCTTTTTGATCTATTCTAAAGTGGTTAATAAGAATTTTGACGGTTGAAATTTATGAGCATGTAAGAACAAAAATTTAAAGTCTACTAAAATAATATAAACAAAGTGGTTAATAGATGAATATTGGTGTAAAACTTATAAGACTTGTTTTGTTATGATTATTTAGTGTTGTTTTATGCTAGTGTTAGTTCGGATCGTCATCTAACCCGACTAAGTCATGTTCATGGAACATGACCTAGTGTATGTTAAAGTGTGAAAAGTGGTTAGATGAAGACCACTACTACTTATAAACACGAACTTGTGTAAAAACAATTTTTCTTACAAAATGGAGTTCTAAACTAGTAGATCGACGGATCTACAAGTGGTATTTTCGAAGGACCAAGTGTAAAATGAAATTATAATTTTAAAGCCGGATCCTTCCTAAACAAAAGTGATTTTTGTGAACACACAAGTGTGTAGACACTTGTGTAACACAAAGTTTTGACAAAGAATCATTTTTGTAAATTTTTTACAAGAAGTTGTGGAAATGTATTTTCTTTAAAAACGAGATTCTCAAGAAACCGAGTGGGTTTATAAAAAGATCTACTAAAAACATGGGGAAAATTACTACATATTTTACACAAGCCACAAGTTCATGTATGTTTGCGATTTATATCCATTTTGACTAGTTTAATGTTGAAATATTGTTTGTTAATGTTGGAAACATTGTTGATTTGATTTATAAAAGAAAATGATACGCTTGAAAGCGTGGCCACCTCCCGTTACAAAGGAAACTCTGGCGAAATTTTTCCAAAAATCTAACACTTGTAAATATTTTTATCACAAGTGTTATGCATATATTTTTAACTTATTTTTCCAAACAAATTTTGTCACGATTTTTATTACAAATTTCTAAGTGTCGGTGGTGGGATTTTCACAAAATAAAACTTGCTAAAATATATATTTAGAATATATATTTTCATAACAACACTTGTGTAAATTTTTGTGATTATTTTGTGAACTACGTAAATATTATTTTTAGGGTAAAAATAATATTACTAAATATTAACGGCTCCAAAATAACACGAACGCCTTCACAATAAATATATAAGCTACACCGGTACTATTTATAACACCCGAACCTTACAACGTAACTTACGTATTTTCAGAAAATACTCATAAGTATGTATTTTGACAAGGATATTATTTTGGAAAATTATATGGAATAAAATATAATATTTTTGGGAAAAATATTTATATTTTGGGAGTAAAGTATTTTGGACAAATGGAATAAAATATATTACATTAAGTGAGACTTAATATATATTTCGAAGTTATACGAACGCACATGTATTAAAACCCCCATCCTTGGGAAGGAATATATTTACAAAATAATTACGAAGTGTAATTACGAAATAGTTGCCTAACTATTTCCCAAAGACATTAAACTTTAAGCTAAGGCACGGCCGTCCGTCTAATAGAAGTTAGTACGTGTAGGTCGTCGCACAGCAGATCTTCTGGGAGATACTTTTTAGAGACACACTTCGGTGAGTTCATGTCCCCCTTTTCTCTTAACTGTTTTCAGTTTTCTAAACTGCGGGGGTGAAATACATGTTACTATGATTACGAACTTTTACTTACACGGTATGATTAGCTAAGGAATTTACTACTAGATCACGTGAATAGATTGGCTATTATCGTAAGACCATTAATCCTTGTATAAGGACCGAGAGGCATGAGTGATAGATCTATCGGGTGTTGCGAGCCCCACACATGGGCCAGCGTGCGGCTGCATGTGGTGACTATGTCGTTCTGCCGGAAGGACCGGTATGAAATATGCGTTACAGGTTTGAGTGCTTCCTAGTCCATGTCACTTATTAATGTATTAGCTACACATTAATCGATCTCTTTTTCCTTATTTGCTACATACCAGGATTTTATACTTACAAAGGTTTTACTTGCTCACTTACACATGAACTCGCTCAACATTATTGTTGATTTTTCCAACTTACATGTATTTCAGGGAACTAAGGATCTGGCACGGTATGCTACGTTTTCACGCTGCGTAGAGTTATGGGATCATCCGAGTTTAGGGGTTGTGGCTTTTACCTGGACGAGTCACAGTTCTTAAACTACGTCTATCTTAAGTTTGTGGTTGTGTCTTTCAAACAATGTTTTTATGTTATTAGGTTGTAATTTCCGTTGCGTGTGTCAACGCCTTAAGACAATGTTGTGGTATTTTACTTTTCAAACTTAAATCAATGGATGATCTGCATGGTTTTATTTTCATATAGCTTTGTTATGATTAAGCTATGGTATTAAGAAGTCACACCAAATAAACCCACGCTTCCGCAAAGCCAGGGTGTGACATGATTGAGATCAGTATTGGGGAGTGTGAGAATAAATGACATTGGTTAAGGTCCAAGACTTCTCCCATATAATTATTCTCGTCACTATAGGTCTTAACACATGACAAAACTTCTTGTGGTTTCTGTGCACTGAATTCCATAATTATGTAGGCCTCCATAATTACGTAATTCCTTGCACAGTCCGCACAGTTCATTTCATAATGCGTAGAGGAAAAATCAATTGAATAAACATGAAGCGACTCGACTAGACCACCAAAGGGTCCTTTCAATTAGATCAATGAACGATCTTTTTAACTAGATCAACACATGATCTTCTTAACTAGACCGTCGCACGATCTCCTTAAATAGACCACTTAAGGGATCTTTGTAATTATATCATCACATGATATTTCTAATCAGATTTTCAAAATCAATCTGTTTATCTAGACCTCCCAAGGGGTCCAATTATAGAATAGTACTTTAAAACCCAAGGGACTTGACCACAATGTAGAAGTCCATTAAGGATTTAAGATAGTAACTTTGGATATCCTACTATGAATCCCTCATATGAGATATGGAAGATTCTACGAGGATTTGGATGGATCACATACAACCACAAAACGTATAAGAAAACACATAAGCACATAATTAGTTAACTTGATTCTTTAATTTGTTGTCTTTGAGCATGGATAATTAAAGCACATCAGGAATCCAATCCATGGATTTCATTTGGCACTTTAAGCATTTTCGAGGATCCATCTATAAAGATAGAAGGATTTTTCAATATGAGTTTGGCTTTGTTTCTTAAAAGAAACGAGTGTTAGAGGTTCTTGGGGAGATCACAAGTGATCATAAGATAACAGAACCACACGAGTAGTTTGTATTTGGGTTGACATCATAAGGTTGCATCAATCATTCATATAAACGCATAAATTTTGCAGAAATAAGAACAACAAATCTTTATTTATATAACAACCGAATTGTCTTGAAGTGTCAAAAGATAATAACCAAGGAAATACAAAACACTAATTGTTCACTGCTGCATCATTATTCATGTTTGCCTCATTGATGTTAAATGCTCGTCCTCGCGCTGGAGGTATGTTAACAAGTCTTGGGCAATTGTTCCTTTAGTGGGTAAGGTCACCACAGTTATAACATGACCCCGGAGGGAACCGTGCTTGAACAGTAGCAGGGTTTGCAGCAGCTTGATTTGCATAACGACAAACATTGATCAAATGTCCCAACCGCCCACAGTGAGTACATTTGTGACACTGCTCTTGCTCCAAATGATGACGGTTGCACTTGTTGCACAAAGGTGCAGTACCCACATAGTTTTTCCTTTTGCGAGGTTGTGCTGGCTGGTTTGGTGCAACCTGTTTGTCTTGAGCAGTTACAGCGTAGTTTTGAGAGGCTTTGCACTTCTTATTCTTGGACACCTCAGCATTTTCTTCCTTGGGTTCCACTTGAGCAGTCTTGTCAGATGGTCTTGAGTCGCCCTTCCGAAACAGCTTGCGCTTCCTGATATGGGATTCAGTCAGAGTGGCAGACAATTCAATGGCTTGTCTGACAGTAGTAGGGTTGCTGCCAGTAACGATATCCTGAACTACGTCAGGAAGACCATCAATGTATTTCTCAATCGCCTTATCCAGAGGCGTAACCATAGTAGGGCATAACAAGCTCAATTCTTCATAGCGGTCAGTATAGGCTCGATGTTCCCCACTGTCTTGCTTCAAATCATCAAATTCCCTTTCTAGAGCCCTTAGCTCATTACGAGGACAGAATTCCTTCATCGGCCCAAGTCTGTGCTAATGCAACTTCAGCACCGCGGTCTCTCATAACCCCGTTCCACCACGTAAGAGCCCTCTTCTGAAACACACTTGAAGAAAACTCGACCTTGCGATTTTCAGGACACTGAACGTGACGGAAAGTATTCTTAATGCTCTCAAACCATTGAAGAAGCCTAGTTGCTCCCTCAGAACCACTAAACTTGAGCGGTTTAGCCGAGTTAAAAGTTTTGAAATTGCATGGAGCATTGTTGTTGTTGATGGCTTGAATCATTTGAGCATAAAGATTTGGGAAGGCAGCAGCCATTTGCTGCGCGATGATTTCCGCCAGTTCGGCATTCGCTATCTGATTCTCGCGTCGAGGAGGCATTCTAAAAGAGGAAACACGAAAGGAAACGAGTGAGAGAACTAGATGAAAAGAATGAGATGAAACAAATCTGATGAAAGCAAGGATATTGGTCATTTGTTTGTTACTACAAAGCAACAAATGACCCTGGTGATTAATCAAAGTAAATAGGTCAAAAATAATGTATCGCGAAGACATGCTCGCCTATAAGTGGACACTCACCCCAAGAGTTCCCAGGTAAGAGTGACGGGTCCGATTATGTGGATTTGTACGAATACTCTAGCCTTCGATAGAAAACTCAGGGTACAGGCACCCACGCTTCCAGTTTGCACGTGTTCACATTATTTAGAACCCAAAACCTTGACGAGATTTTGAAAACTCAAAGGGGTTCAAAACCATATAACAGAGGGTTCAAAACCTTACAATAGAGGGTTCAAAACCTAGTAATCAATCATCCTAGAACAGATGATTAGTTTTCAAAGCGGTTTTGAAATTTATGTTCTTGTTGTGGTCGTCGCCTAAGGATAGGTGACGGTATTGTTTTATGACTAAACGCAAGTAAACTCGCGTTAGGGTCCTAGAAAGGTTATAGACTAGGTCAAAGCATTACTAATAACCTAATTCCCTATAACCATTGGCTCTGATACCAACTTTTCTGTCACACCCCGACCACGTAAAGCGACTAGACGTGGCGGAAACGTCGGGGAGTGTTGTAACAGAATCATTGTTTCATAACCATGGAATAAATAAATTCTGTTTTATTGAATAAATGAACTCATTGTTTTAATACAATCAAATAAGTACAACTATGATCTTCCAAGTTTTAAAGTTGCTAAGGCACGAGTCCATCCTAAATGTAGCATGTATCAACAATCATTGTAAAGAAGTACCTGAAACATGTGTAAAAATAGGTACGTCAGCATAAAAATGCCTGTGAGATACATAGGTTTTGTGAAAATAGGATTCATGACTTGTAAGTTTAAGAAAATGTTTAATAAAGTTTAGTCACGAACCTTGTAAATTGATTTGTTTTGTAAATCGCTTGAAAAACAATAAGTTCAGATGATATGTATAAATAAGAGAATAATGTATGGTTAAATGTATAACCAAGTAAAATGAGTTGTATAAAGTAAATTGTTTGTAAACCAAAGTCTTGTGAAAGTTGTGTTACTTGTGTAAAATGTATAAGTCCAAATTGAATTATTCAAATAACGCTACGATATGTAATACCATACAAACACTTATATATAGGAAGTACCAGCGGCGTATCCACCATGCTTGTATCATATTACACACGACTCATTACCCAAGTCATTTACTCAAACCAAACCACCAATATAGAATGTTCATGTTTAAACCAATAGTCCAATATTATTGTATAACCCAAGCTAAATGTAAACCATGTAATGTGTAAACAAAAGTTATGCTCTGTAAAATAATGTAAGGTTAAACGAATAACCTTATAGTAGCATATAAAAAATATACTTTGGATTTGTAAGTAACATTTTAAACTATGTTTTGGTTTTGTAAATAACATATCAAAATATGCTTTGGATGATGAACAAAATATATGTTGGTTTTGTACAATATCACACATGAGAGTATATCAAACTATACTTTAAAAGTGTGATTTAAGAATTCATTCAGACCTAGTGCATCAAAATACACCTTTGAGACTATAAGGATACCACAAAGGAAATCCCTATTTGGATGGAGAAACAAATTGGTTTCAGACATTCCATGACAACAGGAATGGGGTGTCTAATCCTATAGCGCTATATCATACTAAAAATCGGTCTGGTGAACATAAAATAAGTACAATTCAACATTTTATTTTATGTTCTTTGAGAAATCAGTGATTAAACCATAGATAGTCATTTAGTTTATCAAATGATAAGTAATAACATGTATATTCAATTATACTTTGAAATCATGAAAATAACATATAGGTACACATGCTTCACCCCAAAACGGTTTGAAAACAGTAAAAGAAGGGAACTATGTACTCACTTGAGATTGCTCAGTAGTCCTTGAGTAACAACCAAACAATGCTAGAGATCACGGAAATCAAACGGCACCTAATATAGGTAACTATGTTAATAAACCGGACCAAAATCGGAGGATTTAGATAGAATGAGGGTTCGTAAACCAAACGAGTATGGAGACTCGTTTCATATGGTTTAACAAAGCATACATACTAAATCGGAACCTAACCTAAGTGCTATCGACCCATCGCGACCCATTAAGGTAGCTGATGCTACTTTAACGCGTCGTGCACGCAAAAGCGCACTCGAGACGTCTAACTAGCCCTATGACAAGTGTTATATGCCTAAACGTGTTACATAATCAGTTATGTGACAAAAGTTTAGGTTACATATGCTTAATTACCAATTATACATGAAAAGGGTATTCTGGTAATTTACCTAAGGCATATAAACTACCTATCATACAACTACTCAAACGATGTGACCATAGGGTATAACCTCGGAAGGTTATTCCCTATATACTATGGTCACCTAATGTATTTGGTTGGATCCTAATGATCGACCAAATGGGTCGGGTTCGAAGGTATAAGCGATTTATTAGATCGCTCATCCTTACGACCCTAGACAACATGGTAATCAGTAGGCATAGTCACAAAGGACTATAACCATCGTGATTACAATCACTTTGCGAAGTTCAAACGAACTTCGCATTGACCATAAACTGGTCAACGCAGAAGTCAAAAAAAGTTTGACTTTCGGACTCGAAAAGCAATAAAAGAACGAAGGAATACTTACGAAGGGTCCCCGAATGCTAATCTAGATCAAAATAACTCAGGTATGAAACAATGGTTCCAACTTAGAGTCTTTTTGATCAGATTCTTGTGGGTTTGAAGCAAATGGGGGTGGGGTATTTATAGTATTTCCCGAACCGTTAATATCGTTTCTTGAATAACGTGATCGAATCTCGTGCGTACACTTGTTGGAAAGTTGTGGTAACTAAAAATGACCCCTAATGAGCTTAAAGGGCAAGTGTGGGTTTGTGGTTGTGGGTTAAACAGCTGTAATCTGCTGACAAATCGATCTTATCTGATCTGAGACCCTGACGTAGGCCGCATAAATATGCACACAAACCTTACGCGGGCCGCATGGCCATGTCTGATCAGAACCAAGTTTGTTAAATGACAGTTTCAGTCCCTGTTATGTGTTTATGCCATTTCCGACACTTCTAAGGCCCGTAGAGCCAACTTTAAGGCCCTAAAATGATGCCTAAACATTGTGGACATGAAACATGCTCAAAAATATGCCGGATGTTGGTTCGTTTGGTCGTACGATCGCGATGTTCGCTTAATTGCGACGGAATTCGCATAAGCGCGAAAAACGATCCAAATTGCGCGACGAATGGATTTTTCTTATGCCAAACACTAAAATAAATTGTTTTAGTGCTTACATAAATTTTTGGGTGTCCGGATGTATTCAGAACGTAAGTTATGTGCGAAAGTGCAAACTTGTGCACTTTTTGACGCTTTTAGTCCCTGAATGACCCAAAAGTTTATTTTAGCACACCGAACCTCTCAAAGCCTATTTCTAAGCTATGTGAAGGATATTTATGGTATGTTTAACTTATGGTCATGTTCCGGAATGTTTTTTACAGTTCAAATTGGCATACTTTCGCAGTTTGTCAAGTTTAGTCCCTGTAAACAAATTAACTTGTTTTCGCCATACCAAAGTCTTCAAAACTTATTTCTAAGTTATCTAAAGGTTATTTAAGGTATGTTAAGCCTATTTCACTATTCCGGAGTGTTCGTTGGATTTAAACTGGTTATATTTACGCATCAGAGCGCGTATAACCCTCCAGAAAGCGATTTAAAGCTTAAAATCGAACAAGAGTTGATATGTGCAAATGATACACATATTTTTACAAATCCCAAGTATGAAATACAATATTTCATTGGTTTGGCATTTTTTTGATGGTTGAAGTGACACAGGTGTCACAAGGATAATTTCATTAACAGTGTAAATGGAGGCGGCAATAATGATAATAATGTGATCCAAGCCCCAATATTTCAGAAAATGAAAGTTGCAACACCTGGTTGCACTTATAAGGAATTTCTTGCCTATAAGCCAGTTGAATTTGTAGGCAATGAAGGGGCAACTGCCGCACTGCGTTGGTTAGAAAAGACCGAAGTAGTAATTAAAATAAGTAAATGTGTAGAAGAAGACAAGGTTATGTATGCATCCCACCTTTTCAAGGAAGAAGCGTTAGAATGGTGGAAAGGAAATTTTGTCCCGCCTACGAAAAGGAACAAATGACGAATAAGTTCCTGAATCACCGGATGGTGGGCGTTGACTGTCGGGGGTATACTTCGAAATTTTTCGAGTATGCTAGAATTGTACCAACTCTGGCCTTGCCAGAACTGGTACTTATTTCTCGCTATATTTGGGGGCTAATTAGCGTGATTCGTGATATAGTCAAAGCTGCAAGACCCCGCACAATTGACGATGCGGTCGAATTGGAAAACACACTGACCGACGGACTGGTACACACGAGAGAAGAAAACAGGAAAAAGGAATTAGCCCAAAAGATTACCCAAGGATTTCGTGGGGGTAATAATAGTAGTAATTTCAAGAAAAAGGGAACTGGGCAATCCTCCACACCGCCATTCTGCAGAAGTTGTAAAAGGAAACATTTTGGAAAATGTAATGAAAATTGCAATTTTTGCAAAGCTCCGGGGCACCGAGAGGAGGAATGCAGAAAGAAAACAAGGATCTACTGTAATTGCGGAGAAACTGGACATTATAGACCAGAATGCCCAAAACTGGTCAAGCCCGCTGATAACAAGGCCAAACCTCCTGAAGGAACTAATAAGAAGAATGCAAGAGCCTTCCAGCTAACCACACAGGAAGCGGATCTGATTCCAGATGTGATAGCTGGTACGTTTCTTGTACATGACGTTTACGCAAAAGTATTATTTGACTCTGGTGCAAACCAAAGTTTTATAAATACTTCATTTTTCCAAGCTCTTAAGCAACCTTTAACCAAACTTAGGCAGATCTATATGGTAGAAACAACAGATGGTAATTCTGTTAAAATAGATAAGGTTCTTCAAGAAGGAAAGATAGAACTTTCAGGCCACAAATTTTTCTGCAAACCTGCTGCCTATGAATTTAGCTGGATTCGATGTTGTATTAGGAATGGATTGGTTAGTAGCCAACCATGGTCGAATCCCCTGTGATAAGAATTCCATAGAAATTCATACAACCGCAGGAGAAATAATTGTGGTTACAGGAGATAAACCACGTAAACCAATGAAGTTCATTTCAGTAATGAAAGTTGCTAGTTATGAACGAAAACAAGGAATAGTATATATGATTTCGGTAATCATTAACACTAAAAGTAAGGAACTTAAGGAAATCCAAGTAGTATCAGAATACCCAGATGTATTCCCAAAAGAACTTCCTGGATTACCACCTGATAGGGAGGTAGAATTTAGAATTCATCTGATTCCTGGAACTACACCAATAACTAAGGCACCTTATCGATTAGCACCCACCGAAGTATTAGAACTGAAAAAGCAACTAGATGAATTGCTAAGCAAAGGATTTATACCACCTAGTTCATCCCCTTGGGGAGCACTAGTGTTCGTGAAAAAGAAGGATGGTTCAATGCGAATGTGTATCGATTATAGGGAATTAAATAAGGTTACAATTAAGAATCGATACCCATTACCTAGGATTGATGATCTTTTCGATCAACTTCAGGCAGCCAGATATTTCTCCAAGATAGACTTGCGCTCCGGATATCATCAGCTAAAGGTACAGGAAGAAGACATACCTAAAACTGCTTTCAGGACAAGGTATGGTCACTACGAGTTTACAGTTATGCCATTTGGACTAACAAATGCTCCTGCAGCATTTATGGACATGATGAATAGAATCTGTAAACCGTATTTGGATAAATTCATAATGGTCTTCATCGACGATATACTTATTTACTCCAAAAGCCAAGATAAGCGTTGTGAACACTTGCATGCACTCTTAGCGCTGTTAAGAAAGGAAAAGCTTTACGCCAAATTCTCAAAGTGTGAATTTTGACTACAAGAGGTGCAATTTTTAGGACACATGGTGAATCACGAAGGTATTCACGTAGATCCCTCTAAGATAGAAGCGATCACAAATTGGAAGGTCCCGCATTCAACTACGAAAGTTAGAAGTTTTCTAGGATTAGCTGTATACTATAGACGTTTCATAAGAGATTTCTCTAAGATAGCTATTCCATTAACTAAGCTAAACTGTAAAACTGTTAAGTTGGAATGGGGACCTAGGCAAGAAGAGGCCTTTAGGAACTTAAAACAGAGATTAACAAATGCCCCAATTCTAGCCTTGCCTGATGGAACTGAATATTTTGAAGTCTTCTGCGACGCTTCTAAGTTGGGATTAGGATGTGTGCTAATGCAACGCAAAAAGGTAATTGCGTTTGCATCAAGGCAGTTGAAGAAGCACGAGGAAAATTTTACAACTCATGATTTAGAATTAGGAGAAATAATTTTTGCCCTTAAAATTTGGAGACACTATCTCTACGGAAGTAAGTTTACTATCTATACAGATCATAAGAGTTTAAGGTGCATATTTGGGCAAAAGGAATTAAACATGAGGCAAAGAAGATGGATGGAAATTTTAAGCGACTACAACTGTGATATTCAATATCACGAAGGGAAGGCGAATGTAGTAGCAAATGCCTTAAGTCGTAAATACCATGAGAAGCAAAGGCTAGTTCGTATTCTTAGATTAAACCTCCAAGTAGATCTAAGGGAACAATTGAAGAACGTTCAGGAGTCAACGATCCAGGATGATGCAGAATGAATGAAAGGATGGATAAAGGAACTAGAGCGGGGGGCTGATGGAATTTGGAAATTCCATAAGAAAAGGATTTGGGTACCTAAGCAAGGAAATTTAAGAAATAAGATTTTAGAAGAAGCTCATAAATCTAGATATACAATGCATCCTTGTAACAACAAGATGCACCAAGATTTAAGAAATAATTTCTGGTGGATAGGGATGAAGAAGGACATAGCTAGATACGTTTCTAAGTGTCTAACGTATTCGCAAGTTAGGGTAGAACACCGGAAACCTTCAGGTTTACTTCAACAATTAGAAATGTCTATATGGAAATGGGAACTAATAACAATGGACTTTGTTACTAAGTTACCCAAAACCAGGAAAGGTAACAATGCAATTTGGGTAATTGTAGATCGATTAACTAAATCAGCTCATTTCCTGCCAATGAAGGAAACCTTTAGTATGGAAAGATTGGCTAAGTTATACGTAGATGAGGTAGTATCCCTACATGGAGTCCCACTCTCTATTGTGTCAGATCGGGACAGTCGTTTCACTTCACATTTCTGGACGAGTTTCCAAGAAACTATGGGGACACGTTTGAATCTAAGTACTGCATACCATCCCCAAACAGATGGACAAAGCGAAAGGACGATCCAAACCCTTGAAGACATGCTCAGGGCATATGTAATAGACTTCGGTGGAAACTGGGATGACCACTTACCACTAATAGAATTATCCTATAACAATAGTTATCACGCAAGCATTAATGCTGCCTCGTTCGAAGCATTATATGGACCAAAGTGTAGAAATCCCGTCTGCTGGGCAGAAATAGGAGAAAGTTAACTATCTGGCCCCGAGATTGTGCAAGAAACCACCGACAAGATAACTCAAGTCAAGGAAAGACTAAAAACGGCTCGAGATCGCCAGAAGAGTCATGCAGATAATCGACGTAAGCCGTTAGAATTCCAAATTGGAGACAAGGTACTCCTAAAATTTTCTCCTTGGAAAGGAGTAGTTCGATTCGGCAAGAAAGGGAAGCTAAGTCCAAGGTACATAGGACCATTCTCAGTTACCCAACGAATTGGACCAGTTGCTTATAAACTACAACTATCGGAAGAATTAGCCGGGTTACATGATGTGTTTCATGTATCTAATCTCAAGAAGTGTTTATAGGATGAATCACTGGTAGTACCCCTTCAAGATATCGAGGTAAATGAAAAGCTAAAATTTGTTGAGAAACCTTCCAAATTGAAGATAGAAAGGTCAAATTCCTCAAACACAAGAGAATGGTACTGGTCAAAGTAAAGTGGGATTCAAAAAGAGGACCGTAGTATACCTGGGAACTGGAGTCGGAAATGAAACGAAAATACATGTAACATCTGTGCTTGTAATCATTGTGAACAGTTCTTTCATCAATAAAAGAATTTTATTTGATCCCAATGTTTGTTTGGTTGTGTTTACATTTTTCATGTTTTGACTTTTATTCAATTTCAAACTCTATATCGCTTTATGGAAAGTTATACGCAAACTGGTGCGTAAACGTAATCAGTTTAATGCGACAAATACTCCGGAACATCAACATATGCTTAACATACCCTAAATAACCTTTACATAGCTTAGAAATAGGCTTTGAGGGGTTCGATGTGTTAAAATAAACTTTGGGGTCATTCAGGGACTAAAAGCGTCAAAAAGTGCATAAGTTTGCATTTTCGCGCATAACTTACATTCTGAATACCTCCGGACATCCAAAAATTTATGTAAGCACTAAAATAATTTATTTTAGTGTTTGGCATGAGAAAAATCCATTCGTCACGCAATTTGGATCGTTTTTCGCGCTTATGCGCATTCCGTCGTAAATAAGCGAACATCGCGATCGTACGACCAAACGAACCAACACCCGGCATATTTTTGAGCATGTTTCATGTCCACAATGTTTAGGCATCATTTTAGGGCCTTAAAGTTGGCTTTACGGGCCTTAGAAGTGTCGGGAATGGCTTAAACACGTAACAGGGACTGAAACTGTCATTTGGTAAACATGTTTCTGATCTGTGCAGGCCAGGCGGCCCGCGTAAGATCTGTGTTTCCCTTACGCAGCCCGCGTCAGTGTTCCAGACTAGGTTAACTGAATTTAACAGCAGATTACAGCTGGTAAACTCACAACCACACACTCACACTTGCCCTTTCAGATCATAAGAGGCCATTTTTAGTCACCACAACATTTCAACAAGTGTACGCACGAGATTCGATCACATTTTCCAAGAAACGATCCTAACTGTTCGGGAAATCCTATAAATACCCACATCCCCCAACTTCTAAACGCACAAGAATCTGATCTTAGAAGCTCTAAGTTGAAACCATTGTTTCATACCTGAGCTACTTGGATCACGATTAGCATTCGGGGACCCTTCGTAAGTATTCTTTCGTTCTTTTATTGCTTTTCGAGTCCGAAAGTCAAACTTTGTTTGACTTTCTGCGTTGACCAGTTTATGGTCAATGCGAAGTTCGTTTGAACTTCGCAACGTGATTGTAATCACGATGGTTATAGTCCCTTGTGACTATGCCTACTGATTACCACGTTGTCTAGGGTCGTAAGGGTAAGCGATCTAATAAATCGCTTATACCTTCGAACCCGACCCGTTTGGTCGATCATTAGGATCCGACCAAATACATTAGGTGACCATAGTAGGTAGGGAATAACCTTCCGAGGTTATACGTTATGGTCACGACGTTTAAGTAGTTGTATGATAGGTAGTTTATATGCCTTAGGTAAATTACCAAAATACCCCTTTGATGCCAAAATTCATTATAAACATATGTGACATAACTTTTGACATCTAAACTGATTTGGAGACAATATTAGGCATGTAAAGGCATATTCTACTTGTCATAGGACTAGTTAGGCGGTCCGAACGCGTTTCACGTGAACGACGCGTTAAAGTAGCATAAGCTACCTAAACGGGTCGTAATGGGTCGTAAGCACTTACGTTAGGTTTCATTTAGTATGTAGGTTTGTTAAACCATATGACACGAGTCTCTAGACTCGTTTGGTTTACAAACCCTCATTCTATCTAAATCCTCCGATTTAGGTCCGGTTTGTTAACATAGTTACCTATATTAGGTGCCGTTTGATTCCGAGATCTCTAGCATTGCTTGGTGGTTATCTTAGGACTTCTGAGCAATCTCAAGCGAGTACATAGACCCCTCTTTTACTGTTTTCCAAACTGTTTTGGGTTGAAACACATGTGCCTACTTGTTACTTTCATGCTTTCCATGTTTTCACATCATATACTTGCTATGTTCATTAGTACATTAATAGTACATGATTTACATTACATTTCATGCTATGTATGTCTATTGTTGCATACTTAGTACAGTTGTTTCACGTCACATGCTATGTATGTCTATTGTTGCATACTTAGTACAGTTGTTCACGTCACATACTATGTATGTCTATTGTTGCATACTTAGTACAGTTCACATGCTATGTATGTCCATTTGTTGCATACTTAGTACAGTTGTTTTCATCACATGCTTACATTTTGATATGATATTTGGTTTGTTTCGATGGATCAATATACATTTATTAACACCGATCACGCCATTCGTTAGTAGGTAGTGGTACCATAGGAATTGACAACTCCCGTTCCTGAAATCCTGGGTTTGTTTGGATTGGAAGGAATGACCAAATTCGATATACATAAGCACAGATAAACCTTTAATTTGTTTAATGGTTTATCGCCACAGTCTCAAGGCTTGGATGTATGCATTCTCACAATACCGCATAGATATTTATATCAGTATAGCATGTAGTTGTTCCACAAAACATAGCTTTGATTTAAACCATGTTTTACTTCAATACTTTGTTTTTGTGCATATGGTTTAGTTGATATATTTCACTAGCCATACGTATTATTTTGAGTTACACATTACATGATTTACATTTGACACATAAACATTATTGACATTGGTTACACATTACATGATTTACATTTGACACATAAACATTATTGACATTGGTTACACATTGCATGATTTACATTTGACACATAAACATTATTGACATTGGTTATACATTACATGACTTACATCTTGACATAAACATTTTGACATATTATTCAATACATTTGGCAATTGGTTTAAACATAAACATTCTACGTTGATTGGTTTGGTTTGAGTAAGTGATTTAAGTAACGAGGCGTGTGTAATATGATACAAGCATGGTGGATACACCGCTGGTACTTCCTATATATAAGTGATTGTATGGTATTACATATCGTAGCGTTATTTGAATCATTTCAATTTGGACATATAACATTTTATACAAATAACATACTTTTCACAAGACATTAATTTACAAACAACTTATTTTACACAAACTCATTTTACATGGTTACTCATTTAACCATACATTATTCTCTTATTTATACATATCATCTGATCTTATCGTTTTTCAAATGATTTACAAGACAAAGCAAATTACAAGGTTCATGACTAAACATTTTCTCAAACATAAGTCATGAATTCTGTTTTCACAAAACCTATGTATCTCACAGGAATTTTTATGCTGACGTACCTATTTTCAAATGTGTTTTCAGGATATGATGCATATGATTTATCAAGATACACTTAGGCGGACTTGGGCCTTAGCGACAATAAAAGATGCAAGACTAGTTATTCATGTTATGTTTCTTTGATTGTCAAGACATTCTAACTCTTTTAATCAATAAAACAATATTTCAATTTCCATGTGTTATGAAACAATGATTCTGTTACAACACTCCCCGACGTTTCCGCCACGTTTTATATGTTCCACGTGGTCGGGGTGTGACAGAAAAGTTGGTATCAGAGCTCATGGTTATAGGGAATTAGGTTATTAGTAATGCTTTGACCTAGTCTATAACCTTCCTAGGACCCTAACGCGAGTTTACTTGCGTTTAGTCATAAAACAATACCGTCAACTATCCTTAGGAGACGATCGCAACAAGAACATAAAATTTCAAAACCGCTTTGAAAACCATTCATCTGTTGTATGATGATTGATTAATAGGTTTTGAACCCTCAGTTATATGGTTTTGAACCCTCAGTTATAAGGTTTTAAACCCCTTTGAATTTTCAAAATCTCGTCAAAGTTTGGGTCATATAATGTGAACACGTGCAAACTAGAAGAGTGAATGCCTGTACCCTGAGTTTTCTGTCGAAGGCTAGAGTGTTCGTACAAATCCGCAGTATCGGACCAGTCACTCTTACCTGGGAACTCTTGGGGTGAGTGTTCACTTATAGGCGAGCATGTCTTCAGTGATACATTAATATGATCCGCTTACTTTGATTTGTCACCGTCTCATTTGTTTGCCTTAGGTAACAAACAAATGATCGCCAATTCTTATGCATTGCCATTCTGTTTTGTTTATCCGATAACCTTTCACTTGTTTCTTCCTATGTCTTTCATTTTCTTCTAGAATGTCTCTTCCTCTCAGCACCGGTCAAATGTCCGAGCGAACAACCAAATTTGCCCAGCAAATAGGCGAAGTGATTCAGAAATCTGTGGATTTAGGCATTACCATGTATCAACTCCAGAATGAAACCACTCAAGAATCGTCAAAGGAAGCAAAAGTCAAGCCTGCACCAAAATCAAGGAAGCGTAAGGCTTCGAGGAAACCCGATGCAGTCGCACCTAATCAAGCGGGACCTAGCCAGGTAGCGACACCACCTGCTAAGAAGAAATACAAGGGAACGGCGCCATTATGCGACAAATGTAATGGGCATCACCAAGCTCACTTACAGTGTCGTCTGTGTGCATCATGTGGGCGAATTGGTCACCTAGCAAGTGCTTGTCGATGTAACCCGAACCAAGGTGGTCCAAATCAACCACAAGCCAATCCTGCTCAAGCTTGCTTTCCGCCTGGATCGTGCTACAACTGTGGCGAGACGAGCCATTTCATGAACAAATGCCCAAAGCTTGCTAATGCAAATCCAACCCACGGATGAGCAGTTGGCTGATTAGAAGATGTTGTTGTTTTATGCTTTTGTTTCTTCTATTTCTTGTAATGTGAAACAATCTGTTTTGATTATAAATAAATTGTTGTTCACAATTCGGATATACAAGTGTAGTTACATGAGTAAATGGAAATTCTCTATGATACCTGTATTAAGGAACTATGTTCCTTACAAACTACTCTTGTGATTCTCTCTTTAAAATGATCGCTTATGATTCCCTCAAAAATTTTAAGTACTCGTTTCACTCTAAGAAACAAAGTACAGAAAATAAAGTGACATTATGAGTAATCATGCTTCTGCACATCTGTGCCTTTGAATCCTTGGTTAGATAACTAAGGGTATTTTCAAATCTCATACCCATTATGTTTTGATTTTTCAACATACACAGTACAAGTATTTCAAAAACAATCTTCATGATCTCAAAACATTTCATATAGTTTGAAAACAAATTTTTTTTCGAATTCATTGTCTATGTTATTTCAGAAACATTGGTTATGTTTTCAAAAACAACCTTCATAATTTCAAAATGTTTCATATAGTCTGAAAACAATATTAACACAGTACATTTTCTTATCAAGTGCATGATTTCGAAAAGCATCATTCATGTCTTTCAAAAACCTTGTACATAATTTCAAAATTTATCTCGCATGATTTTAAAACAATTTTTTAAAAAATATATACCTACTTAATACACCTACTCTATGATTTCAAAGGTATTATATATAAGGTTTCAAAAATATTGAACACATTTTTAGAACCCCATGCATAGTTTTCCAAAAATATTTTTTTCTTCATACATTGACTTCACCCTCAAATTTCGCTTCATATGTCACCTTGGCATATCTAGCATCTCAACTTCATAAGCGTTTTTACTTCATGTTTTGACTTAAGCACATCCAGTGCAAGGTTTCAAAACATCTTCAACTTCTAAAATCAACATGGGATCTTTTTATCTTCACAATTAGACCCTTGTGGATGATTATCATTTAAATCAGAATCCTTAATTGGATTCCTTTTGTACCAAAATTCAAACGTTTCGGTTCCTTATAATCGAAATCGAATTTTCTCTTCAAAAATCTTTCTATCTTTATAGTTAGATTCTTGATAATGTTTAAAATACCAAATGAAATCCAAGGAATGGATTCCTAGTGTGCTTTAAATACATGTACTCTGTTAACAGAACAAAATTCTAGTTAAACAATTTTGTGGTTATGTGACTATGTGTTTATGCATCTTATGTTTTCTTTTATGCATTTTGTGTTTTGTATACTCTGGATATTCGTTATCCAAATCCTCGCAGAATCTTTCATATCTTCATATGAGGGATTCGTAGAAGGATATTGAAAAGGTACTACTTTAAATCCTTAATGGGCTTCTATGTAATAGTTAAGACACTTGGATTATATAGTACCGCTCCATGATTCATAAGAGACCCTTTTAGTGGTCTAGTAAAAAAGATTGATTCAGAATCTGGTTAAAAAAAATGACATATGGTGATATGGCTGACAGACTCCTTGATAGTCTATTTAGATCATTTATTGATTTAATTAAAAAGACTCTATGGCGGTCTAGTCACACTCATCACAGGTTTGTTCATTTGGTTTTACCCTACACATTATAAAATAGACTGTGTGAACTATGCAAGGAATTGTCTAATTATGGACGCGTACATAATTATGAAATTCAGTGCACGGAAACCACAATAAGATTTATTATGTGTAAGAACCGATAGTGACAACAATAACAAAATAAGAACGATGTAATGGAGGTACGGTGGACGCACCAATGACGCTTCATATACTTGTATATAAGTATCCCTCTAACATTGCAAGCATGATGTTATTAAAGTTACTAGAAGATCAGAACCCTAACCAATGTTGTTCGATCTTTTCAACTTCATGTTTTAAACTCTCACAAGTTTCCTCTAAATAAATTTCGGGACGAAATTTCCACAAGTAGGGGAGACTGTAACATCCGTGCTTGTAATTATTGTGAACAATTCTTTCATCAATAAAAGAATGTTATTTGATCCCAATGTTTGTTTGGTTGTGTTTTACATTTTTCATGTTTTGACTTTTATTCAATTTCAAACTCTATATCGCTTTCTGGAAAGTTTTACGCAAACTGGTGCGTAAACGTAATCAGTTTAATGCGACAAATACTCCGGAACATCAACATATACTTAACATACCATAAATAACCTTTACATAGCTTAGAAATAGGCTTTGAGGGGTTCGGTGTGCTAAAATAAACTTTTGGGTCATTCAGGGACTAAAAGCGTCAAAAAGTGCACAAGTTTGCATTTTCGCGCATAACTTACGTTCTGAATACCTCCGGACATCCAAAAATTTATGTAAGCACTAAAATATTTTATTTTAGTGTTTGGCATGAGAAAAATCCATTCGTCACGCAATTTGGATCGTTCTTCGCGCTTATGCGCATTCCGTCGTAAATAAGCGAACATCGCGATCGTACGACCAAACGAACCAACACCCGGAATATTTTTGTGCATGTTTCATGTCCACAATGTTTAGGCATCATTTTAGGGCCTTAAAGTTGGCTTTACGGGCCTTAGAAGTGTCGGGAATGGCTTAAACACGTAACAGGGACTGAAACTGTCATTTGGTAAACATGTTTCTGATCTGTGCAGGCCAGGCGGCACGCGTAAGATCTGTGTGTCCCTTACACGGCCCGCGTCAGTGTTCCAGACCAGGTTAACTGAATTTAATAGCAGATTACAGCTGGTAAACTCACAACCACACACTCACACTTGCCCTTTCAGCTCATAAGAGGCCATTTTTAGTCACCACAACATTTCAACAAGTGTACGCACGAGATTCGATCACATTTTCCAAGAAACGATCCTAACGGTTCGGGAAATCCTATAAATAACCACATCCCCCAACTTCTAAACCCACAAGAATCTGATCTTAGAAGCTCTAAGTTGAAACCATTGTTTCATACCTGAGCTACTTGGATCACGATTAGCATTCGGGGACCCTTCGTAAGTATTCTTTCGTTCTTTTATTGCTTTTCTAGTCCGAAAGTCAAACTTTGTTTGACTTTCTACGTTGACCAGTTTATGGTCAATGCGAAGTTCGTTTGAACTTCGCAACGTGATTGTAATCACGATGGTTATAGTCCCTTGTGACTATGCCTACTGATTACCACGTTGTCTAGGGTCGTAAGGGTAAGCGATCTAATAAATTGCTTATACCTTCGAACCCGACCCGTTTGGTCGATCATTAGGATCCGACCAAATACATTAGGTGACCATAGTAGGTAGGGAATAACCTTCCGAGGTTATACCTTATGATCACGACGTTTAAGTAGTTGTATGATAGGTAGTTTATATGCCTTAGGTAAATTACCAAAATACCCCTTTGATACCAAAATTCATTATAAACATATGTGACATAACTTTTGACATCTAACCTGATTTGGAGACAATATTAGGCATGTAAAGGCATATTCTACTTGTCATAGGACTAGTTAGGCGGTCCGAACGCGTTTCACGCGAACGACGCGTTAAAGTAGCATAAGCTACCTAAACGGGTCGTAATGGGTCGTAAGCACTTACGTTAGGTTTCATTTAGTATGTAGGTTTGTTAAACCATATGAAACGAGTCTCTATACTCGTTTGGTTTACAAACCCTCATTCTATCTAAATCCTCCGATTTAGGTCCGGTTTGTTAACATAGTTACCTATATTAGGTGCCGTTTGATTCCGAGATCTCTAGCATTGCTTGGTGGTTATCTTAGGACTTCTGAGCAATCTCAAGCGAGTACATAGACCCCTCTTTTACTGTTTTCCAAACTGTTTTGGGGTGAAACACATGTGCCTACTTGTTACTTTCATGCTTTCCATGTTTTCACATCATTTACATGCTATGTTCATTAGTACATTAATAGTACATGATGTACATTACATTTCATGCTATGTATGCCCATTGTGTGCATACTTAGTACATTATTTTACATTACATTTCATGCTATGTATGTCTATTGTTGCATACTTAGTACAGTTGTTTCACGTCACATGCTATGCATGTCTATTGTTGCATACTTAGTACAGTTGTTTCACGTCACATGCTATGTATGTCTATTGTTGCATACTTAGTACACTTGTTTCACGTCACATGCTATGTATGTCTATTGTTGCATACTTAGTACAGTTGTTTCACGTCACATGCTATGTATGTCTATTGTTGCATACTTAGTACAGTTGTTATTGTTGCATACTTAGTACAGTTCACATGCTATGTATGTCCATTTGTTGCATACTTAGTACAGTTTTTTTCATCACATGCTTACATTTTGATATGATATTTGGTTTGTTTCGATGGATCAATATACATTCATTAACACCGATCATGCCGTTCGTTAGTAGGTAGTGGTACCACAGGAATTGACAACTCCCGTTCCTGAAATCCTGGGTTTGTTTGGATTGGAAGGAATGACCGAATTCGATATACATAAGCACAGATAAACCTTTAATTTGTTTAATGGTTTATCGCCACAGTCTCAAGGCTTGGATGTATGCATTCTCACAATACCGCATAGATATTTATATCAGTATAGCATGCAGTTGTTCCACAAAACATAGCTTTGATTTAAACCATGTTTTACTTCAATACTTTGTTTTTGTGCATATGGTTTAGTTGATATATTTCACTAGCCATACATATCATTTTGAGTTACACATTACATGATTTACATTTGACACATAAACATTATTGACATTGGTTACACATTACATGATTTACATTTGACACATAAACATTATTGACATTGGTTACACATTACATGATTTACATTTGACACATAAACATTATTGACATTGGTTATACATTACATGACTTACATCTTGACATAAACATTTTGACATATTATTCAATACATTTGGCAATTGGTTTAAACATAAACATTCTACGTTGATTGGTTTGGTTTGAATAAGTGATTTAAGTAACGAGGCGTGTGTAATATGATACAAGCATGGTGGATACGCCGCTGGTACTTCCTATATATAAGTGATTGTATGGTATTACATATCATAGTGTTATTTGAATCATTTCAATTTGGACATATAACATTTTATACAAATAACATACTTTTCACAAGACACTAATTTACAAACAACTTATTTTATACAAACTCATTTTACGTGGTTATTCATTTAACCATACATTATTCTCTTATTTATACATATCATCTGATCTTATCGTTTTTCAAATGATTTACAAGACAAAGCAAATTACAAGGTTCATGACAAAACATTTTCTCAAACATAAGTCATGAATTCTGTTTTCACAAAACCTATGTATCTCACAGGCATTTTATGCTGACGTTCCTAATTTCACATGTGTTTTCAGGATATGATGCATAGGATTTATCAAGATACACTTAGGCGGACTTGGGCCTTAGCGACATTAAAAGATGCAAGACTAGTTATTCATGTTATGTTTCTTTGATTGTCAAGACATTGTAACTCTTTTAATCAATAAAACATTATTTCAATTTCCATGTGTTATGAAACAATGATTCTGTTACAACACTCCCCGACGTTTCCGCCACGTTTTATATGTTCCACGTGGTCGGGGTGTGAAAGAAAAGTTGGTATCAGAGCTCATGGTTATAGGGAATTAGGTTATTAGTAATGCTTTGACCTAGTCTATAACCTTCCTAGGACCCTATCGCGAGTTTACTTGCGTTTAGTCATAAAATAATACCGTCACCTATCCTTAGGAGACGATCGCAACAAGAACATAAAATTTCAAAACCGCTTTGAAAACCAATCATCTGTTGTATGATGATTGATTACTAGGTTTTGAACCCTTAGTTATAAGGTTTTGAACCCTCAGTTATAAGGTTTTAAACCCCTTTGAATTTTCAAAATCTCGTCAAAGTTTGGGTCATATAATGTGAACACGTGCAAACTAGAAGAGTGAATGCCTGTACCCTGAGTTTTCTGTCGAAGGCTAGAGTGTTCGTACAAATCCGCAGTATCGGACCAGTGACTCTTACCTGGGAACTCTTGGGGTGAGTGTTCACTTATAGGCGAGCATGTCTTCAGTGATACATTAATATGATCCGCTTTCTTTGATTTGTCACCGTCTCATTTGTTTGCCTTAGGTAACAAACAAATGATCGCCAATTCTTATGCATTGCCATTCTGTTTTGTTTATCCGATAACCTTTCACTTGTTTCTTCCTATGTCTTTCATTTTCTTCTAGAATGTCTCTTCCTCTCAGCACCGGTCAAATGTCCGAGCGAACAGCTTATTTACAAACAACTTATTTTAAACAAACTCATTTTACGTGGTTATTCATTTAACCATACATTATTCTCTTATTTATACATATCATCTGATCTTATCGTTTTTCAAATGATTTACAAGACAAAGCAAATTACAAGGTTCATGACTAAACATTTTCTCAAACATAAGTCATGAATTCTGTTTTCACAAAACCTATGTATCTCACAGGCATTTTTATGCTGACGTACCTATTTTCACATGTGTTTTCAGGATATGATGCATAGGATTTATCAAGATACACTTAGGCGGACTTGGGCCTTAGCGACAATAAAAGATGCAAGACTAGTTATTCATGTTATGTTTCTTTTATTGTCAAGACATTGTAACTCTTTTAATCAATAAAACAATATTTCAATTTCCATGTGTTATGAAACAATGATTCTGTTACAACACTCCCCGACGTTTCCGCCACGTTTTATATGTTCCACGTGGTCGGGGTGTGACAATACCCTTACTTGTTCCAATAAATCTCGAGGATGAGATTTTAAATAAGGTGGGGAGGATGTAAGGACCTGCACCAAAATTGCCCCAAAACACTCCGTAAGTGGAAACCCGGACCCCTAAAACCCTAATCCTTATGAAAAATCAAGAAAATCAAAATTCATTAGTTGGTCGCGGGCCACGTAAGAATTAAGCAAGGCTTACGCTGGGCGCGACAGCCTTGTAAGTCTCCGGATAAGCTTTAGGCCACGTGTCAGACACGTGGCAGACCTACACCATGACACGGCAGCCCTAGCCGTAGCTAGGGTGGCCCTCGCAGGCCGCGTAGGATGGGCCATAAGGCCTTCGCGGGCCGCGACAACCTCAAAAATCTGCTATAAAACGGACGTGCATGGGCAGTTCAAATCTGTCGAAAACTTTACTCAAAATCACACTCTTTCTACTCGAAAATTCAACTTTAATAGGGAAACGCTTCTACGATTACAGGGTAATAAGTCGATCACTGGTACGATACAATGTCCGATCGATTGAAACCGATCCGATGGATGTTTATGTGCTGCCCTAGTTCGGGCTATACTTTGTCATTTGTCGTGAGGGTTTTGATTTCGTGAGTTTATCGTAAATGTTATATTAAGTTACTAACCTAGTTTCGTTTGCATCATTTAACTAGGTTACCAAGCTTAATCAGTAGGCAAAACTCTGTCCAGTAAACTTGCAATGTGAGTCATCCTCTTTTTATCAAATTGTTTCCAAAACCCTAT
The DNA here is from genome assembly GCA_030545235.1 of Helianthus tuberosus. Taxonomy (NCBI): domain Eukaryota; kingdom Viridiplantae; phylum Streptophyta; class Magnoliopsida; order Asterales; family Asteraceae; genus Helianthus; species Helianthus tuberosus. The sequence continues at coordinate 45,550,385 of CM060427.1, read as the reverse complement.
TTGTTTTCAAAGTTATAATTACAGGGATTAAGTCTTTGTAATCTTCAATTACTGCCGGTATGTGGGGTTTTGTATACATTACTTGATAATCTTCACCATTGGACAACGGGTTAGCCAATGGGTGATATGACCATAGTCACAGATCCAGTCGAGTGACAAATACCAATTTGGGGTAATTGGTTGATATATAAACATTGTAATCGTTCTTAATACTGTAGATTATAACAATGTGTCGTTTTGTGAAATTGAATGACTCGCCAGTATTTCCCCGCTGATAAAATCTTTTTAAACATGTTTCAGGCGATCTACTGTGAACAAGGAAAAGTGTCGCGTAGCACTACCAGCTTGATAGAAGCAGCTCAGTAAATAAATAAACATGTTTTTTTGTAAACATGGGATTTCCTAGTGAAATTCCTTTATTGTAAATAACGGGGTTTGTCCCGAAATTTGAAATGAAATAAATGAGTGTTTTCAGTTTAAATGATCCTGTTAAATTTTCCGCTGCCTAATTAAACACGAATACCACGGGTTTCTGTCCCGCGGCTTCTGAATCGGGTAAAAACGGGTCGGGGGCCGTGACACTGACCTTTACAATTAGTTCATGTATAAAGCTTATAATTGACGATAATACCCTTTTTGTTAATAAAATAAGTTATACATATAATTAACATGCAAAACCTTTTCATGCTGAACTAATATGAAAAATAAAATATTTTGACCATCCAAGGCTGGTCAAAATCTCAGAATCACATAAACCTTGTAAATATCGTCAATTATCGGTTTTTACGCAAATTAGGTGCATAGTATGGTTTAAAACCATATTTAGCACCCAATACTTGGTACCTACTGAATTTATAAACAATTTTAAATATTTTTACAGTAGGTATAAGTCATGAACTCAGAATTCCAATTATGGCCTTAAAAGCTAATGTGAAATGACCAAAATGCCGTTTCGGGGCATAGTTTGGCCATAAATGGTAAACCACACATATGGAGTAAAATGCACGGATAGTCCCTATGGTTTTGTAAAGTAACACCTATAGTCCCTAACTTTTGGAAATTACACCGGTGCTCCCTATGGTTTGACAGTTAGTTACTCGGATAGTCCCTGGAGTGGATGACAGTTAGTTTTCTCTGTTAAGTCTATCTGAAATTACTTATATACCCCTTGTTTTTATTAAAATATAAAAGAAAATCACACACATATATATATATAAACACTCTGACACTCTCACTATCTCTCTATCTCTCAAGAAAAGCCCCACCACCACCTACCGTCACCAGCACCACCACTGACACCACCACCTGCCACCATCCATTTCACCCATTGATTTCATTCAACTTAGAGACAATTAGAAAGAATCTAGAGAGAGACAAGAGATGTGGGTGTGTGTGTGACCAGCCACTGTCGTTGACGACTCCAATCAACTAAAGGCAATGGCAGGGGTGGCCTCAACATGTGGAACGGAGATGGGGTGGTGGTGTTAGGTGGTGGATGGTGTGTAACGGCTAAGAAGGGAGACGTTAGGTGTGTCTGGTGGCAGCGAGGGGAGGCGTGGTGATGTCGTGGGAGGCGTTGTTGTAGTGATGATGGGGGCGGCGGTGTTGTGGTGGTGTTTGATGGCGTGTTGAAGTCCAACAGGTAGTGGATACTGGTGGTTTGAGTTGAAGTCCGACAGGTGGTGGATACTAGAGGTTCTATTCGTTTTTTGTAATATTTTTTTGGTGCATCTTGTTTGTTTGTATTCTTAGATTAAAACCCCCAATGTAATTCACAAGATCATTCACTGTACATAATTTATTTATGGATCAAAGGAATTACGGCTTGAATTTTGGAACATGGGTCGTGGTGGTGTGGGGTGTAGGGTAGGTGGTGGTGTGGGGGTGGGTGGTAGCAGTTGGTGGTGTCAGGTTGGATGGTGGCTAGTGGTTGGTGGTGGTGGCAGTGATGGTGCTGGTGACCGTAGGTGGTGGTGGGGATTTTCTTGAGAGAGAGAGAGAGTGAGTCAGAGTGGTGTTTATATTTTATAGAGTGGAGAGGATGAAGGGTAATTTTATCATTTTACATCTACTTAACGGAGAAAATAACCGTCATTCACTCCAGGGACTATCCGAGTAACAAACTGTCAAACCATAGGGAGCACCGGTGTAATTTCCAAAAGTTGGGGACTATATGTGTTATTTTGCAAAACTACAGGGACTATCCATGTAAGATATCCTACTGTTATAACATCATAAAATAATATTTTTATAGAATGTTTTTTACCAGAACTTCAGTTTACTTATAAACCTCTTTTATAAATCCTAAAATGACCAAAATGCCCTTACGGGACCTAATCCGGTTTTAAATATTTTTCAGCATATATGTTGATATCCTATTGATGTCATAACATATTTTAAGCATAATAACATATGGAACCTGTATATGACTCATTCGGTTACCCGTTATGCTTATATGCGTTCGGTTCGGTTTATGTAACTAGTTTGCATAAATTAACCGAAACAGGTTTAACCTTATCATTTAAACTTCAAAATCGATGAATGTATTTAGTTTACCCATATTATATAAGTCTTCATACTTGTTGGGTCTAAATTACATTTCATTTCAGTCTCCGCTTAATCTCGCGTTTCGAACCGTAAAGAATCCTTAAAACTAACCGGTCTAAGTCTTTGACTTAAATAAGACCCATTAGTATCCTAATAGGTTAATAAAACATTCCTTACAGATTAATTAGCCTTGGTAGAAGATACTTGCATAAAGTCTTAGAAATATACGACTGAGTAGCATCTCTTGCATAATTAACTCAGGTAAATACTTTTAATTTATTTTCCCTTATACGGACTTGGGATACGGTAAACTATTACCGCTTGATCGGGTATGGGATCATTTAGTCCTGGATATCCTCGGCTCATTTAAATTATTAATGGCCACGACCTATGCACGGGGTGTAGGCATACACCTGATAGATGCAAATGCTAAATAATAAATTACCCACAAGTTGGGGATAACTCCTTTGTGATTTTTATAAGTGGTGAGTCAGTTAATCATGTCCGGTTTCCAAACCGGCCCCAAATGTATGACAAACATGTAAATCAGTATACAAGATTTTAAATGAAATTGTACCAAGTTATAAAAGATTTTGTGCCTTGTGTGCCTAAACCAATTTTCATAAATGTTTTCAAATGAGCCAGTTAATTGTATTTACCAGTGAAAACTAACGTATTTTCCAAAGACTAAGTGATAGGTACCTCTAGAAACTAAGCTGGAGCTACTTGGCATAAATTAAGAGGATCTTGCAAATCCCTAGATGCCTGAAGTCTTTTAAACTCAGTTTTATGTATTTGTTTTCGTGGTCCGCCTGTGGATCTCTTTTACAATCCGTTTGTATATTCTTTTGTTTGAACTTTGAACATTATGGGTTGTAATAGTATTTAAACTTCCAAGCCTTCCGCTGTGCTATAATTGAGTTTAATTGTCTATGATGATATCAAGTACGTCACGATACTCCCCACCGGGCACACCAGAAATATGTGGAAATACCGGGGTGTGACAGGTTGGTATCAGAGCCAACAAACACTAGCCTTTTGTGTTTAATCTCAATGACACAATAGCACATTCCTTAGACTTCCGAGTCTAGGCAAATGACCTAGGATTATTCTTAACATTTATTTTGTTTATATATGTTGCTTTCTTGTTTTTGATAGGTTTTATAAAACAATGCCGCCACGTGTAAGGGGTAAAGGAAAAGGTCCCATGAGAGGGGGACCATCCAGTCAAGCAGGACCCTCTCATTGATGTACGCCTTCAGCATCGTTCAGCTCCGATTCACATGACAATTGGAGGCATTCTCTCGAGCCAGCGAGACGATCTGTTTCTCTTAGCACCTCACCTTCTTACCATGACTCTTTCGGGCCAGACGAGCCCCAACATTCGCACCATTCCCAGCACTCGCTGCACTCACATCATTCCCACCACTCATCTCACCACTCTTCACATCATTCTGCTTCCCATCATTCCTACTCACAAGGCTACATTAACCCTGATGATTATATCAATGCACAAGCGGGATATAACCCGTTGAGCCCCGAAGACCACTTTTCACAAGACATGGATTTGGATGATGATCCAGATCCAGAAATGCCACCTTTTGGGATGCCTACGCATGCCATAGATATATCTAGCGGTTCTTCCTTTGCGGGATCTCCTTATCGAGGTCCCGATAATTATTCAGAGTGGTTTGGGCAGTGGAAATTTGCAAACACCCTTCATACCACAACACCCCACCACAGCCGCCATTAGAGGAGCCGCACTTTAAAGCGGTGACTCCACCACCACTACCAGCGGAGGAACCACCTAAGCCACCTCCCGAGCTGTCACACCCCCAAAATCCACCATGCGGAGTACCACCGCTTGGAGACGTGACGTGACAAGGATCGAGCCACCAATCATATCGAACAACGTATTTTAGTAAATAAAATCAATCACAATACAATTGGTGACCAAAAGGAAGTTAACCAAGTTCAATTTAAACAGCGGAAGCATAAGACGTTAAACCAAAACATAAGTTTGTAGTTTCATAAGTTTAAAGACCCCAACATAAGTTTCATAAGTTCATAACGTTTATTTAGTAAGTACGGGACATATTAGTTAGCATTCCACAACGACCACCTCCATGTGCAAGCTCCACAGCATCTAACGACCTGCAAGGCATGTAACAACTAGTCAACAACAAAGTTGAGTGAGTTCACGTTTGGTTGTTTAGTTAATGAGTTCGTATCAGGAATCGGAAGTTCGTTTCATAACCAAGTATTACCCATTATCCTTGATTCCCAAACCTTTACGATATTTAGTGGGGGCTTCCCATTATGTATGTTACTAGACTAGGAGTATCCATAAGTATCCTTCCCAATCCGAGGACGGTGTTAAGTATGAGTGTACGTAGGTTTTACGTACGTGCCCTTCTCATCCGAGGACAGTAGTGAGTGTGAGTGTACGTAGGTTTTACGTACGTGCCCTTCTCATCCGAGGACAGTAGTAAGTGTGAGTGTACGTAGGTTTTACGTACGTGCCCTTCTCATCTGAGGACAGTAGTAAGTGTGAGTGTACGTAGGTTTTACGTACGTGCCCTTCTCAATCCGAGGACAGTAGTAGGTAGTCTAGTAGTGTTGGTAATATAAATAGAGTGATAGTACGAGTAGTTATTCAATCACATTCCCAACCACCGGGAATCCCATGCCTTAGTAAGGGTGTGAACTCACCTCGGTTTGCTCGGTTAGACTCTCAGATATAGCTAACAGTCAAGGTCGGTCAATCACGTCCTAGTATGATTTATCAGTTAGTCATTTAGTGGTTTTCAAATAGAACACAAAGTTCCTACACGTATCTATCACACAACATGCATCACTGTAACGGTTTATGCCCATCTAAGTTTCCCGTCCATTCCCCACTCAAAATCAAACATACAATAATGCACATAACATATATAACATGTTAAATCATTCACAGATAGCATACTCGACATTTAGACACGCAAGTCACAACTTATGTCAATTCAACATTAATACTCAAAACCGGCTGTTTTTCGGACATTTAAATAAAATAGTTAGATTATTCCAAAAATTCCCAAATTTTTATAGAATGTCATAAACATTCCATATTTTATTGTGTAAAAATATCGGGGTCCGGTTCATTCCCCACATTTTATAAAAATTCATATTCGGGACTGAACTCAGATTTATGTATTTCTGACCACAGTCCGCGAAACAATTTATTAAAAATTCATCGAGTGTCCGATTTACGAAATTCCAGTGGGGTAATTACAAATACATAGGTTGTTATCTACTGTACAAATTTCATGGTCCGATTCATCGCAAAACTCAGGTTATGACTGAAAGTACGACACCCATTTATTGCTGTCAAAATTCAGCTTAAGTTGCTGTTACAAATTAACACTTTAAAAATAGTAAACGGAGTCCAAAAATTACGATTCCGGTGCCATTAGAACCGTATTTCATAATAACATATTTTAGATTCAAAATATCGATTTTTCGTTGAGTTTAAGACCTGTTTACAGCCAACTGAAGTTGGCTGTAAAAGTTGGACAGATTCTGATTTTCAGTGTTTAACCTTTTAAATCGCGTTCGATCGATTCCGTTAACAAGTTAATTAATCACAACAACATTAAACATCAATATTAATCAGCAAAACATTAGATAATCAACCAATAATCATAACAACACAAGATCTACATGATTTACACACATATTCATCCATTAACCACCTTGTTCATCACTTTAGTATACTTTTAGTTGGTGATCTTATATGTTAGTGATTTTTAACCGACGAAACTCTTATTAACCACTCTAGACAAGATCAAGAAGGCGTTTAGAGTCACTTACTACTAGCTCAAGGCTAGGGAAGAATCAAAGCGAAAATGAAGTGGATAAAAGCGATGTAGAGAGGTCCTTGAGATTCCGTAAGCACCGGGTCTCCTTGTATGTCGCCTTTCACCTTTGCGTATGTAATAAATGGTTGAACAATGGTGGATGATGGTGGTAGTGTGGTAAGGGGGTGGTGGCCGTGAGCTTCTAGGAGGGAGGAGGAGAGCAAAATTTTGTTGAAGTGTTTGGTGAATGAAAGCTTATCCATGGAGTATTCTTATAGTCCATTTCTCACCATTAACCATTAGATCATATGCTCACTAGATATGGGACAATCTTGATTAAAATAATCAAAAGTGTAAGGGTGTGTCCCCATGGAGGAAACCGATCGGTTGGGGGGTTAAGGGGTATGGTTTGATTTTAACTAACTAGTTAGTGTTTAGTTTAGATAGTTAGGGGTTTAAACTAGTTACTAGAGTGTTATGTATTGTAGCGGGTGTTAGGGTGTTCGGGGACCCTAACTAGCTCAGAAAAGTTGGAATAATGCTTCTAGCATTATTTTAGTGTTCCGAGTAAAGTCCGATTGTTCGGTTCGGTGTTGTTCCGTTAAAGTGCTTAATTAATCCGTAAAGCGTCATATTTATATATTTTGTAACGTTTTTACTTTCTAACACTTAGGAAAATATAACGGACTATTTAGTGACCTTTCTGTACACTATTAGTATATTAACAAGTACGTGTAAGCATAACACAGATATCAGAAAGCAGTTAAGTGATTCCGCACAGTCGTCAAGAACATTAATTATTATTAATAAATTGTACGGAATACATGTAAATTTGAGGGTTGTCACATTCTCCCCCTGTTAAGAGAATTTCGTCCCGAAATTTAGCGCGTGGTTACTGAGGAAGCTAGTTAAGTTGCGTTGTTTCCTGATTTTCTTGGGGTGTCACACGAGCCACCAAGACGGAGGAGAAACACATGTATATCCGTGCGAGGGGGATCAAGATTTAGCTCCCCTCAAGCTTCTAGCAACTACCCTCCGATTCCTGAAGATCCACAAATGGGTGGACCTTCACATACTGTGCCAGAAATCGATACCTCATCGGCCAACTTTGCACCACCGCCACCTCTAATGGGTTATGAAAACCCCATACCTACCTACCCAGATCCGACTGGGTATAACCTGTTTGAGCCACAAGCTCCTACCGGTTACCATTATCAACCTCCTGCTTACGACCCATACGTCGAAGCAGTCAACTACAACGCCCTCTATCCTTCGCCGTTTCCACCCGCATACCTAACTGGGTATCCTGTTCAAGGGTATCAATACCCTCCATATCAGCCACAACCACAACCTCAACCTCCACCCCAACAACAACTACAAGAAATCTTGCAACGGGTGGAAGAAGTTGAACGTATGGTGGAAGAACGTGATAGAAAGACTCATAATTTTCTTAAGGGTCTTGCAAAATTTATCAAGGGAAAGAAGAAGGATAATTGAAGACCTTTATTTTATTTTGTGTTGTTATTTAAATTAAGTCCCTGTGTGGACATTTCTTTTTATTATCAGTCCCTGTGAGGACTTGTTTCTTTCTTTTTAGTTCATACGTAGACAATTTATTTCAAAGACTCGTTTAGGGAAATTTTTGTAATCCTTAGTACTATTAATGGAATTTTCTTTTGAAATTCATATATATGTATTTTCATTACATCAATATGCAAACAATCATTTCAATTTTAAATTATTCTGCTTAGAAATTTGAAAAGATATTCTTAAAGGTATAACCTAGCTAAAATATCAATGGCCATGATGGTATACCCCTCTTAAGACAATAAATTCTTGTTAACATCCAAAAACATGTTAACACTACTGGCTCGTTCCAAGCCCTTACATAGCTTAAATGATCAGTTAACATCCACACCAGACTTCAAAGTACTTGGATTATTCCAAGCCCTTACATAGCTTAAATGATCAATGTGAATCATGGCTAATAACATCGAATATGATGTCTATACCAAAATATCCATTTGAGATGTTATTCATTCTGCCTACGGGCCAATTTGTACTTTTTTTATAACAAAGATAGTTAAAGCTTATAACATCTTGTCAAAAGGCGATGAACTGTGTTCGACCCTTGAAACCATTGATCAAAGAAGATCATAAATATATTTCTAAATTGTACTCGTGATAAGGCCTTTTGTGCCATCTAAATGTCCTTCGAGATGAGCCTTTGTGCTATATATAAAAAAATGTCTATACGACATTGATAGTTGTGACTTATGTCCCCTGTCTAATAAATATAAAGGATTATATCCTATTTAAATGCCAATAATGGTTCATTGGTAACCTTGGCAAATTATAATTAAATAATTTCATACATACTTCCTTATTGGCCTGTATGGTTTATTTATACCATGGATATCTAATCATCAAATACGATGATTTGTTTTATGATAATTAAACAGAACATTTTTACTTGATTATAGCATTCAAATCATGGTTGGCTCCGATGAAGCTCATAGTCACCCCGTTGATGGGAATAATGATACAAGGCTGAATATTACTGGCACCGAACTTCAAGTCATGATAAACACAACGGTTACTAAAGCTGTGAACGAGGTATTTAAAGAGTCAAGTGAGGCTCGATCGAAAACCCATTCTAAGTCCCTATCAAAACCACATACGTAGAAAAAGGATGAATCTCAACATTCATCCAATCAGAAAAGTGAATCCCAAAAGTAGATTGTGTTTAATCAGGCTCCCCGGTATAACAAGGGATGTACTTACAAATATTTTGTCTCTTGTAAACAAGAGATTTCATTGGGGAAAAGGAGCTATTGATTGTATGAAATGGTTGGATGAAATGGAGACAGTTGTAGATATCAGTAGATGTGCCAAGGAGGACATTGTGAAGTTTGTGTCTCAGTCCTTTAAAGGCGACGCCCTAACATGCTGGAAAGTTGTAGTGCAATCCATAGGGAAGGTTCCTTTGTATAACCTCTCTTGGGTTAAGTTTGTTGAACTTGTCAAAGATACTTACTGTCCACAGCATGAAGTAGAAAAGGTGGAGACTGATTTCCTCACCTTGGTTATGAAAGATCTGGATTGTAGATCCTATGTTACCAGTTTTAACTCAATGTCCCGACTAGTTCCATACCTGGTCACTCCAGAGCCTAAGCGCATTGCGCGCTTCATTAGTGGTTTAGCCCCTGAAATCCAGGGGAATGTCAAGGCCTCGAAGCCTACCACTTACAGATCGGCTGTAGATCTATCACCGTCTCTAACTCTTGATGTTATAAGGAGTAAGTCTAGGAGGACCACTGAGGATGGGAAGAGAAAGAGAGAGGATAATCAGCCCCACCAGTCAAACAAGAAGAAGAAGAAGGGAAACTCTAGGTTTAAGAAGGATCAGTCTAGTAACAAGCCCAGGTGCAAGAATTGTGATAAGAGGCAGTTCGGGAAATGCAATCTAGATCCACAAGCCAAGCCTTGTGGAATCTGTAAAAAGAAAGGGCACAAATCTTTGGAGTGTCGAAACTTATGGTTGTAATGAAAAAGGGCACATTAAAACAAACTGCCCAAAGAACACAAAGAAGCCTGATGAGGCGAAGAAGACAAATGCTAGGGTGTTTCTAATGAACGCCAAGGAGGTGTGAATGATGACAAAGTTATAACAGGTACCTTCCTCATTAATGATATTTATGCTAGAGTTTTATTTGATTCAGGTGCAGATAATTTTTTTTGTAGACCTTAAGTTTAGTAAAATGCTGAATCTGCCTATTAAAACTCTAGACATTAAATATGAGGTAGAACTCGTAGATGGTACCTTAGAAACCACTTTGACTCTTCTTGATGGATGCTTTATATCCATTAAGAATCATACAATTCCGCTATCTCTATTGCCAATAAAATTGGTTAGGTTTGATGTAGTTTTAGGCATGGATTGGTTGTCAAGTAACCAAGCCCAAATTGCCTGTTATAAGAAACTAGTTAACATCAAAACCCCATCTGGTGAGTCGATCACCATTCATGGAGATACCCACTATGCATCCAAGTGCCTGAAGAGTGGATGTGTCATCTACATGGCACATGTGACAGTTGATAATCTGAAACCCAGGATAGAAGACATTCCGATCATTTCTGAGTACCCGTATGTCTTCCCTGACGAACTACCCGGATTACCTCCTGAGAGGTAAGCAGAGTTCAGGATTGATATCCTGCTAGGAGCAGCACTGATTGCATGAGTTCCTTACCATTTAGCTCCAACTGAAATGAAAGAGCTGAGAACCCAATTGGTTGAATTACTGGAAAAGGGTTTTATACAACCCAGCTCGTCACCTTGAGGAGCACCCATCCTGTTTGTTAAAAAGAAAGATGGTTCAATGCGCATGTGCATTGATTATCGCGAGCTAAACAAGGTAATAATCAAGAACCGTTATCCATTGCCCAGGATCAACGATCTGTTTGATCAACTTCAAGGGGCAAGCTTCTTCTCGAAGATTGATTTAAGGTCAGGGTATCATCAACTCAAAGTTAGAACTAAAGATGTACCTAAATCCGCGTTTAGGACAAGATATGGCCACTATGAGTTCTTAGTGATGCCTTTCGGGCTCACTAATGCACCTGCAGCATTCGTGGACCTCATGAATCGAGTCTGCAAGCCGTACCTAGATAAGTTTGTCATCATCTTTATAGATGACATACTTATCTATTCTCGTAATCAAGCTGATCACGAGAAACAACTTCGGTGCATATAGGACTGCTACAACTGGAGAAGTTTTATGCTAAATTCTCCAAATGCGAATTCTGGCTTCGCGAAGTCCAATTCGTTGGACATGTTGTAAGCGAGCGTGGAATCCAAGCGGGTCCCGCTAAGATAGAAGTAATCATGAACTGGGAAGCACCTAAGACACCTACTGTGATTCGCAGCTTTCTGGGATTAGCAAGTAATTATAGAAGATTCATCGAAAACTTCTCAGGATAGCCGCACCTCTAACTACCTTGACCCGCAAGAATGTAAAATTTGATTGGGGTCCTAAATAGCAGGAGTCTTTTGAAATCCTCAAGCAGAAGTTGAGCAAGGCTCCTGTGTTAACATTACCTGAAGGAATAGAGGAATTCGTTGTCTACTGTGATGCTCCGCACATTGGCATGGGCTGCGTGCTTATGCAAAAAGGCAAAGTGATTGCCTACACATCACGAAAAATGAAAGTGCACGAAAAGAATTACACCACGCATGATCTGGAATTGGGTGCCATTGTATTTGCACTTAAGTTATGGAGACAATACTTGTATGGGACTAAGTGTGTGATATACTCAGATCACAAAAGCCTCCAACAATTGTTTAATAAAAAAGATCTCAATATAAAGCAACGCCGTTGGATGGAAACTCTAAATGACTACGATTGTGAAATTCGCTACCAACCTGGTAAAGCGAATGTAGTCGCTGTTGCTCTCAGCCGAAAGGAAAGGGTCAAACCTATACGGATTAATGCTAATATTATCGAACTCAAGAACAGCTTGAATGAAAGGCTATTAGCTGCTCAAAAAGAAGATGTATTGGAAGCTAACCTTCCAGACGAGAAATTAGGTGCAACTGTTGATCAGTTGTCACTTGTGAATGATGGAATCCTCAGATTAAATGGTAGAATCTGGGTTCCAATTCAAGGAGGACTTAGAGATATAATCCTCCAGGAAGCTCATAACTCCAGATATTCAGTTCACCCTGGAGGTGACAAAATGTATCAAGATTTAAAAGCCAACTATTGGTGTATGGGTTTGAAGAAATCCATAGCCACACACGTAGCTAAATGTCTGATGTGTCCTCAGATTAAAATCGAACATCAAAAGCTATCAGGATTACTACAACAGTTAGAACTTCCCACATGGAAGTGGGAGATGGTAACGATACTATATAGGTCATAGTTGACAGACTAAGTCAGCTAAGTTACCCATCAAAGCGACTCATAGCAACGATAAGTTAGCACAGTTATATGTAGACGAGATTGTATCTCTCCACGGAGTTCTAGTATCTATTGTATTAGATAGAGACACTAGATACACTTCACATTTCTGGAAATGTTTCCAACAATCTTTGGGCACTCGTTTGAATTTTAGTACTGCTTACCATCCTCAAACGGATGGGCAAAGTGAGCGTACAATTCAAACGTTGGAAGACATGCTTCGCGTATGTGTCACTGATTTAGGTGGTAGCTGGGATGACCATCTTCCCTTAATTAAGTTCTCCTATAAAATAGTTACCATACCAGCATTCATGCTGCTTCATTCGAGGCTTTATATGGGAGAAAATGTAGAACGCTCGTCTGTTGGGCAAAAGTTGGAGAAGCTCAATTATCAGGGCCCGAGATAGTCCTTAAAACAACAGACAAGATTTCCCAGATTCGTGATCGCCTAAAGGCTGCCAGAGATAGGCAGAAAAGCTATGTCGATAAAAGGCTTTCCTCAAGTTTGAGGTAGGAGACAAGGTCTTACTGAAGGTATCACCCTGGAAAGGTGTGATGCATTTTGGTAAGAAGGGCAAGCTAAGCCCGAGGTATATTGGACCATTCGAGATCATTGAATGTGCCGGAAGTGTAGCTTATAAGCTGGACTTTCCTGAGGAGCTTAGTGGAATTCACAATGTGTTCCACGTATGTAACTTAAAGACGTGTCTAGCTGATAAATCGCTAGCAATGTCTCATAAAGACGTATAGATAGATGAAAGCCTGAGGTTTGTTGAAAGACCTATATCGATCGAGGATCGACAGGTTAAAAAGCTCCGAAGGAAAGACGTAGTGATAATGAAAGTAAAATGGGATGCCCGTAGAGGCCTTCAGTATACATGGGAGGTTGAGTCCACTAAGCGACAAAAGTACTGTCACGGCCCCCATCCCGGCTTTACCCCGTCCAGGAGACACGGGACAAAAACCCGTGGTATTTATTAATTGAGTTGACTGCGGAAGATTTTACAGGATCTTTTAAAACTTGAAATGCCCGATTATTTTATTTCATAATTCGGGATAAACTCCATAATTTACAATATAGGAATTTCACAAGAAAATTCCCTGATTTACAAAACATGTTTATTTATTTAACTGAGCCACTACTTCAAGCTTGTTTGTGCTCCGTAGCACTTTTCCTTGGTTCACAGTAGTCACCTGAAACATGTTTTGAAAATATTTTATCCGGCACCGTGTCACCTCCTGGTGACGATGGTCATACCACTATTGGGTCCTTTCCGCCAAGTAGTGATGATTATCACTGTTAGGATTTATTAGCCTAACCGTGAGAAATTAGTAATGTGCATAATACCCCACTAGCCAGTGAATAAGATAACCATGACTTAATCCCTGTAATTATAACCTTTGAAAATAAATGGAGTATTGTAAAATACTTTTGATAAAAGATAATGACTCACATTGCAGATTTAAACGGGCAGAGTTTAGCCTACTGATTAGCCTAGTAACCTAATTTAAATAACAATGCACACGAACTAGGTCAGTAACTAATACAACATTTACGATAACTCACGAGACTAAAACCCTTACAACGAATGACAAAGTGCAATACTTAAACATCCATCGAATTCACGACGAATGACAAAGTTTGGCCCTAATGTGGGTAGCACTTAAACATCCATCGGATTCATCTCCGATTCCAGCTCCCAGGTGTATTCGGGTCCTCTTTTCGAATCCGATTTAACTTTGACTAGTACTAATCTTTTGTGCTTGAGAAACTTGAATTTTCTAATCGTCTATTTGCAGTGGCTTCTCAACAAATTTTAATTTTTCATTTACTTCTATATCTTGAAGAGGTACTACCAAGGATTCGTCAGATAGACATTTCTTGAGGTTGGATATATGAAATACATCATGTACCCTAGCTAACTCTTCTGGTAGCTGTAAGCGATAGGCGACTTGCCCTATTCGCTGTATTACTGGGTATGGTCCTACGTATCTTGGACTTAGTTTTCCTTTCTTACCAAACCGAACTACTCCTTTCCAAGGAGAAACTTTAAAGAGAACCTTGTCTCCAATTTGAAATTCCAACGGCTTATGCCTATTATCGGCATAACTTTTCTGGCGATCTCGAGCCGTTTTCAGTCTTTCCTTGATTTGAGTGATCTTGTCGGTAGTTTCTTGTACTATTTCAGGACCTGATAATTGACTTTCTCCAATCTCTGCTCAGCAGACTGGAGTTCTGCATTTTCGTCCATATAGTGCTTCGAATGGGGCTGCTTCAATACTTGAATGATAACTATTGTTATAGGAGAATTCGATTAAGGGTACGTGGTCATCCCAGTTTCCTCTAAAATCTATCACACATGCCCTAAGCATGCCCTCCAGGGTTTGGATCGTCCTTTCACTTTGTCCGTCTGTTTGAGGATGGTATGCAGTGCTTAAATTTAGTCTGGTTCCCATTGCTTCTTGGAAACTTGTCCAGAAATGGGAAGTGAAACGACTATCCCTATCCGATACAATGGAGAGTGGAACTCCATGTAAGGATACTACTTCGTCTACATACAACTTAGCTAACCTTTCCATGTTAAACGTTTCTTTCATGGGTAGGAAATGAGCTGATTTGGTTAATCGATCCACAATTACCCAAATCATGTCATTACCTTTTCTGGTCTTGGGTAACTTAGTAACAAAATCCATTGTTATGAGTTCCCATTTCCAAACAGGCATGTCTAATTGTTGTAGTAGACCTGAGGGTTTCTGGTGTTTTGCCTTAACTTGTGAACAAGTAAGACATTTAGAAACATATCTAGCTATGTCCTTTTTCATTCCTATCCACCAGAAGTTATTTCTTAAATCTTGGTACATTTTATTGTTACCAGGATGCATGGTATACCAAGATTTATGGGCTTCCTCTAAAATCTTATTTCTTAACTCTCCTTGCTTAGGTAACCAAATCCTTTTCTTGTGGAATCTCCAAATTCCATCAGCTCCTTGCTCTAAATCCTTTATTCGTCCTTTATTTCCTTCAGCATCACCCTTGATTGCTGGTTCCTGAATATTTTTCAGTTGTTCCATTAAGTCTAATTGTAAACTTAATCTAAGAGCACGTACTCATCATTGTTTTTCATGATACTTACGACTTAAAGCATCAGCAACTACGTTTGCTTTTCCTTCGTGATATTGAATATCACAGTCGTAGTCACTTAGGATTTCCATCCATCTCCTTTGCCTCATGTTCAATTCTTTTTGCCCAAATATGTATCTTAAGCTTTTATGGTATGTATAGACAGTAAACTTACTTCCATACAAATAGTGTCTCCAAATCTTAAGGGCAAAAATTATGGCTCCTAATTCTAAGTCATGAGTCGTATAATTTTCCTCATGCTTTTTCAATTGCCTTGAAGCATACGCAATTACCTTCTTGCGTTGCATTAGCACACATCCTAAACCTAGCTTTGAAGCATCGCAGTATACTTCAAAATCCTCTGTTCCTTCTGGTAAGGCTAGAATTGGAGCATTTGTTAATTTTTGTTTTAAGATCTTAAAAGCTTCTTCTTGTTTAGGTCCCCATTCAAACTTAACCGATTTACAGGTTAGCTTAGTTAATGGTACAGCTATCTTGGAAAAATCCTTAATAAACCGTCTATAGTATCCGGCTAACCCTATAAAACTTCTAATTTCCATAGCTGACTGTGGAACCTTCCATTTAGTGATCACTTCTATTTTGGAGGGATCTACGTGAATGCCTTCGTGATTCACCATGTGTCCTAAAAATTGAAACTCCTGCAGCCAAAATTCACACTTCGAGAATTTGGCGTAGAGCTTCTCTTTTCTTAACAAAGTTAATGGAGGTGCTGACAGTGTTCATCCTGGCTTTTGGAATAAATAAGTATATCGTCGATGAAGACAATTACAAATTTATCCAAATACGGTTTACAGATTCTATTCATCATGTCCATAAATGCTGCAGGAGCATTTGTTAACCCGAAGGGCATGACTGTAAACTCATAATGACCATACCTAGTTCTGAAAGCAGTTTTAGGTATGTCTTCCTCTTGTACTTTCAATTGATGATATCCAGAGCGTAAGTCTATCTTAGAAAAGTATCTAGCTCCTTGAAGTTGATCGAAAAAATCATCTATCCTAGGTAATAGGTATCGATTCTTAATTGTAACCTTATTTAATTCTCTATAATCGATACACATTCGCATTGACTCATCTTTCTTTTTCACAAACAACACTGGTGCTCCCCACGGGGATGAACTAGGTTGTATGAATTCTTTACTTAATAATTCATGTAACTGCTTTTTCAATTCTAGCATTTCGGAGGGTGCTAACCGATAAGGTGCCTTAGCTATCGGTGTAGTTCCAGGAATTAGATGAATTCTAAATTCAACTTCCCTATTGGGTGGTAATCCCGGTAGTTCTTCTGGGAATACTTCTGGGTATTCTGCTACTACAGGAATTTCTTTAAGTTCCTTACCTTTCGTTTTAATGATTACTAAAATCATATACACCATTTCTTGTTTTCTTGAATAACTGGCCAATTTCATTACTGAAATGAATTTCAGTGGCTTTCGTGGCTTATCTCCTATAATTACCACTAATTCTCCTGTAGGTGTATGAATTTCTATGGAATTTTTATCACAGAGAATTGGAGCATGGTTGGTTACTAACAAATGCATTCCTAACACAATATCGAATCCGGCTAAATTCATAGGTAACAAGTTTGCAGAAAATTTATGGCCCAAGAGTTCTATCTTTCCTTCTTGCAAAACCTTATCTATGTTAACAGAATTCCCATCTGTCCTTTCTACCGTGAAAACTTGTTTAAGGTTGGTTAAGGGTAGGTTAAGATCTTGGCAGAATGAAGTATTTATAAAAATTTGGTTTGCACCAGAGTCAAACAATACTTTTGCATAAACGTTGTGAAATAAGAACGTACCAGCTATCACGTCAGGGATTAGTTCTGCTTTCTGAGTAGTCAACTGGAAGGCTCTTGTGTTTTTCTTGGTAGTTCCTTCTGCAGGTTTAGCTTTATTACCAGCTGGTTTGACCAATTTCGGGCAGTCTGGCCTAAAATGTCCAGCTTCTCCACAGTTGTAGCAGATTGTTGCTTTCTTCTTCCTGCAATCTTCTTCTTGGTGCCCCGGGATTTTGCAGAAATTGCAATATCCTTTGCATCTTCCAAAATGCTTCCTTTTACAGGCATTGCAAAATGGAACAGTGGAAGATTGCCCGGTTCCCTCTTTCTTGAAATTACTACGGTTACCCATACAGAATCCCTAGGTAATCTTTTGGTCCACTTCCTTCTTTCTATTTTCTTCTCGGGTACGTACTAGTCCGTCCGTCAAAGTGTTGGCTAATTCCACAGCATCGCCAATAGTGCGGGGTCTCTCAGCCTTAACGATATTACGGATTTCGCCAATCAATCCCCAAATATAGCGAGAAATAAGTACCGGTTCTGGCGAAGCCAGGGTAGGTACAACTCTAGCATACTCGAAGAATGTCGAAGTATACCCTCGACAGTCTACATCCACCATTCGGTGGTTCAGAAATTTATTCGCCATTTGTTCTTTCTCATACTCAGGACAAAATTTTCTTTCCATTAACCGCTTAAATTCTTCCCAACTCATGGCATAGGCTACATTGTTTCCCTTGGCTTGAAGTACCGTATTCCACCATTCTAGCGCCCATTCTTTAAAAAGATGCGAGGCGTACATGACCTTGTCTTCCTCAGCACATTTACTTATTTTAATCACTGCCTCAGTTTTCTCTAACCAACGCAGTGCAGCAGTCGCCCCTTCGTTGCCTGCAAATTCAACCGGTTTACAGGCAAGAAACTCCTTGTAAGTGCAACCAGGCATTGCAGCTTTCATTTTCTTAAGGAGTGGGGCTTGCATTCCATCGTTGTCGTTATTAGTATGGTTGCCGCCTCTGTTTACACTATTACTGAAATTGTCACCGTGTGTACGTTTGCTAAGAATAATTTGTTGAGGTTCAACTGGATTTCGGGCAGCAGCAAGAATTGTTGGAATAGTTATTCCCTGAGCAACGATATTCTTGATATCTTGCCTATTCAGAAACTGATTTTAATTGTTTTTCCCATATTGATTAACTTCATTAACGGGTTCATTACCAGCGTGTTCCATCTGATAATTAATTTATATAAGTGATTAGCATAAAATAATTAATAACCAAACATAATAAAATAATTGCACAAAATCACGTCAACAAGTATAGCCAAAATTGTCGATTTTTCGACGTTCGATATTTTATATATTATATTAGGCATCCGTACACACTGATTATCTTACAAAAGTTTTATTTTTTTAATTTTTTTATTTTTTTACATGATTATATTTTATTATTATATTATTATTAAACACATATTCCTACAACCACACAACCACAGTCACACCATCTACGTCAGCTGGCATCTTAGAAATGACGTTCCCTCTCATCGTATTTCCAAGATATTCTTTCCCCTACTTCCCTAATTCGGTTCCCTGCATCAATCAGCTCCTCGCCATAATGACGGAGTTCCTCCAAATTTTTTGCGCTCATAGGTGGGAGTAGTGGAGGCTCAGGGTCGAATTGAGGAAAAAAGGTATTAGGGTTATTTAGGAGATTTTAAAACTGCAAGTCGGTGGTCCACCACTCTTCTAACTCTACTGGTAGAGGTTGGGAGTGGATAATGGAATCTGGGATATCAGGTTCTAGATCAACTGGAAGTTGTGCTTCCGCTGGGTAATTAAAAAGGTTTTCACCAGCAGGTCCGATAAGGTCACTAAGTGCCAGTTTATGATCTAACTCCTCCTAGGGTGGCATTTCCTGGTCTTGCCTGGAACTTTCCCCAATCTCTATTTCCTTGCCTTTACCTTTGGGATCCTCTGTCTTTATAACTTTCCGTGTTGCTGGTTTCCTCCTACGCACACGCCTCCAGCCTACTAATCTTCTTCTTTTCTTTGGCTTTGGTTTCTCCGGAGGTTGGGTTAGAAATTCCATAGGTTCCTCCATGTCGGCACAATAACCGGTAAAGTCTCTGGAAACTTCCACATTAACATAATAGAGGTTGAGATTCTGAAGAGCTTCAGACAACTCATTCATGCTGTTTAGCAGATATGAAGAAACATACAAAATTCTAGGTTAAAAGTTTGTAACTTGAATAATCACAGAAAGGCAATCAAAATTTAAGTATTAATTACAAATATCTAATACATTTATACAAATAGATTGATTAAAATATTGCGATTTTTATATATATATATATATTTTTTTATTACAAATTACAACTGAAATTTAAAATATACTAGGGATAATTTATTTTAGTCTATCTTTTCTTACTAAGTTGTTTATTTAATGGGGAAGTTTCTTTAAAGTTTCTGGCTTATGGATAATATGGGTGCTAGTACTGGGTCAGGGTGTTAGCAGTTAAAGTTTAACATATACTGCTGTAGTGGCTAACATATAAAGATTTGCCCATTGTTCGTCTAATTCGTCTTCCAATGGTGGGTTATCACCTGTTTCCTGAGTCTCTTTATTAATTAACATTTCTTTTGTTTGTGACTTCTTTATTTTCTCTTGACTTTTTTTTCTAATAATCCAACTTCTTTTCTTAATGGTAAGTGGTTTCTCAAACTGTGCCTTACGAACAAATATTCCTTCCTCAGTATCTGCTGAGTATCTTGAGGAATTTGATTGGAATGAGGTTCCCTTATCTTTTGGTGTACTATCTAGTTGACGATAGATGTCCGAAATTCTTTGCTTACCCATACTGTAACTAACAAATAGTTAGTTAAAACACATAGTCACAAAATGGTAATTAGGAAAATTAAGTATTTCTAAATACTTAATTGGCTTAAATCAGTGGCTCTGATACCACATTTTTCTGTCACGGCCCCCATCCCGGCTTTACCCGGTCCAGGAGCCGCGGGACAGAAACCCGTGATATTTATTAATTGAGTTGACAGCGGAAGATTTTACAGGATCTTTTAAAACTGGAAAAGCCCGATTATTTTATTTCATAATTCGGGATAAACCCCGTAATTTACAATAGAGGAATTTCACAAGAAAATTCCCTGATTTACAAAACATGTTTATTTATTTAACTGAGCCACTACTTCAAGTTTGTTAGTGCTCCGTAGCACTTTTCCTTGGTTCACAGTAGTCACCTGAAACATGTTTTGAAAATATTTTATCAGCGCGGAAATACTGGCGAGTCACTCAAGTTTAATAAAACGACACATAGTTATAAATTACAGCATAAAAGCGATTACAATGGCTTCTATCTTATTTTTATCTGGCGCCGTGTCACCTCCTGGTGACGATGGTCATACCACTATTGGGTCCTTTCACCCAAGTAGTGATGATTATCACTGTTAGGATTTATTAGCCTAACCGTGAGAAATTAGTAATGTGCACAATACCCCACTAGCCAGTGATTAAGATAACCATGACTTAATCCCTATAATTATAACCTTTGAAAATAAATGGAGTATTGTAAAATACTTTTGATAAAAGAGAATGACTCACATTGCAGATTTAAACGGGTAGAGTTTAGCCTACTGATTAGCCTTATAACCTAATTTAAATAACAATGCACACGAACTAGGTCAGTAACTAATACAACATTTACGATAACTCACGAGACTAAAACCCTCACAATGAATGACATATTACAATACTTAAACGTCCATCGAATTCACGACGAATGACAAAGTATGGCCCTAATGTGGGTAGCACTTAAACATTCATCGGATAGTTTCAATCGATCGGACATTGAATCGTAGCAGCGATCGAGTTAATACCCTGTATCGTAGCAGCGCCTTGATATCTTAAATTTCGAAATTGAGTAGTGAGACTTCGTTTTTGAGAATTGTTTTCGACACCACTGAGCTGCTCATGATCCAAGCTATTTATTGCTGAAATTTGAGTCTTACGCGGCCCGCGAGAGCCCCCTATGCGTAGATTAGGGCATCCGCGTCACACCTAGGTCTGCCACGTGGCCCTGAACGCTTATCCGGTCAAACACACTTTGACGCGTCCCGCGTAAGCTTCCCTTATGGCTTACGCGGCCCGCTTGAAACCCAAAAACCTTGATTTCTTGATTTTTCATGTACAGTAGGGTTTCAGGGGTCCGGGTTTTTATTTATGGGTCGTTTTGGGACATTTTTGAAGGTCCTTACAAGTGCCCTCACTTGTTTCAGTAAATCTTGGGGTCGAGATTTCTTTTAAGGGGTGAGGATGTAACACCTCGTAAAAACGTGTCCAATTAAGTGAAGACATGTGTCTTAAACCCTAAAACGTGTAAAAGATTAATCTTGAAGGACTGAAGTTGTCAATCAATGAAAATACGTATGCGAAGGGACTAAAAGTGTCAATATGCTAATTTATGCCTCTGAGTGAATTAAACCCAGGGCTTTATAATGTTAAATCATGCTCTCCGGAATGATTGATATTTGATTATAAATGTTGAGGGGCCAAATATGTAAAGTTCCAAAAATCTAGTTCTCTGATCATCGGATACGGACCGTATAAGGTTCATGCTTACGGTCCGTAAAGCCTGTATCTGGGCAGAATGTTTTGGACAGCTGCAGGTTTGTCACTATAACCGCCTTATACACTCAAAACTCGAAACATGGAGCCCTTTGATGGTTTTAGGAATCAGCTAGGACACCTGTGAGGATCTCTCGACATCCTTAACACCTGGCTTGATCCTTGAACACTCCCCTCAACTATAAATAGGAGCCTCTTGGTGCCTCATTTCCTTGCTCATTTCAAATTCAATATTTCTCACTCTTTCTGAGGGTCCTGATAAAAAAGGAAGCTCCCTCTAGTTTAAAGTTCGAGCTAGGACCCTTTGTAAGTGTCCTTAGCCACTCTAGTTCGGTTTTTATACGTTTAAATACCGAAAGTAAAAGTTGCCGCAAAACGACATTGACTTTCGGTTTAGACCTAAACGGTCGAGCCATTGTTCGAGGTGAATATGGCTACGTGATCGTAATTAGGTAGGTGTTAATCCCTCAAAAGGACACCTCCTAATTATCACGTTTACTTAGTTAATTGTCGGCTCAAAGTAATTTAATAAAAAGTTAAACTAGCCAGATGTTTAAATAAAAATCAAATATGATAATGTAGAGGTTATAAATCATGTTTTGTCACTTTAATAACTTGGTAAATATTATTAGAACATGTTTAAACATGTTCAACCCGACAATTCTAAGTTTAAGCTCGATTCACAACCGAAAGTCGCAAAAGCTTGACTTTTGCTTTGACTTTCAGTTCTTACCCGATTTAGCTTAATTCCTTTATGTTTTAAGCTTCCATTGTGACCATATAATGTTGTAGTATAACCCTATGAGGTTATATTACATGGTCACTTAGAAATCAGAATTATATGCATGTTTCTGTTATTATGCTTATTGTTGACTATTATGCCCTTATGGTCTAAAAATAGGATTTTTAACTAAATGAACATGCAAATGGATTAGGTACTAGGGATGAGCAAAATGGACCCGGTACCGGTACCGAACCGGTACCGGTACTGAATTTACCGAACCGGGTACCTTTTCGGTATCGATTCGGTACCGACTTTTGACATTTTCGGTACCGGTTCGGTACCGGTCCGGTACGGTACCGGTTCGGTACCGGTATTTACCGGTTTTTACCTTCAAATACCGGTACCGAACCGGTACCAGTACCAGTACCGAACTGTACCGAACCGAGTATATTCAGTACCGGTACCCACTTTTGAGGATTTTCGGTACCGGTTCTTTCGGTACCGGACGGTACCGAGCTCATCCCTATTAGGTACTGATTAGTAAAAATATTTAAAATGTTTTGACACTTACATTCTGGTCTTACTGATGTTATGCAATTTATCAAAAATAATGCTTTTATAAGGACCAAAGTACCCTTAAGCATGTAAAACAAGTTTAAATATAAATTTTGACACAAAACTCTTTACCTACCATTATGATATCATGTTTAGGAATTTTTGGAATATTGGGTCAGATTATATACTAACCTTAACAATTAGTTCGTGTATAAAGCTTATAATTCACAATAATACCCTTTTTTGTGAATAAAATAAGTTATACATATAATTAACTTGCAAAACCTTTTCCTACTAAACTAATATGAAAACTAAAATATTTTGACCATCCAAGGCTGGTCAAAATCTCAGAATCACATAAACCTTGTAAATATCGTTAATTATCGGTTTTTACGCTAATTAGATGCATAGTATGGTTTAAAACCATATTTGGTACCCAAGACTTGTTACCTACTGACTTTATAAACAGTTTTAAATATTTTTACAGTAGGTAGAAGTCATGAACTCAGAATTCCAATTATGACCTTAAAAGCATATGTAAAATGAACAAAAAACCCTTTCGGGGCATAGTTTGGCCACAAATGGTAAACCACACATATGTAAGATATCCTACTGTTATAACATCATAAAATAAATATTTTTATAGAATATTTTTTTTACCAGAACTTCAGTTTACTTATAAACCTCTTTTATAAATCCTAAAATAACCAAAATGCCCTTACGGGACCTAATCCGGTTTTAAAATCTTTTTGGGCATATATGTTGATATCCTACTAATGTCTTAACATATTTTAAGCATAATAACATATGGAACCTGTACATGACTCATTCAGTTACCCGTTATGCTTATACGCGTTCGATTCGGTTTATGTAACTAGTTTGCATAAATTAACCGAAACGGGTTTACCATATCATTTAAACTTCAAAATCCAGATTGTATTTAGTTTACCGATATTGTACAAGTCTTCATACTTGTTGGGTCTAAATTACATTCCATTTTGGTCTCCGCTTAATCTAGCGTTTTGAGCCGTAAAGAATCCTTAAAACTAACCGGTCTAAGTCTTTGACTTAAATATGACCTGTTAGTATCCTAATAGGTTAATAAAACCTTCCTTACAGATTAAGTAGCCTCGGTAGAAGATACTTGCATAGAGTCCTAGAAATATACGGCTGAGTAGCATCTCTTGCATAATTAACTCAGGTAGATACTTTTAACTTATTTTCCCTTATACGGGCTTGGGATACGTTAAACTATTACCTCTTGGTCGGGTATGAGATCATTTAGTTGGATTGTGATTGTTAAATCCGAACAACCCATTTAAATCTGTTTTGTTTGATAACATAAACATTGGGGGTTAACGACCGTGTCTTGGATATACTCGGCTCATTTAAGTTATTAATGGCCACGACCTATGCATGGGGTGTAGGTGATAGACTGTCGTCGGGTCTATGCAAAAACCTAAAATTACCTATAGACAGGGTAAGTCAGGTATCGAATCCAGAGGAGCATGTGGTCAGTGTAATACCGTTTAACTAATCTAAACTTACTTTATGAAATTTGCTAGTTTATCATTTTTTGTAATTTTTATGAATAAGTATTGTGAAAATGAGAAAACAATGATAGGAACGTGACCACTCCGGGATTCAGATTCTGTAAACACCTAATAATCTAATTATTGTTTATTTGGATGCCACTGATTAAATGGTAAATCTGTCACATAAACCAATTACTTATACAAGATCCTAGCATAATACCAATTGATCAGAGAGATATTAACCGCAAGCATAAATAATTATTCAATCAGCAAAGGCACAATTAGATTCAACATAAATACGTCTCTCTGGTTATCACCAGGATTTGTCTGTCACACAAATTGTATATATATATATGTGAATGCAATTCGGTCAACACCTAATTACAATCTAATTCTCAAACAAACAAAGCTAAATTAAAAGTGAAATACAAGAATCATCACCCGGAGTGTTCACTGGAGGGTTAACCGCGCATGTTGGTGGGTTGATCTTCACAGGCTCGAGCTGAGGTTGAATGCATGATCGAATTGGTTGAGTGGTGTGGTTGATCGATGATGATGTGTGATGATATTGATGTCGATGATGCTTTGAGAGCTACCAGTATGTTAAACGGCTGCCCCTCAATTTTGTGTATATGTTCCTCCCACCAATCGATGGTATTGATGATGTTGGGCCGTGAGTTGGGAGCCCAAAAATTATTATATATGGCTGCTAATTTTCATGGAGCAAGAAGTGATATTTGAGCCCAAAATAATTAGTGTTGGCTGCCCCCTACTTCGATGATGAAACCAGCCATTGACCATTAGGGTTTAAAACCCTTAAATCCCACAAAAGGAACAAGCCACGTGCCACTCTACCTTCCAGCCAACCGTAAGTCCCATGTCACAATTGTTGTTACTTTCTCCAAATAAACCATCATAATGATTTCTTGACTGACTTTTCTCGTGACACCATCTTCTCCAAATTAGGATGTTGGGAATTAATGACCTCCAAAAAGTAATGATGAGTTTCTTTTGTCTTGCCATGATGTCGCCCCACAAATCCAAAATGTGCCACCTCTTTCTTGCTCACGTAATGTTGATGTTGAGATTGACTTCAATATTAAAATAATGCTCTCACACTTTTCATATATTGTGCGTGGATGGATGGATTTATTAAATGGTCCAATCCAAAACAATCCCTCCTCGTCTCTGTGTATCTCTTTGATAATTATCCGTGCTTATTCTGTTTCATCACTAATCTCTCTAACTTTGTCATATTACGTGTTTTACCTGTAGAATCATAACAACCCGTAGTTATCATACTCGCAACGCGTAATCACTTAAAACACAATAAAATACGTAATTAAACACACTTAACGCTCGTGTTTTGCACTCTCCATCACATCCCCACACTTGTCGTTTGATTGTCCTCAAGCAAACCAATCCGGAACTACTCACCACAATAACAATACCTCTAAACCCCTATACCAATGCAACAGTTTGAGTCCCAAGTCATACCCGTTCCATTGACTGACACAATCAAGATTGACAGTCCGACAAGAAATTCGTACAATTTATAAAACTTAAGACTTGTCTATTCAAAACTAACATGCTTAGGATTCTAACACATGCTACACGCCCCTCACAATCAACTCTCCTCTCGGTTTAAAAACTGAACTAGCGTGTAATGTGCTAGTATGTATAACACTCAAAACCAAACATGCAATTCTGTAGTCATAGGCTTGTATGACAATCAAACCTTCACTGTATCATATAACACGGCACGCATCAAAAGGACTTTCGGTTTTGGGCTTAGGGTAAAGGTAGGAAGATTTTAGGCTTATATTTATAGATTTTTATGTGGCGAATAAACAGACGACCAAACCGTGACAACTTTATTCACACACAAAACAACTTTTGGGTTGGTTTCTACCCAAGAACATAGTCAATATTCACAATAATTTCTTTTTGTCTTTTTCTTTTTCTATTTTTTTTTCTTTTCTTTTCTTTGTTTTTTTTTTTTTTTTCAATTATTCAAAACTTGTTGTTCACGGTCGGTATCAAACGATTCACATTAGGTGGACAAACGAAAGGTAACTAGGCTCAACAGGGCTACTAAGGGTAATGGTTAGGTAAACATAAAACAAACATAACGGGTGTAAGGTATATCCTAATGCCTTTATCATTTACGTGCACATGTCAAACCACAGTCTTAGCATGCATCAAATCATACAAGTTCTAACACAGAATAACATGCGGCCTGCTCTCAACAAATGAAATCATAATGTAAATCATTCTATCATTCTACAGGCTCAAAATTCTCACCAAGAAAAGGGTAAAAAGGCTGCCGACACATAGCATATGCAATCTAAGGCATGTTACCCCTAAATAGACATCTCTTTTCAATTCTTTTATCATAAAAACACCTGTCGGACATACTCTCATGAAACTTAAAGGAACGACCATGACAAGGGACTATGTTAGTTTACTACCGGCAAGGAACCCATTAGTGATTGAAACGTTCAGTTTTTTATCCGTTTAGCTTATTTAAGGTGATGAAAATTTTCAAAATTTTCAATTTTTTTTTCACTTTTCATCGTTCTCAATCACTTTTAACCTCTTTCAAACCTTTCCCTTCCCGGGTTTCCCATATCCCCACACTTAGGCGACATTGTCCCCAATGTATAGTGCTTTTAAAAAAAAACCCGGGAATACCAACTAACAACCCCCTGAGTGGCTATCCCTAACACAAATAACGTAAACACATTCCCTAAACATAAATAGTTCAACACCACCAAAAACAAAAATAAAAATGCAATAATAAAAGTGGAACAGACTCCCCTGGTTTAAAGCGTAGAATCCTCATGCGTCATGTTCCACCACGACCGTATAGCATTTCATTCGCGGCCGTGTCCAACAAGTACTCGGGTCAATCTCTACGATTAGTGTTCAGATCATCCCCGTCCAAATGGAGATTGAGTATGGACAGTTTTGACTGACTCTAATCCGTGCATTGTCCGCCACTGCAACTAGGACGTATTAGGATTTCACCAAACATCCCCACACTTGGACCATTGCATCCGTAGAAATTATTAACCTGGTAACCTGCAACAATAATCACGCAAAACAGAAAAACAAAAAAAAACAACAAAAAAAATACACTACTCTACATCCTCGGGCTGCCTCCCGAGGGCGCTAAGTTTATAGTCTTCAGCCAGACCGTATCTGGTTAAGCTCATGGTGGTTCATATAGTATCCCCTGTGTATGAAACACATGGTTATCATCCCACATCCATCCATCATCTCTTATGGCATCCCAATGATCCGGGTTATCTGGATCTGTATCATCGAAAGAATATAATAACTCGCCCGTACGTGTCTCTATGGGATTCTTCTTGGATTTGGTTGCTTCCTTTGGTGGCTTCTTTTTTCGCTTGACTAATTGCCTTTTAATTCTCAATTTGAGCCACCAAGGTGACTTGGCCTCTTTATCCTTCACGATCTTGTCATCTTTAGACCTGTCAATCATAGCAACACTCTCTTTCGGGCCATCGTCACACACTCGAGAATAACTCGTGTTAGTAACAAAATCCCATGAACAAGTATTTATAAATGAATAATCAAAAGAATGTGAAAGGAAGTCAATAGAAAGCTTACGGCTCCCGTATGTCATATCAACTGTACCTTTCCAGCAACAGATCTGAGCATCTGCAGTGGCCAAGAATGGTCTGCCAAATATCACCCTCAGTTGTTCCTTCTCTGTATATGGATCTAAGACAACAAAATCTTCAGGATAATAAAAGTCACCTACCTTTACAGTCAATCCCTTCAAAATCCCTCGGGGCCTTCCTCGTGAGTATTCAGCTAAAACCATAGGATCATTAACCTGTTGCAATGGGCCCAAATCATACCTGTCATAAATATACCCGGGAAAAACACTCATACTAACTCCAAAATTCAATGAAGCGTTATCTGTCTTGAGATCCCCAAGTTGAATTGGGATGAGCGGTTCCCCTGGATCTCTATCTGTCTCTGATCCAGCATCCTCAATCAGGCTAACTGTAGCTTTTCTTTCTGCAAAATTGTCAAACTGATTAGTTAGTTGTTCAATTCGCTGGTTAAGTGATTCATTAATATTTTATTGTTCCTTGAGAGACAGGGTGAGTTCCCCTACATGCTTGAGGAGGGTTTTGAATAACTCTAAAATCTTATCTTCCTCAATTGCGTTTCGATTCTGCTCGTTACCGCCTTTATCGGATTGATTGTAATTTTGATATCCTCTGGAGCCATGATCCGGGTGGTAAGAACGTGGACAATCTTGAGCCCAGTGATTGTGACTCCCGCAACATGATCATGCTTCAATATCATAATCCCATTCCATAGTTGCTGCACAAGTAACAAACTAAAAGTAGTACTGAAAAAAAATAAATAAAAAAAAATCAAATAAACGATATAACACTAAGCGCACTAGCTCCCCGGCAACGGCGCCATTTTGATAGACTGTCGTTGGGTCTATGCAAAAACCTAAAATTTCCTATAGACAGGGTAAGTCCGGTATCGAATCCAGAGGAGCATGTGGTCAGTGTAATACCGTTTAACTAATCTAAACTTACTTTATGAAATTTGCTAGTTTATCAATTTTTGTAATTTTTATGAATAAGTATTGTGAAAATGAGAAAACAATGATAGGAACGTGACCACTCCGGGATTCAGATTCTGTAAACACCTAATAATCTAATTATTGTTTATTTAGATGCCACTGATTAAATGGTAAATCTGTCACATAAACCAATTACTTATACAAGATCCTAGCATAATACCAATTGATCAGAGAGATATTAACCGCAAGCATAAATAATTATTCAATCAGCAAAGGCACAATTAGATTCAACATAAATACGTCTCTCTGGTTATCACCAGGATTTGTCTGTCACACAAATTGTATATATATATATGTGAATGCAATTCGGTCAACACCTAATTACAATCTAATTCTCAAACAAACAAAGCTAAATTAAAAGTGAAATACAAGAATCATCACCCGGAGTGTTCACTGGAGGGTTAACCGCGCATGTTGGTGGGTTGATCTTCACAGGCTCGAGCTGAGGTTGAATGCATGATCGAATTGGTTGAGTGGTGTGGTTGATCGATGATGATGTGTGATGATATTGATGTCGATGATGCTTTGAGAGCTACCAGTATGTTAAACGGCTGCCCCTCAATTTTGTGTATATGTTCCTCCCACCAATCGATGGTATTGATGATGTTGGGCCGTGAGTTGGGAGCCCAAAAATTATTATATATGGCTGCTAATTTTCGTGGAGCAAGAAGTGATATTTGAGCCCAAAATAATTAGTGTTGGCTGCCCCCCACTTCGATGATGAAACAAGCCATTGACCATTAGGGTTTAAAACCCTTAAATCCCACAAAAGGAACAAGCCACGTGCCACTCTACCTTCCAGCCAACCGTAAGTCCCATGTCACAATTGTTGTTACTTTCTCCAAATAAACCATCATAATGATTTCTTGACTGACTTTTCTCGTGACACCATCTTCTCCAAATTAGGATGTTGGGAATTAATGACCTCCAAAAAGTAATGATGAGTTTCTTTTGTCTTGCCATGATGTCGCCCCACAAATCCAAAATGTGCCACCTCTTTCTTGCTCACGTAATGTTGATGTTGAGATTGACTTCAATATTAAAATAATGCTCTCACACTTTTCATATATTGTGCGTGGATGGATGGTTTTATTAAATGGTCCAATCCAAAACAATCCCTCCTCGTCTCTGTGTATCTCTTTGATAATTATCCGTGCTTATTCTGTTTCATCACTAATCTCTCTAACTTTGTCATATTACGTGTTTTACCTGTAGAATCAAAACAACCCGTAGTTATCATACTCGCAACGCGTAATCACTTAAAACACAATAAAATACGTAATTAAACACACTTAACGCTCGTGTTTTGCACTCTCCATCAGTAGGCATACACCTGACAGATGCAAATGCTAAATAATAAATTACCCACAAGTTGGGGATAACTCCTTTGTGGGTTTTATAAGTGGTGAGTCAGTTAATCATGTCCGGTTCCAAACCGGCCCCAAATGTATGACAAACATGTAAATCAGTATACAAGATTTTAAATGAAATTGTCTCAAGATATAAAAGATTTTGTGCCTTGTGCGCCTAAACCAATTTTCATAAATGTTTTCAAATGAGTCAGTTAATTGTATTTACCAGTGAAAACTGACGTATTTTCCAAAGACTAAGTGACAGGTACCACTCGAAACTTGGCTGGAGCTACTTGGCATAAATTAAGAGGATCTTGCAAATCCCTAGATGCTTGAAGTCTGTTAAACTCAGTTTTATATATTTGTTTTCATGGTCCGCCTGTGGATCTTTGTTACAATTCGTCTGTATATTCTTTCGTTTGAACTTTGAACATTATGGGTGGTAATAGTAATTAAACTTCCAAGCCTTCCGCTGTGCTATAGTGGTTAATTATCTATGATGATATCAACTACGTCACGATACTCCCCACCAGGTCCACCAGAAATATGTGGAAATATCGGGGTGTGGCACTATAATTCACCTCTTCCAAACTATTTCTAATCATACATAAGAGTTGCTTTTATCTTTTTTTTCTTTTCTAAGTATGTTATCTTTTCCAAAATAGACAATGCACACTGGTAAAGATTATTATTTATTAAACCTATCTCAGTTCCAAACCTATCACCATTAGTGAGATAGTATGTTCCTTTTTTCATAAATGAAGAATATATGTTGGATTAATAATCTTTTTTATCTGTGGGCCTGTATTTCATTACAAAAAAGGATAATTTAATTCAGATAACAATTTGTAGAAATTCTGTTTTTCAATATAATCTCATTTCCAAACATTTGTATGCTTCATGCATTTTGACACAAACAATCAAAAGAACAAACAATCCTCTAACAATCAAAACAACAAACAATCTTTTAACATCGATGTACATAAATAATTGAAAACATCACGTATTACAAATATCTACAAAATATGGTATCAATTCCTAAGGGTGGATGAATGCATCTTCAATATAAATAATATCAAACAAAACAGAGTGTAAATTCTAGTATATATTGTCACGGCCCCCATACCGGCTTTACCCGGTCCAGGAGCCGCGTGACAGAAACCCATGGTATTTATTAATTGAGTTGACAGCGGAAGATTTTACAAGATCTTTTTAAACTTGAAATGCCCGATTATTTTATAACATAATTCGGGATAAACCCCGTAATTTACAATAGAGGAATTTCACAAGAAAATTCCCTGATTTACAAAACATGTTTATTTATTTAACTGAGTCACTACTTCAAGCTTGTTAGTGCTCCGTAGCATTTTTCCTTGGTTCACAGTAGTCACCTGAAACATGTTTTGAAAATATTTTATCAGCGGGGAAATACTGGCGAGTCACTCAAGTTTAATAAAACGACACATAGTTATAAATTACAGCATAAAAGCAATTACAATGGCTTCTATCTTATTTTTATCTGGTGCCGTGTCACCTCCTGGCGACGATGGTCATACAACTATTGGGTCATTTCACCCAAGTAGTGATGATTATCACTGTTAGGATTTATTAGCCTAACCGTGAGAAATTAGTAATGTGCACAATACCCCACTAGCCAGTGATTAAGATAACCATGACTTAATCCCTGTAATTATAACCTTTGAAAATAAATGGAGTATTGTAAAATACTTTTGATAAAAGAGAATGACTCACATATCAGATTTAAACGGGTAGAGTTTAGCCTACTGATTAGCCATGTAACCTAATTTAAATAACAATGCACACGAACTAGGTCAGTAACTAATGCAGTATTTACGATAACTCACGAGACTAAAACCCTCACAACGAATGACAAAGTTCAATACTTAAACATCCATCGAATTTACGACGAATGACAAAGTATGGCCCTAATGTGGGTAGCACTTAAACATCCATCGGATAGTTTCAATCGATCAGACATTGAATCGTAGCAGCGATCGAGTTAATACCCTGCATCGTAGCAGCGCCTTGATATCTTAAATTTCGAAATTGAACAGTGAGACTTCGTTTTTGAGAATTGTTTTTGACACCCCTGAACTGCTCATGATCCAAGCTATTTATAGCTGAAATTTGAGTCTTACGCGGCCCGTGTAAGCCTTAACAGACTCTTACGCGGCCCGCGAAAGCCCCCTATGCGTAGATTAGAGCATCCGTGTCACACCTAGGTCTGCCACGTGGTCCTGAATGCTTATCCGGTCAAACACACTTTGACGCGGCCCGCGTAAGCTTGATTTTTCATGTACAGTAGGCTTACGCGTAGATTAGGGCATCCGTGTCACACCTAGGTCTGCCACATGACACACCTTATGGCTTACGAGGCCCGCCTGAAACCCAAAAACCTTGATTTCTTGATTTTTAATATACAATAGGGTTTCAGGGGTCCGGGTTTTTATTTATGGGTCATTTTGGGACATTTTTGAAGGTCCTTACATCCTCCCCACCTTATTTAGAATCTCGTCCTCGGGATTTATTGGAATATGTGAGGATAGTTTCGCTTCATCTCCGATTCCAGCTCCCAGGTGTATTCGGGTCCTCTTTTCAAATCCCATTTGACTTTGACTAGTACTAATCTTTTGTGCTTGAGAAACTTGATTTTTCTGTCTTCTTTTTGCAGTGGCTTCTCAACAAATTTTAATTTTTCATTTACTTCTATATCTTGAAGAGGTACTACCAAGGATTCATCAGATAGACATTTCTTGAGGTTGGATATATGAAACACGTCATGTACCCAACTAACTCTTCTGGAAGCTGTAAACGATAGGCAGTGCTTAAATTTAGTCGGGTTCCCATTGCTTCTTGGAAACTTGTCCAGAAATGGGAAGTGAAACGACTATCCCTATCCGATACAATGGAGAGTGGAACTCCATGTAAGGATACTACTTCATCTACATACAACTTGGCTAACCTTTCCATGCTAAAGGTTTCTTTCATGGGTAGGAAATGAGCTGATTTGGTTAATCGATCCACAATTACCCAAATCGCGTCATTACCTTTTCTGGTCTTGGGTAACTTAGTAACAAAATCCATTGTTATGAGTTCCCATTTCCAAACAGGCATGTCTAATTGTTGTAGTAGACCTGAGGGTTTCTGGTGTTCTGCCTTGACTTGTGAACAAGTAAGACATTTAGAAACATATCTAGGGCAAAAATTATGGCTCCTAATTCTAAGTCATGAGTCGTATAATTTTCCTCATGCTTTTTCAATTGCCTTGAAGCATACGCAATTACCTTCTTGCGTTGCATTAGCACACATCCTAATCCTAGCTTTGAAGCATCGCAGTATACTTCAAAATCCTCTGTTCCTTCTGGTAAGGCTAGAATTGGAGCATTTGTTAATTTCTGTTTTAAGATCTTAAAAGCTTCTTCTTGTTTAGGTCCTCATTCAAACTTAACTGATTTACAGGTTAACTTAGTTAATGGTACAGCTATCTTGGAAAATCTTTAATAAACCGTCTATAGTATCCGGCTAACCCTATAAAACTTCTAATTTCCATAGCTGACTGTGGAACCTTCCATTTAGTGATCGCTTCTATTTTGGAGGGATCTACGTGAATGCCTTCGTGATTCACCATGTGTCCTAAAAATTGTACCTCCTGAAGTCAAAATTCACACTTCGAGAATTTGGCGTAGAGCTTCTCTTTTCTTAACAAAGTTAAGAGTGCATGCAGGTGCTGACGGTGTTCATCCTGGCTTTTGGAATAAATAAGTATATCGTCGATGAAGACAATTACAAATTTATCCAAATACAGTTTACAGATTCTATTCATCATGTCCATAAATGCTGCAGGAGCATTTGTTAACCCGAAGGGCATGACTGTAAACTCGTAATGACCATACCTAGTTCTGAAAGCAGTTTTAGGTATGTCTATCTTAGAAAAGTATCTAGCTCCTTGAAGTTGATCGAAAAGATCTTCTATCCTAGGTAATGGGTATCGATTCTTAATTGTAACCTTATTCAATTCTTTATAATCGATACACATTCGCATTGACCCATCTTTCTTTTTCACAAACAACACTGGTGCTCCCCACGGGGATGAACTAGGTTGTATGAATCCTTTACTTAATAATTCATCTAACTGCTTTTTCAATTCTAGCATTTCGGTGGGTGCTAACCGATAAGGTGCCTTAGCTATCGATGTAGTTCCAAGAATTAGATGAATTCTAAATTCAACTTCCCTATTAGGTGGTAATCCCGGTAGTTCTTCTGGGAATACTTCTGGGTATTCTGCTACTACAGGAATTTCTTTAAGTTCCTTAGCTTTCGTTTTAATGATTACTGAAATCATATACACCAGCTGTCACGGCCCCCATCCCGGCTTTACCCGGTCTAGGAGCCGCGGGACAGAAACCCGTGGTATTTATTAATTGAGTTGACAGCGGAAGATTTTTCAGGATCTTTTAAAACTTGAAATGCCCGATTGTTTTATTTCATAATTCGGGATAAATCACGTAATTTACAATAGAGGAATTTCACAAGAAAATTCCCTGATTTACGAAACATGTTTATTTATTTAACTGAGCCACTACTTCACGCTTGTTAGTGCTCCGTAGCAATTTTCCTTGGTTCACAGTAGTCACCTGAAACATGTTTTGAAAATATTTTATCAGCGGGGAAATACTGGCGAGTCACTCAAGTTTAATAAAACGACACATAGTTATAAATTACAGCATAAGAGCGATTACAATGGCTTCTATCTTATTTTTATCTGGTGCCATGTCACCTCCTGGTGACGATGGTCATACCACTATTGGGTCCTTTCACCCAAGTAGTGATGATTATCACTGTTAGGATTTATTAGCCTAACCGTGAGAAATTAGTAATGTGCACAATACCCCACTAGCCAGTGATTAAGATAACCATGACTTAATCCCTGTAATTATAACCTTTGGAAATAAATGGAGTATTGTAAAATACTTTTGATAAAAGAGAATGACTCACATTGCAGATTTAAACGGGCAGAGTTTAGCCTACTGATTAGCCTTGTAACCTAATTTAAATAACAATGCACACGAACTAGGTCAGTAACTAATACAACATTTACGATAACTCACGAGACTAAAACCCTCACAACGAATGACAAAGTGCAATACTTAAACATCCATCGAATTCATGACGAATGAAAAAGTATGGCCCTAATGTGGGTAGCACTTAAACATCCATCGGATAGTTTCAATCGATCGGACAGTTTCAATCGATCGGACATTGAATCGTAGCAGCGATCGAGTTAATACCCTGTATCGTAGCAGCGCCTTGATATCTTAAATTTCGAAATTGAGCAGTGAGACTTCGTTTTTGAGAATTGTTTTCGACACCACTGAACTGCTCATGATCCAAGCTATTTATAGCTGAAATTTGAGTCTTACGCGGCCCGCGTAAGCCTTAACAGACTCTTACGCCACCCGCGAGAGCCCCCTATGCGTAGATTAGGGCATCCGTGTCACACCTAGGTCTGCCACGTGGCCCTGAACGCTTATCCGGTCAAACACACTTTGACGCGGCCCGCGTAAGCTTCCCTTATGGCTTACACGGCCCGCCTGAAACCCAAAAACCTTGATTTCTTGATTTTTCATGTACAGTAGGGTTTCAGGGGTCCGGGTTTTTATTTATGGGTCGTTTTGGGACATTTTTGAAGGTCCTTACATATATTCTTGCGAATGTTGAAGAATTAATGTCGATGGCATGGTGATCATGATGCATGTGTGAAAAAAAATCATATAAACAAAACATACTGAGTCAAAGGAACATAAATTGAATTCGTACTGTTGATGCTGATGATGGGTTGTTCTTGATTTACATCGAAAAATTGAGGGGCATTTAATATTAATATTAATCTAATAATAATTAGATGGGGCATTTTAATTTACAGGTGGCGAAGATGAATAAGTTCAATTAAGAATAATACAAAATAAGTAGACAAGGCATGGGCTAATTTAAATGGATGCGTAATGCAGAATGCAGAAGGTGGTGACGATGCTAATGGTTGCGTGTTGCCTTTTTATTTAAATGGATGCGGGATGCGGGATGCGGAATGCGGAAGGTCGTGATATTGTAAATGGGCGTGTCGCTTTTTGTAGTATTGATCATATAATTATATGATGTGAAGTGGTGCCTAAATTGAATGAATGCTATATAACTTTTGTACCCCTTCGTTTAAAAGTTGTGTCGGTTAGTAGTTATACAATTAAGTTTGTATATCTTGATTTAAAAATTGTGTCGGTTAGAAATTAAGACATGACATAATATTGTAATTTATAATCATAATTTCTAACCAACGTGACTTTAAACGAAGGGGTACAGACCTCAAGTTGGTAAGGGGTATGATATATAAAAGTAGCTTAGAGGGTTGTGACGTTTTGCGTATATATATGAAGGGTGGTGACTTTTTGTGCATAAATATGAAGGGTTGTGACTTTTTGTAAGGGTGTGATGTATATAAAAGTAGTTTGATGGGTTGTAACTTTTAAAAAATGTGTCATCTAAGCCATCATGTCTTAAGTTACTTTTTGTAGCATTATATAATTATACAAATATATAATGAAAGAGTGTGAGTAAAATGAACTAAATGGTGTGACTTTTAAACAAATAGGACATAACCCAAGTTGCTAATTGTATAAGGGTATAATGTTATTTTTTTAATTTAAATAGTAAACACATACCAATTCCAATATAGGTCCATTTACAAATCATTTTTTATAGTTTAGAACTTAGCCCACTTGGCATAGGTTTATTGAGCCCAATACTAATTTGATTTTTTTTAAATAATAGTAAAACATTACAAAATGACATATTTTTTCAAGCTCGAAGAGGATACGTGAATCTCAGAGACAACTCTGCCTCTCAAAAGATAAAAGAAAGTTATTATAGTTATATTGTTGAAACTATATACGGTTTATTCACATGTCACAGATGAATTAAAATAGGATTATCGTTAGAGCATGAAAGAGTTAATATATTACTTCTTGCAGCTGCTAACTAGATATCACAACTCACAATATATTTGACCAGGTAGATGCCACACATGCCATTCTAAAAAAAGGTAGATGCCCTACACGCTCGGCCTATCTAAAAGACTTGTTAGTTTTTCTGAGTATATAGTAAGCTTCATATACGAGGCTGTGGATGCAGTTGGTCTTGAACGAAGTTATTACAGGTCGCTAAGTAACAATCACATTTGTCATTAGTTCAATTCAACTAAAGATAACTAGTTCTATATTCGTCCGTAGTCATCTGTAGGCTAGATATTTTAACAATGACACAACTATGCGTACTATATGAGAATGCAAACAATAAACCCTCTAAAATACACAACACATAATAATGCAAAATAGAGTCTATCTCTAATGTTAAGAAACAAAGTACTAAACATTAAAATGAACATAACAAAAGAGTACAATTAATGGAACTTAAAAATACGTAGGGACGCAAGAGTCTCAGTGTTTATCGCTCCTTGTAACCCATCAAATCATACACGCCTTACAATACAACAACGATGTCCGTTTACGAATCCCATTTTGCGCAATGAATCAAGCGTAGTTGAATATATATATATATATATATATATATATATATATATGGCCAGGATTTAGGGAAATCGGTGAAAAGTGTGAGAACAGTGAGAACGGTTATGCATCATGTAGGATCGTGAAGGACCCGAAATGAGTCGATCAGAGGTGTTCTACTAAAAATGAAAGGCGGAAATAGACATAATGAGTTGAATTCAGCAAGATATCACTTTAAACTGTCTTGTATATTGATTCTGAAACGATTACAAGTCTGAAGACACTTCGACAGAGCTTCGCCGTCGGAAACAAGAAGATTATAAATGATATCGCTTGAATGCTATTTATAGAGATCTGATTTCGCTTGAACATGACTCAAGCGAAATCTCATTACAAGCGAAATCACAATTACAAGCGAAATCAAGCACTTCAAGCGAAATAAGCAGTTCGAGCGAAATAACATGCTTCAAGCGAAATCAGCTTCTTGACTTGATTTCTTGAACTTTGTGCCCTGAACACTGCAAGACTTGATATAAGACGAAGTCAGCAGACGTATGCACTAACAGACTCCCCCTCGGATGTTAACGAGTCTTAAGTGACGAGTCTTCAACGTCTTCAGTCTTTATCAGTCTGATCGCTCTCTTTCTTCATCAGCACCAACAAACTCTCCTCAAACAAATTTATCTACTCGGATGACTTCAAACTCCCCCTTTCGATTTGCTGGGATCGCAGTCTATCTTGTTGAAATCACATAGTCCTCAGGTATCGGAACCTGGCTCTCTATCATCTATCCCAAGATCACCTAGCTCTTATCCTGCACATTCTCTACCCAAAAGTAAATTTCACAAATTTAACAATTTACAACTATATCTATCCAGACTCCCTCTCAAATTAAAACATAAAGATTTATCAATGATAATTTCTGATGATC
The DNA here is from genome assembly GCA_030545235.1 of Helianthus tuberosus. Lineage (NCBI taxonomy): Eukaryota > Viridiplantae > Streptophyta > Magnoliopsida > Asterales > Asteraceae > Helianthus > Helianthus tuberosus. The sequence goes on along the minus strand of CM060427.1, from coordinate 45,511,171 downwards.
ACTTGTAAACAATTCTTCAAAATCATTTTCATTTAAACACATACTCCCCCTCATCACATGCTCATCATGTTTAGCACTTGGAATTTTGAAAATCAGTTCTCCAACATTAGTTGTCGAAAATCTTTTTGAATTTTTAAAAAATTTATGCTAAAACACACTGAAAATCTTTTAGGATTTTTGAATGAAATGAAATGCAGTAAAGAAATATTTACATACACTATTTTTGTGAGTTTGTGTAAGAGGATCATATCAGTTTTTGAGACAAAACACCAACACCATTAAGCTTTCAACATTTTAAGTTCTAAACTATTCACTTAGATTGTCAGTATACTGATCCACTTAAATTTTCACACAAAGTTCAACTGTTTCGAGATACGAGATTAATGTCTTAAGAACTTAAACTTACTCGCGTGTCCCACCTCAGAATATACTCCCGTATCCAGATCCCAATATTCAGTCTTACAGGTGAGTATACCATAGATGATATCTGTAAGGAGTTATATTGCGAAGAACCGTGAGAGCTCAGGTCAGAACTTCCGTTCAGCAGAGAGATGACGGCTTCGACTTTTGGTGTGTCCCCTTTAGAGGATCTTTTTGTTAACAACATCACATGATTTACATTTTTCAATGTTTTATCATTTTTTATGCTGAGGGTGAGCTATATTTCAAGCAAGCAAAACGTATTCTCCGGGGACTAGGCCATTGCTTCCGCATTATCAGAAGTCCCGGGATAATACCCCAGATATCACTGAGCGTAAAGACCTAGTATCTCAGAAAGAGGGACCTTTCAAACAAGATTTCGGGGGTTACCCATATATCCGAGAGATGTTTCCCCACGATATAAGCAAGTTTGAATTTAGATTTATATCTCGTCACAATCTCCTAAATGTGCAAAAACCTACTGGCACATCATCAGTGAGATCGTTTATCATTTTTTACCTTTCCATTTCTTTAGCATGCTGTGATCGTCCACTGATGTACTATCATTTCCTCTTTTATACAACAAAACTCATTTTTGCATTTTATCATGTTTTTGACTTTTTCAAATTTTCAAATGTTTTTGGATTTTGGATATTCTGAAATTCTTACTCCCCCTAAAATGCAAACACATTTTAGAAAAATTTGAAAACAAACTATACAAACAACGTGACAACTGATATCGAATCGCTTCAATTCGCCATCCTCTTGGCATAAACAATTAGAACTCCCCCTTACAACAAAACATTTTCTCATTATGATTTCAAAACACTTAAGTTTGTTTTAACCAAAATGATTTTTCCGGAAAATAAATTTTGTTGATTTTACGAACCACTTGTAGGTATGGGGATTCATTCATCACATTGTTTCTCAATCATATTACGGAAAAACAAGTACAAATTAATGTCCTTGATTTACCCCTTGTCAGTGAAAACCTTCTTCAACCACTCGCAGATTTACTTATCAACTCAACCCACTTGTATATAAAAAAATAACAATATAATGATATCACCTGTAGATTTACCAACCAAACCTTTCAAGAATGATGCCGATTCCTGCTCCACTCTTACCAACCTGGGAGCTCCGGCAAGTCATACTACTCACTTATGAAAAAACAGACATCCAAGCTTCACCAAACTTGGATGTTTCTTCCTCACCTGCACTTGGGGTGTAAGTTGCCTTCTTTGTTTTATAAAACTCTTTTACCCCTTGCACTTTACCCTCAACCATTTTTCCAAAAATCTTTTTCACATTTCCATTAAACTCTTTCTCGACATCAAATTCTTTCTTCTCAGAATAGAACTGATTCGAGATTTCAACTTTACCAACCTTTGATTTAAAATTTTCAGCCCTCAATGGTGGAAAATGAACATTATACAAAGGCGGAACTGAGTTTTCATGTTTTAACTCAAATTGTGGCTCGTCTGACTTTGTGGAATCAGATTCATCGCCATGAACCTTCTTAACAACCCACACTTGGTTGTACTTAGCTCACCAACTTCATATGTTGAATTTTTGAACATTTTGAACACTCACCAACTTCATATGTTGAATTTTTGAACATTTTGAATTTCTCAGTTGGTGGTTCATTTTTCTCAACAACTTTTCCTTTGAGTTTGTTAGAGACTTCCTGTTTTGTTTTTGTAGCTTGAGAACAGTTCCACGCAATGTGACCAGCTTCATTGCATTTGTAACAGGTTCTTGTCTCCTTTCTTTGATTAGCTCCATTCTTCATATTCTCTTGCTTCTTGGCAAGAAATTCTCTGTTTGATTGCTTCCAGAATGGGCTTTTTGCTTCTTCTTCCAAGCTTGTCCCTGAAACAAATATCATTTTTGATTTAAAATGTCGAACATATTTTTCATTTTTATAATTTTCAGGTAGAATAAATCCTAATCCTTTCTTTTTGAAATTACCATTATGGTTTGGTTTCTTTTGAAAACCTGAACCAGAACCGTAACCTTTTTTCTTGTTTAATCTTTGTTGTACTCTTGATGTAACACCTCGAAAATTCACGTCCTATAATGTGTTGACACGTGTCATAAAGTTTAAACGTGTGAAAGAAATATTATAGAAGGACTAAAGTTGACAAACACGGAAAGTATGTGAATATACGTATTCTAAGTGTCAACTGTGAATAAATATAATGTACATTAACCCTACACGATGCTCATACCTTCAAACGAATAAATCATGGATCATACGAAGCTAAAAGTGGGAGATTTCAAACTACAGGGACCAAATGTGTCAACATGTTTAAATTATACCTCTGAGTGACCTTTTGACAAACCCGAAGCTTTGTAAATATTAATTATGCTCACGAGAATGTACCATAAATATTTCATAAAGTTTCGTTAACGTATGAGAAAGTTATGATCAAATTCGTGTGCGAAGTGTTAAAGCGTAAACGTTGAAAGTTAGGACTTTTCGGGTGATAATAAAGTTACCCGGGGACTTGGAAAAGTGGGTATATGTTTTAAAGCCTTCATAGGTCGATTATAAGGGTTTACCATGCAAGAAACAAGTGCCTATTCGAGTTTTGAAGAGCCAAGGACCAAATCGCAAAAGAAATCAACATGCTGATTGCAGCAACCCGTCGCGCCACGCGAGGGTCCCTCGTGCCACGCGAGGGACTCCCAGTTCCGGAAAAACGGGCTGTTGTCTGCCAAGAGCTTTGTGCGCGACCTTTACCCGATTTTTCACATCTCCTGGCCCCTAAAACACCCCCTAAGCATCTAGGACACATGTTGATCGATTGTGGGCACTAGTAGACTTGTTTGTCAATCAAATGTGGTGAGTGAATCCACTATAAATAGGCCTTCAAGTTCACAACACTTCCTCACATCATTCAAGTGCCTTCTGATCGATTCTGGAGCTCTCAAGCAGGTCCAACTGATCATAAGTCGTGCATAGGACTCTTGTAAGTCTGCTAGCCCTTCTTTATTTGAGTTTAGCTTGTCTAATTAGCTAAAAGTCAAACCGTCGTAATTACGGTTTGACTTCGAGATTAGTCAATAATGGCTCAGTCATATCTCGAATTAAAAGTAGTTATAGCTTGGTAATTATGTGGGTAATAAAACCTCAAAAGGGTTTCCCCTGATCACCGCTCTAACTAGTTCAAATGTCGGGTCAAACATGTACTTAAAAAGTCAACAGGATTCTTAAATTGCAATTTATGCATGATTAGCTATCTAGAACATATACAACCTGTTTGATCATTGTTATAACTTAGTAATAAGTATAGGAACAGGTCTAAACATGTTCAACCCGTCAATTTCCTGTTTAGACCCGGTTCGGAACCGAAAGTCACATAGTTTGACTTTCACTTCTGACCCGTTTAGGCATGTTTTAGAAATGCCTCAGAGCTTTAATTGGATTAGGTTACTTGTTAGAACAACCCTCTGTGATTATACACCTTGGTTCACTAGTTATCCAATTAATATGCATATTTCCGTTAATTGCTCATATGTTGACAATTATGCCCTTATTACCTTAAAACGTGATTTATGGAAATGTAAAAGTGTAGAAACCTTAGTTACTAATATATAGACTTGTATGCAAAGTTTGACATCAGGTTGACTTGTAGATTAAGAGTTATGCTCATTATCGCAAAATTAATGCTTTATGTTAATAAAATGGCGTAATTAGCGTATAGCCTAGTTAAACATACTTTTTGGTATCAAATCTTTTACCCACTGATGTAATATATTATTTTAGGATTTTAAAGATTTTTAATTAATTTTAGGCTAAGCATAACTAGTAGTCGTAGGCTTAATCCGGTAAATGTCGGTTTTGCCCTTACGGGCCATAAAATGAGTTTTGCCTATCTAAACGACTCTAAACCTTTTGCTACTGATCACATATGATAAGTTAATTATTTTAAGCCTTTTGGAAATACAAAAATATCAGATTTAAGTATCGAACCCGGAAATGGCCTTTAATCGCCTTATTTAGCGTTTTTAACGCATAGTATGTTTTAAAATCATATTGGACATACCCGGGTTGATACCTACTGATATTGTAGGAAAATTAGGATATTTTAACAGTAAGCAAAGGTTGATAAACTCAGACCTCAGTTTTGAGCTTTTCGGCTTATGTGAAATTACCAAAATACCCCTAGGGGGCATAGTTTGGATAAAAATGATAAATTTCACATATATGCTTTAGCCTACTGATATAACATATCAAATTGAGTATGTTTGCTGTTTACATCAGACCTGTAACTCAGTTAAACATCTAAACTCTTTTACAACTTATTTTCCCTATACGGGCTTGGGTTACGGTATATAGCATACCGCTTGATCGGGCATCAAATCTCCACATTAAGTGGGTAGTTGAATAATTTGATCGGCATAATGTGGAGATTTGATGCCCGATCAAGCGGTATTTGATGCCCGATCAAGCGGTATGCTATATACCGTACGGGGCATAGTTTGTGTTTAAATTCGTTTCGGGCATAATGAAAGACATCTTACTGATGTCACAACATATTTGAAGCATATTAACTTAGGAAACCTGTATATGGCTCTTACGGATACCCGTTACGCTTATTACGCGCACGGTTCGGTTTATGTAACAAGTTTACATAAATTAGCCGAAACGGGTCAAACCTTATCGGTTTTATCTCAAAATCCAGAATGTGAATAATAAACCCATATTAAACAAGTCTTCAAACTTGTCGGGTCTGAATCACATTCTATCCGGTCTTCGCTTAATCGTGCGTACGAATCATATCTTGAAACTAGCCTGTCTAAGCTTAAGCTTAATAAAAAGGCCCGTTAGAATTCTAATAGGTTATTATAAACCTTCGTTCCAGATTAGGAGGACCAGTAAAAGCTACGTGCATTTTGCTTGTTGTGATTAATACTTACTCAGGTAAATACTTTTAACTTATTTTCCCTATACGGGCTTGGGTTACGGTATATAGCATACCGCTTGATCGGGCATCAAATCTCCACATTAAGTGGGTAGTTGAATAATTTGATCGGCTCGTTTAAACAGTCTTGTTTACTTTACAGCCTTTGGGGGGTTAATGACCATGTCCCGGATATCCTTGGCATCATCTTACGAGATGGCCACGACCTGAGCACGGGGTGTAGGCGTACACCTGTCAGTGTATAACTCAATTATGTGGTGTGTCTATTGATCTTTAACCTGGACAAGATCCGGGCTACTGAACGCATAAGTAACATGTAATTCGTTCACAAGATTATAATATTAAATAATTCTCCCAAGTTAAACAAAAATGTTTATGCCACGTGCATCCAAACCAATTTTCAATCATTTTCCAAAATGAGTCAGTTGATTGTATTTACCAGTGTAAATTGACGTATTTTCCCAAAAAGACTGAATGCAGGTACTAAACGAAATTGGCTGGATTGTCTCCTTACCAGGTAAAACGCCATTGAAATATAAAACGCCATGTGAATGCAAAACGCCAATTTTATTACTGACTCCTTTTTTCTGTGTTTTACGTAAGGTTTCGTCCTGCAAAATTGCCATAAAATATAAACGCCAATCCTGAAAGATGGGACAAGCTAAGAAAAACCGGATACTGTTAATTGCATTTATTGTTATAATAATATCTCGCCTAAACTACGCGCCAAAAACATCCTATAAAGAGAAACGTCTTAGCACCTTTCGTTAATCACACCAAAAACACATAAACAAACAAAAATGGTTCCTAAATACCACTCACTCTAAAACCCCAAAAAGTTAGAAAAATCAACGATGGCAAACATCGTTTCTTTGATACTCAGTAATGTTCTGCATGAAGTTTTGCTAAATGGTTTGTTAGCTGAGGGGGGTAAGATTTTGCTGCATGAGATGGACACAAATAGTCATTTTGTCTTCTTCGTTCTTGAAGAAGGTTTGGATGAGGAGAAGAGACCAATCCTAGTGTAAATGCTACTTTGGCCTCGATGATGATAATGAAGTTGACGGGAAAATATATAGCATCCACCCACACGTCGTCGATCTATGTCTCCAACATCCACAAACACACTTCAACACACGAACAAGAAAAAAAACCACGCCAAACCCAAAACGCCATTTATTTCTGACAGTTCTTGTAGTTTCAAAAGAAAAAAAAGACTGATGACAGTGAAGATTTGGATCATAAATTGCTTCCATTTGTTTTTTTTTTAATTTTCCTTTTCTATAGTTTGTTATGTAATTTTCAGCTCAGAACAAAAATATACGTTAATTCTCTAAAAAAATGTAATAAAACGCCAAACGGGCAAATGCTTGTGAAATGCCATCATGCCATAAAACGCCGAAACAACCAAACTATAAATAAAATTACTTTGGACAAGTACTATTATAATAAATCTAAAAAAGTATAAAACAACGTGCAAGAGAATACAACAAAGTGCCATCTTTATCTAAACGCCACTGGAAATACAAAAATGCCATAATTACAGCCGTAAAGATGGGACGTGTTACAGCCACAAGTAAAATGAAGCGACGAAAACATAATTACTAACATTTATTATATTAAAAGCCAATACATGGGGAATTGAATTTATTTATCTTTTCAAAACGCCATAATTACCTGTCATGTGTGGGAAAAAAGTCATTATAAAAGTAGAACATGAGAACACAACTTAACATGCCACACATTGTCTAAACACCACATATTGTCCAAAACGCCAAAAACTTAAAAAAATCGCTAAGGTTATTGCATGGAGGTTTGAAAGGTCGGAGAGACGTTTCATCCTAAAGTTCTCTGATAGGAGAAGGGTGAATGTCAGGACAATCAAAGCCATACTTGGTATGTCTGAAGGAGTTCAGAGGGATATTCTGGCCCTTGGGGTTCCAATGGCCAACGATTGTGAAAGAACTCAAACGGTAATAAGAAGATTGGAGAGAAAATTTCAGGCAGGAGATGATGATGATGATGATGATGATGATATTGACAATACTCCTCTACCAACAGTTAGCAGTTGGGTGGTGCATGAAGAAGCAGGAACGGTTGAAGTGACTTATCAACACGGGGTGAAATATTATTTGCCGATGGAGGAAATGTTGAAGACAGAGAGGCCATATCTCCTCGAATAACTCTGTGATTTAACACCTTCGAACGATGCAAGATCTAGGGTTGCAATAATATTCAAGAATAGGCTGCGGCAACGAAGAGATGAGATGGTGGCGTTTTACGCTAATCTAAATTATGATGATGAATCTAAAGAAAGTGAGGAACAAAGCGATAGGTACAACTCTGATGTAATCCCATCCACAGAAGACTATTAGTTTCTTTTGATTTCGTATTATTGTAATCTTATGAAATATTAATGAATGGTAATGAATTATTAACAACACCATGAACGCCAAAAAATTGACCTGGGAAACACCGTAACGCCAAAAAGTTATCTATATTACACAAAAATAATTAATTCGACGAGACAGAAGAAAAAAACAATAAAACCAAAGATGTTCATCCGTTGTTTAAAACATTACAACAACGTTGTCTTTGAATCCAAACACAACTTCGTGTTCAAAATACAATACCAACAAGATTTAAGTTCCATAAGACTTCACCAATGACATAAACAAAATAGGTTTCGGGCCATGTATCTTATCCAAGATAAAATACATATCCCGAACCCTTCGACTTCGGATGGCACCTTTTATTAGAGACATGACTTGTAAACTCCAACGCCCGCCAGATCCATACTTAATTCCCTGAAATACATGTAGTTTGAAAACATCAACAAAAGTTGAGCGAGTTCATGTGTGTGTTTGTGAATAAACCTTTGAAACAATTGTAAGTATGCTTGTATATACTTGAAATCCGGTATGAAAGCAACAAGGAAACAAATCAATTAATGTGTAGCTAATACATTAATATACGTGACATGGTGCAGGAAGACTCAAACCTAGCAGACTTTGCACCGAGCTTCTGGCTTTAAGACATAGTCACCACATGGTCCACTCGACGGACTCATGGGTGGGGCTCGCTACACCCAAATAGATCTATCACTCATGCCCCTCGGTCCTAACACGAGGATTAATGGTCTTAAGAGTGCGCCTACCCATTCACATGATCTACTGTACTTTCTAAAGCTAACCATACCAATTGTAATTGTATGTAATCATTTTGTGACATGTACTTCACCCCCGAAGTTATAAAACTGAAAACAGTTAAAGAAAAGGGGGACACGAAACTCACAGTTTTGCGTTCTTCGAATCCGCCTGTAACACAAAGTTTCCTCTGGTGTACACGACTACCTACAATGTACTATGGTCTATTAGACGATCAGGTTGTGACAACTCGAGTTTTCGACTTTCACTTTCGCATTAAATGCACGTTGACTTTGACTGTTTAGTTGTTGACCTGTTTGACTTCGTAACTGTACACTTTGTGTTATGATAAAATGTAGTGTACTTGCATGGTTATGTGTAATATGATAGCTTGCATACTGTTTGAAAACTTAGACTTGTAAACCATAAAACAACTCGACGAAACAAGTGAGATTCGCCAAGATCGATCTCGACGAAACAGATCAGTTTCGTCAACACCGTCTCGACGAAACAGGCTGTTTCGCCAAGCCCAGTTTCGCCAAGCCCATTAAGGGCCCAGAACGGTAATTCGTCCATATTAACGTGAACCGACTTCTGTTTCCACAATTTCGGCGAACAAGAAACCCTAGAACTCTCTTCTGCGCGATACGGCCACAACCATCGTTCACCATCATCCCTAGCTCTCAAATCCTTGTTCCTTCATTTCAAATCGGTTAGTGTGTGTTTGTTAATCGATTCTATGTTTCTGTATTATATAGATTCTTGCTGGTGCATATGATTGATGTGTGTTACTACTGTGATGAGAGTATGATGGTGATGATATAGATTTCGATTATGTATGATGTAGTAGGATATATATAAATGTTATGCGAAACTTGACACAATCGAATGCTCGGTTCTGAATGTTGTTTATATGGCTTAATTCTGATTACATTAGTATCTTGATAGGGATTGATGTGATGATGTTGTATGTTATTTGATATGCTATACACATAAACTAGGGTTTATGCTAGACAATGATTCTTGGATGGTTGATTTATGATGATTCGATATGCACATTGATCTTCATATGATTTCTGCTATTGATGACGGCTGCTAGAATGATTAGGGTTTATGTGTTATTCGCATTCTGCTGTAACTGATGTCTGCTAAGCTGATCTGTCCGACGAAACAGGACTCTCGGCGAAACAGAATGTGTTTCGCCAAGAGTCATCGACGAATTAGAATCCTGTTTCGCCAATTAAGACCACGACGAAACAGAACGTGTTTCGTCAACTGTGTGTTTCGCCAACTTATGTGTTTCGTCAATATCTGTGTTTCGCCAACATGTGTGTTTCGCCGAATAGCTGATCTGTGCAGGAACTTGAGTTAATTCTGTTAAGTGTTAACTGGAATATGTAACTGCTGTTAAATGTTAAACATGACTGGTGTGATTGTGATTACGTGTTACCTGCTTACACATGAACAACTTAAACACAAACTGATTATGTATACGTGCGTACTTTAGGACGTGATTGATTAACTATGAGCACACTTAGCATACCGAGCAAACCAAGGTGAGTTCACACTCTTTCTAAGGCATGGGATTCCCGGTGGTTTGGGAATGGGTTAAGAAATTAAAAAAAAAATGGAACCTACATATCCTCCTTGGGTAGGATATGTACCGCCATCCTCCTTGGGTAGGATGCCAATATTAATCCTGCGTATTCTCCTTGGGTAGAATACATACGTTCGTCCTCCTTGGGTAGGACAACAAACCTTAACGCATGCTCGTCCTCCTTGGGTAGGACAACAAACCTTAACGCATGCTCGTCCTCCTTGGGTAGGACAACAAACCTTAACGCATGCTCGTCCTCCTTGGGTAGGACAATCACACTCGCTACGGTCCTTGGATCAAGAAGGGCACGTACAAACACGACTAGTCTAACACATGGGGAAGCCCCCACTAATCTTCGCAAACATGCCTGGAATGGCCGCGAACTATACTAGAACGATCTTCGCAAACATGCCTTGAGGGCCGCGATGCTATTACATACGATACATGATTACTAATCGAACATACGATTTACGAAATGAACATTATCACTAAATAGCCAACTGTGAACTCGCTCAACTAGTTGTTGACTCTCTGTTACATGCCTTGCAGGACCATAGGTACTTACGGAGCTTGCACGGGAGGCACGGTCGTTGTGGACATGGATCGTGAATGTGTTGTTAAACATTATAACATTTTGTACTTAAACTGATGTTGGGTTTTTACATTAATGCTTCCGCTACACACTTGTTTATATTTGGTTTTGTAAACACCTATCGTATTGATGAATGACTTTTGATATTTATGTACTTATGTTCAATATGATTGGTGGCTTGATCCTGGTCGTGTCACGCCTCCAAGCGGTGGTACTCCGCGTGTGGATTTTGGGGGTGTGACAGATTGGTATCAGAGCCATTGGTTATAGAGAACTTGGTTTTAATAAAGGGAAAACGATTTTTGTTAAAACCAGACTATAACCAGAACAGTGCTCTCAACGATCCACAACGACGCTTCGCTCCACGTGCAAGGCTCAACATCATAGGTACTACTATTCGTGTTACTTTACCTACATGCTAGAATTACATAGAACTTTGCTCGTGGTATGCTCAGATTACAGAACCTACTATACGTTATTGCTTGAGAATACTTGTGTGCTTACTTTCTTCGCACTATTCGCGAACCTCTTACCCACATGTTCTCCTTGATGGCAAGATCATGAGTGGACACGTTAACCTAACTTAAGCCCAGTTGGCGGCTTCGATCACTGAACAAGTTACTGCAGCACTCGCAGCTGCCCAGGCAGGAGGTGTAACCTGCCATCACCACTTACTCTAGGATCTTTAGATCCTACTCTTGTAACTCAACACTAGTGCTTAATTTTGATTACTCTTACGTACACGACAAGTCAACACGCTCAGCCACCTGTATGCACATACAAGACTTTTATGGACTGTCGTCCTACTACTTTCAGCGACACTGAAGGAGCTGTTGGACCCCTCCATTAGTTCGAGGAACTCGAATCGGCCTTCGAATGTGCGAATGACCTGAGGCTCGTAAGGTGATATATGCCACTGATATTCTCGAAGGCACTGCGCAAACTTGGTGGAGCGCGCAAGTTACGATATTGGGGCTGGCGGCTGCTAATGCCACCCCATGGAATGATTTTAAGGAACCTATCAAACGTGAATACAATAGTTATGATGCCATCCACAAGTTGGAAGTGGAGTTCTTTAACATGACGATGACGGGATCAGAGATAGAAGCGTGCACGAAACGATCCAACAAACTGGCAATTTTGTGCCCAACTATGGTGGATCCTCCCATAAAGAGCTTTGAGCTGTACCTCAAAGGCTTAGTACCAGGAATTCAAAGCCATGTGATGACTGCTAATCTTGCTACTATTCAAGATGTTACTCATCTTGCTCATCGTCTCACAGACAAGGCAGTGGGACAGAACAAGCTGCCTCAACGTATCAGCGATACTACTACCACTACTACTTCAACTACTTCTGCTACCCTCAGTAACAATGGATGAAAGTGGGATGGAACCTCTAGCAAGGGTTCGACTACAATTCCGTCCCAGGCACAGCAGTGAAAGGTCGATGACAACTAAAGTCCTGATCAGCAACATTTAGTATTCAAGGGCAGGGTGGATACAAGGGAAACCACCCTAAGCGCAAACGATGTAACTTGCACCACAGCGGGCGACGCAACCGAATTCATTGTCATTGATGCGACAAGCTTGGCCATGGAGCCAAAGATGGTAGAAACTCACGTCCTGTAAACCAGAACCAACAACAACAGCCACAAGATCTATAGAATCGGCGACAATAGCATGGTAACAAGGGATGTTATCAGATGGTGCTGAAGGTCACTTCAAAAGACACTGCCCACGGTTGAACCAGAACCAGAATCAGAACCACAACCAAGGAAACGGGAACTAGGGAAGACAACGGGGGTAATAACGACGGCAATGGTGCCAGGGGTCGAGTGTTCGTGATTGGTCAGGGTGATACTAGTAATGACCTCAACGTTGCGATAGTTACGACATCGTCATTGGTATGGATTGGTTATCCCAACAACAAGCAGAGATCCTATGCAAGGAGAAGATCATTCGCATTTCCCATACTGGCAAAGAACCTCTCGAAGTTCAAGGCGACAAGAGTGGTGTCGTGAGTGGCATCATCTCTTTCTTGAAGGCTCAGAAGTGTCTGCGAAAAGGCCACGTAGCTATTTTAGCACTCGTTACTGTTACATCGACGACAGAGAAAAAGATTTGGGATATTCCTGTAGTACGCGACTTTCCTCAGGTGTTTCCTGAAGAGTTACCTGGGTTACCGCCTCATCGCCAGGTCGAATTCTAGATCGAGCTAGTTCCAGGAGCAGCACCTATAGCTCGAGCACCTTATCGCTTAGCTCCAACTGAACTGGAAGAACTGTCTAAGCAATTGCAAGAACTTTTGGAAAAGGGTTTCATACGTCCTAGCTCTTCGCCTTGGGGAGCTCCAGTGTTATTCGTAAAGAAGAAAGACGGTACGTTCAGGATGTGTATAGACTACCGTGAACTCAACAAGGTGACGATCAAGAATCGTTATCCTCTTCCGCGCATAGATGATTTATTCGATCAGCTGCAAGGGTCGAGCTACTACTCCAAAATAGACTTAAGGTCAGGATATCATCAGCTGAGAGTCCGGGATGAGGACGTCTCTAAAACAGCATTCAGAACTCGCTACGGTCATTATGAGTTTTTGGTCATGCCATTCGGGCTAACGAACGCGCCTGCGGTTTTCATGGATCTTATGAACAGGGTGTGCAAACCTTATCTTGACAAGTTTGTTATTGTTTTTATTGATGACATCCTAATTTATTCGAAGAATCGGGAGGAACACGAACAGCATTTACGATTTATTTTGGAACTCCTTCGAACGGAACAACTGTACGCTAAGTTTTCAAAATGCGACTTCTGGCTTCGTGAAGTCCACTTTCTAGGCCATGTGGTAAACAAGGATGGGATACATGTTGATCCATCCAAGGTAGATTCGATCAAGAACTGGCCTGCACCTCGCACACCGACAGAAATACGCCAATTCTTGGGATTGGCGGGTTATTACAGACGGTTCATCAAAGACTTCTCAAAGATCGCACAGCCGCTTACACTACTGACACAGAAAGGTGTTGTTTACCGTTGGGGTAATGCACAGGATACAGCGTTTCAGCACTTAAAGGATAGACTTTGTAGCGCACCTATCCTCTCATTGCCGGAAGGCACGGACGATTTTGTAGTCTACTGCGATGCATCTATCCAGGGTCTTGGATGTGTGTTGATGCAGCGGGATAAAGTCATTGCTTATGCTTCGCGCCAACTTAAGATTCACGAACGGAATTACACTACGCACGATTTAGAGCTGGGAGCTGTTGTTTTTGCGCTCAAGACATGGCGACATTACCTGTATGGCACCAAGTACACCATCTACACCGATCACAGGAGTCTTGAGCATATTTTCAAGCAGAAAGAATTGAACATGCGACAACGTCGGTGGGTCGAGTTACTGAACGATTACGAATGTGCTATAAAGTACCATCCAGGCAAGGCCAATGTGGTGGCCGACGCCCTCAGTCGAAAGGATACTATACCTAGGCGTGTACGAGCGTTGCAACTCACTATTCAGTCTAGTCTTCCTTCACAGATACGAGATGCTCAGGTAGAAGCATTGAAACCAGAAAACGTCAGGGCTGAAGCTCTACGCGGTTCAAGGCAACGGTTAGAACCAAGGACAGACGGCGCCTACTATGTAACCGGACGCATCTGGGTCCCACTCTATGGTAGTTTACGCGAACTCGTAATGGATGAAGCTCATAAGTCTCGCTACTCAGTACATCCTGGTTCGGATAAAATGTACCACGACCTCAGAACTACATATTGGTGGCCTAGCATGAAGGCCCACATAGCAACTTACGTTAGCAAGTGTTTGACTTGTGCGAGAGTCAAAGCAGAATATCAGAAACCATCAGGCCCACTCCAACAACCTGAGATACCTCAATGGAAATGGGAGCAAATTTCCATGGATTTTGTTACTGGCCTACCTAGGTCTCAACGTGGGAATGATACTATTTGGGTGATCGTGGATCGACTCACAAAGTCTGCTCACTTCTTGGCTATCAAAGAAACAGACAAGTTCTCTACCTTAGCAGACATTTACCTTAAGGAAGTTGTCTCGAGGCACGGGGTGCCCACATCTATTATCTCTGATCGTGATGCACGTTTTACTTCAGAACTGTGGCAAGCAATGCACAAATCTTTTGGCTCTCGATTAGACATGAGCACAGCTTATCATCCTCAGACAGATGGGCAGTCTGAGCGCACTATTCAAACTCTAGAAGACATGGTTCGGGCGTGCGTAATTGACTTTGGCAAAGGCTGGGAAAAACATCTGCCACTTGTGGAATTTTCGTACAATAACAGCTACCACATCAGCATTAAAGCTGCTCCGTTTGAGGCATTGTACGGGCGTAAATGCCGGTCACCTCTTTGTTGGACAGAGGTGGGTGATAGTCAAATCACAGGTCCAGAACTCGTAGTTGATACTACAGAAAAGATTTCTCAGATACGACAACGCATGGCGGCAGTTCGTGACCGTCAGAAAGTATACACCGATAAAGACAGGAAACCACTCGAGTTCCAGGTTGGGGGATCGAGTGCTACTTAAAGTGTCACCCTGGAAGGGTGTTGTTCGTTTTGGTAAACGAGGCAAGCTCAACCCACGATACGTTGGACCATTCGAAATCATTGAGATAATAGGCAAGGTGGCCTACAGATTGAACTTACCAGCTGAACTCAGCGCAGTTCACAACGTCTTTCACGTGTCGAATCTGAAGAAGTGTCTGTCAGATGAGACCCTCATAGTTCCTTTGAAGGAGCTCACTATCGACGAACAGTTGCGATTCGTCGAGGAACCAGTTGAAATCACGGACCGGGATGTTAAGGTCCTCAAGAACACGAGAATCCCTCTTGTACGAGTTCGTTGGAACTCCCGCCACGGCCCAGAGTTCACCTGGGAGCGCGAAGATCAAATGGAACTCAAAATATCCCCAGTTGTTCGAAAACAATGCAACTACTACTGAGGCTGAAGCTACTACGGAATTTCGGAATGAAATTCCAACTCAACGGGGGAATGATGTGACACCCCAGGAAAACCAGTAAACGATAACTTACCTAGCTTCCTCAGTAACCGCATGCTAAATTTCGGGACGAAATTTCTTTCAAGTTGGGGATAATGTGACAACTCGAGTTTTCGACTTTCACTTTCGCATTAAATGCACGTTGACTTTGACTGTTTAGTTGTTGACCTGTTTGACTTCGTAACTGTACACTTTGTGTTATGATAAAATGTAGTGTACTTGCATGGTTATGTGTAATATGATAGCTTGCATACTGTTTGAAAACTTAGACTTGTAAACCATAAAACAACTCGACGAAACAAGTGAGATTCGCCAAGATCGATCTCGACGAAACAGATCAGTTTCGTCAACACCGTCTCGACGAAACAGGCTGTTTCGCCAAGCCCAGTTTCGCCAAGCCCATTAAGGGCCCAGAACGGTAATTCGTCCATATTAACGTGAACCGACTTCTGTTTCCACAATTTCGGCGAACAAGAAACCCTAGAACTCTCTTCTGCGCGATACGGCCACAACCATCGTTCACCATCATCCCTAGCTCTCAAATCCTTGTTCCTTCATTTCAAATCGGTTAGTGTGTGTTTGTTAATCGATTCTATGTTTCTGTATTATATAGATTCTTGCTGGTGCATATGATTGATGTGTGTTACTACTGTGATGAGAGTATGATGGTGATGATATAGATTTCGATTATGTATGATGTAGTAGGATATATATAAATGTTATGCGAAACTTGACACAATCGAATGCTCAGTTCTGAATGTTGTTTATATGGCTTAATTCTGATTACATTAGTATCTTGATAGGGATTGATGTGATGATGTTGTATGTTATTTGATATGCTATACACATAAACTAGGGTTTATGCTAGACAATGATTCTTGGATGGTTGATTTATGATGATTCGATATGCACATTGATCTTCATATGATTTCTGCTATTGATGACGGCTGCTAGAATGATTAGGGTTTATGTGTTATTCGCATTCTGCTGTAACTGATGTCTGCTAAGCTGATCTGTCCGACGAAACAGGACTCTCGGCGAAACAGAATGTGTTTCGCCAAGAGTCATCGACGAATTAGAATCCTGTTTCGCCAATTAAGACCACAACGAAACAGAACGTGTTTCGTCAACTGTGTGTTTCGCCAACTTATGTGTTTCGTCAATATCTGTGTTTCGCCAACATGTGTGTTTCGCCGAATAGCTGATCTGTGCAGGAACTTGAGTTAATTCTGTTAAGTGTTAACTGGAATATGTAACTGCTGTTAAATGTTAAACATGACTGGTGTGATTGTGATTACGTGTTACCTGCTTACACATGAACAACTTAAACACAAACTGATTATGTATACGTGCGTACTTTAGGACGTGATTGATTAACTATGAGCACACTTAGCATACCGAGCAAACCAAGGTGAGTTCACACTCTTTCTAAGGCATGGGATTCCCGGTGGTTTGGGAATGGGTTAAGAAATTAAAAAAAAAATGGAACCTACATATCCTCCTTGGGTAGGATATGTACCGCCATCCTCCTTGGGTAGGATGCCAATATTAATCCTGCGTATTCTCCTTGGGTAGAATACATACGTTCGTCCTCCTTGGGTAGGACAACAAACCTTAACGCATGCTCGTCCTCCTTGGGTAGGACAACAAACCTTAACGCATGCTCGTCCTCCTTGGGTAGGACAACAAACCTTAACGCATGCTCGTCCTCCTTGGGTAGGACAATCACACTCGCTACGGTCCTTGGATCAAGAAGGGCACGTACAAACACGACTAGTCTAACACATGGGGAAGCCCCCACTAATCTTCGCAAACATGCCTGGAATGGCCGCGAACTATACTAGAACGATCTTCGCAAACATGCCTTGAGGGCCGCGATGCTATTACATACGATACATGATTACTAATCGAACATACGATTTACGAAATGAACATTATCACTAAATAGCCAACTGTGAACTCGCTCAACTAGTTGTTGACTCTCTGTTACATGCCTTGCAGGACCATAGGTACTTACGGAGCTTGCACGGGAGGCACGGTCGTTGTGGACATGGATCGTGAATGTGTTGTTAAACATTATAACATTTTGTACTTAAACTGATGTTGGGTTTTTACATTAATGCTTCCGCTACACACTTGTTTATATTTGGTTTTGTAAACACCTATCGTATTGATGAATGACTTTTGATATTTATGTACTTATGTTCAATATGATTGGTGGCTTGATCCTGGTCGTGTCACGCCTCCAAGCGGTGGTACTCCGCGTGTGGATTTTGGGGGTGTGACACAGGTCGTGCTTTGATTTAGTATAAATTAGTGCCTTTGAGTTACGTTTCAAAGTGTCTTCACAATTATTCCAAGTTATATAATTATTTGTTAAATAATAAATATTTTAACTTAAATTATATTTATTAAAACTTTGGAATAATAGTTAAAACAATATATTTTAACTTAATACTTTTCGAGTACTTGTACATGTATTTCCTTCCCAAGGATGGGTGTATTCGTATTCTTGTATTTGTATATTTTTGCCATATATCGGTATCGTATTCAGGTGTGTATTTCTACGTACGAGGACACGTATTTTTATTGTATTCATTAAGTATTCTTATTCTTAATTTCGTATTAATTTTTCCGGAATATTATCTTTAATAAAAGTTCACCAATATATATTTCCAAAATATACATTTCAATAAATATTACGTAGAAAAATTATTTATAATTTTTCCTTTGGCAAAAATATTTGTATTTTCATATAAGTTCCAAATTGATATATTTTCAAGTCTAACTTAGAAAATATATAAGCTTATCTTTCTCCAAAAATGATATATCTCATATTTATTTGAGAAAATATATTCTTCATCCAAAAATATCGTATTTCATGTTTGTTTAAGAAATGTATCTTTTCTGCCAAAAAATAATACATTTTCTAATAATTCCAAGAAAAATATATACATTTTTATTCACCCAAAATAATATATTTTTTCTTTGCCAAAATATGATATATTCTTGTAATATTCATAAAAATCATATTTTTCTCTTGGTGTCCAAAATATTACTTACCAAAATATACTTGTGAATCTAATTTCCGGAATGTTTCGTAAGTCTTATCCCATAGTTCGGTTTCATCAATGTCTTGTGTATAATTTGTATATATATTCCTTGGAATTTCGGTAATATTTTGGATGGTAATTCTTGGTATTTTTGTGAGTTATATTATTTCAAGTCCTAAAATAGTATAACTAATACACAATGTATACAAATGATCACACACATGGTGTCCTCTAAATATATATTTCCTAAATACATATTTCGTCACGTTTATTTATAAAAACCAACCTCCAATATTTATATTTTTGTAAAACAATTATGGCAAGGTTTATGTAACCATTTATTGTTGAAAATACACTTGTAAGTGCATGTTCATAAATATTTTCTAAGTGTTTATATTTTTAGAAAATTTTCCATAGTTTCCCCTAAAAATTGAGGTTTCCATGCTTTCAAGCATATCATTTTCTTTTGTAAAACTCATCACAATCAATTCATAATCAACAATAAACAACCTTTACTTACCAATCTTGCTAAAAACAAGCATAATCTAATGCTTCATGAACTTGAATATTTGTAAGAATTTGTAGGAACTTACTAGTGTTCTTAGTAAGCCTTGTTACCTTCTAAAGTGTGATTAGTTCTTTAAAAACTTCATTTTTAAAGAATATGGATCTTTACAACTTGTGATCATTATTTTTAAAAATGTTTCTTTATGAAATCTTTTTGTTACACAAGTGTTTCTACACTTGTTTAACCACCAAAAATAAGGTTTGTTTATGTGAGAACCAAGATTTAACTAAACTTATATTTTTAACTTGATTTCTTTAGAAATCATCCATGAAATTTTTAGATCTACATGATTAATAACTTACTTTGACACTATTTTTCAAGAAAACAATTTATACTTCAAGTTCATGTTTTACATAAGGATGATCTATTAACATAATCACCCTCTCATCTTGCTAAATCATGTTTTTAATCATTATCTGGCAAGACCATATAATGATCTACATCATTTACACAAGCAAACAACAATCATCAAGTATAACAATACATAAATAACATGATTTATTCATTATTTCTTATAATTTTAAGCTTATGTTGATGTTTCATCTTCTTGTTTCTTAGTGTTCTTCATGATAATCGTCTTGTATCATCTTTTAACCACTTAAACAAGATGTAAAATGAAGAGTAGAAGATATTACTACTATCTCGAGGCTAGGGATGATCAAGTGAAGAAATGAAGTGGATAAAAGCAAACGGTGAAGGTTCTTCAACTTTCGAAAGCTCCAAGCTTCCTAATACACCTTATTACACCTTTGTACATATGTGGAATGGGTGGAAGATGAGTGTAAAATGGTGGAGGTATGTGTGTGTTCTTGGTCGAGACTAGAGGGAGGAAGAAGAAGAGAGCTTTCAAGTGTGGGGTGTTTTGAGAAATGAGAAGTGGGATTTTGAAGGCATTACTTATAACCATCTTTGCTAAATTTTCCAATGGTTATTATGTCATTAAAAATGAGACAAGATCCAATATTTAATCAAGATAAAATCTTGATGGTGGGGCCCTTATTGGCCGGTCATAGGTGGGGGGGGGGGGGGTAGTAGACTAGGTTCCAACCAAATAGTTAGGTTATGTTTAGATTTGAAGCATATAGTTAGGGACTTGGTTACTAGATATTTTTATTGTGTGTTATGATGTTCGGGGACCATAACTAGCTTGGTAATGTTAAAACAATGCTTCTAGTGTAAATTTGGTGTTCCGGGTAATGTCCGGTTGTTTGGTTGGTTACTGGTTCGTTAAGGTGCTAAACTTCGCAGTTTAGTGTGCTTTATGTAACCTTTTGTGACAGTTTTGATTCCCGACACTTAGAAAAGCATTCAGGACCATTTAAGCATATTTTTGCATGATATTAGATTGTTTAATCTAGTGTAACTTAGTTAACAGGGGTTCAATAAAAGAGGAGTTTTGACCAATAGAATTTCAAACGATCGTCTACAACATGCAAATGAGTTTTTAGAAACAATAGCATCCGCTAGATGAATTCAAAATCAGCAAGCTCAAATGTAATAGTGACACGAAAATGATCTGTCAACTTTTGAACAAACAGATGAATAAAACTAGTTTGTTGACATTATTTAATTGCGAGAATATACTGAAATGAAATACAATTGAACTTGGTGTATCATTGTCTTTATACATAGTTACATTAAGAATGTTTGAATGACAAGCCAAACAAAAGTATGTGTAGTTTCAAGTGAAATGGTTGACCATGATTAGCACAAGCTACAAGTTGTACCGACACCACAAGGTGTCGCAATGACATAATTCAATAATAGCGGTGATCGAACAAGTTCACCGTGTTTGAAATCAAATGTAAGTGTAATAAAGCGGACCTGAAAATTTGGGTTCAAACGGCATCATAGGATTTTTCAATTGAATATAGAACATTAAAGAACTACTGTCTCCGATCGAATGATGAAAAATCATGAATACTGCAAGGCATTCGATCGATAATGAAAGAATCGTTAGGAGGTACACTGGAATATAAAATAAATTCATGTACCCTTGTCTTAGCATGCGATTGTGTTAAGACTACTTTATTTATGATAAACCAAAAGGAATTTAGAGCTAGTCAATAAATAAACGAGTATATTCGTGTATGAGATGCGTAATCGAGATAGCACAAGCTTCAATTTTGTGAAAGCATCACCACAAGGTGTCGAAATCGACAAACGATTTAGTGGAGTCGTAGACCAAACAAGTCTACTACGACTCGAAACAAAAGAACTTTTGCAAAGATAAATTTGAATATGATGCTCTCAATACATCATATGGCATCTTGTATTGAATATGCGAAATGGACAAGTTCAAGCAATTGAAATTGGTTTTAGCGCAATCTGACAATAACCGTATGTATTGACAAGGGAGTCTCGGCATGGTTACAAAGATAAACCATGAATGTAAATTGGAAGGTAAAGAAGTTTCAAGAAAGTGTGTTGGCTTGATATCAAAGGAGCCAACAATTACAATAATGTAGGTCATCCGAATTACAATTCGAAAACTAGCTTTAGCAAATACTATTTGAACTTTGATGAAGCGTTTATTCGAAACGAAACCACATGCATAACAAATGGTGCATGCGTAACATATGACTTTCTAAGAAATGAAGAAATGATCAAGTATCGAGACAAAGGCGCGTTTGCTTTAATGAAGAAAATTGTTGTGATGCAACTACCATCAAGAAAAGTAGAGATGCAAAATTCTACTTGTTAGAAGCAAAAGTGGAAATTTCAATAGAAATTTGAGTGCTTTATCTGTTCGGTCAACTGAAATAGTATATATGTCAGAAATATGGGGTTTGCTCTAGTTAATAGACGTAGTTTCTATGTGATAACTTTTAATGAGTTTTGTCCTAAGTCCCTGAAGGTCTTAAGTGCATGATTCCTGAACCCTCAAAGTTCTGTATTCTATGTGTGAGTGGGGATCCTACGGAAAGTGTGTTTTTCCTAAAAAGTGTAAAAAGTCATAAAACACAATAATTTCAGGCATAAAACACACCTAAAACTCACAAATAATAGAATGAATATTACTAAAACACTATATTCAAACTCTAATAGTCCATAAAAACTTCAAACGCACCATCGTAGAACTATGAATATAAAACACACAATGCTAAACAACATAAAACACAATAATATTTGTCATTCCACAATCAGAGCCTTAACATCTAAAACACAACACAAAACCCACATACATGATGTTTTAGTAATCTTCATCATATTATTTGTGGGTTTTTGGCGTGTTTTATGGTTGACATTATGATGTTTTATGACTTTTTACACTTTTTTGTAAATTTGGACTTTCTGTCCAACTCCTAGCCATCTATGTGTAACCATTTTGTGTATCGTGTATAAAACACAGTATTAGCGTATGTCTAAAACAACTTGTTGACTCACTGTACCCTGGTATACTTTCTTCCCAAATTCACAGCTAATGATACTCGATCAACGATTAGTCTTAGAATAGTAGTGGGATCCTCATAGTTAGTTAAATAAATAATTCGTTAATCCTCAGCAAGAGTTACCGACTCTTGTTGGTTAGCTTGTTCGGCTCCTGGTAGTTGATGCTCAGACGAAAGCTATCATCCTTCTTTTGGACGAACAACACTGTAGCTCCCCAAGGCAAGAAGCTTGGTCTGATAATTTCCTTCTCTAGCAACTCCTGAAGCTGCGCTGACAACTCTTGCACCTCTGAAGGTGTAAGTTGATAAGGTGCCATGGGCTACTGGCACGGCGCCTGAACCAAGTCAATGTGGAGTTCGACCTGTCATTGAGGAGGTAATCCTGGCAAGCCTTCGAGGAAGACTTCAGGATACTCTTTTAGCATAGGGGATATTTTCAAACTTAGGTTCTTCGGCTTCTTTGCCCACGACATAAGCCAAAAAGGCAGCACACCCTTTGTGCGAAAACTTCCGTGTCTTCAACGACTGCTAATCCGTAGGGGCGTATCTTGCTTCATGAATCACGATCGTTTCTTCGTTCGCCATCGGGATTCGGGTAACAATCTCCGCTCGATTGCTCGACAACCAGTACATCCCAATTACCACGTCGAAGCTTCCCTTTAGCTAGTTCTATCGAGTACGGGTTATCTAACTTACTTGTTACTAAATCGAGTATACTTTCAAACTCTAGGGATGCGAAGCTAAAATTGGCAACAATATCTAGCAGCACAGATGCATAACGTTGACTAATATGGGACGTACCGATGACCACGTTTGGATCCTGGCGTGTTTCCCTAGCAACGCTGTTGAGGTTTCATCCTTGTGCCTGATTGTTTTTAGGGCAATATTTTCTGAAATGCTTTTTGCTTCCACAGTTAAAACAACCTTGAGCACGTTTTTGTTTGTCACTCTTACTGCCTTGATAGTCGTTGTTGTCGTTGTTTCCTTCATGATTCTCGCTACCATCTTGGCCTCCATTTCCATGTTCAGTACCTTGCCTACAAATCTCCTTGGGATGCCCCCTTTTGCCATAGTTATCACATTTTCCATATTTACATCGCCCGACATGATAACGTAGACAATTGTCGCACTTAGGTAGGATACCATGTACTTTTTCCATTTCTTGGCCTTGTTCTTGTTATTCGCACGAGTACCCTTCTTGAGATTTGCGAGCTTCCTCTTGTTATCTCCAGATGGCTCCACAGGAATCTCCTTTTTCTCCTCCGAGGTGGAAAATTTTCATAGTCTAACCGCTTCTTCAGTGAGCGCCACACTTAAGTCGATAGCATCGGTGATTGTTGGAGGTTTAGATGTTGTCACCAGGCTTAAAATCTGAGGTGCCAATCCCCCGATAAAGCGTTCGATCCTCTTAAAATCCGGTTCCACCAGACATGATATAACTTGCGATAAATCGTGAAATCTCTGCACATACTCGGCTATCCTTGGACATTCCATTTTCAAGTTCCAAAGTTCAGTCTCCAACTTCTGGACTTCTGCCCTCGAGCAATATCTTTTACGCATCAGCTCTTTCAGTTCGTCCCACGTCAAAGCATACGCAGCAGTCTCGCCCAACGTTTGAACCTGAAGGTTCCACCATGACAGAGCCCCATCTAGAAACAGTCAAGCTATATACGTGACCTGATGTTGGGGGGCGCATTTACTTAATCGCAAAACATAATCCGTCTTCTCAACCCAACGCAGAAAAGCTATGGCACCCCTAGTGCCATTGAAATCCCGGGGCTTGCAGCTCAAGAACTGCTTGTAGGTGCAGCCTGCGACATAAGCAACATCATTCACATAAGGCATTAGAAAATCACTCTTGGAAATGTCCAAACGTTTTGTAATGCGTCTTAAGTGACTAAACATTACCGTTGGGTGGGTTATTTCCTGAGGTACCTCTGCTGCGGGCAGAGCGAAGGGCCTCGTGCTGTGCGATGGCCTGTGAGATGCGCTTTTGTAATTCCGCCTCTGTCGTCGGCAGAGGGTTGTTGGTATCGGTGTTCCTTTGAATCGACATCTTCTAAGAAGAAGATTGGTTAGGTTAGGTCTTATTAAAAACACAGGCACATAAGCCTCTACTTAACGAATAAGACCTAGGATGTGCGTATACATATGTATATAGGCAATCGTCATAGCAAGCAATCATATAACGTCACAATTATAGCACAAACATGTAGATGGGAATTTATATAATGAGAACATAACAAGCAAGCACGTAGCATCACAATTGTAGCACCAATATGCAGATCAACAACGTGCTTAGTGAGGACATGGCGACTGAGCTTTCATTAGTCATTGACCACAACGTATTGTTACATGTTTAATGGGGAATATGACGATTAGGCTTTCATTATTTTCCAACCATAATCACATTGTCTACAAAGTATATCACATTAAAAGGGACACATGGTCACCCTACCCTTGCCTAATAAGTCTATCAGTGTATCAAAATCACGTGGTCAAAAGTAGTCTTCAAAAAGTCTTCCCAATCTCGGCTCAATAGTGGTACCCTCATCAAAGGTAATGCATCTGCATAAAACCAAAAACCTACTGTACTGATTATTGAGGTGGAGAAGGGAAGAAAGGAAAACTACTAACATCTGCGAGCTTCTCCTCGAGCTCGTATACACGTCAAAGTAATTAACTGATCTGCTGCTCGATAGTAAAGAAACAAGTATCAAAACCTAAGAAAGGTGTAATAGCAGGAGGTGAGAGTGCAAAAGGAAACAGTGATGAATGTGGAGGATCATAGTATACTCGTATAGACAGGGTGGAGGACGTGGTGTCAGCTCGGGCTCTAAAACTCTGTGACTCAAAACCTCAAACTGTAGCTGAAGTGACAGGAGCAACTCATTCTGTGCGTAGCCTCCATATTGTGAGGGATGGTAGGGGCCTGAAATCAGCATAGTGTATGGTAGGGACCATCGGAATGGCTCGTCCAGTGGTGAAGAAATGAAGGGAGCAAACGGTGCAGCCCGTGAGGTCGTAGGAAATGCTGCTGTAGCAAAAGGGATCGTCACGCGGGTGCTGACCTGGATTACCTTCCCGGGGTGCGGGTATGTCCTGAAAGAAAGCGATTGGCATGTCGGTGCAATGGACGTCGGTCTCCATAGGGAAAACAGAGCAACATTAGTGGGTGCAGGCGGGGGAAAACAAAGCCCAACAAAAGGAGGATCAACAGGTGAAGGAACCGAATTAGGTATAAGGGGTGCAAGGTCTGGTAAACCAAAAGAAACATGGTCAGGATCAAGAATCAGCTCAAGATCAATAGGCGCAACATCAGGCTGACCCAAAAGGAACAGAAGCTAGCTCAGGAGCAGGCTCTGGGTCGTGTGGAGGTGTGGGATCTTGAGCAGGTGATAGTGCGGCAGACATAGCGGGTTGCCGTCTGAGTCAGTAGCAAAAAGATGCAATCCAGTCGTCTGTAAAGCTGCAGATGTCACTGGCTCAAAAGAGTCTGAAATCGAGTGTAAAATGGAAGCAGAGGATACTTTAATGGCAGGAATCTCAGGAGGTAGCATAGCAACGACATCCTCAGCTATCTCTCCATCACCCTGGGCGTCAACAGGAGGATCATCAACTAACAAATCAACATTATCATCAAACAAATTGTCGAAAGGGCAGATCCTCAGGAGGAATGACCACGAGAGGTACGGCATCGAGGATCGGAGCCATGATGGGCTCACCATCAGAATGACCAGTGATGAGGTGGTCATGGACCGAAACTGGAATGACAAAAGGATCCTCGTCAGGGAAGCCATCAGCAAGGGTAAATCATCACCAAAGTCTGGTAGCGCGAACGGTTGGAAGTCGTCCTCGTCCTTGGTCAGCATGCCAGGTGCACTCTCAGTGTCTGGCGTAAACATCTCCGGCGCAGGTGCAATCTCATTATTTGTGGCGGTGGCCATAGGGTCGTCAATGTCTGACAACTTGCTCTCTGAAGAAGGTGACATGTGTGCCGGTACATCATAGCATGTATATCCATAGTAATCACTAACACTTTGTGCATTGCAAGCAAAGATAATTCATCATGTAATCATGTATTCACATTATTCTTCATGAAACTTTCTATCCTTCCTAGTCTCCCAGACTAAACCACCTAGTCTCCCAGATTAAACCAACCAGTCTCCTAGACTAAACCACCTAGTCTCCCAGACTAAACCAACCAGTCTCTTAGACTGAACCAACCAGTCTCTCAGAATGAACCACCTAGTCTCTCAGACTGAAACACCGAGTCTCTCAGACTGAAACACCCAGTCTCTCAGCCTGAACCACAAACATAAACCTTGAAATGTGTTTTGTGTCTATTCTTTATAAAAATTGTTTTGTTTCTTGGATCTGGGTGTTTCGTGTATGCAATGAAAACATGTTGTAAAAATATTTTCGTGAGAGCCCTAATGATTGTAGTCTAGACTCGAGAAGGAATCCTAGTTCGCTACAATCGAGGCTCTGATACCAAACTGTCACACCCTGACTTTTGCGGAAGCGTGATTTGGTATGACTTGCTTAATACCATTGCATTCAATCATAACAACAACTATATGGTAAAAACCGAAGATGTTTATCCGTTGATTTAGTTTAAAACATTACAACAACGTTGTCTTTGAATCCAAACACAACTTCATGTTCAAAATATAATACCAACAAGATTTAAGTTCCATAAGACTTCACCAATGACATAAACAAAATAGGTTTCGGGCCATGTATCTTATCCAAGATAAAATACATATCCCGAACCCTTCAACTTCAGATGACACCTTTTATTAGAGACATGACTTGTAAACTCCAACGCCCGCCAGATCCATACTTAATTCCCTGAAATACATGTAGTTTGAAAACATCAACAAAAGTTGAGCGAGTTCATGTGTGTGTTTGTGAATAAACCTTTGAAACATTTATAAGTATACTTGTATGTACTTGAAATCCGGTATGAAAGCAACAAGGAAACAGATCAATTAATGTGTAGCTAATACATTAATATACGTGACATGGTGCAGGAAGACTCAAGCCTAGCAGACTTTGCACCGGGCTTCCGGCTGTAAAAGACATAGTCACCACATGGTCCACTCGACGGACTCATGGGTGTGGCTCGTTTCACCCAAATAGATCTATCACTCATGCCCCTCGGTCCTAACACGAGGATTAATGGTCTTAAGAGTGCGCCTACCCATTCACATGATCTACTGTACTTTCCAAAGCTAACCACACCAATTGTAATTGTATGTAATCATTTTGTAACATGTACTTCACCCCTGAAGTTATAAAACTGAAAACAGTTAAAGAAAAAGGGGACACGAAACTCACAGTTTTGCGTTCTTCGAATCCGCCTGTAACTCAAAGTTTCCTCTGGTGTACACGACTACCTACAACGTACTATGGTCTATTAGACGATCGGGACGTGCCTTGATTTAGTATAAATTAGTGCCTTTGAGTTACATTTCCAAGTGTCTTCATAATTATTCCAAGTTATATAATTATTTGTTAAAATAATAAATATTTTAACTTAAATTATATTTATTAAATCTTTGGAATAATAGTTAAAACAACATATTTTAACTTAATACTTTTCGAGTACTTGTACATGTACTTCCTTCCCAAGGATGGGTGTATTTGTATTCTTGTATTTGTTTATTTTTGCCACGTATCGGTATCGTATTCCGGTCTTTATTTGTCACGGCCCCCATCCCGGCTTTACCCGGTCCAGGAGCCGCGGGACAGAAACCCGTGGTATTTATTAATTGAGTTGACAACGGAAGATTTTACAGGATCTTTTAAAACTTGAAATGCCCAATTATTTTATTTCATAATTCGGGATAAACCCCGTAATTTACAATAGAGGAATTTCAAAAGAAAATTCCCTGATTTACCAAACATGTTTATTTATTTAACTTAGCCACTACTTCAAGCTTGTTAGTGCTCCGTAGCACTTTTCCTTGGTTCACAGTAGTCACCTGAAACATGTTTTGAAAATATTTTATCAGCGGGGAAATACTGGCGAGTCACTCAAGTTTAATAAAACGACACTTAGTTATAAATTACAGCCTAAGAGCGATTACAATGGCTTCTATCTTATTTTTATCTGGCGTCGTGTCACCTCCTGGTGACGATGGTCATACCACTATTGGGTCCTTTCACCCAAGTAGTGATGATTATCACTGTTAGGATTTATTAGCCTAACCGTGAGAAATTAGTAATGTGCACAATACCCCACTAGCCAGTGATTAAGATAACCATGACTTAATCCCTGTAATTATAACCTTTGAAAATAAATGGAGTGTTGTAAAATACTTTTGATAAAAGAGAATGACTCACATTGCAGATTTAAACGGGCAGAGTTTAGCCTACTGATTAGCCTTGTAACCTAATTTAAATAACAATGCACACGAACTAGGTCAGTAACTAATACTACATTTACGATAACTCACGAGACTAAAACCCTCACAACGAATGACAAAGTGCAATACTTAAGCATCCATCGAATTCACAACGAATGACAAAGTATGGTCCTAATGTGGGTAGCACTTAAACATCCATCGGATAGTTTCAATCGATCGGACATTGAATCGTAGCAGCGATCGAGTTAGTACCCTGTATCGTAACAGCGCCTTGATATCTTAAATTTCGAAATTGAGCAGTGAGACTTCGTTTTTGAGAATTGTTTTCGACACCACTGAACAGCTCATGATATAAGCTATTTATAGCTGAAATTTGAGTCTTACGCGGCCCGCGAAAGCCCCCTATGAGTAGATTAGGGTATCCGTGTCACACCTAGGTCTGCCACGTGGCTGCCACGTGGCCCTGAACGCTTATCTGGTCAAACACACTTTGACGCGGCCCGTGTAAGCTTCCCATATGGCTTATGCGGCCCGTGAAACCCAAAAACCTTGATTTATTGATTTTTCATATACAGTAGGGTTTCAGGGGTCCGGGTTTTTATTTATGGGTCGTTTTGGGACATTTTTGAAGGTCCTTACATCCTCCCCACCTTATTTAGAATCTCGTCCTCGAGATTTATTGGAATATGTGAGGATACTTTCGCTTCATCTCCGATTCCAGCTCCCAGGTGTCACACCCCGATATTTCCATGTTTCACCGGTGGGCCTGGTAGGGGAGTATCGTGACATAGTTGATATCATCATAGTCAAACAACATAATATATAAATGCACAGCGGAAGCAAAAGATAAATATATTACAATCCGAATATCAAGTATTACAACGGAAAGTAAAGGATCCACAGGCGGATCTTAAAACTTAAACATTGTTCAACAGACTTTAGGCGCCTAGAACTTGCAAGATTCCTTATTAACGCCCTGAGCTTCCAGCCAATTACGTTCAGTACCTGTCACTTAACCTTTTTGGAAAATACGTTAGTTTACACTGGTAAATACAATTAACCGACTCATTTGAAAAGCTTTAATAAAATTGATTTGAATGCACAAGGCACAACATATCTTTTATAACTTGGGACAATTATATTATAATCTTGTATACAGATTTACATGCTCGTTATACGTTCAGGGCCCGATGTAGAAACCGAGTCAAGATTAACAGACACGCCACAAGTATAGGTGTATGCCTACACCCCGTGCTTAAGACGTGGCCATTTTATAATACAATGATGTCAAGGATATCCGGGACATGGTCATTAACCCCTAAAGGCTTTTATTTCAAACAATACAGATTAAAGTGGGTTACCTCAATAATTTAATCACAATACGATTAAACATTCAATACCCGACCAAGCGGTATTATATATACCGTACCCCAAGCCCGTATAAGGGAAAATAAGTTAAAAGTATTTACCTGAGCTAGCAATGCAATTTATACTCAGCCGCATATTCAAATCAGCAAGCACAAGTACTTCTACTGAGGCTCTTAATCTGGAATGAAGGTTTTTAATAACCTATTAGATTCCTAACGGGTCTTTAATTAAGCCTATGCTTAGACCGGTTAGTTTTAAAGAGAAAGATACGGTTCAAACGCATGATAAGGCGAAGACCGGTTTAGAATGTGGTTTTGACCCGACAAGCTTGTATGCTTGTTTAATATGGGTAACTTAAACACATTCTGGATTTTGAGACAAAAATGATATGGTTTGACTCGTTTCGGCTAATATATGCAAACTAGTCACATAAACCGATCCGAACGCGACAAGTGCGTAACGAGTAACCAAAAGAGTCATATACAGGTTTCCTAAGTTAATATGCCTTAAATATGTTGTGATATCAGTAGGATACCTTCCATTATGCCCAAAACGAGTTTAATCTCATTATAAGCCCCGTAGGGGTATTTTGGTCATTTTAAAGATTATAAAAGAGGTTAATTGAAATTCTGAGATTTGGGTCCAAATACATCAGTAAAATAACTTATTTTATTAGGTCATATCAGTTGGTAATAGGTCTTATATGAAAAAAATGGTTTTTAAACCCATACTAGGCGTTTAATACGCTTAAAAGCCATTTTAAGTGATTTCCTGGTTATACATGAAATCCGAGTTTTTTGATTAGGTTATAGAGTTCAAAATACTTTATTTATTATATAAAATCAGTAGCAATTGGATTGGTGTCAAAATATTATGTAGAACTCATTTTATACACAAAAAGGGTATAATCGGTATTTACCGAATCAACGCCATAACCTTAGGTTATGAGCAGGTTAAAAATAATTAAAAATCTTTATAAATCCCAAAATATTATATTACATCAGTGGGTAAAAGTTTTGGTGTCAAAAGTAGGGTTTAGATAGGCTTTATGCTAATTGCGCCGTTTAATTAACAAAAAGCTTTTTAAGTGCGCTATTGAGCATAACTCCTAATCTAGACCTCCAACTGATGTGAAATTTTAGGGACATGATTATAAATCAGTAATAAAGATTATTGTCCTTTCACATTTCTTAAATTCTCGTTTTATGGTCAAAAGGGCATATTGGTCAACATTAGGCATTTAACAGAAACTTATAAACGAATCGGACAATCAACGATCCAACCACAGAGGGTTATACCATCATGTAACCTGGTCCTAAGGAAGCTCTAAAACATTTCCAAACTTATCTAAATCGGGTCAGAACTGAAGTCAAAGCAAAAGTCAAAGTTTTGCGACTTTCGGTTCCGAACCGGGTCTAAACAGAAAATTGTCGGGTCGAACATGCTTAGACATGTTCTTACATTTATTACCAAGTTATATGAGTGGTAAAATAGGTTACACGCCTTCTACATTACTAATTACATGTAAATTCTCAAATTAAGTTTCTGTTGACTTTTTCTAATCAACTTTGACCCGACAAATGGTCTAGTTAGAGTGGGAATCAGAGGGTGCCCTTTTAAGGGTTTATTGCCCACATCATGACCAACTTATAACTACCTTCAATTCGACTAATCACTGGACCATTTATGATTAATCGCTAAGTTAAACGCTAATTACAACGGTTTGACTTTTAGGCTAATAACTAAGCAAAACTTAATCAAGGAAGGTCAAGGGTACTTACAGAAGTCCTATGCACGATTAGGGATGATTGAGGACTGATCTTAAGCTCCAGAGAGTCCCATAAATGCAGATGGAATGAATGCAAGAAATGTTGCAAACATGAGGGCCTTTTATAGTGTTCTTGTTCTATTATGATGATGACAACTAAGTCTAAGGGATGATCCTGATCAATAACAAGTGCCCCTAAGGCGTAAAAGCATGTAGGGGTTGCCCATGGAAGAGGAAAATCGTTTTTAAGTCGGTTGCAACGTTTATAACAGCCATCTTTCTGTCGCTGTGCAGGCCTTACGGACCATAAGGCTTGACCCTTACGGTCCGTAAGCTTGTTCCAATAGGCAAAAATCTTTTGGCTTTTCAAGCTTCGAACGTGTAACTAGTGTAATACGATTTTGGGCCATTATTTTCAGTATGTGGCCTCTTGTTTGGGTCATGAACATTTTACACCACCTTGGTATGATATAAAGTTTCCTTGGATCCTTTTGAAAGTGCGTAAATGAAGGTTGTCGTGCATATCCTCGTAGGATCCCATTCTTGCGAACATGACTCAATCATTGCTAGCATTTACCGGATTTGAGTATATCAGATGTTTACAATATAGTTTAGGGTCTTGGGATTTATAATTAGGTCGTTCAGAGGTATTTAATTAACATGTCGACGTTTTAAATCCTACCATACATCTTTGACTAGATCCGGTTTCTAACACTTTTGTCTTGTATGACACGCGTCGCTATTTTATTGAACACGAATTTTCAAGGTGTTACATCCTCACCGCCTTAAAAGAAATCTCGACCTCGAGATTTGTTAAAATGCTGGAAGTACTTTTTGTCGCATAATGGGCTTAACTTCTATAACATATCTGGAGTCTTTCCAAGCTCTCAAAGTGGCCCCTATATTAGGTACATGTATCTTTTTGGAGCTTCTAATCCTGTCGATCCTTACTCGACACAGGTTGCTCATCATATCATAAATCTGTATCTCATTTTGTGATAGTGCTTCTTGGCTTATTGGCGAAACACATCCTTCAGTCACTAGTGTGCAATGTATTGCGAGCTCCGCCAAACTCCTTAAATGGGTTTTAGCTTATAAGCTACTTGATCTTGATACATTCGATTTCCTTCGAATGATTCTATATGTTCAGAGCTTAACTAGCCTGATAATTTAACAAATTTGGCACACCCTTCCTGGGTGATATCTATTGTTGAACCTTATTCCTTAACAAGAATTTAGGAGGTTTGCTATTTTCATTAATCCTTGATTTTCTGCCGAATAATGGCAACTTACAGATAATTAGGGATTTGTATGATCTTATTCGTTGTTTCCAATGCAACTTTCAGATCCTGATAAGTGGACTTACCAATCTATTGTCCCAACAGTAGATGTTTAACATTCCATCTATACAAGGTCTCCAAAGGAGCAGCCTTGACGCTTATATAACAACTATTATAGAAAAGCTTATTTTAAGGTGAGATGGTTATTCCAACCATTGCTCAAAACTAATCTTAAGGAGTAGCTAATCCTTATAGTTAGTCGAACAAAGCGACAATCATGGGCAGCTGATGGCGATTCTTAATCGTTGCCTAATTAGGGTTGCGGTAATCAATAAATAAGCAAGATGAACCGTCTTTCTTAATTAACTATACCGAATTCTCAGGATATTGAGTTAGACTATATGAATCTACATCTTAGAACTTGCTTAACCAGGGTTTTTGATTCTTCCAATAATGGTACTAGTTGTCTTAGAGATTTCATAATAATGCAGCCCTAAATGGGATATAAATCTTAACTCTACTTGCCTCTCGGGAGGTAAACAGGGTAGTCTTAGGAGAAGATAATCAAGATATAAGGAGGTTACAGAGAATTTCCATATCTCAGGCTCCAGTTTATCCATCCTTGCTGGTGTCAACTGAGCGATACATTTATGCTATGAGTCAACAGATTCCTTTACCAGGGAACATTTATTTGGACAATTCTATTTTCTAGATATCTTCTTTGAATACCATTAGCTGACTTTAATACCATATGACCATTGGAATATCTTTGTGGTTCCATGCATTAAACCTCCATACTGATCAGGCATGGAAGCAATCTATGGGACAGATTAAGATACACCAATCCTCATGTGGCGCTTTTGTCATACCATCTGGTATTCGCAATCGATAGAGATCAGGAGATATCAATTACTCATGATGATGTACTTCATCTGGAGAAAGGGTATACTAGAATTTTTATGACTGAAGATTTCTGACAGAAACAGAAGAAATGGTTCCTATGATTTTCGTCTGTAAGTTTTACCTTACACTTAATATCTAGGGCTCTTATGATAGATTTTTAAAAGTCTAATATACTTACAATTTATGAAGGATTTATTGGTATCCGAATTAAAATAGAATTCTTAGCATTTATACTTAAAGAACGTACCCAACGTTATTATTGATATGGACTACTCCTGACACTCTTTAGGAGAGTTTAAGCGCTATCATTCTTAGACTTTCTATCCTTAACCGTATTTCCTTTGACAGATTTGGGGCACGTAGCATTTGGCTCCTTGAACTTTTTCACGGCCTTCTTTACAACTTTGCCAACAGCTGCGTCTATCATAGTTTGAAGAACATCTTTGGAAATTTTAAGGTTTACAATTGTAGCATCATTAGCATGCGTCGCATCATCAATGGCACGATTGACTGTTTTCTTATCCGAGTTTGTCATACTCAAGATTTGGTTCCTATTACCAAATGAATCATTTACTTAGTTGCAATTCAACAACTGCTATTCATCACCCTGATGGCCTTAACATGTACTAACCATGGTTTCATTAAACTATATTGGCCAATATGGCACAAACATTCTTAATGAACATTATTTTACAAACATATCAATATCACTTAGCCTAGGTCACAAAAGACCATTAATGGCATTTAAGGGTTGGACCTAGTCCATCACCTTTTTGACAGGGGATCAAAATGTCACATCTGTCTTTATTATATTGATGAATTTGGGCAGCTTGAAAGCTTGCCATAAGGATATCAGAAAAGAGTGATTCCTAATAGATATAAAATATCGATCTAAGATTTGTTGGAGCATTCTCTAAAGTATCATCGGTCAATTTTTACCTCGCATTAAATGTCCAGAGTCCTAATCAGCGGAGACAACAGTTCTCAACATTTATTGTTCATTATAGAATCATATGTGCCAGTATCAAATAAATTTCTACATAAGCTGCTTGATGAGGAAAGGTACCTGCTATATAGTTATCATTCTGCAGCATCTCCTGGGCGTTCGTCTGGAAGACTCATGCGTTTGTTTTCTTGGCCTCTTCGGGCTTCTTCTGATTCCTAGTGCAGTTGGTCCGGATATGCCCCTTCTCGTTGCAACCATAACAGTTTGCGTCTTTCAACTTCTTGCAATCCAAGGTTTTATGTTCCTTAGACTTGCAAATCCCACAAGGTAGAGGTTGGGATTCAAATCTGCATTTCCCGAGGTGGTATTTCCGACAGGTTTTGCACCTGGTCTTCTCACCCGACTGCTGGCTGTCTTTCTTAAACCCGGAACTCTCCTTATCCTCAGAGTTCCTCTTTGTCTTCCTATCGGAGCGATGAGAATTCTCATCCTCCCTTTTACGCTTTCCATCTTCAGAGGCTTTGGCAGCCTTGTTTCTGACCACATCGAGTGTGAGAGATAGCGACAGATCTGTCGCTGACCTGAATGTAGTAGGTCTCGATGCTTTCACACTGGCCTTTATTTCTGGGGCTAGACCCCCAATAAAGTGTCGCTTTGGTTCCGGTGCGATCAAGTAAGGAACCAATCGAGACATGGTATTGAAACTTGTAAGGTATGCTTGACAATCTAAGTTCTTCATGACTAGTGTCAAGAATTCAGTCTCAATTTTCTCAACTTCATGTTGAGGACAGTAATTTTCTTTGATAAGAGCAACGAACTGATCCCAAGTCATGTTGTACAAAGGGAGTTTCCCAGTAGCTTGGATTAGTGACCTCCACCAAGCTAGAGCTTCTCCTTTAAAAGATTGTGAAACAAATTTCACAACATCTTGTTCGGCACAACCGCTGACGTCAACAACAGTGTCCATCTCCTCGAGCCATGTCATGCAATCGATGGCTCCTTCTTCTCCTGTAAAGTCTCTGGGCTTGAAGGAGACAAAATATTTATATGAGCAGGTTTTAACTGGTGCCTCTTGATGAAGCACAACCTGTCTAGACGGAACACTCCTCTGGTTTGACGAGTTATGAACATCGTCTTCCTTTGACTCATGTGATTTAGAAGGGGGCTTACTACGAGCCACAGATAGAGTCTTAGAGTGTGTATCACTTGATTCATCATACTGTCTGTCGAGGGCTCGTGTAACGGCATTATCTATTAATGCCTGCAGTTCCGCACCAGTTATATTAATTCTGGGAGCATCATTATTTTCCCTCGGGTGGCTGTTGACCTCATCCGATCCAGCCATGTAGTTTGATTGCTACATAAATATTGACGATGATTCATTCAGAGGTTATTATGGATTCATCACTTTTGACGATTCATCAACCATGGCAATATAAACCATATTGGTTAATTTGTTAGTTATATTTAATTAGCATTTTCATTATAATTTATCCTAGTTATAAAACATTAAGGATATTAAGGTGGCGCAAAGGCCTAGTCACAAGGACAATTTTAAATTTACAAGCCATGATTTCAGAGAACGAGGCATTAAGGTTTGAACATATTTCATTACCTTTTCTGGACAGAGAGTCAAAGACTACTACTGTCTTTAGTCTCAGAGGACATTAATTATAGCCTGTAGGCAGTTCATCCTTAAGGGATGATTATTTCAAATAAGGGAATTTAGATTAACCCCCTTTTTAAAGATGGCCTGTGTGACTTTAACGATTCACAGTTTGCCAAAAATGTTAACATACTTACAGATGTTAACAGGGATTGGAATCTTTTAGATAAGTTTTACCGTCTTGGCCATGTCTACAATGACATTTAGGCTAGGTTTTACCTTTAAGATTCTTTTAATATTTAACGCAGAACAATCCTAAATTGAAATGTTAACAAGGATCTGAATCTAATTGGAGAACTACAATCTTGGCCCTGTCTTAAGGTGACATATGGCTAGGTCTTGTCCTTTTCAAATTTTGCGATTTTATTATAATGGTAGATCTTATAATATAGGAATGATATTTTAAATATAATCATTCCATTAAAATTTAAACAAGTATATGGTTGCCCTAAACGGGACTTCTAACAGAAAATGACTTGCCCATGCAAGGGCTAATCAGAAAATAACAAAGGAACCAAATAAGGACAAAATAAAATGAATTAGGATTTGTCCTATGTTCTTGTCTAGACTCAAGAATGTGCAACTGTGTAACTAAGATTAAACACAAAAGGCTAGCGTTTAATTCACTCAGTGTTGGCTCTGATACCAACCTGTCACACCCCGATATTTCCACGTTTCACCGGTGGGCCCGGTAGGGGAGTATCGTGACGTAGTTGATATTATCATAGTCAAACAACACAATATATAAATGCACAGCGGAAGCAAAAGATAAATATATTACAATCCGAATATAAAGTAATATCAAGTATTACAACGGAAAGTAAAGGATCCACAGGCGGATCTTAAAACTTAAACATTGTTCAACAGACTTTAGACGCCTAGAACTTGCAAGATTCCTTATTAACGTCCTGAGCTTCCAGCCAATTACGTTCAGTACCTGTCAGTTAACCTTTTTGGAAAATACGTCAGTTTACACTGGTAAATACAATTAACCGACTCATTTGAAAAGGTTTAATAAAATTGATTTGAATGCACAAGGCACAACATATCTTTTATAACTTGGGACAATTATATTATAATCTTGTATACAGATTTACATGCTCGTTATACGTTCAGGGCCCGATGTAGTAACCGAGTCAAGATTAACAGACACGCCACAAGTATAGGCCCACAAGAGAGTGGGATACCATTTCCCTTATGCAACTGTTAGGTGTATGCCTACAACCCGTGCTTAAGACGTGGCCATTTTATAATACAATGATGTCCGGATATCCTTGACATTATTGTATTATAAAATGGCCACGACTTATGCAAGGGGTGTAGGCATACACCTAACAGTGCATAAGGGAAACGGTATCTCACTCTCTTGTGGGCCTATACTTGTGGTGTGTCTGTTAATCTTGACTCGGTTTCTACATCGGGCCCTGAACGTATAATGAGCATGTAAATCTGTATACAAGATTATAATATAATTGTCCCAAGTTAGAAAAGATATGTTGTGCCTTGTGCATCCAAATCAATTTTATTAAACCTTTTCAAATGAGTCGGTTAATTGTATTTACCAGTGTAAACTGATGTATTTTCCAAAAAGGTTAAGTGACAGGTACTGAACGTAATTGGCTGGAAGCTCAGGACGTTAATAAGGAATCTTGCAAATTCTAGGCGTCTAAATTATGTTGAACAATGTTTAAGTTTTAAGATCCGCCTGTGGATCCTTTACTTTCCGTTGTAATACTTGATATTACTTTATATTCGGATTGTAATATATTTATCTTTTGCTTCCGCTGTGCATTTATATATTGTGTTGTTTGACTATGATGATCTCAACTACGTCACGATACTCCCCATCGGGCCCACCGGTAATACGTGGAAATATCGGGGTGTGACACCAGGTGTATTCGGGTCCTCTTTTCGAATCCCAATTGACTTTGACTAGTACTAATCTTTTGTGCTTGATAAACTTGATTTTTCTGTCTTCTATTTGCAGTGGCTTCTCAACAAATTTTAATTTTTCATTTACTTCTATATCTTGAAGAGGTACTACCAAGGATACGTCAGATAGACATTTCTTGAGGTTGGATATATGAAATACGTCATGTACCCCAACTAACTCTTTTGGTAGCTGTAAGCGATAGGCGACTGGCCCTATTCGCTGTATTACTGGGAATGGTCCTACGTATCTTGGACTTAGTTTTCCTTTCTTACCAAATCGAACTACTCCTTTCCAAGGAGAAACTTCTAAGAGAACCTTGTCTCCAATTTGAAATTCCAACGGCTTACGCCTATTATCGGCATAACTTTTCTGGCGATCTCGAGCCGTTTTCAGTCTTTCCTTGATTTGAGTGATCTTGTCGGTAATTTCTTGTACTATTTCAGGACCTGATAATTGACTTTCTCCTATCTCTGCCCAGCAGACTGGAGTTCTGCATTTTCGTCCATATAGTGCTACGAATGGGGCAGCTTCAATACTTGAATGATAACTATTGTTATAGGATAATTCGATTAAGGGTAGGTGGTCATCCCAGTTTCCTCCAAAATCTATCACACATGCCCTAAGCATGTCCTCCAGGGTTTGGATCGTCCTTTCACTTTGTCCGTCTGTTTGAGGATGGTATGCAGTGCTTAAATTTAGTCGGGTTCCCAATGTTTCTTGAAAACTTGTCCAGAAATGAGAAGTGAAACGACTATCCCTATCCGATACAATGGAGAGTGGAACTCCACGTAAGGATACTACTTCATCTATATACAACTTGGCTAACCTTTCCATGCTAAAGGTTTCTTTCATGGGTAGGAAATGAGCTGATTTGGTTAATCGATCCACAATTACCCAAATCATGTCATTACCTTTTCTGGTCTTGGGTAACTTAGTAACAAAATCCATTGTTATGAGTTCCCATTTCCAAACAGGCATGTCTAATTGTTGTAGTAGACCTGAGGGTTTCTGGTGTTCTACCTTGACTTGTGAACAAGTAAGACATTTAGAAACATATCTAGCTATGTCCTTTTTCATTCCTATCCACCAGAAGTTATTTCTTAAATCTTGGTACATTTTATTGTTACCAGGATGCATGGTATACCTAGATTTAAGGGCTTCCTCTAAAATCTTATTTCTTAACTCTCCTTGCTTAGGTACCCAAATCCTTTTCTTGTGGAATCTCCAAATTCCATCAGCTCCTTGCTCTAAATCCTTTATTCGTCCTTTCATTCCTTCAGCATCACCCTTGATTGCTGGTTCCTGAATATTTTTTAGTTGTTCCATTAAGTCTAATTGTAAACTTAATCTAAGAGCACGAACTCGTCGTTGTTTCTCATGATACTTACGACTTAAAGCATCAGCAACTACGTTTGCTTTTCCTTCGTGATATTGAATATCACAGTCGTAGTCACTTAGGATTTCCATCCATCTCCTTTGCCTCATGTTCAATTCTTTTTGCCCAAATATGTATCTTAAGCTTTTATGATCTGTATAGACAGTAAACTTACTTCCATACAAATAGTGTCTCCAAATCTTAAGGGAAAAAATTATGGGTCCTAATTCTAAGTCATGAGTCGTATAATTTTCCTCATGCTTTTTCAATTGCCTTGAAGCATACGCAATTATCTTCTTGCGTTGCATTAGCACACATCCTAATCCTAGCTTTGAAGCGTCGCAGTATACTTTAAAATCCTCTGTTCCTTCTAATGAGGCTAGAATTGGAGCATTTGTTAATTTCTGTTTTAAGATCTTAAAAGCTTCTTCTTGTTTAGGTCCCCATTCAAACTTAACTGATTTACAGGTTAGCTTAGTTAATGGTACAACTATTTTGGAAAAATCCTTAATAAACCGTCTATAGAATCTGGCTAACCCTATAAAACTTCTAATTTCCATAGCTGACTGTGGAACCTTCCATTTAGTGATCGCTTCTATTTTGGAGGGATCTACGTGAATGCCTTCGTGATTCACCATGTGTCCTAAAAATTGTACCTCCTGCAGCCAAAATTCACACTTCGAGAATTTGGTGTAGAGCTTCTCTTTTCTTAACAAAGTTAAGAGTGCATGAAGGTGCTGACGGTGTTCATCCTGGCTTTTGGAATAAATAAGTATATCTTCGATGAAGACAATTACAAATTTATCCAAATACGGTTTACAGATTCTATTCATCATGTCCATAAATGCTGCAGGAGCATTTGTTAACCCGATGGGCATGACTGTAAACTCGTAATGACCATACCTAGTTCTGAAAGCAGTTTTAGGTATGTCTTCCTCTTGTACTTTCAATTGATGATATCCAGAGCGTAAGTCTATCTTAGAAAAGTATCTAGCTCCTTGAATTTGATCGAAAAGATCTTCTATCCTAGGTAACGGGTATCGATTCTTAATTGTAACCTTATTCAATTCTCTATAATCAATACACATTCGCATTGACCCGTCTTTCTTTTTTACAAACAACACTGGTG
Organism: Helianthus tuberosus; assembly: GCA_030545235.1. Classification (NCBI taxonomy): domain Eukaryota; kingdom Viridiplantae; phylum Streptophyta; class Magnoliopsida; order Asterales; family Asteraceae; genus Helianthus; species Helianthus tuberosus. The sequence goes on along the minus strand of CM060427.1, from coordinate 45,469,706 downwards.
CTCCCCACGGGGATGAACTGGGTTGTATGAATCCTTTACTTAATAATTCATCTAACTGCTTTTTCAATTCTAGCATTTCGGTGGGTGCTAACCGATAAGGTGCCTTAGCTATCGGTGTAGTTCCAGGAATTAGATGAATTCTAAATTCAACTTCCCTATTGGGTGGTAATCCCGGTAGTTCTTCTGGGTATTCTGCTACTACAGGAATTTCTTTAAGTTCCTTTCCTTTCATTTTAATGATTACTGAAATCATATACACCATTTCTTATTATCTTGAATAACTGGCCAATTTCATTACTGAAATGAATTTCAGTGGCTTTCGTGGCTTATCTCCTATAATTACCACTAATTCTCCTGTAGGTGTATGAATTTCTATGGAATTTTTATCACAGAGAATTCGAGCATGGTTGGTTACTAACCAATACATTCCTAACACAATATCGAATCCGGCTAAATTCATAGGTAACAAGTTTACAGAAAATTTATGGCCTAAGAGTTTTATCTTTCCTTCTTGCAAAACCTTATCTATGTTAACAGAATTCCCATCTTCCGTTTCTACCGTGAAAACTTGTTTAAGGTTGGTTAAGGGTAGGTTAAGAGCTTGGCAGAATGAAGTATTTATAAACTTTGTTTGCACCAGAGTCAAACAATACTTTTGCATAAATGTTGTGAACTAAGAACGTACCAGCTATCACGTCAGGGATTAGTTCTGCTTCCTGAGTAGTCAACTGGAAGTCTCTTGCGTTTCTCTTGGTAGTTCCTTCTGCAGGTTTAGCTTTATTATCAGCTGGTTTAACCAATTTCGGGCAGTCTGGCCTAAAATGTCCAGCTTCTCCACAGTTGTAGCAGATTGTTGCTTTCTTCTTCCTGCAATCTTCTTCTTGGTGCCCCGGGATTTTGCAGAAATTGCAATATCCTTTGCATCTTCCAAAATGCTTCCTTTTAAAGGCATTGCAAAATGGAACAGTGGAAGATTGCCCGGTTCCCTTTTTCTTGAAATTACTATGGTTACCCATATGGAATCCCTGGGTAATCTTTTGGGCCACTTCCTTCTTTCTATTTTCTTCTCGCGTACGTACTAGTCCGTCCGTCAAAGTGTTGGCTAATTCCACAGCATCGTCAATAGTGTGGGGTCTCACAACCTTCACGATATTACGGATTTCGCCAATCAATCCCCAAATATAGCGAGAAATAAGTACCGGTTCTGGCCTAAGCCAGGGTAGGTACAACTCTAGCATACTCGAAGAATGTCGAAGTATACCCTCGACAGTCTACATCCACCATTCGGTGGTTCAGAAATTTATTCGCCATTTGTTCTTTCTCATACTCGGGACAAAATTTTCTTTCCATTAACCGCTTAAATTCTTCCCAACTCATGGCATAGGCTACATTGATTCCCTTGGCTTGAAGTACCGTATTCCACCATTCTAGCGCCCCTTCTTTAAAAAGATGTGAGGCGTACATGACCTTGTCTTCCTCAGCACATTTACTGATTTTAATCACTGCCTCGGTTTTCTCTAACCAATGCAGTGCAGCAGTCGCCCCTTCGTTGCCTGCAAATTCAACCGGTTTACAGGCAAGAAACTCCTTGTAAGTGCAACCAGGCGTTGCAACTTTCATTTTCTTAAGGAGTGGGGCTTGCATTCCATCGTTGTCATTATTAGTATGGTTGCCGCCTCCGTTTACACTATTACTGAAATTGTCACCATGTGTACGTTTGTTAAGAATAATTTGTTGAGGTTCAACTGGATTTCGGGAAGCAGCAAAAATTGCTGGAATAGCATTGGATATTCCCTGAGCAACGATATTCTCGATATCTTGCCTATTCAGAAATTGATTTTCATTGTTTTGCCCAGATTGATTAACTTCATTAACGGGTTCATTACCAGCGTGTTCCATCTGGTAATTAATTTATATAAGTGATTAGCATAAAATAATTAATAACCAAACATAATAAAATAATTGCACATAATCACGTCAACAAGTATAGCCAAAATTGTCGATTTTTCGACGGTCGATATTTTATATATTATATTAGGCATCCGTACACACTTATTATCTTACAAAAGTTTTATTTTTTTATTTTTTAATTTTTTACATGATTATATTTTATTATTATTAAACACATATTCCTACAACCGCACAACCACAGTCACACCATCCTCGTCAGCTGGCATCTTTGAAACGACGTTCCCTCTCATCGTATTTCCAATATATTCTTTCCCCTACTTCCCTAATTCGGTTCCCTGCATCAATCAGCTCCTCGCCATAATGACGGAGTTCCACCAAATTTTCTGCTCTCATAGGTGGGTGTAGTGGAGGCTCAGGGTCGAATTGAGGAAAAAAAGGTATTAGGTTTATTTAGGAGATTTTGAAACTGTCGGTCGGTGGTCCACCACTCTTCTAGCTCTGCTGGTAGAGGTTGGGAGTGGATAATGGAATCTGGGATATCAGGTTCTAGATTAACTGGAAGTTTGCTTCCGCTGGGTAATTAAAAAGGTTTTCACCGGCAGGTCCGATGAGGTCACTAAGTGCCAGTTTATGATCCAACTCCTCCCAGGGTGGCATTTCCTGGTCTTGCCAGGAACTTTCCCCAATCTCTATTTCCTTTCCTTTACCTTTGGGATCCTCTGTTTTATAAGTTTTCGTGTCGTTGGTTCCTCCTACGCACACGCCTCCAGCCTACTAATCTTCTTCTTTTCTTTGGCTTTGGTTTCTCCGGAGGTTGGGTTTGAAATTCCATAGGTTCCTCCATGTCGGCACAATAACAGGTAAAGTCTCTGGAAACTTCCACATTAACAGAATAGAGGTTGAGATTCTAAAGAGCTTCAGACAACTCATTCATGCTGTTTAGCAGATATGAAGAAACATACAAAATTCTAGGTTAAAAGTTTGTAACTTGAATAATCACAGAAAGGCAATCAAAATTTAAGTATTAATTACAAATATCTAATACATTTATACAAACAGATTGATTAAAATATTGCGATATATATATATATATATATATATATATATATATATATATATATATATAGGGTTGGGCTCTATAGGAAACCCCATCTTTTTTAAGAAACCTTGGAAACCCAATGTGAGCCATTGATTGTCTCTCATCTAACTTGATCAATGGCTCTCCTAATTTTTGGTAAGAATTAGATTTAAAAGAAATGATATAATACATTAGTACAAGTGGAAGGGGCATTTTCGGTAGAACATTCCTTCTCTCTCCACTGTCCAATCCTATCATCTCTCTTTAATGCGATGATCTTTCTATCTCTTAATATCCATTTCAAAATCACAATGTCATCTCAGCTCTCTCAATTCCCTCTCTCTAAAATCACAGATTTCATTTTCTCCTCCCCAAATCAAAACCCTAGGCCCCATGACTTTCCCTTCTCTCTACACAACACTTACAACCTGCAAGCCTAGAGATAGAGTGAGAGCCGTGAGAGAGAGTACCAGAGAAATCGAAAGAGAAAAAGAGGTCCAGAGAAATCGAAAGAGAGAGAGAAAACTGGTGGATTTCCAGCCACCCACGGCAGCGGCAGCGCTGTGGCATTGGTGTTGTTGACCGTTATGGTTGGGGCAGGGGAATGAGTGAGGCACGATGGTGGTTGCAGATCTGGTGGTTGGTGGAAGGTGGTGACTGGTTCATTCTGGGGTGTAGGTGTTTGATAGCGGCGACAGTGGGTAGTTGTAGAAGGTGGTGGAGGGTGGGTGGGTGGTTGGTGGTGCTGGATGGTGATGAGATTGTTCGAAATTGAGAAAGGGGGTTTTCGTGTGTTGGATGGTGGCAGGTGGGGTTGTGGTTTGATTTGGTGTGTTCTGTTGGATGGTGGCAGGGGCAGTAGTGGGCAGTGATGGTTGATGGGGCGGTGTTCGGCGGTGATGATTTTGTTTTGACCTAACCCTTGCTACAACCGCCATCGTCTTTTGCAACTGAATCATGCTTTGGTGTTTTTCACAATTAAATCGGTCTTAAGTTATAGCATATGTTTTTCCCCAATTAAATCTGAATCGAGAGTGTTAGACTTTGGTGGATGAGGTGTCCCACTTATGATTCTTGTTTCTTTAATTAAGATGAAGTTGTTCAAGATTCTGTTAATTTGTTTTTGTTATGAACCTGTTTTGTTGAGATTTGTGGATGTTTAGGCAATATAACCTGTTTTGTTGAGATTTGTGGATGTTTTGTTGGTTTGGTTGCTTGTTTGGGGATTTTGATCTTAACAATAATTGTTTTTTTTTTTGTTGGTTTGGTTGTTGGTTTAGGCTTTTGATCTGAACAGTAAGTGTTTTTTTTTGTTGGGTTGTTTGATTTACAGAAACAGACCCATAACATGTGTTAAGCACCTGTTAGAATGATATATAACGTGTGTTGATTTACAGAAACAGATCCTTAAAGATATTCAATTGACAAGCAGGATGGATGTAGGCGACGTTAATGCAGGGACATTGAATAAGTCAAATCTTTTGGGAAAGAATTTTTCGTTCATTTATAACATGTGTTAGTGGTTCATGCTGTAACAGATCCATAAAGAAGTTTTCATGCTGTAACAAGTTTTCGTTCGTTTATAACATGTTTTGCACATTTTGGAATGTATAACATGTGTTAGGCATCAGTTATAATCTTTTTGTAACCTGACATGTATTCATGTATAAGCTAGTGGTTTACAAAACACCATGATGTGTATATACTGATCTAACATGTGTTACAATTTGTCTGTTCGGAACATGTAATTGATTAACATGTGACAACGGTGAAAACAGTCGACGGGGGCGATGAGTTTAATGGTGAGCTTAGTTAATATTGTAATCTTGTTGTAACCCCACTTGTATACATATGATAACATGTAAGCATCCATTATAACCCGACTTGTATTCATGTATATTAAAAGTGGTTTGCAAAACACCATGATGTGCATATACTGATCGTAACACGTGTACAAGTTAATATGGAACATACAAGTTAATATTGTAACACCGTATACCTGGGATAACATGTGTTAAGCCTCTGTTATAATCTTGGTTTAACCCAACATGGTGTCATGTATAAGTTAGTGGTTTCCAAAACACTATTAACTTGTATAATCTTGGAACATACAAGTTAATATTGTACCACCGTAACCCAACTTGTATTCATGTATATGAAAGTCACATCCTTTGGGAAAGAAGTCTTCGTTCATTTATAACACGTGTTGGTGGTTCATGCTGTAACAGAACACCATGAAGTAACCTGACATGTGTTCATGTATAACATGTGTTAAGCCCCTGTTAGAATGATATATAACGTGGGAAAGAACTCTTCATTCGTTTATAACATGTGTTTGTTTTGCACATTTTGGAATGTATAACATGTTTTAAGCATCTGTTATAATCTTTTTGTAACCTGACATATATTCATGTATAAGCTAGGGGTTTACAAAACACCATGATGTGTATATACTGATCTAACATGTGTTACAATTTGTCTGTTCGGAACATGTAATTGCTTAACATGTGACAAGGGTGAAAACAGTCGACGAGGGCGATGAGTTTAATGGTGAGCTTAGTTAATATCGTAATCTTGTTCTAACCCCACTTGTATACATATGATAACATGTACGCATCCATTATAACCCGACTTGTATTCATGTATATGAAAGTGGTTTGCAAGTTAATATGTGTACAAGTTAATATGGAACATACAAGTTAATATTGTAACACCGTATATGGAACATACAAGTTAATATTGTATAACGTGTTTTAAGACTTCCAGAATGGATGCATAAACTCCAATAGTAACTTAATAACATAGTATACCTGATATAACGTGTGTTAAGCCTCTTTTATAACGTGTGTTAAGACTTCCAAAATGTGTTAAGTCCATACCGTTTTAACATCATGTACTAGACAAAACAAAATAACAGTCTCACATTACATATTACTAGTAACCGAAAATACATAGCACTAAGAAAATGGTGGAGCTTCCTTTGAAAGTCACATGTAACACATGCATGTGTTACACGTGTTACGTTGTATATGGGTTTCATGTCACATGTAACACATGCATGTCCGAGAAGTTCAACCTATAACACGTGTTAGTTGTGTTGTGCTGTAACATAAACATAGTCATGATCCTTGAGCATCTGATCCACGTTTGACGAAACCAACGGTCCCGAGAATTGGATCTTATTTCCCTTGAATCCATCACCGTCCTAATAACAAAAAGATAAGATAACCGTTAAGTCGTTAACCAGACATAAATATTAACACATTCATAGCCATAAATTTTTTTTTCTCAGATAACATCACAAAAACAGTTACTATTCAGGATCAAAAGCCCCAAACAAAGCAACCAAACCAACAAAAAATAGTTACTATTCAGATCAAAAGCCCAAACAAGCAACCAAACCAAGCACAACTTTTTAACACAAAAATAAAAACCTGCAAATTAATCTTACACAACTGAAACAACAACAACAACAACTAACAAAGTATACAGAACTAAAAACCTGCAATTAATTCGTCATACCCTAATACATGTCTCTAATACATCGTCATACCCTAATACATGTCTCTATAACATGTTACTATGGTTTATCTGTGAAACAGGAGTTCAGACTATAACACGTGTTACGTTGGTTGTGCTGTAAGATAAACTTGGCTTTTCGTTTCTAAAAACAGATGTGCCGATTATTAGACGTCTAAAATTCAGCAAATAACAAAGTACACATAACTAAAAACAACAAGATTACACGTTAAATACGAAACATTAACGGTCTATAATTTGTAATCTATACGAACATTAACGGTTGTTCGTGTTTCACAATAACGGTTGGAATTATACAAACTGTAATTTGTAATCTATAAGACACATTAACGGTCTAATTACGAACATTAACATCCACACAGTCCCCAAGCTCAAAATTTCAATCATCTAACAAATATTACCCTCGCACATAAAAAAACCCCAAAATTAATCCAAACAAATTTTAAATCAAAAAAAAAAAAAAACAATTAAAATGTCTCTAATACATCGTCATACCCTAATATATGTCTCTATAACATGTTACTATGGTTTATCTGTGAAACAGGAGTTCAGACTATAACACGTGTTACGTTGGTTGTGCTGTAAGACAAACTTGGCTTAGCTGTGAAACAGGAGTTCAGACTATAACACGTGTTACGTTGGTTGTGTTGTAAGACAAACTTGGCTTTTCGTTTCTAAAAACAAATGTGCCGATTATTACACGTCTAAAATTCAGCAAATAACAAAGTACTCATAACTAAAAACAACAAGATTACACGTTAAATACGAAACATTAACGGTCTATAATTTGTAATCTATACGAACATTAACGGTTGTTCGTGTTTCACAATAACGGTTGGAATTATACAAACTGTAATTTGTAATTTATAAGACACATTAACAATCTAATTACGAACATTAACGTCCACACAGTCCCCAAGCTCGAAATTTCAATCATCTAACAAATATTACCCTCGCACATAAAAAAAACCACCAAAATTAATCCAAACAATTAAACCTTTGTAGTTGATATGAGTTCAACACTCGGATAGAGATCATTCCCCCAAATATAATCTTTGGATGGAGAACATTCGGCTTCAGATTGATACGATCTAAAGAGCTCATCGACATCAGTGACCTTTGAGCAGTAGTTGATGATGGCAACATTCAGATCTGGTGCCATTTTGAGTTAAATATATTCAGTTCCACATCTGAATATAGGAACTGAATATATGGGTTGGGGGTGGGGGATGGCGGTGGTGGAGGGGCAGTGGTGGCAGTGGTGGTGGTTGTGCAGCGGGGGTCGGCCGGCGGTGGTAAAGATGCAACGGTGGTGGGGGTTGTGCAACAGGGTTGGAGGTGTTTACGGTGGTGTCGAAGGTACAATACAGATGGTGGTGCGGTGGTGATGATGGTGGTGGTGCGGTGATGATGGTGGTGTGGTGGAAGAGAGAGAGGTTTGGGAAGATAAATGAGAAATAAATGTTGTCAAATCATAGTACATAAAAGTCAAGATATCTTTTTGAGTTGGGTAGTGTAAAAAGATAATCCTACCCTTCAAAGATCTAAAATCATATGTTGATGTGGAGCAATCTAGGCGACATGTTGAGTTTGCAAAGTTTTTTAAAAATAAAGGGTTTCTTGTGTAGCATTACCTTATATATATATATAGGGGAAGGTTCAAATGAAAACCACTAGTTAACGCGAAAACTCGAAAACTAACTAAAAAAAGCCTAAAAAACACACAAATTTTTTTTTTTTTTTTTTTTGCAAACCAAATTTCGCAGGTTTTTTTATATAAAAAAAAAATTTCAAAAAAAAAAAAAAAAAAAAAATTTTTTGTGTAGCGCACATGTGTAATACTACCTACACATGTGTATTATTACACATGTGCGGTACACAAATTTTTTTTTTTTTGAAAAAAAGTTTTTTTTTATATATAAAAACCAACGATTTTTATTAAAAAAATTGAAAAAAAAAAATTTGTGTGTTTTTTAGGCTTTTTTTAGTTAGTTTTCGAGTTTTCGCGTTAAAAGTGGTTTTCATTTGAACCATCCCCTATATATATATATATATATATATATATTACAAACTACAACTGAAATTTAAAATATACTAGGGATAATTTATTTTAGTCTATCTTTTCTTACTAAGTTGTTTATTTAATGGACAAGTTTCTTTAAAGTTTCTGGCTTATGGATGATATGGGTGCTAGTACTGGGTCAGGGTGTTAGCAGTTAAATGTTAGCATTTACTGCTGTCGTAGCTAACATATAAAGATTTGCCCATTGTTCGTCTAATTCATCTTCCCATGGTGGGTTATCACCTGTTTCCTGGGTCTCTTTATTAATTATCATTTCTTTTGTTTGTGACTTCTTTATTTTCTCTTGACTTTTTCTAATAATCCAACTTCTTTTCTTAATGGTAAGTGGTTTCTCAAACTGTGTCTTACGAACAAATATTCCTTCCTCAGTATTTGCTGAGTATCTTGAGGAATTTGATTAGAATGAGGTTCCCTAATCTTTTGGTGTACTATCTAGTTGACGATAGATGTCCGAAATTCTTTGCTTACCCATACTGTAACTAACAAATAGTTAGATAAAACACATAGTCACAACATGGTAATTAGGAAAATTAAGTATTTCTAAATACTTAATTGGCTTAAATCAGTGGCTCTGATACCACATTTTTCTCTCACGGCCCCCATCCCGGCTTTACCCGGTCCAGGAGCCGCGGAACAGAAACCCGTGGTATTTATTAATTGAGTTGACAGCGGAAGATTTTACAGGATCTTTTAAAACTTGAAATGCCCTATTATTTTATTTCATAATTCGGGATAAACCCCGTAATTTACAATAGAGGAATTTCACAAGAAAATTCCCTGATTTACAAAACATGTTTGTTTATTTAACTAAGCCACTACTTCAAGCTTGTTAGTGCTCCGTAGCACTTTTCCTTGGTTCACAGTAGTCACCTGAAACATGTTTTGAAAATATTTTATCAGCGGGGAAATACTGGGGAGTCACTCAAGTTTAATAAAACGACACATAGTTATAAATTACAGCATAAGAGCGATTACAATGGCTTCTATCTTATTTTTATCTGGCGCCGTGTCACCTCCTGGTGACGATGGTCATACCACTATTGGGTCCTTTCACCCAAGTAGTGATGATTATCACTGTTAGGATTTATTAGCCTAACCGTGAGAGATTAGTAATGTGCATAATACCCTACTAGCCAGTGATTAAGATAACCATGACTTAATCCTTGTAATTATAACCTTTGAAAATAAATGGAGTATTGTAAAATACTTTTGATAAAAGAGAATGACTCACATTGCAGATTTAAACGGGCAGAGTTTAGCCTACAGATTAGCCTTGTAACCTAATTTAAATAACAATGCACACGAACTAGGTCAGTAACTAATACAACATTTACGATAACTCACGAGACTAAAACCCTCACAACGAATGACAAAGTGCAATACTTAAACATCCATCGAATTCACGACGAATGACAAAGTATGGCCCTAATGTGGGTATCACTTAAACATCCATCAGATAGTTTCAATCGATCGGACATTGAATCGTAGCAGCGATCGAGTTAATACCCTGTATCGTAGCAGCGCCTTGATATCTTAAATTTCGAAATTGAGCAGTGAGACTTCGTTTTTGAGAATTGTTTTCGACACCACTGAACTGCTCATGATCCAAGCTATTTATAGCTGAAATTTGAGTCTTACGCTGCCCGCGTAAGCCTCAACAGACTCTTACGCGGCCCGCGAGAGCCCCCTATGCATAGATTAGGGCATCTGTGTCACACCTAGGTCTGCCACGTGGCTGCCACGTGGCCCTGAACGCTTATCCGGTCAAACACACTTTGACGCGGCCCGCGTAAGCTTCCCTTATGGCTTACGCGGCCAGCCTGAAACCTAAAATACAGTAGGGTTTCAGGGGTCTGGGTTTTTATTTTTGGGTCGTATTGGGACATTTTTGAAGGTCCTTACAGTATTTCTACGTACGAGGACACGTATTTTTATTGTATTAATTAAGTATTCTTATTCTTAATTTTGTATTAATTTTTCTGGAATATTATCTTTAATAAAAGTTCACCAATATATATTTCCAAAATATACATTTCAATAAATATTACTTAGAAAAATTATTTATAATTTTTCTTTTGGCAAAAATATTTGTATTTTCACATAAGTTCCAAAATGATGTATTTTCAAGTCTAACTTAGAAAATATATAAGCTTATATTTCTCCAAAAATGATATATCTCATATTTATTTGAGAAAATAAATTCTTCATCCAAAAATATCGTATTTCATGTTTGTTTAAGAAATGTATATATTCTCCCAAAAAATAATACGTCTTCTAATAATTCCAAGAAAAAATATATACATTTTTATTCACCCAAAATAATATATTTTTCCTTTGTCAAAATATGATATATTCTTGTAATATTCATAAAAATCATATTTTGTCTCTTGGTATCCAAAATATTACTTACCAAAATATACTTGTGAATATAATTTCCGGAATGTTTCGTAAGTCTTATCCCATAGTTCGATTTCATCAATGTCTTGTGTATGATTTGTATATTTATTCCTTGGAATTTCGGTAATATTTTGGATGGTAATTCTTGGTATTTTTGTGAGTTATATTATTTCAAGTCCTAAAATAATATAACTAATACACAAAGTATACAAATGATCACACACATGGTGTCTTCTAAATATATATTTCCTAAATACATATTTAGTCACTTTTATTTATAAAAACCAACCTCCAATATTTATATTTTTGTAAAAAAATTATGGCAAGGTTTATGTAACCATTTATTGTTGAAAATACACTTGTAAGTGCATGTTCATAAATATTTTCTAAGTGTTTATATTTTTAGAAAATTTTGCCATAGTTTCCCCTAAAAATGGAGGTTTCCATGCTTTCAAGCATATCATTTTCTTTTGTAAAACTCATCACAATCAATTCGTAATCAACAATAAACAACCTTTACTTACCAATCTTGCTAAAAACAAGCATAATCTAATGCTTCATGAACTTGAATATTTGTAAGAATTTATAGGAACTAACTAGTGTTCTTAGTAAGCCTTGTTACCTTCTAAAGTGTGATTAGTTCTTTAAAAACTTCATTTTTAAAGAATATGGATCTTTACAACTTGTGATCATCATTTTTAAAAATGTTTCTTTATGAAATCTTTATGTTACACAAGTGTTTCTACACTTGTTAAACTACCAAAAATAAGGTTTGTTTATGTGAGAACCAAGATTTAACTATACTTATATTTTTAACTTGGTTTCTTTAGAAATCATCCATGAAATTTTTAGATCTACATGATTAATAACTTACTTTGATAACTATTTTTCAAGAAAACAATTTATACTTCAAGTTCATGCTTTACATAAGGATGATCTATATTGATTTCTTAACATAATCACCCTCTCATCTTGCTAAATCATGTTTTTAATCATGATCTAGCAAGACCATAAGATGATCTGCATCATTTACACAAGCAAACAATAATCATCAAGTATAACAACACATAAATAACATGATTTCTTCATTATTTCTTATAATTTTAAGCTTATATTCATGTTTCATCTTTTTGTTTCTTAGTGTTCTTCATGATAATCATCTTGTATCATCTTTTAACCACTTAAACAAGATGTAAAATGAAGAGTAGAAGATTTTACTACTAGCTCAAGGCTAGGGATGATCAAGTGAAGAAATGAAGTGGATAAAAGCAAACGGTGAAGGTTCTTCAACTTCCGAAAGCTCCAAGCTTCCTAATACACCTTATTACACCTTTGTACATATGTGGAATGGGTGGAAGATGAGTGAAAAATGGTGGAGGTATGTGTGTGTTCTTGGCCGAGACTAGAGAGAGGGAGAAGCAGAGAGCTTTCAAGTGTGGGGTGTTTTGAGAAATGAGAAGTGTGATCTTGAAGGCATTACTTATAACCATCTTTGCTAAATTTTCCAATGGTTATTATGTCATTAAAAATGAGACAAGATCCAATATTTAATCAAGATAAAATCTTGATGGTAGGGCCCTTGTTGGCCGGTCATAGGTGGGGGGGGGGGTAGTAGACTAGGTTCCAACCAAATAGTTAGGTTATGTTTAGATTTCAAGCATATAGTTAGGGACTTGGTTACTAGATATTTTTATTGTGTGTTATGTTATTCAGGGACCATAACTAGCTTGGTAATGTTAAAACAGTGCTTCTAGTATAAATTTGGTGTTCCGGGTAATGTCTGGTTGTTCGGTTGGTTACTGGTTCGTTAAGGTGCTAAACTTCGCAGTTTAGTGTGCTTTATGTAACCTTTTGTGACAGTTTTGATTCCCGACACTTAGGAAAGCATTCAAGACCATTTAAGCATATTTCTGCATGATATTAGATTGTTTAAATGCTGAAGTTTGCTGAATTCTGCAGAATTCTGCAGTTCATGTGAGTTTTAGGCACTTTCCGGCACTTAAACTATTACTAGGAAGGCAGTTTTGTGATCCTTACTTTCCTACACACTATACTAGTGTAAGACTTGGTTTCTGGCCCATTTTGTATCTCAATACTATGTCTGTCTATGTTCTGAACTTCCTCAGCATTTCTCTGATTTTGTCTGATAATTGTGCTTGCTTTGTTTCGTGCATCATTTGAATCAATAAAGTTTGAATGTAGTAATGTTATGTCGTTTGCAATATATGATGCACATGTATGAATAATGATAATGATCAGAAAGCAATTCAAGCATTTAATTGTAATTCAGCACAGTCATTAAGCACTAATCATTATTTAATAATCGTACGGATGGATGTAAATTTGACAGTTGTCACACCCTACCCCTTGGGGGGTCGTCAAGGTAGAAAGTGATCAACAGGAGGCAAAGGAATGTTACTCATCCTCAATGAAATCCTCAACCAAGCCCAATGCAGCATAGCAATTAAAGATACGAGCTTAGGATATCATGGAGGCTTCAGAGCAGGATGTTAAAAAAAAATCCTGGATCAGGATAATCCAGATATCTCGGTGCTCGTAGGAACCATTATCCCTCAAGATATTAAGGATCAGTTAACTAACTTTTTATAATGCAGGATGTCAACATTTGCATGGAAGCATGAGGATATGACAGGTGTTTTGGTCAAAAATCAGACGAGGATAATGCAACCAAACTCTCTGTTACGGGGTATGATGCTTGAATTGGTAAAAAACAATGAGGATCACTATGAAATGAATTGCATAGGGGACACAAAGATTTATACGAGGAAAAAGCCCTTGATCAATGTATGATCTCCGGCATAAAAAACCTCGGGTGATGGAAACTACCGATCACCAACTCAAATTAAACAATAATCCTTTTACAACTTCCGATGATAGCGAGCTAAGTACAAGGATCACTATAGTGTATCGTGTAGAAATGTATGAAAAATGCTAAGTGTTTTGCCGAGAGCTGGTGAGTGCAGTTGTACGAGTGTGTGTAGCCAAAAAATAGCCAAGTGTTGTCTAATTAGCTCGCTACCCCTTTTAAATTTAGTAAAATATCTAAATAACTAACTATCCGTAATTCATGCCTTCTCCCCACGATCTCCATAACGTTCACCATGGTCAAGCACGTGCGGAATAAGCGTGGAATATTCTCCAGGAACGTTACCAAGACTAAGTCCAAACTGGTATTCCTGCAAAACAATATCGAATTCAAAGCAGACAATCATTAGTATAAGGATCCTTAGGATGATCCATGATCCTAATCCTGAAGCATTTCTGAGGATCACTAACTGACACAGAAGTAAGGATCACCAAGCAGGATAATAATTGAGGATCACAGGTCATTAAGAAATCCTCCCCTAACAATTGCCCCCAAAATATAAGGTGTAATATTGTAAATAAACGAGTTGTATTTTGTTGATCTTATCCGCAACAAACTAACGGATAACTAGCCGTTGAAGACGGACTAGCCGTTGCAAACCTGACGTCACTGAAGTGACAATCCTGCAAATCATCATTATAAATAGGAGTTAGAGATAGGATCAATTTGCATTTAAATTCAAGAGAAACTCCCTTTAAATTCTCAGCCGAAGATCAATCAGGTATCTCTTTTCCTATTTCTCCTTCTCTTACTCTGTTTTTCTTTCTTTACCAACATCACGTTAAGAATGATGCTCCGGTCCTCCCTCGCCAAGGATCACCAGAAGGATAGCCCCTTGAAGAGTCAAGGGATCATCAAAGACTCAGCGAATGAGAGGTGTTGCTTTTCTGATCCGCAAATAGATAAGATCCGGCACTGCTTTCCGGCGAACACCTTTTTCAAACCCTTTGATCCCACTGTTCTGAGCGACTACATTTCTGAGACATGGGTTGCCTTTCCTGTTACCCCATTCACCATAGGATACACCTATCCTTTTCCATCTTTTACCCAATCCTTTTTCTCCCTTACCGGCATCTCCTACATCCAAGCTATGCCGATGATCTGGAGGGTCTTATATACCCTTGAAAGGATCATAGAGCAGGAAGGGATTGATTTAGGAATGTCAGAACTGGCAGAGATGTATGATCTCATGACGTTTGGATCCCACCGATATCTGTTTAAGCGAAAACCCGGCGAAGAACATCCCATTTTTAAAGCCACCAAGAACGATACAAACTGGAAACGAAGCTTTTTCTTTGTCAGAAGGGATACCATTCCAAACGGAAAGGATCTACCAAGGAAGTGGTCCACCCATGGTAGGACAGAGGATCCTGAGAAGGATCACCAGCTAATCTTGCTCTTGTGATAGGATCACTAACCCCCTTTTGTTTTATGTTATGCAGCTGTCACTGTTTCACACCTCATACCGTCTCCTGATACTAAGGAAAGGCTTGCTGTTTTTAGAAGAATCGGTCCTGAAACAAGATCATTCAAGATAATCACCCAGGATTCTCAAGAGGTATCCTCAGGCTCAGTCACCATGTCAAGTAAGTATCCTGCTTTTTATATAGTTAAAGATTTAAATAAATAGTTAAATAGAAATAGGATAAGGATACTTATCTTGCTTTGAATGTGTAGGTGCCGGAAAAGCTTCCAAGCCTGCCTCCCAGTTCAACATGGCCGACCTTGACACTGTTCGATCCAGAAAGAAGAAGGCCATTGCCAGCCCTAGTGTCTCCATCCCCAAGGCACCCATTAAAGGAAGGGGTGGCAAGAAGAGGAAAAATTCTGAGATAGAGGATCTACAAGGCCTGCCACTGATCCGCCACCAATTCCTTGAATACTTCAATGACGTGAGGATCACCAATTCTGCCTAGGTATCCTACTTATTTGAGGACCATCTGATTTTGAACTGCTTTGTCTCTTTTGCAGAAATTTGCTGAGATTGAAGACTACGTGGGGAGCATTGAGGAGCTGGATAAGAAGATTGCTAACCTCCAACAAGTTGCAGTGCTCAAAGATCTTAAGATTGCTGATCTCGAAAAAGCCCTTCAAGACGCCAAGACTAAGACAGCAAAAATCTTGGTTGACATCGACTATGAGAAGCATGATCTCATAGAAGGTGCAAAGGTCTCCGCTGCCATCACAATGTACAAGACAAAACTGAAGATGGCCCAGGAGGCTCAAGATCCTGACTTCGACAGAAGCAGCTGGGATGTTGAGGGCTGGAAAGCGAGGTTAGCTGATCTGGAAGATGATGAGGAGGCTGAGGAGGTTTTGGCGATCGAGGCTGGAGGTAGTGGGAAGGATCAGGTGAAGGATACGGAAGCTGGAGGGGATGAAGATGCAGCGAAGGTGTAGGCTGCACGATTGGGCAATGATGGACATTTCTAGACGTAGCCGGAGCCCAATTTTTTAAATTCGGTAGTAGTTTATTTTGTGGTTGTGCTGTTTTAAAACAATGATGGTCTGTATTTGAACAATAGTTTTAGGATTAAGGATCTAGGATCCTTTGGATAATAGGTAGGATTACAAATGGTGGAGGGATCCTCTGTTTGGGGGATGAAGCCATTGTGATCCTGCCGCCTTTTGATTTCCTGCACTTGCTATAACCGCATTAACAATGGACACCCGTTGCCAACTCATGTGGACGGGCCACGTTTTGCTGGTAGAAACGTGGGTTGGCAATTTTGACAACCTTCGACGGTTAAACCTTTGTTAATAAAATAACTTTAATCTTTTTTGGCTTATCTTGTGTTATTATCCTTGTTTGTCCTTTTAATTTTCAATTGTTTTGATGTACACTTGTCTGAATAAGAAAAGTTGAACAAATTAGATAAAAAGTTTAGGATATGATCCAGGATCAAATATCCTATAGTTGAAAAATTCCAAAAAGTAGTATATTTTAAGGATCATGAGTTCGGTTGTCAAAGTATTAGGGTTATTCAAATAATCAATGAATAAAATCAAAACAGTTAAGGATCATACCTGAGGATCCAAGTTAGGATCCTAACCCTTAATACTATAACCAGGATAATCATAGGACAAACCTTAGTAAGAGGTAAGGATCAAGGATCCTTGGTTGTTTAACTTCGAAGACCTGAAATAGAACATAACTTGGGATTAAGCCATTATATGATAAAAGTTAGCAACTGGGGACAAGCCCAAAGGATAACTGGGGACAAGCCCAAGGATAACTGGGGACAAGCCCAAGGATCGTGTGTGAACTGGAGTATGGCCCTAACTGGCGACTATCCAAACTTAGTGGCATGAAAACGCCAAAACCTTAGCTAACGTGAAAACGTTAGAAACCTTAAGAACGGATGTATGGTACATCTACCATTATACATAGGATCCTAGGTATAGCCAGTACAATGGAATTATCAGCCCCTAAAACGAGTACTGGTCCCACTGCCATGAACTATACCAGGATCATCGTGCGCTACGGGCGGAACTGGGGTCAAGCCCAAATAACTGGGGTCAAACCCAAGTAACTGGTTGCTTTTGTGGATAATCATCCTTTTGTTAAGAGTACCTGAACCTTCAAAACTCAAAATCACGTGAAAGGGGGGATAAAGGATGCATGATCCTTATCCTTATGTGAGAAAGTAAGGAAATGAAATAGTTTAAGATTAGAATATTACCAAAATGAGGATCATCTATGCTTTAAGGATCCTTTAAGGATATTTATCATGTGAGGATCATCTGTGCTTTAAGGATCCATTAAGGATATTTATCATGTGAGGATCATGGATCCTTATCACATGAAGTATTTCTTCAAATGGAAAACATTCCAGGCTCTAGGTAGCAAATCACCTTCCATTGTTAGCAATCGATATGCCCCCTTTCCTGCCTCAGCTTCAATCAAGTAAGGTCCTTCCCATTTTGGTGCCAACTTTCCATCAGCAGGATTGGTGGTATTCTGAAATGCTTTCCTTAGTACCATATCACCAACTTGGAATTTCCTGATCCTGACATTTTTGTTGTAGGCTCCAGCCATTCTTTGCTGATAACTGGCCATCCTTATCCTTGCCAAATCTCTGATTTCTTCTATAGTATCCAGGTCTTGAACCAAGTTCTCATCATTTTCCTCAGGATCACGAATACTTGTTCTAGCAGTTGGAACCATCATTTCTGTAGGGATCACTGATTCTGCCCCAAATACCAAAGAGAATGGAGTTTGGCCTGTAGCATTCTTAGGAGTTGTCCTATCAGCCCAAAGCACATAAGGTAGTTCTTCTGCCCATTTCCCTTTCTTGGATCCGAGCTTCTTCTTCAAATTGTTGATGATGATCTTATTGGAGGATTATGCCTGACCATTAGCTTGTGGGTGGACTGGTGTTGATGTTATCATCTTAATCCCCCAACTGTCACAAAAGTTAGTAGTTCTGCCCCCTATGAATTGGGAACCATTATCACATATAATTTCAGAAGGAATACCAAATCTAGTTATAATATTTCTTTTAATGAAGGATATAACTTCCTTTTCTCTGACTTGGGCAAAAGCTTCAGCCTCTATCCACTTGGAGAAGTAATCAGTCATAGCAAGCATGAACACTTTTCCACCAGGTGCCTTAGGGAACTTACCAACTATATCCATGCCCCATCTCATGAATGGCCAAGTGGAGGATATAGGATGCAATAATTCAGCTGGTTGATGAAGGATATTGTTGTGTCTCTGACAAGGATCACACTTCTTAGCATACTCCACAGCATCTCTCTTCATAGTTGGTCTATAGTATCCTGTCCTCAGGATCCTTGAGAATAATGCCCTGCCCCCAGTGTGGTTTCCACAATCTCCTTCATGGAAGTCTTTTAAAACTTCTTGGATTTCAGGATCCTCAATGCATCTTAAATTTGGTCCTGCAAGAGATCGTTTATACAACATATTATTTAAAATTGTGAATTGAGATACCTTAATTTTGAAAGCCCTAGGGTTTTCTCCTGTAGGAATCTCTCCATGTTGTATGTATCTCATGATTGGAAGGATCCATGATCCTAAATGAGATTGATTATCATCACTAGGGATGATTGCAGAATCCTCTCCTATCTCCATAGCCACATGATCCTCGATAGCCGGGGTCAGGATATGGATAATAGGGATCTTGATATCCTCCGGGATCTTCAAGGATGATCCTAAATTGGCTAATGCATCTGCCTCTGCATTCTCTTCCCTTCGTACCTGTGTCAAACTAAAGGATACAAAAGAGAGTGCCAATTCTTTGACTATCTCCAAATATTTGATTAGCTTTTCACCTTTAGCAGCATAGGATCCATTAAAGTGATTAGTGATTAACAAAGAATCTACATGTACCTCAAGACACCTGATCCTCATATGCTTAGCAATTTGCAAGCCAGCTATCAAGGCTTCATATTCAGCCTCATTGTTAGTGGTTTGGAACTCACAAGCTATAGAGTGGGGTATTATGTCCCCCTGTGGCGATTTTAGTAGTATCCCAAGCCCTGTTCCTTTGACATTTGAGGATCCATCAGTATAGAGTATCCAAGGATCCTTAGTCTCCTCTAGCTGCTGAACTTCTAACTCAGCTTCCTTTTGCAAATCACTACTGAAATCTGCCACAAAGTCGGCTAATGCTTGGGATTTAATGGTTGTCCTGGGCTCATATCTTATATCATATGCACTAAGCTTCACTGCCCACTTAGCCATCCTTCCTGACATTTCAGGTTTCCTGGGGACATTCTTAATTGGAAAATTAGTTTTGATGATAATGGCATGAGTTTCAAAATAATGTCTAATTTTAGTAGATGCCATAATTAATGCAAGGATAAGTTTTTCTAAGTGTGAATACCTGGATTCAGCATCAAGTAAACTCTTACTTACATAATAGACGGGATGTTGTGTACCTTCGTGATCCTTAACAAGGACGGCACTTACTGCTTTTGAGGATACCGCGAGGTATAAGGATAACACGTCTCCTTTTTCTGGTTTCATCAAGGCCGGGGCCGAGGATAGGTAATCCTTAAGAGCTCTTAAGGCACTTTCATGCTTCTCAGTCCACTCGAATTTCTTGTTCTTTCCTTAGGATATCATAGAATTCCTTGCACTTTTCTGAGGATTTGGATATGAATCTGTTTAAAGCTGTAATCCTGCCTGTTAACCTCTGAACATCCTTAGCATTGGCAGGAGACTTGATGTTTACTATAGCTTTGATTTGTTCTGGACTGGCTTTGATGCCTCTCTTTGTCACCATATATCCTAAGAATTTACCTGCTTTAACACCAAAGTGACATTTTGAAGGATTAAGTTTCATGTTATATTTGTCAAGGATATTGAATGCTTCCTCCAAGTCTCTTAGGTGATCCTCAGCCTTTTTTGATTTTACCACCATATCCTCTATGTAAACCTCCATAGTCTGTCCAATCTGATCCTTGAGCATCATATTCACTAGCCTTTGATAAGGTGTACCTGCATTTCTTAGTCCAAATGGCATAGCAATATAACAGTATATACCAGTTGGAGTCATAAAGGCTGTATCCTCTTGATCGGATGGTTCCATTTGAATTTGTTGAAATCCAGATGAAGCATCCATAAAAGTTAACAGTTCATGACCCGCAGTTGCATCCACCATGGAGTCAATGTGGGGTAATGGGAAAGGATCCTTGGGACATGCCTTATTTAAATCGGTGAAATCGACACATACCCTCCACTTTCCGTTTTTCTTTTGAACAAAAACCACATTGGCCAACCATCTTGGATACTTTACCTCTCTAATCATACCTGCTCGGAGTAATTTCTCTACCTCCTCCTGGATAATGGCATTTCTTTCTGGTGCAAATTTCCTTCTCTTTTGATGGATTGGTTTGAAGGACCTATCAATGCCAAGTTTGTGAGTGATTATATCTTTAGATATACCTGTCATGTCTTCGTGTTTCCATGCAAAGGTAGTCTTTCTCCTTTTGAGGAAGGATATGAGGTCTTCCTTTATTTCGCCAAGGATCCCTGATCCTATATAAACTTTAGATTCAGGATCATCAGGATCCATAAGGATTTCTACTACATCCTGTTCTCTTGCCTCCAAGACATCCCTTGGAGGACGCTTTAATTGCTATTGCTCCCTTAACTTTGATGCTGGTTTCATTGATGAGGTGTAGCAGTTCTTAGCCTCTTGTTGATCACTATAAATCTTCACTATTTCCCAAGGACTAGGAAGCTTCACACATTGATGATAAGTGGATGGGACTGCCTTCATGTCATGTATCCAAGGTCTGCCAAGGATAACATTACAACAAGATAAACAGTCAATAACACAAAACTTTTGGTAAGAATGTAGCCCTTCGATATAGATTGGGAGTTTAATGTCCCCCAGAGTATTCTTAGTCTCGCCACTGAATCCCACGAGCACAGAGGATCTTGGTATGATATCGAATTCAGGAATATTCATCTTCTTGAGGACATCAAGCTGGATAATGTTCACAGAGCTTCCTCCGTCTATAAGGATCCTGCGAACAAAATGGTTAGAAATAAAAAAAGTGATAACCAAACCATCATGATGAGGATCCTGAATGTCAACACGATCATCCTCATCAAAAGTTATAACTTTTCCTTCGGAGACACTGGATGTTCGAATGGGTCTATCTCCATTATCCATCATGGTTTCCTTTGCATGTCTTTTAGCTGCAGAGAAGGATGTTCCACAAATTTCTGATCCTCCAGAAATAAAGTTTATAACTTGTGCATCTGCTGGAGGGGCTGGAGCTTTCTCTGGGATCCTTTCAGAATCCTGAGTCCTTGACTACTTTCTCCCCAATAATTCTTTCAAGTGCCCCTTGCTCAATAAGTATCCAATTTCTTTTCTTAGTGCGATGCATTCTTCTGTGAGATGCCCAAAATCTTCATGATATGCGCACCACTTTGACTTATCTTTAGTTGCAGCTGGTCTGTCATTTTTCCTGGGCCATCTAGCTTTATCACCTAAATTCTGCATCGCAAAGATTAGTTCATTGTTATCAACAGAAAAACAATATTCAGAAATTGGAGGATAATCCTCATCATCCTCTTCTTGTTCAACAGCATGCACATTCTGGTTATCAGATTTGTTATAGGATCTGAACTTGTTGTTCTTGAATGAGGATCCTTGCTTCTCTTGCTTTGAGGATCCTGCTAACCTCTCCTGGATCCTTTTGTCATCCTCTAGTCGGATGAACCTAAGGGCCCGGGTTCTTACCTCATCTAGATTCCTGCATGATGTCATAACAAGATCATCATAGAATAATGAATCCCTAAGCAATCCCATTTTAAAGGCTTCAACAGCCGTAGCTATATCCAGGTTAGGGATATCTAAGGATTCTTTACTAAATTTAGTGATATAATTCCTTAATGATTCATTACGACCTTGGGTTATCCTATACAGATCACTAGTTAAACGCTCAAATTTTCTACTACAAGAAAACTGGTTATTAAATAGGTTAACTAGATTAGCAAACGAGGTAATAGAGTAAGGGGGAAGACTTAGCAGCCATTTAAGAGCCGATCCAGTAATAGTGGATCCAAATCCCTTGCACAGACATGATTCCTTTAACCTTTCTGGGATAGGATTAATCTCCATCCTTTCCTTGTATTGTGCTATGTGTTCTTCAGGATCTGTTGAACCATCATACAACTTCATGGTAGGCACATGGAACCTCTTGGGTATCTCAGCATCACAGATTGGTGGTGCAAAACGAGATATCTTGTGGCTCCCATCTGCAATCTCCGGGATAGGCTTGACCACTCCTGGGACACTTGATATCATATCCTTTAACTTTTGCATCTGGCCATGGCATGAATGATACCTATATCCTGCATAAGGCCATGGTTAGTGGTATAAGAATTATTGAAAGTGTTACCTCCCATTGGATTCAAATTAGGAAGAGCGGATGTGAATCCATATTGTTGGGGCTCTGGAATGACCGATGGACCAGTAGAAGCAATGGTCTGCATTGGAATAAAATCTCCCTGATGGATATCGGAACTCCCTGATTGCAAACTCCTTAAGGATTCCGGAATCTGGAAGGATCCCTGAAACTGAGAGGATCCCTGAAACTGAGAGGATCCTTGGACCTGGGAGGATCCTTGAACCTGGGAGGATCCTTGAACATAGGAGAATCCTTGAACCTGGGAGGATCCTTGAACCTGAGAGGATCCTTGAACCTGGGAGGATCCTGGAACATAGGAGGATCCTTGAACCTGGGAGGATCCTTGAACCTGGGAGGATCCTTGAAACGGCCAGAACCCTTGAATCTGCTGCACTCCCGAGTATCCTCCTTAGCTTGCGAAGGATCCTATATGCTGAGGATGGGATCATGCTGGTTGGAAGTGTAACCCTGAAACCTGAGTCATTGCTGATGATCCGTAATGCACTCCTTTTGGTCCTCCCACATATTGAACGTCTAGAACCACTGAAGGCTGATAAGTTATAACCGGAGTATCGAAATTCAAAGATCTGGGCATCAGTGGGGAATGATCCTCTGCCGATCTCTTCTGTTTCTTGATGTCTCCAATTTCTCTAAGAATCCTTTCATTGGTCTTGTCCTGCTGCTGTATATGCTCCTTCATCTGCAAAATCAGAGTAAACAAGTCACTAGTAGTAGGAGTATAAGAAGCAGAAGAAGTTGGATGTTTTGAGAAAATGGGAGTTGGTTTCTTCTCGGCATTTTTCTGAGGTCCAGAAGGTGGTGGAGGCAAAGGTGGAATGCCCTGGGACGAATTGACTGCAGACATCGCACTGGAGGTATTCTTTGATGATGAAGCCATCTGCTTGGATGTAATGAATCGAAATGATCACAAAAATGAGAATTTCTTAGGAACGAATCACCAATGGCCCCACGGTGGGCGCCAAACTGTTTTGGTCAAAAATCAGACGAGGATAGAATTAGTAAACAACAATGAGGATCACTATGAAATGAATTGCATAGGGGACACAAAGATTTATACGAGGAAAAAGCCCTTGATAAATGTATGATCTCCGGCATAAAAAACCTCGGGTGATGGAAACTACCGATCACCAACTCAAATTAAACAATAATCCTTTTTACAACTTCGGATGATAGCGAGCTAAGTACAAGGATCACTATAGTGTATCGTGTAGAAATGTATGAAACATGCTAAGTGTTTTGCCGAGAGCTGGTGAGTGTAGTTGTACGAGTGTGTGTAGCCAAAAAATAGCCAAGTGTTGTCTAATTAGCTCGCTACCCCTTTTAAATTTAGTAAAATATCTAAATAACTAACTATCCGCAATTCATGCCTTCTCCCCACGATCTCCATAACGTTCACCATGGTCAAGCACGTGCGGAATAAGCGTGGAATATTCTCCAGGAACGTTACCAAGACTAAGTCCAAACTGGTATTCCTGCAAAACAATATCGAATTCAAAGCAGACAATCATTAGTATAAGGATCCTTAGGATGATCCATGATCCTAATCCTGAAGCATTTCTGAGGATCACTAACTGACACAGAAGTAAGGATCACCAAGCAGGATAATAATTGAGGATCACAGGTCATTAAGAAATCCTCCCCTAACAACAGGTATTTCCAAAGATATTATCACTCACAAGCTTGGAATTGACAGGTCATTCATGCCTGTTCAGCAAAAGAGAAGGAAGTTTGCTCCTGAACGAAATACAATTATTCAAGAGGAAGTCGAAAGATTATTGAAGTCCAAGATGATCAGGGAGGTCAAATTTCCAAAGTGGCTAGCAAATGTGGTCATGGTTCAAAAGAAGAATGGGAAATGGAGAGTTTGTGTAGACTACACAGACTTGAACAAAGCATGTCGTAAAGACCAATTCCCTCTACCTCATATAGACTCAACGGTGGATGCAACTGCCGGTCATGAGATGTTAACCTTCATGGATGCATCCTCAGGATTCCAGCAGATCTAAATGGAACCCTCAGACCAAGAGGATACTTCCTTTATGACACCAACATGTATTTATTGTTGTACTGCTATGCCTTTTGGTTTGAAAAATGTAGGTGCAACGTACCCAAGATTGGTTAATATGATGTTTAAACACAAACTGGGGGACACCATGGAGGTGTACATTGATGATATGGTAGTGAAATCTAAGAAGGCTGAGGATCACCTCCAGGATATTAAAGGAGCATTTGATATCCTGGATTAGTATAACATGAAGCTAAATCCTGCCAAGTGCCATTTTGGAGTGGGGGCAGGAAAGTTTTTGGGATAAATTGTGACTAAAAGAGGGATAGAAGCAAGCCTAGAACAGATCAAAGCCATCTTGGATATCAAGTCACCTTCCAACATGAAAGATGTACAAAGATTGACGGGACGAGTAGCAGCATTAAACAGATTTATATCAAGATCCTCAGAAAATGCAAGGAATTATACGATATCCTGAAGAAGAATAAGAAATTTGAATGGGGAGAGAAGCATGAAGAAGCCTTGCAGGAGTTGAAGCAGTATCTTTCAACTCCACCTCTACTAATGAAGCCCGAGGATGGTGAACCATTATCCATGTATCTTGCAGTATCAGGGAATGCAGTAAGTACTGTTCTTGTAAAGGATCATGAAGGTCAGCAGTATCCTGTCTATTATGTTAGCAAAAGTCTATTAGATGCTGAAACTAGATATTCTCATTTAGAAAAATTAATATTGGATCTAGTTATGGCATCAACAAAGCTTAGACATTACTTTGAGACACATAGGATTCATGTTAAAACTAATTATCCTGTTAAAAATGTGCTTAGGAAACCTGAGATGTCAGGTAGAATGGCTAAGTGGTCAGTAAAATTAAGTGCCTTTGATATAGTATATGAACCTAGAAATGCCATAAAGTCTCAGGCTCTAGCTGACTTTGTGGCTGATTTCAGTAGTGATATTCAAAATGAAGTAGACCTAGAAGTACAACAACTAGGAGAAACCTTAGAATCCTGGACATTATATACTGACGTTGCATCTAATGTTAGAGGTGTAGGATTGGGTATACTACTAAAATCGCCACAAGGGGACATATTACCCCAGGCCATTAGGTGTGAATTTCCTGCCACTAATAATGAAGCAGAATATGAAGCTTTGATTGCAGGATTAGAGTTGGCTAGAAACATGAATATTAAAAGTTTGTAAGTATTTGTTGATTCTTTATTAATTACTAATCATTTTAACGGATTCTATGCAGTTAAAGGTGAGAAGTTAATCGAGTATCTCGAAATTCTCAAAAAATTAGCAGGATATTTCGATGTTTTTACACTTGAACAGGTACCAAGAGAGGATAATGCTGAAGCAGATGCCTTGGCAAATTTATGATCATCAATCAGGATACCGGAAGGAACTCAAATACCAATACTACATATCCTATATCTTGCAGTGGATCTTTTCAAATCTCAGGATAGGGAAGTAGCAAGTATTCGGGATCCTGGTCATGATTCTGATGAGGATCCTAAATCCTGGACGACACCAATCATGAAATATCTTAAGGAAGGACACATCCCAAAGGATGAGAATCCTAAGGCCTTTAGAATGAAGGTATCATGATTCACTATTATAAATGATGTTTTGTACAAGAAATCTCTTGCAGGACCATACCTGAGGTGCTTGGAGGATCCGAAACTAGAGAAGTGCTTCAGGATATACACGAAGGGGACTGTGGTAACCATACTGGGGGCAGATCATTATTCTCAAAGGTGTTAAGAACAGGATACTATTGGCCGACGATGAAGAAAGATGCTGCAGAATATGCTCGAAGATGTGATGCATGTCAAAGGCACAGTAATATATTACATCAACCTGCTGAACCACTATATCCTATTGCTTCCCCTTGGTCATTCATGAAATGGCGGATGGACATAGTAGGAAAATTGCCCAAAGCTCCAGGAGGAAAGGTCTTTATGCTGGCAATGACGGATTATTTCTCTAAATGGGTTGAAGCTGAGGCATTTTTTCAAGTCAGAGACCAAGAAGTAGTATCTTTCATAAAAAGGAATATCCTGACCAGGTTTGGGATACCAGCGGAGATAATTTGTGACAATGGCTCTCAGTTTATACGCAAGAGGACTACTGATTTTGGCAAGAGTTGGGGAATCAAAATGATCACATCTACTCCAGTACATCCTCAAGCAAATGGACAAGCAGAATCCTCGAACAAGATAATTGTCAACAATTTGAAGAAGAGACTAGGTGCTAAGAAAGGAAGATGGGCGGAAGAATTACCCTTTGTTTTATGGGCTGATAGAACAACAATAAAGAGTGCGATTGGGCAAACCCCATTTTCCTTAGTATTTGGAGCAGAAGCGGTGATCCCAACAGAAATGGTGATACCTACAGCAAGATCTAATCTCCAGGATGCTGAGCAGAATCCTGAAGATCTGTGCCAAGAATTGGACACTATGGATGAGACAAGAGATGCGGCAAAGCTAAGGATGGCAGCATATAAATAGAGGATATCCAGAGCATATAACAAGAATATAAGGACTTGAAGGTTTCAAGTTGGAGATTGGGTGTTAAGAAAGGTTTTTCAGAATACTATTAATCATGCCGATGGAAAGTTGGCTCCAAAATGGGAAGGACCATACGAGATTGAATCAGAATCTGGGAAAGGAGCATACCGACTAAAGAATATGGAAGGGGATTGTTTTGGTCAAAAAATCTGTTGAGGATATTGCAACCAAACTCTTTGTTACGGGGTATGATGCTAATTATGTATATCAATAACAAGGATGTATACGGGGAAAAAGCCCTTGATCAAGAGTTGATCTCCGGCACAAAAAACCCCGGGTGATGGAAACTACCGATCACCAAGCTCAAATAAATAAAGAAATGTTTACAACTTCGGATAGTAACGAGCTAGGTACAAGGATCACTATCGTGAAATGTGTAAAAGTGAGTGAAAATGAATGTATGTTCGTCGAGAGTTTCAAGTGTGCGAGTATACGAGTGTTTGTAGCTGAAAAATGACTAAGTGTTTCTCCACTAGCTCATTACCCCTTTTAAAATAGAAATTAACTACCTAAACTAACTATCCGACTTTTGTGCCAAGCTCCCACGTTCTCCACAACGTCCATTTTTGGCCAAGCACGTGCGGGATAGTTTGGGAATATTCTCCAGGAATGTCGCCAAGACTAAGTCCAACTTGTTACTCCTGCAAAACAATACGAAACACAAGTGAACAATTGTTAGTATGAGGATCCTTAAGGTGATCCATGATCCTGATCCTGAAGCTCTTCTGAGGATCACTATCTGTCACAGAAGTAAGGATCACTAAAGAGGATAATAACTGAGGATCACGGGTCATGTAGAAATCCACCCCTAACAATTGCCCCCAAAATATAAGGAGTTAAATTGTAAATATGTGAGTTATATTTTCTTGATCTTATCCGCAACTAACTAACGGATATATAGCCGTTAAAATAGAACTAGCCGTTGCGATCATGACATCACAGAAGTGACTACCCTGCAGAATCATAATTATAAATAGAGATATAGATAGGATCATTATGCATTCAAATTCGAAAGAAACTCCATTTAAATTCTCAGTCGACGATCAACCAGGTATTTCTTTCTCCTCTTTCTCCCTTTCTTACTCTGTTTTTCTTTCTTTAACACCACCGCTTTGAGAATGTTGCTCCGAAGCTCACCGGGCAAGGATCACAAAAAGGACAGCCCTTTGAATAGTCAAAAGATCATCAAAGACTCAGTGAACGAGAGGTGTTGCTTTAACGATGCACAAGTAGATAACATCCGTCACCGTTTTCCGGCGAATGCTTTTTTCAAACCCTTCGATACTACTGTCCTGAGCGACTATGTTTCAGAAACATGGGTTGCATTTCCAGTTACTCCATTTGCCATAGGATACACCTATCCTTTCCCAGAATTTACACAATCCTTCTTTTCCCTTACCGGCATCTCTTATATCCAAGCCATGCCGATGATTTAGAGGGTTTTGTATACCCTAGAGAGGATCATCGAGCAGGAGGGCATTGATTTAGGCATGTCAGAGCTGACACAATTGTATGATGTTACCACCTTTGGATCCCACCGTTATTTGTTCAAACGAAAACCCGGTGCAGAACATCCCCTTCTTAAAGTCACCAAGAATGACAAAGCTTGGAAACGTCGCTTCTTCTTCATAAGAAGGGATACCGTTTCAGATGGAAAACATTTACCAAGGGAGTGGTCCACCAATGGTAGGACAGAGGATCCTGAGAAGGATCACCAGATAGTCTTGTTTTTGTAATAGGATCACTAACCCTTTTTGTCTTGTGTCATGCAGCTATTTCTGTCTCACACATCATCACATCACCTGAAACCAAGGATAGGCTCGCTGCTTTTTGGAAGCTTGATCCTGAAACAAGGACATTCAAGATAGACACCCAAGACTCACAAGAAGTATCCTCAGGTTCCATTACCATGTCAAGTAAGTATCCTGCCTTTTACATAGATTGAATATTAGAATAAATAAATAAATTGAAATAGGATAAGGATACTCATCTTGCTTTGAATGTGTAGGCGTTGGAAAATCTGCCAAGCCTGTATCCCAGTTCAACACGGCTGACCTTGATGTCGTACGATCCAGGAAGAAGAGGTCCACTACCAGTCCTAGCATCTCCATCCCAAAGGCACCCACTAAAGGAAAGGGTGTCAAGAAGAGGAAAACTTCTGATGCCGAGGATCTTCAAGGCCTACCACTGATCTGCCACCAGTTCCTTGAATACTTCAATGATGTAAGGATCCTTAATTCTGCCTAGGTATCCTACTCGTATGAGGATTAATATGATCTTGAACTGCTTTATCCTTTTCTTTGCAGAAATTTGCTGAGATTGAGGATTACGTGGGGAATGTTGAGGAGCAGGACAAGAAAATTACTGACCTCCAACAGGTTGCCGTGCTCAAGGACCTTGTACTTGCTGATCTTCGGAAGGAACACCAAGATGAGAGGACTAAGACGGCTAAGCTTCTGATTGACCTTGACTATGAGAAGCATGATCTCATAGAAAATGCCAAGGTCTCTGCCGCCATCACGATGTATCAGACAAAATTGAAGATGGCCCAGCAAGCTCAAGATCCTAGTTTTGACAAAAGCAGCTGGGATGTTGAGGGCTGGAAGGCAAGGTTGGCTGATCTTGAGGATGATGAGGAGGAGGCTACTGAGGTTTTGGCGATTGAGGCAAGTGGCAGTGGGAAGGATCTGATAAAGGATACCGCAGCTGGAGGGGAAGAGGATGCAGCGAAGGCATAGGCTGCATGGATGGGCGATGAAGGACATTTCTAGACGTAGCCGGAGCCCATTTTTTAAGTTTAATAGTTTGTTTTGGTTATGGTGTTTTTTGCTGAACAATGATGGGTTGTACTTGAACAATAGGTTTTAGGATTAAGGATCATGTATGATCCTTTGGACAATAGGCAGGATTGCAATTGGTGGAGGGATCCTCTGTTTGGGGGATGAAGCCATTGTGATCCTGCCGCCTTTATATTCCTGCACTACTTTCGAACTTGTTATCATGGACACCCTTTACCTACCCCAGCGGACGGGCCACGTTTTGCTGGTAGATGCTCGGGGTAGGTAATTTTGACAACCTCTTAAGGGTTACTACTTTGTTAATAAAAAACTTAACCTTTTGTCGCTTATCTTGTGTTGTTATCCTTGTGTTTCTTTGATTTTCCTTTGTTTTGATGCATATTCATTGAACAAATAATTTTGAATAAGTCAAATTGAAAATACTTAGGATATGATCCATGATCAGATATCCTTTAGTTAAAGAATCTCAGAAAGCAATATGTTTTAAGGATCACAAGTCTAGTTGTCAAACTTTAAGGGTTATTCAAATAAATAATGAATAGAATTGAAAATAGTTAAGGATCATACCTGAGGATCCAAGTTAGGATCCTAACCATAATAAGGATAACTATAAGATAAACCTTAGAATAAAGTAAGGATCAAGGATCCCTAATTGCCTATCTTCAAGAACCTGAAATAGAGCATAACTTGGGACTAAGCCAATATAAGATAAGAGTTAGCAACTGGGGACAAGCCCAAGGATAACTGGGGACAAGCCCAAGGATAACTGGGGACAAGCCCAAGGATCGTATGTAAACTGGAGTATGGCCCTAACTGGCGACTATCCAAACTTAGTGGCATGAAAATGCCAAAACCTTAGCTAACGTGAAAACGTTAGAAACCTTAGCTAACGTGAAAACGTTAGAAACCTTGTGAACGGATGTATGGTACGTCTACCATTATACGTAGGATCCTAGGCATAGCCAGTACAATGGAATTATCAGCCCCTAAAACGAGTACTGGTCCCACTGCCTTGAACTATACCAGGATCATCATGCGCTACAGGCGGAACTGGGGTCAAGCCCAAGGATAACTGGGGTTAAACCCAAGGAACGGATTGCTTCTGCAGATAACCAATGTTATGCAAAGGATACCTGAACTTTCAAAACTTAAACTCACGTGAGAGATGGATAAAGGATACATGATCCTTATCCTTATATGAGAAAATAAAGAAATGAAATAGTTCAAGTTTAGGATATTACCTAAGTTAGGATCACCGATACTTTGAGGATCCTTTGAGGATCATCTGTGTCATGAGGATCCTGCTCACATGAAATATTTCTTCAAGTGGACAGCATTCCAAGCCCTTGGTAGCAAATCACCTTCCATGGTTAGCAATCTATATATGCCCCATTTCCTGCTTCAGCTTCAATCAAATAAGGGCCTTCCCATTTTGGAGCCAATTTTCCCTCAGCAGGATTGGTGGTATTCTGAAATGCTTTCCTTAATACCATATCTCCAACTTGAAACCTCCTGATCCTGACATTTTTGTTGTAAGCACCAGCCATTCTTTGTTGATAACTGGCCATCCTTATCCTAGCCATATCCCTGATTTCTTCAATAGTATCCAGGTCTTGAGCCAAGTTTTCATTATTTTCCTCAGGATCACGAGTACTTGTTCTAGCAGTTGGAACCACCATTTCTGTTGGGATCACTGATTCTGCCCCAAACACCAAAGAGAATGGTGTTTGACCAGTTGCATTCTTAGGGGTTGTCCTGTCAGCCCAAAGCACATAAGGTAGTTCTTCTGCCCATTTCCCTTTCTTGGATCCAAGCTTCTTCTTCAAATTGTTGATGATGATCTTGTTGGATGATTCTGCCTGACCATTAGCTTGTGGGTGGACTGGTGTTGATGTTATCATCTTAATCCCCCAGCTGTCACAAAAGTTAGTGGTTCTACCCCCAATAAATTGGGAACCATTATCACATATAATCTCAGAAGGAATTCCAAATCTAGTTATAATATTTCTTTTAATGAAGGATATAACTTCCTTTTCTCTGACTTGGGCAAAAGCTTCAGCCTCTATCCACTTGGAGAAGTAATCAGACATAGCAAGCATGAATACTTTTCCACCAGGTGCCTTAGGGAGCTTGCCAACTATATCCATACCCCATCTCATAAATGGCCAAGAGGAGGATATAGGATGCAATAATTCAGCTGGTTGATGAAGGATATTGCTGTGCCTCTGACAAGGATCACATCTCTTAGCATACTCCACAGCATCTCTCTTCATGGTTGGCCAGTAGTATCCTGTCCTCAGGATCCTTGAGAATAATGCCCTGCCCCCAGTGTGGTTTCCACAATCTCCTTCATGGAAGTCTTTTAAAACTTCTTGGATTTCAGGATCCTCAATGCATCTCAAGTATAGTCCTGCAAGAGATCGTCTATACAACATATTATTTAAGATTGTGAATTGAGATACCTTAGATTTGAAAGCCCTAGGTTTTTCTCCTGTAGGAATCTCTCCATGTTGTAAGTATCTCATAATTGGTGAGATCCATGATCCTGATCCTGAATGGGATTGAGTATCCTCACAAGGGATAATTGCAGAATCATTTCCTATCTCCATAGCCTCGTGATCCTCGATAGCCGGGGTCAGGATATGGATAATAGGGATCTTGATATCCTCCGGGATCTTCAAGGATGATCCTAAGTTAGCCAATGCATCAGCCTCTGTATTTTCTTCCCTTGGTACCTGTGTCAAACTAAAGGAAACAAAAGAGAGTGCCAAACTTTTGACTATCTCTAAATATTTGGTTAGCTTTTCACCTTTAGCAGCATAGGATCCATTAAAGTGGTTTGTAATTAACAATGAATCTACATGTACCTCAAGATACCTGATCCCCATATGCTTTGCAATTTGCAAATCAGCAATTAAGGCTTCATATTCAGCCTCATTGTTAGTAGTTTTGAACTCACAAGCTATAGAATGGGGTATTATGTCCCCCTGTGGCGATTTTAGTAGTATTCCAAGCCCTGTGCCTTTGACATTTGAGGATCCATCAGTATAGAGTATCCAAGGATCCTTGGTCTCTTCTAGCTGCTGGACTTCTAGCTCAGCTTCTTCTTGTAAATCACTACTGAAATCAGCCACAAAGTCAGCTAATGCTTGGGATTTGATAGCTGTTCTAGGCTCATATCTTATATCATATGCACTCAGCTTCACTGCCCACTTAGCCATCCTTCCTGACATCTCTGGTTTCCTAAGGACATTCTTAATTGGAAAATTAGTTTTAACAATGATAACATGAGTTTCAAAATAATGTCTTAACTTAGTAGATGCCATAATTAGTGCAAGGATAAGTTTTTCAAGGTGTGAATACCTGGATTCGGCATCGAGTAAACTTTTACTTACATAATAGACAGGATGTTGTGTACCTTCATGATCCTTAACAAGGACCGCACTTACTGCTTTTGAGGATACTGCAAGATACAAGGATAACACATCACCTTTTTCTAGTTTCATCAAAGCCGGGGCTGAGGATAGGTAATCTTTGAGGGCTCTTAAAGCATTTTCATGCTTCTCAGTCCACTCAAATTTCTTGTTCTTCCTTAGGATATCATAGAACTCTTTGCACTTCTCTGAGGATTTGGATATAAATCTGTTCAAAGTTGCTATCCTTCCTGTTAGCCTTTGAACATCCTTAGCATTGGCCGGAGATTTGATGTTCACTATTGCTTTGATTTGTTCTGGGCTAGCTTCAATGCCTCTCTTTGTCACCATATATCCTAAGAATTTACCTGCTTTAACACCAAAGTGACATTTTGAAGGATTAAGTTTCATGTTATATTTGTCAAGGATATCGAATGCTTCCTCCAAGTCTCTTAGGTGATCCTCAGCTTTTAAGGATTTTACCACCATATCATCTATGTAAACCTCCATAGTTTGTCCAATCTGATCCTTGAACATCATATTCACCAGCCTTTGATATGTTGCACCTGCATTTCTTAATCCGAACGGCATAGCAATATAGCAGTATATACCAGTTGGAGTCATGAAGGCTGTATCCTCTTGGTCGGATGGTTCCATTTGGATTTGTTGAAATCCAGATGAAGCATCCATAAAAGTTAACAGTTCATGACCCGCAGTTGCATCCACCATGGAGTCAATGTGGGGTAAAGGGAAAGGATCCTTGGGACATGCCTTATTTAGATCGGTAAAATCGACACATACCCTCCACTTTCCGTTTTTCTTTTGAACAACAACCACATTGGCCAACCATCTTGGATACTTGACCTCTCTAATCATACCTGCCCGAAGCAATTTCTCTACCTCTTCCTGGATAATGGCATTCCTTTCCGGTGCAAACTTTCTTCTCCTTTGATGGATTGGTTTGAAGGATCTGTCAATGCCGAGTTTGTGAGTGATTACATCTTTGGATATACCAGTCATATCTTCGTGTTTCCATGCAAAGGTAGTCTTTCTCCTTTTGAGGAAGGATACGAGGTCTTCTTTCATTTTGCCAAGGATCCCTGACCCGATATAGATTTTGGATTCAGGATCATTAGGATCCATGAGGATTTCTACCACATCCTGCTCTCTTTCCTCCAAGACATCCCTTGGAGGATACCTTGATTGCTATTGCACCCTTGACTTCGAGGCTGGTTTCATCGATGAAGTGTAGCAATTCTTGGCCTCCTGCTGATCACTATCAATCTTCACTATTCCCCAAGGACTAGGGAGCTTCACACATTGATGGTAAGTAGATGGGACTGCTTTCATATCGTGTATCCAAGGCCTGCCAAGGATAACATTACAACAAGATAAACAGTCAATAACACAAAATTTTTGATAAGAGTGTAGGCCTTCGATGTATATTGGGAGTTTAATGTCCCCCAGGGTATTCTTAGTTTCGCCACTAAATCCCACGAGCACGGAGGATCTTGGTATGATATCTGATTCAGGGATACCCATCTTCTTTAGGACATCAAGCTGGATAATATTCACTGAACTCCCTCCGTCTATAAGGATCCTGCGGACAAAATGGTTAGATATGAAAAGAGTGATAACTAAACCATCGTGATGAGGATCCTGGATATCAACACGATCATCCTCATCAAAGGTTATGACTTTTCCTTCGGAGACACTTGATGTTCGAACAGGTCTTTCTCCATTATCCATTTTAGTTTCCTTTGCATGCCTTTTAGCCGCTGAGAAGGATGTGCCACAAATGTCTGATCCTCCAGAAATGAAGTTTATCACTTGTGCATCTGCTGGAGGGTCCGGAGCCTTCTCAGGGATCCTTTCAGGATCCTGAGTCCTTGACTTCTTTCTTCCCAATAATTCTTTTAGATGCCCCTTGCTCAACAAGTATCCAATTTCCTTTCTTAGTGCAATGCATTCTTCTGTGAGATGCCCAAAATCTTCATGGTATGCACACCATTTTGATTTATCCTTAGTTGCAGCTGGTCGTTTTTTCTCGGCCATCTAGCTTTATCACCTAGGTTCTGCATAGCAAGGATTAGTTCATTGTTATCAACACAAAAACAATATTCAGAAATTGGAGGATAATCCTCATCATCCTCTTCTTGATCAACAGAATGCACGTTCTGGTTATCAGATCTGTTGTAGGATCTGAACTTGTTATTCCTGAATGAGGATCCTTGCTTATCCTGCTTTGAGGATCCTGCTAACCACTCCAGGATCCTCTTGTCATCCTCTAGCCGAATGAACCTAAGTGCTCGGGTTCTTACCTCATCTAAGTTCCTGCATGGTGTCATAACAAGATCATCATAGAAAGACGAATCCCTAAGTAATCCCATTTTAAAGGCCTCAACAGCCGTGGCTATATCTAAGTTGGGAATGTCTAAGGATTCTTTACTGAATTTGGTAATGTAATCCCTTAATGATTCATTATGACCCTGGGTTATCCTATATAGATCACTAGTTAATCGTTCAAATTTTCTACTACAAGAAAACTGATTATTAAACAAGTTAACTAGGTTAGCAAATGAGGTAATAGAATAGGGAGGAAGACTTAGCAGCCATTTGAGAGCTGATCCAGTAAGAGTGGATCCGAATCCCTTGCACAGGCATGCTTCCTTTAACCTTTCGGGAATTGGATTGATCTCCATCCTCTCCCTGTATTGTGCTATGTGTTCCTCAGGATCTGTCGAACCATCATACAGCTTCATTGTTGGCACATGGAACCTCTTGGGTATCTCAGCATCACAGATTGGTGGTGCAAAGCGAGATATCTTGTGGCTCCCATCTGCAATCTCTGGGATAGGTTTGACCACTCCTGGGACACTTGATATCATATCCTTTAGCTTTTGCAATTCTCTGGCCATGGCATGATTGATACCTGGATCCTGCATAAGACCATGGTTAGTAGTATAAGAATTATTAAAAGCGTTACCTCCCATTGGATTCAGATTAGGAAGATTGGATGTTAATCCATATTGTTGAGACTCTGGAATGATCGAGGGACCAGTAGAAGCATTGGTCTGCATTGGAATAAAATCTCCCTGGTGGACATCTGAACTTCCTGTTTGCAAACTCCTCAAGGATCCTGGCATCTGGAAGGATCCCTGAAACTGGGATGATCCTGGAACGAAGGAGGATCCTTGAACTTGGGATGATCCTGGAACAAAGGAGGATCCTTGAACCTGGGATGATCCTGGAACAAAGGAGGATCCTTGAACCTGCTGCATTCTTGAATATCCTCCTGAATTCGTGAGGGACCCCATATGCTGAGGATAGGATCCCGTTGGCTGGAAATATAAACCTGATGCCTGAGTCATTGTTGTTGTTCCGTAGTGCACTCCTTTTGGTCCACCCACATATTGAACGTCTGGAACCACTGATGGCTAAGAAGTAGTCACCGGAGTATCAAAATTCAAGGATTTCGGCACCAGTGGGGAATGATCCTCTGCCGTTGTCTTTTGTTTCTTGAGATCTCCGATTTCCTTGAGAATCCTCTCATTGGTCTTATCCTGTTGCCGTATCTGATCCTTCATCTGCAAAATCAAAGTAAACATGTCACTAGTAGTGGGAGTGTAAGGAGCAGAAGAAGTTGGAGGTTTTGAGAAAATGGGAGTTGGTTTCTTCGCAGCATTCTCAGCATTCTTCTGGGATCCAGAAGGTGGTGGAGGCAAAGGGGGAACGCCTTGAGAAGAAGTGAATGAGGGCATCAAATTTCAAGCATTCTTCGCTGAGGAAGCCATTTGCTCGGTCGTAGTGAACTGAAACAAGCACAGAAATGCGAAATTTTCTAAGGACGAAGCACCAATTGCCCCACGGTGGGCGCCAAACTGTTTTGGTCAAAAAATCTGTTGAGGATATTGCAACCAAACTCTTTGTTACGGGGTATGATGCTAATTATGTATATCAATATCAAGGATCACTTCAATGTAGATTGCACAAATGACACAAGGATGTATACGGGGAAAAAGCCCTTGATCAAGAGTTGATCTCCGGCACAAAAAACCCCGGGTGATGGAAACTACCGATCACCAAGCTCAAATAAATAAAGAAATGTTTACAACTTCGGATAGTAATGAGCTAGGACAAGGATCACTATCGTGAAATGTGTAAAAGTGAGTGAAAATGAATGTATGTTCGTCGAGAGTTTCAAGTGTGCGAGTATACGAGTGTGTGTAGCTGAAAAATGACTAAGTGTTTCTCCACTAGCTCATTACCCCTTTTAAAATAGAAATTAACTACCTAAACTAACTATCCGACTTTTGTGCCACGCTCCCACGTTCTCCACAACGTCCATTTTTTGGCCAAGCACGTGCGGGATAGTTTGGGAATATTCTCCAGGAATGTCGCCAAGACTAAGTCCAACTTGTTACTCCTGCAAAACAATACGAAACACAAGTGAACAATTGTTAGTATGAGGATCCTTAAGGTGATCCATGATCCTGATCCTGAAGCTCTTCTGAGGATCACTATCTGTCACAGAAGTAAGGATCACTAAAGAGGATAATAACTGAGGATCACGGGTCATGTAGAAATCCACCCCTAACAGGGATATGCTACCAAGATCCTGGAATGCTATACACTTAAAGCTCTATTTCAAGTGAGTTTAGAATTTAATTTCTAACTCAGGATGGTATGGATTCTATTTCTTTTAAACATGTTTGAATTTATTTATTCTTTTGAACCCAATACTGACTTAAGCATCGGAGGGGTGTTAGCCAAGCTAACACCCACCTTAGTTTAAGGTTATTTTGCAGGATATGCCTTAGGTAATAGCTCCAGGATATATGTTCAAGATAAACCGAAAGATTAGAGGATTGACCCCCTCTCTTACGTTTAAGGGATCCCTATCCCTTCAAAGGTTTAAAGGTATTCACCTTTCTCTCGAATTCGGTTTAAACACCCCGCCTGTAGCGCAAGTTATCCAGGGTTAGTTCAAGATAGCGGGACCAGTTCATGTAAAAGTGGCTGACAATTTCGTTATTATTGGCTATACCCTGGATCCTCAAGGTATATGAGGATTAATCACCCTCTCTCATGAAAGGGTATTTTCATACCCTCTAAGGTTTAAAGGTTTTCACCTTTCTAAGTCTTGGAGTTTATACACTCCCGCCTGTAGCGCATGAAAATCAGGGTTTATCCCTAGGATATTAAGGGTTTATCCCTAGTATATTAAGGGTTTATCCCCATGATATTCAGGGTTATCCCCGGAAAGACTAAAGTTTAAGAACAGGTTTCGAACAAAATATAGCTATGTTTACATTAAGAATTCCTAAGTCTTCAAATATGCTGAACACAGGGGACATACACATTAATAAAATTCAAAGGATGGACTCAGATTTCTAAATGTGCATTAAGGACATTCATAAGATGGAAGATTGGAATTGACTCTCTAAGAGTCTTTGGTATGATCTCTCCTTTTTTATCTTTTGAAATCTTATCTGAGTAACTTGGGTTTTTAAGTTGTGTGGCAGTATCCTGACTAGGATATCTCCCAGGATACTTTCAGGATATGTTCCCAAAATGTTTCTCTAGGATGTATAAAGAAAAATATTTTTAGAATAAAACTTATGCAATAAAAAATATAACAACAAAGATAAGGCCAAAAGAAAGTTATATTATTAACATAGAAAAAGTTTGTGCTTTTGGTTTAATCTCAAACCGAGATCCGTCCACCAAAAGCACAATAAGTTCCTAGTCATATTTACTTAACAGTTGAAGGTTTCATCTCAAACCGAGACCTATCCACCTCCAACTGTTATATTGTTCAAAAAGCATGCAGGAAATATAAATTGTTCGAGTGCAGGAAAAGTAAAGTGCATGAAAAGTAAATTGTTTTGGGATTACAGACCAACATTCAAATTTAAAAAGTGGGCTCCGGCCTAGGCATCAACATCCATCATCGCCCACTTGAATTCCCTCACACAGCGGCATCACCACCAACCTTCTCCGTCTTCTCAGCTTCAGCATCTTGAGCAGCATCCTCTCCAGCATCCTCACCAGCATCCATCCCAGCATCCTTCTTCTCTCCAGCCTTGTCCGCCACCTCTGCTGACTTGGAAGTTTCACCAGCCCCAGCTTTAGCAGGATATGGCATAGGTTTGCCTCCAAGCTCCTTCAGCTTTACCACCCAGGAATCAACCGGCCAGGATGGGCATTCAAGACCTGTCTCCTTAGCTTCATAAGCCATCCTGATGCGAGCTTGTAGCAGGGAGACAACAGCCGAATTTTTTTATTCCTTCCCAGAAGGAGACCATGGCCTGTTCATGCTCAACTTCGATGGCTGCCAGCTTTACTTCGGCATCCTGAGTGACCTTATTCAGCTTATCCTCGTAGTGCCAGGACTTGGCCTCAGCAATAGTGCCCTGATCAGCAACAGTGGTCCCAAGCTGCTTGATCCTGGCTTCTTGAAACTTGGCTGTACTACAGGAATCGGTATAGAGGTGGAGCAGATTCTGGAGACCCTACAAATCAAAATTCAGGTATAAATTAAAACTTACTAACCAAGATATTCTGTCAGGATATTCTATCAGGATATATACGCATGATATAGTACCAGGATATTACCTTGTTAAGGAAGGATATCATTGGCTCTAAGGAGTCAGTGAAGCTGAGTTCTTCATAAGAGAACCCTTCAGAGCCTGGAGTGCTGACCTCGGAACCCTTCCTCTTCTTGGCGGTGGAGGCACGAGTTCTTGGGTTGGGCTTAGGAACCGGGACCGGTTTGGAGCTGGTGGTGGCAGGAGTTTCCTTCTTGACGTTGACTGGAGTGGGATAACTGTCAAGTTCATCGAGGTCCAGGAAGATAGGAACTTTTCCGGAATCTGCATACAGGGAGTAACTTTAAAACTCTTTCTTAAACCATATCAAATGGAAACATATATGAAGGATATTGAGCAGGATTCTTACCAGACATAACTTTAAAACACTTGTTTGTGGAAAACATATATTACACTCGACGAAGAACTAGATCTTCGTCACATGATGCCCTCGACGAAGGAGTATCCTTCGTCACAACCAAACTTCGACGAAGATGATTCTTTCGTCACACCCACTATACGGCGAAGAATGTTCTTCGTCAAAAAGGGAATGCTTCGCCATAAGGGGGCTTTGGCCCAGGTCATTTGAGGCCCAGTATATTATGAGTATAACCTCTAATAAGCGTAACCGCAAATAAAAAACTCTAAAGTTCTCTCCCTATTCTTTGTGCAACGGCAATTAGAGGATCTCGAAGCTTTCCTATCTCGGTTTAGTTAAACACTTTGATATCACGGTTAGCAAGTTATTGATTGAATGATTTGTGTCCTTTTGTGATATCTATCTAAGAGTTAAAATGGTATTGAAACTGAGATTGTAAATCATGATGCTGTGATCAAATGTGAGACTAGGGTTTCGTTA
Organism: Helianthus tuberosus; assembly: GCA_030545235.1. Lineage (NCBI taxonomy): Eukaryota > Viridiplantae > Streptophyta > Magnoliopsida > Asterales > Asteraceae > Helianthus > Helianthus tuberosus. The sequence goes on along the minus strand of CM060427.1, from coordinate 45,428,656 downwards.
TAGGATTGAAAATGATGATTTTGTATGCGGTTATGTTCACATGGTGGTTCGATGAATTCTGCGTAATGAATTGACGACATGATAGGCTAACACCCGATTGAGTATGGTTTGTGATTGCTATGCTGTGACAATGAAATTGTTATGTTTTGGGTAGGCGGTGATTGTTCATAACTAGGGTTGGTTGAACTTGTAAAGTAACCATTGTTTGATCCATTAATCCTGCTAAAAATGTATAAACTGCTGTTGGTTTTGACGAAGTTGTAACTGTTTGATTTCTGGCGAACCTTAGTGATACTTCGCCAAGCCTCACCGTGACGAAGGTTAGATACTTCGTTACACCTCACCAACGACGAAGGATAGATACTTCGTCGCACCCCATCCCGACGAAGAATGAGTTCTTCGTCACACTCCGTCTCGACGAAGGTTGATCCTTCGTCGCTAGGTTACTTCGCCTTAAGAGTTTATAGACGAACAGTAGACAGATACGATGTGTATGATGTTGGATACTTGTGTTTACAAATGCTATTTGTTACATGAAAACAATACTGTCCAAGAATGGGAAATCTGACTTGTCTGGTATGGTTAGAACACTCATCTGTTATGTGTTGATTTGTGATATTCACATGGGATGTGGTCTTGCATGAGAATTGAGTACTTGATACATGTCATACAATGATTTTGATGATGAATGCAATATGTGTTAAATACATGACTTATTTGATTGTGAAACTGATTCGATTGATAACCACGGTAGGGTTTGGGTTGACCAACTTGGATGGGTAACTAAACATACCGAGCAAATCTAAGGTGAGTTCATTGCTCTTGAGCATGCGTCCCGGTGGGTGGGACAATCATTGGGTATTCCTGAGAGGAATAAGTCTTTTGGGGTAAAAACTGGAATGTTAGATAATACACTCATTTCCTATCACCTTAAGTCCCATCTTATACCGAATAGTTACCTGATAGGTAACTGGGTATTAGTTGATAGCGCTATTAGGCTTGGCAACCTCACACCGTACTTGAGAGGACAGGCGTGAACTAATGACCTTAATCATGTCCAATGCTTAGATAAGGGGCATTGGGGACGGGCAAAATAATCTGGAAGCCATCTTGTACGGTACTCGAGTTATTATCAACATTAGAATCAATGAACTGAACTAAACACTTGGTAACTAACGTTTTCGTAAAACTATGAACTCACAAGTGTTGTCTGATACACTTGTTGCATGCTCGTAGGTCGTTAGGTACTATGGACAAGGAACTTGCTATCTGGGATTGCTGGAGTGGTCATGGGTCGCGAAACTTGGATAAGCATGGCTTGTTTATTGATTTCACATACACTTGGTTTTGAAACGTTTAAACAATATTTTATTATTTGCTTCCGCTGAACATGTTAAACTTGGATTATGTTTATGAATGTTTTATCATCATAAATGGAAACTTTGTTTTATAACTTGATGTTAGTTCAATGTGATTGGTGGTTAGATCCCGGTACATCACACGCCTACCGGGGTCACCGCATGTGGTATTTTGGGGGTGTGACAATATTAATACAGAAAATTAGAGTTTTATTTGCAGAATTAAGATAATTGTAAACATAATCTACATACAAACAATCCGCATTTAAACGCTTTAACAGATCTCGTAATAAATCTTGGTTGTAATCTATAGAAAGACTCAATTGTTAATAAACAGTTACTTGAAAAAAATCAACATATACAGAAGAATTTAAAAAATATTCACAAAATTTAGATAATATAAAGGAACAAAACAACCAAATAATTAAGGAAATAAAGAAAAATTGATTAGAAAAACAAACAGAAAATATACAAAATAATAATATACGAATAAAAGTAGATAAAATCACCGACGCCATAAACGAGCTTAACATCGACGACATAAAAATTATTAAAAAACCAACACCATATAAACATTGGCAACTTCGAAAATGAACAACCATCTTTGTATCGCTTTTGGATTATCGCATTAATGCCACCTTCAACTTAGCATGTTCCATATCATGTATATCATGTTGAACCTCATCCAAATTGAAGTTTACCTAGGAATTAAATAAAAGGAATTAGTCAACTAATAAAATAAATTAACATAAAACATATAAAATATATAACTATAAATCATTTACCGTAAGATGCTCATACAAGGCATTCTTCTCGGCAGAAGAAACATTTTTCAACCAGGTTTATCAAAAGCCACATGTATATCCCCACTTCGTAAGTGAATAGCTCATTACCCATGACAACTGGGGTAAACATAGCCTATCTATCACCTATCAAACGAAAGAGACAAAGCCCCCTTCCCCCATTTGGGGACCTACTATCGAAGTTTGAGGTTTTTAGCCTTCCAGTCGTCTTTTTCTAGAGAACTTCAATTATAACTAAAAATTATTAGTCATAATGTATATAATAAATATAGTCAATATATAGTAAAAAAATAATTTATAATAAGACTTATGGTCCGGCACATGAACACTTCGTTAAAACCCCCAGAGAAGTGGATTCTCCGCACCATCGCTGCCATGTCCTCAGCCTATCACATCGGCCATCATAAAAACAAGCACAATCTATAGAAAAACCTTTTCCTAAAAAAGTTATAAATAGAAATTACAACATGTGTCTCTCATATAAAAATAAAAATTACAACAATTGTATATCAAATACAAATTAATAGAAATTACAATAACTCTTCTTTTAGTCAGACTCTCCGTCAAATACTTCAATTTCCCTGAACATAAATTTTATCAAACATAATCATACAATTTATAATACATAAATATACGGTACATATACAATAAGCACATACATAAATACATATGCATACACATAACTAACACGCCCATATATAGATACAATACAAACATACAAAAACATACATACACACATACATATACCTACATATACACACGCCATACATATAATTACATACATACACACTTACACGCAAATACACACATACATATACCTATATACACCTACATACATACTTATGTACACGTATACACACATACATACATACACACACACATACACACATATATACATACATACATACATACATACATACATACATACATACATACACACACACACACACACACACACACACACAGACATACATACATGCATGCATGCATGCATGCATACATACATACATACATACATACATACGTACGTACATACGTACATACATACATAGGTACAGACGTACACACATACACACACACATACACACACATACATACACACATACATACATACATACATACTTACATACATACATACACACATACACACATACACACATACACACATACACACATACACACATACACACATACATACATACATATATATATACATACATACATACACACATAAATATATACACACACACACACACATACATACATACATACATACATACATACATACACACACACACACACACATACATACATACATACACCTACATACATACCTACAAACATACATCCATACAGCTAAAAACATACTTACTTACATACACACATACATATGTATACATACACCTACATACATATTTACATGCACACACATACTTAAATACACATACAACTACCTATATACATACACCTACATACATACATACATACAAATTAAACATATTAAACACATTAAAAAAACACTAAAAGAAAACTAACTGATGGTGGTTGTTCTCCGTTGTTTTACAGTTGGTGGTGGTGGCGGTGAGGTGCCCCGATGGTGGTGGTCGAGTTGTTGCTGTAAAACATAAATCAACCAAAGTTTATAAATTAAAAAAGTTAGACCTTAATTTGTATGTAAAATTGAATGAGGACTAATCTAAAAAGAGAAGAAAACTAGAAGCAGTGTTGGTGGTCGGAGACGGGGTTGGTACACGACGGAGAAGGGGAGTGTTATCGTTGGTGCGTTGGGAGATCAACGAGGGTGGTTAGGGTTAGTTGAACATGGTGGTTGTCGGAGATCGACGGTGGTAGTGAGGGTCCGTTGAAGGTGGTGGTTGCCGAGATCAACGGGGGTGGTGAGAGAGATATGAGAGAAGAGGGAAAATGGGGAAAGAGGAAAGTCTTCGTGGGTTATCAACCTTTTGGGGCAATAGCGACGACATGACGTCGCTGCTATTGCCAAGATAAAAGAACGGTCGTCTTATCTAATCAATTGGCCAGGAATCACTCTCAAGCCCGCACCCTGATTCAAAGTATTAATGACAACTTTTTAGTTGTTGTCGCTATTGATCGTGACTCTTGTAGTGAAACTCGTTTTTCCAAAGTTATTGCATTCTTAAGTTGCATTATGTAATTGGTCATTAACATGTTTTTCCATAATATATTTGAGTAAATTATAAAAATCGTCCTTTATGTTTATATCAAATTTCAAAGGTTGTCCTTTGCCTTATAAATTGACGAGATTCATACTTAATGTTTACAAATCTTGCACATTACGTCCTTTGACCTTAACTCAGTTAATTGTAATTGTTAAAATCTAGTCACACAAGGGTAGTTTAGTCTTTTTACCTATTCATAATATTTAATTAACCAAACAAAAATAAATCAAAATACTTAATGTAATTTGTATATATAGATTATAGATATAACCTTTTTAAGTTTAATTATGCTAAATTTGATTACTAGACATCATTACATTTCTTATAACTTGGTGCAATAGCTTCATATCTGTTTCTCACTATTAATTTCTCACCATTTCTTTGGTTTAATCGTTTGATCTTTGTCGTCTAGAGTTTTTATCGGGTTTTGTTCCGCTGCGAATATTTTTTTTGTGTGATCGCGTTTCAGATCTGCAATGACTAATTGAAACCACCCAAGTCTTTTCTCTCTCAAATCCCTTTTTTTGTACTAAAAGCTTGCGTTCTTTAGGTTTTGTGGGGAATCCCACCGGTGTTAAAAACTTCCGGGTAGAGGGCCACACCACCACCGTCGAACCAAACTCTTCACCGTCATCGTCTTCGATGGCTGGCTCTGATCTGCGACAGGGTTTTTAGATCCGAACAACGGCAGTGCTCACCTGTGAGACACTGCTAACTAGGGTTTTTAGATCTTGAACACATCATTTTTGTTTAGCCGGAGTTCTGCTTCGCTAGAGAGAGAGAAAGGGGATGATGATGGTGCAATGAAAGAACCAAATCTCCGGCGGTGATAGGTGTCTGGCATGGTGCGAGGAAGATGGTGGCGGTGGCAGGTGGTCTCTGGTGGGTGATGGGGGTAGCAGGTGGTGTTAGGTGGGTGGTGGTGGAAGAAAGAGGTGAGAAACAAGAAAGAAAGAGAGAGTGTATAATTTAATTAATATAAAAACATTAAGTTTTTTAATTACTTTTTGTTCTTTAAATTAAATATATTATAAACTGGCAAAAAGACTAAATTAACCTTGTTTGATTTGATTTTAACGATAAAAAGTAACTAGGTTAGGCATAAAGGACGTAACATGCAAGATCTGTAAACATTAAGTATGAATCTTGTCAGTTTTAAAGACAAAAGACAACCTTTGAAATTTTATATAAACATAAAGTACAATTTTTGTAATTTACTCAATATATTTTTCTTGGTGGTTTTTGTGACAAAAAAAAAAAAAGAAAAAAAAGAAAGAAAACAAAGAACATACACGACTTACTTAAACATATTGAGATTGGAATTTCGTGTTGGATATTCTCGATCGAATGGGATTTTCTACTAAGTGGTGTTTATGGATTAAGGGGGTGATCACATCGGCTAGGGCTTCGGTTTTGGTGAACGGTGCCCCGACTTTCGAATTCAAGTGTCATAAAGGAATGCGCCAAGGGGATCCTATTTCCCCTTTCCTTTTTTTTTCATTGTTATGGAAGCTTTGTCGTGTATGATTTGCAAGGCTTGCAGTTTTGGTATTGGTATTGTTAAAGGTGTCTCTCTTCCCAATAACGGCCCTGTCGTTTCTCATTTATTTTATGCTGACGATGCTTTCATCCTTGGGGAGTGGAGTAGGGATAATATCCTCAACGTTGTGAGAATTTTGAGATGCTTTTATGCGTGCTCGGGGCTTCAAATAAATTTTAGCAAATCAAACCTGTTCGGGATAGGGATGCAGTTAGGGGAGGTCGAAGAAATGGCAGTGTTAGTTGGGTGTAAAGCTGAGTCTCTTCCATTTAAGTATCTTGGTTTGACCGTCGGGGCTGACATGAACCGGATTGTCAACTGGAGACCGGTTGTCGATATTTTTTAGAAGCGTCTATATTTATGGAAAGCTTCTTTTCATTCCATAGGTGGTAGAGTTACTTTGATTCGGTCAGTTCTCGAAAGTCTCCCTACTTATTACTTTTCTCTTTATCGTGCCCCGGCTAAAGTTGTGGAGAGTTTGGAATCTTTAATAAGAAAATTCCTTTGGGGGGGCTCGTTGGAGGAAAAGAAGTTTCACTGGGTTGCGTGGGAAAGAGTTACGTCGCCTAAAAAGATGGGAGGCTTAGTAGGGGTGTTCATCGAATCGAATATCGAATTTTCGAATTATTCGAATCGAATTGTTCGAATAATTTTTATTTTTCCTTGAATTCGTATTCGAATTCGATTAAAACCTATCGAATTCGAATCAAATTCGTATTCGAATAAAAAACCCAATTCGTATTCGATTCGTATTCGTTTAAAATTTCGAATTCGAATCGAATTCGAATAAATTCGATTTAATTCAGATTCTTTAAAACATGTAAAAACCTATAAAAATGAAACATAAATTTTAAAGCAGCCATAAAACACGATATCACATTAAAAAGTTTCAAATAAAGTACCACAAGTCTAAAATTCAAAACGAGAAGCCGGGAATAATCACTCCACATTATAAGTTAATATTTTTATGTTTAGAAATCTATTGATAGATTTGTTAATTAGGTTTTACTTATGGGTCATGTAATGGGTTTAGTAATGGGTAATTTTAATACTTGGAAAAAATTTAGAAAAGAATTTATAGTATAGCTTAATAAAAGTTATATATTTATTATATATAAAATAATAAATAAAAATATATAATTTTTATTCGAATTTCGAATCGAATTTGAAATTATAAATTCGTATTCGATTTACTTGACTCGAATTGAATCGAATTCGAATTCTTATAATCGAAACGAATTCTTGATAATCGAATCGAATTTAAACGAATTTCGAATTTTTCGAATTCGAAACGAATCCTGAACACCCCTAAGGCTTAGGGCTCCGTAGCCTTAAAGATGTGAATATGGCGTTGTTAACCAAGTGGGGATGGAGATATAAAAATGAGAAAGATAATTTTTGGGTTAAAGTTATAAATGCTCTTCATGTTGGAGGAACCGAATGGGATTTTTTCCTTCGAAAAAAGCTTATGGTGGAGCTTGGTGTAACATTGTTTCGACTCTTAAGAAGCCTTTGTTTGACAACTTGCCTATTTGGAATTTGTTTAAAGGAGTAGTGGGTACGGGAAACAACATAATGTTTTGGCTTAATCCTTGGTTATTTGATGTTTCTTTGAAAGGTAAGTTGCCCTCTCTTTTCCATTTGGAGGTGGTTAAGACGTGTAGTGTGCGTGATCGGCTAGATGGTGATGGCCTTTGGTTATGGAAGCACGATCCAGATTCTTATGATGAAAGGGCTGAATGGAAACTTTTAAGTGCGGCTTTGGGTTCGATCAGATTGTCTAATAATCCAGACAGATGGAGTAGGTTGGGTTTAGGTTCTAAGTGTTTCTCGACGGCTGTCGTAAAAAAAAACATTTCAACTGTATGAAAGATTATAGCAACCGGTACGTCATGGATTGGAGCAAGTGGGTTCTCCAATAATGTAACATCTTTGCTTGGCGTGCGGATATGGATAGGATCCCGACGGGCAAAGCGCTTTTAAAGAGGGGTGTGGTGGTGATAGATGATATGTGCAGCTTCTGTAATGCTGGTTTCGACTCTGTGAATCACCTTTTTACTGCGTGTCCGATGGCTTTGGGTTTATGGGAGAAGATCAGCTTTTGGTGTCGGGTTTCGCACCTTTTCGTTTTTTCTTTTAGAGACTTGCTCGAAATCCACAATATGGGTGTTAGATCGTCGTCGGAAAGAAAGGTTTTACATGGTATTGTGATTTCGTCTTGTTGGGTTTTGTGGAAGGCCAGAAATAATCAAAGATTCAATGGTAAGAGGAGTAGTGTGGACGAGGTCTTTAGCGAAGTAAGGGTGGTTAGTTTCTTTTGGTTTAAACATAGGGCCAAGAAAGCCAAGTTAGATTGGAAGGATTGGTGTAAATTTGTAAATATGTAGTTGTTTGTTTTGTTCTTGCCGTCCCGGTTTTCGGGTTCGGTGTTGTTTAATGAAGTTTACATTTCAAAAAAAAAAGTGGATAAGAAAATTAAGGATTTTTTGTTGCGTGATATATAGATTGTAGATTTTCTCTAATCAAAGATAAAAGAGACAAATGTTTTGAGTTATCTTGTAAACAAAAAGCATGATTTGCATTAAACCAACCACTTTCTTCTATTTAATGGTTTTATTATTTCAGTGGTACGCCAATAAATGATTGTCAGATACATGAGCACTCATTCACTTTTCTAATTTTTGTGTGTAACAGTTTCATATAGGAATTAGTGAAATATGATTGGTCAAAAATTAGCTCCACACACTCCACTTCTTTCTTCATGACGTCACGGTCTTGCTCATCATGCCCCTTTCACGCCCCCTTCCCTTTGGGTCAGTGTTTCACGCCTAGTCACGCTCCAACCCATGCCACTTAGAATGGGCATTAAACAATTACACAAAGACTTAATTACGTACAGGAAAGTTAGGTTGTTCGTGTTGCCATCAATGCAGACTAGATTACTTTTGTAGAGAACTACTTTTATAAAAATAATTAGTTTGGGATTCAGCATCAGCAATAACTTTGATATGTTTGACCAGGTATACATGGCTCATCGTCAGGGTGTACACACAGAAGTGGGAGTTGCAACTGATGAAGTTTTGCATAAAACTACGAGTTTGCATGGGAATGATTGAGCAGATATGCATGGGTCGTGTGGACTAATTCTTCTCCAGTTTTGTGAGTTGCGTCTAGTTAATCAACAATTCCATAAATCTTTTATATTCACTTCGTCAAATTAGTGAATTGCTAGTTCCAGAAAGAAAATCGAAGCCACGTACTTGTTGGGGCCAAAGGAGCTGCCCTATTTTTTTTATACATATCTAATAATTAAAGTCAACAAGAAAATATATGATCAAAAGTTGACTATTCTTCGTGGATTTTAGCATTATTTTTTATTTAGAAAATTTATAAAATTATATATAACAATTTGGGGGTGATCACCTATGCTCCACGGCAGGTTCGAAACGTAGATAAAGATAAGCAATTCGTTAGCATACCGATAATCTTTTTTTACTAAAAACAAAATTATATTTAAATTCAAGTACTTTTTTCATTATAAATTTTGTTTAAACCAAAATTCTATTCGAAATAAAGTATTTTTTATCGTAACAGTTTGTTACTAAAGATGTAAAAAAAATAGAACTCTAAATTCCTTGACTTTAATTCCTTGACTTTTAAGGGAATTGTTATAATATTTAAAACATTATTCATTGTCTTCTATATATATATATATAGAGGCCGGTTATCATACAAATACTCTAATCGTACATTATGTACGCGTCGTCTACAACCGTCAGATCATCTTCCTTAAACAGCGCGTTTTTCCATTAAATTTATCAACATATGATTCATAAAAAGAAACCGCCAAGGTTAAAAACGTCAAATTTAAGATCAAAACACCTGATAACGGCAAACAAAACCTCAAAAATCATAACGAAAGATCCTAAATCAAAACCAAAAACGAAATTATAACAATTAACAAAAAATCGATCGATTCTTATTCACCAAAACGATCGATTCCTATTCACCAAATTCTTCTGAGAAAATGAACTTCTGATGAATTTAGAAATTCTGTATGCACTGACTATCGAAGAAGATGATGCAGTTTGTCAAATCATGTGCGAAAACGTCTACAATACAAATGCGAATTCGTTATAAAAAAGAATTCTTTGACATTTCAAATAGTTTGCGAATTCATGGGATGCATGTGCGATATCAACAAAAAAGTTAAGAATTCTTTGAGATTTCATATAGTTTGCGAATTTCAGCATAATGCACATGCGTTTTCAAACCCTTACAAAATCTCTTCATATAGTTTGCGATTTCAAAAAAAAATACACATGCGATATCATAGAGAATGATATTTAAAGGTTTTTTTTCTTACAGTTTGCGAATTACTTTCGAATCAAGTGCGATTTCGAATCAGGAAGAGTGCAAAAAAAAACTTAAAAAAAATACTTTGTAATAAAAATTACAAAAAAAAAAAAAAAAAAACTACTAATCTTAAAAACCAAAAATGATATTATTTTATATACAAAAACTTAATTTATTAACGATGTGACTATAATTTGACTTGTAATGATGAATTTTACAATGAATACTACTGAACTTACCACCCTACCTATATAATAAATTTACTATATTAATATAAAAAAACCTTGATAACTACCTTCCATATAATAAACACACACAAAAACACAGACAACAAAAATGGCATCTGAAGATATAGAAAAAATCAAAACCATTGCAATCAAAGAGCTATTTTCAAGCCCTGATGTCACCTCTTCTCATCTGATTCTTGATGTGCAGGGCAGAATCCTTGAACAAATCAAGAACAATCAAGAAGTATGGGAAAAGCTACTTCAAGAACCACCATCAACATTCAGAGACAGAGCTTTGGATCACCTAAAGGAGCAATCTCGATCTGATGACTTGGTCTTCTCTTTCCTAACAGATGCTCTGAACACTGTGAAGGAGAAGATGAAGTTCAGCTCTTCTGCACGTGACAAAATCATTTCTTCAAGTAACTAATTTATCTTTTTAATCCTTTTGTGGTTGTGGCTGTGTTAGACAATAACTATTATTTTGGATATATGTTTTGAACAAATCTTATGCTTTAATATAATTTAAAATCGCATGAATGAATTAGGGATCTTTGACACAAATAACATAAAAAAAAAAAGATAACTCAAAATCGCATGTATTAAAAGAGAAATCGCATGTGAAAAAATCATATAAATAAATATAAACCGATGCATATAAAATCGCATGTTTATAATACTAAAATCGCATGTGAAAAATGATATACATAAATGAATATAAAAATCGCATGTGTTCCGTGTAAATTCGCATTTACATTTAAAAAACCATTACTCATCCTCGTCATCTTCATCTCCAGACACCTCTTCCCACTGATCTTCTTCGGATCCATCATCACTAATGTAATCTTCAAAATCATCTTCCTCTTCGTCGTCTTCACCCTCAATGTCTTTGTCTCTCAAACCATCCTCAATCTGGACAACCTTCTTCTTCTTTTTTTGCTGTTTACCTTGTTGTTTGGCTTTCAGCTCCTCGCAAGTCCGAATGTCATGACCTTTTACATTGCATACACTACATGTCCTTGACCTTTTCCCTTTGCGGCTGATCATTTGTTCCTTCTTAGATTTAATCCTTCTATGCGAGCCGCGGCCTTTGTTTCTTATACCAGCCGGCACACGAACAGTAGGGGGAGCATTAGTTACTGGTTGTTGATAACCAATCAACCTTGAAAATCGGTCAAATTTTGGATCAAGTTGCTTGGTTATGCGACTCTGATCAACTCTCTCTTTAAGCTGCATCATTTGATCCCTCACTAAAACAAGTTGATCAAGGTCGGAAATCAAATTACTAACCAAATACTCCCCTGTATGAATGATTTCACGAGCAATCCGTTTAGCCTTGTGTTGTACATCCTTACCACCAATATTTAGATTATACTTCACATTTAACTCATTAGGCACCACATCCTTCGTCCATCTCTTCGTAACATATTTGTTTGGAATTTATTTAACACCAAACATTATGAATAAGAAATAGATGTGTTTACATAGCAGCCCATATTGCTCAAAATGCAAGCAGCTACACTGTGCAGTTACATCATTTTCAAGATTCTTGAACCACACCTAGCAAAAATAACCAAAAAAAAAATAATGATAAGATTTAAAATCGCATGTATAAACATAACAATTTCGCATGTTTAAATAATCATGTAAGTAAGTAAATTTAATATCGCATGTGGAAAATAACAATTTCGCATTTCTAAAAAGTTAATGTAAAGTAAACAAACTAAAATCGCATATGTAATCTTCAAAATTCGCAAATCTAAAAAAACACATGAAAAGTACCTCCAATAAACCATCACCATGTGCTTTAAAGTCCTTCAACAATATTCTGATACGTGGACCTTCAACTTTGGTGTCCATCGGCAAACATTCGGAAATTGTTCCATGAATCTCTGATTGCTGATCAAAAAATATAGACCTGGTGTAGATCTTAGCAGCATCTTTTTCCAATGTAGTTCGACTCCAATCAGCTGGCTCAGTATATCTTGAAATATGATCATTTTTTCTATGATTGAACCTTTAAACATCCATTGCCCCATCAAAATGATTCATAAACTCTACGAGTGTTAGTTGTGAATTAGCAACCTGACAAAAAAAATGGTTCTCACTCTCTGATCTTGAAGTTGTTCTCATAAGACCAGACATTGGCTCATGCCGGTAAAAAGCCGGAATCCACATGGATCTCATCCCAAACATATCATCAATCCATTTGTTTTCAGTAAGACCAAACTCAATCATCACCAACTTCCACTGTCTCTCGAATTCTTCGGGCTCAATCGAATCTGTCCAAACAATGTCGCACATCCTCCTTTTAAACTCATCATTATTGCACAACTCGTGCCCAACCTTTAACAATAAATGCATTTTATATAAGTCTATTACAAAAAACTATAATAATAAAAAATAACACCAACAAAAACACAAAAATGTTGCATGCTCTATCTTATCTGCCACTTTTTTCATTATGTGCCACATACACAATCTGTGTCTGCTAATAGGGAAAACCTCCTCAATAGCCTGTTTCATAGCAGGGTCTTGATCCGTCACTACAACATTAGGCTGCCGACCAAATGACTTTAAAAATGAATTTAGAAGCCATTTATATGATTCAATACTCTCTGATGCCAACAACCCAGCTGAGAGTGTTACATTCCGACAGTGGTTGTCAATGCCTGTGAACGGAACAAACACCATCTTGTACCTGAACAACAAATGCGAAATCACATTTATTATATGCGAATTAATAAAAATCAAATGCGAAACCAGGGGAAAAGGCATGCGATATATTCAACACCACTCTGTTGTCTACACTTGCGATATTGAACCCTCATTAGCAGACAAAACGTGCGAAAAAATGAGTAACAAAACATGTTTTTCTTTAAAACAGTTACCTGTTTGTCTTGAAGGTTGCATCGAACGATATCACATCGCCAAATTCCATATAGTTAAGCTTGCATAAACCATCAGCCCAGAACAACCCAGTTAAACGTTTGCCATCATCAACAGAGTATTCAAACGAATAATCAGCTAAATATTCTTTTTTGTCAGTCATCCTATTTATAACCATGTCAGCGTCATACTCTCCTATATAGCTGTTTATTCGCTTCCTAAAATTTTTGCAATCATCAACCGTGGCACCAACGTTCTCGAAACCACCATAACGTTTCCTCATTATATGGAAAGCTTTGACAGGACCAAGGTTTAAAGTGCCTAGTTCCCATACCATCTCCTCCTGGACATCTGACAATTGTCTGTAAGCTGGGAGCATGTGAATGTCATTTTGACAAACAAACTTATGGTTATGACCATCAACAAATCTCTTGACTGTATATAATCTACCGTCCACAGTGCAAATCATAAGTTGAGCTTTGCATCCGGTCCTAATAGTCCCCCTCTTCCTTGTTTTGAATTGCTTTTTTGACTTGGAATTATCATCAATACAAACAGGCTTATGTCCCTCTTTAGAACAAACAAAATACTTAGTTTTGATTATACCACCGCTATATACTTCGCCACCTTTCCGAATAGAAAAACCAGCTAACTTAGCATATGATTGATAAAACGCATATGCTTGTTCAATGGAGATAAATTGCATTCCAACAACAGGTGTAGCTGATGCCTGAACCTCCGGAGTGTAAACCCTTTCATCTACATGAATCAAAATAAAAAACATAAAAAAGTCATATAAACCACATGCGAATTATCTGATCAATACATGCGAAATGATGATATTGATTAATTGAATTACATGTGCGATTTATTACATAATCAAATGCGAAATTAGAAAAAAAACAAACCAAATGCGAATTGTAAAGAGTAATAACATGCGAAGTTAAACATGTTGTTCTAAAAAAAAATACAAAAGTGTAATCAAACATTCAAACTACAAAAACAGCTACAACAATGCTACGATTAAACAAAAAACAATTATACGAACAATTTAGATATCTGAATTAACATAATTACCAATAGAAATCTCGTTTGCAGCACTTGAACTTGAACCTGGAATTGGAATTGGATTTGCAGGTCGCGGATTTAAAACATCCTCAATTGAAACTCTCTGATAAGCAGATAATTGAGTATGATCACCGATCGGTCGATTTTCTTCAAAATCATCTTCTGTTCGTCCAGTGCTACTCTGTGGATCCATCGAAAATAGACAAATTGAATTAAACCCTAACACGTACGACCGAAAACTGCAAATTGTGAATTATGGAAAATTTGAAACTGATTTGAATAATAATTACCGGGATATCAGTGTAACGAACTTCTCGCTGAATAAACGAAGAGACGAATTTGCCCTCTGATGGTTATGTTAATTGTCTGATTTAACCTTCTTAAACCCAACTGAATCAGGACACGTGTACGGCTCACAATATAGCGTACATAATGTATGATAACCATATTTGTACCATACTCTTTACCAATATATATATATATATATATATATATATATATATGTATATAATTTTTCATTATAAATTTTGTTAAAATCCAAATTCTATTTGAAATAAAGTATTTTTTATCTTACCAGGTTGTTACTAAAGATGTAAAAAATAAAACTCTAAATTCCTTGACTTTTAAGAGAATTATTATAATATTTAAAACACCATTCATTGGCTCCTATTTTTAATATATATATATATATATATATATATATATATATATAGGAAAAGAATCCGTTAGGAACCACCCTTTATTGCGAGAACCACGAGAACCAGTGTGAACACAAATAGTAATACCTAAAAAAATCTAAAAAACACCCAAATTTTTTTTTACTATGTTTTTTGGAAAAATCGCTACATTTTGTTTATAAAAAAAATATTTTTCAAAAAAAAAAAAATCGAGTAACAGTTATCTATGCACATGTGCATTTGTATCATTTCTTTGACAAATTCCGTATTTCATTACAAATATTAGACAACTGCACTTTCATTTACACTACCACGTGTAATACACTACCTTTTACGTTATCAATATTAGAAATGCACATGTGCATCTATATGTATCAACATGAAATAACGTGTGTATGTACACTACTTTCTCTTTCATCTACATTCCATCCATAATACACAAACATGCACATATGCATTTTTGTCATTTTTTTTTTGACAAATTCCGTAATTCATTACAAATATTAGACAATTGCATTTTCATTTACACTAACATATGTAATACACTACTTTTTACATTACAAATATTAGAAATGCACATGTGCATCTATATGTATCAACATCAAATAAGGTGTTTTGGTACACTACTTTGAATACATTTTCCCTTTCATCTATAATACCATACATAATACACTACCATTACCTTCTACCATCCATAATACAATACCATTACCACCTATCATCCATAATACAATACAATACCATTACCAATATTTTCACTTTATTACATGTATATCAACACCATTTATACCATCCAATCAACATATTATATCATAAATTGACAACTATAACCAAACCATCAACCACTAGATATAACTAACCAAAAAACATGTATATCAACACCATTTATACCATCCAATCAACATATTATATCATAACTTTTTGTAACAAAACACGTTATATCATGGTTATACATAATGATACACATGTGAATTTGAATATTGATAATGTAAAAAGTAGTGTATTATGGATGATATTGTAAATTAAAGTGCAATTGTCTATTACTGATAACGTATTACGAAATTTGTCGAAGTAATGATACATATGCATAGATAATTGTTACTCGAAAAAACAAAGTTTTTTTTTTTGGTAACTAAATATAGCGATTTAAAATATATATATATATATAAAAATTGAGAACTTTTTTATTTTTTAGATTTTATTTTGTGTTCACATTTGTTCTCGCGGTTCTCGCAAAAAGGGTGGTTCTCAAATGAACCTTACCATATATATATATATATATATATATATATATAGGGTAGGGTTCCAGCGTGAACAACCTCCCAAGAGTGAACTGCGTGAACAGATATAGACCCTTGATTTCCTTTTTAGTTGTTAAGGGTAGGATTGTAATTATATAAAAAATTAGATTTAAATCATTATTTTAATAATTGAATTAAGTTACATCTTTCCTAATTTAAATTCATTATCCACATTATGTTTATTTATTAATAAGATAATTATCAAAACAAACAACAAATCACCAGATTTCAATTTTAATTTTTATTTCAGATTTCATTACGAGAATTCAAATTTTGATTTTTAAGATCCACGTAACCTTCATATTTCAACGGTATACACATGTGTACTTGGATATAAATAGAACAGTACACATGTGTACTCAACATCGTACATATGTGTACAGTAATTCACAGGTGTACATCAACATTCAATACAAAAAAAAATTATGAGATATCACAAAAACAGACGATATACACATGTGTACATCGCATTAAAAAGAGGGCAAAATTAGAATACACATGTGTACATCGCATTTAAACAAATAATTATTTTAATAATTGAATTAAGTTACATCTTTCCTAATCCTTGATTTGATTTGTGAGAGATTTATGCAATCAATTTAAGAAGATAATTGATTACTTGATTTGTGAGAGATTTATGCAATCAATTTAAGATTGAAATCACACATATACCCTTTTTGTATTTAATTAAATGAAAAAAATTAACCAAATAATTACCATCATGCCACTCACTTTAATCTCGAGATCATAAAAATCAAGGGCCCAGATCAGTTCACGCAGTTCACTCTTGGGATTTTGTTCACGTTTGAACCTAATCCTATATATATATATATATATATATATATATATATATAGGATTAGGTTCAAGAATGAACACTACTGTAGCTTGCGAACTGAGTGAACTAATCCTGTTCATATATGTGTGTAGATGAATGACAAGGATTTGATGTTAAAATACACAAGTGTACATGGTTACAAAAGTCGCTAGGCGCTCCCTAGTCGGATTCGGGAGTACTCTGGAAGTACTCCGCTTAGGCGGAGATTACTCGGGGAGTAATTGGCCTGGGAGACCAGTACTCGTGCCTCGGCAGCCTACCTTGTAGCGAGTACTCGGGGAATACTCGGAGCCTAGGCGGTACTTTTACAACCATGCAAGTGTATTTTATGATTTGATGATGAGATCCTGACCATACACGTGTGTAGATCAATGGCCAGGATTTGTTCACTCAGTTCGCAAATACACTAGTGTTCACTCTAGAATCCCACCCTATATATATATAGGGGACCGCTAAAATGAGAACCACCTCCAGTTGTAAGAACCGCATTAACCACTTTCTAGCCAGTAGATCAAGAAGATGGATGGATGAGATTAAAAGTATTTAAAAATAATATTAAGTATTTTTTGTCTTATTATGTCTTTATATTTTAATCCAAAAGGGTATTTTAGTAAAATTACTCTATTTTGTCTTTTTTTCTTTATTGTTTTTTATTACTTTTTTGTATTATTATATTAGTTTTTTATTTTTTAAACATAGTTTTTTTTATTAGGCATTTTCAAATTCAGATTTATTTAAAGATTTTTACGTTTAACGTTTTACGTTTTTACGCCCGGCTTTTTCACGCCTCGTTATTTTACGCGCCGTTTTTTCAACGCGCCTTTTTTACGTTAACGTTATTTACGTTTTACGCGCCGTTTTATCAACGCGCCTTTCTTACGTTAACGTTATTTACGTTTCACGCGTCGTTTTTTCATCGAGCCTTTTTTACGTTAACGTTATTTACGTTTTACGCGCCGGTTTTTTACGTTTTACGCGCCAGTTTTTTACGTTAACGTTTTTTTACGTTTTACGCGCCGGTTTTTTACGTTAACGTTTTTTACGTTTTTACGCGCCCGTTTTTTACGTTAATGTTTTTTACGTTAACATTTTTTAATTCAGGGTTTTTACGTTAACGTTTTTTACGTTTTATTAAATTTTTTTTACGTTTTTACGTTTTAACTAAAACTTTTTACGTTTTACGTAAATCTTTTTACGTTTTACGTTTTACATTTTTACGTTTTACGTTAAAAAGTTTACGGTTTAATTTTTTTTTACAAAAACTTTTTACGCAAAAACGAACGCACCCAGAAATCGCAAACTCGGTGAAGCGTCTCAGATATATTGTTATCATCCTCGACTAGGGGGGAAAAATAAAAAACCAACAACATCAAAACAAAGTGTAACTCGAAAAAAAGGGGTTTGGCTCAGATTATCCGATAATCAAAAGGCTGCAAAAGTGGGGTTGCAGGTTTAAAAAACCTACCCTCCGCCGTCCTTGCCGCGCCATCGTCATCAAAATCTGCGTTTTTTTTTTTTTTGCATCATCGCCGCCCCAATCCACCATATCAAAACAGATCAAACCCACATATCAAAAATTTCCACAAAACAGATCAAACCCACATATCAGATCAAACCCACATATCAAAAATCAAAGTTCATCAAAAATCAAACTTCAAATCAAAGTTCATCAAACCCACATATCACTAGAGATCTGTTTTGTAAAAAAATCACTAGAAAAAGCAAAATCACCACAAAGTTCATCAAACCCACATATCAAAAATCAAAGTTCATCAAAAAAGCACCAGATTCAAACCACAAGATTCAAACCCAACAAAAACCCAGATTCAAACCCAACAACATATTCAAAACAGATTCAACGCCAACAAAAACACTTACCAACAACCAATCAAGAAAGTCAAAACCACAAGATTCAAACCCAGATTCAACGGAATCAACAGAATCAAAAAGCACCAGATTCACCCACCCCCTTCACCCCATCATTCGCCGCCACCACCGCCGTCGACACATCAACCGGGGTTGGTGCTGCTGTTCTTCGTTGCTGCTGTATTTTCCGGCGACAGCACCGCCGTGTACGGCGGCGGAAGTGGTGCTCTCCTACGAATCAATTACGAAGATGACGGTGGTGTAATGTTAACGGCAGTAGTCGTCGGCTTCAGGCCCGCCAATGGCTGGGTTGATTATTACTGTTTTTGTCGGTTCCACTTCTCTCTCACATGAAATTGGAAACAAATGAGGAAGAAGCTTCTTAAATAAAATAACCAGATGGGATTGAGAGGAGAGAGGAGATGAATTTTCGAAAAGGTGGAGAGAGACAAAGAAACTGACAATTATAAATGAGGAGAGAGGTAGGGGAAATGGCATTTGGGGTAAAAGACCAAAATACCCATTTTTGTTGGCATAATCTGATTGGTTGAGAGTGGTTCTCGTGGTTCTTACAACTGGTGGTGGTTCTCATTTTAGCGGCTCCATATATATATAATTTAGAATCAAAACCTCATGCTTAGGTATGTTTGTTTCCAACTGGTCATTTATCAACTCTTATTCTTGAGTTATAACTGGTTTAGAAAAATCATAAGCGGTTTCATGAGATTTTTGAACTTATTTGGGTTTCTAGCGAATCTACTTGTCTAAAGTGCAAACTATTTTTTTAGAGGTAATTGCTCGGATGGTCCCTGTGCTTTCAAGTTTTTTCACATTTAGTCCCCACCTTTTGAAAATAGCAGGTATGCTCCCTATGATTTGTCATTTTGTTACTCGGATAGTCCCTGAGTAAATGTCAGTTTGTTTGGAAATAGCATGTATGCTCCCTATGGTTTGTCATTTTGTTACTCGGATAGTCCTAGAGTAAATGTTGGGGGACTATCCGAGTAACAAAATGACAAACCATAGGAAGCATACATGTTATTTTCAAAAGGTGAGCACTAAACGTGAAAAAACGTTAAACCATAGGGACCATCCGAGCAATTAACTCATTTTTTTTTTTTTTTTTTTAGTTTTGTCGTATCAGGTATTTGAAAAATTCACTTGCCACGCGAATATATAATATCCGGTGTCATGTATTTAATTTTTTCATAATCCACTTCATTGGGTAGAGAAATACCTAGAACCCAAAACACTTCCAAAATTCCCTTAGGTATCATAGCGTGTTACTAAAACATCTAAAAAGTTAAAAAAAAAAATAAAAAAATCTTCAATTATCTTGTGAGGCAGTAGCCCATCATACTTGCATCATCAAGGACAATAATAGCTATTCAATATAAATATTTCCCCTAAGTAATAGCGTTCGGTATCTAAAGATAATAGACAAAAAAAAAAAAAAAAAAGACGCAAAGATGTTAACTCATTGATGAATGAGAATAATCACGTCGTCTATGCAAGGATTAGACATGTAAAAAATCTCGACACCGTTGAACCTCCAAATTGTATTATTGGGTGATGTTCATAATCTCATTGACAAAGTCAATTGTGATAATATATCTTTGGTCAAGTGGAAAACATAACATTTTGGAAATTATTATTGAAAACCTATAGGGTTAGATTGTAATATTAGATATTTAGTTAAATTTTTTCTTCACTACTACTTCCTAATTCAAGTTAAATGAAAAAAAATATCACTTATTATAGTAACCAAAATTCTTAAATGTTTTATTTGTTTCACTTAATTTGAAATCAACAAACATTTATAAAATTCTTAAATGAAAAATATTTACATAACATTGAAATATCTAATGAAAGTTGACTGATTTTACAGGAACAAAATTCTCTAAGTAATTTTAGTGAAACTCTCTATAAGTTTTCCATTATTTTGAAGTAAAATTGTTATATTTATTTAATTTATCTGGATATAATATGTAACCTGATCAATGCATATACGTTGAGTCTCTCCACTTGTAGGGAAACAGCCCAATAAAATATAGACCTTGTTCTCCATAATTACTTGCAGACAGGGGTGGACTTAGAGTGTTAACAGGGGTAGCACGGGCTACCCCTCAACCTCGTCTCCGTAGTGTAAAAATATCCCTTAACTCCATTTCCGTAGTGTAAAAATACCCCTCAACTCCGTTTCCGTTATATAAAGGATACCCCTGATCCTAAAAAAAATTAGGATACCCCTAACTTTTTAGGCTAGTTCCGCCACTGCTTGCAGAAAAAGAATTTAAGATCCTGGACAAAGTGTTACACTGTACAACCACTTGCTGCACAGGTTTGCATATATATATATATATACATGTAGAACTTGTGCAGAAAGACCACAAGCCTTTATCCTTTTCCTTTCCTTATTCAAAAACTGTCAAGAAAAGTGATATGGTGCAACAAGAAGCCATGGATCAGAGGTTTTCAAGTTGTCGTGGCATATCCTTTGAGATCCAACCCCATAAGGATCCATTTGCAATTGATTCACCCCGTGCTAGCCAAAAATATTGGCTTCCATTGGGGTCATCTAACAGAATCGCACCAACTTTGGGTGCCTTTATTACGAGGTCCACGAGTAGAGCAAGTAGCCATTTCTGCGATTTAGAGATTGGCAAAGAAGATGACGAGGACAGTGTGCTGATCAGCACAGAAGAAGGCTACGTTCAACCAATCTCAAATTCAGTTCAAGAACAAGAACTTGCACAAGCACCGAGCAAGAAGATTGTTTTGAAGCCAACTAAACTAAAAGAGTCGCGATTGTCTGTGATCCTGCTTGATCAAGGCTTGTTCACGGTGTATAAGAGACTCTTTATGCTATGTTTGGCTCTTAACATTTCAGGGTTAGCTCTTGCTGCCACCGGACATTTTCCATATGCTAGAAACCGTGCTACGCTTTTCTCTATAGGCAACCTTCTGGCTCTAACACTATGTCGGAGTGAAGCCTTCTTACGCGTAGTGTTTTGGCTCGCGGTTAGCCTATTTGGCCATTCTTGGGTGCCCTTACGCCTCAAAACCGCTACCACCTCTTTACTTCAATCTTTAGGCGGGATACATAGTAGTTGTGGCGTTTCTTCGGTTGCCTGGCTAACATATTCTCTAATTCTTACCCTCAAAGACAGAGACAACACTTCCAATTTGATAATTGGTGTTGCCTCAACCATCCTATCCCTTCTCTGCCTTTGTTGTCTTGCTGCGTTCCCACTCGTCCGCCACCTCCACCATAACGTGTTCGAAAGGACTCATAGGTTCATGGGTTGGGCCTCCTTGATTTTTCTTTGGATTTTTATCGTGCTAATAAAATCTTACGAACCAGACACGAAATCTTATAGGAAAGATATAGGATCAAGATTAGTTAAAGAGCAAGAATTATGGTTAACCTTGGTTGTAACCATTCTTATCATCATCCCGTGGGTGACTGTGAGGCGGGTTGCGGTCAAGGTCTCAGCGCCATCAGTTCACGCCTCAATAATAAGGTTCGCCGGAGGAGTGAAACCAGGGATACTAGGTCGGATTAGTCCTTCTCCTATGTCCGAATGGCATGCTTTTGGGATAATTTCAGATGGAAAAGAAGAGCACATGATGCTAGCAGGTGCAGTTGGTGACTTTACAAAATCACTAGTGTCGAACCCACCAAGCCATTTATGGGTTCGACAAGTCCATTTTGCTGGTCTACCTTATCTAGTTAACATGTACAATCGTGTTTTGGTGGTGGCAACAGGCTCAGGTATTTGTGTATTTCTGTCGTTCTTACTACAACA
Source organism: Helianthus tuberosus (assembly GCA_030545235.1). Taxonomy (NCBI): domain Eukaryota; kingdom Viridiplantae; phylum Streptophyta; class Magnoliopsida; order Asterales; family Asteraceae; genus Helianthus; species Helianthus tuberosus. The sequence goes on along the minus strand of CM060427.1, from coordinate 45,405,728 downwards.
AGGTCCAGCGGAGGTGTGCTTGTTGTGGGTGGCAAAAGGGATTGAACAAAACTTTGGTAATGAGATTAAGGAGTGGGTGAGTAGGCATCAAAAAAAGAAGGTCATAGTTCATGACACGGCGGTTATGGGCCGGCCTAATGTTTCGGAGATGAGTGTTGCGGCTGCAAGGAACTGGGATGCGGAGGTGGTGATTGTAACGAGTAATCCTGCAGGTAGTAGGGATGTGGTGAATGCTTGTAAGAGTAAAGGGATTCCAGCTTTTGGTCCCATTTGGGACTCGTAGCTTGATTAAATATTTTAGAGACTTACAATTTACAAAACCAACTAGTGATTTGCAATGTTGTACGTGCTATGGCTAGAAAGATCGCTAGCGTGTGTGGTATCCAAGAGACTAAAAGTTAACTTTAACCCAAACGGCTAAAAAATTGGTTTAGTTCCCGGAGCTACAACATTTATAGCCTTATATAATGAAATGTAATATTAGAGACTTGTAAATGGTTGGGGCTTCTGAACTTGGTAATTGATTACCAAAATCAACTATTTTTTTAACAGCCAAGATATAAATTACTCTACTAGTAGCAGATAGCCTTATTACACTCACCAGAGTAACACTATGCCTTAAACATTCATCATTACATGGTCAAATGACAAGTTTGCCAGGCGAACTCTGTACTTCATCAGCAGGAAAGTTTCCTCTTTAATTTCTTCAAACACCCTTAACAATCTTCTTCCCTTAAAAATTGTTTCATTTTTGCTCATCCAGGTCTTCAACATATATAGTTGTCATAATAATACAAAATCAACATAAATGGAAACTAGATGAAAAAAAATCCACTTGGTGCATTTCACATTTATGATCTCAAAAGTATCTATTAATGTGGGGGCTAGCCCACTTGGTAGAGCCACTTGTCTCTTAAAGATCATAGGTTCAAACCTTGGCAAAGGGAGTATTTTGTATTATATTTGGTTTCGAGTAGATTAGAGTAACATTTGCCATTAAAAAATTATACGAACACCAATGATCAAAACTACGGAAACAAAAAATGCGCGAATCAAACGGATTATAGAATCTGATTCATCAACGATAAACTAGAACGTTGACAAAATGAATTGAAACACGAAAATGATCGAACCAGCCATTCAAAATCTACAGAATCTGATTCATCAACGATAAACTAGAACGTTGACAAAATGAATTGAAACACGAAAATGATCGAACCAGCCATTCAAACTAGACCATTGTTAATTTAACAGAGCTCCCCAATTGCAGCTCCTATTTAATAAAACAAGAAGCCTTAGAAAGTATGATAAAAGATCAAATACAAATAATTTTAACGTACAAAACGTACGAATTGAAGGTGTTGCTGAAAAAAGGCAGTGACATTTTCGTAATTATTAGTAATTATCAAAATTACTCTACAAATGACACTACTAGAGAATAGGGTTTTTGCTACCACATTTTCGGTCGCAAAACGGTGGCAAAAGCCCTTTTGTTACCGTTTTGCCACCAAAATTTCGATAGAAAAAACACACATAGCAATTGCCCTATTGCCACCTATTTGCTACCGCTTTGTTTTTTGCTACCGTTTTGCTACCGTTTGTTTGCCACCGTTTTGCTACCATTTCCGCTTGTTTGCTACAGTTTTGCTACCACTTTTCTACACCATTTTGCTACCGTGTTTTAGTGTCACCATTTTGCCGTTTGTTTATTATACTTGCTACTTGATCTAGTATCAGCTACCCCTGCCCTAGCAAGAAGATCCAACGATGGAGGATCGATCCCTTTCTGATTTATAACCACAAAGTTGTTATCGATTCCATTGCAGACCTGTAGACCGTCACCTGTAATGTATTTTAATAAGCAATACAAAGAAAAATGGAAAGTTCAAATATCAATTAATACCTTATTTTTTAGTTTGATTCTTTTTCACTCTTTCATCAACTGCACGCCTCTCTGCAACAACTATCGCTTCTCTTTGCTCCGCATTTCAATAGAAAACTCGAGCATTTATTTCGCTGAAGAAACAAACTAACTTAGTGTTGTCAAGTGTCAAAATTAGTAGCCGAATTAAAGAGATAAACAAACGCATGCGACATATCTTACCTTTCCACACTGTTAACATGTAGCAACTTTCTACATGCCTCTTCATATCCGAATGCCTGGAAAAGAATACTAAACAAATAAATAAAGGTTAAGCTAATCCTCATTGTTAACTGACAAAGAGAAGTTTAAAAGACATAAACTTACATCAGCCTTAAAAAGAATAGTAAAGTACACAGAAGGTCCCCGTAGTTGACCAAATAGTTGCAGCCAAATAGCAACTGCATGTCACAATGGAACCACAAGGCATTAGCATAGATTTCTTTTTAAATATTTCTTCAAAAAGAAGTAAAATACCTGTTACCAAGATTATGTGATGTTAAATAATTAAGATGTACATCATATATATATATACTAGTCGTTTACCCGCGCGATGCGGCGGGAAACATATCACTTAGGTTGGTGAGTTTAGGGCTATGTACGAGGATGTAGTTTCCGTTGTGGCGTGCGAGAACGATGGTGGTAGTGTAGCAGAACGTGAGGGTCGGTTGCGGCCTTCTTCAGCGGTGTGCGGCGATTGGTGGTTTTGTGATGGTGTTTGGTGGTTATTGTGCGACGCTTCAGGAGAAAACAAAGAAAATTGTGTGATTCTAGTTATGTTACGAGGGGTTTTAAAGATATGGGTAAATCAACAGTTTTGAATGATGAATCGTATCATCAGTTACAATGAGGCCTTCGGCAGTGGTGAAGCTTAACGTTTTTGACGCGGGGGGGGGGGGGGGGCGAAAACATATATATCCAAAACTTTCTAATAGGAATACCCTATCATCTAATTGATAAAAAAAAGAATAAAAAATTAATTTAAATGCCCAAACACCCAAAACCATTTTCATACTTGTACCAGCTTGATGATGCATTTGATTAGATAAGGTCGCGCCGCTCATTTCTTTACCGATAACTATCTTGTTCCAAAAAAAAATGATCATTAAACTTTAATCGTTAAAGTGTACACCAGCACCATTTGGCTACACCTAATCAAAATACATGGACTTACTTGGATTCATTTAACGACTTTTATATAATATTATTACTTACATATAGTCATTTAAATCTAAAAAAAAGTTAACATTTTGTAATATTATCACTCACATGTAGTCATAGAGATATGGTGAATAAACAAATATAATTAGAATAAATGCACTAATATAAATTTAAAAGAAAGATATTAGAATTATGTATCGGGTATAGCCGGGTATAATTAGTTCCAGTTTCAGGTATAATCAGTTCCGATTCCGGTTTCAGGTATTGAGATCAAAATGCATACTCTATCCACTCTACGGGTAGGGTCGGTTCCAGGTATTAAAAAAACCTGTTCCGGGTTTTTTTACCGGGTCCGGTTCCTGGTACAATATTTGTGTACACCTCTATCTTGCGATTAGTTTATGCACAGCTATTCATAATCATTTTATCATTAAATAAGGATACCTGAACAAATGTCTCGCACGACCAATAGTTTCCCTTGACGCATTTGCAGGCAAGTGGTTCAGCTTAAAACACAAATTTATAGTATTAACATTTAAATCGTTACAACTTTTAAGAACAATATGACCCAAACCCTGACGCGAACTTAAATTCTAAAAAAATACAGGTAATGACCAGAACGGTTGTGCACAGCTTAGATATGTTACTCGACAATCACCATAAACAGACCATTTTCAAAATAGGTACAAAAGGTAATCAACGCAAGGGACGGCAATTCTTGACGCTTCCCGAACATGAAAATGACTGATTTTAGCTCGACTAACACGACCCGTTTCAAACAGCTCATTTCATAACGTGGACGCATTAGTGGCATAACGTCTCTCCATTGTTTATCCAGCGCAGAAAACCATCTGAATATTCCTCATGAACATCATATTCTAGGTTATCATCCATTGCAATAGTAAGTTTGCTGCCGATCCCACTCCCCTAATATACAAACACCGCATTACAGCTCATAGAGAAAGAAAAAAACGTCATTAACAATATTAACTTGGAGTTGTCAAGTTAAATGATTATCCTAAACTGACCTTGATACTGGATTTGCTGGTGGATGGAGTCGTCTCTTCTACAATTTCGTTGGTAGCCTTCTCTGAGGAGTATTTGAAGGATGATCTGCAAACTAAAGAAAAAGGTTATTAATAACTTGCATATCTTAACATGAGTGAAATAGACGGGTGCGAGTGTCCGTGTACTTTTGGAAAGCTAGGGACCAAATCCAAAATTTTGGAACAGGGATTATCCGTGGACAGTGTACTTTACTCTGTAGTTATTTAAACAATTGTAACTCGAGCTTTCAGTATAGGTTTTCTAGAACAAGCATTTGTATGGTAAAAGTTAACTTCCTGGTTCACGTACCTTTGCATTTTTGAAATGGCATTAGGGTCAGTCATGACAAACCACTCGAGCCGCCAACCTGGCACTATCCATCTTTTGACAAAGACCCGAGTGTAAGAACAGGCACCATGGACCCAAAAACACCCATTGGCACAAATGGGTTTGCTCCAAACGCTAAATGGCCATAAACTTCATCTGCTATAACAACAATCTTATGCTTCTTGGCAGTTTCAGCAATCTACTTACATAAAAACAATTAAACCCATATTAGTACCTCAAATCATTAGCCAATTGCAAAAAAAAAAAATAATAATAATAATAATAAAAAAACTGAAATAAGAATCCTTTATGTAGTATGCAAAACGGCCACATGGATTCCCAGGGTTTATAATTACAATAGCTATGGTATTCTGATCAGCCAACGCATCAAGGGCATCAAGGTCAACCTCCCAACCATTATCGGGTAGTGGTCAAAATGGCATATTTCAACGTTTCTAAAAGCTTCACAAAGTTCATAGATCAGGAATCCTGGTCTTGGAACCAAGATGTTTGCATTTGGTGAGGCTAGAATTTATATAGCAACTTCTATAGCTTGTGTACACCTTGCTGTTATGTACACATCGTCCGGAGATAGCTTGTATGGGAGATTAGTGGACAAATATTCACAGATTGCGCTGTTTCGACAAGATGACAATAAACGAGGTTTCCCGTGGACTCGTCTACCTCCACAATCTCTGGCACCTAATAACCAAAAAATGCAAGCGTTATAGTTTATCGCCATAAGAGTCGTAGAAAATAAAAAGGTGAGACAGACAGTTATAATACCTTTTGAGTGTAATAAACTCGTCCTTGTATCACTTTAGAAGAGCTGATACCACCTATCTTAATAAGGGGTGCAACACATTCATCGACTTTTAGAACCACGCGACCATCATCCTCTACGGAATATGCGTGCTTGCCTTGAGATTCAAATTAAGATTCGTTACTGTATTTTAACTTTCATAAATATACCAAGCCAGGGCCATTTAAAATTGCAACTGGATTTTGAAAAGTTATCAAAAATTCACTTGTAAGCGAAAATATATTCTTAATAATTTGTTCAACTCCCTCCCTATAAAACAAATATCACATTATTATTTCCTTTTAAGCCAAGAATATTTAAGTTAAGGATTGTGACCTGGATAATCATCAGATGCAGATGCAGATGCAGATGCAGAATGGAAATCCTGATGCTGCTGATGAATTCAAACCTCTAACTTCAACTTTGGCACCTACTAATTAATTAATTATAATTATTAATATAATAAATAAACAACTACATCATATCATACAAAACCATCTTAATTATATAAGAGTGAGTTTGATCATGAATGGATCCGCTGCTAACCATCTGTCCGTCCTGTTTGTTGTTATGAAAACTTTTATAACAAAGGAACAACTTTAAAAGTTAAAAAAGTTTTGAGTGACTTTAGTAAACATTATTGAAACTTCTCATTATTTTCTTTTTCTTCTTCTTTTTGACCAACACTAAACAACAAACTTCTTGTTACACACACAAACAATAACTAAATTCAATCGTCAAAAACAAAACACAAATATATATACCCCTGAGTGGTTACCGTAGGCAGCAGCAACAACAGTTGGTGATGGATTCTCAACAAGATCCTCACAAGGGCACTTAAGAGCTTATGTACCTACTATTTAGTATAAATACACAAATTGTTCAAAAGAAAAATAAAGAGATTTTGGATCAAGTTTATGCTTATCTTAATAATATAAACGATAACAAACCTCGTCTTCAAGCACACCGCTAATGGTTCTTAAGTTGCTTCATTTTTTCAGCACCATCTCTCACACAAAACCCTAGAAAAAAAAAACAATTAAACCATTAAATCCAGATTACACAAAAGGTACGAAATAAAATTACAACCTAAAAGGCTGAAACTACAAACACAACGTACAAACAGTTTTGAATCGAAAAACTACGAAATAGGAAGGGGTTTGAGAAATATTCAGGGTGTAGGTATCTTCGATATGAACAGATGATGTAGACGAAAACAAACATTAACATAATTATATGGGTTCCACATATACCCTAAAAACTTCAAGAATTTGCTCTCCTAAACACACCTTCATCATAAATTCATCAAATAACAACCAAAAACAAACATTAACATAATAATAAAGTTTGACCAAAAAACAGAGAGTGGCAAGTTTTAACCTTACTATGGCAATAAAAACCCAGATCTGAATCGCACACACAACACCTAGATCTGAATCTCGTTGGATCTGAATCGCTTGGATCGTGCGAGAGAGAGAGCAGATGGAAAGGCGGATCTGAATAGCTTGGATCGCGAGAGAGATAGCAGAGAAACCCTAGATCCAGATCTGGATCTGGAATCGCCAGAGAGAGAGAAAGAGAGACTGGTGAGATGTGAGTTGTGAGAGAGATGAGAGAGAATGAAGGGGAAAGGTGGATCCGTGTGAAAACAACATCATCCGTCAGATCACGATCCGTGTGAAGACATGAAAGAAAATGGACGGCTGATGATGGATCCGGGTAAAGGGTAAAAGTTTTGGAGGCATAATTGGAATTGTAAATTATATTGTGCTTTAGAGGTTTGTATAGCATGCTTTAGGGGTGTTTTAAGGAAATTTTTATGGACTTTAAGAAGTCCTTTGGATATGCTTTATAAAGTAGTATATATATATATATATATATATATATATATATATATATATATATATATATATAATGGAAGGTTCAAATGAGAAGAATTTTTTTGTAAGAAAAAAAAAAGTTTCAACCAATAAGAATGCTTCATTTTACTTCATTTAATATTTGCATTTAATTTTAATATAAGGGTATATTGGTAAACTTACATAAATCATTAATTTGTATTCTTCTAATTTAATAACTAACTAAATTAAATTTGTAACTCATTTTCAAAATATATACTTTTTCCAAATTAAAAAAACAACTTAATTTATAGTGTAGAATAAATTTGTAGTTGTGTAGGATAAATTACGAGTTGTATAGGATATATTTCGAGGTGTGTAGGATAAATTTTGATTGTGTAGGATAAAATTCTAAAATGTGTAAGGTATATGTAGGAAAATTTTGATATGTGTAGGTTTTGTAGATTATATGTAGGATAATTAATGATTAGTTGACTAATTAATTAAAAAGAGAAAAAATTAATGATATGAGTTATAAATGAAATAGTATTTTACTAATATGCCATTTTTCTTTTTCTCCTCACATTAAATTTCTTCTCAAATGAACCTTCCCCTATATATAGGGAGAAGATCATGCGAGAACCACCTCTTATTGCAAGAACCGCGAGAACCAATGTGAACACAACAAAAAATGTCTAAAAATAGCTAAAAATTACACAAATTTTTTTTTAATATTTTTTATATAAAAATCGCAACTTTTCGAAGCAAAAAAAAAATTAAATTTTTTTTTGCCACTAAAAGTAGCGATTTGAGCATAAAAAATATTAAATTTTTTTTTTTAGATTTTTTTTAGATTTTTTTAGGATTTTTGGGGGTTTAGTTTTTAGCATTTTAGCTTGGGGGGGGGGGTGGGGGTGGGGGAGAGGGGTTTAGGTTTTTTTTTTTGGGGGGGGGGGGGAGGGGGTGGGGGTTAGGTTTTTTTTGGGTTTTTTTAGGTTTTTTTTAGCTATTTTAGGTTGTGTTCACATTGGTTCTCGCGGTTCTCGCAATAAGGATGGTTCTCGCATGAACTCCTCCCTATATATATATATATATATATATATATATATAAATATCTTCCCAAATTAATCAAAATGAGGGCTTACATGGAGTACTGGATGGCATCATGAGCAGTGTTTAAAGGCAGAAACTCATCAACTGCAACCTCTTTGTTCTCATTCTTCTTATCTTATTTCATTTGTCAAGAAAATTTTATTTTGTAAAACAAACATAATTAAATAAATATTCTAAAATTAAAAGGATACAATCCTCAAAGAATCGTCGGATCTCAAGTTCTCAACCAAATGATGAGGAGGTAGCTGGCTTATATCAGTGTAGTGGCGGTACTCTGGATCATCAGCACATACTGCAATAATCTTGTCATCTTTTTCTCCCTAAATCCAAAAACATGATTTAAAAAAAAATCATAATTGACAAATATTTAACCGTTATGATGATGACGATGATAGATGCCCCTGATCAATCATAGGCATTAGTCCGATGGCCCTGGCTCTAAGAAAACATCCAGGTAGCACAGGTTCCTGGCTCAATATGAACCCAACCAAACGAAGGGAAGTTATTATTAGTGAGCATAAATAGAATAAAATATACATGGACATATACATACGACAGGATTTACATACCACATTGAGCATAAAAAGAATAAAATATACATGGACATATACATATGACAAGATTTACATACGACATTGCAAATCTGGGGAGCTCCAGGTCCTGTGTAGGCAAGGAAGTGTCTGTAACAAACAAACAAAAGAGTGTAAATGGACAGTCGTTCTTGAACTACTCGAGACGGACTAGTTACAAGTTCAAATTGAGCGGAGCTTAAACGAGTCTGAGCCCGAGCCTCACTAAGCTCTTATTAATAGATATAGTAATTTTTTTTATTAAATGTATAATATCATAATAAATATAAAAACAACAGAATACTAGAAATCATGTCACAAATATAATGTTATATTTATAAATCAAGTAGCCATAACATGAAATTTTACTTAAATATTAATACGTAAACAAGGGCAATAATCGACAATTCACAAATCCACAGATCAAACTAGTCTAATGTATCTTTGGATAGAAAACCTACAAGAATAAAGCAAAAATAACTCAAATAAAAAGAAATTTTAGTTCAATATTTTATACGGCTCAGTCTAGCCTAATCCTGGTTGAATAAATACCAAAAAGAAAGAGAGCACACGACACACTTCTCAAAAACCACTAACCAAAACTAAGTAACAAATCTAAATGATCCATATATTTACCAACTTCGAGTTTCATCAGACCCTCCTTTATGGTCCCAGCCCACCTTAACACACATCCTATGTTGTCAAAGGTGCACCATATGCCTTCAGGCTCTCATGCGCAGGTTCAGAGCATTTTCTGGCGGAATTCCAGCAAAAAATGGTGAAAACAACCCATAAATAAAGCTAGAATCAACCTAAATAAGCATAAAAAACTAGCCCTAAACGAGCCTAAAACATATCTAAAACCCCTAAAAATAGTATTTTTGTACTATATGCCTAGCTTAAAAGAGCCATCTCGCTTTTTAAGAGCCTGGTGCCTAGGCTATACGCCTTGAGTGCGTTTATGCACCTTGAAAACATAGCACATATCGAACTACCCACTTTGTTAAATGCAAGTCATATAAATCACAGATACGTGTGTGCAATCAACCGGCTGGACTGCTGGAGACATACTATAACAGAAGCACAACCACCATAACACACCGATATAGAGTTTGAAAACTAATCTTGACTTTCTTAACCAAAAGCTCACTATGAGCAACAATTACCACACATCACAATAATCCCTGACATTTCACAATGCAATTTGATCAACTCAATAAGCACATATTAATAACTCACAACATAAACAAAATCAAAAGCACTACTGAGTAGCTATCGACAAGAGCAGTCTAGTACTCCTTGCATACACCTGGAAAATTCCTGTTCAATGACGGGTGGTCCATAGGACAACCCTTAAGTGTGTTAAAAGACGAATTAATCCCTCAATTAATCATGTAATTGTCTTGAATTAGATAACTACAGTTGCTTATGTTTCAGGTGCGTTTGGAGCTTAAAACGAGGGAAAAAGCTACTTTGGATGGGAATGGATTGGAACGAGATACACAAGATTTGAAAGAAGAACAAAGGAGAACACTCGGGGGTCCACCGTAAATTACGGTGACTACCGTAATTTACGGTAGCCGTAAACCAGTAGCATTCCACCGTAACCACCTTGAAGCTACCGTAATTTACGGTAGGTACAGTAAATTACGATAGACCCTGACGCAAAACTTGTAACTGCCCATTTTAATACCGTTTTGAAGTGCCTTTTCACCTATCTCATGATTGGAGACGTTTCTCAGGAGTTCTATGGCGATTTTTTTAGCTTTGGCAAGTGTTGGTGAACAATTTCTAACATTTAGGTTTGTATTTTGATTCGTATGAAGTTCGATCTTGATGTTATGATGATCCACCAGACAATGTCCTGCGAAACTTTCGGTGATCATCTTAGGTGAATGTTTCTTATGACTTTTGTGTGTTTATCCTAATTTCTAGAATAATGAACTTGGTGTGTTTTGCTATGTTTGTTATGGTACATGAATGTTTGATTGTAAGTTGTTAATTGATGTTTTGATCTTAGTCTGAACCATACGTTCTTGGTGTCATTAACAATCGAGATATCACGGGAAGGGTTTGGGTTGGATATTGGTTAATTGGTCATCGGGTAACAACCTCTCGTTTATTTAATCCGAGTACTTAGTTCCCTTTTTACACAACAAACGTTTATGCATGAGTGATGTCTATGTAACTCTTTCTAGTTGGATTTAGGCACAATTGTTAATGGAAACCGGAACCCTAAGATGGTCATTCTCTCTTAATTTGTTTAACAGCCAATTTTGATTTGCAATTAGTTAGTAATTTAGTTCTTAAAACCAAACAATCAAACTCTTGAATTTTAATTTCTGCAAATTAGTTTAATTGTAGTTAATTCACAAAGCTATATAATCAACACACTTTCCACAAACTCCTTGTGTTCGATACCCATTTACTGCTATCTATTAGTTGTAATTTGGATTAAATTTGCGTGTGACTACGACAACACGTCAAATTTTGGTGTTGTTGCCGGGGAGTAGTGCGCAACGTGTGTTAATTTAGTAGCTTTTGCTTGTTATTTTCGGGTTTACGCTGGTTATGTTTAGTGTGCAGGTACTTCAGGTGTATGCATACTAGGGGCTCTCACAAGTCATCACAATTATCGTTTGATCCGGAAATTGAAAGAACTTTGCGGCAAAACCGAGTTTTAGTGCGAGAAAACAAAATCATTGGTTCACCTATTACACCTAGAAACATTATGGCTGACTCACAAATACCACCCACTACGGGTCAAACAACATCATCTTTCATTCCTACATCAACACAACCTTCACCAAATACCACCATGCCTAATTCCACTACCGATCTTACTCCACCACATGATGTTACACCAACCAACACTACACCACCTATTACCACCCAAGTTGAACCTACCTTTACCTTTAGCCCTGCTTCAACAATTCCACCACTCTCACATTTTTTCCCAACTACGGGTCAATCATCTTCTACCTATCCAGTACCACCAAGTTCAACTGTTATTCATACTACATCTACATACCAACCACCGAACCAATCGGGTTTCTTGATGACCGTCGTCAAAGTCATGCAAAAACCGAAATAAACTAGGTAGCTAGAGTAAGTCGGATATCGAACCAGAGGAGGATTGTGGAAAGTGTCGAATGAAAAGTATTAATTAATTATTACTGAATTGGAAAATCAGTGTGATTGATTATAAAAATTATCTAAATTAACAAATAAAAATTGAGAAAAATATTGAGTTGTAATAAACAATGATGAGAAAACGTGATCACTCCGGGTTCAGATTCTGTAATTACTAATAACCTAGTTCTGATTTTATTGGATGCTATTGATTGAATAGTAAATTTGTCACATCTACCAATTACCTATGCAGTTCAAAATCTTAATATTAATTGATCAGAGAAATATTAGAACAAACATTCATAGGAATCATTCAATCAACAAAAGCATAATTGGATTCAACACATAATTATAACTCTGACTGTCACTCAGGATTTGTCTGTCACACAAATAATATAATCATGCAAATAGTCGGTTGTCACCCGACTACAAATCCAAATCTCAATGCAAACAGAAACTAGAATTAAAAGTGTCTCACAAGAATTATTCACCCAAAGTGTCCACGAGAGATTTAGCCGCTCATCCCGGTTGAATGATCTTCACTAGCTTCGGTCCCCGGTTGAAAAACCCTTTCTTTTTTTTTCCTGCCGTCGACGATGATGTTTTTGTTTTTAAGACCCACCAGTCTGCGAGCCCACTTCAATGATGATGTTATGATGTGTCCGCCAAAAGTCAAGCCCAATACTCCAAGTCTGCACTTGTGATATTATAGGCCCAATTAGTCCACGTGAGTTGTTTAGCTGCACACCTGGATATCTCATGTGATGTGTGTATTTGCTAATGCCATAATTTTGTGATAAAGGCCCTGCTGCCACGTGATGATGATGAGATTCTTTTGTGATGTTGAAAATTATAATAAATCCCCCACTTTCAATGTGATGATTTTATATTGTTCCTTCGATGTGTTGTGATCATGGTTGTAAAACAAGGTTTCCAAGGCCGAGTACTCCCCGAGTAGTCGCTACAAGGTAGGTTGCCGAGGCGACTTTCTCTAACTCCGCCTAATTACTCGGAATCGATCAAACGCGGTCAAACTCGGCCAAAATCGGATCTAGTTGGTCAATTCGGGCCGAGTTTGAATTAAAAAATAATAAAACATAATTTATATGACTATCATATTAAATAATGAATATCATTTTCACGTATTTTGTTATAAATATTAGTAAATTTATGTTATTAGACATATATTTAATTTCCGGAAACTAATTTCTTTATAATTTAACATGTCCGAGTACTCCCCGAGTACTCTCCGCCTCTGCCGAGTACTCTCAACTCCCCGGTCGACCGACTAGGGAGCGCCTAGCGACTTTTGCAACCATGGTTGTGATATGTTGCACCAAACCGTAATCATGATGTTTGTTGACCAATCCTTTTTGTGAAGAATATTGTTGGCCCAATCAAGAAAACAAAGTCCAAAATGTCCACAAACCTACGAGTCCACATGTGCGTGAAGTCCATTTATAAATGCACCCTAGCCTGCGTTTTCAACCTGCTGGAACTTTCTTTGCTATTTTTTTTACTTCCAATAAATAACGTACAAGCCTCTGGACTTCATTGTATCGTGTTTCTCAAATATTCAAGCTATCTCTTCGATCCGAACACCAACCGAATGATATCTTTTGCATTGTTTATCATCCCGGTAGTTCCGTTTCATCAACAGACGCTCTAACTTCACCGAATTACGTCAATTAACCTGTAAAACCACAACTCTCGTAGTTACTATATTCAACGTACATAATTGCTTAAAACACAATAACACGCACGAGATAATGCGCTTAAGGCTCGTGTTTCACACTCTCCATCACATCCCCACACTTATCATTGATTGTCCTCAAGCAACCATTACAAGCATTACTCACCTTATTAACAAATCACCATTAAATCCCTTACCGAATCAACAATTTAAGGTCCCAAGTCATACCCGTCCCATAGACTGACACAATCGAGATTGACAATCTGACAACTAAGTGATACGCATTTAAAACAATTTAAGACTTGCCTAACTAAAACTAACATGCTTATGATACTACACACATGCCACACGCCCCTCACAATGATCACTCCTCTCGGCTTTATCAAGACTAGCATGTAATGTGCTAGTATATGTATCGCTCAAAACCAAATATGTTACCTTGCAATCATAAGCTTGTATAGCAATCACACATCCACTGTATCAAGTAACGTAGCACATATCAAAAGGACTTTTGGGTTTTGGGTTAAGGGTAAAGGTACGGAAATATTTTTGGATTTTTATGTTTACATGGCGAACACAACGAATATACCAAACCATGACAACTTATTCACAATAACTACTAATACTTTGGGTTATTTTCGGCCCATTTATTCAACACGAACATACAATAATTTTTTTTGTTTTTCTTTCTTTTCTCTTTTTTTTTCTTTTTTTTCTTTTTTTTTCTCTTTTTTTTCTTTTTTTTTCAACAAATATCTAACACACAATTGTCATTCATGGTTGGTAATCAAACGGGTCAAACGAGGTGTATCAAACGAAGGGTAAAAGGCTCAACATGGTTCACTAAGGTAAGATGGATAAACAATCAACATATGAAACAATGAATGGATCCTAATGCCTTTATCATCTATGTGTATACGCTAAAGCATAGTCTCGGCACGTATCAAACTACACAAGTTCTAACACAAAGCAACATACAGCCAACTCTCAACAAATGACAGTTATTGCAATTCAACTAATAATATAGTAGGCTCAAATATCTCACCGAACAAAAGGAAATTGGGTTGCCGACACGTAGCATGTGTAATTCCTAAAGCATGTTACCCCTAGTTAGGCATCTCTTCTAAACTATTTTCTAAAAACTTGTCAGAAATACTCTCATGAAACTTAAAGGGACAACCATGACTAGGGATCTATGTTAGTTTAGTATCAGTAGGAACCCTTTAGCGATTGAAAATGTTGGTTTTCATGTAGTTCAAGCATACTTAAGAAACAAAAATTTTCAAAATTTTTCAATTTTTAGCAAATTCAACCAATTGAAGCATTTAAGATCAACAATCCTACCAACCCTCTCTCGAGTTACCGCATCCCCACACTTGGGATAGATTGTCCCCAATGTATGGTGCAATTTATAATCTAAACTCGAGAGATACCACCTAACAAACCATGAACGGCTAATACCTAGATGACTCAACACAAGGAAACCACTCCCAACACAAAAATTTCACACCACCAAGTACACGAAAACAAATAAAACACAAGATAGATAAACACATGCACCTGATCAGAAAACAAGTGAGTGTTTGTAGTGGTGTAGCTGCTGCGCTCAAAACCGGAGAATACGCATCCAGGGATTCTCTGATATCTCACCGGGGATGTTGCAAAACATCCCCACACTTGAATCATTGCATCCGTGAAGATAGAATTGTATAAACCTGTCAAAACAAAACACACCAAACGAAACCAAAACAAAGAACAATACTCTACATCCTCGGGCTGCCTCCCGAGAGCGCTAAGTTTAAAGGTCTTCAGCCAGACCGTACCTGATATCCGCTACGGTGGTCTCAATGCACACTTACCCAAAACATTTCCAATGAATGCACGGAAATTTACATGCCATCTCCATAGGTTTGTCAGTATCATTGGCATGTTCAGACTGCACCTGCGGGGTTCGCTAATCCATTTCATGAGATATACCTTGATGTCTTGTTGTTTCACCCTTCTCATATTCTTCCTCGAACTCTCTTCCCCACACTTGTTATTTTGAATGCCTGATATGGGGAGAGGTTCGGTACACACATTCATCTCATCAAACTGCTCTGCCTCCTCATCCTCACACACCATCTGATCCACCAGTGACTCTTCATCAGATAAAGGATTCATTGGTGTGGTATTATCCTCCACAACCTCCTCCTCCATATGAGAATAATCTCTAATATCATCAAGTAATGGTGAGAGACGCTCTTCTATTTCTATCTTCATTTTTAACTTCTGACACTTGGAAACTAGGCAGCTGATTCGATCTTCATCGGAAAGGTTGGGTGCTAATAAATACTGCTCGAGTTTGGACAAACTCGCTTCCAACATAGCAAGCTTTTTCTCCTCCTCGGTCTGATAAGCATACACACCCTCGGGCTTAGAATATTCCTCAGGATGATACTGTCGGTATCCCTGATACGGTCTTGAGATGTACGCATCTATCATTTTTTTATTCCAATACTCTGGATTTTCCAAATACACCGCGCACACATCGTCATAATAAGAAGTATGATTACGACCGCAACAGAAACATTGTCCATCCGTCCTTGGCTCATAATAAGCATCCTCGTCCCGATCCCATCCGTCAGAGTAATAACCATCATCCACCGTTGTATCAGAATCATAGAAATATAGTGGAGGGGAAGGATTATCATAGCAAGGCATCGGTGGTTCTTCCATTTTCGCTCTTTCCCTTCTAAATCGGGCCTCGTGGCAACCGATACACGGGTGAAGTGGTTCCCTGCACAAAATGCATCTAAGAGAGCTGCAGAATATTGTAAGATCTGTCATCCTGCACAAACACAAAAACACAAACACCACGCATAAATCTGAACAAAACAAAACAAAACAAAACTGACACTATTTTTTGGATTTTTATTTTTTATTTTTATTTTTTTAAAACTAAAACTTAACACTAAACACTTTGCGCACGCCTCCCCGGCAACGGCGCCATTTTGATGACCGTCGTCAAAGTCATGCAAAAACCGAAATAAACTAGGTAGCTAGAGTAAGTCGGATATCGAACACGAGGAGGATTGTGGAAAGTGTCGAATGAAAAGTATTAATTAATTATTACTGAATTGGAAAATCGGTGTGATTGATTATAAGAATTATCTAAATTAACAAATAAAAATTGAGAAAAAGATTGAGTTGTAATAAACAATGATGAGAAAACGTGATCACTCCGGGTTCAGATTCTGTAATTACTAATAACCTAGTTCTGATTTTATTGGATGCTATTGATTGAATAGTAAACCTGTCACATCTACCAATTACCTATGCAGTTCAAAATCTTAATATTAATTGATCAGAGAAATATTAGAACAAACATTCATAGGAATCATTCAATCAACAAAAGCATAATTGGATTCAACACATAATTATAACTCTGATTGTCACTCAGGATTTGTCTGTCACACAAATAATATAATCATGCAAATAGTCGGTTGTCACCCGACTACAAATCCAAATCTCAATGCAAACAGAAACTAGAATTAAAAGTGTCTCACAAGAATTATTCACCCAAAGTGTCCACGAGAGATTTAGCCGCTCATCCCGGTTGAATGATCTTCACTAGCTTCGGTCCCCGGTTGAAAAACCCTTTCTTTTTTTTTCCTGCCGTCGACGATGATGTTTTTGTTTTTAAGACCCACCAGTCTGCGAGCCCACTTCAATGATGATGTTATGATGTGTCCGCCAAAAGTCAAGCCCAATACTCCAAGTCTGCACTTGTGATATTATAGGCCCAATTAGTCCACGTGAGTTGTTTAGCTGCACACCTGGATATCTCATGTGATGTGTGTATTTGCTAATGCCATAATTTTGTGATAAATGCCCTGCTGCCACGTGATGATGATGAGATTCTTTTGTGATGTTGAAAATTATAATAAATCCCCCACTTTCAATGTGATGATTTTATATTATTCCTTCGATGTGTTGTGATATGTTGCACCAAACCGTAATCATGATGTTTGTTGACCAATCCTTTTTGTGAAGAATATTGTTGGCCCAATCAAGAAAACAAAGTCCAAAATGTCCACAAGCCTACGAGTCCACATGTGCGTGAAGTCCATTTATAAATGCACCCTAGCCTGCGTTTTCAACCTGCTGGAACTTTCTTTGCTATTTTTTTTACTTCCAATAAATAACGTACAAGCCTCTGGACTTCATTGTATCGTGTTTCTCAAATATTCAAGCTATCTCTTCGATCCGAACACCAACCGAATGATATCTTTTGCATTGTTTATCATCCCGGTAGTTCCGTTTCATCAACACACGCTCTAACTTCACCGAATTACGTCAATTAACCTGTAAAACCACAACTCTCGTAGTTACTATATTCAACGTACATATTTGCTTAAAACACAATAACACGCACGAGATAATGCACTTAAGGCTCGTGTTTCACACTCTCCATCATTTCTACTATTCATTTTTTCCTTTTATGCAATCTTCGGGTATAGGAGGAGATGGATATGATGATGGTTATGAAGACGACTTTAGAGGGTACGAAGAAGAATGATTTTATTATGGGGGTGATGGAGGTAATTTAGGACCTCAAGGAGGAGCGGGTCAACAAAGTCAACCATTGCAACAAATTCAAGACATGAGTAGATTACCGACGGGTGTACAACATATTCGGCCACAAGGGCCACAATTGCAACGTCCTACGCCTTTACATCAAGTTCGTCCACAAAATACACAACCCCAATTTCAAAGGCCGATTCAACAACCACCTATGCAACAATATCAATTTCAGGCACCATTTGCACCTCAAGGGCTTATGCAAGGGCAAATGGGTCACCCAAGAGCACCATTGGGTACTCCACGAAGACATCACCGGGAGATAGTGCGTGGAATTGAAGCGCATTTCCGACCCGTTATCACCAACAATCCTTCACCGGTAGTGATTCCTCATCACCCGGATGGAAGGACTTTTGAAGTTAGAACAACCGCACTCCAAAGTTTGCCAAAGTTTAAGGGGTTAGCAACGGAAGAACATTACTTTCATTTGGAGACATGTGACTCCATTTGCAACACTATTGGAGGTCAAGGGTTTTCTTCGGATGGTGTCAAGTTGGTTCTCTTCCAATTTTCTTTAGAAGATAAAGCGAAAAGATGGTTTCATACTTTGCCCTCCGCGTCGATTTATACATGGGCCGACATGCAACAAATATTCTTGGAAGAGTTCTACACTTGTCAAAAGACAAATGATGCAAGGAGAAGCTTAAGGAGCTTTCAACAACAACCGGGGGAGATGTTTCATGAAGCTTTCGAAAGGTTCAATATGATGTTGAAAAATTGCCCTCACCACGGTATACAACGTTGGGAGTTGTTGAATACGTTTCACGAGGGGTTGAGTTCGAAGGATACTCGTGATTTAATGTCAATCACTAACGGTACGTTTGGTACAAGTTTTGAGCATGATGATTGGCAATTTTTGGAGCAAATGGATGTTACTTCAAAGAGGAAGGCTCAATCGTCAAGACAGGCAAGGCATGTGATAGCAAGGCCACAAGTACATGGGGTAGAGAATGTAGGTGTGCAATCCATGAATCAAGTGTACAATGTGTGCACTAATTGCAATGAGATAGGCCACACGGCGTAACTATGTATGGTAGGAGTGGTTGAAGAGCAAGTGGAGGAGGTGACTGCTATTCAAGGGGGTGGTCGAAACTTTAACATGAATTCGAACACATACCACCCCGGGTTAAGAAATCATCCTAACTTCCGTTACGGGAATCCGGCGAACCAAGCTAACCCAAATTTCCAAGGAGCTCAAGGTAATTTCGCACCTCGTCAACAATACAATCAAGGTAATTACCGGGATTGTCACACCCCGACCGCATAAAAGAACAAATCGCGGCGGAAACGTCGGGAGTGTTGTAACAGAATCATTGTTTCATAACACATGGAAATTGAAGTTTTGTTTTATTAAATTAAAAGATGTTACAATATCTTAAAAACAAAGAGACATAACATAATTAACTAGTCTTGCATCTTTTATTGTCACTAAGGCCCAAGTCCGCCTAAGTGTATCTTGATTAATCCTATGCATCAGCTCCTGAAAACACATGTGAAAATAGGTACGTCAGCATAAAAATGCCTGTGAGATACATAGGTTTTATTAAAATAGGATTCTTGACTTGTAAGTTTAAAGAAAATGTTTAACAAAAATTAGTCATGAACCTTGTAAAATGTTTTCTTTTATAAACTATACAAAAATTAATAAGAAATCAGATGATGTAAAAGAAAGATGTATGGTTAAATGAAAACCAAGTAAAAAAAGTTTGTATAAATATGTTATTTGTAAAACAATGTTTTATGAAGATATGTTATTGTGTAAAATGTAACATGTTTAATTGAAATGGTTTAAATAACGCTACGATTTGTAATATCATAAAAAGCACTTATATATAGGAAGTACCAGCGGCGTATCCACCATGCTTTTATCATATTACACATGCCTCGTTATTTAAATCACTTACCCAAACAAACCACCAATGTAAAAATGTTCATGTATAATCAAATGTTATGTATTGCAAAAATAAATAAAAATATCTATTCTAACCATATGCATAAAACAATGTATTTGAATAAATCAAAAGTTATGTTTTGTAAAATTAATGCTTTATTGATACAAACATCTACGCGGTAATGTTAAACGTCTACATTCAAGCCTTGCGACTGAGGAGACAAACCCTTAACAAGTTAAAGGTTTATCAAACTTATGAATATCGAATTCGGTCATTCCTTCCACCCAAACAAACCTAGGATTTCAGGAATGAGAGTTGTCAATTCCTATGGTACCACTACCTACTAACGAACGGCATGATCGGTGTTAATGAATGTATTTATCACCCGTTAAATAAACCAAATGTCATACCAAATGTAAGCATGTTATATGAAAATAATGTACTTAAATATGCTAAATGAACATATAAAGTAGAAATGTTTAATGTAAATCAATATGTCCATATGCTGCGTGAAATTGCAACAAAATGTAAAATAAGAAATCAATGTGCTATCATGTTAATAAAACATACATAGCAAAAACATGGAAGAAATCATGTACTATATGTGTACTAATGAACATAGCAAGTATATGTTATAAAAACATGAAAAACATGAAAGTAACAAGTAGGCACATGTGTATCACCCCAAAACATTTTGAAAACGTAAAAGAGGGGACTATGTACTCACCTGAGATAGCTTAGAAGTCTTTGAATAACAACCAAGCAACGCTAGAAGGATCACAGAAATCAATCGGCACCTAATATAGGTAACTATGTTAATAAACCGGACCTAAATCGGAAGATCAGATAGGATGAGGTTTCGTAAACCAAATGAGTATAGGAACTCATGTAATATGGTTTAACAAAGCCTACATTCTAAATCAAAACCTATCCTAAGTGCTTACGACCCGTTTAGGTAGCTTACGCTACTTTAATGCGTCGTTCGCGTAAAAACGCGTTTGGACCGCCTAACTAGTCCTATGACAAGTATTATATGCCTTAACATGTCTAATAATGTTGCCTAATCAGTTTAGATATCAAAATTTAGGTTACATATGCTTAAAATGAAATTATGCGTAAAAAGGGCATTTTGGTCATTTTCCCAAGGCATATAAATTACCTATCATACAACTACTAAACGAAGTGACCATAAGGTATAACCTCGGAAGGTTATTCCCTATACAACTATGGTCACAAAATATGTTTGGTCGGATCCTAATGATCGACCAAACGAGTTGGGTTCGAAAGTCTAAGCGGTTGTTTAGACCGCTTATCTTACGACCCTATATAAGCACTAAACTAAAAGTGACGAGTTAAACATGTTAAAACATGTTTAACGAAGTTTGAAAACAAGTTTGATATCAAAACAAAGGGTTTTGATACGTAAGAATAGTTTGGTTGCAAAATACGCATAAACGGGTATTTTGACCGAAACTATGACTCGTCACTATGCCTAAATAACGTGGTAATCAGTAGGTATAGTCACAAAGGAATATGACCATCGTGATTACGCTCACGTTGCGAAGTTCAAACGAACTTCGTGTTGACCATTGACTGGTCAAAGCCGAAAGTCAAACACTGTTTGACTTTCATGCTTGAAATACAAGAACAAGCATGAAGGAGACTTACAAAAGGTCAAAGAAATGAAGATTTGAACTCAAAATTTCTCAGGTATGAAGCTTCACAAGGAGAGCTTCAACCTAGAGAAGGAGATTGAGATTCAAATGTGAGGAATGAAAGAAATTCAAGTGGGTATTTATAGAATTCCCACAACAGTTAGGATCATTCCTCGATAATTGAGCTTCGATCTAGACCGTACATGTAAGGCACACGGTTTTGGAATACTAGGGGTGTCCAAAACCATCACACGGTATTGAAAAAATTACATTTAGGCCCCTGAAAATCAAGTTAGATGCTGAAAATGGACCTGCTGTTGAAGAAAAATGATTTTCTGGCCAGATAGGGTGGTGGCGTGCCGCCACCACACAACCACTCTTCTTTGGCGTGACGCCACAGGTCCCCAGTTACCAGAAAGTTTGCCAAAATGGCAGAAATGGTCCCTACAACACCAAAACTTGGTTTTTGATGCATTTTTGACATGTTTAAGCCCCGTTAAAACTCCATTTCAAGGCTCTAAAATGAAGTTAAAGTATAGGGAACTTAAAATATGCTCAAAAACATCTCGGATGTCGGTTCGTTTGGTCGTACGAATGCGTTGTTCAGTTAATTACGACAGAAGTCGTAAGGAACGCGAAATCTATCCAAATTACGCGATGAGTGGAATTTTTGCATGCCAATCACTAAAATAAAATATTTTAATGATTACAAAAATTTTTGGATGTCCGTATAGGTTCAGAACGTAAGATATGCGCGTAAATGCAAACTTATGCACTTTTTGACGCTTTTAGTCCCTGTTTGACCAAATAAGTTTATTTTCGTGTATCGAATGTCACACCCCGACCACGTAAAACAAGAAATCGTGGCGGAAACGTCAGGGAGTGTTGTAACAGAATTATTGTTTCACAACCATGGTATTTAAAGTTATGTTTTATTTATAAACAAAAAGGATTACATTGTCTTAAACAAAGAGAAACTAGAGTACATAACATTATTTAAACTAATCTGGCTTCTTTTATGTTACTAAGTCCCGAGTCCACCCTAGTGTATCCTGATCAAACCTATGCATCAGCTCCTGAAACACATGTGAAAATAGGTACGTCAGCATAAAAATGCCTGTGAGATACATAGGTTTTGTGAAAATAGGATTCATGACTTGAGTTTAAAGAAATGTTTAACAAAAATTAGTCATGAATCTTGTTAAGTGTTTTCTTTTATAAGTCATATGAAAACTTGATAAGAAAATCAGATTATATATAAAAGAATGATGTATGGTTAAGTAAGTAACCAAGTAAAAATGAGAGATATAAAATGAACTGTTTGTAAAACAATGTCTTGTGAAAATATGTTGTATGTCTAAATTGAAATAATTTAAATAACGCTATGATAAGTAATATCATACAAGCACTTTTATATAGGAAGTACCAGCGGCGTATCCATTATGCTTGTTTCATATTACACACGCCTCGTTACTTAAATCACTTACCCAAACAAACCACCAATGTAAAATATTTATGTTTAAACCAATTGTCAAAATGTAAATCGTGTAATGTATAACCAATGTCAAAAATGTTCATGTGTCAAATGTAAATCATGTGATGTATAACCAAAATGTCATGCATGGCAAGTGAATATATCAACTAAACCATAGGTAAAAATGCACAAAACAAGGTGTTGAAGTAAAACATAGTTTAAATTAAAGTTTTGTTTTGTGGAAATGCATGCTATACTAATACAAACATCTATGCGATATTGTGAAAATGCATACATTCAAGCCTTGAGACTGTGGCGATAAACCCTTAAACAAATTAAAGGTTTATCAAAGTTATGTGTATCAAATTCGGTCATTCCTTTCATCCAAACATACCTAGGATGTCAGGAATGGGAGTTGTCAATTCCTATGGTACCATTACCTACTAACGAACGGCATGGCCAATGTTAATGAACGTATTTTGTCCCATTTAAACAAACCAAATGTCATACCAAAATGTAAGCATGTGATGTAAAACAAATGTACTAAGTATGCAACAAATGGACATACATAGCATGTGATATAATGTAAAACAAATGTACTAAGTATGCAATAATGAACATACATAGCATAAAATGTAATGTAATGTAAAACAATGCACTAGGTATGCACTAACTGGAGATACATAGCGTGAAATGTAATGTAAAACAATGCACTAAGTATGCACTAAATGGACATACATAGCGAAAACATAATGAAATCATGTACTATAAGTGTACTAATGAACATAACAAGCATATGATATGAAAACATGGAAAACACGAAAGTAACAAGTAGGCACATGTGTTTCACCCCAAAATGTTTGAAAAACAGTAAAAGAGGGGTCTATGTACTCACTTGAGATTGCTCAATAGTCTTTAGATAACCACCAAGCAATGCTAGAATGATCATGGAATCAAACGGCAGCTAATATAGGTATCTACGTTAATAAACGGACCTAAATCGGAGGATCGGATAAAATATGGTTTTGTAAACCAAATGAGTGTATGAACTCATGTAATATGGTTTAACAAAGCCTACATTCTAAAATGGAACCTATCCTAAGTGCTTACGACCCATTACGACCTGTTTAGGTAGCTTATGCTACTTTAACGCGTCGTTCGCGTAAAACGCGTTCGGACCGCCTAACTAGTCCTATGACATGGAAAATATGCCTTATCATGTCTAATATTGTTGCCAAATCAGTTTAGATATCAAAATTTATGTTACATATGCTTAAAATGAATTTTGGCGTAAAAAGGGCATTTTGGTAATTTACCTAAGGCATATAAACTACCTATCATACAACTAACTAAACGACGTGACCATAAGGTATAACCTCGGAAGGTTATTCCCTATAAAACTATGGTCACCTAATGTGTTTGGTCGGATCCTAATGATCGACCAAATGGGCCAGGTTCGAAAGTATAAGCGGTTGTTTAGACCGTTTACCTTACGACCCTACATAAGCACTAAACCTAAAGTGATGAGCTAAACATGTTAAAACATGCTTAACGAGGTTTTCAAACAGGTTTGGTATCAAAACAAACGGTTTTGATACCTAAAAGTAGTTTGGTTACAAAATACGCAAGAATACGCATTTTGGCCGAAACTACGACTCGCCACTATGCCTAGACAACGTGGTAATCAGTAGGTATAGTCACAAGAGACTAAAACCATTGTGATTACGCTCACGTTATGAAGTTCAAAAGAACTTCGTGTTGACCATAAACTGGTCAAAGCTGAATGTCAAACAATGTTTGACTTTCACGCTTAAAACGCGTAAAAGAACGAAAGAGGACTTATAACGGGTCCAAGCTATGGAGTTTTGATCCGATTACTCTCAGATATGAAGGGTATACTTCAACATAGAGAGCCAAATCAGATCAAAAATGAGTTTTGAAGCAAGAGGGTGGGGGTATTTATAGGAAAACCAAGACCGTTAGGATCGTTCATCGAAAACCGAGCTTCGATCGAGACCTTACATGTGTGCCCATGGTTTTAGAATACCATGGGTACCCCAAAACAAGCCCCTAGTTTCATTAAAACCATGTGAAAATGAGGGGAACAGCTGGAACAAGCTGGAAATCAGATTTTCAACTTTGGTCCCTTCCTAAGATAACTATGGCAGATTGTCAATTTTGGTCCCTGAATGTGCAAAACTTGGTTTTTGATGCATTTTTGACACGTTTGAGCCCTGTTATACCCATTTCAAGGCTCTAAAATGAAGTTAAAGTATAGGGAACATGAAAAATGCTCAAAAATATATCGGTTGTCGATTGTTTGGTCGTACGGTTGCGTTGTTCGGTTAATTAGGACGAAACACGAACGAATGCGAAAAACGATCCAAATTACGTGACAAATGGAATTTTATCATGCCAATCACTAAAATAAAATATTTTAATGATTACATAAACTTTTGGATGTCCGGATGTATTCAGAACGTAAGATATGCGCGAAAATGTAAACTTATGCACTTTTTGACGCTTTTAGTCCCTGAATGACCAAAAAGTTTATTTTAGCACACCGAACCCCTCAAAGCCTATTTCTAAGCTATGTAAAGGATATTTAGGGTATGTTTAACTTATGGTCATGTTCCGGATTGTCCGTTACAGTACGAATCGGCATACTTTCGCAGTTTGTCGAATTTAGTCCCTATAAGCGAATAAACTTGATTTTGCCATACCAAAGCCTTCAAAACTTATTTCTCAGTTATGTAAAGGTTATTTAAGGTATGTTAAGAATATGTTGATGTTCCGGAGTGTTTGTCATGTTAAACTGATTACGTTTACGCACCAGTTTGCGTATAACTCTCGAGAAAGCGATATAGAGTTTGAAATTGAACAAAAATCAAAACATGAAAAATGTCAAACATAAACAAACAAACATTGGGATCAAATAACGTTGTTTTATTGATAACTGAACTGTTTGCAATGATTACAAATCACAGATGTCACAGTCTCCCCTACTTGTGGAAATTTCGTCCCGAAATTTGTTTAGAGGAAACTCGTGAGAAAAGATGTGGATATTTCACCTTCATTTGATCTTCATGTTCCCAGGTAAACTCTGGTCCACGTTTAGATTTCCAGCGAACTTTGACCAATGGAATGCGCTTGCGCTTAAGCCACTTGACTTCACGTTCCATGATGTCCACTGGTTTCTCAACAAAATGCATCGTTTTATCCACATGAATTTCATCAAGCGGTATGTGGAGGTTCTCATCAGCCAAACACTTCTTGAGATTGGACACGTGGAAGGTTGGATGAACGTTTCCAAGTTCAGAAGGTAAATCAAGTCTGTAGGCTACCTTACCGATTATTTCGATGATCTTGAATGGTCCAACGTATCTAGGTGCAAGTTTTCCTGTCTTTCCAAATCTGATCACACCTTTCCAAGGTGAGACCTTAAGTAATACACGATCACCGACTTGAAATTCCAAGGGCTTGCATCGTCAGTCTGCGTAACTCTTTTGACGGCTTCGAGCTGTCTGAAGGTTATCACAAACTTTCTTAACCTTATCTGTTGTCTCTAGAATGAGGTCAGGTCCAGTAAGCTGAGCCTCACCGATCTCATTCCAGCAGACTGGTGAACGACATTTTCAACCATAGAGAGCCTCAAAAGGAGCCATGTTGATGCTGGAGTGATAACTGTTGTTGTAAGGGAATTCAATCAATGGAAGATGTGAATCCCAACTACCACCAAAATCGATCACACAAGCTCTAAGCATATCCTCCAAAGTCTGGATTGTTCTTTCAGTTTGGCCATCTGATTGTGGATGATAAGCTGTGCTCAGATTAAGATGGGTCCCCATAGCAGATTGCATGGTTTTCCAAAAGCGAGACGAGAATCGAGCATCTCTGTCAGAAATAATGTTCAAAGGAACACCATGTCTAGACACAATTTCATCCACATAGATTTTAGCAAGCTTGTCAGCAGTTAGATCCTCACGGATCCGCAGGAAATGTGCTGA
This sequence comes from Helianthus tuberosus, assembly GCA_030545235.1. Classification (NCBI taxonomy): domain Eukaryota; kingdom Viridiplantae; phylum Streptophyta; class Magnoliopsida; order Asterales; family Asteraceae; genus Helianthus; species Helianthus tuberosus. The sequence continues at coordinate 45,378,474 of CM060427.1, read as the reverse complement.
CTTTGTAAGACGATCAACAAATACCCAGATGGCATCATGACCTCTCTTAGTGCGCGGAAGTTTGGTAATAAGATCCATAGCGATGTTTTCCATTTCCAAACTGGAATCTCTGGTTGCTCCAATAAACCAGAAGGATGTTGATGTTCGGCCTTAACCTTAAGACAAGTAAGGCATTTTGAAACGTACAAGGCAATGTCTTTCTTCATACCAGGCCACCAATACTGAGTACGAAGATCCTTATACATCTTGTCTGAGCCAGGATGAATAGAGTAACGAGACTTATGAGCTTCATCCATAAGCAAGGTGCGAAGATCATCTTGGCTTGGGACACACAAACGGTCCATGAAATAATACGATCCATTGTCCTTCAGTTCAAGATCAGGCTTAATGTGATAGGGTAATTCCTTACCCATCTAACCTTGTGAAACATAAGTATGTTGAGCCTGAGAAATACGGGTTTGGATATCAGATCGAGCTTGAATATCAGATTGAACACGAAGACAATGAAGCTTGACACGTTCTTTACCACTCAAAGCGTCAGCCACGACATTCGCCTTACCAGGATGGTAGCGAATTTCGCAATCATAGTCGTTTAGAAGTTCAACCCAACGTCGTTGCCTCATGTTGAGTTCTTTCTGATTGAAGATGTGCTGAAAACTCTTGTGGTCAGTGAAAACCACGCATTTTGTACCATACAAATAGTGTCTCCAGATTTTGAGAGGGAAGATAACTGCACCTAACTCAAGATCATGAGTGGTGTAGTTCTTCTCATGTATTTTCAACTGCCTCGATGCATATACACGACAAAATCATCATTGCCCTCAGGCAAAATAGAATAGGCGCATCACAAAGCTTCTGCTTCAAGGTCTGAAATGCTTCCTTTTGTTTATTTCCCCATTCAAAGGGTTTGTTCTTTTGAGTTAGAGCAGTTAGGGGAACTGCAATCTTTGAGAAGTTCTCGATGAAGCGGCGGTAGTAACCCGCAAGACCAAGAAATGAACGAACTTCTGTGGATGTAGTGGGCATATCCCAATCCTTAATCGCACAGATCTTGGAGGGATCTACATGAATACCTTGTTCATTGACGATATATCCTAAAAATTGAACTTCCTTAAGCCAAAATTCGCACTTGGTGAATTTGGCGAAAAGTTGCTCTTTCTTTAGGAGCTCCAGAGTAAGACGAAGATGTTGCTTATGATCAGCTTGTGTCTTAGAATATATCAAAATGTCATCAATGAAAACGATGATGAACTTATCTAAATAAGGCTTGCAAACCCTATTCATCAAGTCCATGAAAACAGCAGGAGCATTAGTCAAACCGAATGGCATAACTGTGAACTCATAATGCCCATAACGAGTGCAGAAAGTTGTCTTGGGGATATCTTCTTCATGCACATGAAGTTGATGATACCCAGAACGCAGATCAATCTTTGAAAAATAAGAAGCACCCTGTAATTGATAAAAGAGATCATCAATGCGAGGTAGGGGATATCGATTCTTGATGGTAAGCTTGTTAAGCTCACGGTAATCGATGCACATTCTGAAAGATCCATCTTTCTTCTTGACAAAAAGAACGGGAGCACCCCAACGTGAAAAGCTGGGACGGATAAAACCTTTGTCAGAAAGCTCCTGAAGCTTCTTAGACAACTCTTGCATCTCAGATGGTGCAAGACGATATGGAGATCTGGCAATAGGATTTGCACCAGGTACAAGGTCAATCCAAAACTCGACTTGGCGTGCTTGAGGTAAACCAGGTAACTCTTCAGGAAACACTTCTGGATAATCCTGAACAACAGGGATATCTTGAATAGACTTACCTTTGCTTTTATCCGCGGCAACATGAGCCAAAAAGGCAACATAGTTCTTTCACAGATACTTCCGAGCCTGAGTACAAGACATGAGCTTGAGACTACTAGCAGGTTTCTCACCACGAACCTGTAGGATCTCACCTGTCGAGAGCGGCACACGAACAATCTTTTCAAAACAAACTACTTCTGTGTGATGCTTGGCTAACCAATCCATACCCACTATAACGTCGAAACTCCCAAGTTGCATTGGCGTGAGGTCGATGTGAAAAAGATGGTTGTTAAGGTTCAACTGGCAGTTACGAAGAACATAATCGAGAACAATGGGATCACCACTAGCATCTTCTACTGTCAAAGGCTTTCCTAGTTTCGTTCTAGACATGCGAAGTAATCGCTCAAAAGACAATGACACAAAACTCTTATCAGCACCCGAATAAAAAAGAACAGAAGCAGACTGATTCTTAACAAAGAACGTACCGTTGACCACCTCGTTGTCCGCTTGCGCCTCCTGAGCATTCATGTTAAAGACTCGTCCACGAGCCTGAGCTTGGTTTGCATTCACCAACCTTGGACACTGATTACGGTAGTGGGTCAGATCCCCATAGTTATAGCACGAAACAGGAGGAAAATGAGGTCGTGGAGCTTGTGCTTGCTGTTGAGCAGGTGGTTGAGCAGCCTGCTGAGCTGGGTTACGTGCTGCTTGATTCTGAACAAAATGAAAAACATCTGTAAGATGACCCGACTTCCCACAGTTGGTACAGAAACGACATGGAACTTGCGGTTGATGGTGGCTATTGCATCTGTTGCACAACGGTGCATTCCCCGCATACCGTTTCTTAGCTGGTGGTTGTGCAGGCTGATTGGGAGCTGCCTGGTTAACTTGGCCAGTGACAGCGATATTTTGGGAAGCCTTGCGCTTCCTAGATCCCTTCAAAGAACCAGAATCATTGCCCTTCTTGTTCTTACTCTTCTTGCTCTCACCCTTGTCAGACAACTGTTTCTTACCTTTGTCTCCCTTCCTGTGCAGCTTACCCTTTCGGACCTGCGACTTAGTCAATGTCGCAGCTAACTTGATTGCCTAACGAACTGTGGTAGGGTTACTACCAGTGACGATGTCTTGTACGGAGTCATGTAGGCCATCAATATACCTCTCGATAGCCTTCTCGAGTGGGGTAACCATGGTAGGGCAAAACAAACTCAACTCTTCATACTTGTCAGTGTAAGCCCGGTGCTCACCACTATCCTCTTTCAAATCATCAAACTCCCTTTCTAAAGCTCTCAACTCATGACGAGGACAGAATTCCATCATCATAAGAGTCCTAAGCTCAGCCCAAGTCTGTGCTAACGCAACCTCAGCACCACGGTCTCTCATAACCCCGTTCCACCATGTAAGAGCCCTCTTCTGAAGCACACTGGAAGCAAACTCAACTTTGCGATTTTCAGGACACTGAACGTGACGAAACGTACTCTCAATGCTCTCGAACCACTGTAGGAGCCCAGTTGCTTCTTCAGAACTACTAAACTTGAGTGGTTTAGCAGAATTGAAACTCTTGAAATTGCATGGAGCATTCTGGTTATTGTTGGCTTGGTTCACTTGAGCAATAATGTCTGGGAGTACAGTAGCCATATGCTGCGCCATGATATCTGCCATTTCGGCATTAGATAGCGGATTTTCGCGTGAGATGATTAGATGAAAAGAATGAGATGAAACAAAAATCGACAAAAGCAAAGATGGTGGTCAGACACACAGTGACTAATCAAAGTAAATGGGTCAAAAATAATGTATCACGAAGACATGCTCGCCTATAAGTGAACACTCACCCCAAGAGTTCCCAGGTAAGAGTGACTGGTCTGATTATGTGGATTTGTACGAACACTCTAGTCTTAGACAGAAAACTCAGGGTACAAGCATTCACTCTTCCAGTTTGCACGTGTTCACACTATTTAGAACCCAAAACTTTGACGAGATTTTGAAAACTTGGAAGGCACAAGGCCAAAATAATCTTTTAAAAACGGATGATGAAATGTTCAAAATCATTATGAAAAATTGAAGGGTTCAAAACCTTGTAACAAATCATTTAAAAACAGAAGATTGATTTTCAAAATCGTTTCAGAAAATTGGGTTCTTGTTTTGGCAATCACCTAAGGATAGGTGAAGTGCATGTTTTAAGATCTAAACACAAGATAACTTGTGTTGGGGTCCTAGAAAAGTTATAGTCTAGGTCAAAGCATTACTAATAACCTAATTCCCTATAACCATTGGCTCTGATACCAACTCTTCTGTCACACCCCGACTACGTAAAACAAGAAATCATGGCGGAAACGTTGGGGAGTGTTGTAACAGAATTATTGTTTCACAACCATGGTATTTAAAGTTATGTTTTATTTATAAATAAAAAGGATTACATTGTCTTAAACAAAGAGAAACAAGAGTACATAACATTATTTAAACTAATCTTGCTTCTTTTATGTTACTAAGGCCCGAGTCCACCCTAGTGTATCCTGATCGAACCTATGCATCAGCTCCTGAAACACATGTGAAAATAGGTACATCAGCATAAAAATGCTTGTGAGATACATGGGTTTTGTGAAAATAGGATTCATGACTTGAGTTTAAAGAAATGTTTATTAAAAATTAGTCATGAATCTTGTTAAGTGTTTTCTTTTATAAGTCATATGAAAACTTGATAAGAAAATCAGATTATATATAAAAGAATAATGTAAGGTTAATTAAGTAACCAAGTAAAAATGAGTGATATAAAATGAACTGTTTGTAAAACAATGTCTTGTGAAAATATGTTGTATGTCTAAATTGAAATAATTTAAATAACGCTACGATATGTAATATCATACAAGCACTTATATATATGAAGTACCAGCGGCGTATCCACCATGCTTGTATCATATTACACCCACCTCGTTACTTAAATCACTTACTCAAACAAACCACCAATGTAAAATATTTATGTTTAAACCAATTGTCAAAATGTAAATCATGTAATGTATAACCAATGTCAGAAATGTTCATGTGTCAAATGTAAATCATGTGATGTATAACCAAAATGTCATGCATGGCAAGTGAATATGTCAACTAAACCATAGGTAAAAATGCACAAAACAAGGTGTTGAAGTAAAACATAGTTTAAATCAAAGTTATGTTTTGTGGAAACGCATGCTATACTGATAGAAACATCTATGTGGTATTATGAAAATGCATACATTCAAGCCTAGAGACTGTGGCGATAAACCCTTAAACAAATTAAAGGTTTATCTGAGTTATGTGTATCGAATTCGGTCATTCCTTTCATCCAAACATACCTAGGATGTCAGGAATGGGAGTTGTCAATTCCTATGGTACCACTACCTACTAACGAACGGCATTGCCAATGTTAATTAACGTATTTTTGTCCCATTTAAACAAACCAAATGTCATACCAAAATGTAAGCATGTGATGTAAAACAAATGTACTAAGTATGCAACAAATGGACATACATAGCATGTGATATAATGTAAAACAAATGTACTAAGTATGCAACAATGAACATACATAGCATAAAATGTAATGTAAAACAATGCACTAGGTATGCACTAAATGGACATACATAGCGAAAACATAATGAAATCATGTACTATAAGTGTACTAATGAACATAACAAGCATATGATATGAAAACATGGAAAACACGAAAGTAACAAGTAGGCACATGTGTTTCACCCCAAAGTGTTTGAAAAACAGTTAAAGAGGGGTCAATGTACTCACTTGAGATTGCTCAATAGTCTTTAGATAACCACCAAGCAATGCTAGAAAGATCACGAAATCAAACGGCACCTAATATAGGTATCTACGTTAATAAACCGACCTAAATCGGATGATCGGATAAAATGTGGTTTCATAAACCAAATGAGTGTATGAACTCATGTAATATGGTTTAACAAAGCCTACATTCTAAAATGGAACCTATCCTAAGTGCTTACGACCTGTTTAGGTAGCTTATGCTACTTTAACGCGTCGTTCGCGTAAAACGCGTTCGGACCGCCTAACTAGTCCTATGACAAGTAAAATATGCATTATCATGTCTAATATTATTGCTAAATCAATTTAGATATCAAAATTTATGTTACATATGCTTAAAATGAATTTTGGCATAAAAAGGGCTTTTTGGTAATTTACCTAAGGCATATAAACTACCTATCATACAACTAACTAAACGACGTGACGATAAGGTATAACCTCGGAAGGTTATTCCCTATACAACTATGGTCACCTAATGTGTTTGGTCGGATCCTAATGATCGACCAAACGGGTCGGGTTCGAAAGTATAAGCGGTTGTTTAGACCGCTTACCTTACGACCCTACAAAAGCACTAAACCTAAAGTGACGAGCTAAATATGTTAAAACATGCTTAACTGTAACACCCGTAGTAATTTTTAAGTTTTATATAACATTTAAGTAAGCATTTTATATGAAAAATGCCACTTAACAAAAACTTTTAAATTATAAGTAATTAAATATGTTTACAACATTCCAAAACATAGTTGAATGTGTTTTCATAAATCCACTTTTGATAAAAGAAACTAAAACAACTGCGGAAACTTCATTTGATATGTGTTCGGTTCGTTCCATCAAGCTTAATCGTCCTCTGTTTATGTACAATATACCTACATTTCATAAAACATGAAATGAGTTAGTCATTTGGCATTTAAAAAAACATGTTTGAGCCAGTTTGTGGGTCAAAGTAAGCCAACAAAAGTTCAGCAACAATTTCCAGATTTTTGAGCCGTCGCGTGTCGCGACGGCGTTCATATGCATTTATTCATTAATCTCACTCTTCTCTTTTCACACTTCACATTTTCACATTCAAAGTATCTACCCATATCATGTAATCATTATGCAAGTTCCTAAACCACCCATATGGGTTGTTTGTCCAATTTACCTATCAAGGGCTTTTGGTCAATTTTAGTCCTTCATTATACAATGAAAGACTTCCACTAATTAATTGACCAAAATACTACTTTCAACTATAAATCTAATTATGTGTACCTGGCTCGGGTCATAGCATTGACCCGTTTACATACCTCTTACTTTACATTTCCTAGTTAAAGCAACGCAACATATGTTATTTCCTGTAATAAAAAACACTCAACAAGTGGTCACCAATTATTATTGTCAAATGGTATTAACACACCATTTGACCCGTCTATTCGAAATAACCATTTATCAACTTATAATAGTATTTTGATTACCATCTCACTCCTTGAACCTATTCCGGTTTGCACCGTGAGTTTTATTTACTTAAAGGACATTTTCTCAATTTGTTTGACCCGTTAAAACTTTCACCAAAAAGTTTCCCTTTCAAGTCTTTTATCTATTCGTTAATCCATGCCCGTATTACTACTTTACCATTTTACCCGTCACATTTAAACCATAACATAGTGTTTCAAAACTTTATATTTGTTCATCATTTCACATCAAGTTTATCTTATTTACCGATTTTACCATAATCTATGGTTTTTGCCCTTCTAGCTTGTTCCGACCCGCATTGTATCGTGCCGGAACATCTTATTTCATTTGCAAACTACTATTCAAATTCGATACTCACAATAAGCATTTGGTAAGTAATAAAAAGGGGGCGTAAGCTTTACTTACCTTGCATCCGGTTATGCTTTTCTTCATGTTTAACTTGTTTGATCCGCTTCCTTCCCGAGCTCTCACCTAGCTCATTAAGCGTCAAACTATCACCATAATTCGTAAGACGGTTAGATTAGTCATTATCACGTACGACTATTCCATCTTACGAATTCTATGTCGAAACTTCTATTCGACTTCATCATTGGTTAATTTGACTTATAAAAGTCATTTACTCTTAATCTTATGATATGTGAAATTAGTTAAAATCTACTTCATGATTAGAATCCGTATTTTCACATATCATCCCTAGTTAATCAAATTAGGCAATTATGCGTTTCGTTCATGATTTTGACATATAACATTCGTTTAGGCATTTTAACAAACACCTTGCGGGCGAGATTCATATACTTCTTTTGTCAAGTTCATATCTCACTTTTAATCAAGTTTTAACATCAAAATCAATCTCTATGTCTAGTGTTCATGAACTACACCCAAAACTTGTATCATAACAACAATATTCATCAACTCAACACTCTAAATTAAGTGTTCATCATTTTGTCATAAAACCCACTTAGCACCTATCTAATTAGTTAACCGAAACACTAATTTATGGTGCTAAATCACAAGTTTACATCAAGGGTTCGTTCCTAGACTCATAAACATCACAATTTCACTATAGCATCCAACATTCACACTAATTTTCATTCATGCATGATTATCACAAATTTCAAAATATCACCAAACTACGAATTTTGACATACCTTGTGATTTCCTAGCTTGGGTGATCACGAATTTAGTTAAAGCCCTAATTCTTAGCTTGATTTCCCTTTTGATTTTGAGCAATTTTGATGAGTTTAGGGTTTGAAAGGAGAAACCCTCTCCTGCTCTGTGAAAATGTCGACCAAACACACACTTTTTGTGTGTGTTTTGGTTTTTGATTTATTTAATTAAAACATCTTTCATGTTTTCCCTTTTTAGTCCCTCAAGATTTCAAGTTTTATAAAGGTTTAACCAAATTCATGTTTCCATTTTTTTTTTTTACCACACTTAACTTACTAGGTTAATATTCCTAGTTACTTAGCGGTTTTCGGGAGAGTCATAACCCGTTTTATTTTTAAGTCCCGTTAAGTCGGGTTTCTTCTAAACATTTGTTTTCTCAATGCGTTTATTCTCTTTTTTTTTGGGATGTTACAAGTCTACCTCCCTTAATGAGGTTTCGTCCCCGAAACCTTATTTGCGTAGTTCATTTGTTTAAACCAAACGAACTTGGTTTCATTTTCAAGGCATTCATTCATTCTTTTCGATCTAACGTTTTCATTTATATTGACGCGTAAATCTTTCATGTGTAAGGTCTCGCGGGCCGTTATTTTCCGCTTATATCCTTTATCTTTATTGACCGAGTTGTCATGTGTCCATTTAGTCTCATTAGTCTGTTAACAGGTTTATCACGCGCTTGTCTTATATTAACAAGTGCTTTGTATTTGTCATGACATTTTCTTAACTTTGAATAGTTTTTTTTTTTTCCGGCTAGACTAATTAGCCACCGTCACGTCATACCCCGTCACACGGGTATACTATTTTGCCATCTCCGGCCTTATGTGTGTTTAAGATTTTCTAAACCATCTCATACTACTTATGTTTGTTAAAACATTGCTTTTGACTAAAAACTAATTTTTTTTTTGTTTACATTTTCTCCTTGTCTTATATCTTTTTCTCATGTCTAGGAATTTCCGTTCTAAGTTTTATTCCTGACCGTTATTATTTTACACGGAGAATTGTAACCAATTTTCCTTGCTTTACAATATTGACCCGTAGGTTTCTTCACTTGGCCTCATGGGCTATTTCTTTATATGTTTCACCTTTTTAAGGTGAGACCCAACAGTTCGTTTCTTTCTATTTATGACCCAACGGTTTCCTTACTCCCGTAGACCTTATCACTACGTTTTATTCCGTAGGTTATGATGATCCCATAGATCATCTTTTTTTTTCACGTCAATATTCAAATGTCTATTTGTACATATATAGCTTTAAAGCATCCTTTGTTATGTTTAGAATCATTTAATTTTGCTTTTGAACTTTTGTTGACCTTGTCGGTAGTCTAAGGTTTCATTTGTTTACTTTCGGACTATCTTTCCGACTTTACGACTTCTAACGTCCTTTACACGTCAGTTTGTCCTACGCTTACCGTTACCCCGCTCATACTTATACTCCTTTACAACCCATTACCCGGGTCCTTCTATCTTATTATTTTTAGCTTTCCGGTTCACCGGTTTGCGTTTTCCTATTATATTAAGCGCTATTCCTTAATTGACTCGTTTGACTCATTTTGGGTGAATTTTTATTGCTTATGAATGTCACACTTCATTCTTTATTTGACCCATCCAACTTTGAAATGGTTGAACGTAATTACCAAAATTTATGTTTGCGAAAATTCTTGTCATCTTTTAGTCATGACTCATATTCCGAGTCTTTTGACTTTCTATTTCGCGTTCCCGTCTCTCGGTTTACGCATTCACCCACAATCCTACCCGTCCATCGGGTATCTTTACCGTAATCATTATCAAGTAACCATTCTTATATGGTTTTGGACATCATTTTATTTTATTTGGTCGTCTTAGCGAAATCCATCGCTTTTATTCAATTAAGTCCTTTATTCATTATTTAATTCGTTTGACTTGTCCACGTGAATTTCATCACTTATGTCAGTCAAACCTTTATCCCCATGCCTTAGCATTCTCTTTAGTTGGTTTGTATTTTCATTTACTTCGATCTTTGTCCCTTCTCTCGGGCTCGTCATTTTAACGTAATACGCTTCCGTCGTCCGACTTGCGTTTACGTTTACTATCAAACATCTTATTTATTTGATTCATTTTGGTACCATTTAAGTTAGTCCCATTCACCCCGCCCTTACTACATTGGACGTAAATGTGTCCACTACAAGAAGCTCATGGTATCATATGCCACTACTTACTTGGCCAGAGTAAGCGATCAGCACATGATACATATGACCTTTTTATAGCTTTCACATCACACCCTATGTAAGTAATGTCTCTATTTATTTCATATCTTTGATTTCATTTAGTAAAACTTTATGTAATTGCAAAAGAACAATCATTAGTTTTACTAGTTTTACATTTGAACATATAAAATGTTTTTCTTTTCTATCATACTATTATATAATCACATTTGTTAATGTGATCGCTACTTTTCTCAATAGCATTATATTGAGAGTTTTCCACTTGGATAATTACCCTCCGTCCAAGTTTCCATATGAACTAATCCTATTATTTCTTTGTTATTCATCATCGTGAATAACACATATTTCTATTAAACTTCTCTTAGAAACATCATCCTGAATAGATATCCTATTCAAGTTTTATCAGATATATGCAACCGTTATCCCCTACGTGTTTGTTGCATATTACTACTTATGCGATTAAATTTAAAATCGTGCACCTGGTAATGCTTGCCCTAACGGGCTTCTATTGCCGTGAACTTTGTTCGCGATCATCACGCGATTTAGGTCCTCAATGAGTGTGCTCAGCTTGACATACCTCGGATCGTTCCACCGTCATATCCACAATTCATTCAACTCTCGTCCTCTTCAGATGCGAGTGTCCTTCAACTAAACATTTACAAAAGTTAGTAATTTTGACACTTATAAACGCCAATATTGTAATATAAGGATTTTTTACTATATGTGTCAACACACATAATTTCATTAACTGTATCAATCATTTTAATTGGGGTAGCGTGTATTACGCGATAACCCTATGTGTTGTTTAGAACACTTTAACATGTTAAACCATTAACATACATGTACTTACCGGATTTGCGATCAAGCCTCGAACCGAACACTTTATTCTTTTAACCGTGAGCTCAGATACTAACTTGTAACACCCGAAGTAATTTTTAAGTTTTATATAACATTTAAGTAAGCATTTTATATGAAAAATGCCACTTAACAAAAACTTTTAAATTATAAGTAATTAAATATGTTTACAACATTCCAAAACATAGTTGAATGTGTTTTCATAAATCCACTTTTGATAAAACAAACTAAAACAACTGCGGAAGCTTCATTTGATATGTGTTCGGTTCGTTCCATCAAGCTTAATCGTCCTCTGTTTATGTACAATATACCTACATTTCATAAAACATGAAATGAGTTAGTCATTTGGCATTTAAAAAAAACATGTTTGAGCCAGTTTGTGGGTCAAAGTAAGCCAACAAAAGTTCAGCAACAATGTCCAGATTTTTGAGCCGTCGCGTGTCGCGACGATATTCATATTTTCTGTCGCGTATCACGACGATAGTCGCGTGTCGCGCCCCAAACTAAGTCCTCCGTCGCGTGTCGCGGGGGAACCCAATTTCCAGCGGGTTCATTACTGAAACCTGCATTTTCTGCCCAGCACCAATTTTCTTAAAAAAATTCAACTTCAAAGTCTCATAACTTTCGTTTCGTACGTCCGTTTTACGCGATTCTTTTTCTTACGCGTTTGTAATTTAATTCCCCATCTTGTGGAGTTAAAATTCAACATTCAAACAAATGAAATTCTATATTTTTAAACCTTCGGCTTATTACTCAATTTCAACATTTTGACCCGTTTATATGGTCATATGCATTTATTCATTTATCTCACTCTTCTCTTTTCACACTTCACATTTTCACATTCAAAGTATCTACCCATATAATGTAATCATTATGCAAGTTCCTAAACCACCCATATGGGTTGTTTGTCCAATTTACCTATCAAGGGCTTTTGGTCAATTTTAGTCCTTCATTATACAATGAAAGACTTCCACTAATTAATTGACCAAAATACTACTTTCAACTATAAATCTAATTATGTGTACCTGGCTCGGGTCATAGCATTGACCCGTTTACATACCTCTTACTTTACATTTTCTAGTTAAAGTAACGCAACATATGTTATTTCCTGTAATCACAAACACTCAACAAGTGGTCACCAATTATTAATGTCAAATGGTATTAACACACCATTTGACTCGTCTATTCGAAATAACCATTTATCAACTTATAATAGTATTTTTATTACCATCTCACTCCTTGAACCTATTTCGGTTTGCACCGTGAGTTTTATTTACTTAAAGGACATTTTCTCAATTTGTTTGACCCGTTAAAACTTTCACCAAAAAGTTTCCCTTTCAAGTCTTTTATCTATTCGTTAATCCATGCCCGTATTACTACTTTACCATTTTACCCGTCACGTTTAAACCATAACATAGTGTTTCAAAACTTTATATTTGTTCATCATTTCACATCAAGTTTATCTTATTTACCGATTTTACCATAATCTATGGTTTTTGCCCTTCTAGCTTGTTCCGACCCGCATTGTATCGTGCCGGAACATCTTATTTCATTTGCAAACTACTATTCAAATTCGATACTCACAATAAGCATTTGGTAAGTAATAAAAAGGGGGCGTAAGCTTTACTTACCTTGCATCCGGTTATGCTTTTCTTCATGTTTAACTTGTTTGATCCGCTTCCTTCCCGAGCTCCCACCTAGCTCATTAAGCGTCAAACTATCACCATAATTTGTAAGACGGTTAGATTAGTCATTATCACGTACGACTATTCCATCTTACAAATTCTATGTCGAAACTTCTATTCGACTTCATCATTGGTTAATTTGACTTATAAAAGTCATTTACTCTTAATCTTATGATATGTGAAATTAGTTAAAATCTACTTCATGATTAGAATCCGTATTTTCACATATCATCCCTAGTTAATCAAATTAGGCAATTATGCGTTTCGTTCATGATTTTGACATATAACATTCGTTTAGGCATTTTAACAAACACCTTGCGGGCGAGATTCATATACTTCTTTTGTCAAGTTCATATCTCACTTTTAATCAAGTTTTAACATCAAAATCAATCTCTATGTCTAGTGTTCATGAACTACACCCAAAACTTGAATCATAACAACAATATTCATCAACTCAACACTCTAAATTAAGTGTTCATCATTTTGTCATAAAACCCACTTAGCACCTATCTAATTAGTTAACCGAAACACTAATTTATGATGCTAAATCACAAGTTTACATCTAGGGTTCGTTCCTAGACTCATAAACATCACAATTTCACTATAACATCCAACATTCTCACTAATTTTCATTCATGCATGATTATCACAAATTTCAAAATATCACCAAACTACGAATTTTGACATACCTTGTGATTTCCTAGCTTGGGTGATCACGAATTTAGTTAAAGCCCCAATTCTTAGCTTGATTTCCCTTTTGATTTTGAGCAATTTTGATGAGTTTAGGGTTTGAAAGGAGAAACCCTCTTCTGCTCTGTGAAAATGTCGACCAAACACACACTTTTTGTGTGTGTTTTGGTTTTTGATTTATTTAATTAAAACATCTTTCATGTTTTCCCTTTTTAGTCCCTCAAGATTTCAAGTTTTATAAAGGTTTAACCAAATTCATGTTTCCATTTTTTTTACCACACTTAACTTACTAGGTTAATATTCCTAGTTACTTAGCGGTTTTCGGGGGAGTCATAACCCGTTTTATTTTTAAGTCCTGTTAAGTCGGGTTTCTTATAAACTATTGTTTTCTCAATGCGTTTATTCTCTCTCTTTTTTTTTGGGATGTTACATTAACGAGGTTTGAAAACAGGTTTGGTATCAAAACAAACGGTTTTGATACCTAAAAGTAGTTTGGTTACAAAATACGCAAGAATACGCATTTTGGCCGAAACTACGACTCGCCACTATGCCTAGACAACGTGGTAATCAGTAGGTATAGTCACAAGAGACTAAAACCATCGTGATTACGCTCACGTTATGAAGTTTGAACGAACTTCGTGTTGACCATAAACTGGTCAAAGCTGAATGTCAAACAATGTTTGACTTTCACGCTTAAAACGCGTAAAAGAACGAAAGAGGACTTACAACGGTTCCAAGCTATGGAGTTTTGATCCGATTACTCTCAGGTATGAAGGGTATACTTCAACTTAGAGAGCCAAATCAGATCAAATGTGAGTTTTGAAGCAAGGGGGTGGGGGTATTTATAGGAAAACCAAGACCGTTAGGATCGTTCATCGAAAACCGAGCTTCGATATGGACCTTACATGTGTGACCATGGTTTTAGAATACCATGGGTACCCCAAAACAAGCCCATAGTTTCATTAAAACCATGTGCAAATGAGGGGAACAGCTGGAACAAGCTGGAAATCAGATTTTCAACTTTGGTCCCTTCCTAAGATAACTATCGTAGATTGTCAATTTTGGTCCCTGAATGTGCAAAACATGGTTTTTGATACATTTTTGACACGTTTAAGCCCCGTTAATCCAATTTCAAGGCTCTAAAATGAAGCTAAAGTATAGGGAACATGAAACATGCTCAAAAATATCTCGGATGTCGGTTCGTTTGGTCGTACAGTTGCGTTGTTCGGTTAATTACGACGAAACACGAACGAATGCGAAAAACGATCCAAATTATGCGATGAATGGAGTTTTATCATGCCAAACACTAAAATAAAATATTTTAATGATTACATAAAGTTTTGGATGTCCGGATGTATTCAGAACATAAGATATGCGTGAAAATGTAAACTTATGCACTTTTTGACGCTTTTAGTCCCAGAATGACCAAAAAGTTTATTTTAGCACACCGAACCCCTCAAAGACTATTTCTAAGCTATGTAAAGGATATTTAGGGCATGTTTAACTTATGGTCATGTTCTGGATTGTCCGTTACAGTACGAATCGGCATACTTTCGCAGTTTATAGAATTTAGTCCCTGTAAGCGAATAAACTTGATTTTGCCATACCAAAGGCTTCAAAACTTATTTCTAAGTTATGTAAAGGTTATTTAAGGTATGTTAAGCATATGTTGATGTTCCGAAGTGTTTATCACGTTAAACTGATTACGTTTACGCACCAGTTTGCGTATAACTCTCGAGAAAGCGATATAGAGTTTGAAATTGAACGAAAATCAAAACCTGAAAAATGTCAAACATAAACAAACAAACATTAGGATCAAATAACATTGTTTTATTGATAACTGAACTGTTTATAATGATTACAAATCACAGATGTCACACCGAACCCCTCAAAGATTATTTCTAAGCTATGTAAAGGATATTTATGGTATGTTTAACTTATGATCATATTCCGGAAGGTACGTTACTATTCGATTCGGTAAACTTTCACAGTTTGACGCAAATAGTCCATGCGATCGAATAAACTTGATTTCGACACACCAAACCCTCCAAAATTTATTTCTAAGTTATGTAAAGGTTATTTAAGGTATGTTAAGCCTATGTCACTGTTTCGGAGTGTTTGTTACATTAAATTGATTACGTTTACGGACCAGTTCACGTATAACTTTCCAGAAAGCGATTTAGAGCTCGAAATCGAACGAGAATTGATATGTGCAATTGATGCACAAATTTATACAAATCCCAAGTATGAAACACAATATTTCATTGATTTGGTATTTGTTTGATGGTCGTAGAGACACAGATGTCACAGGGGTGGAAACAATTATGGCTACCAAGGGCAATTTCAACAATCGGGTCAAGGTGGTTCTTTGGGTCAAACTTCATCAAGTGGGAATGAGGTTATAGATATGCTTCAGGAAATGCAACAAGACATGCAAAAAAGGAATCAACTTGATGAAGTTCGGATGCAAAAAGATGAGGTTCGCAACAAAAGCATTCAAACACTAACAACTCAATTGGGTCAATTAGCAACCGACGTGGCGGAGTTGAAGAAAAGCAAAGGTCAACTTCCTAGCGACACTAAGGTAAATCCTTCCCATAGCTCGTCGCACGGTAATAATGTTAATATAAATAGTGTTAGTGTGTTAAGAAGTGGCAAAGAGTTCAAAGCAAACTTGTCACCGGGTTTGGTTGATGGGGTGGTTAAAGATATTACAGGTAATGAAAGTGAAGAAGATGAAGTTTCACCTATTGTGTCTAAGGAATTAAATGTTGAAAAACCGAGGTTGGGTGAAGGTGTAAAAGATAAAAAAGATGAAGGGGAGCCGAGCCGAGTCAAGTCCCATTTCCATCGGCTCTACTTGACCCGGGTAAGAAAAATTTTATTTCAACAAGGGGTCCCCAAAAAGAGGAGTTGTGGGACATTTTTAAACAAGTAAATGTCAATATCCCACTACTTGATGCAATAATCAAGTACCCGCTTAAGCTAAATTTTTAAAAGGATTGTGCACACAAAAAAGGCAACAAAAGAAAAAGATGCCTAAGCAGGTCGACTTAACCAGGCAAGTTAGTGCGGTATTGAATGGGGAGCTTCCTCCTAAGCTCCAAGATTCAGGCACGCCATTAATAAATATTCAAGTTGGTAATTTTCAAATGTCAAAGGCGTTGCAAGATCTTGGAGCCGGGGTGAGCATTTTACCGGGGGGCTTATATGACCAATATGATTTTGGTCCATTAGCAAGGGTAGAGACAACGGTTGTTTTGGCCGATTTGTCTCATAAGCTACCTCGGGGGATGGTTCTAGATGTTATAGTGAAAATCGATGAGTTTTACTACCCGGTTGACTTTTTAGTCGAAGACTACTCATCCGCGGACCCAAAACAACAACAAAATGTTATTTTTGGTCGGCCATTTTTGAGCACCCCGCATGTTGTGATTGATTTTCGATTTGGTACGGTCGACATGACTTTCGGAAATCGAAAAATGAGATTGAATGTTTTTACTAACAATTCTAACTCTATTGGTGTTGATGAGTGTTTTATGGCAGATTTAGTCGACGGATGCAACCCGCATGAGTATAAGGAGGATAGTATGGATATGTGTGTTTGTGATTTTTCTGAACAGGTACGTGCTTGTGCACTAAGGGTTGAAGAGGAGAAACAGGATGCTATGGCATTGAAGGAGGGTCGACCACCATGGACCCATCAATTTGAAAGCTTGCCGGTGGAAATAAATTCGGGTACCAAATCATCTTTGGAGGAACCACCAAAATTGGTGTTAAAAGACTTGCCAAGCCATTTGAAGTATGCATTCTTAGGGGATAATGACACTCTACCGGTCATTATTGCCTCTAATTTGGAGATGGCACAAGAGCAAGCTTTGTTGGAAGTTTTGAAGGCGAATAAAGGGGCCATTGGGTGGACAATTGTCAATTTGAAAAGAATTAGTCCATCGATCGTTATGCACAAAATCATCACCACCGAAGATGCAAAACTGACAAGAGAGGCACAAAGAAGATTGAACCCGAATCTATGGGAAGTGGTAAAAAAGGAGGTAATTAAGTGGTTAGATGCGGGAATTATCTATCCTATTTCGGATAGTGCTTGGGTAAGTCCTACCCAAGTTGTACCTAAGAAGGCCGACATTCAAGTAATCAAAGATGAAAATGGTGAACAAATAGCCACCCGACCGGTCACCGGGTGGCGTGTTTGTATTGATTACCGCAAATTGAATGCCGCCACTTCTAAGGACCATTTTCCGCTACCTTTTATTGACCAAATCATTGAAAAATTATCGGGTCAAAAATATTACTGCTTTTTGAACGGGTATTCGGGTTACAATAAAATTGCAATACATCCGGATGACCAACACAAGACCACCTTCACTTGTATATATGGCACTTTTGCCTTTAGGCGGATGCCATTTGGCTTGTGTAATGCACCGGCAACTTTCCAACGATCTATGATGAGTATTTTCTCGGACATGGTTGGAGAGTCGCTTGAAGTTTTATGGATGACTTTTCAATATTTGGCACTAGCTTTGAATATTGTCTCAACGAGTTACAAAAAGTTTTAAAAAGATGTGTTGAGAAAAATTTGGTGCTTAGTTGGGAGAAAAGTCATTTTATGGTGCAAGAGGATATTGTGTTAGGCCACGTGATTTCTGAGAGGGGTATGGAGGTGGATAAGGCAAAAATACGGGTAATATCATCTTTGCCTCCACCGAAAAATGTGAAAGGGGTAAGGTCATTTTTGGGACACGCGGGTTTTTATAGACGTTTCATTAAAGGTTTTAGTGTCATTACTAAACCTTTGTGCAATTTGTTATTAAAATATGTTCCCTTTGACTTTACTAATGAGTGTTTGCAAGCTTTTAATATTTTGAAGGAACACTTGGTAAAAGCTCCCATCTTGCAACCACCGGATTGGTCAAAGTCATTTGAAATCATGTGTGACGCAAGCGACACTACAATTGGTGCAGTTTTGGGTCAACAAATTGATAAAAATCCGGTGGTGATTTGTTACGCAAGCAAGACATTGTCCGAAGCGCAACTAAATTACACTACAACCGAAAAGGAGTTATTAGCGGTGGTGTATGATTTGGACAAGTTCTGGTCTTACATTTGGGGAAGCAAGGTGATCGTGTATTCGGACCATAGCGCGGTCCGGAATTTGATGGAGAAAAAAGACGCAAAGCCCCGTTTGATCCGTTGGGTGTTATTGTTGCAAGAATTCGATTTAGAAATTCGGGATAAAAAGGGAAGTGAGAACGTAGTGGCGGATCACTTATCTCAAATTCTGGTGGAAGGGGTTGAGGATTTAAGTGAGATAAATGAATGATTTCCCGATGAGCAATTATTAGCCGTGTCTACTTTCGTTGCACCGTGGTATGCCCATTATGTTTATTACCTAGCCACGGGTGCGATTCCAAGTCATTGGACAAAGAAAAGAAGGCAACAATTCATGGTCCAAGTGAAGCAATATATTTGGGATGAGCCAGACCTTTTCAAGATTGGGTTCAATTAAGTCATTAGGAGGTGTGTGCCCGAGACGGAAGTGTTGGAGATTTTGACACATGCTCATTCTTCCGCTTGTGGAGGTCATTTTAGTGGCCATAAAACGGGCTACCGGGTGCTTTCATGTGGGTTTCATTGGCCCACAATTTTTAAAGATGCATGCGAATTTGCACGGAATTGTGTTAATTGTTAAAGAATGGGAAGTATTTCAAAGAGGGACGAAAGGCCTTTGCAGTCGATTTTAGTTGTTGAAATATTCGATGTGTGGGGCATAGACTCTATGGGTCCCTTTCCAAGTTCAAATGGGTTCTTGTACATTCTAGTGGCGGTGGACTATGTCTCAAAGTGGATTGAAGCGATTCCTACAAGAATAAATGATCATTCGGTTGTGTGCAAATTCATTCAATACAACATCTTTGCTCGTTTCGGTATTCCAAGGGTGATTATTAGTGATGGTGGGTCGCATTTTAAGAACTTTAATTTCGGGAAAC
Source organism: Helianthus tuberosus (assembly GCA_030545235.1). Taxonomy (NCBI): domain Eukaryota; kingdom Viridiplantae; phylum Streptophyta; class Magnoliopsida; order Asterales; family Asteraceae; genus Helianthus; species Helianthus tuberosus. Next base: position 45,358,828 of record CM060427.1, on the reverse strand, counting down.
TGTTGAAGCGGTATAATGTGAATCACCGGATTGCTACACCGTACCATCCGCAAACTAGTGAACAAGTCGAGGTGTCCAACCGTCAAATTAAAGAAATTCTCATGTAAACGGTTCGAATGGATAGGAAGGATTGGTCAAGCAAACTAGATGATGCATTGTGGGTATATCGGACGGCCTACAAAACTCCAATTGGTACAACTCCTTATCGGATGGTGTATGGGATGGGATGTCATTTACCAATGGAGTTAGCTCATCGGGCGCATTGGGCAATTAAAATAGTGAACGCGGATTACGACGAAGCGGGAAAGATGCGGAAGTTGCAATTAATTGAAATAGAAGAAATTCGAGACGAACCTTATGAGTGTGCATCGGCATACAAGGATAAGCTTAACAAGGTTCATGACACGAAAATCAAGAAACGAACCTTTGAAGTGGGTCAGAAAGTTTGGTTGTATAATTCGAGGTTGAAATTATTCGCAGGCAAATTAAAAAGCAAATGGATGGGCCCATATGTCATTAGGCGAGTCGGTAGATTTGGTGACGCTGATATCCAAGACATTCACACCAACAAGCAACAAACTGTGAACGGACATCGGTTAAAGCCATACTTAGAAGGAAACGACATCAATAATTTGGAGCTAGACAAGGTAGGCAACATTCTACGCCCGGTGGATGAGGAACAACCATAGAGGCCCATGTTTGGTATTTGTACATATGTAGTTTCGTTTTGCTTTTTTGTTTTTGTTTTGTTTGTTTTGCATTGTTACCGTATCTCCTTGAGACTTATGTTTGAAACAAGTGTGGGGACGTTCGGATGAATGGTTCTAACATAGTGTTGAGGACAACATGGGTTTTTTCGAGGGGGTAGGGTAAATTTCCATGTTTTTGAAAAATATAAAAATCATAAAAATTATAAAACTAAAAAAAAAATAAAAAAAAACACTGAAAATGAATTTTTGGCGAAGTGTACATTCCCAGGTGCTACCGTAATTTACGGTAGCCTGGGAAATTTTGTGGATTTACGCTAGTTTGCTACTGCCTTACGCTGGAGTTTTTGTGCCAGGAGCCACCGTAAATTACGGTGGCTACCGTAATTTACGGTAGCCCTGGCGAATAAAGGGACGCAGCAGTTTCAGCATTTTATATAAAAAAAATTAATCACGTGAGTACACCACCCAACCACACGATTTCTGCCTATTTTCTCCTCCACACATCATCATCTTTCATTATCATCAACCCCACAAAATCCCCAAGAACCCCACAACATTCAACCCTTCAATCCTCCATACTTTCTCAAATCTTGGTTAAATCTAGTGATTTTTGGGTCTATCTTGGCTAAAATTTCACGAGTTTCTGATTTTGGGGAGAGATTTGGAAGAGAACCTTGTTTCCTAGGCTGATTTCGAAACCCTAGCTGCCGAATTTTTTGGGGGTTTTTGAAGCTTTTGTTTTTCTTCGTGTTCTTGCATCTTCAACTCAATGTATGTGATGTTTTTACTTTCTTGTTGATGATGCATTGTGAAGTTGAAGGTTAATGTTGTTATTTGTTTCACACACTTGCTTGTTCTTAGTTTATGTCATGAAAATTGTTCATTGAAGGATTGATATGGTTGTAGATGTAGGTTGATGCTAAATTTTGAACTTTTGGGAATCTCTACATTGTAGAGGCACCATGCCCAAATTTTGTGAAAATACCATATGAAACTTTGTGTTTACTAGCATCTACAACCATAGTAACAAGCAAGTGTGGGGATTTTTGGGAAAAAGGGGACTGGTTTTTGTGTGTTTGGCTGTTGTGTTGTGTTTGCGATGTATGTAGGATATGGTGAGAACTAAAGACAAAGCGGGAGCAAGTTATTCAAAAGGCAAACAACCTGAAACACAATGGAAGAAGTGGAGATATTTAGGAAGAGATGATGATAGCGATGAAGAGGAAGAGATAGAGTTGGATCCGGCGGACAAGCCGAAGTGGGAAGCGGGTCCACTAGATGACCAACCGGAAGAATGGCAGCCTACATTGTTCAGTGATCGTATGAATCGCTTAAAAGACAAGGCGGCTGCATTCATTTGTGAAAGAGAGGTTAGGGAGGTGGAGTTTGGTCCATTCAACGTATTTTCTAGGTACCGTGCCTTGGGTTGGGAGGCTGCGTTAAGTTGCTATGACAAAGATAACAAAAACTTGTTCAAGGACGAAATTCAGGAGTGGATGGCCACTCTAACATGCAACAAGTACGACAAGCCGTCTCAAATGAAGTTAACCGGCACTGTGAATGGGATAGATGTGTTGATGTCATTTGATACATTGAGGAAGTTGGCAAGGTATGATAGCTTGCCCGCACATGATTATACGATACCGAGTCTCGGCGATTTGCTTCTCAAGCCGGAAGCACACCCAAGATGAAACGACATGTTGGAAGCATTGTTTTTACCGGGTACCTTTAGTGGCACGTTATATAAAAGGAACCTGAAAATTGAGGCAAAATTTTTGCTTACGATTTGCATCTTAAATGAGATTCCAAGGAGAGGTGATAAGCAAGAAGTGAGGTTTCAAGGGGTGCCCATTCTCTACTCGTTGCTTCATGGGTCACCCCGTTTCCCATTTCGGTATTTGGTGATGAACAATGTGTGGATATGCCGGAATAAAGTGGGAAGGAATATTATTCCGTATTGTCGGATAATCATGGGGTTGCTTAAATTGTTCAAGGCTATTACACTGGAAGATAAGGGGGCAGCGAAGAGGCACAAGCCGTTTGACATTCGGAGAATGGGAGTTGGTTGGACTTATGATGAATCTGAGCGATATCATAAGTTAAAGTCGGAAGGTCAAAGGTGGCGTGCTTTAAAGGTTGATGCGAGGGCATTATTACCGGGTGAGGAGGATGAGCCCCCGAGTGGTGATGAAGACTATGCGGATGAAACGCATGGAGAGCACATGAATGTGGACCAAGGGGGTCCAAGTCGGGGGCATGGTGGAGGTTTCTTTGATTACACGGAGCGCTCTTATGAGTCAAAATTGGGCGTATCAGGGAACCGTGCAAGAAACCATTGAGAATTAACGTCCACCATCATCGGTATTTGATACTTGGTCAGGGTCCGAGTTCACATTCTTTGATCCTCAAACATGGATGGGGGCGAGTATGGAGCGGGCGTTGAAGAATAGCTTCGATCGACAGGAGTCATGGAACCGCACACATGCTTATGCCTTTGAGCAGGAAATGAACAACAGGTACAACGATGATCAAAACCGGCGTATACACGCGGATTGACATGCGGGGTGGCCGGTGGTTGTGGATCCACCTCCAGTGGATTATGCATCTCTACCACCTTATGATGGCAGCGTTTCGTATCCGACACCGCCGCTACATCATTCGCAATGGGTGGACCCCCGTCAAGATCAACAACATAGAGCCTCACAATAAGGAGGAAGTGGGAGTGGAAGCGACTCGTTTGCTTTTGGAGAATGGTCGGAGATGATGACTTCCATCTTCGGGCCTCCTCAGCCGCGTTACTACTAGCCAGGTTGTGCTCTTTCTTGTACATTTTTGTGAATATTTGTTTGTTTATGTTCATGGTTGGGAGGATGGGTTGTGTATTAGTTTTTGATGTTATGTGTTGGGCGGTGCTAGTTTGGCAGTGTTAATGTGTTTTTAGAAAAAAAATATATAAAAGTATAAAATGAAAAAAAAGACCAAAAAGAAATTTGGGGTTTGAGATTTTAAGCTTTTGTTGATGTTGAGCGGGTTTTAGCAAAAAATTCCTTCCAAAAACCATACATTGGGGTCAATGTATCCCAAGTGTGGGGATGGGGGGAAAATTTTGGTGTTTTTAAAAATTTTTAAATCAAGCGAAACATTGTTGGAATTTGAACACTTTGTACTAACCCCGAGTGACACACCGGCAACCCTTAATTACCCTTTTTCTTGGTGAGAGTTGAAGCCACAAATGTAAATAAATAATGCTTGTCTTTGATGAGAGTGGCAACGGGTGGGGGTGGATTAGAACTTGTGCTTGAATACGGTTCGAGGCCTTAGTTAAACATGAATGTAGAAAGGATACGGGCATTTAGGTAGCCTCGTCATAGTGTGTGCGAGTGTGGGATTTAGGGGGGTTGGACCTCATAAATTATACATGTGAGCTTGGTAGTGAGAGGGGCAGGGGTTTGGACAATTAGTTGCCTATTTTGTACCTAAAGCCAATCATTTATTAACCCATAGCTAGTTCCCCAAAAATTTACCTGATTTGACCCGGTCTTATAGTATTAGTAGTTTGTTATAGTTGTGTTTAGTTATGTTATGTTGGATGTTTCTCTATCTTGTGTTTTGCTAAAAAAAAGAGAGAAAAAGCAATGAGAAAATAAAAAATGATGCATGAGGAGTTGTATATAGTTGTTTAGGTTTTGATTTGTTTGTTTATTGTGTAATAAAAGACCCGGTTAAGTCATTCGCTACTTTACATATATATTTCCATTTCCTACCCGTATGCCTAGCCACGTTACAACCTTCAAGTCCCTTTGATTTGCATTCATGTTTTGACGCTTGTTAGGTGGAGGACCGATTTAGGTACAAGAATATAGTTGTGCAATCACCCGTTTGCCTTTTGTGTGTCTAGCTTATCTTTGCTAGTGCTTACTTGTCGCCGAGAGGAGAGATATAGCGAGGGGTGTGTTGTTTGGGTGTTAGGAAAAGGCTAGTAAAAGGATGACATGTTTATGCTTGATTAATGTTGATCGCTTGTACACTTGAAAATGGTTTTTAATGGGTTGCTTGGGGCAAGCAACGGTTAAGTGTGGGGATGTGACGGGTGGTCCATAGGACAACCCTTAAGTGTGTTAAAAGATGAATTAATCCCTCAATTAATCATGTAATTGTCTTGAATTAGATAACTACAGTTGCTTATGTTTCAGGTGCGTTTGGAGCTTAAAACGAGGGAAAAAGCTACTTTGGATGGGAATGGATTGGAACGAGATACACAAGATTGGAAAGAAGAACAAAGGAGAACACTCAGGGGTCCACCGTAAATTACAGTGGCTACCGTAATTTACGGTAGCCCCTGAATGTTCCCATTTTCCACCGTAAACCAGTAGCATTCCACCGTAACCACCTTGAAGCTACCGTAATTTACGTTAGGTACCGTAAATTACCGTAGACCCTGACGCAAAACTTCTAACTTCCCCTTTTAATACTGTTTTGAAGTGCTTTTTCACCTATCTCATGATTGGAGACGTTTCTCAGGAGTTCTATGGCGATTTTTAGCTTTGGCAAGTGTTGGTGAACAATTTCTAACATTTCGGTTTGTATTTTGATTCGTATGATGTTCGATCTTGATGTTATGATGATCCACCAAATGGTCCGGCTACTTTCGGTGATCATCTTAGGTGAAGGTTTCTTATGACTTTTGTGTGTTTATCCTAATTTCTAGAATAATGAACTTGGTGTGTTTTGCTATGTTTGTTATGGTGCATGAATGTTTGATTGTAAGTTGTTAATTGATGTTTTGATCTTAGTCTAAACCGTACGTTCTTGGTGCCGTTGACAATCGAGATATCACGGGAAGGGTTAGGGTTGGATATTGGTTAATTGGTCATCGGGTAACAACCTCGTGTTTATTTAATCTAAGTACTTAGTTTTCTTTTATCACAATAAACATTTATGCATGAGTTATGTCTATGTAACTCTTTCTAGTTGGATTTAGGCACAATTGTTAATGGAAACCGGAACCCTAAGATGGTCATTCTCTCTTAATCTGTTTAACAACCAATTTTGCTTTGCAATTAGTTAGTAATTTAGTTATTAAAACCAAACAATCAAACTCTTGAATTTTAATTCTGCAAATTAGTTTAATTGTAGTTAATTCACAAAGCTATATAATCAACACACTTTCCACAAACTCCTTGTGTTCGATACCCATTTGCTGCTATCTATTAGTTGTAATTTGGATTAAATTTGCGTGTGACTATGACAACACGTCATTCAACTACAAAACAACATCAAACATGACCCAAATATATCAATTGCAAATATTCTCGTAAACCCTAAACACTCAATTCTTCAATTAAAATCAACAAAAACAGATAACTCACAAGTAATAGGTCGAAATCGCTTAATCAGATCATCCAATAAATCAAGTAGCCAAACAACAACAAATCAATTTCAGTGTAAAAATCAGCTATAAATTGATAGGCAAATAAACAATTATCAACGAAATGAATAGTCGAAATTCTCAACAGATTACAATAGTCTCAACAAAATCAATAGTCAACAAACCTTAACTAATTGATCAAATTGAAAATCATCATTTTGCTAAACCCTAATATGTGAAAATGATCTGATGCAGATTGAACTCATATCATCATTCATCAATGCATCGACATGATTTGAATGAATATAAACGTATATAAAGAGAGAATTGTAACCTAGAAATCAAAAACAGGTGTATATTGAACCAGATCTTTAAGATTCGACTGAAATTACCCGATTGAAGAACGGTTCGTATCGTGTTCAAATTCGATTGACACTTGTCGCTACCTAATCATGTTCGAGATTCAGTCGTTTAATAATGACCTAATCGTGTTCGAACTCCATTGAAGGAGGAGATGAGGCGGAGGATATAGGGTGGAGGAGATGAGGCAGGGGAGACCGAGATAGGGCAGAGGAGGCGGATCGATTTATGCGTGTAATATAAGAGGGGTAAATGAACATCATTAATAAAAGCTTCCGTGGGAAATTGGGGCTTAATTTGCTACGATCGTTTTTGGTAGCAAATTTAGTGCCGTTTATTATAGTAGTGTGATCCTGTAGAGCAATTTTGATCCTATAGAGTAATTTTGTAAAATGTTCTTGTAATGTAATTTTGATCTTGTAGGGTAATTATCAAAATTACGCTACAAGTGTATCAAAATTACTCTACATCAAAATTACTCTACAAGTGTATCCAAATTACTCTGCAAGTTTATCGAACAACATACAGTTCAAAATTACCTTACAAGATCAAAATTACCATACAAGATCATTTGTAGAGTAATTATGATATTCTACAAGATCAAAATTACCCAACAAGAACATTTTACAAAATTACTCTACAAGATCAAAATTACTCTACAAGATCATTTGTAGAGTAATTTTGATAATTACTCTACGAGTAAATAGTTACGAAAATGCCACCGTTTTTGACTTTTTCATGCCTTCTGTACGTTTTGCATGATAAGCCGCTTTGTACATGAACTTTACGCTAGAAAGTATAAGCGAATATAGTTATAATCACCCCTATTTCCTAAATTGCAGCACCTATTCAAGTACCTTAACACCCACTTGACTGCATCCTAATGAGGCTTTCCTGGACGGCTAGACTTACCAAATACCTACTAAGAGCAATTACATCCATCCCACCATATTTCCACCCTAAATTACACTAAAAAAACACAATATTTTCTCTCGCCTTTTCAATTAAATAATATTTTTTATACCTTTATCATTACCTTTTCTCTCTCCAGCACTCACAACCACATTCAAAATATATTAAAAAATTAGGGGGTGAACAGTGTCCCCCAAATATACAGATGAATAGTAATATTTTCTCTCTCCTCCACTCACAACAACTTTTTATACTCTTTATATTTTACAAATACCACACACAGAATTTGATGCCATGGATGTGAATGCTCTAACTAATATCAGAACATAGCCGATATCTGGTATTGCACAGACCATGAGGTACATCAAACCCTACAACATTAGTATAAGGGACCTTATCCATATAAGCTTTCTCTTCACAAGAAGTTGGTGAATCATCCCTGCTAGACAATTTAACATGTTAGACCATGTGAATTTTAACAAGCTTACTTCCCTCCATTGCAAAGTTCTTCAACACCGATAACACAAAAGAGGTCTAAGATAACTTTAATTGCCTCTGATTTTTATCCCTACGAATCTCCATACCCAAAATTTTGTTTGCCTCACCCAACTCTTTCATATCAGATTCTTGCATAAGAAGTTTCTTATTAACTTCAATTTTTAACTTATCCCTGCAAGCTACCAATATGTCATCTACATAGAGTAAAAGATAGGAAATTTTTCCATCACCATATTCTCTTAAGTATACACAACTATCGTAGCTATTCCTTGAAAATCCATTTGATAACATATAGTTATAAAACCTCTTAAAGGATTGTATGGGTGAATGGTTCAACCTATACAACAGCTTCTTTAATTATCATATCTTATATTCCTGCCCTCTCAGTTCAAAACCTTTATGTTGATGCATATAAATCTTTTATTCTAAATTTTCCATGTAGAAACGTAGTTTTAACATCTAACTTCTAAAGCTCAAAATCCGTTGATGTGTTAACGATAAAATAATCCTGATTAAACGAACCTTGCCCGGTACCTAGGCCGTTCAACCCATGGATTACCTTACTTTAGCTTATATATCCCTAATGTGCCATCGATTATACATAACTTTAGTGCATAATTACCCCTTAAATCTAAGTACTTTGATGACTTTTTGTTGAAAATACTATCTAAATCATTCCTATTTCACAAATGAAGGTTTCTAAGGTCCCGTGATGAAAAGAAGTAAAAACAACCATAAACGAGACAAAGTCCAAGATTCCAAGGCAACCAGCAAGTTGCCAGATAAGCACAGCCATGCCAGGGTATTAGCATGGTCATGAAAAACACCAAGAAGCACAAAGTCAACAAGTCAATCCAGGAATAGTCAACAAAAGTTCATGATATGTGGAAGCACGACCGTGCACCCTTATGCACACCCATTCTTAGCTAAAGATAAATCGTAGAAGCTTCGAGAACCGACAGGAATTCCGCTTATTCAAGCCCGGTCGGGACACGTGTCCATGCACGACCATTCATCTTTAGGCTTGCCTAGCCCATAACGGATTGCAACAGAAAGAACTAGGGAAGGACAAGAAATTGTGGGCAAAAAGGGGTAGGCACGACCGTGCACCCCTGTAACACCTCGTAAAATCGTGTCCAATAATGTATCGAGACGTGTCCCTAATCCTAATTGTGCCTAATCTTGGCCACGATGGAGTATTTTTGCCATACAATGAAAACTATGAATTTGGAGGGACTAAAAGTGTCAACATGCTAAAACTATGCGTCTGAGTGTTTGAACACTGTGTTCATATTCTCAATTGAGCCACTTGTTGGAAGTGAGAAGCCGTTTGTAGAATTGTTTGAAAGTTCGTGCATTGAAGGGTTAAAAAGTGTCAACATGTAAATTTATACCTCTGAGTGACCTTTAAACGAACCAGGAGTTTTATGATGTTTGTTCATACTCTTGGGTATGCCTAATATTGGCTAAGGAGGGTTTTTTGTGCTAATTATAACAAAACATGCAAGTATGGAAGTTGAGGGGCCTGAAATGTCAAGGTTGAAAGTTTTGTGTGTGGCTGAGCTGGGCACGCCTTGACTTACGGTTCATGGACCTTCATTTACGGTCTGGCCTGTGCCAGCTCTTTTGTTTTCTTGTTGCCCACACAAATAGCCAAAACCCACCATATTTGAAACTAGGGGCTTGTTTATCAGTTATGCCACGTCCTAGGACACTTGGTGGCCTCTCATAACACCCCTTAACACCTGTTGCAAGTTCAAGACTCCATCCTCAAATATAAATAGGTGCTTGTTCATTCATCACAACTTGCACCTTCTTCATTTTATCATTCTTCTTACTCTCTCTAGAGATTCCCAACTGAAGGGATACTCCACTTGAGTTATATTTCGAGCTAGGACCTTTTTTAAGTGTTCCTACCTCCTGCAATTTTCGTTTATAGGCTTTTAAAAGCCGAATGTCAAGCTTTTTCGATAAATGCTTTGACTTTCGGTTTAGACCTTAATGGTCCAGCCATTGTTCGAGGCGAACATGGCTACGTGATCGTAATTAAGTAGGTGTTAATCTCTCAAAAGGGCACCTCCTAAGAATTATGTTTGCTTGGTCAATTGACGGGTCAACATATTATTGTTTTAAAATTCAAGCGGGTCAGTTTTCAAAATAATTATAATCTAATAATGTAGGTGTTCTAAAATTTGTTTTAACACTTAAACAACTTTGTAATAATTATTAGAACATGCGTAAACATGTCCGGCTCGCCAATTCCAGGTTTAGGGTCGGTTCGCAACCGAAAGTCGTGAAGTTTGACTTTTACTTTGACTTTCGATTCTGACCCACATTAGATTAGTTTGCTACTGTTTTTAGTTTCCATTATGATCATATTATTATGTAGCATAACCATCTGAGGTTATATTACATGATCATAATAGTAAATTGAGTTTTTATGCAAGTTCTGTTAATATACTAAACTTTGACTATTTTGCCCTTTTTCATTGAAAATAAGGTTTTAAACACCAACGAACTTGAAAATGAATTACATACTGATATGTTAACATGTTTAACATATTTCGATGTTATTATTCTGATCATAAACTGAGTTTTAGTACAGCATCGTGAATTATGCTTTTAAAGGACCAAAATGCCCTTTCGGCATCTAAAATGGTTTTTAAACATAATTTCTTTATTAAAACCATTACCTACTGATGTAATATCATAAGTAGGATTATTTGGGATATCAAGTCAGATTATATTCCGAGTTTAAGCACAAGTTCTTGTATTATGCTCTTAAATGACGATAATGCCCTTATGGCACTTAAAAAGGTTTTTAACCATGATATTCATACAAAACATTTTTACCTATTGATATGTTAGGATAATTAACATATTTTAACCATTTAAACCTTGTCATAACATCAAGTATCATAAAACATCACAAATATCTTCATTTAACGACTTTAACGCCTTTTCAGCGCATAGTATGGTTTTAAACCATATTTACCAACAAACACTTGTTACCTACTGATTTTATAACTTATTTAAATTTTTTTTATAGTAGATACATGTTATAAACTCAGAATCCCAATTAAGCTTTCAAACTATGTGTGAAATGACCAAAATGCCCCTACGATGCATAGTTTGGTCTTAAACTATAAACCACACATATATTTGATATCCTACTGATATTATATCATAAATTAATTATTTTTCCAGAATGTTTATAATCATAACATCAGATTATATTCAAGTTCCTTTTATAGATCATTAAATGACCAAAACGCCCTTATGAGGCTTAATTTGATTTTAAAACCTTAACGGGCTTACAAGTTGACATCCTACTGATATTATAACTTGTTTAAAGTATGATGACATATGGAATTTGTACGTGACTCATCCGGTTACCCGTTAATGCTTATATGCGTACGGTCCGACTTATGTAACTAGTTTACAAAAGTTTACCGAAACGGGTTTAATCTTATCATTTTAATCACAATTTCTAGAATGTAAATAGTTTAACCATATTATACAAGTCTTAATACTTGTTGGGTTTAAACTACATTCTATTCCGGTCATCGCTTAATCTTGCATATCGTACCGTTTTTAACACTTTAAGCTAGCCGGTCTAAGTTTATGACTTAAATATGACCCGTTAGCATTCAAATTGGTTATTTATACCATCATTTCGGACTAGAGCCTTCCAGTAAATGCAATCTACACTCATTTATTAATCAAACGGACGAGTTAAATATAAACTTTGCATTTAAAGCCAAGTACTAGCTCAGGTAAATACCTTTAACCTATTTTCCCTATACGGGCTTGGGATACGGTAAATTATCACCACTTGATCGGGTATGGGATCATATGCCGGATTGTGGCTACAAAATACGCATAAGCCTTTTTAATATGTTTTGTTTGATAACTTAAACATTGGTGGTTAACACGGCCGTGTCCTGGATATCCTTGGCTTATTTAGGTTACTATTTGCCACGACTAAAGCACGAGGTGTAGGCATACACCCGACATATACGAATGCTAAAATGTTTTTACCCACAAGTTGGGGATAACTCCTTTGTGGGTTTATAAGTGGTGTGTCGGTTAATCATGTCTCGGTTTCTATACTGGGCTCCATATGTATTAACAAACATGTAAAACTGTATACAAGATTAAAATTCTTAATTATCCCAAGTTATAAAAGATTTTCATGTGCCTTGTGCACTTAAATCAATTTTTGAAATATTTTCAAAACGTGTCGGTTAATTGTATTTATTAGTGAGAACTTACGTATTTTCAAAAGACTAAGTTACAGGTACAACACGTAATAGGCTGGAAGCTGCTTGGAATTGATATCGGAGGATCATGCAAATCCTTATATATGCCTAGAGTCTGTTGAACATCTTTTGTACATTTTTATGATCCGCATGTGGATCCTTTATTACGAACCGTTTGTATATTTATTTTTAACTTTGGACACTTTGGTTTGTAATCATAATTTATACTCAAAGACTTCCGCTGTGTTATTCTGTGTATATTGACTATGATGATATCAACTTATGTCACGATACTCCCCATCGGGCCCACCGGGTTATGGTTGAAATTTTGGGGTGTGACAGGTTAGTATTAGAGCCAACGTTTGAGTGAATTAAACACTAGCCTTTTATGTTTAATCTCAAATGACACAGTAGCACATTCTTAGACTTTCTAAGTCTAGGCAAAAGACCTAGGATTAATCCTTATCTTTATTTAGTTTATATATATTGTTTTCTTTAATTATTGGCAGGTTTCATATTCAATATGCCACCAAGACACCGTTGACGAGGTAAAGGCAAAGGTCCCATGCGTGGACGACCATCAAGTCATGCGAGACCCTCACACCATCGCTTTCCATCAGCATCTTTTGATTCAGATCCTTACCAGGATTGGGGATATTCGACTGAACCGTCGAGACATTCTGTCTCTTCCTCACATTTTTACCACCATTCTTATGAATATCATCATTCGCATGAGTCTCGACACTCCCATCAATCACACCACTCCCAATCACATGGTTCTTTCAACCCTAATGATTATATAAACACCCCTCCCGCTGCACATAACTAGCTGGAACAAGATGTTAACCAGAACCAAGACATGGAGATGGATGAAGATCCAGATCCAATAATGCCGCCTTCAGGGTCGCCTGCGCACCCCATTGAGATTTCCAGTGATTCTGCTTCTTATGCGGGATCGCCTTACCAAGGTCCCAACGAATGGGATGAATACTGGGGTAAGTTCAAGTGGGAATTTACTCCTTCTTACCACAACACTCCACAGTATCCACCTCCATAAGAGGATGCGTACATGCAAGCGGTGGAGCAACCACCGCCACCGCCACCACCAATGGAAGAACAATCACCTCCACCATTTCCAGAATCATCTAGGAGAAGGCGAAACGCACGCATGTAAGTGCGTGGGGGCCAACATTTCAGTTTTCCCCATGATTCTCAAATGTACCCTCCTATTTCAGAGGATCCATAAATGGGTGGACCATCCAATGCTACACCGGTGATTGACACCACACCGGCTACTTTTGCTCAACCACCGCTGTTAAGTCCAAGAGTTTTACTCTTATCTTTATTACTTTTATTTGTGTTTATTTGGTTTAGATTAGTTTTGGGCTTGGGCTAGGCCATGTGGGCCAATGGGGTAGAGGCTCCTATAAATAGTCTTGTCTAGATTATTAGGTTAGAGCTCTCTATTATGTAGCCCTAAATAGAGAACCTTGTACCAGACAATCCTAGGGATTGTGTGCAAGGTTCTCGAAGATCGTACCAGACAGTCTTCGAGACTGTGTGCGATCTAAGCAGCGGCACTGAGTTCTTTAATAAAATATTTCTTTTTATTCTTGCCGGTTTGATCTTATATTCCGCGTTCGATCGAACCATTGAGTGATATCATGGGTTTTTCAGGACTAACAAGTGGTATCAGAGCCATTGAAGTCTTTCAAAGGCTCGGTTTTGATATCGCTCAAAGAACAAGAAGAAGCTTTGCACTAGTTTCGGGGATGTCTGTTCGTAAATGGAAAGTTCTCCGGTTCGTAAGATCTAGTATTTCATCTACAGATCTGAAAATCGTTAAGGTCCGGTGATGTTTGTGTTCATCCAACTACACACTGCTGAGTGTGTGTTGTAGATGTTTCCACCGCCAAAACTGAAAAAAATGGTTTGGTCGGAGGACAAAAGTGACCGGAGAAAAAGGTAACGAGTGGTGATGACCGGAGAAACGAAGAAACTGTTGGTGATGCAATGGTGACGGTGGTCGAAGGTGGTTGTAGGAGAAGTTGCAGGGTGTAACGCCGGAGTAGAAGAAGTTGCAGGTTGACCGGCGACGATGGTTCGAGACGGTGATGGTTGAATAAACGGAGATGGTAAACAGACGATCCGAAGACTGTTTTGAACAAGTGTGTTTTAGATATGTGTTTGGGAATGGTTGTTCGAAACAGTTTCGAGTGATATGTAGTTGATGATGATGAACGGAGGACAGGAGGTGATACTCGAAATGGAAACGAAATCTGTCTCGGATCAAATGATGTCTGGTTTACGGTGCTCATCGGAGAAGATGTTGAAAACGATGATGGATGATGATAGATGACGTCAGCAGAATGTTGGGAATGATTGTTTGCGGCTGCACATGATGTCAATTCATGGGTTTCAAAACCCTAAGAAATATGAGCCGTCAGATGGGTGAGAGATTAACGGTTTACAAAAAGGGAAAAGGAATGTTTGAATTCAGCGCAGAATATTGTGGGTCCATTGGTGGTAGCAGTGTGTTTTATTTTGAGCCCAGAATCCCAACAGCTGGACATATTTGCTACTGGACTCTACATTTTTTATTTTGGGCCACGCATAGAAATGAACCAGTGGGAGTAGGATTTGTCTACGGAAACTTGACTAAACAAAGACTTGACGATTCAGAATGATGAGCCCAATGATTAGCATAGATTGTTTTGTCTACCATTACAAAGCGTCAGCAACAAACAGCAGGTGATTGAAGTTTTGCATATTTTCTTTTCTAAAGATTGGGCCCACATGAATAGATAATGCAAGTGATGTCACTTGTATCTTGAGTGTTTGTAACATTTTCAAAGGGTATGTTTAAATCTCCAATATGGGCCACACATTGGAATTAACTTGGGCCGATTTCTCTGTTGGTTTAAATTGGGCATGGACTTAGTCAAGTATGGTAAAATTTCTGGTAGCTCGTATGTTGCAAATAAAGTGATTAAAATTTTTGGAGCATATTAGAATCAGTTCTTCACTTGGACCGGAAGGTTAATGGAAGATGGGCCGATAGAATGAGGACACACTAGAAAGAGGTATGGGTTAAATTTCTATGAAGTTCCTATTGGTTCCAGTACCAAATTTGTGTTTTTGTGCAACTTGAATACCAGACGGATCACTTGAATCCGTGTGTTCTTGTTAGTAACAAGTTCATATCATTCTTCAGTCCTGTATCCGACATCATCCGAAACGCATTTCCGTCTATCATTTATCATCCGAAACAACTTCGAGATAAGTTGATGGGCTCTTTTACTGCTGGGCCACTAAAGAAGAAGACCCAAGGTTGGAGATCGTCTAAACCGTAATAAAGAGAGCATAAAATTAGGGGGAGATTGTTAGGTCCAAGAGTTTTACGCTTATCTTTATTACTTTTATTTATGTCTATTTGGTTTAGATTAGGTCTTGGGCTTGGGCTAGGCCATGTAGGCCAATGGGGTAGAGGCTCCTATATATAGTCATGTTTAGATTATTGTAGTTAGAGCTTTCCTATTCTTGTAATCATGTAGCCCCAAAGGAGAACCTTGTACCCGACAATCCTAGAGATTGTGTGCAAGGTTCTCGAAGATCGTACCAGACAGTCCTTGAGACTGTGTGCGATCTAAGCAGCGGCACTAAGTTTTGCAATGAAAATTTTCTTTTTGTTCATACGGTTTGATCTTATATTCCGCGTTCGATCTAACCGTTGAGTGATATCACGGGTTTTTAGGGACTAACAATAGTGAACTTGGTTTTAAAACCTTTTTATAAAAACCAGACTATAACCGAACAGTTTTGACAACAAGAATACGACCATGACACTCAGCTCCAGATAGCGAGGTTCGTCTCTCGTTTACTCATTGCACAACATAACTAGTGAACACTTACATATGATATTGTATGTGATTGCACGTTTAGCACAACAATATGAATTCATGTGTTACTTGCATGTGTTATGTGACCGATAGGGTGGTATTTCCCTAAACATTCATGACCCCCATCTTGTAATGCTCTTTGTTGCTACTTGAGTTTGAGGAACCATTTGACATGAGTTAGGAGGAGCTGAGATGAGCATGCAAATCACAATATTATTGTGGGTGCACACATAATAATAGTGTGGGGTGCATGCGAGTCCCAGTGAGGCTTAACAAGTGAAAAAGGGGTTCCGTTCTGTTATTAAATCGATGTGAAATACAACAGTCTATAAGAGTCATAGCAGTGATTGTCTCTTACTTGAACGTGATCTTTCCATTTCCCTCTGAAAACCTTTTGAATCTCGATGCTATTGAGTATTACCTGAACACCCATCTGAACGCCTAGTGAACTGTGTAGAATGTTAGGCGCTTGTATGAACATCCCTGAGTTGGATGTTGGAACGACAATGAATAGTCTATATCTTTCTCACATTTCTTCATTCGCTGGAACTTAAACGTATTAACATCTTAGACCCTGAAGTGCGACCACTTCTGCAACACTCTAGCAGTGTACCGTGTATTACTCAATCAACTTGCTAGATCGACGGACAAGAGGATGAGCGTAGTATTTTGCTGGTCCTAGTATTTGGACAACCCTGATTACCGGCAACGAACACCAGCGGATTGGCTTCAATCGATCCCTTAACCCTAGCCAGCGGTTTATGGGAGTCAGCTCCTACGGATTAATCAGGACATAAACGATGACAATTGACCATGGTGCGGAAATGTGTAACGGCCAGCACAACGAGTAACGCCTTAGGACGTGGCACGGAAATGTGACAAGATGGACTTTGTCGGTGAAAGATGGTAGGACTCTGTTTCAAGCAACGACATTAAAAGCAATAGTTACGGCGACATCAAGGTACTCGTAATCGTAGCCTACCGTATGGAAACAAGGGTGACTTCGACAAGGATCGACTGTTTTTAAGTCAAAATGTCAGCAACCTAGGGAACGATGACAGTATTGGGAAATCCACATGAACGTAACAACACTGGTGGTGGTGTTTGTGGAAGGGCATTTAGGATTGGTGTAGGCGACGCCAGGCATAATAACAACATGGTAGCCTGCATGGGTAGCTAACCGCTTCGTCTCGATTCCGTTTAACCCTGATGCTTCTTGAAACCAAACCTTTTATGGAACCGGCTGATTGCAAGTCACCTGAAGCCTTGTATGTTCATTGGGATGCAAACTCGACCTTGTGGGACAAGTATTCGACATCGACCTTCCTTTTTGGTATACTTGATGGTCTCGATGCAGTAGTAGTGTAGATTGGTTCTCTGGATATCGCGTTGATATACCTTAAGGGAAGGAAATTTTGCGTCACTTTATACTTTGAAGTGTCAGATTGGTGTAATGGTTAGCATCATGTCAGCAATGAAGGCCTAGAAGTATCTACGGATGGAATACTCCGCTACGTTAGCAGCCATTACTGATATTAAGGCTAAGGAAAAGAGGATCGGGGATCCACCAATTGTTCGTGATTCTTTTTGGTGCACTGCCCGAGGAGCTTTCGGGCTTACTTCCACAAATGTTAGGCAGGATCTCAGTTTGATCACACGCCAGAAGCAACCCTGATTACTCGTACTTTTACCGTCTTGCACCAGGAGGGTTGTAAGAACTGTTAAATCAACCATAGGAACCGTGGGACATGAGTTTTGTCGGACCTAGTTTTCGCTCCGGGGAGCCCCAGTTATATCCATGAAGATAAGCCTTATCGTTGGACATGTGTACTGAATATCGAGAACTTGACAAGGTGACAGTCAAGCACTGTTTGCCTCGACCATTGTATTGACAACCTGTTGACCAGTTGCGAGGGTCAAGCTTCCATTCAAGGATTGATTTACGAATAAGCTATTATCAGATGGAAGTCCAAGGGAAGGATGTTCCTGGAACGGCATATCAAACGCAATACGGCCAGTGCGCCCTTGTACACCATAACCATTGGGTTAATCAACACACCAGCAGTTTTATGGACCACATGAATCAACCGTGTTTATCGACGACGTTTTGGAGTATTTCCAGGAGAAAGTAACATCATGGACGGCATTTGAACCTTATTTTAGAGCTTTTGAGGGAGGAGCCACTCCGCGCGAACTCTTGTTAAATGTGACTTCTGGATTCGAGAAGTGCATTTTTGGTCATGTAATCAACGAAGTGGGAATACACGTACACTTCACTAGGATCCATTCTGTTAGAAACTGATCGACACCAAAGATCCCTTCAAGGATACAGCAAATTCTTGGCCTCACTAGATACTTCGAAGATCGTGTAGCTTCAAACTCTTTAGCACAGAAGGGTGTGGTGTTCGTAGAAGACAAAACAGGAGGACGACTATTCAGCTTTCGAATCCCAACTCTACAACGCACTGAGCATCATTGTTACCCGAGGATGCGGGTGATCTAGTGGTATATCGTGCATGATGGTTCGAATCAGAGTCCCAGCTACACGCCGATGCAACACGAGAGAGTGTTGACTTACGTAATGGAGTTACGAAGAGGAACTCCACGACACGCAACCTGCGGTGGAAACCGTGGTTTTTGGATTTAAGTTGGAGGCATCACTTGGACGGTACCGAATGCATTACTTAGACCGATCACAAGGACCTCCCGTGTACCCTGGTTATAAACGAGCTAAATCAGTTAATGGCATCGCAGGATGGAACTTTTGGATGATTACGACTGTGAAACTTGAATGTGCACGAACTTTGCAACCCACTATCGACTCTAACTTACCTGATCAGACTCGCTCTGTTTGAACTGAAGAACTGAAGGACGAGAATTTTCAAGTTAAACCCAAGCGAGGCAAGGAGAAGCGACCGTTGGCAGGTCGGACGATGTTCGCCACCTCATGGAACGCATGTGGGTCTCATTATAAGGCAACTGTAGGGAACTCGTGTTGATCAAAGCACACCCACCTCGACATTCTAGTCATCTGGATTTTGATAGCATATATTAGGATCTAAGGATCTTATACTGGCGACTGGGCTTGAAGGCCTACACAGCGAAGCATGCGAACGACGTTGGGCTTGTGCGAAAGCTAAGGTGGAACATCAGAAACCTTCTGGTTTGTGCCAGTAATCGGAAACACCCATTTGGAGAATTGGAACAGACTGCCACGAACTTTGTCACTGGTCTACCTAAAACTCATAACAGAAACAATATCACTTGAGTGATCGTTGATCGCCTCATGTAACCAGTACACCTTCTTGCAATCAAAGGAACTGACGAGTCTTCTCAGCTTGTGAATATTCCTCTGGGAGAGGCGGGTTTTAGGCACGAGATGCCAACTCCTGATACCTTTGATTTTAACCTATACCTGATTTTTGGCAGACAAAACACAACACCCTTAACTCAAGCCGAGACTTGAGTATTGCTTATCACCGTAGGACAAGCTGTCTGAGTAAACGAACCATCCTGACACCTGAAGACATGCTGCGAGCTTGTACGTGAATGTCAGCAAAATTGGAAGGACACCTACCTTTGGTTGAGTTTACTACAACAGTTACCATTCTGGTATCCAGACAGCCCTGTTTGAAGCATTGCATGACCATGACTTATACTTGAAACTCCTGGGAAGATTGATTGGATCGGAAATCGTCTGGAGGCAACGAGTGACCGTCAGAAAAGTTGATAAACTTAGGAAACATTGGGAGTTCGCCACAGGCGACCATATCATGTTGAAAGTCTCACACTGGGAGGGTGTGGTACTCTTGGGAAGCGTGGTAAGCTTAATTTACGTAGTGTTGAGTCATTCAGAATTCTGGAAGGAATCGGTCACGTGGCCTACAAACTCGAGTTACCCGACGAATTGAGTAACGTGCATAATGTCGTTTATGTCTCGAACCTAAGGAAATGTTTGATGAAACATTTGTAATACCTTTATTAGACAAGTTTCAGTTGTCGAGGAGCCAATCACAGACATAGGCGAGAAAGTAAGGTTCGTTAGCATAGTCCAATTTCAAATCGTGGAAGTTTGTGGGAACTCAAGTCGTGGACTAGAGTTCATGTGGGAACGCAAAGATCTAGTTATGGATGATGATGTTGTTCGATTGTGTGTTGGATTTCAGAAAAGGATGGGGTGAAAATGAAAGGGTTTTTTTAAGGTTGTGGTTTGAAAATGATAGGGTTTGCATTTTATATACCAGGCTTCTTTTGTTAATCGAAATGACGAAAATGCCCTGCACGTGCCTGGTATTAACAATTGTATTCCAAGATGGTTTCTCATTGCTCACGTACAGATACATATACAATGAAATAGTTGAAATAAAGGACCTATTACTTACTGATTCTATGCTAACTAAGACTAGGAATACAATACAAAAATAGGAGATTGACTAAATAAATGTCAATCGAATAATATAGTTAATGTGGTACCTGGGGAAAATCCACAGTCATCTTGATCTAACACCGTGCTGTTTTGGATTGCTTATCAAATTTTGGGACGAAATTTCTTTCAAGTTGGGGATGATGTGACAACCCGAGTTTCTAGGTCTTTTCTCAACACGTTACTTGTTTCACAGTTGTGTTCTCATAACCTGTGCACGTTTGTTATATGACTAATATAATAATTATTGTATTATTGTTTGGTCATAAGGTTAAGGTATTGAAAATTGATTAATTGGTTAAGATTAAATAGACTTAACATAGACTTAACCCATAAACCTTTACATTTGGATTTTCTACTCGACAAAACATAGAGTTTCGTCCTCACCTCCTTACTCGATGAAACATAGAGTTTCGCCGGAGAACAAAGTTTCGCCAAGATGGGATCTTGGCCCAAGTGAGGCCCATCTGAATTATATTTACATCACACTTTCACACGTACACGAAGGCTATCATATCAAAACCTTATTATCCTTTCTCCCTCTTCTGGAAACCGGCGGCATCCCCTATCCCATCTCGAAGACTTCCTCAACTCCATCTCGATCTATTCGGTTAGTATGACTGTCCTGTTTTGATTTGCATCCCTTAGTGAATTAAGTTATGATATATGTGCTTGTTGATATCGATGTGTGCATGTGATCAATATGGGATCCTCTTGGTGTTTGGTCCTATCATAGTAGTCCACTGAATTCATCAAAAATTAAATAAGCAACGTGATATATTAGTGGTCTTAGTGGTCCAATAATGTGAAGGATGAGTGGTCTGACAAACTTGATAATTGAATGAAAGTGGCGGCCATGTGTGCCTTTTTCTAATTGAACTTGACATGTATTCTAATAAAGTTGTCATTTGATGGTCTAGGGAATAATGAACATTATTGCTATGATGGTTTATGAATTTCATGGAAATCAGATTTGACTAATCGATCGGATTCAATTGTGATAATGACAAATTGTTTTTTTCAAGATTAGTAATTGGTAAGGTGTCGGCTCATGATTTTCGATTTATGTGGTGTTCTGTAATACGATTGGGATAACATAATCTGTAAATGATAAAGGAGTTTTGTTGGAGCTTGTGAGGACGAAACATGGGAGTTTCGTCGGAGCTTGTGACGACGAAACATGGGAGTTTCGTCGGAGCCGGTAACGACGAAACATGGGAGTTTCATCGTATATTATCTGAGGTGTAGCATAAAGTCTGGACTTCGATGGGCCACATACACACACGTGCACACTTTCTGAATTGGCACTGGGCCGCACCATGTTTGGATTACCGGAATGGGCTGCCTAGTTATGGCGGGCCTTAAACAGTTTCGATATAAGATTTTGTAATCACATGGCTATTGAGGGTTATGAATTATTTTTATTATTTCCATGTTCATTTGAATGAGGATTGGACTGTTAATATATGTTATTGTGATATATGAACTTGTAATGTGAAAATACCGTTATAACTTGTGTGATAATATATGCTGTACTTGCTTACCACTTGTGGAATATATACAAAGAATATGTGATACTATGTAAACAAAACTGACTGTCATTGGAACCATACTAGGGTGTGGGGTATCCAATGATAAACAAGAAACTAATCTAACCGAGCAAACCAAGGTGAGTTCACTGCTCTTTTTCAAGCATGCGTCCCGGGGAGGGACATCTGATAAACGTTCCGGGGAGGAATGCTGGGTTATTGGGATGTTGATTATTACACTCATTTCTATCACATAAGACCCCTTATATCTACCGATAGTTGCCGGAGAGGCAACGAGGTTATTAGTTGATAGCGCTATTAGGTTTGGCACCCTCACACCGTACTGGGGAGGACGGGCGTGAACTAATTACCTTGACCACTTGACCAATGCTTTGATATAGGCATTGGGGTTGGGCAAATACATCTTGTAGACATTTTCGGTAATCGAGTTAATAACAACATTAAATCATCGAATCTTTGTAACGTTTTAATCTGGTAACTGGTATCTAAACACGTTAACAAAACTTTGAACTCACCAACGTCGTCTGACACACTTGTTTGCATGCTTGCAGGTCTAAAGGCTTATATCATTTGGAACTTGCTGTCTGGGAGGCTGGAGTGGTCATGGGTCGAGATACAAGGAATCCCAATACAAGCTTAATGGTTTTTGTACACATGGTTTACGAAACACTTAACATATGAGTTATGCTTCCGCTGTATTCAATAAATGATATGAGACGTTTGTAACACCTTATGTTAATGAATGAAAGTTTTATTTAATTATATTTATGAGTTCAATGTGATTGGTGGCTTGAATCCTGGTACGTCACACGCCTCGCGGGTGTTTCCGCATGGGGTGTTTTGGGGGTGTGACAGTTAATACACCCCCTCAGTATGAGCAGGAGGAGGACGGATGCACAGACTAGACCTGAAACGAGTAAATAGTTGACGCGGCAGTCCTTTGGTGAAAATATCCGCGTATTGAAAATTGGCTGGTACAAGTAGAACCCGAATTGAACCGATGCGAACCTTTTCTCTAACAAGGAGGATGTTGAGTTCTACGTCTTTTGTGCGTTGATGTTGAACGAGATTTTCAGAAAGATACACGGCGGATATGTTATCACAGTAGACAATTGTTTCTTTTCGAGTAGGAATAAATAATTCAAGTAGTAAGTTTCTTAGCAAACTCGTTTCGGCTACCAGATTTGTGACCCCACGGTACTCGGCTTCGACACTTGAGCGAGAGATGGTATGTTGTCGTTTTGAGGTCCAAGTGTAACACCCCGAAAACGGGTTTGGTAATCAAACCACGTTGATACTACAGGACGGGTAAAATACCGTTAGCGGTAAAATTTAACCCGGTAAATATTAGATATTAAATAAATAAACCTAATATTAATTAAAAAGGAAAAATAAATACCTTGAGAAAACAAAGTATATAAAAAGCCCAAATTAACGGGACATAAAACATAACGGGTTATAATTTCCCGAACCCGTTAAAGTAACTAGGATTAATTAACCTAGTTAGTAGCATATAATTAAGTGACTAACAGTGAGTTGTAGCTTCATTTGATCAAAATAAAACATGAGGGACTAATATTGCCAAGTGGGAAACTTGTTTTATTAAAACAAGAGTTAAACACCAAAACACACACTTAGAGTGTGTGTTCTTGTCGAAATATCCACAGGAGCCAGGGAGCTCAAACCCTAACATTCACTAATCTCACAAATTGAAGGATCAAACCAAGTCCAAACCGAAAATCGAGCATAGATTAATGATCCCCATTGCAAGGAGATCATAAGGTATGTAAAATTTGACAAAAATTCTCTACTTGAAATTCTCATGAATTTAGAGAACCTGAAATCTGATGATGCATGTATGAATTGTAGATGAATTAAGAACATTAAAATGTCTAGGAGTAAACCCTAGACAAGTACATGTTGAAATTATGCTAAATTCTAGTGAAATCCATGGTCACCATTGTAGGTGACTAGTGGGTTATGTAGAACTTGATAAACACTAGGAAATTTGGGGTTGTTCTAGTGTAATTTGACATATGCGAAGTTATTTCAGAACTTTAAAGGCAAATATTTGTGTTAAATAGTTTGAATGATGAAAATTCGGGTTATATGTCAAGTCTTGAGCTTGTCAATGAATTATTTATAGAATATGCCCATAAGGTGTTCGATGTAATGCCTAAGTGAAATTGGGTATCTACTAGTTCGTAGATAGAACTTGGTTTGGATAAGTATTTGGATAAACGCCTAATAACATGACAAAACGGGTTTCACTTATAGAGGGAAAACCCGTAGATTTTGTGAGATAAAGAAATATAGTGTATTCGATAATCAAGAGCTAGGCTAACTTAGTGTTAACAATAACATGAACTCGAGTTAAAAGATTCGTTAGAACGATGGCTTAAAGATTTGTTGAAAATGCCTAAACTAGCTAATGAACATGAATGTGCATTTTATATATTAAGGGATGTTTGACTTTCAAAAAGTCAAACTGACCTACAATACGATAAATGGTAATTTTTGATATGAAATGCGTAAGGTGGAATAATCGTATTAAATTATGATTAAACTAACCACCTTGAAAACAATGATGATAGTTTGACGCGTAACAAGCTAGGTGGAAGCTTGATGAGGGAACGGGTCAAACGAATCAAGAAGGAAAGCAAAAGCGTAGTTCGGATGCGAGGTAAGTAAAGCTTACGCCCCTTTTCATTATTTACAAATTACATGATTGCAAGTATAGTATATGAATACTACTAAGTGGTTGGCATAGGATGTTCCGACACGATTCAATGAGAGTCCGAACGAGGAGAAAATGGTAAGAAATCATAAGTTATGGACAAAGGGGTAAAATGGTAAATTAGTCATGTAATGACGAACAAACAAAAACGATTATAAGTAAAACGAGTTCAAGGAAAACCGGGATAGGTTTAAAGGGGATGAAATGGTACTTAAATACCATCTCATACGGATAAATGGTCAATTAGACTAAATAGGACAAATGGTGTGGGTAACGCCATTTGACAATAACATTTGACAATCGCTTGTTGAGTTTTGTAATCACAGGAAATAACATAAGCTTGCGTTGCTTTAACTATAAAGATTTAAAGCAAAAGTTAAGTAAACGGGTCAATACTTTGACCCGATCCAGGTACGTATAACTAAACTTTTTGGTTAATCTTACAATTTTGGTCAAAATATTTAGCGAAAGTCCTTCGTCGTGAAGTGAGGGACTAAAGTTGACCAAAACACCCTTGAAGGGTATATTGGGCAAACGACTCATAGGGGTCGTTTAGGAACTTGCATAAAGATTATGGAATCATTAGACATGAATAAAGGTCATAGGAATGCACATTCGCGGGTCAAATGCTAAAAAATGGTCATTTGCGTAAAATGACCAACCGATGGGTAAAATTTGGGAAAAAGGGGTTCATTATGATAAATCCACCACAAAATAGTTGTGGTGGAATATTTGTAGTTAATTAGATATGGAACTTTTGTAGCGACAAAAGAAAGGCACAAGTTCTAGACTAAAATGCATAAATACCCTTAACGGGTCAAAATATGCATTTAAGCGTAAATGGGATTTTATTACTTAAGAAACCCGTGATTTGAGATTAATATAATAGGAGATATTGAAATAATGAATTTCATGAGTTTAACGATCAAATAAACTTGTTGGTGTGATAAAATTATGAACGGGTCAATATTTGGTAAAAAGGGTAGTAAGCCAAAGACTTAAAAGTCTGAAATTATGTTAATCCGGATGTCGGATTTTAACTCCATAAGATGGAGAATTAAATTACGGACGCGTAGGAAAAAGAATCGGGTAAAACGGATTAAAAACGAGAGAGTTATACTCGTTTCCGTGAAATCGGGTTATGCTGGGAATGTACATCAGTTGTTAAGCAACAGTCTGTGAAAACAGGGGCTAGGCGTCACGCGACGGCCCTAGGCGTCACGCGACGCCCCCCTGTTCCGGAAAAAAAATATTTTGTTGTTGTTTGACCCATGTAACTTGTTTATACTGATTATTTAACTATCAAAACTAACTTTTAAGTTGGTTTTGATCATAGGTGATTGCCAAGAGTGCCCGGATGAAGATCAAGCTCGATAAGGAACCGAACACGATAAAGTACAAGCTTCCGCATGACGTTTCGTCGTATCTTTTAAACGACGAACTTATTTATATTATGTTGAAAACTTTTAAGTTGTAAAAGTTTTAGATTACTCGTAATTTCTAAGGATACTTAATCGTAATTACATGTTTATTTTCGTTATCTATACGAAAACCTTTAAAATAATAACAAGGGTGTTACAAGTTGGTAATCAGAGCTCATGGTTAAAGAATAAAGTGTGTTCGGTTCGAGGCTTGATCGCAAATCTGGTAAGTACATGTATATCAATGGTTTAGTATGATTAAAGTGTTGAGAACTGTTGGTGCATACATCTGTCGTCTTCGTCTTATGTCGAGTCTCAGTCTCGTTGCGGATATGAAAGAGTATGATGTCACCATCTTTGACGATGACATCATAATGGTGAAGTCATCATTACATCATCTCACAAGAGACAAAAATGTTTAGAAGTATTACTTTTGATTTCGCTCGTAATGTTTAGATCCTGATTTCGCTTATGTGTCATACACATGATTTCGCTCATATGTCAAAGCCAGGTTTCGCTTATATGGTAACTGTGAGGTTTCTCTTATATGTCATGTACATAAAAGCGAAATCTGTTAGCCTACATAAAGGTTGTTTGAGCGAAATCATAGAGATAGTTCTAGGTGTTGTCTTCCGGTGAGCCACGAAGTGCTGCCGAAGTGTCGTCAGATTGTAAATGTTATCCAGATCAATAATATCGACAGTTTATAGTGAATACTTGCTGAATTGTACTCGGTTTGTCTGTTTCCGCTGTTCAAACTAAGATAAACTCTTCTAAGCGACTCGTTTAGGTCCGAATTCGATCCTACAATTGGTATCAGAGCTAGTGAAGAAGAGTTCTATACATTTCAGCTGGATATTCTGATATTCTACACCTTCTTTGTCATTTTTGAAAAATTTTCACGGTAAAAGCAGTTCAATTTCACACACAGCACTCGTAATCATGCATTAATAAACCCTTGAAAGTTTCAAAGCTAAAATCGACCTAAAACTTAGTATTTTTGAGGTTTCGCTCATTTTGACTCGTGAAAATGATGATGTCATCAGCTAGTTTCGCTCATCTGATCACCTAGTTTCGCTCATATGAACAAGTTGGTTCCGCTCATTTGGACAACTTAGGTTTCGCTCCAGTGACTTTCAGTGGTTTCGCTCCAAAGGACACTTGGGATTTCGCTTATTGTGACAATTGGGATTTCGCTTTTGTGACATTTGGGATTTCACTTCTGTGACATTTGGTGATTTCGCTCAAACAGTCACCCCACTTATTTTGTCTGATTTCGCTCCAAAACTTTATAGTGTGAATTGTTTGGAAAAGAGATCATGTGTTTTTATGTCAGTTTGCATGTGAAGTGTGATAACTGATTGTTCGGTTCATTAAATAAAAAAATAGACAAGTGTGTGAACATCTAAAAATTGCATGTGATATATGTTTTACTAAACATTGAAAACTGAATGTTTTGAAAAACTGTTGGCCATTTATTACTTTTGAGATAATCAAGATTGCATGTGAACAGGTTGCAAGAAATAATTCTGATGTCAGTAAACTCATGTGATTAATATCTGTGTTCAAAGTATAGGTCCTATTAGATTGTTTTGGTATTAAGTGTTGTCGGCCACCTACATTAAAAAAATATATGTGAACTGTCTATTGATTTTATCAAAAATTGATTCCATTGAGATGTGTTAAAATTGTCGGTTGCACATGTATGTGAATTTTAAAATTCAAAGTATGACTTGAAATTTGCAAAAGATAGATCAATTATCAATTGTTGGATATTTGTAGTGCTACTTTTGATATTGTGGTAAAGCCCATTGATTTCTTTGGTTTACAAGTAATCGACCCACGTTTCCATATACATCGATCAAAGATACATGTGCACTACATTTGTCGGCTCAATCATTTCTAAAGCCCAATATATCTTCGGCCCAAGATTTGGGTCAGTCTACACCAAGTTCGATTCGCATTAGTTCAGGTTGTTTGAAGTTTGGGTTCCTTAGATCGCTTGAAAGTTGGTCAAAACATTTGAAAGTTTTTCCGATCATTGTTGAGGTCATTGGAAAAGGTCGTTTGAATTTGATCCGTGTCAAAGCAGTCCGCACAGTGTGTCAATCTTCAGTCTGCACAGTGTGTCAATCTTCAGTCGGCACAGTCTGTCTATCTTCAGTCTGCACAAAATAATCATCAGTTCGAGTACCAGTCTTATTTTGTTAATCAATAAATTTTTAAACTGATTGTTGTTTGTTTGTTCGTCAGGTATTCTTACAAGGTGATACAGTTCATTTGAAAAACCGAATCATGGACGAGGAATTCTACAACGCGTTCACTACTCCTGTTACTCCAATTTCTCTTGCACAAAATACGATGTTGGAAAAAGAAACGGGAACAATACAAAAACCGCCCAAACTGATGAACGTCGAAGAATATAAGGGTTGGGAAGGCCGTTTCGAGAATTGGGTACAAGCTAACTACTTGGATGCGTGGGAATGTGTCGAAACAAAGTACATTCGACCGACGAATGATGATGAAGAAGTGGTTCCGATTAAAGATCTAAGCGCCGATGCTAGAAAGAAATACAAAGATGAGAAAATGATGTCGAGTCTTCTGCAACAAGCTGTGAAAGAAGACATTTTGGTGTTATTACAACATAATGGAACTTCCTACTCAATTTGGAAAGCTTTAAGATCAAAGTTTGTTGGTAGTCAAGAAATGATAAAGAACAAGAAGTCACTTGTGAAGAAAGAGTTCGATCTGTTTCGTGGTTTGAAGAATGAAAGCACAAGGCAGATTATTGAAAGATATTGTAATCTGCTAGCAAACATGAAGAGATTGAGCATTGAGAAAGACACTGAAGAGTTGATCGAAAAGCTTGTTGATGCATTGCCACACGAGACTTGGGGCACATATCTCATGATGCTTAGAAACAAGAAAGGTTTTAGCAGTTTGACACTCAGCAAGTTCATTGAGAAGTTGGAAGCTCAAGAGATGGAGCAACGAAATATTATTCGAATGAAAGATATCGATTGTGAACAGGACATTGGGTTGTACTACAAAGCAGGGGTGAATGAGAAATCTACAAATTTATCTCCAAAAATAGAAACTGCTTACAATGCCAAGAATTCTTCTGGAAGTTCATCATCAGGATCAAACAGCAAAACAAGTTTCACATCATTTCCGTCTTTTGATCCAAACATTTCAGCAACAAAAAATGGGAGAAAACTTCAGTGCAATATTGTTTTAAATCTTGAAAATGATCAAGATTATTCTGAAGAAGTTGCTAAAAACCACATGTCTTTATTGGGAATGGTTTTAGAATCTTACAGTTGTTTTGTTGCAGGTCGTATCGGGAATCCAATGCTAACAAAAGAAGATTACGACCAAATAGATGCTGAAGAGATGGAGCTAATGGATATAAAATGGTGTTTGGCAAGCGTGTTAAGGAGAGCTGAGAAATTCAAGCAGATCACGGGGAAAGATGATCTTCGTGAGGCTAATGTTTCTACTTTAGGTTTTGATAAATCTAAAGTCACTTGTTTTCGTTGCAGGGAGAAGGGTCACTTCAAAAGGGAGTGCACCAATCACAAAGCAAGTGGAGCTCAGAATCCTTTTAACAACAACAATGATTACTACCGAAAAGCTATTTACCATCAAGTTGCTCAGCAACCATCTCAACAACATCAACATCAAGCACAAACTGCACATGGAATGAATGTGATTGAAGACTCTGGAAAGAGAGCTTGTGCGGTTAATCAAGATTCTTCAAAGAGAGCTGATGGTAGTGCCTTGATAATAGATCAAGATGACGAAAAGCTACATGAAGGCTTTAGCTGGGCAAATTTCAACTGGGGTGATTATTGTCCAGATGAAGAGATTCCAAGTCAAAAAGCTTTTGTAGCCCGAGTTGAAGAAGATAGTGATGATGATCGTGAGTATTGGGCGAGAAAATTCGATGCTGATATGAAACTGATTGCAGAAAGTGATAGTGATGATGACAAGATTAAAAAGACAAAGAAGAAGAAAAAGGTCAAAACACCAGTCAGTAGTGATGACGAAGAAGTTCCAGTAATCAAAAGGAAAGTAAAGGTTGAAGTTCCAAAGTTCAAGGTTGATCAAGAAGTTGATGCTAAAAAGATTCCAGTGAAATGTGAGAACTGTGAAGCTGTGAAGAAACAGAACAGTACATTGATCTATTTTTTGAATAGTTTGAAGGAATCTTATGATGTGTTGAACAAATTGATGAATCAATACAATCAAACAAGTGAAGAACAAGCAACAGCAATGAAGACACTTCAAGGAGCTTTTATGACGAAGCAAAAAGTGGTGAACAACTACATTGAGAAGTGTGCTGTGCTAGAACAAAAGCTAGAATTGCAAAGAATTGAGACTGAAAGAGTAAACAGGTTGTTGAAAAGTTACTCATGTACTTCTTATGTCATTGACAGGATTTATCCAACTGTTGAAGGCATGAAGGCATTTGAAGAGGATGAAGTAATTGAAGAAAAGAATGATGATGGAAAAGTGGCTGAAGAAAAGACTCCAGAAAAGAAGAACAAGAAGAAGAATGACTCAAAGAAAAAGACTGAAAAGAAGGATTCTGGTAAGAAACAAGATATAAGTTACAACAAGTGTCCACCCCCGCTAGAAAATGGATATTTGCCCAGAAATCCAAATCAGGAAAGAGTCGAAAAAGCAACAAATTTACAGTGGGAGTCTGAGTCCTCAGTCAATTTGCCAGAAAATATTGATATCGTGTTTACATCATCTGACTCTGATCATGAGTCCGAGTTAATAAAGAAAGTCATCGATCAGGTGTTGGATAAAGATGAAACTGAGGAGTCAAAGTTGGAGTCAAACTCAGAGTCAAAGTCAGAGTCAGAGTCAGAGTCAGAGTCAAAGTCTGGTTCTGAAAGTTCGAGTTCGACAGTCAATAGTCCAAAATTTTCGGTTAAAAGGGTTTACAACAAAGAATTCCTGTTATCAAAATCTAATTTGAATGATGAAACGTTTAAAGTTGCATATACTTTGAATGATTCTGACAAATTATATTCTGATGAGGAATTTCCAATAAGAGGTGTCAAAACTGAATTGATCAAAAAGGTTTTCAAACTTACAGAAATTAATATTTCTGAAATAAAAGATGTAAATCTTTCTGAAAAACCAAGACCTTACACCTCTAGAGTTCAACAACGTTTAAACAAGAAAAAAGGTTACAGTTCTGGTTCTGGTTTTCAAAAGAAATCAAACCATAACGGTAATTTCAAAAAGAAAGGAGTTGGTCTTACTCCAACAGAAAAACAGAAAAATGAAAAATATGTTCGTGATTTTAAAGCAAAGATGACATTTGTTTCAGGAACTAGCTCAGAAGAGGAAGAAAAGAAAGAATTCTGGAGACAATCGAACAAAGAATTCCTTGCAAAGAAGCAAGAAGAGACGAAAGAAACGAGAACCTGTTTCAAATGCAACAATGTTGGACATATTGCCAAAGATTGTTCAAAGGCAATACAGTCAAAACAGGGAGTTTCTCGTAACTCGAAAGACAAGGAAATTGTGTTTGAACCACTAATTGACAGAACCAAATTTTTCAAAAATTCTACATTTGAAATTGGTGAATGTTCAAACAATTTTTACAACAAAAGAGCTAAATCTGACAACCAGAAATAGGTTGTTAAGAAGTCTGTTGGTAGCTCTAGCGATGATTCTGATAGGTCAAAATCAGAGGAGCTATCTTCTGGCGATGAATCTGATTCCACAAAATCAGATGAGCCACAGGTTGAGGTAAAAGGAGAAAAATCAGTTCTGACTGTGGATGATGAAAATTTTCCATCACTTCGGACCGAAAACTATAAAAAGAAAATTGGTAAAGTTGAGATTTCAAACCAATTTTATGATGATAAAAAGGTTTTCGATGTTGAAAATGCCTTTAACTCCACTGTGAAACATATTTTTGGTAAAATGATTGATCGAAAAGTCAAAGGGGTTAAAGAGTTCTATGAGAAGAAGACGAAGATAGATAAAGTTGAACCATCCCTGGTTTGTGACTGGGATGGTACATACTATGAACAGTAAGTCTGTGGACTTGCCGGAGCTCCCAGGTTGGTAAGCGTGGAGCATGAATCGGCATCTTTCTTGAGGATTTATTCGGTAATGTCATCATACAAACGGTACAAGGTTTGTTTGTGTTTGTTGTACGAGTGGTTAGAAGTTTTGGTTGAGCATACTTGCATATGGTAAATCAAGGACATTAATTTGTACTTGCATTTTCCTACAAGTGATTGAGAGACAAGATGATGAACCACATCCCCGAACCTATTACTGATATACCTACAAGTGGTAAAATAAAACAAACTTATTTTCCAGAAAAATCATTTTGATTAAAACAAACTTAAGTGTTTTGAAATCTAAATGAGAAAATAGTTTGTTGAAAGGGGGAGTTCTGATTGTTTATGCCAAGTGGATGGCGATTTGATGTGATTTGATATCGGTTGTCATATTTCTGTATAGTTTGTTTTCTAATTTCCTAAAATGTGTTTGCATTTTAGGGGGAGTAAGAAATTTTAGAAAATCCAAAAACATTTGAAAATTTTAGAAAATCCAAAAACATTTGAAAATTTTGAAAAAGCCAAAAACATGATAAAATGAAAAATGAGTTTTGTTGTATAAAGGAGGAAATGATAGTACATCAGTGGACTATCACAACATGCTAAAGAAATGTATAGATAAAATGTGATAAACGGTCTCACTGATGATGTGCCAGTAGGTTTTTGCACATTTAGTAGATTGTGACGAGATATAAACCTAAATTTCAAACTTGCTTATATCGTGGGGAAACATCTCTCGGATATATGGGTAACCCCCGAAATCTTGTTTGAAAGGTTCCTTTTTCTGATATACTAGGTCTTTATACTCAGTGATATCTGGGGTATTATTCTTGGACTTCTGCTGAATGGAAGTTCTGACCTAGTCCTTGAATAATACTTTCCGAAATGCTTGAAACATAGCATCACCCTCAGCATATATGATAAGACAATAAAATTGCTTAGCAATGCTGTTGTAAAAAAGATCCTCTAAAGGGGACACACCCACAAGATGAGTCATGATCTCTCTGCTGAACGGTAGTTCTGACCTGAGCTCTCATGATTCTTCATAATTTATTAACCCCTACAGATATCATTTGTGTCATAATTACCTGTAAGACTGAATATTGGGATCTGGATACGGGAGTATATTCTGAGGTGGGACACGCGATTGAGTTTAAGTGCTTAAGACATTAATATCGTATCTCGAAGCAGTTGAACTTTGTGTGAGAATTTAAGTGGACCAGTATACTGACAATCTAGGTGAATCGTTTAGAACTTAAAATGTTTAAAGCTTAACGGTGTTGGTGATTTGTCTCAACAACTGATATGATTCTCTTACACAAACTCACAAAAATAGTGTCTGTAAATATTTCTTTA
Organism: Helianthus tuberosus; assembly: GCA_030545235.1. Lineage (NCBI taxonomy): Eukaryota > Viridiplantae > Streptophyta > Magnoliopsida > Asterales > Asteraceae > Helianthus > Helianthus tuberosus. The sequence goes on along the minus strand of CM060427.1, from coordinate 45,325,237 downwards.
TTGCATAAAGATTTTCTGTGTGTTTTAGCATAAAATTTTTGAAAATACAAAAAGATTTTCGACAACTGGTGTTGGAGAGCTAATTTTCAAAATTCCGAGTGCTAGACATGATGAACAGATGGTTTGGGAGAGTGTGTTGTTTTCAAAATGAAAATGATACTCCTGCAAGTGGTTCATCAGAGACTATAAATGTTGAATCATTTTAAAATTTGCTCTACAAATGGTCATCAGAAAATTTATTTTTGGGTAGAGAATGTGCAGGATATTTGAATGATAGATAGTCAGGTTCCAATACCTAAGGACTTTGTGATTTCAACAAGCCAGACTGCGATCCCCGCATATCGAAAGGGGGAGTCTGAAGACATCTGAGTAGAGATTGATCGTGAGGAGTCTGTTGATGTTGAAGAAGAGAAGAGAGAAGATTTGAGGATTCTTACAGAGTCAGACACTTCAAAGAGTTCGAGAAGACTGACAAAGACTGAAGATTGTAAAGACTCGACACTTAAGACTCGTCAACATCTGAGGGGGAGTCTGTTGGTGCATACATCTGTCGTCTTCGTCTTATGTCGAGTCTCAGTCTCGTTGCGGATATGAAAGAGGATGATGTCACCATCTTTGATGATGACATCATAATGGTGAAGTCATCATTACATCATCTCACAAGAGACAAAAATGTTTAGAAGTATTACTTTTGATTTCGCTCGTAATGTTTAGATCCTGATTTCGCTTATGTGTCATACACATGATTTCGCTCATATGTCAAAGCCAGGTTTCGCTTATATGGTAACTGTGAGGTTTCGCTTATATGTCATGTACATAAAAGCGAAATCTGTTAGCCTATATAAAGGTTGCTTGAGCGAAATCATAGAGATAGTTCTAGGTGTTGTCTTCCGGTGAGCCACGAAGTGCTGCCGAAGTGTCGTCAGGTTGTAAATGTTATCCAGATCAATAATATCGGCAGTTTATAGTGAATACTTGCTGAATTGTACTCGGTTTGTCTGTTTCCGCCGTTCAAACTGAGATAAACTCTTCTAAGCGACTCGTTTAGGTCCGAATTCGATCCTACAAGAACAACACATATTGTTATAGTGTAATACACGTTACACCAATAAAATCGATATAGAATAGATATAGTCAAAGAAATTACACATGTTAAGGCGTATAGCAGAAAAGCCTTGTATTATAATACGGGCATCCTTTAATGTCGAAATTACTAACTGTTGTATATGTTTTAGTTGAAGGACACTCGCATATGAAGATAGCGAGAGTTTAACAAATCGCAGATTAGACAATGGAACGGTCCAAAGAGTATGCTCATCAAGGACCTAAATCGCGTAATGGTCGCGAACAAGGCTAATGGCAAGAAAAGCCCGTTAGGGCAAGCATTTACCAGGTGCACGCTTAAATTATTGCATGAATATAAACATGCAACCAATACGTAGAAACTGATAGTTGCAGATTTAGATTGAAAACTTAGACAAACCTGAATAGAATACCTATCCAGGATATTGTTTCCAAGAGAAATAAATAGAGGTATTACTTACATAGGGCGTGATGTGAAAACTATAAAAAGGTCATGCGTGTCATGTGTTAATCGCTTACTCTGGCCAAGTAAGTAGTGGCATATGATACCATAAACTTCTTATAGCGGACACATTTACATCCGATGTAGTAAGGACGGGGTGAATGGGACAAATTAAAAAGTACCCAAATGAAACAAATGGACAAAATAGTTGATAATAATGTAAACGCACAGCCGGGTGACGGAAGCGTATTACATTAGGATAATGCGCCCGAGAGAAGGGACGAGGATTAATGTAAACGATGATATAAATGAATGATCAAAAGAAAATTTACAAAAATAAGTCATCTTGGACGAAAGGGCCATGGTGAACAAAATGGGCAAGTAAAACCAGAGTATAAATGATTCGCCGGGTCATAAAAACAAAGGTGTTGCCTACGCGAAAAGGATAATCAAGGTTGTTAACTTTAGTCGTAGTAAAGAAAGGATAACGATGATAATCGTCACTCATAACTAATAAGGCCACCAATGGTGGACACTTAAAGAATAAAAGACATGGCCGAATAAAAGCGACGGATTTCGCTAAGATGACCAAGTAAATCGAAATGAAGTCTTAATGCATACCGGAAGGGGGTGCAATGATAACGATTTCGGTAAAATACCCGGTTGATGGGTAAGGAATTAAACGCATGCGTAGACTGAGAAACAGGAACGCATATGGAAAGTCAAAAGACTCAGGTTTTGGGTCATGACTAAAGGACGATAAGATACTGCAAATAGAAATTTCGATAAATTACGTTCAACTATTTCAAAGCTGAACGGGTCGAACAAAGACTGAAGTTTGACATTTATAAGTGATGAATTTTCACACGAACAAGTCAAACAAATTTAATAAAGGATGACACTTGCTAAAGTAAGTAAGCGCGAATCGAATAAATAAAAGTGCGAAATATTAATAAACCTATGTAACGGAGTTATAGGCGTTAAAAACATTAAAATAAAAGAACCCGGGTAATGGGACGCAAAGAAGTATAGGTAAGAACCGGGTAACGGTGAGCGTAGGACAAACTGACGCGTAAGCAACGTCAGAAGTCATAAATCGGAAGGTTAGTCTGAAAGTAAACGAATGAAGCCTTAGACTACGGTCAAGACCAACTAAAGTTCAAAAAAAAAAAAGAGAGAGAGAGCGAAATAAATGATTCCAGACATAACAAGGGATGCCTTGAAGCTATATAGGTATATATACATTTGAATATGAATATGAATAAAAGATGATCTACAGGATCATCATAACCTACGGGATTAAAGTTAGTGATAAGGTCTACGGGACCAAGAAGACCTCTGGGTCACAGATAGAAAGAAACGAATAGTCGGGGTTTCACCTTAAAAAGGTAAAAAGGTGAAAATCTAAAGAAATAGCCTACGAGGCTAAGTGAAAGAACCTACGGGTCAATAGTATAAGACGAGGAAACTGGTTGTAACTACCGGCGTAAAATAATAACGGGAGATAGAGTTCGTATAAAGGCGATGGGTTTCGCTAAGTTAAGTAAATGGGTTAAAAGCGAAGAAATCATAAAAGGCCGGGTTGGCAATAAGATATACCCTACTGACGGGGAGTATAATGACGGCGACTAATCAGTCTGGCCGGTAAAACCCTTCAAAGTCGGAGTAGTGTTACGACTTATCACTTATATAAAGCGCCTGTTGAAATAAGACTAACTTGAAGTAAACATAATGAAATTAAATATAACCGAGCGATCAGATGGCAACTCGGTCAATTAAATGACAAGAATAAGAAATACAAAATGAAAGTATCCGCTTGTGAGGCTATACATATAAAAGGCGTATACGCTTTGAAACCAAAAGCACATGATCATACTTTCCTGGTAGGAGTATTATGTGCGAGCAATGCTTAAGTGATCACCAAAGCTAAAGCTCGGATGATCTAAACTAGTAAAGAACGTAAGAAAGGTTTCGGGGACGAAACCTCTTTAAGGGGGGTAGACTTGTAACACCCCGAAAACGGGTTTGGTAATCAAACCACGTTGATACTACAGGACGGGTAAAATACCGTTAGCGGTAAAATTTAACCCGGTAAATATTAGGACTTAAATAAATAAACCTAATATTAATTAAAAAGGAAAAATAAATACTTTGAGAAAACAAAGTATATAAAAAGCCCAAATTAACGGGACATAAAACATAACGGGTTATAATTTCCCGAACCCGTTAAAGTAACTAGGAATAATTAACCTAGTTAGTAGCATATAATTAAGTGACTAACGGTGAGCTGTAGCTTCATTTGATCAAAATAAAACATGAGGGACTAATATTGCCCTGTGGGAAACTTTTTTATTAAAACAAGAGTTAAACACCAAAACACACACTTAGAGTGTGTGTTCTGGTCGAAATATCCACAGGAGCCAGGGAGCTCAAACCCTAACATTCACTAATCTCACAAATTGAAGGATCAAACCAAGTCCAAACCGAAAATCGAGCATAGATTAATGATCCCCATTGCACGGAGATCATAAGGTATGTAAAATTTGACAAAAATTCTCTACTTGAAATTCTCATGAATTTAGAGAACTTGAAATCTGATGATGCATGTATGAATTGTAGATGAATTAGGAAAATTAAAATGTCTAGGAGTAAACCCTAGACAAGTACATGTTGAAATTATGCTAAATTCTAGTGAAATCCATGGTCACCATTGTAGGTGACTAGTGGGTTATGTAGAACTTGATAAACACTTGGAAATTTGGGGTTGTTCTAGTGTAATTTGACATATGCGAAGTTATATCAGAACTTTAAAGGAAAATATTTATGTTAAACAGTTTGAATGATGAAAATTCGGGTTATATGACAAGTCATGAGCTTGTCAATGAATTATTTATAGAATATGCCCATAAGGTGTTCGATGTAATGCCTAAGTGAAATTGGGTATCTGCTAGTTCGTAGATAGAACTTGGTTTGGATAAGTATTTGGATAAATGCCTAATAACATGATAAAACGGGTTTCACTTATAGAGGGAAAACCCATAGATTTTGTGAGATAAAGAAATATAGTGTCTTCGATAATCAAGAGCTAGGCTAACTTAGTGTTAACAATAGCATGAACTCGAGTTAAAAGATTCGTTAGAACGATGGCTTAAAGGAACGCCCACCGGGTAAATTGAAAATGCCTAAACTAGCTAATGAACATGAATGTGCATTTTATATATTAAGGGATGTTTGACTTTCAAAAAGTCAAACTGACCTATAATACGATAAATGGTAATTTTTGATATGAAATGTGTAAGGTGGAATAATCGTATTAAATTATGATTAAACTAACCACCTTGAAAACGATGATGATAGTTTGACGCGTAACAAGCAAGGTGGAAGCTTGATGAGGGAGCGGGTCAAACGAATCAAGAAGGAAAGGAAAAGCGTAGTTCGGATGCGAGGTAAGTAAAGCTTACGCCCCTTTTCATTATTTACAAATTACATGATTGCAAGTATAGTATAGTATATGAATACTACTAAGTGGTTGGCATAGGATGTTCCGACACGATTCAATGAGAGTCGGAACGAGGGGAAAATGGTAAGAAATCATAAGTTATGGACAAAGGGGTAAAATGGTAAATTAGTCATGTAATGACGAACAAACAAAAACGGTTTTAATTAAAACGAGTTCAAGGAAAACCGGGATAGGTTTAAAGGGGATGAAATGGTACTTAAATACCATCTCATACGGACAAATGGTCAATTAGACTAAATAGGTCAATTGGTGTGGGTAACGCCATTTGACAATAACATTTGACAATCGCTTGTTGAGTTTTGTAATCATAGGAAATAACATAAGCTTGCGTTGCTTTAACTATAAAGATTTAAAGCAAAAGTTAAGTAAACGGGTCAATACTTTGACCCGAGCCAGGTACGTATAACTAAGCTTTTTGGTTAAACATACAATTTTGGTCAAAATATTTAGCGAAAGTCCTTCGTCGTGAAGTGAGGGACTAAAGTTGACCAAAACACCCTTGAAGGGTATATTGGGAAAACGACTCATAGGGGTCGTTTAGGAACTTGCATAAAGATTATGGAATCATTAGACATGAATAAAGGTCATAGGAATGCACATTCGCGGGTCAAATGCTCAAAAATGGTCATTTGCGTAAAATGACCAACCGATGGGTAAAATTTGGGAAAAAGGGGTTCATTATGATAAATCCACCACAAAATAGTTGTGGTGGAATATTTGTAGTTAATTAGATATGGAACTTTTGTAGCGACAAAAGAAAGGCACAAGTTCTAGACTAAAATGCATAAATACCCTTAACGGGTCAAAATATGCATTTAAGCGTAAATGGGATTTTATTACTTAAGAAACCCGTGATTTGAGATTAATATAATAGGAGATATTGAAATAATGAATTTCATGAGTTCAACGATCAAATAAACTTGTTGGTGTGATAAAATTATGAACGGGTCAATATTTGGTAAAAAGGGTAGTAAGCCGAAGACTTAAAAGTCTGAAATTATGTTAATCCGGATGTCGGATTTTAACTCCATAAGATGGAGAATTAAATTACGGACGCGTAGGAAAAAGAATTGGGTAAAACGGATTAAAAACGAGAGAGTTATACTCGTTTCCGTGAAATCGGGTTATGCTGGGAATGTACAGCAGTTGTTAAGCAACAGTCTGTGAAAACAGGGGCTAGGCGTCACTCGACGGCCCTAGGCGTCACACGACGCCCCCCTGTTCCGGAAAAAAAATATTTTGTTGTTGTTTGACCCATGTAACTTGTTTATACTGATTATTTAACTATCAAAACTAACTTTTAAGTTGGTTTTGATCATAGGTGATTGCCAAGAGTGCCCGGATGAAGATCAAGCTCGATAAGGAACCGAACACGATAAAGTACAAGCTTCCGCGCGACGTTTCGTCGTATCTTTTAAACGACGAACTTATTTATATTATGTTGAAAATTTTTAAGTTGTAAAAGTTTTAGATTACTCGTAATTTCTAAGGATACTTAATCGTAATTACATTTTTATTTTCGTTATTTATACGAAAACCTTTAAAATAATAACAAGGGTGTTACACCAAGACACCAAGTTGTCGCCTAGGAACACACAATACCTCGATGTGGATCTTCGAGAGTCAGGGCACCCACCCCCAATATGTGTACGAATAGGCCGTGAGTTGAGTGGACTTGGAGGGCATGATACGTAGTCCATATTCATTGGTTCCTTTTACGTAGCGAAGGACACGGTTCATGAATTGTAAGTGTGGTTCTCCCGACGCATCCATGAAGAGGCAGATTTGTTGGACGACATAAGTGAAATCCGGCCTCGTAATAGTGAGATATTGTAAAGCTCCCGCAAGTTGTCGATGTAGCGAACCATCAGCTAGTAAGGGGCCACTCGAAGCACTCAATTTTGGCGATGTGTCTCACGGGCTGGAAGAGGGTTTGCAATCAATCAAGTCACCCCGTTTAAGAATATCGGTTGCATATGTGGCTTGTGAAAGAAAAGGACCTCCATTCTTCTTTGTGACTATGATGCCAAGAAAATGATGAAGTTCACCTAAGTTTGTCATTGCGAACTCGGTAGACAGAGTTTGTATGACATGCCTTAGAAGTGTATTATCCGAAGCGGTAAGAATGATATCATCAGCGCATAGCAACAAGTAAGCAGTTTGATTTCCTTCCCGGTATACGAAGAGAGATGTGTCACTAATTGCGCTTCGAAAACCACACTTGGTAATGTATGTTGCAAATCGTTCGTACCAAGCTCGTGGTGCTTGTTTCAACCCGTATAATGATTTCTTTAACCTACAAACATTGTTAGGAAAATCTTTATTTGTAAATCCCGGTGGTTGAAAAATGAAGACGGTTTTCGGTAGGTTGTCGTGTAGAAATGCATTTTTAACATCGAGTTGGTGAATTGGCCAACTTCGGTAGATGGAAAGGCTTAGGAAAGTGTGGATTGTTGTGGGTTTTACCACGAGACTAAAGGTTTCATCACAGTCGACGCCTACTTGTTGGCTTTTACCATTAACCACAATTCGTGCCTTATAGCGTTGTAATGTGTTGTTTGCATTAAACTTATGCTGAAAGAGCCACATACACCAGATTATGTTTGCTTTTTGAGGCCTTGGAACAAGTTCCCAAGTCTCATTGTCCATTAGAGCTCGAAACTCTTCAGTCATGGTTGCGTTCCAACTTGGATCAGAAAGGGCTTTTATGTGGGAAGTGGGACATAAGGCGCAGAGTGAATTCAAGAGGCTTACGGACGGTAAGCATGTATGCCTTGCGGTCCGTATACGATCATCAAAACTTGAAATTTGAGATTTTGCATGATTAGTCCTTAGACTTTTACATCTTTGGCCATTTGGCACTTTTAGTCTATCTCCTTCCTCATAGTGGGGTTTAGTCAGAGATCTGGGACGCGTTTTAGCTAACGTTCAATAATAATCTTTTCTACTTCCCAAATTTTGGATTTGTTGGAGATTCAAACTCGTTTTAGTTAACGTTTAAAGTAGGTCCTTCCTCCTTTCACATAATCGGGATTAGTTGGAAGTTTCTCCCTCCACATATCCGGGATTAGTTGGAGAATTGGACACGTGTCGTCACATAATTGGATGGAATTTTTGGGGTGTTACACTTTAATAGTGATAATGGAGCCTTTAGTTTATATCTAATTAGGTGGTTTATGATGCATAGATGATCAACTTAAAAGCTTGGACTTTATTCTCCACAACCTTCAAATCGTTTGGGATCAACATGAACACCTAATGTCGCGAAACCAACGAACAAGAACCGGGTCAGGTCTCAGGTCTGCGTCGGGTAAGGAGGAAGAAGAAGTCGGCGCGTGGATTACACGCGAAACATGTGGGCACTTTAGGGCGCGTGGGATCACGCGTGTAGGATCATTGAGGCGGTGGTTGTTTAGGTTTGTGGCAAAACAAGCCCCTCTACTTTATAACCTCACTAACCTTCATTCTCTTACTTAGTTACTTGTTTCTTTTATATTGTTTAACGGTACTAACCGAGATAACTTATAGATCTTTATTTTAACCTAAAAATATTTATATTAATTACATTAATACATGTCAATAATATAAACAATAAATAAGATAAAAATTCGCATTTTCATTTATTTTGTTTAGGATCCGGTTTACAAACGGGTTGGTTTTATATGATCCGTTTTCTCGGATGTTATAGTCAAATGTGAGCTAAGGTTCACATATACAATAGTCAATTTGTCATACAAGTCTATTGAACTATTTGCATCCATTAAGTGAATACTATCCATTCGCTTATTTTATATTATAATACCAGTTCGCAAAGACTATTCACAATTCCACTTTTGCGAAAGGTGTAAGTACATGAAAACTAATCATGCTAATGCCATGCTATGAGTGAATACTATCTATGTGAAGAGCTAGATAGAGACCTTTTTAAACAATTTAATTTTAATTTATATATATGAAGAGGACACATGTCATTATTTAATTTATTAGAATAAGGACAATTAAGTAATTTAATAAAAAACCTAATTAAAGATAAAATTCAAAAACTCACATGCAATGCACATGCAAGTCCCCTGTCTTTTTTAATAACTTTTCATACGTAAATTTAAAAAAAAAAAACAACTTACACCATAATAACGAGTGTTTTTGTATCTTTAATATGAGTACCATAGTGCTAAAGTTATATAGAGAAAAAATTACATTTCGATCTGATGTTTTGGTCCATGGTGTTTTGTCTAGGTTTTTTTAATTGTATTGTGATTCAAGTTGTTATATTTTACAATAAAACACCATGAACGTATATAAGACACCATAACATTGAAAATATCATTTATATTGAATCTTTCAATCTTGTTTTCTATGGTGTTTTATTTTAGAAATTCAAAACAGGTTATGGTGTCTTGTAAAAGGAAAAAGTTAGCTTGTTGAATATAATGATTTTTTTAATTGCTAATGGAATGGTGTTTTTGTTTACTTGTATAGTGTCTTGTTTTCTATGGTATTTTATTTTAGTTTCATGGTGTTTCCGCATAAGATATCGGTAGTTTGCTGAAATAAATGGTATTTTCAATATTATGGTGTCTTATATACATTCATGGTGTTCCACTATAAGTAGTTTGCAGAATTCAATGGTATTTGCAATGTTATGTTGTCTTATATACGTTCATGGTGTTTTACTGTAAGTTGTTTGCTGAATTCAATGGTATTTGCAATGTTATGGTGTGTTATATACGTTCATGGTGTTTTACTGTAAAACACAACGCTTTGAATCACTATACAAGTAAAACAACATAGACAACACCATGGACTAAAACATCTGATCGAAACATAATTTTTTTCTCTATATTAGTATAGCAATATGGTACTCATATTAAAGATAAAAAACACTCGTTATTATGGTGTAATTTTTTTTAAAAAAAGGCTACGTATAAAAAGTTATTAACGTTTAAAAAAGACAGGGGAACTTGTGTGACACCTGTGTCACTTCAACCATCATACAGATACAAAACCAATGAAATATTGTATTTCATACTTGGGATTTGTATAAATATGTGTATCGTTTGCACATATCAATTCTTGTTCGATTTCAAACTTTAAATAGCTTTCTGGAAGGTTATATGCGATCTAATGCGTAAATATAACCAGTTTAACGCAACAAACACTCCGGAATAGTGAAATAGTCTTAACACAACTTAAATAAACTTTACATAACTTAGAAATAAGTTTTGGAAGGTTTGGTGTGGCGAAATCAAGTCTATTCGATCGCAGGGACTATTTGCGTCAAACTGCAAAAGTCTGCCGTTTCGTAAGGCAACGTACAGTCCAGAACATGATCATAAGTTAAACATACCATATATAACCTAAACATAGCTTAGAAATAAGCTTTGATAGGTTCGGTGTGCGAAAATATGCTTATTTGATCTTACTGGGACTAAAAGTGTCAAAAACGACGTAAGTTTTCATTTTCGCGCATATCTTACGTTCTGACCACATCTGGACATCCAAAATTTTTGTACACACTAAAACATTTTTATTTTAGTGATCGGCATGCAAAAATACCATTCGTCGCTTAATTTGGTTCGTTTTCGCGTCCGTTTGAGTTCCGTTGTAATTTAACGAACAACGCGACCGTACGACCAAACGAACCGACATCCGAGAGTTCTCCGAGCACATTTTGAGTCCTCTAAACTTTATTGACCTTGAGAGCCTTGAAAATGGCATAACGGGGGTCAAAAGGGCCTGAAATGAGCTTAAACCAAGTGCAGGGACCTAAACTGTAATTTTCAAACTTATGCTGAACTGGGGAGTCCTGGCGGGGCGCGTAAGGGTCCCCCTCACCCTTACGCGGGCCGTGTGAGGTGCCCAGGGATAGAAAATGTATTTTCAGCAATCTGTTGCTAATTCAGGGGTTGTTTATGCATTTTCTTGGTGTGATGAGCAAGTTAACACCTCTCCAAGGCTTTGTACCTGCTTGTTACACTTGTGTGGCTAGGGTTTTATGCTTGGGGACTACACAAACACTTGTTGTGATCCTATGAACTCCCCTCAAGTATAAATAGCCAAGCCTTCCATTGTTTCATTTGCTCATTTCTCTCATTTCTCTCCTCTCATCTGCTTTGGGAGCTTTCTCATCTGATTTGGGAACTTATTCCTTGTAGAAAAGATAGCAAGGACCCTTAATGAGCATTCCTTCATTCTTTTTATTGCTTACTCGTTTAAAAAGTTAAACAGTGTTTGACTTTCAGTTTGACCAGTTAATTGGTCAAGTCAAAGTTCAATTGAACTTTGCAACGTGATTGTAATCACGATGGTTATAATCCTTAGTGATTATGCCTACTGATTACCAAGTTAACTAGGTGTAGTGACGAGTCAAAGTTTCGGTCAAAATGTGTTTTAGCACGCATTTTGCAACGGAACTACTTTTAGGTATCAAAACACTTTGTTTTGATACCAAATCAGTTTTCTAAGTAGGTTAAACATGTTTTGACATGTTTAACTCGTCACTACTAGTTTAGTGCTTGTTTAGGGTCGTAAGTTGAGCGGTCTAGACAACCGCTTAGACTTTCGAACCCGACCCGTTTGGTCGATCATTAGGATCCGACCAAGCTTGATTAGTGATCATAGTTGCATAGGGAATAACCCCTGAGGTTATACCTTATGATCACATAGGATTGGTTAGCTATTCGTTAATTGGTTTACATGCCCATAGGAAATGACCAAAATGCCCTTTTGAAGCATAAATCCATAATGTGTATATGTGAACATATTTTTGACATCTAATCTGATTTAGTAACATGTTTAGGTATAATTGGGCATGTAAGACTTAACATAGCACATAGTTAACCATCCGAACATAGTTTTGCGCAAACGACGCATTATAGTAGCTTATGCTACCATAATGGGTCGAAACGGGTCAAGAGCACTTAGGTAGACTTCCAAATCAGAATGTTAGCTCTATTAAATCATACCATATGAGTTCAATTACTCATTTGATTTATAGAACATCATTCTATCCTATCTCCCGTCTTAGGAGCCGTTTAATAACATAGTTACCTATATTAGGTGCCGTTTGATTCCGTACTCCCACTAGCTCTACTTGGTTGTTACTCAAGACTTCTAAGCACCCTCAAGTGAGTACATAGTTCCCCTCTTTTACTGTTTTCAATGTTTTGGGGTGAAGCATGTGTACCTATTTGTTATGTTCACGATTTCAAAGTATAATTGATTATACATATTAGTACTTATCTTTTGACAAACCGACTGATTATTTATGGTTTAAACTCTAATTTTTGCAAAGAGTATAAAATTAATTGTTGGATAGTACTTATTTTGTTCACCAGACCGATTGGTAGTATGATATAGCGCTATAGGATTTGACACCCTATTCCTGTTGTCATGGAATGTCTGAAACCAATTTGTTCTCCATCGAAATAGAGATTGCCTTTGTGGTATCCCTGTAGTCTCAAAGGTGTATTTTGATGCACTAGGTCTGACTGAATTCTTAAATCACATTTTTATTGTATATTTTATTATACTCCCAAAAGTATAGTTTGATATACTCTCATGTGTGATATTGTACAAAACAACATATATTTTGTTAACTACCAAAACATATTTTAAATATGTTATTTATTCAACCAAAACATAGTTTAATATGTTATTCATAAATCCAAAGTATACTTTTGATATACTATAAAAAACGATTGTTTTGACAACCAAAGTATATTTAATATACTATTTGTTTAACAATTTTGGAACCGAAATATATTTTGATATATTGCCTAATCGACTTTCTTAAAAACCAAAGTATATTTTTATATATATACTACAAATCTTTTTATCAAAACATTATTTTACAAACTTACTTTACTGAAGTATTTATTTATACATCTTTCTTTTATAATCAGATTTCTTATCACTTGTTTATAAAAGAAAACATTTATTAAGGATTCATGACCATTTTGTTAAAACATTCTTTTAAACTAACAAGTCATGAATCCTGCATAAACAAAACCTGTGTATCTCACAGTCATTTTTATGCTGACGTACCTATTTTTACACATGTTTCAGGTACTGCTTGTGATGATTGTTGATACATGCTATACATAGGATGGACTCGTGCCTTAGTGACTTTAAAACTTGAAAGATAATATTTGTAATTATCTGATTTGTACTAAAACAATGAGTTCAATAATTCAATAAAACGAAATTATTTAATCCATGGTTGTGAAACAATGATTCTGTTACAACACTCCCCGACGTTTCCGCCATGTTTTGTCATTTTACGTGGTCGGCGTGTGACAGAAAAGTTGGTATCAGAGCCAATGGTTATAGGGAATTAGGTTATTAGTAATGCTTTGACCTAGACTATAACCTTCCTAGGACCCTAACACAAGTTATCTTGTGTTTAGTTTTAAAACAATACCGTCACCTATCCTTAGGTGACAACCACAATAAGAGTGAATGCCTGTACCCTGAGTTTTCTGTCTAAGGCTAGAGTGTTCGTACAAATCCGCAGTATCAGACCAGTCACTCTTACCTGGGAACTCTTGGGGTGAGTGTTCACTTATAGGCGAGCATGTCTTCGGTGATACATTATAATGATCCATTTACTTTGATCAGTCACTGCGTGTCGTTTATTTGTTCGAGGTAACAAACAAATGATCGAAATTTTTATGCGTTCTGTTTTCATTTCCCTTGTTTCCTCCCATGTCTTCCATTTTATGCACAATGCCTCTTCATCCCAACAAGACTCGAGTGTCCGGACCAGGTGCTACAATTGCCCAACAAATAGGCGTCGTACTCCAGAAGACCGTTGATTTAGCTATAACCATGACTCGTCTCAGGGATGAAGCCGTGCAAGGGAACCGCTCCTTGGAGCAATCGATGCAACCGTCATCATCCAAATCAAATACCCTGTTACAAATGTACCCACGGTGGACGATGGAGACATTTGGTTAACATGTGTCGCTTTGCTGTTCAAAGCAAAGCAGATGCAAACCCTGTTGCTGCTTAACCTTCAAGTTCTGCTTCATATGTCGCCTTGGCATATCTAGCGCCTCAACCTCATGAACTTTCTACCTTGTGTATCGACTTAAGCACGCCTAGTGCAAGGTGTCGAAGCACCTCTTGTTACACAAATTCCAAAATCCATGTAGGATCTTTCTATCCTCATAATTAGATCCTTGTGGATGAATATCACTCAAATCGGAGCCCTTAATTGAATTATTCGTATGCCTTAATACGTACATTATGATTCAATAAGGACAAAGCCGAATTCTTATTAAGATTTTCCTATCTTCATAGTTAGATTCTTGAAGGTATTTAAAGTGCCAAACGGAATTCATGGATTGGATTCTTAGTGTGCTTTGAATACTCGTGTGCTCAATTAACAAGAAAATTAACAAAATAAAGATCAAGACAAACAATTATGTGATTATGTGCTTATGTGTTTTCTTATGTGTTTTGTGTTTTGTGTTTTTATGTGATCCATCCAAATCCTCACAGAATCTTCCATATTTCAATATGAGGGATTCATAATAGGATATCAAAAGGTACTATCTTAAATCCTTAATGGACTTCTGCGTTGTAGTTAACTCCCTTGGATTATAAAGTACTATTCTATAATTGGACCCCTTGAGTGGTCTGGTCAAACAGATTGATTCAAAAATCTGGTTAAAAATATCATTTGATGATATAACTAAAAAGATCCCTTAAGTGGTCAATTTAAGGAGATCGTACGACGGTCTAGTTTAAAAGATCATGTGCTGATCTAACTAAAAAGATTGTTCGTTGATCTAATTAAAAAGATCCTTTGGTGGTCTAGTCAAGTCACTTCATGTTTATTCGATTGATTTTTCTCCTACACATTATGAAATGAACTGTGCGGACTGTGCAAGGAATTATGTAATTACGGATGCATACATAATTATGGAATTCAGTGCACAGAAACCACAGCAAATTTTCTCATATGTTAAGACCTATAGTGATGAGAATAACGAAACGGGAACAATGTAGAAAGGAGCATGGTGGAGACGCCGCTGGTACTTCATATATATAAGTGTTCCTTATTACATTGCGAATGTAGCGTTATTTAAGTTACTAGAAGTCCTGGACCTTGACCAATGTCATTTTACACCCCCCGACACTGATTTCAAGCACACACCAGTTTCCTATGATAAGTCTTCATAAGAAACGTTCTTCTGTCCGTGGTTCGAAACTCCATGTTTTGTTACTACAAGGACTTCACTTTGATAGTTGACAATTTCGCTAAGAATCCAGACATGATCCAGAGTTTTACTTAGGGTTCGAGGGATTCATTCGAAAGCAAAACAATTACGAGTGTCTTCACAAGTTTCCTCTAAAATTAAATTTCGGGGCGAAATTTCCTAAAGTAGGGGAGACTGTGACACCTGTGTCACTTCAACCATCATACAGATACAAAACCAATGAAATATTGTATTTCATACTTGGGATTTGTATAAATATGTGTATCGTTTGCACATATCAATTCTTGTTCGATTTCAAGTTTTAAATAGCTTTCTTGAAGGTTATATGCGATCTAATGCGTAAATATAACCAGTTTAACGCAACAAACACTCCGGAATAGTGAAATAGGCGTAACACACCTTAAATAAACTTTACATAACTTAGAAATAAGTTTTGGAAAGTTTGGTGTGGCGAAATCAAGTCTATTCGATCGCAGGGACTATTTGCGTCAAACTGCAAAAGTCTGCCGTTTCGTAAGGCAACGTACAGTCCAGAACATGATCATAAGTTAAACATACCATATATAACCTAAACATAGCTTAGAAATAAGCTTTGATAGGTTCGGTGTGCGAAAATATGCTTATTTGATCTTACAGGGACTAAAAGTGTCAAAAACGACGTAATTTTGCTTTTTCACGCATATCTTACATTCTGACCACATCTGGACATCCAAAATTTTTTTACACGCTAAAACATTTTTATTTTAGTGATCGGCATGCAAAAATACCATTCGTCGCTTAATTTGGTTCATTTTCGCGTCCGTTTGAGTTCCGTCGTAATTTAACGAACAACGCGACCGTACGACCAAACGAGCCGACATCCGAGAGTTCTCCGAGCACATTTTGAGTCCTCTAAACTTTATTGACCTTGTAGAGCCTTAAAAATGGCTTAACGGGGCTCAAAAGGGCCTGAAATGAGCTTAAACCAAGTGTAGGGACCTAAACTGTAATTTTTCAAACTTATGCTGAACTGGGGAGTCCAGGCGGGGCGCGTAAGGGTCCCCCTCACCCTTACATGGGCCGTGTGAGGTGCCCAGCGACAGAAAATGTATTTTCAGCAATCTGTTTCTAATTCAGGGGCTGTTTATGCATTTTCTTGGTGTGATGAGCAAGTTAACACCTCTCCAAGGCTTTGTACCTGCTTGTTACACTTGTGTGGCTAGGATATTATGCTTGGGGACTACACAAACACTTGTTGTGATCCTATGAACTCCCCTCAAGTATAAATAGCCAAGCCTTCCATTGTTTCATTTGCTCATTTCTCTCCTCTCATCTGCTTTGGGAGCTTTCTCATCTGATTTAGGAACTTATTCCTTGTAGAAAAGATAGCAAGGACCCTTAGTGAGCATTCCTTCATTCTTTTTATTGCTTACTAGTTTAAAAAGTCAAACAGTGTTTGACTTTCAGTTTGACCAGTCAATTGGTCAAGTCAAAGTTCAATTGAACTTTGCAACGTGATTGTAATCATGATGGTTATAATCCTTAGTGATTATGCCTACTGATTACCAAGTTAACTAGGTGTAGTGACGAGTCAAAGTTTCGGTCAAAATGCGTTTTAGCACGCATTTTGCAACGAAACTACTTGTAGGTATCAAAACACTTTGTTTTGATTCCAAATCAGTTTTCCAAGTGGGTTAAACATGTTTTGACATGTTTAACTCGTCACTACTAGTTTAGTGCTTGTTTAGGGTCGTAAGTTGAGCGGTCTAGACAACCGCTTAGACTTTCGAACCCGACCCGTTTGGTCGATCATTAGGATCCGACCAAGTTTGATTAGTGATCATAGTTGCATAGGGAATAACCCCTGATCTTATAACTTATGATCACATAGGATTGGTTAGCTATTCGTTAATTGGTTTACATGCCCATAGGAAATGACCAAAATGCCCTTTTGAAGCATAAATCCATAATGTTTATATGTGAACATATTTTTGACATCTAATTTGATTTAGTAACATGTTTAGGTATAATTGGGCATGTAAGACTTAACATAGCACATAGTTAACCATCCGAACATAGTTTTGCGCAAACGACACATTATAGTAGCTTATGCTACCATAATGGGTCGAAACGGGTCAAGAGCACTTAGGTAGATGATGAAACACTGGTTAACAATATGGTTAATCAGTGGGGTTATTTCTTCTGTGGGTTCAATCTCTCTTTCTACTCGTGATGTGGCTTGGTTCCTGCAAAACAGCAACACCGTTAGTCTCGTTAAGAGGGGAATATGGGGGTTTCCCTCTTAACCAGGCTCCGGCGTGAGAATAAGTACTGTTCTGAGGGGGAATGAACAGTGTGTGTTAAGTGTGAGAATAGATAGAGCAAGATGATCAACCTGGATGGTGAAGGGTCCTATTTATAGCCAGAGGGTAAAGAAGGAGAGGAGCAGAGACGCCAGCTGTAGACGCGCGCCAGCTGTCCGACCAAGGGGAATATCCCTTTGGTCTCCTCTGCTGTGGTCAGTGTAGTGGTACACGTGGCGCGCCTGTATTTGCCTCCTTCGGAGACGTCGTACTGGCATTGTCAGATTGCTCCTGGACTCGTCACAGGCTTACTTGGCGCTTGATGACTGGTGACACATGTTGTCCTTAATGTCGGATGCAGCATCTTTGGTGTTTCTTCCGTTTTTTCCAGAAGCTTCTGAAAGCTTCTGGATGATGTTGTTGATGTCAGCGCCACATAAGCTGGAAAAAGTGGTATGGTCCTTGCCACGTGGGTAAAGAATTGGGACCATACCTCTTCAAGTCCCCCCAGTCCAGTGTGCCTTCTAGTTGAGTTAATCGTCTAGGAGGGATGCTGGACTTATGAAGGTAGTGTTTTTTCTTAAGCCGTTTGCGCATGATGGGCGTGTGGTTTCTGATTCTTTGTGGAAAAAGTGAGCCAGACGGATGCATGACGCGTGGCGCAAGGGTTTTAGCTTTTTTGAAAAAGTGAGCCAAATGGACGCATGGCGCATGGGTTTTGGCCCTTTGAAAGAGTGAGACAAATGGACGCATGGTGCATGGGTTTGGCCCTTTGAAAAAGTGAGCCAAATGGACGCATGGTGCATGGGTTTGGCCCTTTGAAAAAGTGAGCCAAATGGACGCATGGCGCATGGGTTTTGGCCCTTTGAAAGATTGAGCCAAATGGATGCATGGCGCATGGGTTTTGGCCCTTTATAAAAGTTGTCTTCAAGGGAAAGCTTTGTCTGTCTTGGGAAAGAGTGATTGACGTGACTGCCTGGTGTCAGGTGAACAGTTGTCTTTTCAGTAACCGTCAGTTGCTTTTTCGGCGACATGTCAGCTGTCTGTTCACCTGCTTCCGGAAAAAGAGGTGCCGCCCTCTCTCTCTTTTGACGTGTCTCTCCCCTATTGGTTGCCTTTTCCTATTCTGACGCCTCCACTACCCATCGCATTAAATGCGATGGGTATAAGTAGATGGTGGTTCCTCTTTCTCCTCCTATATTCAAAATTTGAATTGCCAGTTTCTCCCATCTTCTTCCGTTTTCTTTCCTTCTCCTGAGTTCAACTGTGTTCTTGTTTGTTTCTCCAAAATGTCTTCTGCAAACCCTTCCTCGAGAAAAAGGAGGAACAAGGGGAAAACTCCTGCCGGCCCCGATCAGGCGGTGATAGGATGGAAAGAGGAGGAATTCCACAATTTAGTAAGGGAGATGGGTCTTCTCCCTGATTGGGGTGCTCAATATCCTACTCCTGGTTCTACAGCCATGGATGCTCCTCCCGGACATATGACTCTGTATGCTTCCTTCTTCCGGGAGGGTAACTTCAGGCTACCGATGACCCGGTTTACTGCCGATGTGTTGAGGGGTTATGGTCTCCACCTATCTCAGATAAATGCCATCGGACTCCCTCGGATTACTCACTTCGAGTTCGTTTGTATGGCGAACCGTTTAGATCCGACGTTTGAGATGTTCAACGTCTTCTAAACTGTTACGTATACGAGTGGGTTTTACTCCTTCAGTGCTCGTACCAACGTTTCTCCGGTTTGCTCTGTGCCACTGAAGAGTCTCCATGACTGGAAGCAGAAGTTTTTTTACATTCGCCGGGGTGTTGTTCCGATGGACATGCATTACAGATCTGTGGAAGAGGGTATCCCAAAAGTCGATGTGGTTGCAAATTTTGCTGATCAAGACTGGTATAAGAGGTTAACCCGTAAAGCCACTCCGATAATCCATCTTGAGGAGATGGCGTTGGTTGGTGCTGGGATGAGTATGAAGTGGATCCCTAAACATCCAATGGGGGTCCCGGTTTATGGTCATGAGGGCAAGTGTACGTCTCGTTCCGTAATCCTACTCTTCCCTTTTTTTTGTATGTTGTACGTTGTATTGTTTGTGCATTGTTCTTTATCCCTGTCTTTTTGTGCAGTAGGGTTCACGTTGTTGAACGTTTTGGATCCGAAGGCGCCGGGTGCAATGGTTGAGGCGATACAAAAACCTGATAAGCAGCCTTGGTTGGACCAGATCCGTGGCCGGTTTCTGCATCCGAGCAATGAGAGTTTCACTGCTTTCGTGAACACTGTCCTAGGTGAGGATAGTGAAAATGATGACGATGCATTCGATTCCATTCGAGAGGACATTATCGTTCTCTCGAGTGATGGGTCTGGCAGATCTTTGGAAGGCCTAACCTCTCGTTCCGCGCGTGCAGGTCCGGCGCAAGGGGTTGCGCATGAGCCGGTGAACGAGGCTGTTGATGATGGTTTGGAGATTCCAGTCGAACCTGTTGACCCGTTGGAGATGAAGAGGAAGGCGAAAGCTGACAAGGCAGAAGGAAAAGGGAAGAAGACTGAAGGAACTTCCACTAAGTCTCCTCGTAAGCGACCTCATACTCCTCGTATCCCTGATTATGTTGTCGTTTCTGATACGTTGTCCGGTTTAGGAGTTGTAGAGAAACGCCCTGAGTCGGACCCCGAGGACCGCGCAACTTTAACTGAGATTATGTAGAAAAAGATGTTTAAGGATAGGAAACGGAAACTTGATGAGCAGGCTGCTGCTGTGCTTGCATCAAAGAAGATTAAACTTCAGAAAGAGAATCCGCCCGCCCCCTCTGAATCGGACATTGATATGGGTATTTTTGCTGAAAAACCCTCGGATTTGTTGCAGAAGATTTTTGAAGCTTCCGGTATTCGTTTAAGCTTCTTTGAGTCTGTTTTACATTTTTTGTATGTTTGTCCTTCTTTTCTTTGAATGTACTGCTCGTTTTGGAGCAGGTGCTAAAACAGCCAAGACTGGACACAAGGTTGATATTTCCAAAATTACTCCTCCAGAATCTCCGCCGTCGAGGACTTTTGGGTTGTCTCCTCCTCATGACACTCCTGACGGGGCGAAAACTGGAGATGTGAGGGTTGAGCAGGTTGCAGAAGGTGGCGGTAAATCAGGTGGTGCTGCGGGCGGTGCTGGTGGTGGTGATCGAGGTAATAATGTTGAAGTTGAGGTGGAGGTAAGTGAAACTACTCCTCATCAAACGGTGTATACCAAACGCCCACCGGGTGATGGTGGTGGAGCCACCTCAGGTGCTGTTCGCAGCCCTCAGTTTGAGAAGGTGCATGCCGACTCTTTCGATACGACGAATCCTGCTTGTGACGACCTTCCGCATCTCCCCCATTGG
This sequence comes from Helianthus tuberosus, assembly GCA_030545235.1. Classification (NCBI taxonomy): domain Eukaryota; kingdom Viridiplantae; phylum Streptophyta; class Magnoliopsida; order Asterales; family Asteraceae; genus Helianthus; species Helianthus tuberosus. The sequence goes on along the minus strand of CM060427.1, from coordinate 45,304,327 downwards.
AATCTGACACAGGGTTCCAGGATGAATAATCTGGATAATTGTCATGAATTTTTCTCCATGTCTCTCCCCCCAGCTGAAAGGATGTTCCAGAAGAGGCGTCGCCGGTTAGAGCTCTTGGATGAGCATGTTCAAGCCGGGGTTAATTTCTGGTCCACTTCACAGGAGATTGTCCGTGAGTGGAGAGAGATGGGGGAAGACATTTTGGAGTTTAAAAATGAGAAGAAACTCTTTGAGGAAGAGAAGGAGCGGTTTAATGTTGAGAAGAAAGGGTTGATCTGGAGGGTGGCTGATGCAGAAGAGAAACTTGCCCAAGAAAAGCAGGCTAATGTTGATAAGCAAAAGAACTGGGAAGCTGCGTGTGAGCGCACCAATGCAGAACTGAAGACTCAACGTGACACTGTGGTACGTTTGGCTGGTGAGAAGGCTGAGCTTGCTGATGAAGCTCAACAGGCGCGCGTCGCGTTTGAGAAGAAAGAGAAGGAGTATATTGATCGTATAGCTAAGTTAGAGGAGCTTGCACGGCGGTATGAGACTACTGAACGTCTTCTTCGAGAGAAAACCGTTGAGTGTAATGCCTCTAAAGTCCTCGCCAAGGAATCGTCAGCTGATTGCAAGTGGTTGCTTTCACGCGCGGTGCCTCTGGTAACTTCTTTTACCTTACCTTGTGATTTTCGTGAATCATTCCCTTATTTGTGTGTTTCTCGCAGATTGCTGATCGCGTTGTCAACTCTCACGAGCTTGCTAATTATATGTTTGAGCTGGGGCAAGCTGGCTATAGCAGCGGTCGTAAGGATGGGTACAACGAGGGTAGAGTTGCGGCGGTTAATAAGGAGAAATAACACCATTTCGAGCTGTGGAAAGAGGATTGCACTGCTGCTTACGCGGCGAAAAGACAAGAGTTTTCATCTTTAGAGTTTGCTGTGGTTAAGGCTGCAAAAAAGCTGGCTCGAAGACCTGACGGTGTTGCGTTATTAAAGAAAGCGCTAGGTGATGAAGGTGGTGCGACTGGGGATGTTGGCCCCAGTCATCCAGAGTAAGGTTTCCGGCCTGCGCGCCGCGTATGACCTTGGGTGGTCTTGTAATCATTTGTCATGTTTGTGAACAAGTTAAATTTCTCTTACCTGTCGTGTTGTTGGATAATTTGGTATGCTTGACATTTGATATGTTAATATATGCCTTCGCGTCGTTGCGAATTTTGTTAACGTCATAATATGTGCATGTAAAATTACTTTGATTCAGGTATCACGAATGAATGATGGCGCTGACAGGTTGTGTTGTGTTTATTACAACGTTTTATTCTGTCGTTTATGTGCGCAGGTTGGTTCGTGACTACGAAGTGATCGAGTTTACAGGTTATTGTGTGTACCCGGCTGTTCTCAGCCTTGGGGGCGTTTACAATGTTAGTTTGTCTTGTGTTCGATGTTTTCGTGTTTATGTGGGCATGAAGTATTTGTTTGGCGTTTGTTAGGCTTTAGTTGTGTGTCTGACCCGGCTATGCACTTGTTTGTGACAGGCCTTGGAGGTCTACAACGTTTCCTAATGGTCGAGCCATTGATGTTTTCGTGTATGCCCAAAGTAATATATGCAGTTGTGACAGAAATTTGCATGATAGAAAGATAGCCAAACACTTCTTGTATAAATATAAACGTGTTGGCGACTTGGCCGTTGCGATTACAAGAATTTTCTTTATAGGTAACATTTTCTCAACTGTTGGGCGTTCCATGTGCGAGGAACCTCCCTGTTGTCAATGGTGCGCAGCTTATAAGCTCCTTTGCCGAGCACGGCGTCGATGACATATGGACCCTCCCACTTGGGAGCCAACTTCCCGGGTTTTTCTGCATTTGAGGCCTCGTTGTCTCTTAGGACGTATTCTCCCGGGTTGAAGGTGCATACTCGGACTTTAGAGTTGTAATATTTTTCCAGCTTCGTTTTGTACTTTGCTTCGTTGATTGCCACTATTTCTCTCCGTTCTTCTAGGAGGTCAAGGTCGATCCTCCTCTCTTCTTCATTGTTGATCACGTTCATTGAGAGCATTCTGGGTGACGGCAATCCTATCTCCGCTGGAATTACTGCCTCCGACCCATAAACCAAGCTAAACGGTGTTTCTCCGTTGCTTGTTTTGGGCATCGTCCTGTGTGCCCACAAAATGCTGGGCAATTCGTCCACCCAACCTCTTCTTTTCTCTCCTAACCTTGCCTTGATTCCATCGACGATACTCTTGTTGACGGCCTCAACTTGACCATTCCCCTGCGGGTGCGCGACCGAGGAGAAGGTATGCTCGATGTGTAGTTCTTTAAACCACTGTTGGAGATTGTCTTCGGCAAAGTTGGTTCCATTGTCAGTGATGATCTTGAGGGGTAATCCAAAACGACATATGATTTGTTCCCAAATGAATTTTTTGACAACGGTGGCTGTGGTTGATGCGAGGGCCTTCGCCTCTACCCATTTGGTGAAATAGTCAACTGCGACTATTATGAATTTGACCGCGCCTGGGGCTTCGGGAAAAGGTCCGACCATGTCTATTCCCCATTGTTGAAAAGGCCACGCGGTAGTGACTGGTACCAACGCATTCTTGGGGCGCATCGTTTTGGGGGCATGTCTTTGGCATCCGCTGCATTCCGGGCCAATAGTACCCCGCATTCATGACTTTTTCTACCACCATTCTTGGTCCAGCATGTATGCCGCAGATCCCTTCGTGCACTTCTCTGATCAGGTAGCGTGCGTCTTCGGGATCAACACATCTTAACAAAGGCCCGAGGTATGATTTCCTGTACAAGATCCCATCAGCCATCTGGTAATGTTCGGATTTGTACTGGATTTTCCTCGCTTCTGCCTTGTTCTCCGGGAGTATTCCAGATTGGAGGTATGTGATTATCGGAGTCATCCACGACGTTGTCCCTGTTTGAACGACGCTTACTTCTCGTAGAGGCACTGACGGGTTGCTTAAAACCTCTATGCGTACATCTTTTGCTAGGTGTTGGAAGCTTGTAGAGGCGAGTTTACTCAGCGCGTCAGCTGGCTTATTCTCGCTTCTATTGATGTGATACACTTTGTAGGAATAGAAGGTTTGCAGCAGTGTCTTTGCTCGGCTCAGGTAAAGTGCCATTGTATCCCCCTTGGCTTCGTACTGCCCGTTGATTTGACCAGCCACCAACATGGAGTCCACATGCGCTTCGATGTGTCGTACTCCCATTTTGATTGCCAACCTTAAACCAGCAAGGAAGGCTTCGTATTCAGCTTCATTGTTTGTGCTTTTAAAATCCAGGCGTATGGCGTAGGTGAAATCATGTTTGTCAGGGCTCACCAGCCGGAGACCAGCACCTGCGCCGTCTTCGTTAGACGCACCGTCTGTGTATAGTAGCCATGGTTCTTCCACTTGCTATTTCTCGGCTTTTTCCATCGCCTTGCATTCTCGATCTTTGTCATCCGGTACCTCTGTCATGAAATCCGCAAGTACTTGGCCCTTGATCGCCGGTCTTGGTCTGAACACTACGTTATGACCCCCGAGCTCTATTGCCCATTTTGCTAGTCTCCCTGAAATCTCCGGTCTTGCGAGTATGTTTCCAATATTGTAGTTTGTTAGCACGTGAATGACGTGGTTCGCAAAGTACCTGTGCAGCCTTCTTGATGCATGAATCAGTGCGAGCACTAGTTTCTCCATGATTGCGTACCGGGTTTCTAGGTCGGTTAGAGTTCGTGACACATAATAGACTGGCGTCTGGACACCCTGTCGATCTACAAGCAACACTGCTCCTACTGCCCTGTCGGAGGCTGATAAGTACAGTACCAGAGGTTCGCCCTTGACTGGTGCAATTAATGTTGGCAGATTGATGAGGCAGTCTTTCATCTCGCGGAATGCGCTTTCAGCTTCCGGAGTCCACTGAAATTGACTCTTCTTCATCCAGTTACGGAGAGTTTTTATAAACGGAAATGATTTAGCTGCGTGGTTTGCCAGGAAGCGGTTGAGTGCTGCCAACCGTCCTGCCAATTTTTGCATCTCCTTGATCGTTGAAGGTGACGGCATGCGTTCTATTGCTTGTATCTTGTCAGGGTTTACCTTGAAGCCATCTTTCGTGACAATGAAACCCAGGAATTTCCCCTCCTCCATGCCGAAGGAGCATTTCGCTGGGTTTAACTTGATGCTGACTCCGCGCAAGGTGTCAAACGTCTTTTGGATGTTCAGCAACATTGTACTCTCCTCTTTGCTCATAATAACCAGATCATCCATATACACTTCTATATATTTGCCGATGGCGTCGTGGAAAGTTTCGTTCATGAGCCTTTGATAAGTCGCGCCCGCATTTTTTAGACCAAAAGGCATTTTGGTGTAGCAGTATAGCCCTGTTGGCGTGCGGAACGCGGTCTTGTCTTCATCCTGCACGGCCATCTGTACCTGGTGGTACCCTTTGTAGCAGTCGAGGAAACATTTCCATCGGAATGTGGCAAGTGAATCGATCTTTTCATCGATGTCTGGTAAGGCGTAGCAGTCGCGCGGACATGCCTTATTCAGATCTTTGTAGTCTACGCACATTCTCCAGCTACCGTTGTTCTTCTGGACCATCACTGGGCTTGCCACCCATGTTTGATACCTGACCTCCCTGATGATTCCCGCGTTCAACAGCTCTATCACTTGCTCTTTCATGGCGTCGTGCTTTATGTCTCCCAAATGACGCTTAGCATGTACCACTGGTTTGGCTTCTTCCGAGACGTTTAGGCGGTGTTCGGCTATGTGCCAGGGAACACCCACCATGTCTGCTGGCGTCCAGGCAAAGACATCCATATTTTGGAACAGCAGTTTTTCAACGCCGCGCGCGTCAGATCGGACATTGCAGGTCCCAGGGTTACTGTCTGTTCCGGATATGCGCTGTTTAGCACCCATTTTTCCGCCTCTTGGCGTGCTTCTGGTTTCCTTTCTTTGCAGGTCTTAGCTCATCTGTCGCTAATACTTCTTTGCTTGCATTGATGATGGCTACTCCTGTTTCTGTTGGGAATCCCACTGCTGAGTGTGGGCCAGAGCAAATCAGGCTGAAATCACCTTGGGATTCTCTTCCCAGCAGAATATCGTGTCTTGAATGTGCTGGTAGCACCATGAACGTGACTTCTTCTGTTCTTGAGTTCCTTCCGTCCGAGAGCAGCACTGGGAATGATATTTGTCCTAGAGGAAAGACGGCTTCGTTGCAGAAACCAGTGAGCGGGTAATCGACTGGTTCTAAGCGCGCCTTATCCTCCTGATCGAATTGATTAAAACACTGTTCGTATATGATATCCGCAGTGCTCCCTGGATCGATGAAGATGTAATCTGTTTGATAATGCCCTATCACGCCCGAGATGACTATGGGTCGTCTTTCACGCGGGCCTCCTCTTACAACCGGGAAAACGACTTGTTTCTCGCGCCATGAATCGTCCTGCGCGCGCTTGTTGTGGTTTTTTCTTGGCCGTCTTGGCCCCCCTTGAACCATGTGGGTTTCTAACTTCCGGAGCTTTTTGTTGTCCGGCCCCTCCTCTCTTCTTTGAATCTGACTGTAATCCCGCCTTCCACCTTTGACCAGGTGAGTTAACTTTCCGTCTCTTAGGGCCCTTTCGATTTCTTGTTTGAGGCTGAACAATCGTCTGTTAGATGGCCTGTGTCCTTGTGGAATTCACAGAAAAGATTCGGGTCTTGGCCCCTTTTGTTGCGCATTTGTAGCGGTGGTTTGAATTGGTGGTTCTCGATTGCCAAGACTTCTGAAGGAGTTTTTGTGAGTGGTGTCCACTGTTTCTCCCTGTTTTCTCGTTTCACCTCTTTTCGGTGAGCGATTTGGTTGATCGTGTGGCGCGCGTCCTCTCTTGCTGGGCTTCTTTCTTTGTGACCGGTGGTTTTCCACGGTTGGCTCCTGCTTTTCTTGCCATGCCGGTCGTTATGGGTGTAACCGCGTTGACGGTGATCATCACCGGTCAGCTGTCTGTCCGACTGTGCGATAGTTTTGGCTGCCTCAATGAAGGTTTCCCAATCTTTGGGTCCTCCGTCCCTGCCTTTTACACGCTTGATTAAATCATCGCACTTGACTGCCCGCATGAAGTGTGCGCGCATCATCTTTTCGCCTACATCGCCGATCTCTAAACATTCTTTGTTGTATCGAGTAATGAAATCTTCCACGCTCTCGTGGTCTCTGCGCCATATGTTCAAACAATCGGCCGGATCCCTGGTGTGTCGTCGTTGCTGTGAGAAGTGTGCCAGGAACTTCTCTCGGAAATCTACCCATGATTTGATTTTCCCTGCTGGTAAGCTGTCAAACCAGACGTGCGCTGCGCCTATGAAGGTTTGAGCAAAGAGATGACACCAGGTTGGTAAGTTCCATCCGCCCGTTGCTCCCGCACCGTTAAAAACTTGGAGGTGATCGTCTGGGTCTGTCAACCCGTTGTATTTGCCCACGTTGTGTGGCAATTTTTTTTTGTCTATGGCAGCCGTGGCGATCTCTCTGATGAACTTTGAATTCTTAGCCATGTCATCTGGACGATAACTCAAGGTATAATCATGCTCTGCTTTTGGATCATAACATGCGCGCTTGCGAGGCTTGTATGCTTCGTGCTCTGGTGGTAACCTGCTGAACACTGTGTTCGTCTCTTCGTCGTCTTCCAATTCGTTGTTTATGTTGCGCGGACCTAAACGACTTTGTATTGGCTTCTTTGGTTGGTGGGAATGCTGTACGTAATTGCTTTCTGTTTCACCGTAAGTATCGCGCGTGTCGTGCGCGCTTGGCCTTCTAATATGTGGTGGAGGTGTTGACTCAGGGCGCAGGTTGAATGCATTGGTCTGTTGAGGCATGGGAGCGCTCAAAGGCCTTGGCAGTGGAGTGACAAATGCAGACTGGTTTGCTTGTGCTTGAAGCAGGGCTTGCTGCGCGCTGAGTTGTGTGTAAACAAGGTTTATGGACGCCACTTGTTCGGCATACCAGGAAGCTAGAGTTTTTCCTTCAGGTAGCCCAAGTAGTGCAGAGAAGTTTAGTTGTGCTTGGTCCGATGGAGCTGAGGGACCAGCTCCATGGTTCTGAGTTTGCACTGGTGGTGTCTGTTGGACTACCTCTGACGGAGGCTGGAACGTAGCTCCGTTTGTGGTCTGAGTGATGATTCTGGGTGGAGCTTGGAAAGTAGCACCAGGTGCATTTTGAGCAGCAATCCTGGATGTACTCCCAAAGATGCTGGGAAACTCATTGTTCACCGGCCCTTCTTGGATAATTTCGTTCCTTAGACCCCGTTGGACGTGTACGTTGTCCGAAATGAGTTCGAAGGAAGAAACGTCTCCATCTACTTGGTGAGAAGGGTTTTGTTCAGCCATGTTTGATGAGTGTTTTTTGAAAAGAAAAAGAGATGAGAGTGGTATTGCTAAAAGCGGATGGCGCCAATGATGAAACACTGGTTAACAATATAGTTAATCAGTGGGGTTATTTCTTCTGTGGGTTCAATCTCTCTTTCTACTCGTGATGTGGCTTGGTTCCTACAAAACAGCAACACCGTTAGTCTCGTTAAGAGGGGAATATGGGGGTTTCCCTCTTAACCAGGATCCGGCGTGAGAATAAGTACTGTTCTGAGGGGGAATAAACAGTGTGTGTTAAGTGTGAGAATAGAGAGAGCAAGATGATCAACCTGGATGGTGAAGGGTCCTATTTATAGCCAGAGGGTAAAGAAGGAGAGGAGCAGCGACGCCAGCTGTAGACGCGCGCCAGCTGTCCGACCAAGGGGAATATCCCTTTGGTCTCCTCTGCTGTGGTCAGTGTAGTGGTACACGTGGCGCGCCTGTATTTGCCTCCTTCGGAGACGTCGTACTGGGATTGTCGGATTGCTCCTGGACTCGTCACAGGCTTACATGGCGCTTGACGACTGGTGACACATGTTGTCCTTTATGTCGGATGCAGCATCTTTGGTGTTTCTTCCGTTTTTTCCAGAAGCTTCTGGATGATGTTGTTGATGTCAGCGCCACATAAGCTGGAAAAAGTGGTATGGTCCTTGCCACGTGGGTAAAGAATTGGGACCATACCTCTTCAGTAGACTTCCAAATCAGAATGTTAGCTCTATTAAATCATACCATATGAGTTCAATTACTCATTTGATTTATAGAACATCATTCTATCCTATCTCCCGGTTTAGGAGCCGTTTAATAACATAGTTACCTATATTAGGTGCCGTTTGATTCCGTACTCCCTCTAGCTCTGCTTGGTTGTTACTCAAGACTTCTAAGCACCCTCAAGTGAATACATAGTTCCCTTCTTTTACTGTTTTCAATGTTTTGGGGTGAAGCATGTGTACCTATTTGTTATATTCACGATTTCAAAGTATAATTGATTATATATATTAGTACTTATCTTTTGACAAACCGACTGATTATTTATGGTTTAAACTCTAATTTTTCCAAAGAGTAGAAAATTAATTGTTGGATAGTACTTATTTTGTTCACCAGACCGATTGGTAGTATGATATAGCGCTATAGGATTTGACACCCCATTCCTGTTGTCATGGAATGTCTGAAACCAATTTGTTCTCCATCCAAATAGGGATTGCCTTTGTGGTATCCCTATAGTCTCAAAGGTGTTTTTTGATGCACTAGGTCTGACTGAATTCTTAAATCACATTTTTATTGTATATTTTATAATACTCCCAAAAGTATAGTTTGATATACTCTCATGTGTGATATTGTACAAAACAACATATATTTTGTTAACTACCAAAACATATTTTAAATATGTTATTTATTCAACCAAAACATAGTTTAATATGTTATTCATAAATCCAAAGTATACTTTTGATATACTATAAAAAAAACGATTGTTTTGACAACCAAAGTATATTTAATATACTATTTGTTTAACGATTTTGGAACCGAAATATATTTTGATATATTGCCTAATCGACTTTCTTAAAAACCAAAGTATATTTTTATATATATACTACAAACCTTTTTATCAAAACATTATTTTACAAACTTATTTTACTTAAGTATTTATTTATACATCTTTCTTTTATAATCTGATTTCTTATCACTTTTTTTATAAAAGAAAACATTTATTAAGGATTCATGACCATTTTGTTAAAACATTCTTTTAAACTAACAAGTCATGAATCCTACATAAACAAAATCTATGTATCTCGCAGGCATTTTTTTGCTGACGTACCTATTTTTACATATGTTTCAGGTACTGCTTGTGATGATTGTTGATACATGCTATACATCGGATGGACTCGTGCCTTAGTGACTTTAAAACTTGAAAGATAATATATGTAATTATCTAATTTGTACTAAAACAATGAGTTCAATAATTTAATAAAACAAAATTATTTAAGCCATGGTTGTGAAACAATGATTCTGTTACAACACTCCCCGACGTTTCCGCCACGTTTTGTCATTTTACGTGGTCGGGGTGTGACAGAAAAGTTGGTATCAGAGCCAATGGTTATAGGGAATTAGGTTATTAGTAATGCTTTGACCTAGACTATAACCTTCCTAGGACCCTAACACAAGTTATCTTGTGTTTTGTTTTAAAACAATACCGTCACCTATCCTTAGGTGACAACCACAATAAGAATACAAATTTGAATCCGCTTTGAAAATCAATCATCTGTTCTAGGATGATTTATTGTAAGGTTTTGAACCTTCAAAATTTTCAAAATCTCATTAAAGTTTGGGTCTAAATAATGTGAACACATGTAAACTGGAAGAGTGAATGCCTGTACCCTGAGTTTTCTGTCTAAGGCTAGAGTGTTCGTACAAATCCGCAGTATCAGACCAGTCACTCTTACCTGGGAACTCTTGGGGTGAGTGTTCACTTATAGGCGAGCATGTCTTCGGTGATACATTATAATGATCCATTTACTTTGATCAGTCACTGCGTGTCGTTTATTTGTTCGAGGTAACAAACAAATGATCGAAATTTTTATGCGTTCTGTTTTCATTTCCCTTGTTTCCTCCCATGTCTTCCATTTTATTCACAATGCCTCTTCATCGCAACAAGACTCGAGTGTCCGGACCAGGTGCTACAATTGCCCAACAAATAGGCGTCGTACTCCAGAAGACCGTTGATTTAGCTATAACCATGACTCGTCTCAGGGATGAAGCCGTGCAAGGGAACCGCTCCTTGGAGCAATCGATGCAACCGTCATCATCCAAATCAAATACCCTGTTACAAATGTACCCACGGTGGACGATGGAGACATTTGGTTAACATGTGTCGCTTTGCTGTTCAAAGCAAAGCAGATGCAAACCCTGTTGCTGCTTAACCTTCAAGTTCTGCTTCATATGTCGCCTTGGCATATCTAGCGCCTCAACCTCATGAACTTTCTACCTTGTGTATCGACTTAAGCACGCCTAGTGCAAGGTGTGGAAGCACCTCTTGTTACACAAATTCCAAAATCCATGTAGGATCTTTCTATCCTCATAATTAGATCCTTGTGGATGAATATCACTCAAATCGGAGCCCTTAATTGAATTATTCGTATGCCTTAATACGTACATTACGATTCAATAAGGACAAAGCCGAATTCATATTAAGATCTTCCTATCTTCATACTTAGATTCTTGAAGGTATTTAAAGTGCCAAACGGAATTCATGGATTGGATTCTTAGTGTGCTTTGAATACTCGTGTGCTCAATTAACAAGAAAATTAACAAAATGAAGATCAAGACAAACAATTATGTGATTATGTGCTTATGTGTTTTCTTATGTGTTTTGTGTTTTTATGTGATCCATCCAAATCCTCACAGAATCTTCCATATTTCAATATGAGGGATTCATAATAGGATATCAAAAGGTACTATCTTAAATCCTTAATGGACTTCTACGTTGTAGTTAACCATCCGAACATAGTTTTGCCCAAACGACGCATTATAGTAGCTTATGCTACCATAATGGGTCGAAACGGGTCAAGAGCACTTAGGTAGACTTCCAAATCAGAATGTTAGCTCTATTAAATCATACCATATGAGTTCAATTACTCATTTGATTTATAGAACATCATTCTATCCTATCTCCCGGTTTAGGAGACGTTTAATAACATAGTTACCTATATTAGGTGCCGTTTGATTCCGTACTCCCTCTAGCTCTGCTTGGTTGTTACTCAAGACTTCTAAGCACCCTCAAGTGAGTACATAGTTCCCCTCTTTTACTGTTTCAATGTTTTGGGGTGAAGCATGTGTACCTATTTGTTATGTTCACGATTTCAAAGTATAATTGATTATACATATTAGTACTTATCTTTTGACAAACCGACTGATTATTTATGGTTTAAACTCTAATTTTTCCAAAGAGTATAAAATTAATTGTTGGATAGTACTTATTTTGTTCACCAGACCGATTGGTAGTATGATATAGCGCTATAGGATTTGACACCCCATTCCTGTTGTCATGGAATGTCTGAAACCAATTTGTTCTCCATCCAAATAGGGATTGCCTTTGTGGTATCCCTATAGTCTCAAAGGTGTATTTTGATGCACTAGGTCTGACTGAATTCTTAAATCACATTTTTATTGTATATTTTATTATACTCCCAAAAGTATAGTTTGATATACTCTCATGTGTGATATTGTACAAAACAACATATATTTTGTTAACTACCAAAACATATTTTAAATATGTTATTTATTCAACCAAAACATAGTTTAATATGTTATTCATAAATCCAAAGTATACTTTTGATATACTATAAAAAAACGATTGTTTTGACAACCAAAGTATATTTAATATACTATTTGTTTAACGATTTTGGAACCGAAATATATTTTGATATATTGCTAATCGACTTTCTTAAAAACCAAAGTATATTTTTATATATATACTACAAACCTTTTTATCAAAACATTATTTTACAAACTTATTTTACTTAAGTATTTATTTATACATCTTTCTTTTATAATCTGATTTCTTATCACTTTTTTATAAAAGAAAACATTTATTAAGGATTCATGACCATTTTGTTAAAACATTCTTTTAAACTAACAAGTCATGAATCCTGCATAAACAAAACCTATGTATCTCACAGGCATTTTTATGCTGACGTACCTATTTTTACATATGTTTCAGGTACTGCTTGTGATGATTGTTGATACATGCTATACATAGGATGGACTCGTGCCTTAGTGACTTTAAAACGTGAAAGATAATATTTGTAATTATCTGATTTGTACTAAAACAATGAGTTCAATAATTCAATAAAACGAAATTATTTAATCCATGGTTGTGAAACAATGATTCTGTTACAACACTCCCCGACGTTTCCGCCACGCTTTGTTGTTTTACGTGGTCGGGGTGTGACAACTTGCATCTGCATTGCATGTGAGTTTTTGAATTTAAAAATATTAAATTTACCTTTATACCCTTAATATAGAATATTAATTATTTTAATGGTAAACACTATTTACAATTTTGCCATTATAATTTCAACCAATAGATTATAGATCAAAGGGTGTAGATTCGTTTCTACACTACTCACAAAATACACATTTTTTATAATAATCCTACCATATATATATATATATATATATATATATATATATATATATATATATATATATATATATATAGAGGGTAGGATTATTGTAATATATATGTTTGTGTGTGTATGTGTGTGTAAGGGTAGGTCATTTCAAAAACAAGATTCGTTTATTTATACAACTTACCCATACGCATAACCTAACATATTTATATTAAAATTTAAACATACAAAACAAATGATGATATTATTTTAATGTGTTTTATGTATATAACTTGCACATTTGTATGTTAAAGCTAAAAATAATTAAAAAAAGTTATGAATTACTAATAAGAAATTTGCTTTTGCACAAAAACACTTTTTTGAAATAAACGTGTTGTACGCACATATATAATATATTATACATATAGGATCAAGGTTAATAAATAAATTTAAAAAGTTATTATTACCTATGTGCAACATACGTATTTTTGGCACATATAATTTAGCTTTAGGATTTAGGTTTTAGGTTTAGTTTAGCTTTTATGGTTAAGTTTTTTTTGGGTTTAGGTCTTAAGGGAGGGGGGGGGGGGGGGGTTATTGGGGGATTTAAATATGTATGCATACATAGGGTAGGGATAGTGTACATTAATTCAGAAGTGTGAAAAATGTATTATAACACTATATATAATACCCTATAAACACCGTATAACACTATGTCACACCATATAACACCATGTAAGACTATGTAACACTATATAACAATATATAACACTATACATTTATCATAGACATGCTATCAGAAAAAATATAGTGTTATATTTGTTATATAGTGTTACTTAGTGTTATATGGTGTTACATAGTATTATACGGTGTTTATATGATGTTATATAGTGTTATAATACAATTCTCACACTTCTGTATTAATGTACATGATCCTCTACCTATATACATATATATAAATATATGTTAAAAATGCTAGATTTAAAGAAAACAATATTTAAAAAAATAACCGGTGTAGTTTTAAGTTTTCTTTTTTGGAGTTTTTTTTTCTTACAAAAAAGAGTTTTCTCATAATCCCTTCATGTATATATATATACATATATACTACTTTAATAAGCATATAGGAAGGGCAAGAATGGTCATTTGCCATTGTACAACCATTTGAAGCCCATTGTACAGGCATTTAAGCATGAATATGTTGAAACTTTCTTCAACACGCGGAGCAGCTCGTGGATCCTAACCGGATCTCATTGACTCGTTTTACTCAAATGGATCCAATATAAACTTTCTTTCACTCAATCTAAACCCTAAATTCATTTCATTCACATCCGCCCCCATTCTTCTTCTCTCTCTCTCTCACCAGACGCGGTGTCTGCATACGTCTCATGGCGACGGATTTCACCGGCGATTTCACTAGATCGACGGATTTCACCGACGATTTCACTTCTCAGGTACCGTCTTTTTAACCTTATCGACATTTTTTTCCTTGTTATTTGACTTGGATCTGTGAATTTCACTAGATCGACGGATTTCACCGACGATTTCACTTCTCAGGTACCGTCTTTTTAACCTTATCGGCATTTTTTGTGTGTTATTTGACTTAGATCTGTGAAATTTTAGGGTTTCTTTCTCCGGTGATTCCGACATCAGATCTACTGGGTTCAACTTCTCGGTATGTTGTTTCTACTGGATCTATGAAATAGATTCAGATCTGTTACTTTTTTCTAGAAGATCTGTTTTAATACTTGGTTTCCATCTCAATAATGACTTTTTTCTAGCTGATCTACCGTTTTTTTGTTTTTTTTTTTTTTGTTTTTCTGTAGTTTATGTTTATACGCTGTTAGATTTTATGTGTTACAAGCTTTTTTAAACAGGTTTTCTACTGATTTGGGATGTATCTATGTTAGATCTGTGTAATACTTTCAGATCTGTGTTGGTTTTTTGTGTTTTTGATAATGTTTTGTGAACTCATAATGTGAATGGAGTGATAAAGTGAAGGTTTTTTTGGTTTTTTTGGTTTTTACTGCTCTCCTATAAAGTTTTTACTACTTAAGCTATCAGTTTTGCTTTTACAGTTGCCGGTGGGTGGTAAAGGAGTTGTGTACTCCAGATTTTGTGTACTCCAGATTTTGTGTACTCCGGATTCATTTGACAAAGGTGTTGTGTACTCTGGATTTTGTGTTTTTAATCTGTCTGAACTGAAAGTGTTTGAGGCTGTGATGCAAAAGCTGAGCTTGTGTTCTTAATATGTCTGAACTGAAAGTGTTGAGTCTATGATGCATAAGCTGAGCTTGTGTTCTTAATCTGTCTGAACCGAAAGTGTTGAGTCTATGATGCATAAGCTGAGTTTGTGTTCTTAATATGTCTAAACTGAAAGTGTTGGGGCTATGATGCATAAGCTGAGCCTGTGAGGTTACATATGTGTTTCTTGTGCTTAAAACACTTGTACATCATGCTTTAAAGGTTGTTTAAGTTTAGTGGAAAATTACTCTTGTACATCATGCTTTAAAGCGAGGTTATATAACACAATAGACTGTGATGATGATTGTATTTTGAGGGTACATAGAAGATCCGAGTAGCATCTTGGCGGGGCAATATCAAGATTGCATAGTTCTCACTTTGCAACTGTGTGTTTGCAGCCATGGCTTTACCCGGTTTGTAGCTGTGTTCATCTCTCAATTATATGCATGAGTCTTCCAGATGTTTTGATAAGCAAATGAGCAGGTGGTGTATCGAAATCAATCTTCCCCTTAGGCGATTGAACCCGCCGCAAGTCGATAAAATGAAATGGCAAACCCTAAAATCGATTGTATAGTACACCGTGTTTTTCTTTTTAATCCTGAAGCTTTGCAGATTTTACATTATGCTTTAGAAGGTTGTAAATGTTGAAATAGCTGTGAAGCATAAGCTGAGCTTCAAATGCTATGATGGTTGCATGAGCATCAATTGTGATGTTCATTTGAAGGGTACTTACATCTCCCTGACTTGATGATAGTCATTAGACTGTGATGATTGTTGTATTTTGAGGGTACATAGAAGATCCGAGTAGCATCTTGGCGGGGCAATATCCAGGTTGCATAGTTCTCACTCTGCAACCGTGTGTTGCAGCCATGGCTTTACCCGGGTTTCTTGTTTTAATCTCTTTGGGCAATTTTGAAGGCTTTTGAAAAGATCCAACGAAGGGTGACATTTGACAGCTATGATGAACACTTTAACTTTAATATGTGCAACGTGTCCCCAATTTGGTTGATTCCTTATGCAGTGTGCAGTGAGGTATTGCTTTCCCTCTTTATGGTTGTTCAATACTAAATTTCAAGAAACCCTGGTTGACAACCTTCTGTGGTAAAAAAGGATTCGGTTTGGCAGGAATTTTCTTTTTTGGGACTTACAGGCCAAGAAGAATCTGCAGCTGATGAGACTGAGATATTGTTGTGCTGTAAAAGCACGTGAGTTAAGCTGCCCTTCTAATTTCTTATTTGATATTACAACTTATGATTATGGAGTAGTTAAAGATCTGATTTATTAAACCGAAATGTTGTGCTGCTAATATTTTGTTATACGGTTGTGGACCAGCTCAATGTGAAAGCATAAAAGAGATGCTGGAGTACTTTAGAAGTCAAGTTGGGTCTCAGGCTTGGAAGAAGGTGGGAGTTGTGGCTTTCGCTACGATATGGAGACTTTGGACGAGTAGAAACAAGAAAGAATTTAATGGCAGCAACATTCCGATCGCTAAAGTGTACCAGTTTTGTTTTGATAGAAAAAAGGCCAATGAGTATTCAGGTTTAATATTTTTAATTTGTTGTATTTATGAACACAAATTATATTAAGAAAAAAAGAAACTTATTTTTGTATTGTGTAATCATCATCTTCTTAGAGTTTTGGCATGGTTTGATTTCATTCTTTGATGCGCAATGGAAAAAATCTTACTTTCACTTATACTTGTAGCATTCAAACACGAAAACTGACCCGACCTGAGACCAACCCAAAATTCATACAAAGTGGTTTAGTCTCGGGTTCATTGTGTAGCTTTTGAAAGACTTATGCAACTGCTTATTCAATGTTTGTATACGAAAGCCAATTGTTTGTGTTGTGTTTTCCGTTGCATCGCGAAATTGGTTTTGGTTATGGCTCAAAACTGAAGACCATTTGTGGCTGCATAATCTTATATTCTTTTGACTACATGAATATTTTTTTTCATGGGTTACATTTTAATTTTGTTACTGTCGTGTTTGAATCTAAATACCATGTATTATTTGAAAAAAATGCCTTTAATAGAGAAACAAGGGTATACAAAATGAGCAGATATTGAACGTTAAACTGGTAATTTTAGTCATTAATGTTCATGAAAAATATAGTGTGAAAAATTGAAATGTAATAATTTCTTTTAATGAGTTAGCATATGTTGCTTGTTATTGATGATCATAGGTTCATAACAAGTGTCTTTGTAAAGTGTAATAGTTTGGTAAGACCAAAAAGAGTCCATTGGTCAACGGAACCTGCTCAAACCCAGTTATTTCAGAATTGCCTGTTTGATTTGTTAACCCGTCCTATTCATTTCCACCTTTGATTTATATTTTAACTTTCAGGCTGTAATGAAAGTTCTACCAGAACTAAACGGAAAACTGACAGGTGTCGCCTTTAGACAAAACGTATATTAAATGTAAACTTTTAATACATACAATACAGAGACAAAACGTCATACCAACTTCGTAGACTTGACAGAACTTACAGACTCGATAACAAAAGACCGTAACATATAATACAGAGACAAGCAATTGTGGATCTTTACTGACGGGTGCACTTCGGAATGTAGCAGATATGAATGAATATAACCCCAGTGGTAGATATGTAATTAGCGAGCTCTGGAATTTCAAGGAAAATCGAAGAGCTACACTGGGGTTATATTATTTCATATCAATCAGTTCCTTATGTGCACCGCACCAACTTCTAGGAGGTTGTCAAGTGTTCTCGCCTTCGTAGTTGGTGTTTTGCGTATCTTTACATCCGCAACCATTCTGTTCAATATTTTCACAAAAAACATCACAAACAAACCTGAACAAAGCAAAACAAATCAACCCTCTGTTTTTTCAAAGCAAAACAAACATGAGGACCCCTCTATTTTTTCACAAGCAAAACAAACATGAAGTACCCAAAATACCCAAATAACTGATTATCATCGAATCAAACACATTCAAATGACCAATAAACACACTCTGGTTTTTCAAAGCAAAACAAACATGTAGAACCCTCTGTTTTTTCACAAGCAAAACAAACATGAAGAACCCAAAATACCAAATAACTGATTATCATCGAATCAAACACATTCAAATGACCAATAAACACATTCTGTTTTTTCAAAGCAAAACAAACATGAAGAACCCTCTGTTTTTTCACAAGCAAAACAAACATGAAGAACCTAAAATACCCAACTAACTGATTATCATCGAATCAAACCAAAAATCAAAATGAGGAACACATTCAAATCATCGAATCAAACCAAAAATACCCAAATAACACATTCAAATCATCGAATCAAACCAAAAATCAATATGAGGAACACATCAATCCGAAACTGATCCGATCAGTTCTTTTTAAACAGTTCTAAAACAACCAACCAAAACGATTCGAAATTTACCAAAAATCAATTTTCACATTTCAAGTATCAATATTGACGTGTTCAAATAACTACACACTTATTTATTCGCATTTGATTCAGAAATTAAAACAAACAAGTATCATAGTTTCAATAAACAACCTACATCTATACTCTAATCAGCCAAATGTTCACATGAGATCTGAAACTATAGAATCAAACAAAACCAAACCTCTGTTTTGAAGATGAACCTGATGAAGATGATGAAGATGATATGTTCGATGAAGATGAAGATGATCTGTTCGATGAAGATGATGAAGATGATCTGTTCGATGTCGATGAAGATGATGATGATGATAATCGGCGGTGTTAGGAGTTGGGAGATGATGTTGAGAAGTGTGATGAAACTGTGATCATATATGCTATTAGTGTAGATATTAAGGGTGTTGGATCGTTCGGTGACCCTAAACAGTCAATCTGAGTAGTTCATCATCATTTGCAAAGGTGGAATCAATGTAAATGACGTCAAACAACTTGTTTCCTTTTAATCTTTATCTATTGATGATTTCCAGAGCTTTTACAAGTTCAAATCTGACAAAAATCCGGCAGCACCTCAGCTCACACACACATAATTCCGTTACAAATGAACTAGCACAACCCCTATATATAGATATTCTAATTTCGTTTGAAAGTGACATGGTTCACTTCAAACGAAATCACTTTGTCTAATTTCGTTTGAACTGGACCCTGACACCTTCAAACGAAATTACATGTATAATCATGAACAAACCCTAATTTGATCCCTGTTGTGCACTCGTTCATCCTATCTAGACATAAGATTCGATTAAGACGAAGTTAACAGACAGTAAATGCACCAACATACTCCCACTTGGATGTTGACGAAGTCTTCGGCGTCGAGTCTTTAGTCTTTGTCTCTTGATCTATCGATCTTCATGCTTTGAACAATGCAAGACTTGATACCAGACGAAGTTGACAGACAAACTGCACTAACAGACTCCCCCTTGGATGTCGACTAAGTTTGTAGTGTCGAGTCTTCAAAGTCTTCAGTCTTCAATAAGTAGATCCACTTTCAAAACTTCTGGCGGCTTGATAGTGTTCTTCACCATCAAAGCAAAGTATTGCCAGTCTTGCTCATTCGGAAGTGCGTCAAACAACTTGTCTACCAGCTCTTCTTGAGTCTAAATGATATCATGTCTAGCAAGCTCCATCTTCAGATGCCTAAATCTCTCAATCATCTTGGAAACTGACTCGTTCTTTAAACAACCAAAAAAATCAAACTCTTTTCGTAACAGTTTCTTTTTGTTCTTAACTATTTCAGCACTCCCAATACATTTTATTTTTAATTTTTTCCAGCGATCTCTCGAATCTTCGTATTCGATCAGTGCGATTATATCATCTCGAACAGATTGGTGAAGCAGAGCAATACACTTTTGTTCAGATACATATCTTTCAATTTGATTATCTTCCATGTTCACATAATCATCTCTTCCCAAATCATAAGCAAACGCCTTAAGCCATTCCTCAAATCTTGTATCCCACCTGTTGTAATCTTCAATTGCCATCAGCTTGGGCGGCTTGTTGTATGTTCCATATGCACTGTCTACGCTCATAGCATCATTGAGAATTTTCTTCACACTCGGTGTTGTTGTATTCTCATTCGTATTGTTTAATGTGCCATCTCCCGAACCACCAGTAAATGCAAACACATCACAGAAAGGATTGAAATCATCCATCTTCACGTACCTGACATGATGTAAGTCCCGTGAAACCGGATCTTTCAATGATATCAAACAATCACCAAGTTTGTGCGGAATCCAAACTTGGTGAGATTCAAGAAAAACACAAAAATATGAAATACGAACCGAATACGAAGAACACACCGAATCACTTTCAACACTTGCACACGATTCTATTACTATCAAAGCAAAATCGTCTAGTACAAGTGCTCACAACCAAATCGCCTCCCACTCTCTGTTTCTCTAGAATTTCTGTAACTAGGAGGTTCAAACCTAAAAACAAGTTGAAAACTTGTTTATATACATGGACAAGCCCACTTCCCTACATGGGCTTCACTTGGGCCTGCTTGGCCCACATGGCCTAAAGCTTGGCCTAAATGACCTATAAAGGTCCACAACCTAACATAAACTAACCCGGTAAGACCCAGTTCATAACCATAGCTCGTTGTATTAATTTGATGCGTCAGTCTCACACTTTAGGGCCTAACAATCTCCCCCTAGACTGATGCCATCAAATTGTCTTCATAACATGAAATCAGCAACATCTTCAACGTAGTCTATGGTTGTCACTATGCTACAGATGTTGTGGAAGTTCTTGACTTCTGAACTCTCAGCATTGGGTCTCTTTCTTCAGCTCTTGTGGTTAGCTTCATATCAGGATCTCGATCAGCTTTGCTTGAAAATCTTGTTAAAAAGAATGTGAGAGGAGGATTCTCAACAACTCTTTTCTTCTTCAATCTTTTTCTTTCAAGCAGGTTCACGGTACTTCTTCAAATACACTTTCACTGTCAGACGATGTTTCGTATCCGGTTCTTCTGACTCAGGTACATCTTGTTGTTGTGCTGCTTCAGGCTTCTTCAGCAACAAACAACATCTCAATATTCATCAATCCCTGTTCTTGATTGAAATCAAGTTCTGCACATGCTCACAAACTCATAAGCAAACATTTCTTATGCAATAGGGAGAGTACCATATAAACACTAGGTACATCCAAGTACTTATACTCGGATTTCACAATTTAAATTCTTTCAACTTTTGATGATCAGTCAAATCTTCAAGAACGGTTACATTTTTTTAAATTTTAAGAAAAATAAATAATCACTCTATTTTTTATTTTTGGTTTTATAGAAAAACAAGACACTATTTTTGTATTTTTGAATTTTTGATTTTTTTTTAATTTTTCAATTTTTTAAGAACTAAAAACAAATAAAAACTCAAAATATAAACAACTACCATAATATACAATTACAATTGCAATGGGATCAAAATTCGTTCTTAGACAGACTAAGGAACACTTTTCAGTACGAGCCTAATCAAACTGGTCTATGCGATTGCCAATATGTTTGTCCACTTAAACTTTAACGCTCAACTTTCAATTTTTCAACTTCGTGATATGCTTTAGGTAATATTATACTATTATACCCATGTGTCCCATTCCAAGGCATACCCCCGCGATCAAGATAAGCACAACGATTCATCGTAGCAGGTGAGTATACTGATGTCATCCTTTAAGATATCCTGACTGTGTCTAGGTCTGCATATAATCTGTTTTATCATGTTTTTATTTCTTAACAATGAACACCCAAATAAATACTAATCAAATCCTGGAAATATAAACAGCACACTCTATCATGCAAGTATCTTCCCTACCACATATTTCACAAGTCCAATCCAGATTTCTGAAATCTTAACTGGGAATAGGTTGAGAAGAGAACAGAATAGATCTTTTGCAGAGATGGTATAATATACAGATCAAATGAGTTTTTCTCAGTTTGATATAGGTTTCTTGGGTTTCTTTTGGCCACTTGAGGGCCTCTTTCGGGTGTATTAGATCTATAGCACGACAACGTACAGCTAGGTCAGCATGTATCTGGATGCAGCAGAAGCTGTCGTTGCCTAGCACCTCCAGGTCAGCATATATCTGGATGCAGCAGAGGAGGTACACGACTTTTTTCAGAGAAGATTTCAGAATCAGATCAAAATTGTGTGTATCGGGACAACATACAGACATTCAAATAGAAATGAGCTAATTCCAAGTGACTTTCTTTCCTGGGTTCATGTACAATTTTAGTTCTGAACCGAAGGACAGCTAAGATATCCCCGGATGATTCAACAATATAAAGACCCGAAACCTTAGATGTTGGCTATCTATCAACGCAAGATTTAAGACCATAAAATCATACACCGTTGGTATGTTACCCACATGGTACATAGTTCGTTATATTTATATCACTTAGTATCTTTTATCATTTTGAGCGTCAAGCCTATCGACATATCGCAGTAGATCCTAGTCTTTTCAGCTATGGCACCTTACATGTGTTAGTCAAACCCTTTAACACGAACATTTATTTCACTTCCCATATCATGCAATCTTTCTTTTTTTGCTTTTTCATTTTCTAATGTTTTTGTATTTTTCTCATTTTCTCCCCCTAAAACAATGCATATATATACAGCAAACTCTTTTTGTGTTTTTCTTTTTCTGAGTTTTCTCCCCCTAAACTCTATATCTATCTATATGTTCCTCTCCCCCCCCCTAAATTTGTGCATAAATCTTGTATTTTTGCCCAAATTTACCATTTACTAGAGAAAGGACAATTATATACAAAGATAATTAACTAAGAAAGGAAAAAAAATATTTTTGGTTAACCGTTCCGTCATTAGATTGAAGACTAATCAAATTCAAATCAAAGTACTGAATTTAAACGGTACCTTTTGCTGATCATTTCTTACTTCTCTAATCTCCTCCAAAGGAAACATATCATCTGTAAAAAAAATTTGAACTTTTTGCAACAGTGAAATGTTACCCGTTTTTATCTCTGGAACAACCGCTATCAACATTCCAGAGATTGTCAACAGCTCCTCCTTGGTTGTTCCTGAAAGGTAAGGAGATTAGTAAGACATGGGTACCCAGGCCATCGTGGTCCTGGGATTTCCTGAAGCATCAAAATAAGACACTTCCTTTAAACATAAGTCCCCTTTAATTTCAAGGATTGGAGACTTTGCTGCTTTGGATTTGGGTTTCCAAATCTGTTTCGGTTTAACAAACGTGTTTGTTGCCTTCGGTTGAGCAACTTTAGCTGATTCAGGCTTGTTAGTTTTAGAAAAACGTTTTTGTTCTTGAACAGCCTTGCGTTTGTTTTTAGCAGCGTTCCAATCCCCATCAGAAGGTTTAACCTTGGGATTCACATTCTTCATTGCCTTAGGTGAAGATACCTTCATTGGCTTAGAATGGTATTTATCCTTTGGTGTAACCCTCTGATTTTGAGCATAATACGGTTCATGGGAATGATATGTGCAGTTTCGAGCAATGTGACCAGCAATGCCGCAATTGAAGCATGTTTGTCTCTTCACGTAGAAAGCATTCTGATCAGCTGGATTTGCTCTTATGGGCCCTGAAGGACGAATCGGCCCTTTTTGTGCTTGTTTTCCTTGCACATTTCTTGCAAACGAGGATGAATTTGGATGTCTGTACTTGTCGTTTGCTGGGGCCTTCTGTGGTGGAGATTTCTTTTGATTCTTCTTGTTTTGTTTAGACTGCAAGTCTTGTTCAGAAATCTCACCAGTCTTTCCGAAAGCTTTGTTAGCACAGTCAAATGCATATTTCTCACATTTGCCATTAATGACTGGCTTAACGAAAGCATTTTTCACGTCACGGGTCTTTTGAGAACTATTGCTGCCCGTTGAGGACTGTGGAGAGCCTGATCGTCTGTGATGTTTAGGCTTCTTATTTCCGCGTCCTTTACCTGCTCGCTTCGGCTCTTGTTGCTTGATCTGAACCTTTTCATCACTAACAGAAGGTTCAGATTGTTTAGCTTGCGCACTTGGAGCCTTGTTCACGTCAATCTTCTCTTCATCATTCATGTCATCAGCTTTGACAGAATCGGAGAGTTCTGGTTTGTTAGATGAAATACCAGAAACTTTAGCAGGAACTTCATCTGAAACATTTGACAAATTTTCAGCACAAGACAGTTCTGCACATGACGCCTTTGAGCTGAATCCACTAGAATCATCTGATTCCAATTTCTCAGAATCAGTTGCTTCAGATGATTCACATTTGGAATCATATGGTTCAACTGGCTCATTCGTTTCATTTGTCGTTTCAGTCTTTGTTTCACAAGCATCAACGTTTTCGCCCAAACCGTCAGGCCTGAAATTAATCACAGAGTAAAAAACCGAGTTAAAAATATCACACGTCGAAATAGAGTCTTGATTAAGTTCATTTATTAAATTTTCAGAAGAATCAGACTCTGATGCTTGTTCATCCCCAACTACATTTTCAACTTTTACTTCAACTACTTCATCTGCAGGGGAAGACGAAGCATTAGGATCAAAAGTACCCTTTGAAACAAAATTTACCGAAGGACTCGCTCGTTTATCAAAAGGTCTGCTGTTGATTGATGACTTATTGTTTTTGGGACCATAAGTCATTCTACTCTCATTCATCATCTCCTCCTCAGTCATGGGTAAATAAGTATAATTGTCATTATAAGGAGGAGGAGCCTGATTAAAACCCAAACCACGCCCTTTATTTTCCTTGTATGCGAGCTGTTGATCACACAAGTTTTTGACCAATTTGCTGGAAGAATCATACTTTTTAATGTTAAGTTCGTTAATTTGATATCTTTCTCTGATATCTTCCAGTTCTTTGATCAAAATGCATACCTTCTCCTGTGCCTCTAAGAAATGGGCTGTTTTTACACTTACATCATCCTTAAGTTTGATGATGTCTTTTCGCTGAGCTTCAATTTTATCTTTATAAAGCTTTTCATTCTTTGATAAAGTAAAATTTTTATTTTTTATGTCGTTGTAGTCTTTAATCAACTCAGCGTTGTGTAACCGATATGCCTCATTTCTTTCTCTACACTCAAGAGTGCAAAAGACAGAAAGTATCTCTTCACGATCATGAGTAATTTCTTGAGCCAGGGGTTTGTTAAACATAAATGCTGAATTTTGTGTGGATGAGCAAACTGCAGAAGATGTGTTGCCTTGAGTAGACTGTTTATCAGCATTGTCATATGATTTGATGATTGAGATCAGCTCATCCGGCTTCATTCTGTAACAATCGGTTGTCACTATTATATGATTAACATTGGTAAACCAACTACAGTTTGCCTGATCTGGAATCCCTTTTATAGCATCCAGAAGCTTTCTGTTGCTCATGTGAGTAGACACCGCCATCTCTGCCTTCTCCATTTTAGAGAGCAATTCAGCAAACCGGCCTGTAAGTGCTTCTATAGATTCACCATATGAGTATCTGAATCCTTGGAGTTCCTGCTCAAGCACCTCTCTCTTAGAAGACATTTTTAAGAAGTGATTCCCCAAAAATGTGATCTTTTAACTATTTGCTCAACACAAGCCCAAAGCGAGAACTTGTGTACTCGCTAACTCAAACACTTAGCGGTTGAATGAACCCGCTTTCTAAATCCGCACCTCAAAACCTGTCAAACCTTGTCACAAACCAAACAAACAAACCCCTTTTTTTTAATAAACTTTTTTTTTAATTAGAATATAATATTTTTTATTATTATAAAAGAATACTTATTATTATTATTATATTATTATAATTAATGATTAAGTAATGATGACCTAATGATTAATATTATTATAATTATTATTAAAAAAAACAAATCGATCGTACACCCCTGTCTTCTTCCTCGTAAATCAGAACAGAAACCCTAATATTCAAAAGTTTAGCCGCCAAACTTTCTTTTCTCTATTTCAATATGTGCTGCAAGTTTAAAACGGACAACTAATGAATGATGGTGATTATGGTGATAGACGGAGATGGTAACCGGAGGTCGTCGGGAGTTAAACGAAGGTGATGGAAGTGGTGGTCGGAGGTGGTGGTCGCTGGTTGTTGCAGGTGGTAGTTGCAGGTCCGACGACAATGGTTGAAGGAGAAGATGACCGAAGGTGTAAGTTAATGACCGTGATCGGACGTTGAAGTGGAGGTGATGTGAGGAAGACTACCGGGTTCTGGATAGTTGCAGGTTTACGGAGATATGGAGATGAAGACCAGATCGGAGTTGCAGGTTGTCGGAGGAGAACGGCAGTCGACAAAGTTGATGATGATGAACGATGACCGGAGACAGAGTTACAGGTTCCGTGAAAGATTGTTGTGACTCAGATGATTAATGACTCGAGACCTTTGATGATTGCGACTCGAAAACAAAACGAGATGACTCGAGATCTCGGTTGCGACTCGGAACCGTGGATGGTTGCGAGTCGAAACCAAAGCAGGATGAGCCGGAACTGATGATGGTTGCGAGTCGAAAACAAACAGGATGAGTCAAAACTGATGATGATGGTTGCGAGTCGAAACTAAACAGGATGAGCCAAAACTGATGATGGTGGTTGCGAGTCGAAACTAAACAGGATGAGCCGAAACTGATGATGGTTGCGAGTCGAAACAAACGTGATTGAGGTTGCTACTCGAGACCGGTGATGATGATGTAACTTCGGAGATGATTGCGACTCGAGAAATCGGAATTGAGTGGTTGATGTGAGTCGAGACCAATGATGAAGGACTCGAGACCAGTGAAGTTCAGATGGTGAGTCGAGAACTTGGAAGAAGATGATGAACAGTGGTGTAAAATGGAAGGATCTCTGGTTGCGACTCGAGAACAGATGATGTGGGAACTCGCAACCTCAATATGATTTTGAAACTAAATCTGGTCAACCAAAAAATCTTTTAGAAGCAATTTTTTTTCGAAAACTGTTGGAAATTAATCAAAGATTTAAAAATCTTATCAAAATTAGAAAAATTTCCAAATCAGTTAAAAAAAATTTAATCCTTTAACACAAAAAAAAATAATCAAAACACCAAAATATGGATAGTTTTCAAGAGAAACCCGATGAATACCTCAAGAACACGAAGAACGCGATGAACAAAAATTCTAATTCTTGAATATTTGATATCAAACCGAGCCTAGAATAGGTTCTAAAGGCTCTGATACCACTTGTAAGTCCCGTGAAACCGGATCTTTCAATGATATCAAACAATCACCAAGTTTGTGCGGAATCCAAACTTGGTGAGATTCAAGAAAAACACAAAAATATGAAATACGAACCGAATACGAAGAACACACCGAATCACTTTCAACACTTGCACACGATTCTATTACTATCAAAGCAAAATCGTCTAGTACAAGTGCTCACAACCAAATCGCCTCACACTCTCTGTTTCTCTAGAATTTCTGTAACTAGGAGTTTCAAACCTAAAAACAAGTTGAAAACTTGTTTATATACATGGACAAGCCCACTTCCCTACATGGGCTTCCCTTGGGCCTGCTTGGCCCACATGGCCTAAAGCTTGGCCCAAATGACCTATAAAGGTCCACAACCTAACATAAACTAACCCGGTAAGACCCAGTTCATAACCATAGCTCGTTGTATTAATTTGATGCGTCAGTCTCACACTTTAGGGCCTAACACATGATCAACAAACACTTGGAAAACTTTTGATTTTGAAAAATGACAGATTCAAACGGAATCTGTTCAAACGAAATTGTTCAAACTGTATTCCCACTCAAATGAGATAATGATTTTCAAACAATATGTCTAATTTCGTTTGAGATACACCCGTTTCAAACGAAATCACAATACATGCACTCCCAAACGAGATACTCATTTCAAACGAAATCACCTATAACTTTCAAACGAAATCAGGTAAATGTGTATTTTCAAACGAGATTATCAATATATTTCAAACGAAATCAGTATGACATCAGCATATTCGCAAAGTTTTTCAAACGAAATTATAGGTTTTTATAAGTTTTAACTCGAATTTTGGTCCAAAACTTTCAAGGATTAGTTAACACTATGTTTTGGTTGATATGTGAGAGTTTTAAGCCATTTCAACCGTGAAAACTTGTTCAAATCAGAAAAGAAAGGGTAGAAGTGAGAGAATCCGATGAAATCAAGCTGAATTTGGTATGAACTCCTCGTCCTGAGCTCTGATACCACTTGTTGGATCGATCGGTGACCCTAAACAGTAAATCTGAGTAGTTCATCATCATTTGCAAAGGCGGAATCAATGTAAATGACATCAAACAGCTTGTTTCCTATTAATGTTTATCTATTGATGATTTCCAGAGATTTTACAAGTTGAAATCTGACAAAAATCCGGCAGCACCTCAGCTCTCATTCCGTTAAAAATGAACTAGCACAACCCCTATATATAGATGTTCTAATTTCGTTTGAATGTGGCATGACCTGTTCAAACGAAATTACATGAGTTAATTTCGTTTGAACATGCACATGTCCCATTCAAACGAAATTACACACTAAAACGTGAACAATGTGACAACCCGAACTTTCAAGGTTAGTGTCGTCTAACCTCGTAACTTTTAGTCTTGTATTTTCCTTTTATGCAATGTGTTACCACGCGTTGCGGTGAACGTTTGTTACTTGTTTCGCTTAAACGTAAACGGAAATCATATGTATTTGGGCCGAGGCCGCACCCCAATTCTTTGAAGCCTCAACCAGATTTAAGTCAACCCATTAATATACTAGATTGAACTTGGCCCATACATGAGATGTCTTAAACACAACCGGCCCCATTCCACTATTTTGGCTAGCAAACATAACCGGCCCACTTTAAGTTGGAGAACTTATTAATATAACTTGTATTCTGACTTGGGTAACCTAATTACATAAACCACCCAAACCTAAGCTGACTTGTATACGTATTATACCTTCATTATATTCGTGATTAGCCTAAAATTAAAATAAACCCTATTGCTCCTTCATAATATACGCACGGCAGTGGAACATACCCCCCCCTATGATCAAGATAGCATCCTGATTTCAAGATTCTTGGTTAGTAATTAACATCTCGGTTCCTTCTTTATGTGCATGTTTGTGTCAATTATTGGTGGTTTTGTGTATCATAATAATCTGTTGTTTAATGTTCTTGTTGTCAATCTTGTCAAAAAGTATTTAGGGATCTTTTATAAGAAATAATGTATCAGACTAATAAGTGCAGCCAATTGGATAAGGAACACCACATGATTGTCGGCTATTGTGTTATACTTGCATATGATTGTTATAGGATAATAGTAATGAATTGGTCCACTACATAAATACTACATAAATCGGTCTAATAGCATCTTGAAGGTGTTAACAGTTGTCGGCCATTGTGTCGTATGTGCATGTGAGTTGTCAGGAACCATGTGATGGAGTATATGTGTGCAATTTGTTAAGGTTTGCATGTGTAATTAGATGGGATGTAGTCTGCTATGTGTTCCCATTAATTGATGGCATAATGATTGTGACTAAGGGCTTGAGTTCATGATATGTTCTGTTCTATTATGTTAGGATATAGGGATTCAGGGATTTTGATATGTTAAATTGCATTAATAAACTTCTGTGGGTGGTTGTGGGTAAATCGTGCTGAACATAAGTGGGCCGCACACCCCTTGATGGTATTGGACCCCTCAATAAAAGAAACAGCAACTGTTTGGGCGTGGATTAGATTGGGCCGCTTATTAGTGGGGAGCGGTGGTAAAGTGGCAGATGGTCTGGGCTCGGGTACACGAAGCCCAGAGCGACTAGATCTAGTTGGGGCCTGAGAACAATGGGTTATATTATATTTTTGGACTGGGCCGGTAACTCGTGGAATTAATAGAATGATTCGGTATATTATATTAACTTGTGTAACGATATGGCGTAAACCTGTGAATTAATATGGTATATAGTGTCGCGGATATTTGTGTTATATGATTCTACTTATAAGTTCTATGTTCACTGATGCGACAATCAAATTATTCGACATGAATTATGTTATTATATGAACTAGCATGGTGATTGGATATAGGATTAGGACCCAAATACTTGCTATAACTTGAGTATTAATATGTGTTCTGATTATTGGTAACCTATGTACTAATTGCAAAGAACACATGATTTATGTTACACGAGACTGATTGTGTTGGTAATCATGGTAGGACGTGTGTAATCCCTTGACAAACAATTAACTAGGTTTTACCGAGCAAACCAAAGGTGAGTGCACTGCTCTTTTCCAAGCATGCATCCCGGGAAGGGATACCGGGTAACGTTTTCAGGGAAGAATGTCAGGTTAACGGGATGTTTGTTATTACTCAGTTTCTATCATATAAGACCCCTTACATCTACCGATTGTTGCCGGGAAGGCAACGAGGTATTTAGTTGATAGCGCTATTAGGTTTGGCACCCTCACACCGGGCCGGAATGGATGGGCGTGAACTAATTACCATGACCACTTGACCAATGCTTTGATAGAGGCATTGGGGTTTAGGCAAACACATCTAGTAGCCACATACGGTAATCAGGTTAATAACATCATCAAAACATAACGTTGAACTGTTCTAAACACACATCTGGTAACTAAACGCGTTAACAAAACTTTGAACTCACCAGTGTCGTCTGACACACTTGTCTGCATGCTTGCAGATCGTTAGATTTCTTGACATGGACTTGCTATCTGGGAGTGCTGGAGTGGTCATGGATCGAGGCTCTTGGATATATTTGTAACTTTGGCTTAGCACACTTATCATGAAGCAGTTGTTTAACAATTTACTATATGCTTCCGCTGAACATCTCTTTTGGTTTAAACTTATGATTTGGATTTATATTTGACAATTAATGAAATGATTTATTTAAATATTATACGTGGTTCAATGTGATTGGTGGCTTGGATCCTGGTACGTCACACGTCCCGCGGTGTTCCCGCATGTGGTATTTTGGGGGTGTGACAGTTTGGTATCAGAGCCACTGGTTATAGTGAACTAGGTTTTAAAACGTTTTTGTAAAACCAGACTATAACCGAACACCTTCGAAACTCGATCATGACACTCAGCTCCAGATTTCAAGGTTCGTCTTTTGTTTACTTTATGCATTACTTGTTTAGTAGTCACACACTCACAGCTTGCATGAAACAACATACTAGATACTATGGTGACTTGATATCATGACACTACTCTTCGACTTTTGTGATTCGTAATCCTGTAATACCTTCTGCCCTGCTATTTGAACGTGGGGGAAACTTTTAGCGCAAGTTAAGAGGCACTGAGATGAGCATGCAAATTGCTTTATTATTATGGGTGCACACATAATAATAACGGGAGGTGTATGCGAGTCCTAGTGAGGCTTAACGAGTGTGAGGAGGGTTCTGCCCTATTGTGTGTAAACTAGGTAGCTGTAGACTTTAACGTGGTACTTGACTTTTACCTCATTTCGACTTTTAAATCTGTTCCCTCTCCTTATATAGAATCATGAGTGGACGAGGACATGGACGTGGTCACATTGCGATGACCCAAGCTGAGCTGACAAACTTAATCAACACACGTGTGGCTGAGGCTCTGGCAGCCTACCAAGCTGGTACGAAATGTGCCAAACACTCTTTAATCTTGTGTCGCGTACACGAACCTTACCTCTATAATGTGTTTTCTTTCGTTCATTAGGTCAGCAAAACCAAAACAATCCACCTGATTGTACGTTCAAGATGTTCATGGATTGTAAGCCACAGACCTTCAATGGGACTGAAGGGGCTGTAGGACTCCTGCGATGGTTTGAGAAGGCAGAGTCGGTATTTGCTAGGTGTAACTGTCCTGCTGGGGACAGAGTGAAGTATGCTACGGGCACACTCGAGGATGGTGCCCTGACATGGTGGAATGCCTAGGTTCAGCTGTTGGGTATCGAGGCGGCGAACGTCACTACTTGGGACGACTTTAAGGAATTGATCAGGGAGGAGTATTGTCCTCGCGATGAGATCCAGAAATTGGAGAACGAGTATTATGACCTGAAAATGGTGGGATCTGAGAATGAAGCATACGTGAAGCGGTCGTATGAGTTGGCTGACATGTACCCGAATTTGTCCCGACCCATGTCTCGAAGAATTGAGTTGTTCATCAAGGGATTACCTCCACGAGTGAAGGGTTTGGTTACTGCAGCAAATCTTAACAACTTGCCACAGATTGTCCGTTTGGCTCACATGATCGTTGATCAGGAGGTGGAGAGTAATTCACTACCACCACGTGTTTCTGCTACTGCTACTACTGCGGCTCCTATAGCCACCACCCCCGCCACTGACAACAAGCGTAAGTGGAACGATGTGGACAAGGCGTCCAATTCGGTGCAGTCACAGAAAAGGCCGGACACCGGCAGCAATCGTAGTTTCAGCCAGTCGTCTTCGGTGAATCAGAATCAGGGCTCTTATGTTGGGAAGAAGCCGCAATGTAACAAGTGTGGCTATCATCACTATGGGCAGTGCGTCCGGGCTTGCCGTAGGTGCGAGAAAGTGGGCCATGAGGCCAAAGACTGTAGAGCCCCACAGCCAAAGCAGCAGCAACAGCAAAATCAGCAGTATCAGAGACAGCAAAGGCAGCAACCCCATAAGAATCAGGGTTTCAAGAATGGGTGTTATCAGTGTGGGGATGAGGGCCACTTTAAGCGGGATTGCCCTCAGTTGAATCAGAACGCCAACGACAACAACCGCCAGAATAACAATGACAATGCTGGAAACAACAACAACGGAAACAATGGGGGCAACGGTGCTCGTGGAAGGGTATTCACGATCGGGGCTTAGGATGCTAGGAACGACGGCAATGTCGTGACTGGTACGTTTTCTGTGAACAACCTTATTGCTTCTGTGTTATTTGATTCCGGTGCCGATTGGAGTTATGTGTCCCTAGAGTTTAGTCAACGACTAGGGTTAACTCCCTCACCTTTAGAAGTTAAGCAAGTAGTAGAATTAGCTGATGGTAAAACGATAGAAGCTTCGCATGTTCTTTTTGGGTGTAAACTAGATCTCGTGGGTCAAGTGTTTGATATTGATCTCCTTCCTGTCACCCTCGGTAGTTTCGATATAGTGGTTGGTATGGATTGGCTGTCTAAGCACCAAGCTAAGATTCTGTGTAAGGAAAAGATTGTGCGTATCCCTATCCCAGATGGAGTGCCATTGTTGGTTCAGGGGCATCGCAGTGGTGCGATAGTTGGTATTATCTCGGCTATGCAAGCACAGAAATGTCTACGAAAGGGGTATCCTGCAATTCTGGCACTAGTTACTGATACTCCATCTGAAGAGAGAAAGATCAAGGATCTGCCAGTCGTATGTGAATTTGCCGATGTGTTCCCTGAGGAGCTTCCTGATTTACCTCCCCACCGTCAAGTAGAATTTTAGATTGACCTTGCACCAGGAGCAGCTCCAATTGCTCGTGCTCCTTACCGTTTAGCACCTGGAGAATTGCAGGAACCGTCTAACCAGCTGCAAGAATTACTGGACAGAGGTTTTATTCGACCCAGTTCTTCGCCTTGGGGAGCCCCAGTTTTGTTTGTAAAGAAGAAATACGGGTCCTTTCGCATGTGCATTGATTATCGGGAACTCAACAAAGTGACTATCAAGAACCGTTACCCATTGCCACGCATCGATGACTTGTTTGACCAGTTGCAAGGGTCAAGCTTTTATTCGAAGATCGACTTAAGATCAGGCTATCATCAGGTGAGAGTCCGAGAGGAGGATGTTCCGAAAATGGCTTTTCGAACGCGCTATGGGCACTATGAGTTCTTAGTTATGCCATTTGGGCTGACGAATGCACCAGCGATCTTCATGGATCTCATGAACCGTGTATGCAAACCATATGTTGACGACTTCGTTATAGTATTCATCGACGACATTTTGATTTACTCGAAGAGCAAGGAAGATCACGAACGGCACTTACGACTTATCTTGGAGCTCCTGAGGAAGGAGCAGCTTTACGCAAAATTCTCTAAGTGTGACTTCTAGATTCGAGAGGTACATTTCCTTGGGCACATTGTTAACGAAATGCGGATACATGTAGATCCTGCAAAGGTGGATGCTGTTAAGAATTGGGCAGAACCAAATACTCCTTCTGAGGTGCGACAATTCCTTGGTCTCGCTGGGTATTATTGGAGATTTATCAAGGATTTTTCGAAGATCGCGCAACCTTTAACCTCGCTAACACAGAAGGACGTGGTATACTCTTGGGGAACGAAACAAGAGGAGGCATTTCAGTTATTAAAGCAGAAGCTTTACAGTGCATCGATCTTGGCTTTACCTGAAGGTACCGAAGATTTCGTGGATATATTGTGATGCGTCCATTCAGGGACTTGGATGCGTACTAATGCAGCGCAACAATGTGATAGCTTATGCCTCTCGACAGTTGAAAGTTCACGAGAGGAATTATACGACGCACTATTTGGAGTTGGGAGCTGTAGTATTTGCGCTCAAAATATGGAGGCATTACCTGTACGGTACAAAATGCACTATTTATACCGACCACAGGAGCCTTCAGCATATTTTCGAACAGAAGGACAGAAGGACTTGAATATGCGACAGCGTCGCTGGGTTGAACTTTTAAACGATTATGAGTGTGCCATCAAGTATCATCCGGGTAAAGCTAATGTTGTAGCTGATGCACTTAGCCGAAAGGAGACGAAGCCTAAGCGTGTTCGTGCTCTACAGCTTACTATTCACTCCGGTTTACCTGCTCAGATTCGTTCCACTCAGATCAAGGCATTGAAAGAAGAAAACATCGAGGCTGAGTACTTACGGGGCATGGAAAAGCGACTTGTGGAGAGATCTGACGGCATTCATTACTTTATGGAGCGAGTATGGGTTCCTCTGTATGGTAACCTTCGAGAGCTTGTGATGGACGAAGCGCACAAGTCTTGGTATTCTGTTCACCCGGGCTCAGACAAAATGTATCAGGATCTCAGGGTCATGTATTGGTGGCCAAAGATGAAGGCTCACATAGCGACATACGTGAGTAAGTGTTTGACTTGTGCTAAAGTCAAGGTGGAATATCAGAAATCCTCGGGTCTACTTCAGCAGCCAGAGATACCCATGTCCTACCAAAGATGAAGGCTCACATAGCGACATACGTGGAAATGGAAGCAGATTGCTATGGATTTCGTCACAGGTTTACCAAGAACTCAGGCCGGAAACGATACTATTTGGGTGATTATTGATCGTCTTACGAAGTCAGCGCACTTCCTAGCGATCAAGGAAACGGATAAGTTCTCTCAATTAGCCGTTGTTTATCTGAAGGAAGTGGTTTCCAGGCATGGAGCACCAACTTCTATTATCAATGATCGTGATCCTCGCTTCATATCTGATTTATGGCAATCGATGCATAAATCGTTCGGCTCACGTCTTGATATGAGTACTGCTTATCACCCACAGACGGACGGTCAAAGTGAGCGCACTATTTAGACACTTGAAGACATGCTGCGAGCATGTGTGATCGATTTTGGGAAAGGGTGGGAGAAGCATCTGCCGTTGATCGAGTTATCCTACAACAATAGCTACCACACTAGTATTCAGGCAGCTCCATTCGAGGCACTGTACGGGCGAAAATGCCGTTCTCCTCTCTGTTGGGCTGAGGTGGGTGACAGCCAGATCAAAGGTCCTGAGCTTGTTCTTGAAACTTCAGAAAAGATTGTTCAGATCAGGAATCGTATGGTAGCAGCGTCTGATCGTCAGAAAAGCTACGCCGACAAGCGTAGAAAACCGTTGGAATTCGAAGTTAATGATCGTGTCATGTTGAAGGTCTCACCCTGGAAGGGTGTGGTGCGTTTTGGGAAACGCGGAAAGCTTAATCCAAGGTACGTTGGGCCATTCAAAATCCTGGAGGGGATCGGTAAGGTGGCTTACAAGCTCGAGTTACCTGCTGAGTTGGGTAATGTTCACGATGTCTTTCATGTCTCGCAGTTGAAGAAGTGTTTGTCTGATGAAACACTGGTTGTGCCATTTCAAGAGCTGAAGATCGACGACAAGTTGCAGTTTGTCGAAGAACCTATTGAGATCATGGATCCAGAAGTCAAGGTGCGTAGACATAGTCGTATTCCAATTGTGAGAGTTCGTTGGGACTCAGGACGTGGACCGGAGTTCACGTGGGAGCGTGAGGATCAAATGAAGCTTAAGTATCCTCAACTTTTTCCTGATGACAAGTCTAAATCTAACAAGACTGGTGAATTTCGGGACGAAATTCCTCTTCAAGTTGGGGATGATGTGGCACCTGGGGAAAATCCGCAACAATCTTGATTTATCACTTTCACTTCTTTGTGCTTGCTTCTCAAATTTCGGGACGAAATTTCTTTCAAGTTGGGGAGGATGTGACAACCCGAACTTTCAAGGTTAGTGTCGTCTAACCTCGTAACCTTTAGTCTTGTATTTTCCTTTTATGCAATGTGTTACCACGCGTTGCGGTGAACGTTTGTTACTTGTTTCGCTTAAACGTAAACGGAAATCATATGTGTTTGGGCCGAGTACCGCACCCCAATTCTTTGAAGCTTCAACCAGATTTAAGTCAACCCATTAATATACTTGATTGAACTTGGCCCATACATGAGATGTCTTAAACACAACCGGCCCCATTCCACTATTTTGGCTAGCAAACATAACCGGCCCAGTTTAAGTTGGATAACTTATTAATATGACTTGTATTCTGACTTGGGTAACCTAATTACATAAACCGCCCCAAACCTAAGCTGACTTGTATACGTATTATACCTTCATTATATTCGTGATTAGCCTAAAATTAAAATAAACCCTATTGCTCCTTCATAATATACGCACGGCAGTGGAACATACCCCCCTTCTGATCGAGATAGCATCCTGATTTCAAGATTCTTGGTTAGTAATTAACATCTCGGTTCCTTCTTTATGTGCATGTTTGTGTCGATTATTGGTGGTTTTGTGTATCATAATAATCTGTTGTTTAAAGTTCTTGTTGTCAATCTTGTCAAAAAGTATTTAGGAATCTTTTATAAGCAATAATGTATCAGACTAATAAGTGCAGCCAATTGGATAAGGAACACCACATGATTGTTGGCTATTGTGTTATACTTGCATATAATTGTTATAGGATAATAGTAATGAATTGGTCCACTACATAAATACTACATAAATCGGTCCAATAGCATCTTGAAGGTGTTAACAGTTGTCGGCCATTGTGCCGTATGTGCATGTGAGTTGTGAGAAACCATGTGATGGAGTATATGTGTGCAATTTGTTAAGGTTTGCATGTGTATTTAGATGGGATGTAGTCTGCTATGTGTTCCCATTAATCGATGACATAATGATTGTGTCTAAGGGCTTGAGTTCATGATATGTTCTGTTCTATTATGTTAGGATATAGGGATTCAGGGATTTTGATATGTTAAATTGGATTAATAAACTTCTGTGGGTGGTTGTGGGTAAACCGTGCTGAACATAAGTGGGCCGCACACCCCTTGATGGTATTGGACCCCTCAATAAAAGAAACAGCAATTGTTTGGGCCTGGATTAGATTGGGCCGCTTATTAGTGGGGAGCGGTGGTAAAGTGGCAGATGGTCTGGGCTCGGGTACACGAAGCCCAGAGAGACTAGATCTAGTTGAGGCCTGAGAACAATGGGTTATATTATATTTTTGGACTGGGCCGGTAACTCGTGGAATCAATAGAATGATTTGGTATATTATATTAACTTGTGTAACGATATGGCGTAAACCTGTGAATTAATATGGTACATAGTGTCGCGGATATTTGTGTTATATGAGTCTACTTATAAGTTGTATGTTCACTGATGCGACAATCAAATCATTCGACATGAATTATGGTATTATATGAACTAGCATGGTGATTGGATATAGGATTAGGACCCAAATACTTGCTATAACTTGAGTAATAATATGTGTTCTGATTATTGGTAACCTATGTACTAATTGCAAAGAACACATGATTTATGTTACACGAGACTGATTGTGTTGGTAATCATGGTAGGACGTGTGTAATCCCTTGACAAACAATTAACTAGGTCTTACCGAGCAAACCAAAGGTGAGTTCACTGTTCTTTTCCAAGCATGCATCCCGGGAAAGGATATCGGGTAACGTTTTCAGGGAAGAATGTCAGGTTAATGGGATGTTTGTTATTACCCAGTTTCTATTATATAAGACCCCTTACATCTACCGATTGTTGCCGGGAAGGCAACGGGGTATTTACTTGATAGCGCTATTAGGTTTGGCACCTTCACACCGGGCCGGAATGGACGGGCGTGAACTAATTACCTTGACCACTTGACTAATGCTTTGATAGAGGCCTTGGGGTTTGGGCAAACACATCTAGTAGCCACATACGGTAATCGAGTTAATAACATCATCAAAACATAACCTTGAACTGTTCTAAACACACATCTGGTAACTAAACGCGTTAACAAAACTTTGAACTCACCAGCGACTTCTGACACACTTGTCTGCATGCTTTCAGGTCGTTAGATTTCTTGACATGGACTTGCTATCTGGGAGTGCTGGAGTGGTCATGGATCGAGGCTCTTGGATATATTTGTTACTTTGGTTTAGCACACTTATCATGAAAGAGTTGTTTAACAATTTACTATATGCTTCCGCTGAACATCTCCTTTGGTTTAAACTTATGATTTGGATTTATATTTGACAATTAATGAAATGATTTATTTAAATATTATACTTGTGTAACGATATGGCGTATTATACTTGTGTAATCGAGGCTCTTGGATATATTTATTTAACTCGTGGAATCAATAGAATGATTTGGTATATTATATTAATTTGTGTAACGATATGGCGTAAACCTGTGAATTAATATGGTACATAGTGTCGCGGATATTTGTGTTATATGAGTCTACTTATAAGTTGTATGTTCACTGATGCGACAATCAAATCATTCGACATGAATTATGGTATTATATGAACTAGCATGGTGATTGGATATAGGATTAGGACCCAAATACTTGCTATAACTTGAGTAATAATATGTGTTCTGATTATTGGTAACCTATGTACTAATTGCAAAGAACACATGATTTATGTTACACGAGACTGATTGTGTTGGTAATCATGGTAGGACGTGTGTAATCCCTTGACAAACAATTAACTAGGTCTTACCGAGCAAACCAAAGGTGAGTTCACTGCTCTTTTCCAAGCATGCATCCCGGGAAGGGATATCGGGTAACGTTTTCAGGTAAGAATGTCAGGTTAATGGGATGTTTGTTATTACCCAGTTTCTATTATATAAGACCCCTTACATCTACCGATTGTTGTCGGGAAGGCAACGGGGTATTTACTTGATAGCGTTATTAGGTTTGGCACCCTCACACCGGGCCGGAATGGACGGGCGTGAACTAATTACCTTGACCACTTGACTAATGCTTTGATAGAGGCATTGGGGTTTGGGCAAACACATCTAGTAGCCACATACGGTAATCGAGTTAATAACATCATCAAAACATAACCTTGAACTGTTCTAAACACACATCTGGTAACTAAACGCGTTAACAAAACTTTGAACTCACCAGCGACTTCTGACACACTTGTCTGCATGTTTTCAGGTCGTTAGATTTCTTGACATGGACTTGCTATCTGGGAGTGCTGGAGTGGTCATGGATCGAGGCTCTTGGATATATTTGTTACTTTGGTTTAGCACACTTATCATGAAAGAGTTGTTTAACAATTTACTATATGCTTCCGCTGAACATCTCCTTTGGTTTAAACTTATGATTTGGATTTATATTTGACAATTAATGAAATGATTTATTTAAATATTATACGTGGTTCAATGTGATTGGTGGCTTGGATCCTGGTACGTCACACGTCCCGCGGTGTTCCCGCATGTGGTATTTTGGGGGTGTGACAAAACCCTAATTTGATCCCTGTTGTGCACTCGTTTATCTAATCTAGACATAAGACTCGATTAAGACGAAGTTAACAGACAGTAGATGCACCAACAAAGGGTTAGGTTAAGGGTATAAAGACTTTTCTTAATCGCAGAGGCTATTTGTGTAATTAACTTTAATAGTTATAAATAATTATTATTTCAACCAATTTGACATGTCTTGATAATCAAAATAATCGACCATAAAAGTAACAAACCAACAACTAACTAAACTAATGAAAACTCAAGGTTGGTAACATGATCCAGGTTGGTAGTCGATCCAAGACCACTCCACGAAATTAGATATAGCTATTTATTATGTTTTTAGGTAAACATGTAAAGCTACAAAACCTGGATTGTTTCTTATAAACATTAAAAAATATACAAAATACCACGTCAACGATGAATAAAGACCAGAGCAATATGAATTATGATACACCACACCTATACCATGAATAATACAACATAAGTACTATACAATATATCACGAAATGATTGATAAACTAACAAAAAACGAGTATCACATTGTAAACTGTCGTTGCATCACGAATTTGGTTTTGGTTATGGCTCAAAACTGAACCTCCCCTGTACATAGCCCTAAACTCACCAACCTAAGTGATATATTTCCCGTCGCATCGCGCGGGTAAACGACCAGTATATATATATAATGGACTGTTAGAAAAAAAACTCACTTGAGTTACGAAACTCAAGAAAACCTTATGTAATAAACATTTTTTTCTAAAAAAATTAGCGAATTTAAGTTAAATGTTATTGAACGCTTTGAGCAAAAAAAAAAAAACAAAAAGTGCTGACTGGGTTTTTTTTTATAAAAAATTGAAAATTTGGTTTTTAGCATATATATTTAAAAAAACACTAAATTATAAAAAATCACTCCGCGCTTTTTTTTTCAAAACGTTCGATAATGTGTAACTTACATTCTCTGATTTTTTTAAAAGTTTGTTACATAATGATTTCTTTTTTTTTTTTTTTTGGATGGTAATGCTTACACCCCTTAAATTACACCAAATAAATTCTAAACTACTTATTGCTTGGGATTTAACCCAAGACCTCCTGTCTAAGAGGTAGGGTGAGCAGAAAACTGAAAAAACCGAACCGAAAAATGAAAACCACCCCCAGTTGTAAGAACCACGAGAACCACTTTCTAACGATTAGATTTTTAGGATGGATGGATGAGATTAAAAGTAATAAAAACTATTATAAAATTCTTTTTGTCTTATTATGTTTTTAATATTTTATTGTTAAAGGGCATTTAAGTAAAAAAAAAATTTGTCTTTTTATATATATTATTTTTTATTGCCTTTTTTGTCCTATTGCATTAATTTTTTTTTTTTTAAAACATATTTTTTTGTTAAAGAATTTTTTAAAATCATATTTTTTGATAATTTTTTTCAACATTTGTTTAAAAAAACGTTTTTAACGAACCGTTTTTAACGCGCCGTTTTGAGCCCTGTTTTTACGCTCCCTTTTTAATGCGCCGTTTTTTCACGCCGTTTTTACGCCCGGCTTTTCCAGGCGTCGTTTTTATGCCGTTTTAAACGTCGTTTTTACGCCTTTTTAACGTCGTTTTTACGCCGTTTTTTACGCCATTTTCACGCCGTTTTTTACTTCGTTTTTACGCCGTTTTTTAATGTCGTTTTTTACAAGCTGTTTTTTTAACGGCGTTTTTACGCTCCATTTTTAACGCGCTGTTTTTTTACGCCGTTTTTTCACGTCATTTTTACGTAAAATTTTTTTACTTTTTTACGTTATAAAATTTAGGTTTTACGTTAAAAAAATTACGTTTTACATTTTACGCTCGGTTTTTTCAAGCAGCATTTTTTTACATTAAACTTTTTAAGTTTTACGTAAAACTTTTTACGTTTTACGTTTTTACTTTTTACGTTATACCTAAAACTTTTTACGTTTTACGTTTTACGTAAAACTTTTTACGTTCTACGTTTTACGTAAAACTTTTTATTTTTTACGTTAAACTT
Source organism: Helianthus tuberosus (assembly GCA_030545235.1). Lineage (NCBI taxonomy): Eukaryota > Viridiplantae > Streptophyta > Magnoliopsida > Asterales > Asteraceae > Helianthus > Helianthus tuberosus. The sequence goes on along the minus strand of CM060427.1, from coordinate 45,262,879 downwards.
TTTACGTTTTACGTAAAACTTTTTACGTTTTACGTTTTTTCGTTTTACGTTTTTACGTTAAAAAGTTTACGTTTTTACATTTTACGTTAAACTTTTTACGTTTTACGTTAAAAAGTTTACGGTTTAACATTTTTTTTTTACAAAAACTTTTTGACGCAACACGAACGCGCCCAGAAAATGCAAACTCGGTAGGTGTCTCAGATAGATTGTTATCGTCATCGACTAGGGAAAAAATATAAAAAACCAACAACATCAAAACAAAGTGTATCTCGAAAAAAATGGGGTTTGGCTCAGATTTTTCGATAATAAAAAAGGCTGCAAAGTGGGGTTGCAGGTTCAAAAACCTACCTTCCGCCGTCCTTGCCGCGCCATCGTCATCAAAATCTAAGTTTTTTTTTTTTGCATCATCGCCACCTAATCGATTGTATCAAAACCCACGTATTCAAAGAACACAAATCAAAACCCCCAACATATCAAAAAACCATCAGATTCAACACATCAAACCCACATAGTTTACTGTTCAAAATCACCATAGAATCAAGAAACACAGATCAAACACCCACCATTTTTCATGGAGAGAGAAACACATATTAACTGCCAAAAACTTAAAACCCTATCGTCAAAGATTCAAAAAAGCACCAGCAAGACATTCAAAAAGCTTCAGCAAAACATCAAAGATTCAAACATTCAAAAATCATTCAAACATTCAAAAATCCTACCATTTAATTCCATAAAGCCAAAATTCCAACAATTTGACTTATTAATTAACTCATAAAGAAGACCGGCAGCCACTGATGTCTGTCGTTAAGGACATGCAAAAACCAACTAAACTATGTAGATAGGATAAGTCGGATATCGAACCAGAGGAGGATTGTGGAAAGTGTTATGATGCTAAGTATTAATTAACTAATGCTAAAAAGTAAAACTCAATTGTTGGTTTGATTGATTAAACTAAAAATTACGAAAAACAAGTTGTAAATAATGGGAAAGAACAATGGTTCCTCCAGATTTCAGGTTTTGCAGCTAGATTCAATTAGGTGTTTAATCGTAACACTTACATAGACATAAGTGTTGAATCTAATTAACCAATTGTGATAATGAACGACTAAGTACTCCGGTCAATACATAACGGGAGGTTATCGAATGATTATCAATTACAATTACAAACCCTAACCCCATGTCAAATATATCCCAATTACTAGAACTCTCTGGAACAGAATGCTTAGAAATTAAGGTTTAAATAAATGCAATTTTTACAACCAATAAATTAAATCAATGGTGAAAAGCATCGTATGCTTAGATCACCAAGTAAAACGATTGTGTCAACACATAATATCAATCAACTTACAAAAACCCTCCATCCGGAGGAAACCATTAAAAAGACTAGCCGCTCATGTTGTCTTCACAGCACCGGTTATCATCCCGAGTTGATCCAACATGAATGAGACTTGAAAGATGATGAAAATATTAAAATTCGTCCTCGTTTGTATATTGACGGCTGCGACTTCGAATAAATCCTCTAAAATTCTGTCATCCCACATCAAGCCCACATGTGTGCCTTGGACTTCCCTTTTGTCGGCCCAATTGATGCTTCCCTCTTCTCTTTTTTTTCTTTTTTTTTCGTGATGTTAGATGATGATGGATGATGTGACTTAATGTTGTCCACTCCTAAAATCCACGTGCACCCCTCAATTCAATTATGAATTGAATTTAGCAATCTCATAATCCTTCTCATGTTAACACGTGACTATTTGTGATGATGTATATATCGATCAAGCTCCACTATCCTCCAAAGAAGTCTCGTGACTTTTTTTCGTCCCTAACCACATGTGCCGTTTTAAATTCACATTCATCCGTAGCTTACGCTTCTAAAACGTAAGTTACGTTTAGAAACTTCTGTTTCTTTTGTTTTATTCTTGCATCACTCCACCGTAGGCTACATTCCAACTTTGCTGGAAATCTTTTAAACTGATGTCGCTCCTTGTGACTTTATTTTTAGCGTGCATTTCAACTTCCAACTAACAACAAACATCCCCCTAGACTTCGTTGCTTCGCGTTTCTCGTTCCTTTAAGCTGTCTTTCGACCCGAACTCCCGTTTAACATGATATCTCTTTAATAAGCATCCGTGCTCGTCTCGATTCATCACTAAACTCTCTAACTTCACCGTATTACGCATTTTACCTGTAAAACCACAACCACACGTAGTTAACATATTCGAGATGAGTAATCGCTTAGAACATAATAAAATACGTAATTTAACACACTTAACGCTCTTGTTTTGCAACCTCCATCACATCCCCACACTTGACATTGATTGTCCTCAAGCAACCATTACAAACACTACTCACCTTATTAACAAATCACCATTAAATCCCTTATCGAATTAACAATTTATGGTCCCAAATCATACCCGTCCCATAGACTGACACAATCGAGGTTGACAATCTGACAAGTAAGCGATACGCATTTAAAACAACTTAAAACTTGCCTAACTAAAACTAACATGCTTATGATACTACACATATGCCACACACCCCTCACAATAATCACTCCTCTCGGTTCAATCAAGAATAGCGTGTAATGTGCTAGTATATAATTCGCTCAAAACCAACTATGCTACTTTGCAATCATAAGCTTGTATAGCAATCACACCTCCACTGTATCAAATAACGTAACACATATCAAAAGGACTTTCGGGTTTTGGGTTAAGGGTAAAGGTAAAGAAATATTTTTGGCTTTTTACAATAACTACTACCCTTTGGGTGATTTTCGACCCATTTATTTAACACAAACATAACAATGAATTTTTTTTGCTTTTGTTTTTTTTTTTCTTACTTTTTTTCTTTTTTCTTTTTAATAACAAATACACAATTGTCATTCATGGTTGGTATTCAAACGGGTCAAACAAGGTGTAACAAACGAAAGGTATAAGGCTCAACATGGTTAACTAAGGTGGGGTGAATAAACAATCAACAAATAACACAATGAAAGGATCCTAATGCCTTTATCATTTATGTGCATACGCTAAACCACAGTCTCGGTACGATCAAACCACACAAGTTCTAACACAAAGCAACATATGGCCTACTCTCAGCAAATGAACATTTATTGCAATTCAACTAACAATCTAGTAGGCTCAAACATCTCAGCGAATAAAAGGAATATAGGTTGCCGACACGTAGCATGTGTAATTCCTAAAGCATGTTACCCCTAGTTAGGCATCTCTTCTCAACTATTCTCTAAAAACATGTCAGAAATACTCTCATGAAACTTAAAGGGACAACCATGACCAGGGATCTAAGTTAGTTTAATATCAGTAGGAACCCTTTAGCGATTGAAAATGTTGGTTTTCATGAAGTTCAAGCATACTTGAGACAAAAAACTTCAAAATTTTTCAATTTTTACCAATTTCAACCAATTTAAGCATTTAAGATCAACAATTATACCAACCCTCTCTCGAGTTACCGCATCCCCGCACTTGGGATACATTGTCCCCAATGTATGGTGCAATTTATAGTCAAAACCCGAGAGATACCAACCGCAAACCATGAACGGCTAACAACTAGACGACTCGACACATAAAACCACTCCCAACACAAAAATTTCACACCACCAAATACACGAAAACAAATAAAACACAAGATAGATAGACACATGCACCTGATCAGAAAACAAGTGAGAGTCTGTGGCAGTGTAACTGTTGCGCTCAAAACTGGAGAATACACATCCAGGGATTCTCTGATATCTCCTTGGGGATGTTGCAAAACATCCCCACACTTGAATCATTGCATCCGTGAAGATAGAATTGTATAAACATGTCAAAACACAACACACCAAACGAAACCAAAACAAAGTACAAACTCTACATCCTCGGGCTGCCTCCCGAGAGCGCTAAGTTTAAAGGTCTTCAGCCAGACCGTACCTGATATGCGCTATGGTGGTCTCAATGCACACTTACCTAATGTATTTCCAATGAATGCCCGGAAATTTACATGCCATCTCCATAAGCTCGTCAGTATAATTGGCATGTTTAGAAAGCACATGCGGGTTTCGCTGATCCACTTCACGAGATATACACCGATGTCTTGTAGCTTCACCCTTTTCATCTTCTTCCTCGAACCCTCTTCCCCACACTTGTTAATTGGAATGATTGATATGGGAAGAGGTTCGGTACACACATTCATCTCATCAGACTGCTCTGCCTCCTCATCCTCACACACCATCTGATCCAACAGTGACTCTTCATCAGATAAAGGATTCATTGGTGTGGTATTATGTGACAACTCGTACTTTAGACCTATCTTGTAACGTTACGTGAGTTACTCTAATTGAATAAATGCATGTTATGTGAATATATGTTGTGTTGTATGTATGTATGTATATGAACGAGCCAAACACACAACACACACACCCGATCGCACAAGCCCACTTGGGGCCGTATCTCTTGTAATCGGACCATAAGGGCAGCCCATGTATGGGTTCGGCCCACACATCTCACACGCATAACATTAGGGTGTGTAACTATTCTACACTTTACCAAAAACATTCACATACACAAACCCTAGGAGCTCTCATTCTCTCTCTCGCCTCCTCTTGGAACCGGCGACAACTTCCTTGTTCACCCGAGACCTTTCTCGTTCATCCTCTAATCCGGTTAGTGTTTTATTAATGGCTTGTATTATATGTGATGTTGTTAATAATTGGATTACATGATCGGTTAGGGTTATGCTAGTAACTCGGTTGATATGTTGTATGATATGTGTATGCATGATAAACGGATTGAAGTTTGCTATCCTTGTTATTGTTCTAGTTGTAAATCGGATTACATGATTAGAACCGAATGAATGTATGTAATCGGCTGGATACATGTTAGATTTCGAATGGTTTGATGATGGTGTTAGGATGATTTGGGATTGGTAATGATGAATGGAAACCGAAAGCTTGTTAATCGGCTGATATGTATGTATTCGGGTTGCTGATAATATGATTGATGGTTTTGACTAAGTTGTTGTTCATATTCATGATTAGGGTTCTTTAGAAAACAATTGATATATGCTTGTTTGATCGATAATATGCAAACTGTTAGTTGTTAATTGATTGTGGACAAATATGGAAACCTTGTAATTGATGGGCAAGATAAATGTTTGTAACTGATTTCCATAAATTCTGGATTTTTAAACCTGATCGCACAAGACCTCATGTCATACAAGGGGTCTACTCGCACAAGGAGTCTAGTCGAACAAGTCATCTGATCGCACAAGATGACCTGCTCGCACAAGACACTCACAGCCGCACAAGGCTGTTCGGATCGCACAAGTTGTGTGTTTAATTAACGGTTGGGCCGGGTAAGTGTTTGGGCCGGATGAGTCCACTCGCACAAGATATATCCAGTCGCACAAGGGCACCTGATGTCGCACATGATTGCTTGATTGTTTGTTGTTATTGGGCCGTATGATCATATGTTGGGCCGGGTATGGATGGGCTTAACGAGTGGATCGCACAAGGCTTATTGACTTGTGCGAGCCCATTCTATAAAAATCGTACAAGTGATAGTATGTTGTGACGGTGCCTGCTAGTATGTTAATGTGCCTAATATGTGTTGCTATGATCCGTGTGTGTGTTCTTACATGTTATCCTACCTGATACCTATGTGCATTACTTGAGTCAAAACCTGACTTGTATGGTAACCCTATTAGGACGCGGTTGACCACTCATAGTTCAAGAAACCCTTTTGTGTATCTGCCGAGCAAACCAAGGTGAGTTCACACAGCCAAGGCATGGGATTCCCAGGATGGGAATGGGTTGGATTATTTATTCGTTCAGTTTATGGAACTTAGATATATGATTCCCGGTAGAGGAGGGATTATGGATAAGAACAAGACTAGACTGGTTATACTAATTTAAACGATCTTCGCACACACGCCAAGGGTCGGCCGCGATATTATGACAATCTTCGCACACATGCCTAGAAAGGGCCGCGAACTATATACTCTAATCTTCGCAAACATGCCAGGAAGGGCCGCGATACTACTATACCTAGTCTAGCAAACATGGGAAATCCCCACTATACTTCGCAAACATGCCTAGAGGGCCGCGATACGATATATACGATACATGATTACTAATGAACATACGAACTGCTTTACGAACACTATAACTAAACAAACTCCCTGTGAACTCGCTCAACTAGTTGTTGACTCTCTGTTACATGCCTTGCAGGACCTTAGGTACTTATGGAGCTTGCACGGGAGGCACGGTCGTTGTGGGCACAGCTTGTGGATGTTATGAACAATATTTAAACATTTGAAATGGCTACTTATGATTGGGTTTATTTATGCTTCCGCTAAACATTGAATTTACACTTATGTTTTGAACACCTTTCATATTGGTTTGGTTGTTTTACATTTAATACTTACTATGTTCAATATGATTGGTGGCTTGATCCTGGTCAGTCACGCCTCCAAGCGGTGATACTCCGCGTGTGGATTTTGGGGGTGTGACAGATTGGTATCAGAGCCATTGGTTATAGAGAACTTGGTTTTAATAAAGGGAAAACGATTTTGTTAAAACCAGACTATAACCAGAACAGTGCTCTCAACGATCCACAACGACGCTTCGCTCCACGTGCAAGACTCAACATCCTAGGTAATAAGGTTTATGTTTATTGCCTACTTGCTAGAATTACATAGAACTTTGCTCGTGGTATGCTTAGATTACATTGATTACTATTCGTTACTGCCTGAGAACGCTTATATGCTCACACTCTTCTGTCATCGCACTATTCGCGAACCTCTCTCACTCATGTTCTCCTTGATGTCAAGATCATGAGTGGACGCGCTAACCTAGCTCAAGCCCAGTTGGCGGCTTCGATCACTGAACAAGTTACTGCAGCACTCGCAGCTGCCCAGGCAGGAGGTATAACCTGCCATCACCACTTACTCTAGGATCTTTAGATCCTACTCTCGTAACTCAACACTTGTGCTTAATTTTGATTACTCTTACGCGCACGACAAGTCAACACGCTCAGCCACCTGTATGCACATACAAGACTTTTATGGACTGCCGTCCTACTACTTTCAGCGACACTGAAGGAGCTATTGGACTACTCCATTAGTTCGAGGAACTCGAATCGGTCATCGAGTGTGAGAATGACCCGAGGCTCGTAAGGTGAAATATGCCACTGATATTCTCGAAGGCACTGCGTTAACTTGGTAGAACGCGCAAGTTCAGACACTGGGGCTGACGGCTGCTAATGCCACCCCATGGGATGATTTTAAGGAACTGATCAAACGTGAATATTACAGTCGTGATGCCATCCACAAGTGGGAAGTGGAGTCCCTTAACATGAAGATGACGGGGTCAGAGACAAGAAGAGTATACGATAACGATCCAACAAATTGGCAATTTTGTGTCCAATTATGGCGGATCCTCCCATCAAGAGCATTGAGCTGTACCTCAAAGGCTTAGTACCAGAAATTCAAGGTCATATGACTTCTGCCAACCTTGCTTCCATCCAGGATGATTACTCGTCTTGCTCATCGTTTCACAGAACAGGCAGTGGAACAGAACAAGCTGCCTAAACGTATCAGTGCTACTACTACTGCTATCACTACTGCTACTCCTAGTGACAACAATCGAAAATGGGATGGAACCTCCAGCAAGGGTTCAACTTCGGTTCAATCCCAGGCATAGCAGCGAAAGACAGATAATTACCAGAGCCCCAGTCAGCAGTCTTCTGGTAGTCAAAGGCAGGGTGGATATTGAGGAAATCACCCAAAGTGCAATAGATGCAACAGACACCACAGTGGTCATATAGTCAAGGATTGTAACCTCGTATTAGCTGCAAGCAGAGATCCTATGCAAGGAGAAGGTTATTCGTATTCCTCGTTCGGGCAAGGAACCTCTCGAAGTTCAAGGCGACAAGAGTGGTGTCGTGAGCGGTATTATCTCCTTTTTGAAGGCTCAGAAGTGTTTACGCAAGGGGCACACTGCTATACTAGCACTCGTTACAGATACCTCGAAGAAAGAGAAAAAGATTGAAGATATTCCTGTAGTACGTGACTTTCCTCAAGTGTTCCCTCAGGAATTACCTGGGTTACCGCCTCATCGTCAGGTGGAATTTCAGATCGAGCTCGCTCCAGGAGCAGCACCCATAGCTCGAGCGCCTTATCGTTTGGCTCCAACGGAATTGAAAGAACTTTCTACACAACTACAAGAACTCTTGGATAAGGGCTTTATTCGTCCTAGCTTTTCGCCCTGGGGAGCTCCAGTGCTATTTGTGAAGAAGAAAGACGGTACGTTCAGAATGTGCATCGACTACCGTGAACTGAACAAGGTGACTGTGAAGAATCGCTACCCTCTTCCACGCATTGACGACCTATTCGACCAGTTACAAGGGTCGAGCTTTTACTCGAAGATTGATTTGAGGTCAGGATATCACCAGCTGAGAGTCCGAGAAGAGGACGTCTCCAAAACAGCCTTTAGAACCCGTTATGGACACTATGAGTTTTTGGTCATGCCTTTTGGGCTGACAAACGCACCTGCGGTCTTCATGGACTTGATGAATCGAGTGTGCAAGCCTTACCTGGACAAGTTCGTTATTATTTTCATCGACGACATCCTGATCTGTTCTAAGAGTCAGGAGGAACACGAGCAGCATCTACGACTCATTTTGGAACTCCTTCGAGCAGAACAGTTGTACGCCAAGTTTTCAAAATGCGACTTCTGGCTTCGTGAAGTCCATTTCTTAGGCCATGTGGCAAACAAGGATGGGATTCACGTTTATCCATCCAAGGTAGACTCGATTAAGAACTGGCCTGCACCTCGTACACCAACGGAAATTCGCCAATTCTTGGGATTGGCAGGTTACAACAGGAGGTTCATTAAGGATTTTTTTTCCAAGATTGCACAGCCTCTCACCTCACTAACGCAGAAAGGCGTTGTTTATCGATGGGAAATGCACAGGAACTAGCATTTCAGCACCTAAAGGATAGACTTTGCAGTGCACCTATTCTTTCATTGCCAAAGGGCACAGACAACTTTGTGGTTTACTGCGACGCATCAGTTCAGGGTCTTGGTTGTATATTGATGCAACGGGATAAAGTTATAGCCTACGCCTCACGCCAACTTAAAGTTCATGAAAGGAACTACACTACACACGATATAGAGCTGGGAGCTGTTGTTCTGGCACTTAAGATATGGAGACAGTACCTGCATGGTACCAAGTGCGCCATCTACACTGACCACAGGAGCCTTGAACATATATTCAAACAGAAAGAGCTGAATATGCGACAGCGACGATGGGTCGAACTGCTAAACGACTACGAATGCTCAATCAGGTACCACCTAGGCAAAGCCAATGTTGTGGCTGACGCCCTCAGTCGAAAAGACACTGCGCCTAAGCGCGTACGAGCTTTACAACTCACCATACAGTCTAGCCTTCCTTCCCAGATACGAGATGCTCAGTTAGAAGCATTGAAACCAGAAAATGTCAGGGCTGAAGCCCTACGCGGCTCAAGGCAACGCTTAGAACAGAAGGAAGATGGTGCTTATTATGTCACAGGACGCATTTGGGTTCCACTGTACGGCAACCTACGCGAGCTGGTAATGGATGAAGCTCACAAGTCTCGCTACTCGGTACACCCTGGTTCGGATAAAATGTACCACGATATTAAGACTACATACTGGTGGCCTAGCATGAAGGCCCACATAGCCACATACGTTAGCAAATGCTTGACTTGTGCGAGAGTCAAGGCAGAATATCAAAAACTGTCAGGACCACTCCAACAACCTGAGATACCACAATGGAAATGGGAGCAAATTTCCATGGATTTTGTTACTGGCTTACCTAGATCTCAGCGCGGAAATGATACTATTTGGGTGATCGTGGATCGACTCACAAAGTCTGCTCACTTCTTGGCAATCAAAGAAACAGACAAGTTCTCTACACTAGCAGACATTTATTTAAAAGAAGTGGTCTCGAGGCACGGTGTGCCAACCTCTATCATCTCTGATCGAGATGCACGTTTTACTTCAGAACTGTGGCAAGCAATGCATAAATCTTTTGGCTCTCGTTTAGACATGAGCACAGCTTATCACCCTCAGACAGATGGGCAGTCTGAGCGCACGATTCAAACTCTAGAAGACATGCTTCGGGCGTGCGTAATTGATTTTGGCAACAGTTGGGAAAAACATTTGCCACTTGTGGAATTCTCATACAATAACAGCTACCACACAAGCATTAAAGCTGCACCATTCGAGGCATTGTACGGGCATAAATGTCGATCACCTCTCTGTTGGGCAGAGGTGGGGGAAAGTCAAATCACTGGTCCAGAAATGGTAGTCGATACCACTGAAAAGATTGCACAAATACGACAACGCATGGCGGCAGCTCGCGACCGTCAGAAGGTATACGCTGATAAAGACAGGAAACTACTCGAATTCCAAGTTGGGGATCGAGCGCTACTCAAAGTTTCACCCTGGAAGGGTGTGGTTCGTTTTGGCAAACGCGGCAAACTAAATCCACGATATGTTGGACCTTTCGAAGTTATTGAGAAAATAGGCAAAGTGGCCTACAGACTGAACTTACCACCTGAACTCAGTGCAGTTCAGAACGTCTTTCACGTGTCGAATCTGAAGAACTGAACTTACCACCTGAACTCAGCTATCGACGAACGGTTGCACTTCGTCGAGGAACCTGTTGAAATCACGGACCGGGATGTTAAGGTCCTCAAGAACACGAGAATCCCTCTTGTACGAGTTCGTTGGAACTCCCGCCGCGGCCCAGAGTTCACCTGGGAGCGCGAAGATCAAATGGAACTCAAATATCCCCAGTTATTCGGAACCAATGCAACTACTACTGAGGCTGAAGCTACCAATGCAGAATTTCGGGACGAAATTCCAAATCAACGGGGGGATAATGTGACACCCCAAGAAAACCAGTAATCTTCGCAAACATGCTCAGGGGAGCCGCGATACAATTCAGGTAAACAACGTCACACCATTAGCTTTCCTCAGTAACCGCATGCCAAATTTCGGGACGAAATTTCTTTTTAGTTGGGGATAATATGACAACTCGTACTTTAGACCTATCTTGTAACGTTACGTGAGTTACTCTAATTGAATAAATGCATGTTATGTGAATATATGTTGTGTTGTATGTATGTATGTATATGAACGAGCCAAACACACAACACACACACCCGATCGCACAAGCCCACTTAGGGCCGTATCTCTTGTAATCGGACCATAAGGGCAGCCCATGTATGGGTTCGGCCCACACATCTCACACGCATAACATTAGGGTGTGTAACTATTCTACACTTTACCAAAAACATTCACATACACAAACCCTAGGAGCTCTCATTCTCTCTCTCGCCTCCTCTTGGAACCGGCGACAACTTCCTTGTTCACCCGAGACCTTTCTCGTTCATCCTCTAATCCGGTTAGTGTTTTATTAATGGCTTGTATTATATGTGATGTTGTTAATAATTGGATTACATGATCGGTTAGGGTTATGCTAGTAACTCGGTTGATATGTTGTATGATATGTGTATGCATGATAAACGGATTGAAGTTTGCTATCCTTGTTATTGTTCTAGTTGTAAATCGGATTACATGATTAGAACCGAATGAATGTATGTAATCGGCTGGATACATGTTAGATTTCGAATGGTTTGATGATGGTGTTAGGATGATTTGGGATTGGTAATGATGAATGGAAACCGAAAGCTTGTTAATCGGCTGATATGTATGTATTCGGGTTGCTGATAATATGATTGATGGTTTTGACTAAGTTGTTGTTCATATTCATGATTAGGGTTCTTTAGAAAACAATTGATATATGCTTGTTTGATCGATAATATGCAAACTGTTAGTTGTTAATTGATTGTGGACAAATATGGAAACCTTGTAATTGATGGGCAAGATAAATGTTTGTAACTGATTTCCATAAATTCTGGATTTTTAAACCTGATCGCACAAGACCTCATGTCATACAAGGGGTCTACTCGCACAAGGAGTCTAGTCGAACAAGTCATCTGATCACACAAGATGACCTGCTCGCACAAGACACTCACAGCCGCACAAGGCTGTTCGGATCGCACAAGTTGTGTGTTTAATTAACGGTTGGGCCGGGTAAGTGTTTGGGCCGGATGAGTCCACTCGCACAAGATATATCCAGTCGCACAAGGGCACCTGATGTCGCACATGATTGCTTGATTGTTTGTTGTTATTGGGCCGTATGATCATATGTTGGGCCGGGTATGGATGGGCTTAACGAGTGGATCGCACAAGGCTTATTGACTTGTGCGAGCCCATTCTATAAAAATCGTACAAGTGATAGTATGTTGTGACGGTGCCTGCTAGTATGTTAATGTGCCTAATATGTGTTGCTATGATCCGTGTGTGTGTTCTTACATGTTATCCTACCTGATACCTATGTGCATTACTTGAGTCAAAACCTGACTTGTATGGTAACCCTATTAGGACGCGGTTGACCACTCATAGTTCAAGAAACCCTTTTGTGTATCTGCCGAGCAAACCAAGGTGAGTTCACACAGCCAAGGCATGGGATTCCCAGGATGGGAATGGGTTGGATTATTTATTCGTTCAGTTTATGGAACTTAGATATATGATTCCCGGTAGAGGAGGGATTATGGATAAGAACAAGACTAGACTGGTTATACTAATTTAAACGATCTTCGCACACACGCCAAGGGTCGGCCGCGATATTATGACAATCTTCGCACACATGCCTAGAAAGGGCCGCGAACTATATACTCTAATCTTCGCAAACATGCCAGGAAGGGCCGCGATACTACTATACCTAGTCTAGCAAACATGGGAAATCCCCACTATACTTCGCAAACATGCCTAGAGGGCCGCGATACGATATATACGATACATGATTACTAATGAACATACGAACTGCTTTACGAACACTATAACTAAACAAACTCCCTGTGAACTCGCTCAACTAGTTGTTGACTCTCTGTTACATGCCTTGCAGGACCTTAGGTACTTATGGAGCTTGCACGGGAGGCACGGTCGTTGTGGGCACAGCTTGTGGATGTTATGAACAATATTTAAACATTTGAAATGGCTACTTATGATTGGGTTTATTTATGCTTCCGCTAAACATTGAATTTACACTTATGTTTTGAACACCTTTCATATTGGTTTGGTTGTTTTACATTTAATACTTACTATGTTCAATATGATTGGTGGCTTGATCCTGGTCAGTCACGCCTCCAAGCGGTGATACTCCGCGTGTGGATTTTGGGGGTGTGACATATTATCCTCCACAACCTCCTCCTCCATGTGAGAATAATCTCTAATATCATCAGGTAATGGTGAGAGATGCTCTTCTATTTCTATCTTCATTTTTAACTTCTGACACTTGGAAACTAGGCAGCTGATTCGATCTTCATCGGAAAGGTTGGGTGCTAATAAATACTGCTTGAGTTTGGACAAACTCGCTTCCAACATAACAAGCTTTTTCTCCTCCTCGGTCTGATAAGCATACACACCCTCGGGCTTAGAATATTCCTCGGGATGATACTGTCGGTATCCCTGGTACGGTCTTGAGATGTACGTATCCATCATTTTTTTATTCCAATACTCTGGATTTTCCAAATACACCGCGCACACATCATCATAAACAGAAGTATGATTACGACCGCAACAGAAACATCGTCCATCCGTCCTTGGTTCATAATAAGCATCCTCGTCCCGATCATATCCAACCATGAATAGTAGTTATTGTTGATGAATTTGAGAGAGAGAGAGAGAGAAAAGGAGGTTACCTTCATCAATCTGGTGAAATCCTCACAGATCTGGTGAGAGATCTAGCGAGATCCGAGAGAGAGGCCTGATGAAGTCGCCCAATCGCCATAGATAGAGAGAGCAGAGGATGAGAGGATGAGCGGCGGACCAAATATGAGAGATGAGAGAAACCCTAGTTTGTGTTTGTGTGTCCGCGTGTTTAGTTTAGGGGAAAGGGTATAAGTGGAAAGTGAAGTTTTGTGGTGCTTAAAAGACTTATACATCATGCTTTAGGGGTGTTTTAAGGAAATTTTAATGACTTTAAGAAGTCCTTTGGATATGTTTTATAATATAGTATAGATATAGATAGTATAGATAGGTAAAGGATCCTGTAAAAAAGACCAAAAGTGTGAGAAGGGTAAGAAAGAATCTACACCATTAGATCTTTGATCTAATTGTTGAAATTAATAGGGACCAAATTGTAAAATTTGTTTTATTTTGTTGGACTGAATTGAAAATTCTAGGGGTAATAAAGTCTTTATATCCATTCAAAAATAGGAAACTGTAAATCATAATCCCTATAATTACGATCTCTCTCTCTCTCTCCAGATGATCTCTCTCTACAATTTCGATCTCTCTCTCATCATCATTATCATCTAACATCGTTATCATCATCGACACCGGCTCTGCCGGCTTCGTCGGCCGGAGTCCGGTCGGGTTTCTTTAAAGAGATAGAACGAGGGTGAGAGAACGAATGGGGTTGGGGTGTCTTTGCTAGAGAAACCGTTGCCGGCAGCCGCCGGAAAAGCGGCTCCGTTGGCCAGAGAATAGAGAGAGGGAACCGAGATAGTGGGGTGAGAGGAGGTGTGCGTTTGACTGAATCCATGCCGAGCGGCGAGCGGCAGTAGCGGCGGCGAGCGGCAGCGGCAGTGGTGGTGCGGCACTGGTGGTGCCAGAAGTGGCAGTGGTGGTGGTCGTGCGATCTCTCTCTCTACACCGATGTTTTTTTTTCCCTTCTTAATGGTGTTTTTTCTTAATGGTGTTTTTTTCTTTTTCTAAATAGTGTTATTTTCTTTTTCTAAATAATGTTATTTTCTTAATGGTGTTTTTTTCTTTTCTGAATTGTGTTAATGGTGTTTCCTTTCTTAATGGTGTTTATTCTTAATGGTGTTTTTTTCTTTTTCTAAATGGTATTATTTTCTTAAGGGTGTTTTTTTCTTTTCTGAATGGTGTTATTTTCTTTTCTGAATGGTGTTATATTTCTTTACTGAATGGTGTTATATTCTTGTACTGAATGGTGTTATATTCTTTACTGCATGGTGTTATATTATTTGCTGAATGGTGTTATATACTTGCTGAATGGTGTTATATATGTGCTGAATGGTGGTTGCAGTGTTATTCGTAGTGTTTTTTAGAGATCTTTTAAAAAAAATCATGTTCCTATATTTAAGGGGGGCGGTTATGGTAAGTTTTGAATTAATTGAATTTATTATAAAATTACTTGTTTACCATTTTGAATTAATTTAGATGGAGGACATATGTCATCTCCACAATATTTCTCACATTTCTCACACTTTTAACCTTTTTTACAATAACCTTACCCAGTATAGATATATATATATATATAGAGATATATATATATATATATATATAGGGAGAAGATCATGCGAGAACCACCTCTTATTGTGAGAACCGCGAGAACTAATGTGAACACACCAAAAATGCCTAAAAATAGCTAAAAATCACACAAAATTTTTTTAATATTTTTTAGGTTAAAATCGCTACTTTTCGAAGCAAAAAAATTTTTTTTTTAATAAAATTTTTTTTTATCTTCGAAAAGTAGCGATTTTAACCTAAAAAATATTAAAAAAATCAAAAAAAAAATTTTAGATTTTTTTTGATTTTTTTAGGTTTTTTGGGGGTTTAGTTTTTAGCATTTTAGCTTGGGGGGGGGGGTTTAGGTTTTTTTTTTGGGGGGGGGTGGGGGGTTTAGGTTTTTTGGGGGGGGGGGGGGTGGGGGTTAGTTTTTTTTAGGTTTTTTTAGCTATTTTAGGTTGTGTTCACATTGGTTCTCAAGGTTCTTACAATAAGGGTGGTTCTCGCATGAGCCGCTCCCTATATATATATATCTATTATATATAATAAACGAATAAATTTTGGGACACATGGCGCAATATTAGGGCTTTTTAGAATTGGTTTTGGCGGGAAACTGGATGGGTCAAAGATTTTGGTAAATGGGTTGACACGGGATCCGTTTTCTGTTTATGACCCGTACACATATAACTTTCTTTTGTAAACCCTAAATTTATATCTCCTTCCTGTACTCCTCTTCTCTTCTCACGTACGTTCTTTAACATAACCCTAGATTTCCAATTGTTCATCCTTCTTCTCCTTCAAGCTCTGTAATCCATCAACCTCTGCAATCGAATCGATTCAACCATCAGGTACACCTTTATTATTGCTCATTTTTCACGATTTATAATCCTACTGGCGACGCTATTGTTCTCTTCTTTATTGTTTCCGATTTCCAAAACCTACGGAAACCCTAACCACTTTCTTCATTGTGATTTGGGAGAAAGGCTTGAAATTCCTACACTCGATTATGATAATAGGTTACAATCTTGCACCTCTTGTGTTTCCATGTTTGTTTTGTAAAGATCCTCTGTATCATTGTTATAGGTATCGAAGATTAGAGCGACACAGGTTTTATTTTGTTCAAAAGCAGCCCCTTAAATTGTTTCAATCAAGTTTATTTCTTGGCTTCTAATGATCTTCTTTCATTGTATGTAAATGTTATTAATTTAATAGTGTCATACTTGACTGTTCGTCATACAGGTTATTTTGTATCTTTGTCTAAATGAACCCATTATATTGTTCTTTACTGTTTTGCATTACACCATTGATGTTGTTAAAGTTGATGGTATAAGTTCAGTGGGTATACTTTATATTGGGTATACATTATTTAAAACCATTATCGTTATTAAATTTGATGGTATAAGTTCAGTGGGATTTTGATGTGAACAATGTGGACGGTAAGTTGTTTTTCACCATATCTATATATGAAATTAAATTCTCTGCTTTTCAGTTATATTTTGCACCCATGTTGATATTTATAGATGAATCTGTCATTTGCAATAGGTGCATGAGTCTAGAGTCCACACAATGCTTGCATAGGAGAATTGCCTTTTCTTTCTCAGATGCGAGAAGGTATGGCATATACCTATTTTTATGTTTTTAACATACCATAAAAGATGACATAGATAGTTTTATAAGCTTATTAGTTTGAATTTTAATTTGATTATCACACAATAGTTTAGTCTTTAATATGAACCACAAGCCATTTTATCATTATTATTAAACTATTTACAACCTTTTTTAATACTAGACAAAAAATGTTATTAGGTCTAGGGATGAACATTTGGTACCAGGTACCGGTACCAAACCGGTACCGGGTATATTCGGTACTTGTACCAGTACCGGTACCCACTTTTCCCTTTTTTCGTTGGTACTTTCGGTACCGGTTCGATATCGAACGGGTACCGTGCTCATCCCTCATTAGGTCAATCCCACATGTACCAAAAAGTTACCAGTTTTAATTCATTTTCATACCTAAAGTGGATTTTTTTTTTTTGGTAATATGTTACATGTAGGGTGGAGAACTTGAAGCAACCGATGGTATGAGCCCGTTGGGATTTGTTGTTCAGATCTTTAATGATTAAATAGGCTCAATAATGTGATCAATGGAAAGGTTAGTGTGTTCCGTCTGATTCTATACACTTTTTAATTAACCTTGGTTTAATTACTAATGTGTTACAAATTTTGAATTTAAAAATGGTCTTATTTATAGTTTTGTCACTAACTGATCAAAGCTTTATATTAGATATAGAGTAAATTTGGATTGCAACTAATCGTATCAGTTTGTTTTACGGGAGAGTTTAGTTTATCATGTAAAGACATACCTTTTATAAGGCTTGCTTTTTTATATTACGGGATAGTTTAGTTTATCATGTAAAGGCATACCCTTTATAAGGCTTGATTTTTTATATTAAATAGAATAAAAATAACTGAAAGTAATCGATATATGAACTAAAATATTTTTGTATTTTTTTAAAATAATCTTATATGTTAAAGATGCCTTAAACATGCCTACATAATACTTAGAAGATTTTTAGAGGTAGCAATATGATATTCTGGTTTTGATATTTTGCTATTTTATTTATTTTCAAAGGCGAGTTGCAGTCTATCGGTGAGTAAATATCTTATTTACCATGATTTCTTGAATTTAATATGGTTTCTTGATTAATGTTGTGATTATGAGTCTTAATTAAATCGCATTTGATATTTCTATACCGTGTTTAAATCATTCATACAAGTTGTTTGACGAAATGCCAAACTGATGGGACAACACTTTTCAGTTCTTTTTTTACATGTTTTCCATTGTATCATCTGGTGAGTATCATATAGATGTTGTAATGTGATTGTTATTGATCCAAAGAATTCCTTTTTCACAGTTTTTAAATTGTTTTTTTTTTCAAATTGTAACCTTGATAAATTAAGAAAACAGAGATCACATAGATCATACGCATCAATATCTGTAATTGGTATGTCTTTTTTTTTCATGATTAATTTGTGTAATGTTTGTGATTCATATGGTTACCTGATGATTTTTCTAACTTGTTTATAAACTATAGGTAGGAGTTACTCTCGACACATGGAAGATGTATGAATCTTTTTAGATCATGAGTATTGCCAATGGAAGCTTGATCATGGGAAGCAAATGTTGCATGTAAGTGATTTGAGTTTATATGTACGCAATATTTGAGGCATTGGGGTTTATCATGATTCATGACTCGATTCTGTCAATTTGGATATAAAAGGTTAAAAAATGGTACGAGGTACCTATAAATAGTTCAGGCCATGAGATTTGTGTGAAAAGTTTAACTAATTTGTTTTGCAATCATGCTATGGTACTTTAGGATTTTTCAAATATATATTAGATTTAAACGGTGATTGAAATTTTGTAGATGAAGTTGAAGATCTGAAAACAAGCCGACGACCACGTTCCATATCATCGAAGAAGGTGGTTCTTGATTTTCTTGATTTACCAGCCGACTCGCTGTTCAATTGTGGTGGCGAAAGTCAGTGCGTTGGTGAATTGGAAAAGATGGGGACACTTGCAAATGTGTTCATTGGGATAATAGTGTACCCGACAATGGCTAAGTGCATTCTCTCCGTGATCTATCTTACGTTTCGCACCGACGTTGTGGTCACATTCCTTAAATCGGAAAAGGCTGATCTGAATGCGCAAATTTGGTTGGAAAATGGACAATGGACAATGTGGTGTTAATAGAGAAGATCTTGCTCATATCCCATTGCTACAATAGTGAAACTAACCGAAATGTTTAAGGCGAAGACTTTTAATTTGCAGTTGTATTCCGAATAAGTGTTAGGTTTGGGTATCCTGTAAGCGTTTCCTTACCCAAATTATCGTTCTTTTAATATATCAGGTTTTTGTACTTTTATTGTTCATGTTTTGCATATAAATGGAATATAAATGTTATTGAGTTTTGAACACGGTAAGTATCTTGATTAATAATTTTTCAGCCTATGAAGTTTACTGGGTTATAATATATTTATTGTTCATGTTTTGCACATAAATGGAATATAATATATTTATTATATATAATAGATTCAAGTTGCCTTTTATCTTATCATTAACTTATCTAATACGTCACATTATTTAAGTTTATTTTTATTATACACTTATGAGTATTTAAAATTAAATTTTCCTACCCGGGAAGCATTCCCGGGTGATAACCTAGTATATATATATGTATATATATAATGATTTGTAGTTGTCACATAAACCAATGGGACTCCAAGATATAGGCCAATAAAAGCAACGTCATATTATTTTATACCACAACATATCCGTCACAGAATTCCACGTAAAACGTTGGGGAAAATCATTTTTATATTCGTTTTACAAAGTCCACATCCTTTTGTTGAATAAGTCATCCACGGAATCAGTTTCTCCATCTTCGGTTTATTGCAGCTTTATGACACAAGACAAAGACATCCCTAAAAAGTAGGTTTAATTTGGATGTAAACGAGCCATTCCAGTTTGAGCTCGTATAATCTTGAAATGGCTCAAAATCGTTAGGAGTTACATAATCAAATCTTGAGCTTGAAACAAGAGAAACTTTTCAAGCTTGAGCTCGACTGTAATTAAACTTTGTCATGTATTGATGTGAAACCAGAATTCGGATTGTAACTTTGTTATGCATATGATGTAAATTAAGGATTTGTAGTCTGTATAACATGTTTCCTAATTCTGCATTATGATACGACGTATTATATATTATGTTTGTTTCGTATCGTTTATCCTCATTATTCATTTGGGTATCATGTTTTGATATCCATTATGATTCATTTATATCGTAATGTTTTCGAATTCTTGAGTATTCTATTTTGAGTATTCTACGGAGTATTCGATTTTGATTATTCATTATTACAGGTTTCGTCTATCTACTAGTTTGACAATTGAGTGAGTCTACATTGTTTTTTTGGCCGTGTGTGCTGTTGGTATTTATTATCTTAAACGATCATAAGATTACCATCAGGCTGAGCATACTTTTCACTGCTTCAACTTAATTAGTTGTTTAGGAAGCTACCTGGAAGGTTACAAAGATGTCGCTAGCCTTAAGTCGACAAATATAAGCATTCGTTATTGTTCGAAAGAACATAATACAAGACATGCGGCCTACTCTATCAACGTTTATCATAAACCGCTATACTTATGGTAATAGCAACTGCGGTAAATTCTAATTCCCATTGGTCATTCAAGATTTTGTACACTCTCTACATATTTCATAAGACAAGAATTTGGTTTATTTGTGCATTTTAAAAAGAGTTTTAGTTTGAACATCAAACAGAAAACCAATTTTATTACATAGGTTTTAAATCCAACCAAACTGATATTTCTCTAGGTTTAATTGAATAACGCACAGATTCTTTTGGGTCCATACTGAAAAATCATAAGAAAATCATAAGAAGTTATGAATAACTCAATACACTAGCAAGTGCATGCATCGAGTGTAATAGTGAAAAATTATTATGATGTAAGTGATAGATCTATATATATTTAATTATGGGCTTGATGCAAGACCGAGTCCTCAAAGGTGTTCTGCCCGATGAATGAACATGATATAACACGACAAAGAGTTGACTTATATTGTTAAACATTCGTCATTCTTCTTGTTTGTATATGGAGACTAATTCAATATAGTTAAGAAGAATTTAAAGTTTAAACATTCCATTTAAGTTCCAGATGAAAACGGAAATCTCAAGACTTTCTGTGATACTTGGTAAATTAAACAAGTTTCTATATAAGTAATTCCCACCAGTATTTGTCTTTTGTCTTAAACACGTTATTTTAGTTCCTCATTTGCTCAAACGTGGAATGCCTAAGTTTGAGTAGTGGACATAGAATTAATGTTTTTGGTTGAATGAAACTAATACAAAAAGTACATGATGGCTTCCCTAATATAGTTCGGTTTTATGAAAAGACTAGGTATATAACAACATCTTCGATCATATCACTCATAAATATATGTGACCCGGTTAGCATGAATGAGTTCTATTTCGTCATATTTAGCCTAATTTTCTACATGGTTCAGGTTATTTCTACATAATAGTTCTTAATATTCATGAAGTAATAATTAAGAACCCTTTGATGAACTTTTTATTTAATAAAAAAGATTCATGCAATGATTTTATTTTATTTTTACAACAATTTGTTTGGCCTTATACATAATATGTTTCATTCTTCTTAAAAAAAAAAACAATTTTTATATTTTCTAAAATAAATACATCAATACTTACATTTTGCAAGGTTTAAAGTCTCAAACTTATGATTGTGAAATACACTGGTTAACCACTAGAATTTTAATATTTTCTAAAATAAATACATCAATACTTACATTTTGCAGTAATTTAAGTAATTGACATTTTTATATTTTCTAAAATAAATACATCAATACTTACATTTTGCAAGGTTTAAAGTCTCAAACTTATGATTGTGAAATACACTGGTTAACCACTAGAATTTTAATATTTTCTAAAATAAATACATCAATACTTACATTTTGCAGTAATTTAAGTAATTGACATATGGTTTTGCGGATAGAGGTTAACTGCATGAGTTTAATAATATTTAAATTAAAGTTAGGTTACATGTTGGCTAAATGGCATCTGGGTTTGAGTTTGATATTTTCAAATTACGATATTAACTACCCTAACAACTAACCCAAGTAACCGTTATAAAAAAATAATATTTAGGAATGCCATCTATTTCTATGCCACAATTATTGCCGTTTGAATAGGTAAACATAGAATATAAAATAGGCAGCATTTTTTCCTATGCAACACAGACCAATGATTATTAACATATTCAATACCTGTCGATCGGATTTGGGTATCTTGGTTCAATGATGGTGATATGATCCATTTTGACGAATTCTAAGCATGGTTAGCTTGGAAGTTGGTAGTACACTAAACAAGTCATGTATGTGTTATACGGATAGACATACACATACACATACATTATGATTGAATAATAGATCTAAATTCAAACTGATCATTTGAAAAAACTGATGTAAATTTGTAATTATGTAGTTTGTTTGTTTGGCTGCCCTATTTAGGGGTGGTCGTTGTGTTCGTTTTAATGAAGTTTAATTACTTTTCAACAATAAAAATAAACATACAACCATGGCGGATTATGAATGGTGTTATTTTTTCTTACAAGTATGTTTAAGACATTATGCTCAAGGCCAACAAAATACATATGGCCTCAGGGGCGTAGCTTAGTGTAAAGTGGGGGGTGCACTCGCCCCCCACATTTAGTTAGAAGTGTAAAATTTCATATTTTCATCCGAAAATTTTAAAATTATATAGGATTGTTCCCCTAATTGTTTTGCCTAAACACTACTAGAAAACTTGGCAATTGCGACTAAATTTTGCGATTTGCGACCGGAATTAAAATGGTCGGGGTAGATTATGAACAACCCACATTTGGTTGCAAAACGGTCGCAAATTTTGCGACCGCCTTGTTTCGATCGCAAATCAGTCTCAAAACTAATTATAAATATTTAATAACAATTAAATTATAAATAGCGGTCGCAAAACAGTTGCAACGTAAAAGTAGCGACTGTCTCAAGGCGGTCGCAAAATTATAAATTACTTATTTTTTTATTTTATTTAAAAAAAACTTAAAATCGTAAATGTAAATATCATCTACGCCCAAATTTTCGGTTCCCAAAATCATTCCCCCAATTTCCCGCTCCTGCCTCCAAACCCTAAATCGGATGTGTTGCAGCATACGGATCACCGCCACCGCTTATCACCGTCTGCACCATCGATCACCGCCTCCGCCATCTGTGTTGCCTCATACGCACAGGTATGTTGCTCTGTTTCTCGATCTACTCTTCCGATTTTGTCTTATAATTTCTTCTTCAGATTTCCTGTTCGATTTCTAAAAAGCGCCTACTTGTGATTTGTGTTTTAAACCCTAGGTTCTTAGTCTAATTACATCGATTGGTATTTGAAAATTGATAAAGTATTCATGAGTCATGTAATTGGTTTTGTATTCACTGAGTTCATATGTTTTAGCACTATAAACTGTGGATTTGTTTCATGTTTTATTGATTTTGCCAAATTATTGTCTATATTTATTTGTTTTTATTGCGATTTGTTGTTAATGTGTTCATGTTTTGCGGATGCAATTGCATGTCCTGCAAGGTATTTCATGTCTTGATTAGATTGTAACCGTTTATACGGTAGATAGATCATAGATCCTTCTATTAATAGAAGTCAGTTTTCTAGTTTGATTGCAGAATCGGTACTTATATCTGTCTCAAATTTCACATGAATTCACATGTTTTAGCATTATAAAGTGTGAATTTGTTTTATGCTTTTATTGATTTTGTTAAATTATTCTGGATGCTTACTTGTTTTTACTGCATTTTGCTGTTAATGTGTTTATGTTTTGAGATTCTGTGCATTTAAGTTCGACGATTGGCTTTATGAAAACATGAAGACAAGATTGTTATGGGTGTGGGCACAGTTACGAATGATGTTAGTGGTTCATGAGATCCCTTGCATTAAGGTTACTGCTCTCAGGTTTACAGAGCTTGCTAGGGCAAGGATTGAGAAGGCCGGCGGTGAGTGTTTGACATTTGACGAGCTGGCTCTCAGAGCTCCACTTGGACAGGACACGGTATGTCGCATTGCCGCTGCAGTGTTGTTAATTTGAGTGCTACACTCCAGCAACCTGAAAAGCATGCTATACAACAAATATTGAAATTACATGTACAACCTGAAAAGCATGCTGTACAACAACCTGCTGCACAAAAATATGGGAAATGCATAAGGCACACGCCTCAGGGTCACTTTTTTGAAAAAAAAAAACCGTGCCTTAAGGGCGCTTCTTGTAAAACATGCGTTTTATGTAGGCTGAAGCGATGAGGCTTGTGCCTTGCGTCTAGGCACACTTTTTTAAACCCAGGGTGTTGGGTGATGATGCGTATGTTAAATTCAAAGAAAAACTTATTTAATTTATTTAATTACCTATTTGATTGTATTATTGAATATTGATGGGAGTACAGAATCCAGGGCAGCTTAGGGTTCATTCACGGGGTCTTGCATGGAAGAAACAAGGTGTGGCAAGGCTGTGGAAGTAGATAAGGCTGATATTGTCTAAATTACGTTGTGCCACGAAGCAATCAGCTTGGTGTGCAGATCAAGGATGGTCTCAAGTATAAATTTGTTGGTTTCTGTGATCAGGTCATTCTCTTTGCATATTGATAATTCGATGTGATATCCAAGTTAATTTTCATGTGCTGTTTGATTCAAACTATATGTTGAACATATATCACAGTGCTTTGATACTTTGCTCCCATAATCAATAGTTTAATGCTCAAATATATGGATTTTGTAATGACTCCTTTGGAAAGTTTACTCTAACTAGTAAATTTTGAATAAATAAATCACTTTTGAGGAAGAAGTGTAGTTAACCTGTTATCCTGTTAGTTGTTACCAAACTAGTTTGCCCTTAACTCCTTAGACAAAAAGAACATTGAATTGCTTGTTCCTGAAATAATCTTGAGAGACCGTCTGTTGAGTTGCTTAATTCCTGTAATAGATATGTTTTAGAGTCGCGTTTGCCCTTTTTATGTTTATTAATCTCTGGAAAAACATCTTTAGATTTTAATCTCTATTTGTTTTTGCAGTCTAACCAACCTCATACATTTGTTGTTACTCTGGATCCTCCTATCAGTAAAGGTCAAACCTTGTACCCACATATTGTGATGCAGGTACTATTTCTATTTCCTACCATGTTTTTTAGTTATTTTTTATTCTCTCATGCGCATGTTCCTACACCTTCCACTTAATGATTTATCTTTTATTTTGTTGCAGTTTGAAACTGATTATGTGGTGGAGAGCACTTTGATGATGAATAATGACTTGTATACTACCAAATACAAAGACAAGCTAGAACCATCTTATAAGGTAATAATTCCTACAGCTGTAAACCTCAAAGTGTGATTTTTGTGCTGTCACACCCCTTTCTGCGGCGGAAGCACGAGGTGTGATCATGAAAGGTTCTCATTGCATACGAAAGGTAAACATACTACATGCTCAAAAATACCTTCAAATATTACATTACTGAAAACATATGTCGAGTGTTTACAACACGAGATAACATATTGTCTTAAAAGTCACAACTTTATTTAAAGATAAACAAAGCGACATCCACGAGCATGAGTAAGACCACGCGCACATCCATCCTAGTTACCTGAAATACATGTGAGTTTTGGAAAAAACGTCAACATAAAGTTGGTGTGAATTCATGCAATTTTTGTATTTCACGTTTGTATACTTTGTATGAAAACATAATCTGTATTTTGTATAAATCAAGTCTTTTGTGTACACCACGTACTCATGTATAAATATTTCTGTATGTATCATATGTTAATGGGTTGCAAAGCCATTAACATGTGACACGACATAGGAAGTCACCAAACCATAGGCATTTTTCTGTAGTCGATTCACGACTGAGACACAAAAACACTACCTGGTAAAAGAGTGGCCAAGAGTGGGGCTGCCCGGAACCCGTTAGATCTAACCTTTTGTTCTGCGGTCTAAGTATGTACATGATTAATGGTGCTTATGGTACCCTATTCGTGACACGATTTCTCGTATCATTCTTGTATCCATCATACCATTTGTAAACATTGTAATATTTGTAACATGTATTTCACCCCCGAAGTTATAAAACTGAAAACAGTTAAAAGAAAAGGGGGAGCATGAACTCACAACTTTGCGTTCCTGTGCGTCGTAAACTTCACCGGATTTGCTTAATTAACGTCGTAACCTATACGCGTTTTCTTAATGTTAGTCACTAGACTTGTATCGCACAAGTACAGTCACTCTCTTTTGTATTCCTATTGTTGTGTTAAAAATATTTCATATTTTTAACTACGTATCTTACTTATATTATTTCCTCTAAAATAAATATAAGTCTTTTGTGTTTTGCACTTCGCACCCAAATTATGTATCTTGTATTTTGTATGTGTATTTTTATGTTTATACTCCTCACGAGTATTTAGTGTATTTTTAAGTCTTAATACACTAGTACGTATAACACATACTATATACACTTAGCACATAAGTTGGTGATAAAATAATATATATTTTTCTCTCAAAAATATACATACTTATATCCATTTTTATTCTTGAAGAAATCCTCATTTCTTATCACCAAAAATTAGGGAAACCTTGGTAATACTTTTAAACACATTTTTAGGGAATAAGTTTCTCAAAAACTCATATTTTTCTAAGTGTCAAATTTTATAAAAATTTTGACAGAGTTTCCCCTAAAAATGGAGGTTTCCCATGTTTTCAAAACATGTGTTTATTTTCTTTTAAATCGTCAACAATTTCCTCATTCAACAATAAACAATATGCAACTAGTTAAAATAGATATAATCGCAGAAATACATGAAGTTGTGGTTTTTCCAAAATAGGTAGTATCCTTCCATTATTTTTAGTGGATCTTTTGTATAGATCAACTTTGCTTCTTGAAAGTCTCGCTTTTAAAGAAGTTACATCTTTACAACTTCCGGTCAACATTTACAAAAATAGTTATTTTGTCGAAACTTTATGTTACACAAGTGTTTACATACTCGTGTGTTTGCTAAAATCATTCTTTTTCATGTAAGACTCGGCTTTAGAAAATATGATTTCTTGGACACTTGGTCCTTTGAAAGTACCGCTTGTAGATCCGTAGATCTACTAGTTTTGAACACCATTTCACAAACAAAATCGCTTTTACACAAGTTCATGATTCGTGTGTGGTAGAGTTTCAACCTTTAACCCTTGTTACTTCCAAAACAACCTTATGTCATGATCCATAATCATGACCAACTCGGGTTAAATGACGATCCGAGCTACCACAACATAGATCGGGTCCAAATAATCACACAAATCAATTACTACAAGTTTTACACAACATATGAGCTTTTAACCAACATTTTTAGTGTTTTTAGTAGACTTTTATGCTTCAACTTGTAAGATTACGAGTTTTAACCGTTACAAATCATTTTAACCACTTTAAGATAGTTCGAGAAGGTGATTTAAGCAACATACCACTAGCTCGAGGCTAGGGGAGAATCTAAGCGAAAAATGCGTGGATAAAAGAAAAGTAGAGAGGTCCTTCGTCTTCCGTTTGCTCCAAGGTTCCTTATACGCGATCCTTGATGCTAGAATGATCTTGGAATGTGATGATGGAAGCCGAAAATATGATGGATGGATATAGGGGGGTTCGGCCGAAGCCTTTGAGAGAGAGAGAGGAGTGTTCAAGTGTTGTAAATTGTGATGAATGTTATGTTGTGTTATACTTGGATCTTATAGACACTTCACAAGGTTAATACACAATGGTCACTATGCTTCCTAGATATTAAGCATACTTAATATAATAATCACAAATAGGACAAGTGTGTCCCCCTCATGGGGACGGTTTGGTTAAGGGGGGGGGGGGGGGTCTTGGTTCAAATCCAACTAAATAGTTGGACACTAGTTAGGTTAATCTAGGTTAGTTAAGTGATTAACCCGGTTACTAGTGTGTTGTGCTTTATGACGGGTGTTAGGGTATTCAGGGACCCTAACTGGCTCAGAAAAAGATAAATAATGTTATCAACAATATTTTCATGTTCCGGGTATAGTCTGGTTGTTCGGTTGCATACCGATTCGTTAAAGTGCTAAATTGCACCTTTTAGTGTTTAATAAGTATCTTTTTATAACACTATCGATTCCCAACACTTAGGGAAATATTCTGGATAATAAAACTACATTTCTGCAAAATATTCATGTGTCTAAATGCTGATTTATTGCTGAATTATATAAATTCTGCACTTAAAGTGCGTTTCGGGTGCTTTTTAGTGCTTATTTTTGCTTTCGCAATGTTTATAAATTAAACCCTTACGTATAATCTTGGGTTTTAATGTACTTTTGTCGTCGGACCTACACCTAGGCCTCAATTCTTATGTCTGACTGCTTTCTGCAGTTCTGTTGACACAGTGTGTCTTACCGGTGAGTTTACTAGTATTTCTGACGCAACGCACTTGTTTATGCATAAAGCAATATTTTGTAGTATACAACATGCATGAATTCACTTGTTTAGTATGTAATCAGACATGGCTGACAATTAAGCACATAATTGCAGTCATTAAGCACTAATTAAAGTGTACGGAAATTACCGGTTTGGGCCAGTTGTCACAGTCTCCCCCCGTTAAAAGAATTTCGTCCCGAAATTCAGGTTTAACTAACTCTCGCAGGAGTCTTCTTGAATAGGTGGGGATACTTTTTCTTGAACTGGTCTTCACGTTCCCATGTGTACTCGGGTCCGTGCTTAGAGCTCCAACGTACTTTGATAAGTTTTACGCTGCTCCTCCTGGTCTTGTTGACTTTCCAGTCGGTAACCTCAACGGGTTGTTCTGTAAATCGGAGGGCTTCATCAATATGCACTTCATCCATCGGGATGATCACGCTTTCTTGTGTTGGACTCTTCTTCAGGTTGGATACATGAAACGTATCATGTACTCCATTAAGTTCTTCCGGTAACTCCAACTTGTATGCCACGGTACCAATTCTCTTCAGTATTCTGAATGGTCTGATATATCGTGGATTCAGCTTTCCACGCTTTCCAAATCTGACTACGCCCTTCCATGGTGAGACTTTTAACAACACCTTGTCTCCCACCTTGAATTCTACCGATTTTCTGTTTGGATCAGCGTAGCTCTTTTGTCGCTCTCGAGCCGCCTTAATGCGCTCTCGGATCTGCGCAATCTTGTTGGTTGTCTCTTGTACTAGTTCAGGACCAACCATACGCTTATCTCCGGCATCTGCCCAACATAAGGGCGATCGGCATTTGCGGCCATACAGAGCTTCGAACGGTGCGGCCTTTATGCTCGTATGATAGCTGTTATTGTAGGAAAACTCAACTAAAGGTAGATGAGTATCCCAGCTGCCGCCTAGGTCCATGACGCATGCGCGAAGCATATCTTCTAAC
Organism: Helianthus tuberosus; assembly: GCA_030545235.1. NCBI lineage: Eukaryota > Viridiplantae > Streptophyta > Magnoliopsida > Asterales > Asteraceae > Helianthus > Helianthus tuberosus. The sequence continues at coordinate 45,233,486 of CM060427.1, read as the reverse complement.
GTTTGTATAGTCCGTTCGCTCTGGCCGTCTGTTTGCGGATGGAATGCCGTGCTTAGATCTAACTGAGATCCAAAGGCTTCCTGAAATGATTGCCAGATTCTTGAGACAAAGCGTCCATCTCTGTCCGAAATGATTGAGATTGGCACTCCATGTCGTGCCACAATTTCTCTTAAGTATATTTCAGCAAGCTTTCCAGTGCTATCCTTCTCTCGGATTGGTAGGAAATGCGCAGACTTCGTCAATCGATCAACTATTACCCATATCATATCGTGCCCTCTCGGGGTCCTGGGTAATTTCGTTATGAAGTCCATCGAGATTTGTTCCCACTTCCACACGGGAATCTCTGGTTGTTGTAGTAGGCCGGACGGTTTCTGATATTCTTCCTTAACCTTAGCACAGGTTAGGCATTTTCAAACATAGACAGCAACGTCGCTCTTGAGTCTCGGCCACCAATAATATTCTTTCAAGTCTTGATACATCTTGTCCGACCCTGGGTGGATCGAGTATCTTGACTTGTGCGCTTCATCGAGGATGACTTCTCGTATGCCACCATAGAGTGGAACCCAAATACGCTTCTTGAAGTATAAGGCTCCCTCTTCGTTTGGCACCATGTATTTCAGCATACCCCGTAGGTATTCAGCTTTACGGTTCTCTTCTTTAAGAGCTTCTTGTTGTGCATCCCGAATGCGTGCAGTGAGGTTCGTTCGAATCGTCATTTCCAATGCTCGAACCCTTAGGGTCTTAACCCTTTCTTTTCGGCTCAACGCGTCTGCTACAATGTTTGCCTTTCCAGGATGGTACTTAATCTCACAGTCATAATCATTCAGCAGCTCAACCCAACGTCGCTGGCGCATATTCAATTCCTTCTGATCAAATATGTGTTGTAAGCTTTTGTGATCTGTGAAGATTGTACATCGAGTACCATATAAATAATGTCGCCAAATCTTCAAGGCGAATACCACTGCACCCAGCTCCAGGTCGTGAGTGGTATAATTTCTCTCGTGAACCTTCAGTTGTCTTGAAGCATAAGCGATGACTTTTTGGCGTTGCATGAGCACGCAACCCAAGCCTTGTCGTGAGGCGTCGCAGTATACCACGAAGTCTTCAGTGCCTTCGGGTAATGATAGTATTGGTGCATCGCAGAGCTTGTTCTTAAGTAGCTGAAAGGCTTCTTCTTTTTTGTGACCCCAGTCGTATTTCCTGTCCTTCTGTGTAAGGGTCGTTAGCGGTTGAGCTATCTTTGAGAAATTCTCGATGAATCGCCGATAATAGCCCGCTAAGCCCAAAAATTGTCGAACTTCAGTTGGGGTCTTGGGAGCTTCCCAATTCTTTATTGCTTCAATCTTGGACGGGTCTACATGAATGCCCTTCTCATTCACCACGTGACCAAGAAATTGTACTTCGCGAATCCAGAATTCGCACTTCGAGAACTTTGCATACAGTTTCTCTGTCTTCAGTAGTTCCAAGATGGTTCTAAGATGTTGCTCGTGCTCTTCTTTCGTTCGCGAGTAAATCAGGATATCATCGATAAATACAATCACGAATTTATCGAGATATGGTTTACATACGCGGTTCATTAGATCCATAAAGACCGCTGGTGCATTCGTCAGCCCAAACGGCATCACAAGAAATTCGTAGTGCCCATAGCGCGTTCTGAATGCAGTCTTTGGCACGCTTTCATCTTGGATTCTCAGCTGATGGTATCCAGATCGAAGGTCGGTCTTGGAATAGTAGCTTGATCCTTGCAGTTGATCAAACAAGTCATCGATCCTCGGTAGCGGATACCGATTCTTGATTGTGAGCTTGTTCAGTTCCCTGTAATCGATACACATCCGCAGTGATCCATCCTTCTTCTTCACAAACAATACTGGAGCTCCCCAGGGTGAGAAGCTTGGCCTTATGAATCCTTTATCCAACAACTCCTGGAGTTGTGTAGATAATTCTTGCATTTCGGATGGTGCAAGTCGATATGGAGCCTTGGCTACAGGAGCGGCTCCTGGAACCAAGTCTATATGGAATTTGACTTGTCGTTGCGGAGGTAGTCCTGGCAGATCTTTAGGGAACACATCAGGAAATTCCTTCACCACAGGAATGTCTTCAAGTTTTGGCTCCACAGCCTTCTTATCTACAACGTGTGCTAGGAAAGCAACACATCCTTTCCTTAAGCACTTCTGTGCCTTCATACAACTGATGATTCGTAGAGGCGTGTTTCGTCTTTCTCCATGCACGATGAGAGTTTCTCCATTCGCTAAAGGGATGCGAATGATTTTCTCATGACAAATAACTTCAGCTTTGTTCTTGGACAACCAGTCCATTCCGACTACTACATCGAAGCTACCCAATTGAATAGGTAAGAGGTCGATGCTAAAATTTCGTTCGCCAAGTTCTAGTGTGCAGCCTCTGACAACTTCGCTCGATTCAACAAGTTTACCATTGGCTAGTTCTATGGAATAAGGAATTTCTAATCTACTAGATTCTATTCCGAGTATGCGTTTAAATTCCACAGACATGAAGCTAAAATCGGCGCCAGTGTCGAACAATATGGATGCAAAGTGATTGTTAATGAGAAACGTACCGTTGACCACATTAGGGTCCTCGCGTGCGTCCCTTGCTCCAATCACAAATGCTCGGGCCTGAGCATTGTTTCTCTCTGGGCAGTCCTTCATGAAATGATCTTTGCTTCCACATCTGAAGCATCCTTGGTTTCGCCCATTCCCGTTACCAGCACCATTTCAATTTCCACCATTGTTCCTATCTTCAGCCCCATTACGATTTCCATTCCCGTTCCTCTTACTCCAACAGTCTTCAGTGCGGTGACCCAACTTTCCACACTTGTCACACTTTGAGATGCGACAAGCTCCCTCGTGATGGCGTTTACACCCATGGCATTTGGGCAAGGTGCCCAGGTATCCCCTTGCTGGTGCGTCGTTCATGGCTGCAAGAGGTTTCGCCCCTTGAGGCGGGTTAGGGTCACGCTTCTTGTTGGAACCTTTGTTGTTACGAGTTGCTTGATTCAAGTTTGCATATTTCCTTTTCTTGTCGCCAGACGACTCAGCATGCGTCTTGGCATTTCCTGTGGGGTTCAGTGATAGCTTCTTCATTCGAACACAATCTTCAGTAAGGCTGACAGCCAGAGTTACAGCCTCGGTGATTGTTTGTGGTTTGGCCGACGTCACCATGCCACGAAACTCTGAGGCCAGTCCCCAAATGTAGCGTTCAACACGCTTGAATTCGGGAGTCACCATGTAGGGAAGCACTCTAGACAGATCGTGGAACCTTCGAGTATAACCATTAATGTCAGCACCTTCCATGGTCAAGTGCCAGAACTCCGTCTCCAGCCTTTGGAGTTCAGCACGAGAGCAGTACTTCTCTCTCATTCTTTCCTTCAGTTCCTCCCAAGTTAAGCCATAAGCGGCATCATCACCCAAGGTTTGGACTTGCAGGTTCCACCAAGTCAGAGCTTCATCGACAAACAACCCAGTAGCAAAGGTGACTTGTTGATCCGCGGTACACTTGCTCATGCGGAAGGTAGCTTCAGTCTTCTCCGTCCAGCGCACAAATGCTACTGCACCTCCTGTACCATCATAGTTCATCGGCTTGCAGTCGAGGAACTGCTTGAAAGTGCAGCCTGGAATTGATTCAACCAATTCACATGTGAGCAATCGAAGAAATAATGAAACAAAGACCGTTCATAAATTTCCTCATGCTTAGCACAGTGTCTTAAGGTTACCTTGAGCTGCATTACCTCCAGACGAATCTCCATTCCCATTACGCCTAGCGTTGCTTGGTCCACCACTGTCTTGAGTTCGATTCGCCTCGTACCGGGCGATAGCAGCGGAGATCCTTTCCTCCAGTAGGGCGTTCAGCTCATCGGCAGTTCTTGGCAGTGGGGGAGGAGGAGGTTGATCGTCATTGCGAGCATTCACAGCTTTCCTGGGTGCCATGTTCTGACAGAACATAACACAACAGGGTTACACGTTTGTTTGATATCGTCCTACTAGGCAGTAGTAGTATATATATTCACAGGTATATATCACATAAGTGACATCAAACAATTATTACTCTAGCAGAGTACTTTAGTAGGCTTGCACTGAGGGGATCTATACGTGACAAGACTTGCTGTGATTTTTGTGCACTGAATTCCATAATTATGTATGCGTCTATAATTACGTAACTCCTTGCACAGTCCGCACAGTTCGTTTCATCCTCGTATTTCTTCCTTCAGATGGGCCATTACTTTCAGGTAAAGTCACATATACTTGTGACGTTCTACTTCTAGTACATGCTAATTATCACACACACTTGCAAGTAATTTTCTAATCAACGACAAGTGCTACTCAAGTGCACTCTAAGTCTCGTAGTGTCTTTTCTAGACTCATGTAGACAGTTTCAGGCAGTGGATGTCGCGGGACGTTTTATGCAATGAAAACTCTTTGAAAATTGTCGCTGTAAACCTCAAAGTGTGATTTTTGTGCTGTCACACCCCTTTCTGCGGCGGAAGCACGAGGTGTGATCATGAAAGGTTCTCATTGCATACGAAAGGTAAACATACTACATGCTCAAAAATACCTTCAAATATTACATTACTGAAAACATATGTCGAGTGTTTACAACACGAGATAACATATTGTCTTAATAGTCACAACTTTATTTAAAGATAAACAAAGCGACATCCACGAGCATGAGTAAGACCACGCGCACATCCATCCTAGTTACCTGAAATACATGTGAGTTTTGGAAAAAACGTCAACATAAAGTTGGTGTGAATTCATGCAATTTTTGTATTTCACGTTTGTATACTTTGTATGAAAACATAATCTGTATTTTGTATAAATCAAGTCTTTTGTGTACACCACGTACTCATGTATAAATATTTCTGTATGTATCATGTGTTAATGGGTTGCAAAGCCATTAACATGTGACACGACATAGGAAGTCACCAAACCATAGGCATTTTTCTGTAGTCGATTCACGACTGAGACACAAAAACACTACCTGGTAAAAGAGTGGCCAAGAGTGGGGCTGCCCGGAACCCGTTAGATCTAACCTTTTGTTCTGCGGTCTAAGTATGTACACGATTAATGGTGCTTATGGTACCCTATTCGTGACACGATTTCTCGTATCATTCTTGTATCCATCATACCATTTGTAAACATTGTAATATTTGTAACATGTATTTCACCCCTGAAGTTATAAAACTGAAAACAGTTAAAAGAAAAGGGGGAGCATGAACTCACAACTTTGCGTTCCTGTGCGTCCTAAACTTCACCGGATTTGCTTAATTAACGTCGTAACATATACGCGTTTTCTTAATGTTAGTCACTAGACTTGTATCGCACAAGTACAGTCACTCTCTTTTGTATTCGTATTGTTGTGTTAAAAATATTTCATATTTTTAACTACGTATCTTACTTATATTATTTCCTCTAAAATAAATATAAGTCTTTTGTGTTTTGCACTTCGCACCCAAATTATGTATCTTGTATTTTGTATGTGTATTTTTATGTTTATACTCCTCACGAGTATTTAGTGTATTTTTAAGTCTTAATACACTAGTACGTATAACACATACTATATACACTTAGCACATAAGTTGGTGATAAAATAATATATATTTTTCTCTCAAAAATATACATACTTATATCCATTTTTATTCTTGAAGAAATCCTCATTTCTTATCACCAAAAATTAGGGAAACCTTGGTAATACTTTTAAACACATTTTTAGGGAATAAGTTTCTCAAAAACTCATATTTTTCTAAGTGTCAAATTTTATAAAAATTTTGACAGAGTTTCCCCTAAAAATGGAGGTTTCCCATGTTTTCAAAACATGTGTTTATTTTCTTTTAAATCGTCAACAATTTCCTCATTCAACAATAAACAATATGCAACTAGTTAAAATAGATATAATCGCAGAAATACATGAAGTTGTGGTTTTTCCAAAATAGGTAGTATCCTTCCATTATTTTTAGTGGATCTTTTATATAGATCAACTTTGCTTCTTGAAAGTCTCGCTTTTAAAGAAGTTACATCTTTACAACTTCCGGTCAACATTTACAAAAATAGTTATTTTGTCGAAACTTTATGTTACACAAGTGTTTACATACTCGTGTGTTTGCTAAAATCATTCTTTTTCATGTAAGACTCGGCTTTAGAAAATATGATTTCTTGGACACTTGGTCCTTTGAAAGTACCGCTTGTAGATCCGTAGATCTACTAGTTTTGAACACCATTTCACAAACAAAATCGCTTTTACACAAGTTCATGATTCGTGTGTGGTAGAGTTTCATCCTTTAACCCTTGTTACTTCCAAAACAACCTTATGTCATGATCCATAATCATGACCAACTCGGGTTAAATGACGATCCGAGCTACCACAACATAGATCGGGTCCAAATAATCACACAAATCAATTACTACAAGTTTTACACAACATATGAGCTTTTAACCAACATTATTAGTGTTTTTAGTAGACTTTTATGCTTCAACTTGTAAGATTACGAGTTTTAACCGTTACAAATCATTTTAACCACTTTAAGATAGTTCGAGAAGGTGATTTAAGCAACATACCACTAGCTCGAGGCTAGGGGAGAATCTAAGCGAAAAATGCGTGGATAAAAGAAAAGTAGAGAGGTCCTTCGTCTTCCGTTTGCTCCAAGGTTCCTTATACGCGATCCTTGATGCTAGAATGATCTTGGAATGTGATGATGGAAGCCGAAAATATGATGGATGGATATAGGGGGGTTCGGCCGAAGCCTTTGAGAGAGAGAGAGGAGTGTTCAAGTGTTGTAAATTGTGATGAATGTTATGTTGTGTTATACTTGGATCTTATAGACACTTCACAAGGTTAATACACAATGGTCACTATGCTTCCTAGATATTAAGCATACTTAATATAATAATCACAAATAGGACAAGTGTGTCCCCCTCATGGGGACGGTTTGGTTAAGGGGGGGGGGGGGTCTTGGTTCAAATCCAACTAAATAGTTAGACACTAGTTAGGTTAATCTAGGTTAGTTAAGTGATTAACCCGGTTACTAGTGTGTTGTGCTTTATGACGGGTGTTAGGGTATTCAGGGACCCTAACTGGCTCAGAAAAAGATAAATAATGTTATCAACAATATTTTCATGTTCCGGGTATAGTCCGGTTGTTCGGTTGCATACCGATTCGTTAAAGTGCTAAATTGCACCTTTTAGTGTTTAATAAGTATCTTTTTATAACACTATCGATTCCCAACACTTAGGGAAATATTCTGGATAATAAAACTACATTTCTGCAAAATATTCATGTGTCTAAATGCTGATTTATTGCTGAATTATATAAATTCTGCACTTAAAGTGCGTTTCGGTGCTTTTTAGTGCTTATTTTTGCTTTCGCAATGTCTATAAATTAAACCCTTACGTATAATCTTGGGTTTTAATGTACTTTTGTCGTCGGACCTACACCTAGGCCTCAATTCTTATGTCTGACTGCTTTCTGCAGTTCTGTTGACACAGTGTGTCTTACCGGTGAGTTTACTAGTATTTCTGACGCAACGCTCTTGTTTATGCATAAAGCAATATTTTGTAGTATACAACATGCATGAATTCACTTGTTTAGTATGTAATCAGACATGGCTGACAATTAAGCACATAATTGCAGTCATTAAGCACTAATTAAAGTGTACGGAAATTACCGGTTTGGGCCAGTTGTCACATGTGCATTGAACCTCATAAATCATTTTCTTCTAAAGATTATTGTTTATTTAAACAATATGGTTTAAAAAAACAAGTTTGACGCACCAAATTTTATACGAAATGCACACTAGTTTTATGAAAAGTGTTTTAAGCTGACCCGACAAGTATCAAAATTACCCGTTACTTAACCTGCTTAACCCACACGTTTTACCACATGTAGTTTTACGCAATGCGCATGCGATTGAATGACTCGACGGGCTTCAAATTCACAGGGTTTTATTCATGAAGTATTCATGATGATATTGTCTGGTACAAAGTTGACTAGACCAGGAAAGTTCGTAGCTGTCATGACAGTTATGCTATTAAATCGTCATTGAAAGCTGAAGAATGATGATGGTACATTATATCCCCTCGAAAAGAGCCTTTTCTTTTTGCGAAAACCTCCTACTCTTATTCTTCATGATGAGGTATGATATCATCATCTTAATCAGTAGATGTCATCAATTCACATGTTGTGGTTGAACTTGTATTGATTCGTTTCATTTGCTTTGTAGATTATGTAGAATTTGAGAGACATGCTGCAGGAGGATCAATGGATCATATATATGTAATCGGGCTAGTGTCGGGCCTATCCTAGTTTGGTTGGGCGGGTTTGGCCCTTAGAATGCACAGTCTTACTTGTGGCTGATATATACTAATAAACAGGGGACAAAAAGATAAGTGGCAACAAAATAACTAATACTGTGTACAGATTGCAGCTTTCTAACCAGATTTCATAAAATGAATGTGTTTCAGGTGATGTGTGATGCTTGGCTGCCGAGATCTTCAGCAATCGGAAGTCGAAGAGGAGGTTCCATGGCTAAGTTATGCTAGGGCAGGTTATTTAGTCCCGTTTTGATCCGAACCCGACTCTCCTTTTCCCATTTGTAACCATATAAAACTCCACTTTGTTGGTACACAGTGGGAATTTCAAGTTAGGCCCTGTTATAGCCTGTAGGCATCTTCGTATGCAATGAACTGTGGGTGGCTTGTTACATTCGTGTGGTATTTACAGGCGATGAACTGTTTGTTTTTGTTTTCTCCTTACATACTGTGGTTAAGAATCTTTAAATTCTAACATCGAGCTTTTGTTTTGTTTTGAGAATTACCTAGGTTGCTGGAGTGGTGGTTTCATGTGACCTCAAGCTGATCCCGGTCAGTCATGTTTTAATTTTTTTAGTTTTAATCTTGTTAACTATGTATGTATCGCGTATTAAAGATGAAATCTTGAACAGGGCGACTCGAACGGGGCTGGTGCTCAATGTTACTGGGGCTGGTGCTCATTGTAACTACAGGTAAATGATGATATGCGTGCTTCGGGGGGAGTTCTCATGTGCACTACAACCTCTTCTATGATCCATTTAAACATGAGGGTCACTTTTGATGGAGTTATGTTTTGGTTATATAAATGATGCTGAGAGTAAAGCCCGAGAAACGATTGAATTATGTTAGGATAACAAGAGTATTTGATGTTTGAATTTGTAACTCTAAGTGGAATGTTATTATATAATTTTGAAAATTTGATAAATGCTTAACTTTTGAAAATATCAACATTATTAGCAGGTTTAAAAGAGAAACTGGCTGAAAATGAAAAAAAAAAAAAACATAAAATTTTGCGACTGCAAAATGGCGGTCGCCAGTTTGTAAATGGCAAGCGGTCGCAAAACCATCGCAAAAAAACAAAAGATCAGGCGGTCGCAAAACGATCGCAACAAGACAAAAGATGTTGAAAAGTCAAGACGGTGGCAAAATTTGCGACCGCTCTTATGGTCACAAAACAGGTCGCAAAATGTAGCAGCAGTCGCAACTAGGTCGCAATTGGGCAATTGCGACGTGTGTTTTTCCGACTGCATTCCCGGTCACAAAACAGTCGCAACAAGGCAACTGCGACTGTTTTGCGACCGGAAATGCGGTCGCAAATACCCAGTTTTCTAGTAGTGAAATATTTATACAATATATAAATTGGGTTCCATGACTTTCCGTCCTCTCGGACTTTTGGTCAGGCTAAGCCACTATATGGCCTTCAGTTTGACACAAGAAAAATAACTTGGGATTATGTGAAATGAAAAACTGATTAACCAAATTATTGTATGCAATTCAGTTCAGGAATTATTTAACCTGTTCGGTTTTTGCCAAAAGTAATTAACCTCATGTCCATGTTAGATATCAATCAATAATCCGGAGCACAATTGAATATGCAGAATTATAATGATGCGAGTTGTTTGATATCTTGGTACAGGAAAAATGTTCGGTGAATACATATATATACACACATACCCTACAAGACAGTTATGAGAATGTTTGGAAGTTATTTGGCGTTAATACCCTACAAGACAGTTATGAGAACGTTTGGAAGTTATTTGGCACTAAAAACCGTTTGACGACACAACTTCCAATCTGTCCCAACATAAGAATCGAATTAATCTTAACACAATCCTAAAAATAGTTCTAATGCTGCCAGTTATACGTTACAAATATAACATATACGAATAAATATAATTAAGTGTACATATGTACAACAATTCAAAGCAGAATTATTCAACTATAGCTAATTGATTTAAACACCATTATCAGCGGTAAATCTTTTGATTTAAACAGCCATTACATATGTTTAATATTTCACAAATAGAGTGTAACAACACCCACAGCGTCAAATCACTGCAAACCTCCATCTCTACCCGTTACCTCATATTGCAAACCGTTTTAAAAAATACTCATTTTCCCATAACAACAAATTACACTACAAGAATTTCCATCTGATACGAGGAGATGAAGTGGTCGGCATAGCTTTTCTGTAGCGACGACATGTCGTCGGCATAAGGGTCATTGAATTTTTTTGGTTTTAATCAACCATCACGACGACGGGTCATCGTAATAGGTTAAGCGGGAACAACGAAAATATGGGCGCCACTTCAAATATGTATCCCACGACAAGTTGTCGGTTTCCATTTATTTTATTACAATGCTTTCACCGTCTAGATTGCCCTGATCTATCCCAACGACTTGTTGTCGGTACAGGATTTCCATTTAGTGTTTTTATTTTATAATCGCCTTAAAAAGGATGGCTTGATATGCATCACCCTAATTGATGAGGAAGTGTCAAAACTGTCTAAGCCGTGCTGGAAATGTCTAACACACTCTCACAAGCACAAATGAACAAAATGCAAGAAACGAGCCACTTGATGAATGAAAACATGAAACTGATGCAAGAATCAAATAAAATCCAACAAATACAAGTTGCAAGGTCAAAACGAAGGTGAAAACAAAGATGAAGATAATTATCAGTTTGTTATGATAATTTGACAGTTTGTATTACCATTAATTAAATTATGTAATTTGGGGGTTTGTGATTATAACTAGTTCTTAATTTACTGTTTTGTTATATAATTATATTGTAAGATTATAAAAAAAATTAGAAAAACAAAAAACCTTTTAGCGACGGACATGTTGTCGGAAATGTTTAAGTTTATTTATTTAATTATTAAACACCTTTAGCGCTGAGATGTTGTCGCTAAAGGATGCATTTTTCTTTAATTTTAATAATAAAAAAAGCTCATTGCTTTTCACTTTTTGACGACATGACACCAGGGTCGGGTAATATTCATTTTTTTAATTTCTTTAATCTTGGAAATTAGTTTTAGGTACCCTTTCGCGGTGACACCTCGTCAGAATAGGGGACTGTTTGCGACAATATTTTTGCGACGGCATGGATCACTTTTAGGGAAGGAGCAATAAGACGTGTGGTATTGTGACGACATGTCATCAGGACGGCTATATGCCGACGACATGTCGTCAGTAAATGCCAATGTATCAGACAAGTATTCTGTATTCTTAGTGAAAGCTGCGCAAACACTCATCAACTGTTAATTAACAAATTATTGTAGTTCACTTGATATCTGACCGGTACGTACATGCTCCTATTTGAATGACATATTACTTTTTCCGTGCCTATGCAGTAAGCTTCGTAATTGGCGTGGATTTGAGAATTGGTCTTAAACGAAGTTTATTGCAGCCGGTTAGAATCGTTGATCACATTTGTTTGGAGTTCAATTCACTAAAGATAAGGCTCTTACTTTATAAACAGTTGTAATTATTAATAATAATGGTATAATATAAATTAATTACAAAAACTAGATAAAATATTTCGTGCACATTTTTTCAAAAATTAAGTTAAATCCCACAACTTAGTTATACGCTTGTAAATTTTATTAATGATAAATTCATAATTTGAAAATGATGTTAGGCTAGAGGGTATGGTGATGGTCCTCCAAGGAGGATGATCCGCCACGTAGACGCCACATCATAGTCATCCCAATGATGGCCATCCCACAAAACTAGAGGGTATGGAGGATGGTCATATATGATCCTATCCCATCACTTTTATGTTTTTTATTTTTTTAATCTTCTACTTTTTTTTAACATTTAACAAATAAACTAACAAAATATTTTCAATAATATTAAAACACAATACATAAACTTAAAAAAAAGAGTGTGCCTATTGGCACACCAAACCCTAGCAAAATTAGGGTTTATCTACGCTGCGTACAGATCAATACGCAGCGTATAGATCAATACGCTGCGTATTGATCTATACGCAGCGTAGATAGACCATAGATCTCAGTGCCTGATAACCAATCATTGCACAGAAAACAAGGTTCATATACACTGCGTATAGGTCAATACGCAGCGTATATAAAACAGCTGCAAATTTGGGCTCATTTTGGTAGGTTTGAAGTGTCAAAATTTTTCCAGGTTTATATACTTATAATTATAAGTATATAAACCGGGAAAAATTTTGACACTTCAAACCTACACAAACCTACCAACAGGAACCCAAATTTGCAGCTGTTTTATATACGCTGCGTATTGACCTATACGCAGCGTATATAAACCTTGCAAAAATTTGACACTTCAAACCTACCAAAATGACCCCAAATTTGCAGCTCTTTTATATACGCTGCGTATTGACCAATACACAGCGTATATACACCTTGTTTTCTGTGCAATGATTGGTTATCAGGCACTGAGATCTATGGTCTATCTACGCTGTGTATAGGTCAATACGCAGCGTATATGGTTAACCCTATAGGCTGCGTATTGACCAGTACGCAGCGTATTTAAACCCTAAGTGTGCAGATAGGCAAACTGAGTGTGCAGATAGTTAGGGCCAAAAAAAATTACATAAACTTAAATATTTTCATTAATTTCCAGTTGGCATCCCAACTTTCTTTGCTGGCCGACCTTATCCCCTTTCATTTATCTCTTTATTATTTATTATTAATAATTAATAATATATATACATACACATATATAGATACACCATTTTTTAAAGCTTTACACAAGAACAAAGCCTTGGACCCACCATTTTTTTGTCTGCATATGGACCGTCGCCAACGTCTTAGGCTAGACGGAGAGGACGGGACGGGGGGGGGGGATGGTGTTCTTCCGGCGCCGAAGCTCGACGGGGATGGAGACGGTCCCCATACCCTATAGCCTTATAGTTATTTGAAAGAGATGATATATTACTGATGGATGATTTATGGTTTTAAACTTGTTCTACGTCGGTTAACTCTTCCTTCAAGAATGCCAACATTTACCAATGGACGATTTCGTCGGTCAACAAATTTTTAATCGAAACTTAGATTAAAATAAATATATCGTAACAATCACATGTTATAATATATTATTATAATAGAATGACGAAAAAGGTAAACTACACCACTCTAAATAAAACCCTATACGGTTAGTCAGTTTTGATGACACGTATGTTTGTATTTTCCGATCAGTTTTCAATTACTATTTACAACTCGATTTTAAACAAAACTTATATTGTATTATTATAATAGAATGACGAAAAAAGTAAACTTTGACACTTTATACAAAAAAAAAAAAACATTAGACAGTTTTTATGACACGTATGTTTGTATTTCGATCACTTTTACATTACTATATAGAACTCGATTTTAAACAAAACTTAGATTGACATGTAGATAAAAATATGCATGTCGCAACGAGATATTTCGTAAAAAATATGCTATTTTTTAAATGCTGAACATACAATTTTTTCACTTACTTTCCTTCTTTTCATTTAGTCTCTTTCTCATTTTTCAAAACCGATATGACGTAGCATAGTAGAGTCAAGATTGCGGAGTGCAAAACTTCAGAAACCACAATTTGTTGGTTAAAATATAGGAGTAGAAGAAATAAATGGCATACTATATAAGGGTGGAGGGTATAATGTTCGGTGAGTGGGTGACTGAGTGGGAGTCACCGATCGGTGACCATACCCACTTGATTGAATTAGGGTGTTTGAATAGGAGAGAGGGTGATAAATCGGAGTATAGTCACCGAATGTGATTGAAGAGTGATGGAGGAGAGAGAGAGATGAGAGAGGAGAAAAGAACCAATCAAAAAATATATAACTCAAACATCCTAGAGTGATTAACCATACCCCCTGATTAAGTGCAAAATGGGGAGTTGACATGAAATAATATTATTGGATAGGATTTCACTCAATCACCCTAGAGTGATTAACCATACCCTCCACACTAAAGTGTGGTTTGGTAGAGTTTGAAGTCATAGATTACTGGATAATTAGATAAAGTAATCTAATTTAATCTAACTTATAATAAAATATTTTAATTACAATTACATGACATTCTATTCTTTAATATATTCATAATATTAATAATTAACATATTAGATTATATCTAATTAATTTATCTCCTATACTAAAGCAAAATAACTTTGTCATCTTACTTGGTATTGTGGCATCACTCTTAATGAAAATAATGTTGGATATGATGTTCAATTGTCGATTAGAATTCAACGTTGTCGTCAAGGTACGACCCAAAGAGTTACACTTTGGGCAACGAACATGTGATGGTGTTTAAATCGTTAATCATCGGATCACGAATAATAAGCGTAATGAAAGAAACGGGTAATTATTTGGAATAATTACGGAGAGCCAATTTAATATTATAATTAATTTGTTATTTAAATAAATCGTATATATATATATATATATATATATATTGTTAATTATTTAGATAATTAAAAGGAGAGATAATTATTATAATTATGAGATAATTATGAAGGAGTTGTGTTTAGAATACAATTGGTTTAAAATAAAAGATATATATATATATATATATATATATATATATATATATATATATATATATATATCTTTTATATATTAACTTCCTTATCATTCTCTAATATAACTCTCAATTATAATATATAACTAGTGGGATTTCCCCGCGCTACGCGGCTGGAATTCGATCGGTATCGGTTCCATACATTACGGTACCGTCACTCCTTCTAAAATCCGGAAATGAAAAATATAATAAAAAATAAAGTCGTGACATGTTCAAAAGGATATCGTCACCAATTTTAGATCCATTGAAAAGAATAAAAGCGAATATCGGTGCAAATGTTGTTCATGCGGAATCTTTTTAGTTCTTTACAACATCAGTACATCACCGACACCCCCTATAGCCTCTATTTTCATACATCTCAAATTTCAATATTGTTTGGTCGGAACCAAAACAAATTCAATAGTGTAATGGTATCATAGATGTTTAGACGATACAAAAAAATCATTTATACAAAATGTTTGTTATAATGTAGATAAAAATAAGCATGTTGCAACGTTATATTCAGAATTATAATAAAGCGTAAACAATGTCAATTTACCTTAGAAAAGTAAATATGAATGTGGCATATCTTTGGTGACATGTACATTTATGCTTCGATTATGTGTACATTACCATTCACAACCTGGTTTTAAAAGAAAATATATCAAGACATATATAAAAATATGCGAGTCGCAAAGACATACTTAGAATATGTTAAAACATTGGATCCGAAAAAACTTAAAAAAACAAATTATGACCAAGATTGATCATAATAATAACACAATATCAAAATTATATATTACCACTCATAATCCGATTTCGAAAAATATATAACGTGTCACCTCGTATTCTAATTCTAAATGGTATAAAAACAAAATATAATTAAAATAAATCATAATAATAAAACAAACAACATCAAAATTAGTTCTAATAATTAATAAAACGTCAATTAAAATCAATAATATATGTGTTTTACTATGATAATTATAATTTTACTATATCCTAAATGTTATAAAAACCATATGTGATTAAAATAAATCATAATAATAAAAATAATTAATTATATCAATAACGTATGTTAAAAAATAATAATACATGTGTTTTACTATTATAAAATACAAAAAACGTGAAAATTTATAATCATAAATAATAATAATAGTTTTACTATTCATGGCAAGTTAGAAATAATATGTATAATATATAAAAATTAATAAACAAATTCTTAAATATTAATAATAATAATAATTACTATTAAAAATAAAAAACAAATAATAAAAAATTAAAAAGTACTGTTCATCGAGAGTTTGTTTTGATATGTATAATAATGGATACGAAACATTAGTTCTAAGGAGTTTGCATGCTTTCATAAAAACACAAAAGAAAACAGAAGGGATGAATTTTTCAAAGGAAATAATTTCTTTTTCAAGGCTCTTCATTATTATTTGCCGTCGCAAAGGAAGATAGAGAGGAGGAGTTCTTTCTAATTGATCCTAGTTCTTGCTGTTTGTGTTTCTTTGATTACGCAAAAAGGTAAGTAAAGCTTTGAACTATATTTTCTTTAGATTTAAGGTTTCGTTTGAAATTGTTTCAGATGAACAAATCTGATTTCATGGGCAACGTTCATCTAGCGAGATCGTTCGTTGAACCAATGTGCCTTTCTTGGATGTCACGATTCTTTAATTTCATTATAACTTATTTTGATTGTAGTGAGATCACTGGTGGAAACGGTTTAAAACCGAACCTCGTGTACATGTTTTCCGCTACGTTCAGTTTGTTTGACAAATTGACTAAAATTATTTTCTAAAAGTCACACGAAATTCCAAAAATGATATCAAAGCCACCTTACAAATCAAAGTAGGTTTATTTTATAAAATAGTTTATAGGATTGCATGCTTAAAATCAAGTAGATTTGGCATAGGAACCTGTCATATATAATAGTTATAGGCAAGTTTGTATTAAGGCCAAAACTAACACTTGTCAAAGTCCTATTTGAAATATTTTTTGGCCTTAACGTATTTCGTTTAGCTTAATGATCGTACTATGCAAATCCGGGTCTAAAATCGGATTTTAATATAACACGCGTACTAAATAAGTTTTTGGAGCTACGCGCGTTACACACAAAAATAAAACCAAAAATATTAAAATAATGATTTTAATATGAAAACGGATATTATTATTATTTGTTTTTAAATTACCAATAATATTTAGATTGATATTTTAAAACGAAAATTTGAAATAAAACTTTATTAAAAGGGAATCTAAAAAAACAAAAAGGAATTTTTTTTTAGGATTGGATCCATGATTAAGTGGGAGCATAAACGGGTTTGTGCTATACTTAATAGGCTCGGTACATGTTCTTGGCCACGAACGAACCGAACATAATCTGAACCCAGAATTGCATATTTATTTATTTTATTATGCGTTTTGCAATGAGATGTTTGTTACGTACATAAAATTAATAATTAATACACGGTGACAATTTTAATAAAAGGTTTATTAAGTATTGGATAGGTAATTAAAATAAACAGTTTATTTTAAAATACAAAAAATGAAAATTGGTTTTCCAAAAATTAAAAGTTAATTTGAAAACCGTAATTAATAAACGTTATTAATTAAAATAAATTTGCGACACGACCAACTTAGATTAAATAGAGTATTTAAAATTAATCGGTTGAGTGATTGAAAGGTGTTTCAAGTCGTCACAAATTAAAACGTAAAATTGATTTTTACAAAGGAATTGTATAGCCTATGTTCATGCCATAGGTCGTACAAGTATTTTAAAACGACCCGAACTGGTAATTTTAAAATATCACCCAAATTAAAATCAATATTCAACGCCACCCTAAATTAAGAACACCCGAACTGATCTATCCGAACCCCTGGTGCTAGTGTTTACCCTGCATCCAAGCCTACGATTTTGGTTAGGGGTAGTTCCGCGATTTCCATGCTTACATGGGCCGGGCTACAGTTCTGATTTGAGGACAAATATCACTTTTGGACACGAGAGCGAATGTTAGTGTTTACCCTGCATTTTTTTTCTACGATTCTGAAAGTGGGCGTAGTTGGGGTTAACGTACCAATGCTTGACAACACTCGTCATGCGACCCCAAACCGAGAATTGTGTAGCTGACACAATTGGTGATCGTCACCTACCCTTCAATCTATGCCAGTGAAGAGTGCTAAGTCCATTCACTGAGTTATGGGGAGATGGGATCTCATCCTAATTCCTAAAATTTTGTAAATCTTGTGTCAAAATTGAATTAGGTTAATGCATGAAAATTACTAATAAAATTTTCTTCTAAATTCTACATATGTCTACAAACAATTCTGATAACAACAAATTCTCGCTTAAGTCCATCCATGAAAATGCTAAACTTGATAATTCTAACTTCATGGATTGGTACCGCAACCTGAAAATTGTTCTCAGGGTAGAGAAAAAGGCTTATGTCCTTGAAGGACCAATTCCCGAAGCACCTGCTGCTACTACGGGTCCAGCCCGCAGGACATGGGAAAAACATGTTGATGATTCCCAAGATGTGACATGTCTTATGCTTTCTATGATGATTCCAGAACTTCAGAAGAATCTGGAAAACTTGGGAGCATATGAGATGAGTGAGCAGCTGAAAGACATGTTTCAGCAGCAAGCTCGTCATGAGCATTTGGAGGTGATGAGATCTCTTATTACATGTCGCATGCAGGAAGGTACTCCGGTCAGTGCTCATGTACTGAAAATGAAGTCTTTCGTTGATCAACTGGAGCGTCTAAACGCACCCCTTAGTAATGAATTAGCTACGGATGTGATCCTTAACTAGCTACCTAATTCATATCATCAGTTCGTTTTGAACTATAACATGAATGGGTGGGAAAGAACGATCCCAGAGTTGCAGCGGATGCTAAAAACTGCTGAGACAAACATCCCAACTAAGGGCAATCCAGTGCTGGCATTCGAGGAAGGAAGAATTACCAAGAAGAAGCCATCCAAGTGAAAGGGCAAGGCGGGTAAGCAAGATAATGGCAAAGGAAAAAAGGTTGCCACTTTGAAGGCAAAGCCTCATAAAGATGCCAAGTGTTTTCACTGTGATGAGATCGGGCATTGGAAGAGGAATTGTCCCAAGTACCAGGCTGAGTTAAAGCTTAAGAAGCTGCAAATAGGAGAATCCTCAGGTATACATGTTATTGATTTATTTTCCTTTTTGAGCAAATCTTGGGTGTTTGATACTGGATGTGGTTTTCACATTTGTAATGAGTTGCAGGGACTAAAAAGGATTAGGAAGCTGAAGCAGGGTGACTTAGAGCTGCACGTTGGGAACGGACAGAATGTTGCTGTGAAGGTAGTTGGAGAATTTATTCTTGAATTACCTTCTGGATTGTTTATTACTTTAGACAATGTTTTTTATGTTCCTAGTTTGACTAAGAATATTATTTCTGTTTCTACTTTAAGAGAACATGGTTTTAATTATGCTTTTGATATTGTTAATGGTAGCATTTCTACATTTTTAAATGGTGTGTTCTATTTTGAGGCTAAGCCTCACAATGGTGTCTATGAAACAGATACTTCTAGCAATAGATCAAATAATATTGTATGCTCTTTTTCCTCTAAACGTGTTAAAACTAGTTTTAATCAAACATATCATTGGCATTGTCGTCTTGGCCATATTAACATCAATCGCATGAGGAATCTCTAGACCGCAGGGATTCTAGAATCCATGGGTCAAGAGACTTATGATTTATGCGAATGTTGTCTAAGTGGCAAGATGATTAAGGCCCCTTTTACCGGAACTAGTGAAAGGGCCAAAGACCTGTTAGGACTCATACATACTGATGATTACAGTAGATATGGATATGTTTATCTTATGAAGTTTAAACATGAAACCTTTGAAAAGTTCAAAGAATTCCAAAATGATGTACAAAATCAACTAGGGAAAATGATTAAGGCACTTCGATCCAATTGGGGTGGTGAATACATTAATCAAGAGTTTGATGAACATCTTAAGAAGTGTGGGATTATATCCCAACTAACTCCACCCAGAACACCACAACTCAGTGGTGTGTCTGAGAGGAGAAATCAAACCTTATTAGATATGGTTCGATCAATGATGTGTCGTACAAACTTACCACACTCCTTTTAGAGTTATGCTCTTGAAACTGCTACACGTCTTGTTAATATTGCTCATACTAAAAAGGTAGAAAAGACACCATATGAGATGTGACATGGTAAACCACCTAAAGTCTCTTACCTTCGCGTATGGGGATGTAACGCTTATGTTACCAGTGAGTCTTGGGACAAACTTGATCCTCGCGGCGAAAAAGTTGTTTTCATTGGATATGCATATCCGGTTGGTTATTATTTCTATAATCCTGCTGAAAATAGAGTTTTCACTAAGCGTCGAGGAACATTACTAGAGGATGAGCTTATGGCGCGAGGAATTGGAGATAATCTTGTAGATCATGAGGAAATTTGAGAACCACAAATTGATCAACCAATAGTCGAATCTGCCACTTAACAAAATATTGTTGAACCTGAACCAGAGAGGATTCAGGAATCTGATGTAACACTAGGCGTCCACAGAAGTGCGAGGGATCGTCATGGACCTGATAGGTATTCACCTGATAGGTACGTCTTGATAATTGATCAAGAAGAGCCCTCAACCTACAAAGCTGCGATTTCAGGTAATGAATCTGAAAAATGGCTCGAAGCCATGGGTGTCGAAATGCAATCCATGTATGACAAACAAGTCTGGGATTTGGTTGAACTTCCTCCCGAATGTCGAACTGTAGGAGGTAAATGGGTTTTCAAGTAGAAAACAGACATGGATGGTAATGTGCAAACCTATAAGGCTCGGTTGGTTGCTAAAGGTTTTACTCAGACTCAAGGAGTTGATTATGAGGAAACCTTCTCGCCAATAACCATGCTTAAGTCATTTAGGATTCTACTTGCCATAGCCGCGTATTATGACTACGAGATATACCAAGGATGTCAAAACTGTGTTCCTAAATGGACACCTTACAGAAGATGTCTATATGGAGCAGCCTGAAGGTTTTGTAGATCCTAAGAATCCTGAGAAAGTTTGCAAGTTGAATAAATCCATTTATGGATTGAAACAAGAATCTCGAAGCAGGAATCTTCATTTTGATCAGAAAATTAAACAGTTTGGTTTCTTTAAAAACGAAGATGAGCCATGTGTTTACAAGAAGGCAAGTGGGAGTTCTATTACTTTTCTAATCCTGTATGTAGATGACATACTTCTCATTGGAAACAATATCCCAATGCTGCAGGACGCTAAATCCTGGCTTGGTAAATGTTTCTCAATGAAGGATCTTGGAGAAGCTACTTATATTCTATTTTTAAAGATTTATAGAGATAGATCTAAGCGGCTACCTGGACTCAATCAAAGTACGTATATCGATAAGGTCATTCGGCGCTTTTCGATGTAAGATTCCAAGAAGGGTCTCTTGCCAATGGCAAGTGGAACCATACTAAATAGTCATCAGTGTCCCAAGTTAGACAAAGAGAAAGAGGATATGAGAAAGGTTCCATATGCCTCTGCTATCGGTTCCATCATGTATGCCATGTTATGTACTAGACCGGACGTATCGTACGCTCTAAGCTTGACTAGCAGATATCAACAGAATCCTGGTAAAAGTCACTGGATTGTTGTGAAAAATATCCTAAAGTACTTAAAAAGAACTAAGGATATGTTTCTGATATTTGGCGGTTTGGAAGAAGAGATGAAAGTAAAGTGTTACACTGACGCAAGCTTCCAAACGGATCGTGACGATTCACGATCTCAGACAGACTATGTTTTTACTTTAAATGGTGGTGCTATAACTTGGAGGAGTTCTAAGTAAAGTGTGGTGGCCCAATCATTCACTAAATCAGAATATATAGCGGCTTCAGAAGCTGCTAAGGAGGCTATTTGGATGAAAAAGTTCATTGCTGATCTCGGAGTTATACCAAGCATACAGAAGCCTATCGAGATATTTTGCGACAATACAGGTGCAATTGCTCAGGCAAAGGAACTAAGGTCGCATCACAGCACGAAACATATTCTCTAGAAAATTCCACTACATACGGAAGTTTTGGAAAGAGGAGACATCGTAGTAGAGAAAATTGATACTAACCAGAATCTAGCGGACCCGTTTACTAAGCCTATACCTCAAGTGAGACACGAGAAGCATGCTGATAGTATAGGTCTTAGATAAGCTAGACAATGGATCTGACTTTGTAATTTAGTAATTTGGTGCATTTTGAACTATAAACAGTATTTTATGTTTATTTGAATTTAATGGTTGAATGTCTTTTAAACTATTATATCTGTGTTCAAATATTAGTACGTTAAGTATCTATGGATATTGTATTCTAATATATCCGTAGTCTTTCAGATTCGTGAGAACCAATCTGGTAAAAGACTATTGTGAATTAGATGGTTGATCCATATAATGGATACTCAAAGTGTTGAGAACCATATTCATTGATATGATTAGTTGAATCATATTAGGCGTATCTCGTTTCAAAATGATCTTCATGGATCATAGTCATAAGACATTTTGAATAGGTACGATCATTGTATCCTTAGACCTACGGTACATACTAGAACTAACCTAAATGAATGGTTGCTCTTTGATTCTATCTAACGCTGTACGTAATTAGCAGTAATAAGGATAGTTTTGGGAATGATCTGAAGTTTAGTGGGAGTTGTTTGTAGCCAAAGGGATCTGTGCTTCTATACTTAGGAGAGGAATGCTCTGGCGCCTTTCGTTGGTTTGAACTCTTGTTAACGCGTGGACACGCTCGAACTAGTAGTAGTTTGATAAACCACTTCAAATCAGGAACGAAATTAGAAATGGTTGAATAATATATAAGAACTAATTGGATCTCATGTTCAACAAGTGTTCAATACAGAGGGATAAATGAGTCGATAACCAGGGCTATAGTATTTGCATAACCAAAGGTTTGATTAGTGCAAAGAATTAGTTGACATAAATTTATCATACCTTGTTGGGGGCAATATGATGCATCTAGGCACCCACTATTGTCTACATTGAAACTTAATCGGCCAATCGACCAAGTGGGAGATTGTTGGATATGATGTTCAATTGTCGATTAGAATTCAACGTTGCCGTCAAGGTACGACCCAAAGAGTTACACTTTGGGGAACGAACATGCAAAGGTGTTTAAATCCTTAATCATCGGATCACGAATAATAAGCGTAATGAAAGAAACGGGTAATTATTTGGAATAATTACGGAGAGCCGATTTAATATTATAATTAATTTGTTAATTATCATAAATCGTATATATATATTGTTAATTATTTAGATAATTAAAAGGAGAGATAATTGTTATAATTATGAGATAATTATGAAGGAGTTGTGTTTAGAATACAATTGGTTTAAAAGAAAAGATATATATGTATATCTTTTATATATTAACTTCCTTATCATTCTCTAATATAACTCTCAGTTATAATATATAATGGATACGAAACATTTGTTCTAAGGAGTTTGCATGCTTTCATAAAATCACAAAAGAAAACAGAAGGGACGAATTTTTCAAAGGAAAGAACTTCTTTTTCAAGGCACTTCATTATTATTTACCGTCGCAAAGAAAGATAGAGAGGAGGAGTTCTTTTTAATTGATCCTAGTTCTTGCGGTTTGTGTTTCTTCGATTACGCAAAAAGGTAAGTAAAGCATTGAACTTTATTTTCTTTAGATTTAAGGTTTCGTTTGAAATTTTTTCAAACGAACAAATCTCATTTCGTGGTCAACGATCATCTAGCGAGATCGTTCGTTAAACCAAGGTGTCTTTCTTGGATGTCACGATTCTTTAATTTTATTATAACCTATTTTGATTGTAATGAGATCACTGGTGGAAACGATTTAGAAATGAACCTTGTGTACATGTTTTCCGCTGCGTTCAGTTTGTTTGACAAATTAACTAAAATTATTTTCTAAAAGTCACACGAAATTCTAACAGATAATTCATAAAATAGACGGGATTTCAATTCTTTTGCTCCTCATTCTCCTTGAAACCATGGATTTATATTTTAGTAAATCACAAATTTCTTTCAATCAATTTCAATCTTTCCATAATCATGAAATAGTCTCACCTGTTCTTAGGTAATCGATCTTTCCATAATTAAGAAATCTTCCCTTGCAACCTGTATATTCAAATTATAAACACTCAATCTTCATCTTTTTGCCATTATTCTTAGCCACTCTCCCTTGCTGTATTTTTTCTTATGTGGATGAGTTCTTCGGTCGGTAATTTTTTTTATTTTAATCAATTTTATTGTTTAATTGATCCAGTATATTTATATTTTATGCTTATATTTAGGTTTTATTCATGTCTTTGATGAATCATTGTTTTGATTTTGGGGTTTTTATAAATCAGAAACCCAAATTTTTGGCGATGTTTTGATGGTGGCCTTCGGTTTGGTTGTTCACCGGTCAAGCTGCCACCGATTTGGTTGCAAGGTTAAGTCTTTGCTAAAATCACGAACCTTAAGTTGTGATGATCTGGTGGTGGACGTTGGGTTGGACCTTACTCTGAGGAGTTCTTAATTGCGTCTACTCCGGTGACCTGGGGTAAAACTGTACTATCTCGTACTGATTGTTTTTGTTGTTTAGTATTTCTTATATGGATGTTTAATGTGAGGCTATACTGAGTCAGTATATCTAATTGTAAAGTTGATGACGCATTCACCTTGGCGTGGCAGGGTTAAAGGATGGCAGTCCCTTATTTGCAACCTTCCCTGTAGCCATGGTGGTATTGTTGCCTTTTAGTGCCTAAGCCTAAGGGAAATTTTAAGAATTCGCTTTGTTTGGCTGATATATTTGGTTTTCGGTTCTGTGATTGTCAAATTGC
Source organism: Helianthus tuberosus (assembly GCA_030545235.1). Classification (NCBI taxonomy): domain Eukaryota; kingdom Viridiplantae; phylum Streptophyta; class Magnoliopsida; order Asterales; family Asteraceae; genus Helianthus; species Helianthus tuberosus. Next base: position 45,208,763 of record CM060427.1, on the reverse strand, counting down.
AAATTTGTTGTTAATTGAGGGTGCCTTCTTTAGCTTTGAATTTGAGGATTTATAGCCATTCTAAATTCTAAATCTGTTAGTATTACATGGTTAAGAATAATTACTGCCAGCTAGGTGTCATGTTTATTGTTTTGAATATATAGACATTGTTCTACAAACACATAAACTCATCGTACCATCTGTGTACTGTATATTAATAAGAGAACCGAATTAATGGTCTTGGTTGTCCACTTATCTCATTGTTGACTCCCCTGTATCGACGTTGGTGCTTTGTGTATTATTAGATTATAATATAATTAGAACTTTGTTTGTGCTGCTGTTGTGAAACCCTCACGGGTCTTTGTTCTGACTTAGCCTTTGTTTCTGCAACCACTGTTGCAACCATTATCAACCCATTTGAATGACACCCTACCTATTGGAATTAAGGTTATGTGGAACGGAAAGTTATATTCGGTCTTTGCGTCCCGAGTTCTTTTTCTGGCTGTGATGACTTTGGTAAAAAAAATAGGTTCGACATTGCATAGCAAGGATGGCCAGTGCGTTGTTTGCTACAAGCAACCTTTTATGCAACCATGACAACCTTAATACCTATTCTGAGCCGTCTGTTACAAGTCATTAAAGTATTGACATCACTGATTTTCGCATGACATTAATTATTTTCTAGTTATTCGGACAACATTGATTTTGGCATGGCATTTGATTTTGTTGTGTATACTCATTTGTTCCTCTAACCCTGTTGGCGGTGGTACTAATCATTAATATAAGAACGTATTACACACTAAGAAAAGTTCAATTACATTTGTTCAAGCTATTTACATGCCTCCTAGATCCTGATGATTTGATAGATCCTGCTCCAGCCACAACTTTTGCTTACGTGGATACCACAACAATGCTTTCTAGACAGGTAATCCAATATTTATATCAGATCACATTGGTTGTATGTAGATCCAGCTTGCTAACGGGTATTGGTTGAAACTTGATATCATCCCATCTAATAATATATCTCTCAAGTCATATTTGTTTGTCTATTCTTTATATAATCCTTTTTTATATAAATTATCCAGATGGGGTAATTGAGTACGAAAAGATTTCCATAGGTAAACAATTTATATCATTATAGAAGCTGGTTTTTTGGTCTTTTGTTAACATCCGATGATATGATGCAATAGCTGATGATGCTCCAGGTTGTCGGTTCCCTATTAATAATCAGCCTTCTGACTTCATTGATTTGAGTCACTTTACGCAAGATACGCGTGTCACTGTGCCAACTTTGAACAGGTAAGTCTTTACCTTGAACTAGAAGTTTTCATGACATGTGAGACTCGATTAAATGAACCAAAGCTATTATAGATACAAATAAGGACATATATGCGACTTTGGGACCCATGTTATCGCTTCTTATAAATGAATCATGGGTCAAGAATTTCCTAGAGATACAGTTATGTTCTACAATTTATGATTTCCACCACCTCACACACACATGTCACGACCCCTAACCCGTACCCTGATTTGGGAGCCGCGGGGCAGACAACAGTGGTACCAGTGTTTATTATTTTGTAGCAGAAAATCATCAGGATCGGGTGTCAAGAAAATTTTATCAGAGTTTTCAAAACACCAAGTTTTCATTTCAATAAACTGTGGGGTAAACCCTGTATTTACATAAAGGAATTTGACTAGGAAATCCTTGATACAGAAAACACGTTTATATCAGGTTTACATAGCCACTTATTTAAGCTGAAGTGCTTCACGGCACTATTTCCTTTCTTCACAGAATGTCACCTAAAACGCGTTTTAAAAACATTTGGTCAGTGAAAAATGCTGGTGAGTTCATTCAGTTGTAAGAAAACATATTGTTATAATTTACAACATTAAGGGTTTTTACATTTTTTTATGTCTATCAATCACCCCAAATCGGTATTTGTCACTCGACCGGATCTGTGACAATGGTCATATCACTCATTGGCTAACCCATTGTCCAATGGTGAAGCTTATCAAGTAGTGTATACAAAACCCCACATACCGGCAGTAATTGCAGAATACAAAAACTTAATCACTATAAATACAACTTGGAAAACAAATAGGGTTTTGAAAGCATTTGATAAAAGAGAATGACTCACATTGCAGGTTTAAGTTGACAGGTCTTTCCTACTTGTTTAAAGCTTGTATACCTAATTAAATACACAGTATACATGTATTAGTGTATTAACTCAATTCAACTTTAACGATAATCGATAATCACGAGATCAAAACCCACAACGAATAACAAAGTATAACCGGGTACCGGCAGCACTTAAACATCCCTTGGATTGATTTCAATCGACCGTGTCAGTGATTAGAGTTATAACCCTGATATTGGGGCAGAGTTTTGGTACTCCGGGTATTATGAGGGTATAATACTGAGCAAAATGTTGAGAGAAAAGAAAGAAATCTGAGCAATTTGAACTGCAGACTTCACGCTCAATTTATAGCGGATTCTAGAGGGTTTCGCCACCCGCGATAGCCTAGGGGGAGGCTATTGCGCCATGCCAAAGTCTCCTAGCTAAGGCATAGTTGTCCCAAATCACCTAGTAGCTTTGGCACATGGATACCACGTGTTAGACAAGTGTCCAAGGCGGTTTTAGAGGTTTTCGCTACCCGCGATGGCCTAGGGGGAGGCTATCGCGCCCCGTGACAACCTTCTAACCCTTTTATATTTTAGTTTTCAAGCAGATTTTGATCGTATGTGCGTTGGTTTCTGATTACGGATTGTTGTGGGGCTTATTTAAGGGTTATTACAACACACATACACTCACTGATTACTAAAGTTTGATAAAACTATTTTAACTATTTTATGCAGATAGGGGAAATAAGGATATTCGGATTCGGATACCGATACCGATTTTGTCGTTCAACGAAACCCGAAATATTGTTATCGATAGTCAACACACTTGAAGCACTTGGTTTAGACATTCGACAATGTGTCGTCAGTTGTTTTAATGATTTTTGTTTCAAGCTTCACATTCTAAGGTCACATATGTGGTGTTTAAGCTTCTAGAATCGAATAAATACATGTTGTAATAGTTATATAATGTAGTATGTGTTTGGTTGTTACTCTGTTATATCTTTGTGCATTTTGATTCTAAAATAACTTTTTTTTCTAAAAAATATCTATCATAGAGGCAAAAGAGCGCAACAATTTCGAATGTGGTTCGATCCGTGTTTGGACTTCGACACTTATTCAGGCGTTCGGACTCCTAAAATAATTGTCTAGCTTATGCTACGTCATTCTTCAGGTTTGTTTCCATACTTTATCATGATCCTCGGTTTTGGTTATTTGTTTTAGCTTACATTTAACTTTTTTGAGACTATATTTGAACGTTGTGTCGGCTGCTACTTTGGTTTGGTTGCCTTTGTATCACTAAATTTTCGACTATATCAGCAGCAATAAAGGGGGTGACCAAGAAATGGGAATTCAGTGCAAGCGACAATGAGTGTTAGCTTGACTCAACATGTTCTGGTGAAGGCTTGCAGCGATAGTAAGTGACATATCCTGAAGAATAAAGACAATAGTGTGTGTTTGTTTGGCAGTGGAAATAGGGAAGCTGGTGCCCAAACTGATCGGAGTGTCGCGCTCCGGTCAAAGATAAAATTTATAAGCCCTATTTACCCTTAACAGATAGCTAGTGGTAGCAAGGGGTCGAACCATGAAGAGTATGTGGTTTGCGAGTGGATTTGATTGAATTATATAAAAAAGTGTCACAGTTATGAAGCTTGCTATGATATATTTTTGTATTTTTGTTTTGTTGAAAGATGTGAATTTAAACTAATGGAATTGGTTTAATTGATTAATAACTAATGATTAACGATTGCACAAAAACTTGATTAATAAACGATAATGAGAAAAGGGGTTCACACCCGGTTTCGGTAATTGCCAACCTAGGGTTTCTACAAGTTTTTAGATCCAACTTAATTGCATAGGATTAGCGGATTTAGTGTACCATGACTTAGGTGCCAATAACTATCAACGTTTTGTAAAACGGACAAGAATGCACTTTGTAATCAACACAAGTAAAACCTAACCACGACAATGCATAACTACACATAACCATTTCGTAAAGTCATAACTTTTAACATCGTTCGACAATTTACGAATACGAAACACATGTAAACTATTGTCAATGGTTTCAAAAATCAAACACAAATTGTCACAAAGTTGAATCAAGAACAATTCAAAACCCTGAATTAAACAACTACCTACACCGGGGTGAAACCAAGGTGATTAGCCGCTCATGGTTGATGAAACTTGATCACCGGATGCTTGGAACTTGAATGAAGTCATCTCGAAGCTTGAAGAATGGAGAATTGATGAATGATTAGGGTTTTGGAGTGATTGATAATGGTGAAATGAATGGAGTTAGGCTTGTGGATGGTTGGTTGTGGATGATGATGATGATCTTTGATTATTCGGATGATGTCTTGTGATTAGAGATGGAATTTTTGATGAATGGTAATCGTCTTGGCTCCAAGATAGAAGATTCAAAAACTATTAGAATGTAACCCCCCAACAATAATGGCCTTAGATGCCCTTTTGATCGTTCAAACACCAAAGGAAGCAAAAATTCACGTCGGCAACATTGGGAAGCCGTCGCCGACGGCCTGAAGCCCCGTCGGTGACGGTGCGTGTATTTTGACTTGCAGCCGACGGCCAAACTCGCTGCCTACGGGCATTTCTGAAGACGGAGAATTGCATGGGGCGTCGCCGACAGGTCCTTTGGCTGTCGGCGACGGTGCCTAGATCCTTTAATTTCAATTTTTCGCGTTCGTTGCTCCTGGTTGACCCGTTTCGTGTCCCGGTGGTCCAGTTTTCACTTCGGTGATCCGTAAAGCTCCCGAAAAGCGCCTTAAACTCTGCTTGACCTGCAAAACAAGTATCTAAACAAAAGTGGGCTATTCGAAATTAAAACTTGTGTGAAAACATCAAATTAAACAATTTCAAGCACCGGTTTTCGACCACATATCACATCCCCACACTTGTCTTTTGCTTGCCCTCAAACAAATCTGTTTTTCACTTTCACGTGGGTCGAACAACGAATACACTCCCTATTCCCGAGACAAAGATTAAGGTCTATTGTCATGCTAAAGTTCAAGCTCTTTACAATTTTCAACATATTTAACGGTAAGGTGAATTCACATATAAAATGGTTATCCAAGATTAACCCGCCCCTGAAACCAACAAGTCATGCATATCCCTCACAATGTTCTCTCCACTCGGTTCATAAATTGTCTAATGTTTATAATGTATTTGCACTTCAAAGAATAATCACTCAAAACCGATTAGAGCACGTACCCGCATAGGCTTGCAACTCAATCATTCTCCACCACCGATCACGAATACTAAGCACAAGTCATAAGGTCTTTGTAAGGGTTGTAACGGGGCTAGGCTAAGGGTAGGAAATAGGATATTTAAAGTGGCTAAGGTGATGAAAATTCGATTTTTATTATAAACCACTAAACTAAACAAAACTAAATATAAACATCAGCTATGAGGCAACGACTTTCGCCCTTTTTATTCAACAACTACTAACACATCTTTTTGTTCTTTTCTCAATGGTTTTCACTTCTTTTTCATAACATTTTCTGTTTTTTTTTATATGCAAACAATCAAATACAACTATATAAATACGACTCCTATAATCGAATTTCCATCACACGGGTTTAAAAGAAAAAGGTTTAAGGTTATGGGCTATAGGGTGGTCAAACGAAAGGATTAGGCTCAAAATTGGCTACTAGGGGATAATTTTTGGGTAAGGATATAAAAATGGTGTAAACTGGAAAGGTTTACCTAATGCCTTAATCATTCTTGTGCTTGTATTCGGTCTATGGTCTCAAACGTATCAAAAGTTGCAAGTTCTACAATACATGACTAATGGTCCACTCAAACAAAGAAACATAGGTATGTAATCTATGATATAAAAGTGGCTCAAAACCTCACATATCTAAAAGTAGGGCTGCAAACGAACCAAACGTTCGGCGAACAGTTCGTGAACCGTTCGGCGGGAAGTTCGTTTGTGTTCGTTTGTTTACTAAACAAACGAACACGAACAACAAATTTCGTTTATTTAGTTAAATGAACAAACATGAACAGAGGTCGTGTTCGTTTGTTTATGTTCATGAACGTTCGGTAACATGTTCGTTTGTGTTCAATACTTCATTAGTATTTTTAGTTTTTATTTATTTAAAAACTTCAAAATTCCGACAAATTAAATATCTAATAAGTGTCGGTGTATTATATATTTTGTTTATGAACGATTGTTTGTGTTCGTTTGTTTCCATTTATGTTCATGAACATCAGTTTGTGCTCATTTGTGTTCGTCAACGTTCGTTGCCTAAAATTAACAAACAAACACAAACGAACACGAACAAGTTCATTTCCTTAACAAACGAACACGAACATAAAATCTCGTTCGATAAGTGTTCGTGAACGGTTCGTCAACACATATATTTCTTAACAAACAAACACGAACAAGGTCTTGTTCGTGTTCGTTTGGTTCGTTCGCAGCCCTATCTAAAAGGGTATGGTATGTGACATGCATAAAATACTAGCTTCTTAGGCGGATTATTCCCAAATAACCACCCGCTAAACACCCGTCATGCTATTAATTTGCACTTGACCATGACAAAATACCAAATGGGTTGTGACATCCCTCGTTGACTTAGTTACTTGTGCTTTAAGATCGCTTTTGAAACAAGACATTTTTGAAATTTTCCCCCATCCCCACACTTGAGGTAAACATTGTCCTCAATGTGTAGTGTTTAAATGAACGGGTCAAAATCGAAAACTTTTACTACTCCCCCATCCCCACACTTGAGGTAAACATTGTCCTCAATGTGTAAGAAATAGAGTTTTTAAAGCACACAAGGGATGTGACACGACTAACTTCCCCAAAATTTCACCCCGGAAAAATAATATACAATTTACAATCCGCTTATTTGCTAACTAAAAATCAAAAGTAAAAAGAAAAGTATGCACCTGATTTTTGAGCTCATTCCTCGTGTGCTCTTCTTCTCTTCAAGAAAGCGGTCGTCCCACGAACACAATGTACCTACAAATCTTAACCCTTGTGTAGAAGCATGCTTCTCACAACCATCAAAATTTGTTAGTTACCTAGTTCTACCACTTTTATGAAAATATTACCAAGCCATACGTTATTTCACTTTGATTTATGTGGAAAATAAATGTACAACAATAACAAACCTAACCCACTTTCGTTGGAATCACGGTTGCATTTAGGGTATGCAACAAGCCCTTTTAAACCCCCCAATAGCTCGGGAGGACTAGTAGGTCTCGTGAGGGTTATATAGAGAACACACCCACAACGTTCATTTAACTAGGCAGAAATAAATAAATAACGAAATAGAAATAAAGAAAACAAAATACACAACAACAACACAAAACATACCTTGCCTTCACCGCTGATATCTCTCGTTAGGGTTAACCGGCGGATTTGGCTGGTATGGATAACCAGTGAGGGCCTCAAACATCTCCCTGTAGTTATCTAGTGCCCGGCTCTCCTTGAGGTGGTGGTTGGTAGGGAATCGGGATGAAGCTGGAGCCTACTGCTTCGTGCCAGTGAGAGGTTGGATCGGATGGCCCTCGTGGATGGGGGAGGTTGGGGTAATCAGTCCACCCGGAGTGTTCGGCATAAGGGAGACCGGCTTCATAGTCCCTTTGATGTCGCTCCTGATCGTGGAGGACCATGGCATTGTTAATATCCATTTGATTAGAAACGCATAAAGCTCTCCATCAACGTTGTTCCAATTCTCTTTGTTTATTTTGACGCCTTGCCTCATCTTCCTCCCATGCCCGTCTTCGGGCCCTATCTTCCTCTTGTAATTGTAACAAGCGTTCCATTTGTGACCTTTGTAACGCTTGTTGCAATTGATGTTCCTCCATTTGTTTATCCATCCTCTCACGATGAGCTGCTTGGAGAGCCCATTGTTCTTGCATTTGACCCCCAAGCATCTCTTCCCAACCTTTCCTTCTTACCTCATATTCTCTTCTGTCACCTATACACGCCGAGACGTTATCATAAACCGCTTGTTGCCCGTGGTTCCAATTCCGGTACGACGGCCCCTGTCTTTGATTCACAAAGTCTGCTACATCGGCAGAAATTTCCCGATGTTTCCGCCTGTATCTCTGCCTTGGTCCCCGTGGACTGGGAGGCTCCGTCTCATCCTCCATATCTACCATCTCCTTATCTTCATCACCTTCTTCATCATCACCCCGATCAGTGAACCTGTAACTGTTTCCTTCTTCATCCTCAACTGTGTGAAGATGACCAAACACCTTAACCGTTATCCTCCAATGCCGCTTCATGGAGGAGAAGTTAAACTGATTGATGGGTTTAGACACCCACAGCGATTCTTGGGGCAATGCGTTTTGCTGCAAAATCATCGCACTGATCAACCTCACGTAAGGGATCATCTTCCGTTTGAACGACTCCCTTGTATCCCACGTGTTTATCATCACAATTTGACGCCATGATAGCCTTGGCGTCCCATACAACAATGAATGTAAGACCCGGCAGTCGGGTGCCTTCACTGTCCCGCGGCCCCAAACCGCACCATAACATTCTCCAATGAAATGCCTTGTAATATTTTACCATCCAAAGACAAACCGTTTCTGGATTCCCCTGTACCCCCAGAACCTGGCAATACCGATGCTAGCATTTGATCCGGATCAGTCGTGTTTGCCTTGTTATCCAGAAAATGGTCGTAGTAATCATATGCTTCAACCCCAAGCGAATCAAATCTCGCGATGGCATTCATGTGCTCAGATGACATAATCATTTGATTCTTGCCAATATTGCCGATCAACAGCCACGTAGGAGCCGGCCCATCAGAATGTTCAAACCGTAGAGTAGACAACCATTCACAAACTGCGCCCAATACACCTGGGTGGTGATATCCTCGCACCAATCGAGTACTCGTTCCCACCCAATCTCTTCAAACCTTTGAACTATGCCAATTTTGTGGAATTCTTCGACATTCAACGTACGCTCACATACTACTCTATCGGGTACGGGGTTTGAAACACCCGTGACCATCTTCATCTTCCACATCTTCGCCTCTAATTTCTTGTTTCGGTACCGGGAAAGAGCCTTCTGTTTTTCGTCTTTCCAAACTGAGGCCGGCCGACTATTCTTGGCCTCCTCCCAATCCCAATCCTGTCTATAGAGTTGCCCATCACCTTCTTCTACATTACTTAACTATTCCCAACGTTTTTAATATTGCCCCGAGCCTGAACCGGCTCCAGACGATGAACCTTTCCCTGAAGTTTTTGCTTTCTTTCTTCCTTCCTCCGAACATAGCTACAATCAAAAGACAAGACAACAATTAGCATACCCAACTCTTCAAACAATCTAAAACTTTGAACATAATATGCAATGTTGAATTTCAATCAATAATTAGATGTAAAATCGCCTTTTTAAACTTCCAAAGTCGCACATCTTATCATCTATATATCAATTAAACATGTTTATTCACAAAATTTCTCAAAGTTTCAAGGTTTCAACAATATTCAACATCACAACTATGCTCAATCATGCAACTAACTAGTGTAATCACATCACTAATACTAGAGCATGTTCAAATCCCACCCAAATCAAGTAATCATGTTTAAATTTATACTAAAACATCATACATTATGATAAACAACCTACTCTTAAACAATGAGCTTAAAATTTTGGAAGAAATCAACAATCCATATGATAATCATGCACAAATTGAATGAAATTCCATACCTTTTATGTATATGAACAAGAAAAACTAAGAAAAAGTGCAAAGCAAAGAGCTTGGATGAACACCCTTCAAAATTCGATTTTTTTTTACTTCAGAAATCTTGCAAACCAGCAAGATTTAATGAAAACTGTTATGGGGGGTTTTGTTCCTCTCGAAAAAATACACGAGACAGGCTCAAGAATCAAGAGATTTGACTGAGAATCGAAGAAGTTATGAGAGTTGCAAGGTTAGGGTTCTTGGTGTGAGTTAGGGAAGAAGATGGAGTGCAAGAGAGAAAGAGAAACGTGGGGACTGAATTGATGATGTTTTATGATGGTATGGGTGATATGAACAGGGTTTCGGGTTGGGTATGTGGTGAATAATGGCTTTGGGTTGAGTTTGGATACCCACAAGTGAGATTGGATTCGAGTTATAGGCCAAACGCAAAATCAGCGTCGGCTGAATTTAGGAGCACCGTCGGCGACGGTAAGAGTGCCCGTCGGCGACGGCTGATGAAAATTGGCAAAGGTGACGACGGGCTAATTCGCTGCTTAAGGAACTTATTGGGCGACAGACACTTTTGGAGGGCCGTAGGCGACGGCATACTTGCCCGTCGCCGACGGTTTTCAGAAATCAACTTTTTATTTTTTTCAATTTTATGTTTTTTTTATGAAAATTAGAGAGAATTATGAGATTTTTATAAAAGGACTATATATATTAAAAATTCCTAAAAATTATTAAAAAAATTTTTGCAATTTTTTATGAGTTCAATTTTGAAACGCGAAAACCGTTAACGGCCGTACCACCCCCCCGAAAAGTCGTGTATTGTCCCTAATACACACAAATAAGTCTAAAAACATACCTTTTGTCTTCAAGACCCGTTTGGAATGTCCGGACTTCACACAATCACAAGGGGTTAGTATGAAACGAAAACAATTATATCCAAAGCACTCAAACAATTAAATAATTATACATAACTTTACACAAAACGTTACCGGTCCTTTTCATTCGACCTCATAAACCGGGATGCTTACCACGAAGCTCACTAATTCCTTGTTTTCATCCACCTTTTCGTTACCATCGAGAAACGGTTTTAGCCGATGACCATTTACCGTTTCCCGTGACCCATCCTTCGGGTCCTCGATTGTAACATCACCCAATTGTTCGACCCGGGTGATCACATAGGGTCCCATCCATTTGCTTCGGAGCTTTCCGGGAAAGAACTTGAGCTTCGAATTGTAAAGCCACACCTTTTGCCCAATCTTGAACTCCTTCTTCCTCAACTTGGCATCATGCACCTTCTTCATCCCATTTTTGTACTTGGACGCGCATTCATATGTCATTTCCCTTAGCTCCTCCAACTCGCACAACTTAAGTTTCCGTTCCTTACCTGCATCATCATATTGAACATTAACCTCTTTAATAGCCCATAATGATTTATGAACAAGTTCAACCGGTGAATGACAATTTTTACCGTAGACCAACCGGTAGGGTGTAGTACCAATGGGTGTCTTATGTACCGTATGGTAGGCCCATAAAGCATCGTTCAACTTAATTGACCAATCCTTATGGTCCGCCCGCACGGTCTTTTGTAAAATCTCTTTGATTTGCCGATTTGACACCTCTACTTACCTGCTAGTTTGCGGGTGATAGGGGTAGCAATTCTATGGTCAACACCAAACCGTTTAAAAGTTTTCCAAACCGAAAATTTTTAAAATGAGATCCTCCATCACTTATGATGACACGAGGAATTCCAAACCTTGAGAAAATATTGGTTTGAACAAAATTACAAACTACAGAATGGTCGTTCGTCTTGGTAGCTATTGCTTCGACTGTCACACCCCGACCGCGTTAAAACAACAAAACCGCGGCGGAAACGTCGGGGAGTGTCGTGGCAGAATTATCGTTTCATAACCATGGATACAAAAAGTGTTTCGTTTTATTGATAATATTAAACATTAACATTGTCTTAACACAAATCAAACAGGTTACATATCGACTAATATTTTTATTATGTCACTAAGGCCTCGTCTAGATCCTATGTGACTCATGCATCCTAGTAATCATCATCAAGCATCAACACCTAAAACATATGTAAAAACAAAGTCAGCAAAGAAATGCTGGCGAGTACATAGGTTTTATAGTAGTGTCGGATTCATGGCTAGTTTAAATGTTGCAATACTTTATTAAAAACCTTGTATTGAAAAGAGTATAATATTGCAACTTAATTAACCAACTCAAATCAAGCGGGCTATAGTTTATAAAACCTCGTAGCCATGATTCTTAACCCAAAAACATTTGTTTTAGTAAAGCAATTTGTAAAACATCTCGTATTAAATTGTTAATAAAAATCATTAAAAAATCTCGTTAATAAATCTCGTTAATAAAACTCGTATGGTTTATATCATTTCGAAAACCTCGTTTGTGTGACATCGTTTCAAAATCGTTTACCCAAGTGAACTAAATAACACCACGGTATGTAATACGATGAAAACACTTATATATAAGAAGTACCAGCGGCGTATCTACCATGTTTTCACCACATTACCCCCATCCCGTTATCTAAACACTTAACCAAGAACCAATCGTTTATGCAACTCGTTTAATCTTGTATAAATCGTTCCCAAATCGTTAATTCGTTTAAATCTTTTAAATCATCCTCGTTTTAAGTGTGAAAACTATTTGTGGTCGCCTCGCTAATAACATTCAAACCATCGTGACTCGACTATCTCGCTCTAGCATTAATAAACCACCAAAGGGTAAATTAACATTCAGATTCAGTCATTACCCACCTAACCCACACTTAACCATGGGTGCAGTACGATAATGGGATTTGTCAGATCCTATGGTACCATAACCTAATACTGGTCGGCTTGATCAATGCTAATGAATGGCATTCGTTATATAATTACAACCAACTAGTTTATTCACTTTATTGAAATCATTATTAGTTTAATATAAACCATCTTAATCGTTTTTGAAATCATCGTTATAATATTGAAAATCGTTTTGAAAACCATCGTTAAAACCTTGAAAACATTTAGCACATATGAATCACCCCAAAACAATTGAAAACAGTAAAATAGGGGAACTATGTACTCACTTGGAGTGCAAAGTATCCTCAATCAATAGAACTTCAACAAACTCGAGCAAACCAGAGAAATCAAACAGCACCTAGTAATCGAATCACTAGTCAAACAATAGACACCTAAATCGGAAGATCGGATAGGATGAGGTCTTGTAAACCAAATGAGTGTTGGAACTCATTTGATATTGTTTAACAAAGCCTACATCCTAAATCGGAACCTAATCTAAGTGCTTTCGACCCATTGCGACCCATTAAGGTAGCTTACGCTACTTTAACGCGTCGTGCGCGCAAAAGCGCATTCGAGACGTCTAACTAGTCCTATGACAAGTGTTATATGCCTAAACATGTTTAAATATGTTGCATAATCAGTTACGTAACAAAAGTTTATGTTACATATGCTTAATTACCAATTATGCATGAAAAGGGCATTTTGGTCATTTACCTAAGGCATATAGACTACTTATCATACAACTAATTAAACCTAAGTGACCATAAGGTATAACCTCGGAAGGTTATTCCCTATGCAACTATGGTCACTAAACATGTTTGGTCGGATCCTAATGATCGACCAAACGGGTCGTGTTCGAAAGTCTAAGCGGGTGTTTAGTCCGCTTGACTTACGACTCTACACAAGCACCAAACTAAAAGTGACGAGCTAAACATGCTAGAACATGTTTAGTTAAGTTAGAAAACAGGTTTTGATATCAAAACAAACGGTTTTGATACCCTAGAGTAGTTTGGTTACAAAATACGCATAAACACGCATTTTGGCTGAAACTACGACTCGTCACTACGCCTAGTGAACGTGGTAATCAGTAGGTATCATCACAAGGGACTATAACCATCGTGATTACGCTCACGTTGCAAAGTTCAACGGAACTTTGTGTTGACCATTGACTGGTCAAAGCTGAAAGTCAAACTTTGTTTGACTTTCATGCTTGAAATACAAGAACAAGCAAGAAGAGGACTTACAAAGGGTCCAAGAAGGATGTTTGATCTAAAATAGCTCAGGTATGAAGTGTAAACACCCCAACTTAGAACTGATTTCAGATCAAGTGTGAGAATGAAGTGAAGTGGGGGTTGCTATTTATAGTAAGTTAGGATCAATAGGATGATTCCAAGTGGTTTGAGGGAGTGATCTTGGCCATACATTTGGGTTAATGGTATTAGAATACAATGGGGGCCGAAAACCAGCTCCAAGTATTGCAAATATTACATTAAAACCCCTGAATTTAGCCCAGATTGCTATTTCTGAACATTCTGTCTGACAAGGTGTAACACCCCGTGTTTTCGTAAGTGAAAGTCAAAGTCAAGGTCAAAGTCAAAGTCAACGACCGATTTCGCGCAAATTGACTTGTAGAAATGTCTTTATTTTATTTATATTATGTGGAGTAAGTGTTGTTAATTGCAATAATCGATGAGTATTAATCGTATTTCAATCGACCTACGACTGTGAACTATAGGAAGTAACAATGCGATAAAGTTAATCAACTAACAATCAAGCTAAGTTAATCGAATCGACATCAATTCGCAACTTGAGCTACATATTTTTACTTATCATTATACGTGTGTGTGTGCCTTACGTGCTAACTGTGCATGTTTATTTATGATATGTTGTGATAATCAAGCGAACTCAATCGAACTCGAAATCTTACTCTAATGCAATCGAACTAGAACTCGAATCACAAATCGAACCAGGATAGATAGTGGAAAAGAGATTACGCTAGATACGAAGTGGTTGAGACTGAAAGTAGTTTGACTAGGAAACCCTATCGAATCGAGCCGCGCGCAATCATAATCGAAATATCGAAAATCGTCGCGCGAAACACTCAAAAGGTGCAACCGATCGATCAGGCTCCCAGCCGAACGGACTGCTGTCCGATCAGACAGGCTGTCCGATCGAGCTGCCAGCCGAGCGGCCAGCCCTTTCCTCTTTTGTCATCCTATAAATACCCCTGTCATTGTCATTCTTTCCACTTTTGGAAACCTCTGTTCGACCAGCACGCACAACTCGCCTTTTCTCAGATTTCTCTCGATTCCGGTTAGTTTTCGTCCTAAATCTTGTACTTTCTTGATCTATACACACTCCTACACCTTTCTATCTTTCAAAACTAAACTTTTAACCGTGAAATCATCAAGAATCAAGTGTTCTAGGATGATGTCATCATGGGTTCTTGAAGAACTTCATGTTTTGGCCTCAATCCACCAAGAATGACATGGATCTAGCCGATTTCCACATAAACAAACAAGGATCTTTTATAGATCTGAACATATACATGGTGAAAAGGATTGAAGGATGGATTTTCCCAACTTTCTTCAACTCTTTTCACTCGAAACAGTAGAAACGGAACCTGAGCCGGTTTACAAATCACTTCAGTGGTTATACGGCTCAAGATCTAGATTATATCCATGAGGTTAACCGACTCCGGGTAAAATGTTAAACTTCGTTCCGAACAGACCACCGACCGGATTTGGGTGATTCCTGTCCAACCCGGGAAACCAAGTAAGAACGAGGCATCTATGGTTTTACTCGCTGTCAAAAATACCACGATAAAACGACAAACAAACAGAACAACCAAAGTGTTAGACGCAAGGCTTATCAGGTCAGGATGCTAACCGATCGGACTACTGTCCGAACGGACGGCCAACCGATCGGATAGTCAGCCGATCGACAGGCCAGCCGATCGGCTAGCACATGGTCCCACACAATTAACTTGTTTTGAAGAATGGTGTTGAACGAGGTGTTGTTCGATCGAACTACTATTCGATCGGATTACTCTTCGGATCATGAGATACTGTGCTTCAATACTTAATCAATTTTCAACATGTTCAATGCACTAGAAGTGCCACCCGATCGAACTGTCGTCCGATCAGGTGACGCCCTGTTGTCCGATCGAACAGCAGTTATGTTGCTCGATCGATCAACCATCTGATCCACAGAACAATACCTTGCAATTCATTAAAGTGGTTGACTATTGTTGACTTGCCAACCGATCGAACACCTATCCGTTCGAACACCTGTCCGATCAAACACCTGTCCGATCGAACACCTGTCCGATTCAAAGGCTAAACCTTGAAATTCTGTTGAATGCCTAACCGATCGGGCTGCCGGCCGATCGAACAGCCGTTCGATCGACCGACCTGAAAGGCAAAGGTACTTCAATGTTTTCAAAATGCTACAACCAAAACTTCAAAGGTCAAGCCATCATACACAAACACATCCTTCTCAAAGGAAGGAACAATCCACTCGTACAGCCATCCGATCGGCCTACCGACCGACCAAAAAGCAGACCGTACGGACTGTCAGCCGAACGGTCAGCCGTCCGATCGAACTGCCGTCCGATCGACCAGCTGTCCGACTCCTCAATACTTGTTTCCTGTTTTACGTTTCACTTATCGTTATGCTACCGAATCTATTCAGGCTAACCGTATTCGCTAAGCGCTCCCTTCAATCCATAAATCACTGTAAGTATACTCGATCCCTTTTCGCTTTTAGCACTTTTGGGTGTTACATACGTTACGAATATTCAAACTACAATTATCACACTACTCAAACTATTTGAACGCTAACCATTAATGCATGTTATACGTGGCTCATGAATGCTTGTTTGTTATGTTTACACATGGAATGTTGTCTACCTACCTTAGCAACGATAGTACTATAGTTTGGACTCAGCACCCGTTCACACGGGGGTTGTTAAGGATCTTTTACTTGCATGGATTATGGTGGTAATCATGCATTGCGAACTGCCTCGGGCAGTCAACCCGCAGTCATTGGTATCGATGGATCTATGTCGATAACTAACGTGCTTCATTTCACTATGTGTAC
This sequence comes from Helianthus tuberosus, assembly GCA_030545235.1. Taxonomy (NCBI): domain Eukaryota; kingdom Viridiplantae; phylum Streptophyta; class Magnoliopsida; order Asterales; family Asteraceae; genus Helianthus; species Helianthus tuberosus. The sequence goes on along the minus strand of CM060427.1, from coordinate 45,192,087 downwards.
GTGCTGGTTATGCGTAAACGAATTCGAACTCTATATGCTATTATCAAACTTGTATGCTCACCTTTACATTTTATGTATTGACTTTATTTTAACGTATGTGACAGGTGCTTAGGAAGTTTACATGCTTAGCATGCTGTGAACTTGAGGCTAGGAAAGGTCTAGGATGCTCTCTGCGCTGTGATGAAATCGAAGCTAGGAAATGGGGTCCTAGAAACCAATAAATAAACTATTTTTGTTCGAATCTGAGTTGTCGGAACAGGATATTTGTCTTGATGTTTATCTGTAATAATTTGTTTACTATTTGAGACATGGTATGGGACATGTTAACTTAAATTAAATGGTAATGATAGTTGTTATGGAAACTTCTGGACAATCTGTTTCGCTCAGTGCCATGCCCCGATGATTCCACCATCGGTTGGGGTGTGATAGATTGGTATCAGAGCCATAACTATAGGGAATTAGGCAAGACTCGACCTAGTCCGGGTCGAAGTCTTAGATACCTAGACTATAGTTAAGAACCAGCAAGACCGACTTGTGCATAACCAGTAGGGACTATGTACGATCTTACTTCTCGCTAATTCTCGCTAATTTCACGCCATCACCACACTTGAAATTTCCAACTATGAGTGGGCAATAAAGTCGAGAATAGGTGTGAAAACCGCAAACTCTCGACTAAAGTTGCTTAATCAACTCGCATTTTAAACTACAAACGAGGAGAATTATGCCAAATCAGGAGTGAAATCCATATTTTGATGAATAATCTCCTCAATTTTATCAAAACAGGAACGAAGTTGTTAAGCCAGGGGTGAAACCCTAACCTTGACGACTTGTTCCGCTTCTATACAAAACTCTCACTAAAGTCTCGACGGACTCTAACGACCTGAAGTCACGATATGACCAACGGGATGCGTGCCAAGTGCCCAAGAATCGAGGCGAAGGCACTGTCCTGAAGGTTAAATGTGCACAACGGATCCCTGTGAATAGTCGAACCACTTTGGTTAGTCGAAGTCTACTAGCCGCAGATAATCTATTTCTCAAATTTCATGTGTTTCAATTTTGAGTCCGCAACTGCTGACTCTGAGGTTTCGCCGATTTTATGTGCTTATTTATGTGCTTTCCTATTTATGTGTTTAAACTTTGGGATTTACTCGATTTTTGTTTCCACTTCGATCGACACACACGACTCGCACTGCATCTTGTGATTTTGTGCTTATTTTGACTCCAAACGATTGCGTGACGACACGTTCGACGTGCAAAATCCGTGAACGTACGTGACCGAACACACCAGACGTACAATTTACCGTGATTCTTATTGATCACCTTTTGCCACTTTCTCTCTCTAGCTTCTTTCTCCAGACCTAGGTTTATGTTTTCTAACTGCCTCTAGTGACTAGATGCGTATGTGTTTCATTGTTTCTTTGTTCTACGTGATTAGGAAATTGTGTGATTATGTGCTCTACGTGATTACGTGATTTGTGCTCCAAGTGTTTATGTGGTTACGTGATTAAGTGATTCTGTGACTTGCGTAATTATAAGTCCATGTGTTTACACAGTACTTGTTACTGAGCTTTAGTAAGTAGTAGACGTGTGAGGTGAGATTCGAATACAATGTGATGAGTCCTGTGACGATGTCTGTTGCAGACCATGTCATCTGGATCCCGTCATGCACTCTCTCGTCACGAAAAGAGGGAAAAACGCCTCGCTTCCATCATCGCGAAAAGTGTAGCAAAGGCCGTGAGTGATGTTTATGAGAATGCCAGCAAATCATCCGAGGAATCGAGAACCGAAGCTCCTAAGACTGCCGCAAGGCCCTTCAGTTTCAAGCAATTCAAGTCGTGTGGGCCAAAAGAATTCACTGGCGAAGGAGGTCCTACTGCACTATTCCACTGGTTTGATTCCATTGAGGTTACTCTGCGACAAAGTGGTTGCCCTGATGACCTTCGAACTCTAAATGCTACCGGCGTTTTCCAGTCCCGGGCACTAGACTGGTGGACGGCCGAGAGGAACAAGCGGGGGAACGATACAGCCTACGGTCTGTCGTGGGACAAGCTCAAGTAAGTTATGCTAAAGGAATTCTGCCCTCCTCACAAAAACGTCAAAAGCTGGAAGACGAATTTTGGCACATACAGCAGAAGGATGGTGACAATGCTGGTCTCACTACTTGTTTCAAACAGCTCAGCATTATCTGTCCCGATCAAGTCAAGACTCCCGACATGACGATCAAGAAGTACATCCGAGCTTTGCCCGACTGCGTTGCTGATTTCGTGCAAGCGGCTAAGATTACGACGATCGAGGAAACCTATATGCTAGCCGCTGAGATCAATGACAAGCGGGTTAAGGCTGGTGTCTGGGATAAGACTTCGAAGCATCTGCATCAAGCTACCGCTGCCACACCAACTGCTGAATCCACCTCATCGAACAACAAGAGAAAGAACAGCTCCAGCAACAAGAATTGTGCGATCACTGCTGCACCAGTTCAAGCTGTACCTGCCCAACAGCGTCAAGTAGCGGCGCCTGTGGCCATGCACCGCCTGCAAAGCGTGCATACACTGGGCCACATCCGCTCTGCCCTACTTGCACCTACCACCACCCGACTGCCATTCAATGCCGCTTTTGTGCTCATTGCAATGTGTACGGCCATTTTACTGCCAATTGCCGTATTCGTCAAGCTCCTGCCAACCAAGCTCTACTCACTGCCCCACAGGGTCAACAAGCTCCTCCGACACCCGCAGTCAAAGCCAGAGCCTGCTTCGCATGTGGCGACCCGAACCATTTCGCCAACATGTGCCCGAACAGGGCTGTGAAACAAGAGCCTCAGCAACAGCAGCCACACCAACAGCAACAACAACAACAGGCCGCACGCGCCAGAACTTTCAACCTCAACGTGCGTCAAGCCCAGGCCGAAAACAACGTGGTCAATGGTACGTTCCTTGTGAATGGTATTTATGCTTCATGTTTGTTTGATACCGGAGCCGATAATTGCTTTGTGTCACTCGAATTTGAGAAACTCCTTAGTCGTAAACGTTCCCAACTCTCCTCGATATTCGATGTGGAAGTCGCTACCGGAAGAACCGTCACTGTCAATTCTGTTCTCCGTGATTGTACCCTTGAGCTCAACAATCACATCTTTTCGATCGACCTTATTCCGATGCAACTCGAAAGCTTTGACGTCATAATAGGCATGGACTTTCTTCGAGAAAACCATGCTGAAGTTGTATGCTTCGACAAGATGATCCGATTTTCGCTCGCGAATGGTGACTTATTGTGTGTATATGGCGATACTACTTCAAAGGGGCTCAAGCTTATGTCATGTATCCAAGCCAGCAAGTATCTCCACAAGGAATACAGGGCTTTCTTGGCGAACATTGTAGTAGCGGAGAAGGAAAAGAAAGAGAAGAAGGAAGTGAAAGACGTTCCCGTGGTTCGAGAATTTCCTAATGTTTTTCCAGAGGATCTCCCCGGATTACCTCCAAGACGTGATATCGACTTTCGTATCGATCTCATTCCGGGAGCCAATCCTATTACCAAAGCACCTTATCGACTCGCGCCATCCGAAATGCGTGAACTCTCAACCCAACTCCAGGAATTACTTGAGAAAGGCTTCATTCGCCCGAGCACCTCTCCTTGGGGCGTGCCAGTCCTGTTCGTCAAAAAGAAGGACGGGTCGCAGGATGTGCATCGACTATCGAGAATTGAATAAGTTAACTATCAAGAACCGCTATCCCCTACCTCGCATCGACGATTTGTTTGATCAACTACAAGGCGCTACATGTTTTTCGAAGATCGATCTACGTTCAGGATATCACCAGCTGCGTATACAAGAAGAGGATATACCCAAAACCGCGTTTCGTACTCGATACGGCCATTATGAATTCGTTGTCATGCCTTTTGGTTTAACCAACGCACCAGCAGTCTTCATGGATCTGATGAATCGCGTGTGTAAACCATATCTCGACCGTTTCGTCATCGTATTTATCGACGACGTCTTGATCTATTCCAAATCGAAGGCCGAACACGCACAACATCTACGTTTGGTCCTCGAGCTACTCCAGGGGAACCAACTCTATGCCAAGTTCTCCAAGTGCGAATTTTGGTTAGAGGAAGTCCAGTTTCTGGGTCACATTGTTAATAGTCAAGGCATCCACGTCAACCCTGCGAAGATTGAAGCTGTCAAGAGCTGGGTTACACCTAAGAACCCGTCTGAAGTCCGCTCCTTTCTCGGACTAGCGGGCTATTATCGACGATTTATCGAAGGGTTCTCGAAGATCGCTGTGCCGCTTACCTCTCTTACGCATAAGGACCAGTCTTTTGTCTGGGGAACCAAACAAGAGTCTGCCTTTCAAACCCTCAAACACATGCTTTGCAATGCTCCTGTTCTCACATTGCCCAACGGAAACAATGATTTCATTGTCTACTGTGATGCTTCCAACCTTGGTCTCGGCTATGTTCTCATGCAACGGGACAAGGTCATAGCTTACGCATCTCGTCAGCTCAAAATCCACGAGAAGAACTATACAACCCATGATCTCGAGCTAGGCGCAGTCGTTTTTGCGTTAAAGATTTGGCGACACTACCTATATGGTACCAAGTGTACGATCTTCACCGATCATAGGAGCCTACAACATATCTTTAATCAGAAGGAACTTAATATGCGTCAACGCCGATGGGTAGAACTTCTCAACGATTACGACTGTGAGTTTCGTTATCACCCAGGCAAAGCGAATGTTGTTGCTGACGCACTCAGCAGACGGAGCTACCTGCTTAGCACTTGTAATGTTCAAGCCCTGCACAACCTCGAAACTCTCATCCGCGACACTCAACACGCGTGTTTCAACGAACACACCTTGAAGAAAGAAAGAATCTACCACGATGGGGCCCAACTTGTGAGCAAATAAAACGGGATATTCCACTTTTTAGACCGAATTTGGATTCCCAAGCAAACCGAATTGCGACAGATTCTGATGGACGAAGCCCACAAGTCCAGATACTCTATTCATCCCGGTGCTGACAAGATGTACCAGGACCTTCGTTATAAGTACTGGTGGCCGGGTATGAAAAGGGATATCGCTCTCTATGTCGGGAAATGCCTAACTTGTGCTAGAGTCAAGGCTGAACATCAAAGACCCTCTGGCTTACTCGAACAACCACCAATTCCTATGTGGAAGTGGGAGAGCATAGCTATGGATTTCGTAACCAAGCTTCCACCCACGTCATCAGGTCACGACAGCATATGGGTTGTGGTCAACCGTTTGACTAAATCAGCTCACTTTTTGCCCATACGAGAAGACTACAAGGTAGAACGATTAGCCCGAATCTACACCGACGAGATCATTTGTAATCATGGGACGCCTCGTGACATCATCTCTGATCATGATGCTTGGTTTACTTCACGATTGTGGGAAACGTTTCAAACGGCACTCTGTACAACGCTTAATCTAAGTACTGCTTTCCACCCACAAACCGACGGTCAGACTGAAAGAACGATTCGTACTCTTGAAGACATGCTCTGATCTTGTGTTTTGGACTTCGGTGGTAATTGGGATAAATACCTGCCATTGGTCGAATTCTCGTATAATAACAGCTATCATTCTAGCATCGAGATGGCACCTTTCGAGGCATTATACGGAAGAAGATGTCGGTCGCCTATTGTGTGGCATGAGATCGGTCATTCGCAACTAACCGGTCCTGAGCAATTACAAGAAACGACAGGCAAAATTTTCCAAATCCGAGACAACCTGGTGAAAGCTCGGGATCGACAGAAAGTTTACGCCGATAAAAAGCGCAAGCCCCGTGAATTTGGTGTTGGTGACTACGTACTCCTAAAGGTATCACCTTGGAAGGGTGTGGTCCGATTCGGCAAGAAAGGGAAACTCGCGCCTCGATATGTTGGACCTTTTAAGATTCTGGAAAGGATCGGAAAAGTCGCCTACAGACTCGAACTACCGGAGGAACTTAGAAACGTCCACCCGACGTTCCACATGTCAAACCTCCGAAAGTGCATCGCCGACCATGACTTACATGTCTCTCTAGACGATCTACAAGTGAACGAAACATTACACTTCGTGGAAAAGCCTGTCGAAATCATGGATCGCCAAACCAAGCAGCTCAGGCGCTCACGCATTCCTATTGTGAAGGTCCGATGGGAAGGCAAACGAGGCGCAGAGTTCACTTGGGAACTCGAAAGCGACATGAAGGCAAAGTACCCGCAGTTGTTCCAGGAGAAAGTCTAGATAGAGAAAGTCCTCACGTGATTCTTGGCGGTTGTAGCAGCTTCCAGCTTAATTTCAGGACGAAATTCCCTAAACAAGGGGAGGCTGTAACACCCCGTGTTTTCGTAAGTGAAAGTCAAAGTCAAGGTCAAAGTCAACGACCGATTTCGCACAACTTGACTTGTAGAAATGTCTTTATTTTATTTATATTATGTGGAGTAAGTGTTGTTAATTGCTATAATCGATGAGTATTAATCGTATTTCAATCGACCTACGACTGTGAACTATAGGAAGTAACAATGCGATAAAGTTAATCAACTAACAATCAAGCTAAGTTAATCGAATCGACATAAATTCGCAACTCGAGCTACGTATTTTTACTTATCATTATACGTGTGTGTGTGTGCCTTACATGCTAACTGTGCATGTTTATTTATGATATGTTGTGATAATCAAGTGAACTCAATCGAACTCGAAATCTAACTCTAATGCAATCGAACTCGAACTCGAATCACAAATCGAACCAGGATAGATAGTGGAAAAGAGATTACGCTAGATACGAAGTGGTTGAGACTGAAAGTAGTTTGACTAGGAAACCCTATCGAATCGAGCCGCGTGCAATCATAATCGAAATATCGAAAATCGTCACGCGAAACACTCAAAAGGTGCAACCGATCGATCAGGCTCCCAGCCGATCAAACAGCCAGCCGAATGGACTGCTGTCCGATCGAGCTGCCAGCCGATCGGCCAGCCCTTTCCTCTTTTGTCATCCTATAAATACCCCTGTCATTGTCATTCTTTCCACTTTTGGAAACCTCTGTTCGACCAGCACGCACAACTCGCCTTTTCTCAGATTTCTCTCGATTCCGGTAAGTTTTCGTCCTAAATCTTATACTTTCTTGATCTATACACACTCCTACACCTTTCTATCTTTCAAATCTAAACTTTTAACCGTGAAATCATCAAGAATCAAGTGTTCTAGGATGATGTCATCATGGATCCTTGAAGAACTTCATGTTTTGGCCTCAATCCACCAAGAATGACTTGGATCTAGCCGATTTCCACATAAACAAACAAGGATCTTTTATAGATATGAACATATACATGGTGAAAAGGATTGAAGGATGGACTTTCCCAACTTTCTTCAACTCTTTTCACTCGAAACAGTAGAAACGGAACCTGAGCCGGTTTACAAATCACTTCAGTGGTTATACGGCTCAAGATCTGGATTCTATCCATGGGTTAACCGACTCCGGGTTAAATGTTAAACCTCGTTCCGAACAGACCACCGACCGGATTTGGGTGATTCCTGTCCGACCCGGGAAACCAAGTAAGAACGAGGCATCTATGGTTTTACTCGCTGTCAAAAATACCACGATAAAACGACAAACAAACAAAACAACCAAAGTGGTAGACGCAAGGCTGATCAGGTCAGGATGCTAACCGATCGGACTGCTGTCCGAACGGACGGCCAACCGATCGGATAGTCAGCCGATCGACTGGCCAGCCGATCGGCTAGCACATGGTCCCACACAATAAACTTGTTTTGAAGAATGGTGTTGAACGAGCTGTTGTTCGATCGAACTACTGTTCGATCGGATTACTCTTCGGATCATGAGATACTATGCTTCAATACTTAATCAATTTTCAACATGTTCAATGCACTAGAAGTGCCACCCGATCGAACTGTCGTCCGATCAGGTGATGCCCTGTTGTCCGATCGAACAGCAGTTATGCTGCTCGATCGATCAACCATCTGATCCACTGAACAATACCTTGCAATTCATTAAAGTGGTTGACTATTGTCGACTTGCCAACCGATCGAACACCTGTCCGATTCAAAGGCTAAACCTTGAAATTCTGTTGAATGCCTAACCGATCGGGCTGCCGGCCGATCGAACAGCCGTCCGATCGACCGACCTGAAAGGCAAAGGTACTTCAATGTTTTCAAAATGCTACAACGAAAACTTCAAAGGTCAAGCCATCATACACAAACACATCCTTCTCAAAGGAAGGAACAATCCACTCGTACAGCCATCCGATCGGCCTACCGACCGACCAAACAGCAGACCGTACGGACTGTCAGCCGAACGGTCAGCCGTCCTATCGAACTGCCGTCCGATCGACCAGCTGTCCGACTCCTTAATACTTGATTTCTGTTTTACGTTTCACTTATCGTTATGCTACCGAATCTATTCAGGCTAACCGTACTCGCTAAGCGCTCCCTTCAATCCATAAATCACTGTGAGTATACTCGATCCCTTTTCGCTTTTAGCACTTTTGGGTGTTACATACGTTACGAATATTCAAACTACAATTATCACACTACTCAAACTATTTGAACGCTAACCGTTAATGCATGTTATACGTGGCTCATGAATGCTTATTTGTTATGTTTCAACACACCAAACCATTCAAAACTTATTTCTAAGTTATGTGGAGGTTATTTAAGGTATGTTAAGCCTATGTCACTATTCCGGAGTGTTTGTCGCGTTATTCTGACTGCGTTTACGCACCAGTTTGCGGATAACCTTCCAGAAAGCGATTTACAGCTCGAAATTGGAGTCGAATCTAATTGAAAATTCACCAAACACAAATACACACATAATAACATCAAAACACATATAGTAACACCAAATCACATTGTTTTATTAATAATCATCATTGTTTTACATCGTACATCGATTACAGAGTACAGTTGTCAAAGTCTCCCCTACTTCAGGAAATTTCGTCCCGAAATTTTATTTAGAGGAAGCTTGTGAAAACAAATGCGGATATTTTGCCTTCATTTGGTCCTCAAGTTCCCAAGTAAACTCTGGGCCACGTTTGGACTCCCAACGAACTTTAACCAAATGAATCTGTTTGTTCTTCAACTGTTTGAAAGTACGGTCCACGATCTCCACTGGTTTCTCGACAAAGTGCATCGTTTCATCGATTCGGATCTCGTCGAGAGGAATGTGAAGATCAGCGTCAGCTAAACACTTTTGAAAATTGGATACGTGAAAAGTCGGGTGAATATTTCTAAGCTCTAGAGGTAGCTCTAGTCGATAGGCAACCTTCCCAATTCTTTCCACAATCTTAAATGGTCCCACATATCGAGGTGCAAGTTTTCCTTTCCTTCCAAATCTCACCACTCCCTTCCAAGGTGACACCTTGAGTAGGACACGGTCTCCGACTTGAAATTCTAAGGGCTTGCGTCGTAAATCCGCATAACTCTTTTGACGGCATCTAGCTGTCACAAGATTATCGCGAATTTTCTTGATTTTGTCTGTTGTTTCCAGAACGAGCTCAGGTCCAGTAAGCTTAGCTTCACCGGTCTCGTTCCAATAAACAGGTGAACGACATTTTCGACCGTAGAGAGCTTCGAATGGTGCCATTTTAATGCTAGCATGATAACTATTGTTGTAAGAGAACTCGATCAATGGCAGATGAGAATCCCAATTACCACCAAAGTCTATCACGCATGCTCTAAGCATATCCTCCAAAGTTTGAATCGTCCTTTCAGATTGACCATCTGTTTGGGGATGATAAGCAGTGCTTAGATTCAGTTGGGTTCCCAAAGCAGATTGCATGGTCTTCCAGAAATGAGATGAAAATCGAGCATCACGATCAGAAATGATATCCAAAGGAACACCATGTCGAGATACTATCTCATCAACATAAATTTTTGCAAGTTTATCAGCAGATAGATCCTCGCGAATCGGAATAAAATGAGCTGATTTCGTTAATCGATCGATAACAACCCAAATAGCATCATGACCTTTAGATGTACGCGGTAACTTAGTGATGAGATCCATCGCAATGTTCTCCCACTTCCAAACTGGTATCTCTGGTTGTACAAGCAAACCAGAAGGTCGTTGATGTTCAGCCTTGACTTTGAGATAAGTTAGGCATTTTGATACAAACAAGGCAACATCCTTCTTCATACCAGGCCACCAGTACTGAGTACGAAGATCCTTGTACATTTTATCAGCACCAGGATGGATAGAATATCGAGACTTGTGAGATTCGTCCATCACTAGGGTGCGAAGATCGTCTTGTTTCGGAACCCACAAACGATCCTTGAAGTAGAGTAAACCATCGTCTTTCCTTTCGAGCTTAAGCTCAAGTTGAAGCGGTAGCTCATCTTTCAATAAAACTTTGATCACACAGGATTGTTGAGCTTGAAGGGCATGAGATTGGAAGTGGGATAGAGCTCGGACAGAGTGAAGCATGACTCACTCTTTTCGACTAAGCGCATCGGCTACGACATTCGCCTTACCAGGATGGTAGCGAATCTCGCAATCGTAATCGTTCAAGAGTTCAACCCAACGACGTTGCCTCATGTTCAGCTCCTTCTGATTAAGAATATGCTGGAGACTTTTGTGGTCTCTGAAAACCACACACTTCGTTCCATAGAGGTAGTGTCTCCAGATATTAAGCGCGAAAACCACAGCTCCTAACTCAAGATCATGAGTCGTATAGTTCTTCTCGTGAACTTTCAATTGTCTAGATGCATATGCTATAACCTTACCTCGTTGCATGAGGACGAAACCAAGGCATAAGTCGGACGCATCGCAATAGACAACGAAATCATCGCTTCCCTCGGGCAGAGATAGAACAGGAGCATTACATAACTTCTGTTTCGGCGTTTGGAATGCTTCTTCTTGCTTGGGTCCCCACTTAAAAGGTTTATTCTTTTGAGTCAAACCAGTGAGTGGAACCGCAATCTTTGAGAAATTAGAAATGAATCGACGATAATAACCAGCAAGACCAAGAAAAGATCAAATCTCTGTAGGTGTCGTCGGCGTACTCCAATCCTTAATAGCAACAATCTTGGGTGGATCCACATGAATACCCTGCTCGTTGACTATATGACCCAGAAACTGAACTTCTTTAAGCCATAATTCACACTTGGAGAATTTAGAGAAAAGTTGTTCCTTCTTAAGGAGTTCCAACATTAAGCGAAGGTGTTGCTCGTGATCGGCTCTACTCTTCGAATAAATGAGAATATCGTCGATAAACACAATAATGAACTTGTCTAAATAAGGTTTACAGACCCTATTCATTAAGTCCATAAAGATAGCTGGGGCATTCGTCAAACCAAAAGGCATGACAGTGAACTCGTAATGCCCATATCTCGTGCGGAAAGCAGTTTTGGGAATATCTTCTTCGAGAACACGAAGTTGATGATACCCAGAACGCAGATCGATCTTAGAAAAACACGAAGCACCTTGCAGCTGGTCAAAGAGATCATCAATTCGAGGTAGGGGATATCGATTCTTGATGGTAAGCTTATTAAGCTCACGATAATCGATACACATTCGAAAAGACCCATCTTTCTTTTTCACGAAGAGGACAGGAGCTCCCCAAGGTGAATAACTCGGACGGATGAATCCATTATCAGATAACTCTTGAAGTTGTTTCGATAACTCTTGCATCTCTCACGGTGCAAGACGATAAGGTGCTTTCGCGATCGGGTTGGCATTGGGTACAAGGTCAATATGAAATTCGACTTGTCGAACTGGAGGCAAACCAGGCAGTTCATCAGGAAACACCTCTGGATAATCCCGAACAATCGGAATATCCTGAATACTCTTGCTCTTACCTTTCTCCTCGGTGACATGTGCTAGAAAAGCAACATATCCTTTTCTCAAACACCTTTGAGTTTCCATACACGACATTAGCTTCAGTCCACCTGAAGGTTTCTTGCCACGAATTTCTAGAATTTTGCCAGAAGACAAAGGGATACGAACAATCTTATCTAAGCAAACCACCTCAGCGTGGTGTTTGGTTAACCAATCCATTCCAATGAAAACGTCGAAGCTCCCAAGTTGCATCGGCGTGAGGTCAATAGCAAAATGATGGTTATCAAGGTTCATGACAACCACGAATAACAGAATCGAGAACAAGAGGTTTACCAGTAGCAACTTCGATAGATAAGGGTTTCCTCAATTTAGTTCTAGGTATCGCAAGCAAAGGTTCAAAAGATAACGAAACAAAACTTCTATCGGCACCAAAATCAAAGAGAATAGATGCAGGTCGATTATTAACAAGAAACGTACCATTCACCACCTCGTTGTCAGCCCTCGCTTCGTTTGCATTCAAATTGTATGCTCGCCCTCGAGCAGGATTCACGTTGGCGTTGACGTTCGCATTCGGGTTCGCATTAGAATTCGCGTTTGCATTCACCAGCCTTGGACAGTTTTTGCGGAAGTGACCAAACTCTCCACAATTGAAACATGAACCTGGTGGGAATCTAGCAGCATTCCCTTGTACCGGAGCTTGAACCTGGGCAACCTGATTTTGTCCTAAACGACAAATATTGGCCAAATGCCCAAGTTTACCACACGTCGTGCACTGCTTACAAGCTTGCTGTGCAACATGATGACCGTTGCAGCGAGCACAATGAGGTGCGGTACCAGCATACGCCTTCTTCGTAGGAGGTTGAGCCGGTGGGTTCTGATTAGTCTGTGCCGTAACAGCAAAATTCTGGGCACCCTTTCGCTTCCTCGACTTCTTCGACGACTCACCTTCTTTACCCTTACCCTTTTTCTTGTCCTTCCTAGAATCAGTCGCCTTCTTTTTATCACCCTTGCAGGTGAGTTTACCCTTCCTGACTTGAGTCTCAGTCAGGGTAGCAGACAACTCGATCGCTTGACAAAGGGTAGTAGGATTAACACCGGTCACAATATCCAGCATAGAATCGGGTAGACCATCGATATATCTCTCGATTGCTTTCTCTGGTGGGGTAACCATGGTGGGACACAATAGACTAAGTTCCTCAAAACGATCCGTGTACGCACGGTGCTCAGCCCCATTTTGCTTTAAATCATCAAACTCACGTTCCAAAGCTCGAATTTCGTGACAGGGACAAAACTCCTTCATCATGAGAGCCCGAAGCTCTTCCCATTTTTGTGCCAACGGCACTTCGGCACCCCTATCGTGCATAATACCATTCCACCAGGTAAGCTCTCGCTTCTCAAACACGCTTGATGCAAATTCAACCTTACGCGCATTCGGACACTGCACATGCCTGAATGTGCTCTCGATACTCTCAAACCACTGCAGGAGCGCAGTTGCTCCTTGCGTCCCAGAAAACTTTAGAGGCTTAGCAGAATTGAAATTCTTGAAATTACACTGTGCATTATTGTTGTTATTATTGTTGTTGTCGTATATCTCGTGGACTTGGGTCACGACACCGGGAAGCACAGCAGCCACTTGCTGAGAGACCAGGGCTGCGATTTCTTCAATAGTAAAAGATTGTGCTTCACGTCGAGGAGGCATGGTCTAACAAGGAGATATGAGAAACGAGTGAGGTTGATAATTGGAGAAACAAAAGAGGTGTTGAAAACATCGACAAAACACAAGGAGTGCGATCATCCGTTCGTTACCTCAAACAAACAAACGACACGCAGTGACTAATCAAAGTAAATGGGTCATATTAATGTATCACCGAAGACATGCTCGCCTATAAGTGAACACTCACCCCAAGAGTTCCCAGGTAAGAATGACTGGTCCGATACTGCAGATTTGTATGAACACTCTAGCCTTAGATAGAAAACTCAGGGTCAGGCATTCACTCTTCCATTTTGCACGTGTTCACATTATTTAGACCCAAACTTTGACGAGATTTTGAAAAACTAAGAGGGTTCAAAACCTTATAACAGAAGGTTCAAAACCTAGTAATCAATCATCCTAGAACAGATGATTAGTTTTCAAAGCGGATCCGAAAATTGTGTTCTCGTTGTGGTTATCAACTAAGGGTAGGTGACAGTTTTGTTTTAAAAATCTAAACGCAAAGAAATTTGCGTTAGGGTCCTAAAAGTTATAGTCTAGGTCAAAGCATTACTAATAACCTAATTCCCTATAACCATTGGCTCTGATACCAACTCTTCTGTCACACCCCGTCCGCGTTAAAACAACAAAACCGCGGCGGAAACGTCGGGGAGTGTTATGGCAGAATTATCGTTTCATAACCATGGATACAAAAAGTGTTTCGTTTTATTGATAATATTAAACATTAACATTGTCTTAACACAAATCAAACAGGTTACATATCGACTAATATTGTTATTATGTAACTAAGGCCTCGTCCAGATCCTATGTGACTCATGCATCCTAGTAATCATCATCAAGCATCAACACCTGAAACATATGTAAAAACAAAGTCAGCAAAGAAATGCTGGCGAGTACATAGGTTTTATAGGAGTGTCGGATTCATGGCTAGTTTAAATGTTGCAATACTTTATTAAAAACCTTGTATTGAAAAGAGTATAATATTGCAACTTAATTAACCAACTCAAATCAAGCGGGCTATAGTTTATAAAACCTCGTAGCCATGATTCGTAACCCAAAATCATTTGTTTTAGTAAAGCAATTTGTAAAACATCTCGTATTAAATAGTTAATAAAACTCGTTAATAAATCTCGTTAATAAAACTCGTATGGTTTATATCATTTCGAAAACCTCGTTTGTGTGACATCGTTTCAAAATCGTTTACCCAAGTGAACTAAATAACACCACGGTATGTAATACGATGAAAACACTTATATATAAGAAGTACCAGCGGCGTATCTACCATGTTTTCACCACACTACCCCCGTCCCGTTATGTAAACACTTAACCAAGAACCAATCGTTTATGCAACTCGTTTAATCTTGTATAAATCGTTCCCAAATCGTTAATTCGTTTAAATCTTTTAAATCATCCTCGTTTTAAGTGTGAAAACTATTTGTGGTCGCCTCGCTAATAACATTCAAACCATCGTGACTCGACTATCTCGCTCTCGCATTAATAAACCACCAAAGGGTAAATTAACATTCAGATTCAGTCATTACCCACCTAACCCACACATAACCATGGGTGCAGTACGATAATGGGATTTGTCAGATCCTATGGTACCATAACCTAATACTGGTCGGCTTGATCAATGCTAATGAATGGCATTCGTTATATAATTACAACCAACTAGTTTATTCACTTTATTGAAATCATTATTAGTTTAATATAAACCATCTAAATCGTTTTTGAAATCATCGTTATAATATTGAAAATCGTTTTGAAAACCATCGTTAAAACCTTGAAAACATTTAGCACATATGAATCACCCCAAAACAATTGAAAACAGTAAAATAGGGGAACTATGTACTCACTTGGAGTGCAAGGTATCCTCAATCAATAGAACTTCAACAAACTCAAGCAAACCAGAGAAATCAAACATCACCTAGTAATCGAATCACTAGTCAAACAATAGACACCTAAATCGGAAGATCAGATAGGATGAGGTCTTGTAAACCAAATGAGTGTTGGAACTCATGTGACATGGTTTAACAAAGCCTACATCCTAAATCGGAACCTAACCTAAGTGCTTTCGACCCATTGCGACCCACTAAGGTAGCTTACGCTACTTTAACGCGTCGTGCGCGCAAAAGCGCATTCGAGACGTCTAACTAGTCCTATGACAAGTGTTATATGCCTAAACATGTTTAAATATGTTGCATAATCAGTTACGTGACAAAAGTTTATGTTACATATGCTTAATTACCAATTATGCATGAAAAGGGCATTTTGGTCATTTACCTAAGGCATATACACTACTTATCATACAACTAATTAAACCTAAGTGATCATAAGGTATAACCTCAGAAGGTTATTCCCTATGCAACTATGGTCACTAAACATGTTTGGTCGGATCCTAATGATCGACCAAACGGGTCGTGTTCGAAAGTCTAAGCGGGTGTTTAGTCCGCCTGACTTACGACTCTACACAAGCATCAAACTAAAAGTGATGAGCTAAACACGCTAGAACATGTTTAGTTAAGTTAGAAAACAGGTTTTGATATCAAAACAAACGGTTTTGATACCCTAGAGTAGTTTGGTTATAAAATACGCATAAACACGCATTTTGGCCGAAACTACGACTCGTCACTACGCCTAGTCAACGTGGTAATCAGTAGGTATAGTCACAAGGGACTATAACCATCGTGATTATGCTCACATTGCAAAGTTCAACGGAACTTTGTGTTGACCATTGACTGGTCAAAGCTGAAAGTCAAACTTTGTTTGACTTTCATGCTTGAAATACAAGAACAAGCAAGAAGAGGACTTACAAAGGGTCCAAGAAGGATGTTTGATCTAAAATAGCTCAGGTATGAAGTGTAAACACCCCAACTTAGAACTGATTTCAGATCAAGTGTGAGAATGAAGTGAAGTGGGGGTTGCTATTTATAGTAAGTTAGGATCAATAGGATGATTCCAAGTGGTTTGAGGGAGTGATCTTGGCCATACATTTGGGTTAATGGTATTAGAATACAATGGGGGCCAAAGACCAGCTCCAGGTATTGCAAATATTACATTAAAACCCCTGAATTTAGCCCGGATTACTGTTTCTAAACATTCTGTCTGACAAGGCCACGCGGCCCGCATAGATATACATGAAACCTTACGCGGCCCGTGTAAGGATGTTTCACAGATTGTCAAAACAGGTCCCTGCACTTTAGAATCTTGCATTTCGGCTCATTTTTGACACGTTTAAGCCCCGTTAACCTCATTTCAAGGTTCTAAAATGCAGTTAAAGTATATGCAACTTAAAACATGCTAAAAAATATCACGGATGTCAGCTCGTTTGGTCGTACGGTTGCGTTGTTCGGTTAGTTACGACGGAAGTCGTAACGAACGCAAAAACGAGCTCAGGTCCTGTAAGCTGAGCTTCAGAACGTAAAATATTTTAAAATATTGCGACGAATGGAATTTTATCATGCCAAACACTAAAATAAAATATTTTAATGATTACATAAATTTTTGGATGTCCGGATATATTCAGAACGTAAGATATGCGCGAAAATGCAAACTTGTGCACTTTTTGACGCTTTTAGTCCCTGAATGACCAATAAAGTTTGTTTTAGCATAGCGAACCCCTCAAAGCCTATTTCTAAGCTATGTAAAGGATATTTAGGGTATGTTTAAATTATGATCAAGTTCCGGAGTGTTCGTTACTATACAAATCAGTATAGTTTTGCAGTTTGACACAAATAGTCCCTGCGATCGAACAAAGTTGATTTCAACACACCAAACCATTCAAAACTTATTTCTAAGTTATGTGGAGGTTATTTAAGGTATGTTAAGCCTATGTCACTATTCTGGAGTGTTTTTCGCGTTATACTGATTGCGTTTACGCACCAGTTTGCGTATAACCTTCCAGAAAGCGATTTAAAGCTCGAAATTGGAGTCGAATCTAATTGAAAATTCACCAAACACAAATACACACATAATAACATCAAAACACATATAGTAACACCAAATCACATTGTTTTATTAATAATCATCATTGTTTTACATCGTACATCGATTACAGAGTACAGTTGTCACAGTCTCCCCTACTTCAGGAAATTTCGTCCCGAAATTTTTTTTAGAGGAAGCTTGTGAAAACAAATGCGGATATTTTTCCTTCATTTGGTCCTCACGTTCCCAAGTAAACTCTGGGCCACGTTTGGACTCCCAGCGAACTTTAACCAAATGAATTCGTTTGTTCTTCAACTGTTTGAAAGTACGGTCCACGATCTCCACTGGTTTCTCGACAAAGTGCATCGTTTCATCGATTCGGATCTCGTCGAGAGGAATGTGAAGATCAGCGTCAGCTAAACACTTTCGCAAATTGGACACGTGAAAAGTTGGGTGAATATTTCCAAGCTCTGGAGGTAGCTCTAGTAGATAGGAAACCTTCCCAATTCTTTCCACAATCTTAAATGGTCCCACATATCGAGGTGCAAGTTTTCCTTTCCTTCCAAATATCACCACTCCCTTCCAAGGTGACACCTTGAGTAGGACACGGTCTCCGACTTGAAATTCTAAGGGCTTGAGTCGTAAATCCGCATAACTCTTTTGACGGCATCTAGCTGTCACAAGATTATCGCGAATTTTCTTGATTGTGTATGTTGTTTCCAGAACGAGCTCAGGTCCAGTAAGCTGAACTTCACCGGTCTCGTTCCAACAGATAGGTGAACGACATTTTCGACCGTAGAGAGCTTCAAATGGTTCCATTTTAATGCTAGCATGATAACTATTGTTGTAAGAGAACTCGATCAATGGCAGATGAGAATCCCAATTACCACCAAAGTCTATCACGCATGCTCTTAGGATCCTTTTTCTCCATGAGATACCTGACAACAGTGTGATCAGAATAAATAATCACTTTACTACCCCATATATATGACCGAAATTTAACCAATGCATATACCATCGTAGGTAGCTCTTTTTCGGTGGTGGTGTAATTCAATTGTGCATCCGAAAGAGTCTTACTCGCGTAGTATATGGAAACGAGTTTCTTATCAAACCGTTGTCCCAACACGGCCCCCACCGCATAATCACTTGCATCGCACATAATTTCAAAGGGTAAAGACCAATTGGGCGATTGCAAGATTGGGGCCTCAACTAACTTTTCTTTTAATTTGTTAAACGCATTTTGGCAATTTTCATTAAAATCAAACGGTTGATCTTTTAACAACAAGTTACACAAAGGCTTGGTTATGTCACTAAAACCCTTAATAAACCGTCGATAAAAACCCACATGACCTAAAAATGACCTAACACCTTTAACACTCGTGGGATACGGCAAAGTAGATATAACTTGTACCTTTGCACGATCGACCTCTATCCCATGACTCGACACCACGTGTCCCAACACGATTCCCTCTTGAACCATAAAATGGCTCTTTTCCCAACTTAGGACCAAACTAGTTTCGACACACCTTTTTAGTACTTTGTCCAATTGGTCCAAACAAGCCTCAAATGACGACCCAAAAATTGATAAATCATCCATGAATATTTCCAAAGACTTCCCCGCCATATCTGAAAAGATACTCATCATACACATTTGGAAGGTGGCGGGGGCGTTACATAGTCCAAATGGCATGAGCCTAAATGCGAAGGTGTCGTAGGGACAAGTAACGTTGTCTTTGATTGATCTTCTGGATGGATGGCAATTTGATTATAACCAGAATAGCCATCTAAGAAGCAATAAAAATGTTGCCCCGATAATTTCTCAACAATTTGATCAATGAACGGTAAAGGAAAATAATCTTTGGGAGTTGGGGTATTCAACTTCCTATAATCAATACAAATTCGCCACCCGGTTACCGGCCGAGTGGCTACCTCTTCACCTGCGTCATTTTTCACGACTTGTATACCCGCTTTCTTGGGAACCGTCTGTGTTGGGCTCACCCATTGGCTATCGGAGATCGGATAAATGATACCCGCATCAAGCCATTTCAGCACTTCTTTCTTCACCACCTCCCGCATATTCGGATTCAATCTCTGTTGTGCATCTCGAACGGGAGTCACATTTTCTTCCGTGATGATTTTGTGCATCACCACCGAGGGACTAATACCCTTCACATCAGCAATGGTTCATCCAATCGCCACCCGATTGGTGACCAAAACACCCATCAATCTTTCTTCTTGCTCCTCGGTTAAGTTTGATGCAATGATAACCAGGAGTGTATTTCCTTCACCAACATAAGCATACTTGAGATGCTTCGGCAATGCTTTCAATTCAACCTCCGAAGGCTCTACTAATGACGGCTTCAATTTAGTGTCAATGCTCTCCAGTAAACTCTCAACTTGGTGCGTCCATGTCGGTTTTCCCTCTCTAACCGCAAGCACCTCCAAACTTTTCACCTCCTCGTCTATGCTCTTATCCATCTCCACCTATGACCTGTCAAACATATAACAATCCTCCATTGTGTTTTCCCCATCCACGACAGTGTCGCAAAGAGGTATACACGTGTCAACAATGTCCGCCATATAGCATTCATCATCAACTGGAGGGTTCATAAGTCCGTAAAAAACATGCAACCTCAACCTTCGGTTTCCAAATGTCATGTCAACCGTTCCTGTTTTGCAATCAATTTGAGAATTTGCGGTTGCTAAAAACGGTCGACCCAAAATCACCGTAGGTTGCTTGGTTGGGTCCTTGGCCACATAATCTAGTACCAAAAAGTCCACCGGATAGTAAAACTCCTCGATTTTTACTATCACATCTGAGACAATTCCACGGGGTAGTTTGGGTGTCAAATCGGCTAACACCACGGTGGTATTTGACGACTGAAGTGGACCAAACTCATATTGGTCATACAAACTACCCGGTAGAATGCTCACGCTAGCACCAAGATCTAGAAGTGCCCGGTTGATTTTAAAATCGCGTACTTGAATTGAAATGATAGGCGCACCCGGATCTTGGAGCTTAGGTGGAAGTGCACCCGAAAGAATCGAACTCACATTTTCGGTTAAATCTAATTTTTTAGGAAATTTATGAGTTCGTTTCTGGGTACACAATTCTTTCAAGTACTTAGCATAAGACGGTACTTGTTTGATTGCATCCAAAAGAGGTAAATTAATTTTTACTTGTTTGAAAATTTCCAACAACTCTTCTTGTTGTGGGCCTCTTTTGTTTATAACCTTCTTCACGGGTCCCTTCAATGCTTCGGGATAAGGGGCGGTATTAGCCTCCACACCCTTTTCCTTAGCCTTGGGGACGGGTATGGTCACAACGGGAGTGTTATTATTCTTTTTCAAGCTCATTCTCATCCTCACTAGCCTCTTCCACCACCCCTTCAACAAACTGGGGTGATGGTGTTTAGACACCATTATCTACGACTCAACCACTACGTAAAGTAATTTTATTAATTGGTACCTCACGTGTGTTCCTTGAGCTCGACCCTTGATGCTTAGGGTTCACCGTTGTGTCACTTGGAAGCTTTCCCGTGCTTCCTCTCATTTGAGCCATTTCCTCCGCGAGTTGGCCCACTTTTTTTGCTAATGCCTCATGTGCTTTGTCTCGAATCTCATTCTCTTTCTTGGACTCATGAATCATCGAAAGCATCGCATCCATCTTCGCATTCAAATCATTACCACCCCCTTGGTTGTTTGACCCACTTCTATTACCGCCTTGATTGTTGTAATTTCTTTGATACCCACCTTGATAATTATTATCTCGACCTTGGTACCCTTGATTGTAATTGCGTTGGTAACCTCCTTGGTTACCACCTTGGCGATTTTGATATGATGACCCGCTTTGATTACCCGATTGAAAATTCGGGTTCATTTGATTCGCGGCATTCCCATATCGGAAGTTGGGATGGTTTCTCAATCCGGGATGGTAAGTGTTCGAATTCATGTCATTATTCTTTCTATCTCCAAACACTTGATTTACTTCCTCGGTGTAATCACCGGGTCCCGTTGGACATTGATCGGTCCTATGGCCGATTTCCCCACAATCCTCACACACTGCGAATTGAACCGCATTCACCTCCTTCTTTTTCATACAAGCCATTTCCCGTTCTAAAATAGAAATCCGATCCTTAGAATCAAGATCGGGAAGTGACCGGGAAACGGGATATTTCTTGGCTCTATCGGACGATTCCTTTTCCTTCGACCGCTTGCTCATTCGCTCGAGAAATTCCCAATCGTCATCTTCATGATTGCTCAAGAGAGTCCCGTTGCTCGTTGACTCGAGGCGATTCCATGTCGCATCATCTAATCCACGTACAAAACACTTTACCAATTCCCACTTCTCTATTTGGTGATGTGGGCATTTCCGAATCAACTCTTTGTACCTTGTAAATGCTTTGTGCAACGGTTCGCTTGATAGTTGGCGGAAAGACCTAGTTTCGTCTCTAGCGTCATCGGTCTTCGCCATCGAATAGTATTCATCAAGAAAAACTTGTTGCATCTCGCCCCATGTCCGAATACTATTCGCCGGAAGTATAAGGAACCACTGCTTTGCTTTATCCTTTAGCGAAAACTGGAATAATCGAAGTTTGACCTCCTCAAATGCAAAGTTGTGCCCCCCGATAGTGTTACAAATGGAGGAAAACTCTGCAAAATGCGTGTATGGTTCGTCATTAGACCTCCCATTGAAATGGGGAAGTATATTGATGTAGTGGGGCTTGCAGTCAAACATTCTCCTTTCACACACTATTGGAGAATCATTATCGGTAACTACCGGTCGAAAACGGTCATTCACTCCCCGTGGAGGTTGTTGACGACGATGCGGACCGTTAACTTCTTGATCGACCTGTCTTCGATTGTCCCTTCTATCACCTCCTCTATCACCTCTTCGATTTCCACCTTGGTTACCCCCTTGATTGCCACCTCCCCCGAAACGAGGAATCCGGTTAGGGTTAGCATTGTTGTTGTTGTACAACCCATCATTCAGGTTCCTTTGGTTGTTGTTCCATGGTTGGCGGTTGTTTTTGTAACCGTCATTTCTTCTATTCCCATACCCGTAATCATCATTCCCCACAAAGTTGGCGTTTTGGTAGCCAAACTCATCATCTTCAAACCTTCTTGCATTGTAGATGTTACCTTGATTCACATACCCCCAATCTTCGTCATCATTAACCCGATCGTCATAATAGCCCCCATCATCCGAATTTTTCGTATGAACACTCACATGTTCCGGCGATTGGTAACCGGGAACACTAAACGGCTCATCATCGGGGATGCCGTTCCTCAAATCGTCTATGTTAAAGAATGGGTCTTCATTTGCGGGATTGCCACGATCTCGATTGCCTCTCCGATCGGAATTGACATTCCGGTCATCAAGGTTGATAGGTAAGGAATTTTGTCGATGAAGGTTTTGGTGTTGGGGTGTTCTTTGGGTGTTGTTGGGATTTTGGTTTTGGAAAGGTGGTGTGGGTGGTCCGGTGTTGTTATTATCACCCGGTCGCTCTTGAGGTATAGGTTGAACATTTTGGGCGGGATTAAAGTTGCTTCGGTATTGGAATTGGTTTGGTTTTTGGTTTTGGTTGTGGTTGAGGTTTTGGGTTGAGTTTTGGTTTGCCATTGAATCGGTTTCAATGGTTGGTGTGAACTGTGGTCTTTGATTGGTTTGATTAGAAGCAAGTGTTGCTTCCAATCGGCTTGCTAAATTCCTTCTTGCAACTCTTTCGATTTCCGGTTCGTAGACTAACGGTGAAGTCCTCCCGGAGTTTCGCGTATGCATGCACTACCTGTAACCTGCACAAGTAACACACCCCGCGTAACAAGGAAAAAGACAAAGTACAAGAAAAGAAATTATACAACTTAAACAGTTAATCACAAAAATTCAAACAATAATCCAAACACAAAGCGCACGCACTCCCCGGCAACGACGCCAAAATTTGATCGGAATGTCGCGCCCCGGTCAAAGATAAAATTTATAAGCCCTATTTACCCTTAACAGATAGCTAGTGGTAGCAAGGGGTCGAACCACGAAGAGTATGTGGTTTGCGAGTGGATTCGATTGAATTATATAAAAAAGTGTCACGATTATGAAGCTTGCTATGATATATTTTTGTATTTTTTGTTTTGTTGAAAGATGTGAATTTAAACTAATGGAATTGGTTTAATTGATTAATAACTAATGATTAACGATTGCACGAAAACTTGATTAATAAACGATAATGAGAAAAGGGGTTCACACCCGGTTTCTATAATTGCCAACCTAGGGTTTCTACAAGTTTTTATATCCAACTCAATTGCATATGATTAGCGGATTTAGTGTACCGTGACTTAGGTGCCAATAACTATCAACGTTTTGAAAAACGGACAAGAATGCACTTTGTAATCAACACAAGTAAAACCTAACCATGACAATGCATAACTACACATAACCATTTCGTAAAGTCATAACTTTTAACATCGTTCGACAATTTACGAATACGAAACAAATGTAAACTATTGTCAATGGTTTCAAAAATCAAACACAAATTGTCACAAAGTTGAATAAAGAACAATTCAAAACCCTGAATTAAACAACTACCTACACCGGGGTGAAACCAAGGTGATTAGCCGCTCATGGTTGATGAAACTTGGTCACCGGATGCTTGGAACTTGAATGAAGTCATCTCGAAGCTTGAAGAATGGAGAATTGATGAATGATTAGGGTTTTCGAGTGATTGATAATGGTGAAATGAATGATGAATGGAGTTAGGGTTGTGGATGGTTGGTTGTGGATGATGATGATGATCTTTGATTATTCGGATGATGTCTTGTGATTAGAGATGGAATTTTTGATGAATGGTAATCGTCTTGGCTCCAAGATAGAAGATTCAAAAACTATTAGAATGTAACCCCCCAACAATAATGGCCTTAGATGCCCTTTTGATCGTTCAAACACCAAAGGAAGCAAAAATTCGCGTCGGCAACATTGGGAAGCCGTCGCCGACGGCCTGAAGCCCCGTCGGCGACGGTGCGTGTATTTTGACTTGCAGCCGACGGCCAAACTCGCTGCCTACGGGCATTTCCGGCGAAGGAGAATTGCATGGGGCGTCGCCAACGGGTCCTTTGGCCGTCGGCGACGGTGCCTAGATCCTTTAATTTCTGTTTTTCGCGTTCCTTGCTCCCGGTTGACCCGTTTCGCGTCCCGGTGGTCCAGTTTTCACTCCGGTGATCCGTAAAGCTCCCGAAAAGCGCCTTAAACTCTGCTAGACCTGCAAAACAAGTATCTAATCAAAAGTGGGCTATTCGAAATTAAAACTTGTGTAAAAACATCAAATTAAACAATTTCAAGCACCGTTTTTCGACCACGTATCTCAGACAGCCGCATCTGTCGGCGGCAATCGATTTAGTGTTCAGCTACGATAATCCGACAAGCAGGTAAGGTCTGGTCATCATGTTCGGTGTTTCCAAATTGTATATTACCTCTCGATTAGATCTATGGTTTAAACTGTCGCCTAGTTAAATTAGTCAAAGTTCATTGTTAACTGAAGTAAAGTCCCACTTTTGAACAATCAGATGATGTCCAATATATATAAATAAATATTCATTTAAAAACACTTTCAATAGGCAAACCATTCATATTTTTTTATTTTGTGGGTTCCAATGCAATTGACATCAGATTAAGTAAAAAAGACATGTGATGTTATATCAAGTTTAATATGATTTCTTTAAAATACATTTTGTGTTTATATACGAGGTATATCAAAAGAAATGGGTATGTGTTTATGATATATAAACAAGCTAGATTACTCGCTTTAGCCCATCCCCGCATTGGAAATGCTCTCCATATTTGGTACAACTCTAAAAGTGGAAGGTACACCATGATGTTTTGATAGTCCATTATTTGGTTTCGTTATTATTATGTGATTTTAAATGAATAGAAGCAGGCGTGTATACGAGAAATAAGAACGCCACCTGGTAGCCACGGTAATTCAATGTGAGATCGAACTTCTAGCAGGTTAAAGATGGGTCATATGAATGTTACATAAACGAAATAAACTAATTAAGTATTAAATAAAATAAAACATATATATATATATATATATACACACACACAATACACTACTCCTATCTCTCTCATTCTACCCTCCATCTCTCTTAAAACCATCACCACCATCAACTCACCTGCCGCCATCCCCTTCCCCCACTACTGCTTTGCCTCCTAAACCCATACCCACCTCCATCAAACCACCCTAACATAACAACCGCCGAACCAAAACACCACCCCCTTTTCATTGATAGGGATATAACTAAATTGTAGAGAAAGAAGCTAAGAGATAGGGAATAATCTTGACTAAAATTCTGCTTATTCTCATTCCATACGTAACAACCACATAAATAGATAAAAAAAACTTACATAAGACACCCCCCACTAAACCAAAATAGCATACTAATCCCTTGACAATAAAAAATAAAAATAAGACACGTAACAATACTCTCCCCTTAACCTACTTTTTGCCCTCAAAAAGTACTTCAAGAAACCTTGTCTTCATCCTCTTCCGTTGCTTGTTTTTCATCATCTACCACTTCAAGTATGTAGAGTTGTTTTTTCTTACACTTGTGCCCCGGAACGAACCTTTCGGTACACCAGAAACATTCCCCCTTTGCCCTTTTTTGCTCAAGCTCATCACTCGTCAAACGCCACGATCTAAGGATTCCTGGTGTAGAACTTGATTGCTCGGTTGTTGGACTTGGCAGCAAGGGTAGTTTTGAACCATTAACGGGAGGTGTTATTTTGACATCTTCGGGTTGCAGCCCATCCTCCACAGCGTTGAAACGCTTCATCAAGCATGTGTTGTTCATAGTTTGAATTCTTGCTAACCCATACGCCTCACGTAGTGTTTGAGGCTTGAACATCTTTACCGGCCCTTTTATTTCCGGCTTCAAACCCTTCAAATATAGGCTAACGGCATAAAGTTCGCTAACGGTAACCTTGTTAAGCAAACGATCGAAACCTGAATTATATTCTTGTAGACCCTTGGCGTCATCCGTAAGTTGAACGAGAGAAGCAATCTCTTCCATAGGGTCTTCAAACATTGCATCAGAAAAACGGGCAGAGATTGAACGAACATAGTCCGCCCATGGGACCTCGGCAACCGTGACATTACGGGTCTTCAAGTAGGCACGGTGCCATTGGAGGGCATCGCCTTCCAAGTGGACCGCAGCACAACGTAATTTCGAGTCATCGGGGGTGTCATCCATCGAAAAAAAATGTTCGCAGCGATAGACCCACCCCTCAACATCGTCCCCTGAAAATTTAGGGAAGTTGATCTTACCGATACGGAATGGTTTGGATGTTCGTGAGTCACCATCTGGGCCGGAGAAGGACCCGAAGGAACTACCCGACGACTGCACGACTTTATCACGCACCGCCTTCAAAATCTCTTCCTGCTGCTTCGAAGATTGTTCCTGTTGCTTCATCAGGGCCGCTAACGCAGCTTGGATGTCACTGATTGCCTTACCATGGGACTTGAGGGTGTTGTCGATTTCATTATTACGGGTTTTAGTCATGGTGGCGGCAAGGAATTCCGATGAGGAATCGACTGGAGCTTTGATACCCTTGATAGGGATATAACTAAATTGTAGAGAAAGAAGCTAAGAGATAGGGAATAATCTTGACTAAAATTCTGCTTATTCTCATTCCATACGTAACATCCACATAAATAGATAAAAAACTTACATAAGACACCCCCCACTAAACCAAAATAGCATACTAATCCCTTGACAATAAAAAATAAAAATAAGACACGTAACATTCATCCTTCCCTCCTTTGCCGACAAACCCACCCCCACCATCACCAAGCACCACCTCCGCCACCCAACATCAAACCCATCTTTACAATTAACACATATTACCGATTGATTGGTCTTGTTCTGGTGGCTAACGAATAACAACTTACCCAATTTCGGAATCAAGTCCATTTTTAAAAGGGAAATCTAGGGGTGGCCTGGTTGAAACCCTAGATTGAAGCAGCTGAAATTGAGAAGTGATGATATTTTCTTTTTATGTTTTTAGTTATTAATTAAATAGTAAGGGTATTTAGGTCTACTTAACACCAAAAACTAACCCCATCCACGCTAGGGACTATACGATAACGAATTTCTAAAGTTGGGGACTATAAATATAATTTGGGGACTATAGCTGTAATTTTTGAAGTATAGGGACTATAGGTGAAATCTGGACAAACCACAAAAACTATAAATAATTATACCCCATATATAAGTAATTTTACAGAAACTATCCGGACACTTTTCTCTTTGTTATATGTTTTTCTTTAATATTTTGATTGTTTGGTTATCTTGTTGATCATAGAAGATTCCGTGACACACATATATAAGGAATTATACAGCATGTATTTCATAATGTCTACTAAACATGAGCAACGTAACACGTATACTTATTTTCATTTTTTAGTATTCGAAATTGCAATTATATTTTTATGTTAATCGAAGAATTTAATCTTCCAATCTGGGTTTAGTCAATGAAATATCTATGACTACCGGCATAGGTTTCTTTACAATTCAAGGCTCGTTTGTCAAATATAATTGTCTTTATAAGTTTTCTCGATTCCTTCTTATAATACTCGTTTTGGGCCCTTTTCCTTCTAACTTCCTCTCCATTAATGTAGCTAGTCTTCAGAATAATTTTCTAGATTACCAATTGATCAAAAATAAATTTTCTTGGCAATTTACAAAAGAAAATTGCCTCAAGCAGGAGAATATATTATCAGAAGAGACTTTTCTGGCTTTTATTTAAAAAAAAAAAAAAAACACAAAACTATACAAAATTATCTTACATATACATTTTACAGGGAATAGTGCCAGTACATTTTACAAGCTAAAGGAAATAGTCTCAGGCAGCTGCCTGACACTCTCCCATTGAACCAACCCGTTTTTTATTTAATTTAATTCCCAGTTTAAAATTACGTTCTCGTCTTTCGTTTAAAATTACGTTTTTGCCCTCAGCTCAAAATAAAATTATAATTTTTACCATAGCTCAAAATTACGTTTTTGCCCTCGGTTAAAAAACTCATACTTAATTTCGTTTCCAGTTTAAAACTACGTTTTCGCCTTCCGTTTAAAATTATTTTTTTGCCCACAGTTCAAAATAAAATGTTGTTTTTTCCTCTATCTCAAAATTACGCTTCTGCCCTCAGCTCAAAATTACGTTTTCGTCCACAGTTCAAAATAAAATTATGCTTTCCCCTAGCTAAAACTATCAGCTGCCTGTCACTTCCCTATTAGACTAACTCATTTTTAATTTAATTTTATTCCCACTTTAAAATTACGCTTTCGTCCTTTGTTTAAAATTACGTTTTTGCCCACAGCTCAAAATAAAATTATAATTTTGCCTTAGCTTAAAATTACGCTTTTGCGCTCGGTTCAAAAACTCATTTTTAATTTTGTTCCCAATTTAAAATTACGGTTTCGCCCTCCGTTTAAAATTATGTTTTTGCCCCAGTTAAAAAAATTGTTGTTTTTCCCTCTAGCTTAAAATTACGATTATGCCCTTAGCTCAAAATTACGTTTTTGCCCACAGTTCAAAATAAAATTATGTTTTCCCTCTAACTCGAAATTATGATTTTGCGCTGAGTTTAAAATTATGATTTCGTCTCCAGATTAAAATATAATAACGATTTTGCCCTCTGTACAGACATACATGTTGTGAGAGAGAAATATTTGGCTTATTTCCTCGCAACACGGGCGGGGCAAAAACTAGTAAAACTACAAACCTCAAGCAAGGCCCAACGGTTGGAGTAATAAGACGGACGTGTAAGTGGTCTATCGAGATCCTTCTATAGTTAGACCGTGGGGTATGGTGGGGCGGGGTTGAGGCGTTGGGTTGACACGTGGAGTTCGAGCCCCCTCGCTGGTGAGTGACGTATCTGTGGGGTATGGGGGGCCGTGACTAGCCCGCGTGGCTTGGAAGGTTTATTAAAATAAAAATAAAAAAAAAACCCCAAAATTAAAAAAAATACACACAACATTAAAAAAAAAAACCTAAAATTTTATTAAATTCCTAAAAATTACAAAATTTTACAAAAAAAAAAAAAAAAAAAACCTAGAGCGTTAGATAGATTTCGAAAAGGGCGAGCTTGTCGAACGACTTCCGCTCCTTGCCCCGGAACTCGATGTTCGCCACCGTCACCCGGTCTTCGTGACTTATCTCACCGCCTGGTACGCTCTCGTAGTAGGCTTTGAAACCATCGAGCTTCGGTCGTTGCTCTCGTCATTTGTGTTGGCACGCGTTTTAATTGTGCCGGTCGTTTCCCACGTTATGCCGGTAGCTAGCAAAAGCTTCCGGCCAGTAACGGGTCTCACCGGGTTGGCGGCCTTTCATTGCGTCAACGACGCTCGTGACAAGAGCTAGCTCTTCCTCGTGTGTCCAAGAGGCCATCGATCAAGTGTGTGGGTAGCGGGTTCGATCAAGTTTGTTTGGGTTGGGGTAGCGGTGGATAGCCGGTGGGGTTGGGGGTTATATATATAGCGATGTTGACTATTGGGTGGGTGAACTGCTTGGCTTGGCCAAACGGTTATAATTTGAATTTTAAATGTAGCCCGCTATGACCTAGCCAACAAGCGAATATGAGCCGGCCAAATAGGACCGCTAGCCATGCCCAACGCCCGGTCTTAAACTCCCGCCCCTTAGGCCACGCCTAAACCCAAGCCTACCTAGGTTGGTGCCTAGGACGTTTTCAGCCAACCCCGCCCCAACCCCCGCCCATACCCCACAGTCTTGGTCATTAATCCAGTGACCCCAATCGATGGTCTTAGATCAAAATTATTGTTGCATATAGATCTTCAATTTGTTCCATATCAATCACACTAGTATCATTAACAGACATTCATTCACCGAAAAGTGCCTAAAATATTGTCACATCGATGAGTGTGAATAATCTCATTGTCGACACATGGGTTAATATGAATGGTGATCTCAAGTCAACGTTGTTATTGTATCATGTGTGTGAATATTCCCATTGACAAAGTGAACCGTATTGATTGATATGTCTTTTGTTAAATGGGAAACATAACATTTTTGGAAATTTCCTACATATACATTCCTAAGTTAAGGGAATAGTGCAGACAACTTGCCTAGCACTTACTTATTGGACCAACTTTTTTTTAATTTAATTTTATTTACATTTTAAAATTACGCTTTTGTCCTTTGTTTAAAATTACGTTTTTGCTCCCAGCGTCAAATAAAATTATACTTTTGCTCGTAGCTCAAAATTACGCTTTTGCACTCGGTTCAAAAACTCACTTTTAATTTTGTTCCCAATTTCAAACGGTTTCGCCCTCCGTTTAAAATTACGTTTTTGCACACAGTTCAAAATAAAATGTTGTTTTTTCCTCTGTTACTTAACAAACCACAATATCATCCAACATTGTTGATATATATTTTGTACGTAATTAGTTTTTTTTTTAACGAAAAATGTTACAATAAACCGAGTTTTAAATTACAAAAAATTATACCTAATCTATCTTATTTCCGGATTGAACTTGACATTTTCCCTAAGAGGCAAGAGGCAAAAGCACAACCAA
Source organism: Helianthus tuberosus (assembly GCA_030545235.1). Lineage (NCBI taxonomy): Eukaryota > Viridiplantae > Streptophyta > Magnoliopsida > Asterales > Asteraceae > Helianthus > Helianthus tuberosus. The sequence goes on along the minus strand of CM060427.1, from coordinate 45,161,095 downwards.
AACTGTGATGACTTTTACGTAATTTGTTAGTAAATAGTATGGAAAACTGTACAAAAGCGCGCATATTTATTTCTTTAAATGAAGTTAATACATACTAGTATATTACTTGAAAGTTTGGATGGAAACAGCTTCGAATATACCACATGATGAATTCTTCAATTCAATCACCAATTTCATAGGGTGTATTTTTCGAATATAACTTAAGTTCGCATATGTTTTAAATCAAATTAAAAAAAAATTATAATAAAAGATTACACTATTAATTAGGGTTTTATGACTTATATTTTAGTGGCTTACAGGTATAGTGTTTGTTCATTGTAAAAGTGACGTAGATTTAAAATTATTGAAACTTCCGTGTAAAGTAGTATTTATGTGTATAAAATGGATGTTATAAAAAGTTAATTAGAAATATTTAATCAATTTATCTAAGTCACTAACCGGATCGATCGATGCATATACGTTAAATCACTTGACTAAGTCGTAGGGAATCAACATGATAGATTTCATGATGCTCAATTACGTGCACAAGAAGAATATATATCATTGACAAAGAGTTATACAGTACAACCCTTTAATGCAAAGGTTTGCATATAAATACATGGATAACTTGTGTAAACAAACCACAAGCCTTTTTCTTCTTCCTTAATTTCATTATTCCAAACCTGTCTAGAAAAGAGAGACGATGCAACAAGAAGCCATGGATCATAGGTTTTCAAGTTGCCGAGGTGTATCCTTCGAGATCAAACCCCATAAGGATCCATTCGCCATTGATGCACCTCGTGCTAGCCGAAATTCTTGGGTTCCATGGGGATCTTCTAAAAGAATCGTGCCAACTTCGGGTGCCATCATTTCGCGGTCCAGTAGTCGAGCCAGTAGCCATTTCTGTGACGTAGAAACCGACGATGAAGACGACGAGGACAACGTGCTGATCAACATAGAAGAAGGCTACGAGTTAGACAACATCTGTGAGATACCAATCCCAAATTCAGCTAAAGAACAAGAACTCCCTAAAGCTCCGAGCAAGAAAGTTGTTTCGAAGCCAACTAAACCCAAAGACTCGCGATTGTCCGTGATCTTGCTCGATCAAGGCTTGTTCACGGTGTATAAGAGACTCTTTATGGTTTGTTTGGCTCTTAACATTACAGGGTTATCTCTTGCTGCCACAGGACATTTTCCATACGCAAGAAACCATGCTACTGTTTTCTCTATAGGCAACCTTCTTGCTCTAACACTATGTCGAAGTGAAGCCTTCTTACGCATAGTGTTTTGGCTTGCGGTTAACCTATTGGGCCATTCTTGGGTGCCTTTACGCCTCAAAACCGCTACCACCTCTTTACTTCAATCTCTAGGTGGGATTCATAGTAGTTGTGGCGTTTCTTCGGTTGCTTGGCTTACATATTCTCTAATTCTTACCCTCAAAGACCGAGACAACACTTCAAATTTGATAATTGGTGTCGCCTCAACCATCCTCTCGCTTCTCTGCCTTTGTTGCCTGGCGGCGTTCCCACTCGTCCGCCACCTTCACCATAACGTGTTCGAAAGAACTCACCGGTTCACTGGTTGGACCTCCTTGATTCTTCTTTGGGCTTTTATCGTGCTGACAAAGTCGTATGAACCGGACACAAAATCTTACAGGAAAGATGTAGGATCAATATTGGTTAAGGAGCAAGAATTCTGGTTAACCTTGGTTGTAACCATTCTAATCATCATCCCATGGGTGACCGTGAGGCGTGTTGCGGTCAAGGTCTCCGCACCATCAGGTCACGCCTCGATAATAAGATTTGCTGGAGGAGTAAAACCCGGGATACTAGGTCGGATTAGTCCTTCCCCGATGTCCGAATGGCATGCTTTTGGGATCATTTCTGATGGAAAAGAAGAGCACATGATGCTTGCCGGTGCAGTTGGTGACTTTACAAAATCGCTAGTGTCGAACCCACCAAGCCATTTATGGGTTCGACAAGTCCATTTTGCCGGTCTACCTTATCTAGTTAACATGTACAATCGTGTTTTGGTGGTGGCAACCGGTTCTGGTATTTGTGTATTTCTGTCGTTCTTACTACAGCAAGGTCCAGCGGAGGTGTGCTTGTTGTGGGTAGCTAAAGGGATTGAACAAAACTTTGGGAAAGAAATTAAGGAGTGGGTGAGTAGGCATCCGAAAGAGAAGGTGATAGTTCATGACACCGCGGTTATGGGCCGGCCTAATGTCTCGGAGATGAGTGTTGCAGCGGCAAGGAACTGGTGTGCGGAGGTGGTGATTGTCACAAGTAACCCTGAAGGTAGTCGAGATGTGGTGAATGCTTGTAAGAGTAAAGGGATCCCAGCTTTTGGTCCCACTTGGGACTCTTAGCTAAATAAACATATCACAAAATTAACAAGTGGCTTGTTGTTACGACTGAAAAGATCTCTAAGGTGTTTGGTATCCAAGAGATTAATAAAATGCTAATTACGTTCCCGGAAATACAACATTCGATGCATGGTGTGTATTGTTCTGTAAATATTTATGTCTTATACAATAAAATGTAATATTGATGGTTTGTAAATCCTTGGGTCTTCCAGCCTGGTTGACTATTAGGGTGAGAGGGGCACTCCCCTCTTAGGGGAGTCCCCTCTCTTACGCACACCCAATCAGGTTATGCCACGTCAACTCCCCTCTTAAACTCCCCTCACACCCTCAATTTGATGGCGGCACTCCCCTCTTAACTCCCCTTGTTTTTTTATTCAAAAAAAAAAAATATGTTTTGATTGGTTGAAAAAAGGCTGGCCCACCATCTCTCTCCCATATTCAATCGGTAACCTCTCACCGATTCCCCCCTAAGAGGTGACTCCCCTCGTTGATGGCGGCGGTGTTCCCGCTAGGTGACTTGGGTCACCGAATGGGGTTACCGAGAGTGCCCCGTTCACCCTTAGAATTAACTAATTGGAAACTAGAGGTAAAAGAGTTAAAAGTAAACAACTTTTTTTACGACAAAGATCACCCATACTCTAGTTTATACCAATTATTTTTTTTTTAAACGGCAAACACTTTATATATATATATATATAAAGAGCCAGCAAAAAGCTGAGGGAAAAACTACAAACAAAACGAAAGAAAACGAACAAAAACAGAGAATTACAGAATGTCGGCAATGTCAAAATCTAGCCATTTCCCCCAAGACGGCGACTTGAGCTTCGATCTATTGAAAATCCAAATGAAAGCGTCTTCCTTGATATGGTCCACCGATTTAGAGACCGGAATAAAGTTATCTTCAAAAGCTTTCTCATTTCTAGCAATCCAAATCCTCCAAACCGTCGCTAAAGCAATAATGTAAACCATTTTCTTCCACTTAGCATCACCCGGCTGATTTTTAATGTATCCGATCAGATCATCGAGGCTGCCAATATTAAAAGGGAAGCTAACCCGCAGCCAAGTCAGAATAGACCACCATATTCTCTTGGACCAAAGGCAATTAACAAAGATATGCAACGGATCTTCGTCGTATAAGCCGCACCGAGGACACAGGACATCAGAAAGCGGGACGCCCCTATGTTGCAACCCCATTTTCGACGCAATCTTGCCAAGAAGGGCCCTCCATAACAAGAAATTAACCTTCGGAGAAGGCCAAGAATTCCAGACGTAAGCAACTGGCTCGATTCCTTCCGCATTGGCAGCCTCCTCTAAATCGTGTCTGACTTGTTTCACTGAAAAGGAGCCAATTATTGTAATTACCCTTTTACGCAGATTTAAATTTGTAACCTATTTTCTAAGAGAGATGTGCCTAGAGAATAATGAAGTTAAATTAAACTATAAACTTGTCATTAAGAATGATCGCTATGGGGGGTTCCTCTTAATGGAACCATTAAGAATTTTATCAATGAGAAGGTAGAAGAATGTGACATGTGATGATTCACCATTCAGAGGTTACCTCTTAACCATTCAGACTTGAGTTTACCTCTTATTCATTCAGAGGTTTTAAACCATTAAGAGGTATCATCTGAATGGTTATTAAGAGGCTACCAAACAGCCCTAAGCATCAATTATGAATAAAAAAATCCACTCACAAAGTTAGTGTTAGATATATTTTTAAGCGTATTCCATTTGTGCCATATGTTTACTCGTTTGTACCACATTAAGTATTTTCATTTTCTTTTTCTTTTCTGATATTAGTTAACTCAATTTTCTTATCTCAAGGTATTAGTAATTTGAGTGGAGATACAATAGGAAGTTTATTTGGCTAGAAAGGCTAGGAAGTGATCTTCACCATCCATTTAGATAATCAAGGGCTAAGATTAAATCAGAGAAATTGAAGGGAATAAAAAAGAGGCGCGTGAGTTTGTTTATGGGCATTCTAGTCAATCCAAGCCAATAGTTTCTCTCTCCTCCAATCCCCCCCCCCCAATGTTTAAACGTTAATAACTCTTTCATACGACATTATTTTTTTATAAAAATTGCACAAAAAAAAATGAGCGTTTTTTTATCTTTAAAACGAGTATACTATTGCTATATTTTCAAAAAAAAAAAAAATTAAAAACCCAGTTGCGTAAAACGCAATAGAAAAACCCCCAGTTACGTAAAACGCAATGAAAAAAAACCTAAAAAATGACATTTTTCTAAAACGCAATGCACCAAAAACACAAAGAAATGACTTATTTGTAAAACGCAATGGCCAGAAAACACAAAGAAATGTCTTATTTCTAAAACGCAATAACCTAAAAACTCAAAAGAAAATGTACTTTCTAAAACGCAATGGACTAAAAACACATAAAAATGTGTTTTACCTAAAACGCAATGCACCAAAAACACAAACAAATGTCTTATTTCTAAAACGCAATGGTCAGAAAACACTTAAAATGTCTGTTTTCTAAAACGCAATGGACTGAAAACACATAAAAAAGTGTTTTACCTAAAACGCAATGCATAAAAAACACTTCAAGAATGTGTTTTTCTAAAACGCAAAGGCCAGAAAACACATAAAAATGTTTTAGTTCTAAAACGAAATTGCCTAAAAACACCAAAGAACGTGTTCTCTCTAAAACGCATTGAACCATGACAATAGTTTTGTCTGTGCTGTGAATTGTCTGTGCTGTAAACTGCCTGAACCAATGCAGTTTCCAGAGGCAATTTACAGAAAATTAATTTTTCTGATGCATTTTTACTACAGCAATTTTTACTACAGCAATTTAATAGTTTTGTCTGTGCTGTGAATTGTCTGTGCTTTGAACTGCCTGAACCAATGCAGCTTAACCCCAGCCAGGGGCTCTGCCCCTTGGACCCGGCCAGGGGCTGCCGCCCTGGGACCCCCGCTACCAGGGGCGCTGCCCCCGGACCCCCGCCAAGATCGTAAAATGCGACGACTAATTCAAAAACCGAGATCGTAAAAATGAAATTAAAGAATTTCTTACCTGGATCGAAGTGATTTCTTCAACAATTGACGAATTTTGAATGATTGAAACACTTATCAGCGCTCGAATCAAACGGATCGAGTGATTATCTTCAAAATCACCAGAAAAAACGAGATTTTGTATGAAATTAAACTGGGTTTTCTTCAAAAAAGCTGAAGAACACGTTGATCGGGTGTTTGAATCATTGATTGGTGATGAAAATCGCACTATAATGTGGTGATTATTGAGATAGAAAGTGAAGAAATGGTTGAAGATGGTGGGTTTTGAAAATGGTGAGTTTTGAAGTTACTAGGTTTTGAAAAGGAAGAAGAAAGGGTTGGATTGACTAAAATACCATTTTTCTTTATTTTAAATCTTGCCACATGTCCTAATCCTATTGCTTCATACACTTCCTAGCCAAAATAAACTTCCTATTTGATCTTTTCCCTTAGTAATTTTACTTTCTTTCTTTATAGTATAATTAAAAATACAATATTATAACCATTATGGTTTAGTATTATATTTAACACCTTAATAATTCAAGTCTAACTAGTATAAAGCCCTCTGGGTTGCGGTGAAGATGTAAAACTTTGAGAAATATCACCAATGCCACACCACCGATAACGACCACAAACAACGACCACCAACACTGAAGTTGGGGCGTGTTAATGTGAAAAAATTAAACCGAAACGTAAAGCATGAAAAGTAATAACTGTTGATACATATTATATGTGGACGCGACCTGTTCAGTTCGACATCACTACAAGACTTGATTTCCTCCATCAAGTCTCGAATAAAGTTGCTGATCTACATGTTGCAGATCATATCAGTTGCTGCTGTCTGGGACGAAACACCCAGCTTCCTGCTGTTTGATGAAAAACCTGTTGAAGAAACACATGTTTCGTCGAATATAAGGGTGTGACGAAAGACCCCTTGTTTCGTCACTCTTAGTTTTTCAACGGAGTTATTCGTCGACTGCATATGTTTCGTCGATCTGCTCTGGTTATATAAACAGCAACTGAAGACAGAAGAGGAACACAACACAAAGAACTTAGAGAGACACACGAGAGAAAGTTGAGAGATTTATCTTGTATAAACAATGTACTAAACCTTGCTGAAATATATATATACGAGTGAACTTTCAACCGTGAATATGTTCTTGTATCATTGTGTGTTTTGTGTTCTTGATCTCAGTTTTCTTTCCCGGTTGGATTCCGCACAACCGGGTTTGTTCGTATACAAGGATTAGGCGACTAGATCCTCCGCTAGTTGGACCTACAAGTGGTATCAGAGCCTTGGCTCTCTTCCTTTTAGGTGTGTTTTAATATAAACTTTATAAAAGCCAAAAAGATTCTATTTCTAATTTCTTTTAATTACCCGATGTTGGAACTCGAATCTTCGTTACCTGAAATCTGATCGAAACAAAAACAACTAAATCATCATAAATGGTCAAAATTTGCAAGTTTTGAAAGTTAAAAACTAAAATTGAACAATTTGTTAAACTTTCAAACTGTCGGACGGTAGTTGATTGAAAATTGGTCTCATGTGTGTCGCTTGTTTATGTTAATTATATTCCAAGCAGTTGTTCTCATTACGCGTTTAGCTTTCTTGTATGTGCAGATGCTACAATCAAACCAGCTAAAGGCAAAGAGAACGTGTTCGATAACAAGCTTTGGAATGAAGACACAACGTGGAGGCACCCAGAAGATCAAGATGATCGAGTTGCCGCTGACCAATGAATCAACACCAAGAGGATCTAAACTGCTGAAAATCAAAAGATTCACGAGCATAACTCAAAGGAGAGCTTATTTTAAGGGGGATTTTGTTAACACACTTCCTAAATGAAATGGGGAGTTTGTTGATACACTCTCTACTTACGACGCGTGAAGACTTTGAAGATCCTCCGACATAATAGACATGGAAGATGAACCCTCACGAGCTGCATCCAAAGGGGAGTTTGTTGATACATAAGTGTGGATACGGCTCGCTCGGTTTGAGTACTTTACGAAGTGAAGGCCGAGACTCGATATCCTCCGTCGTATCTCGGATTGTAATCAATTTTGTTCTAAATGTGGATGCTTGCTGCTGAACTATCTTCTGTTTGCTGTTGTCAGCATCAAAGAACCCTACATGTGCATATGCATGACGAAAGACATGCTTCTGCACCTTTGACGAAAAACTTGGGTTCATCTGTTGACGAAAGACCTGCAATTCCATGTCTGACGAAAGACCTGAAGTTGTTGTGAGGAAAAACATGCTGGACGAAACACATGTTTCGTCGAATATAGGGGTGTGACGAATGACCCCCTGTTTCTTCACTCTTAGTTTTTCGCCGGAGTTATTCGTCGGCTGCAGATGTTTCGTCATCCTGTACCTTATATAAAACAACCGCAGAACTAAGAGAGAACAGGAGAACACAACACAGTGAGACACGAGAGAACCTGACATAGTTTGTGAGAGTATAACTTTGTGTAATCCTTTGTAAACAAACATTCTGGTGATTAATACAGTCGATATTCAAACGTTGAATCTTTGTTCTGTTTTGTGTCTCGATCTCGGTTTGCTTTCCTGGTTGTATTCCGCACAACCGGGTTTGTTCGTATACAAGGATTAGGCGCCTAGATCCTCCGCTAGTTGGACCTATAAGTGGTATCAGAGCCTTGGCTCTCTTCCTTGTTAAAACCGAGTGTTTTTCTTGTGTTTTGAGGATCATAGTTACTAGAAAAATCAGTTTATAAATTCGAAAATCTTGGTATTTTGCTGTTAGTTCATAAGAAAACCTTGTTTAAAACTCATTTATGTATGGTGTGTTACGGTTTTTAGTGAAGTTTCTTGCAAAATTTGTGTTCGGAAACTTTTCCGGTGGCCGGTAACTTCAAAAACTCATCGTGTTCATCATATTGTTCTTCAAGATATTCAAAATTTCTGGGTTTTTGAGTTAAATCTGCATTGTGTTTGGCTGAATTATTGTTGAAAATTATTATAATATTATTTGTTTGTACAAGTTGGTAAACATATGATGGTTGATGTTTGAAAGTAGGTGAATATAGTGCTTAGGGTAAGGTGTGTTTGTCAAAAGAAGTGTCTTTGTGTCAGAAAGATAAGACTAAAAATTGATTTGAAAATATCTTTGTGTTGGTACACAATAGTCAACGAAAAACTCTAAGTTTTTCCTCAAAATTGGTTTGACGAAAAACCCATTTTTCATCACATTTGGTCTAGACGAAAAACCACATTTTTCGTCACTTTGTTCTTTATGAAAAACCTTTTTTCGTCAGTTAAGGTCTTTCGCCAAGAACCAAATTTTTCGTGGGTCACACTTATCAATTTTTAACAGAAGGTTTTTAAAAAACTATCTTAACGAATTATTTTAAGTGATTTAAGCAGGTATTCTTCGTAATTCATATAAAATGAGTTCAGATTGGTGGGGTATTCCATCCAATACGGAGAGCAAGTATAGAAGCACGGGTTTGTCGCCATCATGGGCCGAATCTCCCGCACCCGCATCTTCGTCTATTCCATCACAAGCGAATCAAATTTCGACTGGTCAATGGGCGTTCGTTTCAAATCAAACTCAAAGTATTCAAAGTATACTTTTAAGCGAAAGTGAAACCGGAAGCCTTAACCGTCCACCGAAGCTAATGCACATGAATGAATATCCTGGATGGGAAGAAAGATTCCATACGTATGTCCTTGGGCAAAACACGGAATTGTGGTTATGTTTTACTACAGATTTCGATCAAGCACTTGATGTTGCCACTTCAACTGCCGCGATATTTGTAGATCTTGCGGAAGACGAGAAAAAGGCATATGATTTAGAAAAGAAAGCATATGCTGTTCTAACTCAGGCGTTGAGCAAGGATATATATCATCAGTTTGTCAGCTTCAAGACGTCAAAGCGGTTATGGGATGCATTGAAGATGAGAGGTCTAGGAAATGAAGCGTCACGCAAATTGAGACATGATCTACTAAAGAATGAGTTTGATGGCTTCACATGTATGGAAAGGGAATCTTTGGGAGACTTGATAAGTCGATTTTATCACTTGTTGACTGAGTTAAGTAACTTTGGGGTAGTAGTGACTCCAGAAGAAGTTGTGATCAAGTTTGCCGACGCATTACCAGCTCAATGGAATGGTTTCTTGGAAATCTTGAAATACAATGGCACTTTGGCTACGACAAACATCAATGATTTCGTTCAGCTCTTGGAGAACAAAGATCAAGAAAAAATTAGAAAGGCCAAAAGGATTCCAGTGCAACAGAATCCTAATATGTATTATGGAAACTGTGGAAGTTCTAGCACTACTGCAAGACCTGCTCCACATGCTCAGCTTCAAACGGCCTTTGTATCAAGAGATATGTACGGAAATCCACTACCAGTTTCCTCAACTCAAACGGCTTTTGTCTCAAGCATTGACATGTACAGAAATCCACAACCAGAAGTCTCAAAGCAAAGCTATCAATCTACCGGGGCAAGAGATATGTACGGAAATCCATTACCAGTTCCGCAGCAAGCTTGTTATGGAAGCACTTCATCTGCCGGTCAGCCATCTAATCCAAATACAGTTCGGCTCGACACTTCTAATTTCTTGAAAGTAAGTGTTGAAGTAGCTAAAGATCATATGGAGCTATTAAACACATTGGTGAGCGTGTATTGTGGGTTAATAGCATGTCAGATTGGAAACATCAATCTGACACAAGAGGATTATTAGCAGATTGATAAGGAGGAAATGGATATGATGGACATCAAGTGGGCTTTCGCTAGTGCTATTAGGCGAGCTAAGGACTTCATGGAAAGGACTGGTAGAACCAGCTTGGAAAGCAAGAGAGATACCAAGTATGGGTTTGATAAACAATCAGTCAAGTGCTTCAATTGTGGTGAACAAGGTCACTTCAAGAGAGAATGTACAAAGCCAGCTCAGCATGGGAACCAGAATCCGTTTAGGAATCAAGGCAATCAAGGCAACCAGCAGAATCAGAATCAACACAGGAATAACGAGCGTACGTTGATGCCTGTGAACAATCCAAATCAAGCAGGAGCATAAAATGCCAACCAGGCTCTTGTGGTACAAGTCGATGAAAGTTGCGACTGGTCGATTCAGTTGGGAAGCGATGTTCAGGATGGAACAGCTTGTTTTGCTGAGGTTGTCAAGGATCTGAAACACACAAGTGGTGGAGAATCTTCCGCCAGTGGTGGAGAATCATCTGAAGATGAAGACAGTTCTGGTTACAGTAGAAGCTCAGATGAAAAATCCTCAACTTCAGGCGATGATCATTTGGATGAAACGTCAAGTGTGGCAGTCGATGCAGATATTGATGAATTGTTGGGAGAGGCTGCAGCAGGGAATCATAGAAGATCAATCTTGGTGGATGAAGCTGCTTATTCTTCTTCTTCTTCTAATCATTCAGCCTTTATGGCTAATGTGGGCGGTTCATCAAACCAGGTATGTGTCGATGATCCAACTTCTGATAACTGTGATAATTGTGTTAACTTAGGTGATAAATTGTCGGACTTGCAAAACAAATATGATGATTTGCAAAGCAAGTATGACGTGACATATATCCACAATCAAAAGTTGATAGTGGATCTTTCGAAATGCAAAGAGGCTAACATGTTTTATGAAAACCATGAAAAAGAGTTTAAAACGGTGATTGAAAATTTAAGAAAAGATAAAAACGAGCTAACAAAAATGGTTTCAAGAAAACAAACTGACATAAACTGTTATATCAATCGTCTCGAGATCATGCAAAAAGAGTTAGCCTGTGTAAAGTGTGAAAGTGAGGCGATCCGACTTAAACTAGATAGTTATTCAAACTCTAGGTATGTGTTGGATCACATCATTGACATACGGAAAGAGAAAAAGGATGTCACGTGCATTGGATACAAGAAATGTCCACCACCTGTTAGACAAAATTATGATGCCATGCCTGATGAGGAGAATAGAACTTATTTTGAGCAATCTGTTCCTTTAGACATCGTGGAATTTGCAACCGAACTTGGATACAAAAATGAAGTATCATTAGATTCGGATGTTTCAACAGTTACAAGTGTGTCAACTGCTGAACAGAATCAGGATCCTCCAGTCATTGTTGAGGATGCTGATTCTTCAGATGATGAATCCGATGATACTGACTCAGCACAGTCTGATGTGGTAATCAAAGAAGAGGACATACCTCTCGAGAATCATATTTTATGTGATCCTCCCGCAAAACCTGCTATGACTGTTCTGGTCGAGTCCACGTCTGCAAAAGAGTCAGAGAGTGTGAATTTGCTGTACACTCTTGTTGGTGATGATAAAATATATTCTGACAAAGATTTTCCGATTAAAAATGTAAATCAATCTTTAATCAGTAAAGTTTTTGAAGATTCGACAAGTAGGTTTTTAGGAAAGTCGGGTTCACACGTTGTGGTAACACAGTGCCCTTCGATTCCAAAAGCTGATGTTCGAAAGCAATATGGCAATCAGAAATTACCAACAGTGAAAAAGGAGCAAAATCATACCAAACCAAAAGGTAAATCAACGACTCAAGGTTGAAAGGAACCGAACCAAAAGAAGAACAAAAAGGTGAACTTTGTGAAATCAAAGGGAACGGATAAATTGGAAACTTTTGCAAATAAATCTAACTTAGATCATGTCAATCAGGTTAAATTTTTGAAAAGAAATGAAAAAAACAGTTCAAAACCAAGTACCTCGGGATCACAAAGTTCATCACCAAGACAATCACATGTTACCTCGGGGTTTGTTGAACGAAGATCATGTTTTGAGTGTGGTGAAATTGGACATATCATTCGAAATTGTCCGTATCTTCATAAGTTAAAGGCTAAAGTTGATGATCCCCGTGAACAAAATTACCGAAAGCGATCTGTTTCTTCAAAACAAGATCCCCGCCTTGTAAGAGAAAGGGAAAAGAAACAGAAACGCCAACAAGTCAAGGTAATTGAAAAGGCAATTAAAACCGACGTGGTTCACAAACAACCTGTTTCCGTTAAACTAGAAATTTCTAAAACTTCTAATAATCACGAAGTTAAGATTTCGAAAATTCAAACTGGTAAAACACAACAGACTTGGAAACCAAAAACGGTTACTAATTCAGGGGGAGTTTGTTAACACACTTCCTAAATAAAAGAGGGAGTTTGTTGATACACTTTCTACTTACGATGCGTGAAGACTTTGAAGATCCTCCGACATGATAGACATGGAAGATAAACCCTCACGAGCAGCGTCCAAGGGGGAGTTTGTTGATACATATTATATGTGGACGCGACCCGTTCGGTTCGACATCGCTACAAGACTTGATTTCCTCCATCAAGTCTCGATGAAAGTTGCTGAACTACATGTTGCAGATCATATCAGTTGCTGCTGTCTGGGACGAAACACCCAGCTTCCTGCTGTTTGACGAAAAACCTGTTGAAGAAACACATGTTTCGTCGAATATAAGGGTGTGACGAAAGACCCCTTGTTTCGTCACTCTTAGTTTTTCGCCGGAGTTATTCGTCGACTGCATATGTTTCGTCGATCTGCTTTGGTTATATAAACAACAACTGAAGACAGAAGAGGAACACAGCACAGAGAACTTAGAGAGACACACGAGAGAAAGTTGAGAGATTTATCTTGTATAAACAATGTACTGAACCTTGCTGAAATATATATATACGAGTGAACTTTCAACCGTAAATTTGTTCTTGTATCATTGTGTGTTTTGTGTTCTTGATCTCAGTTTGCTTTCCCGGTTGGATTCCGCACAACCGGGTTTGTTCGTATACAAGGATTAGGCGACTAGATCCTCCGCTAGTTGGACCTACAATAACTAAGTCAATTTAGAACCCGCGCATTGCGACGAACTTGTCAAACAGGAAAAAAATAGACGACGTAAAAACGTTGAACCATACACGCATGTTGCGTCCTGTTAAGTCACAAAATTTAGAAGGAAACATTAAAATGTTGAACCATATACGCACGTTGCTCCGTATGACCTCGCAAAATTTCGAGCGAAACATAAACAAAAAATTTGCAAAACATGAAAAGTAGAAGGCTAAAGTTGAAAGTAAAAAATTTGTGAGTTTAAATTTTCCAAAGATAAATACTGTTGAATTAAAAGTAAAAAAAAAAACAAATAATTTTTAGTTAAAAGTATAATATCAAATTTATTTTGAAAACTCCTCTAAACCTCTAGTACAACTTCTTTATGCATAACAATATATTAGTATTAATATCAAAATTATTTTGAAAACTCTCAAAAGCCTCTAGTACAACTACTTTATACATAACAATGTTGGAAATTTATAATATAGAAATACTAATATAAGTTATCTAAAGTAAAAAGAGGTGATTTGAAATTCCATAAATTCGGGGTGTCATGAATTTACTCTTTTGCACATAGTTTGTAAACTAGAAATAATTCATTCATATGCAGCGAAAGATGTTTACACATACATCCAAGTCAAATTCATATATTTAAAAAAAGGTATATGTTCAAAACATAAAGATAATGAATGTCAGTCTCAAAGTAGGGTAGCCCTTACATCCGTGTCATGCATCTTTAAAACATTAATATAAATCATGTCATACTTGTGTAACATAACACACATAGGATATTAGGATAGTATCACGTCACACAACATAGAATGACATAACATAACAACATAACATCATTCCATTCCATTAGCCAAAGTTACCGTGTCTCATTATGAGCGATCGTCATCACTAATTTTTGTTAGTTACCGTGTCTCGTTATGAGTGATCGTCATCACTAATTTTCGTTAGCCGAAGGTACCATGTTCCGTTATATCATACATTACACAACATACACCATCATCCGCGGTTGCTATCTTCTGTTTATAACATAACATAATTAATAGAAACTTTCGAAAACATGCCTTACTATGAATATTTTGTCGTGTGCGCACACCACCCCAAAACCAGAGGAATAAGAGGTTTATAACTCATCTGGGAGGATTAAGTTCTATTCAATAAAAAGTATCATGATCCATACCCTTGGACAAATTAGTCAATCTGGACAAAGATTCCCATGTGAAATATCAACTTTCGCATGACAACAAAGTGGCATTACAATTTTCGCATCGACTCTTATGTGAAAGTTATGAACTATTGCGTGAGCATGGTAATTGAGTTAAGGATTCTCATACCCATCACAATACAACTATGTGAAAATTCAAACTCTTACATGAGAACTTTCGCATGCATAACAATTATACCTTTGGAGAAACCCTAGAAGCTCAACGATGGTGTCTTCATCTGTTAGGACCGGTTTGAATCCGAACCATTGCAAACCGACTCGTACGACGTGCGGAATCCGTGCACGAGTGAGACCGAACACACGAACAGTAATATAATTGTGATTCTATTCAAAGATCTGAAATCGTTACAGGAACCGTGAATCACCTAGACACTTTCTCTCTCTAGTTTCTCTCTCTAGAACTAGAGCTCTCAAATGTAGCAAATGAGCAAAAGTGTCAAAAGTTGTAAATGAGAACCCTAATGGTTCTATTTATAGGCCAAGGGTCATAATGAGATATCTCATTATTTACACAAATGCCACCTTGCCTTTTACTAAAATATAACACTATAAGCACTAAACTTAATCTATTTCTGCTACGGTCTTGAGATGACGGAGGCGATAGACATACTGCACTAACAGACTCCTCCTTGGATATTGCCGCAGTCAATCTCAAACATTTAGTCAAACTCGTAGCTTCTGGTCTTTTTCTCTCTTTCTGAGTCTTCTTAAGGCTTTAACACATTTACAGCAACGAAGACTCCCTCTTGCTCGAACAGAATCTCGGTGGATCTGTATTCAGCTTCGGCTCCCCCTTTCGGTAAACTCTCCAGGCTCCCCCTGTCGTCAAGCTTCCGTGCTTTGGGATCGACACCTGGATTTCCGGTTACAAGCTCTTCTGGGATAGTTACGTGTCTCCTTGAATGCACGCTCCCCCTTTCGTTGAGCTCGTCTTCAGACTCCCCTTAGACTCGGCTATCGGGATTGTAGTCTGGTACAACATCTACAAATCTCAAATGTTTATAAGTAATAACGTTTTGAACTTCCAGGATTGAAAACCTGGCTCTCTCAACTTTTGCTAAAATATTTTACAATGAAAGCATTTTCGATTGTCCAGGTATCGTAACCTGACTCTTTTAAACTTTCTAAATCAAGATCCTGGGACTAAGATATAATAATATGAAATATATCCAGGATTACTTGATACTCTCCCCCTATCAACAATCTTCAAAGATTTGGCAGTTTCAGCAAACCGGATCGGAAACTAGCTCTTTTACAGATTTTAACAGTATAAGCATCAAAATCCCTCACAGTTAATCATCCAAGTCCAAATTAATGACCTTGGAGATATCACAAACTGTTTTGAATTTTGATTTTAAAAACTTCAAGTTTCAAATTAATGAACTTGTTTTATTTTTCAGAAACACAATCAGCATACTTAGATTTTAAAACTCAGCTTCAGGCATCGGTTGTCGAAAATAAAGCAGAAATCAAAATCTTTTTGTATTTTTCTGAAAATATAAAGCAGTAAAGAAATATGTACAAACATATTTACAGACACTATTTTGTTTGAGTATGCGTCAGAGGATCATATCAGTTTTTGACAAGTCACAAGTACCGTTGAGCTTAGTTACACATTAAGAATTAAACAATTCACTTAGATTGTCGATATACTGATCCACTTAAATTTTCATACAAAGTTCAACTGATTCAGGATACGAATTAGGTATATTAAGAACTTAAACTCATTCATGTGTCCCACCTCTTGAATATACTCCCGTATCCAGAATCCCAATAATCAGTCTTACAGGTGAGTATACTACAATGATATCTATACATAAATTAGGTATGCGAGGGCCGAGGGATCTCAGATCGATACTTCCGTATACGCAGAGAGATATCAGCTTCGACTTTACGGAATGTCCCCTTTAGAGGATCTTTTAGCTACAACAGCAGCGACTATCAATTTTATTGTTTCATCGGCATGCTGAGGGTTTATGCTATGTTTCAAGCATTTGCAGAAAGTATTATCCAAGGACTAGGTCAGAACTACCGTTCAGCAGAAGTCCCGGAATAATACCCCAGACATCATTGAGTATAAAAACCTTGTATATCAGATTATGAGACCTTTCAAACGAGATTTCAGGGGTTACCTATATATCCAAGTAGTGTTCCCCACGAAATAAGCAAGTTTGAATTTTAGGTTTATATCCCGAAAAAGTTTACTAAATGTATAAAAATCTACCGACACATCCACGGTGAGATCGTTTAACACATTTAAACTTTCCATTTCTTTAGCGTACTGTAACTGTCTACTGATGTACTATCATTTCCTCTTTTTACACAAAAACTCAATTTTTTTGTTTTATCATGTTTTTGGCTTTTTCTAATTTTCTAATGTTTTTGGATTTTCTGACAATTTCTTACTCCCCCTAAAATGCAAAACCATTCTAAAGAAAATTTGACAAACCGACACTGATAGCTTTGTCTCGCCATCCATTTTCTGCTTCGCATGCTCTGATTTGCAAAAAATATAATATACCCCCATGATTTACAACCCATTGATTTTCGACAGTTTGAAAACCGTTTTTCAATCTTGTGAAAGTAATCATGTTTGTTCAGCCGTGAGGGTTTCGGCGTATTCAATCAGAACTCCCCCTTACAACAAACTATTTTCCCATAATGATTTCAAAACACTTAAGTTTGTTTTAATCAGAATGTTTTTCAGGAAAAATTAGTTTGTTTACCCATCACTTGTGGATTCGGGGTCATCTCATCACCTTGTTCTCTTTAACCCATTTTGAAAAATTTAACATTATTAGGTCAAACACCACAATCACTTGTAGAAAATCAAGTACAACTTAATGTCCTTGATTAACCACTTGTAAGACGAAATATCACAGTTACCATCCTGTGAATTTCTCAAGAATGATGCCGATACCTGCTTCACACTTACCAACCTGGAAGCTCCGGCAAGTCAGAAATTCAACCAACAGATTTATGTAGCCAAGCCTGACCAGTCTTGGGTGTGTTTTGAACATTTCTCTTTTCTTCATAAAATTCTTTTGCCCCTTTTACCTTTCCATCAGCCATCTTGCTAAAAATATGTTTAACATTGCTATTAAACATTTTTCCAGCATCAACACCTTTTGATTTTAGGTTTGCGGCACGTAATGGTGGAAAGTTCTCATCATTCATTAACGGAACTGTCTCTTCCTTTTTTACCTCAACTTGTGGCTCATCTGATTTTGTGGAATCAGATTCATTGCCCGAACTTGGCTTGTCTGACTTGGATGAGCCAGATTCATCGCCAATAACTTTCTTTTTCTTCTTGTTTGTCCTCAGATTTGCATCTGAAGAATTCGATTTGCTTGGCTTTGCAGTCGAGTGAATCGATTCATCAGAACTCTTATTCGAACCAACTGGTGAACCTGAAGACAAAATCTTCTCCAAATACTCTCTCGCCTTCTTCCTCTTCTTCCTCAGTCTGTCTCTCTGCCCCTGTGAAAGCTTTACTTTCTTTTCTTGAATTGTCTGATCTTGAACTTTAGGTTTTAGAACCTTCTGTTCATGGGGCTTGACGTTGACTGGCTTCTTTGTCAATTTCTGAGAATTAACCCTCAATCTTTCATTTGATCTCCTTGGGCAATCTCTGGCAATATGACCTCTGATTTGACAATTATAGCATCTTCTTGTCTCAACTCCAATTCTGGCAGTTAACAGTAATGTGTCCTCTTACACCACAGGTGTAGCACACTCTGTTATCGTACCATTCACCACTTTCAGTCCAAACCTTTAGATCATAACATTGTTTGGCTTGGTGATAATCATTTCTCCTCTTCAATGCTGGATTTGTCTTTTGAGCACTGTGGTCAAACCTGCACCACTTATTACCATCATTTTGTGAGTTTTGGTTTTTAAAATTTTGTGATTTTTTATAATGATTGGATGACTGAACTGATGAGCTTTTATTTTCATTTTTAAAATTTTTCGAATTTTTAACTTTTGGTTTCTGTTCTACACTCTTCTTAACAGGTTTTTGCTTAGAACATTCACCTGTTTCAGTAGATTGTAAAACAGTATTTTTAAATTTTTCTTGTAAATCTAAAAATATTTTTCTTTTCTTTTCTTTTTCTTTTTCATCATCAGCTTTGTCATCACAATCTTTAATTTTGACTTTGTCAAAATTTGTGACATTGTCACTTATTGGAACAGAATTGATCGGTTTTGGACAGAGAAAATTCAAACTATCTGATGAAGTCACAAAACCTTTCAACTTCTTTTCAAGTTCATCAATCTTGTTTCTTGAATTTTCAGCTTCGTTTTCAAGCTGAGATATTCTTTCAAGATGAAACTTGATTGATTTTTCATTCACAATTTTGTTCTCTTCAAGAACAAATTTTTCATTTTCCAAAACTCTTATTTGATCTTGAAATTCTGTTTCTTTTTCTTTTAAAACTTTATTTTCTAATTTGATCCAAGAAACATTTTCATTTTCACTTTTAATTTTTTCAAAATCTTTGTTTTCTAATGTCAAACTCTCAATATTTTTCAAAAGTTTGTCATTTTCAGATTTTAGTTTTTCACAGTTCAAGCGCAACTCCAGAATTTGTTCATCATCAGCTTTCTTCCCATCTTTCAAAGCTTTGTTTTCCAATGTCAAATTCTCCGCATTACTCAAGAATTTGGCATTGTCTGCTCCAAGTTTATCACATTTTGAGCATTTTTCATTCATCTTTTCAACATCAGCTTCTTTCTTTGTTTTCGTCCTGAATGTTCCTGCACAAAAAATTTTAACAAAATCAAGAGGGTTTGCATATTCATCAATAAAACAACCTCTCTTCATATCATATCTCATATCATTTTTTGCTGCAAGACACACAGTGATTCGTTTTCTCATTTCAATTATTACATCCAAATCTATCTTTCTTGATTCTTCTTTTATTTCATCCAATAATTTCCTTTTTCTTGAATCTTCATCACTCCTATGATTTGTAATTGCATTGATAAAACTTCTTAAATCATAGTGTGATAAGCTAGAATTCCGTTTTTGGTTATTTACAAATTTATCCCATTCCAAAGGTAAAGCATCAACAAATTTTGAAATTCTTTCATCATTTGAATGATATATCTTATGTTTTTCTAACTTGATGATTAGCTCATAAAACCTTTCTTTTAACATCTCCACTGATTCATTCTTCATACATAAAAAATTTTCGAATCTTTTAATCCAAACATCCTTATTATTCTTATCAATCCAAGATCCAGAAGTCCAAACGTTTAAATTTTTAAGATTCTCGTTTTCCTGTTCATCAAACATTTTATCCATCTTGAATCACCTGAAACACGAACAAACAAACACAATGAGTTTAACCAATGTCAAACAAATGAATCGGACGGGTATCCGATCGAAAAAATCAACACAAGTCAACAGTGAAAATAATCTCGTGACAACGCTTGTCCGTTCGAGTGAGACTGCTATTCGTTCGTGTGAGATAGTGTCCGGGTGAAGATCTGTTCGGATGGAGATCCGGATGATGATTCGTCCGGATGGGGATTAGGATGGTGATACGTACGGGTGGGGATCCGTGAGATGTTATACGCACGGGTGGGGATCCGTGAGACGTTGTACGCACGGGTGGTGATACGCACGGGTGGGAATGTTATCCGAGCGGACAAGTTGTCCGTGCGTATGAAGGTGATCCGTACGCGTGGAGGTGATACGTGCGGATGAAGGTGATCCGTACGCGTAGGAGTGATACGTGCGTATGACTTATACGTACAGATGACACAACTCCTATTCGACCAACAAATAATATCACATGCAAACAATTAATGTATCACGTGCAATGTATGAATCGGCTGGCAAACTTTATCACATGCACACAACACTTATCCTTCACATGTAATCTAGATATTCTCAATTGAACGTGGCTGACCAAGAAACTCAAATAATGATCCTATTTGACCGATCAGTCTGATGACATGCAATTTAACACACAAGGTCACCGAATGCAATTTATGAATCACATGGTTTGATTATTAAACGAATTAACACTAGATGACACCTGTACTTAGTTTCACATGCCCACCGATTGCATATAATGATTCACATGTGCTGCTGATAAGGTTGACTAACAAATCTGAATATGTTGACTAAGTACGGGTGGGCTATCCGTGCGTATGACTTGTACGTGCGTATGGCTTGTACGTGCGTATGAAATGTTATCCGCCCGTATTGGTCAACCCGGATAGTCTAATGGTCAACCCGGATGGTCATCCGCACGGATTGCCATCCGTGCGGAGAACAACAAACGTAACAGCAGCAACTTTTATCATTTTCGAACCACAAAAATCTCGATTTCTCCTAAATGGCTTTGAATTTCGAACTGAAAATTTGTATGATTGTAGATCAGGTACTTTCGCTTATCATATCCAAAATTCAGCAATTTTCGACCGTAAAAACCTGTTCAAATTGACAAAAATCAGATAAGAACGTGAAGAACAAGAAAAATATGAAAAATTTGACAAATCTGGATGATTTAGGCTCTGAATCTGATCAAATCTTGAACGAAATCGTGCGTTTGATCCTTGCAACCGAGCTCCTGCTCTGATACCACTTGTTAGGACCGGTTTGAATCCGAACGATTGCGAACCGACTCGTACGACGTGCGGAATCCGTGCACGAGTGAGACCGGACACACGAACAGTAATATAACTGTGATTCTATTCAAAGATCTGAAATCGTTACAGGAACCGTGAATCACCTAGACACTTTCTCTCTCTAGTTTCTCTCTCTAGAACTAGAGCTCTCAAATGTTGCAAATGAGCAAAAGTGTCAAAAGTTGTAAATGAGAACCCTAATGGTTCTATTTATAGGCCAAGGGTCATAATGAGATATCTCATTATTTACACAAATGCCACCTTGCCTTTTACTAAAATATAACACTATAAGCACTAAACTTAATCTATTTCTGCTACGGTCTTGAGATGACGGAGGCGATAGACATACTGCACTAACATCATCTTCTTCAACTTGTTTCACGTCAAGAACCTAAGTTTATGGTATAAAATGTATAAGAACCTTAATATGGAATCAATCCGAACACAATCCATCATAATCATGCAAACATTAATCTCATCTTTTAACTTTGTTGAATGATAATCGATCCCCCAAGCTCACAACCTTCCTCTTTACAAAGATGAACACTTATTTCCTTCACCTGGACAAATATCAGGTATGGTCAGCGTTAGATAAATGAGGCTAGCCACAACCTATATGTACTCTGTACAATCTTCTAATTCTTTTCCTTCACCTGAATATATTTTAGCATTCACACCAGTTAGATTTATTGTTAGTTTTGAGTCTAACATTTCAAACTTTTGATGTATAACTAACGTGTACTTCTACTAATGAAACAAAATATTTTATTTCAATTTCCAAACCAAGAAAGTGGTTCAACTGGCCCAAATCTTTCATCTTGAACCTGATATTCAGGTTCATTTTAAATGTGCCGATTTTTTCTTTAAGATATCTAGTGCTCACCAGATATTCCACATACACAATGATGATTGCAGCCTATTTTCCAATCTTCCTCAGTAATAAGTTAGCATAGGTTGAGGTACATGCAAATCCATTGTGTGCGAGGAATCTACTAATTTCCCATACCATACTCCCCACTACTGTTTAAGTCTGTACATAGCTTTGTTCAACATGCATAGGTACCCTTGATGACTTTTGAAACCGGAAGGTGATGCGTGCGAAGTGTTATATATATTAGGTGTATATTTTAAGCCCTTTTTAACACTTATTTTAGCCAAGTTTTAAATTTATAAAACACGATATTTCACTAACACTAAACACACATATGGGCAAGTGCACCCATCGTTGAGTGTAGTATAGCGTTGGTAAGATACCGAGGTCGTCCAAGGACACAAGAGCTTTTAGTACCGGTTTATCCTCAACGTCTAACCAAAATAAAAGTTTAGAAAAAAGTTTTAAACTAAGAAAAATAAAACTAACTAAAATGCTGAAAATAAAAATAAAATAAAACAGATAGACAAGATGAATCACTTGGTTCCGACTCGTATCTAGTATAACCTTTGATTATTTCCGCACTTTTGCACATAATTAAGAGATTATCTTAGTTATTGTAGTAGGCCCCTCTTTTGAAGGCGACGTTACCCTCACCCCAGTAGTTTGAGTCAGCAGGGATACAATCCTAAAAGGGTGGATTATTGGAAGATAATGAATTAAGTTATTAATGCAGTATTGTGGTAGGCCCCGCTTTTGGCGGTGACGTTACCCTCGGCTAAGTAGTCTGAGTCAGCAGGGATACAGTCCTAAATAGCCGGGTTATAGTATTAATAGTAGTTAACTTATGAGGGGATCAAAGAGTTTGGACCCCCGCCATCCAATACCGTGAAGTATTGAAGGAGGTCCTACTAAATTTGACCCAGGTCCATTGCAGGACCTCTAAACGCTGAACAATGGCAAGACCTTTACCAAACCGTTCCCTTAACCCCCTACCAGGTAGCCAACATATCTCCATATAGACCGTGGAGATATGAATGGTGAAAATCCTTTATTTTATATAGACAGTAAAATAATGCCAAGACACCACGGACAAACGATAAGGAAAGATCACCTTCAACATAAGTAACTAGTTATTAAAGTCATTAATACAAAACCAAATAAAAAGTGCAAAAGATTAGAAATAAAAAGTATTATACTAGACACTTTGTCTTCACCAAGTGATGTAAGAGACTTAGGCAAACATGGCCTTGATTGTCAAGAACTCTTACGATCAATCTTGGATCCCAA
This sequence comes from Helianthus tuberosus, assembly GCA_030545235.1. Taxonomy (NCBI): domain Eukaryota; kingdom Viridiplantae; phylum Streptophyta; class Magnoliopsida; order Asterales; family Asteraceae; genus Helianthus; species Helianthus tuberosus. The sequence goes on along the minus strand of CM060427.1, from coordinate 45,137,898 downwards.
GACGACTCACACACTCTACGATGGACAATGGATGATGGTGGTGGATGATGGTGTTGTGATGGTGGTGGGTGGTGGATGAGGTGTGAGAGAGGTGGTGTGCCAAGGGATGGTTTGAGCTTGAGCCAAGCACTCCTATTTATAGCCTGTACAGAAGCCTGGACACGGCCCCGTGTCCGCTGGACACAGCCCCGTGTCCACCCTTTTCTCTTTCTTCATTAATACAGTTTGTCTTTATTAGCTCCACACGCCCCCGTGTCCGCTGGGCACGCCCCCGTGTCCGTCTGACACTCTCTCTCTTCATTAATTGTAATTCGCAATTGCAATTAATGCGCCTGCTGTACTTTCGCCACGCCCCCGTGTCCGCTGGGCACGGCCCCGTGGTGGGCAATAGAAGCTTCTATGGATTTGTCTTTTCTGCTGCTTCTTGGGCACGGCCCGTGCTCACTGGACACGCCCCGTGTTCACTGGACACGCCCCGTGTTCGCTGGACACGCCCCGTGTTGAGCTGAGCACACCCCGTGCTTAGCTGGGCACAGCCCCATGCTCAGCTTTTCTTCTTGTTTTTGCTTTGTGAGATGCTGTCGGGGAGTCGGGCATGCCACGTTTCTTCCTTTTCTTTGTATTTATGTTGGTTTTGGCTGTATATTTGTTCCTTTTGTTCAATTAAGCTCATTTGGTCCTGAAAATACAAAAGGAAGACAAAAGCACACTTTTTCCAACATTAGTACTAAAAAGGGGTTAGTTTTATGCCTCATTTGATGTAATTTATATGTTGCATTTTACACACATCAAATACCCCCACACTTGAATCTTTGCTTGTCCTCAAGCAAAACTCTTTATAATGTGGCTTTACACTCCCAATTGGAATTGGTAGAAAAGAAGGTTTTTGGGCTTGTCATAGAGTGTCGGGATTTCCAAGATTCTTTATTAAGTTTTATTTTTATTTATTTACAATCCTATTTGTCATGATTTATTTAAAACTTTTCATAAGATAAATTACTTATTAGGGCATAACATGCCTCTTTAAAATTTTATTTATATACAAGTTCACATACCTCACGGGGAATCACTCAACACTCAGCCGAATATGTATTTTTGTGAAACACTCGAGAGCGGCATGGAACTTACTCATACTATAAGCTTGCCAAGCAATCAATCCTCCTCCTTTTTAACTATACACCTTTGTAAATATCAAGAGGACTTTTGGGGTGAAGGGTTTGGCTTGGGCTAAAGGTAGGTGGTTGGGTTAGTGGTTAGTAAAAGGGCGAAAGGCGTAAAAAACATCGGTTTTCGTAAGACTTTTTTTTTTTTTTGATGAAACCACTATTCAAACAAAGTTATTTTTGATAAACTTGTTTGTTTATTTCTCTTTTGCTTCATCATCATCATCATCATCTTTTTTTTTTTTTTTTTTTTTTTTTTTTTTTTTGAAAGTCATAAGAAAAACCGAGCTTGTTACTAAAACAAAGGGTTAAAAATAAAAAGGTTTTGGTGGGTAAAAGGGTGTTTGGTTTGGGTTATGAAATGAAAAGGTTTAGGCTCAAAGGGGTTAACTAGGGGGATTTTTGGGTAGGTGGTAAAAGAAAAAGAAAAATAATGGTGTAGAAATAAAAAGGGTTAGTCCTAATGCCTCTATCATTTACTTACTCGGGTTTAAGTTGGTAAGGACCGGGAATGTATCGTCATGGGAAGTTCTAGAGTCGTAAGAACCAAACGGCTATTCACACAAGAAACGAAAAATGAGCATTTAATTTTAATGATATGTAATTGTATGCTCGATAAAGGCTCAAAACTCACTTTTGTGGGAATGGGTTTTTATGTGATCAAGTATATATAATCAAATTTTAACTAAGCTTGTCATGCATTTTCATAATTTTCTTATGTTGGTTCTTTTTATCACGACGCTATCGGTTGTAAATTTGTAAAAATATAACCTTTTTAGAACTTGAATTTCCCGAGTTAAACCTAGACAAGTAAAAAAAAAAAAATGAAAATTTTTTTTTGAAAAAATTTGAGGTGATTAGCGGTTCCAATAGAGTTTTGTGTAAGGCTTGTTATTAGGACTTGCAAGATTCAAGGTTTTAGCATCCCCCCCACACTTAAATTACAAATTGTCCTCAATGTGTCCCAAAAATAAGTTTTTCGGTTGATTAAAATGTGTAAAAGTGGGTTAAAAACAAGATTTTATGGTATTGGGTAGCTGAACACGGGGTGGTGTTGGCTGAGCACGGCCCAGTGTCCAGACTGCCAGTACCAAAAGTAAACAGAAGGCTGGGCACGGGGGCGTGTCCAGTGAGCACGGCCCCGTGTCCAGGTACCTGAACTGGGCATTTTCTACGGAACCTTGGGCACGGGGCGTGTTGGGGTGAGCACGGCCCCGTGCTGAACTTGCTGTAATGAAGAAAAATCGTAGGGAGGCTCTGTTTTTGTGTATGGGGTGTTGGTTCAAGCTTCCCTTATCATCCTTCACCATCCCGAGTGTGTTTTATTCCTGAAAATTTAAAACTAAACTAGAAAATATAAAAGTTAAACTAATCTAAACTAAGGATAGTTCCGCAGAATGCCTCCGTGGTGCGCCACGTTTATAAGGGTCCTTGGCTAGACCCACCTTATCGGGTGGTTCTGGCTCATCTTCAATTAGGGGGTCGTCATTGCCGAATGGATATTTCATTGATCGCTCAAGATCGACACTTCTTTTAAATGCCCCTAATTGAAGAGGTAGATTGTTGAACTTCCGGTTTTTCAAAGCTTCGTGAGTTTTTACAAATGGCCGTCCCAACACTAGAGGAGTGTCATCGAGGATGACAAAATCGGTCGGGATTACCATTTGATTTGTTTGAACCAATACATCCTCAACTATACCGATTGATTTTATTACTTTCTGATTGGATAGAAAAATGGGTATTTGAAGTGGAGAAAAATCACTAATACTTAATTTTTCGAAAATGTAGTTAGGCATTATGTTAACACAAAGATCTTTATCGATTGTGACATTACTAATAAACGAATTTTGAAAGAAACATGGAACCGGTGTAATGTTAATTTCAAATGGGTCTTCTTTTATTAGCGACATTTGATCATTGGTTAACTTAACACTTACCGTTTCGTCAATTTTAGCGTTAGTGTTTAACTCTTTTAAAAACTTAGCATGAGTGGGTACTAAACAATGGTTTTCGAAAGAAGGTGACAAGAGATTAATTTTTTCAAAATTAGACTCTTCTTGAATTTTAACATTGTCGGACTCACCTTTATCGTTGTTTAACTCATGTGTCGGTTTTTCACTTATTTGTTCTTCCATTTTTACAATTTCAGTTATCTCTTCATTTTTTAATTCTTCTCTTGCGCGGGACTCCTCTTCCCTTGCGCGAGATTCTCTTATACATCGATCGATAACTCTTATGTGTTCTAATATCCTATCGGTTACTTCGGTTATAGAAAAAGAATCGGTATTTTCTAAGCTTGAATCCGGTTGTTCGACCCTTTGTTCCTCATAATACCCTTATGAAGTAGATGGTTCACACCATTGTTCTTCATTGTAGGCATATGATGGATAAGGTTCGTAATTTTGTTCTTCATAATACTCATATGAGGTGGGTTGTTCACGCCATGGTTCCTCATAATAAGCATATGAAGGTGGTGGCTCATATCTTGGTTCCTCAAAGTATGAGTATGAAGGCTCATACCTTGGTTCATCAAAATATGAGTATGAGGGAGGAGGTTCATACCTTTGGTCTTCATAGGATGTGTATGAAGTTGATGGCTCGTACCTGGGCTCCTCATAGTAGGTGTATGAATTGGATGGTTGATATGAGTGATTATATTGAACCGAGCGTGCGTTACGACAATTAGTGCAATAATTACCCCTATAATCATCCTCCTCATAGGTGTAGTTGTAACCTCCTGAGTATTGATCCATAAGAATCACTCAGCAGACCACAACCGAGTCTCGAGATCAGAAAACAAAAATAAAAACGGAAACAGAGGCTGGACACGGCCCCATGTTCAGTGGACACGGCCCCGTGTTCAGGATCTGTATCTGGGCGTTTTAATTAAATTTACTGATTTCGTTGAGCACGGGGCGTGTTCAGTGAGCACGGCCCGTGTTCAAGCTTCTGTTACTGGGTGTTTTAGGAAAAATATGCAGCACGGCCCCGTGTTCAGCGAGCACGGCCCGTGTTCAACCTACTGTAAATGCAAAACTAAACTAAAATGCAGAAAAATGTGGGCCCGTTTTGAAAAGGTTTTGAAAAACTGATTAGGCTGTCGATTTTAAGCTTTCCTAAAATCCTTGTGTCCCCGGCAACGGCGCCAAAAACTTGATGCGTGCGAAGTGTTATATATATTAGGTGTATATTTTAAGCCTTTTTTAACACTTATTTTAGCCAAGTTTTAAATTTATAAAACACGATATTTCACTAACACTAAACACACATATGGGCAAGTGCACCCATCGTTGAGTGTAGTATAGCGTTGGTAAGATACCGAGGTCGTCCAAGGACACAAGAGCTTTTAGTACCGGTTTATTCTCAACGTCTAACCAAAATAAAAGTTTAGAAAAAAGTTTTAAACTAAGAAAAATAAAACTAACTAAAATGCTGAAAATAAAAATAAAATAAAACAGATAGACAAGATGAATCACTTGGTTCCGACTCGTATCTAGTATAACCTTTGATTATTTCCGCACTTTTGCACATAATTAAGAGATTATCTTAGTTATTGTAGTAGGCCCCTCTGTTGAAGGCGACGTTACCCTCACCCCAGTAGTTTGAGTCAGCAGGGATACAATCCTAAAAGGGTGGATTATTGGAAGATAATGAATTAAGTTATTAATGCAGTATTGTGGTAGGCCCCGCTTTTGGCGGTGACGTTACCCTCGGCTAAGTAGTCTGAGTCAGCAGGGATACAGTCCTAAATAGCCGGGTTATAGTATTAATAGTAGTTAACTTATGAGGGGATCAAAGAGTTTGGACCCCCGCCATCCAATACCGTGAAGTATTGAAGGAGGTCCTACTAAATTTGACCCAGGTCCATTGCAGGACCTCTAAACGCTGAACAATGGCAAGACCTTTACCAAACCGTTCCCTTAACCCCCTACCAGGTAGCCAACATATCTCCATATAGACCGTGGAGATATGAATGGTGAAAATCCTTTATTTTATATAGACAGTAAAATAATGCCAAGACACCACGGACAAACGATAAGGAAAGATCACCTTCAACATAAGTAACTAGTTATTAAAGTCATTAATACAAAACCAAATAAAAAGTGCAAAATATTAGAAATAAAAAGTATTATACTAGACACTTTGTCTTCACCAAGTGATGTAAGAGACTTAGGCAAACATGGCCTTGATTGTCAAGAACTCTTACGATCAATCTTGGATCCCGAGACGACTCACACACTCTACGATGGACAATGGATGATTGTGGTGGATGATGGTGTTGTGATGGTGGTGGGTGGTGGATGAGGTGTGAGAGAGGTGGTGTGCCAAGGGATGGTTTGAGCTTGAGCCAAGCACTCCTATTTATAGCCTGTACAGAAGCCTGGACACGGCCCCGTGTCCGCTGGACACAACCCCGTGTCCACCCTTTTCTCTTTCTTCATTAATACAGTTTGTCTTTATTAGCTCCACACGCCCCCGTGTCCGCTGGGCACGCCCCCGTGTCCGTCTGACACTCTCTCTCTTCATTAATTGTAATTCGCAATTGCAATTAATGCGCCTGCTGTACTTTCGCCACGGCCCCGTGTCCGCTGGGCACGGCCCCGTGGTGGGCAATAGAAGCTTCTATGGATTTGTCTTTTCTGCTGCTTCTTGGGCACGGCCCGTGCTCACTGGACACGCCCCGTGTTCACTGGACACGCCCCGTGTTCGCTGGACACGCCCCGTGTTGAGCTGAGCACACCCCGTGCTTAGCTGGGCACAGCCCCATGCTCAGCTTTTCTTCTTGTTTTTGCTTTGTGAGATGCTGTCGAGGAGTCGGGCATGCCACGTTTCTTCCTTTTCTTTGTATTTATGTTGGTTTTGGCTGTATATTTGTTCCTTTTGTTCAATTAAGCTCATTTGGTCCTGAAAATACAAAAGGAAGACAAAAGCACACTTTTTCCAACATTAGTACTAAAAAGGGGTTAGTTTTATGCCTCATTTGATGTAATTTATATGTTGCATTTTACACACATCAGAAGGTTTTTCCATATAGATAATGTGATGGGCATCGCCATAAAGAAATAACTTGTTCACGTACGTTGGCCAAAGTTTCCAATTTTTACCGGCTGCTAAAGTAAGTAAGAATTGAACAATGGTTGTCGTGACAACATCATACTCAAAACAGTATTTTTGTGACAACCCACGAGCTACCAACTGAGCTTTGCATCGTTCAACAGTTCCATCTACTTGTCTTCTTATTTTATTGACCCATTTGCTCGAAACCGATTTTACATCCTTAGGCTTTGGTACAAGCTCCCAAGTTTGATTCTTGCTCAATGTTATAAATTTTCTTCCATTTCTACAATCCATTCATGTGTAATACATCCATCATTAAATGAGCTTGGTTCACGAATTTCTTCTTCCATAGTAGGAGCTAGTTCTATACCCGTCTAGTGGACGGGCATATTCTAAATTGCTAAATTATACCTCCAAAGATGATTCATGCAAAGAAGATGAAATCGACCAACAAAGCCATTTTAACTCCAAACTTTCTCATATGTCTTGTTATTGTCAGATTGATATGGGTAGCAAAACCAACAAAGCCATTTTAGCTGTTCAAGGAAATATGTAGGTTCCTTCAGAGTGAATCGCCCTCTAACTTGAAGTAGTCTCTAGGATAAAGATATTAAAGCATTCCTAATATTAATATTAAATGGCATAAGCACAAGATTAGAAATGTTGCGTACTGATTCACACAATCACATTATTATTGGGACACATTCATATACGCCTGAAAACTTACGTAATATCTTATCTCTGCAATTAAAAAAAGATATCAAATATGCCCTTCGATATACTTAACATTTCATTATATACAAATAATGATATGACCACTGTACCCTTCTCTTTCTCTTTACACTCCAAATTCTCATGTCCTAATGCAAGTTTTAGGGAAGGATATAAATGTCACAGATTTAAAAATGGGTATATCTCATATTATGACTTTTTGTTGGGTAAATATGATATTATACCAAGTTATGAGGGGATATTAAAACCGAGAAATTATTCAAGATCAAAATAGTCCCTATGGTTAATGATATACCACATGTAACGCTACCAAGATGACAGTGGATTTGCTGAATTCGGGTATCATGTGTCGTAAAGAAAAAAAATAACGAATTAGGAAAGGTCAAAATTATTTTACACAGACAAATTTAACTTGTTTGCATTATAAATGTAACACTCTTTATTATGTCCTGGCTGGAAGTCCAGATTCATAAATAAACTCTCGTAAATCATTGCAGAGTTCAGCACTGGTCTTCATCCGTTCCTACGGGCAACACTAACACAAGATTGCAGTTAGCTTCCGTCTGTCTCATACTTACCATCACAATGAGCAAAGCAAAGATAAGGAAGCTCTATTCTGTTGTTCATCTTTGATTTTTGGTCAAGTTCTTTCATTTTTTTAGGTCTGAAGCGATTGATCCTAAATCAAGAATCCATAAAACAAATAACTTGAAGAAATCAGAGAACAAACAAAAACCGAGATGAATTTCACAATTAATTCAATTTTTTTTCAAAAACAACTACTTAGGGTTCAGAAAACCGAAATCCGTACCTAGCAAAGGAAAACATGATTGGTATCCTTCTCTATCTTTTCTGATCCAGGCTTCAACGGAACAACAACCGTCGGATGAGCATCAGGAAACCTGGTTTCGAGTCCTCTGCTGTTTCACCGTATTACCGGTGGCTTTGGTCTCGGTTTCCACCTTCTTTACCGATGGCGGTGGAAAAAGGAAGTTAGCAGATGAATGAAGATAAAGGATTAAGAGACCTGATTGAGGGATTATGAACCACCACAACTTCTTTCTCTGCCTGTCCGCCATCATTGTTCTTGCAGTTTGAATAGAAGTTACATTTGTGTGCATGTATATGTGAAGACGATAATAACTGGCCAGCCACAACTCCCATAAAACTTGTAGCAGTATAACCACCTAGAACTGCTGCTTCTAGAAGGATATAACGGTTCATATTGCATTTTGTTCCCCTTGAGTTTAAGGGGAACATAAGAATATATAATGTGAGCATACTTAGGATTTCTTCTTCCATAGTGGGAATGTGAGCATCTTGGTCAAAGTTGTAAACTACCTAAGGTTCTTTCTTTTTTGTTATCACTTACTCGAGGTGGATCTAGTTGTGTAGAATGTTGATCATATATTTCTTCTTATTCTTGCTCGATTTCATTGCCCTCATTATCAACTTTCAAGTTAACCTTTGTAGACCTTTGTAGTTCCAAGTTTTTCCTTTTTCTTGGATGTATCCTGTAACGTCTTGGTGTTTGAGGACCACCATTCTTTAATCAAACACAACTTTGTGAGATACGTAGCACCCACATGAATCTAGATTACTACGCCTCCAATCGAATCTTCACAACAGGATCAACAACACCGAAAACACTTTACGTCTATAATTATTTTTAACAAATAAAAAATATTATTTTCTTTCTATAAATGTAAACAAATGTGTATGATTTCAGTATACTCATGTGTTAGTGTTAGTGAGTTAGTTGAAGATATACATAGTCACATTTGGTCATAAAAAGTTATTTTGATGTTAAAGTAATATCCAGATCTTACAGATAAATGTATGAACAAACATAACCATGTGTAATAAATTACATTCCTAGATAAATACAAATATCTTTTGTACTAAACTAAATATATAGGCACACATAATAGCATTACTAGGCATACTATATTGCTTAAAAAGTGTATGATGTCATTCGAAAGCGTAATATGTCGAGTAAACTGTGTCAAACTGAAATTGGTGTAGAAATAAAAACCATGTTAAAATATGTAAAACACTATAATAAAATTAGTCCGGTAGGTTTTACCCACACGGAAATAACTTGTAATTGATTTCACCTGACCCAAACACACCCGTTAGCTGAATAACATAAAATTGATTAAACCTATGTTATAAGGGTCGAGTATTAGTTAGACCTTTGTATATCAAATGCCCGAATAAGCCGAGCCGATTAACCAGGCGGTCAACACCCTCTCATTGGTGAAATCGTGCTTTACACTGTAGCTCCCGTTTTTCTCGGTGGATCCGATACGAAAACCTATCCTTGTTTATCACAAACACGGTAACGGGTGCGGAATCCCCGTGACGGTGCAAACCAAACAAAGTGTAAAATACACGCGTAACCAAAGATTCAATATCTATTGATTAGGGACGAGAACGGATACAAACATATACAAACAATGTTTTTACAGACTCTTTCAAAGTCTCACAGCTCTCATCATTTTCACACAGAAACTATGAGGGGTATTTATACTAGACACAGACATGACGAAACGCATAAAGGACACGACGAAACACTAAAGTCGACGAAACACATTCTGTTTCGTCGACATACATATTAAACTTATTCTTGTTTCGTCGATATGTAGTGAAGCCCAAGTTGAAAGTCAAAGTCCACTTCAAGTTTTCGGCCCAATGTGCAAAGGAATCGGCCCAGACAACTTTCTGTTATAATCTTTGCACAATTTCAACATAGGACAAGTATGTGACATCACCATGACATCAAAAGGATGATGTCATGGTGATGTGTAAACGGGAATGGGCTTGCGGCGCTCCGTGCCTCGCGTGTCGAACTCTGGGGCGCACGACGGAGGAATGTCGTGACGTCGGACTTGAGCCGGACCTAACCGAGTCGACCCGAACCGAATCGAACTGAGTCGAGTCGCGTCCACATAAAGTGTACCAACAAACTCCCCCTTGGACGCTACTCGTGATGGTTCGTCTTCTGTGTCTTTTGTGTCGAAGGATCTTCAAAGTCTTCACGTGTCGTAAGAAGAAAGTGTATCAACAAACTCCCTTTTTCATTCAGGTAGTGTGTTAACAAACTCCCCCTTAAAATAAACTCTCCATTGAGTTATGCTCGTGAATCTTTTGATCTTCAATGATTTAGATCCTTGTGGTGTTGATGAGTGATCAACTACAATCCGATCATCTTGATCTTCTGATTGCATTAACGTCGTGTCTTCACTTTACGGCTTGTCATCTGACACGTGACCCAAACCGAATCGAACCGAGTCGAGTCACGTCCACATAAAGTGTACCAACAAACTCCCCCTTGGACGCTACTCGTGATGGTTCGTCTTCTGTGTCTTTTGTGTCGAAGGATCTTCAAAGTCTTCACGTGTCGTAAGAAGAAAGTGTATCAACAAACTCCCTTTTTTCATTCAGGTAGTGTGTTAACAAACTCCCCCATAAAATAAACTCTCCATTGAGTCATGCTCGTGAATCTTTTGATCTTCAATGATTTAGATCCTTGTGGTGTTGATGAGTGATCAACTGCAATCCGATCATCTTGATCTTCTGATTGCATTAACGTCGTGTCTTCACTTTACGGCTTGTCATCTGACACGTTCTCTTCGCCTTTAGCATCTACACATGCAAGAAAGCTAAACACGTAATGAGAACAACCGCTTGGAATATAGACAAATTAAACAAACGACACATATGAGATCAAATCTGAATCAAACACCGACCGACAACAGTTTGAAAGTTTAACAAATTATTCAATTTTAGTTATTTAACTTTCAAAACCTGTTAACTTCGACAGTTTATGAAGGAGCAATTGTTTTCCGGCTTACAATCAGGATTTTGGGTAGGATAGACTCGAGTTCCAACCGGTCAATCAAAAATAAACTAGAAGCAAAATCTTTTTGACTTTTATAAAGTTTATATTAAAACACACCTAAAATCTTTTTGGTATTTTTCATTTTTTTTTTCAAATGTAAAGACGGAAAACAATAAATAAATATATACAAAAATGCAGAAACTGAAAGCAATAAATAAATATTTACAGACATTCTTTTTGCGAGTTTCGAGGGTAAGAGAATCATATCAGTGTACGGTCATGCCAAAACAACTCTTTTTGTTCAATTAGATTAACATTAAGATAAGCATCCTATAACAATTATCGGTATTGTTGTCCACTTAAGCTCAACTTATCAGATGTAATCATGGCGAGGGGATACGTTAAGGTATGATTTATACTTACCGACCGGTGTTCATCCACACACGACACATTCCCGTATCAAGGTATGCACGAGAGTTAATCTTACAGGTGAGTATACCGTTTATCATCTGTTTGACCGTATAAAAGAATGTGAGAAACTCACTTATTTTGATTTGAAAACAAGCCCTATGTGATAGAATCACTTATTGATGAGGAACTTGATTTTCAGATGCATGAGGGCACAGGAGCAAGTCCGTGAACAGGTCAGTACTTTTGTACAGCAAAGAGACGAACTTGACTCCCGCAAAGAATCTGTGATAAATTATCACTTATTTTGTTTGGACATGTGATTGTTGATCACTTATTGATGTCAAATGCAATATGTACACGTATGTATAGTATCATGGAAGATCTTAGACTTCGTCTCCATTATTTTTACGGTTTGATACAACCATGATACCCAGAGGATAAGACAGCATAAAGACCGAATATCTCAGAACCTCGGCAATCTCTCAAACGAAATTTCGGTACTAAGACCATATGCCAATGTGCGGTTCCCACCTGGTCTTCAGTCGATTAAGATTTATATCACCCTGCACACTTTAATATGATTGTGAGCCTACCGATACATCTTATATAGAGCTGCTTATCATTTTTCATTTTGCATTTCAGTTTAAAGAGGTTTCAACAGACCACTGATTTACTATCATTTTCTCTTTTTCTCACCAGGAAACTCATTTTTGGTTTTCTATTGTTTTTGAGTTTTGAAATTTTTTGATGTTTTTTAATTTTCAAATTTTGGATTTACTCCCCCTAAAATCAACAAACTAAGATAAATTTAAAAGACACAAAGATATTTACAAAAACGATTTCCCGATGTCGGTTTAACTTATGTTTCACCTCAATGCCATTTACCAAAAAATAAGTTAATCAGAAATGATTTATCGAATTTTGGGAAAATCAGTTGGCACGTCGGTAAGCGGTGTGGACCATGACAACATTGACGAGTTTCATAGTGAAACAATCACGTGTGAGGTGATATTCGAGATCAACGTATCTGGCCAAAAAGTGATGTACGAGAGGATAACAATTTATAAAAAGCAGCTTAAATATCGACAAGTAAAGGAGAGATTAGAAATTTAAAACCGTATCCTGCAACTGCTTCGTGCATTGCAATGAATTTGAGTTCTCTCCCAAACTGGATATCCACCTGGTGTGGATTTCAAGGTCGATTTTGTAGCTACTGAGAAATCTCTTCACAGCAACAAGATCAGAAACCTTTGGGTCCGGCTAGTCTTCCACATTGCACCAGCGATGGTCTTTGTCTTTCTCTTGAGAAGTAGTGTGCGGTTGTTCAATCCACGTCAAGGCATCCGCACACCCGGTTGGTTTGTTCAACAAACACATTTTCTTCAATCACACCACGAAGAAATGTACACTGCACGTTCATCTTGTTGATTTTGATCTTCAGACGTGCGGCAGGTGCGTACATTTTGATTGAATCTATCCTGGGGACCCGATCAAAGCCTTGAACAATCAAACTTTGGAATGATTTTCAATTTGTCGAAGCTTTTCAATTTCTTTCGACAGACAATTCTGTCTTCTTTTCTTTTTCTCTCCATCAAAGGCAACAATTTCTTTTGTCGCCGATCTTGTGCATGGACACTCCACTATCAACAATCCGATGACTATCGATAGTTCCTCCTGGAACATCCTACACACTCACTCAGAGATTTTAGTTGGAGAGGGGGATGTAACACCCCGAAATCAGGTTTGGTAATTAAACCACGTTAATATTTATGAACGGGTAAAATACCGTTAGTGGTGAAATTAACCCGGTAAATATTAGGATTTAAATAAATAAACCTAATATTAAATTAAAAAGGGAATAAAAGCTTTAGAGGAAATAAAGTTTATAAGAGGCCCGAGTTAACGGGACTTAAAATGAAACGGGATTTAACTCCCTGAACCCATTAAGTTAACTAGGAATAATTAACCTAGTTAGTAATGAGTAATTAAGTGAAAACAAGATATAAAATAAGAATTTATGAACCTTTTTATAAAAAGGTTAGAACTATAGGGACTAAAAGGGTTAAGTGTGGAAAGAGTTTTGATTAAAACAAAAATTAAAAACCAAAACACACACAAAGTATGTTCTGGTCGACGTTTCCACAGAGCCAAGAAAGGGGTTCTTCTTTTGAACCCTAAATCATCAAAATCAACCAAATTCATGCGGCAAATCAAGTCTAAATGGAAAACCAAGCTAAAATTAGTGATCACCAAGCCTAGGGGATCACAAGGTATGTCAAATTTCATTATTTGATTCCACCTCAGATTCTTGATGAACTTATGAAATCGAAATTCGAGCATGCATGATTGATGTTTAGGTGAAACTAGGATGAATCCATGTCTAGGAACAAACCCTAGTTGAAAAATTGATGAATTAAGATTGAAAAATAGGAATTTGATAACCACCCATATATGTGCTAAGTGGGTTTTGATTAAATTCGTGTATGTGATGCTTTTAGGGGTTTTAATTGCTAAGAATAAGTGTTATAATGTCATAAACATGTTCAAAATGAAAGCTGAATTCAAACAGCTCCTGATCAGAATTTACAGCCGATTTGTATTGGCTGTAAACTGAACAAAACTTGACAAAAACATGTGTTTCTTGAGTCTAAAATTTAATTCCAGGAAATATCTTTAAAACCCCACTGGAATCGCATTTTTTCGACGAAAATTGAGCGTTTTATGAATTTTTCCGTATCAAAGGTTCAAGCTGCGTTTTCTGGCAGAATTTGCAGCCCATTACGAATTTCATAACTCAATTTAGGAATTGAGTTATGATCTCAAATTATTACTGTAGAAAGTTTTAAGTGATTAAAAGAATCGCCAATTGGAATTTCGTCAATCGGATAAACGAGGAATTTTAAATGAATTTTTCCGTAAGCTGCAGTCAGAAGTGACGAATCTGATTGCAGCTTAGTAAATGAATTTTTATGAATTTTTGGTAAAGAGTTAGATCTTGAAATTTTAACACAAGGTCTAACCCTCCGAGAGGTGCGCCACATAAAAAAATCATAATTTTTAAAGATTTGTAAACAGGTTAAACAAGTCACCAAAAACAGCCCATTTTTCAGTGATATGAAATGCCTGAATGAAATCGCGGTCTACTTGGTTGTGTGTAAAATTTGATTTCACTAAGAGTTCGGATAAAATATGCCTAAGTGAGTTCAATGAACCAAATGTGCATTTGAATATGTTGATAAGTCAATTGACTTTCAAACCGACCAATGATTATATCAAATGATAATTTTGATATGGTTGAATGATAAATTCGACAAAAAACCCGTAGGATGGAATAGTCGTAAACGATTATGACTAATCTAACCGTCTTTTGAATTGTGACGATGATAGTTTGACTCTAGACAAGCTAGATGAAGACTTGGGAAAGAAGCGGGTTAAACGGATCGAGTACGCGGAAAAAGCACATAACCGGATGCAAGGTAAGTGAAACTTACACCTTTTAGTAGAATAAATGTATATTCTATAAGTTGCAAATACAATAAGGATAATATTCAAGATATGGTTCCCGACGCGAAATAATACGGGTCGGAACTAATATAAATGATAAAAACCATGTTTAATGGTAAAAGAAATAAAACGGTAAATTAGCCATGGAAAGCTAATTGTAAAAATGGTTTTTTTAACGGTTACTATAAGTAAGCCTAAATGAATAAAAATAGTAAAACGGGTCATATGGTAATGAGGATACCGTTTGACAAATATCGACTAATAAGCACTTGTCGAGTCTTATGCTTACAGGATGAAGTGGCTTATGAATTCGCGTTGCTATGAATTAGCAAATTTTCGAGACAAGGTATTAAAACGGGTCAATGTATTGATCCAAGCCAGGTACACATAATTATGTTGTAGTTAAAAGTGCTATTTTGGTCAATAATTGGTGAGAGTCTTTTGTCGTAAAATAAGATACTAGAATTGACCAAAAAGCCCTTAACGGGCGAACTGGGTAAACGACCGTTAGAGGTTGTTTAGAAACTTGTTTATACCGTTAGAGGTTGTTTAGAAACTTGTTTATTGATTATGAAACCCTTAGATACATATAAAAGTGTAGGCAAAAACATTGTGGGTCGAAATGCCTAAAAATGGTTCATTTGCGTAAAATGACTAGTCGGAGGGTAAAAATTGGGATTTGGGGTTCCTTACGTTAAATCCACCACAAAAATAGTGGTGGTGGAAAATAATTAGTTAACTAACATGGAAATGCAAGATGCGAAGGGAAAATGGCGAGTTGGATGCTTAATGCACAAAAGTCATCTAAACGGGTCAAAATAAATTATGCGCGTAACTTAGGTGTTTGCCACGTACTTCACAAAAGTTATGAATCCGAGATAGAGGATTGAGTTAAACACTTTGGAATATGGTTTCTGATTAACTAGAAACAAGTTGGGAGGTCTTAAATTCAAACGGGTCAAAATGTTGATTTTGAGCAATAAGCCGAATGCTTAAAAATTTAGAATTTTATTAGTTTGAATGTCGGATTTTTTCTCCATGAGATGGAGAATTAAATTACAGTCGCGTAGAAAAAAGAATCACCTAAAACGGACCCGTAGGTAAAAAGTTATGGCGTTTTAAAGTTGATTTTTTATAAATAAACATAGCTAGGCGAAATGCAGGTTTCAGAAGCAAACTTGCTGGAAATTGGACTTCCCCACGGCACGCGACAGGAGACCAGAATCCGGGCGCGACACGCAACAGAACATGGGAATGCCGTCGCGACACGCGACGGCTTGATATTTTGGAAATTTGTTGCTAAACTTATTGTTGGCATATTTTGACCCACAAACTGGTTCAAACATGTTTTTTTAGATGCAAAATGACCAACTCAATTCATGTATTATGAAATGTAGGTATATGGTACCGTAACGGAGGACGATCAAGCTCGATGGAACGAACCGAACACACATCAAATGAAGCTTCCGCAGTTGTTTTAGTTTGTTTTTATCAAAAATGGATTTATGAAAACACATTCAATTATGTTTTGGAATCTTGTAAACATATTTAATTACTTATAACGTAAAAGTTTTGTTAAGTGGCATTTTTCATATAAAATGCTTACTTTAATGTTGTAGAAATGTTAAAAATTACTACGGGTGTTACAAGTTGGTAATCAGAGCTCAAGGTTGTTGGCAAATGTGTTCGGTTCGAGGCTTGATCGCAAATCCGGTAAGTACATGTATATTAATGATTAACATGATTAAAGTGTTGTGGACAACACATAGGGTTAGCGTGTAATTCACGTTACCTCAATTAAATGATAAACATAGTTGACGAAATTACGTGCGTTAGTACGTACGGTAAAAAGCATTATTTTACAATACGGGCGTTTATTAATGTCGAAATTACTAACTTTTGTAAATGTTTAGTCGAAGGGCACTCGCATCTGAAGATAGCGGGAGTGTAACAAATCTCGGATATGACGGAGGAACGGTCCGAAGTATGACGAGCAGAGCGTACTCGTCAAGGACCCAAATCGCGTAACAGTCACGAGTAAGGTGAATAGCAAGGAAAGCCCGTTAGGGCAAGCATTACAGGTGCACGTTTTAAATCTTTTTACACGAATAGTAATATGCAACAAATACATAGAGACTGACCGTTGCATATGTAGATTAAAAACTTGGAAAAACCTGAATAGAATACCTATCCAGGATATTATTTCCAAGAAATCTAAATAGAGGTGTTACTTACATGGGGTGTAATGTGAAAATTATAAAAAGGTCATGAGTGTCAGGTGTTGATCGCTTACTCTGGCCAAGTAAGTAGTGAACACATGATGTCATGAACTTTTTATGATGGACATGCTTACATCCGATGTAGTAAGGACGGGAGAGTGGGACAAATTAAAAGTACCCAAATGAATCAGATAAACAAAATATTTGATAATAATGTAAATGCACAGCCGAGTGACGGAAGCGTATTATATTAGGATAATGAGCCCGAGTGAAGGGACAAAGAAACATGTAAAACGACTAAGGTACGCACTGGGAGGGGGTGTACTTACACTCGAACCCGGAAAACGTAAACATGTAAAACGACTAAGGTACGCACTGGGAGGGGGTGTACTTACACTCGAACCCGGAAAATGAAAACATGTAAAAACGATTAAGGTATACACTGGGAGGGGGTGTACTTACACTCGAACCCGGAAAATGCAAATGTGCCTCTTAACGGGCGGTTTTTGTAAAACGTCAAACTTGAGGACAAAGTCGGATTATAAAAATGAAGCGAGGTCTTAATGCATACCGGGAGGGTTGCAATAATAACGACTTCGGTAAAACACCCGGTTGATGGGTAAGAATTAAACACATGCGTAGACCGAGAAACGGGAACGCGGATGGAAAGTTAAAAGACTCGGGTTTTGAGTCATAACTAAAAGACGACGAGATGATGTAATTAGAAATTTTGAATAAATTATGTTCAACTATTTTAAAGTTGAACGGGTCGAATATAGTATCATGCCGGACAGCATGAGTAAACGCAAGCGGGATAATGGTAGCGTTAAAAGCAAAAGAATAATGAGCCCGATAATGGGACACAATCAAATTCGAATGTATGTGAACTGGATAAGGGTGAGCATAAGATAAACCGACGCATAAATGACATGAGAAGTCATAAGGTCGGAAAATTTGTCCAAAAGGAAACGAATGTAGCCTTAGACTACGGTCAAGGTCAAAGAAAATACCAAGGCGAAAATATATGATTTTAAACAAAAACAGGATGCCTTGACACCAAACATGTAATTTAAGAATGACATGAGTAAAGAATGATCTACGGGATCAACATAACCTCTGGGGTTATAAACAATGAAAAGGTCTACGAGACTAAAATGACCCACGGGTCATGACTAGAAAGAAATAGATTATAAAGATCTCGCCTTAAAGAGGTGAAAGCCTAATAAAATAGCCCATAAGGCTAAGTGATAAAACCTACGGGTGAATTAGACAAAGCGAGGGAATAAATTGAGAATCCTCGCATAAAACAAAGACTGTAAGGGAAAAAAATTTTGGACTGTCAATATCCCGGTATGGATACTTGACAAAAGTTAAAGAGAAGACGCTAAACTAAAACTTCGGTTTTAGTAAGAAATAACGTTTTTACAAATATAAATTCTGATAGGAATTTAAATAGTAAGCATGAAAGATATAAGTCTTGACACTGATAGGCGCAAGACGATATATTCGAAAAGTGACATTTTCGAAAATGAAAGATTGATATAAATTAAACATGATGTGACACGATCACGGTCAAGAAATGCAATGTGAAGTAGAATCACATTATAACCAAGCGAGCGGTAAAAAGTAACTGGACTAATAAGTCTAGTTAGTGAGACCGGTTAAGGTCATTTAAATAAATTTGGTTTGCTTGTAAGTGGTGGATTCGGTATAACTGAACCAAATAAATAAATTTGAAAACGAAGGAATTGTTGTTAAAAGTGAAAAATTTCGCTAAAATATCCAAACGGATTAATTAACGAACTCACGAAGAAATTCGGTAGTCTAACAGCGATGGGTCTCGCTAACTTAAGCAAACTGGTTGAAAATAACGAAATTTCGTTATTTTGAGTTTCATTATTCCGCATAAGATACGCAGATGTTATGAATCAAAAAGGTATTACCATACTTTTCGGGTAACACCAACAAAAGGTTAAAGTATGAGTAATGCTAAAAAAAAAGGTTACTCAGTTTAAGTGTATTAGTTATAAAACTCAATAGACTGTGTAAGAAAGGTTTCGGGGACGAAACCTCTTTAAGGGGGGTAGACTTGTAACACCCCGAAATCAGGTTTGGTAATTAAACCACGTTAATATTTATGAACGGGTAAAATACCGTTAGTGGTGAAATTAACCCGGTAAATATTAGGATTTAAATAAATAAACCTAATATTAAATTAAAAAGGGAATAAAAGCTTTAGAGGAAATAAAGTTTATAAGAGGCCCGAGTTAACGGGACTTAAAATGAAACGGGATTTAACTCCCTGAATCCATTAAGTTAACTAGGAATAATTAACCTAGTTAGTAATGAGTAATTAAGTGAAAACAAGATATAAAATAAGAATTCATGAACCTTTTTATAAAAAGGTTAGAACTATAGGGACTAAAAGGGTTAAGTGTGGAAAGAGTTTTGATTAAAACAAAAATTAAAAACCAAAACACACACAAAGTATGTTCTGGTCGACGTTTCCACAGAGCCAAGAAAGGGGTTCTTCTTTTGAACCCTAAATCATCAAAATCAACCAAATTCATGGGGCAAATCAAGTCTAAATGGAAAACCAAGCTAAAATTAGTGATCACCAAGCCTAGGGGATCACAAGGTATGTCAAATTTCATTATTTGATTCCACCTCAGATTCTTGATGAACTTATGAAATCGAAATTCGAGCTTGCATGATTGATGTTTAGGTGAAACTAGGATGAATCCATGTCTAGGAACAAACCATAGTTGAAAAATTGATGAATTAAGATTGAAAAATAGGAATTTGATAACCACCCATATATGTGCTAAGTGGGTTTTGATTAAATTCGTGTATGTGATGCTTTTAGGGGTTTTAATTGCTAAGAATAAGTGTTATAATGTCATAAACATGTTCAAATTGAAAGCTGAATTCAAACAGCTCCGGATCAGAATTTACAGCCGATTTGTATTGGCTGTAAACTGAACAAAACTTGACAAAAACATGTGTTTCTTGAGTCTAAAATTTAATTCCAGGAAATATCTTTAAAACCCCACTGGAATCGCATTTTTTCGACGAAAATTGAGCGTTTTGTGAATTTTTCCGTATCAAAGGTTCAAGCTGCGTTTTCTGGCAGAATTTGCAGCCCATTACGAATTTCATAACTCAATTTAGGAATTGAGTTATGATCTCAAATTATTACTGTAGAAAGTTTTAAGTGATTAAAAGAATCGCCAATTGGAATTTCGTCAATCGGATAAACGAGGAATTTTAAATGAATTTTTCCGTAAGCTGCAGTCAGAAGCGACGAATCTGATTGCAGCTTAGTAAATGAATTTTTATGAATTTTTGGTAAAGAGTTAGATCTTGAAATTTTAACACAAAGTCTAACCCTCCGAGAGGTGCGCCACATAAAAAAATCATAAT
This sequence comes from Helianthus tuberosus, assembly GCA_030545235.1. Lineage (NCBI taxonomy): Eukaryota > Viridiplantae > Streptophyta > Magnoliopsida > Asterales > Asteraceae > Helianthus > Helianthus tuberosus. The sequence goes on along the minus strand of CM060427.1, from coordinate 45,117,544 downwards.
TTTTAAAGATTTGTAAACAGGTTAAACAAGTCACCAAAAACAGCCCATTTTTCAGTGATATGAAATGCCTGAATGAAATCGCGGTCTACTTGGTTGTGTGTAAAATTTGATTTCACTAAGAGTTCGGATAAAATATGCCTAAGTGAGTTCAATGAACCAAATGTGCATTTGAATATGTTGATAAGTCAATTGACTTTCAAACCGACCAATGATTATATCAAATGATAATTTTGATATGGTCGAATGATAAATTCGACATAAAACCCGTAGGATGGAATAGTCGTAAACGATTATGACTAATCTAACCGTCTTACGAATTGTGACGATGATAGTTTGACTCTAGACAAGCTAGATGAAGACTTGGGAAAGAAGCGGGTCAAACGGATCGAGTACGCGGAAAAAGCACATAACCGGATGCAAGGTAAGTGAAACTTACACCTTTTAGTAGAATAAATGTATATTCTATAAGTTGCAAATACAATAAGGATAATATTCAAGATATGGTTCCCGACGCGAAATAATACGGGTCGGAACTAATATAAATGATAAAAACCATGTTTAATGGTAAAAGAAATAAAACGGTAAATTAGCCATGGAAAGCTAATTGTAAAAATGGTTTTTTTAACGGTTACTATAAGTAAGCCTAAATGAATAAAAAGAGTAAAACGGGTCATATGGTAATGAGGATACCGTTTGACAAATATCGACTAATAAGCACTTGTCGAGTCTTATGCTTACAGGATGAAGTGGCTTATGAATTCGCGTTGCTATGAATTAGCAAATTTTCGAGACAAGGTATTAAAACGGGTCAATGTATTGATCCAAGCCAGGTACACATAATTATGTTGTAGTTAAAAGTGCTATTTTGGTCAATAATAGAGTCTTTTGTCGTAAAATAAGATACTAGAATTGACCAAAAAGCCCTTAACGGGCGAACTGGGTAAACGACCGTTAGAGGTTGTTTAGAAACTTGTTTATTGATTATGAAACCCTTAGATACATATAAAAGTGTAGGCAAAAACATTGTGGGTCGAAATGCCTAAAAATGGTTCATTTGCGTAAAATGACTAGTCGGAGGGTAAAAATTGGGATTTGGGGTTCCTTACGTTAAATCCACCACAAAAATAGTGGTGGTGGAAAATAATTAGTTAACTAACATGGAAATGCAAGATGCGAAGGGAAAATGGCGAGTTGGATGCTTAATGCACAAAAGTCATCTAAACGGGTCAAAATAAATTATGCGCGTAACTTAGGTGTTTGCCACGTACTTCACAAAAGTTATGAATCCGAGATAGAGGATTGAGTTAAACACTTTGGAATATGGTTTTTGATTAACTAGAAACAAGTTGGGAGGTCTTAAATTCAAACGGGTCAAAATGTTGATTTTGAGCAATAAGCCGAATGCTTAAAAATTTAGAATTTTATTAGTTTGAATGTCGGATTTTTACTCCATGAGATGGAGAATTAAAATACGGTCGCGTAGGAAAAAGAATCACCTAAAACGGACCCGTATATAAAAAGTTATGGCGTTTTAAAGTTGATTTTTGATAAATAAACATAGCTAGGCGAAATGCAGGTTTCAGAAGCAAACTTGCTGGAAATTGGACTTCCCCGCGGCACGCGACAGGAGACCAGAATCCGGGCGCGACACGCAACAGAACATGGGAATGCCGTCGCGACACGCGACGGCTTGATATTTTGGAAATTTGTTGCTAAACTTATTGTTGGCATATTTTGACCCACAAACTGGTTCAAACATGTTTTTTTTAGATGCAAAATGACTAACTCAATTCATGTCTTATGAAATGTAGGTATATGGTACCGTAACGGAAGACGATCAAGCTCGATGGAACGAACCGAACATACATCAAATGAAGCTTCCGCAGTTGTTTTAGTTTGTTTTATCAAAAGTGGATTTATGTAAACACATTCAATTATGTTTTGGAATGTTGTAAACATATTTAATTACTTATAACGTAAAAGTTTTGTTAAGTGGCATTTTTCATATAAAATGCTTACTTTAATGTTGTAGAAATGTTAAAAATTACTACGGGTGTTACAGGGTGTCACACCCCCAAAATCCACTCGCGGAGTATCACCGCTTGGAGGCATGACTGACCAGGATCAAGCCACCAATCATATTGAACAGGTAGATAAGTAAACATAATTCGACAAACCAATATGAAAGGTGTTCAAAACCAAAGCATAGTTAAGTGTTTAGCGGAAGCATAATTTGTAAAACCCATCGCAAGTATTAAATATGAAATAAGATAATGTCTAAAGCATGGCACACATCGCCATGTCTCACAACGACCGTTCCTCCCTGTGCAAGCTCCATGGGTACCTAATGTCCTGCAAGGCATGTAGCAACGAATCAACAACAAAGTTGAGCGAGTTCAGAGATAGTTGTTTGGTTTAAATATTCGTTTCATAAATCGTATATATATTCGTTTTGTAAACCATGTATCGCATTAATCCTTGCTGGCAGTCCAGGCATGCGTGCGATGATTAGTGGGGGCTTCCCATGTGTTACAAGACCACGCGTATCGACTGCTACGAAAATATAAGAGGTGCCCTAAGTCAATGTCTATCAGCATTGACCCTTTGCCCATAGTCCATTAGTACACGCCCGTCCGACTGGCACGGTGTGAGGTTTGTTAAACCTAATAGCGCTATTAACTAATGGCCCGCTCGCCCTAGGCCTCGGCGATTAAGTCGATAATTGAGGGACTTCCTTTGATAGAGGTGATGGTCTTAAGATCGTGTACGTAGGCTTTACGTACGTGCCCTTCAACCCGAGGACAGTAGTAAGTATAACTGTACGTAGGTTTTACGTACGTGCCCTTCAACCGAGGACAGTAATAATTTGTTTAATAGTAATAGTTGTACGAGTAGTTATTCAATCCCATTCCCAACCCCCTGGGAATCCCATGCCTTGGCTAGTGTGAACTCACCTTGGTTTGCTCGGTATGCTAAGTTAAGTGCTCGCAAGAAATCAGTCAAGTCCTATAGTGCACGTATACTCAATTAGTTCACGCTCGTAAGGTTTCGCATGCAATCTTTGTCACAAAGTGCTTAGCAGTTAACATCATGTATCACGTAAGCAGTCAAATCACTTAACAGGTTTAACAAAGTTATCACACCACGGAACTAACGTATCAACAGAGTTATCATTCTAACGGGGTTGTATAACTTAACTGAGTTAACAACTTAACAGAGTTTATCAGCTAACAGCGTTAATAACTAACAGAGTTAATATATAATGGGGTTATCAAGTAACAGACTTGTCATACTAGTTACAATTTATTGGCCGAAAACCTTATGTGCCGAAATCACCTAAGCTGGCGAAATCACCTTTGGGCCGGAACTCTTGGGCCGAAATCACTATGTGATTTCGTCCAGATATTTTCAATTGTGGTGGGTTTTCGTCGAGCATCATCAACATCATTGTCAATTACGTTCACCCTAATCGTCTAACAGTTACATCGGTTATAACAATCACTTTAATTATTCATTCACCAATTAACAATACAATCTGAATCATCATCTATGTGTCATGTATACAGCATCAATCACATAAGAAGTCACATGACTGTCTATTAAAATCTCGTGGCCGACAATTTGTTTATCAACACTATGCTCATTGGACCTATATTCAATCATGGCCAAAGCATCAGTGATTAAATAATCATCACATACTCCAAAACCTTATGCAGCCTTAATCCATAACATGTGTGCGGCCCAATGGAAATTTATCAAAAACATAGTTGTCGGCCATTAATCACTAGAGACATCCTATAACTATTTTCAATTAACATGATTTAGCCCCCATGTGTTTATTTGTTCCATATTGTCAGCCATCATCACATGACTTTGTATACTTCTACTAATATTAATTTCTTAAAAACAATAATTGACCATCACATATCCAATCGGTCATATCATCAGATTACAATACTCGATCATGTATATACACAATTAATCCATACGTTTTAAACATATACACCATCACGATTATATATCAATAAAGTTAACAAATAAAGATAATCACTAACCACAAGATTGATTCGTAAAGAGGCTGCTTCGAAGGGGGGGTTTGTCTCACTAATCACTGCCGTCACACGTAGGGGTGTAGGGTTTGCTGTGTTGCAATTGTGAGGCAAGAGTTTTGGGTACGTACAATTATAATCCAAGCCAATATCAAATTAGTGGGCCGGACATGTTTACTAAATAAAATAACTATTTGGGCCGGTACTACACAACCATATGGATCCGCATTTGGGCTAAGTCCAACCGTTTATTAATCATAACAACATATATCAATGCATACACATATAACACACATTACAAATTTATAAACAACACGTATAATGCATATCAGATAAATTAAGTCGAATAGAGACCTTAAAAACGCGGGTTGTCACATTATCCCCAACTTGAAAGAAATTTCGTCCCGAAATTTAGCATGCGGTTACTGGGGAAGCTAGTTAAGTTTGCGTGGTTTATTGGTTTTCCTGGGGTGTCACATCATCCCCCCGTTGATTTGGAATTTCATCCCGAAATTCTGTAGTAGCTTCAGCCTCAGTAGTGGTTGCACTGTTTCCGAATAACTGGGGATACTTGAGTTTCATTTGATCTTTTCGTTCCCAGGTAAACTCTGGGCCACAACGGGAGTTCCATCGAACTCGAACAAGAGGTATTCTAGTGTTTTTTTTTTTGAGGACCTTAACATCCCGGTCCGTGATTTCAACTGGTTCCTCGACGAAATGCAACTGTTCGTCGATAGTGAGCTCCTTCAAAGGAACTATGAGGGTCTCATCTGACAGACACTTCTTCAGATTCGACACGTGAAAGACGTTATGAACTGCACTGAGTTCAGCTGGTAAGTTCAGTCTGTAGGCCACTTTGCCTATTTTCTCTATGACTTCGAAAGGTCCGACGTATCGCGGATTGAGCTTGCCTCGTTTGCCAAAACGAACAACACCCTTCCAGGGTGAAACTTTGAGTAGTACTCGATCCCCAACCTGGAACTCGAGTAGTTTCCTGTCTTTATCGGCGTATGCTTTCTGACGGTCACGAGCTGCCGCCATGCGTTGTCGTTCTTGAGCAATCTTTTCAGTAGTATCAACTACCATTTCTGGACCTGTGATCTGACTGTCACCCACCTTTGCCCAACAAAGAGGTGATCGGCATTTACGCCCGTACAATGCCTCAAATGGAGCAGCTTTAATGCTGGTGTGGTAGCTGTTATTGTATGAAAATTTCACAAGTGGCAGATGTTTTTCCCAGCCCTTGCCAAAGTCAATTACGCACGCCCGAAGCATGTCTTCTAGAGTTTGAATAGTGTGCTCAGACTGCCCATCCGTCTGAGGGTGATAAGCTGTGCTCATGTCTAAACGAGAGCCAAAAGATTTATGCATTGCTTGCCACAGTTCTGAAGTAAAACGTGCATCACGATCAGAGATAATGGAGGTTGGCACCCCGTGCCTTGAAACCACTTCTTTTAAGTAGATGTATGCTAAGGTAGAGAACTTGTCTGTTTCCTTTATAGCCAGGAAGTGTGCAGACTTTGTGAGTCGATCCACGATCACCCAAATAGTATCATTTCCGCGCTGAGATCTAGGTAGGCTAGTAACAAAATCCATGGAAATTTGTTCCCATTTCCATTGTGGTATTTCAGGTTGTTGGAGTAGGCCCGATGGTTTCTGATATTCCGCTTTGACTTTCGCACAAGTCAAACACTTGCTAACGTAAGTGGCTATGTGAGTTTTCATGCTAGGCCACCAATATGTAGTTCTGAGGTCGTGGTACATCTTATCCGAACCAGGATGTACTGAGTAGCGAGACTTATGAGCTTCATCCATTACAAGCTCGCGTAAGTTAGCATAGAGTGGGACCCAGATGCGTCCTGTTACATAGTAGGCGCCGTCTGCCTTTTGTTCTAACCGTTGCCTTGAGCCGCGTAGAGCTTCAGCCCTGACGTTTTCTGGTTTCAATGCTTCTACCTGAGCATCTCGTATCTGAGAAGGAAGACTAGACTGAATAGTGAGTTGCAACGCTCGTACACGCCTAGGTGTAGTATCCTTTCGACTGAGGGCATCGGCCACCACATTGGCTTTGCCCGGATGGTACTTGATGGCACATTCGTAATCGTTCAGTAACTCGACCCATCGACGTTGTCGCATGTTCAACTCTTTCTGTTTGAAGATATGCTCGAGACTCCTGTGGTCAGTGTAGATGGTGCACTTGGTGCCATACAGGTAATGTCGCCATATCTTGAGCGCAAAAACAACAGCTCCCAGCTCTAAATCGTGCGTAGTGTAATTCCGTTCGTGAATCTTAAGTTGGCGCGAAGCATAAGCGATGACTTTATCCCGTTGCATCAACACACATCCAAGACCTTGGATGGATGCGTCGCAGTAGACTACAAAATCGTCCGTGCCTTCAGGCAACGAGAGGATAGGCGCGCTACAAAGTCTATCCTTTAAGTGCTAAAATGTTGTTTCCTGTGTATTACCCCAACGGTAAGCAACACCTTTCTGTGTCAGTAGTGTAAGCGGCTGTGCAATCTTTGAGAAGTCTTTGATGAACCGTCTGTAATAACCTGCCAAACCCAAGATTTGGCGTATTTCGGTCGGTGTGCGAGGTGCAGGCCAGTTCTTGATCGAATCTACCTTGGATGGATCGACATGAATCCCATCCTTGTTCACCACGTGGCCTAGAAAGTGGACTTCACGAAGCCAGAAGTCGCATTTTGAAAACTTGGCGTACAACTGTTCCGTTCGAAGGAGTTCTAGAATAAGTCGTAAATGCTGCTCATGTTCCTCCCGACTCTTCGAATAAATCAGGATGTCGTCGATGAAAACAATAACAAACTTGTCAAGATAAGGTTTGCACACCCTGTTCATAAGATCCAAGAAAACCGCAGGCGCGTTCGTTAGCCCGAATGGCATGACCAGAAACTCGTAATGGCCGTAGCGAGTTCTGAATGCTGTTTTGGAGACGTCCTCATCCCGGACTCTCAGTTGGTGATATCCTGACCTCAGGTCAATCTTCGAGTAATAGCTCGACCCTTGCAACTGGTCGAATAAGTCGTCGATGCGTGGAAGTGGATAGCGATTCTTCACAGTCACCTTGTTCAGCTCACGGTAGTCGATGCACATTCTGAATGTACCGTCTTTCTTCTTCACGAATAGCACTGGAGCTCCCCAGGGCGAAGAGCTAGGGCGTATGAAACCCTTTTCCAATAGTTCTTGTAATTGCTTAGACAGTTCTTCCAGTTCAGTTGGAGCTAAACGATAAGGTGCTCGAGCTATGGGTGCTGCTCCAGGAGCTTGTCGCCATGCATTACCAAAGGTTCTTAACCAGCACGAGTAATGCGGACGATCTTTTGCAAAGAATCTCTGCTCGATGTTGAGGTAGCCAATCCATACCAACAACGATGTCGAAACCATCACAACGTTGGGGTCATTCCTAGCATCATCCTGACCAATCATGAACACTTGTCCCCTGGCACCATTGCCGTCGTTATTACCCCCGTTGTTGTCTCCACTATTATTCCCGTTTCCTTGGTTGTGGTTCTAATTCTGGTTCTGGTTCAACTGTGGGCAGTGTCTCCTGAGGTGACCTTCAGCGCCATACAGATAACATCCCTTGTTACCCTGCTGTTGTTGCTGATTCTGTGGAGCTTGCGGCTGCTGTTGTCGATTCTGGTTTGCAGGACGTGAGCTTTTACAATCTTTGGGCTCCATGACCAAGCTTGTTGCATCTCTGACAACGATCTTTGTTGCACTACCCGCTGTGTTGCAAATTACATCGATTGCACTTGGGGTGGTTTCTCCTGTATCCACCCTGACTTCGATTACCAAAAGACTGCTGACTGGGGCTCCTGTACTCCTCCGTTTTTCGCTGCTGTGCCTGGGACCGAACTGAAGTCGAACCCTTGCTGGAGGTTCCATCCCACTTTCATTTGTTGTCACTGGGAGTAGCAGAAGTAGTAGTTGTAGTAGTAGTAGTAGTGGTAGTAGTAGTAGCACCAATACGTTTAGGCAGCTTGTTCTGTTCCACAGCCTGGTCTGTGAGACGATGAGCAAGACGAGTAACATCTTGAATAGTAGCAAGGTTAGTAGAAGTCACATGACTTTGGAATCTCTGGTACTAAGCCTTTGAGGTACAGCTCAATGCGCTTGATGGGATGAGCCACCACAGTTGGACATAACACTGCCAGTTCATTGGATCATTTCGCGTACGCTTCTATCTCTGACCCCGTCATCTTCAAGTTAAAGAACTCCACTTCCAGCTTGTGGATGTCATCACGACTACAGTATTCACGTTTGATCAGTTCCTTAAAATCATTCCATGGGGTGGCATTAGCAGCCTCCAGCCCCAGCATCTGAACTTGCGCGTTCCACCAAGTTAGCGCAGTGCCTTTGAGAGTACCAGTGGCATACTTCACCCTACGAGCCACAGGGCATTCACACATCTCAAAAGCGGACTCGAGCTTTTCAAACCAATGGAGGAGTCCAACTGCTCCTTCCGTGCCACTAAAGGTAGTAGGACGACAGTCCATAAAAGTTTTAAAACGTGCACACAGGTGGCTGAGCGTGTTGTCTTGTCGTGTGCGTAAGAGTAAATAAAATTAAGCACAAGTTTCGGTTTACGAAAGTAGGATCTAAGGATCCTAGAGTAAGTTGTGATGGCAGGCTATACCTCCTGCCTGGGCAACTGCGAGTGCTGCAGTAACTAGTTCAGTGATCAAAGCCGCCAACTGGGCATGAGTTTGGTTAACGTTCCACTCATGATCTTCACATCGAAGGGAGTATGAGTGAGAAGGGTTCGCGAAAGTGCGATGACAGAAGAGAGTGAGCACACAAGTATTCTCAAGCAATAGGGGTTATGTGGATCTAAGCATACCATGAGCCAAGTTCTATGTAATTCTAGCAAGTAGGCAATAAAACATACACCATATTACCAAGAATGTTGAGTCTTGCACGTGGAGCGAAGCGTCGTTGTGGATCGTTGAGCACTGTACAGGTTATAGTCTGGTTTTAATAAAAACGTTTTCCCCTTATTAAAATCGAGTTCTCTATAACCAATGGCTCTGATACCAATCTGTCACACCCCCAAAATCCACTCGCGGAGTATCACCGCTTGGAGGCGTGACTGACCAGGATCAAGCCACCAATCATATTGAACAGGTAGATAAGTAAACATAATTCTACAAACCAATATGAAAGGTGTTCAAAACCAAAGCATAGTTAAGTGTTTAGCGGAAGCATAATTTGTAAAACCCATCGCAAGTATTAAATATGAAATAAGATAATGTCTAAAGCATGGCACACATCGGCATGTCCCACAACGACCGTTCCTCCCTGTGCAAGCTCCATGGGTACCTAATGTCCTGCAAGGCATGTAGCAACGAATCAACAACAAAGTTGAGCAAGTTCAGAGATAGTTGTTTGGTTTAAATATTCGTTTCATAAATCGTATATATATTCGTTTTGTAAACCATGTATCACGTTAATCCTTGCTGCCAGTCCAGGCATGCGTGCGATGATTAGTGGGGGCTTCCCATGTGTTACAAGACCACGCGTATCGACTGCTACGAAAATATAAGAGGTGCCCTAAGTCAATGTCTATCAGCATTGACCCTTTGCCCATAGTCCATTAGTACACGCCCGTCCGACTGGCACGGTGTGAGGTTTGTTAAACCTAATAGCGCTATTAACTAATGACCCGCTCGCCCTAGGCCTCGGCGATTAAGTCGATAATTGAGGGACTTCCTTTGATAGAGGTGATGGTCTTAAGATCGTGTACGTAGGCTTTACGTACGTGCCCTTCAACCCGAGGACAGTAGTAAGTATAACTGTACGTAGGTTTTACGTACGTGCCCTTCAACCGAGGACAGTAATAATTTGTTTAATAGTAATAGTTGTACGAGTAGTTATTCAATCCCATTCCCAACCCCCTGGGAATCCCATGCCTTGGCTAGTGTGAACTCACCTTGGTTTGCTCGGTATGCTAAGTTAAGTGCTCGCAAGAAATCAGTCAAGTCCTATAGTGCACGTATACTCAATTAGTTCACGCTCGTAAGGTTTCGCATGCAATCTTTGTCACAAAGTGCTTAGCAGTTAACATCATGTATCACGTAAGCAGTCAAATCACTTAACAGGTTTAACAAAGTTATCACACCACGGAACTAACGTATCAACAGAGTTATCATTCTAACGGGGTTGTATAACTTAACTGAGTTAACAACTTAACAGAGTTTATCAGCTAACAGCGTTAATAACTAACAGAGTTAATATATAATGGGGTTATCAAGTAACAGACTTGTCATACTAGTTACAATTTATTGGCCGAAAACCTTATGTGCCGAAATCACCTAAGCTGGCGAAATCACCTTTGGGCCGGAACTCTTGGGCCGAAATCACTATGTGATTTCGTCCAGATATTTTCAATTGTGGTGGGTTTTCGTCGAGCATCATCAACATCATTGTCAATTACGTTCACCCTAATCGTCTAACAGTTACATCGGTTATAACAATCACTTTAATTATTCATTCACCAATTATCAATACAATCTGAATCATCATCTATGTGTCATGTATACAGCATCAATCACATAAGAAGTCACATGACTGTCTATTAAAATCTCGTGGCCGACAATTTGTTTATCAACACTATGCTCATTGGACCTATATTCAATCATGGCCAAAGCATCAGTGATTAAATAATCATCACATACTCCAAAACCTTATGCAGCCTTAATCCATAACATGTGTGCGGCCCAATGGAAATTTATCAAAAACATAGTTGTCGGCCATTAATCACTAGAGACATCCTATAACTATTTTCAATTAACATGATTTAGCCCCCATGTGTTTATTTGTTCCATATTGTCAGCCATCATCACATGACTTTGTATACTTCTACTAATATTAATTTCTTAAAAACAATAATTGACCATCACATATCCAATCGGTCATATCATCAGATTACAATACTCGATCATGTATATACACAATTAATCCATACGTTTTAAACATATACACCATCACGATTATATATCAATAAAGTTAACAAATAAAGATAATCACTAACCACAAGATTGATTCGTAAAGAGGCTGCTTCGAAGGGGGGGTTTGTCTCACTAATCACTGCCGTCACACGTAGGGGTGTAGGGTTTGCTGTGTTGCAATTGTGAGGCAAGAGTTTTGGGTACGTACAATTATAATCCAAGCCAATATCTAATTAGTGGGCCGGACATGTTTACTAAATAAAATAACTATCTGGGCCGGTACTACACAACCATATGGATCCGCATTTGGGCCAAGTCCAACCGTTTATTAATCATAACAACATATATCAATGCATACACATATAACACACATTACAAATTTATAAACAACACGTATAATGCATATCAGATAAATTAAGTCGAATAGAGACCTTAAAAACGCGGGTTGTCACACAGGGGACCCAAGCCTTCATAGACTTAGGTTGCCCCTGAGAATCAAGAAATGTAATTTCAATCTCTTGATGATTTGGAAATTTCACGCCTCCCCCTGAACCTTCACCTGTTTTCGGTTTCCAAGCTTGTTTCCATTTACCAGATTGTGTATTAATTACAATTTCTGGTTTTAACGGTTGTTGTGAACTTGGTTTCCTTTTAACATTTTTCGGTTTTAAAGCCTTTTCGATCACCTTCACATTCTTATGTCGTTGTTTTGTTTCCTGTTCTTTAATAGTGCGTTTATCATGTTTTGGAGAAATAGGATGACTTTGTGAGTGACCTTGTTCAGAAAGGGCTCTTTCTACAAAATTTGGTTTCGGAGAGTTTGTGCAGTTTTTGATGATATGTCCAAACTCCCCGCATTTGAAACACGATCTCCTCTCAACAAACTTGGGAGATCCGGTTTGACTTTCACATGTTGAACCTGTAGAACCTGAGGTACTTGCTTTCTCATAACACCCGTTTGTATGTTGAGTGTAATTGTTTTGACTGTTACGTTTTAAAATCTTGACTTGTTGGATAAAATCGGTGTTTGAATTGTTTTCAAAATTCTCAATTTTATCAGTACCGTTGGATGCTACAAATTTAACATCATTGTTTTTCTTCTTGAAGCGAGCTCCTTTGGTCTCAACCTTCGGTTGTGAACTTTTAGAATTTTGTGCTCGCTGCTGTTGCTGTTTACCCTTAAAAGCGATAGGTTGTTGCTTCGTTGGTGATTTTTGATTTCCAAATTTTCTTCTAACTTCAGCTTTTGGAATCGGATCACACTGAGTTACTGAAACTCTCAGGATCCCCTTTTCCAAAAACTTACTGGTAGTATCTTCAAACACTTTATCAATCAAGGATTGATTGACATTTTTAATTGGAAAAGCTGTGTTTGAGTAAATTTTGTCATCACCGACTAAAGTATACAACACATTATCACTTTCAATGGTAGACACTGTCTCAGTGATAGGATCTATCTCTTGTTTAGCACCAGTTGATTGCACAACAGGAGTAGGAGGATCACACAGAATGTGATTCTCAAAAGGCACTTCTACTCCTTTGTTCTTCTCAAGAGATTTATCCTCATCACGCACATCTGGTTCATCATCGTACGAATCATAGTCCTCAACTGTGGGAGGACTTTGATTTGAAGCACATGAAGACTTTTCTTTCCGATCAGATGAGCCCTCCGACGAATTGTCCGTTTTGAACCCTAAGCCAGTTGTAACTTCCCCATAATCAAGAGGTACAGTTGGCTCAAAACGTGGCATTTCATCCTCATCAGGCATGCAAGTATAATTTTGTCTCAAAGGGGGCGGACATTTCTTATACCCAACACCACTCACATTTCCCTTCAGTTGTTAAACATCAATAATGTGATCGAGCACAAATCGGGAGTTAGAATAACTCTCCAACTTGAGCTTGATTGCATCATGCTCGCATTTGGCAATGGCTAGTTCCTTTTTGGTTTCCTCAACAATGTTAATGTAATCGTTAATGCTAACTTGTTTATGATAAACAGTTTTGGTCAATTCGGAAACACTTTTCTTTAAGGTTTCAATTACAGATTTAAAATCTTTTTCGTTTCTAACTAAAGCCATATTTGCCTCTTTGCACTTTGACAGTTCAATAACCAAACTCTGATTGTGACTATGAACCGTTTCAGATTCAAGCTTCAATTCAGCACAAGAATTACAAATACTAGGAGTAGGAGGATCAGAATTTACCTGACTTGTCGAGGCCGAGACATTTACCATAAAGGCAGTCTGATAAGAAAAAGATCCATCTTTAGAATTATAATCTCCCGCATTTGAGCTTTCTTCATCTGAGCTCCCGCTATAACCCGAGCTGTTATCACTTTCAGAAAACTCTTCCTTGTGAACATGCTTGATGTGATTGATGATTTTTGCATAGCATGCGGTTCCACCTCCTTGATCATTATCTCCGAATTGTACAGACCAATTACACCCTTCATTAGCTTGAACGGTCAATGCTTGATTGGCGTTTGATGGTCCAGACTGATTCTGGTTCTGATTGTTGTTCACCGCTACTATCCTTTGTTCACGATTGTCTTGATTTGCATTAGAAGTACTCGTCTGATTTCTGAACGGATTCTGATTGCCTTGTTTGCTTGGTCGGGTGCACTCACGTTTGAAGTGACCCTTTTCGCCACAATTGAAACATGTAACAGCCTCTTTATCAAACCCGTACTTCGTATTATTTTTGCCTTCCAAGCTTGTTCTTCCAGTTCGAGACATGAAATCCTTTGCCCTTCTAACAGCACTTGCAAACGCCCACTTGATATCCATTAACTCCATTTCATCACGGTCTATCTGCTGATAATCTTCATTGGTCATATTGATGTTTCCAATTTGATTTGCTACCAATCCACAGTAGGAACTGAACATTGTGTTTAGAAGTTCCAGATGTTCCTTTGCAACTTCTACACTGACTTTTGAAAGATTGGAAGTATCAACTCTGACAGTGTTGGTGTTTTGGGGTAAAGGATTGTTGGTATAATGTGCTTGTTGTTGTTGTGGTTGGGCTTGAGGTTGGGGTATGGATTGTGACATGTAAGCACTTTGATTCCACTGTTGAAACGGTGATGAGCTTGTATTTGACACAAACGCCGTTTGAAGCTTCGGTTGCTGAATGGAACTAGAACTAGCTGAAGGACCAAAACCCGGCAAATACATTTATGTGTTTTGAGGAGGTGCAATCATTTTTGCTTTCCGAATTTCTTCTTCATTCTTGTGCTCCAACTTCTGAATGAATTCATGGAGAGTGCCATTGGCTGTATCCAAAGCTCCCGTATGCTTTAGAAGTTCAATGAATTAACTCCACTTAGGAGGTAGCGCATCAGAAAACCGTGCAATCATTTCCGGATGAGTTGCTGCAACATTATAAGAACACATTTCACTCATCAAATGATAAAAGCGAGAAGTCATATCATATAGAGTTTCATTATCCAAGAATCGAAATGATTCAAACTCTTTCTTCAATAAATCATGGCGTGTCTTTCTAGAAGCTGAATTTCCTTCTCCTCTCGCTACCAATGCATCCCATAACTCTTTCGTGTTCTTATAATAAGAGAATTGATGATAGATGTCTTTGTGAAGTGCTTGAGTGAGAATAGCATACGCCTTCTTCTCCAGATCATATGCCTTTTTGTCGTTTTCAAGCATATTAGTAAAACCCGCTGAAGTTGATGCTGCTAGTTCGAGGGCAGGGTTGCATGCAGTAAGGAAACACGTCCAAAGTTCGGTGCTTTGCTCTTGAATGTAGGTGTGGAAACGACCTTTCCATGTTGGATAGTCGTTCATGTGATTTAACTTTGGCGGCCGATTGTTGCTACCCATCTCACTCTCGCTAAGCAAAATATTCTGAATGCTTTGATTTTGATTTGATACCAAAGCCCATTGACTTGCACTAATAGATTGTTGTTGTTGAGGTATGGTACTCCTTAAAAATTCGGCCATCGAAGTCGGTTTTTGAACTGGTTGTGAGTCCGTACTCCAATCCCACGGACTTGTACAACTCATACTTGATGTATGTATGAGAAAAACTGATCAAATACTTGAAAACACAGTGTTAACCCGCTTTTGCAAACCTTCTGTTTAAAATTGACAACAATCTCGACGAAACGCTATCGACAAAACTCAGTTATGAAACTAGACGACGAAACTGAGTGATTGCTGAAGTCGACGAAACACAATTCCTGTTGACCAACGACGAAACCCAATTGTATATATGTATTGCAACGAAACATATTTTAATAACCTCCGACGAAACAGAATAATTATGTGCGACGAAACAAAATGAATTTCTGAATCGACGAAACAGTTCTGATTAATTACCCAGTTCGACGAAACAGATTTGATGTGATGTGTACTCTTGGTCGACGAAACAGATTTGTGTGACTGAACTTATGTCGACGAAATAGGATGAAGTATCAGACGACGAAACAGGTTATGATGAATAAGATCCGACGAAACAAATTTATATATGACGAAACTGAATTAATTTTTTTTTAATAAAAGCTTATCCAGTTCTGACACACAGCTACAATTTTCAAACTTCACACACCTTTCCTTCTTTTCAAAGACACAGTTCTCGTTTCTTTTTCAACAAAACAAATCATCACACTACACAATATTCAAACAAGATATAATTTTTAATTCACAAACAAATTGCACAGTAACTTTGTTAAAGATCAAAAAGTTGGATAGTTTGAAGAACAGTTATGAACTATATGAAGATTTGATAAACTGTATGATGATTCCGGCCAGATTATTCACCGGACAAATTTTCCGAACAAGATTTTGCTTAAAACTTTCAACAAAAACCAAATGCTAATATGTAAACACTCAAACAAACAAGGTTTTTGAACAAACTTTTAGCAAAACAACAAGATAAACACTGATTTTCGAACCTTTTTCAGAAAATATATAAACTTTCAAGAACACTTTTTCAGAAAATCATAAACAATCAGTTTCAAACTTGATAAAAACCCAAATATGTTTGGTTTTAAACAAGGATTAGAGCCAAAGCTCTGATACCAATTGTAGGTCCCGTTTTTCTTGGTGGATCCAATACGAAAACCTATCATTGTTTATCACAAACACGGTAATGGATGCGGAATCCCCGTGACGGTGCAAACCAAACACAGTGTAAAACACACGCGTAACCAAAGATTCAATATCTATTGATTAGGGACGAGAACGGATACAAACATATACAAACAATGTTTTTACAGACTCTCTCAAAGTCTCACAGCTCTCATCATTTTCACACAGAAACTATGAGGGGTATTTATACTAGACACAGACATGACGAAACGCATAAAGGACACGACGAAACACTAAAGTCGACGAAACACATTCTGTTTCATCGACATACATATTAAACTTATTCTTGTTTCGTCGATATGTAGTGAAGCCCAAGTTGAAAGTCAAAGTCCACTTCAAGTTTTCGGCCCAATGTGCAAAGGAATCGGCCCAGACAACTTTCTGTTATAATCTTTGCACAATTTCAACATAGGACAAGTATGTGACATCACGATGATGATGTCATGGTGATGTGTAAACGAGAATGGGCTTGCGGCGCTCCGTGCCTCGCGTGTCGAACTCTGGGGCGCACGACGGAGGAATGTCGTGACGTCGGACTTGAGCCGGACCTAACCGAGTCGACCCGAACTGAATCGAACCGAGTCGAGTCACGTCCACATAAAATGTACCAACAAACTCCCCCTTGGACGCTACTCGTGATGGTTCGTCTTCTGTGTATTTTGTGTCGAAGGATCTTCAAAGTCTTCACGTGTCGTAAGAAGAAAGTGTATCAACAAACTCCCTTTTTCATTTAGGTAGTGTGTTAACAAAATCCCCCTTAAAATAAACTCTCCATTGAGTCATGCTCGTGAATCTTTTGATCTTCAATGATTTAGATCCTTGTGGTGTTGATGAGTGATCAACTGCAATCCGATCATCTTGATCTTCTGATTGCATTAACGTCGTGTCTTCACTTTACGGCTTGTCATCTGACACGTTCTCTTCGCTTTTAGCATCTGCACATGCAAGAAAGCTAAACACGTAATGAGAACAACCGCTTGGAATATAGACAAATTAAACAAACGACACATATGACATCAAATCTCAATCAAACACCGACCGACAACAGTTTGAAAGTTTAACAAATTATTCAATTTTAGTTATTTAACTTTCAAAACCTGTTAACTTCGACAGTTTATGAAGGAGCAATTGTTTTCCGGCTTACAATCAGGATTTTGGGTAGGATAGACTCGAGTTCCAACATCGGTCAATCAAAAATAAACTAGAAGCAAAATCTTTTTGACTTTTATAAAGTTTATATTAAAACACACCTAAAATCTTTTTGGTATTTTTCATTTCTTTTTCAAATGTAAAGACGGAAAACAATAAATAAATATATACAAAAATGCAGAAACTGAAAGCAATAAATAAATATTTACAGACATTCTTTTTGCGAGTTTCGAGGGTAAGAGAATCATATCAGTGTACGGTCATGCCAAAACAACTCTTTTTGTTCAATTAGATTAACATTAAGATAACCATCCTATAACAATTATCGGTATTGTTGTCCACTTAAGCTCAACTTATCAGATGTAATCATGGCGAGGGGATACGTTAAGGTATGATTTATACTTACCGACCGGTGTTCATCCACACACGACACATTCCCGTATCAAGGTATGCACGAGAGTTAATCTTACCGGTGAGTATACCGTTTATCATCTGTTTGACCGTATAAAAGAATGTGAGAAACTCACTTATTTTGATTTGAAAACAAGCCCTATGTGATAGAATCACTTATTGATGAGGAACTTGATTTTTAGATGCATCAGGGCACAGGAGCAAGTCCGTGAACAGGTCACTACTTTCGTACAGCAAAGAGACGAACTTGACTCCCGCAAAGATTCTGTGATAAATTATCACTTATTTTGTTTGGACATGTGATTGTTGATCACTTATTGAGGTCGAATGCAATATGTACACGTATGTATAGTATCATGGAAGATCTTAGACTTCGTCTCCGTTATTTTTACGGTTTGATACAACCATGATACCCAGATGATAAGACAGCATAAAGACCGAATATCTCAGAACCTCGGCAATCTCTCAAACGAAATTTCGGTACTAAGACCATATGCCAATGTGCGGTTCCCACCTGGTCTTCAGTCGATTAAGATTTATATCACCCTGCACACTTTAATATGATTGTGAGCCTACCGATACATCTTATATAGAGCTGCTTATCATTTTTCATTTTGCATTTCAGTTTAAAGAGGTTTCAACAGACCACTGATTTACTATCATTTTCTCTTTTTCTCGCCAGGAAACTCATTTTTGGTTTTCTATTGTTTTTGAGTTTTGAAATTTTTTGATGTTATTGAATTTTCAAATTTTGGATTTACTCCCCCTAAAATCAAATTTTGCACAGTAACTTTGTTAAAGATCAAAAACTTGGATAGTTTGAAGAACAGTTATGAACTATATGAAGATTTGATAAACTGTATGATGATTCCGGCCAGATTATTCACCGGACAAATTTTCCGAACAAGATTTTGCTTAAAACTTTCAACAAAAACCAAATGCTAATATGTAAACACTCAAACAAACAAGGTTTTTGAACAAACTTTTAGCAAAACAACAAGATAAACACTGATTTTCGAACCTTTTTCAGAAAATATATAAACTTTCAAGAACACTTTTTCAGAAAATCATAAACAATCAGTTTCAAACTTGATAAAAACCCAAATATGTTTGGTTTTAAACAAGGATTAGAGCCAAAGCTCTGATACCAATTGTAGGTCCTGTTTTTCTCGGTGGATCCGATACGAAAACCTATCCTTGTTTATCACAAACACGGTAACGGGTGCAGAATCCCCGTGACGGTGCAAACCAAACAAAGTGTAAAACACACGCGTAACCAAAGATTCAATATCTATTGATTAGGGACGAGAACGGATACAAACATATACAAACAATGTTTTTACAGACTCTCTCAAAGTCTCACAGCTCTCATCATTTTCACACAGAAACTATGAGGGGTATTTATACTAGACACAGACATGACGAAACGCATAAAGGACACGACGAAACACTAAAGTCGACGAAACACATTCTGTTTCGTCGACATACATATTATATACAATCTTAAAACACAAAGTCGGTGGCTTCGGCCACCGACAACTTCTCCGTTTTTTGTCTTACATGCATGTCATCTGATTTGTAAAAGTAATTCTCAACAAAATCATTTCTCAAATTAATTCTCAACAAAATCAATTCTCAACAAGATTTCTCAACAAAATCAATTCTCAAATTATAATGTGAAGACTAAAAAGTAAAAACGTGGTCAAACGCAGCAATTCTCCACAAAATCAATTCTCAAATTATGCCTGATCTGAAATCAAAAACAATTCAGATATACCGAATCGGCAGCACTAAGGTCAACGTCATCTGCAGCGGTGCGTCGGACGGCAACGTGACGGAGATCCGTGGATTAGATCGCTGCGAGTCTTCAGATCCAGATCCGGATCCGACGGATTGATGTGAGTGAGTTTCGTCATCGTCTTCCATATCGGAAACTAACAGATCTGGTAGCCGCCGGCAATTTAATCGAAAACCTAACCAATCTGGTGGTCGGAGATTTAATAAATATAAAAAACCGTGCGGATCTGGTGGCTAGAGATTGGATAAGAAACGGAAAATTAACGGATCTGTGGTCGGAGATTTGATAACGGACGGTAACCTAACGGATTTGTGGCCGGAGATTTGATAAGTGACGAAAACTTAACGGATCTATGGACGGAGATTTGATGACCCGGATTGTGTGTTTCTTGAACATCAATTTGTTTGTTTCATCTTCTAACCGACTCTATATCCTTTTCTATCTCTCTTTCATCAAGTGTTCTGACTGGATACCTTTTATAGGTGTTGATGTTCCAGATAATGTTACAAGTTTTTGTTCATGATGTACAATATGTCACAGTAATGTTTTGGGTTATGGGAATGCTTATCATTTCCTTTTTTTTTTAATCTTATGTTTGTGTATCGACTTTCCTATATATTTCGATTTTACTAAATACCTTTTTAACAAATATGTGAATTATAAGTTACTTCACTATTGTTATATCATGAAGAATTGACGGTGTCTCTATGCTACGGGACGGGTTTTCAGGTGGTATCGGTTTATTTCCTTACATTATTGGTATAATATTAGCATTTGGTATAGTAATAGGCACGTGTTTTATATCAATTTACACATGATATAACTTATGTTATCCAAACATACTCTATTGCAAATACAAGTCCGTTTTTTAACGAAATTTATACTGAAACATCGAGAAAACTATAGAAACGGATATTGGTACCGGTACCATTATTGTTAGTTCGTCGCAATAAAGAAAAAAATCAATTATACCTGACCCGTTTAATTTTGATCCAAACTTTTAATGAAACATAAATAAGATAAACACATCCAAACGGTATATTCCGTACTTTAAAAAGCTTAATATTATAATCATGAAAATGTTCACTTTTTTCCAATATAATAATAATAAAAAAAACAACTCCGTCATACAAATACTTTGTTTTTGACACCCCAAATTTGTGGTAGTTTCCTTTTTAGCCCCAACTTTGTTATAGTATACTTCTTACCCCAAAACTTTATCAAATTTTATCTTTACCATTTCTTAGCCCTTAAGCTTACGAAATGCAATTTTGAACCACTTAACTTTTTATGAACTTTGTAAATACCACTTTGACTCCATCGAGAGTTTTTGCCTTGATCCAATCACAATGCAACTATAGGATACATTGAGTTCAATCGGATACGTTAAAACGTTCGTTTTCATATGGTTAACACATCACATAACGTTTGGACTAATCCGTTCGATATTTGCGAAGTACCCGCGCCGCAACCGCGCGGGTCTTATTACTAGTTAAACTTATTCTTGTTTCGTCGATATGTAGTGAAGCCCAAGTTGAAAGTCAAAGTCCACTTCAAGTTTTCGGCCCAATTTGCAAAGGAATCGGCCCAGACAACTTTCTGTTATAATCTTTGCACAATTTCAACATAGGACAAGTATGTGACATCACAATGATGATGTCATGGTGATGTGTAAACGGGAATGGGCTTGCGGCGCTCCGTGCCTCGCGTGTCGAACTCTGGGGCGCACGACGGAGGAATGTCGTGACGTCGGACTTGAGCCGGACCTAACCGAGTCGACCCGAACCGAATCAAACCGAGTCGAGTCGCGTCCACATAAAGTGTACCAACATACACTTCTAAATTTGTGAAACGCTCCAAGCCTGGGTGTTTCGTCTATTGGATTTAATCTTCGGTATGCAGTTTAAAATAACAACATTTCATTCAAATTGAAGAGAAAAATTTAAGTCCTTAAGAACCAAATAAACTAAAAATCATGGTTTGAATACATTGAATAGTAAATTGGGATGTCAGCTTTCAAGGAGAACTAGCCGCACGCCAGCCTCTCTATAGCTAAACAACCTGATGTGCGTACTAAAAGTCAGCTATGCTATGCTGAGTGAGTTCTAGTTTAAATCAGGCAACTATAGACTTTAACAAGCAGTAAACACATTTATCAGTAAAATACACCACGCATACTTTACCATACATCTTTTTATCACATTCCAAGATAGTGTAACACATCACACAACTTTACCATACATCATATTTATAACAAATGCACTACCACTATCATACGACCTCGTAGGTAACCACCTATCATACGTCCCCATGTGTACACAAAAAGGCAAAAGATGTAGTGAATTAGGCTAAAAGGTGTGGTCCTAGACATGCATCTTGTAGCCTCGCATGTTTGTTTGGCTAAAATGCCAAAAGATGCGGGTTCAAGGGAATTGCATCATTTGGTATGTAACCACTTCCTTTGGCCTTTTAACTTTGGCAACCAAAATGTTTAAAGGGTATGAGACTGCATCTTTTGGTATTTAAGCTAAAAAGTGTATATATATACACGCACATTAGTAGGAAACCCGTGTGATGTTGCGACGGTGACAATATACAACCCGATACTCGTTTTATGTTAGTTTATCAATACTCACGTAATATAGTGTATAGTATATATGATAGTTTTTTTTTTTAATTTGGAAATAACTCAGTATAAATTCATTGGTAACCAAGTTATATAAATACAAGGTAGAAGCATTGGATATTCATATATGTATATGCACTTTGGGTGATAAGTGCAGGCTCTCAAATCTTCAAGGGTGTCGTATGAAAATTGTTAAAACTTCCATGTTTGGTCCGAATTTGTGGTTAACATATTTTCAGGACTTAGTTCCTCCACTATAGTCCAAATTTAGCTAGTCAGGGTTTGTATTATCTTGGGCTTTGGGCCTTTCTATGTCCTGACTTTAGTAGTCAGGACTTCCCATTGTATATAAACTCTTAGTGATATGTTATACATGGTGATTTCTTTTGTGGAAAGTTTGTTATTCAAGAAACCCTAATCATTGTCATTGTGTGTGAATTGACGGCTACTATGTGTGACGTCATTCATCATTCTCATCATTCTTGTTCTACACTTTCTTGATCCAATACTTTACAGTAGTGATTGCTAGGTAGATTCCGCACACCTGGTGATTGTTGTCTGAGTGAGATCCTTGGGTAGGAGACCTTACAAGTGGTATCAGAGTAGTGTGCTCATACTACTGTAGGTTTGGGTTTAGAGGTTTAGTTGAGAAAGATCACATTTTGATTGGGTGTTTGGTGTTGTTTGCTGGGTTTTAAGTGTTTTTCATTAATCATTCATATGTTTACTCATTCTGGATGATGGATTGTGATTAGAAAGGAGCTTTTTAGAATAAACATTCATCTGGGTTTTTACAGAGCTTGAAGATCTTCATCAGGGTTTTTGAAGGTTAGTAAAGATTCCCCGTTTGATCCATTTTAATTTGCTCAGAGTTTTACTCAGAGTTTTGTATTCTGAGTTTCTGCTTCAGAGTTTACAATTTTAAATATTTAGGGGTTTACATTTTTAATAGGTCAGAGTTTAACATCCGAGATTAGTAATTTAAAAAAAAATTCAGGGTTTACATTCATCAGAGTTTATTTTTCTTTCAGAGTTTAGTCCTTGAGTCCGAGTTTACTTGGTGCTTTTAAAAGATTTGGAGTTTGTTCTTTTAAATTTAAATTCGGAGTATAGAATTTCATAGTTTAGATAGTTCAAAATTCCGAGTTTCAGAGTTTAGTTTTCTATTTTAAAAATTCTGAATTTACTTTATAAAGATCCGAATTTAATTTTGAATGAAGTTCAGAGTTTTTAGTTAACATAAGGTCCAAATTTGATATTAAAACACATCAGAGTTTCACTTTTCCACTTGTTCCGAATTTAGTTAAGTTCTCAGAGTTTTGATATATATTCAGAATTTAGAAAATCAAAGGTTTTAGGTGCGAGTTTCATTAAATTTTTTATATAGGTCCGAATATGTTTTATGTCCGAGTTTTTTTTTTTAAAGTGAGTCCGAGTTTCTTTCAGGATTTTTATCAGAGTTTTTCAGAGTATAGTCTTTTTTCATAGCTTTTAAGTTGATCCAAGTTTCTTTATTAGTTTCCAAATTTAAGGTTTTCAGAGTTTAACTTTTCAAAGATTCCGAGTTAATAAGTTTTTCTTTGGATCAGAGGTTAGAGTGTTGTCAGGGTTTCAGTTTCATTCATGTTGTGATTGTGATCCAGGCTACCATTCTGATCTTCTCCGAGTTTTCACTCAGTATTTCCGATTTTCACTTGTGTCTCCGGATTTTGTGAACCTAGAAACCTTTCCAAAGCAAACTTTCTATTTAAACTCACTGTTTCTTTCAAAACCACACTCTGTTTCTTTTAAATTCCTTCAAAAATGACAAAAAACAATCTGACTACAATGGTGCAAAACCGCAAGCACAATGCTGAGGTAGGAAGTAACGACAAACCTCCTTTGTTGATAAACGAGCTTGATTTTCCTAAGTGGAAGGAGCATTTCGAAAGGTATGTAAGAGCGAAAGACATCAAGATCTGGTTGTGTATCGTTAAAGGATGTGGAGCCACAACAGTAAGAACGTTAACGATTGATACTTATTTGGCACTCACCGACGACCAAAGAAAGTTTTATGATTGTGAAGAGAAAGCAATGTCGATGATAACGATGGCGATGGCGCAATCTATACTCCATACTTTCCGTAAGAGAAGTAATTCGAAGGAGTTGTCGGATAGCATGATCGAGCGCTATGAGGGAAATGCAATGTACAAGAAACGACGTCTTGAATGATTGAAGACTCAATTCGTTGTATTTAAAGCGTTAAGAAATGAATCATTCGATGACACGGTGAATCGATTTTATCATCTGTTGAGCGAACTTGATCGTAGTCAAGAAGGAATCTACACTGAATTTGAGAAAGTTGAGAGGTTTCTAAATTGTCTTCCCAGAGAATGGAATATGTACACGGCATTGATTAGAGAAGGTGTTCTCTATGAGGAGCTCTCATTGGAAGAGGCCGTACAAAAACTGAAGGGTTATGCTTGGAATATGGAAGATCAAGCATCTGATTTCGAGAAGATCCAAGATCCTCAGTTATATAAAGCTTCAAAACCAACGGATAAGGTTAGTAATGGAGGAGCCGGTGTTACCCTATATTCAGAGAATGAAGTTCCCGCAAGTGAGCATGCCCTTTATAAGCAACAATGTCAGTTTAAGTGGAACAACAAATTCCAATTAAGGAATGTACTCTTCTAGTGGAGCTCAGAAATCTCAAGCGACAAACTTGAACATTCCAAAGTTAGATGCAAGTTGCTTAAAGTTGATAGAAGAAAACATGAGCCTTTTGGTGTCCTTCATGATTGCCTACGAGAACTTCTGTCTTGGAAAGCTCGTTGAACCGTCAAGTCTTGATGAGGACTTTGACCAGAGAGACCAAGACGAAATGGAAGAACTTGATCTACAACTCAATATGGCACTCTTAGTCCGAAGAGCGAAGAAATTTCTATTGAGAATGGGTAGGAAGTTCATCAGAGGTCAGACGAAGACTCGAATGGGAGTCGATATGTGTAAGGTAAAATGTTACAACTGCAGCATCTATGGGCATTTCGCACGTGATTGTCGGAAGCCAAAGATGGAAAGATCTAACAGAGAAAGAAACTCTCAAGGAAACAACTCAAGACCTCACAATAATGCTGCAACTACTTCAAACTCAAGTGCTCGTCAAAGTGGTTCTGAAAATCTTACACCTTCGACAAACAATACTATGGTGGCTCAACCCCTACAAAATGTGACTGAGCCTTATGACTGGGGTTGTGCATTGGAAGAAATTTCAGGAGCTATTGTTTCACAAGCCTCTATGGCTGAAATTGTTGACGAAGAAGTGTTTGAAGAGGTTATCGAAGAAGCTAGCATTGAGGAACTTGCAGTTGTAGCCGAGGTGTTTGGGGAAGAGTTGGATTCGGGTAATGTTGCTGAGAATGAAGATAACCTGAATAAAGAGTCTACTGAAAAGTCTAACAAAGCATAAGATGGAGAAAAAGGAGAATGCTTTGAGTTCAAGATCTCCACATCCGAAATGCAGCAATTTGCGGATGCAGAAGCTAAAAGGTTGGAAGAAGACTCCGTAAGAAATGAAGCATGTGCATTCATAGCTGGCATTGAGGTAAAATCAACGTATGTAGATAAGAGGTGTGCAAGATGTGTAGAGTTTTTCACCAAGATTGACAAATATGCACTTCACAACAAAAATTTGATTGCAGATTTAGAAAAATCCAGAGAACTCATTGATGTTTTGTCTAATTCGGATAAAGAACACCAAATTAAGATAAAAGCGCTGAAAAATGATATCTCTGAATTTGAGAGACTTGTGGCACAGGCAACTCTTAAAAATCAGGAATTAAAATCTAAACTTGAAATGAACCAAAATTGTGTTTTGGAAAAGAACAAAATCATTTTGGAAAAAGATAATCTGATCTTAGATTTGCAACGAAAAACTGAAAAGTTTGGGGATTCATCTGAAGTGATGCATTTCTGTATTAACAGCCAATGCCTCAAAGAATCTGAGGAAAAAATGTTCAACATCGGTTATAAGAAAGTACCTCCACCAGTAAACCGTAATTATACATCGATGCCATACATTGATCCTAAATTGGCAAATTTTGTGCCTAAGACCCCTCTGACGATTGAACCGCAAAGCGAGTCAGAATCTGAGCCTGATGAGGCTTCTGATTCAGAACACTCGAAGGTGAGCGAAGCCACCAAGAAAAATGAGCTAAATTTTGATAACATTGAGAATTTGATAAGCAATAAAATTTTGGAAATTTTCAATCATGTTCAAAATGCGAAGTTAAAACCAAAATCACATGGGAAACCTAAAAGGAATTTAAAAAATATCCCTAAAACTGAGTTTGTTAAAGGGGAGGATTTTGTCAAAGTAAAAGAGAAAATCGAAACAGGTTCAAAAACTTAGTTTGTTAACCAGATTTTGAAAAATCCCATGAATGCTTCATCATCTTCGACTAGTCAAGAGGAACGTCCAAAGAATGTTGCGAAAGTTCGCAAATGTTATAAGTGTCATGGGAAAGGGCACTTAGCAGCAGATTGTCCAGATGACAAGGGTAAATCCCATGTTGATCCTGATCAAAAGAATCCTTTTGTTGAAAAACCACAAAATGAAACAGTTAATATTGAAAAGATAAACGGTAAAAATCAGAAGGTTGAGAAAAACAAAGTGATTAAACAAGAAGTAAAACCGGTTGTCAAAATAAATGTTAAATCACAACAAAATTAGGATCATGGGGAAATAACCAGTTGTTATTAATCATGGTGAAGGATCGGAAAGTTCATTTTAAAGACATGATACTCGTGAGAAAACCCCTCACAGATGACAAAATCATGTTACTTTTCAAACACATGAGAATTACCAACGTTCTGGAGGTTCGAACATCTACTATGTTAGACCTCATGCACAGAATAGATTCGTGAATGACTGAAATGCGTCACCCCCTCGATTTCCAAATCAAAGACAGCATTCGGATAATCATCCACGATCATTCTCAAGACACGATGATGTTCCTAGATTTGGTAGGAATTTTGAGCCACCCATGAATCAAAATTACGGTTACCAAAACTATGGAAGCCGAGGTTAAGGAAACTCTGGTTATACCAACAGATCGTTAACTCCGTATAATCCATGATTTGCGGGGAGTCATTCCAACAATTTCTGAAATGGAAATGGAGGACACAGAGGCGATGATGGTTATTTCAAAGAGTTTTCTTATGTTGATGAATCGGGATGACCCAAGACCATCATGGCTTGGGTCCCACATTCTAACTAAATTTTCTTGTTAGGGAATGTAGGAGCAGCTGAAGAGGGCTATCTATATTTGGTACATCGATAGTGTTAGTTCTAGACACATGACAGGAAATAAAGAGTTATTGAGTAATTTCAAAAAATTTTGAGGTGGTTATGTTAACTTTGTCGGTGAGAAGGGTGGATACATCACCGGTGAAGGTTCTAAAATGGGGGAAGTTGGAGAAGTTGGGTTCTTTTTAGGTTATGCCAATGGAACTCCAAACAAACACGTTTATAACATTAAGAAGCGTACAGTAGAGATCTTGTTTGGTATAACTCCTTTGAGTTACGATCCTCCGCCGTCCGAATTTGATCCTAAAAGCAGGTACGATTATGATAAATTATTTGATTCATTTGATATTCCTGATGTTTCAGAAGAAAATTCGAAGGTTTTCTACACACATCTCGTGAACAAAGATGAAGTGGATGCTAGCTGGAAAGCAAGTATTCCTACTAATGTGACTCTAAATGTTCATTCAGGAGATCTAGTTACTGATTCTTCGATCGTAAACGAAGTTGTTGCTGAGAAGATCCCCAATGAAGCTGCTCCAAATGTTCAACCAACAAGTGGTGATCTTTACGTTGATTTTTTAGCATATCCAAATGTTAATACGTTTTCTGGAAATGATCAAGCTTCTAGTAGTAATGCAAATGCTGAGGGGGAGATTCAATCAAATTTGGGAAACAATCTTCAAGCTCCGGCAATCCCAGTTCCAAGAACAAATATTCATCATCTTGTTGATAATATTATTGGGAATCCAAATGCGGGAGTGCAAACATGAAGGAGTATTTCAGAGATGCAGTGTCTGTTCTCTGCTATCAAGAAGGAAGAAATCTACAATCTTAGCCTACATGAATGTTTTATCTCTCAGATAGAGCCGAAGAACTATCAAATGGCTCTGAAGGATAATTCTTGGTGTGAGGCGATGCAAGAAGAGTTAGCTCAGTTCGACATGTTAAAGGTGTGGAATTTGGTCGATCATCCAAAGGGCCAATATGCAATCAACACGAAGTGGGTTTTCAAGTGCAAGAAAGACGATAAGGGTGTTGTTGTAAGAAACAAAGCACGGTTGGTTGTTCAAGGCTTCGATCAAGAGGAAGGGATTTGTAACACCTCGTAAAATCATGACCAATATAATAAAGACACGTGTCATGGACTTTAAACGTGTAAGGAATTATTTCTGAAGGACTGAAGTTGTCAAACAAGGTAAATATGTGAATAAAGGGATCCAAAGTGTCAACATCCCATTCTTGTGCCTCTGATTGACCTCACACGACGTTCGTATTCTTTAACGAATAATTTATCGAACTTGAAAAGTTGTTTCTGCTCAAAATAAGGATCTTGTGAAACATAGGGGTTAAAAGTGTCAACATGTTGAAAGTAACCTCTGAGTGACCTTTTAATGATCCCAAAAACATTGTGACGATTATATTTTTTCCCGCAAGAATATTGGATATAAATTCATGGAGTTTCGACGCATATAAATAATCAAAGGGTTAATTACAAGTAATAAGGGTTAAATGCGTTAATAATGCATTTCAAGGCCTTTCGGGTGACCTCGTAACTAACCGAAGGCTTATTGTTAAATATTTAAAGACTCAAGACCCTTAAAAGTCAAGTTTGGGGGTTAAAAGTACAATAAACGCAAGCTAAATCAAGTTTAGAAGGACCAGGGACCAAAGTTGCAATATCTGAAAGATTGGTGACCGGAGATAGCCCTGACGCTGGCCGTGTAAACATCAAGACAGTTCTTACGCGGGCCGCGTAGAACTGCTAGATGCAGAAAACCCTGCACAGCTGCAGGTTAGTCAGGTTGAACTGCCTTTGCATGCCATTTTTCGAATCCAGGAGCTGAGGCAACAATATTACATGAATAGGGGACACCTGGAATCATCAGAAATCATTTGTAGGCTTGTGTGGAATGATCTTGTGATGTTTAATTGGCTATATAAGAACTCTTGTTTGCTAGTTCATTTGTTCATTCACAAAAAAAAATATTCAAACTCACTCTCTGGAGCTCTCTGGACTTCGAGCAAGTTTTCTCAAGTTCCTAATTCGTGTTAAGAGCCTTTGTAAGCATTCTTAGCCTTCCTAGTTCAAGTTTTATTACTCTAATGACCAAAAGTCAAAGCCATCGTAATTAAGCTTTGACTTAGTGATTAATCACTAATGGTCCAGTCATTTTTCTAATTGAAAGCGGCTATGAGTTGGTAATTATGTGGGTAATAAACCCTTAAAAGGGCACCCTCTGATTTCTACTCTAACTTGGTCAATTGTCGGGTCAAACTTAATATTAAAAAGTCAACAGAAAGCTATTATGCAAATAAACTCATAACTAACAATGCAGAGGTTATGGCACCTGTTTTAACACTAATATAACTTGGTAATTAATGTAAGAACATGTCTAGGCATGTTCAACCCGACAATTCTGAGTTTAGGATCGGTTCGGAACCGAAAGTCGCAAAAGAAGACTTTTGCTTTGACTTTCAGTTCTGACCCAATTTAGCTTAGTTTAGATATGCCTTAGGGTTCCATTAGGACCATATTACATGTAAGTATAACCCTCTGAGATTATACAATGTGGTTCCTTTGTAATCCGAATCATTTGCATGTTTCCGTTAAATGCTTAATTGTTGACTATTATGCCCTTTTGATATTAAAATGAGATTTTTGAAAATGTGAGAGGACAAAACCTTTATTACTGATTTATAAACATGTCCTAAAAATTTGACATTAGTTTGAGGTCTAAATTAGGAGTTATGCTCAATATCGTAATTTGGAAGCTTTTTATTAATTAAACGGCATTTTGGCATAAAGCCTATTTAAACCCAAATTTCGACACCAAAATTTTTACCCACTGATGTAAAATAATATTTTGGTATTTTTGAAGGTTTTTATTAAATTTTAAACTGATCATAACTTGGGGTTCTTGCTTTGATTCGGTAATTGACGGTTATACCCTTTTTGCTAATAAAATGAGTTTTACATAACATTTTGATACCAAACTTTTTGCTACTGATTTCATATGATAAATAAAATATTTTAAGCCTTCTGGACTGATAAAAATCTCAGCTTTCCTTATATAACCTGAAAATCGCTTAAAACCGACTTTTTACGCGTTTTAAACGCATAGTATGGACTAAAACTATTTTTGACATATAAGACTTAATACCTACTGATGTTTTAAGTAAATTTTTATACTTTAACAGTAAGTAAAAGTTTTGAACTCAGATTTCCAAATTTGACCTTTAAAGCTTATGTGAAATGACCAAAATGCCCCTACGGTGCATAGTTTGGTTATAAATAATAAATTTCACATATATGCAATACCCTACTGATATCACTTAAAAAAATAAATATTTTTACTGATCATTTTAGACCAGAACCTCATATTATTATTTAACCTCTTTTATATATCTTTAAAATGACCAAAATACCCCTACGGGGCTTAATTTGAGTTTAAATTCGTTTTGGGCATAATGGAAGGTATCCTACTGATATCATAACACATTTTAAGCATATTAAGTTATGAAACCTGTACATGACTCTTTTGGTTACCCGTTATGCATTATTCGCGTTCGGTGCGGTTTGTGTAACTAGTTTGCATAAATTGACCGAAACGGGTCAAACCTTATCATTTTTGCTTCAAAATCCAGAATGTGTTTAGTTTACCCATATTATACAAGTCTTCATACTTTTCAGGTCTGAACCACATTCTAATCCGGTCTTCGCTTAATCTTGCGCTTTGAACACTAAACATTTCTTTAAAACTAACCGGTCTAAGTTTAAACTTAAGTAAGACCCGTTAGGATTCTAATAGGTTATTAAAACCTTCATTCCAGATTAGGAGCCCGGTAAAAGCTATCTGTACTTGCTTGATTGATTTACGGCTGGGAATGAATTTATATTTTTGCTCAGGTAAATACTTTTAACTTATTTTCCCTTATACAGGCTTGGGGTACGGTATATAAAATACCGCTTGGTCGGGTATTGAATCTTTAATCATATGAAGGTTAAATTATTGAGATAACCCGTTTTGTTTGCTTAAAGCCTTTGGGGGGTTAATGACCATGTCCTGGATATCCTCGGCTCATTCATTGAAATGACCACGACTTAAGCACGGGGTGTAGGCATACACCTGCCGGTGCGTATGTAAAATGATATACCTGCTTGTTCGAGAATAACTCGTCGTAGGCTATATTATGTGGTGTGTCTATTAATCTTTAACCCGGTATTCAACCCGGGCTACTGAACGTATAACAAACATATAAATCTTTTACAATATTATTTTTAAATAATTATCCCAAGCTATAAAAGAATATTTGTGCCTTGTGAAGTTAAATCAATTTTGTAAACACTTTTCCAAAAAGAGTCGGTTAATTGTATTTACCAGTATAAACTGACGTATTTTCAAAAAGGCTAAGTGCAGGTACTAAGCAAAATGGGCTGGCTACTCCTAGCATCGAATAAAGAGCCTTGCAAGCTTTAGATGTTTAAAAATCTGTTGAACAATAATTCTGTTTTTCTTTTGGTCCGCCTGTGGATCACTTTACATTCCATTGTAATACTTTATGTTACTTTTATTCGGTTTGTAATATTTTTACTTTAGATTTCCGCTGTGCATTGAACTGTGATTATTTGTCTATGATGATATCAACTACGTCACGATACTCCCCACCGGGCCCACCGGTAATACGTGAAAATATCGGGGTGTGACAGGTTGGTATCAGAGCCAACATTGACTGAATTAAACACTAGCCTTTTGTGTTTAATCTCAATGACACAGTTTGCACATTCCTCGACTTCCGAGTCTAGGCAAAGGACTTAGGACTAAATCCTAATCTTTTATTTTGTCCTTTATTGTTTTTCTTTGTTGTTTCCTTTGTTTGTTTTGACAGGATCAAGAAAAATGCCGCCAAGATTCAGGAGAGGAGGACGAGGCAAGGCGTCATTCACCGCTCTTAACGATCACGAGGTCGGGCCTTCCCACCAGCGAACTCCATCAGCTACTATGAGCACTAGTCCTCAAGAAGATTGGAGGACCTACTTGGAGCCGGTGAGGCGTTCAGTCTCCCTCAGTTCATCACCTTCTTACCATCACTCTTTCTTGCCGTTTCAGCGGTCAAGCTCACATCAGGCCTTCCAGGACCCGACCCAGTATTTCCAGAGCCGGTTCAACCCGGAAAATCAGATTGAAGAACCAATGGGTCATAACCCATTGGGCCCTGAAGACCATTTCCCTGAAGCTCTAGGTATGGATATGGATGATGATCCCGATCCTGCCGAACCACCATCTGGGACGCCCACGCATCCCATAGAGATTTCAGATGGGCCGTCTTTTCATGGATCACCTTATAGGGGTCCAGACAGCTATGAAGCAAGGTTTGCCCAATACAACTGGGAGTTTACTCCCTTTTACGACGCACCTCATCAGCAGCAGTAGGATCCCTCTGAGGATTCATGTTTTGTAGCGGTCACGCCACCGCCACCACCACCGCTTGAGCAGCTACTGCCTCCGGAGCCACCGACGTTAAGAAGAACAGGTGCACGGATGTCCGTGCGAGGAGGGGATTTCCACTTCAGCACCCCTCAACACTCCAGTGGCAGTTATTACCCGCCACTGTATGAAGACCCCTAGATGGGTGGTCCTTCAAACCCCGTTTCTGAGGTGGACTCTACGCCAGTCTGTTGGACCATTCTATGACCCTAAAATGTCAGTTAAGGCAGTTCATCTTTGAGTACGAAGGCGGAATCAACGTAAACAAAGTCATAACAGCTCTAATCCTTTTAATCCTTCTTTTCTGATTAATATTCGTGCTTTTACAACGTTTTTCTGATACAAATCCGGCAGCACTTCGTGTCTCATACAATGACCTCGTTACTTGACAAATGAACCACACAACCTATTTATAAGCTTAAGATTTCGCTTGAGACTGTTCAAGCTAAATCAGATTTCGCTTGAACCAGTTCAAGCTAAATCTGATTTCCCTTGAACCATTTCAAGGTAAATCTGATTTCCCTTGAACCATTTCAAGCTAAATCTTGATTTAGCTTGAATTACACAAGAACTTTTTCAAGTGAAATCTACAAGATAAACAAGTAAAACCCTAATGTGTGTTCATTCAAACTATCTAGACACAAGACTTGATTATGACGTAATCAGCAGACATTTAGTGCACCAACAGACTCCCCCTTGGATGTTGATGAAGTCTTTGGCTTCAAGTCTTTGTCTTTATCATTCTTGTTTCCGTTTTCATAACCGTTCTTCAGACTTTTCCAACTTGGAAATGCAAATGCCATCATCCAGTCTTCAAACTTTCTGGACCATCGACTGTACTCCTCAATAGCCATAAGTTTTGGAGGTTTATTAAACGTTCCGAAAGCACTTTCCGATTCCCAAGCTTCCTTTTTCTTTTCTTTTCGCGAGTTATCATTCACATTGCTTGACGAAGTATCATCATTTCCGGAATCTCCAGCGAATGCGTACATGTCGCTAAACGGGTTCATGAAAAGATCATCCATCGTGAATGTTCCTGCAAAATCAGCAAACACTTAGAAAAATTATAAGTTTTGAAAATTCAGCAACTTCAAGCGAAATCCTTGAAGTATATACAGCTTCAAGCGAAATTTGATTCAAACTATTTTTCAAGCGAAATCAACTATTTCGCTTCAATCTGTTACAAGCGAAAACTAAAACCAAATCTGATTCAAGCGAAATAAAACAATACTATTTCGCTTCAACAATACAAGTTCCAATCCAACAGTTTCAAGCGAAAACAACAGCAAACAATTTCACTTCAATTGTTTTCAAGCGAAATCCAGCAAATAAAACCAACCAGATTCAAGCGAAATCCACAAACTCAATTTCGCTTCAGAAGTTTCAAGCGAAATTGTCTGATTTCAAGTCAAATTGTCTGATTTCAAGCGAAATCAACCTATAATCTTCGAATACTTTCAAGCGAAATTCAGTTTTAGGTCATTTTTAACATGATTTAATCTGAATTTTAGGCTGAATCTTTGTAGGCTTTGTTAAAACTACGTTTTACACGATATACTCGAAAATCAGACCATTTCGACCGTTGGAACTCTTTCAGATCAGAAAAATATAAAAAGAAATTAGTAGAAAGAAGAGAATCCGCTGCTATGGTATGAACTCCTCGTCCTGAGCTCTGATACCACTTGTTGGACCGTTCTATGACCCTAAAATGTCAGTTAAGGCAGTTCATCTTTGAGTACGAAGGCGGAATCAACGTAAACAAAGCCATAACAGCTCTAATCCTTTTAATCCTTCTTTTCTGATTAATATTCGTGCTTTTACAACGTTTTTCTGATACAAATCCGGCAGCACTTCGTGTCTCATACAATGACCTCGTTACTTGACAAATGAACCACACAACCTATTTATAAGCTTCAGATTTCGCTTGAGACTGTTCAAGCTAAATCAGATTTCGCTTGAACCAGTTCAAGGTAAATCTGATTTCCCTTGAACCATTTCAAGGTAAATCTGATTTCCCTTGAACCATTTCAAGCTAAATCTTGATTTAGCTTGAATTACACAAGAACTTTTTCAAGTGAAATCTACAAGATAAACAAGTAAAACCCTAATGTGTGTTCATTCAAACTATCTAGACACAAGACTTGATTATGACGTAATCAGCAGACATTTAGTGCACCAACACAGTCGCACCACCACCACCACATGTAGGTTTTGATAACCCAATTCCTTCATACGCCGGTATAGCGGCGTATAACCCATTTGAGCAGCCAGCCTACCTGGGGTACAACTACTACAATGCCCCCGATGTTGACCCGTATCTCGTAGCGGCAAACTACAATGCTCTTCACCCTGAAGGGCCCTATGCAGCTTCGTACCAATCTAGATACCAAGCATATGGGTACCAATACCCTCCACCTGCTCAACCTCCGCTGATCCCGCCACCGCAGCAACATGAGATTTTACAGAGGTTGAACCAGGTGGAACAGGAGGTTCAAGAGGGGCGTAGAAGCCGCCGAGGTCTGCTTAAGGGTTTAGCGAATCTGATCAAGGGGAAGAAGAAGAAGAGGGATTTTTGAAGATTCCTTTTTTATTTGTATTGTAATTTTTTTATTTCAATCAAGTCCCTGCGTGGACATTTTTATTTATGTACTTAGTCCCTGCGTGGACTTGTCTTTCTATCTTTGGTCCCTGCGTGGGCCTGTCTTTCTTGTTTAGTCCTAGCATAGGAAAATTATTTATGTAAAAGTCCCGTTTAGGGCAACCTTTGTACTTCTTTTAAAATTAGTGGAATGTTTTTTTTAAATTTCATTGTCACCTTATGTATGAATATAAAATATGAAATAAGTCAAAAATATCATTCCTTTTTAAATGATCTGCCTTTAAATATTGAATAAGAATCTTAAAAGGTATAACCTAGCCTATATGTCAGTATAGACCTAGCCATGAAGGTAAAACCTGTTTAAAAAGATTCAAATTCTTGTTAACATCTGTAAACATGTTAGCACTCCTGGCAGATGTGATTCGGTAAGTCACACATGTCATCCTTATACTGGATTCTTCCAGATCTCCTTATTTAACCTAATGATCTATAAATCATGGTTTCAAATCATCAATTAAGATGATTATATATGAGACATCTGTTAGTGATGCCGTGCCTACGGGCTATAATAATTATCAAATAAAAGACAGTTGTAGTCTACGACTCCCTGTCGATAAAAGGTAATGAACTACGTTCAAACCTTAATGCCTCGATTCTCTGAAATCATGGCTTAAAATTGTCCTTGTGGCTAGGCCTTATGTACCATTTATAATACCCTTAATACTTTATAATTAGGATAAATTATAATGAAAATCCTAAACAAATATGATTAACAAATTAACCAAATATGGTGTATGTTTACCATGGTAAATGAATCATCAGAAATAATGATTCCATAATAACCTCTGAATAAAATATTGTCAACTATTTTGTAGCAAACAAGCTACATGGCTGAATCGGAGGAAGTAAATAGTCACCCGAGAGAAAATCATGATACTACCAGAGTGAATGTAGCTGGTGCGGAACTGCAGGCATTAATAGATAATGCCGTTACTCGAGCTCTCGATAGGCAGTTTAACGAATCAAGTGGTACTCGCGCCAGAACTCAGTCTGTACCACATACAAAACCACACTCTAAGACTCATTCTGAGGCTCATAGTAAGCCCCCTTCTAAAGTGAACGAGTCAAAGAAGGACGATGCTCGCCACTCGTCAAATCAGCAGTGTATTCCGTCTAAGAAGACTGTGTTCAATCAAGAGCCCCGTGGTAAGACCTGCTCTTACAAGTATTTTGTATCCTGCAAGCCAAGAGACTTCACAGGGGAGAAGGGAGCCATAGATTGTATGACTTGGCTCGATGAGATGGACACTGTTGTTGATATTAGTGGTTATGCCGAACAAGACGTTGTGAAGTTCGTGTCGCAGTCATTTAAGGGTAAAGCGTTTGCTTGGTGGAGATCCCTAATCCAAGCTACAGGAAAGATCCACTTGTATAGCATGACTTGGGAGCAGTTTGTTGCTCTAATCAAAGAAAATTTATGCCCTCAACATGAGGTTGAGAAGATTGAGACTGACTTCCTGACATTGGTTATGAAGAATTTGGACTGTCAGGCATATCTCATGAGCTTCAACACTATGTCACGATTGGTTCCATACTTGGTCACACCGGAACCAAAACGTATAGCTTGGTTTATTGGAGGTTTAGCTCCGGAAATTAAGGCAAGTGTGAAAGCATCAAGACCTACTACCTTTAGGTCAGTGGCTGATTTGTCATTATCCCTTACTCTTGATGCGGTCAGGCAGAGGTCGCTTAGGAACTCTGATGAGGGAAAAAGGAAACGTGAGGATGAGAACTCACGCTGTTCTGAGAAGAAACATAAAGGGAACTCTGAGAACCAGAAGAGTTCATGGTTCAAGAAGGATAACCAACAGACGGGTGAAAAACCCAGGTGTAAAACCTACAAGAAGCGTCATCTGGGAAAGTGCAGGTTCGAATCAAAATCCCAATCGCAGCCTAGGGCTTGTGGGATTTGCAAATCAGGTGAACACAAAATGTTGGATTGTAAGAAGATAAAGGATGCGACTTATTACAACTGCAACGAAAAAGGGAATATCAAGTCCAATTGCCCAAAGTATGCAAAGAAACCTGAAGAAGGTAAAAAGACCAATGCTCGGGTCTTTCAGATGAATGCTCAGGAGGCCATTCAGAATGATAACGTGATAACAGGTACCTTTCTTATCAATGATGTTTATGCAAGGCTATTGTTTAATTCGGGTGCGGATAAGTCATTTGTAGACTATAAATTTTGTGCTGAGAAGGGTTTAATAGAAGTGGTTAGGGTAGACACCTTGGATAATCTTGCCGACCTGTTTACAAAGACATTTGTGTCACACCCCAAATTTCCACGTGTTACCGGTGGGCCCGGTAGGGGAGTATCGTGACGTGGTTGGCAACATAATAGTCAAACAACACAATATTTAAATGCACAGCGGAAGCAAAGTATAGATTTAATTCAACCAAACGATATTGTAACATTAAGTATCACAAATAGTCGAATATAAATCCACAGGTAGATCAAAATAAAAGGAAACAAATGTTCAACAGTTTATGACATCCAAGCTGGCGAGACTTAATGTGGATGCTAGGAGACAAGCCAGCCTATTTCGCGTAGTACCTGCAC
Organism: Helianthus tuberosus; assembly: GCA_030545235.1. Classification (NCBI taxonomy): domain Eukaryota; kingdom Viridiplantae; phylum Streptophyta; class Magnoliopsida; order Asterales; family Asteraceae; genus Helianthus; species Helianthus tuberosus. The sequence goes on along the minus strand of CM060427.1, from coordinate 45,079,440 downwards.
TTAACCTTTTTAAGAAAATACGTCAGTTTACACTGGTAAATACAATCAACCGACTCATTTTGAAAAGAGTTTAAGAAAATGCATTTAAGGCACAAGGCACAAATAATATTTTATAACTTGGGATAATTATTTAAATATATAAACTTGTAAACGAATTACATGTTTCTTATGCGTTCAGTAGCCCGATCCGTAGACCGGGTTAAAGATCAATGGACACACCACTTTATATAATGAGACACTAACAGGTGTACGCCTACACCTGAGTGCTAAGGTCGTGGCCATTTCGTAAAATGATGCCAGGGATATCCGGGACATGGTCATTAACCCCCCAAAGGCTTTAAGCAAACAAAACATTTCAAAACATAGCATATCAATGATTTAACCTCTATTCGATTAAAGATTCAATGCCGGACCAAGCGGTATTTTATATACCGTACCCCAAGCCCGTATAGGGAAAATAAGTTAAAAGTATTTACCTGAGTAAGTATAGTTCAAAATCAGCGAGTGCAAGTATCTTTTACTGGTTCTCCTAATCTGGAACGAAGGTTTATAATAACCTATTAGAATCCTAACGGGTCTTTAGTTAAGCTTACGCTTAGACCGGTTAGTTTTAAAGATACGGTTCGTACGCACGATTAAGCGAAGACCGGATAGAATGTGATTTAGACCCGACAAGTTTGAAGACTTTCTTAATATGGGTATATGATACACATTCTGGATTTTGAGATAAAACCGATAAGGTTGGACCCGTTTCGGCTAATTTATGTAAACTAGTTACATAAACCGAACCGAACGCGCATGAAGCGTAACGGGTATCCGTAAGAGTCCTAAACAGGTTTCCTAAGTTAACACGCCTTAAATAAGTTGTGATATCAGTAGGATATCACCCATGATGCCCAAAACGAGTTTAATCTCTTTATAAGCCCCGCAGGGGCATTTTGGTCATTTTAAAGATTATAAAAGGGTTTAATTAGACACCTGTGATCCGGGTCTGAGTTGATCAGTAAAATAGCTTATTTTAACAGGTTATAACCTTTGGTAATAAGTCTTATATACTAAAATAGTTTTAAACCCAAACTATGCGTTAAATACGCGTATAAAGTCGTTTTAAGCGATGTACAGGTTAAAATACAATTCTGAGTTTTCTGATCAAATAAACAGGCTCAAAATACTCCATTTATTATTTAAAATCAGTAGCAATTGGATTGGCGTTAAAAGGATTTGTAAAACTCATTTTATGGCCGAAAAGGGTATTTTTGGTATTAACCGAATCGAGGCGATAAACCTAGCTTATGATCAGTTTAAAAATAATTAAAAATCTTTAAAAATCCCAAAATATTATATCACATCAGTGGGTAAAAGGTTTGGTGTCCAAAATTTGGTTTAGATAGGCTTTACGCTAATGACGCCGTTTAATTTCTTAAAAGCACTCAAATTATGTCATTAAGCATAACTCCTTATCTAGACCTCCAACTGATGTGAAATTTTAGGTACAAGTTTAAAAATCAGTAACTAAGATTATGGCACTTTCACATTTCCAAAAATCTCGTTTTATGGTCATAAGGGCATTACGGTCAATATTTAGGCGTTTAACGGAAACATCGGACGATTAGGGATTCGAGTGGTATAAACGCAGAGGCTTATACACACATGCAACTAGGTCCTAATGGAACTTTAAGGCATGTCTAAACCTATATAAATCGGGTCAGAACTGAGGTCAAAGCAAAAGTCAAACTTCCGAATCGGTTCAAAACATAAAGTTGTCGAATCAAACAAGTTTAGACAAGTTATTATACTTATTTTCAAGTTGTATGACTGATAAAACAGATTACACGCCTTCTGAATCATTAAATATACGATTATCATTTCTGTTGACTTTTCGGAAGAAGTTTGACTCGACAAACGACATAGTTAAGATTGAAATCAGTGGGTGACCTTTTAGGGGTTTATTACCCATATAAATACCAACTTATAACAACTTTCGATTCGACTAAACTCTGGACCGATTGTGATTTATCACTAAGTCAAACCGTAGTTACGACGGTTTGATTTCTAGGCTATAAACTAAGTATAAATGAATTAGAGAAGGTTAGGCATACTTACACACGACTAATAGATGATGTGGAATGCTTGTGACCTGCTTGTATGCTCTGGAAATGCTCAGAAGTTGATGAATGATCAATGTTGCATAATGTGGGTCTTTATAAATAACTTCAAACATGCATGGATCATCAACACCTAAGTCTAGGAGTGAAACAATAACATCCACAAGTCCCCTACTAGCTAAAAACCACTTTAGGCAGCCCAAGGTATCGAAAAAATGGCATTTGAGTCGGTTCCATGCATCAACAGGCAGCTGCCTGTTTTTTTCTGCATCTGCACGTCGGAAGCGGCCCGCTTGGGCTTTTGTTGATCCTGATGTGGGCCGCCTGGCCCATCCGGATCAGGTCACATATGTTTCATTAATTGCACTTTGGCCCCTAGTCCCCCGAAAGGTCGTTTTCATGATGTTTCTTGCAATATAAGGCTTTGATATTTATATATAGGGGCTTTAATACTTATACCCACTTTGTCAAGTCCTCGGGTAACTTCGTGATCACCCGAAAAGCCCTAAATTTCAATGTTGACGATTCTAACCCTCACACACGAATTTTATCACAACTTGCTCATACGATAACGAAACTTCATGAAATTTTTGTGGTACATTCTAGTGAGCATAATTAATCGTTACAAAGCTTTGGGTTTGTCAAAAGGTCACTCAGAGGTATAACTTAAACATGTTGGCACATTTAACCCCTGTAGTTTGTAATCTCTCACTTTCTTTCACAATTCGCTTCGTATGATCCATGATCTATTCGTTTAAGGTTATAAACATCATGTAGGGTTATTGAAAAGTATATTTATTCATTGTTGACACTTTGAACCCTTATATTTACACAGTTTCACTGTTTGTCAACTTTAGTCCTTCAAGAACATTATTTTACACGTTCTAACCTATGACACGTGTCAACACATTATAGGACGTAAATTTTCGAGGTGTTACATCCTCACCCCCTTAAAAGAAATCTCGACCCGAGATTTACTGAAACAAGTAAGGGTACTTTCTTTCATCGTGGATTCAACTTCCCACGTGAATTCGGGACCTCTTCGGGCATCCCATTTGACCTTTACAAAAGGTATATGCTTCCTCCGAAGCTTCCTTACCTGTCGATCTTCGATCGATAAAGGTTTTTCCACAAATTTCAAACTTTCATCGATATGCACATCTGTATGGGGTATAACCACTGATTCGTCAGCGAAACACTTCTTCAGATTGCAGATGTGGAACACATTGTGTATACTACTGAGCTCTTCAGGTAAGTTTAACTTATAGGCAACTGACCCGACACGTTCGATAACCTCGAAAGGTCCTATGTATCTCGGGCTTAGCTTACCTTTCTTACCAAATCGCATCACTCCCTTCCAGGGTGACACTTTAAGTAGGACTTTTTCACCTACTTCGAAGTGAAAATCCTTTCGACTTGGATCAGCATAACTCTTCTGCCTATCTCGGGCAGCTTTGAGACGGTCACGAATCTGGACAATCTTGTCCGATGTCTCGAACACTATTTCTGGTCCAGATAACTGGACATCTCCAACTTCTGCCCAACAAATGGGCGATCTACACTTTCTACCATATAATGCCTCAAAAGGCGCAGCCTTAATGCTGGTATGGTAGCTATTGTTGTAGGAGAACTCAACTAATGGTAGGTGCTTATCCCAGCTACCACCCAAGTCAATTGCACATGCACGAAGCATGTCTTCCAACGTTTGAATAGTACGCTCACTCTAACCGTCTGTCTGTGGATGGTAAGCCGTACTAAAGTTCAAACGTGTGCCCAAAGATTGTTGGAAGCTTTTCCAAAAATGCGACGTGTACCTAGTATCTCGGTCAGAGATAATAGCTACAGGTATGCCATGTAAGGCTACAATCTTATGAACGTACAGTTGGGCTAACATATCGGAGCTGTAGGTCTCCTTAATGGGTAGGAAATGTGCTGACTTAGTCAGTCGGTCAACTATCACCCAGATGGTGTCATTTCCTTTCCTTGTCTTGGGTAACTTGGTGATAAAATCCATAGTTACCATTTCCCAGTTCCAAGTAGGAAGTTCAGGCTATTGTAGCAAACCTGACGGTTTTTGATGTTCTGCCTTGACTTGTGCACATGTCAAGCATTTGGCTACATGAGTGGCTACAGACTTTTTTCAAGCCTATCCACCAATAGTTTGCCCTAAGATCCTGGTACATTTTATCAGCTCCAGGATGAACAGAATATTTAGAGCTGTGGGCTTCCTGGAGGATAACATCTCGGAGTCCTCCATAAATTGGAACCCATATCCTTCCATTCAATCTAAGAATTCCATCCTTACTAAGAGATAACTGCTCCTCAGTTACTCCTAGTTTTTCGTTAGGATAGTTAGCTTCCAACACAGCTTCCTTCTGTGTAGCTAACAACCTTTCTATCAAATTGTTCTTTATTTCCATGCGCTTGGCATTGATTCGGATGGGTTTCACCTTCTCCTTCCGACTCAAGGCATCGGCGACTACATTCGCCTTGCCGGGATGGTATCTTATTTCACAATCGTAATCATTCAGAGTTTCCATCCAACGGCGTTGCCTCATGTTCAAGTCCTTCTGATTGAACAGATGTTGAAGGCTCTTGTGATCAGAATAGATCACACATTTGATTCCATATAAGTAGTGCCTCCACAGTTTTAGTGCGAATACAACGGCACCCAACTCCAAGTCATGGGTGGTGTAATTCTTTTCGTGCACCTTTAACTGGCGTGAAGCATAGGCAATGACTTTGCCTTTCTGCATAAGCACACATCCCATCCCGGTGTGTGATGCATCACAGTAAACTACAAACTCCTCTATTCCATCAGGCAATGTCAGTACTGGAGCATTGCTCAATTTTTGTTTCAGAATATCGAAGGATTCCTGCTGCTTAGGACCCCAGTCAAACTTAATCTTCTTACGTGTCAGCGAAGTCAGGGGTGCAGCAATCCTTGAGAAGTTTTCAATGAATCGCCTATAGTATCCTGCCAACCCTAGAAAGCTACGTATTTCTGTAGGCGTCTTTGGCTCGTGCCAATTCATGACAGCTTCCACTTTAGCGGGATCTACTTGGATACCACGCTCACTAACAACATGTCCAAGAAATTGGACTTCCCGAAGCCAGAATTCACACTTCGAGAACTTGGCATAGAGCTTTTCTTTATGAAGTAGTTCCAGAATGCAGTGAAGATGCTTTTCATGGTCAGCTTGGTTCTTTGAGTAAATGAGAATGTCGTCGATGAAGACGATGACGAATTTATCTAAGTGCGTCTTGCAAACGCGGTTCATGAGATCCATGAACGCGGCCGGTGCATTAGTGAGCCCGAAAGGCATCACTAGGAACTCGTAATGACCATAGCGAGTCCTGAATGCTGTTTTGTGCACATCTTCATCTCTAACCTTCAATTGATGGTAGCCTGACCTCAAGTCAATCTTTGAGAAGAAACTTGCCCCTTGTAGTTGATCGAACAGATCGTCGATTCTGGGCAAAGGATACCTATTCTTGACAGTAACCTTATTAAGCTCACGGTAGTCGATGCACAGACGCATCGATCCATCCTTCTTCTTAACAAATAAAACTGGTGCTCCCCAAGGAGACGAACTAGGTTTGATGAAACCTTTGGCTAGCAAATCATCTAGCTGCGTTCTCAATTCCTTCATCTCTGTTGGTGCCAACCTATAAGGCGCCCTTGCAACTGGTGCTGATCCAGGAATAATGTCAATTCTGAATTCCACTTGCCTATCTGGTGGCAAACCAGGTAGTTCTTCAGGAAATACTTTGGGGTATTCAGAAATGACTGGGATATCTCCAATCTTGGGTTTCGGTTCATCAATAATCACCTGTGCCATGTAGATGACACAGCCCTTCTTCAAACACTTAGAGTCCTTGAGTATAGACATTTTCTCGGGCAGCCCATACTGGGTATCTCCCTGGATAGTAAGTGATTCACCAGACGAAGTCTTGATCATCACTTGCTTCTTATTGCAAATTATCTGGGCCTGGTTATGTGATAACCAGTCCATACCCAAAACTATGTCGAAACCGGCTAGTTTTAAAGGAAGTAGGGACAAAGGAAAAGAGTGGTTCTTAATGGATATGAAACATCCATCTAATAAGGTTGAGGCGGTTTCTAAAGTGCCATCTGCTAGTTCCACCTCATACTTCACACTTAAAGTTCTAACACGTAGTTTCAACAATTCACAAAATTTATTATCTACAAACGACTTATCAGCGCCTGAATCAAATAACACTCTCGCATAAACATCATTTACGAGAAAGGTACCTGTTATCACGTTGTCGTCCTTGATGGCTTCCTTAGCATCCATCCTGAAGACCCTTGCATTGGTCTTCTTCCCCTCTTCATTCTTCCTTGTAAGTTTTGGGCAGTTGGATTTGATATGCCCCTTTTCATTGCAACTATAACACGTTGCGTCCTTTATCTTCTTGCACTCCAGGGTCTTATGTTCCGTAGACTTGCAAATCCCACAAGGCCTTGGCTGGTATTGGGATTTTGAGTCAAGTCTGCACCTTCCAAAATGGTGCTTCCTGCAAATTTTACATCTGGGTTTTTCACCCGACTGCTGACCATCTTTCTTAAATCCTGACCCCTTCTTAGAGTCATTGTTTCCCTTCTGCTTCTTATCTGAACGTCGTGAGTTGTCATCCTCACGCTTCCTTTTCTCGGTATCAGTTTTCCTCAGTGACCTCAGCCTGACAGCATCTGAGGTCAGAGACAACGATATGTCCGTTACTGACCGAAAAGTGGTTGGTCTGGAGGCCTTTACACTTGCTTTGATCTCCGGTTCCAAACCCCCGATAAAACGAGCTATACGTTTAGGTTCCGGAGTTACTAAGTAGGGAACCAACCTTGACAAAGTATTGAAAGTGGTAAGGTAGGCCTGACAGTCCAGGTTTTTCATGACCAGCGCCAGGAAATCAGATTCAATTCTCTCAACCTCATGTTGAGGGTAGAAATTTTCCTTGATTAGTGCCATGAACTGTTCCCAGGTCATGTTGTATAACGGGACTTTCCCTGTGGCTTGGACCAAAGATCTCCACCAGGCTAAGGCTTCTCCTTTGAAAGACTGCGAGACAAACTTCACAATATCCCTATTATGGCAACCACTAATATCCACCACAGTATCCATTTCGTCCATCCAAGTCATGCAATCAACAGCTCCTTTTTCCCCAGTGAAGTCTCTGGGTTTGCATGAAACAAAGTACTTATAGGTGCAACCCCTATTACGGGGTTCTTGATCCCGTATGACTCTTTGGGATGGAACACTCCTTCTGTTTGACGAGTGGTGAGAATTACTGTTGTGGGCAGTGTAGGTCCTGGAGGGTGTTCTAGAGTGTGGTGCAGATTGGGTTCTTGTATGGGTACCACCTGATTCATGGAGCTGTCTATCCATAGCTCTATTAACCGCATTATCTATCATAGCTTGTAACTCTGCACCTGCCACGTTTACACGGGCATTATCATTCACTATCCCTGGGTGACTGTTGACCTCGTTTGAGTCTGCCATGTATCTTGAACTGTAACATATCGACAATAACTTATTGGTGAGTTTATTATAGAATTGTCTTTTATGGCAATTTTATTAACCGTGGTAGCATAGACCATATATGGTTAATTTATTACTCACATAAATTTAGGACTTCTAATATAATTTATCCTAATTATAAAACAATAACAGTTTTATTAGCACATAAGGCCTAGTCACGGGGACAATTTAGATTTTTAAGCTATGATTTCAGAAAATCAAAGCATGAAGGTTTGAACAAAGTTCATTACCTTTATCAGACAGGGTCACAGACTAATACTCTCTTTTGTCTCATATGAAAATGAGAAGGGCCCGTAGGCATTCCATTACCAATGGATGGTAAAAAGAATTGATCATATTTATTAATGATTTAACCCATGATTCAGAGATCATTAAGTTGGGTTTAGAATCTTTGAAAAAAAAATCCATATATAATAATAACACGTGTGTTTTTAACGAATCATGTCTGCCAGGAGTGTTAACATGTTTTCAGATGTTAACAGGGATTTGAATCTTTTTTAACGAGTTTTACCATCTGGGCCAGGTCTTAAAATGACATGCAGGCTAGGTTATACTTTTAAGATCCTTAATAAAAATAACATAGGCAGATAGACTTTTAAAAGGAATGATTTTGATTTATTTATTTCATATATAATTTAGTTATGCATAACATATCAAAGATGAAATTTATAAACTTACAATCCAATAACACTAAAAGTAGTACATTTGGCCCTAAACGGGACTTTTCACTTAGACACATGCCCACGCAGGAGCTATACATATAATATATGTCCTCACAGGGACGGTCTACAAAAGTAAATGTCCACGCAGGGACTACTAGAGACAAGTCCACGTAGGGACTAAGTACAAAGATAGATGTCCACGCAGGGACTACATACACACATAAATAAATGTCCACGTAGGGACTTGATTTAAACAAGGAAATACAATAATACATATTGGGATTTAACGATCCCGTTTCTTCTTTCCCTTCAGCAAGTTTGCCAAGCCACTCATAAATCCCTCATTCTTCCTACGTTCCTTCTGGAAGTCTCGCTCCACTTTGGCCAGTCTTTGACGGAGATCCTCCTGCTCAGGAGGGGGAGCCCGTGGTGGCTGGTATTGTGGTGGCGGCTGAACAGGTGCTTGATACCCCCGAGCTGGGTACCCCATTCCCCAAGGGGGTCCATATGGTCCCTCAGGATTATTATGGGCTAGGTAGCTTGATGCCACGTTGTAAGGATCATCAGCATAGTTATAACCATGGTATGTTGGCGGTCCGTATGGGTTGTAAGCTGCCAGAGCAGTATAAGCAGGGATTGGGTGGCCAAAACCCGGTGATGGCGGTACAATAGGTGCCGAATTCACCTCCGAAACTGGAACAGAAGGTCCACCCATCTGTGGGACTTCATAAGTAGGCGGGTAATGGCTACCGCTAGAGTGTTGAGGGGTGTTGAGACGAAAATCAACTTCTCGTGCTGAAATCCGTGCGCCAGTCCTCCTACGTCTTGGTGGTTCTGGAGGTTCTAGATGAACTGGCGGCGGTGGAGGCGGTGGCGTGACTGCCTCATAACGTGGATCCCCATAGGGATTTTGCTGCTGCTCGTAACGTGGATCCCCAGAGGGATCTTGCTGCTGCAGTGGCGGCTGCTGGTGAGGTGATGAGTGTTCAGATGGTGTATAGTACCACTCACACCGTTCGAACCATGCCATGTGACTATCCGGACCCTGGTATGGTGTTCCGTGAAAAGACGAACCGTCTGAGATCACGAAAGGATGGTTCAAGGATCCGGTTGAAGCCTCGACGGGATCTGTGTCCTCGTCCATATCTTGATCACCAGAAAAGTGATCCTCTGGTCCTAGTGGGTTAAAGCCCACGTGCTCTGGTAGGTACTCTGCTGGGTTAAACTGACCCTGAAAGACAGGAGTAGGGTCGTCGAAGGAACGGTGCAATGCTGATCGTTGCAAAGGTATGTATGAAGGTGGCGGATTGTTGGGCTCATTCTCGGATTGAGGCCCATATGAGTGATAATATGGAGGCGTGGAGCTATGTGAAGTAGATCGTCTGGAAGGCTCCTCGTAAACCCTCCAAGGTTCTTGTGGACCTGCACTCCTTGTAGATGAAGGAGTTCGTCGGCCAGAAGGCCCGGCCTCGTGGTCGTTAGGGGCTCTCATTGGCTCCTTTCCTCGACTTCCTCGCCTGAATCTTGGCAGCATTTTTAACCCTGTCCATATAAACAAAGGTAATGACAAAGAAAAATAAAGGACAAAGGTTAAAAATAAAAAAAAAAAACATTTTGGATTATTCCTAAGTTCTTTGTCTAGACTCGAAGATTTAGGAATGTGCAATTGTGTAACTGAGATTAAACACAAAAGGCTAGTGTTTAATTCACTCAGTGTTGGCTCTGATACCAACCTGTCACACCCCAAATTTCCACGTGTTACCGGTGGGCCCGGTAGGGGAGTATCGTGACGTGGTTGGCAACATAATAGTCAAACAACACAATATTTAAATGCACAGCGGAAGCAAAGTATAGATTTAATTCAACCAAACGATATTGTAACATTAAGTATCACAAATAGTCGAATATAAATCCACAGGTAGATCAAAATAAAAGGAAACAAATGTTCAACAGTTTATGACATCCAAGCTGGCGAGACTTAATGTGGATGCTAGGAGACAAGCCAGCCTATTTCGCGTAGTACCTGCACTTAACCTTTTTAAGAAAATACATCAGTTTACACTGGTAAATACAATCAACCGACTCATTTTGAAAAGAGTTTAAGAAAATGCATTTAAGGCACAAGGCACAAATAATATTTTATAACTTGGGATAATTATTTAAATATATAAACTTGTAAACGAATTACATGTTTCTTATGCGTTCAGTAGCCCGATCCGTAGACCGGGTTAAAGATCAATGGACACACCACTTTATATAATGAGACACTAACAGGTGTACGCCTACACCTGAGTGCTAAGGTCGTGGCCATTTCGTAAAATGATGCCAGGGATATCCGGGACATGGTCATTAACCCCCCAAAGGCTTTAAGCAAACAAAACATTTCAAAACATAGCATATCAATGATTTAACCTCTATTCGATTAAAGATTCAATGCCGGACCAAGCGGTATTTTATATACCGTACCCCAAGCCCGTATAGGGAAAATAAGTTAAAAGTATTTACCTGAGTAAGTATAGTTCAAAATCAGCGAGTGCAAGTATCTTTTACTGGTTCTCCTAATCTGGAACGAAGGTTTATAATAACCTATTAGAATCCTAACGGGTCTTTAGTTAAGCTTACGCTTAGACCGGTTAGTTTTAAAGATACGGTTCGTACGCACGATTAAGCGAAGACCGGATAGAATGTGATTTAGACCCGACAAGTTTGAAGACTTTCTTAATATGGGTATATGATACACATTCTGGATTTTGAGATAAAACCGATAAGGTTTGACCCGTTTCGGCTAATTTATGTAAACTAGTTACATAAACCGAACCGAACGCGCATGAAGCGTAACGGGTATCCGTAAGAGTCCTAAACAGGTTTCCTAAGTTAACACGCCTTAAATAAGTTGTGATATCAGTAGGATATCACCCATGATGCCCAAAACGAGTTTAATCTCTTTATAAGCCCCGCAGGGGCATTTTGGTCATTTTAAAGATTATAAAAGGGTTTAATTAGACACCTGTGATCCGGGTCTGAGTTGATCAGTAAAATAGCTTATTTTAACAGGTTATAACCTTTGGTAATAAGTCTTATATACTAAAATAGTTTTAAACCCAAACTATGCGTTAAATACGCGTATAAAGTCGTTTTAAGCGATGTACGGGTTAAAATATGATTCTGAGTTTTCTGATCAAATAAACAGGCTCAAAATACTCCATTTATTATTTAAAATCAGTAGCAATTGGATTGGCGTTAAAAGGATTTGTAAAACTCATTTTATGGCCGAAAAGGGTATTTTTGGTATTAACCGAATCGAGGCGATAAACCTAGCTTATGATCAGTTTAAAAATAATTAAAAATCTTTAAAAATCCCAAAATATTATATCACATCATTGGGTAAAAGGTTTGGTGTCCAAAATTTGGTTTAGATAGGCTTTACGCTAATGACGCCGTTTAATTACTTAAAAGCACTCAAATTACGTCATTAAGCATAACTCCTTATCTAGACCTCCAACTGATGTGAAATTTTAGGTACAAGTTTAAAAATCAGTAACTAAGATTATGGCACTTTCACATTTCCAAAAATCTCGTTTTATGGTCATAAGGGCATTACGGTCAATATTTAGGCGTTTAACGGAAACATCGGACGATTAGGGATTCGAGTGGTATAAACACAGAGGCTTATACACACATGCAACTAGGTCCTAATGGAACTTTAAGGCATGTCTAAACCTATATAAATCGGGTCAGAACTGAGGTCAAAGCAAAAGTCAAACTTTTGCGTCTCTCGGTTCCGAATCGGTTCAAAACATAAAGTTGTCGAATCAAACAAGTTTAGACAAGTTATTATACTTATTTTCAAGTTGTATGACTGATAAAACAGATTACACGCCTTCTGAATCATTAAATATGCGATTATCATTTCTGTTGACTTTTCGGAAGAAGTTTGACTCGACAAACGACATAGTTAAGATTGAAATCAGTGGGTGACCTTTTAGGGGTTTATTACCCATATAAATACCAACTTATAACAACTTTCGATTCGACTAAACTCTGGACCGATTGTGATTTATCACTAAGTCAAACCGTAGTTACGACGGTTTGATTTCTGGCTATAAACTAAGTATAAATGAATTAGAGAAGGTTAGGGATACTTACACACGACTAATAGATGATGTGGAATGCTTGTGACCTGCTTGTATGCTCTGCAAATGCTCAGAAGTTGATGAATGATCAATGTTGCATAATGTGGGTCTTTATAAATAACTTCAAACATGCATGGATCATCAACACCTAAGTCTAGGAGTGAAACAATAACATCCACAAGTCCCCTACTAGCTAAAAACCACTTTAGGCAGCCCAAGGTATCGAAAAAATGGCATTTGAGTCGGTTCCATGCATCAACAGGCAGCTGCCTGTTTTTTTCTGCATCTGCAGGTCGGAAGCGGCCCGCTTGGGCTTTTGTTGATCCTGATGCGGGCCGCCTGGCCCATCCGGATCAGGTCACATATGTTTCATTAATTGCACTTTGGCCCCTAGTCCCCCGAAAGGTCGTTTTCATGATGTTTCTTGCAATATAAGGCTTTGATATTTATATATAGGGGCTTTAATACTTATACCCACTTTGTCAAGTCCTCGGGTAACTTCGTGATCACCCGAAAAGCCCTAAATTTCAATGTTGACGATTCTAACCCTCACACACGAATTTTATCACAACTTGCTCATACGATAACGAAACTTCATGAAATTTTTGTGGTACATTCTAGTGAGCATAATTAATCGTTACAAAGCTTTGGGTTTGTCAAAAGGTCACTCAGAGGTATAACTTAAACATGTTGGCACATTTAACCCCTGTAGTTTGTAATCTCTCACTTTCTTTCACAATTCGCTTCGTATGATCCATGATCTATTCGTTTAAGGTTATAAACATCATGTAGGGTTATTGAAAAGTATATTTATTCATTGTTGACACTTTGAACCCTTATATTTACACAGTTTCACTGTTTGTCAACTTTAGTCCTTCAAGAACATTATTTTACACGTTCTAACCTATGACACGTGTCAACACATTATAGGACGTAAATTTTCGAGGTGTTACAATTTGATCGGGCTAGATTTGAAAATCTGGTACGAATGATCGGCATGATCAACCCCGAGTAAAATGCTTTTCGAAACTCGCATAGAAACTTTATTTTATGTTTAATGTACAGTTCTTAGCGCTTTTCAAAAAAAAAATTAAAAACTCCAAAAATATTTTACTTAGTTGTAGGATAAATTTTAAGATAAATACAAAAACATTTGAAAAGTATAAAATGAAGTAGTTTTGAGATATAGGGGAAATGATAGTAAATCAGTTAGTCTTTTCTGATATGGGATCATAGTAATATATAAAATTAACCGTTAACTGTAACAGCTTCATTATACGTTGCTTCGGTAGGTTTTACGCGTAAATAAAAACATGTTTTTGGTATATAAACATAATGAACTGCGTAACTTGTGTGGTACATCTCTCGGATATATGATCTTGGTACCGTAATTTCGTTTGATAGGTTGCCAAACTTCTGAGATACTAGGTTTCTATGTTTGTTAAATCTCTGGGGTATTATACTTTGTCTTCTGATATCGCGTGAGCAATGGAATAGACCTCGTATAATGCTTTGCTAAGCGCTTCCTTTGTGCGCAAACCCCCTTGGTGGATTTTTTTTCTGCCACAACAATCATCACCGGATGATCTATTCAAAATTGTCATCACCGGATGTACAAATTACAATTCTATGTTACCACCAGGTACATAGAAAAAATTGCGAAATTATGCAGAAAAAAAATACCAAACGATGGTACACCACCTTTAAAGTCGAGCCTTCATCTCTTTGTCTGTGCGGTGGCACTAACCTGAGCTCTCAAGACATCGCATTTTAAAGGTGTTTGGTAAATTTGGTTCCAAGTTGTGATATTTTTCCAAAAGTATAAGTTATGAAGTAACTTGTTTTGAATGATCATAAGTTATGAAGTAACTTGTTCTGAATGATCGTGTTTTGAAATACAAATTATTAAAGGTGTTTGGTAAATTTGGTTCCAAGTTGTGATATTTTTCCAAAAGTATTTTTAAAGGTGTTTGGTAAATTTGGTTCCAAGTTGTGATATTTTTCCAAAAGTATAAGTTATGAAGTAACTTGTTCTGAATGATCATGTTTTGAAATACAAATGGTGTTTGGTAAATTTGGTTCCAAGATATTTTTCCAAAAGTATAAGTTATGAAGTAACTTGTTCTGAATGATCGTGTTTTGAAATACAAATTATTAAAGGTGTTTGGTAAATTTGGTTCCAAGTTGTGATATTTTTCCAAAAGTATAAGTTATGAAGTAACTTGTTCTGAATGATCGTGTTTTGAAATACAAATTATTACATGTTGGTTGTGGTGTTTGGTAAATTTGGTTCCAAGTTGTGATATTTTTCCAAAAGTATAAGTTATGAAGTAACTTGTTCTGAATGATCGTGTTTTGAAATACAAATTATTACATGTTGGTTGTTTAATATTTCAATTTTTGATTCTGGGGTATTGGTGTGTTTGGTAAATTTGGTTCCAAGTTGTGATATTTTTCCAAAAGTATAAGTTATGAAGTAACTTGTTCTGAATGATCGTGTTTTGAAATACAAATTATTACATGTTGGTTGTGGTGTTTGGTAAATTTGGTTCCAAGTTGTGATATTTTTCCAAAAGTATAAGTTATGAAGTAACTTGTTCTGAATGATCGTGTTTTGAAATACAAATTATTACATGTTGGTTGTTTAATATTTCAATTTTTGATTCTGGGGTATTGGAATTTATTTTTTGGGATCCAGGTTTGGGCCAAGTGTCTCCGGGGTTAAGATTCTTAATCCGGTGTTAAGTGTTTCAGGTCTGGATCGTTCATCTCAAGATGGAAGATTTGAAGAAGTTGTGTGGATCTGGATCATTCATCTCAAGATGGAAGATTTGAAGAAGCTAAGACGCATGTCGTTGCATTCCTTTGAAGAAGATCAACTGTTAGCTGATCAATACATCAAGGTCGTGCAGTTCTGTGTGAAAAACCAGGCAGCGATTACTCGAAGCGTTAATAAAAAAAGATTTTGAGCTTTACATTGAAGATCCCGCACTGATCAAGGGGGAGTCTGTAAATGCACTTTGGGTGATAAGTGAAGGCTCTCAAATCTTCAAGGGTGTCTTATGAAAATTGTTAAAACTTTCATGTTTGGTCCGAATTTGTGTGTTAACTTATTGTCAGGACTTAGTTCCTCTACTATAGTCCGAATTTAGCTAGTCAGGGTTTGTATTATCTTGGGCTTTGGGCCTTTCTATGTCCTGACTTTAGTAGTCAGGACTTCCCATTGTATATAAACTCTTAGTGATATGTTATACATGGTGATTTCTTTTGTGGAAAGTTTGTTCTTCAAGAAACCCTAATCATTGTCACTGTGTGTGAATTGACGGCTACTGTGTGCGACGTCATTCATCATTCTCATCATTCTTGTTCTACACTTTCTTGATCCAATACTTTACAGTAGTGATTGCTAGGTGGATTCCGCACACCTGGTGATTATTGTCTGATTGAGATCCTTGGGTAGGAGACCTTACAATATATTATACATAATCAACAATTTAAAAAAAACATTAAATTCTTTAAGTTAGAAGCATTTGAACTAAAAAACACCAGATTCTTTAAGTAACTCTTGTGAATCATAAATTAGTACTTTGCACGTTAATTGTTTTATTGTTTTATAATTATTTTGCTAGGTGTACATAGGAAACCGTCTACTTGTGGCAAAAATAGACTGTGCTAGAATGTTAAATTCAGTATCATCTCAAAGAGGGTACACTACAAGAAACGGGCACCTTTAGCGACGCCAGCTGTCGCCGCTACAAGTACTGTTTGTCGCCGCTATTGGTATTAGCGGCGACCATGGTTGTAAAAGTCGCTAGGCGCTCCCTAGTCGGTCGACCGGGGAGTTGAGAGTACTCGGTCTAGGCGGAGAGTACACGGAGAGTACTCGGAGATGCCAAATTATAAAGAAATTAGTTTTCGGATATTAAATATATGTCAAATAACATAAATTTACTAATATTTATAACAAAATACGTGAAATTGATATTCATTCTTTAATATGATAGGCATAGAAATTATGTTTTAGTTTATTTTAAGTCAAACTCGGCCCGAGTTGACCTACTAGATCCAATTTTGGCCAATGTTGACCGCATTTGATCGATTCCGAGTAATTAGTCGGAGTTGAAGAAAGTCGCCTCGATAACCTACCTTGTAGCGACTACTCGGGGAGTACTCGGACTTTGAGACCTTGTTTTACAACCATGGCGGCGACATGTCGCCGCTAAAGGGTCGCAGGTGTAGCTCGGCCGGTATTGCCCGGTGTCGCCGCTATTGGTCTAAGTGTCGCCGCTATTGAGTTGATCTCACCCCAGCCGTTAGATCGTGATAAGATTTGAGTGGTTGGGGTTTAATGAGGGACACGAAGTTTTAGCGAAGACATGTCGTCGCCGCTAATGCCCTAATTTACTCGCCGCTATTGGTTTTTAAGTCCCCAACTGTTGAATCAGGGTAAGGATCAACGGCTGGGGTTTGATCTCAGATGGTGGGACGCGGATCGACCAATAGCGGCGACATTTGGCTTGTTGCAGCTATTGTCGTCACCGCTAATGGTGTATATTTCTTGTGGTGGTAACTTTTATGTGAGTCAATGGGTCAGATAGACCAACCCATATGCACTTCTTCTTCATCTATTGATTTTTTAAAAAAATTATCTAATGTGGAACGTATACCATTTGCTTTGCTACATGTAAATTTTCTTACAAAAATATACAATTTGTAACTATTTATGTTGTATGTACCAGTTAAAAAATTTAAGTACAAAACTTTTACTTAACTTTCATAAAATAATATCCAAGGACTTTATCCCCATATACACACGTAAATCAAATCTTTATAATGAAAACCCCTTTTTCCCAAAAGCCCCCATTTTAATTAAAAAAAACACTATGCTTTGGATCCAAGCTTAAAACCTTGATTTCAATTAGATTTCAACTAAAACCTTGATATGATGCTCTCTAATCAATTGTTGTTCAAATTCAAGTTTAAAAACTCGATTGCTTGGCTTGAATCTCCCCTCTTCAATTTTCTCTCTTTAAAATCCCACTTTCTCTCTGTAGCATTGAGTGAAGGATTATAAGAATGTGGATTAGGGTTTCACAAGCCCCTTAACTAATTATGAGCTTTCCACTTGATATTCCAGGATCCGGCGAGTTTGACGGAGCCTCGGTCCCGATATGACGTGTTCGGTGCGTTTATTATTACTAAGAAAGCAGTAGAAGATAGATACGACACCGAGCAGTCAATTTCAGTCTGGTCTCTATTGATTCTCTGACAAATTACATCACCGTGAGACCAGTCAGACAGCATGTCCCCACAGGGATCCCAAAGCTTGTCCAAATGGGAACCCCAACTCCCTATTCAAGGATCGAGCTATTATTCGAAGATTAATTTGAGATCAGAATACCATCAACTCAGGATTCAAGAAGAATGTGTTCCAAAACGGCATTTTGAACTCGCTACGGTCATTACGAGTTCCTTGTTATGCCTTTTGGCTTAACAAATGCACCAGCAGTGTTCATGGATTTAATGAACCGTGTGTGTAAGCCCTAGTTTGACAAATTCATGATAGTATTTATCAATGATATATTGATATATTCACGAAACAAGGACGAACACGAGCACCATCTTAGAACTATTCTTGAGTTGTTGAAAAGGGAGAAACTGTATGCGAAATTTTCCAAATGTGAATTTTGGCTTCGCGAAGTTCAATTTCTCGGACATGTAGTCAACGAGAAAGGCATACATGTTGATCAATCGAAAATTGAGGCCATAAAGAATTGGAGTGCACCAAAGACACTGACTGAAATACGTCAATTCCTAGGATTGGCCGGTTATTATCGAAGATTCATTCAGAATTTTTTGAAGATTGCTCAATCACTCACTTCTCTCACTCAAAAGGATAAGAAATTTGAATGGGGAGAAAAACAAGAAGCATCTTTTCAACTGCTTAAAGACAAACTCTGTAATGCACCAATTCTGTCACTCCCAGATGGTACGGATGATTTCGTAGTCTATTGTGACACCTCATGACAAGGGTTAGGATGCGTGTTGATGCAAAGGGAGAAAGTTATTGCATACGCATCACGCCAACTAAAGATTCACGAAAGGAACTATACCACACATGACCTAGAGTTAGGTGCAGTGGTATTTGCACTAAAAATTTGGCGTCATTACCTTTATGGTACTAAATGCACGAAATTCACGGATCACAAAAGTCTTCAACATATATTTAACCAGAAAGAGTTAAATATGCGCCAAAGACGATGGGTTGAATTGTTGAATAACTACGATTGCGAGATCAAATATCATCCAGGCAAAGCGAACGTTGTCGCGGATGCATTAAGTTGAAAAGAACGAGTTAAACCTTTGCGTGTGCGATCCTTAAGGCTCACAATTCATAACAACCTTACCTCTCGAATTCGTGATGCTCAGCAAGAAGCATTGAAAGAAGAAAACTTCAAAGCAGAAATGCTTAGAGGTATGGAAAAACAATTAGAATCGAAAGAGAACGGAGCCTTATATTTCATGAATAGAATTTGGATTCCCCATTTTGGTGGTCTTCGAGATGTAATTCTTGACGAGACTCATAAATCCAAATATTCGATACATCCTGGAGCAGATAGGATGTATCACGATCTCAAGGAATTTTATTGGTGGCCTAATATCAAAGGTGATATTGCGACATACGTTGGAAAATGTCTAACATGTGCTAAAGTTAAGGCCGAATACCAAAAACCTTCTAGATTGCTACAACAACCCGAAATCCCTACTTGGAAATAGGAACATATTTCTATGGATTTCATAACTAAATTACCCAGGACTTCTCGTGGTCACGACATGATTTGGGTAATCGTCGACCGATTAACCAAGACAGCTCACTTCTTGCCTATCCGCGAGAAAGATAGTACTGAGAAGTTATCTGAAATCTATCTCAAAGAAATTGTAGCAAGACATGGTGTACCTGTGTCGATAATCTCTGACCGAGATGGTCGTTTTATATCAAGGAATTGGTAGTCATTCCAAAAGGCCTTTGGATCCCAATTAAATTTGAGCACGACCTTTCATCCCCAAACTGATGGCCAAAGTGAACGCACAATTCAAACTCTAGAAGATATGTTGTGCGCTTGTGTGATGGATTTAGGTGGGAATTGGGATACTCACTTGCCTTTAGTGGAGTTCTCATACAATAACACTTATCACACGAGTATTAAAGCCACACCATTCGAAGCGTTATATGGCCGGAAATGTCGATCTTCGGTATGCTGGGCGGAACTAGGCGACAAACAAATGTTAGGTCCTGAGTTAGTTCAAGAAACTACCGATAAAATATTCAAAATTCGATACCATATCAAGGCGGCTCGAGTCAGACAAAAAAGCTACGTGGGCAGACGCCGCAAACCATTGTCCTTTGAGGTTGGAGACAAGGTGTTGCTTAAAGTCTCGCCATGGAAATGTATAGCTAGATTCGGGAAGCAAGGTAAGCTTAGCCCGAGATACATAAGACCATACGAAATCTTGAAAAAGATTGGAAACGTCGCCTACAAGTTAAAGCTGCAAGAAACACTCAGTAGCGTTCACGACACATTTCATGTGTCAAATTTGAAAAAGTGTCTTTCGGATGAATCACTTATTATTCCCTCAGATGAAATCCATGTAGACGAAAAACTCCATTTTATCGAAGAACTTGTTGAGGTTTTGGATTCAAAGATTCATAAAACGAGGAGAAGTCGTATTAAACTAATCAAAGTCCAATGGAACTCGAAACGATGACCCGAGTTCACATGGGAACGAGAAGACGAAATCAAAAAGAAGTACCCTCATTTGTTTAAGAAAGTCCCAACAAAGAGTAACGCAACCTAAAATTTCGAGATGAAATTTTCTTTAACAGGGGGAGAATGTGACAATCAGCAAAATTCCGGTAATTCCGTACAACCTGAACAACTATTTCAACTATTATTTTCGCTTGTTTGACTTGATTGTAATTAATTAAGTCTTAAAAGTCTAGGAATTATAAAAATCATAGTGAATTATGATAACAAATCCGTTGCGATTGGAAACAATATCCTAGACTAACAATAGGAACGCGAATAAACGATACTTGTCAGTACTAGTCGCGGTAGAGTCTGACACGATAAAAACAAGACATACATATATGTCTACACAAATATTCTATAAAAAGCTTTGCCCAAAATAATATGTGCCTTATTATTTAGAAAATTCCAATTAAAAACCAAATTGTCCAATTTCGCAGAAAAATACAGCAATCCTGCGGAAGTATACAGCATTCCGCAGAACAAAACAGTAACTGTCCGAAAGCCCAAAAATAAATATTATTTGACATAAATAATATCATGGGTGTTAAAAACGACACAAAATCAGCAATCGAATTTTATTGCGTTAAGCTGCGCGGCTAGTTCAGTAAACTGCCAGTCAGCAAAGCCGGTACCAGAACCGTGTCAGAAATAGTAAAATTTTTAGTCCAAAAAGTTGGATTAATTATTTGTATAATAAAACATGTGCAAAAATAATTTTTTTCGTGTAATTACTTAAACAAAACACGGTGTCAGTATTTAACCCGGTAGAGGACCCGAACCAACTTTTTCACCCGATTAACAAACTAAAAATTTTGGTGGACTAGTTTTACCTAGTGTCACACTACTTTAAAATACGAGGGCTTGAAACATTGTAGATATTTTTATATAAAATATCAAAGTTCTTGAAAGTTTATATATATTACAAGATTTAAAAAAAAATAATAATAATAATAAAAGCCCCAAATCTTCCCATGTACACGATTTGGTGTGGTGGATCCCCTTCCCCATGACCACTCATCTCTAACTGTTGTGTTGGAAGCACCATTTCTTGATTAGTGTATTTTCTAAGAACTAATTTGATTCTCACACTCCACCACTTCTTTCATAATTCCCAAAACACAAACCATCAACCACTACCACTTTACTACTCTCTCTGTCTAAAAAAAATCGGCTAGACCAAACTTCACCATCTTCATCCTTTTTCAAACTCAAGAATACATGCTCATATGGAAGTTCATGGATGAAACAAGCTACTAGGGAGTTTAGTAAAGCTATTTGGAGCATTTTTGGTGGAACTAGAAGCCTTAGATCATCAAGATTTTTCTTATCTTCATCCTTATTTCCTAGCAAAAATTGTAAGAACATCACACTAAGTCTTACTTTTATTCTTGATTTCTTTACAAGTTCATCATAAACCCACATGAAAAACAACAAGAACAACTAAAAATCATTATTTTTATCCATGATTTTTCTATGATTATGGGATGAACTTGGAGAAATCTAGACTAGTAAACTTGAATCTTGGTTATTTTTACTTAAAAATATGATCTACATACATGCATGTAGAATCAACCAAGATTCATCAACAAAGTGATGAACATGTATGCTAGTAAAATATGAGAAATCATTTAAAACCAAGAAAATAAATTTTTGAAAATTTTCTTGAATAAAGTTTCCATTTCTGGAAAGAATCAAAAGTAAGAAATATGTTAGTAATAAACATTTTGAACACGTATTCATGCTTCAAATGACCTTGTGAGTCATCTAAAACAAGAATTTTCAATAAAACTTTGTTCTACAAATTTGTGGCAAAAACAAGGAATAAAGTTTCCTTTTTGGGAAAGTTAATAACAATATCATGTTCATGCTACTTTTGTTGACAAGTTTTGATGGATATTGATACTTGATAATGTTTTGTATTAAAATAAATCAAAAACAAGTTTTGTATAAACTTGGGGAAAAATCCATATTTCAAACTAAACTATGGCAAAATTTTTATAAATTTTGTTATGTTTAAAAAGTTGTTAAACAAAGAAATATGAAACTAGAAAAACTATTTGGAGTCTTGAACATGGTTAAACGAATTATTGGACAAAGTTATAAGCCCATATTTTATAAAAAGATTTCTAAACAAAAGTGACAAGTATATATTTTTGTTAAAATATGTACTTTCAAAAATATTCATCAAGTATCATAAGTATATATTTTTATGTGTACATTATATGTTTGGTTCAAATAGGAACAAATACAAAATTTATACACATCCACGAAAATTACAAAAGATATATATGAACTTGAAAAACGAAATAAAATGTCCATCCTTGTAGATGAACACACAAACAGACAAATTCGGACACTATTGGACAATATGGACTTTTGGACAAAATAAAATGGCACAAACGAAACAAATGGTAAAAACGAGACGGACAACACGAACGGGACAAACGATACGAATAAATCAAACCGACATGTAGTAAACGACTATAACAAAATACAAGCCGTCACAAAGACTTATGCACTAAAAATGTTTCATACATGGCATAAGTAATGATTTTTATAAAAAACTAGATTTTTAAAAAAAATACAAGTATTACTATTATGTTTTTACTAGGCCCAAATCTTGTATTTTAAAAAGGAGTCCATAAATAAAATTGGGCTAGAGTCCATTTGTCATAAATAAAATTTGGGCTATGCCTACTTTTACAAAACAATGGACTAAAATATATTTTTAGTCAAAATTGGGCTAAAGCCCACTCTACAAAATACTTTGACTACAACCCAATTTTTATAAATTGTTATGGACTAGATACATTTTTAGAAAACAATTTAGGCTAGGCCCAAATTTTACACCACTTATTTGGGCTAAGTCCAAAAATATAAACTAAATTGGGCTAGGCCTACTTTTATAAAATGTTTTGCGCTAAGGCTCACACCTACAAATTAATTTGGGTTTGACCCACTTTAAACAAAGTTATTTGGGCTAAGCCCATATACACTAAATACATAAAATGGACTTAAAATCTAGTACATGAATTAAGCCCATTCAAACACAAACCAAAAAGAATATATATATATATATATATATATATATATATATATATATATATATATACATACATATACATATACATATGGAAGTTATATATATATATATATATATACGAAAACACAACAAAGGAAGCAAACGATTACGAGAAACTAAAAACGAAATACAAGATGAAATACTTGTACGATAAACAAACACAAACCTAAGTGTCTAACGAGATTAGAACACTTGTAGGTCGAGACACGAACAACGAACAAGGAATCGAATAGAGATTTGCACGGAACGCAAATATGTGAGTTCATGTTTCCCCTTTTACTTCGAATGTTTATGGTTTTAAACTCTCAGGGATGTATACATGTTAGAATAGTATGATGATACAATAAAACAATTTTGATCACATGCGGATATGTGTTTAAAATAAAGGGGCCATTAATTAATAAACAAGTACCGAGGAACAAACGAATAGATCTATTTGGGTTTTGGCAAGCCCCACTCTTATCGGCAACGATATCCACGATCGTTAAGAGTGCCTTTGTGTCCAAACTAGTGTCGTTGACACACACGATAAATTGTCAAGGTTTGGTTGCCTCCTATTCGTCATACATATTAGCGTCCTTGTAAAACACTAATGATCATACGATTTTTTTTATCATACTATACAAAACGAATTTTATTACTTCAAATGTTTTGGAGACTCATTTGATGAAAAAAAAAACGAAATAACATGAATTCACTCAACTTTTGTTGACGTTTTCAAAATTAACATGTATTACAGGAGATTAGTGGACGACTTTGGGAAAAATATGTTCGAGTTGTTATCAAGAATGCAAGCTTTTGAGATGTCATCCATTTTCAAGTGTTATGTTATGTGAAACTATTTTGAACTTTGAACAATTTGGTTAATGTTGTAGTTGTTTTAATTCCAAACAAGATGTTGGTATTGTAAATAATGGTTTCAAAACGAATGTATGGATGAACATCTTTATATGGTTTTAATATGTTGTTTACTCAATTGATTGTATCGATTGCCGCTCTGGCCACACCTTGCAATACGTTTCCGCATAAACCAAAAATTGGGGTGTGACACAAATACCCCACTGGTTAACTTCAAATATGTGATTCCCCCTGAAGATCTGATATCCCGTTTTACCGCGATCACTTTAACACACCGTAAGAATGATTGATCTGTGTAAACGATATTCTTCACAATCAGCAAATCTTCATTAGAAAACAAATCATCTGGTTATGTAATCCGATCTCTGAAGCATTCGTCCACAATCAGATTCATCTCCTCGGATAATCTAGATCTCAGAAGCTATCATCCACGATCACTCTCAGATCTCTGATGCCTTCGTCCACGATCAGATATCAACACCTCGGATCATCTTGATCTCGGAAGCTTTCACCCACGATCAGATTCACATTTCCCCTGACAATCTGATGAACCATCTGATAACACATTCAGATCTTAGAAACATTCATTCACGATCAGAATCATGTTCTTCCTCTTCAGTCATGATAACAGATGTATAGTCTTCTCCGCTAGATCCGACAGCAACTTAACCAACAAACATCATCATTTCCCGTCGATTTGTCCGAAAAAAGTTTCATCAAGTCGAAGATTAACCATTCTGACACTTTAGACTATCACACGTCTGTAATATCTTTTAAGCATCCACAATACTGTTTGCATCTCCTGATGCTAATCCTGCTGAACGGCTTGACGAAGACCCGGGACTCAAACCCTAAGACGTCAATCAGACCCTGATCTGTAGAGTCTAAACTTCCTATGATCATGAAATCATGAATCCAGATCCTATGCATCTCCAGACAATCCTGAAGTCAGAACCACCAGAATACTATTGCAGCGTCACGGATTTCAAAAATGCTGGAACATCTGAAATTTTTTATTCCCCCTTAATTTTGCAAATTCTGACGTCTCTATCACTGAATTCCCCCTCAACCTGAGCAATTCAGTCCTCTTTTAATCTGTGAAAAACTCGCCTATGCCGAAAATATGACAATTTTCCTCAAACGTCAGTTTTTCATCATTGCGGATTTTACGTTTTGGCCCATAAATAGTCAGATAACCTAGATGATAAACATTCTGCACCAGTATCATGACTACCCCACTAATTTTCATAATATGTGATCGCATCATCAAATATGTTCACCAAAGCCCCAGACGGTGTCCCCGAACAACCTAGCTTGGTCGTTAAAAACCCGAAAAAATTTTCAATCACCAAATTTTTTCTAGAGACTCTCCTCGTCGTTACGATAAAAAAAATACCTTTTTTTAGGCATTTGCTTATCCGTCCGAATGGAGTAGGTCCATCCGTCCGGATGAACTGATTTTGGATCATGTTGATAATTTGCCACCTGAGTGTCTTCATCCGTCCGGATGGAGTTAATGTCCATCCGGATGAGGTTCTACCCATCCGTCCGAATGACATATGGTCCGAATGACCATGGTCCGGATGGTCATCCGTCCGAATGATCATCCGCCTAGATGGTCATCTGAAGGAATATGTTCTAACGACTCAAGAACACTTCAAATCACATTTTTTCGATCCAGAATCTTTATTTGTATGAATTTCATGATGAAACTTCACAGAATTGTGTGCGAATCAATTCCAAACAGAATGATGGCTTCAATTCCAAAATCCATCCGTGAATTGACCTTTATTTTGATGATTTTCTCTGTTTTAACGTCAACACTCCCGCTTAACCCAAAATTAATGAGCTTGGGTGATTTAACCGACTCTTAGAACGATTAAATCGGTACCGTAGCCCTGATACCACTTGATATTCCATGATCCGGAGAGTTTGACGGAACCTCGGTCCTGATACGACGTGTTCGGTGCGTTTATTATTACTAATAAAGGAGTAGAAGATAGATACGACACCGAGCAGTCAATTTCAATCTGGTCTCTATTGATTCTCTGACAAATTACATCACCGTGAGACCAGTCGGACAGCATGTCCCCTCAGGGATCCCAAAGCTTTTCCAAATAGGAACCCCAACTCCCTATTTATAGGCAACAGCCTATCATCCGAATGAACTTATGTCCATCCGTCCGGATGGACTATTACACTGCACAACCTACATTCGGATGGGGGTTTGGACTATATGTTGTCCATCAGTCCGGATGGACTTGTCCATCTGTCCGGATGAACCTTTACAATGTCTAATTCGTGCCCGACTTTCTCTAATCTATACAATATTCAACACACGCTCTATCTAACTATTCACACAGTGACATGCGTACGAAATATGCACCAACACCATCTCTAATCTTCTTAGTCGTTTTAAATAATGTAAACCTTACTCGTTTTCAATTTTGGATAGATATGATTGATAAAAATAAATATCTTTCATGAAAAAAAATTAAGCCTTTTTTAACTCGTTTTTTTGTTCATTTACATTTTACTATTTTAGAACTTACACAGTTTCTATATTTATTATTATCTATCCTATCTATCCAAAATTGAAAACGAGTAAGGTTTACATTATTTAAAACGAGTAAAATATTTAATTTACATAAAACTATATTGCTAGTAGATTTTACTGGTGTAACTAGTAGATTTTATGTTAAATAAGAAATTTAATAAAAATATGAAAATAAAAAAATAAATAGACTTTATGTTAATTAAGAGATAAAATAAAAAGATGAAGATAAAAAAAATAAATAGTTTTTGTAATCTTAAATAAAATTAGGTGTTAGTACCCAAATGTGTTACATTGATAATCTTAAAAAAAAAAAAAGCAAGGGCATTTTGGTCATTAATTAACTAATTTTGGTGTTAGTACCCAAAGGTGTTACAAAATTGAAACCATGAGACCTAAACATGTTAAAAAAAAAGTTAGTACCCAAAGGCGAAACTAGCTATAAACCACAGGACCCATTTGTGTAATTAACTCATGTTCCTTAATTAAAACTTCAATAATCCTAGGTGTTACATTTATGTATTAGTTACATTTGTAAATTTTGTACGAAAGCTTGATTTTATTAAAGACACTAGGTAGAATAATGTGTATTGCAATGATTGAATAAATTTAATGTTATATGTTTTTTTTTGAAAGGTAAACTTCATTCAACCAACACCACCACAAGCGTCCTCAAAGCAAGGACCCAAGAGGGAACCGAATTACATCAAATCCAACGGGTAATTACATCACTTATTCCAGTCTACACTTTTATGTCTAGATCTATTACGAATCCAAAAAAACGACAAAATTTTTATATTTTCGAATACCTCCTTCGCTCTCCTAGGCTTGTTATTGAAGATTCTAGCGTTCCTCTCGTTCCATAAGACCCACATAGCCGTATACATAATACTTTGGATAATTTGACCTTCTTTTTTAGACTTCGATTGGTTAACCGTCAAGCGAACCAAATCAGCAACTTCAAACAGCATCGTAGGAGGCAATCTACACCAAGCTTCTAATCTGGCCCAAACTTCTGTTGAGAATATACAGCCCGTAAAAAGATGCAGTGTAGATTCTTGACCCGCGTCACACATCGGACAATCCAAACTGTCAAGCGCCATCCCTCGTTTAATCAGATTCATCTTTGTAGGAATTCTATCAAGGCCAATTCTCCAAGCTAATATCTTGCATTTAAGAGGCGTCCAGCCTCTCCAATCTACGATCTGCAAGTTACCTGCCATCAAGCCTTCGGACATCATAATCTTAGCGCTTTTAACAGTGAAAATACCATCTTTGCCTGGATCCCATTTCCATTTTTCGTTCCCTTCCTCCCATTTGTATTCATGGACATCGGCTAGCGGCGCAAACAGTTCATTAACTTCTTCAAGAGAGCTTGGGACCGATCGCCATTCCCAGTTCATAAAACGAACACCTTGTTGGACCTGAATTCTTTCAGCTACATTGACCCATTTCTTTCTTTCAAGCCGAAACAGATGAGGGAACCGGAGACGTAAAGGCTCATTACCAAGCCATTTGTCTCCCCAAAAAGAAATATCATTCCCGTCCCCAACAGAAACCGTAAAGAAGCAGTTGAATCTAATACCATTAGGGGCCTTTTATCTCCTATCTTTACTATCTCTTTCCAACATCCCTTTGTCGCTTGATTAGTAACATCGACCACATTCTACTCGAGCCATGACAACCAATGACAATCTTTTTTCAAAGACAATTCCTTTCTCTTTTAAACCTCCAAGCCCATTTGAGAAGAAGAGCGTCATTAAAACTTTGTAACTTTGACACGCCTAGACCTCCTTCCTTCTTTCTTTTTGTAATTACATCCCAAGCTACCCATGCTATTTTTTTCTCATCGGACGCACCGGCCCATAAGAATCTTCTCATTATCGCTTCAATACTTTCTATCACTTTTTTCGGGGCCTTATACAAAGAAAAATAATAAATCGGTAAATTTTCAAGAACCGATTTAATAAGAACTAACCTTCCCCCAATCGATAAGTTTTTCACCTTCCATGAAACAAGTCTAGACTTCACAACATCTATCACCGTAGACCAACTCGCAATCCGATTCATATTAGCGCCGACTTTAATTCCAAGGTACTCAAAGGGAAAAGAACCTTTTTTGCACCCCAAAATTTGTGTCATCTCCTCAACATGATTATCTTCCGTTCCCACCCCAATGAGGTTAGATTTATGCAGGTTAATGCGAAGGCCGGAGCATAAGTAAAAAACACGAAGCAAACGCGACGTACTTTCCAAATTCTCTCGAGACCACTCCCCTAGAATCAACGCATCATCGGCATAAAAAAGGTGAGTAACTTCGGCTTCATGGTCAGTAAAATTAATCCCAGAAAACTCTCCAATATCTTTAGCCTTTTTCACCACCCAAGATAGAGCCTCCATAACAATTAAGAATAAAAATGGGGAAAGCGGGTCACCCTGACGAAGGCCTTTTTGACAATTAAATTCAAAAGTTGGCGACCCGTTGACAAGCACTGCTGACCGAGCTGACATCAAGATCCCTCTGACCCAATTGCACCATCGAATAGGAAAGCCCATTTGAGACATTATAGACTCCAAAAAATTCCAGTTTACATTATTGTAAGCTTTTTCGAAGTCTATTTTCAACAAAAACGCCTTCTTCTTCCGTCTTTTTAACCACTCTGTAAGCTCATTAACAATCAACGGACCATCAAGAATAAAACGGTCCTCTAGAAAAGCCGATTGATGCTCCGAAATGACACTTCCCAACACCTTTTTAAGCCGGTTAGCAAGCACTTTAGAAATGATCTTACTAATTAGCCCAATAAGTGTAATCGGTCTATAGTCTTTGAGGCCAATAGGAGTTTTAACCTTTGGAATCAAGGTTATAAACGAAGAACCACAACCTTGATTAATGTTTCCTGTGTCGAAAAACTCATGCAAAATTTTCGACACATCCCCCTCTAATAGACTCCAAAAGCGTTTCACAAATCGGAAATTAAAGCCATCCGGACCGGGCGCTTTATTGGAACCACAATAAAAAACCGCATCCTTGATTTCCTGTTGAGTGAATCTGGATGTTAACAAATTTGCATCCTCCTCGGTCAACCTTTTAATCCCGTCACAAACTAAAAGTGGCCGATCCTTGGTCTTCTCACTAAGATGATTTCGGAAAAATCTCAACACTTCTTTTTTAATCAATTGAGGCTTTGTAACCCAAACTCCATCAATCTCCAAACCCGGAATAAAACATATATTTATCTTGCACGAGATGAATAAAACCATTATTAGATGGGCTGGATAAAATATAATGTCACCCGTTAACAAATACGGTCGTCAAAATATATCTTTAAATGGACGAACTTTGACGTGACTTTCATAAATTCTGTTAAATATATTTTGAAAATATTTTTAATTCATCCATGTATTAATTTTTTTTATGTATTCGATAAATGTTAGTTCCGCTAAAGTGTAGTTACTCTTTTAATATTATTTTAATAATTAACTTAAATTATAACTATAAAGTTATAGAAATGATCACAATTTAATTGTTTTCGTATTTGTTATTGTATTACCTTTTAAATATTAAATTTATGTTGAATTTCGTTTTACCAGTACTTTCATTTTATAATTGCAATAATTTAAGTTACTTTAATTAGTTTTGAGAGTTGATACAATTTATAGGTTTTAACTTTTATATTTAAACTAGTTGATGGCCCGCCCGCGTTGCGGGGCGATGACTGAATAATTATCAATCAATTAAAAAAACACTATTATAATTTTGCTAGGAAAAAATTACAACGATAATAAGACCGTAATTTTTGGCTCAGGGCAAAACTGTAATTTTCAGGACTAATGAGCTAGTGTTAGGCGGCTCCTTGACACGAAAAAAAAATTAAATGGAGTCAACCAATTAAAACAAAAACTTTTATAGTTTTGCAAAAAAAAAAAAAGCTAAGACGATGAGAAAAGCGTAATTTTGAACTGAGGGTGAGATCATAATTCTAATTCAGAGATGAAATCGTAAATTAAAAGGACCAACGGGGGAGTGTCAGGCATCTGCCGGCATGACTGCAATTTTACACTGGGGGCCAATTTGTAATTTAACCAGGAAAAAAACAAAAACGATGGAGAAAATGTAAATTTAAATTGAGCAGAAAATCATAAATTGGCTATGAGGAAAAAAAACTAATGGCAAAACTGTAAATTTAAACGGGGCAAAATCGTAATTTGTAACCGAGGGCAAAATTGAAATTTTTAGCTGAGAGCAAAAGCGTACATTTATTTTTAAGTGAGGGGTAAAAACATAATTTTTAACTGATTGAAAAATCGTAATTTTAAGGAAAAAACCTAATGGCAAAAGTGTAAATTTAAACGGAGCAAAATCATAATTTTGAACCGAGCTCCGAGGGCAAAATCGAAATTTTAGCTGGGAGCAAAAACGCAAATTTATTTTTAAGTGGGGGCAAAAACATAATTTTATATTGATGGAAAATCATAGTGTTAAAGCGGGATAAAATCGTAAATTTATTGGGGCAATAGAGGAGTGTTTGGCAGCTGCCTAGCACTGTTAAGGCTGCCGCCCATTTCAACCAACTGGGGGCATGTACTATTACCTCTCATGGGTTTGTATGTATTGAATTTATGAATGTAATTGTTTTCACTACGTTAAAGCAATTGAATATGTCACATACATCTCTAAGAATATATGTATCCAGTATCTTCTATCTTCTATGTCTAATAAATAAAAATAAGCGAAGACACATGTTAAGTTTGTAAACCATCTAAAATTCGGTTTTCTCGCATCTTTCTTCTATTAAATATTAGATGTCACGTGTCGATTTCTAATAAACTATAGATTTTGCGAAATATATGAAATGTTATTTAAAAAATATTTATTCAACTTGTATAATACACATGTCTCTAACCTAATCATATCTAATAAACTAAACATTTATAATTTATAATTTAAACAAATTTGAAGGTATACCTACTCGATCAAGTAGAGACTGCCAAAAAAACATGTGTATTACACCTATTAAATAAAATCAGGTATTATACAGTTTCAATAAAATATAATGTCATATATTAACAGATACAGTTGTAAAAATACATATTTAAAACAATAAACTTTAACGTGACATTTATAAATTCTGTTAGGTTAATTTTTATAACATTTTTTTTCAACTGTGTAATAATTTCTTTATGTAATTGTTAAAGGTTAGCTCAACTAAAATGTACTTATTACTTTAAGTATTATTTTAATAAATTAACTTAAATTACAATTATAAATATATAGAATTATTAATACATATAAAAAAATTAAGGACTAAATTTGGATTATTTAATACCATCTATTTTTCTCTTTATTATTTGACATACGTTTACCATTCAAGCAATCTAACGACATTAAATTATTTTAAACTTTTAGAAATCATTCCCACAAATAATTATTATTATTATTATTCTTATTATGATATTTTAACAAACATAATTTTGAATTTGGTGACTTAAATATAAGTTTTAAAGTAAAAGAATAAGTTTATATAGAAAATTCATAATTAGGTTACATGATGTGGGATAAAGACCTTTGAGTTTTATCATGTCATATAAGTGTCACATTTGCAAGACGTAGACAAAGGGCTTCATGGTTCCCCACCCTTAATTATCAGACGAGTTAATTACATAGTTAGTCCCTGTGGTTTGCACAAAATAACATACTTAGGTACTAATAGTTTAAAATCACCTTCTAGGGTATTAACTTTTCATTTTGTAACATTTGGAGGTATTAACTTGTAGGGTATTAACATAGTTAGTCCCTATGGTTTGCACAAAATAACATACTTAGGTACTAACAGAATGTGATTTTAAACCTACAAATAACGTTAATACCTCCAAACGTTACAAAATGAAAAGTGAATACCCTAAAATGTGATTTTAAACTATTAGTACCTAAGTATGTTACTTTACACAAACCACAAGGACTAACTATGTAATTAACTCTTATCAGACAGTGAGATAAAGCTATATAAAGCCCTCTTAGCGTTATTCAATCGTTAGATTTATTTTAATTTTTATATAATTAAAAGCACGCAATTAAAATGAAAATTTTTAAAAATACCATTAAACCAGAATTTAAAAAAAATTACAAAGCACTTAACGCTTCAAAAATCACTTGGTCCTTTTGCGACAGATCCGAAAGTTCTTTCTTGAGGATTTATTCGATATGGGTTGTCGGGACCCATCAGTTCATGATTTCCAAAAAAAAAAAAAAACAAGTGGTTCATGCTAAGCATGTTTATGTCGTTGTTGTTGGGAAACATAGTGAATGAAAAGAAATTGGAAATTAGAGTGTGAAAATGAGTTGCGAGAATAGTTGTATGGTATAAAGTGGTAAAGGGTGTAGATTTTTGTAAATTTGATAAATAAATTTTTTAAACATTACTGTTTTTCAACGGTTTAAATTTTAATGGGCCGAACCAATAGTCATTGGTCCTCTTATATGCCTCTGTACTAACTACTAAGTCTATTCTCCCCACCACCTCAACTCAGAGAGCTCACGAAACGTTTTTGGGGGCGCTATGGTAACGATGATTATTAGGCTAGAGGGTGTGGGATGGAGCCCCTATGGGCTTTATCAAGACACGTAAGCGCCACATAGGATCCACGTCAGCCATAACGCCCCCTTTAATTTGCACGGTATGGGATGGAGCCCCCTATTAAACAAAATAAAAAAAAAAAAATTTGATTGGATGAATGTGAGGGCCCCACCTGATAAAGCCCCTTCTCTCTCGTTACCACCATGGAGCCCCCTCTATAGCGCCCCCTCTTAACTCTGAGGGTGTGGGTGTATAGCGCCCGGGGCGCTATAAAGGCTGAGGTGGCGGGTATGGCGCCCCCCACACCCTCTGGCCTTAGACCATGTGTAGTGGTAATGTGTTATAATGCCCCCACCATGGGGCATTATCCGACACGTGGCGTCCTAATCAGCGATGTGGCATTATAGCAAAAGTGGTGTAGTGGGGCATTATGCCAATAACCCCCATATTATTTTTAATGAAAAAAAAAAAAGCATGTGGGTGTGTCAGAGCATGGGTAATTTGATTGGTGGGTCTTAGTGGTCCAAGCTACCAACATCACATGTGTCAGAAACAAATTTTGCAATTCGGCGTTTTAAACATAACGCCAAAAACAATTTTTTTCCAAAAGTAACGCCCCAAAACGCCTAGTGTAGTGGGGGAGGGGGCGTTTTGGGGCGTTTTTTTCAATTTTTTTTAAAAATAACGCCCCACTACGGGTGGTCTTAATATATAACTATGATTAACAAATAACAATTATCTATATAAGAAGGGAAGAGAGACGGGAAACCCAAAAAGTAAATGCCGTAAAATTATGACAAATTTATTTAATATATATTTTTTTATTATATATAGATTTTAGTTGACGAACACAAAACAAAATCGCAGAACATAGAACAAGTAGCCACCACAATCTGAATTTGACATATTCATAATTCATTTGCAAGGTTATAGGTGGTATTTATTGCTAGGAGAATCAAATAAATTTGTCAAAGTCATACAAATAATTTATTTGTAAGCAGCCAACAGTCGATCCATATGTCTGCTAAGCTAAAATTAGTAAGTCGACGTACGTGACGACCATAGTTGGTACATCTGTAGTGACAACAGATAGGAATTGAATAATGTATCCATCCTTATACTATGCTACGTATAACAAGCCCATTACCCAAATACCGAAAATCGATTAAAGTGATTCTTATTAGGGTCGGAGTGCTGGTTAGACCTTTAAGCTTCAATAACTCAAACCGATTACCTGGAAACCTGAATACAACACCTCTACTTGAAATAACTTTATACATCATTACAAAAATCACGCACACTTCAGCACACATAAAAACCGTTTTCTTTTTAGTTTTATTCTTTATATAACAAAACTATACCTAAAACTATACACTTTCTTTTGTGTTTTTAAGCTATTGCGTTTTAGAAATAAGACATTTCTTTGTGTTTATAGGCCATTGCGTTTACAAATAAGACATTTCTTTGTGTTTTTGGTGCATTGCGTTTTAGAAAAATGTCATTTTTTAGGTTTTTTTTCCATTGCGTTTTACGCAACTGGGTTTTTTCCATTGCGTTTTACGCAGCTGGGTTTTCGAAATTTTTTTTCGAAAATATAGCAATAGTATACTCGTTTTAAAGATAAAAAACGCTTGTTTTTTTGTTGCAATTTTTATAAAAAAATAATGTCGTATGAAAGAGTTATTAACATTTAAAAAATGTGTGTGGGGGGGGGGGGGATTGGAGGAGAGATAAACTATTGACTTGGATTGACTAGAATGCCTCTAGACAAACCCGCGCCTCCTTTTTCTCCAATTTTACTCATTTAATCTAAGCCCTTAATTAAATAAATGGATGGTCAAGATTACTTCCTAAACTTTCTACCCAAATAAACTTCCAATCATATCCTAACTCTCATATATGGATGCAAAATAAGGATATAAAGACAGTGATTTAGTTTTATTTAAAACGACAACAGTTTTAATGAGTTTCGCATTCCTTGGTCTACGACTACCAGCATAACCTTTTTCTACCTTCCAAGGCAGAAGTTGATGAAAACACATTACAAAAACTCTTTTTCATATGTTATTGTTTTTCTAAGTTGCATTTTCATCTTTTCCTTCGTACAATTGGTCGCCATTTTCCTTCTATTTTCCTCTTCATTGATGTAGCAGGTCTTCAAAATGTTTTCCTAGTTTAAGATTTAAGAATATCTTCAAATTTTCTTGGAAATTTACAAGACAAAAATGGAAATAAACAAAATGGCCAAAAACCAAAATGACTTGCGAAAATGGCCAGCTCATGCCCTTTTGAAACGGGGCATCATGCATGGGATGAGTATTTGGAAATACCTTCCTTGATACCCAATAAAAAATAGGCACGTGGCCATCTCATGAATCCTTGGAGCGACTCATCATACACGGGATGAGTCTTTGGCCACCTCATGCGTCCTTGGCACCTCATGAGTCAGAAGACGTCTCCGGCGAACCTCCATAATCTTTCTCAACAATCCTACATCGTCTCCCGCGAACCTTCATAGTTTCCAGAAAACTTAAACAACTCCAAAAACCTAAATCTTTCTTAACAATCCAACATCGTCTCCTGCGAAGCTCCATAGTTTTCGTCATCAACATCAACTCTAAAAAACCAAATCTTCCTCAACAATCCCCCATCAACATCACACCTTCTATTTGGAAAGTTTTCGGCGAACATCCATAGTTTCCAACGAATCTGAAAGTTTCCAGGACCTGATGCGTTTGGGACCTGAGGCGTCTGTGACCTCAGGCGTCCAGGACCCCACTTGCAAGGGAGGGATTTCCAAAGACTCATCCCATGCATGATGAGTCGCTCCAAGGACTCATGTCGCAACCCCCGCCCCCTTATCTGTCCCGTTTGTGGAGGTATTAGTTATTAATTTGGCAGCGGAAATTACATCAGGACCGTAGTTAGGAAATGTTTATCAGAGTAAAACCACCATATTTTATATTAATAAACACATGAGTAAACCCAAGTTTTATTTTTTTATTACAATAGGGATAAACCCTATATTATTGAATTTAAAACATCGTCTTTTAGATAACTTTTATAGCCACATTTTTCCAAGCTGCAGTGCTCTCCAGCTGGCTTTTTCCTAATTGGATGTTACATTGTGTTATCTGAAACACGTTTTAAAAACATTTGTCAGTGGAAATACTGGTGAGTGAATCCCAGTTTAATCAAGAAGAGTTTTATCAATTAACACAGTATTGAGAGCGATCACATTGTTTATTTCTACACAATTACTCATTCAGTACTGTCAATCCTGACTGGTGGGTCATATTACACATTGGCTAACTCGTCGTCCAATGGTATCGTGTTCCACATTTTGTATACAAAACCCCAACATACCGGAAGTAATTGAAGAACTACAAAGACTCAATCACTGCTTAATCATATTGTAAAGCATTTAAGGTTTTGTAAACCAGTTCACAAAAAGGTTTACAAAAAGCGGATAAACTCACATTGCTGTTTTAGACTTCTTCTAGGGTTTCCTGGTGTTAATCTATAATTTACACAAATGTATATATGTTAGTATAATAACCATTTATTTATATTAACGATACCCTCCCCGAGACGTTATTCCAACAACTACATCAGGCAGAACCACGACAGTTGTTACGGAACCCAGGATCAATCGGGCATCGTATCTAATACGTAACTGGGGTTATAATACTTACAACGGAGCA
Organism: Helianthus tuberosus; assembly: GCA_030545235.1. Lineage (NCBI taxonomy): Eukaryota > Viridiplantae > Streptophyta > Magnoliopsida > Asterales > Asteraceae > Helianthus > Helianthus tuberosus. Next base: position 45,042,395 of record CM060427.1, on the reverse strand, counting down.
GAACCTCGCTAATTAGGGGGTATAATACTCGGAAATTATGCATATTATGTGAGAATTCGTTAAGAAAGAAAGGAATTGAGTGACAGAAAATGAAATCCCGTGGCCTTCTTATATTGGGCTGAAAATTGAAGTCCTCGCGGCCCGCGTAAGGTTTAGGCCAAGGCCTACACGGCCCGCGTACTAGGGGGGTTAGGCTGTAGCTGACCCGGGTCACGAACTAGGTTCAATACGCGTTATGACACGTGTCATCACAGGGGTTCGCCTGACCTTTAAGCTGTCACGGCCCGCGTAAGCTCAAGAGAAGGCTTACGCGCCCCGCGTAAACTTCAATTTTCTTGTTTTTTAATTATTTTTAATGATATTTTATATTTTGGGCTCGGTTTTCACATACGGGGTGTATTTTAAGACATATAGGGGTATTTTAAAATATATTAGGGTATCAGAAAAATTTTAGGAGGGTTGTTATATCCTCCCCACCTTGTTTTAGAACTCGTCCTCGAGGTCTACTGGAACAAGTGTGGATATTTTCTTTGCATTTCTGATTCAAGCTTCCATGTGTATTCCGGTCCTCTTTTGGAGTCCCACTTCACTTTGACAAGAACTAGTCTCTTGTGCTTGAGGTTCTTGACTTTCATGTCCTCAATCTGTAGAGGCCTTTCTATAAATTTTAACTGTTTATTTACCTCTATATCCATAAGAGGTACTATTAGCTATTCATCAGCTAAGCATTTCTTGAGATTAGATACATGAAATACATCATGTATCCCTGCCATTTCCTCTGGCAGTTGTAGTTGATAGGCTACAGGTCCTATTCGTCTAATAATCTTAAAAGGTCCAACATACCTGGGGCTTAGCTTTCCCCTTTTTTGATTCTTACCACTCGTTTCCAAGGAGAGACTTTTAATAACACTTTATCTCCTACTTGAAATTCAAATGGTTTTCGTCTGTTATCAGCATAACTTTTCTGTCGATCACGTGCTGCTTTCAGTCGTTCCTTGACTTGAATGATTTTGTCTGTTGTTTCTTGTACTATCTCAGGCACAGATAGTTGCTTTTCCCCAATTTCTGCTCAACAGACTGGAGTTCGGCACTTTCGTCCATAAAGTGCTTCGAATGGTGCAGAATTGATACTTGTGTGATAACTGTTATTATAAGAAAATTCTATCAATGGTAAGTGATAGTTCCAATTACCTCCGAAATCAATTACACAAGCTCTAAGCATGTCCTCCATTTTCGGAATTGTCCTTTCGCTTTGTCCGTCTGTTTGAGGATGATAAGCTGTGCTTAGATTTAATTTGGTTCCCATTACTTTTTGGAAACTTGTCCAAAAATGATAGGTAAAACGACTATCTCTGTCAGAAATAATTGATAGAGGAATTCCATGTAAAGAAACTATTTCATTTATATACAATTTAGCTAATTGTTCCATACTGAAACTATTTCATGTAAATTACATCAGGACCGTAGTTAAGAAATGTTTATCAGAGTAAAACCACCATATTTTATATTAATAAACACATGAGTAAACCCAAGTTTTTTTTATTACAATAGGGATAAACCCTATATTATTGAATTTAAAACATCACCTTTTAGATAACTTTTATAGCCACATTTTTCCAAGCTGTCAATGCTCTCCAGCTGGCTTTTTCCTAATTGGCTGTCACATTGTGTTACCTGAAACGCGTTTTAAAAACATTTGTCAGTGGAAATACTGGTGAGTGAATCCCAGTTTAATCAAGAAGAGTTTTATCAATTAACACAGTATTGAGAGCGATCACATTGTTTATTTCTACACAATTACTCATTCAGTGCTGTTAATCCTGACTGGTGGGTCATATTACACATTGGCTAACTCGTCGTCCAATGGTAACGTGTTCCACATTTTGTATACAAAACCCCAACATACCGGCAGTAATTGAAGAACTACAAAGACTCAATCACTGCTTAATCATATTGTAAAGCATTTAAGGTTTTGTAAAACAGTTCACAAAAAGGTTTACAAAAAGCGGATAAACTCACATTGCTGTTTTAGACTTCTTATAGGGTTTCCTGGTGTTAATCTATAATTTACACAAATGTATATATGTTAGTATAATAACCCTTTATTTATATTAACGATACCCTCCCCGAGACGGTATTCCAACAACTATGTCAGGCAGAACCACGACAGTTGTTACGGAACCCAGGATCAATCGGGCAGCGTATCTAATACGTAACTGGGGTTATAATACTTACAACGGAGCAGAACCTCACTAATTAGGGGGTATTATACTCGGAAATTATGCCTATTATGTGAGAATTAGTTTAGAAAGAAAGGAATTCAGCAACGCAAAATGAAATCCCGTGGCCTTCTTATATAAGGCTGAAAATTGAAGTCCTCGCGGCCCGCGTAAGGTTTAGGCCAAGGCCTACGCGGCCCGCGTACTAGGGGTGTTAGGCTGTAGCTGATCCGGGTCACGAACTAGGTTCAATACGCGTTATGACACGTGTCATCACAGGGGTTCGCCTGACCTTTAAGCTGTCACGGCCCGCATAAACTCAAGAGAAGGCTTACGCGCCCCGCGTAAACTTCAATTTTCTTGTTTTTTAATTATTTTTAATGATATTTTATATTTTGGGCTCGGTTTTCACATACGGGGTGTATTTTAAGACATATAGGGGTATTTTAAAATATATTAGGGTATCAGAAAAATTTTAAGAGGGTTGTTATATCCTCCCCACCTTGTTTTAGAACTCGTCCTCGAGGTCTACTGGAATAAGTGTGGATATTTCCTTTGCATTTCTGATTCAAGCTTCCATGTGTATTCCGGTCCTCTTTTGGAGTCCCACCTCACTTTGACAAGAACTAGTCTCTTGTGCTTGAGGTTCTTGACTTTCATGTCCTCAATCTGTAGAGGCCTTTCTATAAATTTTAACTGTTTATTTACCTCTATATCCATAAGAGGTACTATTAGCTATTCATCAGCTAAGCATTTCTTGAGATTAGATACATGAAATACATAATGTATCCCTGCCATTTCCTCTGGCAGTTGTAGTTGATAGGCTATAGGTCCTATTCGTCTAATAATCTTAAAAGGTCCAACATACCTGGGGCTTAGCTTTCCCCTTTTTATGAATCTTATCACTCCTTTCCAATGGGAGACTTTTAATAACACTTTATCTCCTACTTGAAATTTAAATGGTTTTCGTCTGTTATTAGCATAACTTTTCTGTCGATCACGTGCTGCTTTCAGTCGTTCCTTGACTTGAATGATTTTGTCTGTTGTTTCTTGTACTATCTCAGGCTCAGATAGTTGCTTTTCCCCAATTTCTGCCCAACAGACTGGAGTTCGGCACTTTCGTCCATAAAGTGCTTTGAATGGTGCAGCATTGATACTTGTGTGATAACTGTTATTATAAGAAAATTCTATCAATGGTAAGTGATAGTCCTAATTACCTCTGAAATTAATTACACAAGCTCTAAGCATGTCCTCCATTGTCTGAATTGTCCTTTCACTTTGTCCGTCTGTTTGAGGATGATAAGCTGTGCTTAGATTTAATTTGGTTCCCATTGGTTTTTGGAAACTTGTCCAAAAATGAGAGGTAAAACGACTATCTCTGTCAGAAATAATTGATAGAGGAGTTCCATGTAAAGAAACTATTTCATTTACATACAATTTAGCTAATTGTTCTATACTGAAAGTTTCCTTCATTGATAGGAAATGAGCTGACTTGGTTAGTCTATCTACAATCACCCAGATTGTATCATTGCCTTTCCTTGTTTTGGGTAATTTAGTAACAAAATCCATTGTTATCAATTCCCATTTCCAAACAGGCATTTCTAATTGTTGCAATAAACCTGAAGGTTTCTGATGTTCAGCTTTGACTTGTGAACAAGTTAAACACTTTGCAATGTATGCTGCTATATCCTTTTTCATTCCTATCCACCAGAAATTCTTTCTTAAATCCTGGTACATTTTATCGCTTCCTGGATGCATTGTATACTTAGACTTATGGGTTTCTTCTAATATATGATGACGTAGGTTTCCTAATTTAGGTATCCATATTCTTTTCTTATGGAATCTCCAAATTCCATATGTTCCTTGTTCTAATTCTTTAATCATTCCTTTTAGTTTTTCAGTATCATCCTTGATTACTGATTCTTGTGCTTTTCTAATCTGTTCTTTTAAATCTATTTGTAGATTCAATTGAAGAGAACGTACTCTTTTTGGCTGTTCGTGATACTTTCGGCTTAAAGCATCAGCAACTACATTTGCTTTTCCTGCATGGTACTGGATATCACAATCATAATCACTAAGACATTCCATCCAGCGTCTTTGTCTCATATTTAATTCCTTTTGCCCGAAGACATACCTTAAACTTTTATGATCGGTGAAAACACTAAACTTACTACCGTACAGGTAATGTCTCCAAATCTTAAGAGCGAAAATTATAGCTCCTAATTCTAAATCATGAGTGGAATAATTTTCTTCATGATTCTTAAGTTGTCTGGATGCATAAGCTATAACCTTTTGACGTTGCATCAATACACATCCATAACCTAATTTAGAAGCATCACAATAAATTACAAAATCTTCAGTTCCTTCTAGTAACGCTAGTATGGGTGCATGGGTTAATCTTTGCTTAAGGATTCTAAAGGCTTCTTCTTGTTTTTGTTCCCATTTAAACTTAATAGATTTACAAGTTAGCTTAGTTAAGGAAATGACTATTCTAGAAAAATCTTGAATAAATCTTCTATAATAACCGGCTAGTCCTAAGAAACTTCTTACTTCAGTTGGTGACTCAGGGGTTTTCCACTTGGTTATTGCCTCGATCTTCGTGGGATCCACATGAATTCCTTCATGATTAACTAGATATCCGAGAAATTGTACCTGTTTTAACCAAAACTCGCACTTTGAAAACTTAGCATAAAGCTTTTCTTTTCTTAATAAACTTAAAAGTTCGTGCAAATGCCTTGCATGTTCCTCTTTACTCTTAGAGTAAATGAGAATATCATCTATAAAGACAATTATGAATTTATCCAAATATGGCTTACATATTCGGTTCATCATGTCCATGAATGCAGCTGGGGCATTGGTTAAACCAAATGGCATGACACTAAATTCATAATGGCCATACCTTGTTCTGAAGGCGGTCTTAGGAATGTCCTCTTCCTGTACTTTTAATTGATGATATCCTGACCTTAAATCGATTTTTGAGAAAAATCGTGCTCCTTGTAACTGATCAAACAGATCATCAATTCTTGGTAATGGATACCGATTCTTAATCGTGATCTTGTTTAATTCACGGTAATCAATGCACATACGTATTGATCCGTCCTTCTTTTTGACGAATAAAATTGGCGCTCCCCATGGGGATGAACTTGGTTGTATGAATCATTTTTCTAACAATTCGTCTAATTGTTTCTTTAGTTCTTGCATTTCTGCAGGTGCCAAACGGTATGGTGCTTTGGCAATTGGTGCTGTCCCTGGTATTAAATGGATTCTGAATTCAACTTCTCTATCTGGAGGTTGCCCTGGTAATTCTTCTGGAAATATGTCTAAAAACTGGGATACTACTGGAATATCCTTTAATTCTTTTCCTTTAGTGTTAGTGATTATAGAAATCAAATACACTAATGACCATTTTCTTATGTAACTTGATGTTTTCATCACAGATATGAATTTAGTGGATCTAGAGGTTTTATATCCTTTAATTGTGATCTTTTCACCCTTTGGTGAATTTACTTGTATTGACTTTTGATCACACAAAATACTGGCTTTATCGGCTATTAACCAATCTATTCCTAATACGACATCAAATCCTGCCAAATTCATGGGGTAAAGGTTTGCAATAAATTTCCGATTTAGAATTTCTATTCTTGCTCCCTGCAAGATTTCAGAAATTTTAATGGTTTCCCCATTTGTTGTCTCTACTAGACATTCTTGTGGAAGTTTAGTTAATGATTGATTGAGAAGTTTGCAAAATGAAGTATTAATAAAACTTTGGTTTGCACCAGAGTCAAATAATACTTTAGCAAAAATATGATTAACTAAAAACGTACCAGTGATCACATCCGGGATCATCTTTGCTTCTTCTGCAGTCAGAACAAATGCTCTAGCATTTTTGGTATTCTTGTTATTCGTAGCTGGAGCTAACTTTGGACAGTTTGGCTTGATATGACCTTGTTTTCCCCAGTTGTAGCATATTCTGTTGTTAGCTTTCTTCCTGCAGTCTTCTTCCTTATGTCCCGATATTTTACATAAGTTACAGTATATGGAGCATCTTCCTGAATGCTTCCTTTTGCAATTCTTACAGTAGGGTGCAGAGGTAGAGCCCACATTTTTTCCACGGTTAGAATTTCCAGAACGAAATTCTTGTGTAAGCTTCTGGGTTAGGTTTCCTCTTTGATCCTCTTCTCACATACGAACTATTTCATTTGTCAAGGTGTTGGCTAGTTCTACTGCTTCTTCTATGGTTTGAGGTCTAGCTGCCGTGACTACATGCCTTATCTCCCCGATTAATCCACAGATGTAACGAGAGATTAACACTGGTTCAGGTGAAGCAAGGGTTGGCACTATTCTTGCATATTCAAAGAATAACTTAGTGTACCCCTTGCTATCCACTCCGGTCATTCTAAGGTTTAAGAATTTGTTTGCTATCTGTTCTTTTTCATTAGGAGGGCAGAATTTCCTTTCTACCATGTTTTTAAACTCCTCCTATTCCATATTGTAAGTTCTATCACTTCCTTTAGTCTGGAGAATAGTGTTCTACCATTCTAGTGCTGAATTCTTAAACAAATTAGAAGCAAACATTATCTTATCTTCTTCTGCGCACTTGCTTATTCTTAAGACCGCCTCAGTCTTTTCTATCCAACGTAGAGTTGCAATGGCCCCTTCGTTGCCCGAGAATTCCATTGGTTTACAAGACCAGAATTCTTTGTAAGAATAACCGTAAGACACGGTTCTTCTTCGTTTGGGGATGGGTATTTGAAGTACGGGTCCATTGTTCACGCTGTTTTCAGGTTCAGAGGGTCGCTTGCTATCATGTTTACTTTTATTTTCTGCTTCTCTAACTGTTTGAAGAATATATGGCATTGCATCTATTATTCCTTGTGCTACTATGTGTTGAATGGCACTGTTATCCACTTGGTTTCCATTATTGTTATTTGGATTTTCGTTACCCGGGTTATTGTTACTCTGGTTATCGTTATTCAGATTTTCCTGATTCACTTCGTCGGCCATCTGAATTTAAACATTTGCCAATTATTAATATCACAGAATAATTAATAATTTAAGTAACAACCACATAATACACATATTGGTCAAAAACGTCGAGCATTGCGACTTTACTCTTTTATATAGTATGCGTCAAATACACACTAAAACAAGAATAAAAAAAATTACAACACTATTATGCATCACTAACCACAAAGTGGTCTATACTACAATATATTATTATTATTATTGTTATAGATATAGATTATATAGATATTTTTTTCATACAAACATATTATATATTTATTACATTATTATTATTACCAACTCCACTATCATCTTCATGGATATGGATTTCTCCCGAAATCCATCTGACGCTCGTCATATTTCCAGACGAGTTGTTCTCCTACATACCTCATCCTCTCACTACTCTCTAAGATTTCTTCTCCGAAAGTTCGGAGTTCTTGCAAATTCTCTTCACTCATTGGGGGTGCAGGTGTTGGTACTGGTTCTGGGTACTGTGGCATGGGATTCTCCTGAGGGTACGGATTATCTAAAATCTCCCTAATGTTTTCATCGTTGTTATAATAGGGGTCTAGAGGGTCCAGACCTGGATACGCTGCTATGTTTGGCAAGGTTTCGTTGTTTAGATGGTAGCGTGGCACATAATGTAATACCCGACTTAATAAAACAAGATTTTATTAATAAAATACACATTTGAATGCTAAAATGTGACTTTACAAAAACTTTTCATACTAACATTTCCACATGTTAACAACATTTGGAAAATACAACTTAATTTAATTGGATTCGTCGTTTTAAAGATACGACGAAACGCCGCGCGGAAGCTTGTATTTTATCATGTTCGGTTCTTCTTCGAGCTTGATCTTCATCCGTGCACTCTTGGCATTCACCTATGATTAAAACCAACTTAAAAGTTAGTTTTGATAGTCAAATATTAAGTTCAAACAAGTACTGGGGTTAAAAATGACAAAAATTAACAATTTTCGGAGTTAGGGGGCTAGACGTGACGCCAAGGGCCTAGGTGTCACGCCTAGCCCTGTTTTTCACAGCCTATGCCTTCAGCTGATGCTGTACATTCCTAGCTCAACCCGATTTCACGGAAACGGCCATAACTTCTTCGTTATTGATCCGTTTTACCCGATTCTTTTTCCTACGCGTCCGTAATTTAATTCTCCATCTAATGGAGTTAAAATCCAACATCCGGATTAACAAAATTTCAGACTTTAAGTCTTCGGGTCATCACCCTTTTACCCAATTTTGACCCATTCGTGTATTTGTCAAACAAACATACTTATTTGACTCCGACTTCTCATAAATCCCATAAAGTCATTGTTGTTTATCATAAGAGATTCAAAATCCTGGTTTACATACGTTCTTAAACCCGTTTTTACTTAAATGTTTATTTTGACCCGTTAAGGGTATTTATGTCCTTTTAGGCATAATTCTCGCTCATTCATTTCTAGCACCATATTTTCACCTTAGTTCTCAAATGATCTTCCACCACAATTATATTTGTGGTGGATTTGATATAGTAAACTATTTATGTCGCGTTTTACTTCTCGGTTTGTCGTTTTACGAAAAAGACCTATTTCTAGGCAATTGACCCACAAAGGTTTATGCCTATCACCTTGATGCTTATCTAGGGATTACATGATTATAATACGTGATTCCCAAACCACCCATAAGGGCCGTTTGCCTGATTTACCCATCAAAGGCATATTGATCAACATTAGTCCCTCATTTACGACGAAGGACTTTCACTACAATTATGATCAAAATCGCACATTCAAAATATAATCTCATTTATGCGTACCTGGCTCGGGTCAACAAATAGACCCGATTTATACCTCGTTTTTATTATCACATATTCTATGGACGCAATTAACCAAATCGGTAATCGCTCCTGTTAACACAAGACTTGACAACCACATTAGTCGATATTGTCACCCGTTTGGCATACAAGACCAAGCATTTTCATAAGTAGCAAAACATGATTATTAATTACCAATTTGTTCATCCGACCCATTTTTGATTTTTGCCACTAGACCCCTTTTTCTCTTAAACTCTTTTCTTATATTTTTACCCATTCGGCTTACGCTACGGGTGCCCCGTTTTAACTACAATTTGCTTTAGTCGATACTTGACTAAATTTCCATTTTTACTCATTTTCTCATTATTAGTTGCACTTTAAAATGATCTTAACGAAAACTCCTTAGTTATTAGTCATTACATGACTAAATTACCGTTTCGCCTCTTTTCACCATGACCCATGGTTTTTATCATTTATGTTTGTTCCGACTCATGTTAATTGCGTCGGAACCCTTAATTCGGATATTACAATAATCGCATTTGTAGTTTACAAAGTAATGCATATTCTACAAAAAGGATGTAAGCGTCGCTTACCTTGCATCCGGTTATGCTCTTTTTCGCGTACACGAACCGTTTGACCCGTTCCTTGCCCAAGTCTCCATCTAGCTTGTCAAGAGTTAAACTATCATCATGATTCGTAAGACGGTTAGATTAGTCGTCATTATTATGACTATTTCATCTTACGGATTCTATGTCGAAACTACTATTCGACTTCATCATTAGTTAACTTAACTTATCAAAGTCAACTACTTTCAATCACATGGTTTACACAATTAAGTCTAAATCATCATGATATTTAGAACTCTTACCGTTTTATATTTCGCATAATTTGCCATATTATTCGAATGTGCGTTTCACTCGAAATTTCAATATTTAGCTTTCATTTAGGCATTTTAACAAACACCTTATGGGCAGAAATTTACATGATTCATTATCAAGTTCATAACTTGTCATATAGCCAAATTTAACATCAATAAAGCTTTTATATAACATTTAATCATCATCATTTCAGAAATCACTTTCTATGACCCGTATTACACTAGGATAATCATTCTAAACCCTAGTGTTTACTAGTTTCCCACAAAACCCATGAATCACCTTCAATGTGTTCATGAGATTTTCAGGAATTAGCCATGATTTCGCATGTTATTGTCTAGGTTTTACTCCTAGACACCATATCAACCCTATTCTACCCAAATAGCAAACATGCAACATCAATTTTCAGATTTCCTAATTTCATGAGAATTTCAAACAGAGAATTAACACCAAATTTTACATACCTTGTAACCCCCTTGTGATGAGGATCACTAATCTATGCTCAATTTTCGATTTGGACTTGGTTTGATCCTTCAATTTGTGAGATTAGTGAATGTTAGGGTTTGAGCTCCCTGGCTCCTGTGGATTACGACCAGAACACACACTTAAAGTGTGTGTTTTGGTGTTTGAATGTTTTATTTAATACAAACTTGTTTCAAGTTTGTCACCTTTGGTCCCATACTTTACCAAGTTATTTAAAGGGTATTTTGACCATATTTGTTCTATTATATCTAGACACTAACTAACCAGGTTAGTATTCCTAGTTACTTGGTGGGTCCCGGGAGTTATAACCCGTTTTATTTTAAGTCCCGTTAACTCGGGCTCTTTTAAATTCAATCCCTTAAAACCTTGATTCATTTATATTTGATATTAGGATTTCTTATTTAAATCCAAATATTTACCTGGTTATTTTTGCTACTAACGGTACTTTACCCGTCTTTTAGTATTAACGGAGTTTGATTACCAAACCCGTTTTCGGGGTGTTACACATAATCCCTAAGATCATCAAACCATGGATCATAATTTGGGTCTAAGGGATTAGGGGCTGGTATCCTAGGTATCTCCTCAGGGTTAAAATCATGCATTTCTACCTCCATCGGCTGAGTAGGAATTAAAGGTAAGGGTTGTGGGGCTACTAGTTGTTCCAGACTTGGGTTGGCAGCAGTTGTGGCTAGGATATGTAAATTTGCTAAGCTCCTATTAAGCATATCCTGTGTATAGGCATCTGACTCTCGCTTAGCGGCTTCTAGGACTCTTTGCTGTTGCAACTTTCGCATTCTTTTTCTACGTTCAAATGCTCCCTTACTGAACCATCCTCTCTTTTTCTAAGGGAATGGCTCTTCAGACTGAGCTTTAAAGGCAAACATTCCTTCTTCCTGATCAGCGGAATACCCAGAGAGGGTAGGCTGGGAAGAGGTACCTTCACTCCTAGGTGAATCGGACAATTGACGATACACGTCTGAGGGTCCTTGATCACTCATACTGTAAACTAACAAATAGTCAAATAACTCATAACAATAAAATACAAATATTCACGTATTTTAAAAATTTTATTTCCTAACAATTTAGATAATATATTGTTGTCAGCAGAACACTCCCGTGGCTGAATCAGTGGCTAAGCTCCGATACCACCTTCTGTCACAACCCCCGCCCACTTATCTGTCCCAGGAACGGGCGGCCGCGAACATTCTTTTGTGGTGGTATCAGTTATTAATTTGGCAGCAGAAATTACATCAGGACCGTAGTTAGGAAATGTTTATCAGAGTAAAACCACCATATTTTATATTAATAAACACATGAGTAAACCCAAGTTTTTTTTTATTTTTTTATTACAATAGGGATAAACCCTATATTATTGAATATAAAACATCGTCTTTTAGATAACTTTTATAGCCACATTTTTCCAAGCCGTCAATGCTCTCCAGCTGGCTTTTTCCTAATTGGCTGTCACATTGTGTTACCTGAAACGCGTTTTAAAAACATTTGTCAGTGGAAATACTGGTGAGTGAATCCCAGTTTAATCAAGAAGAGTTTTATCAATTAACACAGTATTGAGAGCGATCACATTATTTATTTCTACACAATTACTCATTCAGTACTGTCAATCCTGACTGGTGGGTCATATTACACATTGGCTAACTCGTCGTCCAATGGTAACGTGTTCCACATTTTGTATACAAAACCCCAACATACCGGCAGTAATTGAAGAACTACAAAGACTCAGTCACTGCTTAATCATATTGTAAAGCATTTAAGGTTTTGTAAAACAGTTCACAAAAAGGTTTACAAAAAGCGGATAAACTCACATTGCTGTTTTAGACTTCTTCTAGGGTTTCCTGGTGTTAATCTATAATTTACACAAATGTATATATGTTAGTATAATAACCCTTTATTTATATTAACGATACCCTCCCCAAGACGGTATTCCAACAACTACGTCGGGCAGAACCACGACAGTTGTTACGAAAGCCAGGATCAATCGGGCAGCGTATCTAATACGTAACTGGGGTTATAATACTTACAACGGAGCAGAACCTCGCTAATTAGGGGGTATTATACTCGGAAATTATGCCTATTATGTGAGAATTCGTTTAGAAAGAAAGGAATTGAGCGAAGGAAAATGAAATCCCGAGGCCTTCTTATATAGGGCTGAAAATTGAAGTCCTCGCGTCCCGCGTAAGGTTTAGGCCAAGGCCTACGCGACCCGCGTACTAGGGGGGTTAGGCTGTAGCTGATCCGGGTCACGAACTAGGTTCAACACGCGTTATGACACGTGTCATCACAGGGGTTCGCCTGACCTTTAAGCTTTCGCGGCCTGCGTAAGCTCAAGAGAAGGCTTACGCGCCCCGCGTAAACTTCAATTTTCTTGTTTTTTAATTATTTTTAATGATATTTTACATTTTGGGCTCGGTTTTCACATACGGGGTGTATTTTAAGACATATAGGGGGATTTTAAAATATATTAGGGTAACATGAAAAATTTTAGGAGGGTTGTTATAACTCATGAGATGACTACGTGTCCACTTTTATTGGGTATCTAGGAAGAGATTTCCAAAGACTCATCCCATGTATGATGCCCCGTTCTAAGATGGCATGATTGGCCATTTTCGCAAGTCATTTTGGTCTTTAGCCATTCTGGTAATTTTCCCTAAATAATATAATCTAGTCGGTCATTGGGGGAATATATTGTAGAATTGACTTTTTTGGCTTTTATTTTATGTAGTAAACAAATCCATGGACATTTCAAAATTTACACGATTGTTGATAAAACTTTGCGTAGCCGGAAGTGTCACACCCCGATAAATCGATTACATCAGAGTCGGGTGTGATCCGAATGGTATCTTCTTTGCATAGCGGAAGTATAAAGCTAAGACTTCTAAACAGTTGAACGTCTGCTAGGTACTCGAATCCCCATGGGTTCTCCTATTTCAACCGTTCTATTGTTTTGAAAATGCAACCTGAGAAAGAACATGCGAAAAATCAACATAAAGTTGGCGAGTTCATAGTTTGTTTGTTTTGTTTCAAATGAATCTTAAAACATTTGAAAATCTTGCATTTGAAAAACCGGTTTGTGAGATCATAATATCCCAAAGCATTTGAAATGTCGTATCTATATATCGGTAATGAAATGTTTTTTTCTTATGTTTAATAACCGATACATGTAAATGTTATGTTTGTAAACCAGTAATGAAATGTTTTCTGTCATATCTGTAAACTAATATTGAAATGTTTTCTGTTATCTTTATAAACCGGTATTGAAATCATAGTATGTAGGATGCCTATGAAATCTAAGGATCAATTAGTGTGTAGCTAATACACAGACCTATGTGCCATAAGTAAGTAACCAAACCGAGACATCTTTGTCTTCAATTGGGATCACAAAAGCACTCCTAAGGGTATACCAACTAGGAGTGGAGCGCGCCTCAAACTCGATAGATCTATAACTTTTGCACTATGGTCCCTATGTGATTAAGGGTTACTATTGTCATCATCCTACTTACGCACAGTGATCTGTCATCATCTAATCCCATAGCTACATACTAATTGTTAAAATATGTGTGTGTATTGGGCCTAGCCCATGTGCTAGGGCCTTGCCCATGTCCTTGGGCCTAGCCCATGTTATTCGTGTTATTGGGCCTAACCCATGTTATTAATGTTATTGGGCCTAACCCATGTCATAAAACTCATGCATATTTCAAGAATACGCGTTTTTTTTTGTAAAAACCGGTAAGGTTAGCATGAAGTTTTCGTAAACCATTTGAGTTTGTTGAAATCCTATTGCGAAATGGTTTAGAAATATGTGATTTTTGTTTAGCGAAACATTGTGTGCTTTTGCAGCCCTTGCATGTCTTTCCACCCCCGAAAACATTTATAAAGATGTAAAACGGTAAAAAGTGGGGTTATGAACTCACCTTGATGTCCTTGTGCAAAGCTAGCTAAATGTGATTCCTTGATGTCGTTCCAAGAACGTAACTTGCTAGCATGCAACCTATAACATTCCTACCAAGGAATACTTATGAGTTTCTCATAAAACGACGTAGCTAAACTACGTGTCGGAGCTCTACCGATTCGTTAACCAACAATTTTAGGAAAGTGTAATCGCCTTGATTTTGAAATAACCAATCTATGGTTATGTGATCCCATTTAATCGGGATAGATACTATGTCACACCCCAACCGATGGCAGAATCATCGGGATGTGGCATGATGCGAATAGGTTGCTCAAGAGAATCCATAACGACTAATTGTGACCATATTTAAAAGGTTCAATATCCCATACTATCAAACAAACATTCTCACAAAGTCGAAACAAAATTCAGTAGTTTCTCAAGCAACAAAAACATAACATAACAAGACTTGCAATTAGTTTAGGCAGGTTTCTAGACTTCCTAAACCATTTCCAGTAGTAATCCATCAACCTGTTACATACGTTAAAATAAAGTCAATACAATAATGTAAAGGTGAGTACACAAGTTTGCATAAGTATAGTATTAAAAGCATTAACGCATAACCAACATGTAACACGTAGAGAGGTGAATCAAGTAATCTATCGATAATGATACAAGCTAACTAACATGACTGCGAGTTGTGGTATGTGCGATACGTGTTCACCACTGTGAGCACGTAAAGTAATAATCCTTAACAACCCCTGAATAAACAGGTGCTGACTCCAAACTATAGTACTATCGTTGCTAAGGGTGGTAGGGTAAGTAATCACTGTGTAAACATAGCAAACACCCATTCATCGAATCACGTATAACATGCAAGAGCGGTTAGCGTTAAAAGAGTTTAAGCGTTGTGTGCGTCGTGCTTTGATAGAGAACGTATGTAACACCTAAAATTGTGTTAAGCGAAAAAAGGGTTCGAGTATACCCACAGTGCGTGCTTAACAAGTAAACACGGTCTGGAATGGATTGAAGGGAGCGTCGGATCAGCCTGCGTACGGGAACATAAGTGCATAAGTCTTCCAAAGTGCTGAAACGGTCGAAATCGAAGTGCCGAGTGAGAAACAGGCTCCTTGTACAAAGTTGTTGCCTTCGTAAAAAGCTGCTGGCTTCGTAAGAAGCTGCTACCTTCGTACGAAGCTGGTGTCCTCGTACAACTTGCATGTTCGGTGTCCAAAATTGAGTGTTCTTCGCGTATTTCTTCGGGAAATCGAGTGTGTATCCCTCTAGCCTTAAGCTACTAATTAAACTTAGAGCCGGAGAGGTCTTTGGAGCATTAAGTCACTTGTGGAAAACTGGGCTGGTATGTACGAAGGGTGCCTTCGTACGAAGCCATGGCTTCGTACAAGCCAGTCTGGCTTCGCACAAGCGGCTGTTCAGCGTTTTTGAGCTTTCGGATCTATGTTTTCGCCTGAATCGGATGTATTTTCGAGTCCTTTTCATGACGGTTTCGACACTTCGTCCCACTACTTAGTGAATGAAATATGTGTCAGTTTTGGTCCATTTTTTGTGTAAAAATCGAGTATAAAATGGTTTTTCTTCGGGTTAAACACTTAATGAGTGCGAGATTCTCAGATCTACATCTTAGGAAGCCAAATCTATGCCCAATACACCCGTTTAAGTGTAAATCCATGGTAAATCAGAAGTTTTTAAAGAAAAGATGAAGGTTTTTATGAAAAGATAAAGTTTTAGACGAAAAGTAGAAGTTTGGATGAAATCGGAGTGAAACTTGTGGAAAATCATGGTGGAAAACGTTGTGAAACTTGTAAAAATAGTAAATCTTACTTGGTAAATTGAGAGGCAGCAGGTCGGGTGCGATTTTGAGGGAAAAGGTAGCAATGGTGAAATGGAGAAGTGGCTTGGGTATTTATAGGCGCTGATGGTGGTCTGGTTCGAAGCTGTTGGCTTCGTAAGAAGGGACTAGTTTTGTGTGAGAAATTCCCGTTTTGCGTGTCGGATGTTCGTTAGGTGCGTTTTGTTGCGTTAGTTAGTTCAAGTAATTTAAGTATTTTAGCGAGATATTAAGTGTTGCGTGGTGTTGCGTTTTAGCGAGATAAATCGAGTTGTGCGAGTAAGCGTTTGAGCGTTTTAAGCGATGCATTGATTACTCGCTTATTATAACTATTTAACATTTAAGCACACAAATAGTATAAATAAATCCGCGTTTCGAGTTTGCGTTGAGTTAGCGTTGAGATGAGCGTTTAAGTAATAAGCGTTTAACTGCGATAAATAAGCGATAATAATGTGTTTAAAAAATTAAGTTAACCCATTATAATCATCGAATCCTAGAGTACAAGCGTTTACGAGTGAAACAACGATAAAGAGGAACAATTCGAAAGTCGGGTTGTTACAGTCTTCCCTACTTTAGGGAATTTTGTCCCGAAATTAAGTAGCAGACGTAACAAAGAGTTGCGGATGTTTAGCTTTCATATCACTTTTGAGTTCCCAAGTGAACTCGGCGCCACATTTGCCTTCCCATCTAACCTTGACTATGGGAATGTGACTACGTCGAAGTTTCTTGGTTTCTCAATCCATGATTTCTACTAGCTTTTCCTCAAAGTGCAGAGTCTCGTTTATTTGTAGGTCTTCAAGAGGTACGCGAAGATTTTTTTCAGCTATACACTTCTTGAGGTTTGAGACGTGGGAAGTCGGGTGTACGTTGTTGATTTCAACCGGTAATTCGAGTCGGTAGGCCATCTTACCAATTCTTTCCAGAATCTTAAAGGGGCCTACGTAATGTGGCGCTAGTTTCCCTTTCTTGCCGAATCAGATCAACCTTTTCCAAGGTGAAACCTTTAAGAGGACGTGATCTCCAACTTCAAACTCTAGGGGCTTGCGACGTTTATCGGCGTAGCTCTTTTGACAACTTCGAGCTTTCAGGAGAGCGTCTCGTATTTGGAGGATCTTGTCTGTCGTTTCTTGTATTAACTCGGGACCGGTGATCTGTGCGTCTCCGATCTTATGCCAAACAATGGACGATCCACATTTTCTACCATATAGTGCCTCTAAGGGTGCCATTTGTATACTAGCGTGAAAACTGTTATTGTACGAGAGTTCTACTAAAGTTAAATGTGAATCCCAATTACCACCAAAATCTATAACGCACGAACGAAGCATGTCTTCGAGGGTGCGGATCGTGCGCTCAGTCTGACCGTCGTTCTAGGGATGGAATGCGGTACTAAGATTGAGAGTCGTATTAAGAGCGGATTGGAATGTCTCCCAGAGACGTGAGGTAAAACGACCATCGCGGTCAGAGATGATGTCACAAGGCGTCTCGTGTCGCCAGATGACTTCATCGGTATAGATTCGTTGTAATCGTTCAACCATAAATTCTTCTCGTATCGAAATGAAATGAGCAGATTTTTTAAGACGATCAACGATAACCCAAACGCTATCGTGACCAGAAGGCGTTCGGGGGAGTTTTGTAATAAAATCCATAGCTATACTTTCCCATTTCCACATCGGGATTTCAGGTTGTTCGAGTAAACTAGAGGGTCGTTGATGTTCGGCCTAAATCTTCGAGCAAGTTAGGCATTTTGAAACATACAGAGCGATATCCCTTTTCAAACCCGACCACCAATACCTAGAACGGAGGTCCTGGTACATCTTGTCGGCACCGGGGTGAATGGAGTATCGGGATTTGTGAGCTTCAGTGTAACACCTCAAAAATTCACATCCTATAATGTGTAGACACGTGTCGTATATTTAAACGTGTGAGAGAAATATTATAGAAGGACTAAAGTTGACAATCATGGAAAGTATGTGGATATACGTATTCTAAATGTCAACCGTGAATAAATATAATGTACATTAACCCTACATGGTGCTCATACCTTCAAACGAATAAATCATGGATCATACGAAGCTAAAAGTGAGAGATTACAAACTACAGGGGCTAAATGTGTCAACATGTGTAAGTTATACCTCTGAGTGACCTTTTGACAAACCCGAAGCTTTGTAACGGTTAATTATGCTCACTAGAATACACGGTTTAAATTTCGTAAAGTTTCGTTAACATATGAGAAAGTTATGATCGAATTCGTGTGCGAAGGGTTAAAGCGTAAACGTTGGAAGTTAGGACTTTTCGGGTAACAATAAAGTTAACCGGGGACTTAACAAGGTGGGTATATGTTATAAAGCCCTTATAGATCAATTATGAGGGTTTACACTGCAAGAAAACAAGTGCCTAATCGAGTTTTGAAGAGCCAAGGATCAAAATGAAATAAATCACAAAATCTGATCAGGTAGGGCCTAGCGCGACGCGAGGGAGGCGTGGCGTCGCGCGAGGGGTGCCCAGCTCCGAGAAAAATGGGTTATGGTCTGCCAGGGCTTTTATACGCGATCTATAACCGATTTTCCACATCTCTTGACCCCTAAAACACCCCCTAAACACTAGAACCAAGTGTTGATCAGTTGTGGTGTGTGCTAGGCTTTGTTGTCAACACTTTGTGGTGATTGAAAACACTATAAAAGGCCATGAACTTGCAAACAATTCCTCACACCTTCATCTGCATTTGTGGATCACTTATGGAGCTCAAACTTCCTCTCAAGTGTTCTCTAATCAAGCTTAGGACTTCAGTAAGTGTTCTAATCCTTCTTTAATTGAGTTTAGCTTAGTTTATTAGCTAAAAGTCAAACCGTCGTAATTACGGTTTGACTTCGAGATTAGTCAACAATGGCTCAGTCATATCTCGAATTAAAAGTAGGTATAAGTTGGTATTTATGTGGGTAATAAACCCTCAAAAGGGTTCCCCCTGATTACCACTCTAACCAGGTCAAAAGTCGGGTCAAACTAGTTTATAAAAAGTCAACAGGATACTTAAAATGCCATTTATGCATAATTAACATTATAGATCATATACAACCTGTTGGATCATTGTTATAACTTAGTAATAAGTGTAAGAACATGTCTAAACATGTTCAACCCGACAGTTTCCTATAAATACCCGGTTCGGAACCGAAAGTCACATAGTTTGACTTTCCCTTTGACTTTCAGTTCTGATCCGTTTAGGCATGTTTTAGAAATGCCTTAGAGATTTATTTGGACCAGGTTACATGCTAGTATAACCCTCTGTGATTATACACCTTGGTTCACTAGTTATCCAATTAATATGCATGTTTCCGTTAATTGCTCATATGTTGACCGTTATGCCCTTATTACCTTAAAACGTGATTTTTGGAAATGTAAAAGAGTAGAAACTTTAATTAATGATATACAAACTTGTATGCAAAGTTTGACATCAGTTTGAATTGCAGATTAAGAGTTATGCTCATTATCGCAAAATGAATGCTTTATGTTAATAAAACGGCGTAATTAGCGTATAGCCTAGTTAAGCCTACTTTTTGGTATCAAACTTAATACCCACTGATTTAATATATTATTTTGGGATTTTTAAATATTTTTAATTAATTTTAGGCTGAGCATAACTAGTAGTCGTAGGCTTAATCCGGTACTTGTCGGTTTTGCCCCTACGGGCCATAAAATGAGTTTTACATATCTAAACGACTCCAAACCTTTTGCTACTGATCACATATGATAAATAAATTATTTTAAGCCTTTTGAGAATATAAAATATCAGATTTAAGTATCAAACCCGGAAATGGCCTTTAATCGCCTTTTTTAAGCGTTTTTAACGCATATTATGTACTAGAAGTATTTTAAACATACAAGGGTTGATACCTACTGATATTTGAGGAAAATTATAATATTTTAATAGTAAGCAAAGGTTGTTAAACTCAGACTTCAGTTTTGAGCTTTTCGGCTTATGTGAAATTATCAAAATACCCCTACGGGGCATAGTTTGGTTATAATTGATAAATTTCACATATATATTTTATCCTACTATTATAACTCATTAAATTGAGTATATTTGCTGATTACATCAGACCTGTAACTCAGCTTGTTACTTAAACTCTTTTATAAACTTTTAAATGACCAAACTACCCCTACGGGGCCTAGTTTGTGTTTAAACACGTTTCGGGCATAATGAAAGACATCTTACTGATGTCACAACATATTTGAGGCATAATTAACTTAGGAAACCTGTCTATAGCTCTCATGAATACCCGTCACGCTTATTACGCGTACGGTTCGGTTTATGTAACAAGTTTACATAAATTAGCCGAAACGGGTCAAACCTTAACGGTTTTATCTCAAAATCCAGAATGTGAATAATAAACCCATATTAAAAAAGTCTCTGAACTTGTCGGGTCTAAATCACATTCTATCCGGTCTTCGCTTAATCGTGCGTACGAACCGTATCTTTGAAACTAGCCGGTCTAAGCTTAAGCTTAATTAAAGACCCGTTAGGATTCTAATAGGTTATTATAAAACCTTCGTTCCAGATTAGGATTACCAGTAAAAGCTACGTGCATTTTGCTTATTGTGATTTATACATTGCTCAGGTAAATACCTTTAACTTATTTTCCCTATACGGGCTTGGGTTACGGTATATAGCATACCGCTTGATCGGGCATCAAATTCTCCACCGTTGAGTGGGTAATTGAATAAATTTGATCGGCTCGTTTAAACAGTCTTGTTACTTAAAGCCTTTGGGGGGTTAATGACCATGTCCCGGATATCCTCGGCATCATTTTACGAAATGGCCACGACTTAAGCGCGGGGTGTAGGCGTACACCCGTCAGTGCACAAAAGAACATTGTGGTGTGTCTATTGATCTTTAACCCGGACAAGATCCGGGCTGCTGAACGCACAAGGAACATGTAATTCGTTCACAAGATTATAATATTAAATAATTCTCCCAAGTTAAATAAAATGTTTATGCCATGTGCATCCAAACCAATTTTCAATCATTTTCCAAAATGAGTCAGTTGAATGTATTTACCAGTGTAAACTGACGTATTTTCCCAAAAAGATTAAATGCAGGTACTAAGCGAAATTGGCTGGGATTTCTCCTTAGCATCATTAGAAGTCTCGCAAGCTTAAGATGCCTGAAGTCTGTTGAACCATAAATATTATTTTTATTTCGATCCATCTGTGGATAAACTTCCGAATATTGTGACATTTGAAATTACAATATTAAATTCGGTTGTATCATATTTTAAATTTGCTTCCGCTGTGCATATTGATATTGTGTTGTTTGACTATTATGTTTCCAACCACGTCACGATACTCCCCCACCAGGCCCACCGGTGACACGTGGAAATCGGGGTGTGACATTGAGTCATCAATATCTCCTTGAGGTTATTGCGACTAGGAATCCAAATACGGTCAAGATAGTGAAAGATACCGTTCTTCACTAACTGAGCTTCGGCACCACACTTCTTTATTTCCTCTTTCAACGTATACTCAATGAAGCATGCGTGCTGCGCGTCGCGAATTAGGGTTTCGAGATCGTTCTGGGCTAGAACATTACGGATACTATGCACATAGCTTCGTCGACTGAGGGCATCGGCTACGACGTTTTCCTTACCTGGGTGGTAGCGTATCTCACAATCATAGTCGTTGAGAAGTTCAACCCATCTGCGTTGATGCATGTTCAGTTCTTTCTGGTTCAAGATATGTTGTAAGCTCTTATGGTCGGTGAAGTCCTTACACATGGTACCATAAAGGTAGTGTCTCCAGATCTTTAACGCAAAAAACAACTACACCGATATCGAGATCATGGGTAGTGTAGTTCTTCTCGTGGACTTTAAGTTATCGGGATGCATACGCGATAACCTTGTCTCGTTGCATAAGAACACAACCAAGGCCTAGGTTAGAAGCATCGCAAAAAACAACGAAATCGTCATTTCCATCGGGAAGTGTGAGGATAGGAGTGTTGCAAAGCATATGCTTGAGAGTTTGAAAGGCGTCCTCTTAGTCAGAGCCCCATATAAAAGGTTTGTCCTTATGAGTTAGGGTTATAAGAGGTACAACGATTTTAGAAAAGTCGGCGATGAATCGACGGTAATAACCCGCCAATCCGAGAAACGAACGGATTTCGGATGGAGTCTTCGGCGTCATCCAACTCTTTACAGCTTCTATCTTCGCGGGATCGACGTGAATTCCTTAACTGTTAACGATGTTATTGAAGAATTGTACTTCCTCGAGCCAAAATTCACACTTGGAGAACTTGGCGTAAAGGCGTTTTCCGTGAAGGAGTTCGAGAACTAAATGAAGATGTCGCGCGAGTTCGGTTCTTGACTTCGAGTATATAAGAATATCATCGATAAACAAGATGACGAAACGATCCAAAAAGGGTTTGCACACACGGTTCATCAAATCCATGAAAACCGCTGGTGCGTTTGTGAGACCAAAAGGCATGACCACGAATTCATAATGGCCATAACGAGTACGAAAAGCGGTTTTCGGAATATCTTGCTCTTGTATACGCAACAGGTGATAGCCTGAACGTAAATCGATCTTCGAGAAACACGTAGCGCCTTAGAGTTGATCAAACAAATCGTCAATTCGGGGTAGCAGCAGCGGTTCTTGATAGTAAGGTTGTTAAGTTCCCGATAATCGATGCACATTCGGAACGATCCATCCTTCTTTTTCACAAAAAGAATGGGTACGCCCCATGGTGATGTGCTCGGGCATACAAAGCCTCTATCAAGCAATTCCTGAAGTTGGCTAGATAGCTCGCGCATTTTGGAAGGGGCAAGGCGATAGGGAGCTTTTGCAACAGGTGTAGCACCTGGGACTAAATCATTACGAAAGTCAATGTCGCGAGTAGGGGTTAAACTAGGTAAATCGTCGCGAAAAACCATAGGAAAATTACAAACAACTGAAACGTACCTCACGGTTTTCTTCTCATTCACTAGCACTACAATATGGGCTAGGAAAGCGGTGTATTCCTTGCGTAAGTACTTGCTCGCTTGGATACGCGACATAAGCTTCAATTCTTTCGAGAGTGCATCGCCATAAACACGTAATTGGTCACCGTTTGGAAGAGAGAAACGAATCATCTTCTCGAAACAAACAACTTCAGCACGATTCAGATGAAGAAAAACCATGCCTACTATGATGTCAAAACTACCTAGTTGCATAAGTATGAGATTGATCTGGAAAACTTGACTGTTGAGTTCAAGAGTACAATCACGTAGTACAGAGTTGACGGTAATGGTTCTTCCAATGGTAACTTCTACGTCGAAGGTCTGTGGTAGTTTAGCGCGTTCATATTTTAAAAGCTTTTCGAATACGAACGATACAAAACAGTTATCGACTCCAGTATCAAATAAGCATGAAGCATAAATACCGTTAACAAGGAACGTACCGTTGACGACATTGTTGTCATTCTGAGCCTGGCGGAGGATGATGTTGAAAGTTCTCCTGCGTGAAGCTTGAGGTTGTGGTTGCTGCTGCTGCGGCTGCTGCTGTTGTTGCTGTGGTTGCCGTGGTGGCTGTTGTGGCTGTTGCTGTGGCTCTTGTTTCACCACACGCTGCGGGCAGACATTGGCGAAGTGATTTGGGTCATAGCACGTGTAGCAGGCACGTGCGTGAACAGCTGGTGTTGGAGGAGTTGGGTTAACCTAAGCAGTACGAGGTTGAGCTAGCGGTGTTGCGAGAGCTTGAGGAGCTTGCTGACGAGGGCCAGTGCGGCAATTAGCTGTGAAGTGCCCATAAATGTTGCAATTGACACAGAAACGGCAGTTTGCCTCAACTAGATGGTGATAGGTGCAAGTAGGGCACATTGGGTGATTCCCAGTGTACGCACGCTTAGTAGGCGATGCGTTGGGAGCAGTAATCTGGGAAGGCTGAGTGTTGAGCGGTGCTGTGACTACCGCGTTGTTCTTGTTGGAGTTCCTTCTCTTGCGACTTTGACGATTAGACTTGGGGGCTTGAGATGGTGAATTATCGGTGCTTGGTGTTGCAGTAGCTTGATTGAGACTTTTGGTCGAGATTTTGAAAACTCCGGCCAAGACTCGCTTGTCATTGATTTCTGCTGCGAGCTGATAAGTTTCCTCAATTGTTGCTGGTTTCACTGCTTGAACAAAGTCAGCAACACAGTCAGGGAGAGCACGGATGTACTTCTTGATAGCTTTCTCAGAAGTGTCCACTTGACTTGGACAGATAATGCTCGACTGTTTGAATCGGGTGGCGAGACCAGCGTTATCACCTCCGACTTGCTTGATGTTCCAGAATTCGTTTTCTAGCTTCTGGACTTCGTGAGGAGGGCAAAACTCCATCATCATGAGCTCCTTAAGCTCCTCCCATGCGAGACCATAAGCTGCATCTTTTCCGTGCCTGTTGCGCTCGGTGGTCCACCAGTCAAGTGCCCTTGACTGAAATACACTAGTGGCGTTGACAATACGGAGATTTTCGGGACATCCATTTTGTCGGGGAGTAACTTCGATTGAGTCAAACCATTGACACATCTTACTGGGTCCATCTTCACCAGTAAAGGGCATAGGACCACATGCTTTGAACTGCTTGAAGCTGAACGGAGCTTTCGGCGAGTCATTCTTGGAATCAAAGGAAGAGGTGCTGCTGACAGCGTGGATTTCATTGACAATTTGAGGGATCACCTTGGCCATTTCTTTGGCCACGAGAGAGGCGATGCGTTTGTCAGCACTGCTTCGCTGAGCATTTCGGCGAGTGTAAGATCCAAGAGAAGACATCTGCGAAGTGATTGGATGAGATTCGATTATATTGGGTCTTGTTGGAAAGCTTTGTGTTTTATTCCCCATATTGATTATTATTATTATTCACATAAGTCACAAAATCACATAATCACGTAGGCACAATAACACGTAATCACATAAGCACGTATTAGCACATAATTCACAAAAAAACCTATTAGCACATAATTCACATAAACATCTATTTTGCATGTATTCACCTTCTCTAAATTGCGTGTAGCTTGAGCGAAGAGTATATCGTAGCATAAGCGAGGGGTATAGCGTATGAGAGTGCATTCGCGTAGGAGAGTTGGCGTTTTAGTTGTTTCGCGATTAGTTAGCGTTTTAGATTGCGAGAGCTGTGCGATTTGTGCGTATAAAATGGAAAGCGGTAAAGTAAGAAATTGATAAAGCGTAAAATCTCCAAAATGAAAGCATATAACACAATAAATTCGATGACACGTAAAATTGAAAATTGCAGGCTTAAAACAAAATAGAGTGTCTTGGGTGTTGAGACATCGACTACCCAAAGTGATTCAACTATTCCTAACAAGTTCGGGCACACGCTTTGGCCTAATAGACTATGCTCTCACCGTGATACGGCTAACGACATTCATCCTTCCAGTTACTACGTGCCCCGAGTCATTGGAACAGTCGAGACTTTGCTGAGATCTTCAAAATCAAGTTAGGGAGTGGAACGGGTTGTTAAGATGCGGGTTTCACCCCTAACTTAACAACTTTGCTCCTAACTGTGGTTAAAACAACCACGAGATAGGGATGGAGATTTCCGTCGAGATATGGTCACTCCTAACTCAACGAAAGATTCTCGTGCTAAGAGTAATACGTGGGGTGAGTGATCTTATCGAGAGTTCTTGGTTTTCAAACCTAATCTCGACACAATCACTCATTGGTGTTATACGAGTGGCTTCAAACGTGTGTATTGTGTTAGCCTTAGGAAAGGCATGTAATACTTATTTGCCATAGGAAAGGCTTGTAAACATTTCAAGATTCACCGGTGGTTTCGTACGAACCTAGTAGAGGGTAGGTACATACGAAGTTCTATTTGGTACTTAGACTATAGACTAGGTTGAATCCTGTAACTCTACCTAATTCCCTATAGTTATGGCTCTGATACCAACCTGTCACACCCCAACCGATGGCGGAATCATCGGGATGTGGCATGATGCAAATAGGTTGCTCAAGAGAATCCATAACGATTAATTTTGACCATATTTAAAAGGTTCAATATCCCATACTATCAAACAAACATTCTCACAAAGTCGAAACAAAATTCAGTAGTTTCTCAAGCAACAAAAACATTACATAACAAGACTTGCAATTAGTTTAGGCGGCTTTCTAGACTTCCTAAACCATTTCCAGCAGTAATCCATCAACCTGTTACATACGTTAAAATAAAGTCAATACAATAATGTAAAGGTGAGTACACAAGTTTGCAAAAGTATAGTATTAAAAGTGTTTACGCATAACCAGCATCTAACACGTAGAGAGGTGAACCAAGTAAGCTACCGACAATGATACAAGCTAACCAACATGATTCCAAGTTGTGGTATTCGCGATACGTGTTCACCACTGTGAGCACGTACAGTAATAATCCTTAACAACTCCTGAACAAACAGGTGCTGAGTCCAAACTATAGTACTATCGTTGCTAAGGGTGGTAGGGCAAGTAATCACTGTGTACATAGCAAACAACCATTCATCGAATCACGTATAATATGCAAGAGCGGTTAGCGTTAAAAGAGTTTAAGCGTTGTGTGCGTCGTGTTTTGATAGAGAATGTATGTAACACCCAAAAGTGCGTTAAGCGAAAAAGGGTTCGAGTATACTCACAGTGCATGCTTAACAAGTAAATACGGTCAGGAATGGATTGAAGGGAGCATCGGATCAGCCTGCGTACGGGAACAAAAGTGCCTAAGTCTTCCAAAGTGCTGAAACGGTCGAAATCGGAGTGTCGAGTGAGAAAAAGGCTCCTTGTACGAAGTTGTTGCCTTCATAGAAAGCTGTTGGCTTCGTAAGAAGCTGCTGCCTTCATAAGAAGCTGGTGTCCTCGTACAACTTGCTTGTTCCGTGTCTAAAATCGAGTGTTCTTCGAGTCTTTCTTCGGGAAATCTCGTGTGCATCCCTCCAGCCTTAAGCTACTGATTAAACATAGAGCTGAAGAGGTTTTTTGAGCGTTGAGTCACTCGCGAAAAACTAGGCTGGTATGTACGAAGTGTACCTTCGTACGAAGGCAGTGCCTTCGTACGAATCCATGGCTTCGTACAAGCCAGTCTGGCTTCGCACAAGCGACTTTTCAGCGTTTTTGAGTGTTTGGATCTGTGTTTTCACCTGAATCCGCTGTGTTTTCAAATCCTTTTCATGACGGTTTCGACACCACTTCATCTCGCTACTTAGTGAACGAAATATGTGTCGGCTTTGATCCATTTTTGTGAAAAAATCGAGTATAAAATGGTTTTTCTTTGGATTAAACACTTAATGAGTGCGAGATTCTCATATCTGCATCTTGGGAACCCAAAACTTATCCCAATACACTCGTTTAAGTGTAAATCCGTGGTAAATCAAAAGTTTTTGAAGAAAAGATGAAGGTTTTTATGAAGAACATGAAGTTTTAGATGAAAAGTTGAAGTTTGGATGAAAATAAAGAAGTTTGGATGAAATTGGAGTGAAACTTGTGGAAAATCATGGTGGAAAACGTTGTGAAACATGTAAAAATAGTAAATCTTAGTTGGTAAATTGAGAAGCAGCAGGTCGGTGCGATTTTGAGAGAAAAGGCAGCAATGGTGAAATGGAGATGTGGCTTGGGTATTAATAGGCGATGATGGTGGTCTAGTTCGAAGCTGCTGGCTTCGTAAGAAGGGACCAGTTTTGTGTGAGAAATTCATGTTCGCGTATCGGATGTTCGTTAGATGCGTTTTGTTGCGTTTGTTAGTTAGTTAGTTAGTTAAAGTACTTTAAGTAGTTTAGCGAGATATTAAGTGTTGCGTCGCGTTGCGTTTTAGCGAGATAAATCTAGTTGTGCGAGTAAGCGTTTGAGCGTTTAAGTAATAAGCGTTTAACTGCGATAAATAAGCGATAATAATGCTTTTAAAAAATGAAGTTAACCCATTAGAATCATCGAATCCCAGAGTACAAGTGTTTACGAGTGAAACAACGATAAAAAGGAACAATCCGAAAGTCGGGTTGTTACATACTAAGACTCGGAAACGACTTAGTTTTCCGAGTGATTTAGGATATATATATATATATATATATATATATATATATGTGTTTGTGTGTGTGTATATATATATATATAGGAGTAGGATCCGTTAGGAACCACCGTTTATTGCGAGAACCGCGATAACCAATGTGAATACAACCCAAAACACCTAAAAAATCTAAAAAACACACAAATTTTTTTAAATATTTTTATGTTTAAATCACTACTTTTCCTTATTAAAAAAAAATTGGCTACTAAAAGTAGCAATTTAAACATAAAAAATATTAAAAAAAAATTTGTGTTTTTTATATTTTTTTTAGGTTTTTTGAAGGTTTAGTTTTTAGCATTTAGCTTGGGTGGGGAGAGGGGGGTTAGGTCTTTTTTAGATTTTTGGGGGAGGGTGGGGGTTTAGCTTTTAGCATTTCGCTTGGGGGGGGGGGTTAGGTTTTTTTAGTTTTTTTTTGTGGTGTAGTGGGTTTATTTTGTTATGTTCACATTTGTTCTCGCAATAAAGGTGGTTCTCGCATTAACCTTACCCTACATATATATTGAAAGAAGAAAAAAAAGAAAGGACATATTGTTAAAATACTAATTCATTTATAACTCATCTCATTAATTTTTCCCTCTTTAATTAATTAGTCAACTAATCATTAATTATCCTACATATAATCTACAAAACCTACACATATCAAAATTTTCCTACATATACCCTACACATTATATAAATTTTATCAAACACACATCGAAATTTATTCTACACACCTCGAAATATATCATACACAACTTGTAATTTATCTTACACACCAAGTAATTTATTCTACACTTTAAATTAAGTTGGTTTTTAATTTGAAAAAAAAAAGTATATATTTTGAAAAGGAGTTACAAATTTAATTTACTTAGTTATTAAAGAGAAAGAATACAAATTAATGATCTATGTCATCATCATCATACTCAGTATATCCCACCAATAGCAAAGCTAAGGTAGGGTCTGAGGAGGGTGAGATGTAGACAGTCTTACCTCTACCCCGTAGGAATAGAGAGGCTGCTTCCAATGAGACCCCCGGCTCGATTGTGGTTTTGCATCAAGCCTTGGACATAAGACACATAACACTCAGCAATTGAGACAAACGCCGATTAGTGCATGCACCCCCTTGTCTTTTGGCTATCAACGCCACCACATGATGCATGATTAACCGTCCCCCTCTTTTAACGTTATTTTCACGAAATTAGTAAAATAACGTTAAAATTAGTGCACTTTCACTTTTGCCCCCCCGAGCGCCCACGCATATATACATTATATGTAAGTTTACCAATATATGTAAGTTTACCAATATATCCTTATATTAAAATTAGGTAAGGTTCATGCGAGAACCACCTTTATTGCGAGAACAGCGAGAACCAACGTGAACACAACCTAAAATAGCTAAAAAAACCCTAAAAAAACCTAACCTCCACCCCCCCCCCCCCAAAAAAAAAAAAAAAAACTAACCCCCCCCACCCCCAAGCTAAAATGCTAAAAACTAAACCACCAAAAAACCTAAAAAAATCAAAAAAACACACAAATTTTTTTTTAATATTTTTTACATTAAAATCGCTACTTTTAGTAACCAAAGAAGAAAAATTTATAAAAAAAATTTTAATTTTTTTTTGCTACTAAAAGTAGCGATTTTTTTTATAAAAAATGTTAAAAAAAATTGTTTGTTTTTTTTAGCTATTTTTAGGTATTTTTGGTTGTGCTCACATTGGTTCTCGCGGTTCTCGCAATAAATGGTGGTTCCTAACGTATCCTTGTCCTATGAAAATTAAATTCAAATATTAAATGAAGTAAAATGAATTATTCTTATTGGTTGAAACTTCTTCTTTTTTCTTTTTATTAAAAATTTGTTCTCGTTTG
Organism: Helianthus tuberosus; assembly: GCA_030545235.1. Taxonomy (NCBI): domain Eukaryota; kingdom Viridiplantae; phylum Streptophyta; class Magnoliopsida; order Asterales; family Asteraceae; genus Helianthus; species Helianthus tuberosus. Next base: position 45,012,370 of record CM060427.1, on the reverse strand, counting down.
AACCCTCCACTAAATATATATATATATATATATATATATATATATATATATATATATATATATATATATATATATATATGCACACACACAAAGTCGTGTTAGTCATCATACATAGAAATACGTAAAGGGATAGCGGTACGTCTCGTTGTAGTTTTCGTAAGACGTAAATAGACTAATACATATATACACATATACATATATATATATATATATATATATCCGAAATCCTGGCGTTTGAAATGAATATAACCAACTATATTCATTTTATAAGAATATTCGGATTCTAGACGATTGAAATAAATATAAATAATTATATTTATTTTAGAGTAAATTACAAAACTCGTCCTTTATGTATGTCACTTTTTGCAAATCATGTCCTTTGTCTTCAATAATTACTTTTTTCATACTTAATGTTGACAAATCCTAACATGGTCTGTCCTTTACCCTAAACCAAGTTAAAAATCTCAGTTAACCTTACTCACGTGGGACCTACCTGAGGGGCATTAATGTCCTTTCACCTAAAACATTTCTGTTTGAAATATATATACACACATAAACTCCACTCTCTCTCTCCCTCTCAACTCTCTCTCTAAGTCTCTCTCTCTAACAGACCCAGCAGCCACCACCACTGCCCTCACCAGCCGCTAGCCACCACCTACTACCACCTAAACTAAAACCCTCAATCTGAACCTGAATCATGTATAATTGGTGCAAGTATATACATTCACGATACCACAACACATTACAACTGCAACACAAAACAAAGTAACTAAAATAAATAATCAGAAGCATCCAAAACCAAACACATTCAACAGTACCGTAACCCTAACCCTAGCTCTGACTGTCGCCTCAATCGCTTCTTCTTCCGATGTCGTCGGATTGTCTATGATGGCCGTCGGTCGGATCCATTGAACGGGGTTCTTTAAAACCAATAAAAACTTGTTTCTTCTCCGGAGCACTACAACTCCACCACTCCGTCGGAGCACAAACGTTCAACCCGCAACCACCTGTGACCACCGTCCCAACCACCGCACCAAAGCTGATAACAACCCACCAAATCCGACAACCCCACACCAAATCCGACAACCACCACGCTAAATCCAGTAACCACCCAGCAAATCTGGCTCGAATCTTATTGTTCTTGCTCCTAATTGTTGTTGTTGTTAGCCCTAATTTGCTCCTTATTATTGTTGTCGATTGTGCAGGTGAGACCTAGGGGAAAGATCATGAGATTTGATTTGAATTTAGATGGTAGCAGGTAGTGGCTGATAGGGGTAGTGGTAATGGCTGGTGGGGAATTACAAAGAGAGACTGAGAGAGAGAGAGAGAGTTAAGAGAGAAAGAGATTAATTTGATTTATTTAATGGGGGGTTTTATTGGGGGAGAAGACGTGGTAGGTGAAAGGACATTAATGCCCCTCAGGTAGGTCCCACATGAGTAAGGTTAACTGAGATTTTTAACTTGGTTTGGGGTAAAGGACATACCATGTTAGGATTTGTCAACATTAAGTATGAAAAAAGTAATTATTGAAGACAAAGGACATGATTTGCAAAAAGTGACATACATAAAAGACGAGTTTTGTAATTTACTCTTTATTTTATATGATTTCCGAATACTAAACGTCTGAAATATGAATTCCGAATTCCGACGTTTGAAATAAATATAACTAATTATATTTATTTTATAAAGATATACGAACTAACGACATTTGAAATAAATATAAACAATTATATTTATTTTATAATAATTCAAAGTTATTCGATTTATCGATTTTGAAATAAATATAAATATAAATAGTTATATTTATTTGATATAAGTTTTCGAGTTTTATTAACTAGTAACGCATGTTTGTCGAAGTGTTATAAACTCGTTTTATAAGTTATGAAATGCCGCCAAAAATAAATATACACTTATACTTAATTTTATAAGAATACTTGGATCTCGTTGGACGTCGTTTTAGGATATAAATACTTATCTTGTTTCGGGTTTTTACGAAAAACGGACAGAGTTTCCTCTCTTTTTGGACGATCCCGACAACTAAGTGTCGACATATTTTTCAAATTTCAATCAATAATCCAACGCAATGTAATCAAATATATATAGTTTTCATCAAAATGCAAAAATCGTAAGTAAATCACTAATGCATTCGGTTTCGAGCTCGGTCGCCTATAAATAAAAATCTATAACATTATAAATAGAATTTTCGCATCGTTTAAATCTCGTTACCAGGTCTTTGAGTTGACTGTCGTTGACTGAGTTTGACTCGGGTGTTGACCGAATCGACTCGGTTTGATCGAGTTGACCCGACCCGTACCAAGATGAACCGAAACTCTCGAACCAAATCTGACAGGAGACCAATGCGAATCGTGTGAACCGAAACTGGACCGAAGTGTGCCCGAAACAAATCTGAACTAAGCTGTGATATGAGGCGACACTAAAACTGTAGAACAACCACCACAGTCGCTGCCATTCTCCGACGTGGCTCCGGCGTCACCGACGTCGTCGTCGGTTGCCAATATCGTCATCACTGCACCATCAAGCACTACCAAAATAAAGGACTTGGTTAGAATCTGCGTAAACCCACAAGTCTTTCCGAAACAATGTTGCTTACCGAAGAAGTTAAGTACAACCACCACTATCACCGCTGTCGTCGCCGGTAACCCCGTTACCACCGTTGTTAACCCAACCCAAACCACGTCTGACCTGAGACTGAACTGAGACCCAACTGAATCTGAACTGAATCCGTCGGCACACTACCACCGCCGTCCACTGATGTGGCTCCGACGGCGCTGCCGTCGGCCACCACTAGCACATCATCATCCTAATCTCATCTTCGATATCATCATCGTCATTATCGTTAATGATCTATCATCATCATCTTCAACATCAGTCATCATCATCTTCATCGGCAGGTCACCAAAAAAACGAGAGAGAGATGGGAGTGCGGCCGGGTGTGTGTATAAGATGGTACGAGGGATGGTGGCCGAGCATCAGAGGGTGTTGGGAATGTACGACGGCCAGAGAACCCGTCGGAATTGCGGCTCCGATCGCTGGAGCTAAAGAGCAAGCAGAGATGAACGTGAAGGGGGGTGTCGGCTGATGATGTTGGTATTAGGGTTTTCAAAAAGTTTTGAAAATGAAGGATGGACAGTTATTTATATTTAGGGTTTTAAGTGGGCTTGGGCCCAAGACCCACAAGCGCGCTTCTTGCGATAAGCGCAACCCGATACGTTTCTGATGCCCTTTTCAGACCTGAACTTCGTAGAATGCCTTTAAAATATTTGACAAGGGTTGGAAACCAAAAAAAAATCATGTCGGTAATTGTTTATTAGATGCGTATGTTCGTCGGTGCCTTAAATCGCGTAAAACATTTCTTTTGTCGTTTATAATCAGTTTTCCGATCCGATTTTGACTGCGGACATTAAAATTTGAAAACGAAGCTAAAATAGCATAGACGACATAATATAATGGCGTGTACCTGAGTTAATAATTGCGGCTCCTACTTGAGGACCTTTAATGAATTTCAACATAAGTTCTCATCAAGAGTTTTCAAAGGTCCTATATGCGTGTTATCAAAGCCCTCAAGGTTTCTCTTACTGTATGTAATCGTTTCGTGTACCGTGTATCGGACATAACACTTGTGTATGTATAAAACCAAATATGTTGACTCATTGTTTTCAACAACGGTTGGAACCCATATTCGAGTCTTAGGTGTTTTGTATGTGTTCAAGTCTTAATAATCTAAGTCCCCAGAGGAAAGTGAGGTTAGAGCCTAGGTATCTCTACAGAAACCTAATACGCTGAAACCTATAGCTTTGATACCTATCTGTCACACCTCAATAAATCGATTACATCAGAGCCGAGTGTGATCCAAATGGTATCTTCATTGCACAGCTGAAGTATAAACCTAAGACTTCTAAACCGTTGAACGCCTGTTAGGTACTCGAATCCCCATGGGTTCTCCTATTCCAACCATTCAATAGTTTTGAAAATGCAACATGAGAAAGAACATGCGAAAAATCAACATAAAGTTGGCGAGTTCATAGTTCGTTTGTTTTGTTTCAAATGAATCTTAAAACATTTGAAAATATTGCATTTGAAAAACCGGTTTGTGAGATCATAATATCCCAAAGCATTTGAAATGTCGTATCTGTATATCATTAATGAAATGTTTTCTGTTATGTTTAATAACTGATACATGTAACTGTTGTGTTTGTAAACCAGTAATGAAATGTTTTCTGTCGTATCTGTAAACTGGTATGGAAATGTTTTCTATTATCTTTGTAAACCGGTATTGAAATCATAGTATGTAGGATGCCTATGGAATCTAAGGATCAATCAATGTGTAGCTAATATACTAACCTATGTGCCATAAGTAAGTAACCAAACCGAGACAACTTTATCTCCAATTGGGATCACAAAAGCACTCCTAAGGGTATACCAACCAGGAGTAGAGCGCTCCTCAAACTCGATAGATCTATACCTTCTGCACCTTGGTCACTACGTGATTAATGGTTACTATTGTCATCATCCTACTTACGCACAGTGATCTGTCATCATCTAATCCCATAGCTACATACTAATTGTTAAAATATGTGTGTGTATTGGGCCTAGCCCATGTGCTTGGGCCATGCCCATGTCCGGGCCTAGCCCATGTCATTCGTGTTATTGGGCATATCCCATGTTATTAATGTTATTGGGCCTAAACCATGTCATAAAACTCATGCATGTTTCGAGAATACGCGTTTGTTGTAAAACCCGGTAAGTTTAGCATGAAGTTTTCGTAAACCATTTGAGTTCGTTGAAATCCTATTGCGAAATGGTTTAGAAATATGTGATTTTCGTTTATCGAAACATTGTGTGCTTTTGCAGCACTTGCATGTCTTTCCACCCCCAAAAACATTTATAAAAATGTAAAACGGTAAAAAGTGGGGGTTATGAACTCACCTTGATGTTCTTGTGCAAAGCTAGCTAAATGTGATTTTGTGATGTCATTCCAAGAACGTGACTTGCTAGCGTGCAACCTATAACATTCCTACCAAGGAATACTTATGAGTTTCTAATAAAACGACGTAGCTAAACTACGTGTCCGAGCAATACCGAATCGTTAACCAACGATTTTAGGAAAGTGTTATCGTCTTGATTTTGAAATAACCAATCTATGGTTATGTAATCCCATTTAATCGTTAACCACTGTCGTCCACTGCTGTGGCTCCGACGGCGCCGCCGTCGGCCACCATTAGCACATCATCATCTCATCTTCGATACAAACATCATCATTATCGCCAACGTCCATCATCATCATCTAACATCACTCATCATCATCTTTGCCGGAAGGTAGCCGGAAAAACGAGAGAGAGGGAGATGGGAGTGCGGCTGGGTGTGTGTATAAGATGGTACGAGGGATGGTGGCCGAGCATCAGAGGGTGTTGGGAGTGTGCGACGGCCGGATAACCCGCCCGAATTGCAGCTCCGGTCGCCGGAGCTAGAGAGCAGGCATAAATGATCTTGAAGGTGGGTGTCGGCTGATGATGTTGGTATTAGGGTTTTCAAAAAGTGTTGAAAATGAAGGATGGACAGTTAATTATATTTAGGGTTTTAAGTTGGCTTGGCCCCTAGGCCCACAAGCCCACTTCTTGCGATATGCGCGACCCGATACATTTCTTAAGCCCGTTTTCAGCCCGAACTTCGTAGAATGCTATAAAATATTTCACGAGGGCTGGAAACTCAAAAAAATCATGTCGGTAATCGTTTATTAGACGCGTATTTTTGTCGGTGCCTTAAATCGCGTAAAACGTTTCTTTTGTTGTTTATAATCCGTTTTCGATCTGATTTCGACTGCGGACATTAAAATTTGAAAACAAAGCTAAATATATATTAATATCGAGACATAACTTGAGTCCGGTGCTTCCGTTTCGTTGTTGATTGTCGGTGCGTTATTTTTTTCACGTTTTTCGTTCACGTTTGCGTTTTGTGTTGTTCGAAGTATGAGATTTTCGCAAAACCACATTCATATGTATAAGTTATACGTATAAACTTCGTAATTGTTGGCGTCGTCAGTGTTTTGTCCGGTGTCAGTTTGTTATCGCTTAACAGTCAGAGTTTTCCCGAAAATCACCATACGCGCACTGCAGCGTCAGATAGGCGTTCCTAGGCATTCCAAAAGCCTAATTAAGTTAATTCGTGCCTTAAACACTATTTTTTATCGCCTTAACGTTTGTTAATCACGTAATTAAGAGTCATTAATTACCGGTTGTCACAGGAAGTTAATCCAGTTCATGGTGGAGGGGGCGCCATATATGTGGGTAGGGGCTGCGGGTATATACGCTAGGTGGGTACACCACTGCCACCCTCTCGGGTTGCATTCAGGGGTAGGATTCACGGGTTCATATACCCATTATGTTTCCCCACTGTTACCAACGGTTGTAAGACCGTTTGACCCAAAAAGTTATTGGGAGTTGAAAGGAGAGCTACTAGCTTTTTTTATTAGTTTTTTTTTTTTTTTTTTTGAGTTTGGAGTAGTTCAGAGTAAAAGATGAGGAGGCAGTGCGAGATTAGAGCGAGCTAGGGTACATGAAAGAAATGACACCTCCACCCGTATATGAATTTCATTTTATATAAAAATCTTAGCCGGTTGTGCAATTTGTTTCATATCATATTTGTATAGCGTATAGCTTATAAATATACATTTTTTTCTCAAGTAATAGGGTTCTTGATAAAAAAATATATATAAGAAACATGAAAAAATTGTCAAAGATACCAACACATCGAATATTAATCTAATTGTCTTCGCACGGATTAGTGCGAATAGTCTTAAGTCAACGTCGATGAGCCTCTTATTGTGTTATGGGTGAGTATTAATCCCATCAAAAATGTCAACTATACTGATATATCTTTTGTCAAATAATAGAAAACATAACATTTGTAGAAATTATTAAATATATTTTTTATATCATATCATTCAAATTTGTTTATACATATTTTTTCACGTAACCAACTGGTGATTAATATCGAATAAACGTACAAGAACGTACAAATTTGTCTATAAATGAATTTCAAATATACCATTAAATGAAAGTGTTGATGGATATAACTTAGCCAATAATATACAACTTATTTAATGTTTCACTTAATGCCAATTTTATAGGGTACATTTATTTAATTTAAAAACTATAAATTAGCAACAATTAGTTGTTTTATATGGTTGTAACATATGGATAAGGAGTTTTTCAAAAAAAAATTAAAATTTTCACTTTTAACCCCTTTGACTTTTTTAATTTTAACCCTAAGCTTTTCAACTAGTCAATTTAACCTCAATACTTTTTAACTTTCAACTTTGTTCCCCAATACTTTTCGTTTTTCACAAGTTTTTCATTTCACACTTCGTTCTAAATTTTGCGAGTCAACACGCGGCAACGTGCGTGTGAGGTTCAATGTTTTTTTGTCTGTTTTTCCCCGTTTGACAGGCCAATCGCAACGCATATATTTTAATCCGTTTGACAAGTTCGTCGGAACGCGCGAATCTTAGATCAGCTTATTTATTCTTTTATACGTTTTACGTTTCTGTCTAATTTCATCGCATTAACACACCGCAACAGGCGTGTGTGGTTCAACAATTTTACGTATGTTTTTGTTCGGTGTTATTTTTTACCCTTTTATTTATTTTATTTTTACAAGCTCTTCTGATATTGGTGTTTGCTGGCAATGGTTTGGCATTAGTGCTATTTGTCACAATTTTACAAACGTTATTGACCTATTAAGTTTTGTACTAATAATTTGTTTTGAGTTTACCGTAATACCTCCTCTACTTAAGAAAAACTATTTTTTCACGTGCATATTATTATGTACGTGCCGGTATAAATTCGATATGCTCTACGTGTCGACATAAACTTTTTCTAGAAACGAATCAGATCAAATATAATACGTTTTCGTTTAAAAAAACATTTTTATGTGCATATTTTTATGTAAGTTTCGGTTTAATTTGAGTTGGTGTATGTTTCTACCTAATTTTTTTTTGAGAAACGAGTTAGGTGATTTTTGTAAATTTTGTTTGTAACTGAGTGGAGTCAAATTGTGGTTTTCTTTTTTTCCATTTATGCTAAAGCTCTAATTCATCTCTTTTGGTTATATGTGTCATCTTTTCCATTATACCCGCTACGTTTTCTATGTACGAATCAGGTCACATATAATACGTTATGATTGTACGGTATATTTGATTTACTTTATTTTTGATCCAATTACAATGCTTATATAGGTTACGTTGAGTTCAATCGGATACGTCGAAACACGTGTTTTCGTATGGTTAACGCATCACATAACGTTTGGAATAATTCATTTGATGTTTGCGATGTACCGCGCCGCAACGCACGCAGGTGTTATTGCTAGTTTTTTGTTAAAAATAAAATTTAAGCTCTAATATAATTTGAATCAACCAAAGGGTCTTTGGCTCATGGATAATAAAACTCGGTTTATATAAGTGGTGATAGTTCAATTCTTATTGTGAACAAATAGGTATAGTTTAGTAGTAGATTATAGGTATACTTTAGTAGTAGATTATCTATTTCTAAATAATATATATTACTGAATATTGAAAACTACATTTTTTGAGTAGAGTGTAATATATATTTTAAATGTTAGATATTACATAAATATTCACTATATTAACTTTTATTGTAACATATGATGTGTTAATAACTTAAAATTTTTTTTTGTGTTCGAGCTTGATTTATTTTCAGGTAAATTTATGCTATATATATACTTGGATAACTTATGCAACAGACCACAAGCATTTTCTTCTTCATTTCATTATTCAAAAACCGTCAAGAAAAAAGATATGATGAAAGAAGCCATGGATCAGAGGTTTTCAAGTTGCCGAGGTGTGTCCTTTGAGATCCAGCCCCATAAAGATCCATTCGCCATAGATGCACCTCCGGCTAGCCGAGACTCTTGGCTTCAATGGGGATCTTCAAAAAGAATCGTACCAACTTCACGTACCATTATTTCTCGGTCCACTAGTCGAGCCAGCAGCCATTTCTGTGATGTCGAAACCGCAGATGAAGATGACGACGGCAACGTGCTGATCAACTTAGAAGAAGGCTACGAGTTAGACAATCACTGTGAGCTACCAATCTCAAATTCAGCTCCAGAACAAGAACTCCCAAACGCTCTGAGCAAGAAGGTTGTATCGAAGCCAACTAAACCGAAAGAGTCTCGATTGTCCGTTATCTTGCTCGATCAAGGCTTGTTCATGGTGTATAAGAGACTCTTTATGGTTTGTTTGGCTCTTAATATTACCGGGTTAGTTCTTGCTGCCACAGGACGTTTTCCGTATGCTAGACACCATGCTACCCTTTTCTCTATAGGCAACCTTCTTGCTCTAACACTATGTCGAAGTGAAGCCTTCTTACGCGTAGTGTTTTGGCTCGCGGTTAGCTTATTTGGCCATTCTTGGGTGCCCTTATGCCTCAAAACCGCTACCACCTCTTTACTTCAATCTTTAGGCGGGATACATAGTAGTTGTGGCGTTTCTTCGGTCGCTTGGCTTACATATTCTCTAATTCTTACCCTTAAAGATAGGGACAACACGTCGAATTTGATAATCGGTGTTGCCTCCACCATCCTCTCACTTCTATGCCTTTGTTCCCTGGCTGCGTTCCCACTCCTCCGCCACCTACACCATAACGTGTTTGAAAGAGCTCACCGGTTCACTGGTTGGACCTCTTTGATACTTCTTTGGGCGTTTATCGTGCTGACAAAGTCATATGAACCAGAAACGAAATCTTACAGTAAAGACGTGGGATCAAAATTGGTTAAGGAGCAAGAATTCTGGTTAACCTTGGTTGTAACGATTCTAATCATAATCCCGTGGGTGACCGTGAGGCGGGTTGCAGTCAAGGTCTCCACACCATCTGGTCACGCCTCAATAATAAGGTTCGCGGGAGGAGTGAAACCAGGGATACTAGGTCGGATTAGTCCTTCCCCTATGTCCGAATGGCATGCTTTTGGGATCATTTCAGATGGAAAAGAAGAGCACATGATGCTAGCTGGTGCCGTTGGTGACTTTACAAAATCGCTTGTGTCGAACCCACCAAGGCATTTATGGGTTCGACAAGTCCATTTTGCGGGGCTACCTTATCTAGTTAACATGTTCAATCGTGTTTTGGTGGTGGCAACCGGTTCTGGTATTTGTGTATTTCTGTCCTTCGTACTACAACAAGGTCCAGCAGAGGTGTGCTTGTTGTGGGTGGCAAAAGGGATTGAACAAAACTTTGGGAAAGAAATTCAGGAGTGGGTGAGTAGGTATCCAAAGGAGAAGGTGATAGTTCATGACACCGCGGTTATGGGGCGGCCTAATATTTCGGAGATGAGTGTTGCAGCCGCAAGGAGCTGGGGTGCAGAGGTGGTGATTGTAACGAGTAACCCTGAAGGTAGTCGGGATGTGGTGACTGCTTGTAAGAGTAAAGGGATCCCAGCTTTTGGTCCCATTTGGGACTCTTAGCTAGAAAAAAGTTTACCAACTAGTGACTTGTAATGATCAATGTTCGACGTTCTATGGGTCGAAAGATGATCTCTAGCATGTTTCATATCCAAAGAGACTAACAATAACAAGCTAATTACGTCCCCGGACATACAGACATTCAATGCATGGTGTATCTACCTGTAAAAATATATGTATGGTTTATATACTGAAATGTAATATTGATGGTTTGTAAATGGATGGGGCTTCTAGTTCTAGCCGTAGAGTATTAGAATCAACTGAATGGACACTAGAGAGTAAACGGTGAAAAGTAACGACTGCGTGGTAATAAATAGTTATGCTAGAAAAAAGTAATGAAAATATAAGACCAAATACATGTAAGATGAATGAATTTAAACTAAATAATAATTCTGTCATATAATAATCAACAAAATTTTTACATTATTCTGTTCAACATCTTAAGGCAATATATATGTCTAATACTAATACGTGATATGTAATTTATACACTCTCAAAACTCGTGTTTTTAGAGCATATCCGTTGATTTCGACCACAATGATGATCTCCAATGAGTTGAATGTCTTGTATATGTATATATTTGTTTCATTTGAGGTTTCACCTAACTCTCTTAGCTTCAAATACAAAACTTAAACTTTCATGCAGGGGGAGAAAACCAAATCAACTGAGAAACAAATGGTTCGGTTGACTTTTTATAACCAACTTTTACCATTAGTTGATCAAAATAAAACTGAAATTATTAACTTCAACCGACAATGATCATAACCGAGTTATAGGCAACATTTTTCCAAAACCAAATTAACCAAAACATGAATAACCTAACGATAAACCGAAGTGACCCCCAATGTCTTTCTTCATGTTTTCTAAACCAATGGCAAGTTGTAAAGAATCATGGAATCAAGACTCAAGCAATAAGATTTACCCAAACCGATTTATTAAAGCCCTAGAAAATTACAATCGTCAGATACAATACAATATTCTCACAAAGATGAATAGAAAATACACAAATAACATTACATACTTTTGATCAATACGATCAGAGAGAAAACCCCAACACTACTGAATGATCTGGACAATAGCAACAATTGCACAGTAAAATCTTAACATTCTTCTATCTAGCGTTAGCCCTCTACATTAACCTGGACAACAAAAACAATATTTGCTATTAGAATTGAACATTTTAACACAAGTTTACTTTAAACTATTGTTAGATATAATCACTCACAACCACAAGTTATGGGTCGTATTTATACTTATCTTATAATTTAGAGTAAATTACAAGTTTTGTCCTTTATGTTTGTCCAAAATTGCAGGCGCTGTCCTTTGTCTTTAAAATTGATGAGTTTTGTCCTTAATGTTTGCAAATCTTGCACGTTATGTCCTTTAGGCCAAACCCAGTTAGATTTTTTAGTTAAATCTGGTCATGTGCAAGGCACATGAGGGCATTCTTGTCATTTGAGCTTTCCAGGGGCTAGTTTGTCAATAACTTTTATTAAAGGGTCATTTTGTACAATTTAAACCCCAATTCATCTTCAACCCCAATTCATCTTCAACCCCAAACCCTAATAACACCCTTGATTCATCTTCAACCCCAATCTATGGGTCGGTAATTTGGCCGCCTGTGTTACGGATTCAGTCCCCCCTATTCATCATCATCATCTTCTTCTTCTTCACCATTTCAACTCTTTTGTTAACCACAACTGCAATCAGCACCATTACACCAAACCAAAACATAACCGATGGCCAAACCATCGTTTCAGATGATCAATCCTTCAGAATGGGCTTTTTCACCCCCTCAACCCGTTCACCCAACCGGTTTTTCAGAATCTGGTACAACCTAAATCAACACACGAATCAAACAATTCACAAATTATCATCAAATTAAGCATAACACCTAGCTTACCTTCTTGAACTTCTTCACCGACGGTCCGAAGGGGTGGATGTTGATGGTGGATCGAAGGGGTGATGTTGGAGACGGTGGAGTGAGTGTTGATGGTGGGTGCAGGGGCTGAGCAAATCAGGTGTAAAAGAAAAGATTGGATCGGTTGCAGCAGTGGTGGTTTTATTTGTTATCTAAAGATCATTTATAAATTAGGATTTTTGATTTTTGGGGGGTTCTTCCACCACTGCCGCCACCACCGCCACCACAACCTGCTTCCACCATCGCCACCATAAAACACAAACAAATTTAAAGAATTAGTATGAATAATACAGAACCTGTCTCTCCCTCTTGACCCCTCTCTCTCTATACCTCTGCACACCATCACCAACCACCGCCAATAACCGGCATCAACCACCACTACTTTCAACATCACCAACACCACCACTATTCTCCACCGCCATCCATCGCCCTCCACCGCACCACTCTCAACCACCAACATCGCACCACTCCTAACCACCGCCCCAGATCTGCGACCTGCAACAACTTTTATGGTTAGATTCCATGTTTAGCGTCTCCGTGTCTCCAGCAACGGCATTATATGGTTAATCGACAGATCTGGCATCCAAGGCTCGAGACAGGTGTTCAGCGACCTTGGTTTAAAAGTTGCAGGTTTCGATTTTGATTTTAGGCTGGTGGGTTACCGTTTGGTGGCGGTGGTGGCGGCAGTGGTGGTAGAAGGTGGTGGCGGCAGTGGTGGAAGGAGGTGGAGGTGATGGTGTAATTAGGTTGTGGAGGTTTTAGGAAAGAGATGAGAGCAGATATTTTAACAAAAGAGGTGATGGTGTAATTGTTAATATATATTATTTTTATATTTTCTTTTAAGATATTTATTTAAATAATAGGGTAAAATGTCAAAAATACCCTCATGTGCCTTGCACATGACCAGATTTAACTAAAAAATCTAACTGGGTTTGGCCTAAAGGACATAACGTGCAAGATTTGCAAACATTAAGGACAAAACTCATCAATTTTAAAGACAAAGGACAGCGCCTGCAATTTTGGACAAACATAAAGGACAAAACTTGTAATTTACTCTATAATTTATTTAGTATTAGTATCATGTAAATAAAGTATAAGGGTCTGTATGTGATTACTTGAAAGTTTATGTGTGTGCCATAAGATGAAACGACGCGTCGGTTCCAAGGAACCCTCTATACAGAACATTATGATTCATTGTACGGGTATAAAACCCACAAACTCGATATCACTCAGTCGAATACAAATTCATATTATGTTCATTGTATTAATCTATCTTGGTTACTTTTATTTGTTTGGATTTCAATTCTAAACAAGAATTGGTATCAGAGCGCAAGGTTCTTTAACACAATCATCATCCTCTTCCAAAATCTGTTACATCGGAATAGAAACGAAATCTATTCCCATTCTTTTCTAATTTGTTTTCTTTATTAACCAAACACTAATTCACGAAAGTTCATAATCTACAGTCTCTTGATAACTACAGTCGAAACAAATTGTTTCATTGTTATATCATAATCGCAATCAAGAAGACATCACAAAGAACCGGACTATTCAAGGTTTCGAAATCCTGCAAGTTTGTGCCTCGAAAATTATAGTCTAGAATCAAAAGGATTATCGGAGGATACAATATTTACAACAGGAATCAGAAGTTTTGAATTAGTGTATACAAGGGAAAATAAACGACTAGACAATCATCCATTGTGAAGACGTTCAAATAAATCGAAGGCGTCAGAATCACAGACCATCTAGAATTGTTTATGTGTCAACATCAGACTAGGAGACACAGCTAAAATTTCTAGACATATACTCTCGGAAATCGGCAACCGGGTATATATCAGACAATCACTGTTCCATTGATTATTTTGAATTCTATTGTTATAATAGGATTATAGAGATTTGTGATTGTTGCAACAGAACCCCTAGAGTATAACTGAAATAAAACTAGTGATTCTGTTAAGTTTCCCTGATCCTAGAACCATTGGTTTGTGTACATTGATATGGCAGACACAATTCAAAATACTGGAGTTTTGATACAATACAAGGAAGTGGCAACATTGTCCAACTTTCAATGCCTACTAAGAACGACAAATTACACGGTTTGGGCAACACGTATCAAAACTATCTTGGAGGAAAACAGCCTTTGGGAAATGATTGAACTGACTTCGTGTAACACCCCGAAATTTATTTTATGTTTAATATTGAATGTTTACCTAAATGATGAATAGTAGAAGCATGTAACTAGAAAAATTAACCCAGTTAATAATTATAATTAAAACCTCTAGTGAATCACTAGTAATAATCCTTATATAATAAAAACCCCAACTTTAGGGGCCAAAAAGGGGAAAAAACAAAATCTCATGAATTATAACGGGAATAAAACACTACACACACTTAGAGTGGGTGTGTGTGCGTGGATCAGAGAAGAAAGAAAAGGGGCAGCCCTTCATGATCCAAGATCATCAAATTGAAAGGGGAATTAGACTTTAAATTGGTGCATGAATATAAATTAACGATCACCTAGACTAGGGGGTCATAAGGTATGTCAAATTTTGATGTTTGGTGATGTTATGAAACTAGATGAACACCACAAGTTCCGATTCAAGTATGAATTGTGGATGTTATAGTAGGATTTGAGATGCTTACAAGTCTAGGAACAAACCCTTGGTGAAAAATTAGTGATCAAATACTATATTTTAAGTGTTTGAATGATTAACAGTGCTTGTGTTAAATGGGTTTTGATAAATATAATGAAGACATGAATTGTGATAGTGAAATGGTAGTATTTGATGTTAATATTTTAAATTCTAGATGTTAATTGAACATACTAGACAAATAGACTTGATGAGATGTGAAAACATGGCTAATAATCGAATCATACACTTGATAAAAGTAGTATGAAATTTATGTTGTTTGATATAATGCCTAAGTGAATGTAAATTGTTGAAAAGTATGGAAGAATCATAACATGAATCTTGTAATTGAATACTTACAAGTTGTGAATCATAAATTGTACTATGAGTTCTAAATGATAAAAATCGGATTGAACTCCATAGGCAATTTGGGTGAAGCGTCAAGTGGTCAAGTCGAAGCGGACACGCGCTTCAAAGGAAAGCTCTAAGGTACGTGGCTAAATGCTTCGTCAAATTTGTTATTTAATGTTTTGTTATTGAGATTAGTTGCTATGATGTGATCTAAAATTGAGTGCGTTTAGTTTGCTTGAAATGATTGATTTCCTAAGGGCAAACCAAATGTGTCAATTAAGGGTAGGTGCAAACCGGGTAATGGGAGCACTTTACCCGTAGACATTAAGCCCAGGTGACAAGTAGTGATTGATTAAACAGGCAAACCGGCAATGGGAGCGTGAGTGACGAAAGAGATGAACCCATGAACGGGTAAGAAGGATGGGTGTAATCCCAAAGCAATATCTTATAAGTAGTCTAAGTCTATGCACTTAGATCACTAACGGGTCAAATATTAAAAAGCGCAAACCAAGTAACGGGAGCGCGAGATAAGTAAGATAAGAAACCCGGTAATGGGTCATAAAATTGCATAGTAAATCCTATCTGTAAGGATATGGGTTATTCAGACAGAAAGGGTAAAATGGAAAAATGTCGAATAATTATATTTGCATGATCATATTTCCCAAGGTGCATATTTGATATAAGTTTCGCTACGAAAATATTATAAGATTGAAAACAAGAAAAGTATTTTTACAAAAGTGTTTCTCGAAGTCCCAGGCAGTGTTTTAACGTACGGGACTTGGAACGGGTCTAACGGGCAAATTGAACAACACAGCAGCAAAATGGTTGCAGCAGGTGGCATCGCGGACGTCATGTTTGGCCGTTGCTGACGCGGATTTTGAATTCTCATATGGCCGACACCCAAATACAGTGCCTACGGCAGTTCTAACCCGACGCACAATCCACCGGCGTCGCTGACGCGGCCCTGGGCCGTCGCCGACACCACCCAAAAACCTGATTTTCCTTTTTTATTATTTTTCAAGGTTAGTCGCGATGTATATTCCATTAAGCGTTATAACGCTAACAAATTGTAAATTTTCAGTTCTAGGCCATTTACAAGCACTTTTGGATGATGATCAAGTCACTACCGAGGAACCGAACACAATGAAGATCTTAGTTCCGCGCATTTTGTTGATCATATGATTCAAAATTAAATTCTATTGTAAATCATGGAAATACTTGAAGTATCAAAACATGTGGATAAATGATGAATTTATGTAACAAATTTTCTTGCTAGTTTTTTATGGAAATTTTATTTAAATCAAAAAAGTTAGTTATTTATTTATTATAGTAAATGAAATGTTAAAAGATTAGTTGGGTCTTACACTTAGACAACTCGGACGGACGTAAAGAAAGATAAGACCACCTCGGCTTATTTATTCCAATCGTTACCCAAGGGCTTGGTCTTGCAAGTTGCAAAATGCAAGAACGCAAAAGAGACATGGGGCATGCTAAAAACTAGACACATAGGTGTATCGTGTGTAGAAGGCGTGACTCCAAACCGTCAAGTCAGAGTTTGAGTTACTTCACATGAAGGAAAATGAATCAATCGATTCATTCACTGGGAAGTTGAACAATATTGTTTCTAAATCAAATGGATTAGGCTCTACTTATGCTAAATCAACTCTAGTGCGAAAGTTGCTAAACTCCGTACCTGAAAAGTTCATTCAAATAGCTGCATTCATAGAACAATACTCGGATTTAGGGGCTGTTTGTTTACCTCTTAATAAGGATCTTAATGATTCAGACCTCTTACTGGTTCAACACTTAGTGGTTCAGACTGTTTGTTTCGCAAGCAAATGTCTGAATGGTTCAGACATTTGCCTTTGAATGGTTAAGCATTATACTGAGTCTGAATGGTTAAGACCACTAATTTGAATAGGTCAGACATTTGCCTCTGAATAGTTTATCATTATACTGGCTCTTAATGGTTCAGACCTCTTACTGGTTCAGCACTTAATGGTTCAGACCTCTTACTGGTTCAGCACTTAACCATTCAGAAGTTTCCCAAGAGCCCCTTAGATGTCATGACAATGGACGAAGCTATCGAAAGACTTAAAACTCTATAGGAACGACTTAGTTTGAAAAGGAAAGTCTAGCTGAAGGTCAACACATGCTATTGTAAACATGACAAGATAAAAACTACGGCCGTGGTCAATCAAACGCAAGAAGAGAACACAAAAGATTTAATCCAAGCAATCAAGGTCGTGGAAGTTTCACATCATCACCCCGGGAAGATTCCACACAAGATACGTCCAAGGACACTAACCAACATAGAAACAGAACGTTCACTAGTGACATGAGTAAGGTTAGATGTTATTAATGAAATAAGCATAGACCCTACTCTTCACACCGCTTTCAAAAAGATCAGGCCAATCTAGTGCAAGAGGACGAAGAGCCAAGCCTTTTGATGGAAATCGTTTTAGACCATAGAGATTGTCAGGTAGTCTTCTTAAATGAGAAGGAGATCAGACCTAATCAATATAGGTTACTTGCGAAAAGCATGTGATATCATGATATTAGTGCAAGCAACCATATGACCGGAACACGTGAGCATTTCACTGAGTTAGATGAGAAAATCAGCGAGAATGTTTGTTTTAGTGATGGTTCGTATGTAGAAATAAAAAGCATGGGCTCCATATTGTTAGAATGTAAAAACCAAGAACAACTGTCACACCCTGAATTTCCACTTATTACCGGTGGGCCCGGTGGGGAGTATCGTGACGTAGTTGATATCATCATAGTCAAACAACACAATTTAAATGCACAACGGAAGCAAAAGATGAATCACATTACAAACCGAATAAAATAGTAATATCAAAGTATCACAAACGGATTGTAATGGATCCACAGGCGGATCAAAATTAAAAAGACAACGTGTTCAACAGATTCTAAGTGACCAAGCTTGCAAGACTTTTATTTATTCACTCTGGAGTAGCCAACCTATTCCGTTTAGTACCTGCACTTTAACCTTTTGGAAAATACGTCAGTTTACACTGGTAAATACAATTAACCGACTCATTTTGAAAATGTTTAAGAAAATTAATTTGAATGCACAAGGCACAAAATATCTTCTATAACTTGGGACAATTAATTAAAAATAATCTTGTATACAGTTTTACTTATTTGTCGTCCGTCAGGGCCGGTTAGAAGAGCCGGACAAGTTTAACTGACACGCCACAGGTATAATGCCCACAAGGTTGATTCCTTAGAGTGGGTTACCAGTTTTTACATATGCAACTGTTAGGTGTATGCCTACACCCCGTGCTTAGGTCGTGGCCATTTCAATGAATGATGCCAAGGATATCCGGGACATGGTCATTAACCCCCCAAGGGCCATATACCAAATAAAACAGATTAAAATGGGTTATGTAAATACATTAATCACAATCCGATTTAAACAACTACATACCCGACCAACCGGCATTATTATAATACCGTATCCCAAGCCCGTATAAGGGAAAATAAGTTAAAAGTATTTACCTGAGCAAATATTCAAATTTATCTCAACCGTATTCAATCAGCAAGTGCAGATAGCTTTTACTGGTCTCCTAATCTGGAATGAAGGTTTTTAATAACCTATTAGATACCTAACGGGTCTTTAATTAAGCCTAGACTTAGACCGGTTAGTTTTAAAAGAAGATACGGTTCAAACGCACGATTAAGCGAAGACCGGAATAGAATGCGATTTAGACCCGACAAGTTTAAATACTTTTATAATATGGGTAAACTAAACACATTCTGGATTTTGAGACAAAAATGATAAGGTTTGACCCGTTTCGGCTAATTTATGCAAACTAGTTACATAAACCGCGCCGAACGCGAATAATGCGTAACGGGTAACCAAATAAGTTAATATGCCTTAAATATGTTGTGATATCAGTAGGATACCTTCCATTATGCCCAAATTGGATTTAAACTCAAATTATGCCCCGTAGGAGTATTTTGGTCATTTTAAAGGTTATAAAAGAGTTTAATTATAAATCTGAGTTTCAGGTCTGATATAATCAGTAAAAATATTTTTTTATAAGTCATAACAGTAGGGTATTGCATATATGTGAAATTTACCTTTTATAACCAAACTATGCACCGTATGGGCATTTTGGTAATTTCACATAAGCTTTAAAGGTCAAAATTTGAAATCTGAGTTTAAAACTTTTCTCTACTGTTAAAATATATAAATTTACATAAAACATCAGTAGGTATTAAGTCTTATATGAGAAAAATGGTTTTAATACATACAATGTGTTTTAAACGCGTAAAAAGACGGTTTTAAGCGATTTCCGGGTTTTTAAAGAAAAGCTGATATTTTTATCATTCCAGAAGGCTCAAAATATTTTATTTATTATATAAAATTAGTAGCAAAAGGTTTGGTATCAAAATATTATGTAAAACTCATTTTATTGGCCAAAAGGGCAAAACCGACAATTACCGAATCAAAGCTATAACCCTATGTTAAGCTCAGCCTAAAAATAAATAAAAATCTTTAAAAATCCCAAAATATTATTTTATACCAGTGGTAAAAAGTTTGGTATCAAAAATTGGATTTAGATATGCTTTATGCTAATTACGCTTTTTAATCCATAAAAAGCTTTCTAATTACGCTATTGAGCATAACTCTTAATCTAGACCTCCAACTGATGTCAAAATTTAGGGATATGTTTATAAATCAGTAATAAAGATTATTGTCCTCTCACATTTTCAAAATTATTGTTTTAAGGTCAAAAGGGCATATTGGTCAACATTTAGGCATATAACGGAAACATGCATATGAATCGGATAACTAATGAACCAAGTTGTATAATCACAGAGGGTTTTACTAACATGTAACATGGTCCTAATAAAGCTCTAAGGCATTTCTAAAACATACTACATTGGTTCAGAACTGAAAGTCAAAGCAAAAGTCTAATTATGCGACTTTCGGTTCCGAACCGAGCCTATACTGAAAATTGTCGGGTTGAACATGTTTAGACATGTTCTTACATTAATTACCAAGTTATATTAGTGATAAAACTGGTTGCATGGCTTCTACATTGCTAATTTTGCATTTATTTGAAAATTAGCTTTCTGTTGACTTTTTATGATTAAGTTTGACCCGACAATTGACCTAGTTAGAGTGGGAATCAGAGAGTGCCCTTTTAAGGATTTATTACCCCCATAATTACCAACTCATAGGTACTTTCAATTCGAGATTTGACTGGACAAATTCTGATTAATCACGAAGTCAACCCTTAATTACGACGGTTTGACTTTAGGCTAATAAACTAAGTAAAACTGAATTAAGAAAGGTTAAGGACACTTATTGAAGTCCTATGCACGACTAATGACCTCTAGGAAGTGCTCTTGAGCTCCAGGGATCTCCAGAAAATGAGTTGTGAAAGTTTTTAAGTGAGTGTGTCCAATGTTTGCAACTAAGAGCTTCTTATATAGGGGATTTAATGCAACAAGATCATGCCAAATAGGTCTATGATTGATCCCAGATGCTTACAAGTGCCCCCCTATGCATGAAATCCCATTTGCACAGCCCCTGGTGTGTAAAACAAAGCTCTAAAGGTGGTGCAACAGGCTGAACTGGCACCTGCAGGTGTTTTCTGTCACTGGCAGTCCCAGGCGGCCCGCGTAAGGGTCCCCAGAAGCCTTACACGGCCGGTATGAGGCCCAGGTCAGGTTAAAACAAGTTTCAGCATTTTGCAATTCAGCCCCTGGTCCTTTTAAAAGTGGTTTTAACTTTGTTTATTGCACTTTTGGCCCTCCAAATTGACTTTTGAGGGCTCCAAGACATAACCAAACTTTGATAAGTCCTTGGTTAGTTTTATGATCACCCGAAAAGCCTTAGATTTCAACGTTGACGCTTTTAACCCCTCATATACGAATGTTAGCATAACTTTTTCATACTTTATCGAAACCTTGTGAAATTTTTATCACTTATTCTTGTGAGCATAATTAATCGTTACAAAGCTTCTGGTTTGCTAAAAGATCACTCAGAGGTATATTTTAAACATGTTGACACTTTTAACCCCTGTAGTTTGTAAACTCTCACTTTCTTTCACAAACGGATTCATATGTTTCATAATTCATTCGTTTAAGGGTATAGACATCGTGTAGGGTCGTTGAAAGGTATATTTATCCGATGTTGACATTTCTAATCCTTTTATTCACATACTTTCTTTGTTTGTCAACTTTAGTCCCTCTAAGTAATCTGTTACACGTCTAAAGCTTATGACACTGTCGTTATTATATTGGACATGAAATTACGAGGTGTTACATCCTCACCCCCTTAAAAGAAATCTCGACCTCGAGATTTACTGAAATAAATGAGGGTACTTTTCTTTCATTATGGATTCTACCTCCCACGTGTACTCGGGACCTCTACGGGCATCCCATTTAACTTTTACGATCGGTACATGCTTCCTTCGAAGCTTCTTAACCTGTCGATTCTCAATCGACAAAGGTTTCTCAACAAACTTCAGGCTCTCATCTATGTGCACATCCGTATGCGGTATGACTAGTGATTCATCAGCTAGACATTTCTTCAGATTGCAGATGTGGAATACATTATGAATACCACTGAGCTCTTCAGGCAAGTTTAACTTATAAGCCACTGTTCCGACACATTCGATGATCTCAAATGGTCCTATATATCTCGGGCTTAACTTACTTTTCTTACCAAATCGCATCACCCCTTTCCAGGGTGATACCTTTAGTAGTACTTTGTCACCAACCTCGAACTTTAGAGGTTTACGCCTTTTATCTGCGTAGCTTTTCTGCCTATCCCTGGCAGCTTTGAGACGATCTCGTATCTGTACAATCTTATCTGTCGTCTCCAGGACTATATCAGGTCCTGTTAGTTGGACATCTCCAACTTCTGCCCAACAAACGGGCGTTCTGCACTTTCTTCCATACAAAGCTTCAAAAGGTGCAGCTTGAATACTGGAATGATCACTATTATTGTATGAAAATTCGACTAATGGAGGATGATCATCCTAGCTTCCTCCCAAGTCAATAACACAAGCTCATAGCATATCCTCGAGTGTCTGTATAGTACGTTCACTTTGACCGTCCGTCTGAGGATGATATGCAGTGCTGAAATTTAATCGAGTGCCTAGGGATTGCTGAAAGCTTTTCCAGAAATGCGATGTATACCTTTTATCCCTATCAGAGATGATAGACACTGGCACTCCATGGAGAGATACAATTTCGTCCACGTATAGCTGGGCTAACTTATCTGAACTGTGTGTTTCCTTAATCGGTAAGAAGTGGGCTGACTTAGTCAGTCTATCTACTATCACCCATATAGTATCATTTCCTCTCTTCGTCTTTGGCAACTTGGGGTTAAAATCCATAGTCACCATTTCCCATTTCCAGGTGGGAAGTTCAGGTTGTTGTAGCAAACCTGACGGCTTCTGATGTTCTGCCTTAACTTGAGCACACCTCAGACATTTGGCCACATAAGTAGCTATAGACTTCTTCAAGCCTATCCACCAATAATTAGCTTTCAAATCCTGGTGCATCTTATCACTTCTAGGATGAACAGAGTACTTAGAACTGTGGGCTTCTTGAAGGATAACATCCCGAAGTCCTCCATAGATCGGAACCCATATTCGTCCATTCAATCTTATGATTCCATCCTTGCCATATGATAACTGCTCAGCAGTTACTCCCAACTTTTCATTTGGATAGTTAGCTTCTAATACGGCTTCCTTCTGAGTGGCTAACAATCTTTCATTTAAACTGTTCTTTAATTCAATGCTCTTGGCATTGATTCTTATGGGTTTCACCCTTTCCTTTCTGCTCAAAGCATCGGCGACCACATTCACCTTACCTGGATGGTATCGGATTTCACAATCATAGTCATTCAAAGTCTCCATCCATCGTCGCTGCCTCATGTTCAGATCCTTCTGATTAAACAGATGTTGAAGGCTCTTGTGATCAGAATAGATCACACTCTTAGTACCATATAAATAATGCCTCCAAAGTTTCAGTGCAAACACAACGACACCTAACTCCAAATCGTGGGTGGTGTAATTCTTCTCGTTCACTTTTAATTGTCGGGAAGCGTATGCAATAACTTTACCTTTCTGCATTAGCACACATCCCATGCCAGTGTGCGATGCGTCGCAGTAAACCACAAATTCTTCAATCCCTTCAGGCAATGTCAACACAGGAGCATTGCTCAACTTCTGTTTAAGAATATCGAAGGATTCTTGTTGCTTAGGACCCTAATCAAACTTAATATTCTTTCTAGTCAACGAAGTTAGGGGTGCTGCAATCCTTGAGAAATTCTCAATAAAACGCCTGTAGTATCCTGCCAGGCCTAAAAAGCTGCGAATCTCTGTGGGAGTCTTCGGCTCTTGCCAATTCATGATAGCTTCAATCTTAGCGGGATCCACCTGGATACCACGCTCACTAACCATATGTCCAAGGAATTGGACTTCACGAAGCCAAAACTCGCATTTAGAGAACTTAGCATAAAGCTTCTCTTGCTAAAGAAGTATAAGAATACACCGAAGGTGCTTCTCATGGTCAGTCTGATTCTTCGAATAAATAAGAATGTCATCAATGAAGACAATGACAAACTTGTCTAAGTAGGGTTTGCAAACACGATTCATGAGGTCCATGAATGCTGCTGGTGCATTAGTGAGCCCAAAAGGCATCACCAAGAACTCGTAGTGACCATAACGAGTTCTAAATGCAGTCTTGTGCACATCTTCATCTCTAACCTTCAGTTGATGGTAACCAGACCTTAAGTCAATCTTGGAGAAGTAACTTGCCCCTTGCAGTTAATCGAACAGATCATCGATCCTGGGCAATGGATATCTGTTCTTGATTGTAACCTTGTTTAGCTCACGATAATCAATGCACAACCGCATTGATCCATCTTTCTTCTTTACAAACAGAATTGGTGCTCCCCAAGGAGATGAGCTCGGTCTAATGAATCCTTTTGCCAATAAATCATCCAACTGAGTTCGCAACTCTTTCATCTCAGTTGGGGCTAACTGGTAAGGTGCTCTTGCAACAGGTGCTGCTCCAGGTATAATGTCAATTCTGAACTCCATTTGCCTATCGAGCGGTAAACCAGGTAGTTCTTCAGGGAATACTTCTGGATATTCAGAAATGACAGGGATGTCTTCAATCTTGGGCTTTGGCTCATCAATAGTCACTTGTGCCATATAAATGACACAACCTTTCTTCATACACCTTGATGCCTTAAGCACAGACATTTGCTTAGGCAACCCATACTGAGTATCTCCTTGTATGGTAAGTGGCTCACCATACGGAGTCTTGATCACCACTTGTTTCTTATCGCAAACAATCTGGGCTTGGTTATGAGATAACCAATCCGTGCCTATCACTATGTCGAAACCAGCTAATTTCAAAGGAAGTAAGGATAACGGAAAGGAGTGGTTCCTAATGGATATAAAACATCCATCTAGCACAGTGGAGGCAATTTCTAAGGTACCATCGGCCAACTCTACTTCATATTTCACGCTTAGGGTTTTAACAGGTAGATTCAACAACTTACAAAACTTATCATCTACAAATGACTTATCCGCACCCGAATCAAATAATACCCTTGCATAAACATCATTGATGAGAAAGGTACCTGTGATCACATTATCATCCTGAATAGCTTCTCGTGCATCCATTCGAAAGACCCTTGCATTGGTCTTCTTGACTTCTTCAGGCTTTTTGGCATATTTAGGGCAGTTGGTTTTGATGTGCCCCTTCTCGTTACAGTTATAGCACGTTGCTTCCTTTATCTTCTTGCACTATATCATCGTGTGCTCCTTGGATTTGCATAACCCACATGCAGATGGTTTTGACTGAGACTTGGATTCAAACCTGCATTTTCCGAAGTGACGTTGCTGGCAGGTTTTGCACTTTGGCTTTTCATATGCTTGCTGACTACTCTTGCTAGACCCAAACTTCTTCTTGTGGTCTGTGGTTCCCTTAAACTTCTTCTCAGACCGTCGTGAGTTATCGTCCTCACATATCCTCTTACCTTCCTCCGAGTTCTTATGCGATCTTAGCCTGACCGCACCCAAGGTAAGGGATAAAGATAGGTCAGCTGCTGACCTAAAAGTAGCAGGTCGTGATGCCTTGACACTGGCCTTGATCTCTGGGGCTAAACCCCCAATGAAACGAGCTATTCGCTTGGGCTCCGTTGTTACCAAATATGGAACCAGTTGAGACATGGTATTAAAGCTAGTAAGGTAAGCCTGACAGTCTAGGTTTTTCATTACCAGAGATAAGAAGTCGGACTCAATCTTTTCGACCTCATGCTGAGGGCAGTAATTCTCTTTGATGAGTGCAACAAACTGATCCCAAGACAAATTGTACAATGGGATCTTCCCAGTAGCCTGGATTAGAGACCTCCACCAGGCTAGTGCTTCTCCTTTAAACGACTGAGACACATACTTCACAACATCCCTATCAGCGTAACCACTCATGTCAACCACGGTATCCATTTCGTCCAACCATGTCATGCAGTCCACAGCTGCTTTCTCCCCAGTGAAATCCCTGGGCTTGCAGGAGACGAAATATTTGTAGGTACAGGACTTACCACGTGGTTCTCGTTTGAGCTCAATCTTCTTCGACGGAACACTATGCTGATTTGAGGAGTGATGATCGTCATCCCTCCTTGATCCATTATGTTTAGAGGGTGGCTTACTATGAGTCTCAGAGTGAGTCTTAGGTTTAGTATGGGGTACTAATAAGGTCCTATTTCGAGTACCGCTTGACTCATTAAACTGCCTATCTATGGCATTGGTAACAGCATTATCAATCAGTGCTTGAAGTTCCGCACCAGTTACGTTGATCCTGGTGGTATCATGATTCTCCCTTGGATGACTGTTGACTTCTTCAGACTCAGCCATGTAGCTTGATTGCTACATAAAATGATGACAATAACTTCTTAGAAGTTTATAATAGATTTCTCATCTTATTAATTTATTAACCATGGCATTAAAGAACCATATTGGCTAATTTATTAAGTATTTCATTCAGGATTTTTCATTAATAACCCTTAGTTATAATTAAATATAATAATGGCACAAAAAGCCAAGTTACAGGGACAAATTTAATTTATAAACCATGATTTCAGAGAATCGAGGTATTAAGGTTTGAATCATAGTTCATTACCTTTCTTGACAGGGAGTTATAGGCTACGACTGTCTTTTGTCTTATATGACAATAATTATGGCTCGTAGGCCCTACATCACAAATGGATGTTTAAATAATAAAGAAGGATTTGGAATAATCCAATGTAAGGATGACACGTGTGATTTTACGAATCACGTTAGCCAGGAATGTTAACATGGTTTTCAGATGTTAACAAAGATCTGAATCTCTTTTTAAACAGGTTTTACCATCATGGCCAGGTCTTATAATGACATGTAGGCTAGGTTATACCCTTTAAGATTCTTATTTAATATTTAAAGGCAGACCTTGTAAAAGGAATGACATATTTTGAATTTTATTTATTTATTTATTTCATACATTTTACATTTATGCATATAATAATAAAATGAAATTTAAATTATAACCTGCCATTAAATTCAAAAGGAGTACATTTTGCCCTAAACGGAACTTTAACTGAAATAACTTGCCCACGCAGGGGCTAAACAGAAAAGACATGCCCACGCAGGGGCTAACAGGAAATATAAGTCCTCGCAGGGACTGATTACAGAAACAGATGTCCACGCAGAGACTGATTAAACATTAAAGAAATACAAATAAACAAATAAAGGATTTAATGATCCTTTTTGCTCTTCCCCTTGATTAAGCTCGCCAGACCCTTGAAAATTCCTCGGTTTTGCCTACGCTCTTCCCGAACCTCCTGCTCCACCTGACTCAACCTTTGAAGAATCTCGTGATGCTGCGGTGGCGATATTAGTGGCGGCTGCGGGGGCTACTGAAACAGCGGAGGTTGAGGAGGTGGCGGGTATTGGTACCCATAAGGTGGGTACCCAGTCTGATATGGGACTCCAAAGGGCCCCTCGGGATGAAGAGCATTATAGTTTGTCACTACCAGGTAAGGGTCAGCCTCGGCGTAGTTGTAGTGAGTATGGGCCGGCTGCTCAAAAGGGTTATACGCCGATACACCGGCGTACGTAGGAATTGGGTTGTTATAGCCCACTGGTGGCGGTGCGACTGGCGCAGACTCCACCTCAGAAATAGGGTTCAAAGGCCCACCCATTTGTGGGTCTTCGTATAGTGGCGAGTAATGGCTGCCACTTGAATGTTGAGTGGTGCTGATACGAACTCCCCCTCGCACGGACATCCGTACGGTTGTTCTCCTACGCCTCGGTGGCTCCGGAGGCTGTTGCTGCACTGGTGGTGGTGGCGGAGTAACCGCTATAAAGCGCGAATCCTCCGAGGGATCCTGCTGCTACGGTGATGAGTGGTAACTGGGAGTAAACACCCAGTCGTGTTGGGCAAATCTTGCCTCGTAGCTGTCGGGACCACTATAAGGTGATCTAAGAAAAAGTGACCCCTCCGAAATCTCGATGGGGTGAGTAGGCGTTTCGGTTGGCGGTTGGGCAGGTTCCGGGTCTTCGTCCATATCCATGGATAAATGGTCCTCCGGTCCCAACGGGTTATAACCCATTGGTTCTTCAATTAGGTTGGTCGGGTTGAACCAGCTTTGGAAGTATGGTGTCGGTTCGTTGAAGGGTGAGTTGTGGCCTTGAAGGGTTAAGAAAGAATGGTGTGAGTTGTGGGGCTCATTTTCCGATTGAGGCCCGTAAGAGTTTAAGTAAGACGGTGAGGAGCTCAGCGAGACTGAACGCCTCGCAGGTTCTAAGGAGGTCCTCCAGTTTTCCTGAGGACTTTTGCTCAAGGAGTCCGATGGGGTTCGCCAGTGTGATGGCCCGGCCTCGTGATCGTTGGGGGCTACGAGTGGCCCCTTGCCTCTACCTCTTCCACGAAATCTAGCCTGCATCTTGTTGAACCTGTCAAAACAAATAAAAGAACAAGAAAGAAATATAAAGGACAAAATTAAAATAAAACAAATTTGGATTAGTCCTAAGTTCTTTGTCTAGACTCGGAAGTCGATGAATGTGCAAACTGTGTCATTGAGATTAAACACAAAAGGCTAGTGTTTAATTCACTCAACGTTGGCTTTGATACCAACCTGTCACACCCCGAATTTCCACTTATTACCGGTGGGGAGTATCGTGACATAGTTGATATCATCATAGTCAAACAACACAATTTAAATGCACAGCGGAAGCAAAAGATGAATCACATTACAAACCGAATAAAATAGTAATATCAAAGTATCACAAACGGACTGTAATGGATCCACAGGCGGATCAAAATTAAAAAGACAACGTGTTCAACAGATTCTAAGTGACCAAGCTTGCAAGACTTTTATTTATTCACTCTGGAGTAGCCAGCCTATTCCGTTTAGTACCTGCACTTTAACCTTTTGGAAAATACGTCAGTTTACACTGGTAAATACAATTAACCGACTCATTTTTAAAATGTTTAAGAAAATTAATTTGAATGCACAAGGCACAAAATATCTTTTATAACTTGGGACAATTATTTAAAAATAATCTTGTATACAGTTTTACTTATTTGTCATCCGTCAGGGCTGATTAGAAGAGCCGGACAAGATTAACTGACACACCACGGGTATAATGCCCACAAGGTTGATTCCTTAGAGTGGGTTACCAGTTTTTACATATGCAACTGTCAGGTGTATGCCTACACCCCGTGCTTAGGTCGTGGCCATTTCAATGAATGATGCCAAGGATATCCGGGACATGGTCATTAACCCCCCAAGGGTCATATACCAAATAAAACAGATTAAAACGGGTTATGTAAATACATTAATCACAATCCGATTTAAACAACTACATACCCGACCAAGCGGCATTATTATAATACCGTATCCCAAACCCGTATAAGGGAAAATAAGTAAAAGTATTTACCTGAGCAAATATTCAAATTTATCTCAACCGTATTCAATCAGCAAGTGCAGATAGCTTTTACTGGTCTCCTAATCTGGAATGAAGGTTTTTAATAACCTATTAAATACCTAACGGGTCTTTAATTAAGCCTAGACTTAGACCGGTTAGTTTTAAAAGAAGATACGGTTCAAACGCACGATTAAGCGAAGACCGGAATAGAATGCGATTTAGACCCGAAAAGTTTGAAGACTTGTATAATATGGGTAAACTAAACACATTCTGGATTTTGAGACAAAAATGATAAGGTTTGACCCGTTTCGGCTAATTTTTGCAAACTAGTTACATAAACCGCACCGAACGCGAATAATGCGTAACGGGTAACCAAATGATTCATGAACAGGTTTCCTAAGTTAATATGTCTTAAATATGTTGTGATATCAGTAGGATACCTTCCATTATGCCCAAATTGGATTTAAACTCAAATTATGCCCCGTAGGGGCATTTTGGTCATTTTAAAGGTTATAAAAGAGTTTAAATATAAATCTGAGTTTTAGGTCTGATATAATCAGTAAAAATATTTATTTTTATAAGTCATAACAGTAGGGTATTGTATATATGTGAAATTTACCTTTTATAGCCAAACTATGCACCGTAGGGGCATTTTGGTAATTTCACATAAGCTTTAAAGGTCAAAATTTGAAATCTGAGTTTAAAACTTTTCTCTACTGTTAAAATATATAAATTTACTTAAAACATCAGTAGGTATAAAGTCTTAAACGAGAAAAATGGATTTAATACATACTATGCGTTTTAAACGCGTGAAAAGACGGTTTTAAGTGATTTCCGGGTTTTTCAAGAAAAGCTGATATTTTTATCATTCCAGAAGGCTCAAAATATTTTATTTAATATATAAAATTAGTAGCAAAAGGTTTGGTATCAAAATATTATGTAAAACTCATTTTATAGGCCAAAAGGGCAAAACCGACAATTACCGAATCAAAGCTATAACCCTATGTTATGCTCAGCCTAAAAATAAATAAAAATCTTCAAAAATCCCAAAATATTATTTTACATCAGTGGGTAAAAATTTTGGTATCAAAAATTGGGTTTAGATAGGCTTTATGCTAATTACGCCGTTTAATCAATAAAAAGCTTTCTAATTACGCTATTGAGCATAACTCTTAATCTAGACCTCCAACTGATGTGAAAATTTAGGGACATGTTTATAAATCAGTAATAAAGATTATTGTCCTCTCACATTTTCAAAATTCTTGTTTTAAGGTCAAAAGGGCATATTGGTCAACATTTAGGCATATAACGGAAACATGCATATGAATCAGATAACTAATGAACCAAGTTGTATAATCATAGAGGGTTTTACTAACATGTAACCTGGTCCTAATAAATCACTAAGGCATTTCTAAAACATGCTACATTGGGTCAGAACTGAAAGTCAAAGCAAAAGTCTAATTATGCGACTTTCGGTTCCGAACCGAGCCTATACTGAAAATTGTCGGGTTGAACATGTTTAGACATGTTCTTACATTAATTACCAGGTTATATTAGTGATAAAACAGGTTGCATGGCTTCTACATTGCTAATTATGCATTTATTTAAAAATTAGCTTTCTGTTGACTTTTTATGATTAAGTTTGACCCGACAATTGACCTAGTTAGAGTGGGAATCAGAGAGTGCCCTTTTAAGGGTTTATTACCCACATAATTACCAACTCATAGGTACTTTCAATTCGAGATTTGACTGGACAAATTGTGATTAATCACGAAGTCAACCCTTAATTACGACGGTTTGACTTTAGGCTAATAAACTAAGTAAAACTGAATTAAGAAAGGTTAAGGACACTTACTGAAGTCTTATGCACGACTAATGACCTCTAGGAAGTGCTCTTGACCTCCAGGGATCTCCAGAAAATGAGTTGTGAAAGTTTTCAAGTGAGTGTGTCCAATGTTTGCAACGAAGAGCTTCTTATATAGGGGATTTAATGCAACAAGATCATGCCAAATAGGTCTACGATTGATCCCAGATGCTTACAAGTGCCCCCCCCCCCTATGCATGAAATCCCATTTGCACAGCCCCTGGTATGTAAAACAAAGCTCTAAAGGCGGTGCAACAGGCTGAACTGGCACCTACAGGTGTTTTCTGTCGCTGGCAGTCCCAGGCGGCCTGTGTAAGGGTCCCCAGAAGCCTTACGCGGTCGGTATGAAGCCCAGGTCAGGTTAAAACAAGTTTCAGCTTTTTGCAATTTAGCCCCTCTTCCTTTTAAAAGTGGTTTTAACTTTGTTTATTGCACTTTTGGCCCTCCAAATTGACTTTTGAGGGCTCCAAGACATAACCAAACTTTGATAAGTCCTTGGTTAGTTTTATGATCACCCAAAAAGCCTTAGATTTCAACGTTGACGCTTTTAACCCCTCATATACGAATGTTAGCATAACTTTTTCATACTTTATCGAAACCGTGTGAAATTTTTATCACTTATTCTTGTGAGCATAATTAATCGTTACAAAGCTTCGAGTTTGCTAAAAGATCACTCAGAGGTATATTTTAAACATGTTGACACTTTTAACCCCTGTAGTTTGTAAACTCTCACTTTCTTTCACAAACGGCTTCATATGTTTCATAATTCATTCATTGTATATTTATCTGATGTTGACATTTCTAATCCTTTTATTCACATACTTTCTTTGTTTGTCAACTTTAGTCCCTCTAAGTAATCTGTTACACGTCTAAAGCTTATGACACGTGTCGTTATTATATTGGACATGAAATTACGAGGTGTTACAACAACGACTTGTTACCAGTGTGATGTACATTCCCAGACTCAAAAGCAATACCTTGAGCCTTAGACAGCTAACATAAATTGGTTGTAAATTCATTACGGAATACAATCAACTACGATTGTATGATATAAGAAAAACACTTCTCATGAAGGTCGAACGTTCGAAGAATAAACTTACATAATTATCTTGAAGATCGATCCCGTCTCAGTGTTAGCTAACTTAAAAGATACAACATGGTTATGGCACACACGGCTTTGTCATATGAATTTTAATGAAATTAAAGATATGACACAAAAGAAATTAGTCAAGGGACTTCCTCGAATATCTTACTCCTCACAAGTATGTGAGGCCTGGCTATTAAGAAAACAGAGCAGATCTCAGTTTCCAAAACAAACTGACTCTAGATCAACTAAACCATTAGAGTTAGTTTCAGGAGATCTCTATGGTCCTATTTCACCACCAACATGTTCAGGAAAGAAATATATATTCCAATTCATTGACGACTGTATAAGGTACATGTGGGTTTATTTCTTTGAATAAAAGGATCAAACATTTGATGCCTTTAAAGAATTTTAGCTAATGGTGAAAACCGAAATAGGAACCAATTTGATAATGTTTAGAACTGACAGCGGTGGAGAATTTACATCAAATGATTTCTAAAAATTCTACAAAGACAACAAAATAACAAGACAACTTACTGCACCATACTCTCCACAACAAAATGGGATAGTAGAAAGAAGAAATAAAAAAAATTTATCAGCTACTAGGAGTATGTTGAAGGCATACAACATGCCACAAGACTTTTGGGCAGAAGCAGTAAGACATGTTATCTACATCCTAAATCGAACACCGACTAAAGCATTAATTAACTGTAAACCTTGTGAAGCACTTAAGGGTGAGAAGCCGAATCTATAACATCTTAAAGTTTTCAGTTGTAAGGAATTTACTAAGGTATTACTTCACCTAAGAAAATGGGATGATAGAAGTATTGAAATGGTTTACTTAGGTAGTGAATCGGGATCAAAATCCTAGAGACTTTATTATCCAAAAACAATGAAGCTCTGTATGAATAAACATGTACAATTCAAAGAACAAGTGTTTTGGAACATGAAAGAAAATGGTGAAGGATATGACAACTTGCAAGTTGCGTGGACATATTTCATAGTTGAAGACAGTCAAAGGACTAGTCCACTCATCATTACCGAGCCACAAGTTGAACACATTGAAAATCACAATCAAGATGAACCAAACCCTTCCTCACTAGAAAACTTGCAAAACTCACCTTTCACGCCAGAACCGTAGACCTACTAACGAAATTCGGATACATTTTCTACTTACTTCTCAAACTCCTCAACTCTTCTAGGCCGTTTGGTTATCCCCTACGATTTCATAATCTAGATGAAATCTACGATCAAACATCTAAAATACAACTAGATAAAAATGAATTACTGTTAGTTGAGGAAGAACCAAGAAATTACAAGGAAGCAATTGTAGACAACAAATGGATTGATGCAATAAAGGTCAAACTGGACTCAATCAACAGAAACAAGACATGGAGTTTGATTAATTACCCATAGACCATAATGTAATAGGATTGAAGTGGATATTCGAGTCCAAAAGAGATGCAAGTGGCAACATACTAAAACATAAAGCCCGATTAGTAGCAAAAAGCTATGTACAACATCATGGTGTAGACTTTGAAGAGGTCTTTGCCCCTTAGCATGAATAGAAATTGTTCGTCTACTTTTAGCCTTGGCTGATTATAACAAATGGGAAGTACACCATCTTGATGTAAAATTAGCCTTCTTACATGGAGAACTAAAAGAAGAAGTGTATGTTTCTCAACCAGTGTATGTTTCTCAACCAAAGGTTTTGTAAAGCCACAAGATAAAGGAAAGGTCTGCAAACTCTCAAAAGCATTGTATGGACTGCGACAAACAACTTGTGCATGGAATGTAAAGTCAGAAAACAAAATGAAGTCACTTGGATTCCGAAAGTGTTATCTAGAGCAAGCATTTTATACTAAGGCAAGTTCTAACTCCAATCTAAGAATTATAGGTCTATGTTGATGATTTGTCACTGGATCACCAAAGAAAGGAATTGACAATTTCAAGTCACAAACGGAAGAAAATTTCAAAGTGACTGACTTAGGATTATTAGCCTACTACTTGGGTATAGAAGTCACCCAAATAGGGGGTGATATCTCAATCAAATAGACTGGTTATGTGAACAAGATTCTTAAGGATTTTGAAATGCTTGAGAGTAATGACACTAAGATACCAATGGCCGGACTTAGATTAACAAAAGTGGAAGGTGGAGAATCTGTTGATCCGACCAAATATAGAAGTCTAATTGGATGTCTGAGGTATCTTCTACACAGAAGACCAGCTCTAATCTATTTTGTAGGACTACTTAGTCGTTTCATGCAAGAACCGAATGAGCATCACCAAAAAGCAACCAAGCAAGTCATACATAAAATCAAGGGAACAAAAGACTATGGTATAACATATCAAAGCAATGAAGGATGAAAATTAATTGGATTTAGTGATAGTAGATATGAAGTCAATACTGAAGAAAGAAAAGGCACAAGTGGAATAGTATTCTACTTAGGAAATTCTCGTATTAGTTGATCACACATCATCTTGTGAATATGAGATTACGGCAGCAACTCCAATAGCATGTCAAGCATTATGAGTAAAGAGACTGCTCAGTGCTTTAACTGGATGGAAAGAAGAAAAAGTGACATTAATGATTGACAACAAATATGCAATAACCCTAATGAAGAATCACGTGTTTCATGGTAGAAACAAGCACATTGATACTCGTTATCACTTCATACGTGAATGCATTGAAAAAGGATCAGATAACTGTGGAACATATTGCTGGAGAACTTTAGAAGGAAGATATCCTAACAAAGGCGTTACCAAGAATTAAGTTCATCACTATGAGAGAACGGCTTTGCGTCAAAGACCTGCTACAAGTTGATCGTGATTAAGGGTGTGAGTGTTAGATATAATCTCTCTCAACCACAAGTTATGGGTCGTATTTAGACTTATGTTATAATGTATTTTGTATTAGTATTATGTAAATAAAGTATAAGGTTCTGTATGTAATTAGTTGAAAGTTTATGTATGTGTCATATGAGGTAAACGACACGTTGGTTCAAGGATATACAGAACATTGTGTTTCATTGTATGGGTATAAAACCCACAAACTCGAAAACACTCAATCGAATACAGATTCACATTATTTGTATAACTATAAATCTACATAATTATAATAAACGGGTTTTAAATGTCTCGCGTCGACCTATTAACCCGTTTAACATAATTAGTTAAACGTTTTATTGATGTCATAAACGGGTTAAGAGGGCTTGAACCTAGTGGTAGATCTACAAGATACACCTAGGGGATCCCTACAATAATTTAGTATACTGAGGTGGATTTAGTAAAAAAAACAATGTATACAATAACGGTGACTGATCTACATGAACCGGAGAAAAAAAATTACACTTCGCCAAGAAAGTTGAGGGGTATCCCGAGCATTCCCTCAACCCCCTAGATCCACCCTTTCTTGAACATGCTTAATTAGACAGGCAAGTTTCTATTCGTGTTATTAACGTGCGGACCAGTGATGGAGATGGTGAAAACCGAGCTACAAAGTTTCTATTTTGTGTGTTTCATTAGGTTTTAAGTGATTACACGTGTCGAATAAGATAACTACGAGAAATTGTGGTTTGTGCAGGTTAATTGCTTAATTCGAGGAAGTTAACACGTTTAGAGTTGAAGTGGAATGTCCGATGTTGGCAAATGTTGCAAACGGAAGTGTTCGGATGCGTTACGGGTTGAATTGATGGGTTGGATGTGCGAGACATACGAAATGATGAAGTTGAAGGGCCATTCAATAAATAATTGGAAGATAAAATGCTTTGGAATTGGAAGAAAGATGAAGAATTAAAGTATGAGGGACCTTAGTGTCATTAATTGAAAGTTGAAAATAGTGAAAGTACAAGAGAAATATGAAAGAAAGAAGTTCAGGGGGTGAAATGACATTATCCGAAAGATATATGTAGGCTGTAAGTGGGTTGGGTGTTTGCGCTGTGGCTTACGGGTCCTAAACCTAAGTTACGGTTGGCATATTATGAATAACAAAAGTAACAGCAATGAGGACTTGCGGTTTACGGTTTGATACCGTGACTTACGGATTATGGAGGGGTCCAAAGTGTAACTTTAAATGTGAAGAAATGTGAACAAGTGTTAACAGCCAATCACTTTTTGGTAGACATCACGTGTGGGAGGTTAGACAATTGTATGGATGAGGAATTAATTGGCTGCTAATATACATACACGCATATGTTGGATAATCTTGATGGTTCGGGTCGGGTACGGTTCAAGTTGGAAATGGGTCATGGTTATGAATTAGTCTGTGTTGACCGAGTATTGTGGAAGTGGAGCGGTCAACTGAATAAAAGGAGGAATAGGAACGTTGGGTTAGTTCCTGATTATAAGGAGAGCACGTAGCTTTATTCAGCATGTGATTAGTTTGTTTTTGTTATTATAAATAGGGTGTAGTAGTAGATATTTTTCTTGTACCCATAATATTCATTCGATAATATATTTCAAGAAGTGAGTTTGTGAGTGTCTATAGTGAGTGTCCAAGGGGCCTGAACCAACATTTGGTATCAGAGCGAGGTCGAAACGGAGGTCGAAACGAGAGCGGGTGAAGACGGTGTTCGCCGTTTTGAGAGTCGATTCCGAGAAGAGGGGAGCAGCCCTCTAAACTGCGGGGGTGAGAAGATAGAGAGAACGATTGTGTTAGCGTAGATGAGTGAAGTCCACAAGTGGTTGTGGAAGCTCGAAGAAAGAAAGAAGAGCAGCGGGTTTTATGGCGGTGATTACCGTCGACAAAAAGATGAAGAGGAGAGGTTCTTAGTGAACTGAAGAATACGGTTCTGAGTGAGCCGGGCGGAGGCATCGAACAAGACGACCTAAGTGATCGTAGAAGGGTTCTATGTAAGCCGTATGAAGAAGAGTTCTGAGTGAACCGATCGGTTCTTAGTGAGCCGGGGAGAAGAAGAAGAAGAAAACGATCTGTGTGATCAAGCGTACCTGCTCTGTGTGTCGTAGGCGTGAGAAAGGAGGACCAGATCTTTGTGATCAACGGGATCGAAAACCTTAGTGGTGCTGTGTGAATCGATCAAGAAAAAAAATTGGAGAATCTTAGTTATTCCAGTATCTATGTGAGAAGTTTGAAGAGATCTGTGTGATCCGAAAAGGAAAAAATCTGTGGAATGCGGCTGCTAAAGGCGAGCAAGCAAGCAACCGAACTCGTGCGATTCATTTAGCAAGTAGCAAGAAGAGCAAGAACGAATGTGGGTTAACGAGAAGAGCAAGAGCGAATGCAAGCAAGCAACAAGAACCGAGATCAAGATTATGGGGGTGAATGTTGGATAATCTTGATGGTTCGGGTCGGGTACGGTTCAAGTTGGAAATGGGTCATGGTTATGAATTAGTCTGTGTTGACCGAGTATTGTGGAAGTGGAGCGGTCAACTGAATAAAAGGAGGAATAGGAACGTTGGGTTAGTTCCTGATTATAAGGAGAGCACGTAGCTTTATTCAGCATGTGATTAGTTTGTTTTTGTTATTATAAATAGGGTGTAGTAGTAGATATTTTTCTTGTACCCATAATATCCATTCGATAATATATTTCAAGAAGTGAGTTTGTGAGTGTCTATAGTGATTGTCCAAGGGGCCTGAACCAACAGCATACATGTGGATGGAGGATCTTTATCATCAAAGTATACATATACACGCAGATCAAAGAACAAAAGGCAGCAACATCAAGGGTACCATTTTGGCGGCTGAGTGGAGCTGTTTGAAGATTATTATGTTAAAATCAAAAGCAAGTCATTATCATTCTTTTATTTTTTGGAATGCAGTCAATGCAAACAATATTTCATGAAAGGAACAGAAACATGTAGTCATGGCTTACGGTTTCCACATGGGACTTACGTATGGCAGCTTATATCCAAGTGGCACGTGATGTGTTTCGTTTGGTGGAATTAATTAAGGATATTAAAAACCTAATTGGTGGGCTTCTTGATCCAAAAAGGTTTGGCAGCAACACCACGAAACAGAGGGACTTCCGTACGATCGAAGATTATTGGAGCAATTATTGAAATATAACGAAAAAACATCATCAACGAAAAAACATCATCAATAAAAAAGGGCCATTACCTACGAAAGTGGCAGCCATTAGAAAAGACTTTTGGGCCCATAATCACAATTCCATCCATTCGATAATTGGGGGGCAGCCGTATAATAATTTTGGGGAGCCATACAACTTTTTGGCAGCAGCAAATTACTTTCTTTTGGCTCTCAATCATCATCTCGAACATCAACATCCTTTCACCAACCGCCGAATCACTCATGGTTTCCTCTCTCTTTCAAGTTATCGAGGATCATACGCACGTCATGAGCGGCTAGTCGTCCCGTACACCTGTTTATTTGTTTTGTGTTTACGTCATTATCACCCTTAGTAGCCATGTTGAGCCTATTTACCCGTTCGTTTGTCCACCTAATGTGAATTGTTTGATACCGACCGTGAACGACAAATTATGAATAAAAGAAAATAAACAAAGAAAAGAAAAGAAAAATAATTAGAAAACGAAAAAGAGCAATAATTGAAGCGTTATGAATATTGTTTACGTCTTGGGTAGAAACCAACCCAAAAGTATGTTATGTTTGCGAAATAAGTTGTCACGGTTTGGTCATTTGTTTGTTCGCCACATATAAAAAATATAAATATAAGCAAAAAAAAAAAATTTCCTACCTTAGCCTAAGCCTAAAACCGAAAGTGCTTTTGATGTGTGCCATGTTATATGATACAGTGGAGGTGTGATTGTCATTCAAGCATATGATTACAGGATTTCATCTTTGGTTGTGAGTGTTATAATTGCAAGCACATTACACGCTAGTTCAGTTGTTAAACCGAGAGGAGAGTTTATTGTGAGGGGCGTGTAGCATGTGAATAATCCTAAGCATGTTAGTTATGAATAGACAAGTCTTAAGTTTTATAAATTGCATCAATTGCTTGTCGGACTGTCAATCTTGATTGTGTCAGTCTATGGAACGGGTATGACTTGGGACTTAAATTGTTGCATCGGTTTAGGGGTTTAGAAGTGTTGTTACTATGGTGAGTAGTTCCATAACGGTTTGCTTGAGGACAATCAAAGGTAAATGTGGGGATGTGATGGAGAGGGTGAAAACTGAGCTACAAAGTGTCTATTTTGTTTATTTCATTAGGTTTTAAGTGATTACACGTGTCAAATAAGATAACTACGAGAAATTGTGGTTTATGCAGGTTAATTGCTTAATTCGAGGAAGTTAACACGTTTAGAGTTGAAGTGGAATGTCCGATGTTGGCGAATGTTGCAAACGGAAGTGTTCGGATGTGTTACGGGTTGAATTGATGGGTTGGATATGCGAGACATACGAAATGATGAAGTTGAAGGGCCATTCAGTAAATAATTGGAAGATAAAATGCTTTGGAATTGGAAGAAATATGAAGAATTAAAGTATGAGGGACCTTAGTGTCATTAATTGAAAGTTGAAAATAGTGAAAATACAAGAGACATATGAAAGAAAGAAGTTCAGGGGGTGAAATGACATTATCCGAAAGTTATATGTAGGTTGTAAGTGGGTTGGGTGTTTGGCTTACGGGTCCTAAACCGTAAGTTAAGGTTGGCATATTATGAATAACAAAAGTAACAGCAATGAGGACTTGCGGTTTACGGTTTGATACCGAGACTTACGGATTGTGGAGGGATCCAAAGTGTAACTTTAAATGTGGAGAAATGTGAACAAGTGTTAACAGCCAATCACTTTTTGGCAGACATCACGTGTGGGAGGCTAGACAATTGTATGGATGAGGAATTAATTGTCTAGCCTCCCACACATGATGTCTGCCAAAAAGTGATTGCCTATTAACACTTGTTTACATTTCTTCGCATTTAAAGTTACACTATAGACCCCTCCACAATCCGTAAGTCACGGTATCAAACCGTAAACCGCAAGTCCTCATAGCTGTTACTTTTGTTATTCATAATATGCCAACCGTAACTTACGGTTTAGGACCCGTAAGCCACGGCGCAAACACCCAACCCACTTACAGCCTACATATAACTTTCGGATAATGTCATTTCACCCCCTGAACTTCTTTCTTTCATATTTCTCTTGTATTTTCACTATTTTCAACTTTCAATTAATGACACTAAGGTCCCTCATACTTTAATCTTCATATTTCTTCCAATTCCAAAGCATTTTATCTTCCAATTATTTACTGAATGGCCCTTCAACTTCATCATTTCGTATGTCTCACATATCCAACCCATCAATTCAACCCGTAACGCATCCGAACACTTCCGTTTGCAACATTAGCCAACATCGGACATTCCACTTCAACTCTAAACGTGTTAACTTCCTCGAATTAAGCAATTAACCTGCACAAACCACAATTTCTCGTAGTTATCTTATTCGACCGGTGTAGTCACTTAAAACCTAATGAAACACACAAAATAGACATTTGTAGCTCGGTTTTCACCCTCTCCATCAACCAGTTTATGACTCGAACTTGTTTAACATCGTGTCAAATCAGTCCATATTAGTGTAACGCATCCATAATGCCAACTTTAAGTGTTAGTGATCTTAAAATATTAGAAAATGTCAAGTATATGATATTTCTCTTATTACTCGTGATTGATTATAATCTGGATCAATTTAAGCAGGTACTAGCACCTCTCACACGGAGGCGAATCTTAGTTGGGCCTCGGGAGACCCCGACCCACCCTATTATTTGCTTCAATGTGTAAATTTTACCGAAAGTTTCTAAAAGTTTTACATATATTGAGTCTCCTACCCCCTATTTTTTTTCTTTAAAATTTTCAACGCCACCTATTTAAAAGTTTAAGATCCGCGCGCTCTCATAATAAGTGCGGCAAACGTATCACATCATAAACAAAGTTTATGGTGTATGATGATAACAGGATCGTTAATGAGTATGTGGCGTTGAATTTCACAATAAAATTACTTAGTCGGCTGATGAATATCCATTACGACATTTTGGTGGCTCAAATTAGACGCGTCATGCATACTGACGACCATACACTATTTTTGTCCTCGACGTCAATTGGATTGTAGTGGGTATCCTTCAAGTGGTTTCGATGAACTGATGTAAAGTTACAAAAAAAATAACATTGTGGGTTGGGGTTATACACGTTTACCATGCATTCTTATTTTGTATACCTAACATGTTTTGATATGTTGTTAATTATTTTATTTGAAGTAACGCTAAACAGAAAGATGAAGAAAGTGCTGGAATATTAATTGTATATCGAACTTAAACTTAGAATAAAAACGCATGAGATCTTGAAGCAACTCACTTCTACTTTTAATTTTATTTATTAGCAAAACAAAAAAAAATAAACAATTCACGTAGACCTGTGTTATACTAAACAACATAGCATAATCCTTAATTTAATATAAAATCAAATAAACGAACTAGATAAATATATTTTTGGACTAATCTTGTCATAGTTTTATAGTTAGAGAGGTTAACAAAGTTTTATTTATGGACTTGTATTTAAGTAGTGAGTTTTATTTATGGAGTCGTATTTTAGGTAAAAAAATAGAGTATTTATTTAGATATTTTTTTTTTGAAAATTGAACTTTGTTAACAAACGGGAACTACTCCATTCCTAAGGAAGGAAAAGAGACCCGAAACCAATTACACAATCTCAAAATTACACCATTTTTCCCAATCTACAAAAACGGACTTTTGCCTATGCTTGAACCATAAGTACCCCATAGCCTTAATATCTGCCATTATATCCATCGCATTAACCTCTTTGTCTTCAAAGATTCTTTCGTTTCTTGCCTTCCAAATCCTCCAACAGGTTAAAATCACGATCCCACGGAACAACTCCTTTCTTTTAGTCGACTTGTTACAAGACTTATGGAGTTCCAACAAGTCTTTCACTGTGAAAGCGTAAATGTGAGGAGCACAGCACCATTGAGAGATTGCATTCCAAACTCTAATAGCCATGTTACAAGCTGTGAAAGTGTGAACCGCCGTTTCTTCATAATCTTCACAAAAAATACAATGGACACCCTCTATGTTAATGTTCCGTTTCCTCAACGCCACCTTCGTAGGTAAGCGCTCCATCTCTGCCCTCCACGCGAATATATTACATTTGGTCGGGATCCATTAACACCATTCAAATACATAATTACCAACCTGATGATAGGAAAGCTGAATTTTCCTTTTGACACTGTCGACCGAAAATATACCATCTCTATCTACTCGCCATTCCCACTTATCTTGCCTTCCATTTAGCACAATACTATTCAACAAAGCTTCACAGTTCTCTATTTCCAAAAACTCTTCTACAGAAGATGGCTGCCGCTTCCATTTCCACTGCACATGAACCGACCCATTTTCCTCCTTCATTAGATCAGCTACCGTACACTGTTTGTTATCGGCTAGGTTGAATATGAGAGGGAATAACTCCTTTAATCTACCATTAGTGACCCATACATTCATCCAAAAACGGATGGTCCGTCCGTTTCCCACAACACCACAGATCATGCCATCTATGTCGACTCCCGTGACTTTAATTTTGTTGCTGCTCTGTTGAATTTTCGACCAAACCCCAAAAAATCTTCTATTAACAGAAAACGCTTCCCATCGTCTCCGATTGTTATGAATACCATCCACCATTGTTTCCAAAGAGAGTCGTCTTCATTTCTATATCTCAATAGCCATTTCGAAAGCAATGCATCGTTACAGTGACTGAGCTTAGACAACCCCAAACCACCCTTCTTTTTCGGAAGAGTAACCCTTTCCCAAGAGACCCATGACATCTTCTTATTATCGGCGTTTCCACCCCACATGAATCTTTTTATTAAAGATTCTAGAATTTGAATTATACGAAGCGGCGCTTTAAATAAGGAGAAGTAATATGTGGGTAAGCTCTCCATAACGGATTTAATCAATACTACTCTTCTTCCCACCGAGAGAGTTGCAGCTTTCCAACGAGAGAGACAATTCTGAAAAAGTTCAACAATCGGTTCCCAACTAGCCATCCGATTCATATTCGCTCCCACCCTAATCCCCAAATAATTAAATGGAAACTCACCAATCCGACAACCCAAACAAGACACCATAGTCGCAATTTCTCCACTCGTCACCCCCAACCCGAACAAACTAGATTTATTTAGATTGATTTGGAGCCCAGAACAAATGTGAAAAATTCTCAGCACTCTAGTCACATTCTGCACGTTCTCTACTTCCCATTCCCCAATCAACATGGCGTCGTCAGCATAAAGTAAGTGAGTTAAAGACGGACTAGCATTCGGGACTTGAATCCCTTTAGATATATAGTTTCCTATTTGAGTGGTTTAGGTTTCTTGTTTTCCAAGATATTAGTTTAGTATTTAGATGGTTGTGGTTATTGTCATGCACGTGTTTTGGTTTATAATAAATATAGTCGATCAATTGTTGGTCAATATCATATGTGTTCTTGTTGTTTTTTGGGCCGATAAATACTAAATAACTTCAAACATAAACAAACTTTATCTTGATAGCCATTGTAAGGACCTTCAAAACTGTCCCAAAACGACCCATAAGAAAAAACCCGGACCCCTGAAACCCTACTGTGCATGAAAAATCAAGAAAACAAGATTTTTGGGTTTCAGGCGGGCCGCGTAAGCTATAAGAGAAGCTTACACGGGCCGCGTCAAAGTATGTTTGACCGGATAAGCGTTCAGGGCCACGTGACAGACCTAGGTGTGACACGGATGCCCTAATCTACGCATAGGGGGCTCTCGCGGGCCGCGTAAGAGTCTGTTAAGGATTACGCGGGCCGCGTAAGACTCAAATTTCAGCTATAAATTGCTTGGATCATGGCCTGTTCATCTGTGTCGAAAACAATTCTCAAAAAAGAAGTTATACTGTTCGAATTTCATTTTCAATATAGCAAGGCGCTGCTACGATACAAGGTATTAACTCGATCGCTGCTACGATTCAATGTCCGATCGATTGAAACTATCCAATGGATGTTTAAGTGCTGCCCAGATTAGGGCCATACTTTGTCATTCGTCGTGAATTCGATGGATGTTTAAGTATTGCACTTTGTCATTCGTTGTGAGGGTTTTATCTCGTGAGTTATCGTAAATGCTGTATTAGTTACTGACCTAGTTCGTGTGCATTGTTATTTAAATTAGGTTACAAGGCTAATCAGTAGGCTAAACTCTGCCCGTTTAAACCTGCAATGTGAGTCATTATCTTTTTATCAATAATGTTTTACAATACTCCAAATTATTTTCAAAGGTTATAATTACAGGGATTAAGTCGTGGTTATCTTGTATCACTGGCTAGTGGGGTATTGTGCACATTACTAATTTCTCATAGTTAGGCTAATAAATCCTAACAGTGATAATCATCACTACTTGGGTGAAAGGACCCAATAGTGGTATGACCATCGTCACCAGGAGGTGACACGGCGCCAGATAAAAATAAGATAAAAGCCATTGTAATCGCTCTTATGCTGTAATTTATAACTATGTGTCGTTTTATCAAATTTGAGTGACTCGCC
Organism: Helianthus tuberosus; assembly: GCA_030545235.1. Taxonomy (NCBI): domain Eukaryota; kingdom Viridiplantae; phylum Streptophyta; class Magnoliopsida; order Asterales; family Asteraceae; genus Helianthus; species Helianthus tuberosus. Next base: position 44,967,566 of record CM060427.1, on the reverse strand, counting down.
AGTATTTCCCCGCTGATAAAATATTTTCAAAACATGTTTCAAGTGACTACTGTGAACCAAGGAAAAGTGCTACGGAGCACTAACAAAGCTTGAAGTAGTGGCTCAGTTAAACAAATAAACATGTTTTGTAAATCAGGGAAATTTGCTTGTGAAATTCCTCTATTGTAAAAATTACGGGGTTTATCCCGACTTATGAAATAAAATAATCGGGCATTTCAAGTTTTAAAAGATCCTATAAATCTTCCGCTGTCAACTCAATTAATAAATACAACGGGTTTCTGTCCCGCGGCTCATGGACCAGGTAAAACCGGGACGGGGGCCGTGACAGCCATCTCTTGATTATCGGTTGCAACGCTTTCAAATTCCTTTCATTTCTTCAATTTACCCACCAACAAAAAGTTGGTTGAATCCACGTGAAAAGACAGGGCCCTGAAAAATAAATCTGCATTTGTTTGCATATATCCTCGCTCCTCTTAAGGGGCAATAGGCGAAAGAGTAATTGTACTTTTAAATGGCAAAGATAAGTTGCACCATTTGCAGTTGGAAATTTTAGTTTCTTGTAATTGTGTGGTGAGCTTCGTAGAACGAAGTAGAGAACACGTATATATAGCTCTCGCAAATGGAAATGGACAAGCCACTAAATCAACATTGTTGGGAGTTCTTTAACTGCATTAAGCGCTTTAAATAGTTTAATAACCAGATATAAATACAACAAAATATTTTTCTCGTTAATGGGAGCAACAACTATTACAAACATTACCACAACTTGAGTAGATTTATAGTTATGAGTCGAAGCAGAAACCGTCGGGCACAAGCTCAAGAACTTTAGTCAGACATTTGTGACAATAAGTATGCAAGACTCTGTTTTCCCAACCCATTTAAAAGAAACCATTGTTGTTGGAGACTTAGTGGCGAAGACAAAGTCTTTAAGAACACTTTTTATAGGAAGGTCCTAGGTTTTATATTTTGGTCAAGTGCAATATGTGGGGTGTATTTTAGAAATTGGAGGATGATAGGTTTGTCAATAAAAAATAAGAATAAATTAATTTATATAGACCTATGTGGGACAACTTTAAATATATGCCATTCATTTTAGCTATATTTCAGACGTATCATAGCCTATTGCGAAACCAATGGATTATTAAAATTAATATATAATTACATATACATGTAACTATATGCGTCTGTAGGTCCCGATACGGATCGTCGGACTGCGATGATTTCTTGTTTCGGATGTCGTAACGAGTGTGGAATCCTCGTTATGACACAAACCGAGCGAGAGAGTAAACAAAACACAAAGATACAACGATTAATGGGTTCGTGTATTAGATCGAGCAGAGTTTCGTTACAAGATTTATACAAAAACAAGCACTCCGACAACTCTCTCTCTCTCTCTCTCTACACTCTCTCTAGCTCTCTTACTGGCTCTCTTAGTGTGTTCTGTAAGCTGTTTATATAGTCCAATATCCAGCAATTTCATGAAAGATGCAAGCCCACGAAGTACATGGAGTTTTTCGTGGATATTTACAGTTTCTCAAACAAGGCCACGAATAGCCATAATCCATGAAGTATATAGCTTTTCGTTGAATTCCATGCATGCACACTAAGGGTTCTTCATTGACTACCATGCAGGGTTTATGTCCATGGAAAGAGAAGTTATACATGTGACATCATCATGGCATCATCATGATGATGTCGTCTCGCATTATCTTCATTCGTATCACAAATGTCAGCACTTTCATGAAAGACGCAAGCCCACAATCGAAGACTACACTTTTTTAGGTGGAGATTAAAAGTGCAGTGTTCGATTGTGGGTCGGATCGGGCCCCGGGCCTGGATGGGATTAACTTCAAGTTCATTAAGAGATACTGGAGATTTCTTTAAAAAAGGACTTTGGGGATTTAATGGCCGAATTCTTTGTGTCAGACACGTTTTGTAAAGGGAGTAGCTCTTCGTTTATTACTCTTAATCCTAAGTCTAAAGACCCAGTTGGGTTGAAGGATTATTGACCGATTAATCTCATTGGCATTATAAGTAACATGGTCTCTCAAATTTAGCAAATAGGTTGAAAAAAGTAATTGGTTCGGTTACATCGGAAACTCAAACAGCCTTTCTCAAGGATCGTTATATTCTTCATAGCACGCTGCTGCTAAGCGAGTTGATTTCATGGTTAAAGAAAGAAAGAAGGTAGGAAAGGTTTTCTTTTCAAGATAGATTTCGAAAAAGCATACAATAATGTTAATTGGGAGTTTCTCCTAGATATTATAACTCAAATAAACTTTATGTTGGTTTGGTGTAATTATATTAGAGGTGTCCTTTGTTCGGCGAGGTCCTCGGTATTGGTCAATGGATCTCCACCTATGAATTTCAATGTCACAAAGGCATTCAGCAAGGTGATCCACTCTCTCCCTTTCTTTTTCTTTTCATCATGGAAGCCTTTTTGAATATGGTTTCCAAAGCTTGTAATTTGGGTATATTAGATGGTATTAGAACTCCTAATGGAGGATCGTTGGCATCTCATTTCCTATATGCGGAAGATGCCTTGTTAGTAGGGAATTGGGTTCATGAGAACTTGAAGATGGTGGCTAGATTATTGAAAATTTTTCTATGCTTGTTCAGGGATGAAAATTAATATAGATAAGTATAATCTTTTTAGCACTGGTGTGGAATCTTGGTAGGTGGAAGATATGGCTGGTATTGTGGGTTGTAAGGGGGGTGTGATTCCTTTTACTTTTTTGGAGATTATGGTGGGAGCTAATATGAATAGGATTAGTAATTGTGAACCTATTGTGGGCATTTTTGAAAGCCGTCTTGCATCGTGGAAGTCTCGTACATTATCTATTGGGGATCGGGTCACGGTAGTTAAAGCGGTGTTGGAAAGTTTGCCTGTTTATTATTTTTCGCTATTCAAAGTTCCGATTAAAGAGGTGGAGAAGTTAGAATCATTGATGAGGAATTTCATTTGGGGTGGCTTGGTTGGTAATTTGAAAATGCATTGGGTTGCTTGGGATAAGGTGGTGCTTCCAAAACATTTGGGGGTTTGGGGATATCAAGACTGGGTCATGTTAATGATGCTCTTTTGGCGAAGTGGGTTTGGAGATATAGGTTGGAAGAAAATAACTTATGTCGTAAGGTAGTGGCGGCGTTTCATGACCGTAGGAATAGATGGTCTATCTGGTCGTCTAGTCTGTTGTTAGTAGGGGTTTGGAACAATATAATTACAGTGCAGTCGAAGCTGAAGTTAAACTGAAGAAAGATTCACAATTTGATTGGTGGGTTGGGAACGAATCGCTTATGTTTCTGTGGCCTAGATTATTCGTATTAGAAAATTATAAAGATTGCAAAGTTAATAGTAGGGTAGTATCGAATACGAGGGCCAATAGGTGGATTTTGGATTGGTCTCGGCCACTAGAGACAGCAGCGGAAGTTTGGGAATGGAAAGAATGTGTGTCGGGTCTATCGGAAGTGGCCTTATCGACTCAAAAAGATTTATAGAGTTGGTATGCTAATGATCATGGGGGTTTCTCTACTGCCTCTATGAAGAAACTTATGATTAAAAACGGGGACCGCGAACAGTGTGTTATTCTGGACAAATGTAGATGGGTTCCATCCAGCTGCTTCATACTTGTATGGAGGGCAGAACAAAATAAAGTTCCTACCAGGCAAGCTTTAATGAGAAGGAACATTTATTTGGAGGATGATTCGTGTGGGATCTGTGGAGAAGCGCAGGAGACAACAAAACATATTTTTTACAGCTTGCGATTTCGCTACAAGGATGTGGAGTAGATTATGAAACTGGCTAAAACTCCCTCCTTTATTTGCATTTTTTTCAGTGACATTTTGGAGTACCACAAAATGGGAAGCATAAACTCTAGACAAAAGTAAGTGGTGTATGGGCTAATTTTAATCACCACATGGGCTATCTGGAATACTCATATGAGAAAATCTTCTCAAATGGGCGTGTGGATACTGAACACACTTTTGGAGATATTAGATCTCTTTGTTTTCTTTGGCTTAAATGTAGGTCCAAACATAAAAACATTGTTTGGAAAGTGTGGTTTAAGTATCCTTTGTATATGATATAATTGGCCATGGTTGTTTGCTTGGCCCTCCTTTGTTAGGTCAGCATTTTTAACGAAGTTTACTTTTAGAAAACAACGTATATATAGCTCTAGCAAATGGAAACGGACAAGCCACTCAATCAACATTGATCGGAGTTTTTTAACTGCTTTAACACTTTAAATAGTTTAATAAAATATTTTTCTTGTTAATGGGAGAAACAACTGTTACAAACCTTACCACGACTTGAGTAGATATATAGTTGGAGTCCAAGCTAAACCTGTCAGGCGCAAGCCTAAGAACTTTGGTCAGACATTTGTGTCAATGAGCATGCAAGAGTCTATTTTCCCAAACCATTTAAAAGAAACCACCATTGTTGGTAGCCTCGTGGCAGAGTCAAAGTCTTTAAAAACACCATTTGTGGGAAGATCTCAAGTTCTATATTTTGGACATATGTAATATCTGGGGTGTATTTTAGGAATAGAAGGATCATAGAATTGTCCATAAAAAATAAAAATAAAAATAATCAATATAGACCAATGTGGGACAACTTTAAACATATATCATTCATTTTAGCTATGCTTAGACATATCATAGGCTATAAGGTTAAAAGTTATCATGTTTAACCTTAATAGGATGACACGTTAAGAACTTTTTAGTTTCATGTTTTAACAGGTTAAATACATGTTAACCTGTTAAGACCTATTCATGACACGTTTATAATTTTGAATAAAAAATATATGGGGTTGCTAATTTTAAATAAAAGTACCTAGAAGTAAAGTTTATATATTTAATAACAGGTCGTGTTCGAGTCTTAATAGGTCGAGTTCGTGTTTTAACAGGTCGTGTTCGTGTCTTAACTAGTCCCGTTCGTGTCTTAACAGGTCGGATAATACGCCGGTAATTTTTCGTGTCATAACAGGTCATTTCGTGTAACTTGTTTATTATCATGTCCGTATTCGTGTTTGGAAAATCTGACGCGATAAGATTTCGTGTCATGTTCGTGTTTACCTATTTTGGGTTCATGTCTTATCGTCTATTGCAAAACCTATTGATTGTTAATATTAGTATATAATTACATTACATATACATGTAACTATATGCGTCTAAATATGGATGAAAATTGTTTTGCATTTGAATTTACAACCTAAGAGAATAGACAAAACAAAATTTTACCAATACTAATCAATGAACTTTGAAATGAACAAATTTTCACACTTCATTACAACTAAGATGCATATAGTTTCTGTAAAACAAATCTGTAATGAGACAAATTAAATCGATCTGCCAATTAAATAAAGCTTGCATATAGGAGTTGATTCCAAGTATCGGGTAGCCCAGGAACACACCAATGACTACAATCTACGCCTGAACCATCACCATAAGTTGAAGGGTGTGCATCTTTCCTCAATTGTGACAACGTCGTGATATCAAGCAAGTAAACTGGTTTTTGTACCGCCCCCAAAACCTTCTTCAAAACACCTTGCGCTTCAGGTACTCCTCCTGGATATGTTGATCCTTGTATTGGTTGTAGTTCTCCGTAGCAATTCTTGGATGATGATCCCCATTCCTTTCCCCTAATTTTTAAAGAAGTTTACCAAATGTAAATTCACTTATTCCTGAAAGGCCTTGTACTTGATTATATTTCAGAATATTGTTGCTTGATGTTGGATGAAGCACTTACCTGTAATGTGAAGGGGAGATGCCTTGGAAGTATACTTTAGTCTTAGACGGATCGACATTTAGATCGACCCATTTTCCCCATGTTGTCATGCCCTTGAAGTATGCCTCCAGACGGTCCATATCTTTTGATATGGTTGAGCCATATTGCACATAATCCCATCTGCGGGATTATAGTTGAAGAATAACATATGAAATCAACATCTCACTATTAATGCAAACGTTAGGAAAATCAATGAAACATACGGCTGTAATCGTCCAGTGTGTGTCCACCAATGCCACGAATTGAAAATCAGCACGTCCATCCCTTTCCATGCATCGCCAGCTTGAATGGAATCCAATTTCAGTACCCGGCCAATGCTTTCGTTTACAATATCCACCAAGTATGTGGAGCGATATAAATATATTGTCACTCCATAGTCCTGCACATTTATTAATCGTTAAACTGAAACTGTATTTTAAACTTTCATGTATTGACCTTAAGACATCGGGGTAACAGTGTAACACATTGTTAAAGGGCTATTTTTTACATATTGAAATACCATTTCAGATAATTAAACTATTTAGAAGTAATGTGATAAAAAAAAGAAAGAAAAAAAGAATTTCCACCACAAGTTTATAAAATAATATGTAATTATTTAAATCCATTTTACAAGCAAAGTGGTAGGTCACATGTCATTTTAACCAGAGAAAAAGAAAAGAAAAAAACTAAGGCTGTCGTTTAGAAACACAAGGACTGTAAAGGAGAAAGACTTTCTGAAATTTTATCTTCTTTCCACGATGATAACACACTTGTGAACCTTGTTTTGTTTCTGCTGCTTTGTCTTCATCAGACTAATGGGTATGGGGGTCGGCTAGCCCCGGCTCGGTCCGGCGCCGAGCCCCCACACCACCCCCCTAGGCTCGGCTGCGGCCCAAACGTCCCACACCAGCCGTTTGAGTTGTGGCCCCACCTCAATTATTATATTTCCTTTTTTCAATTTAAATACCCCCTCTCTCATCCTTTTTCAATTTAAATACACTCTCTTTCATCCTTTTTCAATTTAAACACCTAGAAAATTATAAAATAATGAGGTAGGGTAGCCTCGGCTCCATCCCTCTCAAATATGAAGGAGGCCCATCCCCCACGAGCCGCCTACGTGTCGCCTACGTGGCGGCTCATCCCCTCCAAGCCCATCCTCTCCATACCCTTTAGTCTCAGACGTTAACATTTTAGAAATTTGTTTTTAACCATGAATACAAAACCACTTGCACACTTACAATCAACTTCCAAAAGGCATCTATTGTTTACTTAATGCGACTTGAACCCTACCACTTTGGTACGAATAAACACCCCATATCACTAAGCCAAAAGAACATCAACAACGTATCTTAGACCTACATCTTAAAATTCTATATGAAACCAAACTTGCAACTTGTATGTAGCAAATATTATTTTATATATAGATATATAAAATAAAATAAAATAAAATAAAATAACTGTAAATTAAACACACACACACCAACTCTTTCTCATCCTCTCTAACTCTTTGTTTGCTAACAGAACGTACGTGTGTGTATTTTCTAAAAATATTTTACTCGCCTGCAGTAGTGGCCACTTTTCCATAAACACAACTCTTTTATGCTAAGTTGACCTTTTGTGCCGACAACACGAAACTTAAAATAAAAACAAAAAACCATAACTGTAGGGTAAAAGGTCCATCAAAGCTCGACTTGACATATACAAAAACCGTCCATAATGTTGTTATTATATTTCATATCTCACCATCTCAAATCAGTACAATATTTTATAAAGGAACAATCGCATATTTCCCTTAAAAAACTGTTTAATTGCGTATTTTCCGAACTTAAAATTAAAATTGCATATATTCCCTTTCTTTTTTTATTTATTTCATTAAAAACAAGTTATATAATGACTTTTTTACCCTTATTTTTACTAAAACTTAAAAAAATACATATTTATTCATTTTTAATAGTTTTTGTAGATTTTTACCAGTTTAGCGGTTTATTTAAGTGTTTAAGTTTTAGTAAAAATAGTAAAAATGAATAAATATGTATTTTTTTAAAGAATTGTGAAAAATCCACAAAGACTAGTAAAAATGAATAAATTTGTATTGTTTTTAAGTTTTACTGAAAATAAGGGTAAAAAAAGTCATTATATAATTTGTTTTTAATAAAATGAATCAAAATCGGTAAATTTGCAATTACAGTATATTAGTTAAGGAAGGGGATATATGTAATTTTAATAGTTAAGAAAGGCGATATATGCAATTTTAATTTTAAGTTAGGTAATTACGTAATTAAGCAGTTTTTTTAAGGGGAAATATACACTTCTCTCTTTTATATAAATCAAAGAATATGTCAGATATACAATGCAAATTGGTAACTAAATTTTTTATGTACTGGTTCATATATATTTCCTAATATTGGGCCAAAAATCTTGTCAGAATGATTTTTTTTTTTTTTTTGGAAGGTGACTTTCACAACAGACGGCAATGCCACTCACTACCAACGGTAGCTACCATCGCCCCACTCCCGCAACCAAGACTATGTTGTCTTAACCGGGTCCACGCTTGGTGCATTAGAGTTTGACTTGGCTTCCCCCGAGAAAATTTCCAGCCCCCTGCCACTTGACAGAATGATTGTTTAACACAACTGACACAAAAGGAAACAGTACCAAATCAGAGATGAAATCAATATAACTTCGACAATTGTGGATCATGTAAAATATCAAAATTGACTGTGGGACAGTAAGGGCATACCTGAAATGTAAGGGTAGTAAGAGAGTCCCTGTGCTGCAAAGTAGGGGTCTTGGGGGCAGATGCATGAAGCATACAAGCTAAGGATTGATACATATTCTCACTCAGTGAGTCACCAACAAACATCACCTTCTTCCCTTTCCATTTGCTCAACAAATCCAACCCATTAAACCTATGTTATGCATGCATCGATTATTGTTATTTATTTTTTAGAACGGCGGCAATAGCATAAAAAAAGACTAGCAAAATGTATCCAATAATTTACGATACAAAGTTACCAATCATGAATTCATGATTGTATCGGTTGTAAATCAATGAACACCAAACTTAATACAGTGACTTTTGTAAATATGTTGTTTAATGATTTAATATTTAATTTAGTTTTTTTAAAGGCAGACTTTATATAAAACAAACACTGATAACAAATAACTAACCAGGGCAAAACACAAATAGTTACGTGCTAAGAAGTGGGTTTTAAGTCACTCGGTCCTACCAACTTTAAACTTACGATTACGACTAGAACACCACAAAAAAGACACAGATGGACTCAAATAATTTCTTAATAGAACAGTAAAATAATTATGGACCCAAAATTAATGTCATCAATTAGATGAGGTGGTAATTATTTGAACTGAAGTGTACTGAAAGTGCCTATCTATTAATTGTCATCATTACAAGCATCGACTTTTGTCCAATATTCCATACAACTTACTTCTGTATTAAATTTTATTTTAGATTTTTAAATTAAAAACTATTGATGATTGTTACATACTCCATGTAAAAATGTTGCAAATTTAATCTTTATAGTTTATAGTGATGCACTTTCACTTTGTTGTAAACGAAAAAAATAACAAATTTGGACAACTCATAAGTCGAACCCCTTCAAAAAAAAAAAAAAAAAAAAAAAGCTACTTGACATGATAGTGTATAAAAGTGTATGCAACTTCAGTCACATCCCTTCGAATTAAAATTGGACAAAAAGATTTCATTTCCAAAAATAACCACTGAAAACCATAAACAAAATTTAGAGAGAGATGTGCATGTACTGATGTACCTGGGTAAGTTACAAGAATCAGGTTGCCAAGAATACTTGAGATACTGAGTGTCTGAGCGGCCATGTTTAAGACAATCGAATTCGGAATCGATGTAGGGGCAGCTAGAGGCTGCATAGATTGGGTATGAATTGTCAACTACCCATTTTCCCTTAAACAAATCACAGCCTAATAATTCTCTTCCCCTTAATGAACTGCTCCTGCTCCTGCTACTTGTATTATAAGATGATGATGATGACAAAGGTACTTGTGTTTTGGACAAAGTTACAGCCAGAAACAGTTGCACTTGAAGGAGAAAGATGACAACAGTCAACAAAAGGCATCTCCTTTGGTAACCAGAATCCATATCTTTATTGGATTTTGGTTAAGACTTAGGAAGAGAGAGTACTGAGAATTATGCTTGATCAATTATTGTGTGTAGAAAAGGCTGTCTTTGTGCCCCTTGGTCTCTCATGCCTTTATTATTATTAATATATATAGAGAGAACATTCATCAGCATGCACACACAAACATTAGATGTAAATTAATACAAGACACAAGATGATTGGTGGATGTAAAATATAGATCTAAAAGTGGATCTAATTGGTTCAATATTTGGCTAATTCAGTTACAAAAAGTCTTTTTAATTGCGCTAGAACACATACAAAGAGGACCTGTCAATAATCAAATTATTATTAGTTAATATTGGAGAGATATTTTCTAATTTCTACACATGGTTTATGCATTTTTCACTCTCCTCCTCATATTTTCCTTCTATTTTGTTGTTTGTCAATCTCTTTGTTAGGTCCATCTAAGGTTCATATTTTAGGTCTCTCTATCATTTCATCAATTGATGTATGCATACAAATTTTGTCACTATATATGTGTATGTATTAGCCAAAACTTGCAATTGGCTTTCTTATGAAAATATCAAATATAATGCACAACTTTATTTCCTATCAAGTCACGTTTAGAACTGCATTATTTTCATTTTAGCTAAAATTTCAAATCATGGGAAAGTGACGTATGCATGGTACATGGAAAATGCCAGATTGAAAAGTATGGAAATGGCGAGAATTGAAGTGTCATCTCATGTTTAATTAGCTAGATTCCTTTTTTTTCATTTTTAATAGAGTTAATTACTGTTTTCGTCCCTGAGGTTTGTAAAAAATAACGGTTTCAGTCAGTATTAGTTTAAAAATTGCCATTTCAGTCCATTAGTTTCATTTTCGTAACCATTTCAGTCCACTAACTTAACTCCATCCATTTATTTTGTTAACTTTGAGTTAACTAACTAATTCACGGACGGTTTGCGTCAGTTTTAGAAACACAGGGACTTAAGTGTAAACTCTAAAACATTAAAACAAAAAAAATAGTAAATTCCAAAAAATCAAAAAAATTCCAAAAAACCAAACAAATTCCAAAAAATTCTAAAAAATAATAAAAATTCTAAAAAATCATAAAAATTCTAAAAAATTCTAAAAAATCCAAAAAATCCGTTTCGGCGCGAACTGTTTCGAACCCGAACCGTTTCGAGCTGAACCGTTTCGACGCGAACCGTTTCGACCCGTACCGTTTCGACCCGAACCGTTTCGAGCCGAACCGTCCATACCGTTTCTAGCTGAACCGTTTCGACGCGAACCGTTTCGACCCGTACCGTTTCGAGCCGAACCGTTTCGACCCGTACCGTTTCGAAGCCGAACCGTTTCGAGCTGAACCGTTTCGAACCGAACCGTTTCGACCCGTATCGTTTCGAAGCCGAACCGTTTCGACCCGAACCGTTTCAAGCCGTACCGTTTCGAACCGAATCGTGCTGTTTCGAACCGAACCCTTTCGAGCTGAACCGTTTCGAACCGAACCGTGCCGTATCGAACCGAACCGTTTCAAGCCGAACCGTTTCGAGCTGTACCGTTTCAAACCGTACCGTTTCGATGCGAACCGTTTCGAACCGAACCCTTTGGATCCGAACCGTTTCGACCCGAACCGTTTCGACCCGAACCGTTTCGACGCGAACCGTTTCCAAGCCGAACCGGTACGATTCGATACGGCACGGTTCGATACGGCACGGTTCGGTTCGAAACGGTTCAGCTCGAAAGGGTTCGGTTCGAAACGGTACGGCTTGAAACGGTGCGGCTTCGAAACGGTACGGGTCGAAACGGTTCGGTTCGAAACGGTTCAGCTCGAAACGGTTCGGCTTCGAAACGGTACGGGTCGAAACGGTTCTGCTCGAAACGGTACGGGTCGAAACGGTTCGCGTCGAAACGGTTCAGCTCGAAACGGTTCGGGTCGAAACGGTACGGACGGTTCAGCTCGAAACGGTTCGGGTCGAAACAGTTCGCGCCGAAACGGATTTTTTGGATTTTTTAGAATTTTTATGATTTTTTAGAATTTTTATTATTTTTTAGAATTTTTTGGAATTTGTTTGGTTTTTTGGATTTTTTTTGTTTTTTTGGAATTTAATATTTTTTTTGTTTTAATGTTTTAGAGTTTACACCTAAGTCCCTGTGTTTCTAAAACTGACGCAAACCGTCCCTGAATTAGTTAGTTAACTCAAAGTTAACAAAATAAATGGATGGAGTTAAGTTAGTGGACTGAAATGGTTACGAAAATGAAACTAATGGACTGAAATGGCAATTTTTAAACTAATAGACTGAAACCGTTATTTTTGACAAACCTCAGGGACGAAAACAGTAATTAACTCTTTTTAATAAGTAAACTTCTTTTTGGAAGTACATGAACGACTGTATAGTCCTTATCTTCCCTGGTTCATGTTCCATGTTACCTCTCTTAGCCATGTCGATGGATACAACAAAAATCTCAAGGCGAACCCGCGACTCCACACTGAATAAGTTATTTGTCTTGTCAACGACCCGAAAGTACTCTGGTCTCCGGACAAGGGAGTTAGAAAACATAGTCGGTATCCATGTCGGAATAGATTATGGGTGTATACGATAGGTTTTCTAATGAATGAGTCTGAGACTTAAACGAACTCCCAAGAAGATTTTCAATAGAATATATGATGGTTTAAATAAAATATAGAGTAAACTGCAATTTTACCCCCTGAGGTTAGGGGTCATTGGCATGTCTACCCCCTAAGGAAATAATTGCAATTTTACCCCCCACTGTTCACTGTTATGTCGCAACCTTACCCCCTGTTAACAGATTCTGTCAAGTCAACGTTTGTTTTGACTGTTATAATGTGTGAAAAGTCGTTTTTGCCCTTGTCTTATTAAATTTATATAAAAAATCAAGAATCAAGTTCATCATCATCAGTTCATTCTTCATCATCATCAGTTCATTCTGGTTGTTGGAAGCTAGATCCACAAATCACCTACAAACAATTACTCTCATAATTCATTCAACATCAAATTTACACAAATCATCAAACCCTAAGTGCCCTAACAACAACAACAAATCCAGATCCACAACACAAATCACAAATCACAAATCACAAAATCGACGAAACAAGTTCATCATTTCCTTCTTCCTGATCCAACAACAAACATTTTTTAATCAAATAACTTGTTAATATAAATATAAACTAAATTTGTTTAATTATTGTTACCTTAACAACAACTGATGCAATTTCTTTAGCTTTTCCTTTAGAAGCTGCCCCTTTTCTCTTTCTTGAACCCGAATCATTCGGATTCTTCAACCCTGTTTCCATCTGCTCCGAAATAGAGGATTCTTCATTCGAATCAGTTTTATGATCACACCCCGGACCACCCGACCCATATGGGTGTTGATTACATTCTTGTTATCAACAATCCCCATTGCAGATCCATCAATTTTCAATAAAGGACTACTAGATCTATACTGCAAATCAGGGTAGTTCTCCGGCGACTCCCTGTGTTTTCGACGATGTGCGAAACCCTAGCGGCGTGGCAGTGATGGTGATGGCAGTCTGAAAATCCAGCAGTAGCGGCACCGGCCCGGTGAGTCGCCACCGACAATGAGAGCAGCGACGGCAAGGGAGTGTCCAGATGATGGCGGCGTGGCAGTGATGGTGATGGCAGTCTAAAAATCCAGCAGTAGCGTGGCGTGGCAGTGATGGTGAGTCGCCACCGGCAACGGTGAGTCACCCCTGAGGTTCGCCGACGGAGGTTCTTGTGGATCTTCAGATCTGTTGGGCTTATTTTGAAGAAGAAGATGATGACTTAACAACCCTTGTGGATCTCCAGCAGTATTTGAAGAAGATGATAATAAATAATAATAATAATAATAATAATAATAATAATAATAATAATAATATGGGGTAAGATTACCAAAATATCCTCACCTATAAGGGTCAAACTACGTTGACTGTTAACAGGGGGTAAGGTTGCGACATAACAGTGAACAGTGGAGGGTAAAATTGTAATAATTTCCTTAGGGGGGTAGACATGCCAATGACCCATAACCTCAGGGGGTAAAATTGCAGTTTACTCTAAAATATATGTTTATGTCACTTTAGATAGCTTTTGAGATTTCCAAAGAGGATATGTTTTTGAGAAATTGATTGCCACTCGTGACTCTGGAGCCCATTGTACCTTTCTTTATCACTTATAAATTTTCGTGCATTTCACAAAATAAAACTAAGGGTGGAGGGTATAGTATCGGTAAACAAGTTCGGTGAGTAGAACTCACCGATCGGTGACTATACTCGGTTGATGAAGATGATCGGTGACTTGGATAGAGGGTGTGAAAATCGGTGATAGTTCACCGAAGTGATTGAGAGAGAGTAATTGAGAAAATGGTGGCCCAACCCCTTTTAATCAATCACAATTTTTTTATTTTTTAACCTACTCAAACACCCTAGAGTGATTAATAATACCCCTTGATTGAGTGCAAAATGGGGAGTGGAATGGAGAGTTGACATGTCATAATATTATTAGGTAGGATTTCACTCAATCACCCTAGAGTGATTAACCATACCCTCCACCCTAACTAGTATTAAGCGCCCCCCCCCCCCACCCACAAGGTGGGGCGTAAAATCGTGACAAATAGCCTCAATACCCCACCACCGTTAGTGACCACCAACATTAAAGTTGCGACATGTTAACACATAAAATTATTCCGAGACATAAAACATAGAAAATAATAAGTAAGTCAATTTAAAACCTGCGTGTTGGATAAAAAAATAGACGACATAAAAACGTCGAATCATACATGCATGTTGCACTATGTTAAATTGCAAAATTTAGAACGAAACGTAAAACTAAACGTAAAAACGTTGAACCACACACAAAAAATGCGTCGTGTTAACTCGCCAAATTTAGAACAAAACGTAACATAAATTTTGCAAAATATAAAAAGTATAGGGGATCAAAGTTGAAAGTAAAAAAGTTGTAAGGTTAAATTGAAAAATATGAAAACTTTTGGTTTAAAAGTAAAATATCAAGTAGTTTGGGGTTAAAAGTGTAATATCAGTATTATTTTTTTTAAGAGGCGGTTACATATATCCCCCCTACAAACTTCATATATTACATATTTACCCGAGTCAAAAATCTAATTACATATTTCCCCTTATTAAAAACCAAAGGGTAAATTACACTTTTCGTCATTTATGTTTGTATCGGATTGCAATAGATAGCCTTTAACTTCAATAATTACAGTCACAATCATTTATTTGTAAAACTCGTTACACCTTAGGTCCTTTGACCCTAACTTGATTAAAACATTAAGTTAAATGAGGTCATGTGCAACCCATGTGAGGACAAAACAATCATTTAATATATAATAAAAGAATGTCAAAATTTTAAAATTTATATAAAAATTATAAACCTAAACGATCATCATCTCCCCTGTACTCTCCCTCCCCCATACTTTCTCTCTCTACATACCACTTCTACAACCATCACCATTTTCCACACAAAAGGTTCTTTCAATGCGTGTGAATCAATGTTCTGTATGTAGATTCCATCCTTCAACAACAAATCAATTAAACAATTTCAGTAACAATTAAACAAAGTAATAAATACATATCTCCGCAAAAAAACCCTAATTCACAAATCTCAAAAACAAGATACATGTCGTGGGTCTTCGGTTAAGCTGGTGGGACTTTCTTTATTGGTCCAACCAGCTAAGATATTCACCCTTGGTGCTATCAAATCAGGTTGAGCATTTCTGGTGAGAGTGAATTTGGATCATGGGAACTGAACGCTGCAACCATGGGTGAGGGTTGGATGCCTAATTGAGTTCCTCCAGACGTAATCATAGCCATTGGATTATGATCCGAAACTATGTATTCCGACACCACCAGCCGCCTTCACCACCATCCCCTTTTCCACCCCGGGAAATCTCAACGTGTTCACACATCACAATTTTCCCGGTAACATGTTCCCGTGGCAATGAACCTGGTACACATTGATGGCTAGTTGTCATATTACTCAAATTACCAGCCAAAACGAGTGGTATCTGCCGACAGGTATCTAGTTTTTGGGATTTGTGAATTATGGTTTTTGGTGCAGATCTGGTTTTAGAGATTTGTGATTTAGGGGAGATGATGATGATTGTTTAGGTTTATAATTTTTATATACGTTTTTAAATTTTGACATTCTTTTCTTATATATTAAATGACTGTTTTGCCCTCGCATGGGTTGCACATGACCTCACTTAACTAAATATTTTACCCAGGTTAGGGTCAAAAGAGCTAAGGTGTAACGAGTTTTCCAAATAAAGGATTGTGACTGTAAGACCCTTACAACCGTTTAATAACTCATATAATATATATAGTGCATTCAAAATGCCGTTATTCCAAAAACATCGATGAAACGACATTTACGTATAGTTCAAAACCCTTAAACGAAGTTTACAAAGATTTAGAACGTCTTGTTTTACTAACACATACTTAGCTTGCAAAACATTTGTACAATATTTACAAAATTGGACAAAATAACACCAAAGTGTTTAGTAGCAAAAGATGTGATTTAGTTGCGGAAGCTTCATTCGTGTGTGTATTCGGTTCTTTCATTAGCTTGATCGTCATCCGTCGATTTATAATAGTTACCTATAATCAAAACACCCAAAATTTGTTAGTTATGAGAGTTAAGACTTGCTTATATGAATTTATAAGACCAAATCAAACAACAGCAACAAATTTCAGTGAATTTAACCCGTCGCGTGCCGCAACGGGAGAGATGGTTTGGTGTCGTGTGACGCGATAGTGGTCGCGGGCTGCGACGGAGATACCATTTATCGTTGCGTGACGCGAGAAGGGCAATTCGACATAAGGTTTTGGTATCTTACTTGCATATTATCATCCAAACTAGTTTATACTAAAACAATCATAACTTGCTCAATTTTGATCCGATTTACATCACGTTTCTTTCTACGTGATCGTAATTCGATCCTCTATAATATGGAATCAAAACCCGACGTCTGAATTCAACAAATTCTTACATTTAAGCTATCGGCTTATAATAAATTCAAGTCAGTTTGACCCGTTTAGATTTTTAATTCACCAACTTGGTTTATCACTTGTCGTTTTGTGTAAGATTTATCTATATGATCATTTCTAAATTTCCGGGATGTTACCCGTGAAGTTTATACATCGTTATTTACATGTTTGTCTTTTATTCGACCCGTTTAACTATAACTAGTTAAACAATTTCAACACAAATCCTATATTGGGAATTTGCCCATATTTTAGTCATACTCATACTGAGTTCATGACTTAGATTCAACGTTACCCTTTCTCGGCTAACGACTATAATTTATATTATTTCAAAATCTGGCATCATTTCGACGTCTTTAAATCGTGCAACCTTCCCTGTTTGCATCAAGACATCCGATTGACCCGTCTAGCTTTTTTAGCGACATCCATCGCCTTATTTCACCAAAGTTCATTACTTTGGTTGTTTTGACCCGTTTGGTTTCGTTGCGAAATCCATCGCTTTCACACAACCAAACATGTATAATACGGATCATTTTGACCCTTTGAGCATTATAGTGGAAGTCACCACTTCTACGTCTTTACTTATCGCTATACTCTAGTTATTCCGTTCGATTAATACATACGAAAATCCTCCGTTTTAGTAACAACCAAACTTAATAACAATTCAATCATCATTCAAAGTAACTAAACATATAGTACTAGCGAAAATTTACGAAGTGTATAGCCGCGTACCTTTCAAAGCTTTCCTTTTTGACGATTATCCACTCTTCCTTGATTACTTGAGGGTCCACCCAAATTGCCTATAGAATTAATTTGAACATATCGCTTAGAACTCATAATTCAATATTCGACATCCAATGCTTATAGCAATTCAATTAAGTGATTCTCTCATATTTATCAATATTTCAATATCACTTAGACATTTTGTCGAACATCTTAAGGGCGTAATCATTATAATACTATTATCATGTTCATGATTAACTAGCTAACCATATCAAAGCAACATTTTCATACTAATATGACTAGAATACCATAAATGATACTTGAACTTGCATCATAAGGATGAAATAACATCAATTATCACAATGATTCAAGTAGTTATCACAAAATCCATATAACCCACATATGATAAACATTGAAATCACTAGGTTATCACATGAATTCATTAATTTCTTATCTAGGACTTGTTACTAGACTTTTAATCATCCTAATTTTACCATAACATTAATCAATTCTTCAATTATTTCATTTATGAGAATTCAAGAAGAATCAAAACATCACCAAACATAAAAATTGAACATACCTTGTGATCCTTTATCTATAGTGATCACGAATTTAGCTTAGAATCAATTTCAAATCAGGTTCCTCTTTGATTTTGAGTGATATTAGCGAATTTAGGGTTTGTAGGAATACTCTGTTTCTCCTGGGTTCTTGATCGACATACAGGACACACACATATGTGTGTTTTGATGTTTATCAAATGTTTTAAACATAACTTTCAAGTTTGTTATATTTGGTCCCTATAGTTTTTAAGGTTTATAAAATGAATTAGAATCTCTTGATTCTTTATCATTGTATAACATATATTTAACTAGGTTAAATATCTCTAGTTTTATTTTTCGTAATTTATTATCAATATTCTTATTTATATATGTATACACACATATATAGTTTAATATTTTAGGGGTGTTACAGTGACTGTAATTATTGAAGTTAAAGGCTATCCATTGCAATCTGATACAAACATAAATGACGAAAAATGTAATTTACCCAAAACCAAAAATATCAAATATACCCATTACACTAAAAATATGTTAGAAAATGACTATTTTACCTTTTTTTACAAAACCATAAAAATCTAATATTTACCTTTTTAAGTGGTAACCATTTTTGCACTTTTCTTGTGATTTTTTTTTCGTTTCTTAAACCTTTTTTTCGTTTTTTTTTTCCTTTTCTTGTTGTTACTTTTCTTAAACACCACCACCAATCACCATTATTATTTATCAATCCTCCATCAGCCAAAGCTATCAAAGTATCACCATTCCTACCACCACCCCCATGATAATTCCATCCATCATCACCAACTTTGGACATTCACATACTTATTTGTCCCCATCTTCAACCCTTACTAAATCAAACAAACTTGAATTATGTTTCCCCATCTTCAACCCGTAAATCATACAAAACACTTGCATACTCGTGTTGGATTTGTTCCTATTAGGGTCGGTCGGCGATTGTCGTCGGTTCCTGTGGAAGTTTTGAAGCCGATTAGGGTTTTAAAAACGTGGTTCTGTTCGTCGTCATTTTTGTTACTCGTGGCTGGTCATGTTCTGTCCCCCATCGCCATTTTTTTTTTCTCGTAGGCAGTCCGGTAGTGGTGGCTAGTGGAGGATTTGATGGTGGCTAGGGAGGATGAAATGTCAGACTTTAGAGGGAGGTGGGGAGTTGTAATTTATTTGTGAAGAGTTCCTAGGTTTTATGTTAAATTTAAGAGGGTATACTTGTCCTTTTGTTTAAGATGGAGAAATATGCAATATAATTTTTGTCTTGAGTAAATATGTAATTAGAGCTTTAAATAGGGGATATATGTAGTAATCCATTTTTGAAAACCTTCGTAAGCATATGGTACAACACCTTTATGCACTAAAATGTTACTAATTTATGGGTAAATTTATAATGGGTAAATGCGAGTTAGAAAAAAAATATTTTGTACCTATTTTTGGATTTTAATATCCCTTGTCTAGTCCCAGATTTAGACAAATAGTTTTCGCTTAAATTTCATGATTTTGCTCATCTGGTCCCGATTTTATGATGGGTTAAAGGAATATGCTTAGGGCTGTGATTTAAGATGGGTTAAAGGAACATGGTTAGGGATTCAAATGGACCGAACGTTCAACGAACAGTTTATTAACTATTCAGCAGGAAATTCGTTTGTGTTCATTCATTTAATAAACGATCAAATACGAACAAAATTTTTTTGTTTGTTTAGTTAAATGAACGAACATGGACAAAGGCCGCGTTCGTTCATTTATGTACGTGAATGAACTTGGACAAAGGCCGCATTTGTTTGTTTTCGTTTGTGTTTGATAGTTCATTACGATTTTAATTTTTTATGCTCTATTTTAGTACTTTAAAATTCTCAATAATAAAATATTTATTAAATATAGTGTATTGTATATTACGTTTCTTTTAATAATGTAGGGTTCACAACCTTCGTAAAATCACAATTTTTTTCTTTTAATAATATGGGGTTCACAACCTTTGTAAAATCACAACCTTAAAAATCTACGTCCTTGGCGTTGTCGAGGACCACCAACTTCGTCTTCTTGGCCACCACCGGTTTTGTCTTCTAAACCACTAGTATATGGGTATACTATATACCTTTTAACCCTTTAAGATGAAAGATGCTAACTTTATTTAAAATTTAATATTTGTTCGTTCTTGTTCGATTGTTCTCATCAACGCTTTTGTAACAACCCGTACGTTCGTGCGTTGTTACTACTCGATTATACTCGTTACGCCTAGCACCAGAGATTCGGATCATAATGTAGCTATCGCATACATCGCTATTTCGCAGTATTTTCGCATAATACGCATACTTTATCGCTATAACACATCGCATCACACACACCAACGCTCACGATGACGTTGAGTGAGGACCTATTCTACCCTCCTCGATGGTCGTGAGGCGTCACAGAATAACGCATATTCGAAACGAAACTCGGTTATTGTATAGCAATTTTGAAATATGGATATTTATACGACCCTATGTGACTAATTATATTAAATATATGAATGTGGGTATGAAAATGTGTGACCAAACTATCGCAACGCTTAACGATCAAAACGAAACACCGAAACGCAACACGCCGGAGACCGCCGATCGAGTGACTGATCGATCGAGTGGTCACCCGATCGAATTGCCACCCGATTGGACAGCCACCCGATCGTATTGCCATCCGATCCGTTGCACTTTTCCCCTTCACTCCACTTCACCTATAAATAAGCACTTGTCACATCACTCGAACAGTGATGTGACAGCTCTCACTCGACCGGCACGCTTTTGGGGTTTTTTCTCTCGATTCTTCGCGATTCTTGTAAGTTTTCAACTCAAATCTTGTACTTCTTTGATCTACACACACTTCTCCATCTTTTTCACCCTTGAATCTTAACTTTTAACCATGAAATCAATGGATTTGAAGTGTTCTAGGAGGATGTCATCATGGAATTCTTATGAACTTCAAATGTTTGCCACATTCCACCAAGAATAACTCAGATCTGAAGGATTTCCACATGATTTCACTACGATTTCGCATAGATCTAAACACCTTCAATGATAAAAGGATTGAAAGAAACTTTTCAACTTTCTTTCAACTCTTTTACACTCAATGCACTCAAAACCAATGGAATCAGAGCTCGTTCTGATCTTCTACTCATTCTAAGTGAAGTGTTGGTTCCAGATCTGATTCTGTCTAAAGAGACAACCGATTTCGGGTTAAGCATGAACAACCGTTACGGACAGTTAACTGATCGGATCAGGGTGATTCCTGTTCAATCGGATGACTTGGTTCATGATGGAGTTTTTGTTGTTTAGCACGTTATCACATCGTCTCGATCAAAACCACAAAACTTCCAAAATAAACAAGTGTCAAGACGATCTAGGCCAGCGGAACGGATTGCCGTCCGATCGAATTGCCATCCGAACGGATTGCCACCCGATCGGACAGCCGTCCGATCGGCTTGCACTTGGTTCCTCACTTAAACTATCATTTCAACTTTTCAAAGTCTTGAACGTCAAACGGATTGCCGTCCGATCGGATTACCACCCGATCGAACGACCATCCGACCATGTGATGTTTGGGACTTCAACACTTAAACAATTTTCAGCATGTTCAATACATAGTCAGTTCCAAACGAATTGCCACCCGATCGGATTGCAATCCGATCGAGTGACAAACTGCTGTGAACTTGTTCTCACCAAGTGTTCTACTAATCGGATCGTCACCCGATCGAGCCGCCGTTCGATCGATCGACCAGAAGGGTAGAGATACTTCTCTGTTTTCAAAATGCTACAACGAAAACTTCAAAAGTCAAACCATCATACACAAACACATCTTCACCAAACGAGGTGACAATCCAATCGAATGGCTATCCGATCGGATTACCATTTGACGCTTGGTTCACTCGCCACCGTTTAACGCAATGTTCGACGCTTACGCTATCAATCTGTAACAAGGCTCATCTCAGACGCGCTCCCTCAATCTAACCAACTTGTGTTTACAAGCTGAACACCGACTGTGAGTATACTCGAACCCCTTTTTATCGCATTTTTGGGTGTAACATACGTTTCTATCAAATCAAGCTAATCGAATGCTTAAACTATTTATCACATGCAAATAACTGTTATGCATATTTACACGTGATGCTAGTTACATATGTGTTAGGACTTATACTCGCGAGGTCCCGCCTTAACTAGTATAGTACTATAGAACCCGACGGGGTCTAGTTAGGATGAATAGCAATCGCAATCGCAGCTCGAGTGACTTAGCTGGTAGTATCTGTCTTATATGCATATATGCTGAGGTATCTCGTTTATGTATTTGGTAATTCGCAGCACTTTTAACTATTTACGCTACACTATCAAAACTTGTATACTCGCCAATACCTTTGTATTGACGTTGTTTTAACGTATGTTGCAGGTTTAGTCACAGTCTACATCAAATCAAGCTAGGAAGTCTAGAAACACACCTAAAATTTAGGTTGTCGGATTTGTATTGTTTGAGAGAACAAGAAATTTGTGACAGCTTTTGTGATTGTAATTGTTTATTAGTATGGGGTAATGAACGCATTAAATACTGTCGCAGTGTAGTTGTTATGGATTCTCTTGAGCAAACTGATTCGCCTAGTGCCGCGCCCCGATGATTCCACCATCAGTTGGGGTGTGACAGATTGGTATCATAGCCATAACTATAGGGAATTAGGCCAGACTTGACCTAGTCCGGGTCAATGTCTTAGAAATGACCTAGTCTATAGTCTAGGTACCAACGGGCCGACTCGTGCGAACCCTGTAGGATTTCCACGGGCCTACTTGATACTCTCGTTCGAATTCGCTAAAAGCTACTACTTCGCGTGAAAACCGCATACTACAACTTCACACGAAGAGCCTTTCCTAAGGCTAGAATATTACTTAGCATTTCCTAAGGCCAACACAATACACACGTTTTCGAAAATACTCGCGTAACACAACCGAGTGATCCAGTCGAGATCAGGCGTGAAAACCAAGAACTCTCGATAAGATCGCTCACTCAGCGCATTTTTCTAGCACGAGAACTTTTGTTAAGCTAGGAGTGACATCCATATCTCAACGAAAGCCTCCATTTCAAAATCCAGTGGAACTCCCGAATTTATTCGAAGAGCACAACCACAGTGAGGAGCGAAGTTATTAAGTCAGGGGTGAAACCCGTATCTTAATAAACCGTTCCGCTCTCTCTAAAATGGTTTTCAAAAGCTCTCACCAAGGACTTGGCTATAACGATAACTCGAGCCATGCGATAACCAGGAAGACGAATGCCATGAGCTGCATCCCAATGGAAGCATAAGCCTTCTACGGAAACGCGCGTGCGCGAGCTGGTTGGGTATAGTTGGGTTACCTTGGGCAGTCGACGCCTAAACACCCGAGGCACTCTATCTACTCTTCTAGCTTACGACTTGCCGATTTTACGCTATATGCAATCTATTTACGCTTATGTATTTACAATTTAAACTTTACGCTTATCGATTTCTCGATTTATCGATTTCTCGATTTATCGATTTCTCGATTTATCGATTTTCGCTCCCTGCTTTTGTAAAACACACAACTCGCACAGCCATCGCAATCTAAAACGACAACCGAATGTTCGCGACAAAACTAATGTCTAATTACTTGCTTTCGCTCTCGCTCTCTCCCTCTTCATCGAGTCCTCGCTCATTTAACACCGACATGTGTGTGTAAGTATAAACTACAACTAACTATATGTACAAAACGAATCAATTATGTGGGAATCTAGGAAATTCGTGTCTCCTATGTGGCTCCTATGTGAAATCTATTATATTACTCGCTACAAGTTTGATCGCGCTCAATCGCATCGCAAAAATCAAAAATCATTATGATCGAATCTCACTCCAAATCTCTCTCTGTCTAGATGCCTACCAACGACTCTACCTCGAGACAAACAGCGAGGAGAAGGGCCAAACGAAGCGCCGAGAAGAGAATTGCCTCGCTTGTGGCCAAGGAAATGGCCAAGGTCATTCCTCAAATTTTCGCTCAAGTGCACTCTCTCAGCAACTCTCGAACCTCAGAAGACTCTAAGACGGAAGCGCCGCAATCTACCTTCCTTTACAAACACTTCAAAGCCTGTGGCCCGATGGAGTTCACAGGTGAAGGAGGTGTATCCCAGCTACTCCAATGGTTCGATTCTATCGAAGTCACCCTTCGTCAGAGTGGGTGTTCCGATGGTTTCCGTACTACTTGCGCTACCGGGGTATTTCAATCGCGAGCACTCGACTGGTGGACAGCCGAACGTAACAAACATGGGATCTCCGCAGCTTACGCTCTCTCTTGGGATGAGCTAAAAGAGCTCATGAAGAAAGAGTACTGCCCTCCCCACTAAGTCCATAAACTCGAAGATGAATTTTGGAAAATCAAGCAAGTCGAATGTGACAATACTGGCTACACTGCAAGGTTCAAACAGCTTAGCATAATCTGCCCAAGTCAAGTCAACACTTCAGAAAAAGCCATCACGAAGTATATTCGCGGCTTTCCTGAGTGTGTGGGTGATTTTGTTGAAGCTGCAAGACCGGCTACCATCGAAGAAACCTACCGCTTAGCCGCCGAAATCAACGACAAATGAGTCTTGGACGGATTCTTCTCCAAGAATCCTGTCAAACAAGCTCACCAAGCAATCGTCATCGATTCTTCTGACGATTTTTCCGACGATTCTTCAAGCAAGTCCTCAGACGAATCCTCCGACGACAACATACCGTTTCAGGAAGCTCAACCCAGCCGCAAACGAAAGACCATGAGCCCAAACTCTTCAACAACCGAACTGTCGCAACCAGAACCTCTTCAGGCAGTTCCAGTTCACTCGAAGCGCGACTACAACGGAACTCATCCCCTGTGTCTCATGTGTACGTATCATCACCCGCAAGAAGCTAGTTGTCGCTTTTGCACAAATTACAACTGGTATGGTCATCTTACCCAGCACTGCCGCACGGGACCGCAGACTTGAGGAATTTCAGTAATAATCGCAGTCTCCGTAGAAGTCCTCCACAACAACATTAGTTATGCTTCCAATGTTGTTGTAATGATACGATTTTCGCCGTTAATTTCTTTTGCATGGTTGAACTTATTCTATTTCTCGACGCAATGTGGACTCTATTTATCTCACACTCTCTCGCACTCGCGCACGGACTATGTATTAGCACTATATACTATATAATGTGTTTTACCCCTACTATACGTTCTTGAAGCGAGTTACGATAAACGTGCAAGGGGCAACTTAATCACGGGTGCACACGGGATTATGTTGGTCAGTGCACGGGGATCGTGATAAGTTTCAATGATGCCATAATGTTAAAAGCATGGTTAAGCGTGGTGGATACGCCGCTGGTACTTCCTATATATAAGTGTCTTGACCATGTCGACAGAGTGTGACACCTATTCACGGGGCAGAGGCGTGTGGTTGAAGCATGGTGGATACGCCGCTTGTACTTCCTATATATAAGTGCTTCGCCATGCCAACCAATGTCTTGTGAAGAAAGTGCCACACAAGTTGAACGTTATTAGACCAAGTATACTATTTAATTCTATTTTCGACACACTACACTACATCGCAAGGCGTAACAATCTCAATCGCAACTCAAAGCGTGTAATCGCTAGACTTTTCGTAAGTCAACACGCTCGCAATCGCATTATCGCAGGAATCTATCTCGCAATCTCAATCGCTTAATGTGTGCTCGCTCAATCGCTGGTTATGTGTATCATCTATTGTATGCTTCGCGCAATCGCTGGTTATGTGTATCGATTATCGCGTGTATCGCTCTATCGCTTGTGTATTGCTCCATCACTCATCGTGTATCGCTTAATGTTTATCGCTATCGCATACCGTTATCTATGCTATCCGTGTTATGTTAGCACACATGACCTCGCTTCACGAAACGAAACTGATAGGGATAAAACATGGTGGATACGCCGCTGGTACTTCCTATATATAAGTGTTTTAGCCATATCAGCAGACTTTCGTGGAAAAAGGCCATGTGGGGTCTAATGTTAGTTAAAAATTTTGTCGTGTTGTTTAATCTAATCAAATCACATATTCCCACCGCTTGCAACGCATCGATCGTCGCCTATCACTCGACGGTTGTCGCTATCGCTCGTCGCTTATCAAATACCGCTTATCGCTTATCGCACTCGCTCGCTAAACTGAGTTCGAAAACGACTTCATCACTCAGTTTACACAATCTTTCTCTTACACTTGGCCCGACTATCTTTCGCTTGGGCTGAGGGAATCGAAAACTATCAGTACTATGCCGACACACATGACACCGCCTCATGGGACGGAAGCAGTATGGCTAAAACATGGTGGATACGCCGCTGGTACTTCCTATACATAAGTGTTTTAGCTATATTATCGAACTTTCATGGGAAAGTGCCATGCGGGGCCGACTTTAAAAAAACTTTTTGGTATTATTAAAACCTATGTGTAAACAAAGCTTTTCTTGCAAAAACTTTTCTAAAATTTGATCAAAACCTTTGTACAAAATGAGACTATCTTGTAACGTTGGTGTAACAATCGACTCAAGTTACTGTCGCGTGACGAGAAAATTTCGTAAAACGAGTCCTAAACACCCTAAAATCTTTTAGTAACCTAATAAAACCCCACTCATAGCGCTGGTGTGGACATCGAAACAGTTTAATGTAACACCTCGAAAATTCGGGTTCAATGAAATAACGACACGTGTCAATTAAAGACAAAAGTGTTATAAACCCGGATATAATTAAAGATGTACGACGGGAATTAAAAGTGTTGTCATGTTAATTTTACACCTCTGAACGACCTTATTATGAATCCCAAGACTAATAAACATCTGGTATATATTCAAATTCGGGGAATCATAGCAACAAACTGATTCATAATTGAAATGGTGGACTCCTACGAAGAAAATGCACGGTAAACCTTCTTGTTCGGCACTTTCAAAATAAATCCAAGCAAACAATTCAAAATGGTAGGGTATGTAACTGTTCAAGACCATTTTGGGAGGCCCCTAACTGATAATTGAGGCCCCAAAGTCGGAATATGAGGTTTCCCTTTCGAAATACTGAAAGAACAACATTTTTGGTCCCTGAGGAAGCCTTGCGCACCGCAAGACTTGATCCTTACGGTGCGCAAGGGGTGTGCCAGCGACAAAAAAACTTGTTGTTTGCTGTTATGCGCGTGTAACTGCTCTTTAAACGATTTTCCTCATATCCCTTGGCCCCTAAACAATCCCTAAACATATAGGACACATGTTGGTAACTTATGGTCAGTGCTAGACTTATTTGTCAACATGTTGTGGAGCCTTGATCACTATATAAGGAGCTCACAAGTGCAACACTTTGATCATTCATTCCTCAACATCTTCTGATCAATTGTGGAGCACAGGAGCATCTTCCAGGCCTTCCTAATCAACCATTAGACACTTGTAAGTTTGCTTGACCTTTCTAAATTAAGTTTAGCTTAGTTATTTAGCTAAAAGTCAAACCATCGTAATTACGGTTTGACTTCGAGATTAATTAATAATGGCTCAGTCAAATCTCGAATCAAAAGTAGTTATAAGTTGGTAATTATGTGGGTAATAAACCCTTAAAAGGGTTCCCCCTGATTCTCACTCTAACTAGGTCAAATGTCGGGTCAAACCTACGAATAAAAAGTCAACAGAATGTGTAAATTACAATTTATGCATGATTAGCAATGTAGAACACATACAACCTGTTTATCATTAATATAACTTGGTAATTAGTGTAAGGACATGTCTAAACATGTTCAACCCGACAATTTCCTGTTTAGACCCGGTTCGGAACCGAAAGTCGCATAGTTTGACTTATACTTTGACTTTCAGTTCTGACCCGTTATGGTATGTTTTAAAAATACCTAAGAGCTTCATTTGAACCAGGTTACATGCTAGTATAACCCTCTGTGATTATAGCCTATTTAAACATACTTTTTGATACCAAAATTATTACCCACTGATGTAATATATTATTTTGGGAATTTTGAAGATTTTTAATTAATTTTAGGCTGAGCATAACTAATAGTCGTAGGCTTAATCCGGTAATTGTTGGTTTTGCCCTTACGGGCCATAAAATGAGTTTTACATATCTAAAAAACTGCAAACCTTTTGCTACTGATCACATATGATAAACAAATTATTTTTAGCCTTCTGGAATAATAAAAATATCAGCTTTATGTATCAAACCCGGAAATGGCTTCTAATCGCCTTTTTAAGCGTTTTTAACGCATAGTGTGTACTAGAACTATTTTAAACATACAAGGGTTGATACCTACTGATATTTTGGGCAAATTATAATATTTTAACAGTAAGCAAAGGTTGATAAACTCAGACTTCAGTTTTGAGCTTTTCGGCTTATGTGAAATTACCAAAATGCCCCTACGGTGCATAGTTGGGTTATAATTGATAAATTTCACATATATACTTTACCCTACTGTTATAACTCATTAAATTGAGTATGTTTGCTGATTACATCAGACCTGTAACTCAGGCAAACACTTAAACTCTTTTATAAACTTTTAAATGACCAAACTACCCCTACGGGGCATAGTTTGTGTTTAAACTCGTTACGAGCATAATGAAAGACAACTTACTGATGTCACAACATATTTGAAGCATATTAACTTAGGAAACCTATAGATGGCTCTCATGAATACCCGTTACGCTTACTACACGTTCGGTTCGGTTTATGTAACTAGTTTGCATAAGTTAGCCTAAACGGGTCAAACCTTATCGGTTTTATCTCAAAATCCAGAATGTGTATGAAATAGCCATATAAAGCAAGTCTCTGAACTTGTCGGGTCTAAATCACATTCTATCCGGTCTTCGCTTAATCGTGCGTACGAACCGTATCTTTGAAACTAGCCGGTCTAAGCTTAAGCTTAACTAAAGACCCGTTAGGATTCTAATAGGTTATTATAAACCTTCGTTCCAGATTAGGAGGACCAGTAAAAGCTACTTGCAATTTTCTTATTGTGATTTATACATTGCTCAGGTAAATACTTTTAACTTATTTTCCCTATACGGGCTTGGGTTACGGTATATAGAATATCGCTTGATCGGGCATCAAATCTTCCATCGTTGGGTGGTTAATTGAATAATTTGATCGGCTCGTTTAAACAGTCTTGTTACTTAAAGCCTTTGGGGGGTTAATGACCATGTCCCGGATATCCTTGGCATCATTTTACGAAATGGCCACGTCAGTGCACAAAAGAATATTGTGGTGTGTCTATTGATCTTTAACCCGGACAAGATCCGGGCTACTGAACGCACAAGGAACATGTAATTCGTTCACAAGATTATATATTTAAATAAGTCTCCCAAGTTAAATAAAAATGTTTATGCCACGTGCATCCAAATCAATTTTCAATCATTTTCCAAAATGAGTCAGTTGATTGTATTTACCAGTGTAAACTGACGTATTTTCCCAAAAAGATTAAATGCAGGTACTAAGCGTAATTGGCTGGGATTTCTCCTTAGCATCATTAGAGGTCTCGCAAGCTTAAGATGCCTGAAGTCTGTTGAACTATTGTTTCATATTTTATTTTCGATCCTTCTGTGGATAAACTTCCGAATATTGTGACATTTGATATTACAATATTAAATTCGGTTGTATTATATCTTTTGAATTGCTTCCGCTGTGCATATTAAATATTGTGTTGTTTGACTATTATCTTGCCAACCACGTCACGATACTCCCCACCGGGCCCACCGGTGACACGTGGAAATCGGGGTGTGACAGGTTGGTATCAGAGCCAACATTGAGTGAATTAAACACTAGCCTTTTGTGTTTAATCTCAATAACACAATTGCACATATCTAAACTTTCGAGTCTAGACAAATAACATAGGACAAATTCTACCTTATTTGGTTTTTGTTTTGTCCTTTAAATTTTTATATATATTGTTTTGTTATCTCATGCCATATTGACAGGATTAACAAAATGCCGCCAAGATTCTTCAGGAGAAGAGGAAGAGGCAAGGGGCCAATCACCGCCCTCAATGATAATGAAGCCGGACCTTTGAATGTGCGAGCTCCATCTACCACGGAGAGTGACGACTCCTGGCAGAACCGGAGGAACCTCTTTGAGCCGGCTAGACGGTCGGTCTCACACAGTTCAACACCTTCTAACCCTTATGGGTCGCAGCCCGAGTATGAGCCCAACAACCCTCAACCCTCCTACATACCGTTACAGCGATCCTTATCGCACAACTCTTTTGGTGACCCTACACCAGTTTTTAGGGGCCGGTTTAACCCGGCGAATTATATACAAGAACCAGTGGGTTTTAACCCATTGGGACCGGAGGACCATTTTTCCGGAGATCACGCAGATGATATGGACGAGGATACGGACCCCGTCGAGCCAGCCAGTGGTACACCAAACCACCCGATAGAGATCTCCGACGAATCTTCTTTCCACGGATCACCCTATGTTGGTCCAGATAGCTTTCAAGCTATGTTTACCAGGCACGAATGGTACTATACACCTCCTCGCCATTCACCGCCTCAGCAGCAACAACAGCAGCAGCAACAGGATCCCTCTGTGGATTCACGATTTGTGGCAGTTACGCCACCGTCTCCACCGCCACCAGTTCAACCGGCAGCTCCGCAACTGCCAAGGCGTAGGAGATCTGGACCGCGTATGTCTACACGAGGAGGAGACTTCCATTTCAGCTCTCCTCGGCAATCAAGTGGCAGCCACTACCCGCCACATCAAGAAGATCCACAAATGGGTGGACCTTCACACCCAGTTGCACCGCAACCACTGCCGATGGGTTTTGATAACCCAATCCCAGCATACACTGGTTCCATGGCGTATAAGCCATTTGAACAGCCAGTGCACACCAACTACAACTACGCCGAAGCCGACCCATACATGGTAGCGGCTAACTACAACACCCAAGGACCCTATGGAGATCCATGGGGAGTAGGGTACCCGACACATGGGTACCAGATACCTGCAAGACCTATTATCAGGCAACAATCGCAACCACCAAGGTTCTCTCCACCTGAGCGTGAAGAAATTCTGCAAAGGTTGGACCATGTAGAGCGAGAGTTTCACAGGGAACGAAGGGAGCGACAAACTTTCTTCCAAGGATTAACGAGCCTAATTAAAGGGAAGAGCAAGAAGGACCATTGAATCCTTCCATTTGTTGTTGAGCCCCTGCGTGGGCCAGTCTTGCAGTATAAACCCCTGCGTGGGTATGCTTGTTTGTTTTTTACCCCTGTGTGGGTCTATCTTTCTGTAAACCCCTACGAGGGTATTGTTTAAGTCCCTGCGTGGACTATTATGTTTGTTATTAAGCCCCTGCGTGGGTATGTGTGTTGTTAAGCCCCTGTGTGGGTAAATCCTTGTTTAAACCCCTGCGTGGGTAAGTTTGTTATTTGAAAAGACCCGTTTAGGGCAGCGTGTAATATTTTAATAAAGTAACGGAATGTTTGTTTTATATATTTCATGTTTGCCATTACGTGCATAGATATATTATATATGAAATAAATAAATCAAAACTCATTCCTTTTTAATAAATATCTGCCTATGTAAATTTTTAAATAAGAATCTTAAAGAGTGAAACCTAGCCTTCGGGTCATTATAAGGCCGGGCCAAGATGGTAAGACCTGTTAAAAAGATTCAATTCCCTGTTAACATCTGAAAATATGTTAACACTCCTGGCAGACGTGATTCATTAAAAATCACACACGTCATTATTATTAAAGGATTCTTCAAAAGATTCCTAACCCAATTATATGATCTCTGAATCATGGGTTTAGGTCATCAATTAAGATGATCATATTTTTACCATACGCGGTAATATAGTGCCTATGGGCCCTGCTGTAACGCCCCAAAACCCGAATGTTTATATTCGTTTTATGTTCCCCATGAATATTCAATGAAATAAATAACTAGTCTATTTGACCTAGTTAAGTGTATGGTGAAAACCATTAAAAGATGAAAGTGGTGCCAATTGTGTTTTAGAGGTAAACACGAGGGACTAAAGTGGTATGGAATGAAAGTTATGTTAATAAATAAAAGATCACACACACACACACACACACTTTCGTGTGTGTTCTGGATAGATCGATCAGGGGCTCTCAAGAGCCCCAAACCCTAGTTCATGCAAAAGCTTCAAATTGAAGAATGAATCAAGGCCCAAATTCACAACCGAGCATGAATTAGTGATCACCTTCACAAGGGGATCGTAAGGTATGTCTTGAATCAAAGATTGGTGATCATGTATGAAGTGGGTTATGTTCTAATCCGTAAGTTAATGTGAAATTGATCATGTATAAGTGTTAGAATCATCATATAGAACATATGTTATATATGGTTTGTGTTAATTTGATGTGTAAAGGTGAAACCCAATTGTTAGGGTGAAGATGATAGCATGGATATATCATCAAGGTCCAATTCTTGTCCAAAATTGATGCATCATGTTATGTATGATGGATTCTTGTTAGAAGGATTGGAAGAAATGTGATGATTATATGTTTGATGATTATGCATGTATGATTCGTGTTGATTTGAAAGGAAGAAATTGATGAATTATGTATGAAATTAGAAGATTGTGCATGAATTAGTTGTACGTTATGCTTAGAAGGTAGTACGCACACCAAGTGTTTGATGAAATGCCTAGGTGAGCTTAATAGATGAAATTGTATGTAAGTAAAAGATGATATGTATATAGTGATATCCGTATAGTCGATTATAATGTTACGGGTATATAATGAAAAGTCAAAAGTTAAAGTAAATGGACCGTTGACTTCTAAAAGTCAACTGTCATGTTGTCATAATTGTAAGACTAAAGTAAGTTATATGATGCGTGTTAAACGTATGTGTGTCTAATGCGATGACATTACGGACTCCATGAGTTGGAAATGATATGAATTTGGTTACATGTATTATGCTTGTTAGAAGTGACTATGAACGTCAAATATGAATTATACGATCAATATGATCGTTAGCTTGTACAGTTATGTATGCTAATAAGAATGAGATTTGGTGACATGAAAGTACAGGAATCATGTCGAGAAGGACTCAAGCATGAAAGGCTAACGGGTCAAAAAGAGACAAGATAACGGACACGAACTCGGACGCACGAGGTAAGTGATTTCTGCAATCACTTCTTATGTTCGTTTAAGTTATAAGGCGTTTTAATTAATTAAGCATGATGGTTGAAGTAAATTATGTGTCGTAGTCTTTCGTCGTAAAGGATGGGATTAAAGTTGACCAAAATGCCCTTGATGGGTATTTTGGGCAAATGATCTTAATAAGTGGTTTAAGAACAAGTTATACGATTAGTTTAATGTTTTGGACAAGTATGGAAATGGGAAGTATGGTTTTGTTGGCA
The DNA here is from genome assembly GCA_030545235.1 of Helianthus tuberosus. NCBI lineage: Eukaryota > Viridiplantae > Streptophyta > Magnoliopsida > Asterales > Asteraceae > Helianthus > Helianthus tuberosus. The sequence goes on along the minus strand of CM060427.1, from coordinate 44,934,010 downwards.
TAAACCGTTTAATGCGCAAGTACCCATAACGGGTCAAATAGTTAGAAAATGATAATAAGCCGATAGAGCGTAAGTTAAGAATTTCTTTAATCCGGATGTGGGATTTTAAGTTCATATGATAGAATGTGAATTTACAAGCATGTAGGAAGAAACGGGAGATTAAAGCGGGATCCCATAGCCCAAGTAAGAATCCCACCTCAGGTTCCTGAACCTTAAAGCGGGATCCCATAGCCCAGGTAAGAATCCCACCTCAGGTTCCTGAACCTTAAAGCGGGATCCCATAGCCCAGGTAAGAATCCCACCTCAGGTTCCTGAACCTTAAAGCGGGATCCCATAGCCCAGGTAAGAATCCCACCTCAGGTTCCTGAACCTTAAAGCGGGATCCCATAGCCCAGGTAAGAATCCCACCTCAGGTTCCTGAACCTTAAAGCGGGATCCCATAGCCCAGGTAAGAATCCCACCTCAGGTTCCTGAACCTTAAAGTGGGATCTCGTACCCCAGGTAAGAATTATTAATTTAATTCTCATTGGCAAATATGCAATGATGTGGGAAAGGTTTGTATGCATGTAGATGTGTATGTATGTATGTGTAAAGATATGTACGAGGGTATGTGTGTATGCAATGATGTGGGAAGGGTTTGTATGCATGTAGATGTGTATGTATGTATGTGTAAAGATATGTACGAGGGTATGTATGTATGCAATGATGTGGGAAAGGTTTGTATGCATGGAGATGTGTATGTATGTATGTGTAAAGGTATGTACGAGGGTATGTATGTATGTAATGATGTAGGAAAGGTTTGTATGTATGTAGATGTGTATGTATGTATGGATAAAGGCATGTATGAGTGTATGCACGTATGTAAAGTTGTAAGGAAAATATGTACGTATGTAGATATGTATGTGAGTACGTATGTAAGCATGATTTAGAGACGATGAGGGTTAACGTTATTAATGGTGTGCCTCGAGAATGAAAAGTAATGCAGGTACATTATTGAAGCCTCACCAGGAAATGGAATGCAGATGGAACGCTTAAAGCTTAGTAGATGACGAAGTGTGAAGTGTACGCGAACGAACTTTGTTTCGTTAATGTGTGCTAATGTTATGAATGTATGTGGTGAATGCAGGTTGTACGGATAATGAGCGATTGTCAGAAGGATTAGGGAATGAAGACCGAGCCACTAGAGAGATTGTACGGGGACGTTGAATGTAAAATGTAGTAAACGGAAGCTATGTTTTTAATTAGTAAATAAGAGGATGACGGATTTATGAATAAGAATTATGTTAAAGTTAAATTTTAAATAAGTTGAGGTATTTATAATGAAAGAAATTTTATGGTTCGTGTTTCCGCTGCGACTTTTTGTCAAATACGAATTAGGGTGTAACACCTGCTCATTTCCATATGAGCCAAAGACAGTGGTAGCGATGACTCCCTGTCCGAAAAAGGTAATGAACTAGGTTCAAACCTCAAATGCTTTGATTCTCTGAAATCCTAGCATATAATTTATAATTGTCCTTGTGACTAGGCCTATTGTGCCAGTATATTTTCATGCTCTGATTCTCTGAAATCATAGCTTATAAATTAAAATGTCCATGTGACTAGGCCTTTTGTGCCACAAATAAAACTATTATTGTTTTATAATTAGGATAAATTATGATAAAAATCCTATATAAATATGATTAATAAATTAACCGAATATGGTCTCTGTTTACCACGGTTAATGAATTTCCCTAAGGGGCAATTCCATAATAAACTCCCAAATAAACTATTGTCCTTGTTTTCTGTAACAGTTCAATTAAAATGGTTAACTCAGACGAACTTAATAGTCATCCTGTGGAGAACATTGATAACGCCCGAGTTACTTTAACGGGTGCTGAATTAAAAGCGTTGGTAGACGACACAGTTACAAAGGCATTGGAACGGCAATACGAAGAGTATAGTGGGACTCGTAGTAGGACCCTATCTACGCAGCCTTCAAAGCCACCGTCCAAGAAGGACGAACCGAAGAAAGATGATGATCGACATTCCTCGAACCACCACAGTGCTCCATCTCAGCAGGTTGTATTAAACCAAAGACCCCGTGACAAGGGTTGCTCTTATAAATATTTTGTTTCCTGCAAACCCCGGGATTTCACTGGGGAAAAGGGAGCCATTGACTGTATGACGTGGCTGGACGAGATGGATACGGTTGTGGATATCAGCGGATGCGCTGAGAGGGATGTAGTCAAGTTTGTGTCGCAATCTTTTAAAGGCGAAGCTTTAGCCTGGTGGAGATCACTGATTCAAGCCACCGGGAAAATCCCATTGTACAACATGTCATGGGAACAATTTGTTGCCCTTATCAGGGAAAATTACTGCCCTCAGCATGAGGTGGAGAAGATAGAGTCTGATTTTCTATCATTGGTGATGACAAACCTTGACTGTCAAGCTTACCTAACGAGCTTCAACACGATGTCCCGGTTGGTTCCATATCTGGTAACCCCGGAACCAAAAAGAATAGCTCGTTTTATCGGTGGTTTAGCCCCGAAAATCAAGGCAAGCGTAAAGGCTTCTCGGCCAGCTACTTTTAGATCTGTAGCTGACATATCCTTGTCCCTCACTTTGGATGCGGTTAGGCAAAGATCGCTAAGGAATAAGGAGGCTGAGAAGAGGAAATGTGAAGATGATAGTTCACACAGATCGAACAAGAAGCACCGTGGGAACGATGATAACAAGAAAGGATCTGAGTCAAGGAAAGATGGGCATCATTCTGGTGAGAAGCCCAAATGCAAGATTTGCAAGAAACAGCACTTTGGAAAGTGCAGACTTGAGTCGAACTCACAGACTCAGTCAAAATCTTATGCTTGTGGTATATGCAAGTCCACGGATCACAAAACCTTGGATTGCAAGAAGATGAAAGACGCAACGTGCTACCATTGCAATGAAAAGGGGCACATTAAAACCAACTGCCCTAAATATGCCAAGAAGCCTGAAGAGGCCAAGAAGACTAATGCTAGAGTCTTCAGAATGGACGCAAAGGAAGCGGTTCTAGACGACAACGTTATTACAGGTACTTTCCTTGTAAATGACGTCTATGCTAGAGTACTTTTTGATTCAGGCGCTGATAAGTCTTTCGTTGATAATAAGTTTTGTGAATTGCTAAAATTACCAGTCAAAACCTTAAATGTGAATTATGAGGTGGAGTTAGCAGATGGCACCCTAGAAACCGTCTCTACTGTGTTAGATGGATGTGTTATATCCATTAAGAACCATTCTTTTCCTCTATCTCTACTTCCATTTAAGTTAGCTGGTTTTGACATAGTCTTGGGTATGGACTGGTTATCTCATAACCAGGCCCAAATTGTCTGCAACAAGAAACAAGTGGTGATAAAGACTCCGTCTGGTGAATCACTTACCATTCGGGGAGATACCCAGTATGGACTACCTGAGCAAGTGACTATGCTCAAGGCTTCAAAATGTTTAAAGAAGGGTTGTGTCATCTACATGGCACAAGTGATTATTGATGAGCCTAAACCAAAGATAGAAGACATCCCCATCATTTCTGAATACCGTGAAGTTTTTCCGGAAGAACTACCTGGTTTGCCACCAGATAGGCAAGTGGAATTCAGGATTGATATCATCCCCGGAGCAGCGCCAGTTGCAAGAGCACCCTATAGGTTGGCTCCAACGGAGATGAAACAATTGAGGACACAGCTAGACGAATTACTAGCTAAAGGTTTCATTAAACCTAGTTCGTCTCCTTGGGGAGCGCCAGTCCTGTTTGTCAAGAAGAAGGATGGATCGATGCGTCTGTGCATCGATTACCGTGAGCTTAACAAGGTCACAATAAAGAATAGATATCCTTTGCCCAGGATCGACGATTTGTTCGATCAGTTACAAGGGGCAAGTTATTTTTCGAAGATTGATTTGAGGTCAGGCTACCATCAACTGAAGGTTAGAGATGAAGACGTACACAAAACAGCATTTAGGACTCGTTATGGTCATTACGAGTTCCTAGTGATGCCTTTTGGGCTCACTAATGCACCGGCCGCGTTCATGGATCTCATGAATCGCGTTTGCAAGCCTTACTTAGATAAATTCGTCATCGTTTTCATCGATGACATTCTTATCTATTCGAAGAATCAAGCTGATCATGAGAAACACCTTCGATGTATTCTCAAACTCCTACATCATGAGAAACTCTATGCCAAATTCTCTAAATGTGAATTTTGGCTTCGAGAAGTCCAATTCCTTGGACATGTGGTGAGTGAGCGTGGTATCCAAGTGGATCCCGCCAAGGTTGAAGCAGTTATGAACTGGCAAGAGCCAAAGACGCCTACAGAGATTCGTAGCTTCCTGGGATTGGCAGGATATTACAGGCGTTTCATTGAAAATTTTTCAAGGATTGCTGCACCCCTAACTTCCTTGACTAAGAAGAAAGTAAAGTTCGTTTGGGGCCCTAAGCAGCAAGAGTCCTTTGATATCCTAAAGCAAAAGTTGAGCAACGCCCCGGTACTGACATTGCCAGATGGGATAGAAGATTTTGTGGTTTACTGCGATGCATCGCACACTGGCATGGGGTGTGTGCTTATGCAGAAAGGCAAGGTTATTGCCTATGCATCAAGACAGTTAAAGGTGCATGAAAAGAATTACACCACCCACGACTTGGAGTTGGGTGCCGTTGTGTTTGCACTAAAACTGTGGAGGCATTATCTTTATGGAATCAAGTGTGTGATCTATTCTGATCACAAGAGCCTCCAGCACCTGTTTAATCAGAAAGATTTAAACATGAGGCAACGCCGTTGGATGGAAACGTTAAATGATTATGATTGTGAAATCAGATACCATCCCGGCAAGGCGAATGTAGTCGCCGATGCCTTGAGTCGAAAGGAGAGGGTGAAACCCATCCGAATCAATGCCAAGCGCATGGAGATAAAGAACAGTTTGACTGAAAGGTTGTTAGCTGCACAAAAGGAAGCTGTGTTGGAAGCTAACTATCCTAACGAAAAGCTAGGGGTAACTGAGGAGCAGTTAACTCTTAGCAAGGACGGAATTCTAAGATTAAATGGACGAATATGGTTTCCAATTCATGGAGGACTTCGAGATGTCATCCTCCAGGAAGCCCATAGTTCCAAATACTCCGTTCATCCTGGAGCTGATAAGATGTACCAGGATCTAAGGGCAAACTATTGGTGGATAGGCTTGAAAAAGTCTGTAGCTGCCTATGTAGCTAAGTGCTTGACTTGTGCGCAAGTCAAAGCAGAACATCAAAAGCCGTCAGGCTTGCTACAACAGCCCGAACTTCCTACGTGGAAGTGGGAAATGCTAACTATGGGTTTTATCACCAAGTTACCTAAAACAAGGAAAGGAAATGATACAATATGGGTTATAGTTGATAGACTGACTAAGTCAGCACATTTCTTACCCATCAAGGAGACTTATAGCTCCGACATGTTAGCCCAGTTGTACGTTGATAAGATTGTAGCCTTACATGGCATACCTGTGTCTATTATCTCTGACCGAGATACTAGATATACGTCGCACTTTTGGAAAAGTTTCCAACAATCTTTGGGCACGCGTTTGAATTTTAGTACGGCTTACCATCCTCAGACAGACGGTCAGAGTGAGCGTACTATTCAAACGTTGGAAGACATGCTACGTGCATGTGCGATCGATTTGGGTGTTAGTTGGGATAAGAACCTACCATTAATCGAATTCTCCTATAACAATAGCTACCATACCAGCATTAAGGCTGCGCCTTTTGAGGCATTATATGGTAGAAAGTGTAGAACGCCCGTTTGTTGGGCGGAAGTTGGAGATGTCCAATTATCAGGACCAGAGATAGTCTTTGAAACGACGGACAAGATTGTCCAGATTCGTGACCGTCTCAAAGCTGCCCGAGATAGGCAGAAGAGCTACGCAGATCCGAAGCGTAAAGCTTTTCACTTCAAAGTAGGTGACAAAGTGTTGCTAAAAGTATCACCCTGGAAGGGGGTGATGTGATTTGGTAAGAAAGGCAAGCTAAGCCCGAGATACATAGGACCTTTCGAGGTTATCGAACGTGTCGGGTCAGTTGCCTATAAGTTAAACTTACCTGAAGAGCTCAGTGGAATTCACAATGTGTTCCACATCTGCAATCTGAAGAAGTGCTTCGCTGATGAATCACTGGTAATACCGCATACAGATGTGCATATAGATGAGAGCTTAAAATTTGTGGAAAAACCTCTGTCGATTGAAGATCGACAGGTAAAGAAGCTTCGAAGGAAGCATGTAACTATTGTAAAGGTCAAATGGGATGCCCGTAGAGGTCCCGAGTATACGTGGGAGGTTGAATCCACCATGAAGGAAAAGTACCCTCATTTGTTTCAGTAAATCTCGAGGTCGAGATTTCTTTTAAGGGGGTGAGGATGTAACACCTCGAAAATTCGGGTTCAATGAAATAACGACACGTGTCAATTAAAGACAAAAGTGTTATAAACCCGGATATAATTAAAGATGTACGACGGGAATTAAAAGTGTTGTCATGTTAATTTTACACCTCTGAACGACCTTATTATGAATCCCAAGACTAATAAACATCTGGTATATATTCAAATTCGGGGAATCATAGCAACAAACTGATTCATAATTGAAATGGTGGACTCCTACGAAGAAAATGCACGGTAAACCTTCTTGTTCGGCACTTTCAAAATAAATCCAAGCAAACAATTCAAAATGGTAGGGTATGTAACTGTTCAAGACCATTTTGGGAGGCCCCTAACTGATAATTGAGGCCCCAAAGTCGGAATATGAGGTTGCCCTTTCGAAATACTGAAAGAACAACATTTTTGGTCCCTGAGGAAACCTTGCGCACCGCAAGACTTGATCCTTACGGTGCGCAAGGGGTGTGCCAGCGACAAAAAACTTGTTGTTTGCTGTTATGCGCGTGTAACTGCTCTTTAAACGATTTTCCTCATATCCCTTGGCCCCTAAACATATAGGACACATGTTGGTAACTTATGGTCAGTGCTAGACTTATTTGTCAACATGTTGTGGAGCCTTGATCACTATATAAGGAGCTCACAAGTGCAACACTTTGATCATTCATTCATCAACATCTTCTGATCAATCGTGGAGCACAGGAGCATCTTCCAGGCCTTCCTAATCAACCATTAGACACTTGTAAGTTTGCTTGACCTTTCTAAATTTAGTTTAGCTTAGTTATTTAGCTAAAAGTCAAACCATCGTAATTATGGTTTGACTTCGAGATTAATTAATAATGGCTCAGTCAAATCTCGAATCAAAAGTAGTTATAAGTTGGTAATTATGTGGGTAATAAACCCTTAAAAGGGTTCCCCCTGATTCCCACTCTAACTAGGTCAAATGTCGGGTCAAACCTACGAATAAAAAGTCAACAGAATGTGTAAATTACAATTTATGCATGATTAGCAATGTAGAACACATACAACCTGTTTATCATTAATATAACTTGGTAATTAGTGTAAGGACATGTCTAAACATGTTCAACCCGACAATTTCCTGTTTAGACCCGGTTCGGAACCGAAAGTCGCATAGTTTGACTTATACTTTGACTTTCAGTTCTGACCCGTTGTGGTATGTTTTAAAAATACCTAAGAGCTTCATTTGAACCAGGTTACATGCTAGTATAACCCTCTGTGATTATACACCATGGTTCATTAGTTAACCAATTAATATGCATGATTCCGTTAATTGCTCATATGTTGATCATTATGCCCTTTTCACCTTAAAACGTGATTTTTGGAAATGTAAAAGAGTAGAAACCTTAATTACTGATATATAAACTTGCATACAAAATTTGACATCAGTTTGAGGTGTAGGTTAAGAGTTATGCTCGTTAACGTAAAATTAAAGCTTTATGTTAATTAAACGGCGTATTTAGCGTATAGCCTATTTAAACATACTTTTTGATACCAAAATTATTACCCACTGATGTATTATATTATTTTGGGAATTTTGAAGATTTTTAATTAATTTTAGGCTGAGCATAACTAATAGTCGTAGACTTAATCCGGTAATTGTCGGTTTTGCCCTTACGGGCCATAAAATGAGTTTTACATATCTAAAAAACTCCAAACCTTTTGCTACTGATCACATATGATAAATAAATTATTTTTAGCCTTCTGGAATAATAAAAATATCAGCTTTATGTATCAAACCTGGAAATGGTCGCCTTTTTAAGCGTTTTTAACGCATAGTGTGTACTAGAACTATTTTAAACATACAAGGGTTGATACCTACTGATATTTTGGGAAAATTATAATATTTTAACAGTAAGCAAAGGTTGATAAACTCAGACTTCAGTTTTGAGCTTTTCGGCTTATGTGAAATTACCAAAATGCCCCTACGGTGCATAGTTGGGTTATAATTGATAAATTTCACATATATACTTTACCCTACTGTTATAACTCATTAAATTGAGTATGTTTGCTGATTACATCAGACCTGTAACTCAGGCAAACACTTAAACTCTTTTATAAACTTTTAAATGACCAAACTACCCCTACGGGGCATAGTTTGTGTTTAAACTCGTTACGGGCATAATGAAAGACAACTTACTGATGTCACAACATATTTGAAGCATATTAACTTAGGAAACCTGTAGATGGCTCTCATGAATACCCGTTACGCTTATTACACGTTCGGTTCGGTTTATGTAACTAGTTTACATAAATTAGCCTAAACGGGTCAAACCTTATCGGTTTTATCTCAAAATCCAGAATGTGTATGAAATACCCATATAAAGCAAGTCTCTGAACTTGTCGGGTCTAAATCACATTCTATCCGGTCTTCGCTTAATCATGCGTACGAACCGTATCTTTGAAACTAGCCGGTCTAAGCTTAAGCTTAACTAAAGACCCGTTAGGATTCTAATAGGTTATTATAAACCTTCGTTCCAGATTAGGAGGACTAGTAAAAGCTACTTGCAATTTGCTTATTGTGATTTATACATTGCTCAGGTAAATACTTTTAACTTATTTTCCCTATACGGGCTTGGGTTACGGTATATAGAATACCGCTTGATCGGGCATCAAATCTTCCATCGTTGGGTGGTTAATTGAATAATTTGATCGGCTCGTTTAAACAGTCTTGTTACTTAAAGCCTTTGGGGGGTTAATGACCATGTCCCGGATATCCTTGGCATCATTTTACGAAATGGCCACGTCAGTGCACAAAAGAATATTGTGGTGTGTCTATTGATCTTTAACCCGGACAAGATCCGGGCTACTGAACGCACAAGGAACATGTAATTCGTTCACAAGATTATATATTTAAATAATTCTCCCAAGTTAAATAAAAATGTTTATGCCACATGCATCCAAATCAATTTTCAATCATTTTCCAAAATGAGTCAGTTGATTGTATTTACCAGTGTAAACTGATGTATTTTCCCAAAAAGATTAAATGCAGGTACTAAGCGTAATTGGCTGGGATTTCTCCTTAGCATCATTAGAGGTCTCGCAAGCTTAAGATGCCTGAAGTCTGTTGAACTATTGTTTCATATTTTATTTTCGATCCTTCTGTGGATAAACTTCCGAATATTGTGACATTTGATATTACAATATTAAATTCGGTTGTATTATATCTTTTGAATTGCTTCCGTTGTGCATATTAAATATTGTGTTGTTTGACTATTATGTTGCCAACCACGTCACGATACTCCCCACTGGGCCCACCGGTGACACGTGGAAATCGGGGTGTGACGTTTAACGCCGAACTGTGGGAAGATTTTTCATAAACAAGTTTCTTCAAACCTTTTCAAATTAATCAACTTTTCGAGAATTCAGAACACTTTTGGATCGCTTTTTGTGTGTTGCCATCTTTTGTATACGAATCGTCTTACTCGCCGCAATTGCCCAGCCTTCGCAACGCTCTCTCTCGTCAATCTTCCATCGATCGCTAGCCTATTCTTGACGCTTTATCGCTACTTTCATTCGCATCAACCCTCGCGACCCATCTTATGGATTAATTTCAGGACGAAATTTCCTAAAGCAGGGGTGTCACACCCCTATTTTCCACGTGTCACCGGTGGGCCCGGTGGGGGTATTGTGACGTCGTTGGTATCATCATAGACAAGCAACACAATATAATAATGCACAGCGGAAGCAAAAGATAGATACATTTCAACTTTTATGTAAAATGTAATATTAAATATCACGAATAGTTGAAACGGATCCACAGGCGGATCGAAAATAAAATAGGATAATTGTTCAACAGTTTATTTGTCGTCCAAGCTACGAGACCTATTGTGGACGCTCTAGAAGCCTGCCAGCCTATTACGTGTAGTACCTGCACTTAATCTTTTTGGGAAAAATACGTCAGTTTACACTGGTAAATACAATTCGACTGACTCATTTTGAAAAGGTTGAAAATTGATTTAAATGCACAAGGCACAAAACATTTTTATTAACTTGGGTCAATTATTTAATATAATAATCATGTGAACGAATTACATGTTACTTGCGTTCAGTGGCCCGGATCTAGTCCGGGCTAAAGATCAATGGACCCACCACATTCAAGTTATATACAGACAGGTGTACGCCTACACCCCGTACTCAGGTCGCGGCCATCTCGTAAGATGATGCCAAGGATATCCGGGACATGGTCAATTAACCCCCCAAAGGCCTTAAGTGAACAAGACTGTTTAAACGAGCCGATTAAATTATTCAACTATCCACGCAACGGTGGAGGATTTAATGCTCGATCAAGCGGTATTCTATATACCGTAACCCAAGCCTGTATAGGGAAAATAAGCCAAAGAGTATTTACCTGAATAAGTATCAATCACAATCAAGAAAAAAGGAAAGTATCTTTTACTGGTGCTCCTAATCTGGAACAAAGGTTTATAATAACCTATTAGATTTCTAACGGGTCTTTATTTAAGCCTAAGCCTAGACCGGTTAGTTTTAAATGACGATACGGTTCACGCACGATTAAGCGAAGACCGGATGGAATGTGAATTTGACCCGACAAGTTTGAAGACTTGTATAATATGGGTTTACTAAGCACATTCTGGATTTTGAGACAAAAAGGATAATGTTTGACCCGTTTCGGCCAATTTATGCAACTAGTTACATAAACCGAACCGAACGCGAAAAGTGCGTTACGGGCGACCATGAGAGTCATATGCAAGTTCCCTGAGATAATATGCTCTAAATATGTTATAATATCAGTAAGTTATTTTCTATTTTGCCCGGAACGGATTTAAAATCAATTTATGCCTTATAAGGGCATTTCGGTCATTTAAAGAGGTTGTAAAAGAGTTTATTCATAAATCTGAGTTATGGGTCTGATTTATACAGAAAGTATACTTAACTTATTATGTTATAACAGTATGGTATGACCCGTAAGCAAAACTTATCATTTAAAACAAGGCTATGCGCCTTAGGGGCGTTTTGGTAATTTAACAAAGGCTAAAAATGTCAAACTTGGAAATCTGAGTTTATAAACTTGTACTTACTGTTATTTCATAAAAATATATTAAACACATCAGTAAATATAAGTCTTATATGTTTAATATGATTATGGGATATATTATGCGTTAAAAATGCCTAAAAAGGCGATTTGGAGCCGTTTCCGGGTTTGTAAAAGAAAGCTGAGATTTTTATACTTCCAGAAGGTTCAACATACTTTATTTAATAAATAAAATCAGTAGGAAGTGGTTTGGGGTCAATCGGATTTATAAAACTCGTTTTATGGCTTAAAAGGTCAAAACCGGCATTAACCGAATCAACTTAGCGACCTATGAAACGATCAGCCAAAAATTAAATAAAAATCATCAAAAATCCCAAAATATTATATAACATCAGTGGGTAAAAAGTTTTATACCAAAAAGTGGCCTTAAATAGGTTATACGCTAAAAGCGCCGTTTATGTACAATAAAGATATAGTTTTACGATATCGGCCATAACTCAAAATCTGGACCACCAACTGATCTCAAATTTTCGGTGCAAGTTTATAAATTAGTAATAAAGATTTCTACTCTTTCACTTTTCCAAAAATCACGTTTTATATTAAAAAGGGCAAAATAGTCAACTTTAAGCATAACTCGGAAACATGCATACGAATCGGTTAAGCATAGACTCAAGTTATAAAAATTCCAGAGAGTCATACATAAATAAAAATGGTCAGAAATAAACTCTAATACAGATCTCAAACATGCATGCACGGATCCGAATCGAGAGTCAACGAAAAAGTCGTTTTATAAGACTTTCGGTTCCAATCCGGGTTTATACCAAAGATTGTCGAGTTGATCATGGTAAAACATATTCTTACATTCATTATAAAGCTATTTTTGATGATCAAACTGATTGCATGTCATCTACATTACCATTTATGCTATATTTCACAAAAACAATTTCTGTTGACTTTTTAAGAACAACTTTGACTCGACAAATAGCATGCTTAGAGTGGGAATCAGAGAATACCCTTTTGAGGGTTTGTTTCCCACATAAATACCAACTTATAAGTGGTTTCAATTTGAGAAATTACAGAGCCAATTTCGTTTAATCGAAAAGTCAAACTATATGAACAACGGTTTGACTTTTAACTAATAATCTATGCTAGAACGGATTAGAGGATGATATGAATGCTTACAAAGGTCCTAATGAAGCCTAGAAAGCACTTGGAGGCTGCCTTGACGACCAGAAAGCTCCTGGAATGCCTTGAGAGTTCTTGCAAAATTGTATGTGTTCTTGGTGGTTACACAAGTCCTCAAAAAGTGATGAATTGATCAGATTTATTGTGAATTCAGGAGTTGTAAGAGTGCACCAGGTGTCCTAGACATGCATGGCCATCTATTGGTGAGAAATGGAGGTGCTCACAGCTGTTTTACACTAAAAAAAATGGACTAAACAGCCCCTGCTCGCAATCTGCTGCACCTGGGTTTATTGGCAGCTGCCAAACTTTGCTAATTATTGGCAGTTTTAGTCCCTGTCCTTGCACGCGAGGTTTTGGCTATGAATCTTGACTCGTAAACCCTCAAATCTGGTTTTTAAGAACCTTGGGACATTTACCAACATGGTAATGTCCTCGGATAACTTTGCGCTCACCCGAAAAGCCATGAAATTTGACGTTGACGCTTTTAACCCCTCAAGTACGGTTTTGGCCATAACTTTCTCATACGATAACGAAACTTCATGAAATTTTTACCACATATTCTAGTGAGTATATTCTAGCATTACAAAGCTTCGGGGCTGCCAAAAGTTCACTCAGAGGTATAAATTCAACATGTTGACACTTTTAGTCCCTATAGTTTGTAATTCCTCACTTTCGTGCATTTTCCGCTTCGTATGATCCATGATCCATCCGTTTAAGGTTATAAACATTATGTAGGGTTATTATAGAGTCTATTTATCCATTGTTGACACTTTGGACCCTTACGTTCCATAGTTTTCACTGTTTGTCAACTTTAGTCCCTCTAAAGTATGTTTTCGCATATGTAAAGCTTATGACACGTGTCAATGCATTATTGGACGTAAATTTTCGAGGTGTTACATCCTCACCCCCTTAAAAGAAATCTCGACCTCGAGATTTACTGAAACAAATGAGGGTATTTTTCTTTCATCGTGGATTCTACCTCCCACGTGTATTCGGGACCTCTACGGCATCCCATTTGACCTTAACAATAGGTATGTGCTTCCTTCGAAGCTTCTTTACCTTTCGGTCTTCAATTGATAACGGCTTTTCCACAAATTTCAAGCCTTCATCTATATGTACATCCGTATACGGTATAACCAGTGGTTCGTCAGCAGAACACTTCTTCAAATTACAGATGTGGAACACATTATGGATTGCGCTAAGTTCTTCAGGCAGGTTTAACTTATAGGCAACTGACCCGACACATTCGATAACCTCGAAAGGTCCTATGTATCTCGGGCTTAGCTTGCCTTTCTTACCAAACCTCATCACCCCCTTCCAGGGTGATACCTTAAGTAACACTTTATCACCTACTTCGAAGTGAAAATCTTTACGACTTGGATCCGCATAACTTTTCTGCCTATCCCTGGCAGCTTTCAAACGATCGCGAATCTGGACAATCTTGTCCGTCGTCTCAAAAACAATTTCTGGTCCTGATAGTTGGACCTCTCCAACTTCTGCCCAACAAATAGGCGATCTACACTTTCTACCGTATAAGCCTCAAAAGGCGCAGCTTTTATGCTGGTGTGGTAGCTATTGTTGTAGGAGAATTCAATTAGGGGTAGGTTCTTGTCCCAACTACCACCTAAGTCGATCGTACATGCACGTAGCATGTCTTCCAACGTTCGAATAGTACGCTCACTCTGACCGCCTGTCTGAGGATGGTAAACCGTACTAAAGTTCAAACGAGTGCCCAAAGATTGTTGGAAACTCTTCCACAAGTGTGACGTGTACCTAGTATCTCTATCAGAGATAATAGCTACAGGTTTGCCATGTAGGGCTACAATCTTATCAACGTATAACTAGGCTAACATATCGGAGCTATAAGTCTCCTTGATGGGTAGGAAATGTGCGGACTTAGTCAGTCTGTCAACTATAACTCATATCGTATCATTTCCTTTCCTTGTCTTGGGTAACTTGGTAATAAAATCCATAGTTACCATTTCCCACTTCCATGTAGGAAGTTCAGGTTGTTGTAGCAAGCCTGACGGCTTTTGATGCTCGGCTTTGACTTGCGCACATGTCAAGCATTTAGCTACATGGGTGGCTACAGACTTGTTCAAGCCTATCCACCAATAATTTGCCTTTAGATCCTGGGTAGCTGATGGAAATTTCTTAATCGTTGCCTAATTAGGGTTGCGGCATTTAATACGTAAGCAATATGAATCGTCTTTCTTATTTAATAATATAAAACCCTCAGAAGATTGAGTCAGGTTTTATGTGCCTATGTTTTAAAACCTACTAAATCAAGGTTTCGATTTTCCATAATCAATATGGAGTTTTCATAATACTCCAGCCCACAGCGGGATGTTAATCTTAGTTCTACCTGTCTTCCAGGAGGTAAGCAGGGAAAACTTTTGAGAAGATAATTAAGATACAAGGAGGCTACAAAGATTTTCCATATCTCAGGCTCCAGTTCATCCATCATTGCTTGTGTTAAATGAGTGACATCTTTATGTTATAAGTCCACGAATTTCTTAATCGGGAACATTTACTTGAAAAAAAAAATTCCCTTTTTGGATATCTTCTTTGAATACTACTAGTCGACTTTAGTACAATATGATCATTGGGATATCTTAGGGGTTCCATGTATTAAACCTCCATGCTGATCAGACATGGAAATAATCTATGGGACACACTAGGATACGCCAATCCTCATATGACACTTTTATCAAACATAGTTTGGCATTCGCAGGCGATAGAAAAACAATGAGAAAAATAATCAAAATAACATGTGTCGTCGTACTCTTATGCAAAGAAAGAGTGCTCTTAGATTTTCGGGAGGATTCCTTGCCGATCTATAAGAATCGGTTACTATGGTTTCCTTGGTAGTTATACCTTGTGGATGAAAAAAAAAAATTTGCTAAGTTTATGGTTCATGAATATTTATTATTGCCTCTATTAAAAACAGGACACTTAGCAGAGATTATCATTGATAAATGATAAGGAAGTTTATTGTACAAGTGCTTATATTAAATCAACAATGGAAGTTTCACAAACTAGGCACCTAGCTCAGTTGGCTAGGCGCGCGAAAGGGTGCGGCTGGCCTAGACCCAGGTTCGATTCCGGGGACGGCCAGTTCCACCATTTTTTTTTTTTTAATGTTTAATATTAATTAATCGCACTGATACGTGTAATTATGAGAGTTGTCTCATAAGGAGTCTTGATAAATAATTGCTCCTTATTACCCACAATATGGGCTTGATTTTTAAGGCAACCAATCGATTTTTTTTTTTTTTATTGAGTCCTTATGTTTAACGGAACTAGGACATCGGAAAAATGATTCCTAATGGATATAAAACATCCATCTAATAATGTTGAAGCAGTCTCAGAGGTATACAGGCTTCTTACTGAACTTTCGTTGCTTTTTATTAAGCCTGTACTTGCTCTCTTTCTCAGATTTCTGGGAGTTATTCTCCTTCTTTTGGTTCATCCTTCATATACGAAGTGTGAACAAGATCTCCTCATGAGCAATTTAAACATGGTTTTGAATGAGATTTAGAGCGAGGAGAATTCGGCTCTTTGGATTGTCTCATGACCTTTCTATGGTCCTTCCATTTGCTGCGTCAACCACAGCCTGAAGATTAATTAATATTGAGGTTTACGTTTGTAGTTTTATTAACTTCCGTTGCTTTAATAGTGTTGAGACTGTCGTCTACCTCATCCGAGTTTTCCATACTCAAAACTTGGTACCAATCACCAAGATTTAACCATTATTAATCATCATCCTGATGACCTGACTTAAATTAGTCATGGCATTCATAAACCGTATGGGATCTTCTGTTCCGATCATTCTTAGTGAATGTTATTTTTGAACGTATTCCATTATATTTAGCCTAGGTCACAACAGGACCATCAATGGCATTCAAAGTTTGGAGCGAGTCCAATACTTGCTTGACAGGGGACCATAATATCATAGCTGTCTTTGTCACAAGGACGATCATGAATAGCTCAAAGGCTAGCCTTACAAGACTTTTATTATATATATACACATATGGCATAGAAGCCTGTCTCGATGGACGTAGAAAGATATGGCATAAAGCCTAGTCACGAAGGACATAAATGATTATACGGTACGAAGGCCTTGTCGTAAAGGTCATCTAGATATGGCACAAACGGCCTTGTCATAAGGACATTTATCAAATTTGGCACAAAGGCATGTCTCCAGGAATGTTAACATTTTAATATGTTAGCTTGTCTCGAATGACAATTTATAGCACATAGGCTTGTCATGAATGACTTTAAAAACATGACTCGATGGTCTATTTTCAAGGACCTAAATTTATTAGCCGCAATTTTATTAGATTAGGGCTTCAAGGTTTGAACGTGGTTCTTCACCTTTGGACAGGGAGTCATAGACTACAACTGTCATCGTCTTTGAAAGACGATTCCTTTGGCAGAAAGGTAAGCCAATTCAACATCACTAATGGATGTTTATATATAACCATCGTATTCAATGATATTAGTCATGATCACATCGATCATATTGACTATTAGGTTTGGGTATAATCACACCATTTTGAACAGGGGATCGAAAAGATCACTACTATCTTTGTCTTACCGACACTATAATAAAGTATAGCCCGTAAGCATTTCATCTCGAGGGATGTTAATATTATGATCATCATACTGATGATACTAGTCAGGATCGTACTGATAGTATAGACTATGGGATTTGCGTATAGCTCACCCCCTTTGGCAAAGAATCAAAAAAAAATTTACAATTGCCTCGTCTCAATTGGACAACATAATATAGCCTTTAGGCAAAACATCATTAAGGATGTTGAAAAATGTTTTAATCATCGTATTGATGATTTTTGTCATGCCCGCATTGATCATATAAGCTATTAGGCTTGAGCATCGCTCACTACCTTGGACAGGGAATCGTAAAGATAATAATGTCAATGTCTCAAATGGACAATATATTATAGCCCGTAGGCCAGACATCACTAAAGGATGTTAAATAATATGATCATCGTATTAGATGATATTAGTCATGATCACATTGATCATATAGACTATTATGTTTGGACATAGTCTAGTATTTTAGGCAGGAGGTCAAAGACCATCACTGTCGTTGTCTTTCCGGACAACAAGTTTAGCCCGTAGGCACTTCTAACGGATGTTCATAAAATGATCACCTTATAGGATGATATAAGCCATGATTTCTAAATCACTGGGCTAGATTTGAAAATTGGAAAAAAAAATCCAATATAAGGATGACTGTTGTGATTTTCCCGAATCACATTTGTCAAGAGTGCTAACACATTCCTAGGTGTTAACAAGGATCTGAATCCCTTGAGTAGGTTTCACCATCTTGGCCGTGTAGGCTAGGTTTCACCTTTAAGATTCCCTTCAATTGCATACTGACAGAGAAGGAAAGATATTTATTTTATTCAGGATTTTTATCATAAATCCTAATTCATAAGTTAATAATAATAGCACAAATGGCCTAGTCGCGTAGACAAGTTAAATTTATAAGCCATGATTTCAGAGAATCGTGGCATTAAGGTTTGAATCAAAGTTCTTTACCCTTTCCTGACAGGGAGCTGTAGGCTACCACTGTCTTTAGTCTCAGAGGACATTAACTATAGCCCGTAGGCATTTCCCTTATAAGAGATGTTTATTACGGAATTGCCCCTTAGGAAAATTCATTAACCATGGTAGACAGAGACCATATTTGGTTAATTTATTAATCATATTTATTTAGGATTTCTATTATAATTTATCCTAATCATAAAACATTAACAGTTTTATCAGTGGCACCCAATGGCATGGTCATATGGACATTTATAAATTATAAGCTTATGATTTCAGAGAATCAAAGCATGACAGTATCTTGGCACAATAGGCCTAGTCACAAGGACATATATAATTTATAAGCTATGATTTCAGAGAATCAAAGCATGAAGGTATATTGGCACAATAGGCCTAGTCACAAGGACAATTTTTAAATTATATGCTAGGATTTCAGAGAATCAAAGCATTTGAGGTTTGAACCTAGTTCATTACCTTTATCTGACAGGGAGTCATAGCTACCACTGTATTTTGGCTCATGTAGAATTGAGCAAGGCCCGTAGGCACTATATTACCATGTATGGTTAAAATATGATCATCTTAGTTGATGACGTGAACCCAGGATTCAGCGATCATTAAACTGGGTTAGGAATCTTTTGAAGAATCCTATATAAAAATGACGTGTGTGATTTTAAATGAATCACATCTGCCAGGAGTGTTAACATGTTTTAAGATGTTAACAGGGAATTTAAATCTTTTAAACAGGTCTTACCATCTTGGCCCGGTCTTATAATTGACCCGTAGGCTAGGTTTCACACTTAAGATTCTTAATTAATAATTAAAGCAGAACAATTTTAAAATGAGGTGTAAATATGGATCTGAATCTAAATTGCGGAACTGCCATCTTGGCCGGTCTTAATACGACCCGAAGCTAGGTCTTGCCCTTTTAGATTTTGCCATTTTATTATAATGGTAGATCTTGCAAAAAGGAAATATTATTTTTTTTCATTTATTTAATATTTCTTATTTAGAATGAAAGTTTAAACCTAATCATTCCATTATATAAAAATAAAGGTATAATGTTGCCCTAAGCGGGACTTAAAAGGAATAATGTTGTTCTCGTAGGGACTGAAAGATAATTATGTCCTTATAAGGACTAATAAGGAAACGATCTTCAGTAAAAGGAGGTTCTTCTTCATTATATTTCTGAATGCTTTCTCCTTGGATGCTCGTTTCATTCTAGCCGTGGTACGAAGCTCAGCATCTCAGGGCTCCGGGTGTGGAGAACTCCTATTACGGCTTCTTCGCTTGGCGACGTATCCAATAAAAATTTGGAAGTAAAATTTCAAGATTAGGATTGAGAATATTCCTAAGTTAAGTCTAGACTCAGGAGTTTAGAATTGTGCAATTGTGTAACTGAGATTAAACACTAAAGGCTAGTGTTTAACTCACTCAGTGTTGGCTCTGATACCAACCTGTCACACCCCTATTTTCCACGTGTCACCGGTGGGCCCGGTGGGGGTATTGTGACGTCGTTGGTATCATCATAGACAAGCAACACAATATAATAATGCACAGCGGAAGCAAAAGATAGATACATTTCAACTTTTATGTAAAATGTAATATTAAATATCACGAATAGTTGAAACGGATCCACAGGCGGATCGAAAATAAAATAGGATAATTGTTCAACAGTTTATTTGTCGTCCAAGCTACGAGACCTATTGTGGACGCTCTAGAAGCCTGCCAGCCTATTACATGTAGTACCTGCACTTAATCTTTTTGGGAAAAATACGTCAGTTTACACTGGTAAATACAATTCGACTGACTCATTTTGAAAAGGTTGAAAATTGATTTAAATGCACAAGGCACAAAACATTTTTATTAACTTGGGTCAATTATTTAATATAATAATCATGTGAACGAATTACATGTTACTTGCGTTCAGTGGCCCGGATCTAGTCCGGGCTAAAGATCAATGGACCCACCACATTCAAGAGTTATATACAGACAGGTGTACGCCTACACCCCGTACTCAGGTCGCGGCTATCTCGTAAGATGATGCCAAGGATATCCGGGACATGGTCAATTAACCCCCCAAAGGCCTTAAGTGAACAAGACTGTTTAAACGAGCCGATTAAATTATTCAACTATCCACGCAACGGTGGAGGATTTAATGCTCGATCAAGCGGTATTCTATATACCGTAACCCAAGCCTGTATAGGGAAAATAAGCCAAAGAGTATTTACCTGAATAAGTATCAATCACAATCAAGAAAAAAGGCAAGTATCTTTTACTGGTGCTCCTAATCTGGAACAAAGGTTTATAATAACCTATTAGATTTCTAACGGGTCTTTATTTAAGCCTAAGCCTAGACCGGTTAGTTTTAAATGACGATACGGTTCACGCACGATTAAGCGAAGACCGGATGGAATGTGAATTTGACCCGACAAGTTTGAAGACTTGTATAATATGGGTTTACTAAGCACATTCTGGATTTTGAGACAAAAAGGATAATGTTTGACCCGTTTCGGCCAATTTATGCAACTAGTTACATAAACCGAACCGAACGCGAAAAGTGCGTTACGGGCGACCATGAGAGTCATATGCAAGTTCCCTGAGATAATATGCTCTAAATATGTTATAATATCAGTAAGTTATTTTCTATTTTGCCCGGAACGGATTTAAAATCAATTTATGCCTTATAAGGGCATTTCGGTCATTTAAAGAGGTTGTAAAAGAGTTTATTCATAAATCTGAGTTATGGGTCTGATTTATACAGAAAGTATACTTAACTTATTATGTTATAACAGTATGGTATGACCCGTAAGCAAAACTTATCATTTAAAACAAGGCTATGCGCCTTAGGGGCGTTTTGGTAATTTAACAAAGGCTAAAAATGTCAAACTTGGAAATCTGAGTTTATAAACTTGTACTTACTGTTATTTCATAAAAATATATTAAACACATCAGTAAATATAAGTCTTATATGTTTAATATGATTATGGGATATATTATGCGTTAAAAATGCCTAAAAAGGCGATTTGGAGCCGTTTCCGGGTTTGTAAAAGAAAGCTGAGATTTTTATACTTCCAGAAGGTTCAACATACTTTATTTAATAAATAAAATCAGTAGGAAGTGGTTTGGGGTCAATCGGATTTATAAAACTCGTTTTATGGCTTAAAAGGTCAAAACCGGCATTAACCGAATCAACTTAGCGACCTATGAAACGATCAGCCAAAAATTAAATAAAAATCATCAAAAATCCCAAAATATTATATAACATCAGTGGGTAAAAAGTTTTATACCAAAAAGTGGCCTTAAATAGGTTATACGCTAAAAGCGCCGTTTATGTACAATAAAGATATAGTTTTACGATATCGGCCATAACTCAAAATCTGGACCACCAACTGATCTCAAATTTTCGGTGCAAGTTTATAAATTAGTAATAAAGATTTCTACTCTTTCACTTTTCCAAAAATCACGTTTTATATTAAAAAGGGCAAAATAGTCAACTTTAAGCATAACTCGGAAACATGCATACGAATCGGTTAAGCATAGACTCAAGTTATAAAAATTCCAGAGAGTCATACATAAATAAAAATGGTCAGAAATAAACTCTAATACAGATCTCAAACATGCATGCACGGATCCGAATCGAGAGTCAACGAAAAAGTCGTTTTATAAGACTTTCGGTTCCAATCCGGGTTTATACCAAAGATTGTCGAGTTGATCATGGTAAAACATATTCTTACATTCATTATAAAGCTATTTTTGATGATCAAACTGATTGCATGTCATCTACATTACCATTTATGCTATATTTCACAAAAACAATTTCTGTTGACTTTTTAAGAACAACTTTGACTCGACAAATAGCATGCTTAGAGTGGGAATCAGAGAATACCCTTTTGAGGGTTTGTTTCCCACATAAATACCAACTTATAAGTGGTTTCAATTTGAGAAATTACAGAGCCAATTTCGTTTAATCGAAAAGTCAAACTATATGAACAACGGTTTGACTTTTAACTAATAATCTATGCTAGAACGGATTAGAGGATGATATGAATGCTTACAAAGGTCCTAATGAAGCCTAGAAAGCACTTGGAGGCTGCCTTGACGACCAGAAAGCTCCTGGAATGCCTTGAGAGTTCTTGCAAAATTGTATGTGTTCTTGGTGGTTACACAAGTCCTCAAAAAGTGATGAATTGATCAGATTTATTGTGAATTCAGGAGTTGTAAGAGTGCACCAGGTGTCCTAGATATGCATGGCCATCTATTGGTGAGAAATGGAGGTGCTCACAGCTGTCTTACACTAAAAAAAATGGACTAAACAGCCCCTGCTCGCAATCTGCTGCACCTGGGTTTATTGGCAGCTGCCAAACTTTGCTAATTATTGGCAGTTTTGGTCCCTGTCCTTGCACGCGAGGTTTTGGCTATGAATCTTGACTCGTAAACCCTCAAATCTGGTTTTTAAGAACCTTGGGACATTTACCAACATGGTAATGTCCTCGGATAACTTTGCGCTCACCCGAAAAGCCATGAAATTTGACGTTGACGCTTTTAACCCCTCAAGTACGGTTTTGGCCATAACTTTCTCATACGATAACGAAACTTCATGAAATTTTTACCACATATTCTAGTGAGTATATTCTAGCATTAAAAAGCTTCGGGGCTGCCAAAAGTTCACTCAGAGGTATAAATTCAACATGTTGACACTTTTAGTCCCTATAGTTTGTAATTCCTCACTTTCGTGCATTTTCCGCTTCGTATGATCCATGATCCATCCGTTTAAGGTTATAAACATTATGTAGGGTTATTATAGAGTCTATTTATCCATTGTTGACACTTTGGACCCTTACGTTCCATAGTTTTCACTGTTTGTCAACTTTAGTCCCTCTAAAGTATGTTTTCGCATATGTAAAGCTTATGACACGTGTCAATGCATTATTGGACGTAAATTTTCGAGGTGTTACAAGGGGAGACTGTAAAAACCCGCACGTTCGTGCGTTGTTACTACTCGATTATACTCGTTACTCCTAGCACCAGAGATTCGGATCATAATGTAGCTATCACATACATCGCTATTTCGCAGTATTTTCGCATAATACGTATACTTTATCGCTATAACACATCGCATCACACACACCAACGCTCACGATAACGTTGAGTGAGGACATATTCTACCCTCCTCGATGGCCGTGAGGCGTCGCAGAATAACGCATATTCGAAACGAAACCCGGTTATTGTATCGCAACTTTGAAATATGGATATTTATACGACCCTAAGTGACTAATTATATTAAATATATGAATGTGGGTATGAAAATGTGTGACCAAACTATCGCAACGCTTAAGGATCAAAACAAAACACCGAAACGCAACACGCCGAAGACCGCCGATCGAGTGACTGGTCGATCGAGTGGCCACCTGATTGGATTGCCACCCGATCGGACAGCCACCCGATCGGATTGCCACCCGATCGGACAGCCACCCGATCGGATTGCCATCCGATCCGTAGCAGTTTTCCCCTTCACTCCACTTCACCTATAAATAAGCACTTGTCACATCACTCGAACAGCGATGTGACAGATCTCACTCGACCAGCACGCTTTTGGGGCTTTTTCTCATGATTCCTCGCGATTCTTGTAAGTCTTCAGCTCAAATCTTGTACTTCTTTGATCTACACACACTTCTTCATCTTTTTCACCCTTGAATCTTAACTTTTAACCAGGAAATCAATGGATTTGAGGTGTTCTAGGATGATGTCGTCATGGAATTCTTATGAACTTCAAATGTTTGCCTCATTCCACCTAGAATAACTCAGATCTGAAGGATTTCCACATGATTTCACTACGATTTCGCATAGATCTAAACACCTTCAATGATAAAAGGATTGAAAGAAACTTTTCAACTTTCTTTCAACTCTTTTACACTCAATGCACTCAAAACCAATGGAATCAGAGCTCTTTCTGATATTCTACTCATTCTAAGTGAAGTGTTGGTTCCAGATCTGCTTCTGTCTAAAGAGACAACCGATTTCGGGTTAAGCATGAACAACCGTTACGGGCAGTTAACTGATCGGATCAGGGTGATTCCTGTTCAATCGGATAACTTGGTTCATGATGGAGTTTCTGTTGTTTAGCACGTTATCACATCGTCTCGATCAAAACCACAAAACTTCCAAAACGAACAAGTGTCAAGACGATCTAGGCCACCGGAACGGATTGCCGTCCGATCGAATTGCCATCCGATCGGATTGCCACCCGATCGGACAGCCGTCCGATCGGCTTGCACTTGGTTCCTCACTTAAACTATCATTTCAACTTTTTAAAGTCTTGAACGTCGAACGGATTGTCGTCCGATCGGATTGCCACCCGATCGAGCGACCATCCGACCATGTGATGTTTGGGACTTCGACACTTAAACAATTTTCAGCATATTCAATACATAGTCAGTTCCAAACGGAATGCCACCCGATCGGATTGCAATCCGATCGAGTGACAAACTGCTGTGAACTTGTTCTCACTAAGTGTCCTACTAATTGGATCGTCACCCGATCGAGCCGCTGTTCGATCGATCGACCTGAAGGGTAGAGATACTTATCTGTTTTCAAAATGCTACAACGAAAACTTCAAAAGTCAAACCATCATACACAAACACATCTTCACCAAACGAGGTGATAATCCAATCGAATGGCCATCCGATCGGATGACCATCCGAACGGATTGCCACCCGATCGACTGGCCATCCGATCGGGTTGCCATCCGATCGGATTACCATTTGACGCTTGGTTCACTCACCACCGTTTAACGCACTGTTCGACGCTTACGCTATCAATATGTAACCAGGCTGATCTCAGACGCGATCCCTTCAATCCAACCAAGTTGTGTTTACTAGCTGAACACCGACTGTGAGTATACTCGAACCCCTTTTTATCGCATTTTTGGGTGTAACATACGTTTCTATCAAATCAAATCAAACTAATCGAATGCTTAAACTATTTATCACATGCGAATAACTGTTATGCATATTTACACGTGATGCTAGTTACATATGTGTTAGGACTTATACTCGCGAGGTCCCGCCTTAACTAGTATAGTACTATAGAACCCGACGGGGTCTAGTTAGGATGAATAGCAATCGCAATCGCAGCTCGAGTGACTTAGCTGGTAGTATATGTCTTATATGCATATATGCTGAGGTATCTCGTTTATGTATTTGGTAATTCGCAGCACTTTTAACTATTTACGCTACACTATCAAAACTTGTATACTCGCCAATACCTTTGTATTGACGTTGTTTTAACGTATGTTGCAGGTTTAGTCGCAGTCTACATCAAATCAAGCGAGGAATTCTAGAATGTTCATTTTTGTTCATAAACATTTTGTATTTGTTACATAAAATTAACGCACAAACACAAAAAGAACACGAATAAAAAAACTCGTTCGATAAGTATTCATGAACACATTGATTTCGTTAACGAACGAACATGAACCAATGCCTTGTTAGGTGTCATTTACGTTCATGTGGTTTGTCCACTTTTGCTACTTCAGGCCAAATTTTAAAATTGTATCATTTTCTTCTATGACATTCTCGAAACGTACTATTTTAGTTCAAAAAACAAACCCAGTTAAAAAAAACTCATAACTCAGTTAGTTTAGAAATGTGAATGGCACTTCAAATCTACGGATGTAAATGTCACTTAACTCCTAGGAGTAAAAAATAAAAAAATCTATGAGTTAAGTGTCATATTATAATAATAATAATAATAACAATAATAATAATAATAATAAAGATAAAAAGAAGTTTAAAAACATAAAAAATACAAAAATCTAGTAGTTAAGTGTCAGCAGCAGTAATAATAATAATAATAATAATAATAATAATAATAGTAATAATAATAATAAGTTTTTAAAAATAAAAAAATCTAGGATTTAAGTGCCATTTAATATAATAATAATAATAATAATAATAATAATAATAATAATAACAATAATAATAATAAGTTTTTAAAAATAAAAAATCTAGGATTTAAGTGCCATTTAATAAATATAAGAAGAAGAATTTAAAAAAATATAAAATAAAAAATTTAGGAGTTAAATGTCATTTACGTCCTTAGAGTTTAAGTGTCATTTACGGCACTAAGCTGACTGAGTTATGAGTTTTTTTTTTAACTTGATTAGTTTTTTGGAATTAAATGACACATTTGAAGAATTTTAGAGAGGAAAATATTACAACTTTAAAATTTCGCCTGAAATGACTAAAATAAATAAACCATAAGGCCATCCGTAGTCATAAAGCCCCTTGTGGGGCGTTATGCGACACGTGTCGTGCCACGTCATACGGGGGCTTTATGGGGCGTTATATCACTAGAGCCCATAGTCATAAAGCCCCTACCCATCATTACCTATTTAATAATTTTCAGTTTTATTAATTAATATAAAAACTTTATCCTATTTTTTGATTGGCCAAATGAAGTAACCAAACACCCATAACGCCGCGATATGTATCGCGCCGCCCCCCATTTTTTCCCCCATAACGCCGCCCGTCGCAGTGTGCGGGGCGCTATGGGGGCGCCATCTTTGAATTGGGCGCCATATAAGGCCCCAGTACGTATGCTCTAAGGATGTAAATAGCACTTAACTCTAAAATAAAGTAGCGTGTATCATAGATGACGTAATCCAAAAACTTGTAAATGTTTGTTATCTATATTATATTATATTATAAGACATATAAGGACAAAACAAAAGATATAATTTTACATAGAATAAACTGCCATTTTGGTCCATGTGGTTTGGGCACTTTTGCCATTTTAGTCCAAATCTCAAACTTTTTACATCTGGGTCCCTGTGGTTTGCATTTTGTTGCCATTTTAGTCCAAAATTCAAAAACCCTCTATTTTGACTGTTGAAAGCTAATTATTTTGTCCTTTAGTGCAGAGACATTTTGGTCATTTTTAAATACAATTCCTTTTGTGCAACCAAGCAGATCAAAACCCAGATGTTCATCTTCATCATCGAAACTTCAGCGATTCATCATCATCCATAAATCCTAGAACAGCGATTCATCATCATCCATAATTTTCAACCATCCAACAGTCACACCCACACCTCCTTCCTCGTTTACCGGCGACCATAAATCCTAGATTTTGACTAACACCAAGCATATCATCAGATTCGAGTTATCGGTTCGTTAATCACAAAGGATTCAAACTATCAGACTAGTAATTCAACATTTTCATATTACCGCCATGGATTTTTAACCCAAATCTGATCCATTTACCAAAACTTTAACCCAAATATGATCCCTTCCAATAATTCCAAACAACATTTTCGAATCTATGTATATGTCAAAGCAAACAGTCAGTTAACAATTATATGTATTCACAGCTTCAAAAAAAAAAAGATTACAAGAATTTACAACAAATACAGAGGAACACAACTGACCAAGTGCTCATGAGATGAACGGGGGTTTGCCGTCGTCTTTGCTCTGTCGTCGACGCCGTCAAAAGTCACCTTCATCACTACAGCCGCTGCCGAAACTTCGAACCTCCTTCATCAGCATCAATCAATCAGCTGTTCATCTTCATCATCGACAACTTCAGCGATTCATCATCATAACCAAAAACCTCAGTCATCGATCATCATCAATTTCACCAACACTGTCGTCATAGCGGCGGAGCCGCCGTCATCGGAGTTCCTTTCTCTCTCCTCTCTCTCTCTCTCTCTGATCTCCTGAACATACGTGTGTGTAGGCCAGAAATCGAAGTGTCGGCTGTCATCGGAAAACGGCGTTGGTCGCCGGTAAAAGAGGAAGGAGGTGTGGGTGTGACTGTTGGATGGGACGACGCCGGAGTGGCGGTGGTGAGAAGGGGGAGGAGGTAGCGGTGGTGGTGGTGCTATAGAGGGAGGAGGTGGCGGTGGTGGTGGTGCTATAGAGAGAGAGAAGAGAGAGAGGGAGGAGGTGGTGGTGGTGGTGCTATAGAGAGAGAGAAGAGAGAGAGAGAGAGTTGATCTGCACTAAAGAGAGAGAGAAGATGAACATTTAAATGAATTTATAACAAATTAAATTTAAAAAATGACCAAAATGCCCCTGCACTAAAGGACAAAATAATCAGCTTTCAACAGTCAAAATAGAGGATTTTTGGATTTTGGACTAAAATGGCAACAAAATGCAAACCACAGGGACCAGATGTAAAAAGTTTGAGATTTGGACTACAATGGCAAAAGTGCCCAAACCACAGGGACCAAAATGACAGTTTACTCTTTTACATATTTTAGAGGTTTAAGTAATTACAAATTTTAAACCATATGATACAATTCTTTAGAACATGTTGTTAGCTTTCAAAACATTTTTCTCTTACGATTTTTAAAACCGTCATAACTTTTTCGAAAGAAAGCATAGGAACTAAAATTGTTTTTTTTTCTCTAATAAAATTTACTTTAAAAAAAATGATTTATCAACAAATGCCCACAAACGTGGTATTGGTTACTTGACAAAGTCTTTAAACACCTGAATTTGAAATAAGGTCTTAAGTTCAAGTCTTACTAACGATAGGAATTAAAAAAAAAAAGTTGTTAAAAAAAATACCCATCCTGTCCAAATTATGCTACCACTAGTATATGTCAACGACCCAATGATTACCAATAGTGGTGTATACAACTAGTATGACCTTTCATCATGATGAATTGTAAAATGGAAAAAATGAGCCCCACAAAAAGTTAAACATACCGGATAAGAAATGCGTTACCTAAATCATCAATATGCAATATGATATAACCTCTTAGTCACAAAGAGTTTGTCTAGCAACCTCTTTCGTCACTTTTATCATTTATTTTATAATTTACGCATCATCTTGGGATTCATCCCACTTTGAAACATCATACAATACCTCAACAAGGTGAAAATTTTATCGAACTTTAATTAGAATTAGTTTTTAAATCTATTGATTTTATACTTGTCCCTTGGAAAAGGTTGGGGTGTACATTCGTGTGGAGTTTACCTTTACAGTCAATATCATATTATCTTAGTATAACCCTTTAGTCAAGCGTGTCAAAAATAATTCAACCCAAACACAGAATTTGAACTTATCATAAAACCCGAACATAATACGTGTAACTCGCTTATTAATACGATTCAAGCAAATTGATGGGGTTGTCAAGATGTTGGTCATTTATTTGGTTGTAATCTACAATTTGTATATGTTTAGTTTTGGGTTTAAATAGACTTACACATTGCGCCGTTCATCGACAGCCAAACCCAAACCCAAGCAAGATTCATGCATTGAACAGATTAAACGATCCATCTATTTGGACCAAACTCTACCTCATTTATACCGGTGTCACCTTTCATATTATTACGAGTGTTAGCATGATAATATTGAGCTCTTTTTGTATTAGACTTCCAGCCATTTTAGCTAGGTTAACTCTATAAAAAAAGGCCTATTTAGTTATCATGTTTTCCTTTGTTTCATTGCAATTCTCTTTTATCTAGTTGATAATAATTTCTAGCCGTATATTGTGTAATCTTTTTAACGACAAATTACATTGCTCTTAAAATCTACACCACATATTTCTAATGAAACTAGAAACCTCACCACTGTAGGAGATTGACATTAATACCTTATCTTGATACCATTGGGCTACATGCACTTTTAAACATTGTTTGTATTCTATTGTCGTTTTCTAAAAGTGCCTATAACTTAAATTAATCTAACCAATGACATTTAGACTTGGACTAGTTTGGAGAAAATTATTATATGGTTTCTATTGTGGATTATATGGATTATAGTGGAATCGTTACTCTCGGTATCCCAACCACCTAATCATCATATACGTGTTTTGAATCTAAGGGTTGGAGACCCAGGTATTCCTTTCAGTTCAAAAAACGCCTTGGCCATAAGCGGTAGAAGACCCATAACTCAACGACTAGAGCCTGAGCTTAGAGATCCCGATAACATGCAAAGGACACGACCCTCTAGTTGCAATTATATGACCCCCTTGTTGGAAATTTTAGTGAAAATGGATTTTCACTAATTTTAGACAATAAATAATAGAATTTATATATGACTTGTATAGATAACTAGTGGATGCCCCGCCCGCGTTGCGGGGCGATTGCTGAATAATGAGCGAGTGTTAGGTAGCTCATTGACACGAAAAACAATCAAATCGAGTCAACCAATTAAAACAAAACATTTTTATAGTTTTGAAAAAAAAAAAAACTAAGACAATGGCAATATTGTAATTTTTAACTGAGGAAAAGTTGTATTTTTTTACTGGGGTAAAATCGTAATTTGCCCAAAGCTAAAGTGATGGGGATACTGTAAATTTGAACCAGTGGCAAATTTGTAAATTTTCACAGGGGCAAATTCATAAATTTGAACTTAGGGAAACATCGTAATATAAATTTGAACTAAGGGCATAATCGTAATTTTAAGCTAGAGGCAAAACCAAAATTTTTTTTTTGAACCGAGGGGAAATCGTAATTTTGAGTTGGGGGGCAAAAGCATAATTTTATTTTGAACCGGGGGAAAAAACGTAATTTTGAACCGATGGCGAAATCATAATTTTTTAAACAGGGACAGGGGGAAAATCGTATTTTTTTGCTGCGGGCAAAAACAGAATTTTATTTTGAACTGGGGGGGGGGGGGCGAAAAGGTAATTCTGAGCTGAAGGCAAAACTACAATTTTATTTTGAATCGAGGGAAAAATCATAATTTTGAGCTGGGGACAAAAGCGTAATTTTATTTTGAGGTGGTGGCAAAAACGTAATTTTAAAATAGATATAAAATAATAAACTGGTTGGTCCAATGGGGGAGTGCTAGACAAAATCGTAATTTTGAATTGAGGGCAAAATCGTAATTTTGAAATGGGGACAAAAACGTAATTTTAATTTGAGCTAAGGGCAAAACGGTAATTTTAAATAGAAGAAAAAACATAATTTTAAAATAGATATAAAATTATATACTGGTTGGTCCAATGGGGGAGTGCCAGGCAGCTGCTTGGCACTATTCCCCCCATCTTGTAAAATGTATATGTAGTATAATTATTTGTGAGTTTGTGTTCTACGATGTGAGAGTTTCACAAGTTAATCAACCCACATCCAAAATACAGGTAAGATGAATAAGATGTCGATGCTCGAAGTTGAGTGGTTTAAGTAAATGTTTCTAAATTTTGGTGACTCTAGTATAAATTTATCTTTGTCGTAAATTGGTTGTTATATGACTCTTAATCTCTATTCAAGAATCATGATATGATAAATGTTTTAGTATGTCTTATTATTTTATTTAATATATACATTAACATGTCATGAATCAAATTAATATTTATTTGACTCATAATGAAAGTTTTTATTGTGTTAATTATCTTTAAACAATAGAAATCAAATATGGAGTTTTGGTGTTTGAGTAAAAAAAGAACCTCATGATCCATTGTTGGAGACGAGAGAAAATAGAGAAATATGAGATGAAAGAGATATACTAAAGAAATTATTTGTGTACAGAGTTTTATTGAATTTAGAGAGGGGTACTCTCTAATTCTTCCACCATCACCAACTGCATCCTTTTATTTTTTCACATAAACTAGAACACCATTATACCTAGTGCTATCTCGTGCACGAGAGCCTTGTCCGACAGTACACATACCATTCAGGTTGTTGTACCCTGGGAGACAGACGCGTTCGTCTTAGAGGAGGTGCGAAATCTATTTTAATGGCCTCATGTCAAACACGATCTTCAACAAAAAACTGTTATTTTTTTTAGTATGCTAATTGGTGCAGTCAAGAAGTGGGGTTGAAGACACAACGGATGAATGCTAAAGCCATGAACACTAGATGAATGACGTTTGATGCACCCACCAAAGAAGCGGTGAATCGCGTTCACTAGATGAATGACGTTTGATGCACCCACCCATGTAACAGCAGCAGCAGCCACAGTCGATCAACAACAGCAGCTTTTTCCTTTAGTTTGGTCAATCATCATCAGCCGTATCAGATCAACAACAGGTCATTGTTTGGATTACGTGGTGATGATTTTGAGAAGAGGCTGCAGTATATTTCTAAAGAAGAAGTGTAACACCTCGCAAAATCACGACCAATGAAATAAAGACACGTGTCATGGACTTAGATGTATTGATTCTGAGGGATTAAAATTGTCAAACAATGCAAATATGTAAGTAAAAGGATCAAACGTGTCATCATGCCAAACTCGTGCCACTGAATGACCTCATAAGATGTTCGTATTCTTTGATGAATAAAATTGTCGGACATAGAAGGTCGTTCGTGCTTAGATTGAGAATTTTACGAAGCATAGGGGTTAAAAGTGTCAACATGTTAAAAGTTACCCCTGAGTGACCTTTTAACAATCCCAAAAACATTGTAATAATTGTATATTTTGCTCTCGAGAATATTGGATAATAATTTTATGGAGTTTCGATGGAAACAAGACTTTTCGGGTGATCTTGTCACTAACCGGGAGCTTAACGGAGTTAAAATAAGACCCAAGGCCCTTAATAGTTAACTATGGGGATCCTAAGTGCAATAAATGAAAGTTATATAAATTTAAATTAGACCAGGGACTGAAAATGCAAAGAATACAAACTTTTTACCGGATTAACAGGTTTACGCAGGCCGCGTAGACTCCCTCTAAAGTCTACGCGGGCCGCGAGAGCAGTGCCAGCAACAGAAACTTGGACAGCTGCATGTTGCAGCTCTTACACCACCATTGCATGGCTGATTTTAATACCAGGGACTGAGCAAATGGTTTTTCATGCACTAGGGACACTTGGGAACATCTGGTAGCAACATAGGGACATATGGATTGATCTTGGAGCATCTAATTTCCTATATAAAGGACTTGTGTTCATGAGTTCATTTGCACACTTGAAGTTTTACTTCAAAACTCTCTATCTGAAGCCTCCTGGAGCTTAAGGAAGCTTTCTCTTGTTCCAAATTCGTGCTAAGGACTCTAGTAAGTGTTCTTAGCTTCCTAAGTTTAAGTTTTATTAGCTTAATGACCGAAAGTCAAAGCTATCGTAATTAAGCTTTGACTTGGTGATTAATCACTAACAGTCCTGCCGTTATTCAAATTGAAAGTGGCTATGAGTTGGTAGTTATGTGGGTAATAAACCCTTAAGAGGGCACCTACTGATTATCACTTTTACTTGGTCAATTGTCGGGTCAAACTATTTAATAAAAAGTCAAACGAATCAGTTTTTATAAATTAATTCATAACTGATAATGTAGAAATTATGGAACATGTTTTAACAATAAAATAACTTGGTAAATAATATAAGAACATGCTTAGGCATGTTCAACCCGACAATTCTGAGTTTTGGCTCGGTTCGCAACCGAAAGTCGCAAAAGTAGACTTTTGCTTTGACTTTCAGTTCTGACCCGATTTAGCTTGTTTTAAATATGCCTTAGGGTTTCTTTAGGACCATATTACATGTTAGTATAACCCTCTGAGATTATACTATATGGTTCCTTAGAAATCTGAATCATTTGCATGTTTCTGTTAAATGCTTAAATATTGACCATTATGCCCTTTTGAGATAAAAACGAGATTTTTGAAAATGTGAGTGGACAAAAACCTTTATTATTGATATTTAAGTATGTCCTAAAAATTTGACATCAGTTTATGGTCTGAAATGAGAGTTATGCTCGATATCGTAAAATGAAAGCTTTTTATTAATTAAATGGCATTTTTAGTATAAATCATATTTAAACCCAAATTTTGAGACCAAACTTTCTACCCACTGATGTAATATAAAATTTAGGGATTTTTGGAGATTTTTATTAAATTTTAAACTGATCATAACATCGAGTTCTTGCATAGGCTCGGTAATTGACGATAATGCCCTTTTCGCTAATAAAATGAGTTTTGCACATTCTTTACATGTCAAACCTTTTTCTACTGATTTTATACATTAAATAAGATATTTTAAACTATTAAGGCTGATCAAAATCTCAGTTTTCCTTAATCAACCCGAATATCGTCAAATACCGACTTTTATGCGATTTAGGCGCATAGTATGGTTTAAAACCATATTTGGCACCTAAGAATTTTTACCTACTGATGTTATGAATAACTTTTTATAATTTAACAGTAAGTAAAAGTTTTGAACACAGATTTTCAAATTTAACCCTTATAACATATGTGAAATGACCGAAATGCCCCTACGGTGCATAGTTTGGTTATAAATGATAAATTTCACATATATAAGATATCTTACTGATGTATCTTATTAAAATAAACATTTTTGCTGATTAATTTAGTCAAGAACCTCATATTACTATTTAACCTCTTTTATAAGCTTTAAAATGACCAAAATACCCTTACGGGGCTTAAATTGGTTTTAAATTCGTTTTGGGCATAATGGAAGTTATCCTACTGATATCATAACATATTTTAAGCATATTAACTTATGGAACCTGTTCATGATTCATTTGGTTACCCGTTATGCATATTCGCGTTCGGTACGGTTTATGAACTAGTTTGCATAAATTAACCGAAACGGGTCAAACCTTATCATTTTCACTTAAAAATCCAGAATGTGTTTAGTTTACCCATTTTATACAAGTCTTCATACTTGTCGGGTCTAAATCACATTCTAATCCGGTCTTCGCTTAATCTTGCGTTTTGAACCGTAAACCTTTCATTAAAACTAACCGGTCTAAGTTAAGACTTAAATAAGACCAGTTAGGAATCTAATAGGCTATTAAAACCTTCGTTCCAAATTAGGAGCCCAGTAAAAGCTACCTGTGTTTGTTGATTGACATACGGCTGAGATTAAAATTTATAATTTTGCTCAGGTAAATACTTTTAACTTATTTTCCGTTATACGGGCTTGGGATACGGTATTATAATAATACCGCTTGGTCGGGTATTGAATATTTAATCGATTAGTGGTTAAAATCATTGAGATAACCCATTTTAATCTGTCTTGTTTGATACAATGCCTTTGGGAGGTTAATGACCATGTCCTGGATATCCTCGGATCATTCATTAGAAATGGCCACGGCTTAAGCACGGGGTGTAGGCATGCACCTGACAGTTGCGTATGTATAAACGGTATCTCACTCTCTTGTGGGCCTATACTTGTGGCGTGTCTATTAATCTTATCCGGCTTTTCTAACCGGGTCCTAAATGGACGACAAACATGTAAAACTGTATACAAGATTATTTTTAAATAATTGTCCCAAGTTATAAAAGATTTTATGCCTTGTGCATCCAAATCAATTTTATAAACACTTTTCAAAAAGAGTCAGTTAATTGTATTTACCAGTGTAAACTGACGTATTTTTCAAAAAGATTAAGTGCAAGTACTACACGTAATGGGTTGGCTACTCCTAGTATCAAATAAAGAGTCTTACAAGCTTTTGATGCTTAAATCTGTTGAACTATATTTCTTTATGTTTTAGATCCGCCTGTGGATCCACTTACATCCGTTGTGTAATATTTTATGTTACTTTCAACTCGGTTTGTATAATTAATACTTTAAGACTTCCGCTGTGCATTGAACTGTGATTATTGACCATGATGATATCAACTACGTCACGATACTCCCCACCGGGCCCACCGGCAATACGTGGAAATATCAGGGTGTGGCAAGAAGCTACTCTTATTTCTAGAATCAAAAGAAGATCTTTTAGATGGAGAACAACTGCCAGAAATTTAATCATCTTTTCCCTTATTCTTGAGGTAAATTTATTAGCTTGTAATAATAATATCTGATTGTTTACTGTCACAGTTGAAGTGTATGTAGTTCTTGTGTTTTCATAATTGGGTTTGTTTTTGTTAAATGTTTAGGTTTAAAATTATATTTGTTATGTATACGTAGCAGCGTATAATTCTAGGCTCGCTATTAGGGTTGTAGCGATAACAACGACAGTTTATTTTATTTTATTTTATTTTTTTAATATAAAATAGCTGGATTTTATTTTTTAATATAAAATAGTTGGATTTTGTGGTACAGATGGTTGCAGTGGGGTTATGTTATAATGACAACAAGAACAGTGGATATGGATTGGAGAACGAGATCGTTACGGGTTCTACCTATGTTTCTTTGGCCTGCTTTGTCGTTCAGTTTGTATTATGGGCTTTCGAGTTTCACTAAATTTTGTAAGTTTACATTGCTCATTTTAATGCTTATATTATAACCATGTCGCATTTGCATTTTGATCATGTACCTCTTTTTCTTTCACGAAGATTTTAGTTTTGTATGATTTTAATTATATATTGACTAGGTTATTACCCGGGATTGCTTCCCGGGTAATAACCTAGTATATATATATAGGGGAGAGTTCGTTGGGGAACACTAAAAAGTGAGGAACCGGGGAGAACTTTTAAAAAATCAACTTAACATGTTAAAAATCAACTTTTTCTAAAAAAAATTGGCGCTTTTCCGTATAATAAATGTAGAAACATTTTTAAGAAAAAAAAATAAAAACTAAAAAACATAAAAAATGTTTATAAAAATATACCTTAGAAAATTAACTTAACATGTTAAAAATTATTTTTTTTTAATTTTTTTTTCAACGTTTTTCCTAATAAACACGAGTAGAAACTATTCCAATAAAAAAACCATTTTTGTAAAAAAAATATTAAGCATTTTTTTAACTGTTTTTTATATTTTTAGTTTTTGATTTTTTTTAAAATGATTCTAAAAGTATATATAAAAAAGCGCCGAAACAAATTTAAAAAAACTAATTTTTAACATGTTAAGTTAAATTGTTAAGAGTGTTTCCCGGTTCCCCACTTTTTTAGTGTTCTCCAATGAACCTCACTATATATATATATATATATATTAAAGTAACATGTCAATACAAGTGAACTCATTTCCTACAGCCTTTTCCATGCTCAACGAACAAAAAATTAAGCATTATGTCGCAACCCCCGACCCCACCCTGGGAGCGGGTGCCGCGAGCCTGACTGATGGTATCGGTGTTTATTAAATTTACAGCGGAATTAAATCATCATGATCGTAGTTAGGAAATAATTTCAGAGTTTGTAAAACACCAAACTTTTTATATTAAACAAATGAGCTAAAACCCATATTTCATTTAGAATGTATTTATAAGGATAAACCCTAGTTGCTGAAAACATAATTTCCTTCTTTTATTCAGGTAACTATAGCCACTTTATTTAAGCCTTTAGTGCTCCATAGCTGGCTTCTAATAGCTTCATACCAAGTTACCTAAAACGCGTTTTGAAAACATTTTATCAGCAGGAAATACTAGCGAGTTCATTCTAGTTTGTGAAAAGACACATTGTTATATTTTACAGTATCAAGAGCGATTACAGTGTTTATATCTAACAAAAACTCTAAAGTACTTGTCACTCGATGAATCTGTGACTATGGTCATATCACACATTGGCTACCTGTGTCCAATTGTGAAGGTTATCAAGTAATGTATACAAAACCCCATAATACCGGCAATAATTTGTAGAATACAAAGACTTAATCACTGTAAGTATAACTGAAAAACATTTAAGGTTTTGCAAAGCATTTTAAATGAAATGGCTCACAATAATGTGAGAAAAAAAGAGAATGGCTCAAATTGTAAACTTAGGTTTTACTATATGCTTCCTGATAATATTTTCTAGTGAATATCTTGAGTTCCTAATAAAAAATATACAATGCACGCGTATTAGTATAATAACCCTATTCAACTTTATCAATACATCACGAGATCAGAACCCCAACGTAGTTTACAAAGCATAGTCTTTATCAGGCAGCGCCTTGGCATCCATTGCTGGGTTCAAGATCAATCGGACAGGGTACCAGATTAGTGATCAGGGGTTAAAACACTCACAATGGGGCAGAGCTTTGTGAAAATAGGGGTATTTGGGTATATATTTTCGTTTAGAATGTTGAGAGAAAGAAAAGAATTGAACGAGGTGCAACTGCAGACTGAAGGCTCTATTTATACGATTTTTGAGACCCCGTTGCGGCCCGCGGAGCCCTAAGCTAATCCTGCCGCGGCCCGCGATACCCTCTAGCTAGGGTTTAGGTTTGACCAGTCACCGGTGTAGGTGTGACACGTGTCCCAAGGTGTGTCCGAAAAGTTACTGGTCTTCCGCGATCCGCGGAAGGTTATGCTTAGTCTGTCGCGACCCGCAACAGACATAA
Source organism: Helianthus tuberosus (assembly GCA_030545235.1). NCBI lineage: Eukaryota > Viridiplantae > Streptophyta > Magnoliopsida > Asterales > Asteraceae > Helianthus > Helianthus tuberosus. The sequence goes on along the minus strand of CM060427.1, from coordinate 44,895,726 downwards.
AATTATTATTTGTTTTTTCATTTTTCAAACTAAATAACGTTATGCCAGTTCGGTTTTTTGGTTACGTGGCGTTTTAGGACATTTTTTAAGGGTTGTTATACATTATAATCATAACCAAGGTACCAAACCAACGATTTGGTTTTCGAGAAGATGTGGATCTGGCCTCCGGGGATTAGCTACCCTTCTACAATAGTTAAGAAGGCATGATACTTTTGATAATAGTTCTAAAAGATAGTGCTTTCAAAAATTAATAGATAACTTGAATTTAGACCCGTGGGCTAGTAAATTTTACACCGTGTGAGCGAGGCATTTTTCTTCATATGCTTTATACTTGTTCATGGTTTTGGATGTGTGAGCGAGGCAACTTCAAAGATGTTTCGTATCCGATTTGGTAAATAAGTTAAAACTACATTTATTAACGTTCAGTGTTCATATTTAACACAACAAAATTAACAGTCAATGTTTTAAACTACAAATATATTAGCATTTTATTTTGTCGCACTAACAACATCACGCCTGGTGAAATGCATGATGAGCGCGTCAACTTCGACTTGCAACTCGGCCTATTTAGCACGTATCATCCTAGCATTTCACTTAGGTCATTCAGTTTGTTAGCCATTTGGCGGTTCGACTCTACGACGTCCTTAAAAGCCTAGCTAGTCGTCCGAAGACGTATGCATGATTGTCGGAAGTTGACAAACTAAAACAAAGGAGTTAAGCTGTCATTTAGATTATAACATAACCAAATACGACGTAATATAAAAAATATAAGCTTATCAGTGTGTAGTTACGAATAGGCTAGAGAACATAATCGTTGTGTTGCCGATAGTCATAAAGACCGTATGAAATTGCATACTCATCATCGCCAATAACACATAGCATAAAACGAAAACGAAAGAAATCCAAAAAACAAAAGATAAACCGGATTTTTATAGTATAAAAAAAAGAATATTTTTGGCTGAGAAATCTGGGTCATGTCAGTCTCCTTGATAAAGCCATCACAGACTATACAAAACCAGATTTAAAACACCATAGCCGTTAACAAACACCAACGAATTTTTTAAATTATAATTGTATCAATTTGCAACAAAATCTCTGGGTCACCAATACTTTTCATCAGGTTACGGCTTCAACAAAGTTTGCCTCGCTAAATGATGCGCAACACCATAGTAACCAAACACCTTTGCAACAGAATGCAAACTGTTACACAACAGTTAACACACCACAAGAGGATAAAACCAAAAAACCTATAAGCATACACAAAGCAAATGCTACAAGTCAAGTTACCATCCAGGAGCCTACACAAACATAACAACACAACATATAACCCAACGTTGAGCCACGACTGCAACAAAGTTTGCCTCGCCAATTGACGCACAACACCATAGAAATGAAACAACTTTTTAAAAGAATGCAAACTATTGCACAACAACCAACACACCACAAGTAGTTAAAACCAAAATAACCCATAAGCATACACAAATGTTATTGCTACAAGTCAAGTAACCACGCATCAACATAGACAACATATAGCAACACAATATATAACCCAACATTTAGGTATAGACACCCACAAATGGTACAAAGGAATTAACATAAGTTACAACACAACATTGCATAAAGACAATATATGCAAAGCATACAAGCCAAAAAGAATCAGGTGGTCACAAATCGATAGTATTATAATAGATACCGAAAAATATAAAAGCCATTAAGGATTACCAAAATGACATCACATGCTTAAACAATCTAAAAGGATCAAAGAAACCGAAGCTATAGGACTCAAAAGCTAAGAATGGCTACATTATACAATGTCATGCAAAATGCAAAGCCATATCATCACCACCACAAACACACAACCTTAAAACTCTTAGACGAGATACAACCCGTCTTCATAAAGATCACCAACAACCCTAAAATAACCAAAGTTTCTCTGCTAAAACCACTTATGAATCTCAATCAGAAACATAAACAACACGCACAAGGATTCTTGGATGAAATAACATATTCATCGTAATTGAAAAATAAATCATACAACCTTGTTGAACAAAACTTCCCTAGGAACAAATATGCCAATCCTTATCGAAACAGTAACCAAGCATCACTAAATCAACATAGGTTACATAAAAAGAGGCAAATAAACTGATTCTCGGACGAACACATATGTTCCTCGTCATCAAAATGCAACGACACCCCCAAAAGTCGAACTATTAAACCGTTAATAAGGTTTATTCAACAAAATTCCTCGAATGAAATAAACCATTCACCTTCATCGAAATGTAATACAAAACAGATGACAATCGAATGCAAGAAAACAACAAATCGCACCCAAAAAGGCCAAATGACATGGCCATAAAAGGCGTAAACACTAAAGAACCGGCCATGCGGCAATAAATCTAGCCAAGTAATAGCAGCAATTACATTTTGGATGTCAGAAATCGACAATAATATAATATAATATTATTTTGATGGGTAGGGATAATGTACAATGTGATACCTCAGGAAAACGCACAACACAACTAGCTTCCTCAGTGACCATGTGCTAAATTTCAGGACGAAATTTCTTTCAACTTGGGGATAATGTGACAACTCGTGCAAATTCCTGAACGTTTCGTTTTACTGTGTAATTCCATGTATGAATTGAAATTAGTGATTTATTTTATTTGAACGATTGTGTGCTTGGTAATATGTAATTTGAATTATGTGAAACCGAAACCCGAAACCGAAATATTGGAATACGTTATTTTGTGAAACGAAGCGTTGTAATATATTGCTTTGTGATACGAATCGTTTTAATTAGTTTTTCTGTGAATCTTGCGAAACCGTCACAACGTGCGAAACCGTTACTTATTAAAACCCAACCCAAGCCAACCCCTCTCCCCCTTGCGCCACAAACAAGCCCAAACCCCTACCCTTGTTTGAATATTAGGCCCAAAACCCACACCTCTTGATCCTTGTACCCATTAAGCCCAATTCCCTTGTGTTTCAATATATATATATATGTATGCATCGATCAAGAATTAGAAATCAAAAACCCTAAACACCCTTGTGATCGTCGACCAGAAGAGACCCCCCCCCCCTCGTGAAATAACAAACCCTAGTTCAGCTTCTTGATTCGCCTTTCACTTCCGTGTAATCCCTTCTCTTGCAACAAGGTTAGTATTCTTGATTTGATTGTGATTCTTGGTGTGATTTTTGGAGAAACATGGCTGTGATTTTTAGATAACATGCTAAGGTTTTGATGTTACATGATTTATTTCGGTTAAGTATGCGATTTGTGGAAGTAATTGATAGTATGTATGCGTAAATGGTTGTTGGCTGTGTTTTTGGTGAAAATCATGATGTGTTATGGCTAGGGTTTTGTGATTATTGGTATGATTAGATGGTAAAGGATGATTAATCTGCCGTTAGTTGTCATTAGGATGGGTCGGGATTGTTTATACGCGTTTTGGTGTTGTTTAAATGTAAAAACTGCATGCTGATTGATGAAAACAGCCAACTTCAGTTGGCTATAAACGGACCGTTATAAATCGAAAAATTGATTTTCTGAAGTCTAAATTATATTTTTTCGAAAAACGAATCAAATGGCACTGGAATTATATTTTTTCGAAGTGGTTTGCTATTTCTAGACATCCGTTTTGTAAAGCAGCAAAAGCTGTGTTTTTTCTGCAGAAAATGTGTGTTATTTTTTTCGTCATAACTTGAAACCTCCATAGCTTTAGGTCACGAAATTTGTACGATAGATGGCCACGGGTGTCTTTGTAATTCTCCAACTGGAATTTCATCAATCGGACTTACGATGAATTTTAAATGAATTTTTCGTTGGACTGCAGTCAGAAAGTGATGAATCTGATTGCAGTCTGGTAAATGATTTTTATAAAATAATTAGTAATGAATTGGATCCCTACATTTTTATAGAATAATATATGGATCCTTTAGAACATTTTGTAAAATTTTGGTAATTTTTTGAATAAGTTAACTATTTTATTAAAATACCCGAAAACAGCCCAGTTTTGGATGTTAAAGCTGAAACAATATAAGTAGTGATTTGCGTGTCTGAATGTCGGTTAGGTTATCTGATAATGATCCAACTTGTTATATGTTAACGAAAGTATCATGTGAAATATGGGGTGCTTGCTCTTGAGTAGTTATAGGTGGAATGTGATTATGGGCATGAACTGTCAAAGTGAGTGCATGTTATGTGGTAGATGCGTGTAGGAACTTTGTGCTCTATTTGAAACCACTAATGGAATAAGTGGTAATTATACTAGGACGTGATTAACCAACCCTGATTGTTAGCTATTTTAAGAGTTCAACCGAGCAACCAAAGGTGAGTTCACACTTTCGTCAAAGCATGGGTTTCCCGGTGGTTTGGGAATGGGTTAAGTAAGGATTCCCGATGGTTTGGGAATGGGCTACGTAACAACTATCTCCCTTAGGTGGGATGTAATCGGAATGGGTTAAGTAACAACTATCCCCCTTAGGTGGGATGTAATCTGCGTATTCTCCTTGGGTAGAATACGTACCTCGGTCCTCCTTGGGTAGGACAACAACCTTAAACTTACTAGACAAAATTCTATCATGAAGTCCCGCATTTTTATATCGACTTAATCGCCAGGCCAATGGCGAATGGGTCATTAGTTAAATAGCGCTATTAGGTCTGACAAGTCTCACACCGTGCCGCAGAGGACTGGAGTGGACTAATGTACTTGGGCACTGTCAATGATGATAGACATTGACGCAGGGCACATAAACATGACTTAAGTCAGTAATCGATATGGTAACGGGTCTAGTGGTTTACAACATGGGGTAGCCCCCACGGTATTGGTTATGGAAACATGGAACTGGATAACTTTTGGTTTTCGAAACAACTTAACAACTTATGGTTTTTGGAACAACATTAAAACGGACAACCAACTGTGAACTCGCCAACCTTTTGTTGACACGTTACCACATGCTTTGCAGGTCGTTAGGTTATTTGCTAGAGCTTGCATGGGGAAGGAGTCGTTGTGGGACATGAACCGCTGTGTGGTCATGATAAATTTATGAAACGTAAACCTATACTTTGGTTTTGATCTTATGCTTCCGCTGACTTTTAAATTTGGTTTTGGATTTTGGTTTGGTGAACTTTAAACGTTTAGGTTACGGTGGTTTTACTTTACTTTACTTAATGTTTATTATAATTGGTGGTATGATCCTGGTTAGACACACGCCCTGCGGTAATACTCCGCTTGTGGATTTTGAGGGTGTGACAGATTGGTATCAGAGCCATTGGTTATAGTGAACTTGGTTTTAAAAAGGGAAACATCTTTTTGACAAAAACCAGACTATAACATGTTTAGTGCTCAACGATCCACAACGACACTTCGCTCCTCGTGCAAGACTCAACACTCTAGGTGGCATGATTTATGTTTGTATTGCCTACTTGCTAGTTTACATTTACATTGCGTGTTACACATGGTATGCCCAGTTGTAGTAGTAGCATGTTATCCATTAGCCCAAATGTGCTCTTGATGACACCCAACTATTTACTTGAAATTTGACGTGTGGTGATCAAATTCTTTTCCTGATTTCTCCTCACCCCACTATGACAACTGTTTTATGCGTTCTATCTATTCATACGATTGTCTCGACATGACATCACCGTTACAGCTAGAATTCAGATCTGACCCTCCATACATACGGTGCGCGCGTCGACATTCACGTAGACTAGAACCGGCCCAAACGAACTCGGATTTAGGAGAACAATATACCCACGCGTCCATGTTGAGAAACCCCATCATCTCCACTAGTCGTCGTCACCATAAACGAAGCAGTCACAGTTACACGCGTTTGTTGTTGTACAACTCAAAACTCTATCATCCAAACTCTATTTTGGACCAATAATATACTCACGTGACCATGATGCAACGAACTTTTCTTTCGTGTTGTTGCCGCCATCTACCATTACTGGAACTGTCTTTAGAAAACGGAGTAGTCGGCGAAATTCTTCGGTTAATTGTTGGATTTTTGTTTTCGCTCAATTCTTCGTATGAACATCACCAACCTCCTGTTTCTTCGATCCGCAACCGATATAACAAAACGCTAACAACCATACCACGATTTCCACCGATCACAAGATTACCCCCCATTACCCTGTTGGGTGGTTAATTCTTATTTTACTTTGATTTACGCTTTCGTATGCCCAACCTAGCAAGTGGATGCCTCCTAATGATGGGATAGTCTTGGGGACATTCGAGGACGGAGATACGGATTACTTAACCTACAGACGGACACGATGAACTACACATTTACCTCACCCTTTTTCCCTCCTCATACTATCAGATTCGCATTTTGATCCTATGATAGTTTATCTTAATTATGTGAAACCTTTTCGCAAGCCTTTGTACCAACCTATACTTGTTAATTAATGCCATGCCGAATTTTTACTATTGACTTAAACAAAACCATCAATCCTTTACCACAGTGATAATACATCCTCGCTTCTCCATGTAGAGACACTAATACAAACTCACTATAGTTTAGAAAATTTGGAAGGCTCGACGTTCGATCATTGGTGATCACTTCTTGAAACCCTGAGAATGGTGATGTGTTGTTGATACGATCATACCCTCTTGAACATGTTTTCGCGTCCTTTCTTTGAAACCTCTTGACTACACAGGCATAATTCAGATTAATTCACACGACCTAAGGAAACTCCTCCAAATTTGGTTGCTTGCCGACTCGATAAATCGCAAACTCATCTAAGATCATGGATCAAGGTGAAGTATTCCTCCTTCGCTTGTGGGCGAGCCTGACAAGTTAGATGGAAGTTTCGGTGAACCATAACACTACAAACTCGTGCAACAACCATTCTTCTATGGTAATCCTTGTTATGCATAATATACCAACGTGGCAACTCTATTCGGCAAACGACGTTCTTTATTTTAACCCTGTACAACTTGCGTACGATTAACTTATACCCTCGAGATCAGGTAAACCACTGCTACGGATCTTTACGCGCTTACACATCGATTGCGACTACCTTTTTTGCGTGTTTCCACATCCATTCATGATATACTCCTTGAATCCTATGATCCTTATCCTAACAACATTCTTCGCGAACTCTCGCTTGGACGAGTTACTCCCTACGAACTTTACTCGAGGAGCATTGGCCATAAATATCATGGATATGATAATATCACAAGCACTGTCCTTGGAACTCGGTACGACCGATATAGATTCTCAGTCACGGCATTCGAATTTAGCCTACCTTGATGGGTATACCACTTGTTTCTTCGACGACATCCAAAACTACTCCAAGAACTAGTAGGAATTTGAACGATACCTACACCTTACCATGGAGCCCCTACAACACAAACAACCTTATGTTTAGTTTCCAGCGAACAACTTTTGACGTCGCGAAGCCCGCTTTTCTCGATCGTATGCAAAAACCCTCGCAACTCTAACTCGAAGGATTGCTCAGGAATCCGCATTTCAACAGTTGAAGGTGAAACTCTGTAGTACACCCATTCTTTCATTACCAGAAGGCACAGACGATTTCGTTGTTTATTGTGACGCGTCTATCCAAGGACTTAGTTGTGTGTTGATGCAACATGAGAAAGTCATTACCTACGCATCACGTCAACTCAAGACTCACGAAAAGAACTACACTACCCACGACTTGGAGTTGGGAGCAGTAGTGGTTGCACTCAAAATGTGGAGACATTACTTGTACAGTATCAAGTGTACCATCTGCACAGATCACAAGAGTCTCTAGCATATCTTGGGTCAGAAGGAGATGAACATGCGACAGCGTCGAAGGGAAGAACTCCTCAACGACTACGAGTGCGCAATCAAGTACCATCCAGGCAAGGCCAACGTTGTGGCCGATGCCCTCAGTTGTAAGGAAACCAAACCTAAGTGTATACGTGCATTACAACTTACCATTCACTCCAGTCTTCCTACCCAGATTCGTGATGCACAGATTGAAGAATTGAAGGAAGAAAACCTCAAAGATGAGTCCCTACTGGGATTGGAGAAACGGTTGGAACTAAAGGAAGACGGTGCTTATTACTTAGTGGGGCGTATCTGGGTCCCATTTTATGGTAATCTACGTGAGCTTGTGATGGATGAGGCACACAAGTCTTGTTACTCGGTACATCCTGGCTCTGATAAGATGTACCACGATCTCAAAACCACGTACTGGTGGCCTAGTATGAAGGCTAACATAGCGACCTATGCTAGTAAATGCCTGACATGCGCCAGTGTTAAGATTGAATACCAGAAGCCATCAGGACTACTCCGACAACCCGAGATCCTAACATGGAAACGAGAGCAAATTTCCATGGATTTTGTCACTGGCTTGCCTAGATGTCAGCGGGGAAACGACACCATCTAGGTGATCGTTGATCAACTAACTAAGTCTGCATCAACACACAACTAAGTCCTTGTACAACTTGCGTACGATTAACTTATACCCTCGACATCAGGTAAACCCCTGCTACGGATCTTTACGCGCTTACACATTGATTGCGACTACCCTTTTTGCATGTTTCCACATCCATTCATGATATATTCCTTGAATCCTATGATCCTTATCCAATCAACATTCTTCGCGAACTCTCGCTTGGACGAGTTACTCCCTACGAACTTTACTCGAGGAGCATTGGGCCATAAATATCATGGATATGATAAAATCACAAGCACTGTCCTTGGAACTCGGTACGACCGATATATATTCTCAGTCACGGCATTCGAATTTAGCCTACCTTGACGGGTATACCACTTGTTTCTTCGACGACATCCAAAACTACTCCAAGAACTAGTTAGAATTTGAACGCTACCTACACCTTACCATGGAGCCCCTACAACACAAACAACCTTATGTTTAGTTTCCAGCGAACGACTTTTGACATTGCGAAGCCTGCTTTTCTCGATCGTATGCACAAACCCTCGCAACTCTAACTCGAAGGATTGCTCAGGAATCCGCGTTTCAACAGTTGAAGGTGAAACTCTGTAGTACACCCATTCTTTCGTTACCAGAAGGCACAGACGATTTCGTTGTTTATTGTGACGCGTCTATCCAAGGACTTAGTTGTGTGTTGATGCAACGAGAGAAAGTCATTACCTACGCATCACGTTAACTCAAGACTCACAAAAAGAACTACACTACCCACGACTTGGAGTTGGGAGCAGTAGTGGTTGCACTCAAAATGTGGAGACATTACTTGTACGGTACCAAGTGCACCATCTACAACGATCACAAGAGTCTCCAGCATATCTTGGGTCAGAAGGAGATGAACATGCGACAGCGTCGATGGTACGAACTCCTCAACGACTACGAGTGCGTAATCAAGTACCATCCAGGCAAGGCCAACGATGTGGCTGATGCCCTCAGTCGTAAGGAAACCAAACCTAAGCGTGTACGTGCATTACAGCTTACCATTCACTCCAGTCTTCCTACCCAGATTCGTGATGCACAGATTGAAGCATTGAAGGAAGAAAACCTCAAAGATGAGTCCCTACGGGGATTGGAGAAACGGTTGGAACTAAAGGAAGACGGTGCTTATTACTTAGTGGGGTGTATCTGGGTCCCATTTTATGGTAATCTACGTGAGCTTGTGATGGATGAGGCACACAAGTCTCGTTACTCGGTACATACTGGCTCTGATAAGATGTACCACAATCTCAAAACCATGTACTGGTGGCCTAGTATGAAGGCTAACATAGCGACCTATGTTAGTAAATGCCTGACATGCGCCAGAGTTAAGATTGAATACCAGAAGGCATCAGGACTACTCCAATAACCCGAGATCCCAACATGGAAACGGGAGCAAATTTCCATGGATTTCGTCTCTGGCGTGCCTAGATCTCAACGGGGAAACGACACCATCTGGGTGATCGTGGATCGACTAACTAACTCTGCATACTTTCTGGCAATCAAGGAAACTCACAAGTTTTCTACACTCGTAGACATCTATCTAAAGGAAGTAGTCTCTAGGCACAGTGTGCCAACTTCTGTTATCTCTGATCGAGACTCACGCTTTACATCTGAGTTGTGGCAGGCGATGCACAAATCTTTCAGCTCACATCTAGATATGAGCACAACGTTTCACCCTTAGATGGATGGGCAGACTGAACGCACCATCCAGACACTAGAAGACATGCTTCGAGCGTGTGTTATCGATTTTGGTAACGGCTGGGAAAGACACCTAACTTTAGTAGAGTTCTCATACAATAATAGTTACCACACCAGCATCAAAGTTGCTCCATTCGAGGCCTTGTACAGGCGAAAATTCCGATCACCTCTATGCTGGGCAGAAGTTGGTGATAGCTAAATCACTAGCCCAGAACTCGTTGTCGACACAACAGAGAAGATTGCTCAAATCAGACAAAGAATGGCGGTAGCTTGTGACCATCAGAAAAGATACGCAGATACGCGTAGGAAGCCTCTCGAGTTCCAGGTTGGGGATCGAGTGCTGCTTAAAGTCTCACCATGGAAGGGTGTGGTCCGTTTTGGGAAACGGGGCAAACTTAATCTGCGATATGTCGGACCTTTTGAAATCACTGAGAAAATCGGCAAGGTGGAGTACAGATTGAATCTGTCCGAAGAGCTCACTGGTGTTCACAACGTCTTTCACGTGTCGAATCTGAAGAAGTGTCTGTCAGATGAGACCCTCATCGTTCCTTTCAAGGAATTCACTGTCGACGACCAGTTGCGCTTCATCGAGGAACCGGTGGAAATTATGGACCGAGGAATCAAGACTCTCAAACGAACCACGATACCTATTGTTCGAGCTCGTTGGAACTCCCGTTGTGGCCCAGAGTTCACTTGGGAAAGGGAGGACCAGACGAAACGCAAGTACCCCCAGTTGTTTCAGAAAGGTGAGTCCAGTGCTGAAGCTACTTCGGAATTTCGGGACGAAATTCCAAACCAACGGGGGGATGATGTGATACCTCAGGAAAACGTACAACACAACTAGCTTCCTCAGTGACCATGTGCGAAATTTCGGGACGAAATTTCTTTCAACTTGGGGATGATGTGACAACTCGTGCAAATTCCCGAACGTTTAGTTTTACTGTGTAATTCCATGTATGAATTGAAATTAGTGATTTATTTTATTTGAACGATTGTGTGCTTGGTAATATGTAATGTGAATTATGTGAAACTGAAACCCGAAACCAAAATATTGGAATATGTTATTTTGTAAAACGAAGCATTGTAATATATTGCTTTGCAATACGAATCGTTTTAATTAGTTTTTCCGTGAATCTTGCGAAACCGTCACAACGTGCGAAACCGTTACTTATTAAAACCCAACCCAAGCCCACCCCTCTCCCCCTTGCGCCACAAACAAGCCCAAACCCCTTACCCTTGTTCGAAAGTTAGGCCCAAAACCCACACCTCTTGATCCTTGTAACCCATTAAGCCCAATTCCCTTGTGTTTCAATATATATATATATATATATATATATGTATGCGTGGATCAAGAATTAGAAATCAAAAACCCTAAACACCCTTGTAATCCTCGACCAGAAGAGACCCCCCCCCAGCGAAATTACAAACCCTAGTTCAGCTTCTTGATTCGCCTTTCACTTTCGTGTAATCCCTTCTCTTACTACAAGGTTAGTATTCTTGATTTGATTGTGATTCTTCGTTCAATTTTTGGAGAAACATGGCCCTGATTTTTAGATAACATGCTAAGGTTTTGATGTTACATGATTTATTTCGGTTAAGTATGCGATTTGTTGAAGTAATTGATAGTATGTATGCGTAAATGGTTGTTGGCTGCGTTTTTGGTGAAAATCATGATATGTTATGGCTAGGGTTTTGTGATTATTGGTATGGTTAGATGGTAAAGGATGATTAACCTGCCGTTAGTTGTCATTAGGAAAGGTCGGGATTGTTTATACGCGTTTTGGTGTTGTTTAAACGTAAAAACTTCATGCTGATAGATGAAAACAACCAAATTCAGTTGGCTGTAAACGGACCGTTATAAATCGAAAAATTGATTTTATGAAGTCTAAATTATATATTTTCGAAAAACAAATCAAATGGCACTAGAATCGTATTTTTTCGAGGTCGTTTGCTATTTCTAAAGGTCTGTTTTGTACAGCAGCAAAAGCTGCGTTTCTTTTTGCAGAAAATGTGTGTTATGTTTTTTTGTCATAACTTGAAACCTCCATAGAGTTAGGTCACGAAATTTGTACTGTAGATGACCACGGATGTCGTTGTAATTCTACAACTGAAATTTCATCAATCGGACTTACGATGAATTTTAAATGAATTTTTCCGTGGACTGCAGTCAGAAAGTGACGAATCTGATTGCAGCCCGGTAAATGATTTTTATAAAATAATTTATAATGAATTAGATCGCGAGAATTTTACAAAATAATATTTGTATCGTTTAAAACATTCTGTAAAATTGTGCTAATTTTTGGAATAAGTTACTATTTTATTAAAATACCGGAAAACAGCCTAGTTTTGGATGTTAAAGCTGAAATAATATAAGTAGTGATTTGCGTGTCTAAATGTCGGTTTGGTTATCTCATAATGATCCAACTTGTTATATGTTAACGAAAGTATCATGTGAAGTATGGTGTGCTTGCTCTTGAGTAGTTACAGGTGGAATTCGATTATGGGCGTGAACTGTCAAAGTGAGTGCAAGTTATGTGGTAGATGCGTGTAGGAACTTTGTGGTCTATTTGAAACCACTAATGGACTAAGTGGTAATTATACTAGGACGTGATTGACCAACCCTGATCGTTAGCTATTTTAAGAGTTTAACCGAGCAACCAAAGGTGAGTTCACACTTTCGTCAAAGCATGGGATTACCGGTGGTTTGGGAATGGGTTAAGTAAGGATTCCTGGTGGTTTGGGAATGGGCTAGGTAACAACTATCCCCATTGGGTGGGATGTAATCGGAATGGGTTAAGTAACAACTATCCCCCTTAGGTGGGATGTAATCTGCGTATTCTCCTTGGGTAGATTACGTACCTCGGTCCTCCTTGGGTAGGACAACAACCTTAAACTTACTTGACAAAACTCTATCATGAAGTCCCTCATTTTTATATCGACTTAATCGCCGGGCCAATGGTGAACGGGTCACTAGTTAAATAGCGCTATTTGGTCTGACAAGCCTCACACCGTGCCGCAGAGGACGGGAGTGGACTTATGTACTTGGGGACTGTCAATGATGATAGATATTGACGAACATGACTTAAGTCAGTAGTCGATATGGTAACAAGTCTAGTGGTTTACAACATGGGGTAGCCCCCGCGGTATTGGTTATGGGAACATGGAACTGGATAACTTTTGGTTTTCGAAACAACTTAACAACTTATGGTTTTTGGAACAACATTAAAACGGACAACCAACTTCGAACTCGCCAACCTTTTGTTGACACGTTACCACATGCTTTGCAGGTCGTTAGGTTATTTGCTGGAGCTTGCATGGGGAAGGAGTCGTTGTGGGACATGAACCGCTGTGTGTTCATGATAAATTTATGAAACGTTAAACCTATACTTTGGTTTTGATCTTATGCTTCTGCTGACTTTTTAATTTAGTTTTGGATTTTAGTTTGGTGAACTTTAAACGTTTAGTTTACGGTGGTTTTACTTTACTTTACTTAATGTTTATTATGATTGGTGGTATGATCCTGGTCAGTCACACGCCTCGCGATAATACTTCGCTTGTGGATTTTGAGGGTGTGACATACAAAGTGTCTAAAGTGTAAGAAGTGTTTTAAACCATTAGATCTTTAATCTAATGGTTGAGATCAATTGGGACCAAATTATAAATTGTGTTTTAATTATTTGGAATGATTTGAAAATTGTAGGGGTAATAGTGTCTTTGTATATGTTTCAAATTAGGTAACCTCTCCTAAATTCTAGTGATTCACTCCTAAATTCTAGCGATTCAATTTTAAGCACATTCTAAAAAATCCAGAAATATGTAATTGCTACAAGAAATATATAACACTATACATCCATCATATAACACTATATAACACCATATAACACCGTATAACACTATGTAACACCATATAACACCATGCAACACTATGTAACACTATATAACAATATGTAACACTGTACATCTATCATAGACATGCTATCAGAAAAATATAACACTATAACACTATATAACTCTAAATAACACTACATAACACCATATAATACCATATAACACCATATAACACTATATAACACTATACATCAATCATATAATACTATATAACACCAAAAAAACACTATATAACATCATATAACACAATGTAGCACTATATAACACTATATAAAAATATATAACACTATACAGTTCTGAATGATGGTTGCAGTGTTATATATAATGTTGTAGTGTTGTATAGAGTTATAAAATGGTTATATGGTGTTATATGCTATTCGTAGTGTTTTATAGAGATTTGTAGTGTTATATAAAAACCTTCAGTCTACATCCATCACTCTATAACACTCTATAAATTTTCATTCTGCGATCTTCAGAATTAATAATTGATGAACGAGATGTCACAAATTCGTAGATTAATTCCTAATTCGTATTTCTATAATTAAGGGTGACGGTTATGGAAGGTTATCAATTAATTAAATCAATAAGAAAATTACTTGTTTACCATTTTGAATTAATTTAGATTGATGACACATGTCATCTCCACAATATTTCTCACACTTCTCACACTTTTAAATTAATGTACATGATCTTTAATCTTATTTTGATAATGTATAAATCAGCATTCAACAAATTATCTACTAGATCAAGAGTGGAATTACTTTACTTTCTTTAATGTTTATAGCCTTTACTTCACTACTAAGTATCTACTTAGGAATTTAAAGTATTGTATGTTAATTAGATACTAAATGTAGCAATTAATTTACCTTATTATTATTATTAAAGAAGTACAAAACTTTTCATTTGAGACAAGAGTATCGGAGGAAAATAATTTGATGATCTATTATTATATCCTCACCAATTAAGAATTCTAATTATGTAGTTCATATAATTATAAACATATAAGTGTGTAATGATAACCTTTATTTAAAATTTAAATAGAGAACGAATACAACTTTAATTTTTTAATTAGAAAGTTAGGTACATTATACATACTAATTTCGAAGGTGGGAGTAACATCTTTTTTTTCCTTTTCCTTTTAATATTATATTATTATTTTAAGTAACACATTATTTTTTTTATTATTATATTATTATAATAATTACTTTTAACATGTCTAGAAAATCCATCTTTCAAAGTCTCTTCTTCTAACCATGAGCCTTTCCAAAACAACATATCTTCCCCATCCTAACTTTCTTTTATCGCGTATTGGGTAGACCATGAAATAATACCTTTGTCATTCAACACTTTACTCGACTTAATTATACGATTGCACACCCATTAAAATCACTAATACCCCAACTCCTCACCCCACACGCACACACACCATTTATAACCCCTACTAGGGGTGTGCATGGGTCGGTTTGGTTCGGTTTATACTATTAACCATAACCATAACCGCTAGTTCGGTTATGGAGTTTTGGTAACCATAACCATAACCATAACCATAACCAAACATCGGTTATGAAGTCGGTTATGGTTCGGTTTTGGTTAATTTCGGTTAAGTAACCAAGTAATGTTTGAAATAAATAGGGTTGTGCATGATTTGAACTTAGCTTGAGCCTATTTTACAAGATAACAGAGACTAAACTTTTTCGTTAAACAACCGATTTGGGGTTCTTTTTAATAAGGTAATTCTCAAACAAAAAAAAAATTGAACATCACACCTTAGTTCTTTATCAAAATAAATGGCATCTACATCAAGATCATTTTGTTACTAGCATACTTTTATTTTAGTAAAAACCCTCTATATGGTTTTGTAAAACACAAATCCATTATATAAAGTTAACATTACAAGTTCGGTTCGGTTTCGGTTTATGGTGGTTAATTTGCTCACCCCTAACCCCTACTAATTTCTCATCATGAATCGCTTTAACAATTATCATCCATAAATTATATATTTTTTTTCTATTAACGAACTGCCAGACATTTATACTAGAGTAAACTGCAATTTTACCCCCTGGGGTTTAAGCCAATTGGCACTCTGACCCCCTCCCTGGAAATAATTGCAATTTTACCCCCCAACGTTGTTGTTATGTCACATAATTACCCCCTTCCATCAACTTTTGTTAACAATCAATATAACTAAGTAATGGTCAAAGGGTATAAAGGTCATTTCCAACAAACCTTTGTAGATTATACATTACACCACCCTATAAGTAATCAATCAAAGCACTATTACCCCCCCCCCCACCTTCCCACACCGGTCCTCCACTCCTGCTCTGTGCCATCTTCTTCTCCGGCCATCACCTTCTCCGGTGATCTTTAGCTACAATCGTCCACCGATCTTCAGAGCTCCGGCGACACCTTCTCCGGCAATCATCACACCACCGACGACAATGCCGCTACTTTGTTGGCTGATTCGATACGTGATCCGCCACACGGCAGGTACAATCGCCCATTGTCAGTTAATCAGGTTCGGATTTGTGTCAATGTTAGTTAATATCATGTTATAAAAAGGGTTAGGGTCGGATTTGTGTCTGATTGAGTCTCATGTTAAACAGGGTATTAACAATTAGTCTGATTGAGTCTGATTTCCATGTTAATTTTGTGATGTTTGGTGTTTTTTTTTTTACAGTTGACCTGACGATGAGCCTATCAAGCTCATCCGTGGTGGTCCACCTGGTGGTCTCCGTGTTTGGTAGGCCTGTCCTCAACTTCCATTATCCACCGAAGAGTTGAGCGGATGTTTACTCTAGTAGTTATTTAGGTTTTGTGTAATATGTAGGTTAACTTAAGTTAAATTAGATGTTAATGACGATGACTGATGACGATGTTAATCAAGGTTATGATAAACATGCATTTTTTATGTTAATGATGGTTATGATAAACATGCTTTTTTTGATCTTAACTGTTTGTATTTAACTTGTTATGAAAATCACTTATTAAGCCAACAACTAATGTATACTCATTGAGATGTCTAGGATGTATAATTTTAACCCCCTCTCAGATCAATGACTACAAAATAGATCTTGCAACTTGGAAATGACCTTTATACCCTTTCAACAGGTTAATGTTTCAGCTAGGGGTGTTCATCGAATCGAATATCGAATTTTCGAATTATTCGAATTGAATTATTCGAATAATTTTTATTTTTCCTTGAATTCGAATTCGATTCGAATTCGATTAAAACCTACTCAATTCGATTCGAATTCGTATTTGAATAAAAAACCCAATTCGTATTCGATTCGTATTCGATTTGAATCGAATTCGACTAAATTCGATTTGATTTAGATTCTTTTAAAACATGTAAAAAACTATCAAGATGAAACATAAATTTTAAAGCAACCATAAAGCATGATATCACATTAAAAAGTTCCAAATAAAGTACCATAAGTCTAAAATTCAAAACCAGAAAGTCGGGAATAACCACTCCACATTACAAGTTAGTATTTATAGGGTTAAAATCTATTGATAGATTTGTTACTTAGGTTTTTGTTATGGCCATGTAGTGGGTTTGGTAATGGGTAATTTTAACACTGGGAATAAATTTTGAAAATAATTTATAGTATAGCCCAATAGAAGTTATATATGTATTATATATAGAAATAATAAATAAAAATGTATAATTTTTTATTCGAATTTCGGATCGAATCGAATTTGAAATTATAAATTCGTATTCGATTCGTATTCAATTTACTTGACTCGAGTTGAATCGAATTCGAATTCGAATTCTAATAATTGAAACGAATTCTTGATAATCGAATCGAATTTAATCGAATTTCGTAGTTTTCGAATTCGAAACGAATTCTAAACACCCCTAGTTTCAGCAGGTTTGAGTATATGTGTTTTGAGCTTGTTTGAACAGGTTTGAGTATATGTGTTTTGGGCATGTTTGAACAGGTTTGAGTATATGTGTTTGAAAAGGTTTGAGTATATGTTTTTTGAGCATGTTTGAACAGGTTTGAACAGGTTAACCGACCATTTGTAGCAGGTAGATATATTTGCATACTGCAGGTATTTGTTTTGCATACTGCATGACCAATTGATACCATTTGCAGCTGCAACCAAACAACTAATGTTTACAGCTAACGTTTGAACAACAGATTGTGATATAACAGCAGATTGATCAAATATGCCTAGTTATAATGTGCATTTACCTAGCTAGTAAACATGATGTCTGCCTTTTATCACATATGTGTTACATATTTTCATAAGATCTGCTCCTGTGAATACTCCATTATTAGTCAACATAACTGTTGTAAAAGAGCATGATCTGCTCCTGTGAATACTCCTTTGCTTTGTATATATATTGTACCTCTTACATTGTATTAGACACAACTTTTATAATACAAAAAACACACAGCATTGTTCACTGTTCTATAGGTCTTCCATTTGGCAGGATTGTAATTGAGTGTAGTTGGTCTTTCATTTGGCAGGATTGTAAATGAGTGTAATTGTGTAAAGTTGGTAGGGACATTAGTCTTCTGTTAAAACTAGCAATAATAGTTAAATGGTAACTGTAACAACCCTCGGTAAAACCAACACCCTCAGTATATTTTCTATACCCTATTATATCTTAAAATATCCCAATATGTCTCATATTACACCCCGTATGTGAAAACCGAGCCTGAAGTAGGTTATAACATATAAAATAAATTAAAAACAAGAAAAATGGAGTTGAGGCGGGCCGCGTAGACCCACCCCAACATCTCACGCGATCGTATAAGGGCTGAAATCTGACTTCATTGACTTCATAAGTTGATACGGGCCGCGTAAGCTTAAGCTTACACTAACGCGTGCCGCTAGAGATCAAGAAACGCGGAGACATCCGGTGCTGACACGTGTCGACATCGTGTCAAGTCTACAAGCTGACCGGGCCAAGCTATTATGTTGACCAAGGTTGACGCGGGCCGCGTAACCTTGGCCTGTGTCTTACGCGGGCCGCGACAGGACTAGAATCAGGAACTATAAATAGATGGCATCGGGTTTCACTTTTCGTCGCTCACATTTCAATTCTAAATCTCAATTTCTGTAGAAGAGGCATTATAGTCGGGTACTATACCCCTAATTAGCGAGGTTCTGCTCCGTTGTAAGTATTATAACCCCAGTTTCATAAATAGTTACGCTGCCCGATTGATTTAGGGTTCCGTAACAACTGTCGTGGTTCTGCCCGACGTAGTTGTTGGAATGCCGTCTCGGGGAGGGTATCAATAATAATTTCAAAGGGTTATGATATTAACCAATGTACATTTGTATAAATTATAGATTATATCCAGGAAACCCTTACGAGAAGCCTAAGATAGCAATGTGAGTTTATCCTCTTTTTGTTAATGTTTTTGGAATATTTTACAAAACCTTAATTATTTTACAATGTGATTAAGCGGTGATTGAGTCTTTGTAGTTCTTCAATTACTGCCGGTATTATGGGGTTTTGTATACAAAATTTATTACTACGAGTAGTAGTAAGTCGGGAACGACAGTACATTATCATTGGACAACGAGTTAGCCAATGGGTAATTTGACCATAGCCATAGATCCGGTCGAGTGGCAAATACTGAATGAGTAATTGTGTAGAAATAAACAATGTGATCGCTCTCAATACTGTTTTAATTGATAAAATGTTTCTTGATTAAACTGGGATTCACTCACCAGTATTTCCGACTGACAAATGTTTTTAAAACGCGTTACAGGTAACACAATGTGAACAGCCAATTAATGAAAAGCCAGCTGGAGAGCACTGAAGGCTTGGGAAAAATGTGGCTATAAAAGTTACCTAATAAACGATGTTTTAAATTCAATAAAATAGGGTTTGTCCCTATAAATGTATTGTAATAAGAAACTTGGGTTTTTCCCATGTTATTATTAATATCAAATATGGTGGTTTTACTCTGATAAACATTTCCTAACTACGGTCCTGATGTAAATTCCGCTGCGAGATTTAAACAACTGATACCACCAAACTCTGAGCTCGCGTCCGCCTAGGGGTGATCATCGAATAGAATATCGAATTTTCGAATTATTCGAATCGAATTATTCGAATAATTTTTATTTTTCCTTCAATTCGTATTCGATTCGAATTCGATTAAAATCTACCCAATTCGATTCGAATTCGTATTCGAATAAAAAACCCAATTCGTATTCGATTAAAAATTCGAATTCGAATCGAATTCGAATAAATTCGATTTGATCCGGATTCTTTTAAAACATGTAAAAAACTATCAAAATGAAACATAAATTTTAAAGCAGCTAAAGTACCATAAGTCTAAAATTCAAAATTCAAAATGAGAAGTCGGGAATTACCACTCCACATTATAAGTTAATATTTTTAAGGTTCGAAATCTATTGAATTTGTTACTTAGGTTTTAGTTATAGGTCATATAGTGGGTTTGATGATCGGTAATTTTAATACATGGAATAATTTATGAAATAATTTATATTATAGCCCAATAAAAGTTATATTTGTATTATATATAAAATAATAAATAAAAAAAATATAATTTTTATTCGAATTTCGAATCGAAGCGAATCGAATTTGAAGTTATAAATTCGTATTCGATTCGTATTCGATTTACTTTACTCGAATTGAATCGAATTCGAATTCGAATTTTTTTAATCGAAACGAATTCTTGATAATCGAATCGAATTAAATCGAATTTCGAATTTTTCGAATTCGAAACGAATTCTGAACACCCCTTCATCCGCCCGTTCCCGGGACAGATAAGGGATCGGGGGTTGCGACAGTAACCTATTATAAAATGTCATTTTGTAGCTATCCTTGGATTGGGTCATAACATTTGACATGAAAAATGTTGGTCTTTCATTTGGGTTCAAGCTCTAGTTGTGCAGACATGTGTGGGTGTGTGTAGTTGTTTTCTAGTTAAGAAAATATAACATTTGACAGAAAATTGAGCATTTAGTTTGTGCAGCAGGGTATTATATCAAATATGGCATTTAGTTTGTGCAGCAGGGGGTAAAATTGAGCAGGTTAGATTCTAATTTGTGCAACAGATTCATTTTCAGCATGTTTGAGCAGGTTAAATGAGCATTTGCAGCAGGTTAGGCATTTCAAATACCAGGTTTTACACTTAATTTCTGCATCATTTGACTTTGGCTGGTCAAACCTTTTTGGCTGGAAGGGTTTTAGTTACTGCAGGGGGTAATACTGTTTCTTACAACAAAGTATAGGGGGTAATAAAAAGGACAATTTAGTCATTTAATAGTGGGGGTAATTATGCGACATAACAACAACGTTGGGGGGTAATATGAAAGGGTAAGATAGTCATTTCACATTCCAGTTAACAGATCTGTTAACTTATTTGACGGCAGTGGGTAATTATGCGACATAACAACAACGTTGGGGGGTAAAATTGCAATTATTTCCAGAGAGAGGGTTAGAGTGCCAATTGGCTTAAACCCCAGGGGGTAAAATTACAGTTTACTCTTTATACTATTTGAAGGACCATACAATAGTCTTAAAAACTTAAAAAGTCGAGTGGCACAACAAGGCATGCGACACATCACTTCTTGTCGCTACAATAATCACATTAAACACTAAACGTGTTTTTTTAAATACTATAAGTCCCATGGTCTATAAATAACATTTTAATACTAGTGTGGCACTAAACAAATGCTACAACTCTTTCAGTTACAACCTACAAATAAGAATCACATATCAAAATGCATGATTGTCTACATTAGACTAAGGAGCTGTTTGGTAGCCTCTGAATGGTCATTAAGAGGTTATCTCTTAATGGAACCATTAAGAATTTTACCAATGAGAAGGTAGAAGAATGCGACATGTGATGATTTACCATTCAGATGTTATCTCTTAACCATTCAGACTTGAGGTTACCTCTTATTCATTCAGAGGTTTTAAACCATTAAGAGGTAGCATCTGAATGGTCATTAAGAGGCTACCAAAAAGCCCCTAAGGACAAACGATACTCCTTTATTCGTATTTGTAATCAAACAAAAATCTAACACAACTATATATAAGAAATCAAACAAATCTAAAACAATAAATTTGCACTAATATTAATAATTAGCATATGAATTTTCTTTTAATTGAAGGCCTTATTTTTTTGGAGGTACTATGCCCAATACTGGATTACTTATACTGTAGGTCCGGCCCTGTGTCTGCTCCTATCCTCCGTTTGGCCTCGTTTGATCACTATACTTTCTTTTTCTTCTGTTTTCGTGAAGGCCAACTTGTCAATGATACCAACAAATTATTAAGTGGTGGACTTCGATTTATTGCTTCAATGTGCTTTACTGATAAGATAACAAAAGAAAGACTAAACCTTAAGTAAGATGATAAAGAAGACACTTCATCAGTTCATCGTGTCCCTTCAAATGCACGTAACACATACCCACTATTAACATAGTGGTATGTGTGTGCATACATTGTCTGTCCTCCCACTAATTCAAAGAAATACATTTTCTATATCTTGAGAAAAAAAAATGTTTTTTAATCACTATTGATGATGAGAATAATGCCAACTTACAGAATTATAGAAATTAATAATATTAATTTATATGTACATCACTATTGATGATGAGAATAATACAACTTACAGAATTATAGAAATTAATAATATTAATTTATATGTACATATAAGAAATATCGTAATTATGATTTAACGTTAAGATACTACTATACGACAATGATGTAGGAATTAATAGCCAATTTCATTTTCCATATTTTTTTCAACCATGATTGGCGGTTATGGGCTATTAATTTTGAAATAGAAAGAGTGTCTTATCGTGAGCGAAGTCTTGAAAAGAAATTACAAAAATTAGGAAGCATGCAAACCCTATAACTACACACTTATATCTTTTTCTTCAAGGTCGTGAGTTTGTATTAACATTTTATAATTAAAGATTAAAGAAAATTCACAATATATACATATACACATTGCATATTCCAAAAAAAAAAAAAGGGTAAAGAGTCCTTCAAATTACATGGTTGGTTCCAAGTATATATGTACATACTTGCATATTTCAAAAATAAAAAAAAAATGTAAAGAGATGGTTGTAAGTTGCAAACCGTGAACCAAACTGTTAAACTCAATTTTCAAACCAAACCATGAACGGGTGCAACGGGTTGTTCACAGCAACATTTCGTCTCCTAGAGATCGGGGTTTCGTTTTTACTAGGTTAGGTTTCGCTATTCAAAAGGGGGTAGCGGCGCAGCTTGTTGCCCGCTTACCGGCTATCTTGGTGTAATTTGTTTGGCTAAACTTTTTGGAACGTAAATATAATAAATAATTTAATCTCAAAAAAAAAAAAAAAAAAAACCATGAACAAACCATATAAATCTTGAACCGACTAATTTTTTCCGATTTTACATTCGCTTGTTTAAATTTATTAATGGTTTATGAACCCTCCGTAATAATGATAATTTATGAAAAGTATAATAAATTTTCATATTAATAATATATATTGTTTTTCTCTATTACGGTTTATTTGGGTAATGCAACAAGTATATTGATGAGGTATGATCCGGTTGAGCCAATTTGAACCGCTCCCAAACCTATTTTATGATAATTTTATATTATTGGTCTAGAATATTCCAATAAGACAAAATTTATGCAATCTCTACAAGGTAGGAAATTTACATAATCTCTTAGACCGTGAGGTGTGGTGGGGCGGGTTTAGGTCATGGGTTGACACGTGGATTATGGGGCACTCAATACCTAAACCCAAGTTCATAGGTGTAACGCCCTGCGTTTTCATACTTTCCATATTTAGAAACCATTGTTTGAAATTCTATTTTTGGAAATCTCGCGTTCTTGTAATCGTTCTTTGATCGTAAGCATTGTAAAATACGGGACTTGATTCATAAATAAAACTCGTATTTTGTTACATACACGTTGTACATACTTTATACATGCTCATACATTCAATTTCGTGAAAAACAATTGATGCGTATTCGTAATTTTTGGAAACAATGTGCTAAACTTGTAAATACGTGAAACTTATGCATAAAACGTGTTTTGATCGTAAACGAGACTTAAATACGATATTTATACGCTTAATTATACTTGGTTTACGTTCCTCATACTTGATTTACCTTCATACTATGCTTATATGTCGAAAATAGTCCCTAAAACACCTTAAAACCCTAATTTATAAACTCAAGGGACCAAAATGTCATTTCTAAAACTTGAAGTGCTGACTTGATGGTCTCTGGCACCCCGCGACCGCCCTTGGTCCTCTCTCGCGCCCCGCCAGAGGCCGTAATCTGCAGCCAGCATGTTTCCAGCTACGGGATTGGCGAAAAAGTGTGTTTGTTGGTTGTTTTGTTGTGTTTCTTGCATTAAAACTCAACCACCAACCAACCCCCTTCAAACCCTATAAAACCAAGGCCTCCTCCAAGCTAAAATCACTTTGCAAACTCTCCTAATCACCCTCAAATCACCATAATCAGCTGCAACATCAGAAGATTCGGACAGAAGCATACTACTTCACAAAAGTATGCATAACTTCTTCGTTTCTTATCCGATTTAGTCCATTCTTTTTCCTATGTGCTTGGATTGAGCTTAGCTTTGATTCCATGAGTTTTTCACAGTAAATAAGTCCCTGGAACTCCGGCAAAAAGGCTCCAAAGTTCACTGGTCATTTCTGATTTCATCTAATCTATACTAAACTTGTTCAACTTGAGTCTAACTCATCTCAAACCCACGTCCTTATGCGCATAACCACTTGTATGGTTAGTTGGGCTTAAAAACGAGGCTGAGACATTCGAAATCAGAGGTTAAACCTCACATACGTTCTGGTTTTTTAGGGTTTTTAACCCACAAGTGATGTCAAACTCAAAACTTGATAAGTGTGTGATTATTTGGATAGCTTGGGCTATCCTACCTTCAATCCACCTATCACTTGATGTTTTCTTAGTTAGTTAGTATGTATTTCCATTCCTTATTGTATGTATTCATGACCATCCTTGCTGTCTATGACAACTTATGCATTGGTGAAACACAAGAGGTACCTAAATGGAAGATTTATCTTCCTACCTCCTATATGACTTCCATGATACTTAAGAGATGCCTAAATGGAGACTTTAATCTCCTACCTCATGCTTGATCTCTTAGACATATTAACATATCACATAGTACGTATATTATCTAAGTAATCAACCTTGATGATGAACTAATATTCATTTGTCAAAATGTTGGTTACATCATCTAAAAACATCATATGTGTTAAAAAGATTATTACTTTTCATATGTTTACTTTCATGTCCACAAACTCCAAATCCTTAAACCATGCGTAAACATCTCCTAAACTCCCTATCAAACACAATTAACTTACTAGTCTCAACAAATTCGTCACATTGGATAATCGGAAGACTTGGCAATTTTGTGAGTATACTCACAACCCCCTTTTTATGTTTACCAATTTTGGGGTGTGAAGAAACACTAGATAAATGACCGGAATCAGGTTATCTAGGGGGTTACGTTCTGCATAAAAAGGGTTGGTTCTCTCTCGTTTGATCCGAAGGGATTGTTCTTCTTCTCCGGTGAACTCTGCAAAACAGAACACCGTTAGCCTCGTCACGGGGAAAATGGAGGTTTTCTCCGTGACCCGACTCCGGTCTGAGAATAAGTGTGTGTTTATGAAGAAGAAGTATTGGTGAAGTGAGTGTAACTTGAAGTTCATACCTGAATTACTCTCATATTTATAGCCGGGAGTTTGGGCGGGAAAACTCGTTGATGAAATATTAACGGAAGATGCTAACACCGTAAGCGGTTATTTTCCTTCCGTCGATTCTCTTGATTGAACTGTGATCGTGATCTTGATCGACAGCTGGGGTATTGCCACGTGGAAAGTAGGCAAGTGGAAGTTTCTCTCCAATTTCATACCATCATCATGATTTCAGGGAGGCCTGAGATGATGACACGTGTCCAGACGGTTATAACCGTCTGGTGGTGCACGATTGAGTTTTTCTAGAAGGTTATTGCTATAATCCAGTGTGACTCCTTATCGTGTGTGCCAGTTAAGTAAATAATATCCAAGTCTGGGTACTATTTAAGCGGAAGTATTTAAACAAGGATTCTTATCCTTTGTTTGTTATGGAGGAAGGCGCGAGGGTTTATTAACTTCCTTTTGGCGCGCGGGTGTTACCTGCTATCTTTCTCTTGAGCTCTCTTTGTGGGACCGGTGCGCGGCCGCGCAAGGTCAAAAAAGGGCTAAAAGATAAGGTTGTGGTACGGTCCCGAGTATCTATTACGAGGTTTTTGGGACCTTACCCCTTCAAGTCCCCCCAGTCTAGTGTTGTACTTATGCAAATAAGTGGAGCACTGGACTTGTAAGGGAGATGCTTTTTACTGTAGAGTTCTCGACGTGAAGCTGAGGAATCTTTTTAGAGAGGGGATTTTTTTGCTTATTAAGATTTTTTTTTTCGGGGAATTCATGAATTTTCTTCTGTTGGTCTGACCCTCTTTAATCATGATCTGACGTTTCATTACGTCACTTGTAAATAAAAAATGAATATACGTGATACTTTCCTTCCTTCTTGCTTTGGGATATGTATCGACGCTTGTCAGGCTTCATTTATTGAGATATGACATTTTTCCCTGTGGCGCCGTTTAGAAGGGACGATTTGACAGTTAATCATGATTGTTAACCTTTTTCCTTTCCCGGAGTCGGTACTTCTATATATACGTTTGAGGGTTTTGAACTTTTTGCTTGATTTGGAAACATGAAGGCTAGGCATTCTTTTCGTACCCGACGATTGTTGGATATTTTGAGGATTTATAAGGCCACCGAGGGTCTCCTTCTTCTTGCTGACTCACCGCCACTGGTGGTTACCGGGAACGAAGAGCCGTTCAATTTTGTTCCTTCCACGGTTGTGGGTTCTGGTTTTGAAGCTCACCGGCCAAAAGACTTTGTTGATGAAAGGGTTGATGCATTATCTGCTGATGACTTGATGGCACGTTTCCCGACGATTCGGAAGGGTGGATGTCAGCTGGTGTACCATCGCCGGAAAAGTCGTCGTTCTGGTCAGGTACCGGTTGCTGATGATGAGCTTGCTGCTGATCTTCGCCGTTAGGTTTTAGGGGAACGGTGTATACCTCTTTTGATGTTGTAGGTCAGTTTGTTTTGCTACTGGTATTTTGGAAGAACGCTGTTGTGTTCTTTGTAAATGGTTGTTTGAAGTGCTTTTGCTGCTCTAATGATATATATTTTTGATGCACTGTCGTGCATGTATGCCTTGGTGTTTACCATTTTATGTTTGGATTACAATATGTTGCATATGTTTAATTGCTTTGAGTAGGTAGAGCGAATGAGAATTGTATTGTGCTCATGTGTGAACGTATGTCTAAAATGCGCGCGAGGGTTGTGCCTATTTATACTGATCATGAGGCGTACAATGTTTACCATATTGTTTTCGCGTAAACCAAAAGAATTATATTCAATTTGTAACAAACAATGACACATGTAAGGATAACTTTTGCATTATTAGGGCGCAGGGCCAATAATACAAAGTAAAATAGAAAAAATACATTGCCTGTATAGATCTGATTTGATTGAATACCTCGGCTATATATAACCCCTGCGTAGCTGCTGCGCGTTCCAGGGGCGGGTGTTCCGTCGATTCGTTTTAGGGTGTACGCCCCTTTGCCTAGGACCTCATTGATAATGTATGGTCCTTCCCACTTTGGCGCTAGTTTGCCTGGTTTTTCCGCATTAGAAGCTTCATTGTCGCGCAAGACGAAGTCTCTCGGGATGAAAGTACATACGCGTACGCGCGTGTTGTAGTATTTTTCAAGTTTGGATTTGTACCTTGCTTCTGCGATGGCGGCGTTTTCTCGCCTTTCTTCAAGAAGGTCTAAATCCATTCTTCGTTCCTGCTCATTGTTTTGCTTTTCCATGGCAACCATGCGCGGCGATGGACGGCCAATTTCAGCTGGGATTACCGCTTCTGACCCATTGACGAGACTGAATGGGGTTTCTCCCGTACTGGTCTTTGGCATGGTACGATGGGCCCATAGGATGCTTGGGAGTTCATCGACCCATCCTCTGCGAGCGGTCCTAAGTCTCGCTTTTATGCCGTCAACTATTTGTTTGTTGACACTTTCAACTTGCCCGTTCGCCTGTGGATGCGCTACAGAGGCGAAGTTATGTTCAATCTTCATTTCTTTGAACCACTTTTGAAGATCTTCCAAGGCGAAATTGGTGCCGTTGTCGGAGGTAATGAGCAATGGTAAGCCGAATCTACAAATAATATGTTCCCATATGAATTTGCGGATTACCATTGATGTGGTTGAAGCTAACGCCTTGGCTTCGACCCACTTTGTGAAGTAGTCCACTGCTACGATAATGAATTTCACCGCGCTAGGCGCGTCAGGGAATGGCCCAACAAGATCGATTCCCCATTGTTGGAAGGGCCAGGCGGATGTGACCGGTATGAGTGGGTTTTTTGGTTGGAGGATTTTTGGCGCGTGTAGTTGACAGGCTGCGCACTTTTGTAATAATTCTACCGCGTCCACGTGCATTCCTGGCCAATAGTAGCCTGCGCTCATGATCTTAGCTACTACCATGCGCGGACCGGCGTGTATCCCACATAAGCCTTCATGGATTTCCCTGACTAAGTATTGTGCGTCTGTTTTGTCAACACAGCGCAGGAGCGGTCCCATGAATGATTTCCGGTACAGAATCCCATCCGCCATCTCATAGTTTATTGCCTTGTTCTGGATTTTTCTAGCTTCTGCCTTTCCTTCCGAGAGTTTCCCATGTTGTAGGTACTAGATGATCGGGGACATCCAGGATGGGTTGCCGATCTCTATGGCGTTTACTTGTTTGAGAGGAACAGAAGGATTGGACAATACCTCGATGCGCACCTCTTTTGCTAGGTGTCTGAAGCTGGTGGCAACCAATTTGCTTAGTGCATCCGCGTGCTTGTTTTCGCTTCTGTTTATGTGATTGACTTTAAATGTTTGGAATTGGATGATTAACATCCGCGCTTGTTCCAGATATAGCGCCATAGCTTCACCTTTTGCATCGTAATGCCCATTAACTTGCTCGACTACCGGTTTTGAATCAACGTTAGCTTCATGGTTTCTTGCTCCCATTTTGAGCGCTAAACGAAGGCCTGCTAGAAACGCTTCGTATTCTGCTTCATTGTTCGTGCTCCGAAAATCCAAGCGTATCGCATATGTAAGCTCGTGATCATCTGGGCTGACCAATCGGAGACCCGCGCCTGCCCCGTCGTCGTTAGAAGCTCCATCTGTGTGCAGAGTCCAGACCCTATCGTCGAAAACTAGAACAGGGTTTTGAATTGCTTCACATTCTTGCACTTTGTCTATGGGAACTTCTGTGGCGAAGTCTGCTAAAACTAGCCCTTTGATTGCTGGTCGCGGTCTATATAGGACGTTATATCCTCCCAGCTCAATAGCCCACTTAGCTAATCTCCCCGCAACATCGGGTTTGGATAGAATTTGCCCCAAGTGGTAATTGGTGAGAACTGTGATGACATGGCCAGAGAAATACCGGCGTAATCGCCGTGATGCATGTACCAGAGCGAGGACTAGTTTCTCTATCATTGAGTAGCGCGTCTCCGGGCCAGTGAGCATCTTGCTTATATAATAAATTGGAGTCTGAATGTTTTCTCGTTCCACCATTACCACTGCGCCAACTGCTACTTCCGCAGCGGATAAATACAAGATCAGTGGTTCTTTTTCCCGCGGTGCTGTTAGCGTTGGCAATTGAATTAAACATTCCTTCATTTGTTTGAAGGCTACTTCCGCTTCAGGTGTCCACTGGAAGTGAGTTTTCTTGGCGCAGTTGCGCAGTGTGCTAATGAACGGGTAAGACTTTGCAGCATGATTCGCCAAGAATCTGTTCAAGGCTGCTAATCGCCCTGCGAGTCTTTGCATCGCTTTTATTGTTGCAGGTGACGACATCATCTGGATGGCTTGTACTTTCTCCGGGTTTACTCTAAAACCATCTCTTGTCACTATAAAACCCAGAAATTTTCCTTCTTCCATCCCGAAGGAGAACTTCGTTGGGTTAAGCTTTAAGTTTACGCTGCGCAAAGAATCGAATGTGCGTTGGATATTTGTGAGCATTGTTTCCTCTTCATGGCTCATGATGACGAGGTCATCCATATATACCTCGACTGTTTTACCGATGTCTTCCCCGAAGACTGTATCCATTAAGCGCTGGTAAGTAGCTCCCGCGTTACGGAGGCCGAATGGCATTTTTGTATAGCAGAAGATGCCCTTGTCTGTGCGGAAGGCGGTCTTGTCCTCATCTTCCTCTTTCATTTGGACCTGATGATAGCCCTTATAACAGTCGAGAAAACACTTCCAGCGAAACGATGCTAGAGAGTCGACTTTTTTGTCTATCTCAAGAAGCGCATAACAATCTTTCGGGCAGGCTTTATTTAGGTCTTTGAAGTCGACGCACATTCTCCATCCGCCATTGTGTTTTTGGACCATTACTGGGTTGGCGACCCAGGTATGGTACTGAACTTCGCGCAAGATTCTGGCGTTGAGTAACTCTGTTACTTGTTCGTTCATGGCTTCCGCTTTTTCTGTGCTGAGACTTCGTCTTCCCTGCGCGACAGGTTCTGCTGAGGGCCGGATGTTCAAACAGTGTTGCGCTATATCTCGCGGAACCCCAGTCATATCTGCTGGACACCAGGCGAATACGTCCTTGTTATTGGAAAGCAATTCCTTTAATTGTACTCGTATTGCCGGTGAAATGGCGTGCCTTAGTGAGATGGTCTGTTCTGGATACTCCTCGTTGAGGACCCATTTTTCTGGCTCACTCGGTGCTGATGGTTTGGCCATTTTTGCTGGTGGCTCATCGTCCACGTACATAACTTCCTTACTCGAGTACAGAATTGTGACTCCGGTTTCCGTTGGAAATCCGCAAGCAGCGTGTGGGATAGAAGTGATCATGCTGAATTCTCTTTGTGATCTTCTTCCTAGCAAGACATCGTGGCGCGATGTTGCTGGCATGACCATGAAGTTTACTGTGACCGTGCGTGAATGCTCGCCATCTGATAGGGTCACAGGGAATGCAATTTGCCCTAATGGGAACACAGCTTCGTTGCAGAAACCGGTAAGGGGAAAATCCACTGGCTCTAAATGGGTTTTGTCCTCTGGATCAAGTTGTTTGAAACATTGTTCATATATTATATCCATTGAGCTTCCTGGATCTATGAACATATAATCCGTTCTGTAATGGCCGAAGATGCCGGTAATGATTACCGGTCGTTCTTCCTTAGGGCCTCCAGGGACGACAGGGAATACGACTTGTTGCTCTCTCCAATGCTGATTATGGCTTCGTTTGTTTGTCCTTCTGGAAGGACCCCCTTGCACCATGTGTATTTGTTTTGGTTCAGGATTGTGACGGTTAATATCTTCTGATTTTTGGATTATCTCAGTATGACTGTTAGATTGGATGTCCCACTGACCAGGTATCTGTGGGTCCAATACTACAGTGTCAATTTTACTTTTGCTTTCTTTCAGAGCACCAGATCTGACGTTTAATGACTCAGATCCGTTAATATGTGTGAGAATTTGGTTTATAGCAACCTGGAATCTGTTGAACCAGTATTCCGGAGTTCCTTCTAAGAGTTGATCTGAAAAGTCATTTTCTACTAAATGACTGTCGTTTTCTTTGATTCCCATGATTCCGTCGATCTGGGTATCTTGGGTTGCAAAACCCTTGAATTCAGATCAAGGACTTGATGGGTGGGGTGATGAATTCTCTGCCATGTGAAAACAGAGAATGAAGGAAAACAAATCGAAACGAGACAAAACTTATGAAACAGAGAAATCGGTGGGCGCCAATGAAGAAACACTAGATAAATGACCGGAATCAGGTTGTCTAGGGGGGTTACGTTCTGCATAAAAAGGGTTGGTTCTCTCTCGTTTGATCCGAAGGGATTGTTCTTCTTCTCCGGTGAACTCTGCAAAACAGAACACCGTTAGCCTCGTCACGGGGAAAATGGAGGTTTTCTCCGTGACCCGACTCCGGCGTGAGAATAAGTATGTGTTTAGTTCATACCTGAATTACTCTCATATTTATAGCCGAGAGTTTGCGCGGGAAAACTCGTTGATGAAATATTAACGGAAGATGCTAACACCGTAAGCGGTTATTTTCCTTCCGTCGATTCTCTTGATTGAACTGTGAGATCACACGGATCGTGATCTTGATCGACAGCTGGGGTATTGCCACGTGGAAAGTGGGCAAGTGGAAGTTTCTCTCCAATTTAATACCATCATCATGATTTCAGGGAGGCATGAGACGATGACACGTGTCCAGACGGTTATAACCGTCTGGTGGTGCACGATTGAGTTTTTCTAGAAGGTTATTGCTATAATCCAGTGTGACTCCTTATCGTGTGTGCCAGTTAAGTAAATAATATCCAAGTCTGGGTACTATTTAAGCGGAAGTATTTAAACAAGGATTCTTATCCTTTGTTTGTTATGGAGGAAGGTGCGAGGGTTTATTAACTTCCTTTTGGCGCGCGGGTGTTACCTGCTATCTTTCTCTTGAGCTCTCTTTGTGGGACCGGTACGCGGCCGCGGAAAGTCAGAAAAAGGCTAAAAGATAAGGTTGTGGTACGGTCCCGAGTATCTATTACGAGGTTTTTGGGACCTTACCCCTTCAGGGTGTAACATGTTAAATTATAAAACCACACTTAAACTTATTCTTTATGCAATGCACGAAAATAATCCTTATACATGAATACTATGTTGTTATACTTGATGCTTATACATGGACCATACTTATGTGATATACTATAGTCATTAGCTTTATACGAGCCTCCATTTGACATGTATAGCGCTATAGGAGTAACGCACCTCCCGTAAACTAGTGGTCATGTTGAATTATATCATTTTGCGTAAACAGAGGGTTGACTAGAAATATTGCATGCCATGTTATGTTGATCTTGTATAAACTAAGTTGCCATGTGGATTCGTTTTAAACTTTTATACTTATACTTATACATAAACTTGTATACTCGCCTTTGCTTTTGCATTGAACTTTATTTTAAACATGTTACAGGTTGAGGATGATGATGCTATGAAACGAATTAGCAATGATGCCTAGATACACATTTAGACGTCTTAGGTTTAATATGTTGTATCAAATTTTGTTCATGTTGTTATGTACTTTTCATTAAACTTGTTGTTATTAGAGATTCCTATGTAATGTTGACAATTTGATCTATGGAATGTAAATGGTTAATTTAAATATTGGCACAATTAGTGTTATGAAGTCTCTTGCAATCTCGAACTAGTCCCACTCCGATGATTCCGCTATTGGTTGGAGTGTGACAGTAGGGGTATGGTGGGCGTGGCTGGGGTGGCGTGGCCAAGCCACATCATTTTTTTAATATATATATATATATATATATATATATATATATATATATAAACCATTAAAAACTACATAAACATAAATAATAATTACAAAAAACATAGTATCAAAATAAAAACAATCATTCTTCGTCGTCTTCGTAGGTTTCGAACCCAGGAATCGTAGAAACATGATCCACCAAATCAGATCGAAAACGACGCCTAAACATTTTTTCATCATACTTAGGTTCGGCTGAGAAATAATCGCTTACCAACAAATTGTTAGCGGTGTGCCATTCACGAGCGATGTACCTCCTCCGTTTAGGTTTCGAAGTCTCTTCCCCATCGTCTTCCACGATAGGTTTCACCACCGTCGCGATCGTTTGTTGAAATATTTCCGCACTATCGTCCGATGATGATGCCGATTCACTTGAACTTGAAGAACTCATGGCAAGATTGTGTTTTATGTGGTTGATATTGTGTGAGAAAAATGTTAAATATGGTCGGGTATTTATATAGTAAAAATGTTTTTTTTTTTATAAAATTAATGCCCAACGGCTAGCCTAAACGGCTACTTTTGTTGGCCAATGAGATCCCGCCATGTCAGGTTTGTAGCCCCGCCCAACTCCCGGGCTGAAACCCCCGCCAAAGGGGCCACGCCGAAACCCAAGCCCACCCGAGGTGGTGACTTGGGCGTTTGTACCCAACCTCCGCCCCATACCCCATAGCCTTATAAACAAAACAAACCCCAATGCAACTAAGATTTCTAAAAAAAGAAGAAACTCTAAGACTATACGGTGTGGTCATGACTCTCTTAGTCATCATGACCCTCCACATCAGCGCTATGTCACCAATTTCTACCATCATCTAAAACTACTACCCTAAGGGTCTGGTCATAACCCAAACCACTATTCTCTTCTTTAAATTTATTTTTGTGAAAAGGAAAATGAAATATTGAAAAAGGAAAGGAGGCATATGGTTTCCATGGTTTAATCCATGTCAACCATGGTGGATGAGGCAAGAGAGTGGTGTAACAATCCCTTAATGGTCTTATGTGACGATTGATGACCCAACCCATGTCTCTCACACCCTTCAGCCTAAAAGCAACAAACAGAATAAATAGAGAAAAAGATCTAAAGATACATTCATCAACTCTCAACTCTCTCTCTCTCTCTCTCTCTTGCTTTACTCCTACAAACTTAAACTTATTCTCATGTCGGATGATGATTACAGGAATAACATTATTCCTGTAATGAGTCCTAACGATGTTTTATTTTACATATCGTAGCTCTGATTATTGACGTCCATATTTATTAGCGGAGAACTTGTGGCAGGTTTACGTTTCTTCATATACAATATTTCACTTATCTAAAATGAATAAGGAAATAATAACAAAAAAAAGAAACATATACTAAAGCTTATCTTGCATTTAGAGAGAGAATGCTAGCATTACTATTTTTTTCTGAACGTCAAATTTCTTTTATTCTTATTGTTTGTAGGATTTGAAGTCAAGACCTTTCTCTCAAAGTATTTAAAGACTTTGCATTTATCAATAGACCACAACCCATTAATGTTAGCATTACTAATAACCATACAAACTATCCCCTCCTCGTGGCCCAGTGGGTATTTCCATGGGGTTAAGTTGGCCGGCTTCCTCCTTGGAGGTCGCCGGTTCGACTCCCACTTGTGGTCTTAGGGGGGGGGGGGACGTCCCAATGATGGATCGTATCCTACCGAGGCATGGTGCGGTCTTGAGGGCAACCCGGTTTTACCCAGCTGTTACCCCAGCGAGTCTCTCGTGTGGGGGCAGTATGGTTTCCGGTCGGAAGTCAGCTTGCGCGCCGGCCGGGGCCCGATCGAACATCGCGTCCGGAAGAGCGGGGCTGACGGGGAAATGTCTTTGACATGACCCCGGAGGCCATTCGGTCTTGTACAGAGAAAGTCTCCTTCCAAAAAAAATAACCATACAAACTTCTCCTTGCATACAGACTTTGTTGTAAACCATATAGTCAACGATTTCATTCAATCCAATTATGCATGCATTCAAATTTCAAATGTTTTAAAAACACATATCTGTATTCATTAACCATAAAGTAAATAAGGGCATGTTTGGGTAAGCGTTTTGAAATGACTTATTGACTTATTGGCTTCTTGAAAAAGTCAGTAAGTTGTTTCAAAAAGCTTACCCAAACATGCCCTAAGTCAAACTAAATTTTAATAAGATCAAAATTTCAAATGTTTTAAAAACACATCTGAAATTAGTCAAACTAAATTTTAATAAGATCAAAATTTCAAATGTTTTAAAAACACATCGGTATTTATTAACCATTAGGCAAATAAGGGTGAGAGGGGCACTCCCCTAAGAGGGGAGTCCCCTCTCTTACACACCACGAATCAGATAGTGCCACGTCAATTCCCCTCTTAAACTCCCCTAACACCCCATTTTGATGGCGGCACTCCCCTAATAGGGGACTTGGGTTTTTTTTTTTTTTTATTTGTTGTAAAATTATGCATGTTTATAAATTAAAAAAATATTAATAAAAATAAAAATTAAATAAAAGACATTTCATTAAATTAAAAAAAAAACAACCTAGAAAAATAAAAATTACATTCAAACTAGAAAAATATAAAAACAAACTACTCGTCGTCGAAACTCACTTCAAGGTGAGGTAGATCTAAACGTCCGAGATGCTCAACGAGATCGTGTTTTAGTCTCCAATGCGTTTCTTCGTCAATGAGCTCGCTATAAGCTGTTTCAGCGAAGACGGGTTCGACTGGAGGATCTTGAATGTGTACCAGTGCTATCGCCCTTCCGTCGTCTTTTATAATCATGTTATGTAAAATAATGCACGTATACACGAGTAACCTTATCTTTTTCACCGTTTTCGAACGCATTGGACGATTTAGTATTCCCCACTTCGCCTTTAACACACCAA
This sequence comes from Helianthus tuberosus, assembly GCA_030545235.1. Classification (NCBI taxonomy): domain Eukaryota; kingdom Viridiplantae; phylum Streptophyta; class Magnoliopsida; order Asterales; family Asteraceae; genus Helianthus; species Helianthus tuberosus. Next base: position 44,859,418 of record CM060427.1, on the reverse strand, counting down.
ACGCCCGTTCCACATCTTTTCTTGCGGCCTCGTGTTGCCTCTTGAACTTTTTTTCATTCGGGATGTGAGGATATGGAAAAGACTTCACAAACACGGACCAGCTAGGGTAGATCCCATCAGTAAGATAATACCCGCGTTTGTATAAGTGGTCGTTCACCTGAAATGGACAATATGGCGCCGTTCCGTTTCGTTGAGCAAGAAATAACGGAGATTGTTGGAGCACGTTGATGTCGTTTTGTGCACCCGCCGGGCCACAAAAAGCATGCCAAATCCACAAATCTTGAGACGCCACCGCCTCTAACATAACCGTCGGGTATTGATGATCGCCTCTCATATATTGTCCACGCAATTCTGTGGGGCACATTCTCCAGACGAAGTGTGTACAATCCAGACTACCCAACATACCAGGTAGATGATGTCTCTCCTCATGAGCCTGATACAACAGCGCAACGTCGTGGCTCGTTGGTCTACGTAAGAATTCACCGGCATACATTGCACAGACCGTCTGGCAGAAATATTCAAGGCACTCACGAGAGGTCCTTTCAGACATCTTTAAATACTCGTCGTTTTCGTCTGGTGGGTTACCGGTTGCAAGTTGTTTAATCGCCGAAGTAACCTTTTGCAACGGCGTGAAACTTTTCTTCATTCTCCCGTCCAAGCCCTCTTGAAACCACCCGTCGTACGCTTCAACGTCACTAACAATTTTTAGGAACAAAGACTTGGACATACGAAATCTGTGACGAAAAGTATCGTCATTAAATTTTGGATTTTCAACAAAATAATCGGCCATGAGTGTCTCATGGCCACCCTCACGATCTCGAGGGACAACTTTTTTTTTACTAGACGATGCCGTGTCTAGTAGCTCCGCTTGTTGGATGAGATTTTGGAAGAAAATTAAGCTACTATCGTTTGACGGTTCACCTTCATCTTCGGGAAAGTCGGGTAGGGGAGGAAAAATCGGGAACCTGGGATCCATATAGTGTTGTATTTGAAAGATTTGTGAGTTTGAGAGTGGTGAGTGTGGTAAAAAATTTGATTTAGGTTGGTTTATATTTATATTATTAAAGAAAATTGATTTTTTTTTAAATTTCGAACGTTTGACAACGGTCCTTTTTCGACAATCGTGCCAAACTCAAGCGGTGACTCCACACCGAAACCTATCACCGATTCGGGTCCCCGCTTGGATGGCGGCGGTGTTCCCGATCGGTGACTAGGCTCACCGAACCACTCCCCGAAGAACGCCCCGTGCACCCTAAGTATTAGTCAATACCTTTGTATAGTGTGAGCCTTGCCCTAGACACTAATAGCCGGCCCTAATGATGTTCTATAGTCTATATATAGGACCCTATTGTATACCTATTATAATCATCAATAATAATACAAATCATTACCAAGCTGATCTTGGTATCAGAGTCTAGGGTTTTTCTGTCTGCCGTCAGCCCCACAATTTTTCTGCAGCACACAATTTTCTACAACCGATAGACACAACCTGTTAAGTTTTTTTTTCTGCCATCACTCACAATGGCCGACCAACTTACAACCTTCACCAATGCTGAGAAAACCACACACAATGTCGCAACCCCTGATCCCTATCTTCCGGGAACGGGCGGCCGCGAGCCAGTTTTGGTGGTATCTAGGTTTATCAATTTGGCAGCGGAATTTATATCAGGACCGTAGTTAGGAAATATTTTATCAGTTTAAAATACCAATCTTTTATAATATTAAACACATGGGAAAATCCCAATTTTAGGTACACACATTTTCATAGGGATAAAACCCTATTTTATTTAAATAAAACATCTATTCATTTTAGGTAACTTTATAGCCACTTTTCCAAGCCTTCAGTGCTGTCAAGCTGGCTTTTATTTGGCTTTCACATTTTGTTACCTGAAACGCGTTTAAAAACATTTGTCAGTGGGAAATACTGGTGAGTGAATCCCAGTTTAATCAAGTTTAATAAAAACCATTGTACAGTATTGAGAGCGGTCGCGCAATTACATTTGTTTACATCTATTCAATTACCACCCACGGTACTGTCAACCCGACTTGTGGTCATGTAACTCCTCGCAAGGCAGTAACAAATTTTGTATACAAAATCCCAACATACCGACGATAATTGTAGAATACAAATACTCAATAACTGTTTAATATATTATTAATTGTGTGAGGTTTTGTAAAAACAATTTACAAAAAGGAGATTACTCACATTGCTGTCTTAGATTATCCTTTAGGATTTTCTGGTGATTATCTATAAATTACACAAATGCATACGTGTTAGTATAATAACCCATTATTTATATTAAGGATACCCTCCCCGAGACGGCATTCCAACGACTACGTCGGGCAGAACCACGACAGCCGTTACGGAACCCTGGATCAATCGGACAACGTATCTAATACGTAACCGGGGTTATGATACTTACAACGGAGCAGAACTTCGTTATTTAGGGGGATATTATACCTGAGAATTATGCCTATTATAGAGAAATTCGAGAGAGAAAGTCGAGAAATGAACGAATAGTCTGAAGGCCCGATGCCCTCCTTATATAGGGCCTGATTTTGGTTTCCTCGCGGCCCGCGTAAGGTGATACTAAGGGCTACGCGGCCCGCATAGTAGACTGGGTAGGCCCTAGCCTGGCCCAGTCATCACACTAGCTCCGCCACGATGATGACACGTGGCAGCACCGGGGGTCGCCTGATCTCGTAGCTGTCGCGGCCCGCGTAAGGAGTAGCCAAAGGCTACGTGGCCTGCGAGCGCCCATAAAAATTTGTTTTTAATTAATTTTTATAAAAATAAAGGTATTTGGGCTTGGTTTTCGCGTATGGGGTGTATTTTAGGACATATTGGGGTATTTTAATATATATTAGGGTGTCAGAAAATATTTTGGAGGGTTGTTATATCCTCCCCACCTTGTTTTAGAACTCGTCCTCGAGGTCTACTGGAATAGATGTGGATATTTCTTTTGCATTTCTGATTCAAGCTCCCATGTATACTCTGGTCCTCTTTTGGAGTCCCATTTTACTTTGACAAGAACTAATCTCTTGTACTTGATGTTCTTGACTTTCATGTCTTCAATCTGTAGAGGTCTTTCTACAAATTTTAACTGTTCATTTACCTCTATATCCTTAAGAGGTACTATCAGTGATTCATCAGCTAAGCATTTCTTAAGATTAGATACATGAAATACATCTTGTATTCCTGCCATTTCTTCTGGCAGTTGTAGCTGATAGGCTACAGGTCCTATTCTTCTAACAATCTCCAAAGGTCCAACATACCTGGGACTTAGCTTTCCCTTTTTGATGAATCTTACCACTCCTTTCCAAGGAGAGACTTTCAATAATACTTTGTCACCTACCTGAAATTCCAACGGTTTTCGCCTATTATCAGCATGGCTCTTCTGTCGATCGCGTGCTGCTTTCAGTCGTTCCTTGACTTGAATGATCTTGTATGTTGTTTCTTGTACTATTTCGGGTCCAGATAATTACTTTTCTCCAATTTCTGCCCAACAGACTAGGGTTCTGCACTTTCGTCCATAAAGTGTTTCGAATGGTGCAGCATTGATACTTGTGTGATAACTGTTATTATAAGAAAATTCTATCAATGGTAAGTGATCGTCCCAATTACCTCCAAAATCAATTACACAAGCTCTAAGCATGTCCTCCAGTGTCTGAATTGTCCTTTCACTTTGCCCGTCCGTTTGAGGATGATAAGCTGTGCTTAGATTTAGCTTGGTTCCCATGGGTTTTTGGAAACTTGTCCAAAAATGAGAGGTAAAACGGCTATCCCTATCAGACACAATTGATAAAGGAATTCCATGTAATGAAACTATTTCATTTACATATAACTTAGCTAATTGTTCCATACTGAAGGTTTCCTTTATTGGTAGAAAATGAGCTGACTTAGTTAGCCTGTCTACAATCACCCAGATTGTATCATTACCTTTTCTTGTTTTGGGTAATTTAGTAACAAAATCCATTGTTATTAATTCCCATTTCCACACTGGTATTTCTAACTGTTGCAGCAGTCCTGAGGGTTTCTGATGTTCAGCTTTAACTTGTGAACATGTTAAACACTTTGCAACATATACTGCTATATCCTTTTTCATCACTATCCACCAGAAATTCTTTCTTAAGTCCTGATACATTTTGTCACTTCCAGGATGCATCGTATACTTAGACTTATGGGCTTCTTCTAATATACAGTGGCGTAGGTTTCCTAATTTAGGTATCCACATCCTTTTCTTATGGAATCTCCAAATTCCATCTGTTCCTGGTTCTAATTCCTTAATCATCCCTTTTAATTTTTCAGTATCTTCCTTGATTACTGATTCTTGGGCTTTCCTAATTTGGTCATTTAAATCTACTTGTAGATTTAATTTAAGTGAACGTACCCTTTTTGGCTTTTCATGATACTTTCGACTTAAAGCATCAGCCACAACATTGGCCTTTCCTGCATGATACTTGATATTACAATCATAATCACTAAGCATCTCCATCCAGCGTCTTTGTCTCATATTCAATTACTTTTGCCCGAAAACATACCTTAAACTTTTATGGTCGGTGAAAACGGTAAACTTACTACCGTAAAGGTAATGTCTCCAAATCTTAAGGGCAAAAATTATGGCTCCTAGTTCTAAATCATGAGTTGAATAATTCTCTTCATGATTCTTAAGTTGTCTGGATGCATATGCTATAACCTTTTGACGTTGCATCAATACACATCCATAACCTAATTTAGAAGCGTCACAATAGACTACAAAGTCTTCAGTTCCTTCTGGTAACGCTAGTATGGGTGCATGTGTTAGTCTTTGCTTAAGAATTCTAAAGGCTTCTTCTTGTCTCAATCCCCATTCAAATTTAACAGATTTACAGGTTAACTTAGTTAAGGGAATGACTATTCTAAAAAAATCTCGAATAAATCTCCTATAATAACCGGCTAGTCCTAAGAAACTTCTAACCTCGGTTAGTGACTCTGGGGTTTTCCATTTAGTAATTGCTTCGATCTTGGTGGGATCTACATGAATTCCTTCATGATTGACTAGATGTCCAAGAAATTGTACCTGTTCTAACCAAAACTCACATTTCGAAAACTTAGCATAAAGCCTTTCTTTCCTTAATAAACTTAGAAGTGCGTGCAAGTGCTTTGCATGTTCCTATTTATTCTTAGAGTAAATGAGAATATCATCTATGAAAACAATTATGAATTTATCCAAATATGGCTTACATATTCGGTTCATCATGTCCATAAATGCAGTTGGGGCATTGGTTAGACCAAATGGCATGACAGTAAATTCATAATGACCATACCTTGTCCTAAATGCGGTCTTAGGAATGTCCTCTTCCTGTACCTTTAATTGATGATATCCTGACCGTAGATCGATTTTTGAGAAAAATCGAGCTCCTTGTAATTGATCGAACAGATCATCGATTCTTGGTAATGGATACCGATTCTTAATCGTGACCTTGTTCAATTCACGGTAGTCAATGCACATACGCATTGATCCGTCCTTCTTTTTAACAAATAGGATTGGCGCTCCCCATAGCGATGAACTTGGCTGTATAAATCCTTTCTTTAACAATTCGTCTAATTGTTGCTTCAGTTCCTGCATTTCTGCGAGTGCCAAACGGTAAGGTGCTTTGGCAATTGGTCTGGGGATGGAATGCGGTACTGAGATTAAGAGTTATACCGAGAGCGGCTTGGAATGTCTCCCAGAGACGCGAGGTAAATCGACCATCGCGGTCAGAGATGATGTCCCGAGGTGTCCCATGTCGACAAATGACTTCGTCGGTATAGATTCGTGCTAATCGTTCTAACTTGAATTCTTTTTGTATCAGTAAAAAGTGGGCGGATTTCGTAAGACAATCAACGATAACCCAAATGCTATCGTGACCTGATGGCATGCGAGGGAGTTTCGTAATGAAATCCATGGCTATACTTTCCCATTTTCACATTGGGATTTCAGGTTGTTCGGCCTTGACTTTCGAGCAAGTTAGGCATTTAGAAACATACAAGGCGATATCTTTCTTCATTCTAGGCCACCAATACCTGGATCGGAGGTCCTAGTACATGTTGTCGGCACCTGGATGAATAGAATATCAGGACTTGTGAGCTTCAGTCATCAAAATATCCCTGAGGTTGTTGCGATTAGGAATCCAAATGCGGTCGCGGTAGTGAAAGATGTCGTTGGATTTGCTTATTAACTGGTTTTCAGAACCGAGTATTCTTTCTTCCTGTAGTGTATTCTCAAGAAAACAAGCGTGTTGAGCGTCGCGAATGAGGGCTTCGAGGTCGTGTTGGGCTTGAACATTACGAACACGATGTAAATAGCTTCGTCGGCTAAGAGCATCAGCGACGATGTTTGCTTTGCTTGGGTGGTAGCGTATCGCACAGTCGTAGTCATTAAGAAGTTCAACCCATCTGCGTTGACGCATGTTCAGTTCCTTCTGGTTCAAGATGTGTTGTAGGCTCTTATGGTCGGTGAAGACCGTACACTTGGTACCATAAAGGTAGTGTCGCCAAATCTTTAACGCAAAAACAACTTCACCGAGTTCGAGATCGTGGGTTGTGTAGTTCTTCTCGTGGATCTTGAGTTGTTGAGACGCATACGCGATAACCTTGTCTCGTTGCATAAGAACACAACCAAGACCTAGGTTAGAGGCATCGCAATAAACAACAAAGTCGTAGTTTCCATCGGGTAGTGCGAGTACGGGAGCGTTGCAAAGCGTACGCTTAAGAATTTGAAAGGCATCCTCTTGTTCGGTTCCCCAAACGAAAGGCTTGTCTTTATGCGTTAGAGAGGTGAGAGGAACGGCGATTTTAGAGAAATCAGCGATAAATAGACGGTAATAACCCACCAATCCAAGAAATGAACAAACTTCGGACCGGGTTTTCGGTGTAATCCAACTCTTAACTGCTTCAATCTTCGTGGTATCGATGTGAATACCTCGACTGTTGATGATGTGACCGAGGAATTGAACCTCCTCGAGCCAAATTTCACATTTGGAGAACTTGGCGTAGAGGCGATTCCCTTGGAGAAGCTCGAGAACTAAACGAAGATGTTGCGCATGTTCAGCTCTTGTCTTTGAATAGATAAGGATTTCATCGATAAACACGATGACGAAGCGATCAAGAAAGGGTTTACACACACGGTTCATCAAATCCATGAAGACCGCGGGTGCGTTTGTGAGACCAAAAGGCATGACCACGAATTCGTAATGGCCATAACAGGAACAAAAAGCGTTTTTCGGTATATCTTGTTCCTGAATACGTAGTTGATGGTAACCAGAACGTAGATCGATTTTAGAGAAACACCTAGCGCATTGTAGTTGATCAAATAAATCGTCGATTCGGGGTAGAGGATATCGATTCTTTATAGTAAGCTTATTGGGTTCCCTATAATCGATGCACATTCGGAACGATCCATCCTTTTTTTTCACAAAAAGGACAGGTGCGCCCCATGGAGATGTGCTAGGGCGTATGAAGCCTTTATCAAGTAATTCCTGGAGTTGGCTAGAAAGTTCACGCATTTTGGACGGTGCGAGGCGATAAGGAGCTTTGGCAACAGGGTTAGTTCCAGGAATAAGGTCAATACAAAAATCGATATCACGGGTAGGGGGTAGACTAGGTAATTCGTCAGGAAAGACATTAGGAAAATCATGAACCACAAGTACCTTTTCCATTGGCTTCTTTTCCTCCTCCGCTACTACAATGTGAGCTAAGAAAGCCAAGTATTCCTTGTAGAGATACTTGCTTGCTTGAATGCACGAAATTAACTTCAATTCTTTCGAGGATACTTCGCCATAGACACATAATTGGTCACCGTTCGAAAGAGAGAAACGGATCATTTTTTCGAAACAAACGACTTCAGTACGATTTTCACGAAGAAAATCCATGCCTACTATGACATCAAAACTACTAAGCTGAATCAGAATGAGACCGATCGGGAAGACGTGATTGTTGAGTTCAAGAGTACAATCACGTAGAACGGAACTGACGGTGACGGTTCTTCCGGTGGCAACTTCTACGTTGATAGTCGTTGAGAGATTAGTCTGAGCCTACTATGACATCAAAACTACTAAGCTGAATCAGAACTGACGGCGTTTATGATTTAGGAGCTTTTCGAATTCAAACGACACAAAACAGTTATCAGCTCCAGTATCAAACAAACATGAAGCATAAACACCGTTAATAAGGAACGTACCATTGACAACATTGTTGTTAGTCTGAGCCTGGAAGACGTTGATATTGAAAGTTCTTCCACGGGCTGCTTGCTGTGGTTGCTTTGCTGTTGCGGTGGTTGCTGCGGTTCTTGCTTCACCACACGGTTCGAACAGACATCATCAAAATGATTCGAGTCACCACAAGAGTATCAAGCTCGTGCATGAACAGCGGGCGCATGAGGTGCTTGGTTGGCCTGAGGAGCAAGGAGTGGAGCTGGTGGTGCTGGAGGAGCTTGAGCTGCTTGCTGGTGTAAGCCTGAACGGCAGTGAGCAGTAAAGTGCCCATAGATGTTGTAGTTTGCAAAGAAGGGGAAATTCACCCCTGCTTGGTGATGATAGGTGCAAGTAGGGCACAGAGGGTGGATACAAGTGTACGCACGCTTAGCAGGCAGTGCGTTGGTAGCCATAGCTGGACGATTCTGGTTGTTGGGTTGAGTAGCGGAAGTAGTGGCGTAGTTCTTGTTGTTGTTACCTTTTCGCTTTTCTGACGTGAAGACTGGGAACCTTGTGTTGCTGCGGTGTCGGTAGCGGGAGTAGCAGTGACCTGGTTGAGATTCTTGGTTGAGGTTTTGAAATACCCAGCTAAGACTCGCTTGTCGTTTATCTCAGCTGCGAGTTGGTAGGTTTTCTCAATGGTAGTAGGTTTAGCTGCTTGAACAAAGTCAGCTACACAGTCGGGTAGAGCTCGAATGTACTTCGTGATCGTCATATCAGGCGTAGCCACCTGACTAGAATAGATGATACTGAGCTGCTTGAAGCGAGCGGTTTAACGCCCTAACACGTTTTAACCAAAAATCGTAGCGGAATTACGAACTTAAAAATTTTTCTTTCATTATATTCATTTTAACATACTTAGAAATACATTCATTCACTCTTTTACATTAAATACATTAATGCTTTCTATAAATTTATAAAATCTGACATACTTATATTAAATTACGTGACCACGCACCCACAAGTACAATCCATGTCTTGACTCGATCTTCAAGCTCTTACACTCCATGATGAGAATCCACAGTTCTGTACAACCTGCAGACACCACGTACAATCATATCATTAGCAACCGGTGTCATCATACATAAAATTTAAACATGCATAATTAGGCGTCAACGTATCATGCTTTCGCTTATGTTAGTCCATTCATCCATCCATCCAAACCACCCGCATTGGATTTCGGTGTCAACCTTCAACTTCCATCACTAGTATACCTGCATTCCCATTTCATTCTCAATAGGAAAACGGTTAGCATCATTAGATTTCATTCATACGAACCTATCCATGTATACGCATAACAAGTCTCATTCATTTGTGCATATAACTAAATTCCAATCCATGCATACATACCCTTTCTATTCGTACATGTACTTACAATTTACATCCTACACAATATTACTTACAAATCCTAAACACACACGTCTATACATGTAAATCGTATACACATAAATCTCCATACTTATGTGTTCGTAGTCATACTCTCCTATGAGACCCAATTACTTACTTACAATCCAACCCATACCTACGCATATAACTACTTATTTCATCTTTATGCATAATACCATCATGTAAGCTTCTTTCTTACCTATACTTAATAGAAACTATTTCTTAACCACTTTCGACTCATTTACCGTAAACTTAACTTATTACTTCCATTGTTTCATACTTTCCCCCATGATTTCACAACAAACATCATACTACAATACATTTTACATCTAAAGTGTAAGTCCGGGATTCACTTACCTTATGCGTCCGTATTTGCATTCGCTTACTTGAGACTTCTTGGCCCGTTAGCCTTCCACGCTCCCATCCATTTTGACATGATTCCTATACTTTCATGTCATTACATTTACATCCTTATTAGCATACATGATTATTCATATGAACGATCATATCAAGTTCATATCTCACATATGTATTTCATTAGTCGATTCAAACATGCATATAGCATACTCAACATCATCATAACATAACCTTCACATATTTTTGTTATTTAGACATTTTATCAAACACGTGGTGTGCGTACTACTTCCTAGGCACCATGTATAACTAGTTTATGCATAATCTTCCAAGTTCATTCATATTTCATCAAATCTTCTTACTAATCAACAAGTATCATTAACACATAAACATCAAACATATCAACACCACAATTCTTTCAATTCATCTAGTAAGAATCCATCCTATCCATCATAATACATCAATAATCATGATTAATTAAACATGGATGATCATTCAAGTCATCATTCTTACCAACACAAATGGGTTTCACCTCTAATCATCAAATTAGCCAAACCATGTATAATCTTGGTTCTATATCATGACATTAACACCTACTCATACTCAATTTCATACCAATTCACGATTTACAACATAACCCATCACATTCAAAGTCATCAAACACCAAAATTCTACTTACCTTGTGTTCAAGAATGCATAGATGATCCAAAATCGAGACATGCATGGACTCAAGATCACATCTAGGGCTTGAATTTGCTAAATTTATGATAATTAGGGGTTTTCCCCTTTTCTCCTTCCTGATCCACGCGACACACACACCTGAATGTGTGTGTGTTTGTGTTTTAACCCTAATTAACCATTCAAGTTCCAATTTTAACATGTTTGCCCCCTAAGGATTCATTCCTTTATTATTTTTAGCTACTCCTTTTAACTAGGTTAAATAGCCTAGTTATTTATTTCATGATATGTCCTATAGGAACATACGACAATATAAACATTCGGGTTTTGGGGTGTTACAAGCGGTGAGACCAGCGTTGTCACCTCCTTCTTGTTTTATACCCCAAAACTCGTTTTCCAGCTTCTGGAGTTCATGTGGGGGACATAATTCTTTCATCATGACTTCCTTCAGTTCCTCCCATGAAAGACCATAAGCTGCGTCATTACCGCGCCTGTTGCGCTGAGCAGTTCACCAATCCAGTGCCCTAGACTGAAAGACTCCAGTAGCATTCACAGTGCAGAGGTTGTCTGGGCATCCGCTTTGACGTGGGGCGACTTCAATTGAATCAAACCACTGGAACATAGCTCTGGGTCCATCTTCACTAGTGAAGTCTTTAGGACCACAGGCTTTGAATTGTTTAAAGCTGAAGGGTGCTTTTGAAGAGTCGCTCTTGGATTCAACAGAGGACTTGCTGTTGACCTCGTTGATCTCACTGACGATATGAGGTATGACTTTAGACATTTCCCTGGCTACCATTGAAGCGATACACTTGTCAGCATGATTTCGGCGAGTTGCGCGTTGAGTATGCGACCCAAATGACGACATTGTCTGCAGCAGACATCGTTATATGGTTTAGATGAGATTCGATTATGTCAGGTTTAGATAACAGTTTAGCATTACATACATACACTTACTATTATTATTATGTAAAGCTTAGGGAAACGTTGACACATAAGCACATAGTCACATAGGCACATAAACCACATAGGCACATAAGCACATAAGCACATAGGAGCACATAATCCCTGTAAGCACATATTTTGCAAGTATTCACCTACATATTTTGCACGTATTCACCTATCTATCAAAGTTGCGTAGCGCGTTCGAGAGTTGTGAGCGACATCGAGTTGCGTAAGCGAGTAGCGTTGCGAGTAGCATAGCGTGCGAAAGTGCTTAGTTTAGTTTTGCAATCAGTTAACGTTTTAGATTAAGGGCTGTGCGAGTTGTGCGCGTTTGGCAGAACGAAAAGCGTAAATCTCCAAAACCGAAACATATAAACATATAAACACATAAAACCAATAAAGTGTAAAATCGGCGATTGCAGGCTTGAAATAAAACAGAGCGTCCTGGGTGTTAGACATCGACTTCCCAAGGTGATTCAACTTTTCACCATGGTTCGAGCGTACGCTTTGGCCTAATAGACTATGCTCTCTCACCGTGGTATGGTGAACGACACTCATCCTTCCAGTTACTACGCAACTCGAGTCAGTGGAACAGTTGAGACCTTGGTGAGAGTTTTGTAAAATCATAACAGGGAGCAGAACAAATCATTAAGATGCGGGTTTCACCCCTAACTTAACAACTTTGTTCCTGAAAGTGTGGTAAACCACGAGATAGAGGAATGGAGAATTTCGTCGAGATATGGATGTCACTCCTAACTCAACAGAGATTCTCGTGCTGTGAGTAAAAATACGCATAGAGTGAGGGATCTTATTGAGAGTTCCCGGATTTCACACCTAGTCTCAACAAGATCACTCAGTTGCGGTATGCGAGTGTTTTTGAAAAATGTGTGTGTATTGTGTCAGCCTTAGGAAAGGCAAATAGTTTTCAGCCTTAGGAAAGGCTTTCTTCATGTGAAGCTATAGTATGCGGGTTCACACGAAGATGTAGTTTTCGCGAGTTCGAATGAGAGTATCAAAAGTGAGCTTGTACGGAACCCCTGAACTGGTATGTTGGTACTTAGACTATAGACTAGGTCAATCCTAAATGACTCGACCTAATTCCCTATAGTTATGGCTCTGATACCAATCTGTCACACCCCAAACGATGGCGGAATCATCGGGGCGTGGCACTGAGCGAAACAGATTGTTCAAGAGAATCCATAATAACTATTAAATGACAATATATATTTAACGTTAATATCCCATACTACTAACATATGAAGCAATAACAGTCATTATAGATAGCGAGTCTTATAAACAAATACTATTCCGATAATTCATATTTTTATTTAGCGGGTTTCTAGACTTCCTAGCTTGTTTCATCACAGTATAACATCCTATCAACCTGTCACATACGTTAAAATAAAGTCAATACATAAAATGTAAAGGTGAGTACACAAGTTTGCATAGCATATAGTATGAAAAACGTTTACGCATAACCAATATGTATCACGTAACGGGCGAAGCAAGTAACTATCAAACAATGATTACAACTTAACAACGAGACTGCGTTTTGGAGTATGCACGGCACATGTTCACCACTGCGAACACGTGAAGTAAATTAATGTGATCCCTAGCAACCCTGTCCACGACGGGTGCTGAGTCCAAACTATAGTACTATCATTGCTAGAGGCGGTATAGTGTAACACTGTATAAGCATAGCACAAGCATTCATAGATCACGTAAAGCATGCGGGAGCGGTTAGTGTTGTAAAGTGTTTGCGTTGTGTGTTGTGTGTTGTGTTTTGATATAGAATGTATGTAACACCCAAAAGTGCGTTAAATGAAAATGGGTTCGAGTATACTCACAGTGCGTGTTTATCAAGTAATCGCAACTTTATTGGATCGAAGGGACCGCGTTGGAGTTAGCCTGAGCATAAAACGGTAGCGTAAGCGTTGAACAGAGCGTAACAGAATGTCAGATAGTTGAGTGTTCGATTGGTGATCCGGGCGAATGGGTTTTATGCATTCGAGCGGATGGTCATCCGGACGGATGGTCATCTGAGCGGATGGCCATTTGGATGGATGGTCATCCGAGCGAATGGCCATTCGGGTGGATGGCCTTTCGAGTGAGTTGTGTTGTTTTGTCAAATTGATAAAGTTTGTAGTCTAAACAATTGTGAAATATAAATACAAGGTCATCCGAGCAAATGGTCATCCGGTTGGATGGCCATTCGAACGCGATGATCTGTAGTTGATGTTTTTGGGTAAAATTTTATAAGTAATGAGTTTAGAGTTAATGCAGACGGTGTGGCGACGTGTCAAACAACGAGAATACACCAAGCCTTAGCTCATTCGATCGGATGGGAAATCACACCTTCGGATAGACAAGTTGTACTTGATGGAATCTCATGTTCGGCCAGTTAATCGGTCCATCTCTTTGGTGGAATTTCGTTTTCAAGCCGGCTCTTAGACTATGGAACGAGTCTAAGGTCAGATTGAGTCCCGATTCCATCGGTTTTGTGTAAAAGTTGAAGAAAACTGAAATTAGATGAAAAGTGTCGAAATCTTGTAAAACTTAGTTGAAAGTTGTGGAAATCCCTTAGATTTGAACCAATCTTGATGAGTTGGTGCTCCACAACAGGTTGCAAAAGCAAAATGAGTGAAGAATACCTTCCAAGAGGTCCAAATCAGTGATTTCAGGGAAAAAGTTGAAGTGTTTGTGTGATTTTGATGAAAAAGATGATGTAGAAGTGTTTAGTGATGAAGATTGTAAAATGTTTGAGGAGAAAAGCTTACCAAAAAGCCTTGATTTGCGTCTGAGTGAATGAGAGCGACTTGAGTGAGTGTGTTCGGATGGTGGTGTCAAATCAGTGAATGAGGGGTGTACGGCGGTATTTATAGAGTGAGATAGGGCGTTAAGGCGGTGGAAAATGACGCGTTTGGGGCGGATGGCCATCTGGACGGATGGTCATCCGAGCGGATGGTCATCCAGTCGGATGTCCATTCGGAGGGTGGCCCATTCGACAGCCTTGTTGCGTTTGCTAGTTTTCTGACTTTTGTTTCGTTTGTCAAGCGTTGCGTTGCGTTTAATCGAGTAGCGAGTGAGCGTATAAGCGTGTTAGCGTTGCGTTGATAACCACAATACATTTAAACAAATAATCACACGACTAACACATATAACATAAGTAAATCCGCGTTTCAAGTCTGCATTGAGTTTTCGTTGTGATAGAGTTGCGATAGCGTTTGCGAATATCATCCCAAAACTGTCGCAACCCCCGATCCCTTATCTATCCCGGGAACGGGCGGACGCGAGCTCATAGTTTCGATGGTATCAGCTATTTAATCTTGCAGCGGAAATTACATCAGGACCGTAGTTAGGAAATGTTTATCAGAGTAAAACCACCATATTTGATATTAATAATAACATGGGCAAAACCCAAGTTTCTTATTACAATACATTTATAGGGACAAACCCTATTTTATTGAATTTAAAACATCGTTTATTAGGTAACTTTTATAGCCACATTTTTCCCAAGCCTTCAGTGCTCTCCAGCTGGCTTTTTACTAATTGGCTGTCACATTGTGTTACCTGAAACGCGTTTTAAAAACATTTTGTCAGTCGGAAATACTGGTGAGTGAATCCCAGTTTAATCAAGAAACATTTTATTAATTAAAACAGTATTGAGAGCGATCACATTGTTTATTTCTACACAATTACTCATTCAGTACTTGCCACTCGACCGGATCTATGGCTATGGTCAAATTACCCATTGGCTAACTCGTTGTCCAATGGTAATGTACTGTCGTTCCCGACTTACTACTACTCGTAGTAATAAATTTTGTATACAAAACCCCATAATACCGGCAGTAATTGAAGAACTACAAAGACTCAATCACCGCTTAATCATATTGTAAAATAATTAAGGTTTTGTAAAATATTCCAAAAAGGTTAACAAATAGAGGATAAACTCACAAAAGGAGTTTATAAAAAGAGGATAACTCACATTGCTATCTTAGACTTCGCGTAAGGGTTTCCTGGATATAATCTATAATTTATACAATTGTACATTGGTTAGTATCATAACCCTTTGAAAATATTAATGATACCCTCCCCGAGACGACATTCCAACAACTACGTCGGGCAGAACCACGACAGTTGTTACGGAACCCTAAATCAATCGGGCAGCGTAACTATTACGAAACTGGGGTTATAATACTTACAACGGAGCAGAACCTCGCTAATTACGGGTATAATGCCCAACTATTATAACTCTTCTACAGAAATTAAAATTGAGAATTGAATTGTGAATGACGGAAAGTGAAACCCGATGGCCTGCTTATATAGTTGCTGAAACTGGTCTCCACGCGGCCCGCGTAAAAGTAAGCTAAGGCTTACGCGGCCCGCGTCAAAGCTGGGTCAACACGTAGCTTAGCTGAGTCGATGTGTAGGCCCGCCACGATGTCGACACGAGTCGGCCTAGGATGTCTCCGCGTTTGATGATCTCTAGCGGCCCGCGTAAGAGTTAAGGTGAGCTTACGCGGCCCGCCTTAACTTATAATTTCACCAGAATCAAGGTTCAGCCTTGATACCGCCCGCGTGAGCTTGAAGTGAGGTCCTACGCGGCCCGCCTCAGCTTAATAATTATTGTTTTTAATTTATTTTATATGTTATAACATAATTCGAGCTCGGTTTTTACATACGGGGTGTATATAAAGACATATGAGGGTCTTTTAAAATATACAGAGGTGTCGGAAATATTATGAGAGTGTTGATTTTACCGAGGGTTGTTACATTCTCCCAACCTTATTTTAGAGCTCGTCCTCAAGATCTATTGGAACAAGTGCGGATATTTCCTTTGCATTTCCGATTCGAGTTCCCATGTGTACTCAGGTCCTCTTTTGGAGTCCCACTTCACTTTGACTAGAACTAGTCTTTTATGCTTAAGATTCTTGATTTTCCTGTCTTCAATTTGTAGAGGCCTTTCTACAAACTTGAGTTGTTCATTTACCTCTATATCCTTAAGAGGTACTATCAGTGATTCATCAGCTAAGCACTTTTTGAGATTAGATACATGAAACACATCATGTATTCCTGCCATTTCCTCTGGCAGTTGTAGCTGATAAGCTACAGGTCCTATTCTTCTAATAATCTCAAAAGGTCCAATATACCTGGGACTTAGTTTTCCTCGTTTGATGAATCTTACTACTCATTTCCAAGGAGAGACTTTCAGTAATACTTTATCTCCTACTTTAAACTCCAAGGGCTTGCGTCGGTTATCAGCATAGCTCTTCTGTCGATCACGTGCGGCTTTTAGTCGTTCCTTGACTTGAATGATTTTATCGGTTGTTTCTTGTACTATTTCTGGTCCAGATAATTGCTTTTCCCCAATTTCTGCCCAACAAACTGGGGTCCGGCACGTACGTCCATAAAGTGCTTCGAATGGTGCAGCATTGATACTTGTGTGATAACTATTATTATAAGAAAATTCTATTAAAGGTAAGTGATCGTCCCAATTACCTCCAAAATCAATTACACAAGCTCTAAGCATGTCTTCCATTGTTTGAATTTTTCTTTCACTTTGTCCATCCGTTTGAGGATGATAAGCTGTGCTCAACTTTAACTTAGTTCCCATTGCCTTTTAGAAACTTGACCAAAATTGAGAGGTAAATCGGCTATCCCTATCAGAAACAATTGATAAAGGAATGCCATGTAAAGAAACAATTCCATTTACATATAATTTAGATAATTGTTCCATACTAATTGTTTCCTTCATTGGTAGGAAATGAGCTGACTTGGTTAGCCTATCTACAATCACCCAGATTGTATCATTTCCTTTCTTAGTTTTAGGTAATTTAGTAACAAAATCCATTGTTATCAATTCCCATTTCCACACTGGCATTTCTAATTGTTGTAACAAACCTGAGGGTTTCTGGTGTTCAGCTTTAACTTGTGAACAGGTTAAACATTTAGAAACATAGGCTGATATGTCCTTTTTCATTCCTATCCACCAGAAATTTTTCTTTAAATCTTGGTACATTTTATCACTTCCTGGATGCATCGTATATTTAGACTTATGTGCCTCTTCTAAAATACGATGACGTAGGTTTCCTAATTTAGGTATCCACATTCTCTTTTTATGGAATCTCCAAATTCCATCTGTTCCTTGTTCTAATTCTTTTAGCATACCTTTTAGCTTTTCAGTATCTTCCTTGATTACTGATTCTTGTGCTTCTCTTATTTGATCATTTAAATCTACTTGTAGATTTAATTTAAGAGAACGCACCCTTTTTGGCTTTTCATGATACTTTCGACTTAGAGCATCTGCCACTACATTTGCTTTTCCTTCATGATACTGGATATCACAATCATAATCACTAAGCATTTCCATCCAGCGTCTTTGTCTCATATTCAACTCCTTTTGTTTGAAAATATACCTTAAACTCTTATGATCAATAAATATTGTAAACTTACTACCATAAAGGTAATGTCTCCAAGTCTTAAGAGCAAAAATTATAGCTCCTAATTCTAAATCATGAGTTGAATAATTCTCTTCATGATTCTTAAGTTGTCTAGATGCATAAGCTATAACCTTTTGTCGTTGCATCAACACACATCCATAAATTAATTTAGAAGCGTCACAATATACTACAAAATCTTCAGTTCCTTCTGGTAACGCTAATATAGGTGTATGGGTTAATCTTTGCTTAAGAATTCTAAATGCTTCTTCTTGTTTTAATCCCCATTCAAACTTAACAGATTTACAGGTTAATTTAGTTAAAGGAATGGCTATTCTAGAGAAATCTTTAATAAATCTTCTATAATAACCGGCCAATCCTAGGAAACTTCTAACCTCGGTTGGTGACTCAGGGGTTTTCCATTTAATAATCGCCTCGATCTTTGTTGGATCTACATGAATTCCTTCATGATTCACTAAATGTCCAAGGAATTGTACCTGTTCTAACCAAAATTCGCACTTTGAAAATTTAGTATAAAGCTTTTCCTTTCTTAATAAACTTAAAAGTGCGTGCAAATGTTTTGCATGATCTTCCTTATTCTTAGAGTAAATTAGAATATCATCTATAAATACAATTATGAATTTATCCAAATATGGCTTACATATTCGGTTCATCATGTCCATAAATGCAGCTGGGGCATTGGTTAAACCAAATGGCATGACAGTAAATTCATAATGGCCATACCTTGTTCTGAAAGCGGTTTTAGGAATGTCCTCTTCCTGTACCTTTAATTGATGATATCTTGACCTTAAATCGATTTTAGAGAAAAATCGAGCTCCTTGCAGTTGATCAAACAAATCATCGATTCTTGGTAATGGGTACCGGTTCTTAATCGTGACCTTGTTCAATTCACGGTAGTCAGTGGACATACGCATTGATCCGTCCTTCTTTTTAACAAATAAAATTGGCGCTCCCCATGGCGACGAACTCGGCTGTATGAATCCTTTCTCCAACAATTCGTCTAATTATTTCTTCAGTTCCTGCATTTCGGCGGGTGCCAAACGATAGGGTGCTTTGGCAATCGGTGCTGTTCCTGGTATTAAATGGATCCTAAATTCAACTTCTCTATCTGGAGGTTGCCCTGGCAATTCTTCTAGAAATACATCTGAAAACTGAGATACTACTGGAATATCTTTTAAATCTTTTCCTTTAGTGTTAGTGATTATAGAAATCAAATACACTATGGAACTGTAGGACCGGTTTTGACTCCGAAACGATTGCGAAACGAACGTGTGACGTGCGGAATCCGTACACGAACGCAACCTAACACACACGATGTAATATAAATGTGATTCTATTAGAAATCTGAAATCGTACAGCACCTTGAATCACTTTCTCTCTCTAGATTCTCTCTCTAGATCTAGAAAGCTCCAAATGACTAAATGGCAAAAGTCCCTAATCTATGACATAATCTCCTATTTATAGTCCAAGGCATTTAATGAGATTTCTCATTATTACAATTATGCCACCTTGCCTTTTTGTTTAGCTATCACTAATATAACAACTCGTTTTCTTCTGTTTCTTGCTACGGCTCGGATTGACGAAGGCGGTAGACATAAATGTACTAACAGACTCCCCCTTGGATATTGCCGCAGTCAATCTCGATCATTAAGTCAACTCGTAGCGTCTTCTCTTTCTCTCTCTCTTTGAATCTTCTTGAACAGAATCCCGGTGGATCTGTCTTCAGCTTCAGCTTCTCTTTTCTGTAAACTCTTTTCTTCATCAGGCTCCCCCTTTCATCAAGCTTCCGTGCTTTGGGATCGACACCTTGCTTTCCGATTACAAGCTCTCCCTTGCTTTGAGCTCGTCTTCAGACTCCCCCTTAGACTCTGCTTCCGGGATCGTAGTCTGGAATCTCATCTGCAATCACTCAAACATTTATAAGTAATAGCATTTCAAATTTCAGCTATCCAGGAATTGTAACCTGGCTCACTCAAACATTTTAAACAAACAATTTTCATGAATTTGGCAGTTTCATCGAATCGAATCAGAAACTAGCTCTATAACAGTATAAGCATCCAAATCCCTCACAGTTAATCAACCAAGTCCAAACTAATGACCTTGGAGATATCACAAACTGTTTTTGATTTTTGATTTTTAATTCAAGTTTCAAATTAATGAACTTGTTTTATTTTCAGAAACACAATCAGCTTACTTAGATTTTGAAAATTAGCACTTCAGACATCGGTTGTCGAAAATAAAGCAGAAATCAAAATCTTTTTGAATTTTCTGAAAATATAAAGCAGTAAAGAAATATGTACAAACATATTTACAGAAAATATTTTTGTTTGAGTTCGCGTCAGAGGATCATATCAGTTTCTGACAAATCACAAGTACCGTTGAGCTTAATTACACATTAAGAATTAAACAATTCACTTAGATTGTCGATATACTGATCCACTTAAATTTTCATACAAATTTCAACTAATTCAGGATACGAATTAGGAATTTTAAGAACTTAAACCCATTCATGTGTCCCACCTCTTGAATATACTCCCGTATCCAGATCCCAATATTCAGTCTTACAGGTAAGTATAACACAAATGATATCTGTAAGGGGTTAATAAATTATGAAGAATCATGAGAGCTCAGGTCAGAACTACCGTTCAGCAGAGAGATCATGACTCAACTTGGGTGTGTCCCCTTTAGAGGATCTTTTTTACAACAGCATTGCTAAACAATTTTATTGTCTTATCATATATGCTGAGGGTGATGCTATGTTTCAAGCATTTGTGAAAAGTATTATTCGAGGACTAGGTCAGAACTTCCATTCAGCAGAAGTCCCGGAATAATACCCCAGATATCACTGAGTATAAAAACCTAGTATATCAGAAAAAGGAATCTTTCAAACGAGATTTCAGGGGTTACCTATATATCCAAGTAGTGTTCCCCACAAAATAAGCAAGTGTTTGAATTTAGGTTTATATCCCGAAAAAGTTTACTAAGTGTATAAAAACCTATCGACATATCATCAGTGAGACTGTTTAACGCTATATAATCATTACAATTCTTTAGCATACTGTAACTGTCTACTGATGTAGTATCATTTCCGCTTTTTACGCAAAAACTCAATTTTTGAATTTTATCATGTTTTTGGCTTTTCAAAATTTTTAATGTTTTTTGTATTTTCTAACAACAATACTCCCCCTAAAATGCAAAACCATTTAAAGAAAATTTGACAACCAACACTGATAGCTTTGTCTCGCCATCCATTTTCTGCATCTTGTGAACTGAATTACATGAAAAGCAGTAAATACCCCCATGATTTACAACACATTGATATTTTACAGTTTGAAAACCGTTTTTCAATCTGATGAAAGTAATCATGTTTGTTCAGCCGTGAGGGTTTCGGCGTATTCAATCAACATATATTCAAAACAATATAAAAGACAACATATTTTTGGTTTTTCAAAATTTTAACAAACTAAAAACATATTTTTGGTTTTAAATTTTTCAATTTTTTTAGGATTTTTGAAATATTGTTTATTTATGTACAGAAAACAATCAAACTAAACTCCCTGTTCAACCAAACCAGGGTTCTGCAACCTCTTCCTGTGCCAGGCTGCTCCAACTTCCCTTTTCATAATCTTCAGCTTCGTTGAGCACCTGCACATTCAACAATTTGATCATTTGAACAACGCAACCCAAGCCTGTTTAGACTCAGGTAGTTGAACATGAATCTTTCCAGGTAAAACTGGATAATTTCTTTCATTTTTCTCAAAAACATCATCAATTTTAATCTCAACTTTTTCTTCTTTTACCGAATTATCATTTTTCTTAACAGACCATGTTTGACCCGTTGGTGTTCCTCGTTTATAAAAATGTGACTCTTTTTGAACACTTTGTTTTTGAACAACAATTTTAGGTTTCCAAAACTCTTGAGGTTTTGTCATATCAACAGACGTTCTCCAACTCTGTGTTGTTCTGAATCTGGATGTGTGAGAATTCCAGGTCTGTCTTGAATCAAACCTGTTCGGATTTGATTTCCAATTTTGATTTGAAGCAAACTTGTTTGTATTGTACCTCCAAGTTTGATTCGAATCAAATCTGGTTGACCTTGATTTCACATCCTCAGTTTTATGTTTTTCAACATCAACAGGCTTTGGATTTGGACACTTTCGTGCAACATGTCCATTCTGATCACATTTAAAACACACTTTCTTTGAAACATCCTTGGCCTGTTGTTGTTTCTTTTTCATAGCATCAAACTCCTCATTAGACTGTTGTCCAAATTTGAGTTTTTCCTCTTCTTTCAAGCTTTTCCCTTGAACAAAACTCATCTTTTGTTGCAAATTTTGTTTTTTACTTTGATTCCAATTCCGTTTCTTTTTATAACCCAAACCAGCCTTCATGTTTTTCTTCTTAAAACCAGGTTTGTTATAAAAAGATTTATGACCTTTACCAGCAAACTTTGGAATCTCAAACTTCTCAATCTCAACCATTTTGAAAACTTTATCGACCTTCTCTGATATCACATTCTGAATCGGGAATACAACATCTAAGAATAGTTTGTCCGATCCAATCATGGTATAGACCAATCCCTTTGAATCATCATCCAAATTTTTCTCGGATTTTGTGTTTTTCAAATAACCATCATGAAAATTTCCTTCATCTTCATCCTGTGATTCAGACTTACCTTTTGTAGACTCATCTTTCAAAACGCTTTCAACAACCTTACTTATCACCTCTGAATCATTAGCATTATCAGATTTGGAGTAAGTCACATCGATACTTTCAGGTAACTGGTCAGCTATGTTCAAACCCTTTATCGATACTTTCAGGTAACTGGTCAGCTATGTTCAAACCCTTTGCCACCTTTTCCTCATCATAAAAAGTATAATTGTTTCTCAATGGTGGTGGTACCTGATGAAATTCTGAACCAATACCCTTTTTGCAATTTTCAGTATCTTTGTCATCTGGTGTGATGTTGAAAATGCGTTCAAGAATGTACGAAGAGTTATGATAACTTTGAAGTTTTGTAACAATCTTTTCTTTTTCAGCCAAGACTTGTTTAAGATTAGCAATTTCATCAACACACTTGTTCAATTCAATTTGCCTTTCTTTAAACTTTCTTTCATACATTTCTTTAGTGACTAAAGTTTCAGACAATCTTTGATCAAAACTTTTGACTTGGCTTTTCAAAGTATCATAAGCTTCTTGTACTCTCTGACTCGACCACTTTAAAGAATCATACTGTTTTTGTAAATCTTGAAATTTAGATTCTTTTTCAACACAATCAACACATTTTGCTGAACACAGTTGTCTATAAACATCATTATCCTTTTCAAGACCTTGACATTTCTGTGTCAATTTTTCAACTTTTAGTTTCAAAATTTCTTCTTTTTCAATCATATCTTTACATTTTGTTTTGAAAATATTTTCAAGTTTGCTTGTTTCACTATCTTTTGTTTTGATTATTTCATCTTTTTCAATACATGCTTTGCACATTTCTATGCAATTCCTGCATTTGTTTTCATTTTCATCAACCAATTCAACATTCGATAGATCAGAAGATTTTCTAACCTCAGTCTTCTTCAGCACCGGTTCTTCTGACTCAACTTTCTGATCTTCCTCCTTTTCTTCTTTCTGAGCTTCTTCATTCTTCTGCGTTTCTTCAGCTCTCTGTTCCTCTCCAACAAGCTTTGCAACAGTCTTCACTTCTTCAATCATCTTCTTCAATTCTTCTTCTTTTCTTTTCTTCAGTTCTACCACCTTCGGTAAACTTGCTTCAAAAACTTCTTTTAACTTGTTCATCAAATTTGGAAAATAGCTTTTATCAGAAAGCCTTCTTGTGTTGAAAGTGCCCTCACTTGGAAACACATTGGTTACAGCATCAAAATCCACTTTTGATGGATCAACTACTGGATTACCCTGTGGATCCATGTAACACTCTAATTCTTCATTCCATCTCTTGGCTCTTTGTGCTTCCTTAAATGGTTCATACAATTTGCCAATCTCCCATCTCGCACTGTCTCTTCTCCACCAAGTATCATGATCATCATTTGCAACAAATGCATATCCAACTGCATCTTCTTCAGGGCAAACTTGACTCCAGTCGTAACCTTCATCGTCATATATAACTGCAAGAGCCCTTGATTTTTCTTCAGGCTGTTTCAATCTTGGTGGCTCAGACTTGTTCTGATGGTAAATCGCTTTCTTGTAATAATCTTCGTTGAACGGGTTTGCAGAATCATCATCAGCATACGCATTTCTACACTCGCGCTTAAAGTGTCCTCTTTGTTTGCATTTGAAGCATGTCACCTTAGATTTATCAAATCCCAATTTGGTAGATGGTCCACCAATTGACTTTCTCCCCGTGATCTCCATGAACCGCTGTGCCCGACGAACCGCACTGGCCATGCACCATCTTATATCCATTAGTTCTATCTCCTCGGGGTCTAATTGATCATAATCTTCTTTTTTCAAGTTGGTATTGCCAATCTTCCCTGCAACGAGGCTTTCATACGATTCAAGTACAGATGCCAAGAAAACCATCTGTTGTTTCGCCGATTCTTCGCTAAAATTCTGCCCATTCTTCAGATCTACTGCGATATTACACTGAAACAAATTCTTGGAAGTAGATTGACTTGAAGTGTTCGAAGAAGATCCACTGTGAAAACCACTGTGAAGACTTTCATTGTTCACTGAGCTTGAGCTTTCTGCAGAAAATGCTGTTCTTGGAGACCCAGCCTGCGGTACATTTCCTCTGTAGTAAAGCTCTACATTCTGCTGATAAGCTGGATTGTTGACTTTAGATCTCTTTATCTCCAACTCATGACTTTCAAGCCTTTCAATCAGCAAATCCACTTTTAAATCTTCAGGCTTGATTGTATTTTTCAACATTAGAGCGAAATATTGCCACTTTTGATCATTTGGCAATGAATCAAACAATTTATCCACCAGCTCCTCTTCAGAAGGTAAAATTTCATGTCTGGTCAGCTCCATTTTCAGATATCTGAATCTCTCAATCATTTTACAAACAAACTCATTTTTCATACAGTTGAATAAATCAAACTCTTTACGCAACAATTTCTTTTTGTTTTTAACAATTTCATTACTTCCTACACATTTTCTCTCTAACGCTTCCCACAAACTCTTTGAAGTCTTTTCTTGTTCGAGCAATGAAATAATATCCTCTCTTACTGACTGTTTGATCAATGTTATCATTCTATATTCAGCCACAACATTTTTTATATCTTTTTCTGTAAAATCTTTTGCATCTATTAACTCTCCTCCCTCTTTTACTGGTTCAACGTATTCATGTGTCAGTTTTAACCAGCTTTCAGGAGCGAAAGCTTTTACCCAACCCTCAAATCTGTTTTTCCACCAGTTATAATCTTCAACTTTCATTAGCTTCGATGGTTTCTGTTGGCTTCCATACATGTTCTCAAATTTCAAGTTCTCCGAAATCTCTCTTGAATATTCTCTCATCTCAGATCTTCTATCTGACGATTCTGAAGTAAACGCATTGTAGAATGTGTTGTAAAATTCTTCACCGTTGCTCGACATCTTCAACCACCTTGAATCAAAACAATCAAACGATCAGTTTAAAAATGAACTGAATATGTAATAGTGTGAGGGTGGAATTGATCTAAGACTCGTGTCGAAGACTCGCAAATATGTTTCGGCTTTTTGATATGATGATAACGTTGTTCGGATGGAATCTTTGTATATGAATGGGCCTGAAAATGGACTGATGATATGGGCTGACAACACTAAAGAATACTAAATCCTCATTGGGCCGCGAATATATGAATCATGTAATATAGTTGTTTGAAGTTTATTTCGATGATAAAGTTGACTAAGTGGCCGACAAACTGTAATTGCACACTAAATCTGATTGATATTTCATTTCAAAAACATTAAATGGCATCACGTGAATTACTTATGTCGTCAATTAAAAATGGCAGACAATCAAAATACAATTCAGCTTCACATGCACTCTTTGATGAGACGTATCAAATATGTGGCCGACAACAATTACTTAATGGAATATGATTTGGCCGCTGAACTTTAATCACGTGATCAACTGAACCAACTTTCAAACGGACAACGTGTTTCAAATGGTACTCTCAAACGGTCACACCAATTTCAAACGGTCACACCCTCAAACTGTCACACCTTTAAACGGTCACACCCTCAAACTGAAGTGTCAGTTTCAAACGGGAAGGTCATGTATTTTCAAATGGTCAGTCAGATTCAAACGGTCAGGTCAGTTTCGTTCAAACGGTCACCATTTTTCAAACGGAATCAGACCTAAAAACTCGAATATCTCCTAAACGGCTAGGAGTTTGAGTCTGAAATTTGGTAGGGTTGTAGATCAGGTGTTTTCGCACAACATATAAAAAAATCAACTGATTCGGACCGTAAAAACCTGTTCAATTTAACGATATTGAGTAAAAACGTGAAAATATGAAAAAGATGAAGAAGTGATGCAATTCGGATCTGAAATCTGATAATTTTCTGCGTGGAAATGTGTGATAGATCAGTGCAATCGAGCTCCTACTCTGATACCACTTGTAGGACCGGTTTTGACTCCGAAACGATTGCGAAACGAACGTGTGACGTGCGGAATCCGTACACGAACGCAACCTAACACACACGATGTAATATAAATGTGATTCTATTAGAAATCTGAAATCGTACAGCACCTTGAATCACTTTCTCTCTCTAGATTCTCTCTCTAGATCTAGAAAGCTCCAAATGACTAAATGGCAAAAGTCCCTAATCTATGACATAATCTCCTATTTATAGTCCAAGGCATTTAATGAGATTTCTCATTATTACAATTATGCCACCTTGCCTTTTTGTTTAGTTATCACTAATATAACAACTCGTTTTCTTCTGTTTCTTGCTACGGCTCGGATTGACGAAGGCGATAGACATAAATGTACTAACAGGAACCTTTTCTTATATAACTTGCATTTTTCATCACAGAGATGAACTTAGTGGATCTAGAGGGTCTATCTCCTTTAATTGTGATCATTTTACCTTTTGGTGAATTTACTTGTATTAACTTTTGATCACATAAAATACTGGCTTTATTGGCTATTAACCAATCCATTCCTAATACAACATCAAATCCTGCCAGAGTCATGGGATACAGATTTGCAATAAATTTCTGATTTAAAATTTCTATACTTGCTCCCTGCAAGATTTCAGAAATCCTAACGGTTTCTCCATTGGTTGTCTCTACTAAGCATTCTAGTGGTAGTTTAGTTAATGACTGATTTAGAAATTTGCAAAATGATGTATTAATAAAACTTTGGTTTGCACCAGAGTCAAATAATACTTTAGCAAAGACATCATTAACTAAAAACATACCAGCTATGACATCTGGAATCATCTTAGCTTTATCTGCAGTCAAAACAAATGCTCTAGCATTTTTAGTATTCTTGTTGTCTGGAGCTGGAGCTAATTTTGGACAATTAAGCTTGATATGGCCTTGTTCTCCGCAGTTGTAACATATCCGGATGTTAGCTTTCTTCCTGCAATTTTCTTCCTTGTGTCCCGATATTTTGCAAAAGTTACAGTATATGGAGCATGTTCCTGAATGCTTTCTTTTGCAATGCTTACAGTAGGGTGCAGAGGTAGAACCTACATTTCTCCCACGGTTAGAATTTCCAGAACGAAATTCTTGAGTCAATTTCTGGGTTAGGTTCCTCCTTTGATCCTCTTCTCGGGTACGGACTAACTCATCAGTCAAGGTATTGGCTAGTTCTACAGCTTCTTCTATGGTTTGAGGTCTAGCTGCCTTGACTACATGTCTAATCTCTCCGATTAATCCCCAGATATAACGGGAGATTAACACTGGTTCTGGTGAAGCAAGAGTTGGCACTATTCTAGCATATTCAAAGAATAACTTAGTGTATCCCTTACTATCCACACCAGTTATCCTAAGATTTAAGAATTTGTTTGCTATCTGTTCCTTCTCATTGGGTGGGCAGAATTTCCTTTCTACCTTATTTTTAAATTCTTCCCATTCCATATTATAGGTTCTATCACTTCCTCTTGATTGAAGGATAGTGTTCCACCATTCTAGTGCTGCATTTTTAAACAGATTAGAAGTAAACAATATCTTATCATCTTCAGCACACTTACTTATCCTTAAGACTGCCTCAGTCTTTTCTATCCAGCGTAGGGTTGCAATGGCCCCTTCGTTGCCCGAGAATTCCATTGGTTTACAAGACCAGAATTCTTTATAAGAACAACCATAAGGCATGGTTCTTCTCCTTTTGGGAATAGGCATTTGAAGTACAGGTCCATTGTTCACACTGTTTTCAGGTTCGATGGGTTGCTTACTGCTATGCTTACTTTTATTATTCGCTTCTTGAATAGTTTGAATAATAAATGACATTGCATCTATGATTCCTTGTGCCACTATATGTTGAACAGCACTATTATCCATTTGATTTCCATTGTTATTGCTGCTTGGATTCTCATTAACCACGTTAATGTTACTCTGGTTATCATTATTCAGATTTCATTGATTTCCTTCGTCGGCCATCTGAATTTTAAACAATTACCCCATATTAATATCACAAGATAATAGGTAATATAGTAAATCACATGACACGCAATCTAGCCAAAAACGTCGATCATTGCGACTTGTACTCTATTTTCATATACTATGCGTCTATTACACACTAGTACTGAAATAAAGATTACAATACCAACAGAAAGAAAATTACACTAATATTAATATGCATCCGTACACACATATTTTTATTTTATTATTTTATTATTACTACCATTTCCTCCATCATATCACGGATATGGATTTATCCAAAAATCCATATTGCGCTCATCGTATTTCCATACGAGACGCTCTCTCACCTGACGCATTCTCTCACTGCTTTCTAAAATTTCCTCCCCGAAAGTCCTAAGTTCTTGGACGTTTTCTGCACTCATTGGGGGTGCAGGTTCTCGGACTGGGTTTGGAATCTGGGGTGCGGTTTCCTGATATGGGGGTGAAAGTGCCTGAAATTGGTAAGGATCTTCCAAAATCTCCCTAATATAATTATTTTGGTAATAGGGATCTAAAGGGTCCATACCTGGGTAGGCTCCTATATTCTGTATGTCTTCATGGTTAGGGTAACGTTGCACAAAGTCCCTATTATCATCCCACCAGGGGTCATAATTTGGGTCTAGGGGGTTTGGTGCAGGTATCCTAGGGATTTCTTCTGGGTTAAAGTCATGCATCTCCACTTGATTGTCAAGATTTTCTATCTCCATGGGTTGTTCTGGGTTTTTTGGTTGTGGGGCTACTAGTTGTTCCAGACTTGGGTCAGCAGCAGTTGTAGCTAGGCTTCTATTAAGTATATCCTGTGTATGAGCATATGTTTTTCGCTTAGTAGCTGCTAGAACTCTTTGATGTTGCAACTTTCGCATTCTTTTCCTACGAGCAAAGGCTTCCTTACTGAACCGTCCTCTCTTTTTATTAGGAAATGGATCCTCCGACTGAGCTCTAAAGGCAAATATTCCTTCTTCCTGATCAGCAGAATACCCTGAAAAGGCAGGCTGTGATGAAGTACCTTCACTCCTAGGTGATTCAGACAACTGACGGCTCATTTCTGAGGGTCCTTGATCACTCATACTGTAAACTAATAAATAGTCAAATAACACATAACAAATAATTACAGTTATGTACTTATTTTCATAATTTATTTCCTAACAATAAATTTAGAATTTAAGTGTCAGCAGAACACTTCTTTGGCTCAGACCAGTGGCTAGGCTCTAATACCACCTTCTGTCGCAACCCCCGATCCCTTATCTGTCCCGGGAACGGGCGGACGCGAGCTCAGAGTTTCGGTGGTCAGCTATTTAATCTTGCAGCGGAAATTACATCAGGACTGTAGTTAGGAAATGTTTATCAGAGTAAAACCACCATATTTGATATTAATAATAACATGGGCAAAACCCAAGTTTCTTATTATAATACATTTATAGGGACAAACCCTATTTTATTGAATTTAAAACATCATTTATTAGGTAACTTTTATAGCCACATTTTTCCCAAGCCTTCAGTGCTCTCCAGTTGGCTTTTTACTAATTGGCTGTCACATTGTGTTACCTGAAACGCGTTTTAAAAACATTTTGTCAGTCGGAAATACTGGTGAGTGAATCCCAGTTTAATCAAGAAACATTTTATTAATTAAAACAGTATTGAGAGTGATCACATTGTTTATTTCTACACAATTACTCATTCAGTACTTGCCACTCGACCGGATCTATGGCTATGGTCAAATTACCCATTGGCTAACTCGTTGTCCAATGGTAATGTACTGTCGTTCCCGACTTACTACTACTCGTAGTAATAAATTTTGTACACAAAACCCCATAATACCGGCAGTAATTGAAGAACTACAAAGACTCAATCACCGCTTAATCATATTGTAAAATAATTAAGGTTTTGTAAAATATTCCAAAAAGGTTAACAAATAGAGGATAAACTCACAAAAGGAGTTTATAAAAAGAGGATAACTCACATTGCTATCTTAGACTTCGCGTAAGGGTTTCCTGGATATAATTTATAATTTATACAATTGTACATTGGTTAGTATCATAACCCTTTGAAAATATTAATGATACCCTCCCCGAGACGGCATTCCAACAACTACGTTGGGCAGAACCACGACAGTTGTTACGGAACCCTAAATCAATCGGGCAGCGTAACTATTACGGAACTGGGGTTATAATACTTACAACGGAGCAGAACCTCGCTAATTAGGGGTATAATACCCAACTATTATAACTCTTCTACAGAAATTGAGATTGAGAATTGAATTGTGAACGACAGAAAGTGAAACCCGATGGCCTGCTTATATAGTTGCTGAAACTGGTCTCCACGCGGCCCGCTTAAAGGTAAGCTAAGTCTTACGCGGCCCGCGTCAAAGCTGGGTCAACGCGTAGCTTAGCTGAGTCGATGTGTAGGTCCGCCACGATGTCGACACGTGTCGGCCTAGGATGTCTCCGCGTTTGATGATCTCTAGCGGCTCGCGTAAGAGTTAAGGTGAGCTTACGCTGCCCGCCTTAACTTATAATTTCACCGGAATCAAGGTTCAGCCTTGATACCGCCCGCGTGAGCTTGAAGTGAGGTCCTACGCGGCCCGCCTCAGCTTAATAATTATTGTTTTTAATTTATTTTATATGTTATAACATAATTCGAGCTCGGTTTTTACATACGGGGTGTATATAAAGACATATGAGGGTCTTTTAAAATATACAGAGGTGTCGGAAATATTATGAGAGTGTTGATTTTACCGAGGGTTGTTACAAAAACATATATAAAGCACACACAAATAATGCACATAAAACACACACATATAACATTACTAATACCAATAACTGCATTTCGAGTTTGGGTTGCGTTGGCGTTGAGCATGCGTTGTGATAGCGTTTAGTCTAATCAAGCGATGTAACATGCGATAAAATGCGTTTAAATTGTATGTGTTATAAACAACATTTAAAAGCGATAACTGCATTTTGAATAAGCGTTTAAAATATAGTTTAAACCCATTAGCGTTAATCGAATCCCAAGAGTACACGCGTTTACGAACAGAATAACGATAACAGGTGACAATCTGAAAAGTCGAGTTGTTACAGCTACAAGGTGCGTCTTATTGCCAAAGGTTTCAATCAGCAAGCTGAAATAGACTACACAGAGACCTTTAGCCCGGTGGTGAAATCCACCACCATCAGGGTTGTTCTATCGTTGGCCCTTACAAATCGGTGGTCCCTCCGACAACTCGATGTTCATAACGCATTTTTACATGGGGATCTAAAAGAAACTGTCTATCTGAAACAACCATAGGGATTCACTAATCCTGATAAGCCAAATCATGTGTGTCTCTTATATAAATCCTTGTATGATCTCAAAAGGCACCTCGGGCGTGGTTCGAACGTTTCTCTTCTGCCTTGACAGATCTCGGTTTCAGGGGATCCAAAACCGACCCGTCTTTATTTATATATTCACAGAACGGGACACTTATGTATATGCTAGCGTATGTCGATGACATTATTTTGACAGGCAATAATACCCAGGCATGGTTGTAAAAGTCCCGCCTAGGCTCCGAGTACTCGCTACAAGGCAGGCTGCCGAGACACGAGTACTGTTCTCCCAGGCCAATTACTCCCTGAGTAATCTCCACCTAAGCCGGGTACTTCTCGAGTACTCCCGAATCCGACTAGGGAGCGCCTAACGACTTTTGCAACCATGCACCAATGCCATTGATCACATTGTGCATCATCTCAGTAAATCGTTTGCTATACAAGATATGGGACCTCTATCTTATTTTTTGTTCATTGAAGTGGTTCGTATAGGATCTGACGTCATTTTGTCTCAAAAGAAGTATATTACTAAGCTGTTGGAAAGTGCAAAGTTGTCACAGGCTAAACCGGTACCCCACCTTGCATTCCCGGTGCTTCTCTTCATCTTGGCGATAGTTCTCTGTTTGATGATCCGGTTAAGTATAGACAAATGGTTGGAGCTTTATAGTATGTTACACTATCCCGACCTAATATCATATTTGCGGTTAACAAGGTTTGTCAATTCATGCATTCCCCTACTGAAAATTATTGGTCTGCTGCAAAACGTATCTTACGCTATCTACACGGGACAGCTCATCATGATCTTCTAATATCCAGCAAATCTTCTCCCGTTCTACATGCCTATACAGACGCTCACAACTTTGCTAGCCTACCTTAACAATTATAACGCTATAGGATTAACGCACCGCCCGTATTCTTGTGGTATTGTTAAATAATCTACTTTACACCTTTGTCGTTTCGACGACATTGGTAATCTGCGTTAAACTCTGGTTTGACATATAATTTACACTTGTTAGTATGTTAGTAACATAATATGCAAACTGTCATGTTGGATATGAGTAAACTTTTTCATTATTATGCTATGTTATAAAACTTGTATATTCGTCAACTTTTGTTGATCATTATTTTAATATATGTTCCAGGTCGCTTATTGATGTTGATGAAGAAACTTATTTAGGGCGGATTAGATACTCACCTAAAGTTAAATTTATGTATTTGTTTCGTGTTTGCAAAATTGTTGCATTTTACATTTCAAGACAATGTATTTTCATTTTAGGAATTATGAAGTTTGAATTGATTAAATATTGTCATAATTAGTGTTATGAAGTCTCTTGCAATCTTGTTTCGTCTCACTCTGATGTTTCCACCATCGATTGAGGTGTGACGTGTCTCTTGCAATCAGCCAATGACTTATGATTTGGATTGTTAAAATCTAATTTGTTACTAAGTAACAAATAGACATGCCCGATGAAATCTCATTCACAATAGAGTTATTTATAAGGTTTAAGGAGGAATAATGACCATCCCAGAAAATAAAGAGCTTGCTCCTACTAAAACTCTCAGCACTAAAACTTATTTTATATTTTAATTTGTGGGAAAAATGTAATCCAGTAAATTATCATTATCATTATCAACAACTACAAACATAAGTGTCGGTTGTCGGCGGGAATTGTCACGGCCCCCGTCCCGGTGTGACCCGGTCCAGGAGCCGCGGGACAGAAACCTGTGGTATTTATTATTTGAGTTGACAGCAGAAGTTTAACAGGATCTTTTGAAACTTGAAAATGTACAATTATTTTATTTCATAATTTGGTGCAACCCCCGTAATTTACAATAGAGGAATTTCTCGAGGAAATTTCCTGTTTTACAAAACATGCTTATTTATTTTACTGAGCCACTACTTCAAGCTTGTTAGTGCTCCGTAGCACATTTTCCTTGATTCACAGTAAGTCACCTGAAACATGTTTAAAAAAAATATTTTATCAGCGGGGAAATACTGGCGAGTCATTCAGGTTAAATAAAACGATACATTAGTTATAAATTACAGCATAAGAGCGATTACAATTGCTACTATCTTATTTTTATCTGGCGCCGTGTCACACCCTGGTGACGATGGTCATACCACTATTGGGTCCTTTCACCCAAGTAGTGATGATTATCACTGTTAGGTTGGTGAACCTAACCGTGAGAAATTAGTAATGTGCACAATACCCCACTTGCCAGTGATTCAAGATAACCAAGACTTAATCCCTGTAATTATAACTTCTGAAAAGTATTGTAAAACATTGTTGATAAAAAGAGAATGACTCACATTGCAAGTTTAGTTGGGCAGAGTTTAGCCTACTGATAAGCCTGATAACCTAATTTAAACAGCAATGCATACGAAACTAGGTCAGTAACTTAATACAACATTTACGATAACTCACAAAATCAAAACCCTCACGACGAATGACAAAGTATAGCCCAAATACGGGCAGCACTTAAACATCCATCGGATTGGTTTCAATCGATCGGACATTATATCGTAGCAGTGATCGAGTTAACACCCTGTACTCATAGCAGTGTTTCACTACTTGGAAATTCGAATTTGAGCAGTTTCTTTCGTTTTTGATTGAAATTTTCGAGCACAGAAGCAAGTCCCATGCACCAGCTACTTATAGCAACTTTTTAAGTTTTACGCGGCCCGCGTGTCATCAGTAGGTCCGCCACGCGTGCGACACGTGGCCCGGAATGCTTATCCGGTCATTCCTTGATTTGAGTGATCTTGTTGGTGGTCTCTTGCACAATCTTAGGACCTGATAATTGACTTTCTCCTATTTCTGCCCAACAGACTGGAGTTCTACACTTACGTCCGTATAATGCTTCGAAGGGGGCAGCTTCAATGCTTGAATGACAACTATTGTTATAGGAGAATTCAATTAAAGGTAAATGGTTGTCCCAGTTTCCACCGAAATCTATTACACATGCTCGGAGCATGTCTTCCACGGTTTGGATCGTCCTTTCACTTTGTTCGTCCGTTTGGGGATGATAGGCTGTACTTAAATTTAGTCGGGTCCCCTTTGCTTCTTGGAAAATGGTCCAGAAATGTGAAGTGAAGCGACTATCCCTATCTGATACAATGGAGAGTGGGACTCCATGTAGTGATACTACTTCGTCTACGTACAACTTTGCTAACCTTTCCATGTTAAAGGTTTCTTTCATGGGTAAGAAATGAGCTGATTTGGTTAATTGATCCACAATTACCCAAATTGCGTCGTTACCTTTTCTGGTTTTGGGTAACTTAGTAACGAAATCCATGGTTATTAGTTCCCATTTCGGTAACAACCCTCGGTAAAACCAACACCCTATTATATCTTAAAATATTCTAATGTGTCTTATAATACACCCCGTATGTAAAAACCGAGCCCGAAATACGTTAGAGTATTTAAAATAAAATAAAAATAAGAAAAATAGAGTTGAGGCGGGCCGCGTAAGACCTCACCTCAACCTTACGCGGGCCACGATAGAGCATCACACGCGATTACACCAGAGGCCGACACGTGTCAACATCGTGGCGGACCTACTAGCTGACCCAGCTAAGCTACTGAGTTGACTGAGGTTGACGCGGGCCGCGTAAGGGTCCCTTGTATTTTACGCGGGTCGCGACAGGACTGAAATCAGCAACTATAAATAGATAGCATCAGATTACAATTTCCGTCGCTCATTTCTTTTTCTCAATCTCGAAATCTGAAAGTTATAAGCATTATAGTCGGGTACTATACCCCTAATTAGCGAGGTTCTGCTCCATTGTAAGTATTATAACCCCAGTTTCGTAATAGTTATGCTGCCCGATTGATTTAGGGTTCCGTAACAACTGTCGTGGTTCTGCCCGACGTAGTTGTTGGAATGCCGTCTCGGGGAGGGTATCATTAATAATTTCAAAGGGTTATGATACTAACCAATGTACATTTGTATAAATTATAGATTAAATCCAGGAAACCCTTACAAGAAGCCTAAGATAGCAATGTGAGTTGATCCACTTTTTGTAAACCTTTTTGTGAACTGTTTTACAAAACCTTACATATCTCTCCATGCGAATAACCATATTGAGTATTTGTAAGAATACAATTATAGTGGGTATGTTGGGGTTTTGTATACAAAATTTGTTACCACCTGGTCAAGGAGTAACATTTCCACAAGTTGAGTATGACAGTACCACTGATGTTAATTGTTATATCTTGGAAACAAATGTAATTGCGGATGTGCTCTCAATATTGTTCACTGTGACTTTTGATTTAAACTTGATTAAACTGGGATTCACTCACCAGTATTTCCCACTGACAAAACATTTTTAAAACATGTTTCAGGTAACCCAATGTGACAGCCAATTAATAAAAAGCCAGCTGGAGAGCACTGAAGGCTTGGGATAATGTGGCTATAAAAGTTACCAAATAAACAGTGTTTTAAATTTAAATAATATAGGGTTCATCCCTATAAATGTATTGTAATAAGAAACTTGGGTTTTACCCATGTTATTATTAATATAAAATATGGTGGTTTTACTCTGATAAACATTTCCTAACTACGGTCCTGATGTAAATTCCGCTGCAAGATTAAACAACCTGATACCACCACGATCTGAGCTCGCGTCCGCCCGTTCCCGGGGATCAGGGATCGGGGGTTGCGACAATTTCCAAACATGCATTTCTAATTGTTGTAGTAGACCTGAGGGTTTCTGGTGTTCTGCCTTAACTTGTGAACAAGTTAGGCACTTAAAAACATATCTGGCTATGTCTTTCTTCATTCCTATCCACCAGAAGTTATTTCTTAAATCTTGGTACATCTTATTATTACCGGGATGCATGGTATACCTAGATTTATGGGCTTCCTCTAAAATCTTATCTTTTAAATTTCCTTGCTTAGGTACCCAAATCCTTTTCTTGTGAAATCTCCAAATTCCATCAATCCCTCGTTCTAATTCCTTTACTCTTCCCTTCATTCCTTCAGCATCATCCTTGATTGCTGTTTCCTGGATATTCTTCAGTTGTTCCATTAGATCTAATTGTAAACTTAATCTAAGAGCACGAACTCGTCGTTGTTTCTCATGATACTTACGACTTAAGGCATCTGCAACTACGTTTGCTTTTCCTTCGTGATATTGAATATCACAGTCGTAGTCACTTAGAATTTCCATCCACATTCTTTGCCTCATATTTAATTCTTTTTGCCCAAATATATATTTTAAACTCTTATGATCGGTATAGACAGTAAACTTACTTCCGTACATATAATGTCTCCAAATCTTAAAGGCAAAAATTATGGCTCCTAACTCTAAATCATGAGTCGTATAATTTTCCTCGTGCCTTTTCAATTTCCTTGAGGCATACGCAATTACCTTTTTGCGTTGCATCAACACACATCCTAATCCTAACTTAGAGGCATCACAATAAATTTCAAAATCTTCTGTCCCTTCTGGTAAGGCAAGAATTGGGGCGTTTGTTAACCTCTGCT
This sequence comes from Helianthus tuberosus, assembly GCA_030545235.1. NCBI lineage: Eukaryota > Viridiplantae > Streptophyta > Magnoliopsida > Asterales > Asteraceae > Helianthus > Helianthus tuberosus. The sequence goes on along the minus strand of CM060427.1, from coordinate 44,822,027 downwards.
TTAAAATCTTAAAAGCCTCTTCTTGTCTAGATCCCCATTCAAACTTCACTGCTTTACAGGTTAGCTTAGTTAATGGCACAACTATTTTAGAAAAATCCTTAATAAACCGTCTATAGTATCCGGCTAACCCTAGAAAACTTCTGACTTCCATAGCTGATTGCGGGACTTTCCATTTGGTGATCGCTTCTATTTTGGAGGGATCTACGTGAATACCTTCATGATTCACCATGTGTCCTAAAAATTGTACCTCTTGTAGCCAAAATTCACATTTCAAGAATTTGGCGTAAAGCTTCTCTTTTCTTAACAGAGTTAAGAGTGCATGTAGGTGCTCACAATGCTCGTCCTGACTTTTGGAATAAATGAGTATATCGTCAATCACAAATTTATCCAAATACGGTTTACAGATTCTATTCATCATGTCCATAAATGTTGCAGGAGCATTTGTTAGTCCAAAGGGCATGACTGTAAACTCGTAATGACCATACCTAGTTCTGAAAGCAGTTTTAGGTATGTCTTCTTCTTGTACTTTCAACTGATGGTATCCGGAATGTAAATCTATCTTAGAGAAATATCTAGCTCCTTAAAGTTGATCAAAAAGATCATCAATCCTAGGTAATGGGTATCGATTCTTAATGGTAACTTTATTCAATTCCCTATAATCAATACACATTCGCATTGAACCATCCTTCTCTTTCACAAACAACAATGGAGCTCCCCAAGGGGATGAACTAGGTTGTATAAACCCTTTGCTTAATAATTCATCTAACTGCTTTTTCAATTCTAACATTTCGGTGGGTGATAACCGATAGGGTGCCTTGGCTATCGGTGTAGTTCCAGGAATTAGATGAATTCTAAATTCTACTTCCCTATCGGGTGGTAATCCAGGTAGTTCTTCTGGGAATACATCTGAGTATTCTGATACTACTGGAATTTCCTTAAGTTCCTTACCTTTAGTGTTAATTATTGCCGAAATCATATACACTATTCCTTGTTTTCTTGAATAACTAGCCACTTTCATTATTGAAATGAACTTCATTGGCTTACGTGGGTTATCTCCTGTAACCACCACTATTTCTCCTGTGGGTGTATGAATTTCTATATAGTTCTTATCACAGAGGATTCGAGCATGGTTGGCTACTAACCAATCCATTCCTAACACGACATCGAATCCGGCTAAGTTCATAGGTAACAAGTTTGCAGAAAATTTATGGCCTAAGAGTTCTATCTTTTCTTCTTGCAAGACCTTATCTATGTTAACAGAATTTCCATCTTCCGTTTCTACAGTAAGAACTTGTCTAAGTTTGTTTAAGGCTAGTTTAAGAGCTTGGCAGAATGAAGTATTTATAAAACTTTGGTTTGCACCAGAGTCAAATAATACTTTCGCATAAATGTTGTGAACTAGGAACGTACCAGCTATCACATCAGGAATTAGCTATGCTTCCTGGGTAGTTACTGGAAGGCTCGTGCATTCTTTTTGGTAGTTCCTTCTGCAGGTTTGGCTTTGTTGTCACCTGGTTTGACCAGTTTAGGGCAGTCTGGTCTAAAATGTCCAGCTTTTCCACAGTTAAAGCAAATTGTGGATTTCTTCCTTCTGCAATCTTCTTCTTGATGCCCTGGAATTTTGCAGAAATTGCAATATCCTTTGCATCTTCCAAAATACTTTCTTTTATAGGTACTGCAAAATGGAGTAGTGGAAGATTTCCCGGTTCCCTTTTTCTTGAAGTTGCTACTATTACCCACACGAAATCCTTGGGTAATCTTTTGGGCCACTTCCTTTTTCCGGTTTTCTTCTCTAGTGCGTACCAGCCCGTCGGTTAAAGTGTTGGCTAATTCCACCACATCGTCAATTGTGCGGGGTCTCGCAGCTTTAACAATATCACGGATTTCGCCAATCAAACCCCAAATATAGCGGGAAATAAGTACCGGTTCTGGCGAAGCCAGGGTTGGTACAACTCTAGCATACTTGAAGAATGTCGAAGTATACCCTCGACAGTCTACATCCACCATCCGGTGGTTCATGAACTTATTTGTAATTTGTTCCTTTTCATATTCGGGACAGAATTTTCTTCCTACTAGTCTCTTAAATTCTTCCCAATTCATGGCATAAGCCACATCGCTTCCCTTGGCTTGTAGCACCGTATTCCACCATTCGAGTGCCCCTTCTTTAAAAAGATGTGACGCGTACATGACCTTGTCTTCCTCAGCACATTTACTTATTTTAATTACTGCTTCGGTTTTCTCTAACCAACGCAGTGCAGCCGTTTCCCCTTCATTGCCTGCAAATTCGATTGGTTTACAGGCAAGAAATTTCTTGTAAGTGCAACCAGGCGTTGCAGCTTTCATTTTCTTAAGAAATGGGGCTTGCATCACATTATTATCATTATTATTAATGTTGCCGCCTCCATTTACACTATCACTGAAATTGTTGTCGTGAGTACGTTTGCTGGGAGTAGTTGGTTTAGGTTCAACTAGATTTCGGGCAGCAGCAAGGATTGCTGGAATAGCATTTTCTATTCCCTGCGCAACGATGTTTTCTATATCTTGCCTATTAAGAAATTGGTCTCCGTTGTTTTGTTCAGATTGATTATCTTCGTTAACTGGTTCATTGACGGCGTGTTCCATCTAATAATTATCAATAAATAAATTATTTGCACAAAATAAACTAAATAATAACCAGTCACAATAAAATAATCACACATAATCATGTCAACATATATAGCCAAAATTGTCGACTTTGCGACGTTGATATTTTTATATAGTAGTATGCATCCATACACACTGGTTATATTACAAAAGTTTTATTTTAAGTTATTTTACATGATTATATTTTAATTAATATTTATTATTATTTTATTATTATTAAACACATAAGCACACAACTACATATGATCTCCGTCAGCTGGCACTTCAGAAACGACGTTCCCTTTCGTCGTATTTCCATGATATCCTCTCCCCCACTTCCTGGATTCTGTTTCCTGCGTCCACCAGCTCCTCGCCATAGTGGCGGAGTTCAGCCAAGTTTTCAGTGCTCATAGGTGGGTTTGGTGCAGGCTCTGGGTCAAACTAGGGGAAAAAGGTGTTAGGGTTATTCAAGAGATTCTGAAATTGCCAATCACTTGTCCACCATTCCTCCAGCTCTCCTGGTAGAAGTTGGTGGTTGACAATGGGATCTGGGATAGCAGGTTCCAAATTAACTGGAAGTTGTGATTCAATTGGGTAATTGAAGAGGTCTTCATTGGCAGGTCCAATGAGGTCACAATTTGCCAGTTTGCGATCAAGCTCCTCCCACGGTGGCATTTCCTGGGCTTGTCCTGGACTTTTCCCGATCTCCTTTCCTTTGCCTTTATCATTTGGGTTCTTAGTCTTTTTAATCCTCTGTGCGGCTGGCTTCTTCCTCCGTACGCGTCTCCAGCCTACGATTCTCTTTCTCTTTTTCGTCTTGGGTTTCTCCTGAGGTTGGGCTTGGAATTCCATAGGTTCTTCAGTGTCGGCCAGATAATTGGAAAAGTCTCTGGAAACTTCCATACCAACAGAATGGATATTGAGACTCTTAAGAGCTTTAGACAACTCATTCATGCTGTTTAGCAGATATAGAGAAAACACAAAATTGCAAGTTAAATTTCACAAAATCACAGAGTGGAAATTTAAGAAATTAAGTATTTCTAAATATTTAATTGGCTTAAATCAGTGGCTCTGATACCACCTTTTTCTGTCACGGCCCCCGTCCCGGAGTGACCCGGTCCAGGAGCCGCAGGATAGAAACCCGTGGTATTTATTATTTGAGTTGACAGCGGAAGTTAAACAGGATCTTTTGAAACTTGAAAATGTCCAATTATTTTATTTCATAATTTGGTGCAACCCCCGTAATTTACAATAGAGGAATTTCTCGAGGAAATTTCCTGTTTTACAAAACATGCTTATTTATTTTACTGAGCCACTACTTCAAGCTTGTTAGTGCTCCGTAGCACGTTTTCCTTGATTCACAGTAAGTCACTTGAAACATGTTTTAAAAAAATATTTTATCAGCGGGGAAATACTGGTGAGTCATTCAGGTTAAATAAAACGACACATTAGTTATAAATTACAGCATAAGAGCGATTACAATGGCTACTATCTTATTTTTATCTGGCGCCGTGTCACACCCTGGTGACGATGGTCATACCACTATTGGGTCCTTTCACCCAAGTAGTGATGATTATCACTGTTAGGTTGGTGAACCTAACCGTGAGAAATTAGTAATGTGCACAATACCCCACTTGCCAGTGATTCAAGATAACCAAGACTTAATCCCTCTAATTATAACTTCTGAAAAGTATTGTAAAACATTGTTGATAAAAAGAGAATGACTCACATTGCAAGTTTAGTTGGGCAGAGTTTAGCCTACTGATAAGCCTGATAACCTAATTTAAACAACAATGCATACGAAACTAGGTCAGTAACTTAATACAACATTTACGATAACTCACGAAATCAAAACCCTCATGACGAATGACAAAATATAGCCCAAATACGGGCAGCACTTAAACATCCATCGGATTGGTTTCAATCGACCGGACATTATATCGTTGCAGTGATCGAGTTAATACCCTGTACTCGTAGCAGCGTTTCACTACTTGGAAATTCGAATTTGAGCAGTTTCTGTCGTTTTTGATTGAAATTTTCGAGCACAGAAGCAAGTCCCATGCACCAGCTACTTATAGCAACTTTTTAAGTTTTACGCGGCCCGCGTGTCATCAGTAGGTCCGCCACGCGTGCGACACGTGGCCCGGAATGCTTATCCGGTCAACTTTAAGTTGACGCGGCCCGCGTAAATGTGACCTTATGGTTTACGTGGCCCGCGTGATAACCAAAAATCTGATTTTCTTGGTTTTTCATGCACATTAGGGTTTCATGGGTCCGAGTTTTCACTTACGGGTCGTTTATGGACAATTTTGGAGGTCCTTACAGGAATAGTTTAGGCCCTTCATTGGGCTAAATGGGCGGCAACTTCAACAGTGCCAGACAGCTGCCTGGCACTCCCCTATTGGCCTAACAAATTTACAATTTTATTCCCTTTTAAAATTACGATTTTGCCATCAGTTAAAAATTATGTTTTTGCCCTCACTTAAAAATAAATTTATGCTTATGCTCCCAGCTAAATATTTCAATTTTACCCCCGGTTAAAAATTACGATTTTGCCCCGTTTCAATTTACAGTTTTGCCATTAGTTTTTTCCCTTAAAAATACGATTTTCCCATATGTTCAAAATTATGTTTTTACCCCCACTTAAAAATAAATTTACGCTTTCGCTCCCAGCTAAAAATTTCAATTTTGCCCTCGGTTCAAAATTACGATTTTGCCCCGTATAAATATATTATTTTGCCATTAGTTTTTTTTCTCACAGCCAAGTTACGATTTTACCCTCAACTTTAATTTACATTTTCCCCATCGTTTTTGTTTGTTTTCCTGGTGACATTACAAGTTTGCCTCTAGTGTAAAATTACAGTCGTGCCGGCAGCTTCCTGGCACTCCCCCGTTGATCCATTTAGTTTACAATTTAACCACGAATTAAAATTATGATTTGGCCCTCAGTTAAAAATTACGTTTTTCCAATCGTTTTAGTTTTTTTACCAAAACTATAAAGGTTTTTTGTTTTAATTGGTTTACTTGATTTAATTTTTTCCATGTCAAGGAGCTGCCTAAGACTAGCTCATTAGTCCTGAAAAATTACAGTTTTACCCTGAGCCCAAAATTACGGTCTTATTATCGTTTTTGTTTTTTTTTTCTAGCAAAAGTATAGTAGTCTTTTTTTAATAGGTTGATAATTATTCGACCATCGCTCCGCAACGCGGGCGGGGCATCTACTAGTGTACTAACAATAATAGCTGTGACTTACCATTAAATGAAAGTCGTGAGATATTATTGTCGTAACATAAGAGCACAAAGGCAAGGAAAAGTTTTTTTTTTCTTTTTCTGAAGGGTGACTTTCTATGTACAAGATCTAGTGGTCACCGGGTTCTTGTCAAAGACAATCCCCCGTCAGCCCCGCCTACGAACGCGATGTTCTATCGGGCCCCAGCCGCCGCGCAAACTGACATTCGCCCGGAAACCATACTGCCCCCACACGAGAACCTCGCTGGGGTAACAGCTGGGTAAAACTGGGTTGCCCTCCGGATCGAACCATGAAAGGCAAGGAAAAGTAGCACGAGTCCCTTAAAAGTATTTATACACTCCTGTAAAAAGAAATATAGGTTACACTAACGGGGCAAACAAAAATGTAAAAAAAGCTTATGGATAAGAAAAAACCAACTCCTTTAAGAATTCGAAACTTAGTAAACAGGTTATAGGCCTGAGTCATAGACTCATGGCTCAAATCTATATTTTGCCAGCCCAAATAAAGCCCAAATTAAATCCAAGTGTAGGTAGCCCATTTCAACTTCGGCGTATAATTACCAAACAGCCCTTATCCCTTCTCTGTCAGATAAGGCTATTGAGGAAGAGGATAACAGAAAAACCACATCAGGAAAACAATGGCGTGTGTATCCTCTCTGTGTACAACATTTGCAGCACAGAGTACAATACCTTCCTTCTCTCTCCTCAATTCTGCTCGAGCAACACGAAGCTCTCTCTCTCTAAAACAAACTGCTACTTCTGCACTGAAACCCTCAACTGCATCAGGCCTTCTTCACTGCTCCTTCGTATCTTCATCACTCTCTCTCTCCTCATCTTCATCCGCATTCTCCGGTAACTTTTCATTGCCCTAATTTTGAAATTAGAGTAAAATTAGCAATTCATTCATGAAATTTCATGTTTTATTGTTCAATATGTTAGTCTGTTAGAGTTAATTTGTTTAATTTATCGATTAATTTCATGTAGATAGTTTGAATTTGGATATACTGTGCAAAGTTAGGGTTTTGCATGTTATAGTGTATAGGAGATTATTGTTTTTGGGTTTGTTGACTTTATAAAGTCAACGCAGTATGCAATGGTTGAAGAATAGTTGCAAATTGATTATAGGTTCATCATTGGGGTTGGACTTGAGTTCTAGGAGTGGGTTGGAATCGGATAAGAGGCGCGTTTTGGTGGTTAGGGCTGGAAAGAAGTTTCAGCTTGCTCAAACAAAGAGGAACAAGTCGCGAAAGTCGTTGGCACGCGTTCATGGTTTTCGTTTGAGGATGAAGACTACTAGTGGACGAGCGGTGTTGAAGCGCAGGAGAGCGAAGGGCCGTTGGATTCTCTGCACTAAATCGAACCCAAGTGGTGGAAAACGGGCTTGATTGAGTGAGTAAGTTGCTGCTTTAGGTCAACTACAGTGGCCTATTTTATGCGGTTTTTTTTGTATTTGTGTAATCCTTGTTTTACATTTTGATGTCATGTCACTTGTTGAAACATCTCTTATGTGACCATTTCAGTTAAGCAATATATCTTCAATAGTTGTAACTTCCGTATAAAGACTTTTGTTTTATGCATACTGACCCCTTGAAGGTTATATAGATGTTATCATATTGGGAATGCCCTAAGAATTGATGATAGAATAGCATTTCCTTAATGGAATATCTACACAAGTTCCTTTCACATATTTTAATTACAAACATATGTATGAACAAGATTACATATAAAACATGAGTTGTGAGGAAAGATAGACTGTGAGCAACACAAAGACCTTGCATACATTCATCAACCTTATGCTGTTGGATAAGATGAATCCATAGCAATACCACACAGGCCTTCTTTAGCACTAACATCTCTTTCCATCATTATGTATCCGTTATCTCCCCAACTCGCACCCCATGAGTTCTTCACCAACCAATACTTTGTACCATCATCGGCTATTCCATACCCGACTGCTGTTACACCATGATCCAAATCAGTCCCACAGTCTCCAGTAAAAACCCCACTCGAGTAAAACTGAAAATCAGCTCCACTTGCATCTATAGAAACTGACACAGGTTGATTCGCCACTGCCTGTAACAATGCCTTTTCACTGTTAACGGGAACCTTTTCGTACCCACTAATTTTGGCAGCGTGAACGGATTCTTCCTTGGTGTTGCAGGTTCCATCGGCAGCTTGGTATGGGTATCCTGCTTCCGTGTTGATGCCTTTGTTTTTTATGATGAATTCAAATCCATCTTCCATGTATCCGCCCTCGCATCCTTGGTCTTCGCTTGTTTTGTCACAATCAACTATCTCTTGCTCAGAGAGCGAAATCAATTTTCCGGTTGTGATTTGAGTGATCCCTTCAGTTGCAGCTATTGTTGAGAATGCCCAACAGCTTCCTGTTTATAAGTATATAAGGAATGGAAATTATATAAATGGAACAGCTTCATGTTTAATTGTAATTTACAAGTTCCACTAACCGTTCGTATGCATATAAGAAATATATGTTTAGACGCTTAAATAACTTACCGCATTGACCTTGATCTTTGACCGGGGTGACCGCACCTTTTTTCCTCCAATCCATGCTGGACGGAATTACAGTCACGTTTTCATACCTAAATGGTGTGGCCCGAGTTGATTCAAGATCAGACGGGACCTTGAAGCCGTTACGAGCAGCCTTGAACTCCTCATTTGTTTGGTCAGCAAACTGGTTAACACTCAGCTTGTAAGGACGGTTTCCGGCATTGTTGAATGATTCTATATATTCGACATTGTTGCTGAATATCTTGAATCGCATTTCTTTCTCCACATCATCTCTATATACATGCCCATACTGATCCATCCATTGTTGGTGCCGTTGTAACATGGTCTCTTGGTTTAGTGTCCGCGATGTGACTTGACATCCACACATCGCAAAAACAAGCAGGGCCGCTACGATAACCGATCTTGATGATGAACTCATGACTAGTTTTGGTTTGCACAAGAGGGCTATGATTAATATAAGGTTTGATGCTCTAAAATGAAGAAAGCTGGTTTATAAATAGTGAAAAGGAGCTTGACTACGTAGTTGGTATGGCAGGGAAAGATGTAACAAAAGACTACGTCGAAACTGTCTTGCCACAAAGTTGAACCATGATTTGTTTTTCTCTTAGGAATTCGCATATCATAGAAAATATTACTTAGAAATATTGCAATTTCATTTATAGGTGTTTAGTCATATGGATCAGCTTGGAAAAAAGCACATATATACTAGGGCTCAGTGGAAAAAAACCTTTTAAAACGCTTATGATAAATCAAACGCACATGTATAAAACAAATCATACTTCAGTGTTCTGTAGTATCATAATCTAAGTATTTGGAGTCATATATACTAGGGCTTAGTGGAAAAGCAAAGCCTTTTAAAATGCTTATAAGTATGAGGTCTTGGGTTTGAATCTCAAAAGAAGCGATACATTCGTCCTTAAAAAATTATATGATATAGAATAACGTAGTGTGGAACATAGCAAAATCTAAAAAAATAATCAGAGTTATATATATATAGAGGTACTGAACGGATTGTGTTCGAAGGTTCGTGAACCCACACCTACCTGAACCCGAAAATTTTACACGAATCTGAACCGAATCCAAATATCATGTCAGACACATGAACCCGAACACGACATGAATATTCACAGATTAACTTGAACACGACTCGTTTAACCCGAAACTTTTTATTTGAATTTTTTCTTGCATATTAACATTATGAAAATAAAAGTTTACAAGAAAATTATACAAATGTATATAAAAAATTACATTTAAATATTTAAGTTATATAATCAGATCTTATGTCAATTTTCTCTTTTAATATATTCATTGCATAAAAATATACAACTAATTTAACTTATGACATAAAAATCTACTTTGGAAATAATATATAAATGGGTTAAACGGTTCAACCCGTCAGTTTCGACACAAACCAGACCGTTTAGCTAAATGGGTTCACGGGTTCAACCTGAAACTAATCCGAACCCGTTTAGACTAAACCCAAACTCGTAAATTTCGTAATAGGTTCATGTTGTGTATTCGGTTCGTGTCAGAAATTCGCACCCCTAGCTACATAACATATTAGTTTAAACTATTGAAATCCCAAGTACTCAAGTAGGATGATATAAACTAAAAGTACTACCTAAGTCATAATAGAAAGTACCGCCTCTATAGTCAAAGGTGAGCACCAAATCTACAGGGGCGGATGTATGTGTTATCAAGGGGAGCGCCCGCTACCGCTTGGCCGGAAAACTTTTGACGTTTTTAGTGTAAATTTTGGAAAAATTTGACGTTTTTTCGATTTCGTTACCGCTTATTTATAAAACGTTACCGCTTGTTCGGGATCCTAGATCCGCCACTGCAAATCTAACACGAGTAGTGGAAGGAAAATGGGCTTGATTGAGTAAGTTGCTACTTTAAGACAACCACAATGGCCTATTTTATGCCGCTTTTTGTATTCGTGTAATCTTTGTTTTGAATTTGGGAAATTGGCTTTAAATAATCTCACCTAGAGCTTATTGGCCATTAATAATCACACCTCAGAATATTCCCCCCACCAGTCCCACCTTTCACCTATTTTCCTACAATGGTCCCCCGTTAAAAAAACTTAACGGAGTTAAGCTTTTTTCCAAATTACAAACAGATTTTTTAGGGCTTTTGATTAGAACGACGATACGAGTCCATTGATGTAAAACTTGTCTCGAAACGGTGCTCCAAACGATGAAAACGACGCTTCAATTCGGGTGTTTAAATTTCCAATTAACCAAAATCAAGTCACTTGTAGCACCATTTCGAGTCAAGTTTTACATCAATGGACTCGTATCGTCGTTCTGATCAAAAGCCCTAAAAATATGTTTGTAATTTGGAAAAAAAAGCTTAACTCTGTTAAGTTTTTTTAACGGGAGACCATTGTAGGAAAAATAGGTGAAATGTGGGACTGGTGGGGGGAAATATTCTGAGGTGAGATTATTAATGGCCAATAAGCTCTGGGTGGGATTATTAAAGGCCAATTCCCCTTTGAATTTTGATGTTACTTATTGAAACATCTCTTATGTGACCATTTCATTAAGCAATATATCTTCAATAGTCGTAACTTTCATATAAAGACTTCTGTTTTATGCACAGCGACCTCTGGCTTACCTTGGCTTTAAAAAGCTCCTCACACGTCACTCGCGCATGAGGCGCGCATTCTAGAACCAAGATGTTTACTACTACGCCACCCCTTTGAAGGTTATACGTTATCAGATTGTAAATGGTCTATGAACTAAGAAGCATGGTAATAGGATATCATTTCATTAATGGAGTATGTACACAGGTTCTTTTTCACATACTTTAATTACAAACATACATATGAACATGATTACGTATTCAACATTTCAAGATGTGAGGTAGCATAGATTGTGACCAACACAAAGATCTTGAATACTTTCTTCAACCTTATGCTGTTGGATAAGATGAATCCATAGCAATCCCACACAGGCCTTCTTTTGCACTAACATCTCTTTCCATCATTATGTATCCGTTATCTCCCCAACTCGCACCCCATGAGTTCTTCACCAACCAATACTTTGTACCATCATCGGCTATTCCATACCCGACTGCTGTTACACCATGATCCAAATCAGTCCCACAATCTCCGGTAAAAACCCCACTCGAGTAAAACTGAAAAGCAGCTCCACTTGCATCTATAGAAACTGACACAGGTTGATTCGCCACTGCCTGTAATAACGCGTTTTCACTGTTAGCCGGCACCTTTTCATACCCACTAATTTTGGCAGCGTGAACGGATTCTTCCTTGGCGTTGCAGGTTCCATCGGCAGCTTGGTATGGGTATCCTGCTTCCGTGTTGATGCCTTTGTTTTTTATTATGAATTCAAACCCGTCTTCCATATATCCGCCTTCGCATCCTTGGTCTTCACTTGTTTTGTCACAATCTACTATCTCTTGCTCAGAGAGCGAAATCAATTTTCCAGTTGTGATTTGAGTGATCCCTTCGGTTGCAGCTATTGTTGAGAATGCCCAACAACTTCCTGTTTAGAAGAAAATAAGAAATGAAACTTCTCCTCTTGATTGTAATTTACAAGTTCCGCTAACTGTTATGTAAAAATATGGATGCTTAAATAACTTACCACATTGACCTTGATCTTTGACTGGGGTGACCGCGCCTTTTTTCCTCCAATCCATGCTGGACGGAATTACAGTCACGTTTTCATACCTAAATGGTGTGGCACGAGTTGATTCAAGATCAGACGGGACCTTGAAGCCGTTACGAGCAGCCTTGAACTCTTCATTTGTTTGGTCAGCAAACTGGTTAACACTCAGCTTGTAAGGACGGTTTCCAGCATTGTTGAATGATTCTATATATTTGACATTGTTGCTGAATATCTTGAATCGCATTTCTTTCTCCACATCATCTCTATATACGCGCCCATATTGAGCCATCCATTGTTGGTGCCGTTGTAACATAGTCTCTTGGGTTAGTGTCCGCGATGTGACTTGACATGCACACATCGCAAAAACAAGCAGGGCTGCTACGATAAAAGATCTTGATGATGAACTCATGACTAGTTTTGGTTTCCACAAGAGGGCTATGATTAATTTAAGGTTTGATGCTCTAAAATGAAGAAAGTTGGTTTATAAATAGTGAAAAGGAGCCTTACTACGTAGGTGTTATGGCAAGGAAAGATGTAACAGAAGACTACGTCGAAACTGTCTTACCAGAAAGTTGAATCTTGATTTGTTTTTCTCTTAGGAATTCGCATAATGTAGAAAATATTACTTAAAAATATTGCATTTTCATTTACAGGTTGTTTAGTCATATGCATCGGCTTGCAATTACATTTTTAACGGCAAACTAAACTACTTATAAATATCTCTATATCTGCAACATGCACCTAACAGGATTTGAATTCTCCACATCTTAGATAGAGAGAAGACATCTAACCACCACAAAATGCGTGTTAGGGATGACTTTAGTTTTGTTGGAAATTTTAGTGAAAATGAGTTTTTCACTAAATATTTTGGACATCAATAATATTTATATATGTGTTGTATAAATAATTATTTATGGTTTGTGTTCAAACTATGTCCAAATAGAGCTAAGATGAATGAGATATCGAAGCTTGAAGTTGTATGTTTGGAATAAATAAAGATGAATAAAATGGATTAGTTTGTCAACTTGTCCCACATAGGTGGGATGACAAAACTCAAAGTGGTATATAAGGAGGAGCACTCCTTGTAGTTTGTTTCCTTAAAGGCAAACAGTAGTGGGACCATTGGGTGCGCTGCACCCGCACATATGCGCGCGAGTATGGATGACGCATGACCAGGTGGCGTCCTGGTATGCGTAGTGGCATCCGTGTGGCGCGCGACTCCACATCTCATATGCGCGCATAACATGAGCTATAGGCCAAATGTGGTGCACTTTGAACTTCGTACACCGCTTTTGTATTTTTTCCCATGAGCGTGTGGTCAGATACATGGCGGGTCCGCTTATGGCGCACCTTGGATGGCGTAGGCTCATAGCACAAGTTCGTTATGCGTCTGTCATTGGCTACGGCGGAAGCGCAGTATGCGCACGAGGTCCTTATGTGTGGGTTTGCTTATGGGGCACCCAAGGATGGCGTGAGGTATCCCGTTGATATGCGCTCTCCTTGGGGGAATGTCATTAGTCATGGCGGATGGTACATGGCGCAACATGTGGTGGGTGTCTCACGTGTGGCGCGAAGACTGCGGAGCACGCGGCCTGCTTGCGGGCGGGTCACACTCAGTCAACCCAGTCTCCGTCAGTTACAGGAAAGCTTTTACTACCACTTAAATTCGTTAAAATGATATTAAACCTTGTTTATTATAGAATTAATTGTCTAATTCATGACGATAATAAACACGGTTTAATGGCTTCTTTAAAACTTTTTATATCTCTAACGAGCGTGTTAGAATTGTATAGAATGATAAGTTTTAATATCATCATTTATATCTAATGAGCGTGTTAGATACGATGATTGTGTAAAACTAACTTGTTAAAAGACGATTAGATTTTCTAACGAGCGTGCAAGAAAATATACGTTTAGATTTTCTAACGAGCATGTTAGAAAAGATTATTATTTCAAATAATTACCGACGAGCGTGTTGGAGACAATTATTTTGGATAATAAACCGTGTAGTGGTTTCGTCTAAACTATTAAATTTCTAACGAGCGAGTTAGAAACGGATTTTTCCACATACGTTTAAACGATTTTTATTTGTTTATTTCTAATGTGCATATTAGAAATAGTTTATATTTTTTTTATAAACTTCGAAACAAATTTTGTAATCGATTATTTCTAACGAGCGTGTTAGAAACGATTTAAAGAGTTTGATAGTTGTTTATTTTCTAACGAGCGTGTTAGAAACGATTTAACGACTTTGTCAATTGATTATTTCTAACAAGCGGGTTAGAAAACGTTTATTTTATATAAACCAAAAATGGCTTATGGAAATAAATAATCGTCTAATTTTCTAATGGGCGTATTAGAATTAGTTTATCTTATAACCAACTAATTTAACGATTTGCAATCGTTAATTTCTAACGACCGGGTTAGAACTAGGTTAACTATGATAAACTATTTAAGATGATTTGTAATCGTTATATATATTTTCTAACGAGCGTGTTAGAAAAGGTTTATGTTTATTTCTAACGAGCGTGTTAGAAAACGTTCATTTAAACCAAAAGTGAATAATTGTATTCGTTTTATTTCTAACGAGCGGGTTAGAAGCGGTTTACTTTATAAAAACCGAATATTTTGAATGTTTGTTCAACATTTAATTTCTAATTAGCATATTAGAATTGGTTATCATACAAACCACTCCTTTTAACGATTGATAATCGTTATTATCTAACAGCGGATAGAAATTGTTTGAATATGATAAACCATTTATTAAAACGATGTGTACTCGTTTTATTTTCAAACGAGCGAGTTTGAAATTGTTTTATTTATTAAACTATTATAAGGTTTATTGTCTTGATTTGTAATCAAAACATAAATATATAGTTTAATATTAAAACACTTGCAAAAACGAGAAATGTTTTGAACGAATAAAACATGTCTTTGCGAAGTATACTTCCACGAGAAGTATAACGTCATGAACCATATAATAGTCTTGGAGAGACTATTTTGTGAAAAACAACTCGATGTTGTTATAGACATAATAAGTTGCTTAACTACTTGCGAGTAGTTAATTGTAAACAACTTTAGACTTTGGACAACTTGTGATTATTCAAGTTTAGAGTTCCAAGATGAGGGAGTACCTCAAAACATGACACCGAACGAAATAATTGCGTTTATTTCGGTAAAAAGTGTTGAAGATAATAACACTTTGGCTTTTGATATTTAGATATCATTGGTGTATCCGTTATTTTGGACTACTAATAAGTTGTCAAAAGGATACACATTTTGATACAAAGTGTAAAAAGTAATTTACACAAACACAACGAGCGGGTTGTGATCATGACTTATGTAATAAGTCACAAATCAAACATCAAATGCATAACGGCGTCGTGAGAAACGTGGTGTATGGTTTGAGATGAAATGTACGAAAACGAGATATGTCATCTAATGTTGAGAGCATCAACATGGAAATGCACATGTAAGTTTTCAAAGAATATAACATATGAATGGAATATATGTTATTATTGTAAATGAGTTTAATAAATTTAGCAAATTTATTAACGGAATTTTACAATAGTGATGGACTTGTAGATGCTTCTACTACCATCAATGTTGTTTAAACTATGTGGAGGTTTGGTCCTAAATTTGGGAGAGTATCCCAATACATGGTATTAATGAAACAACAACGTAAATGTATATATCGCTATAGGCATATGTGAATGCTTTGTTGTTGAGAGTCAATCTAATTGGCTATATCTCAAGACTCAAGTGATTTTATACAAAGATTTTTTCATCAAAGTGACTTGGATTAAGACTTATGTTTAAGTCTTTAGAAAGTCAATGGTGAAGCCTTGGAGATAAAAAGGCAAACGAGTTATGATCCTAATGGATGGAGTTAACTATGGTTTTGAGACCTTCCTAAAACCGTTGGTTTTGGAATGGTGAAATAAAATTTCATTATTGTGTCTAAACTAAGAAACGAATGTTCGGAAGAGATAGTGCGTTATCTCTTAAGGCTGTGAGGAATCAGAATGATGCATCTTCTGTTCACATGCTAGAGTATTGTGGTCTAAAGCATGCTAGACTAATACTTGTTAATTTATATGCTCGACGGAGATTAAATTAACTTTAAACATTCAAAATATGTGATGACACAAGGACGAATTTTGTGCTAAACAAAACTATAAATATAACTTCATTAAAATGCAAGCAATGTGGGGGGAGGCCATTTAAGAAACAAACCCTTTAGGGTATGTGGAAATGGTAGTTGAGAAGTTTTCTCAAACTCGAAATGAAAGGGAGAACCTTTCATCACCCCATTTGGATGTTATCCAATTACACTTAAATGTGGGGGTGACTTGCATTTGAATGTGGAAATAGGAGTTGAGAAGTTTTCTCAAACTCGAAATGAAAGGGAGAACCTTTCATCGCCCCATTTGGATGCTATCCAATTACACTTAAATGTGGGGGGTGACTTGCATATATTGCAAACGCTTGAGCAAGTGGAGTACACAATGGTTATATGGAGTCAATCGAGTAGATTGGACTCGAATGCCAATTGGTTAGATTAAAAATCTAGTAAGATGTCAGTCATGACACACCAAAGGCATGGTGAAAACGTGTTTGGCCATCAAGGTACATAACTGGATCCAGGTTGAGATCACGAGTTATAAGTCTTATGAATCGACTAAAAGGCAAAGGTGACTAGCGAGTCAAGAACACGTTAGAACAACTGATCTAAATTTAAATTGTCGTTGGTGACTTAGCGAAGTCAAAGATAATTTTGGATCCAACAACCAGTGGGTTGATAAGAGATCAGGTTGTGGAATGGGACTAAAGCCATGGAAAAAGGGACATGAGGGAAACCTAACCTAGTTGACTGGAGATCCCAAGATCTAGGTTCAATAAGCCAACTTAATCATGAACCGAAGGGTAGTCACTGTGGGGGCGTAGCTAATATATATGTTTATATATAAGCTAGTTTATATGTTTCATATATCCCCCTAAAACTATAAAAGGGTGTTTAAATACGTCATAGTCCATTCCTATAATATTCAGTGACATTGTTGTGAGGTTAAGCATAATATGTGGTTTTATGATTTGTGTAAATCATAGTAAACCATAATGCTTTTAATGATTTAAAGGGAAATCACCTATGTTGGAGAGAAGTGTGGTCGCTTCGAATGGAATTAGGGCATAATTCCTAGAGCTCCCGCAGAACCAGGAAAGTGCTCCATGACCATTATAGGACACGATAGTGAGGGGATGGCCCGGTTAGGGAAAGTATTGTGTGAATGTATATTGTCGTTTACACAAATGGGGGGTTGTTCAAGGACATTACGTCTACAAAACCCTAGTAGACTAATTATGCTTCACAAAGGAAGGTTCAAAGGCAAAACCTACCTATCCTGCAATACTCGACTGTCGAGTTTTCATCGGGGAATTTTGTGTGTTTTAATCGATCTCCATTCATGTGGGGGATTGTTGGAAATTTTAGTGAAAATGAGTTTTTCACTAAGTATTTTGGACATCAATAATATTTATATATGTGTTGTATAAATAATTATTTATGGTTTGTGTTCAAACTATGTCCAAATAGAGCTAAGATGAATGAGATATCGAAGCTTGAAGTTGTATGTTTGGAATAAATAAAGATGAATAAAATGGATTAGTTTGTCAACTTGTCCCACATAGGTGGGATGACAAAACTCAAAGTGGTATATAAGGAGGAGCACTCCTTGTAATTTGTTTCCTTAAAGGCAAACAGTAGTGGGACCATTGGGTGCGCTGCACCCGCACATATGCGCGCGAGTATGGATGACGCATGACCAGGTGGCGTCCTGGTATGCGTAGTGGCATCCGTGTGGCGCGCGACTCCACATCTCATATGCGCGCATAACATGAGCTATAGGCCAAATGTGGTGCACTTTGAACTTCGTACACCGCTTTTGTATTTTTGCCCATGAGCGTGTGGTCAGATACATGGCGGGTCCGCTTATGGCGCACCTTGGATGGCGTAGGCTCATAGCACAAGTTCGTTATGCGTCTGTCATTGGCTACGGCGGAAGCGCAGTATGCGCACGAGGTCCTTATGTGTGGGTTTGCTTATGGGGCACCCAAGGATGGCGTGAGGTATCCCGTTGATATGCGCTCTCCTTGGGGGAATGTCATTAGTCATGGCGGATGGTACATGGCGCAACATGTGGTGGGTGTCTCACGTGTGGCGCGAAGACTGCGGAGCACGCGGCCTGCTTGCGGGCGGGTCACACTCAGTCAACCCAGTCTCCGTCAGTTACAGGAAAGCTTTTACTACCACTTAAATTCATTAAAATGATATTAAACCTTGTTTATTATAGAATTAATTGTCTAATTCATGACGATAATAAACACGGTTTAATGGCTTCTTTATGTGTGTGGTTATAAGAAGAGAATGTTGGGTCATTCTAGACATGATGGAAAAGATGGAGAAATACACACACATGAAAGAACGTTTGTTCCATAGAAATTTAGAGAAGAGTATTCTCTAAATTGTCTTTTTATACAACTCAGTATTTTCCTACAATATAAAGAACACCAACTTATACCCGGTATAATCTCGGGCGCGAGTGCCATCTCTGGCAGTACACATACTGTTCCGGTTGTTGTACCCTGGGAGACAGACCGTCTGAGAGTAGGCGCGGAATCTGTTTTAAGGGAAGCGTGTTGAACACGTGCCTCAACCAAAAATCTTCAACGACAGTTTGTTCATTCTTGCAGCGGAGGTTTACTAAAGGGTGCGGTAGAAGTTCTTCCAAAGATGTTGGCTTGAATCAATATTGGTACAATTATTGTGTATTTTATTTTCGTTCATTTGGTTTATGTAACCGGTATTGTACTTGATGAATTTCCCACAAATAACGAGAGTCTCGTTATTATTTACTTTATTAATATTTTAATAAAAAGTGAACCTAGTTCCTACAAGTTTTCTGTAGTATCATAACCAGCTATTGGGAGTCATGTAATATCTTACTTTTAATAAACAATTTCAAATGTCATGTGACAACACTATATCATTCCTCAAAAAATCGGTTTTAGTTAAAAATGATTTATTTATTTATTTTTAATTCTGGTTAATATCATAGCATGACAACATTGTCTTTTAAAATCCTTACCTTAATATCCGCACTTTCATCAAATATAATATATATCTTTAAGTTACCAATATTTTTGTTAGATTAGATCTGCTAAACATTCCCACAAACTTCGCCCTTTCTTCAAACATATCTTTAATTTATATTTTATAAAAATAATGTTATTTTTTTATTAAACCTTACCAAGAATAGATTTTACGATTTTTTATATTATAACGATAA
Source organism: Helianthus tuberosus (assembly GCA_030545235.1). Lineage (NCBI taxonomy): Eukaryota > Viridiplantae > Streptophyta > Magnoliopsida > Asterales > Asteraceae > Helianthus > Helianthus tuberosus. The sequence goes on along the minus strand of CM060427.1, from coordinate 44,802,649 downwards.
TGATAATTTTTAATTATATTACCAAAAAAACGCAGAATCAACAATTTTTTTTAAGTATGATGATAGATAGCATGATAGATTTGAAATAAACTTTGGGTTACAATGGATAATTGTTAAATGTAAACGCAAGTATGAGTTTAGCTATTTTTTCATAGGGTAAATTACGTTTTGAGTCCATGTGTTTTAACGGTTTTAACCACTTAATTCTAAAATCAAAACGTTTAATGCCTAAGTCCGTATAGCCACTTTTCTTAACCATTTGAGTCTAAATTTCTACCGCTGTTAGAATCTTTTGGTTAAGTATTGTTAAATAACCAAAATACCCTTATAGTTAAAAACTAAAAAAATAAATTATTATTAGATTTTTCTCTCTCCCCCTCTCTCTCTTATATATCTCTCTCCCTCTTATCTCTTTCTCTCTCTCTAAACATTCTGCACCTTCATCTCTCTCTCATCTTTTTTTCTCTCTCTAGACCACCTGAATCCCCCGCCATCAACACCACCACCACACCACCACAACCATAACTTATCACTTTCCAACACAATATGTTCATGTTCATGTTCATCCTCTGACTAGCGAAGTGGAGTATACCGACTTCCCAAAACTACCTTCTCTTCATCCCCTTCACTCTTCACTTCCCCTAATTCCAACAAACCATCATCAACCAAATTAACAAGTCTATCACCATCATTAACTTTATCTTCAACCTCAATTCGACTCCCATTAGTCGCCTCAAAATCAAAACTTGCATCTCTCCCAACAACTTCAGTATGACCCACAACCTTACTTTCCAACTTCCGTTCCGAATCTCAACCCGCTCCGATTCGGGTTTCTTTTCGATATCAGGTATGTTAAGTTGACCAAAACTCAACAGTGTTCCAAGCAGAACAAAAGGGGCGACAATAACAGGAGAAACAGATACCAAAACCGAAAACAATACAGGAAACAATCGGTACATTGAAAACACAAAAACAATCATACCCATATGAACCGGATGTCTAACAACTGATCTGAAGTAAACTATGATCGAAATGCTGACATACTTTTTGAACAATTCAGCACCAATTTCAACTTATTATGAACTCACTGTAACAAAGAACAAATCAGCATAATAGATTGGTCAATTTGTAAGATATTATGATCAAACAGTTGGTACCTTAAAAGGGTAAGATTAACAGAGGATCAAGATTGTTGAAGACCCAAAATGATGTGCACAGTAATCGTGGATTGTGGTTGTGGTGGTGACAGTGGTGCTGATGGTGGTGGGGGATGTAGGTGGTCTAGAGAGAGAAAGAAAGATGAGAGAGAGACGAAGGTGCAGAATGTTTGGAGAGAGAGAAAGAGATAAAAGGGGAGAGAGATATATAAGAGAGTGAGAGAGAAATCTAATAATAATTTATTTTCTTATTTTTTAACTATAAGGGTATTTTGGTCATTTAACAATACTTAACCAAAAAATTCTAACCATGTTAGAAATTTAGACTCAAATGGTTAAGAAAAGTGCCTATAGGGACTCAGGGCGTTAAACATTTTGATTTTGGACTCAAGTGGTTAAAACTAGGGCTGTTCATGAGCCAAACCGAACCGATCGGACCTTTGCTCGTGCTCGATTCGTTTTCAAACCTAACAGAATCGACCCAAGCGTTTTTTCAACCGAGCCAAAGTCGAACTAGCGCTTTTCGATCCGAGTATTTTTCGAACAAGTGTCGAGCGAGTATCGAGCGTCGCATAACAAATAGAAAAGTGACGATAGGGTTGTTAGAAGGGATAAATTTACTAAGTAACAAGGAATAGAAAAAAAAAACTCAACTTGTTCTACCGAGATTATCTAACTAGAAAGATGAATCATCGAACAATTGAAGGAGACCTTTGATCTATGAGAAGTTTAAAATCGAATGAACTGATTGAAGCAACCTTCGGGGGAGTTGGCGTTTTGGCGACAGAGAATTCGAATTATGATGGTTGATGCGGGGTTGTAACTAGGATTATATACTTCTATATTGAATGGCGGGTTGACACTTGAGTATCGATCGATACTTCACATTTCGGTGTTTTGGCATTTTAACTCAATTGCTCAGGATTATTGGGCAATGGACTATTGATATCGGCCTTCAATTCTATAATTAAATGGGCTCTAGTTGGATCTTGGACCAAACATTATTAATATGTGCCTCTATTAATTTTATTAATATATATATGTACACATATACGTATATATATATTAAAAATAATTCAAGCCAAACCGGGTCGAACCGAACTGAGCAGACCTTTGCTCATGCCCGGTTCGTTTGAAATCGAACCGATCCGAACCGAGCGCCTTTTTCAATCGGGTTGAATCGAACGAGCAAATTCCAAACATTTTTCGATTGAGCATCGAACGAGTCTCGAGCGACGAACAATTTGAACAGCCCTAGTTAAAACCCCTAAAACACAGTGACTCAAAAAGTAATTTACACTGTTTCATATTTAAACTGATGACGTGATCAACAATTTTTTCATATTTAAACTTACACGTTTATCAATATAGTCCAACTGTTTATTAATATAAGCTAACAATTTTTGAAATTATACGTGAAGCAAGAGGGTTAATTGTGTAACAAAATAATGACAACTAAATTTATAGGTTATATCTAAGTATTTCTTTTCAAAGTTTAATTATAAGATGTAAATTTAATTAAGAAGATTCTTAAAGAATTAATGATTAAACACTTTATACCCTGGTTTGGTACTAATTAGTATGATTAAGAGGTTGCAAACTTGTGTCATAATTATCAAGGGCGCCTAACTACTTGTCTTATCATGCTCTACAAAACAGTCGGTTTTTATTATTTAACCTGTGTAATAACTATCATCTAGCTATATGATATAGAACAACGGTGTAACGCACTGCTTTTTCATAACTTCCCTTAATTAGAAAACTCGTCTTATAATTCAATTTTTGGAAGCTTGTTCCTCCTTTAAATCGTATTTCGTTTAATCTTGCAAAAATCAAGACTTTAAACGTAATAAAACCCATTGTCTTATCCCAAATTAGACCTTACATATTCATTTCACTTATACTTCTTGATTCGTTATACGTTTGATACCTTGTTCGTGATTCTTGTGAACATATAATAGTCTTTCGAATACATGTCAAACACACAAAATTATACGTTTCCACGCTTGTTTATACATCATTAACACTTACGAATACTTAATCATACTTACCCCATACTTATTTTCTATTAATGACCCTTTATAATATGTTTTTATTTCATAGAACATCCTTATAACATGCCTTTTATGCATAAATAACATCAAAATCTAACCAAGTTAAACATCAGGGGGCTAAAGTGTCAAAAATGAAACTTAATTCCCGAATATCAAGGCGTCGCGTCGCGCCACAGGTACCCCCCTTCATCGTCGCCACCGGCGACGCCTTCAATCCGTTAAAATGGTTATTCAGCTCATCCATTGGGCAATTTTGTGTTTGTTAGTTGTGTTTTTCACATTTAATACTCACCTAAACCAACCCTAATCACCTCTTATTAAACCCAACTCACTTACCACTTTACAAACTCACTAATCCTCACTCAAAACACTCCAGATCAGTAGCTAAATCTCAGTTTAAGGTCAGATTCAAGGGTTGAACTTTCAAGTACATGATAAATTAGGGATAAATCACGAACAAGATGTCAATGATAATTCTAGATTTAATTATCAGGAATCTCTCGTATACATCTATAATTCCAATATCAAACATTATTTCGTTTGATCATCCGTCTCGAAATTCGTGCGACAAGATGAACGACAGGAACTCTTTAAGTTGGGACGCCATCAAAAGTATAAGAATTTCCTTTGCAATTATTAACGCATTAGGAAACCTGCAACTAAAAGCTGTGTTAAAATACAAAACATATTTCAGTTAAGAATAAGAATCTCATAGAGAATAGTTCTGGTCAAAGTAAAGTGAAATTCAAAATAAATACCAGAATATACCTTGAAACTAAACTAACTAAAAATATTCATCCATATTTCAGGGAATCTCGAGGACGAGATTTAAAACAAGGTGGGGAGGATGTAACATTCCCAAAATTTTTATTTATATAAAATATATAAAAACTTATGTTATTAAAAGAATGCATCATGGGTAAGTTGACCAATGGAAATACGAGGTATTTTGGGCAAACATAGGAACCATTTAATAATTAAATTATAAAAATACATTATATTTGGACCTACTCTATTTTTAATGAAACTTGGTTCAAAATGTAGATAAAAATATTCTTATTCTAATGACATATTCATCGTTTTATAAAACGTCATACTTTAAAAGTTATAAGCGTCAAATGAGTGAAGCAGTTAAATTATTTATAATTAGGATTAACCCCAGCCGCGTTGCGGCTGGGGGCTTACAAATTGTTTAACTTACGAATTAGAAACAACATAGTTTCACACAAAATAGAAGCAAATTGTGCTGTTCTGAAATGTCTTTTTCCCATTTCACGACTCTCTAACCACTTCGCCAGCTTCCCCTAAAAACACCAATATAACAACAATCATCAAGTTCACCAATCTTCACGTTATCTTAAAGGAATACATTTGGCATACGACTAAATCAACCCACTGCCTAGATTAAAAAAAACTTATAAAAGGGGAAACAAAATCTTACGCAAGACGGAACATGTGAAATTGTGATGCCACCCGTAATTTGTATAAATAAGCTGCACAACCAGAAGACAACAATTAATACCAGATGACGAATATCCACAGCTTTACTACTTTTAGCAAAACCCTACGTAAAAATTTATTCGGTATGACAATAAATTATTTTTGTGGCTATTTGACTAAAGAAAACTTAATGTTAACCTATATTAAAGTAGCAATGCGGTTGCTCGAGCATAACCAGAACATAGCAATGTACTGTAACATGAAAATGAATGCTTAAAATATTTGACACTAAAATATTCATTACCTATGAGCTCATAACAAATAAAAAATAAGTAAACAGATTTTTTAGTTTGGACTTCCCATTTCTAATTAACATTAATGGGTTGTTAAAATTAACACAGTTAAACTTACTTGTTATGAAGAAAGTAGTAAACATTTTCCGATGCACATAGAGTATTCTTATAAGCTATGAGAAAAACATAATAGCCTCATTGCGACTCGAAACAATTTTGGAAAAAGAATAAAAGTATGAAATGATATAGCATACAAAATTAAATGTGGTTAAGTTGGATATTTAAATCAGAGCAAGACAGGGCCTACATCTCCATGAACTATGTTCTAACTTTGAAGCATATAGCATGCTTCTTCTGTATCTTTTAAACAACCAACTTCCTTATCATTTAATTTAAAACAATACTTAATAACCTTGTATTTAGAGCATTTTTTAAATATATTTTAACAGAGAAGACTATACCTTTGTTTATGGCTTATCTCTAAATCGTTCCTCCTTGTCGCTCTCGTCACTAAAGTTACTCTTTTCCTTCATCTTCTCTTTTTCCCTTTCTTCCTGCCTTCATACAGAAGCACAACTCCATCACCCAACACCCTTTCATCAGCCCCGTTTTCCACTAACGACACCCAATCAACATTCACAAACACCTCCTCACCACCATTTTCCTCATCATCCCCACCCCATTCCTCATACAGTCCTACTTTCCCTAACTATGCCCACACCTACCGGAAGCAAAATGTAACACTTGAAAAAGTAAGAAGTGCATACAAAGGCAAAGGCAGAAATCGAAAAGGCAAGATAAACGCACCTGAACTCTGCTAAACTGTCTGGAACGTTTATCGCAAGATCCACACCATCACAGACCCCATGAACCCTAAAAGTTGTCACGTCTGCTGCTTGATACAAAGCTACCATTCATCTACTTGTGGTGGTTTCTCCACTGGTGTCGCTAGGTGGCGTATGTAGCGTCCCTATGCTAACAAAATCAAAACAGATCATAAGCAAAACCATTTCATAAGAAATTGGACTCTTGATGATCAACAAATTAAATAAATACGAAATCCCAAATTGCAACCAACATACAATTATGCTTATGAACGTTATGATCATTAGAAACGAATATAGTCTCCTACTTAACATATTAAAAAATGTTAGTAAATCAGAACCGGTGGAACACCGATGCACCCAGGAATAGAACATACAGGTGAAATACGACTTACCAGAAAACTCGCTGAAACCCTAACTTCGCTGAAACGCAACTGAATCATATTCAAAAAAATCATGCCTTCGGATGAGAATCAGGTACGATAGGGGCTGAATAATCCGAATTACAATGTTCCTACACAAATATAGGCAAGAATCCAAACCCATCTTTGAGCAAAGCAGAAAAGAAATTCAAATGACTTAGTTTTCAATCGACTGATTCGATAAAATCGAGGAGCAGATCAATAGCGCATATACAATGGAATCAAAGCTTTGTTCTTACCTCTTCTCCTCAAATCTATGCGGCGTGGGTTCGTTGGAGCATTGTCGGAGTCTCGCCTGAAATTTTTAACACCAAAGTAGTCTTAGGGCATGTTTGGCTAAGCTTATTAGAGGTAAAAAGGACTTTTGGGAAAAGGACTTTTGGGAAAAGGACTTTTTGAAAAGGAGTTTTTAAAAAAAGTGTTTGGATTAGCTTATTGATGTAAAATGACTAAAATGGACATTCTTTTAGATATAAGGGGGTAAAGAAGGGGTATATTGGTAATTTGATTATTGAAAAGTCATAAGTTGGATCAAGAAGTCACATTTTCTTGGCTTTTCAAAATCTCATTTTCCTTCTTTGCAAAAAGCTATTTCCAAAAGGACTTTTAGTCTATCCAAACATAAAAACAACTTATTGGCTTTTTGATAAGTCAATAAGCCAATAAGTTGTTTTGAAAAGCTTATCCAAACATGCCCTTAATCAATACATCAATAGCCGATATATCTAATCGTTAAACATTCAAGTGAAAGTAAGGCTTACTGGAACAGTGGAACCGTAACGTCTCGCCGGAAATACAAATGCGTACCCTGTTAGCTTTCCCACCGCGCCGATGTCGTAGCCGCGACGTTGCCTAGAACCACCCCGTCGGAAGAAAGCTTTCAAGCAATCAGGAGAGATTTGTGAGTTGTTTGTGTTGGGGAGACTTTCTGAGACTTTTCTTGGTTTTAAGGCAAAAAACAAAGTTGTTAAACCAAAATGAGTAAGATGAACATTTTTGTCAGCAAACAAATCTTGCCATTTTCATTTGGCTTGTTAACTCCATCCATTTTCTCAGTTAAGTCAGGGGTGTTTTCATATTTTATGCTAACTTAAAGGGCAATTCGGTCTTTTCCACTTTATATAAAAAGACTGAATACCGTCGAAAAAGACGAAATTGCCCTTTAAGTAAAAAAAAAGACAAAAATACCCCTGACTTATCGGAGAAAAATGGATAGGGGTGATGTAAATGTTAAGCAAATATAAACTCACATTATTGACAAAAGTGTGGCAGCTTTTGTTTGAGTGCATATGTGGTTTCCAATCCGAGAGTGGGCACTTCAATTGTGATTCTTGGTGAACCCAGCTCTAAGGAGGATATCTTTTCAGTCAACATTTGTAGAAACCTGGGATGTGATTATAGAAAAAAATTCATGTTGAGATGGTAAGTAGATTAAATATATTAGATTGAATACAGTCTAAAATGTTGTGCATCAAAGATTAATATATTACAATGACAAAACAAACATGTATGAAATGAGTGTTTTATGAGAAGAACCTGATGGTCATCTACTTTACTCATCAAGTCAGAAAAAACAACATTTTGGTACACTTTTCATAGGAGGTGTTAGAAGGTGTGATAAGAATTTTAAGTGAATATGGAGAAGTTGATCGGGAAAGGGCAACGTATAATTGACCATGAGTAAATACTGGTTCAGGAAGATATATGCCAATTTTGTTAAGAGATTGACCTTGGCTTTTGTTAATAGTCATAGCATAACATATTTTCAATGGAAATTGTCTTCTTACAAACGAAAAAGATATATACACGATTACCTATTGAAGTACCAGTTATTTATTATGTGTGCTTCTATGATAGTCGGCAATAATTGAGATATTAACAATCGAGTACCATTGCATAGGCCTAGCGTTTGATTTATGTTACGAATAAGCATGATAGGTGTATTGATTTTTAAATCTAGTCGATGAGGGGGGATGCCAGGAAAACTTAGCTCGTTTAGATATTCTTGTGGATATAAGGCATCAACATCTGTTGTGTTTTTTTCGCATATGGTACCATTGAATCATAACTGATATAAGACATTATTGTTTCTCCAGGAGTTAGATTCAACACGATTTTGTTTATTTCATCTGCTCTTTCATTCTTTGGGCAAACAATGGATCTATTTGATAAATTCCCAGCTGATGGATAATTAAGTATGAATTCATCATAGACAAAGTTGATAAGAGAATGGACGCCATTTTCACCAGGTTCAATTAGAAAATTAGAAGGAATCTGAATGGTCCGTGTGTTCTGTGGATCTTGCACATCAGGATCTCCTACTAACCCATTCCCAATGTCTAGTAGCCATGAAGCAAAGTTGTTGGAATCTTGCATAGATGTTGGGTTTTGAGCATCACCTCTAACACGCATATTCTCGTTTAATTTATACACTGTGAAAAACTGCCATAAGTAGGACATTGGTAACGATGAGGCGATGATTTCTGATCGTGTGCTTCTGGGTTTCACTGGGAGTGTTTGACGAAAATCACCTCCAAGAAGTACAGACTTACCACCAAATGGACGTGCAACATTGTCAAGAATGTCTTTCAATGTTCTATCAAGGCATTCAAAACACCGACGATCACTCATTGGCGCCTCATCCCAAATTATTATCGTCGTCTGTTTTAGAAGATCAGCAAGTTGAGTATTTTTTTTATGAAACATGTTGACTGATCTGTTAACTCTATTGGTATGTGGAACCGGGAGTGAGCTGTCCTACCAGAGGGCAACAAAAGAGAGGCAATTCCTGAGGCAGCAACTGCAAGCACAATTTTGCCAATAGACCTAAAGAAGGATATTATTGTATTCCACAAGAAAGTTTTTCCCGTTCCGCCATGGCCGTAAACAAATAACAGCACCTGAGTTTCACTGGTGTGTGGATGTATCGCAGCATTATAGACACGTAATTGATCTGCATTGAGGGATGCGTGCATTTGAGAGTGTTGAGCAGCTAAAGCTGGTCTGTCATAACTTGTTTCTTCCATTAGAAGTTGGTCTCTCAATGTTGCAAGGACAGCCTCAGATGGCATGGGAAGACCAAAATTCTTAAGTGACTTCGATGGAGTAGCAGACCTTAGCAGCTTTTCAATTTCCAACAATACTTGCTGTTGTAAATTGAAGTCATTTACAAATAAATTGGTATTTCGAGAAGAACCATTAATTGACAGACGTATGTCATCGGACATCTTTTCCCATTCAGTTTCCCATAAAAGTAGAGGTTTATTTACCTCGCAAAACAAAAGCATATGAACAAAAAGTGATCTTAATTCAGACGATGTGGCCCAAGTAGAAGCATCAATAAAGGCTGTTTGCCATTCTCTATCATCACCTATTAAACCCAGTGCCTCACATGCATCTCGAAAAGTTGCGTGTGTAGTGTTTGAAACTGTGCGTATGTCTGCAAACGACTTACAACCTCTTTGATGACATAGCAACATGCGCAGATAAAATAACTCACCTGAAGTGGGATGAACATACGTAAGACGTCCTATTGCTGGAGTACGTAGTTGTATTCAACGAATCCATACTTTCCCAGATACATCCCAGCGATATTTGGAAGGGTATTCAGTGTAGGTCAGATTTCGTCCTTCTGATTCTGTTTCTGAGTTGTTGTTAGACAACCACTCGGTTAAAGTCGTCTTCCCGAAAGACGGGTTGTTGATAATGGACTGTAATTTGCTATTGTCTCTGAAAGTGACGTTTTGCATTCCCTCCAAGTGGACTGCTAGTATTTGCACAGCAGGATTGCGTTCATGAATTGCGAAGTTCAAAATTCTCCATGCCGCCTCGTGTGGGCAAATAAATCTTCCGTCTACAAAATTTTTAATCTCATCAACCGACGAATGACCATTTGTGGATGTAGATGTTGAATCCTGTTCGGCTTGTTGAATTGCAAATCTAACACGATCTGCTCCTTTTGATATGTATTTGAATAAGTACTTAATCATCATGTTCCATCCACAGTATTCAACATTTATATGGGCGTTGAAACGGCTAGACAAACGTTTGTTATAAGGAACAACATAACCATTGTCAGTTTGAATACCATTCTTCAACACGTGATGGCCATTCGGTGATCGTTTATAATGAACATATCCTTCCTTGTCAAACCAGGTGATAGTTTCGAAGTTTTTCGGAAAACGTTTGGAACATTTACCATCACGCATACACGGAGCCTTTGGATTGAGCAATCCACATGGGCCGTGAACCATACACTCTGTAACAGTTTTATATAAAGAAGATTCGGTGTCAGGGTCTGGAAACTCAGCAGTAACATAGGGGTCAACTTCTGAGGCAGCCTGTATTCTGAAAGGAGCAGTTACCCAGAGTAAGGTGTGGCAGTGTGGTAGACCTCTCTTTTGAAATTCAATAGTATACAGGTCTGGGGAAGAATTAATAAAACAAATTGTTAGGCACTTAAGTGAACAAAGTGAAGACAAATAAATAACAAAGGAAAAGAAATACTAACATGCCGCAACGTCACCAAACATTTTATCCTCCTTCATAAACTTAATAAACTCCTGAACTTTCATTTGGAAAACGTGTGCTACAATATCAGGACGATCTTCAGAATGCGTTCAACCAATGGCAATAAAGTTTCTAACGATTTCGGGCCATTTAACATTGCATGTGAATGTAATGAAGTACTGGGGATTACCAAAGACCCTGCATATTGCTAGGGCATCCTGATAATGCTTATACATATACCGTGGCCCCCCTGTGAATGAAGATGGCAAAAAGATTCGCTTGCCTATATTGTGGCAATTTGTATCACCTCTAGAAAGAGCATCATAGAGACCAGAGACATACTCTGAATGGAACAAATCTTGGTTGGCATTTATGTATTCCAACCTACTCTGTTCTATGCATATATATGCGTCCACTAAATACTGTTGAAATAATCGACCACCTTTTAGCAAAAGAGAGTACACATTTTGATGGTCATGAAGTTGATAACTGTAGCACATGTTGATAGTCATTTTTTTTGTTTTGTGAATGACCAGCCATATGCAATCGAAGGCTTGGAGACCAACCTTGCTCAGCAAAAGGGAAAAGCAGAGGATATTGTAAAGGCATGTAAGATGGATGAAGTTTGCTTACTCTTTGAGGAGTGTCATCCTTCTTGTGAAGAACAATATCATAATTGCTAATATTTGAATCATCAGCACGTACGATGCCACCTAATGTACCAGGTACAGGAGGTTCATATCTTGGATCGGGAACATTGTTATAAAGACGGATACTGAAGTCAGTGGCATTTCCGTTACCACACAATTCAATAGAATTCTTAAAAAGGCGAGCATATTCATTGCGAGAATGAAGCGTTTCACTTAGATCACTTACAATTGCAGTTGAAAGATTCTGGCCGTTTGAGTTAGTAAAGAAGCGAAGCCTATTTGAAATTTCATTTGCTGTATCGTAAATATACATTTGAAGAAAACGGGGTTTCTCGTTTGATGGAGGACATAAAGATCCAATCCAATGTGAAACCTGTCCTGAAACTTTAAAGACGTAGGGACCACGACCATCGTTAATGGTATCATCAATGTCTGCTCCAAACGATGTCATGGAAAACATATTATTGTATGCTCTAATATTTTCCATGAAATGTGAATTTTCAAAAAGTTGCCTGATGACAATTGGCGGATTAAGAGGAAATGGCAGCCTTACACAACCCGTTTTACAACATTGATTATATCGTGGCCGTTCACTATGGGAAGCATATAAAACTCTTTCTCCAAACCAGAACATTGCACTACAGAACTCACATACGAAACGGCAGTCCCCAGAATCTAAATAGACAGGAAGTGGCCTCCAAATCAGCGAGGATGCGGTAGAGTTGTCACCAATAACTGATTGCATAAGTTGCGACATTCTACGGGATGGGCGAACACGTGAAGATTCACCAACTTCGTACACACTATCGCTCAATGGACGTTTACCACGCGACCGTTGTGGTGACATCTCATAAAATACCAAAGAATACGTAAGTAGTAAACATTCATATATGATCAGTCAGTTATAAAAACAACCATAAACATGAAACTAATAGCGGTATGTGACATTTTAACAAATATACTGCTTACTAAATTAAAATATTACCGAAAGTAAACAACCACGGACCGGGAAGTAATTGTCTTTTGTAACCTGTAATATACAACCGACAATCTTTTTAGAGAGGCCGATTAAAGAGTTGCCAAAACAAATTGTACATTGCAATTTTCATGAGCCCTTCAAAGAGAATTAAAGATACCTTCATGCTATAGGTTTGGAGACAACAACGAATAAAGAATACCATGAAGCATGTGTGTGGCCTTCTATGGCTACTATCTTCAATTGCGATGACAGGTCCTGAATCCATGAAAGTCGAAACCCAAGTCAAAATTAACCTATCCACAGTCAGTCAGTGTATTATATATAACATATATAAAATTAATAGTTACCAAACAAATGCAAATACTAATTATTACTTTAGTCTTTAACGTACTTTTACTTGTTTAACAAAACTTTAATGAAACAGATGAATTTAACAAAACCTCAGGAACTTTTTAAGAGAAGCAGGAAATTAATAATTTAACATATTGAAAAGACAAAACGCTATAAATAAATGGGTCCCCAAAGAATTTCTTAACATGTTAAACTTAAAAAAATGCAAGGCAAAGACCATACAACTTACAAAAAAAAATAATGAGTATAAAGCACAAACAATTCTTGTTTTTTTTATCAGGGAAATCCACTTTTAAACCCACTGATCATTACGTTAACCACATTAATACAAAGGTTGCAAATGAGGACATTTCACAAAAAAATCAAGAGAAGCATTGACTGTTGGTAACTCAAACCAAAACGGTTCGATTCGAAACGGTACAGGCCAAAACGGTTCGTGTCGGAACGGTTCGATTCAAAACGGTACAGGTCGAAATGGTTCGCGTCGAAACGGTACAACCTCATAATGCGCACATTCACATAATCTCAATGAATCACTTCACTTGATGGCTTGATGTGTTTGTGTCATCGCATTGTGAGCGTCACGCATTATGCGTGCACTTTAAACCTACCTAGGTGATAGTCAATGGTTAGTTTTGTCATTTGTCCTCTATAACTTATTAGCACATCTTCTTTTTTATGATTAAAAATAAATCAGTTCCTAAACAGTTTCTCTATTTCTATGTTCACTTCCATGTCATTATAGGTTGAAGTTCTAGTTGTTTAGTTGACTGAAACCCAGGCCACATATTTTTTCCTACTTGAGTTCTTTAACTGGGAAAAATTCTACCTAGAAAATCTACAACTACCTACTTGAGTTCTTTAACTGGGTAAAATTCTAGCTAGAAAACCTACTTTTCTATAAATTGTAGAACCAGGTTCAGTGTTTTCTATGAAAGCCTTTTCATGACTCATGAGTAACTTATTGCATGAATTAAAGCTCATATGCCATGATTTTCCAATTGGTTTACTGTATTTACAGATTCAATGCATGCATCAGACTTTATTAAAGGGAAGCTATAACACAAATTTGTGTTGTTTCAGCTTGAGAATCTAGGGTTTAATATGAGGGAAGCTGGATGCATTCTTTCCCAAAATTCATGATTCCCCTAAATTTAAATTTTGTGAACAAAAACACTAACATTGAAACAACTAAGAAACTGGTAATTAGAGCATCGATATAATAACCTGGGTTGGAATCGGTAGGCCGATTGAATCAGCGAACGGTGGAAGGAATCGGTAGGCCGATTGAATCAGCGAACGGTGGAGCATCGATATAATAACCTGCTTTGGAATCGGTAGGCCGCTTGAATCAACGAACGGAATAGGGTCGGTACTGGTGGTGGTGTCAATCAACGATGATCAGTAGTAGCAGATTGAAGGGAGTCGGTAGTGGCGGTGGTGCGCACACTCTCTTCTGTTCTGGAGAGTACGAAGTGGGGAACAGAGGACCAAATAGGGTAACCTAATTGCATTAGGTTTCAAGTTACAAAAATACCCTCAAGTACTGTAGCAAACACCTGTTGTAAATTGATATATATAATAATATATAATTAATAAAATAGTTAAATCAAAATATTTAAAAATATATATATAAAGTGCACGTGTAGGTGCATGTGTAAGAAATTTATTAATAATAATAATAATAATAATAATAATAACTAATTAAAAACTACACATATGTAGGAAAGTATGCACGTGTACACTCAAATTGAAATCCAACAATTAGAAGGTTACGTGTTCAAGGGATTTCGTGATCCCTAAGCATTATGGAAGTATAGTATAAATAGGCATTCCATCAGAAGCTTTCAAAGTGCTATTTCTTTCTCCATCTTACTCTTTCTGTATAATCTATATTTTTTTCTTAGTATTACACCCCATAATAATAATAAAGCCCTGCCCCGTTTTAAGTATTTTAACCCTTGATCACTGATACCCTGTCCGACTGACGTAGGGCCCCGTAACGTATGTCAAGGCTCTGCCTAAATTCGTTGGGGTTCTGTCTCGTGACGTAGGAAAAAGTGGAATTGGGTTACTATATTTAATGTAAATGCACTATATATTTTATTAAATAATCCAGGAGTTGTACCAAAATATATCAACCCTCCAAAATATTTCTGACACCCCTAATATATTTTAAATATTCCAATATGTCCAAAAATACACCCCATACATGAAAACGGGCCCCAAATACATTAAATATTATTAAATTTAATTAAAAATATTGTTTTTGGTTTTTAGGCGGGCCGCGTAAAGGAACCTTAACCCTTACGCAGGCCGCGACAACTTAAAAACATGGCAAAGCCGTGCGTCCACGTGGCCCAACACCCGGCAAACCTACTCGATGACCCAGCCCAGCTACGCGTTGACTAGAGTGGACGCGGGCCGCGTAAGGCCTTGCCTTGTTTTACGTGGGCCGCGAGAAAACCCAGGTGAAGCACTATATAAGCAGGCCATCGGATCTTCATTCAAATTCGTTCAGAATTCATTTCTTTCTCTCAAATCTAAAGTGTAGGCATTATACACGGGTATAGTACCCCCTAAATAGCAAAGTTCTGCTCCGTTGTAAGTATTATAACCCCTGGATACGTATTAGATACGCTGCTCGATTGATCTAGGGTTCTGTAACGGCTGTCGTGGTTCTGCCCGACGTAGTCGTTGGAATGCCGTCTCGGGGATGGTATTATTAATGTTAAAATGGGTTATTTTACTAACACATGTGCTTATGTGTAAATTATAGATTGTCACCAGGAAACCCTTACGGAAAATCTAAGACAGCAATGTGAGTTTTACAATGCGATTAAGCGGTGATTGAGTCTATGTAGTTCTTCAATTACTGCCGGTATGTTGGGGTTTTGTATACAAAATTTACTACACTGTGAGTAGTAAGTCGGGACGACAACACGTTACCCTTGGACGAAGAGTTAGCCAATGTGTAATATGACCCACAAGTCAGGATTGACAGTACTGAATGAGTAATTGTGTAGAAATAAACAATGTGATCGCTCTCAATACTGTGTTAATTGATAAAATGTTTCTTGATTAAACTGGGATTCACTCACCAGTTTTTCCTGCTGATAAAATGTTTTAAACACGTGTTTCAGGTAACTTAGTGTGAAGCCAATAAAAGCCAGCTGGAGAGCACTGAAGGCTTGGAAAAGTGGCAATAAAGTTACCTAAAATAAAATAGATGTTTTTATTAAATAAAATAGGATTTATTCCTATGAAAATGTGTGTAATGCAAACTTGGTTTTTATCCCATGTGTTTAATGTTATGAAAATGTGGTATTTTACTCTGATCAAATATTTCTTAACTACGGTTCTGATGAAAATTCCGCAGCCAAATTAGACAAACACGCGATACCACCGAAACTGGCTTGCGGTCGCCCGTTCCCAGGGATTATGGATCGGGGGTTGTGACATGTATTGACAAATTCCCCCCCCCCCCATTGTCGGATCGAAGGATTTGGAGTTGGGTTCGGAATTGAGTTTGAATCATAGTATAAAACGTGATAAATTTTTCGTAAACTTCGGCTTTGGTTTTTAAAAAATATACCCATGTCATGCGAGTGCAATCATCCACGAATAGTATAAAGTACCGAAGACCCTGTCCCCCCATCACAGGAGCAGGACCCCACACATCAGAATGGATTAGTGAAAAAGGTGAAGCGACTTTCGTATTGCAAGGTTTGAATGGTTGTCGATGGCTTTTGGCGCGAAGACAAGTTTCACAATCTATTTTTCCATTTGAAGGGAAGAGTTTTGGAAACAAAAGGTGCAAATAACCATGGGATGGGTGTCCCAAACGTCTATGCCATAGCCAGGCTTCCCGGTTTTCAGTTCCATGAGCCAACATCACAGTACCCTGTTGAGCCACTTCATCCACGTAGTACAATCCGTGGTGCTCAGTACCACGTCCAATAATCACACCCGTCCTAATATCCTGTAGGAGACAGAAAGTAGGGTGCATTATTACCATGCAATTTAATTCTTTGGTAATATGGCTAATTGAGAGCAATTTGTGTGATAATGACGGAACATAGAGGCAATTTGATAATTTCATAGTTGGTGAAATTTCAATTACTCCTCCTCCTCTCACTTGCATCGTTCCGTTGTTTGCTGTATGGATTTGAGTTTTTTGAGGTTGAGTCATTGAACGTATGCCTAATGGTTCAAACGTCATAGTGTCAGTGGCACCAGAATCAAATATCCAAGAGTTGTTCTTTACGTGATTGATTGTCATAATCAATTTTCTAACACGACAGTGACCAGACCCTTTTTTCTGAATCAAGGAGGTGAACTGATACACCGAGTGTTCACAAAAAAACAGACTTTCAACCGAGCTGAGTTTCAAACGAACTGGGTCACTTTCACACGACCTGGTCACTTCGTGCGAACTGGGTTCAAACGAGTTGGGTTTCAAACGAACTGGATTCACTTCGTACGAACTGGTGTCCAATTCGTGCGAGCTGGGTCAATTTTCACACGACCTGGTCACTTCGTGCGAACTGGGTTCAAACGAGCTGAGTTTCAAATCACTTCGTACGAACTGGATTCACTTCGTACGAACTGGTGTCCAATTCGTGCGTGCTGGGTCAATTTTCACACGACCTGGTCACTTCGTGCGAACTGGGTTCAAACGTGCTGAGTTTCAAACGAACTGGATTTTTGGAAAGGTTTTAGGGTTTGTCTGTAGGAATGAACGCAACGGCAATGATGGATTTTAGGGTTTTCAGCGACTGTAGCGGGTTTTCTTTGGTTTTCAGCGGCGGCAGCGGGTTTTCTTTGGGTTTTCAGCGGAAGCGACACTAGGATTCCTTGTTCTACTGGATTCGATTCTTGGAGTTGATTTTGATTCTGATTACCGGGTTTTTGTTATGGTTTGGATTGGCTTGGGATAGGTTGTAGATGATGAACAGAATTGTAGGACCAAAATTGTAGATGATGAAGAGAATTTTCTAGGATCAGAAACTCTGCTCTGATACCATGTTGTTCGGTATAGAGAGCAATCTCTGGTTTTGGTTTGAATTGTATTGAGAATTGTATTGAACATCAAGAAACTAGGGTTACAAAGAATGGTGCCTTATATAGAGCACCAAGTTACATATTAGACCCTACACTATTTATTTCCTCCTTTCCGACACTTATGTGACCATTTCAGTTACACAATATATCGTTGTAACTTTCTGGCCCCGTTTGCGTTGTGCACATATAATGTATATATGTGTCGGCTCGCGGGGGAAAAAGTGAAATTGCACTAATTTTAACGTTATTTTACTAATTTTGTGAAAATAACGTTAAAAGCGGGGACGCTTAATCATGCATCATGCAGCGGCATTGATATCCGAAAGACAAGAGGATACATGCACTAATCGGCCTTTTTGCCGAGAGTTAGCGCCTTATGTCCAAGGCTTGATGCAAAATTACTATGGAGCCGGGGGTCTCACTGGAAGTAACCTTTCTATTCCTTCGGGGTAGAGGTAAGACAGTCTATATCTTACCCTACTCAGACCCTATCTTAGCTTTGCTATTGGTGAGATTTACTGAGTATGATGACGATGAATCGTTGTAACTTTCGTATAAAGACTTTTGTTTTATGTATAGTGCCCTCTGGCTTAGGTTGGTTTTAAAGGGTGCCTCACACATCATTCTGCATGCAGGCGCGCATTTTAAAAACAAGATGTTTACCACTGTGTCACCCCTTTAACGGTTATACGTTCACATATTGGAAATGGTCTATGAACTGAGAAGAATGATAATAGAATATCATTTCATTAATGGAGTATGTACACAGGTTCTTTTTCACATATTTTAATTACAAACATACGTATGAACATGATTACATATTCAACATTTCAAGCTGTGAGGTAACATAGATTCTGACCAACACAAAGATCTTGAATACTTTCTTCAACCTTATGCTGTTGGATAAGATGAATCCATAGCAATCCCACACAGGCCTTCTTTAGCACTAACATCTCTTTCCATCATTATGTATCCGTTATCTCCCCAACTTGCACCCCATGAGTTCTTCACCAACCAATACTTTGTACCATCATCCGTTATTCCATACCCGACTGCTGTTACACCATGATCCAAATCCGTCCCACAATCTCCAGTAAAAACCCCACTCGAGTAAAACTGAAAATCAGCTCCACTTGCATCTATAGAAACTGACACGGGTTGATTCGCCACTGCCTGTAACAATGCCTTTTCACTGTTAACAGGAACCTTTTCATACCCACTAATTTTGGCAGCGCTAACGGATTCTTCCTTGGTATTACAGGTTCCATCGGCAGCTGTGTATGGGTATCCTGCTTCCGTGTTGATGCCTTTGTTTTTTATGATGAATTCAAACCCGTCTTCCATGTATCCGCCTTCGCATCCTTGGTCTTCGCTTGTTTTGTCACAATCAACTATCTCTTGCTCAGAGAGCGAAATCAGTTTTCCAGTTGTGATTTGAGTGATCCCTTCAGTTGCAGCTATTGTTGAGAACGCCCAACAACTTCCTGTTTAGAAGAAAATAAGAAATGAAACTTCTTCTCTTGATTGTAATTTACAAGTTCCGCTAACTGTCAAGTAAAAATATGGATGCTTAAATAACTTACCGCATTGACCTTGATCTTTGACTGGGGTGACCGCGCCTTTTTTCCTCCAATCCATGCTGGACGGAATTACAGTCACGTTTTCATACCTAAATGGTGTGGCACGAGTTGATTCAAGATCAGACGGGACCTTGAAGCCGTTACGAGCAGTCTTGAACTCTTCATTTGTTTGGTCAGCAAACTGGTTAACACTCAGCTTGTAAGGACGGTTTCCAGCATTGTTGAATGATTCTATATATTCGACATTGTTGCTGAATATCTTGAATCGCATTTCTTTCTCCACATCATCTCTATATACGCGCCCATATTGAGCCATCCATTGTTGGTGCCGCTGTAACATAGTCTCTTGGTTTAGTGTCCGCGATGTGACTTGACATGCACACATCGCAAAAACAAGCAAGGCCGCTACGATAACCGATCTTGATGAAGAACTCATGACTAGTTTTGGTTTCCACAAGAGGGCTATGATTAATGTAAGGTTTGATGCTCTAAAATGAAGAAAGTTGGTTTATAAATAGTGAAAAGGAGCTTAACTACGTAGTTGATATGGCAGGAAAAGATGTAACAAAAGACTACGTCGGCCAATGAGCTTGCAGCCCAGTGGTGGAGAGACTGGCCTCCTCTTCATGAGGTCTCCGGTTCGATCCCCACAGGCTGCAGGGGAGGCACCAGGGTTTTACCCATGATGCCCGGGTTCGATCCCCACTTGAGGCGGTTTATTCCCCTCTGTGGCGGCTCTCAACCCGTCAAGTCCTACGATGGGCGAGGCACCTGTGGGGTTTTTCCTTTGGACGCCGGTCACACTCTGATGCCAGCTGGGGCACGGTTAAGACACTCACGTCTGGCCGGAGTGGGGCGACGGGCCTCCCCAATGAGGGGGGGTGTGGGGTGTCTCGCACCCAAAAAATTGTGACACCTTGCCGTTCAAAAAAAAAAAGACTACGTCGAAACTGTCTTACCAGAAAGTTGAACCTTGATGTGTTTTTCCTTTGGGAATTCGCGTATTATAAAAATTTTTTTAGAAATATTGCAATTTTATTCAACGGTAGCTTAATTAAGACAATACAAATTAAACATATCTATACTACTATATTAAAGAAACTGGGTTTTCTACCATTTTGGTCATTTTACACACGTATAAATTTTTATAGTATTACGTATAAGAGAGTACAAGCTGTTTTAGAGGGGGTAAACTTGCCTATTCTTAAAAAATTTAAGACACTTTTTAGGGATTTTGGCACATGTGTGATTATTATTGGGGCATGATGGTAATTTATGCATTTCCTGCGGTTTTATGACGCCATTGCTGAAGCGTCTCACATTAAATTAAATTAGGGTTTAAGGGTTCAAAAACTAAATCCACATTTCATCAAAACATGCGTCTCTTTGTTTCTTCCGAAACTGAAAGAGTGGGAGGCAATCATGACATCATTGCTATATCATTAATCACAATTTCACTCAACATCAAATCCCACGTCTGCTGTTGTGTGAGTTAGAACCGGAAAGGAGGCTATGGTCTGAAAAGAAATCAAGGTATGTATTTTGAAACCCAACTTTCGAATTGATGATGATGTAATCTGGGTTCTTGATTTTTGTTGCTATAATCTTTGATCTGATGATTAGATGTGTTGAGAAACGCCTCCTTCTTGATAATGTTAAAGAAACTAAATTCTTAATTATTTGGCTTGAATATGAATTCTTGAAGTTTAGATAAATGATTATCGGTTGAAAATTATCACCATTTATGAACTATTGTATATTAGTGTAGCGGTCCATGTGAATTTTGATGGGTTTTGTTAAGTTGAAAAGTGATAATCATGTTAGATAAGTCAGATGCGTACCAAGTATTTGACGAAATGCCTTAATGACGCCACTGCCTATGGTGCTGGTTCCACCTCTTGCTGCACGCACCGGGTTTTATCCCCATCTCGATTTTTATAATGTGCCATTGATAATTTTTTATTGAATGATCTTTTTTAGTATGTTGAATTTAAATTGATTTAGGTTTTGGTTCTAACCGTCTTATTTGGGTGTGATGCCAGGAAGCACCAACAAGCGCTCAAGCTCGTCGGAGGATTCGCTCCGTCGAAGTTCTTTGATGATAAGAGTTGTCTTAAAAGAACAGGTACATTTTTATCCTCTATGTTGACTTTTTTTAGTCAAAGTTGAATGTCACGGTTGTAAGGAGTTTCTGTTTTCTTTTTTATGGATTTTAGGGATTGTTTTGACTACAAGTGCAAATATCATAACTACATTCATCGGTTCGGGCGTGCTGTTACAATACTGGTGTGCGCCACTGCGCAGCTGGTTGCATCGCTTGTCCAACGGTTCTGTTTCTGTTTGTGTTCTCATTTGTAGACAAAACTATTCTTTTGTGAAAGTTGTTCGAAACAATAATGGCACTTCTTAAAATTCCAGCGTATTAATTAAAACCGCCTGTTCAAACATACCGATATATGATACTGCAAACGGACCTGGAGACAAAAAATCCTAGTAAAAGCGAGTCAAAATCATCTCAAATGCAACGATATCCCCGGCAATGGTTCAGTTTTGGAAGGTGTAATAACTATGGCAGCTATTGATGTGCTGCGCTTCTTAAGTTGTTAAATGGTGGATTGTTCTCAGATTATAAATACCGAGTGGGGAGCATTCTCAAAAGGGATTTCTATGACCAAATACAATGAAGCATTGGACTCAGAGAGTACAAACACTAGAGAACAAGTAAGTTTCAGCTATCGTTGCTCTTTTTGCCTCCTAAAATCTGCAATAATCTCATTTTGGTTTGTTTTGCATTCACTATAAATAATTTCTTCTAAAAAACATCTAATCCAAAATGACTAACTTACCCTTGCTCCATTATTGATCATAGAAACAGATATTTGAAAAGACGATATCGGGCATGCATCTTGGCGAAATTGTGAGACGAGTACTTGTGAGGATACCTTACACAGGTTCACTTTTTGGGAAACATATTTCCGAATAGCTACAAACTCCGTTTGCTCTCGGGTAGGAAACATATAACTGATCTCATATATAAAAATTAAAGTTTTTAATCCATGTCAACACCAAAGTTTAAAGAAACTAAATTTTATGTCCAACTTGGTATGGCTGAACATTTGGTGAAGTTAGGCACTTATATGTTACTGCTACTTTCACCCTTTTTACGTGGAGTATCGTTTTGTTTTACTTTTTTAGTTTAGTGAATAATGTTTTGTATGAATTTGCATACAAAGTTACAGTTTGTTTATTTTTATCATCATTTTGATGAAAAATTAATCGAAAACCAAGTTGTATTCAATATTTTTATCTATATTGGGTATAACTCAGTTTGTGATAAAATTTATATCAGCATAAAAGTAAACACATCTCAGTGTGTACTGGAATTTTTATAAACTAATGACAAAACATTGTTACTTTGCTTGCAGGGAATCAAGTTCTTTGAACTAGAGGTGAAGAGCTAATTGCATTGGAAAACAAATGTTTGAAATTTTCTGATTGATGCAAGCAGATAAAGGTAGATAAATTTTGCACTGTTAAGGGTGCCAACTGCCAAGTTAACTTGTCAACATAACGAAGAACTATCAGTTATTTTGCTGCCTCACAAAAATTGGTAGTGCAGGTAAAACCCAGTTTGTTTTTTAACTATATTTATTGTAGTTCTTGAATATTTTATGAAGTGTAAAAATTATTAGAATGGGCATCAACACTTATGCTTTGTGGGTTGGTGGTACATTTGCTTCGTATAATTGCCAAAATGCCTCGGAACCAAGCTCAGTCGATTTCATGTCTGTTTTAATCTGGATTATAAGTGCTTCAACCAGTTGAGAATATCAAACTGTTGCTTTTATGTTTTAACGAATTCATCATCTAATTATATTTGATCATTCTGTTATTTTTTTTAAAAGAAGTTGTATTTATTAAAAGTGGTTTAGAGGATTAAGATGGCTAAGTTACGTCGTTTAGACACGAAACGCTTATCAAACAGACATTTTTCATCAAGCATCTATTTCAAATAAAGCTTCTGAGTGAATTTTAATTGTTAATTTGGTTTATAGAAGCAAACCATTCACAGGGATTAGGATGCTTATAGGATTAAATGCTTTATGTTTTGAAACTAATCCGTCACTTTTGTTTCATGTATACATTTTTCATAGAAGAACAGATGATCATATCATCATAACATGTAACTAACTGGGGGATAGTGTTCAATAATGCTGCTGGAAGGAGTAGAGGGATAATACGGATTGTAACGTCAGAAAGATTCAGACTTGCAGGCGGAAACGCTTCTCTATGAACAACAGACCAGCGACTGAACCGAACCAGACCGGAGAGAAGGGCGATCGGTCTTTCACTCACCATGACTCGTATCGAGACCTGGAAAAGCTTGACTTCATGACTGCTGCCAAGATTCTCTTCACCACTCCCCCCTAAACAGAAGAAATTTGGGTATGATTTTTTGTTTTCGATTATATACAATTCTTGGGCAAGTTGTTACCTTGGTTTTAGAAGGTGAAGCGCCCCTCGTGCCCATAGGGTTTAAATTGGTCAAAGTTAGGGTTTGTAGGAGGTTGATATGTAAAATAACCAATGGGATGAAGACATTATGAATGGTTTACTCGATAAAAAGGCTAATATGAAGAAATGATCTAATTTGTGTTTTTTTGTATTATATAGTATAGATTTTAATATATTAATTCGGGTTGAACGGGTCGGGTTCGAGTCAGCCTACGAATATTTGGGTCAGGTTCGGGTTCATATTTATGAAACGATTTTCAGGTCTGGGTCGGGTTCGGGTTCGTCTAAAATTTTCGGGTTCGGGTCGGGTTGAACCCGCCAACCCGCAAACACGACCCGTTTAGCACCCCTACCCTTAACTAGCCTATTTAACTACTTGAATATATATTCTAGATCATGATCTTGCCGATGGCGTCTCCATTGATCCTTCTAAGCTCAAGGTCATATCCTAATTTTCATATTAATGTTTTTTCATATTATTATTGATTGATTGATTCAAGGATATCTATATTTCTTTTTATAAATTTGAAGTTTTATTAGAAAACCATGGACTGCGGCAGGTTGTTCCTCCTGATTGGTGCATCTTTATACTTAATTACTCAATTACTCAATGTCTTCATGTTTATCAATGACTAGGGAGTAGTTATGCAGAACCTCAACGCAACTTACATTGGTATCTTTAGTTTTGCAGTTGTTTAATTATAATATGAGTTGAATCTATGTTATGTATTGTATCCTTGCAGTGGTTTTGCATTTTGCACATTCTGTATGTGTCTATTAAGCTTGCTAGATCGTCAAAGTTGTATGATGTAGTTGTAGCCTTTTTAGTTGTATAGAGTCATTTGGTAATTTAAGCTGCAACAATAGTAAGAGAATATAGAATGGCTAAAAACTTTATACAAACAAAACTTAAAAGTAGAAACCCTTAAATCTATTGTTAATACTCATTAGGGTACACTCGGCACCGGTCGGGTATCCTGCGAGTATTGTGAATAGCTCGGCTATACCGCCGCAAGCTCCAACCTGCTAGCAATCAGGTAGCCCAAACTGGTACCATAACCATCAATGATAATTTGTGAATTGAGATATTAGTTGTTTGGTATTCAAATAAATTACGTGAAGCCCGCCATACAACGTGCGCCGAATAAAACATAAGTACCCGCGGCAACGCGCGGACATTCCCACTAGTACATATATAAAACAAATCAGACTTCAGTTTTCTTTCTTGAACTCTCCACCTCACCATGTCCCTTGGGGACGGCTTCAGTTTTATGTAGTATCATAATCCAACTATTGGGAGTCATGTAATATTATATAATATAGAATAACGGAGTATAGAACACATGAGTAAAGTTCCTGTACAAATAACTTTAATGTACTAAACGTACGAATAGCATGAAAAGGACAAAAACAAACGGTGGTATTTTTATACTTATCTGCATGTAGGGTAATTATCAAAATTACTCTACAAATGATACTATTGTAGAGTAATTTTGATATTGTAGAGTAATTTTGTAAAATGTTCTTTTAGAGTAATTTTGTAAAATGTTTTTGTGCAGTAATTTTGACCAAAAAACTATATCTCACCAAAAAAAACCTCCAAAAAACCTACCCCCCCCCCCCCCCCCCTCAAAAAAAAAAAAAAAAAACTAGAAAAACCTAACCCCCCTCCACCCCAACCCTCAAAAACCTAAAAAAAAATTACAAAATTACTCTAGAAGATCAAAATTACTCTACGGATTCGTTTTACAAAATTGCTTTACAAGATCAAAATTACTCTACATGATCATTTGTAGAGTAATTTTGAATTGTATGTTGTTTGATAAACTTGCAGAGTAATTTTGATTCACTTGTAAAGTAATTTTGATACACTTGTAGAGTAATTTTTATTATTACGCACAAGATAAAAATTACTCTACAAGAACATTTTACAAAATTACTCTACAGGATCATTTGTAGAGTAATTTTGATAATTATTGATAATTACGATAATGTAATCTTGTTTTTCAGCAAAACCTTTAGTTCGTACGTTTTGTAATTTAAATTTATTTGTATTTGATCTTTTGTCTAGAACACATTAAACATGCGTTGATTTTGTGTAACGGTTTCGCCGGAAAAATGATAACTCGCCAGAATGATGGTCAACGTCGGAAGCGAAGGGATGGGCGGGGTTTTGATGTTGATTAAATCAAGTTTGGCTGAAAGGCGCACCAGGTCCCAGTTGTTTGAGGCCATTTTCAAAATGATACAAACTTATTTCATATAACTAAATGGAACTTCTAATATATGAAGAAAATGGTCCCGAGTTTGAAATTAAGTTAGTTACACAATGGTCTCTATAATTACAAAAGGGTATTTTAGTTATTCTACTCAAATTTATCAGAAAAATAACAAAAGTTGGTGTTAATACCCAAACTCATTACAAACTGATAATCACAAGCCTCAAACATATTAAAAAAAGTTAGTAGCAAAAGACGAAACTAGCTATAAACCACACGATCCATCTGTCTAATTAACTATTTATTTTATTCGTTTCATTATTGGAGTAGGTTACTTATTCTCCAAGAGGCTATTTAGTATAAATAGGGGTTATATGTTTAGGGTTTATACACTTTCAATTTTAATCAAAATATTTTTTTCCTTGTTAAATTAATTGTTGATTATATTGAAGAAGGCATGATTTACAACAATTGGTATTAGGGCGGTTCATTAATTTGAGAGGTTTGTCATTGTTGTTAGATTATCAAGTGTGTGACGGGCATCGGTGATTGATTCTGAAACGACGGCAAAACGATAATAATAAGGGTTCTGTTTCAAAGCAGCGGGGACCGGTGTTTGATTGAGGGTTGTTTATCACTCGAAATTGTGATCAGAAGCACTGGCAATTGAATCCGAAGAAACAAAGATATCAGGTTTCAGGTTCATTGATTGGCTATATCAATCCCAATAAGAAGCCGTCGAAGTTCAAATTCAAAAAAGGGTAGAAAGATTTTAACATTAATTTGGGTGGACCATTATAAAAGGTTTGTATTTTTTTTTTGTTTTATAAAAATTAACAAATGTCACAATCTGAAAGAAGTTTTGGAATATTAAAAAATAGTCACGAAGGAGGTTCTGAAATATTTAAATCAAAGTTTTTCAACTAAGTATGGATCGACCTGTTAATCAGGCGTTGGTTACTATTAAGGAGAAGAACACTATGGCTCTTTAATGTCTGGTGTTATCTTCAACAAACTACACGGTATGGACTATGAGGATGAGAGTTATTTTCAATGTTCACGGAGTGTGATAGCAAATCGAACCGGGTAGGGGTGTGGATGCCAAGAATAATATTTCATTCACTCTCATGCTTAAAGCTATACCCGAATAGAATCTCAAAACAGCAAAAGAGATGTTGGATGTTCTAAAAACCTGTCATCTAGATGCAAATCGGATCTAAGAGGCAAGACTGCAAATTTTAATGGCAAAGTTTGAAAATCTGAAGATGAAGGATCAAAGTGCCATAGACAAGTTTGCTAATAAGTTGTTTGGGTATGCCTCTAGAGTTGCCTTACTCGGCTCGGTTATAGAAGAAACCAAGTTAGTCAAGAATTTTCTGAACGGGTTACCGAAGGGGTTCATTCATATGGTGGCTTCAATAGAACAGGTGGTGGACTTGAAGACCATCGACTATGATGATATCGTGGGTCAGCTTATGTAGAAAGGATCAAGGATGAGGAGGAGACTCAATACGGAAAACTAAACCAACTTTTATTCACCAAATTAGATGAAAAAACAAAGGAAAAGGACCACAAATGTGAGCATTGCGGTTGTGGAAACTCGAATCGAGAAGATCTTGGACGAGGCCGAGGTAGATGTCGGGGTCCGGGAGAGATCAAGGAGATGGTCAAGTACAACGGGACAAAAGCCACGTTAGGTGTTACAAGTGCAATGAGTTTGACCATTACATATTGGAGTGTCCAAAGTGTGAGAAAAATGAGGAAGCCAACCTTACCCGATATGAGGACAATAGACCGCTCTAATGTAATGAAAAGTGTTTGACAAGATTAGAGAGGTGATTGTTGGGACTAATCTTGTCATAACTCAAAAGTTGGAGGATGCTAAATATTTTAATTTGGAGTAAATCACAAAAATCGTCCTTTATGTTGACACTAGATTGCAAAGTGTGTCATTTATCTTTAAAAAGTAAAAAAAACGTACTCAATGTTTGCAAACCCCTACACATTATGTCCTTTATCCCTAACTTGGTAATTTTTTTATTGTTAAGTGGGTGTGAAATGACCTAAATAACCTTACTGTTAAATAAATAACTAAAAAGTTAAAAAAAATATAATTAATATTTAAAAATTTATATAGGACCCACCACCCACCCCACACTCTTCGTCACCTCCACCTCACCCTGCCTACATCAACATTTCTGGTCAACCACCACATTCATTTACATTCAATTCAACACTATATTAAAAAACACAACCATCCACTCTCTTTCTCCTCCTGAGAGACGACTTCGTTCTCATAAAGGCAGGTGGGTCTCACATAAAATTTTAAATATTAATTATATTTATTTTAACTTTTTAATTATTTATTTAACGGTAAGGGTATTTAGGTCATTTCACACCCACTTAACAATGAAAAATAACTAACTTAGGGATAAAGGACATAATGTGTAGGGGTTTGCAAACATCGAGTACGTTTTTTGTACTTTTTAAAGATAAATGACATACTTTGCAATCTAGTGTCAACAAAAATGACGATTTTTGTAATTTACTCTTTAATTTATTTTAGTAGGAAGATTTAGTTTTATTTTGTTTGTTTCCTTATAGAAGTAGGTTACTTGTTCTCCAATGGAGTTGTTTAGTATAAATAGAGGTTATATGTTTCGAGTTTATATACCTTCAATTTTTATCGAAGTATTTTTTTCTTGTTAAATCTATTGTTGATTGTATTGGAAAAGGCCTGATTTCCAACATTTAGCTTTTCAACAACACTA
Organism: Helianthus tuberosus; assembly: GCA_030545235.1. Taxonomy (NCBI): domain Eukaryota; kingdom Viridiplantae; phylum Streptophyta; class Magnoliopsida; order Asterales; family Asteraceae; genus Helianthus; species Helianthus tuberosus. The sequence goes on along the minus strand of CM060427.1, from coordinate 44,773,821 downwards.
TTAAAAGCCCCTGCAAACTTCACAAATCAGAACTACACACAACTTGATTACACCATTTTATTAATTCTCATAACAACATTCTCTTATGATATTTTACTAAAACTTTGTAACTACTGGACACCAACACACACATAAGTTATTGGAAATGATTACTCTCTTCCTACTAAGCAGCAATGTGTGTAATTAACGGATATTATTCTACAATCAAACATTCAAAGAACTACAAGATGGTTTTTTTTTTTTTTTTTTTTTTTTTTTTTATAAAACCCTAATTATTGGTAAACAAGAAGTGAAACCAAATGGGAGTTGATTTGTACATGAGAAAACAAGAACGGAAGGTTAGGGGGAAATAGGAGAAGGAGAAGGATGAATATTAATGGAATTGAGGGACGACATGAAAAGGGATATTGAAGATAGAGAGAATTGAATAAGAAGTGGAGTATGGGTGCTGAATTTCAACAAATTCTCAACCATTGTCACCTTCTACGACAATTGCTTCAATTGAGATCGGATTGAATGGACTCCGTTCACCTCACCTTAACGGCTTTCTAACCTCGATAATCAATATGTTTCTCATGTCAAAAAGTTGTTGGCTGTTTGGAACCCGGTCTAACTTGGCACTTGATACGGGTCGTCTATTGAGGTCATGAGGTGCCCTAGGTCTCCCGTGGATCATCTTTTATTGATATGGGTCAGTGGTTTTGTCTAGGGTTCGTTAATCATTGAGATCGTCCCCTAGGACATGTAGGAGCAGCCGGTAAACCCAAAAGGTTCAACATAATTTGAATAGGTGTGATCTTTACATATTGTTCATGTCACACTTCTCATAATGTATGAATGTCCCACTAAGTAGGTAGTGATCATCATTTTACTTGTCAATAAGATATGTAGGAATCATTTTGTACATGTTACCACAACTTATTTATGTTGGGAATTTTCAGAAAATCGGACTATTGGAGAGGCGTGTAATCACTCTCAGATCAAATCATTTCGGTGGTTCACCCGAATAATTTAATCGGATACAAATCTAATTTTTGAGAAATCGAACAAGAGTATGTGTGTATGCGAATTGTCTGAACCAGAAGATGTGACCAAAAACTGTCTGCAAATTTGAGAGGTTGGGGAAGATTAACGGCCTAATGGCAGTTATCTCAATTTTGTCTTAAAACTGCCACTCAACTGCAGTTATCTCAATTTTGGCTTAATGCTCGACCTCAGCTAGGGGCTCTGCCCCTTGGACCCCGCCAGGGGCTGCCGCCCCTTGGATAGGAGACCCAGGGAAACCTGGGTTGGATCCTTGAGCCAAACGGGTTTTACCGGTAATTTCACCGTCGTGCCTACGATCGGGTGGGTTACCGGGTTTTTCCCGTAATTGGTGGTGGACTCGGGTTACTCTCGGAGTACTCCGTTTGTCCAGTGGGTGCCCCGAGAGTGTTCGGGATTGAGTTTGTTGGCCGTTCAAAAAAAAATGGTTTAACCCCCCACTAACGCCCTAAAATAAATTAATATATATATAACATGTTATGTGTGTGCAAATTTCCAAATGCTTGACCCCCCCTTCTCTCCTAGTTAACTTCTTAGCACGTGAAGATTTTAATGCTCTTTAACACCCTTCGGGAGCAGTATGACAGGTGTTAACAGATGCTAACTAAGATTAATACCTATGGGTGTTAAAGTATACCAGACGGCCTTATGTTTTAAATGTTAAAACTTATTTGATAAACCAACTTTTTTTTATTATGTTTAAATGTTCCATCTAACTTTTTTTCAGTGAACTCATTTTCATAAAACTAAAATTCTTTTAAAAACTTGTTATTTATAGAAATTTATGAGTTTTTATAAACAGACTCAAGAGTGACCATTATCTTTTGTGATTGTTAAAGAAACAAGAGTATGGCAGGGTGGAAGGTCCAGAATCAACTCCAAAAGGTAGCTCCTTGATAAGTAATATGCAACCAAAGAACACCGTTAGCCTTAAGGCGAGAGGTGGCCTCCCGCGTTTGGATTCCAGCGTGAGAATCAGTATGATAATCTTAAGAGTCTTAGTAAAGTGAAAGGATAAGAGTTTTTGAGTGAGAGTGAGAGTGAGAGAGATTGACTAACTTTAGGCTGGAACAAGACCCTCATTTTATAGGCAGATTGCTCTACCCAAGGGAGCCTCATGCCAGCTTTGCACCTTCTAGTCTTGGTAAGCTTATCCTTCCCTGATGTTGCTTGCAGGGTTAGCCTTGCCTCTTTGGGTATGTTTCAGGTTTGTGTGTCTCGAGGACACCTTTATGCATTGTAAAGAGATGTCTAATCGGTTTGACCTATTAATTTCAAGTTCCAAGGTTGTACAGTAACCTTAGCTTCCCATCACCAGTTATTGGTGTATCAGCTTATGGTAAGGAGCTTCCCTTTCAGTTTCTTTCTTTTAGTTTATGTTTAGCGCTCTTTATTTTATTTTTGAGATTGTTGTTGACTTTGACTTTGCTGACTGGGATCTCCGAGTACCCACGTCATCAGCCCCCCAGTCATGAGTATCGGTATTGTAAATATCGGTGCTTATAACGCTAAGTCTCGGGTTTTTGTTTCTTGATCTTGCCTTTTTCTTCAAAGTATTTAGTTATCTTGGTCATGCTTTTGTGGTGTGTTAGATAAAATGCGAGTCGTTTCTGTAAGAATAAAAGGGTTGCATTTTATCGAACGGGTGTACTAGAAGCATTAGTATTTTTTTCTGACAACTGGCTTCTCGTCGGAATGTATTGGTCCTGCCTTGGTTTCTTATTCTAAGTTTTCTTACTATTTTGTCATGTGTCTTTTATAATTTAAAGCCCACTTACGTGTTTGGGCGGCCTGGAAGTGACTGATGTGACATTGCCGCAGGGTGGCCTTCGAGTACCCTAGGCTGCCAGCTGTAACAGTTTCATCCTGCCCTTCCACCTATCCGATTTGTTTGGGATTTGAAATATGAAAACTTTATAACTTTCTCTAACCGTCCCAATTGTTCTTCAACTTCTCCTTTTTACTTTTGCATTCTCTCTTTTATCCGACAGTTTCTCCGGTGGTTTTCTCTTATAAACCCGATGAGTCATCTTTCTTCTTTCTTTACTTTTCTCATGGCTTCGAATAAGAATGATATGCTTGTCCAGTTTTCAAAACTTACTGAATCGGACATTGATAAGTTATGTGCGGATCATGGCATTGATCTTTCCCTTGAGACTCTGGTTCCCTGGGAAAGAACTTCAAATCAATGTCCGGAGGGTTTTCTTGTGTTTTATACCTGGATTCTTTATCAACCGAACTTGCGATACCCTTTTACAAACCTTTTTCTTGAAATGTTGAAGTATTATCGTCTTTCTTTGGGTCATTTAGCCCCTGTTGGTGTATAATTTAATGCATTTTGAAATCCTTTGCCGTGCATTGAGTTCTGAACCATCCCTCTTAATGTTCCGTCGTTTCTTCCAGCTTGCCCGGAATAGCGATTGGTATACCATCAAGAAGACTCAGTGTGAGGCTCCCCTTCTTTCTGCCACCGTTGGTCATACATATGCTTGGAAAAATCAGTTCTTTTTTATTTCAAGTCGATTGCTTCCTTTCCCTGTTGTTCCTCATAAGTTTTCTGAGGTTCTGAATGAGAAAGAGCCGGAAGTTTATGAACTTGAACGGGAGTTGCTCCTTAGGCTTCGTGCTTATCGTACCAAGTTAAGGGCTTACCCGGATGAGCTTCTTGTTGTGTTGGGTATTAGTCAAGATTGGGTTGATTCTGGTTTTGAACAGGTGTTTTTGTTGATCAGAAGGGTATGTATTTTTGTATTCATCCTGTTTTTACATATTTGCCAAGTATTAATGTTGTGCTTGTTTGTTTCGTAGAAATGAGTGCTTTGGACTACATCTTGTTAAATGATCCGCCTGATGTGGAAATTGAGCAAAAGGAGATTCCTGAGGGTGGTCCCTCCATAGTTCGTCGTACCGAGCATGTTAGGACTGCTGGGGATTTAAAATGTGTCCCTATTCTGCCAAGAAGCAACCTGCCCCGATTCATAGGTCTACTAGAGGAACTTCTTCTCCTGATGTTGCTCCTCAGTCTTCTGATCCTATCTTAGTTGATAGTGGTAATGAAGATGATGCAAATGTGATTGCTTCTATTACCAGTGTGAAGCTTGTTAAGAAGGAGATTCCAGAAGCTTCTGGTGGGGCAGGTGATGCTCCTGGTGAGAAGATATCTGTTGTTTTGAAGAAGCTAAATGAGACCAAGCGAAGTGTTCCTGAGAAAGATGCTCAAGTTTCTAGTGAAGTTAAGGCGTCAAAGATTGCTTTGATGAAGAAGGTTAAAAGGGGTTCTTCTAAGCCTGCTTCCCCTGGGGGAGGGGTTTTGTAACACCACGTAAAAACGTGTCCAATTATGTGAAGACACGTGTCCTAAACTCTAAATATGTGAAAGATTGAGTTTAAAGGACTAAAGTTGACAAACGGTGAAATTATGTATACAAAGGGACTAAAAGTGTCAACATGCCAAACTTGTGCCTCTGAATGACCATATGTGAAGAATATATTCTTAAACGAGTAATTAATTTGATATAAGAAGCCGTTCCTGAAAATAATCGAAAGATTATAAACTACAGGGGTTAAACGTATCAACATGTTAATTCTTACCTCTGAGTGACCTTTTAACTAACCCGAGGCTTCGAAATATTCAAATATACTCTCAAGAATAAGTGGTATAAATTTCACGTGGTTTCGAGATCGTTAAGCAAGTTTTCAAGACTTTGGGTAAAAAGTGTCAATGTGATGAAACTTGTGTTTATGGTTATATTTAACGAAACCGGGGCTAACGAAGTTTGGTTATACCTCCTTGAACCTCTACAAATTAACTACAAGGACCTCTTATGTCGAAGATGAGGTTGTATAAGGTTTTAAATGGCCAGGGACTGAATCTGCCAAGTTTGAAATTGTTTTAACCTGATTTACCAGTCATCGCGGCCCGCGTAGACTCTTATTGAGTCTTACGCGGCCCGCCTAAAAAGGCCCAGCACAGAAAACACCTACCAGGTGCAGGTTATCAGCTCCAAACCGACTTTAACCTGTTCTAATCGATACTAGGGGCTGTTTAACGGATTTATAAAACCACTAGGACACCTGGGGTGATCCTAGGAGCCTCCATTACAGCTGCAAAGATCCTAATGCTTGGGAAATTAGTTTATAAGGAGCCTTAGTCTAAGTGTTCAGATGCACTTTCATTTGCAACAACTTCTAAACCCATCTCTGGAGCTAGCAAGCATTAGGAGAAGATTGTCTAGTGTAGAAAAGATAGCAAGGACCTTGTGTAAGAGTTTAATCTCTGCTTAGTCCATTTTTATTAGCTCAAAAACCAAAAAGTCAAACATATCGTAATTAAGCTTTGACTTTCGTTTTAATCATAAATGGTCCAGCCACTGATCGAAACGAAAGTGGTTATGGAACCATATTAAAGTAGGTGATTAACCCTTAAAAAGGGCACCTCCTAATTATTTCATTTGACTAGTTAATTGTCGGGTCAAACTAGTTAGTAAAATAGTCAAACTGGACAGAAAGTTTAGAAATGATTTAAACTAATAAAACAGAGGTTCTAAATTATATTTTAACATTCTAATGACTTGGTAATTAGTATTAGAACATGTTTAATCAGGTCTAACCCGACAATTATCAGTCTAAGGTCAGTTTATAACCGAAAGCCGCAAAAGCTTGATTTTTGCTTTGACTTTCAGTTCTGACCCGTTTAAGCTTAATTCTTCCATGTTTTAAGCTTCTATTAGGACCATATTATTTAGTAGTGTAACCCCCTGGAGTTATATTGATTGGTCCTTAGTGGTTTGAATTATATGCTCTTGTATGTTATTATGCTTATAAATGCCGAAATTGCCCTTTTGATATATAATCGAGATTCTTAGAAATGTGAGAGGAAAAAAACCTTTGCTACTGATATATAAACTTGTCCCGAAAATTCGACATCAGTTCTTGGTCTCAAACAGAGGTTATGCTCGATATCGTAATTAGAAGCTTTTTATTAATTAAATTGCGATATCGTGCATAAGACATGTTTAAACTTAGATTTTTAACCAAAACTCATTACCTACTATTAAGATATTATTTTTAAGGATTTTTAAGATTTTTTTGGTCAGATTATAATCTGATTAAATCATAAAGTTCTTGTGTAAATCGGTAAATGACGATAATACCATTTTCGTGCATAAAATGAGATTTACAAATGATTTGAATGCCAAACCTTTTCCTACTGATTTCGTACATTAAATAAATTATTTTGAGCATTTAAAATTGAACAAAATCTCAGATTTACATAAACATCTTGATTATCGTCAATTAGCGAGTTACGCTAATTAGGTTCATAGTATGGTTTAAAACCATATTTAACACCTAAGACTTTTTACCTACTGAATTTTTAAACCAATTTAAATATTATTACAGTAGGTATAAGTCATGAACTCAGATTTCCAAAAATGTCCTTAAAAACATATGTGAAATGACCAAAACGCCCTTTCGGACCATAGTTTGACCATAAATGGTAAATCTCACATATGTATAATATCTTACTGATGTAATGTGATAAAATAAATATTTTTACTGATTACCAAAGACCAGAACTTTAGTTTGTTATAAAAATCTCTTTTATAATTATTAAAATTACCAAAATGCCCTTACGGGACTTAAATTGGTTTTAATTACTTTTTGGGCATATATGTTAACATCATACTGATGTATTTTAAGCATAATAATATTTGAGACCTGTATATAATTCATTTGGTTACCCGTTACGCATTTATGCGTTCGGATCGGTTTATGGAACTAGTTTACGTAAAATAGCCGAAACGGGTTTAACCTTATCATTAAATCCTCAAATTCTAGAACGTGTTTAGTTTACCTATGTTATACAAGTATCCAAACTTGTCGGGTATAAACCACATTCTATTCCGGTCTCCGCTTAATCTGGCGTTTAGAACCGTATAGTATCTTTCCAACTAACCGGTCTAAGTCTTAGACTTAAATAAAGGCCCGTTAGTATTCAAAAGGGGTGGCGGCGCAACTTGTTGCCCGACTACCTGCCATTGCTTTGTAATTGCCCTTTTTCGTGTGGAATGATATTGACGATAATTTATATTAAAAAAATAGGTTATTAAAACCTTCGTTCCAGATTAGGAGCCCAGTAAAAGCAATCTGTACTTGCTGATTGCTATACGACTGGGATAAAATTTTTATTTTGCTCAGGTAAATACTTTTAACTTATTTTCCGTTATACGAGCTTGGGATACGGTATTATAATAATACCGCTTGGTCGGGTATGAAATCGTACAATCGGAATGTGATTAAAAAGATGCATAACCCGTTTTAATCTGTTTTGTTTGATGCAATGCCTTTGGGGGTTAATGATCATGTCCTGGATATCCTCGGTTTATTTATTAAATGGCCACGGCTTAAGCACGGGGTGTAGGCATACACCTGACAGTTGCGTATGTATAAACGGTATCTCACATCTCTTGTGGGCATATACTTGTGGCGTGTCAATTAACTTAATCCGGCTCTTCTAACCGGTCCTGAATGGACGACAAACATGTAAAACTGTATACAAGATTATTTTAATTAATTGTCCCAAGTTATAAAAGTTTATTTGTGCCTTGTGCATTTAAATCAATTTTCATAAACTCTTTTCAAAAAGTGTCAGTTAATTGTATTTACCAGTACACTGACGTATTTTCAAAAGGTTAAGTGTAGGTACTAGACGTAATGGGCTGGAACTCCTGAGTGATTATATAAAGAGCCTTGCAAGCTTTTATCACTTTGAGTCTGTTGAACAATACTTCTTTTGTTTTGATCCGCCTATGGATCCTTTTACATTCCGTTGTGTAATATTTTATATTACTTTCGAATCTGTTTGTAATATTATTACTTTTATACTTCCGCTGTGCATTGAACTGTGATTATTGTCTATAATGATATCAACTATGTCACGATACTCCCCACCGGTAATACGTGAAAATATCGGGGTGTGACAGGTTGGTATCAGAGCCAACATTGAGTGAATTAAACACTAGCCTTTTGTGTTTAATCTCAATGACACAGTTGCACATTTCTCGACTTCCGAGTCTAGACATGAACTAGGAGAAATCTCATCCCTAATAAGTATACATTGTTTTCGATATTTGTGCATTTCAGGAGCATGTCACCGAGTAAAGCTGCCATTGGTGGAAGTTCTCCAAACCCGAAGTTTAAGAATGGTAAGCTTCGTACCACAGCTCGAATAAGCGTACGACCAGTATGGAGGAAGGATCTTTTTGGACCCATTCCCAAAATTAAACCAGTTGAAACCATTAACCATGTTCCAGATTCTTTACCTGAGACTTTTGAAACTTCAATCGAGAAGCCAACATCGGAGGAGCCCATACCAGCAGTCCCTGAGGCTCCCACTCCAAAGATGATACCTATGGCCCCAAAATGATCCATATTTCTTACCTCCAAGTCTTGGAATCCCAAACTTGGATTATACCTGTCCTGACCCTATCCGTGATCCATATTATTTGCTAACCATAGAATCCTTGGATTTCAATTCTGCTAAGGATCCTAGTGTGGAAGATTTCGACTACCCGCTAAAACCTTCAATGAACCAAGGAGGAGACTTTCAGGAATAAAATGAAGAAGAAACTCCTTTGTTGTATTTATTTTTTTCTAGTAGTCCCTATAAGGACATATTTATCTTTTAGTCCCTGCGTGGACAATGCTATTTCTTTAAAGACCCGTTTAGGGCATTGTTGTAATTTTTAAGACTTTTATGAGAAGTTCCTTTTAGAAATTTTATTTGGCACTACGCATATATATATATATATATATATATATATATAGGGGACCGCTAAAATGAAAACCACCTCCAGTTGTAAGAACCATGAGAACTTTTTGATCCGGGGCGAGTTGGACCAAATTTTTTTTTTCATAAACGTAGTTTTGAGCACCACAAGTTTGTGTTTACGGGTACCGTAAATTTTAAATTTTAAACAAAATTTATGGTACCCTTAAACACAAACTTGTGGTGCTCAAAACTACACACACGACATTTTTTTTTGAATTTTTTTTACAAATGTGTTTATAATACACGCATCTACGTTTATGAAAAAAAAATTTGGTCCAACTCACCCCGTACGGTGTAGTTCTCATGGTTCTTAGAACTGTAGGTGGTTTTCATTTTAGCGGACCCCTATATATATATATATAATATGTCCTAAATCATTTCAATTTATGATTGCTCTGCCGTTAAATATTAAATGGAATCTTAAAGGTATGACCTAGCCTATATGTCATTTCCGACCTGGCCATGATGGTAAAACCTATTTAAAAGATTCAAATCCTTGTTAACATCTAAAACCATGTTAGCACTCCTGGCAAATGTGATTCGATAAAATCACACAAGTCATCCTTATATTGGATTCTTCCAAGCCTGATGATCTAGAAATCATGGGTTCAAATCATCAATTGAGATGGTCATATATGAAACATCCATTAGTGATGAAGTGCCTACGGGCCGTATTTATTGTCCTTTGAGACAAAAGACAGTTGTAGTCTATGACTCCCTGTCAAGAAAAGGTGATGGACTATGTTCAAGCCTTAATTCCTTGATCCTATAAGATCATGGCTTATAATTTATCCCTGTCCTTGTGACCAGGCCTTTTGTGCCATTCTGATGTTTTTAGGATAAACTATAATAAAAATCCTAGATAAATTATTCTTAACAAATTAACCGATATGGTTCGTTGATACCATGGTTAGTGAGTTATCAAGATGACTATTTCATCGTAATCTTTCGAATAAATCATTGTCATCATCTTTATGTAGCAATCAAGCTACATGGCAGAATTAGAAGAAGTCAACAGTCACCCTCTAGAAAATCATGATACCACCAGAATCAATGTAACTGGTGCGGAGCTTCAAGCATTGATTGACAATGCTGTTACTAAAGCCATGGACATGCAATTTAAAGAACAAAGTGGTACTCGTAGCAAGACTCCATTTGTGCCTCATCCAAAACCACCCTCCAAGACTCATGTGTCTCATAAGGACGAATCTCATCATTCGTCAAACCAAAGGAGTATCCCGTCTAAGAAAATTGTGCTCAAACAAGAACCACGTATTAAGACCTGTACTTATAAGTATTTCGTCTCCTGCAAGCCCAGGGATTTCACTGGGGAGAAAGGAGCCATTGATTGCATGACATGGCTGGACGAGATGGATACAGTGGTTGATATTAGTGGTTGTGTAGAGCAAGACATTGTGAAGTTTGTGTCACAATCGTTTAAAGGAGAAGCCTTAGCGTGGTGGAGGTCCCTAATCCAAGCTACAGGGAAGATCCCGTTGTATAATCTGACTTGGGATCAGTTTGTTGCTTTAATCAAATAGAATTTATGTCCTCAACACGAAGTTGAGAAAATCGAGACTGACTTCTTGACCTTGGTCATGAAGAACTTAGATTGTCAGGCATATCTTACGAGTTTCAACACTTTGTCACGATTGGTTCCATACTTGGTCACACCGGAACCGAAACGTATAGCTCGATTTATTGGAGGTTTAGCTCCGGAAATTAAAGCAAGCGTGAAGGAGTCTAGACCCACCACCTTTAGGTCAGTGACTGATCTGTCCTTATCTCTTACTTTTGATGCGGTTGGCAGAAATCGCTCAAGAATTCTGAAGAGGGGAAAAGGAAACGTGAGGATGAGAACTCACGTCATTCTGATAAGAAACATAAAGGGTACTCAGATCATAAGAAGAGTTCCGGGTTTAAAAAGGATAATCAGCAGTCGGGTGAGAAACCCAAGTGCAAGACCTGCCAAAAACATCATTTCGGGAAATGTAGACTCGAGTCAAGATCACAGTCATAGTCAAAGCCTATTGTGTGTGGGATTTGCAAGTCCAAGGGACATAAGACATTGGATTGCAATAAAATGAAGGACGTAACCTATTACGGTTGCAACGAGAAGGGGCACATTAAAACCAATTGCCCCAAGTTTGCAAAGAAACCTGAAGAAGTTAAGAAGACCAATGATAGGGTCTTTCAAATGAATGCTTAAGAAGCAGTTCAGAACGACAATGTGATAACAGGTACCTTTCTTATAAATGATGTTTATGCAAGGGTATTGTTTGATTCGAGTGCAGATAAGTCGTTCGTAGACAATAAATTTTGTAAGTTGTTAAATCTGCCTGTTAAAACCCTAAGCATAAAATATGAAGTGGAATTTGCCGATGGTACCGTAGAAACTGCTTCAACTGTGTTAGATGGATGTTTTATATCCATTAGGAACCACTCTTTTTCATTATCCTTGCTTCCTTTGAAACTAGCGGGATTCGACATAGTGTTAGGCATGGATTGGCTATCTTCTAACCATGCTCAGATCGTTTGTGATAAGAAGCAAGTGGTTATTAAAACTCCCTATGGTGAACCACTTACAATACAAAGAGATACTCAGTATGGATTGCCTAAGCAAGTGTCTATGTTTAAGGCATCGAAGTGTCTGAGGAAGGGTTGTGTCATTTACATGGCACAGGTGACTATTGATTAGCCAAAGCCCAAAATCGAAGACATCTCTGTTGTTTCTGAATATCCAGATGTATTCCCTGAAGAGCTGTCACGGCCCCCGACCCGATTTGACCCGTTTCAGGAGCCGCGGGACAGAAAACCTGCGGTATTTAATTAATTGAGTTTGACAGCGGAAGTTTTCATCAGGATCTTTTTAAATAAAAATATTTCCTGATTATTTTATTTCACAATTCGGGATAAAACCCGGTAATTTACAATAGTTTGATTTCACGAAGAAATCTTTTATTTTTACAAAACATGTTTCTTTATTTTATACTGAGCCACTTTCTGGAGCTTGTAGTGCTATATGGCACTTTTCCTGATTCATAACAGGTCACCTGAAACATGTTTGAAAAAGGTTTTGTCAGCGGGAAATACTGAGTGAATCATTCTATTTTGCATAATGATGCATAGTTATTAATTACAGCATAAGAGCGATTACAATGGCTTCTATCTTATTTTTATCTGGCGCTCTGTCACAATGGTGACAAGTCACAATGATGACGATGGTCATACCACTATTAGATCAATGAACCTAAATAGTGATGATTATCCCTAGTAGGTCAATGAACCTAGCTGGGATTATCCCGGTTATGTCAATGAACGTAGCCGGAAGCAAATTAGTAATGTGCACAATACCCCACTAGCCGGTGATTCAAGATATCCACGACTTAGTCCCTGTAATTATAACTTTTGAAAATAATTTGAGGTATTGTAAAACAGTTGATAAAAAGAGAATGACTCACATTGCAGATTTATACGGGTAGAGTTTAGCCTACTAATTAGCCTTTTAACCTAAATTTAATAACAGGCACACAATTCGGATTAGTAATCAATACAGCATTTACGATAACTCACGAGATCAAACCCTCACAACGATTTACAAGTGCAATACTTAACAATTCAGCGGATTCACAACGAATGACAGAGTATAGTCCGAATTCGAACAGCACTCAAACATTCAAGTCGAAATCACGATGAATAACAAAGTATAAACTCAATTTGAGCAGCACTTAAACAATCGTTGGATATATTGATCGATCGGACAATGAATCGTAGCAGCGATTGAGCTAATACCCTGATTGCGGCGTCGATTAGTGAATCGTGTGTGTTAATTGTGATAAACAGAGCATAACTCCGTGTAGAATTGGAATTTCTTCGTCGTTCTGAAGCCAGAAATCAAGTCCCAAGCCCCTGTATTTATACCCGAATTTTGACATTGTCGCGGCCCGCGTAACCTTAAGCCTATTCTTACGCGGCCCACGTAGACACTATTTTTATGCATAGGGTTGCCACGTGTGGTACTAGCTCAGCTGAGTCGACAATTTCTGAAAATTCGAATTGGACAGCTATTTATGTGGATAAACGTAACTAGGAAATACCCCCCCTAAGTTTTAGGGGCCCTAATCCTGATTCTGATTTTTCTGAAAATCTTAGGGTTTGTGCAGAATCACTTGGGTTTCTCAATTAGGGTTTCCTATTGGTCAATTAAAGTAATACTTAGTACTTTTTTATGAGAGTTGTTACATTCTCCCTACCTTAATAAAAATCTCGTCCTCGAGATTTACTGGAATAAATGAGGATACTTTCGCTTCATTTCTGATTCCAGTTCCCAAGTGTATTCAGCTCCTTTCTTTGAATCCCATCTAATTTTGACTAAAACTAGTCGTTTATGTTTGAGAAACTTGATCTTTCTATCTTCTATCTGAAGATGTTTCTCTACAAATTTTAACTTTTCGTTTACCTCTATATCTTGAAGAGGTAATACCAAAGATTCGTCTGATAGATATTTCTTGAGATTGGATACATGAAATAGATCATGTATTCCAGCTAACTTTCCTGGTAGTTGTAAACGATAAGTAACTGGTCCAATACGTTGGATTACTGGAAATGATCCTATGTACCTTGGACTTAGCTTTTCTTTCTTACTGAATCTAACAACTCCTTCCCAAGGAGATACTTTCAATAACAGTTTGTCTCCAACTCGAACTCCAACGGCTTTCGTCTATTATCTGTATAAATCTTCTGGCAATCTCTATTCGTTTTTAACCTTTTCTTCGTGATACTGAATATCACAGTTGTAATCACTTAGGATTTTCATCCATCTCTCCTTTGTCTCATGTTTAATTCTTTTTGCCTAAGTATATATCTTAATTTCTTATGATCCGTATAGATAGTAAACTTACTTCCATACAGATAATGTTTCCAAATCTTAAGGCAAAATTATAGTTCCTAATTCTAACTCATGAGTGGTATAGTTTTCTTCGTGCTTTTTCAATTTCCTTGATGCATACACAATTACCTTTTTTGCGTTGCATTAACACATATCCAAATCCTAACTTTGAAGCATCACCGTATACTTTAAAATCTTCTGTTCCTTCTGGTACGGCTAGGATTTTGTTAATTTATGCTTTAAGATCCTAAAGGCTTCTTCTTGTTTATATCCCTATTTAACTTAACTGTTTTACAGATTAGCTTAGTTAATGGAATAACTATCTTGGAAAATTTCTTAATAAACCGTTTATAATATCCGACTAAACTTACAAAACTTCTAATTTCCATTGCGGATTTTGAAACCTTCCATTTGGTAATATCTTATCAGGATTTACATGAATCATGATTCACCATAAGACCTAGAATTGCACTTCTTGCAACCAAAATTCATAATTCGAGAATTTGGCGTAAAGCTTTTCTTTTCTTAACAAAGTTAAGAGTAAATGCAAGTGCTGACAATGTTCGTCCTGACTTTTGGAATAAATAAGTATATCATCTATGAAGATAATTACAAATTTATCCAAATATGGTTTGCAGATCTTTATTTATTATGTCCATGAATGCTGCAGGTGCATTTGTTAATCCGAAGGGCATAACTGTAAACTCATAATGACCATACCTATGTCTTCCTTTTGTATCTTAAATTGATAATATCCGGAACATAAGTCGATCTTAGAAAACTATCTATCTTCCTGGAATTTGATTGAATAGATCATCAATTCTAGGTAATGGGTATTGATTCTTAATTGTAACCTTATTCAATTCCATATAATCAATACACTTTCTCTTCGAACCATCCTTTTTCTTAACAAACAACACTGGTGCCCCCCACGGGGATAAACTAGGTTGTATAAATCCTTTACTTAGCAATTCATCTAATTGCTTTTTCAGTTCTAACATTTCGGTAGGAGTTGACCGATAAGGTGCCTTGGCTATTGGTGTAGTTCCTGGAATTAGATGAATCCTAAATTCCACCCCCCTATCTGGTGGTAACCTTGGGAACTCTTCTGGGAATATATCTGGGTATTCTGAAACTACAGAAAATTTCCTTAAGTTCTTTATCTTTAGTATTAATGATTACTGAAATCATATATACTATTCATTGCTTTCGTTTATAATTAGCAACTTTCATTAGATATGAACTTTATGGGTTTACATAGCTTATCTCCTGTAATCATTATTACTTCTCCGGTGGGTGATTGAATTTTTATGAAATTCTGATCACAGATAATTCGAGCATGATTGTTTACTAACCAATCCATTCCTAACACAACATCGAATTCAACTAATTTCATAGATAATAGGTTTGCAGAAAATTTATGATTTAAAAGTTCTATTTCTATGTTTTGCAGAACCTTATTTATTTGAAGTGAATTCCCATCTGCCGTTTCTATTGTAGAAATTTGCCTAATGCTGGTTAAAGATAAGTTAAGAGTTTGGCAGAATGAAGTATTTCTAAAACTTTGGTTTGCACCAGAGTCAAATAAAAATTTTGTGTAAACATTGTGAACTAAGAACGTACCGGCTATCACATCTGGAATCATTTCGGCTTCTTGAGTAGTCAGCTGAAATGCTCTTACATTCCTTTTTGCTCCTTCTGCAGGTTTGGCTTTGTTGTCAGATGGTTTGTTCAGTTTTGGACAATCTGGCCTAAGATGTCCAGCTTCTCCACAGTTGCAGCAGACTGAAAATTTCTTCCTCCTGCAGTCTTCTTCTTGATGCCCCGGAATTTTGCAAAAATTGCAATATCCTTTGCATCTTCCAAAATGCTTCCTTTTGCAAAAATTGCAAAATGGACTAGTAGAAGATTGCCCATTCCCTCCTTTCTTGAAATTGTTATGGTTACCTGAACGGAATTCTTGGGTAATCTTTTGGGCTACTTCCTTCCTTCTATTTTCTTCTCTTGTCCGTACTAGCTCGTCAGTCAGAGTATTGGCTAATTCTACTGCATCATCAATCGTGTGAAGTTTCGCAGCCTTGACGATATTACGGATTTCGGAAATTAATCCCCAAATATAACGAGAAATGAGTACCGGTTCTGGCGAAGCCAGCGTTGGTACCACTCTAGCATATTCGAAGAATGTCGTAGTATACCCTCGACAATCTACATCCACCATCCTATGGGTTAGAAACTTATTTGTCATTTGATCTTTTTCATATTCGGGACAGAATTTTCTTTCTACAAGGCTCTTAAATTCTTCCCAGTTCATAGCATACGCCATCCTTCTTCCTTTCGCTTGTAATACCGTATTCCACCATTCTAGCGCCCCTTCGTTGAAAAGGTTTGACGCGTACATGACCTGATCATCCTGAGCACATTCACTTATGGCAATTACTGCCTCGGTTTTCTCTAACCAACGCAGTGCAGCAGTCGCTCCTTCATTGCCTGCAAACTCAATGGGTTTACATGCAAGAAATTCTTTGTAAGTGCAACCAGGTGTTGCAGCTTTCATTTTCTTAGGAGGAGGAGCTTGCCGTGGTTCAACATCATGATTAACATGATTATTGCCTCCGTTTACGCTATTACTGAAATTATCTTCAGAAATACGTTTGCTTGGAATAATTTGTTGAGGTTCAATTGGATTTTTAACAGCAGCAATGATTGCTGGAATAGCGTTGGCTATCCCTTGAGCAACGATATTTTCTATATCCTGCCTGGTCACATATTGATCCCCCGGTTGTTGCTCAGATTGATTAACCTCATTAACTGGTTCATTATTAGCGTTTTCCATCTGATAACTAATTTATAGATAAATAATTAGTATAAAAGAAATAATCCAATGTTACAATTAATTGCACATAATCACGTAAACGAATATACAAACAAGAATTGTAACTTTCTAAAATTTCATTTGTTTTATAGATTATATCATGCTTCTATATACAACCTTTTATTATTTATTTTACACATACTGATTTTACTATTACTATTACATAACCACAGCTTCATAAATCCCATATCCTTTGTCAGGTGATATTCTAGTAGCGGCGTTTCTTCTCATCCTATTTCCAAGAGATCTGTCCCCAAATTTCTTGGATTCTATTCCCAGCATCCATTAATTCTTTGTTAAAATAACGGAGTTCAGCCATATTCTCGTTACTCATTGGTGGATTGGTAAAGGTTCTAGTTTGAACTTAGGAAAAAGCTTATAGGGATGGTTTTGTAACAGTATTTCATTATTCAACCATTCGTCTATTTGCGAGTGGATTGAAGGGTTTGGAATAGCTGGTTCTAAATTCATTGGTAGTTGTGTTTCAAGAGAATGAATAAAATCATTTTCATTAACAGGCTTAATAGTATCATCGTTTGCTATTATAAAATCTAGTTCTTCTTGAGATAGTAACCCCTCAATTTGCCTAGAACTTTCCCCAATTTCCATTTTCTGAAACTTGGGTTTCTCGAGAGGTGAAGCGTTGAATTCTATAGGCTCTTCTATGTCTGGTATATACCTATTGAAATCTCTGGAAACCTCTATTCTTACTGGGTAGAGATTTAAATTCTGAAGGACGTCAGACAAGTCACTCATGCTGTTTAGCAAAATACACACAATTATTAAGTTAAAAATCATATCAATTTTCATAGAAAACCTTTAAATATTATTTCATACTGGCTAACTACCAAAACATCTGAAACTTAAAACACACTAAGTTTTATTTGTAAATTTATTTATTTACTGAATGAGGTTTCTAGACTGTAGATAATAAAGATGCTAAAACTTAGGTCAAATTATTTAAGGATTTGCATTAATTGCTACATTAGTTAGCATATAAAGATCTGATCATACTGTATACAATTTGTCAGATAATAAAACACATAATCACAAAATAGCAATTAATAAAAATTAAGTATTTTCTAAATACTTAATTGGCTTAAATCAGTGGCTCGATCAGTGGCTCTGATACCACCTTTTTCTGTCACGGCCCCCGACCCGGTTTGACCCATTTCAGGAGCCGCGGGACAGAAAACCTGCGGTATTTAATTAACTGAGTTTGACAGCGGAAGTTTTCATCAGGATCTTTTTAAATAAAAATATTTCCTGATTATTTTATTTCACAATTCGGGATAAAACCCGGTAATTTACAATAGTTTGATTTCACGAAGAAATCTTTTATTTTTACAAAACATGTTTCTTTATTTTATACTGAGCCACTTTCTGGAGCCTGTAGTGCTATATGGCACTTTTCCTGATTCATAACAGGTCACCTGAAACATGTTTGAAAAAGGTTTTGTCAGCGGGAAATACTGAGTGAATCATTCTATTTTGCATAATGATGCATAGTTATTAATTACAGCATAAGAGCGATTACAATGGCTTCTATCTTATTTTTATCTGGCGCTCTGTCACAATGGTGACAAGTCACAATGATGACGATGGTCATACCACTATTAGATCAATGAACCTAAATAGTGATGATTATCCCTAGTAGGTCAATGAACCTAGCTGGGATTATCCCGGTTATGTCAATGAACGTAGCCGGAAGCAAATTAGTAATGTGCACAATACCCCACTAGCCAGTGATTCAAGATATCCACGACTTAGTCCCTGTAATTATAACTTTTGAAAATAATTTGAGGTATTGTAAAACAGTTGATAAAAAGAGAATGACTCACATTGCAGATTTATACGGGCAGAGTTTAGCCTACTGATTAGCCTTTTAACCTAAATTTAATAACAGGCACACAATTCGGATTAGTAATCAATACAACATTTACGATAACTGACGAGATCAAACCCTCACAACGATTTACAAGTGCAATACTTAACAATTCAGCGGATTCACAACGAATGACAGAGTATAGTCCGAATTCGAACAACACTCAAACATTCAAGTCGAAATCACGATGAATAACAAAGTATAAACTCAATTTGAGCAGCACTTAAACAATCGTTGGATATATTGATCGATCGGACAATGAATCGTAGCAGCGATTGAGCTAATACCCTGATTGCGACGTCGATTAGTGAATCGTGTGTGTTAATTGTGATAAACAGAGCATAACTCCGTGTAGAATTGGAATTTCTTCGTCGTTCTGAAGCCAGAAATCAAGTCCCAAGCCCCTGTATTTATACCCGAATTTTGACATTGTCGCGGCCCGTGTAACCTTAAGCCTATTCTTACGCGGCCCGCGTAGACACTATTTTTATGCATAGGGTTGCCACGTGTGGGACTAGCTCAGCTGAGTTGACAATTTCTGAAAATTCGAATTGGACAGCTATTTATGTGGATAAACGTAACTAGGAAATACCCCCCCCCCCCCGAGTTTTAGGGGCCCTAATCCCGATTCTGATTTTTCTGAAAATCTTAGGGTTTGTGCAGAATCACTTGGGTTTCTCAATTAGGGTTTCCTATTGGTCAATTAAAGTAATACTTAGTACTTTTTGATGAGAGTTGTTACAAGAGCTACCTGGTTTACCCCCAGATAGGCACGTGGAGTTCAGAATTGAGATTATTCCTGGTGCAGCACCAGTTGCAGCACCAGTTGCGAGAGCACCTTACCGGTTGGCACCGACTGAGATGAAGGAGTTAAGAACTCAGTTGGATGATTTGTTGGCAAAGGGTTTCATTCGACCTAGCTCATCTCCTTGGGGAGCGCCTATTCTTTTTGTAAAGAAAAAGGATGGATCAATGCGTTTATGCATTGATTATCGCGAGCTGAATAAGGTTACAATCAAGAACAGATATCCATTGCCAAGGATCGATGATCTGTTCGATCAACTGCAAGGGGCTAGTTATTTCTCCAATATTGATTTAAGATCGGGTTACCATTACCTGAAGGTCA
The DNA here is from genome assembly GCA_030545235.1 of Helianthus tuberosus. Lineage (NCBI taxonomy): Eukaryota > Viridiplantae > Streptophyta > Magnoliopsida > Asterales > Asteraceae > Helianthus > Helianthus tuberosus. Next base: position 44,754,175 of record CM060427.1, on the reverse strand, counting down.
GAGATGAAGATGTGCATAAAACTGCATTCAGAACTCGATATGGTCACTACGAGTTCTTAGTGATGCCTTTCGGGCTCAATAATGCACCTGCAGCGTTCATGGACCTCATGAATCGCGTATGCAAACCCTACTTGGACAAGTTTGTCATTGTCTTCATTGATGACATTCTCATATATTCAAAGAATCAGACTGATCATGAAAAACATCTTCGATGTATTCTTAAACTTCTTCAGCAAGAAAAGCTCTATGCCAAGTTTTCAAAATGTGAGTTTTGGCTTCGTGAAGTCCAATTTCTTGGACATGTAGTTAGCGAGCGTGGTATCCAGGTGGATCCCGCTAAGACTGAAGCCATCATGAATTGGCAAGAACCAAAGACGCCCATAGAGATTCGCAGCTTCTTGGGTCTGGCCGGATATTATAGGCGTTTTATTGAAAACTTTTCAAGGATTGCTGCACCCCTAACTTCATTGACTTGCAAGAATATAAAGTTTGATTGGGGTCCTAAGCAACAAGAATCCTTTGAGATTCTTAAGCAAAAGTTGAGCAATGCTCCGGTATTATCTTTACCCGAAGGAGTAGAAGAGTTTGTCGTATACTGTGATGCGTTACACATTGGCATGGGATGTGTACTTATTCAAAGAGGCAAGGTGATTGCCTATGCATCACGACAGCTAAAAGTGCATGAAAAGAATTACACCACCCATTATTTAGAATTGGGTGCCGTTGTATTCGCACTAAAGTTATGGAAACATTATCTATATGGAACTAAATGTGTGATCTATTCGGATCACAAAAGTCTCCAACACTTGTTCAATCAGAAGGATCTTAACATGAGACAACGTCGATGGATGGAGACTTTAAATGACTATGATTGTGAAACTCGCTACCATCCAGGCAAGGCGAATGTAGTACCTGACGCTCTAAGCATGAAGGAAAGGGTTAAGCCTATTAAAATCAATGCCAAGAGTATTGAATTAAAGAACAACTTGAATGAAAGATTATTAGCTGCTCAGAAAGAGGCTATTTTGGATGCTAATTATCCAAATGAAAAATTAGGCGTCACAGCTGAAATTAGGAGCCCAGTAAAAGCTATCTGTACTTGCTGATTGCTATACGGCTGGGATAAAATTTTTATTTTGCTCAGGTAAATACTTTTAACTTATTTTCCGTTATACGGGCTTGGGATACGGTATTATAATAATACCGCTTGGTCGGGTATGAAATCGTACAATCGGAATGTGATTAAAAAGATACATAACCCGTTTTAATCTGTTTTGTTTGATGCAATGCCTTTGGGGGTTAATAACCATGTCCTGGATATCCTCGGCTCATTTATTAAATGGCCACGGCTTAAGCACGGGGTGTAGGCATACACCTGACAGTTGGGTATGTATAAATGATATCTCACATCTCTTGTGGGCATATACTTGTGGCGTGTCAATTAACTTAATCCGGCTCTTCTAACCGGTCCTGAATGGACGACAAACATGTAAAACTGTATACAAGATTATTTTAATTAATTGTCCCAAGTTATAAAAGTGTATTTGTGCCTTGTGCATTTAAATCAATTTTCATAAACTCTTTTAAAAAAGGGTCAGTTAATTGCATTTACCAGTGTAAACTGACGTATTTTCAAAAGGTTAAGTGCATGTATTAGACATAATGGGCTGGAACTCCTGAGTGATTATATAAAGAGCCTTGCAAGCTTTTATCACTTTGAGTCTGTTGAATAATAGTTCTTTTGTTTTGATCCGCCTGTGGATCCTTTTACATTCCGTTGTGTAATATTTTATATCACTTTCGAATCGGTTTGTAATATTATTACTTTTAGACTTCCGCTGTGCATTGAACTGTGATTATTGTTTATAATGATATCAACTACGTCATGATACTCCCCACCGGGCCCATCGGTAATACGTGGAAATATCGGGGTGTGACAGGTTTCTAGTGAGATTGAGAAGGAACCTGTTTCGTCTGTGGTTGTTGTAGAGAAAGAGAAGGAGAATGTATAAGAGAAGGTGGAGATGGTTGTGAAAGAGAAGATGGAGGTTGGCAAAGGGAAAGGGCCTGTTAAGGCTAATTTACCTATCTTTGTGACTCAATGGCAGGTTCGCACTTCTGACACTACCAAGAGTAGCGCTGTTTGTCATGATATGCTGAAGAATATGGCTACTCGTGCCCAGAAAAAGACCTTGTCGAAGTTGTCGGATGAAGATTCTGCCTACCGGGTTATTACCCAAGCTGCTCGTCTGGTTACTTCCCTTCCTGATAACATTGAGCGTTGGCCTGCTTCCATTAGTAAAAACGATGAACTCGCTGCCATCTTGCAAAAGAAGGAGACAGAGCTTAAGACTTCTCAAGAAGATTTGGTAGCTTTTCAAGTGAAAGTGAATGAGCTTGAAAGTTAATTGCTCTCTTCCCAGGCCAAGATGAATGAAGAAATGAGGAAGGTTGAAGTTTATGCTGGGCAACTGTCTGATTTCAACATTCAGCTTGCCAAGGAAATGGCAGAGTTTGGGATTGAAAGGGCTAAGTATAGGCAAGAGCGAGTTGCCGATGAAGCATTACGAAGAGCTGTGGCAACAGGTGAAACAGTTGAAGGAGGATAGGTAGTGGTTGATTGGATCTGAGATTCGCCGTTTTGTGACTTATCTTCTCCAGAGCCAAGAATTTAACCTCCATCTTGCAGGTATATATTCTAAGGTAATGGCTTATGGTCGTCATACGAGCCTTATTACAGGGGTTGATGCTGCTTCTCGGGGGAAGCTATAGAGAAGCTTCCTGCCTTTAAGCCAGACTCTCGTCCTGACTTTTTGGACGCTGTGAAGAAGATGGAGGCTTTTTCTTATCCCTATGTGGAGGCTTTGTTCCGGATGGTTGATTGTCCTATAGCTGAGCTGGAAGCTCTAGAGCCAGAAGGTCTGAACAAGGAGCTTTGTGTGTAGTTGCTTTCTGTGGCCTTCGTTAAGCGGGCCTTGTTTGAGGCTAGCGATGAGGAAGGTGGTGATGCTGGCCCCTCTTCGAAGAGGTTGAAGGTAATTCCCAAGCCCGAGTCGATTTCTTCTATGTATATTCCCATTGATGCTCCCCCTTTGTCTTTTGTGTGGGGTGAGTCGACGAAGATTTTTATGACTTGGACGGCTTATATGATGATCGTCCCCATGGCAAGAATCCTGTCTTCGGGGATGCTGGTTGTTCTGGCTCAGCTTGATGATCTTTTCTACTTTCTGTTGTGGTTGTAGTATGAACATTTTAAATTTTCTTTTGTAGCTGTTTATGGTTTGTTTTTCCCTTATGAGGGCTTATCGTTTGTGGACTTATGTTATCGTTATTAATGGAATGGGAGCTGCCCCGTTAGGGGTGTTTAGCTTCCCCTTATGTTTTACACTTGTTTATTTATGTTGCTATTTCTTTCTATGATATTTTGCTATCAAACTTGTGTTTGGCATGTGTCGTGGGAAAATTTACGTTTTAGTTTCCCTTTGACAGTTGTATTTTGTGTTTTTTCCAATGTCTTTATACACAAAGATTTCAAAACTAAGTGTTGCAGTCACTTGGCTTGAATCTTTTTGGAAAGAATCAATGCAAGTTGTTATAGTTCTATGACTTTTCTAGTCCACATTTCATTTTTGGCTTTGTGGTATATTGGACATAGGCTTATTATGTTTTAATATTAGCCTATGAAGCTGAATTGGTGTGAGGTGCTTACCCTCTTTCATGGACTTCCTTTGTGATTTCATAATGTTTGTTTTTTTTTTTTTTTTTTTTTTTTTTTTTTTTTTTTTGTGTGTGTGCTTGTGAGCTTGTATTTATTTGTTTTCTTACAAGGGAATAAGCTATGGTTTTTGTGCTTATTTTGTTTTTCATAAAGAAACCGGAAGAAGCTTCTTTTTATTTTTAAGTCCATGGAGTCGTATTGTTTTAGGGACTCACCCTTTTATACAGGAAGGTATAGCGCCTTGTTCCCTGTTCAACGATATGGTATAGGAGCTCATCCCGGTTTAATGGGTAGATATAGCGTCGGATCCCATGTAGCTTTGTTTGGAGGAGCTCACCCTTAGGATAGAACAATGGTCAATAACTTAACAAAAGTGCTATCTTTGTTTCCATTAAACGAATATAGCCAAGTACAAGTTTGTTTCCGTCATTACATTAGTTATTGATCAGAGTGTCGCGCTCCGGTCAAAGATAATATTTATAATCCCGAATTACCCTTAACAAATAGTTAGTGGTAGTAAGGGGTCGAACCACGAAGAGTTTGTGATTTACGAATGGACTTGATTGATTTTAAAGGTTTATCACTTATTATGATGCTTGCTATAAATTTTATAACCTTGTTTGTTGGAAAATGGGTCGGAATGAACCGACAATTTAATTTTGATTATTAACTATGAAGAACTTCAAACAAATGCACGAAAATGTAACTGATGGTTTAAAACAATCTAAGTAAACAATGTTCACACCCGGTTCGGTAATTGCAATCCTAGGGTTTCTACACGTTTTAAATTTGATTCAATTGAAAACGTTATTAATGGATTTCTATCACGAAGCTTAGGTGCCAATTGCTATCAACGCATATAACGGACCACAATGCACTTCATTACTTCGGACAAGTAAAACCTTTTGAATGATAAAGCATAAGTACACAAACTTATTTCACAAAGTCAAATTTCACAAATCATTCGAAAATTCACAAATATAGTTCAAATGTAAGACAATTATCAATCAATTCAAATACAAATCAATTTGTCACAAAATCAAACTAAGAACATTGTTCAAACCCTAGACTTACAATCACCTACACCAGGGTGAAACCTCCGAGAATTAGCCGCTCATGGTGAACGGAACATAATCAACAATGGATGGAAGCTTGAACTTGAACATCTTGAAGCCTTAAAAGTGATGAAGATGGTGGTTAGGTTTTTGGGTGGTGGTGGGTGTTTAAGATTTTTTTAGGGTGGGGGGGGGGGGGGGTTAGGGTTTTTTTTTTTGGGGGGGGGGGGGGGTGTTAGATTTTTTGAGGATTTTTTTGGTTTGATTTAGTTTTTTTTCTTTTTTTTTTTTTTCGGGGGAGGGGTGGTGTTAAGCAAAATATTTAATTGTCATAAGTTAGAGGGTTATTATTGTAACTAGTAGAATATATATAAACCTCTTTGTATTCAATATTGAAATTATGAATGAAATTATGAGTTGATATGGTATCAGAGCCTATCAACTTGTAAACCCTAAACAACCCCAACTATAATAGCTGCCGTCAACCCGAATCAAATATTGCCGTCAACTGTTGATTTGCCGTCCAATTAAATATTGCCTCCCAATTAAATATTGCCCCCACTATGCCGTAACATTCTTTCTTTGAAGGTCCAATTAAATATTGCAGGTATCAAATATTTTGCTGTAATATTGCCTTTAAAATCCTTCAAACAGCCGGCAAATCAACGAACCATCAGCCAACCATCGACCTGCAGATAACAAAATCACTGTTTTACTCATCATGACAATGATTACTGCTTTCAGTATTCAAGAACGTACATCCCATAATTCCCACAAGTTTGCATTCAATCTTACACCAAACAATTATGGCTACTGGAAAGCCATGATGGAACCGTTTTTAAAGGCTAATGGATTATATTGTTATGTTGACAACACGTTATCTTGCCCGGAAGAGAAAATTACAACCGGTGATGCTACTACTACTACAAACCCTAATTTTACAAACAACTTGATGTGCAAAATGCGTTTTTACACGGCGATCTACATGAAACGGTTTACATGCGTCAACCACTGGGCTTCGAGGATCCTAAACATCCTCATCATGTTTACAAGTTGCACAAATCCCTTTATGGCTTAAAACAGTCGCCTAGGGCATGGTTCACCAAACTCTCAAACGTCTTACAGCATCTTGGTTTTCATGGTTCCAAAACTGATCCATCATTATTTATCGTTAACCACTTGGGTACACATGTTTATCTACTCGTTTACGTGGACGACATCATCATTACAGGCAACGATCCCAACACAATTAATCGCATCATTGCCTCACTTGGTCAGCAGGTGTCTCTCACTGACATGGGTCGTCTTACTTACTTTCTTGGTATTGAAGTTCGTCACACCTCTTCGGGTCTTATCCTATCTCAACGGAAGTACATTCAGGAACTTATTGATCGAGCCAGGTTAAAAGATTCGAAACCGCTTGCAACACCTACAAATGCCAAAGCAGATACGATAACCAAGGACGACCCACTTATGCCTGATCCTACAATATATCGTCATTGTGTTGGAGCACTTCAGTATGCTACTTTATCTCGGCCCGACATTGCCTACGCTGTCAACAGGGTCTGTCAGTTCATGCATGAACCTCACGAATCCCATTGAACGGCTGTCAAACGTATAATTCGCTATCTCAAGGCAACGTCTCAACTGGGCCTTCGTTTTACATCGAACTCAACGTCTACATTACATGCCTTTGCTGATTCACATTGGGGTGAGCGGTTGGTTCCTATTATAGCATATTCGGATTCCGATTGGGCTGGTTGCCCGGTCGACCGTCGATCCACGGGGGGCTATGCTATCTTCTTGGGTTCAAACTTAGTATCTAGGTCAGCTCGTAAGCAGAAAACTGTCTCTAGGTCGTCTACTGAATCCGAATACAAGGCTATTGCTGATACGGTTGCTGAACTAATCTGGCTAAAGTCTCTTCTACAAGAACTGGGAGTTAAGTTGAATAAACCCCCTCTTTGGTGTGATAATCTTGGAGCTACCTATCTTTCAGCAAACCCGGTGTTTCATGCTAGAACTAAACATGTGGAGGTAGATTTTCATTTTGTTCATGAGCAAGTCAGTCAAGGAAATCTGAAGGTTCAATTTATTAAAACAGATGATCAAATTGCCGACATCTTCACCAAGCCGTTATCAACTCAAAGATTTGAATTTTTAAGATCCATGTTGCAGGTCGTTACCCGCTCTCAACTTGCGGGGGAATGTTAAGCAAAATATTTAATTGTCATAAGTTAGAGGGTTATTATTGTAACTAGTAGAATATATATAAACCTCTTTGTATTTAATATTGAAATTATGAATGAAGTTATGAGTTGATAGGTGGGGGTTATGTGACCTCTGGCTTAGGTTGGTTTTAAAGAGTGCCTCACACATCACTCTGTGCGCATTTTAAAATCAAGATGTTTTCCACTGCACCACCCCACCTCCTTCATTTTATAGTAATAAGATAATACATATTGAAATGTACGATCATTAACTGTTATATGTTTACATATTGGAAATGGTCTATGAACTGAGAAGCATGATAATAGAATATCATTTCATTAATGGAGTATGTACACAGGTTCTTTTTCACATATTTTAATTACAAACATACGTATGAACATGATTACATATTCAACATTTCAAGCTGTGAGGTAACATAGATTCTGATCAACACAAAGATCTTGAATACTTTCTTCAACCTTATGCTGTTGGATAAGATGAATCCATAGCAATCCCACACAGGCCTTCTTTAGCACTAACATCTCTTTCCATCATTATGTATCCGTTATCTCCCCAACTCGCACCCCATGAGTTCTTCACCAACCAATACTTTGTACCATCATCCGTTATTCCATACCCGACTGCTGTTACACCATGATCCAAATCCGTCCCACAATCTCCAGTAAAAACCCCACTCGAGTAAAACTGAAAATCAGCTCCACTTGCATCTATAGAAACTGACACGGGTTGATTCGCCACTGCCTGTAACAATGCCTTTTCACTGTTAACAGGAACCTTTTCATACCCACTAATTTTGGCAGCGCTAACGGATTCTTCCTTGGTATTACAGGTTCCATCGGCAGCTGTGTATGGGTATCCTGCTTCGGTGTTGATGCCTTTGTTTTTTATGATGAATTCAAACCCGTCTTCCATGTATCCGCCTTCGCATCCTTGGTCTTCGCTTGTTTTGTCACAATCCACTATCTCTTGCTCAGAGAGCGAAATCAGTTTTCCAGTTGTGATTTGAGTGATCCCTTCAGTTGCAGCTATTGTTGAGAACGCCCAACAACTTCCTGTTTAGAAGAAAATAAGAAATGAAACTTCTTCTCTTGATTGTAATTTACAAGTTCCGCTAGCTGTCAAGTAAAAATATGGATGCTTAAATAACTTACCGCATTGACCTTGATCTTTGACTGGGGTGACCGCGCCTTTTTTCCTCCAATCCATGCTGGACGGAATTACAGTCACGTTTTCATACCTAAATGGTGTGGCCGGAGTTGATTCAAGATCAGACGGGACCTTGAAGCCATTACGAGCAGCCTTGAACTCCTCATTTGTTTGGTCAGCAAACTGGTTAACACTCAACTTGTAAGGACGGTTTCCAGCATTGTTGAATGATTCTATATATTCGACATTGTTGCTGAATATCTTGAATCGCATTTCTGTCTCCACATCATCTCTATATACGCGTCCATATTGAGCCATCCATTGTTGGTGCCGTTGTAACATGGTCTCTTGGTTTAGTGTCCGCGATGTGACTTGACATGCACACATCGCAAAAACAAGCAGGACCGCTACGATAACCGATCTTGATGATGAACTCATGACTAGTTTTGGTTTGAACAAGAGGGCTATGATTAATGTAAGGTTTGATGCTCTAAAATGAAGAAAGTTGGTTTATAAATAGTGAAAAGGAGCCTTACTACGTAGGTGTTATGGCAAGGAAAGATGTAACAGAAGACTACGTCGAAACTGTCTTACCAGAAAGTTGAACCTTGATGTGTTTTTCTTTTGGAATTCACGTATTATAAAAAAATAATTTAGAAATATTGCAATTTTATTCAACGGTAGCTTAATTAAGACAAGACAAATTAAACAAATCTATATCTATACTACTATATTAAAGAAACTGGGTTTTCTACCATTTTGGTCATTTTACACACGTATAAATTTTTATAGCATTACGTACAAGAGAGTACAAGCTGTTTTAGAGGGGGTAAACTTGCCTATTCTTCAAAAATTTAAGACACTTTAGGGGTATTTTAGGGATTTTGGCACATGTGTAATTATTATTGGGGCATGATGGTAATTTATGCATTTCCTTCAGTTTAATGACGCCATTGCTGCTGCCATTGAAGCGTCTCACATTAAATTAGGGTTTAAGGGTTCAAAAACTAAATCCACATTTCATCAAAACATGCGTCTCTTTGTTTCTTCCGAAACTGAAAGAGTGGGAGGCAATCATGACATCATTGCTATATCATTAATCACAATTTCACTCAACATCAAATCCTGTTGGATTATTCGGGTTTGTTTACGGGTCACGCGGTTATCGGGTCACGGGTTCGTCGGTCGACACGTTATCGGTCACGTTTCAAAGGGTCAGCATGTTGCGGGTCAAGTAAAATCGATGGGTTTAGTTAGTTAGTTTCTGCATGTTTTATTTAGAATGGATTAGTTGGACTTTGACCGATTTACATGCAAGTGCACGTTGGGTTGGAGAATGGTTCATATCTTTACCGATTCATTAGGAACAAATAGTATTTTTATATTCCCACGTTTGTAATGTTGTGGCTATTTAAAGCCTTTGTTTTATTGAATAGAATAACCCTTCTTTGATATATCGAACATCAAGCTTCTTTCATATTAGGGTGGAGGGTATAGAGCTCGGGGACTTGAGCGGGGATGGTATGTCACCGATCGGTGACTATACCATGTGTTTGAATATATGCGGTGACCAAGAGAGAGGTAAAGGAAATCGGTGAGTCTTCACCGAGAGGTAAAGAAAATCGGTAGAGGAGAGGAGAGAGGAAAGAGAGGGGCTTCCGTTTAGTCGACCGCAACCAGCTCCCGCAGCACAACCAGCTCCCCCACCGCGCCCTAAGTTTGGCCCCAAATGGAGGTTCCAGAACAACCGCAACCAGCTCCCGCAGCGCTGTGACGAGGAGGTGGAGGCGAAGAAACGTGAAGCGGAAGGTGTGAGCTTAACCAAGTGTGGGAATTTTCGTGTTTTTCATGGTTCATGTGTATGGTTTGGTACTTCTGCTGGTGATGATCAATGATGGAATTGAGTTTTTGTGTTTTTAATGGAGAAGATGAGGAAGGGGAGAGAAGGTTGTAAACGGTTTTTTTTTTTTTTTTTTTTTTAATTGGGTCCTAACCCCTTTTAACCAATCACAATTTTTTTTTTATTTTTTAACCTACTCAAACACCCTAGGGTGTTTGACTATACCCTCTGATTTCACTCAAACACCCTAAAGTGTTTGAGTGTTGACATGTTATAATATTATTGGCTAGAATTTCACTCAAACACCCTAAAGTGTTTGACTATACCCTCCACCCTTGCATTCACATACAGTGAGTTTGTGTTGTGAGAGTGTGAGTGTGAGTGTGAGTAGTGTGTGGGACCTAACCAACAAATCCCACGTCTGCTGTTGTGTGAGTTAGAACCGGAAAGGAGGCTATGGTCTGAAAAGAAATCAAGGTATGTATTTTGAAACCTAACTTTCGAATTGATGATGATGTAATCTGGGTTCTTGATTTTTGTTGCTATAATCTTTGATCGGATGATTAGGTGTGTTGAGAAACGCCTCCTTCTTGATAATGTTAAAGAAACTAAATTCTTAATTATTTGGCTTGAATATGAATTCTTGAAGTTTAGATAAATGATTATCGGTTGAAAATTATCACCATTTATGAACTATTGTATATTAGTGTAGCGGTCCATGTGAATTTTGATGGGTTTTGTTAAGTTGAAAAGTGATAATCATGTTAGATAAGTCAGATGCGTACCAAGTATTTGACGAAATGCCTTAATGACGCCACTGCCTATGGTGCTGGTTCCACCTCTTGCTGCACGCACCGGGTTTTATCCCCATCTCGATTTTTATAATGTGCCATTGATAATTTTTTTATTGAATGATCTTTTTAGTATGTTGAATTTAAATTGATTTAGGTTTTGGTTCTAACCGTCTTATTTGGGTGTGAAGCCAGGAAGCACCAACAAGCGCTCAAGCTCGTCGGAGGATTCGCTCCGTCGAAGTTCTTTGATGATAAGATTGTCTTAAAAGAACAGGTACATTTTTATCCTCTATGTTGACTTTTTTTAGTCAAAGTTGAATGTCACGGTTGTAAGGAGTTTCTGTTTTCTTTTTTATGGATTTTAGGGATTGTTTTGACTACAAGTGCAAATATCATAACTACATTCATCGGTTCGGGCGTGCTGTTACAATACTGGTGTGCGCCACTGCGCAGCTGGTTGCATCGCTTGACCAACGAAACTGTTTCTGTTTGTGTTCTCATTTGTAGACAAAACTATTCTTTTGTGAAAGTTGTTCGAAACAATAATGGCACTTCTTAAAATTCCAGCATATTAATTAAAACCGCCTGTTCAAACATACCGATATATGATACTGCAAACGGACCTAGAGACAAAAAAGCCCAGTAAAAGCGAGTCAAAATCATCTCAAATGATACGATATCCCCGGCAATGGTTCAGTTTTGGAAGGTGTAATAACAATGGCAGCTATTGATGTGCTGCGCTTCTTAAGTTGTTAAATGGTGGATTGTTTTCAGATTATAAATACCGAGTGGGGAGCATTCTCAAAAGGGCTTTCTATGACCGAATACAATGAAGCATTGGACTCAGAGAGTATAAACACTGGAGAACAAGTAAGTTTCAGCTATCGTTGCTCTTTTTGCCTCCTAAAATCTGCAATAATCTCATTTTGGTTTGTTTTGCATTCACTATAAATAATTTCTTCTAAAAAACATCTAATCCAAAATGACTAACTTACCCTTGCTCCATTATTGATCATAGAAACAGTTATTTGAAAAGACGATATCGGGCATGCATCTTGGCGAAATTGTGAGACGAGTACTTGTGAGGATACCTTACACAGGTTCACTTTTTGGGAAACATATTTCCGAATAGCTACAAACTCCGTTTGCTCTCGGGTAGGAAACATATAACTGATCTCATATATAAAAATTAAAGTTTTTAATCCATGTCAACACCAAAGTTTAAAGAAACTAAATTTTATGTCCAACTTGGTATGGCTGAACATTTGGTGACGTTAGGCACTTATATGTTACTGCTACTTTCACCCTTTTTACGTGGAGTATCGTTTTGTTTTAGTTTTTTAGTTTAGTGAATAATGTTTTGTATGAATTTGCATACAAAGTTACAGTTTGTTTATTTTTATCATCATTTTGATGAAAAATTAATCGAAAACCAAGTTGTATTCAATATTTTTATCTATATTGGGTATAACTCAGTTTGTGATAAAATTTATATCAGCATGAGGATAAAAGTAAACACATCTCAGTGTGTACTGGAATTTTTATAAACTAATGACAAAACATTGTTACTTTGCTTGCAGGGAATCAAGTTCTTTGAACTAGAGGTGAAGAGCTAATTGCTTTGGAAAACAAATGTTTGAAATTTTCTGATTGATGCAAGCAGATAAAGGTAGATAAATTTTGCACTGTTAAGGGTGCCAACTGCCAAGTTAACTTGTCAACATAACGAAGAACTATCAGTTATTTTGCTGCCTCACAAAAATTGGTAGTGCAGGTAAAACCCAGTTTGTTTTTTAACTATATTTATTGTAGTTCTTGAATATTTTATGAAGTGTAAAAATTATTAGAATGGGCATCAACACTTATGCTTTGTGGGTTGGTGGTACATTTGCTTCGTATAATTGCCAAAATGCCTCGGAACCAAGCTCAGTCGATTTCATGTCTGTTTTAATCTGGATTATAAGTGCTTCAACCAGTTGAGAATATCAAACTGTTGCTTTTATGTTTTAACGAATTCATCATCTAATTATATTGATCATTCTGTTATTTTTTTAAAAGAAGTTGTATTTATTAAAAGCGGTTTAGAGGATTAAGATGGCTAAGTTACGTCGTTTAGACACGAAACGCTTATCAAACAGACATTTTTCATCAAGCATCTATTTCAAATAAAGCTTCTGAGTGAATTTTAATTGTTCATTTGGTTTATAGAAGCAAACCATTCACATGGATTAGGATGCTTATAGGATTAAATGCTTTATATTTTGAAACTAATCCGTCACTTTTGTTTCATGTATACATTTTTCATAGAAGAACAGATGATCATATCATCATAACATGTAACTAACTGGAGGATAGTGTTCAATAATGCTGCTGGAAGGAGTAGAGGGATAATACGGATTGTAACGTCAGAAAGATTCAGACTTGCAGGCGGGAAACGCTTCTCTATGAACAACAGACCAGCGACTGAACCGGACCAGACCAGACCGGAGAGAAGGGCGATCGGTCTTTCACTCACCATGACTCGTATCGAGACCTGGAAAAGCTCGACTTCATGACTGCTGCCAAGATTCTCTTCACCACTCCCCCTAAACAGAAGAAATTTGGGTATGATTTTTTGTTTTTGATTATATACAATTCTTGGGCAAGTTGTTACCTTGGTTTTAGAAGGTGAAGCGCCCCTCGTGCCCATAGGGTTTAAATTGGTCAAAGTTAGGGTTTGTAGGAGGTTGATATGTAAAATAACCAATGGGATGAAGACATTATGAATGGTTTACTCGATAAAAAGGCTAATATGAAGAAATGATCTAATTTGTGTTTTTTTTTGTATTATATAGTATAGATTTTAACTAGGTTATGGCCCCGTGTGTTACACGGGTTGATTAATGAAAAAGATATAATTTATTATTTGTAAATACTTATTATTTTTAATACACTCTTGATAGTTTTGATTGAACATACATGATAAATTCATAAGTTGTCATTAATAACGTTGAATTTCATGGGACAAACATCTAATAACGTTGAATTTCATGGGATAAACCTCATAAAATTATAAAATAAAAAAAAAAAAAGTCATCAAAATTCACACCAACAAAACTTGGGAAAAGTTGAATTAAAGAAATGAATATTGGATTTTAATAATCTCAACTATTCGTCGTTGGCCGCTAACAGTTCCAATTTCAAAAATAGCCACTGGTTGTCTCAACTATTAACATATTGGTTTCCAATGGACCCTGACTAACAGAACCCTAATGTTGTTAGTCTCCGATCGCCGGAAAAACGTTTTTAGTCGGAAAAAGGGTTCCTAAAGGTCTGAACTAAGGTTACAAAAAGGTTTGGGACGAAAATGTTGAGTTTTCCGGCCAAAAACTTGAGTTTTCCAGACAAAAAGAAGTTTTCCGGCAATGAAAGAATTTACAACGACCTTAATAATTGGCTCTTTTAGTAGAAAAAGGTTCCTAAAGTATGTAATTTCATAAACTAAATAATAAAGAAAAAAATTTAAAAAAAACCTATGTATTGCACAGGTTGAATAAATTTAATTTTATATAACAAATAATAAATGGGAAACAAAACACTAAAAGATAAAAAGATAAAATTATTACTTGTATTTTCATTTATATTTTTACATTAAAAATCTAAAACATTAGTAGAAGCCATGAGTTACTTATGCTTATTTTATTATAATTCAATTTTATTAATCCCTATTATAAAGTAAAGACATGATAAATATAAATGAAAAAAAAATAGTAAAAGATAAAATTCATAGATTAAAATATTATATTCTTTATTTGAATCTTATTAACATATATTATCTCTATCTATTTGTTTAGGGGAAAGATAAAAAGATAAAATTTATGGATTAAAATAATATATTTTTTATTTAAATTTTATTAATAAATATGATCTATATCTATTTATTTAGGCGGGAAAAAAATCGTTGAGATCAACTCATAGAGCGTCATGTGTCCCCCATATGATTTACTTTATTATATGTATAGATATATTAATTCGGGTTGAACGGGTCGGGTTCAAGTCAGCCTACGAATATTTGGGTCATGTTCGGGTTCATATTTATGAAACGATTTTCGGGTCCGGGTCGGGTTCGGGTTCGTCTAAAATTTTCGGGTTCGGGTCGGGTTGAACCCGCCAACCCGCAAACACGACCCGTTTAGCACCCCTACCCATAACTAGCCTATTTAACTACTTGAATATATATTCTAGATCATGATCCTGCCGATGGCGTCTCCATTGATCCTTCTAAGCTCAAGGTCATATCCTAATTTTCATATTAATGTTTTTTCATATTATTATTGATTGATTGATTCAAGGATTTCTATATTTTTTTATAAATTTGAAGTTTTATTAGAAAACCATGGACTGCGGCAGGTTGTTCCTCCTGATTGGTGCATCTTTATACTTAATTACTCAATGTCTTCATGTTTATCAATGACTAGGGAGTAGTTATGCAGAACCTCAACGCAACTTACATTGGTATCTTTAGTTTTGCAGTTGTTTAATTATAATATGAGTTGAATCTATGTTATGTATTGTATCCTTGCAGTGGTTTTGCATTTTGCACATTCTGTATGTGTCTATTAAGCTTGCCAGATCGTCAAAGTTGTATGATGTAGTTGTAGCCTTTTTAGTTGTATAGAGTCATTTGGTAATTTAAGCTGCAACAATAGTAAGAGAATATAGAATGGCTAAAAACTTTATACAAACAAAACTTAAAAGTAGAAACCGTTAAATCTATTGTTAATACTCATTAGGGTACACTCGGCACCGGTCGGGTATCCTGCGAGTATTGTGAATAGCTCGGCTACACCGCCGCAAGCTCCAACCTGCTAGCAATCAGGTAGCCCAAACTGGTACCATAACCATCAATGATAATTTGTGAATTGAGATATTAGTTGTTTGGTATTCAAATAAATTACGTGAAGCCCGCCATACAACGTGCGCCGAATAAAACATAAGTACCCGCGGCAACGCGCGGGCATTTCCACTAGTACATATATAAAACAAATCAGACTTCAGTTTTCTTTCTTGAACTCTCCACCAGGGGCGGACCTAAGTTATGGGGTGGGTGGGCGACCGCACCGCTTGAAAAAAAAATTTAGTGACATTTTTCGCGAAAAATCCAGACCGTACCCCTTGGAAATTTTCGTCCGCACCCCTTAGAAAAAAATGTTAGAAATTTATGTAAAAAAATTGTGAACACGGATTGAAACCCGATCAAATTATGTAAACAAGTTAGCCTACTAACACCTTTAATAAAACTTAAATTCAATCCATCAAGCCCAATAACTTAATACCCATTCAAGCCCAACCCAACTACTAGTTTTGTTAAACAAACCAGTGCACATAATAAAAAAAACCCAAATCGCTGCCACTTACCAGCGACTCCCGCCCTCCCTCTGCCTCACTTCAGCGTCCAGCGACAGCATAATTCCGGCCGGCGACTGCAAAATTTCGGCTGCAAACTGGTTAATTCAGGCCCCCTGACAGGTACATGTTTTTTACTAGGGCTTGAAATTCAAAATTTTGGTTGGCAATGATTATATGATTGTTGGTTGGCAAATAATAATTACTAGGGCTTGAAATTCAAAATTTTAAATTGAAAATTAAGGAACATGGGCTATGATTGAACACTTGAAGATCCTTGTTTATTTTGTATGTGATAGGATTAGGAATGAACAATGAGTACGGAAGTTATGCCGCGATTTCTTAAGAGGAAAGGGGTTGAACCACTTTTTTTGCAGGATTATTCTAATTAAAGACCAATGTATGTTATAGATAAGTTTTTTTGTTCTTTTATTGAATGATTAAGAGAAATAAAACTAGGGATGGTTTGAAGTTTGATGTTTTTTTGGTTTGTTAATGTGATAGGTAGTTAGGAACTAAGGTTTGATTGTTTGAGAATTGAAATGGACCCGACCCGATCTGATTCGACCTGCTATGAAACTTTGTTCGTTTGTTTTTACTTGTTTTACAAGACCCGACCCGACCCGCTATGAATCAATTTTTTTATATAGCTATGGGTCTAAAATCTTTAAAACATTTCCGCAACCCCAGAAAAAAAAAATCCTGGGTCCGCCACTGCTCTCCACCTCACCATGTCCCTTGGGGACGGCTTCAGTTTTATGTAGTATCATAATCCAACAATTGGGAGTCATGTAATATTATATAATATAGAATATAGAATAACGGAGTATAGAACACATGAGTAAAATTCCCGTACAAATAACTTTAATGTACTAAACGTACGAATAGCATGAAAAGGACAAAAACACACGGTGGTATTTTTGTACTTATCTGCTCGTATGGTAATTATCAAAATTACTCTACAAATGATACTCTAGATTAATTTTGATATTGTAGAGTAATTTTGTAAAATGTTTTTGTGCAGTAATTTTGACCAAAAAACTATATCTCACAAAAAAAAAACCTCCAAAAAACCTAACCCCCCCCCCCCCCCCCCTCCACCCCACCCCTCAAAAACCTAAAAAAAAAATTACAAAATTACTCTACGGATTCGTTTTACAAAATTACTCTACAAGATCAAAATTACTCTACATGATCATTTGTAGAGTAATTTTGAATTGTATGTTTTTGATAAACTTGCAGAGTAATTTTAATTCACTTGTAAAGTAATTTTGATACACTTGTAGACTAATTTTTATTATTAGCCTACAAGATAAAAATTACTCTACAAGAACATTTTACAAAATTACTCTACAGGATCATTTGTAGAGTAATTTTGATAATTATTGATAATTACGAAAATGTAATCGTGTTTTTCAGCAAAACCTTTAGTTCGTACGTTTTGTAATTTAAATTTATTTGTATTTGATCTTTTGTCTAGAACACATTAATCATGGGTTGATTTTGTGTAACGGTTTCGATGGAAAAATGATAACTCGCCAGAATGATGGTCAACGTCGGAAGCGAAGGGATGGGCGGGGTTTTGATGTTGATAAAATCAAGTTTGGCTGAAAGGCGCACCAGGTCCCAGTTGTTTGAGGCCATTTTCAAAATGATACAAACTTATTTCATATAACTAAATGGAACTTCTAATATATGAAGAAAATGGTCCCGGGTTTGAAATTAAGTTAGTTAAACAATGGTCTCTATAATTACAAAAGGGTATTTTAGTTATTCTACTCAAATTTATCAGAAAAATAACAAAAGTTGGTGTTAATACCCAAACTCATTACAAACTGATAATCACAAGCCTCAAACATATTAAAAAAAATTATTAGCAAAAGGCGAAACTAGCTATAAATCACACGATCCATCTGTGTAATTAACTATTTATTTTATTCGTTTCCTTATTGGAGTAGGTTACTTATTCTCCAAGAGGCTATTTAGTATAAATAGGGGTTATATGTTTAGGGTTTATACACTTTCAATTTTAATCAAAATATTTTTTCCCTTGTTAAATTAATTGTTGATTATATTGAAGAAGGCATGATTTACAACAATTGGTATTAGGGCGGTTCATTAATTTGAGAGGTTTGTCATTGTTGTTAGATTATCAAGTGTGTGACGGGCATCGGTGATTGATTCTGAAACGACGGCAAAACGATAATAATAAGGGTTCTGTTTCAAAGCAGCGGGGACCGGTGTTTGATTGAGGGTTGTTTATCACTCGAAATTGTGATCAGAAGCACTGGCAATTGAATCCGAAGAAACAAAGATATCAGGTTTCAGGTTCATTGATTGGCTATATCAATCCCAATAAGAAGCCGT
Source organism: Helianthus tuberosus (assembly GCA_030545235.1). NCBI lineage: Eukaryota > Viridiplantae > Streptophyta > Magnoliopsida > Asterales > Asteraceae > Helianthus > Helianthus tuberosus. Next base: position 44,735,638 of record CM060427.1, on the reverse strand, counting down.
CGAAGTTCAAATTCAAAAAAGGGTAGAAAGATTTTAACATTAATTTGGGTGGACCATTATAAAAGGTTTGTATTTTTTTTTTGTTTTATAAAAATTAACAAATGTCACAATCTGAAAGAAGTTTTGGAATATTAAAAAATAGTCACGAAGGAGGTTCTGAAATATTTAAATCAAAGTTTTTCAACCAAGTATGGATCGACCTGTTAATCAGGCGTTGGTTACTATTAAGGAGAAGAACACTATGGCTCTTTAATGTCTGGTGTTATCTTCAACAAACTACACGGTATGGACTATGAGGATGAGAGTTATTTTCAATGTTCACGGAGTGTGATAGCAAATCGAACCGGGTAGGGGTGTGGATGCCAAGAATAATATTTCATTCACTCTCATGCTTAAAGCTATACCCGAATAGAATCTCAAAACAGCAAAAGAGATGTTGGATGTTCTAAAAACCCGTCATCTAGATGCAAATCGGATCTAAGAGGCAAGACTGCAAATTTTAATGGCAAAGTTTGAAAATCTGAAGATGAAGGATCAAAGTGCCATAGACAAGTTTGCTAATAAGTTGTTTGGGTATGCCTCTAGAGTTGCCTTACTCGGCTCGGTTATAGAAGAAACCAAGTTAGTCAAGAATTTTCTGAACGGGTTACCGAAGGGGTTCATTCATATGGTGGCTTCAATAGAACAGGTGGTGGACTTGAAGACCATCGACTATGATGATATCGTGGGTCAGCTTATGTAGAAAGGATCAAGGATGAGGAGGAGACTCAATACGGAAAACTAAACCAACTTTTATTCACCAAATTAGATGAAAAAACAAAGGAAAAGGACCACAAATGTGAGCATTGCGGTTGTGGAAACTCGAATCGAGAAGATCTTGGACGAGGCCGAGGTAGATGTCGGGGTCCGAGAGAGATCAAGGAGATGGTCAAGTACAACGGGACAAAAGCCACATTAGGTGTTACAAGTGCAATGAGTTTGACCATTACATATTGGAGTGTCCAAAGTGTGAGAAAAATGAGGAAGCCAACCTTACCCGATATGAGGACAATAGACCACTCTAATGTAATGAAAAGTGTTTGACAAGATTAGAGAGGTGATTGTTGGGACTAATCTTGTCATAACTCAAAAGTTGGAGGATGCTAAATATTTTAATTTGGAGTAAATCACAAAAATCGTCCTTTATGTTGACACTAGATTGCAAAGTGTGTCATTTATCTTTAAAAAGTACAAAAAATGTACTCAATGTTTGCAAACCCCTACACATTATGTCCTTTATCCCTAACTTGGTAATTTTTTATTGTTAAGTGGGTGTGAAATGACCTAAATAACCTTACTGTTAAATAAATAACTAAAAAGTTAAAAAAATATAATTAATATTTAAAAATTTATGTAGAACCCACCACCCACCCCACACTCTTCATCACCTCCACCTTTCACCACCACCTCACCCCGCCGACATAAACATTTCCGGTCAACCACCACATTCATTCACATTCAATTCAACATTATATTAAAAAGCACAACCATCCACTCTCTTTCTCCTCCAGAGAGACGACTTCGTTCTCATAAAGGGAGGTGGGTCCCACATAAAATTTTAAATATTAATTATATTTCTTTTAAATTTTTAATTATTTATTTAACGGTAAGGGTATTTAGGTCATTTCATACCCACTTAACAATGAAAAATAACTAACTTAGGGATAAAGAACATAATGTGTAGGGGTTTGCAAACATCGAGTACGTTTTTTGTACTTTTTGAAGATAAAGGACATACTTTGCAATCTAGTGTCAACAAAAAGGACGATTTTTGTAATTTACTCTTTAATTTATTTTAGTAGGAAGATTTAGTTTTATTTTGTTTGTTTCCTTATAGGAGTAGGTTACTTGTTCTCCAATGGAGTTGTTTAGTATAAATAGAGGTTATATGTTTCGAGTTTATATACCTTCAATTTTTATCGAAGTATTTTTTTCTTGTTAAATCTATTGTTGATTGTATTGGAAAAGGCCTGATTTCCAACATTTAGCTTTTCAACAACACTATTAAAAGCCCCTGCAAACTCCACAAATCAGAACTACACACAACTTGATTACAGCATTTTATTAATTCTCATAACAACATTCTCTTATGATATTTTACTAAAACTTTGTAACTACTGGACACCAACACACACATAAATTATTGGAAATGATTACTCTCTTCCTACTAAGCAGCAATGTGTGTAATTAACGGATATTATTCTACAATCAAACATTCAAAGAACTACAAGATGGTTTTTTTTTTTTTTTTTTTTTTATAAAACCCTAATTATTGGTAAACAAGAAGTGAAACCAAATGGGAGTTGATTTGTACATGAGAAAACAAGAACGGAAGGTTAGGGGGAAATAGGAGAAGGAGAATGATGAATATTAATGGAATTGAGGGACGACATGAAAAGGGATATTGAAGATAGAGAGAATTGAATAAGAAGTGGCGTATGGGTGCTGAATTTCAACAAATTCTCAACCATTGTCACCTTCTACGACAATTGCTTCAATTGAGATCGGATTGAATGGACTCCGTTCACCTCACCTTAACGGCTTTCTAATCTCGATAATCAATATGTTTCTCATGTCAAAAAGTTGTTGGCTGTTTGGAACCCGGTCTAACTTGGCACTTGATACGGGTCGTCTATTGAGGTCATGAGGTGCCCTAGGTCTCCCGTGGATCATCTTTTATTGATATGGGTCATTGGTTTTGTCTAGGGTTCGTTAATCATTGAGATCGTCCCCTAGGACATGTAGGAGCAGCCGGTAAACCCAAAAGGTTCAGCATAATTTGAATAGGTGTGATCTTTACATATTGTTCATGTCACACTTCTCATAATGTATGAATGTCCCACTAAGTAGGTAGTGATCATCATTTTACTTGCCAATAAGATATGTAGGAATCATTTTGTACCTGTTACCACAACTTATTTATGTTGGGAATTTTCAGAAAATTGGATGATCGGAGAGGCGTGTAATCACTCTCAGATCAAATTATTTCGGTGGTTCACCCGAATAATTTAATCGTATACAAATCTAATTTTTGAGAAATCGAACCAGAGTATGTGTGTATGCGAATTGTCTGAACCAGAAGATGTGACCAAAAACTGTCTGCAAATTTGAGAGGTTGGGGAAGATTAACGGCCTAATGGCAGTTATCTCAATTTTGGCTTAATGCTCGACCTCAGCTACGGGCTCTGCCCCTTGGACCCCGCCAGGGGCTGCCGCCCCTTGGATAGGAGACCCAGGGAAACCTGGGTTGGATCCTTGAGTCAAACGGGTTTTACCGGTAATTTCACCCTCGTGCCTATGGTCGGGTGGGTTACCGGGTTTTCCCCGGAATTGGTGGTGGACTCGGGTTACTCTCGGAGTACTCCGTTTATCCAGTGGGTGCCCCGAGAGTGTTCGGGATTGAGTTTGTTGGCCGTTAAAAAAAAAAATGGTTTAACCCCCCACTAACGCCCTAAAATAAATTAATATATATAACATGTTATGTGTGTGCAAATTTCCAAATGCTTGATTCCCCCCCCCCCCCCCTCTCCTAGTTAACTTCTTAGCACGTGAAGATTTTAATGCTCTTTAACACCCTTCGGGAGCAGTATCACAGGTGTTAACAGATGTCGACTAAGATTAATACCTATGGGTGTTAAAGTATACCAGACCGCCTTATGTTTTAAATGTTAAAACTTATTTGATAAACCAACTTTTTTTATTATGTTTTAAATGTTCCATCTAACTTTTTTTCAGTGAACTCATTTTCATAAAACTAAAATTCTTTTAAAAACTTGTTATTTATAGAAATTTATGAGTTTTTATAAACAGACTCAAGAGTGACCATTATCTTTTGTGACTGTTAAAGAAACAAGAGTATGGCAGGGTGGAAGGTCCAGAATCAACTCCAAAATGTAGCTCCTTGATCAGTAATATGCAACCAAAGAACACCGTTAGCCTTAAGGCGAGAGGTGGCCTCCCGCGTTTGGATTCCAACGTGAGAATTAGTATGATAATCTTAAGAGTCTTAGCAAAGTGAAAGGATAAGAGTTTTTGAGTGAGAGTGAGAGTGAGAGTGAGAGAGATTGACTTACTTTAGGCTGGAACAAGACCCTCTTTCTATAGGCAGATTGCTCTACCCAAGGGAGCCTCATGCCAGCTTTGCACCTTCTAGTCTTGGTAAGCTTATCCTTCCCTGATGTTGCTTGCAGGGTTAGCCTTGCCTCTTTGGGTGTTTCAGGTTTGTGTGTCTCGAGGACACCTTTATGCATTGTAAAGAGATGTCTAATCAGTTTGACCTATTAATTTCAAGTTCCAAGGTTGTACAGTAACCTTAGCTTCCCATCACCAGCTGTTGGTGTATCAGCGTAAGGAGCTTCCCTTTCAGTTTCTTTCTTTTAGTTTATGTTTAGCGCTCTTTATTTTATTTTTGCGATTGTCGCTGACTTTGACTTTGCTGACTGGGATCTCCGAGTACCCACGTCATCAGCCTCCCAGTCATGAGTATCGGTATTGTAAATATCGGTTCTTATAACTCTAAGTCTCGGGTTTTTGTTTCTTGATCTTGCTTTTTTCTTCAAAGTATTTAGTTATCTTGGTCATGCTTTTGTGGTGTGTTAGATAAAATGCGAGTCGTTTCTGTAAGAATAAAAGGGTTGCATTTTATCGAACGGGTGTACTAGAAGCATTAGTATTTTTCTGACAACTGGCTTCTCGTCGGAATGTATTGGTCCTGCCTTGGTTTCTTATTCTAAGTTTTCTTACTATTTTCTCATGTGTCTTTTATAATTTAAAGCCCACTTACGTGTTTGGGCGGCCTGGAAGTGACTGATGTGACATTGCCGCAGGGTGGCCTTCGAGTACCCTAGGCTGCCAGCTGTAACAGTTACATCCTGCCCTTCCACCTATCCGATTTGTTTGGGATTTGAAATATGAAAACTTTATAACTTTCTCTAACCGTCCCAATTGTTCTTCAGCTTCTCCTTTTTACTTTTGCATTCTCTCTTTTATCTGACAGTTTCTCCGGTGGTATTTTTCTAGTGGTTTTCTCTTATAAACCCGATGAGTCATCTTTCTTCTTTCTTTACTTTTCTCATGGCTTCGAATAAGAATGATATGCTTGTTCAGTTTTCAAAACTTACTGAATCGGACATTGATAAGTTATGTGCGGATCATGGCATTGATCTTTCCCTTGAGACTCTGGTTCCCTGGGAAAGAACTTCAAATCAATGTCCGGAGGGTTTTCTTGTGTTTTATACCTGGATTCTTTATCAACCGAACTTGCGATACCCTTTTACAAACCTTTTTCTTGAAGTGTTGAAGTATTATCGTCTTTCTTTGGGTCATTTAGCCCCTGTTGGTGTCTAATTTAATGCATTTTGAAATCCTTTGCCATGCATTGAGTTCTGAACCATCCCTCTTAATGTTCCGTCGTTTCTTCCAGCTTGCCCGGAATGGCGATTGGTATACCATCAAGAAGACTCAGTGTGAGGCTCCCCTTTTTTCTGCCACCGTTGGTCATACCTATGCTTGGAAAAATCAGTTCTTTTTTATTTCAAGTCAATTGCTTCCTTTCCCTGTTGTTCCTCGTAAGTTTTCTGAGGTTCTGAATGAGAAAGAGCTGAAAGTATATGAACTTAAACAGGAGTTGCTCCTTAGGCTTCGTGCTTATCGTACCAAGTTAAGGGCTTACCCGGAGGAGCTTCTTGTTGTGTTGGGTATTAGTCAAGATTGGGTTGATTCTGGTTTTGAACCGGTGTTTGTTGATCAGAAGGGTATGTATTTTTGTGTTCATCCTGTTTTTACGTATTTTCCAAGTACTAATGTTGTGCTTGTTTGTTTCGTAGAAATGAGAGCTTTGGACTACATCTTGTTAAATGATCCGCCTGATGTGGAAATTGAGCAAAAGGAGATTCCTGAGGGTGGTCCCTCCATAGTTCGTCATACTGAGCATGTTAGGACTGCTGGGGATTTAAAATGCGTCCCTATTCTGCCAAGAAGCAACCTGCCCCGATTCATAGGTCTACTAGAGGAACTTCTTCTCCTGATGTTGCTCCTCGGTCTTCCGATCCTATCTTAGTTGATAGTGGTGATGAAGATGATGCAAATGTGATTGCTTCTATTACTAGTGTGAAGCTTGTTAAGAAGGAGATTCCGGAAGCTTCTGGTGGGGCAGGTGATGCTCCTGGTCAGAAGATATCTGTTGTTTTGAAGAAGCTAAATGAGACCAAGCGAAGTGTTCCTGAGAAAGATGCTCAAGTTTCTAGTGAAGTTAAGGCGTCAAAGATTGTTTTGATGAAGAAGGTTAAAAGGGGTTCTTCTAAGCCTGCTTCCCCTGGGGGAAGGGTTTTGTAACACCACGTAAAAACGTGGCTAATTATGTGAAGACACGTGTCCTAAACTCTAAATATGTGAAAGATTGAGTTTGAAGGACTAAAGTTGACAAATGGTGAAATTATGTATACAAAGGGACTAAAAGTGTCAACATGCCAAACTTGTGCCTCTGAATAACCATATGTGAAGAATATATTCTTAAACGAGTAATTAATTTGATATAAGATGCCGTTCCTGAAAATAATCGGAAGATTATAAACTACAGGGGTTAAACATGTCAACATGTTAATTCTTACCTCTGAGTGACCTTTTAATGAACCCGAGGCTTCGAAATATTCAAATATACTCTCAAGAATAAGTGGTATAAATTTCACGTGATTTCGAGATCGTTAAGCAAGTGTTCAAGACTTTGGGTAAAAAGTGTCAATGTGATGAAACTTGTGTTTATGGTTATATTTAACGAAACCAGGCCTAACGAAGTTTGGTTATACCTCCTTGAACCTTTACAAATTAACTACAAGGGCCTCTTATGTCGAAAATGAGGTTGTATAAGGTTTTAAATATGCCAGGGACTGAATCTGCCAAGTTTAAAATTGTTTTAACCTGATTTACCAGTCATCGCGGCCCGCGTAGACTCTTATTGAGTCTTACGCGGCCCGCCTAAAAAGGCCCAGCACAGAAAACACCTGCCAGGTGCAGGTTATCAGCTCTAAACTGACTTTAACCTGTTCTAATCGATACTAGGGGTTGTTTAACGGACTAATAAAACCACTAGGACACCTGGGGTGATCCTAGGAGCCTCCATTACAGCTGCAAAGATCCTAATGCTTGGGAAATTAGTATATAAGGAGCCTTAGTCTAAGTGTTCATATTCACTTTCATTTGCAACAACTTCTAAACCCATCTCTGGAGCTAGCAAGCATTAGGAGAAGATTGTCAAGTGTAGAAAAGATAGCATGGACCTTGTGTAAGAGTTTAATCTCTGCTTAGTCCATTTTTATTAGCTCAAAAACCAAAAAGTCAAACATATCGTAATTAAGCTTTGACTTTCGGTTTAATCATAAATGGTCCAGCCACTGATCGAAACGAAAGTGGTTATGGAACCATATTAAAGTAGGTGATTAACCCTTAAAAAGGCACCTCCTAATTATTTCATTTGACTAGTTAATTGTCGGGTCAAACTAGTTAGTCAAAAAGTCAAACTGGACAGAAAGTTTAAAAATGATTTAAACTAATAAAACAGAGGTTCTAAATTATATTTTAACATTCTAATGACTTGGTAATTAGTATTAGAACATGTTTAATCAGGTCTAACCTGACAATTATCAGTATAAGGTCAGTTTATAACCGAAAGTCGCAAAAGCTTGACTTTTGCTTTAACTTTCAGTTCTGACCCGTTTAAGCTTAATTCTTCCATGTTTTAAGCTTCTATTAGGACCATATTATTTAGTAGTGTAACACCCTGGAGTTATATTGCTTGGTCCTTAGTGGTTTGAATTATATGCTCTTGTTTGTTATTATGCTTATAAATGCCGAAATTGCCCTTTTGATATATAATCGAGATTCTTAGAAATGTGAGAGGACAAAAACCTTTGCTACAGATATATAAACTTGTCCCGAAAATTCGACATCAGTTCTTGGTCTCAAGCAGAGGTTATGCTCGATATCGTAATTAGAAGCTTTTTTATTAATTAAATTGCGATATCGTGCATAAGACATGTTTAAACTTAGATTTTGAACCAAAACTCATTACCTACTATTAAGATATTATTTTTAAGGATTTTTAAGATTTTTTTTGGTCAGATTATAATCTGATTAAATCATAAAGTTCTTGAGTAAATCGGTAAATGACGATAATACCCTTTTCGTGCATAAAATGAGATTTACAAATGATTTGAATGCCAAACCTTTTCCTACTGATTTCATACATTAAATAAATTATTTTGAGCATTTAAAACTGATCAAAATCTCAGATTTACATAAACATCTTGATTATCGTCAATTAGCGAGTTTTACGCTAATTAGGTGCATAGTATGGTTTAAAACCATATTTAACACCTAAGACTTGTTACCTACTGAATTTTTAAACCAATTTAAATATTAGTAAAGTAGGTATAAGCCATGAACTCAGATTTCCAAAAATGTCCTTAAAAGCATATGTGAAATGACCAAAATGCCCTTTCGGACCATAGTTTGATCATAAATGGTAAATCTCACATATGTATAATATCTTACTGATGTAATATGATAAAATAAATATTTTTACTGATTACCAAAGACCAGAACTTTAGTTTGTTATAAAAATCTCTTTTATAATTATTAAAATTACCAAAATGCCCTTACGGGACTTAAATTGGTTTTAATTACTTTTTGGGCATATATGTTAACATCATACTGATGTATTTTAAGCATAATAGCATTTGAGACCTGTATATAATTCATTCGGTTACCCGTTACGCATTTATGCGTTTAGATCGGTTTATGTAACTAGTTTACGTAAAATAGCCGAAACGGGTTTAACCTTATCATTAAATTCTCAAATTACAGAATGTGTTTAGTTTACCAATATTATACAAGTATCCAAACTTGTCGGGTCTAAACCACATTCTATTCCGCTCTCCGCTTAATCTGGCGTTTAGAACCGTATAGTATCTTTCCAACTAAACGGTCTAAGTCTTAGACTTAAATAAAGGCCCGTTAGTATTCAAAAGGGGATGGCGGCGCAACTTGTTGCCCGACTACCTGCCATTGCTTTGTAATTGCCCTTTTTCGTGTGGAATGATATTGACGATAATTAATATTAAAAAATAGGTTATTGAAACCTTCGTTCCAGATTAGGAGCCTAGTAAAAGCTATCTGTACTTGCTGATTGCTATACGGCTGGGATAAAATTTTTATTTTGCTCAGGTAAATACTTTTAACTTATTTTCCATTATACGGGCTTGGGATACGGTATTATAATAATACCGCTTGGTCGGGTATGAAATCGTACAATCAGAATGTGATTAAAAAGATGCATAACCCGTTTTAATCTGTTTTGTTTGATGCAATGCCTTTGGGGGGTTAATGACCATGTCCTGGATATCCTCGGCTCATTTATTAAATGGCCACGGCTTAAGCACGAGGTGTAGGCATACACCTGAAAGTTGCGTATGTATAAACGGTATCTCACATCTCTTGTGGGCATATACTTGTGGCGTGTCAATTAACTTAATCCGGCTCTTCTAACCGGTCCTGAATGGACGACAAACATGTAAAAATGTATACAAGATTATTTTAATTAATTGTCCCAAGTTATAAAAGTTTATTTGTGCCTTGTGCATTTAAATCAATTTTCATAAACTATTTTAAAAAAGGGTCAGTTAATTGTATTTACAAGTGTAAACTGACGTATTTTCAAAAGGTTAAGTGTAGGTACTAGATGTGATGGGCTGGAACTCCTGAGTGATTATATAAAAAGCCTTGCAAGCTTTTATCACTTTGAGTCTGTTGAACAATACTTCTTTTGTTTTGATCCGCCTGTGGATCCTTTTACATTCCGTTGTGTAATATTTTATATTACTTTCGAATCGGTTTGTAATATTATTACTTTTAGACTTCCGCTGTGCATTGAACTGTGATTATTGTCTATAATGATATCAACTACGTCACGATACTCCCCACCGGGCCCACCGGTAATACGTGGAAATATCGGGGTGTGACAGGTTGGTATCAGAGCCAACATTGAGTGAATTAAACACTAGCCTTTTATGTTTAATCTCAATGACACAGTTGCACATTTCTCGACTTCCGAGTATAGACTTGAACTAGGAGAAATCTCACCCCTAATAAGTATACATTGTTTTCGATATTTGTGCATTTCAGGAGCATGTCGCCGAGTAAAGCTGTCATTGGTGGAAGTTCTCCAAACCCGAAGTTTAAGAATGGTAAGCTTCGTACCACAGCTCGAATAAGCGTACGACCAGTATGGAGGAAGGATCTTTTTGGACCCATTCCCAAAATTAAACATTTTGAAACCATTAACCATGTTCCAGATTCTTTACCTGAGACTTGTAACATCCTGGAAATATAAAACTTTATATTAAAATTATAAAGTTTAAATAAACAAGAATTTATTTAACTAGGAAATTATAACCTAGTTAACTACAAGTCTAGAAATAACTTGAAATAGGGTTAAAATAACCAAAACTTTTAGATAAACAAAAGTGGAGGGACCTATGTTGTAGAACTTGAAACTATAATTGATTAAAACAAAATAAATAAAAACCAAACACACAATCAGTGTGTCTGGTCGATCAAGAACGCAGGGGAGCGACCAGAACTCCTCACCAAACCCTAACTCCACAAAATTGATCAATTGAAGGCTAATTTCTGTCCAAAATCAAAATCCGAACATAGATTAGTGATCCTCATCGCAAGGGGGTTACAAGGTATGTAAAATTTGGTGCTAATTCTCTGTTTGAAATTCTCGTGAAATTGGGAAAATCTAAAGTTTATGGTTGCATGTTTGTTTTATGATGAATTAGGAACCATATAGTGTCTAGGGACAAACCCTAGACAAATACAAGTTGAAATCATGAGAAAATTTTGTGAAATCTATGAACACCATTGTAGATGATTAGTGGGTTATGTAGAAATTGATAAACACTAGGAAATTGGGTGTTGTTCTAGTGTAATTTGACAATTGTGAAGTGACTTCAGAATTTTAGAAGCTAACAATTGTGTAAAATGGGTTGATTGATGTGAAATTCGGGCTAGATGATAAGCTAGGGACTTGCTATATGATCATGTAAAATTCTGCCCTTAAAGTGTTTGTTGAAATGCCTCAAAGAAGGCTCGAAACAGGAATTTTGAAGTTAAAACACCTAATTGTGATGTTTTGACTATTATGCGATATGTGATTAAAAAGAGTTCTAAACGCGATATAATTGAATTCTATAGGAAAGGATACCGGAACGTCGAGTGGAGAAGCCGGTGGTGAATTGCGGTTGAAGGGCGTGCACTAAAGGTATGTAACTTGACCCGTTACATGCAATGAATTGTTGTTAAATTATGCGTTGTTGATTAAAAGTTGTGTTGAATTTAGTAACCATGATCGTTATTGGAATTAATAGATTTAACTTTGATAAGGAACCATTTGGTACTCATCATATTGGAGGATTTTCCACAAGATGAGCCAGCGGGTCGAATAATAGTGTAAACGGTAGTGATAGTGTCTTAGTTAGTAGTAATGGCGACGTAAATCACAAGGGCATTAAACCATGGAATTGGTAAGGTAGTGCATGTGATGTTAAGCCCCGGATGATGGGCATAAGACGCCATAGGCTTGATAGTTAAATGGTAGCTAAATGAGTAAAGTTAGAATGAGTCGAATAACAAATAAATGACTTTTATTCGTTCAGCCCGTAAACAAAACTTTTGGTATTGAAATCATCGTAGTTACGTTGGTATTGAATTTACAGATGCATAGGAAAAAGAATCACCTAAAACGGACTCACGAGTCAAAAGATATGCTAATTTGAAGTTAAAATCTGAGTTTTCCGGAACTGGCAGCAAGCGCAGGATTCAGAACTGAACTTGCTGGAAAACGTATTCTTCTGCGCCACACGGGGGAAAACATAGCATCTGACGCGACACGCGGGGGCTCCCGCGCCACGCGACAAAACGGATGAATCCTGCCGCGACACGCGACAGGACCAATTCTGAATTTTTTTTTATTCATGCTTTGATGCTGGAACTTGTTTATATGTAATATGTCAATGTCAAAACTAATATTCTTAGTGGTTTTTGACCTTAGGTGACTATGGTGAACTTACGGATGGCGATCAAGCAAATGTCGAAGAACCGATCACAACTTTTGAAGCTTCCGCAATATCTTAACCTTTAATAGACTATGTTTATGGAATGTAAACAAATTTCTAAACAACTTTTGAATGTTTCGAATTAGTCGTTAGTTGACTAATGTTTTGATACTTTTGAACCTTACTTATGGAATTTATGATATAACTTAGATATCTTTTATATAAAATGGTATGAATCATTATTAAATTCAAGTAAAATTAGACGGGTGTTACAAGTTGGTAACCAGAGCTTAAGGTTGTCAACAAAGTGTTCGGTTCAAGCTTGATCAATCGTCCGGTAAGAGTTAACTTATTATGTTAATAAATTATGTCTTATGTAAGAAATGAGAAATGAATTGATGTGCATGGGAAGAGCGTGTTAACACATTCAAACCCGGAAAGTGCACCAAATGTGAACGGTTAAAGCAAGTTGGGAACTTGGCTAAACCGAAACAAATGAAATAATGATATAAATGAAATGTTTAACGTTTAAATGTAAACATTTCAGTTTCAAGATGTCTGATGGAAACGATGATAATCCGGTGCAAACAAGCACCGAACAAATGAAAGAGATAATTGCCGAAGAAGTAGGGAAGGCAATTGAAAGTAGTCTATCTGGGTTTATAGACAAAATTCAAAACACGGTGTTGTCGCTTGTCGAAGAGCGGGTTAAAAGGTTGGAGGATAGTGTCAACCTTATGAAGGAGAAAATGGGAGAACGCAAAGGGTGCTCGTATAAAGAATTTATGGCGTGCAAACGGCCAATCTATAACGGGGAAGTTGACCCGATAATCTGCCAAAGATGGATAAGTGACGTCGAAGGGGTGTTTGAACGGACCCATTGTGACGTAGGTGACTTTGTTGCTTACGGAACGGGTCAATTGAGGGGTCAAGCCAAAGATTGGTGGGACAATAAAAAGAAGGAAATAGGAGCCGAAGTGACAAGGGTCATAATTTGGGATGAGTTGAAGGTGCCGTTCCTTAAACACCATAGTCCCAAAGCAGTTACCAATAGGATCAAAGAAGAATTCATCCAGTTAAGACAAAAGGGTGAAACAATTGATAAGATCACGGGCATCTTCATGGATAAGCTTAGATTCTGTGACGAGTTAGTCACCACAGAAGAGCAGAAGATATACTACTATTACAACATGCTGAATGCTGAATACCAGGAGTGTATGACTCCCTCAAAATATGAAACTCTCACAGAAATCATCAACACCGCCCGGGAGCGGGAAATCGAGTTAAAGAAACAAGTTGAAAGGGGTGAGCGAAGGGCACAGGATGTGAATCCAAGCCCTACAAAGAAAGCTAGAACTGCTGAATCAGGGAAGAAAGTGGAGGCTAAAGGCGGGTCGCCAAGTTTCAAAGTATGTGGAAAGGGGCACAAAGGTGAGTGCCGCTTCAAAGACAAGCCGTGTCCGGTATGTGGGAAGACGGGGCACACTGCATCGCTATGTCCCGGAAAAGTTTCCGTTTGTTACAAATGTTATCAACCCGGCCACAAAAAGTCTGAATGCCCTGAGTTGGTTGGAAAGAGAGACACAAAAGAGTCTCCAGCAGAAGCTCCCAAAGCGAGGGCTAGGTCCTTCCAACTTACCGCGGCTGAAGCAAAAACAGAACCCGATGTGGTCTCAGGTATATTCACAATTAACTCAATTCCAGCACGTGTGTTGTTTGATACGGGTGCGAATAAATCCTTCATTTCGCATGGATTTATTCGACATCCTTCATTTGTATTGACGAAATTATCTGTGCCCTTAGAAGTTGAAATAGGGGACAACAAAAGTTTTATAGTTTGTGATGTTTGTCGAGGCTGCAAATTAAGCATCGACGATGAGGAATACTTGATAGACCTAATCCCGATGTCAATGGGGGAATTTCAAGTAGTTGTTGGGATGGATTGGCTATCTCAGCACCATGCAAAGGTCGTGTGTTTTCGTAAAGAGATAAAGCTAACATCTCCGAGCGGGAAACACGTCAGTATCTTTGGCGAAAAAGGAGGCAACCCCATAATATGCTCAATGTTGAAAGCTCACAAGCTTATGAAGCAAGGATGCAAGGCATTCATGATATACGCAAATGAGCCCGAGAAAGAATCACTGAAGATTGAAGATGTACCGGTAGTAAGAGACTATGAAGGTGTGTTTTCGGAGGATTTACCGGGGATACCACCTGAACGGGAAGTAGAGTTCGGGATCGAATTGATTCCGGGCGCAAAACCCGTAGCTAAAGCACCATACCGACTCGCACCGTCGGAATTACAAGAGTTGATGTCCCAAATTCAAGACCTGCTTGACAAAGGATTCATAAGGCCGAGTGTGTCTCCTTGGGGCGCACCGGTACTGTTCGTGAAAAAGAAAGACGGAAACATGCGCATGTGTATCGATTACCGGGAGTTAAACAAACTCATGGTAAAGAATCGATACCCGCTTCCGAGGATAGATGATCTATTTGACCAATTACAAGGTGCGAACTGGTTTTCGAAAATTGACCTTAGATCGGGATATCACCAATTAAAGGTCAAGGAGGAAGATGTGCCGAAGACAGCTTTCCGCATGCGATACGGACATTACGAATTCCTCGTGATGTCATTTGGGCTAACAAATGCACCCGCGGCTTTCATGGACCTCATGAACCAGGTTTGCAAACCGATGTTGGATAAGTCAGTCATCGTGTTTATCGATGATATTTTGGTGTACTCAAAAAGTGAAGCTGAACATGCACACCACTTATAAGAAGTGTTAGAGACACTTAGACGAGAGAGGTTGTATGCGAAATTCTCTAAATGTGCCTTTTGGTTACGAGAAGTGAACTTTCTTGGCCAAATCATAAGTGCCGATGGAGTATTGGTAGACCCGTCAAAGATTGAGGCCGTGCCAAAATGGAATCCCCTGAAGAACCCTTCGGAAATTAGAAGCTTTTTGGGGCTTGCGGGATACTATAGGAGATTCATTCAAGATTTCTCCAAGATTGCGTCACCGCTAACAAAGCTAACCCGGAAGGAAGAAAAGTTCAATTGGGGTGTCGAACAAGAAAGAGCGTTTCAAACGCTAAAAGAGAAGTTAACTCAAGCTCCGGTACTAACATTGCCGGACGGGGTCGAAGACTTGGTGGTTTATTCGGATGCCTCACTATCGGGGCTCGGATGCGTTTTGATGCAACGGGGCAAAGTTATAGTTTATGCCTCGAGGCAATTGAAGATACACGAGAAGAAATATCCCACACACGATCTCGAGTTGGCTGCGGTGGTATTTGCATTAAAAATATGGAGGCACTACTTATACGGGGTAAAGTGCACCATATTCACCGATCACAAGAGCTTGAAATACTTCTTCGATCAGAAGGAGTTAAATATGCGACAAAGGCGATGGTTAGAAACGGTGAAAGATTTCGACTGTGAAATACACTATCACCCCGGAAGGGCAAACGTGGTGGCGGATGCCCTAAGCAGAAAGGCAGATTATGTCCCAATACGAGTACGATCATTGCAACTCATTGTGACCTCGGGCTTACTTGAACGAATCCGAGAGGCACAATATGAAGCAGTAAAGACGGAAAACTGGAGAAAGGAAAGGATTGTTGGCCAAGTTAAAGATCTCGAAGTAGACAATCACGGTTTGAAAACACGTTTCAATAGAATTTGGGTTCCTAACACATGTGGAGTTAAAAAGCTTCTACTAGATGAAGCTCACAAGTCCCGTTATTCCATCCATCCGGGGGCGACCAAGATGTACAATGATTTAAAACAAAACTATTGGTGGCCCGGGATGAAAAGAGATACTGTGAAACATGTAGAGAGGTGTTTGACCTGTTTGCAAGTCAAAGCGGAGCACCAGAAGCCATATGGTAAGTTGCAACCATTGGACATCCCAGTTTGGAAATGGGAACAAATCACCATGGATTTGTTGACCAAATTGCCCAAAACCAACCGCGGGTTTGATGCAATATGGGTAGTCGTGGATAGATTGACAAAAAGTGCTCACTTCATTCCGATTCGTGAGACTTATACATCCGAGAAGATGTCGGAGGTGTACACCAATGAAATCATAGCACGTCATGGGGTACCGATATCCATTGTGTCAGACAGAGATACTCGGTTTACTTCGAATTTTTGGCGTGAATTCCAAGAACAAACGGGAACTAAATTGTTCATTAGCACCACTTACCATCCACAAACGGATGGGCAGAGTGAAAGAACAATACAAACATTGGAGGATATGCTGCGGGCTTGCATTATTGACTTCGGGGGTAGTTGGGATGTCTATCTACCCTTGGTCGAATTTTCATATAACAATAGCTATCACGCGAGCATTAAGATGGCCCCGTATGAAATGTTATATGGTAGGAAGTGTCGAACCCCGGTATGTTGGGGAGAAGTAGGTCCACGAGGACTAGCATCTACTGATATAATCCGAACTACGAATGAGAAGATCGACATGGTCCGAACTCACCTAAAAGCGACTCAGGATCGACAAAAGTCGTACGCGGATAAACGAAGGAGGCCGATTGAATTTCAAGTGGGCGATAAGGTAATGCTGAAAGTATCGCCGTGGAAAGGAATAATACGGTTCAGAAAAAGAGGAAAGTTGAGTCCAAGATTTATTGGGCCATTCAGAATCACCGAACGGGTTGGTAAAGTAGCATATCGTCTCGAACTACCCGAGGAGTTGAGTGGGATTCATAGCACATTCCACGTGTCACATCTCCGAAAATGTTTAGCAGATGAAACTGCTCGTATCCACTACGATGATATCGAGGTGATTAACTGCCTCAATTATGCAGTAAAACCAATTACGATTTTAGATCGTAAAGAGAAGAGTTTGAGGAACAAAGTGATTAACCAAGTGAAGGTTAAATGGGAACACAGGAAGGGTGCGGATACCACATGGGAATCCGAAGGAGAAATGCAACGACTCTACCCAGTATTATTCGGTACGTAATTCGGTTTCGGGGATGAAACCCTTTTTAAGGGGGGTGGACTAATAGTGTAAACGGTAGTGATAGTGTCTTAGTTAGTAGTAATGGCGATGTAAATCACAAGGGCATTAAACCATGGAATTGGTAAGGTAGTGCATGTGATGTTAAGCTCCGGATGATGGGCATAAGACGCCATAGGCTTGATAGTTAAATGGTAGCTAAATGAGTAAAGTTAGAATGAGTCGAATAACACATAAATGACTTTTATTCGTTCGGCCCGTAAACAAAACTTTTGGTATTGAAATCATCATAATTACATTGGTATTGAATTTCCAGACGCATAGGAAAAAGAATCACCTAAAACGGACTCACGAGTCAAAAGATATGCTAATTTGAAGTTAAAATCTGAGTTTTCCGGAACTGGCAGCAAGTGCAGGATTCAGAACTGAACTTGCTGGAAAACGTATTCTTCCGCGCCACGCGGGGGAAAACATAGCATCTGGCGCGACACGCGGGGGCTCCTGCGCCACGCGACAAAACGGATGAATCCTGTCGCGACACGTGACAGGACCAATTCTGTAATTTTATTTTTGTTATTCATGCTTTGATGCTGGAACTTGTTTATATGTAATATGTCAATGTCAAAACTAATATTCTTAGTGGTTTTTGACCTTAGGTGACTATGGTGAACTTACAGATGGCGATCAAGCAAATGTCGAAGAACCGAACACAACTTTTGAAGCTTCCGCAATATCTTAACCTTTAATAGACTATGTTTATGGAATGTAAACAAATTTCTAAACAACTTTTGAATGTTTCGAATTAGTCGTTAGTTGACTAATGTTTTGATACTTTTGAACCTTACTTATGGAATTTATGATATAACTTAGATATCTTTTATATAAAATGGTATGAATCATTATTAAATTCAAGTAAAATTAGACGGGTGTTACAAGACTTTTGAAACTTCAATCGAGAAGCCAACATCGGAGGAGCCCATACCAGCAGTCCCTGAGGCTCCCACTCCAAAGATGATACCTATGGACCCAAATGATCCATATTTCTTACCTCCAAGTCTTGGAATCCCAAACTTGGATTATACCTGTCCTGACCCTATCCGTGATCCATATTATTTGCTAACCATAGAATCCTTGGATTTAATTCTGCTAAGGTTCCTAGTGTGGAAGATTTCGACTATCCGCTAAAACCTTCAATGAACCAAGGAGGAGACTTTCAGGAATAAAATGAAGAAGAAACTCCTTTGTTGTATTTCTTTTTTCTAGTAGTCCCTATAAGGACATATTTATCTTTTAGTCTCTGCGTGGACAATGCTATTTCTTTAAAGACCCGTTTAGGGCATTGTTGTAATTTTTAAGACTTTTATGAGAAGTTCCTTTTAGAAATTTTATTTGGCACTAAGCATATATATATATATATATATATATATATATAGGGGACCGCTAAAATGAAAACCACCTCCAGTTGTAAGAACCATGAGAACTTTTTGATCCGGGGCAAGTTGGACCAATTTTTTTTTTTCATAAACGTAGATGCGTGTATTATAAACACATTTGTAAAAAAAAAAAATTCAAAAAAAAATGTCGTGTGTGTAGTTTTGAGCACCACAAGTTTGTGTTTACGGGTACCGTACGGTACCCGTAAACACAAACTTGTGGTGCTCAAAACTACACACACGATATTTTTTTTTTGAATTTTTTTTTACAAATGTGTTTATAATACACGCATCTACGTTTATGAAAAAAAAATTTTGGTCCAACTCGCCCCGTACGGTGTAGTTCTCATGGTTCTTACAACTGGAGGTGGTTTTCATTTTAGCGGACCCCTATATATATATATATATATATATATATATATATAATATGTCCTAAATCATTTCAATTTATGATTGCTCTGCCGTTAAATATAAAATGGGATCTTAAAGGTATGACCTAGCCTATATGTCATTTCCGACTTGGCCATGATGGTAAAACCTATTTAAAAGATTCAAATCCTTGTTAACATCTGAAAACATGTTAGCACTCCTGGAAAATGTGATTCGATAAAATCACACAAGTCATCCTTATATTGGATTCTTCCAAGCCCGATGATCTAGAAATCATGGGTTCAAATCATCGATTGAGATGGTCATATATGAAACATCCATTAGTGATGAAGTGCCTACGGGCCGTATTTATTGTCCTTTGAGACAAAAGACAGTTGTAGTCTACGACTCCCTGTCAAGAAAAGGTGATGGACTATGTTCAAGCCTTAATGCCTTGATCCTATAAGATCATGGCTTATAATTTATCCCTGTCCTTGTGACCAGGCCTTTTGTGCCATTATGATGTTTTTAGGATAAACTATAATGAAAATCCTACATAAATTATGCTTAACAAATTAACCGATATGGTTCGTTGATACCATGGTTAATTAATCATCAAGATGACTATTTCATCGTAATCTTCCGAATAAATCATTGTCATCATCTTTATGTAGCAATCAAGCTACATGACAGAATCAGAAGAAGTTAACAGTCACCCTCTAGAAAATCATGATACCACCAGAATCAATGTAACTGGTGCGGAGCTTCAAGCATTGATTGACAATGCTGTTACTAAAGCTATGGACAAGCAATTTAAAGAACAAAGTGGTACTCGTAGCAAGACTCCATTTGTGCCTCATCCAAAACCACCCTCCAAGACTCATGTGTCTCATAAGTACGAATCTCATCATTCGTCAAACCAAAGGAGTATCCCGTCTAAGAAAATTGTGCTCAAACAAGAGCCACGTATTAAGACCTGTACTTATAAGTATTTCGTCTCCTGCAAGCCCAGGGATTTCACTGGGGAGAAAGGAGCCATTGATTGCATGACATGGCTAGACGAGATGGATACAGTGGTTGATATTAGTGGTTGTGCAGAGCAAGACATTGTGAAGTTTGTGTCACAATCGTTTAAAGGAGAAGCCTTAGCTTGGTGGAGGTCCCTAATCCAAGCTACAGGGAAGATCCCGTT
This sequence comes from Helianthus tuberosus, assembly GCA_030545235.1. NCBI lineage: Eukaryota > Viridiplantae > Streptophyta > Magnoliopsida > Asterales > Asteraceae > Helianthus > Helianthus tuberosus. The sequence continues at coordinate 44,715,513 of CM060427.1, read as the reverse complement.
GTATAATCTGACTTGGGATCAATTTGTTGCCTTAATCAAAGAGAATTTATGTCCTCAACACGAACTTGAGAAAATCGAGACTGACTTCTTGACCTTGGTTATGAAGAACTTAGACTGTCAGGCATATCTTACGAGTTTCAACACTTTGTCACGATTGGTTCCATACTTGGTCACACCAGAACCGAAACGTATAGCTCGATTTATTGGAGGTTTAGCTCCGGAAATTAAAGCAAGCGTGAAGGCGTCTAGACCCACCACCTTTAGGTCAGTGACTGATCTGTCCTTATCTCTTACTCTTGATGCGGTTAGGCAGAAATCGCTCAATAATTTTGAAGAGGGGAAAAGGAAACGTTAGGATGAGAACTCACGTCATTCTGATAAGAAACATAAAGGGAACTCAGATCATAAGAAGAGTTCCGAGTTTAAAAAGGATAATCAGCAGTCGGGTGAGAAACCCAAGTGCAAGACCTGCCGAAAACATCATTTCGGGAAATGTAGACTCGAGTCGAGATCACAGTCACAGTCAAAGCCTATTATTTGTGGGATTTGCAAGTCCAAGGGACATAAGACATTGGATTGCAATAAAATGAAGGACGCAACCTGTTACGGTTGCAACGAGAAGGGGCACATTAAAATCAATTGCCCCAAGTTTGCAAAGAAACTTGAAGAAGTTAAGAAGACCAATGCTAGGGTCTTTCAAATGAATGCTCAAGAAGCAGTTCAGAACGACAATGTGATAATAGGTACCTTTCTTATAAATGATGTTTATGCAAGGGTATTGTTTGATTCGAGTGCAGATAAGTCGTTCATAGACAATAAATTTTGTAAGTTGTTAAATCTGCCTGTTAAAACCCTAAGCATAAAATATGAAGTAGAATTTGCTGATGGTACCGTAGAAACTGCTTCAACTGTGTTAGATGGATGTTTTATATCCATTAGGAACCACTCTTTTCCATTATCCTTGCTTCCTTTGAAACTAGCGGGATTCGACATAGTGTTAGGCATGGATTGGTTATCTTCTAACCATGCTTAGATCGTTTGTGATAAGACGCAAGTGGTTATTAAAACTCCCTATGGTGAACCACTTACAATACAAGGAGATACTCAGTATGGATTGCCTAAGCAAGTGTCTATGCTTAAGGCATCGAAGTGTCTGAGGAAGGGTTGTGTCATTTACATGGCACAGGTGACTATTGATGAACTAAAGCCCAAAATCGAAGACATCTCTGTTATTTCTGAATATCCAGATGTATTCCCTGAAGAGCTACCTGGTTTACCCCCAGATAGGCAAGTGGAGTTCAGAATTGACATTATTCCTGGTGCAGCACCAGTTGCGAGAGCACCTTACCGGTTGGCACCGACTGAGATGAAGGAGTTAAGAACTCAGTTGGATGATTTGTTGAAAAAGGGTTTCATTCGACCTAGCTCATCTCCTTGGGGAGCTCCTATTCTTTTTGTAAAGAAAAAGGATGGATCAATTGGTTTATGCATTGATTATCGTGAGCTGAACAAGGTTACAATCAAGAACAGATATCCATTGCCAAGGATCGATGATCTGTTTGATCAACTGCAAGGGGCAAGTTATTTCTCCAAGATTGATTTAAGGTCGGGTTACCATCAGCTGAAAGTCAGATATGAAGATGTGCATAAAACTGCATTCAGAACTCGATATGGTCATTACAAGTTCTTAGTGATGCCTTTCGGGCTCAATAATGCACCTGCAGCGTTCATGGAGCTCATGAATCGCGTCTGCAAACCCTACTTGGACAAGTTTGTCATTGTCTTCATTGATGACATTCTCATATATTCAAAGAATCAGACTGATCATGAAAAACATCTTCGATGTATTCTTAAACTTCTTCAGCAAGAAAAGCTCTACGCCAAGTTTTCAAATTGTGAGTTTTGGCTTCGTGAAGTCCAATTTCTTGGACATGTAGTTAGCGAGCGTGGTATCCAGGTGGATCCCGCTAAGATTGAAGCCATCATGAATTTGCAAGAACCAAAGACGCCCATAGAGATTCGCAGCTTCTTGGGTCTGGCTGGATATTATAGGCATTTTATTGAAAACTTTTCAAGGATTGCTGCACCCCTAACTTCATTGACTCGCAAGAATATAAAGTTTGATTGGGGTCTTAAGCAACAAGAATCCTTTGAGATTCTTAAGCAAAAGTTGAGCAATGCTTCGGTATTATCTTTACCCGAAGGAGTAGAAGAGTTTGTCGTATACTGTGATGCGTCACACACTGGCATGGGATGTGCACTTATGCAAAGAGACAAGGTGATTGCCTATGCATCAATATAGCTAAAAGTGCATGAAAAGAATTACACCACCCACGATTTAGAATTGGGTGCCGTTGTATTCGCACTAAAGTTATGGAGATATTATCTATATGGAACTAAATGTGTGATATATTCGGATCACAAAAGTCTCCAACACTTGTTCAATCAGAAGGATCTTAACATGAGACAACGTCGATGGATGTAGACTTAAAATGACTATGATTGTGAAATTCGCTACCATCCAGGCAAGGCGAATGTAGTACCTGACGCTCTAAGCAGGAAGGAAAGGGTTAAGCCTATTAAAATCAATGCCAAGAGTATTGAATTAAAGAACAACTTAAATGAAAGATTACTAGCTGCTCAGAAAGAGGCTATTTTGGATGCTAATTATCCAAATGAAAAATTAGGCGTCACAGCTGAACAATTGTCGTATGGCAAGGACGGGATCCTAAGATAGAATGGACGAATATGGGTTCCAATTTATGGAGGACTAAGGTGTCACACCCCGACCACGTAGAACATACAAAACGTGGCGGAAACGTCGGGGAGTGTTGTAACCGAATTAATTGTTTCAAATCCATGGCAATTTGAAGTTTCGTTTTATTAATCAAACATGAAAGTTTACATTGCTTTAAATAAGAACCAAAGAGTACATAACATAAATTAACTAGTTCTTGTCTCGTTTTAAGTCACTAAGGCACAGGTCTGCCTAAGTATGTCTTGATAAGTCCTATGCATCATCTCCTGAAAACACATGTGAAAATAGGTACGTCAGCATAAAAATGCCTGTGAGATACATAGGTTTTGTGAAAACAGAATTCATGACTTATGTTTGAGAAAATGTTTAGTCATGAACTTTGTAATTTGCTTTGTCTTGTAAATCATTTGAAAAACGATAAGATCAGATGATATGTATAAATAAGAGAATAATGTATGGTTAAATGAGTAACCATATAAAATGAGTTTGTATAAGATAAGTTGTTTGTAAATCAATGTCTTGTGAAAAGTATGTTATTTATATAAAATGTTATATGTCTCAAATTGAAATGATTCAAATAACGCTACAATATGTGATACCATACAAACACTTATATATAGGAAGTACCAGCGGCGTATCCACCGTGCTTGTATCATATTACATACGCCTCGTTACTTAAATCACTTACTCAAACCAAACCATCAAGATGAAATGTTTAACAATTGTAGAAATGTTTATGCATAGTCAAATGTCTATTGTCAAATGTAAATCATGTCAACAGATACAACTGGTTCACACGGTTCAATAGTTACAAACGGTTCATATAATCAAAGGGTTACGACGGTTCACATAGTTAAACGGTTACAACGGTTCAAAATGTAGTATAATGTGTTCATATGCTGGATGAGCATATGCAACAGAAATGCAGTGTAAAACAATGTACTAAGTATGCACGTAATGGACATACATAGCATAAGTGTAATGTAAAACAATGTACTAAGTATGCTCACAATGGGCATACATAGCATGAAATGTAATGTAAAACGATGTACTAAGTATGCATACAATGGACATACATAGCATGAAATGTAATGAAATCATGTACTATAATGTACTAACAAACATAGCAGGTATATGATATGAAAACAGGAGAGCATGAAAGTAACAAGTAGGCACATGTGTTTCACCCCAAAACAGTTTGGAAAACAGTAAAAGAGGGTCTATGTACTCACTTGAGATTGCTCAGAAGTCCTTGAATAACAACCAAACAATGCTAGAGATCACGGATATCAAACGGCACCTAATATAGGTAACTAGGTTAGTAAACCGGACCTATTTTGGAGGATTGGATAGGATGAGGGTTCGTAAACCAAACGAGTATAGAGACTCGTGTCATATGGTTTAACAAAGACTACATACTAAATGAAACCTATCCTAAGTGCTTACGACCTATTATGACCCGTTTAGGTAGCTTATGCTACTTTAACGCGTCGTTCGCATGAAACGCGTTCGGACCGCCTAACTAGTCCTATGACAAGTAAAATATGCCTTAACATGTTTAATATTGTTGATAAATCAGTTTAGAGGTCATCGGTTATGTTACATATGTTTAAAATGAATTTTGGCATCAAAGGGGTATTTTGGTAATTTACCTAAGGCATATAAACTACCTATCATACAATTACTTAAACGAAGCGACCATAAGGTATAACCTCGGAAGGTTATTCCCTATATACTATGGTCACCTAATGTATTTGGTCGGATCCTAATGATCGACCAAATGGGTCGGGTTCGAAGGTATAAGCGATTTATTAGATCGCTTACCCTTACGACCCTAGACAACGTGGTAATCAGTAGGCATAGTCACAAGGGACTATAACCATCGTGATTACGCTCACGTTGCGAAGTTCAAACGAACTTCATATTTACCATAAACTGCTCAATGCAGAAAGTCAAACAAAGTTTGACTTTTGGACTCGAAAAGCAATAAAAGATCGAAGGAATACTTACAAAGGGTCCCCGAAAGCTAATCTTGATTCAAGTAGCTCAGGTATGAAACAATGGTTTCAACTTAGAGTTTCTCAAATCAGATTCTTGTGGGTTTTGCAATGGGGATTGATGGGTATTTATAGATTTCGGTTCACCGTTAGGATCGTTTCTTGGATAACGTGCCATGACCTCGCCCGTACACTTGTCGGAATGTTGTGGTAACTCATTTTGCCCCCACCACAAGAGTTTGACACATGGCATTGGCATTTGGGGGGTTTAAAGGCTGGAAACAGGCTGTTAAAAACAAGTTTCTGCATCTGACCCCTGCTTGCGCACCATAACGTTTTAAGTGTTGAGGCGCACAAGGACCTACAGACCAGAAAGTTTGAAAAATGGCAGAACAGGCCCCTGAAGCTCCAAACTTGCTATTTGATGCATTTTTGACACGTTTAAGCCCCGTTAACCCCATTTCAAAGCTCTAAAATGAAGTTAAAGTATAGGGAACTTAAAATGTGCTAAAAAATATCTCGGATATCGGTTCTTTTGGCCGTACGATTGCGTTGTTCGGTTAATTACGACGGAATGCGCATAAGCGCGAAAAACGATCCAAATGGCGTGACGAATGGATTTTTCTCATGCCAAACACTAAAATAAAATATTTTAGTGTTTACATAAATTTTTTGATGTCCGGATGTATTCAGAACGTAAGTTATGCGCGAAAGAGCAAACTTATGCACTTTTTGACGCTTTTAGTCCCTGAATGACCCAAAAGTTTATTTTAGCATACCGAACCCCTCAAAGCCTATTTCTAAGCTATGTAAAGGATATTTAGGGTGTGTTTAACTTATGGTCATGTTCCGGAATGTTCGTTACAGTTCAAATTGGCATACTTTCGCAGTTTGTCAAGTTTAGTCCCTGTAAGCGATTTAACTTGATTTTGCCATACCAAAGCCTTCAAAACTTATTTCTAAGTCATGTAGAGGTTATTTAAGGTATGTTAAGCCTATTTCACTATTCCGGAGTGTTCGTTGCATTAAACTGGTTATATTTACGCATCAGCGCGCGTATAACCTTCTAGAAAGCGATTTAGAGCTTGAAATCGAACAAGAGTTGATATGTGCAAAAGATACACATATTTATACAGATCCCAAGTATAAAATACAATATTTCATTGGCTTGGTATTTGTTTGATGGTCGCAGTGACCCAGGTGTCACAGTCTCCCCTACTTTAGAAAATTTCGTCCCGAAATTTATTCGTAGGAGTCCATCTGTGACTTTGTGTCAAGTAACCACCAGATATACAAGGCATAATCCTGTCATTTCCTTAACGGACAATCTTCAAAAACGAAAATGAACTGACGGAGTCATTTTCCTCAACGAGTATTCTTCAGAAGCGGAAATGAAGGAATAAACAAACGGGGATTCATTTCCTCAACGGACAATCTTCAGAAACGTAAAATGAACTGACAGAGTCATTTTCAACGGGTGCTTCCTCAGAAATGGAAATGAAAATGATAGACAAACGGATATTCATTTCCTCAATGGACAATCTTCAGAAACGAAAAATGAACTTACGGAGTCATTTTCAACGGGTGCTTCCTCAGAAATGGAAATGAAAAGGACAATCAAACGGATATTCATTTCCTCAACGGACAATCTTCAGAAACGAAAATGAACAAACGGAGTCATTTTCAACGGGTGCTTCATCAGAAATGGAAATGAAAAGGATAGACAAACGGATATTCATTTCCTCAACGGACAATCTTCAGAAACAAAAAATGAACTTACGGAGTCATTTTCAACGGGTGCTTCCTCAGAAATGGAAATGAAAAGGATAATCAAACGGATATTCATTTCCTCAACGGACAATCTTCAGAAACGAAAATGAACAAACGGAGTCATTTTCAACGGGTGCTTCCTCAGAAACGGAAATGAATAGAGTTAACTTCTAGGCACATGACAAAGCTCGCTGTGGTTTCTGTGCACTAAATTCCATAATTATGTATGCATCCATAATTACGTAATTCCTTGCACAGTCCGCACAGTTTATCTTGTAATGTTTAGGGGGAAGAAAATCAAACCTGTGATGAGGGTGACTAGACTACCATAGGGTCCTTTTAATTAGATCGACAAATGATCTTTTTAATTAGGCCACCAAGGAGTCCTTTCAGCTATATCATCACATGATGTTCCTAACCAGATTTTTGGATCAATCTGTTTAACTAGACCACTCAAGGGGTCTAATTATGGAGTAGTACTTTATAACCCAAGGGACTTAACTACAATGTAGAATTCCATTAAGGATTTTAGATAACAAAAACTTGGATTACACCAAAAACATAAAAGGGAACACATAAGCACATAATCACATAGTTGCTTAACTCAGTTATTAATTTGTTATTAACTTGTTAGTGATTGAATATGGATATTCAAAGTACACCAGGGAACCAGTCGCTGGACTTCAATGTCCTCTGGGATCTATCTGAAAAGATAGGATGATCTCCCAAAATTCGATTTTGTTTTCAAAGAAACGTAATATTCGAATTAAGGAACACAACAATTTTAGGATTTACGGAAATATCCTTAAGTACCCTTATTAAGGATTTATAGTGGTACTTTGGGTATTCGTCTCGTGTTGTAACTTGCGCCTTATACTTCGTTTCCTAAGAATAAACGGGTACTTAGGAATTTCGTGGAAACGCAAGAGATCATAGAATGGGAAAATTTTTGGGGGTAGTTTGCTTTACAAGGAATACGGTTCCTTGATTGTCGGTATTGTAAGGGATATGTTGTTTATACATGCAACCACATAAATACATTGCAATGTAAATAAAAGATTTATTTATAAACAATGATAACAACTGTTTCTTGGACCTTGACAACAAAAGAAAATAATACATAAGATGTGATTATTTCTAAACGATGTTGTCTTCTAGTCAGTCAGATGCTCATCCCTATGCTGGGTTTGCATTAGCAAGCTTTGGGCAATTTCTTCGGAAATGACCCATCTCGCCACAGTTGAAACAAGAACCTGGTAGAAAACGACCTTGAGCAGGATTGTTGCCAGCTTGGTTTGGTGCAGCTGCAGCTGGGCAGACTCTTGCTGTATGGCCTATAAGTCCACAAGTTTGGCATTTGCGGCACTTTACATTGGCATGATGATGGAGGCTACATTGGTTGCACAAGGGTGCAGTTCCATTGTATGGCTTCCTAGCAGGGGGTTGAGCTGGTTGGTTGGGGACGGCTTGATCATTGTGAGTAACCATGGCGAAGTTCTGAGAAGCCTTTCGCTTCTTTGACTTATTAGGGGATCCAGTCTGTTCATCCATGGTCTTTGATTCCTCGATTGGGTTCGATTCCTCGACCTGTTTCTTGTCACCTTTTCGGAAAAGTTTACCTTTCCTGATCTTTGATTCAGTCAAGGTTGCAGATAGCTCAATGGCCTGTCTAACTGTAGTAGGGTTGCTACCAGTCACAATGTCTTGTATTGAGTCAGGGAGGCCATCAATGTACTTTTCGATTGCCTTATCCAAAGGCGTGACCATGTTTGGGCATAACAGACTTAACTCCTCATAACGGTCCGTGTAGGCTCGATGCTCACCGCTATCTTGCGTAAGATCGTCAAATTCCCTTTCCAAGGCCCTGATCTCGTGACGAGGATATAATTCCTTCATCATAAGGGCCCTAAGTTCAGCCCATGTCTGTGCTAGAGCAACTTCTGCACCACGATCTCTCATAACCCAGTTCCACCACGTAAGGGCCCTCTTCTGGAACACTCTCGAAGAAAACACGACCTTGCGATTGTTAGGACACTGCACGTGGCGAAAAGTATTCTCAATGCTCTCGAACCATTGAAGAAGCCCAGTCGCTCCCTCAGAACCACTAAACTTGAGTGGTTTAGCCGAGTTAAAACTCTTGAAATTGCATGGACCATTGTTGTTATTGTTGGCTTGGTTCCATTGAGCAAAGAGGTTTGGGAATTGAGCAGCCATTTGCTGCGCAATGATTTCTGCCAGTTCGGCAGTCGCTATCTGGTTTTCGCGTCGAGGAGGCATTCTAAAGAGAAACAAGAAAGAAAACAAATGAAATCGCATTGGGTAAGAATAGGATGTTACAATTACCGACCATAATCATGGTTGATGGTCATTTGTTTGAACCACGAAGCAAACAAACAACACAAAGGCTGAATTAACGCGAATAGATCCTCATAGTGTATCGCGAAGACATGCTCGCCTATAAGTGGACACTCACCCCAAGAGTTCCCAGGTAAGAGTGACTAGTCCGATTATGTGGATTTGTACGAACACTCTAGCCTTAGACAGAAAACCCAGGGTACAGGCATTCACTCTTCCAGTTTGCACGGGTTCACACTATTTAGGACCCCAAAACTTTGACGAGAGTTTTGAAAATTCAAAGGGGTTCAAAACCTTATAACATAGGGTTCAAAACCTAGTAATCAATCATCCTAGAATAGATGATTAGTTTTCAAAGTGGTTTTGAAATTTATGTTCTTGTTGTGGTCGTCGCCTAAGGATAGGTGACGGTATAGTTTTATGACTAAACGCAAGTAAACTCGCGTTAGGGTCCTAGGAAGGTTATAGACTAGGTCAAAGCATTACTAATATCCTAATTCCCTATAACCATGGGCTCTGATACCAACTTTTCTGTCACACCCCGACCACGTAGAACATACAAAACGTGGCGGAAACGTCGGGGGAGTGTTGTAACAGAATTAATTGTTTCAAATCCATGGCAATTTGAAGTTTCGTTTTATTAATCAAACATGAAAGTTTACATTGTTTTAAACAAGAACCAAAGAGTACATAACATAAATTAACTAGTTCTTGTCTCGTTTTAAGTCACTAAGGCACAGGTCCGCCTAAGTATGTCTTGATAAGTCGTATGCATCATCTCCTGAAAACACATGTGAAAATAGGTACGTCAGCATAAAAATGCCTGTGAGATACATAGGTTTTGTGAAAACAGAATTCATGACTTATGTTTGAGAAAATGTTTAGTCATGAACCTTGTAATTTGCTTTGTCTTGTAAATCATTTGAAAAACGATAAGATCAGATGATATGTATAAATAAGAGAATAATGTATGGTTAAATGAGTAACCATATAAAATGAGTTTGTATAAGATAAGTTGTTTGTAAATCAATGTCTTGTGAAAAGTATGTTATTTGTATAAAATGTTATATGTCTCAAATTGAAATGATTCAAATAAAGCTACAATATGTGATACCATACAAACACTTATATATAGGAAGTACCAGCGGCGTATCCACCGTGCTTGTATCATATTACATACGCCTCGTTACTTAAATCACCTACTCAAACCAAACCATCAAGATGAAATGTTTAACAATTGTAGAAATGTTTATGCATAGTCAAATGTCTATTGTCAAATGTAAATCATGTCAACAGATACAACTGGTTCACACGGTTCAATAGTTACAAACGGTTCATATAATCAAAGGGTTATGACGGTTCACATGGTCAAACGGTTACAACGGTTCAAAATGTAGTATAATGTGTTCATATGCTGGATGAGCATATGCAACAGAAATGCAATGTAAAACCATGTACTAAGTATGCACGTAATGGACATACATAACATAAGTGTAATGTAAAACAATGTACTAAGTATGCTCACAATGGGCATACATAGCATGAAATGTAATGTAAAACGATGTACTAAGTACGCACACAATGGGCATACATAGCATGAAATGTAATGAAATCATGTACTATAATGTACTAACAAACATAGCAGGTATATGATGTGAAAACAGGAGAGCATGAAAGTAACAAGTAGGCACATGTGTTTCACCCCAAAACAGTTTGGAAAACAGTAAAAGAGGGGTCTATGTACTCACTTGAGATTGCTCAGAAGTCCTTGAATAACAACCAAACAATGCTAGAGATCACGGATATCAAACGGCACCTAATATAGGTAACTATGTTAGTAAACCGGACCTATATCGGAGGATTGGATAGGATGAGGGTTCGTAAACCAAACGAGTATAGAGACTCGTGTCATATGGTTTAACAAAGCCTACATACTAAATGAAACCTATCCTAAGTGCTTACGACCCATTACGACCCGTTTAGGTAGCTTATGCTACTTTAACGCGTCGTTCACGTGAAACGCGTTCGGACCGCCTAACTAGTCCTATGACAAGTAAAATATGCCTTAACATGTTTAATATTGTTGATAAATCAGTTTAGAGGTCATCGGTTATGTTACATATGTTTAAAATGAATTTTGGCATCAAAGGGGTATTTTGGTAATTTACCTAAGGCATATAAACTACCTATCATACAACTACTTAAACGAAGCGACCATAAGGTATAACCTCGGAAGGTTATTCCCTATATACTATGGTCACCTAATGTATTTGGTCGGATCCTAATGATCGACCAAATGGGTCGGGTTCGAAGGTATAAGCGATTTATTAGATCGCTTACCCTTACGACCCTAGACAACGTGGTAATCAGTAGGCATAGTCACAAGGGACTATAACCATCGTGATTACGCTCACGTTGCGAAGTTCAAACGAACTTCGTATTGACCATAAACTGGTCAATGTAGAAATTCAAACAAAGTTTGACTTTCGGACACGAAAAGCAATAAAAGAACGAAGGAATACTTACAAAGGGTCCCCGAAAGCTAATCTTGATTCAAGTAGCTCAGGTATGAAACAATGGTTTCAACTTAGAGCTTCTCAAATCAGATTCTTGTGGGTTTTGCAATGGGGATGGATGGGTATTTATAGATTTCGGTTCACCGTTAGGATCGTTTGTTGGATAACGTGCCTTGATCTCGCCCGTACACTTGTCGGAATGTTGTGGTAACTCATTTTGCCCCCACCACAAGAGTTTGACACATGGCATTGGCCTTTGGGGGGTTTAAAGCCTGGAAACAGGCTGTTAAAAACAAGTTTCTGCATCTGAACCCTGCTTGTGCACCATAACGTTTTAAGTGTTGAGGTGCGCAAGGACCTGCAGACCAGAAAGTTTGAAAAATGGCAGAACAGGCCCCTGAAGCACCAAACTTGCTATTTGATGCATTTTTGCCACGTTTAAGCCCCGTTAACCCCATTTCAAAGCTCTAAAATGAAGTTAAAGTATAGGGAACTTAAAATGTGCTCAAAAATATCTCGGATGTCGGTTCGTTTGGCCGTACGATTGCGTTGTTCGGTTAATTACGACGGAATGCGCATAAGCGTGAAAAACGATCCAAATGGCGTGACGAATGGATTTTTCTCATGCCAAACACTAAAATAAAATATTTTAGTGTTTACATAAATTTTTGGATGTCCGGATGTATTCAGAACGTAAGTTATGCGCGAAAGAGCAAACTTATGCACTTTTTGACGCTTTTAGTCCCTGAATGACCCAGAAGTTTATTTTAGCATACCGAACCCCTCAAAGCCTATTTATAAGCTATGTAAAGGATATTTAGGGTGTGTTTAACTTATGTTCATGTTCCAGAATGTTCGTTACAGTTCAAATTGGCATACTTTCGTAGTTTGTCAAGTTTAGTCCCTGTAAGCGATTTAACTTGATTTTGCCATACCAAAGCCTTCAAAACTTATTTCTAAGTTATGTAGAGGTTATTTAAGGTATGTTAAGCCTATTTCACTATTCTGGAGTGTTCGTTGCATTAAAATGGTTATATTTACGCATCAGCGCGCGTATAACCTTCTAGAAAGCGATTTAGAGCTTGAAATCGAACAAGAGTTGATATGTGCAAAAGATACACATATTTATACCGATCCCAAGTATGAAATACAATATTTCATTGGCTTGGTATTTGTTTGATGGTCGCAGTGACCCAGGTGTCACATAAGGGATGTAATTCTTCAAGAAGCCCATAGCTCCACGTATTCTGTTCATCCTTGCAGTGACAAGATGTACCAGGATTTGAAGACTAATTATTGGTGGATAGGTTTGAAGAAATCTATTGCCACACATGTAGCTAAGTGCCTGACTTGTGCTCAGATTAAATCTGAACATCAAAAGCCATCAAGTTTGCTACAATAGCCCGAACTTCCCACATGGAAGTGGGAGATGGTAACCATGGATTTTATAACCAAGTTACCTAAAACAAGGCATGGAAATGATACTATATGGGTCATAGTTGATAGACTGACTAAGTCAGCACATTTCTTACCCATCAAGGAGACTCATATCTCCGATAAGTTAGCTCAATTATATGTGGATGAGATTGTATCTCTTCATGGAAAGCCGGTGTCTATTATATCCGATAGAGATACTAGATACACCTCTCACTTTTGGAAAAGTTTCCAACAATCTTTGGGCACTCGTTTGAATTTTAGTACTGCTTACCATCCTCAGACAGATGGACAGAGTGAGAGTACAATTCAAACTTTGGAAGACATGCTTCGAGCATATGTTATTGATTTGGGAGGTAGTTGGGATGACCACCTACCCTTGATCGAGTTCTCCTATAACAATAGCTACCATACTAGCATTCAGGCTGCGCCTTTTGAGGCATTGTATGGAAGGAAATGCAGAACGCCTGTTTGTTGGGCAGAAGTAGGAGAAGCTCACTTGTCAGGATCTGATATAGTCCTTGAAACGATGGACAAGATTGTCCAGATTCGTGATCGCCTGAAAGCTGCCAGGGATAGGCAGAAAAGTTATGCTGATAAGAGGCGAAAACCTCTAACGTTTGAGGTTGGTGATAAAGTCTTACTAAAAGTATCACCCTGGAAAGGTGTGATGCGTTTTGGTAAGAAGGGTAAGTTAAGCCCTAGGTATATTGGACCGTTCGAGATCATCGAATGTGTCGGCAATGTAGCTTATAAGCTAAACTTTCCTGAAGAGCTAAGTGGAATTCATAATGTGTTCAACATCTGTAATCTAAAGAAATGTCTAGCTGATGAATCGCTAGCAATGTCTCATAAAGACGTACAGATTGATGAAAGCCTGAGGTTTGTTGAAAGACCTATATCGATCGAGGATCGTCAGGTTAAAAAGCTCTGAAGAAAGCATGTGCCTATAGTAAAGGTTAAATGGGATGCCCGTAGTTGCCCCGAATATACGTGGGAAGTTGAGTCCACTATGCGACAGAAATACCCTCACTTATTCTAGTAAATCTCGGGGTCGAGATTTCTTTTAAGGGGTGAGGATGTAACACCACGTAAAAACGTGTCCAATTATGTGAAGACACGTGTCCTAATCTCTAAATATGTGAAAGATTGAGTTTGAAGGACTAAAGTTGACAAACTATGAAATTATGTATACAAAGGGACTAAAAGTGTCAACATGCCAAACTTGTGCCTCTGAATGACCATATGTGAAGAATATATTCTTAAACGAGTAATTAATTTGATATAAGAAGCCGTTCCTAAAAATAATCGGAAGATTATAAACTACAGGGGTTAAACGTGTCAACATGTTAATTCTTACCTCTGAGTGACCTTTTAATGAACCCAAGGCTTTGAAATATTCAAATATACTCTCAAGAATAAGTGGTATAAATTTCACGTGGTTTTGAGATCGTTAAGCAAGTTTTCAAGACTTTGGGTAAAAAGTGTCAATGTGATGAAACTTGTGTTTATGGTTATATTTAACGAATCCGGGGCTAACAAAGTTTGGTTATACCTCCTTGAATCTCTACAAATTAACTACAAGGGCCTCTTATGTCGAAAATGAGGTTGTATAAGGTTTTAAATGGCCAGGGACTGAATCTGCCAAGTTTGAAATTGTTTTAACCTGATTTACCAGTCATCGCGGCCCGCGTAGACTCTTATCGAGTCTTATGCGGCCTGCCTAAAAAGGCCCAGCATAGAAAACACCTGCCAGGTGCAGGTTATCAGCTCCAAACCGACTTTAACCTGTTCTAATCGATACTAGGGGCTGTTTAACGGACTTATAAAACCACTAGGACACCTGGGGTGATCCTAGGAGACTCCATTACAGCTGCAAAGATCCTAATGCTTGGGAAATTAGTATATAAGGAGCCTTAGTCTAAGTGTTCATATGCACTTTCATTTGCAACAACTTCTAAACCCATCTCTGGAGCTAGCAAGCATTAGGAGAAGATTGTCAAGTGTATAAAAGATAACAAGGACCTTGTGTAAGATTTTAATCACTGCTTAGTCCATTTTTATTAGCTTAAAAACCAAAAAGTCAAACATATCGTAATTAAGCTTTGAATTTCAGTTTAATCATAAATGGTACAGCCACTGATCGAAACGAAAGTGGTTATGGAACCATATTAAAGTAGGTGATTAACCCTTAAAAGGGCACCTCCTAATTACTTCATTTGACTAGTTAATTGTCGGGTCAAACTAGTTAGTCAAAAAGTCAAACTGGACAGAAAGTTTAAAAATGATTTAAACTAATAAAACAGAGGTTGTAAATTATATTTTAACATTCTAATGACTTGGTAATTAGTATTAGAACATGTTTAATCAGGTCTAACCCGGCAATTATCAGTCTAAGGTCAGTTTATAACCGAAAGTCGCAAAAGCTTGACTTTTGCTTTAACTTTCAGTTCTTACCCGTTTAAGCTTAATTCTTCCATGTTTTAAGCTTCCATTAGGACCATATTATATAGTAGTGTAACCCCCTGGATTTATATTGCTTAGTCCTTAGTGGTTTGAATTATATGCTCTTGTTTGTTATTATGCTTATAAATGCCGAAATTGCCCTTTTGATATATAATCGAGATTCTTATAAATGTGAGAGGATAAAAAACCTTTGCTACTGATATATAAACTTGTCCTGAACATTCAACATCAGTTCTTGGTCTCAAACAGAGGTTATGCTCGATATCGTAATTAGAAGCTTTTTATTAATTAAATTGCGATATCGTGCATAAGACATGTTTAAACTTGGATTTTGAACCAAAACTCATTAGCTACTGTTAAGATATTATTTTTAAGGATTTTTAAGATTTTTTTTGGTCAAATTATAATCTGATTAAATCATAAAGTTCTTGTGTAAATCGGTAAATGACGATAATACCCTTTTCGTGCATAAAATGAGATTTACAAATGATTTGAATGCCAAACCTTTTTCTACTGATTTCATACATTAAATAAATTATTTTGAGCATTTAAAACTGATCAAAATCTTAGATTTACATAAACATCTTGATTATCGTCAATTAGCGAGTTTTACGCTAATTAAGTGCATAGTATGGTTTAAAACCATATTTAACATCTAAGACTTGTTACCTACTGAATTTTTAAACCAATTTAAATATTATTACAATAGGTATAAGTCATGAACTCAGATTTCCAAAAATGTCCTTAAAAGCATATGTGAAATGACAGAAATGCCCTTTCAGACCATAGTTTGACCATAAATGGTAAATCTCACATATGTATAATATCTTACTGATGTAATGTGATAAAATGAATATTTTTACTGATTACCAAAGACAAGAACTTCAGTTTGTTATAAAAATCTCTTTATAATTAATAAAATTACCAAAATGCCCTTACGGGACTTAAATTGGTTTTAATTACTTTTTGGGCATATATGTTAACATCCTACTGATGTATTTTAAGCATAATAAGATTTGAGACCTATGTATAATTCATTTGGTTACCCGTTACGCATTTATGCATTCGGATCGGTTTATGTAACTAGTTTACGTAAAATAGCCGAACCGGGTTTAAACTTATCATTAAATCCTCAAATTCCAGAATGTGTTTAGTTTACCCATATTATACAAGTATCCAAACTTGTCGGGTCTAAACCAAATTCTAATCCGGTCTCCACTTAATCTAGCGTTTAGAACCGTATAGTATCTTTCCCACTAACCGGTCTAAGTCTTAGACTTAAATAAAGGCCCGTTAGTATTCTAATAGGTTATTAAAACCTTCGTTCCAGATTAGGAGCCCAGTAAAAGCTATCTGTACTTGCTGATTGCTATACGGCTGGGATACAATTTTTATTTTTCTCAGGTAAATACTTTTAACTTATTTTCCGTTATACGAGCTTGGGATACGGTATTATAATAATACCGCTTGGTCGGGTATGAAATCGTACAATCGGAATGTGATTAAAAAGATACATAACCCGTTTTAATCTGTTTTGTTTGATGCAATGACTTTGGGGGTTAATGACCGTGTCCTGGATATCCTCGGCTCATTTATTAAATGGTCACGGCTTAAGCACGGGGTGTAGGCATACACCTGACAGTTGCGTATGTATAAACGGTATCTCACATCTCTTGTGGGCATATACTTGTGGCGTGTCAATTAACTTAATCCGGCTCTTCTAACCGGTCCTGAATGGACGACAAACATGTAAAACTGTATAGAAGATTATTTTAATTAATTGTCCCAAGTTATAAAAGTTTATTTGTGCCTTGTGCATTTAAATCAATTTTCATAAACTCTTTTCAAAAAGGGTCAGTAATTGTATTTACTAGTGTAAACTGACGTATTTTCAAAAGGTTAAGTGCAGGTACTAGACGTAATGGGCTGGAACTCCTGAGTGATTATATAAAGAGCCATACAAGCTTTTATCACTTTGAGTCTGTTGAACAATACTTCTTTTGTTTTGATCCGCCTGTGGATACTTTTACATTCCGTTGTGTAATATTTTATATTACTTTCGAATCGGTTTGTAATATTATTACTTTTAGACTTCCGCTGTGCATTGAACAGTGATTATTATCTATAATGATATCAACTACGTCACGATACTCCCCACCGGGCCCACCGGTAATACGTGGAAATATCAGGGTGTGACAGGTTTCTAGTGAGATTGAGAAGGAACCTGTTTCGTCTATGGTTTTTGTAGAGAAAGAAAAGGAGAATGTATAAGAGAAGGTGGAGATGGTTGTGAAAGAGAATATGGAGCTTGGCAAAGGGAAAGGGTCTGTTAAGGCTAATTTACCTATCTTTGTGCCTCAATGGCAGGTTTGCACTTCTGACACTACCAAGAGTAGCACTGTTTGTCATGATATGCTGAAGAATATGGCTACTCGTGCCCAGAAAAAGACCTTGTCGAAGTTGTCGGATGAAGATTCTGCTTACCGGGTTATTACCCAAGCTGCTCGTCTAGTTACTTCCCTTCCTGATAACATTGTGCGTTGGCCTGCTTCCATTAGTAAAAACGATGAACTCGCTGCCGTCTTGCAAAAGAAGGAGACAGAGCTTAAGACTTCTCAAGAAGATTTGGTAGCTTTTCAAGTGAAAGTGAATGAGCTTGAAAGTCAATTGCTCTCTTCCCAGGCCAAGATGAATGAGGAAATGAGGAAGGTTGAAGTTTATGCTGGGCAGCTATCTGATTTCAACATTCAGCTTGCCAAGGAAAGGGCAGAGTTTGGGATTGAAAGGGCTAAGTATAGGCAAGAGCGAGTTGCCGATGAAGCATTATGAAGAGCTGTGGCAACAGGTGAAACAGTTGAAGGAGGATAGGTAGTGGTTGATTGGATCTGAGATTCGCCGTTTTGTGACTTATCTTCTCAGAGCCAAGAATTTAACCTCCATCTTGCAGGTATATATTCAAAGGTAATGGCTCATGGTCGTCATACGAGCCTTATTACAGGGGTTGATGCTACTTCTCGGGGGAAGCTATAGAGAAGCTTCCTGCCTTTAAGCCAGACTCTCGTCCTGACTTTTTGGATGATGTGAAGAAGATGGAGGCTCTTTCTTATCCCTATGTGGAGGCTTTATTCCGGATGGTTGATTGTCCTATAGCTAAGCTGGAAACTCTGGAGCCAGAAGGTCTGAACAAGGAGCTTTGTGAGTAGTTGCTTTCTGTGGCCCCCGTTAAGCGGGCCTTGTTTGAGGCTAGCGATGAGGAAGGTGGTGATGCTGGCCCCTTTTCGAAGAGGTTGAAGGTAATTCCCAAGCCTGAGTCGATTTCTTCTATGTCTATTCCCATTGATGCTCCCCCTTTGTCTTTTGTAAGGGGTGAGTCGGCGAAGATTTTTATGACTTGGACGGCTTATATGATGATCTTCCCCATGGAAAGAATCCTGTCTTCGGGGATGCTGGTTGTTCTGGCTCAGCTTGATGATCTTTTCTACTTTCTGTTGTGGTTGTAGTATGAACATTTTAAATTTTCTTTTGTAGCTGTTTATGGTATGTTTTTCCCTTATGAGGGCTTATCGTTTGTGGACTTATGTTATCATTATTAATGGAATGGGAGCTGCCCCGTTAGGGGTGTTTAGCTTCCCCTTATGTTTTACACTTGTTTATTTATGTTGCTATTTCTTTCTATGATATTTTGCTATCAAACTTGTGTTTGGCATGTGTCGTGGGAAAATTTACGTTTTAGTTTCCCTTTAACAGTTGTATTTTGTGTTTTTCCAATGTCTTTATACACAAAGATTTCAAAACATATGTTGCAGTCACTTGGCTTGAATCTTTTAGGAAAGAATCAATGCAAGTTGTTATAGTTTTATCTCTTTTCTAGTCCACATTTCATTTTTGGCTTTGTGGTATATTGGACATAGGCTTATTATGTTTTAATATTAGCCTATGAAGCTGAATTGGTGTGAGGTGCTTACCCTCTTTTATGGACTTCCTTTGTGATTTCATAATGTTTAGTTTGTTTTTTTTTTTTTTTTTGCTTGTGAGCTTTTATTTATTTGTTTTCTTACAAGGGAATAAGCTATGGTTTTTGTGCTTATTTTGTTTTTCATAAAGAAACTGGAAGAATCTTCTTTTTATTTTTAAGTCCATGGAGTCGTATTGTTTTAGGGACTCACCATTTTATACAGGAAGGTATAACGCCTTGTTCCCTGTTCAATGATATGGTATAGGAGCTCATCCCGGTTTAATGGGTAGACATAGCGTTGGATCCCATGTAGCTTTGTTTGGAGGAGCTCACCCTTAGGATAGAACAATGGTCAATAACTTAACAAAAGTGCTATCTTTGTTTCCATTAAACGAATATAGCCAAGTACAAGTTTGTTTCCGTCATTACATTAGTTATTGATCAGAGTGTCGCGCTCAAGTCAAAGATAATATTTATAATCCCGAATTACCCTTAACAAATAGTTAGTGGTAGTAAGGGGTCGAACCACGAAGAGTTTGTGATTTGCGAATGGACTTGATTGATTTTAAAGGTTTGTCACTTATTATGATGCTTGCTATAAATTTTATAACTGTTTGTTGGAAAATGGGTCGGAATGAACCGACAATTTAATTTTGATTATTAACTACGAAGAACTTCAAACAAATGCACGAAAATGTAACTGATGGTTTAAAACAATCTAAGTAAACAATGTTCACACCCGGTTCTGTAATTGCAATCCTAGGGTTTCTACACGTTTTAAATTTGATTCAATTGAATACATTATTAACGGATTTCTATCACGAAGCTTAGGTGCCAATTGCTATCAACGCGTATAACGGACCGCAATGCACTTCATTACTTCGGACAAGTAAAACCTTTTGAATGATAAAGCATAAGTACACAAACTTATTTCACAAAGTCAAATTTCATAAATCATTCGAAAATTCACAAATATAGTTCAAATGTAAGACAATTATCAATCAATCAAATACAAATCAATTTGTCACAAAATCAAACTAAGAACATTGTTCAAACCCTAGACTTACAATCACCTACACCGGGGTGAAACCTCCGAGAATTAGCCGCTCATGGTGAACGGAACATAATCAACAATGGATGGAAGCTTGAACTTGAACATCTTGAAGCCTTGAAAGTGATGAAGATGGTGGTTAGGTTTTTGGGTGGTGGTGGGTGTTTAAGATTTTTTTAGGTTTTTTTTTTGGGGGGGGGGGGTGTTAGGTTTTTTTAGGATTTTTTTGGTGAGATATAGTTTTTTTTTCTTTTCTTTTATTTTTTTTCGGGGGAGGGGTGGTGTTAAGCAAAATATTTAATTGTCATAAGTTAGAGGGTTATTATTGTAACTAGTAGAATATATATAAATCTCTTTGTATTCAATATTGAAATTATGAATGAAATTATGAGTTGATATGGTATCAGAGCCTATCAACTTGTAAACCCTAAATAACCCCAACTATAATAGCTGCCGTCAACCCGAATCAAATATTGCCGTCAACTGTTGATTTGCCGTCCAATTAAATATTGCCTCCCAATTAAATATTGCCCCCACTATGCCGTAACATTCTTTCTTTGAAGGTCCAATTAAATATTGCAGGCATCAAATATTTAATTGCCGTAATATTGCCGTAACATCCTTCAAACAGCCGGCAAATCAACGAACCATCAACCAACCATCGACCTGCGGGTATCAAAATCACTGTTTTACTCATCATGACAATGATTACTGCTTTCAGTATTCAAGAACGTACATCCCATAATTCCCACAAGTTTGCATTCAATCTTACACCAAACAATTATGGCTATTGGAAAGCCATGATGGAACCTTTTTAAAGGCCAATGGATTATATTGTTATGTTGACAACACATTATCTTGCCCAGAAGAGAAAATTACAACCGGTGATGCTACTACTACAAACCCTAATTTTACAAACAACTTGATGTGCAAAATGCGTTTTTACACGGCGATCTACATGAAATGGTTTACATGCGTCAACCACCGGGCTTTCGAGGATCCTAAACATCCTCATCATGTTTACAAGTTGCACAAATCCCTTTATGGCTTAAAGCAGTCGCCCAGGGCATGGTTCAGCAAACTCTCAAACGTCTTACAACATCTTGGTTTTCATGGTTCCAAAACTGATCCATCATTATTTATCGTTAACCACTTGGGTACACTGGTTTATCTACTCATTTACGTGGACGACATTATCATTACGGGCAACGATCCCAACACAATTAATCGCATCATTGCCTCACTTGGTCAGCAGGTGTCTCTCACTGACATGGGTCGTCTTACTTACTTTCTTGGTATTGAAGTTCTTCACACCTCTTCGGGTCTTATCCTATCTCAACGGAAGTACATTCAGGAACTTATTGATCGAGCCGGGTTAAAAGATTCGAAACCGCTTGCAACACCTACAAATGCCAAAGCAGATACGATAACCAAGGACGACCCACTTATGCCCGATCCTACAAGATATCGTCATTGTGTTGGAGCACTTCAGTATGCTACTTTATCTCGGCCCAACATTGCCTACGCTGTCAACAGGGTCTGTCAGTTCATGCATGAACCTCACGAATCCCATTGGACGGCTGTCAAACTTATAATTCACTATCTCAAGGGAACGTCTCAACTGGGCCTTCGTTTTACATCGAACTCAACGTCTACATTACATGCCTTTGCTGATTCACATTGGGGTGAGCGGTTGGTTCCTATTACAGCATATTCGGATTCCGATTGGGCTGGTTGCCCGGTCGACCATAGATCCACGGGGGGCTATGCTATCTTCTTGGGTTCAAACTTAGTATCTTGGTCAGCTCGTAAGCATAAAACTGTCTCTAGGTCGTCTACTGAATCCGAATACAAGGCTATTGCTGATACGGTTGCTGAACTAATCTGGCTAAAGTCTCTTCTACAAGAACTGGGAGTTAAGTTGAATAAACCCACTCTTTGGTGTGATAATCTTGGAGCTACGTATCTTTCAGCAAACCCGGTGTTTCATGCTAGAGCTAAACATGTGGAGGTAGATTTTCATTTTGTTCGTGAGCAAGTCAGTCAAGGAAATCTGAAGGTTCAATTTATTAAAACAGATGATCAAATTGCCGACATCTTCACGAAGCCGTAATCAACTCAAAGATTTAAATTTTTAAGATCCATGTTGCAGGTCGTTACCCGCCCTCAACTTGCGGGGGAATGTTAAGCAAAATATTTAATTGTCATAAGTTAGAGGGTTATTATTGTAACTAGTAGAATATATATAAACCTCTTTGTATTAATATTGAAATTATGAATGAAGTTATGAGTTGATAGGTGGGGGTTATGTGACCTCTGGCTTAGGTTGGTTTTAAAGGGTGCCTCACACATCACTCTGCGCGCATTTTAAAATCAAGATGTTTTCCACTGCGCCACCCCACCTCCTTCATTTTATAGTAATACATAAGATAATACATATTGAAATGTACGATCATTAACTGTTATACGTTTACATATTGGAAATGGTCTATGAACTGAGAAGCATGGTAATAGAATATCATTTCATTAATGGAGTATGTACACAGGTTCTTTTTCACATATTTTAATTACAAACATACGTATGAACATGATTACATATTCAACATTTCAAGCTGTGAGGTAACATAGATTCTGACCAACACAAAGATCTTGAATACTTTCTTCAACCTTATGCTGTTGGATAAGATGAATCCATAGCAATCCCACACAGGCCTTCTTTAGCACTAACATCTCTTTCCATCATTATGTATCCGTTATCTCCCCAACTCGCACCCCATGAGTTCTTCACCAACCAATACTTTGTACCATCATCCGTTATTCCATACCCGACTGCTGTTACACCATGATCCAAATCCGTCCCACAATCTCCAGTAAAAACCCCACTCGAGTAAAACTGAAAATCAGCTCCACTTGCATCTATAGAAACTGACACGGGTTGATTCGCCACTGCCTGTAACAATGCCTTTTCACTGTTAACAGGAACCTTTTCATACCCACTAATTTTGGCAGCGCTAACAGATTCTTCCTTGGTATTACAGGTTCCATCGGCAGCTGTGTATGGGTATCCTGCTTCCGTGTTGATGCCTTTGTTTTTTATGATGAATTCAAACCCGTCTTCCATGTATCCGCCTTCGCATCCTTGGTCTTCGCTTGTTTTGTCACAATCCACTATCTCTTGCTCAGAGAGCGAAATCAGTTTTCCAGTTGTGATTTGAGTGATCCCTTCAGTTGCAGCTATTGTTGAGAACGCCCAACAACTTCCTGTTTAGAAGAAAATAAGAAATGAAACTTATTCTCTTGATTGTAATTTACAAGTTCCGCTAACTGTCAAGTAAAAATATGGATGCTTAAATAACTTACCGCATTGACCTTGATCTTTGACTGGGGTGACCGCGCCTTTTTTCCTCCAATCCATGCTGGACGGAATTACAGTCACGTTTTCATACCTAAATGGTGTGGCCCGAGTTGATTCAAGATCAGACGGGACCTTGAAGCCATTACGAGCAGCCTTGAACTCCTCATTTGTTTGGTCAGCAAACTGGTTAACACTCAACTTGTAAGGACGGTTTCCAGCATTGTTGAATGATTCTATATATTCGACATTGTTGCTGAATATCTTGAATCGCATTTCTTTCTCCACATCATCTCTATATACGCGCCCGTACTGAGCCATCCATTGTTGGTGCCGTTGTAACATGGTCTCTTGGTTTAGTGTCCGCGATGTGACTTGACATGCGCACATCGCAAAAACAAGCAGGACCGCTATAATAACCGATCTTGATGAACTCATGACTAGTTTTGGTTTGCACAAGAGGGCTATGATTAATGTAAGGTTTGATGCTCTAAAACGAAGAATGTTGGTTTATAAATAGTGAAAGGGAGCCTTACTACGTAGGTGTTATGGCAAGGAAATATGCAACAGAAGACTACGTTGAAACTGTCTTACCAGAAAGTTGAACCTTGATGTGTTTTTCCTTTTGGAATTCGCGTATTACAAAAAAAATAATTTAGAAATATTGCAATTTTATTCAACGGTAGCTTAATTAAGACACAAGACAAATTAAACACACATATATAAAACAAATCAGACTTCAGTTTTCTTTCTTGAACTCTCCACCTCACCATGTCCCTTGGAGACGGCTTCAGTTTTATGTAGTATCATAATTATTAGAAGGATTATAAGCTAGATACAATAATTCATGATATTAGAATAATATGTAACATTATTAGTATTATAGTTAGATATCATAAGTGTGGGCGGTTATCAAATCTGCCGTCATGGATATATACATTCCCGTAACAACTCTGGTGATTCACCAATTTGAATACGAACATCAATATTCGATACACTCAAACCCGAATCTGCATATCTGATTTATTAAAGTGGTATCATAATCTAATTATTGGGAGTCATGTAATATTATATAATATAGAATAATGGAGTATAGAACACATTGGTTTAAACTACTATTGACACACAAGTACTCAAGTAGGATGACATAAAGTACTGTTATCTGCCTTAGGGGACTGGGGTGGTTTCATTTTCCCCCGTGATAGCCAAAGTTCAACGCGTGATATGTCAATTATTCCACCGCCACCATGCAATGTTAACGAGTTATGGATAGATTCCGTGATAATGTTAACGCGTGATAAGGTTTGAGTGATGGCAGGGGTGGAACCAGAGGGGGGTCAAGAGGGTTAGCTGACCCTCCGATCACCGGAATTTATTGATTTTTTATATAGAAAATCAGAGTTTTAAAGAAACAAACATAAAGTGAACCTCTAATTTTTAACTTGTGAAGAAAATAAGCTTATGATGACTCCCCGACTAAAATGTTCTAGTTCCGCCACTGAGTGATGGAACATGTGAGGGGGTGTGAGTGTTTATTGTTGGGTGTTGTGAGTGATAACCATTGCCACTAAAAAATGTTGTGAGTGATGGAAAAATGGTTGATGACATGGCGGAACTTGATTGGGTGTTGTGAGTGATGAGTGAGTGATGAGTGATGACCACCCCCACCCCCTTATGTCCAAGGCTTGATGCAAAACTACAATTGAGTCGGTGGTAAGTAGCCTCTCTATTCCTACAGGGTAGGGGTAAGGCTGTGTATATCTTACCTTTCTCAGATCCTAACTTAGCTTTGCCATTGCTGAGATATATTGAGTATGATGATGATGAAGATGATACTACCTAGGTCATATTTGAAAGTACCACATTGTAGTCAAAGGTGAGCACCTATTTAGCCTGGGCGTATAGAACAAACAAAAAGCGGCTTCGTGATCAGGCGAGGTTAGGTGAGCGCCTTATCCATGCGCAAAACTTGCATGATATGGTCTGAACCAGCCTAAACATGTCAAAATATGACTGCACCATTAAAAGTTGAGCTAGACTAGTCTCCTGTACGTGGCACGAACAGTTCGTTTGAATGAGTTGTTGTTACTCTAGTCTGCTCCTTAGAATCCTCATCTGATTGTTATATTGTCACTAAGACTTTTATGTTTTATGAGGTGAGATAGGTTGAGATTTAAAGACATCACATGTTTACTACTGAGAACAAAATTAAGTTAAATTTTAAATCTTGAAAGCTAAAATGTTTAAAGACATCAAAAGTTTACTATTGAGAACTTGAAATAAATTAAACTTTAACTCAATGCCACCAAGAATCCCAGAATCCACCATGCTTAAAGAGAGATGTGTCAAAAACAAGGTAGCATCCACGGATCTAAGATCAACACAACCAAATGCCCAAACGTGAATGTTTATTACCCAAACGAACAAATACAGAATCTGTTTACAAATGCACAAAACTATCTCTCCAATCACTCGAAGAAGATCATCAAATTGATTATCTACACTATGAAAAACAAAGAATAAAATATAGAATCAGATTCAACACGAATCTGATCAACCTAGACAAAACCCTAATCGCAATGAACTAGAGAGGGAAAGTGACGATGTTATGATATTTTCTGAATTTTTAGTTTGTAGTTAACAAACTATTATATACAGACTTTGACTATGCTTCCAGCCTTCAAAGGCCCATTACGCCTCTAGACTTTGACCTCTTAACAACCCATCTCAACAAGTCCATAAGCAAATCCATAATCCCAGCAGCAGCCCAACAAGACAGCTACAAGCCCAATCCAGCTCAGAACATAATAGCCTCACAAAAAAAAAAAAAAAAAAAAAAAAAAAAAAAAAAAAAAAAAAAAAAAACATAAAACATAATATAAGCATAATACTTGTACAATAGAAAACATATAAAAGTGATGATTATAGATATTTCAACACCCCCCTCACTTTTATAACCAAAAACCAACAAACATGTTGATTTATTAACAGATCTTTTGTAATGTCAGCAACAATAATCGTGCAAAACGAAAAAAAGATTAAAAAATCACATTTTACTCCATTAGCCAAAGAGGTTAAGGAAACTTACAGTGCATTTTCTTTTTACCAAGACCGATGAAGAAAGTAAACTGTCACCTAGGGTCTATATATAAAAAAAAATACCATGAGCGAATTTTCATCTGGTAAAAAATCCTCATAGCCGATAGACAACTACAACTTTCTAGAGCAAAATCTGTATGATGACACGCGATCAGGGCTCCATGCAAAGAACTCTTCAAAGTTTAGTGTTCACAATAATCAGAGCATCCTCCACATTCTTTATAACCAACCTTTTCAAGACGACTTAAAAGCACAAAAAAACAAACATGTCAAATTTCATGGAACAAAAACTTTAACACGTTATTAACACAAAGATTACACAAAACCTTACAAGAACAGACACAATCAATCAGATCTACAGTCTACACAACTACATTCAATCTCACACATACAGATCATCAACATTACGATCTGCTTTAACTCTCAACAAGACTTAACGGACACTACAAACCTGAACATACAAGCTCAAGATACGCCCTAAATCTCAGTTTCAATATGAAACTCTAGAGAGAAACAATGCAACGTGAGAAAAGAAAGACCTAAGTCAAGAAAGTATCTGCGATTCTGAAGTATAATTGTTTTAAAATGTATAGTTAAGTCGAAACCTTTGCTAATAGAGATGCAAACTTTTGGATGGATCTTAACATTTATATTTTGTTCAAGAAAAAAGGGTTCAAGGACATATATTCATTTTATTTAAAAACAAGCCACTAAGTCTCAAAAAAAAGTGGTTGATAAAAAGTGAAACTATGATGTATAACATCGTAATACTGAACACAACTACCAAGAAATTTTTCCCTAATTGGATAACGAATTTTAAATTCAAAACCAAGGAAAAATAACGTCATTAGACATATACCAACTTTTGACAATGAACAAAAACACAAAACCATATGAGTAACAATGACTCACTCGATTCAATAGCCATATGAGAAACATATCTCATAAAACCAAATAGTCACAAGACTATACAACCTCAAAACAATATCAGAAAAACTTTGAATCACATGATTCAACTAAGATATCAAAATACAATTTGATAACAAAAATTCACACGACTTTTAAATTTCAGATTCAAGTATAAAAAATTCATGTCAAGACCTGTAAAGAACAAAAAACTATTTGATGTTATTAAAAAGGTTTACAACTTTACAACATCTAGATCACAACAACTGAATCACAAGATTCATAACAAACTTGACGAAACGAGAATTACACAATTCAACGCCAGGCAACAATTATACAACCAAAACTTTAGTTGAAATAAAACCGCATACTTTTTTCAACCAAAAGAAACTCAATAATATAGAAAACACATAAGGAAACATTCAAGACCATCAAAAACACGATCTAACGAACCATCCCGATACAGTTTCAAAGAACCAAATAAAACCATCAAGACACGGTCAAACAAACTATCATGATAAGGTTTAAAGAACAAAAACATCAAGATACGGTTATAGTCGAAAGACATTTTACCATTGGTCAAGACACATTTGAAAAATATCATGTTAACGACAAAGCAAATTACATCATCCAAGACAAACTCGCCCTACACTAATCACACGAATAACAAAATATTGAATCCTGACACCAAACAAACAACCATGTATTTATAATCTGAACATACAAGACCAAACAATCATGAACAACAAATAGAAATCTCACACAAGATTTAAGAGATTTAAGAATGTCTCAGATTAAAACTTGGTACACGGTTTTCGATTAAACAAACTCTGAGAGTTTTAAAAACAAACCAATCAACAGAAAGCAATATCTGTAATAACTGAACACAAAACATGTTGTTTCAAAAACAGATATATTAAATATGCCTTTTAATACTAGACACATAATCATTATGAAACAAAAGTATGCTAATTCACAAATACAACAGATCAACTGTCAAATAATCACTAAGAAGAATCTATATTCTTAGAATTAAAGAACATACAGACCATGAGACGAGATTCAAGAGATTTCACGATGTCCTAAGTTGAAAAACATAAAATAGTTTTCATCTAAACATATTTAATAAAACTTGAATAGAAGAAATACAAAACATAATTGTTGGGGAGGAAGAAGAAGAAATGCGGTTTAGGAACCCTTTGTGCAGCAGACTGCTCCCATCAAGATTTAAATACTACACAATTGTTGGGGAGTCTGACGACGAAGTGCATGAAGAGGGTCGTGTGGAGACCCGGACTGCTTAGGGGAAGGCGTAGGGGGTCAGGCACGGGCGGTAGGAAGGATAGCCCCCCCCCCCCAAGACTCATCCAATGGATCCTTCGCCGATCCGGCCTGACGACACATTGGGCGACATATACTACAAGACTTATGATGAGAGTCGCGCCAACGAAATCCACGCTCCTGTGTGGAAAGTAAAGCAGGGCGCTACTTTTGCTGACTTTGCCCCCTGCAGGGAATGGTTCATGGGGGGCTTTCCCACTGGGTTAAGTGCGCCATCAAAGGGACCGTTGGCATGACCACTTGTACCGATCTCACGTCTATGCCCAGGTTAATTGTGCTTCCACGAGCTATCAAATTACATGCGAATGGCGCACGATGTACCTGGAGCGCGCCGGCTGGGAGAAGCACCGGGAGCGGTTGGCTGCTGAAGCCAAGTTATTTGAGATGGCCAAAGCTGAATTTGCCAAGGAGAAGGCTGAGTTTGAGAAAGAAAAGAAATCGGAGGAATGGGTTCAGGCGAGTGAGGATACGCTTGCTGAAGAGCGCCAGAAGTGGCGCGTGGCCTGTGACAAAGACAATCAGCGCATGTTCGCTGCGCGCACTGAGATCACTAACCTTAAGGCGCGTGTTGAAGCGCTGACAAAGTCTGAAGCAGACTATAAATATAAGTATGAGGAGGCCAAATCTCACTAGGAGCGCGTCGAGGTCCTTGAGGTTAGTACCGTCTCTATTTTTTATATAGATAACTAAGTTAAGAGAATTTCCTAACTTGTTCATTTTTTCCGTGAGGGGTTTGCAGGTTGAGTTCTCTCAACAACTCATTGTTAAAGATAAGGATTTGGCTGGCAAGGACGTTGAGATTGCCGAGCTCAAACGTCGCTTGCGCGAGTCACAAGAAGCGCTGGAGGTTGAGAAGCAGAGGGGCGAGTTGCTGGAGATTGATCTCACGGCTGAGAAAGTGAAAGCTGAGACTACAGAAGAGGCGTGCAAGGTTAGCCAAGCGGCCTTGAATTTAGCTCAGGATAACTATTCTGAGGTTCAAGCTACGGTGGAGCCCCTCATAAACGACTTGGATGGCTTCAACACTACGGGGTTGCTTATGTGAGTTTCTCCATTTTTTCCCTTATCTGAAATTTTTTAACCCTTTACTTACATGTTTCCTTCTCTTTGAACATATTACAATTTCTATCTTGAATGCCACCGAACTTAATCGGGTAGTGGTTGCGCTCAGTATGGCATCCCGGGCTGCAGGTCACCACGCGGGCTATGTCGAATGTGCGCCCATGTCGAGACTTCGCTTTGCACTCACTGGGGCACGCGCCATTGCTCGGTTAATGAACAGGCGGAGGATGGGTTGCACAATGCAGAAGATAACTATGACTACTTATCCTTGCCCGTTATGGACTTGGTCTCCTAGGCGCTGAAGAATGATGATTAGGTGACGTGGTTGAAGTCCATCTTTGAGCCTCCAGAGACAGTTTAGTTAACCGATGATGACGGTGATGACGCCGACGATGATAGAGCTGAATGAAGATTGGTTGTAGTTTGTAAGATTTTGTTACTTAGGCAATTATTCCCTTGTAAACTTTTCAGTTTCTTTTGATGTAATCCTCGCGGTTTGCGCTTATTAATAGGAATGAAGTTACCCTTTATTTGGTTTCAACGTTACAATTATTGCATTGTGTTAGAAACTTTGTCTAAGTTAGCGCGAATAAATGTAAGTGTGGCTTGTTTCGAATATTGTAGCCCGGTTCCACGCTATGATCGCGGGAACCTTGGAGGTTTAGCTCATGAGCTCGTAATTTACTGCAGTGTTTTGCGCTAACCAAAAGTTTAACATGCATTTGTAATTTGAGAGAGAGATTAATAAGTAGCAAGGAAATAAAATGTAAACAACACTACGGATGGTCTAAGGAGAAGAACACTATGGATCTTCAATGTCCGGTGTTATATTCAACAAACTACACGGTATGGGCTATAGGATGAGGGTTATTTTCAATGTTCACGGAGTGTGATAGCAAATCGAACCTAGTACGGGTGTGGATGCTAAGAAGAAGAATATTTCAATCACTCTCATGTTTCAAGCTATATCGAATATTAGAATTTGCAAGTTGGAAATCTCAAAACAGCAAAAGAGATGTTGGATGTTCTAAAAACCCGCCATCTGGGTGCAAATCGGATCTGAAAGGCAAGACTGTAGAATTTAATGGCAAAGTTTGAAAATATGAAGACGAAGGATCAAAGTGACATAGACAAGTTTGCTAATAAGTTGTTCGGGTATGCCTCTAGAGCCGCCTTACTTGGCTCGGTTATAGAAGAAACCAAGTTAGTCAAGAAGTTTTTGAACGGGTTACCGAAGCAGTTCATTCATATGGTGGCTTCAATAGAACATGTGGTGGACTTAAAGACCATCAACTATGATGATATCGTGGATCGACTTAAAGCTTATGTAGAAAGGATCAAGGATGAGGAGGAGACTCAATCTGGAAATCTAAACCAACTTTTATTCACTAAATTAGATGAAAAACAAAGGAAAAGGAGCACAAATGTGAGCATTGCGGTTGTGGAAACTCGAATCGAGAAGATCTTGGACGAGGCCGAGGTAGATGTCGGGGTCCGGGAAAGATCGAGGAGATGGTCAAGTACAACGGGACAAAAGCCACGTTAGGTGTTACAAGTGCAATGAGTTCAACCATTATATATTGGAGTGTCCAAAGTGGAAGAAAAATGAGGAAGCCAACCTTACCCGATACGAGGACAATGGACCTGCTTTAATGTAATGAACAATGTTTGACAAGATTAGGGGGGTGATTGTTGGGACTAATCTTATCATAACTCAAAAATTGGAGGATGCTAAATGTTTTAATTTATTTTAGTAGGAAAATTTACTTTTATTTTATTTGTTTGCTTATAGGAGTAGGTTAGTTGTTCTCCAATGGGTTTGTTTAGTATAAATAGAGGTTATATGTTTAGGGTTTATGAGTTAAGCTCATGTACAAAGTGTCTTATCGTACAAAACATACGAAAGGCATGAAAAAACCAAAAAAACACGGTAACATTTTCGTAATTATTTACTCGTAAAGTAATTATCAAAATTACTCTACAAATGATCATGTAGAGTAATTTTGATCTTGTAGGGTAATTTTGATCTTGTAGAGTATCATAGTTACTCTACAAATGATCGTGTATGATAATTTTGATCTTGTAAGGTAATTTTGTAGAGTATCATAATTACTCTACAAATGATTTTGTAGAGTAATTTTGAATTTTATGTTGTTTGATAAACTTGTAAAGTAATTTTGATACACTTGTAGAGTAATTTTGATGCAGAGTAATTTTGATACACTTGTAGAGTAATTTTGATAATTACCATACACGATCAAAATTAGTCTATAAGATACATTTGTAGAGTAATGTTGATAATTACCTTTCCGGATCAAAATTACTCTACAAGAACATTTTACAAAATTACTCTAGAAGATCAAAATTATTGTACATGATCATTTGTAAAGTAATTTTGATAATTACTAATAATTACGAAAATGACACAACGTTTTTTAAGCAAAATCTTCAGTTTGTATGTTCTGTATGTTAAAATTATTTGTATTTGATCTTTTATCTAGGGTTTACATACCTTCAATTTTAGTCAAATTATATTTTTTCTTGTTAAATCTATTGTTGATTGTATTGGAAAAGAACTTATTTCCAACATTTAGCTTTTCAACAACACCATTAAAAGCCCCTGCAAACAGGGGCGGTTCTTAATAGAGGTGTGGCAGGGCCACGGCCCGGGTAAGTTTTTCGGCCGTAGTGCTAATTTTCCGCATTTCGATCAAAAGTTTTTATATATACTATGTTTGGCCCGGGTTTGCCCGGGCTTTTTTTAGTGCACGTGTCTTTCGGCCCTGGCACGTTCAACGGGCAAGATCCGCCACTGCCTGCAAACTGCACAAATCAGAACTACACTCAACTTGATTACACCATTTTATTATTTCTCATAACAACATTCTCTTATTATATTTTACTAAAACTTTGTTACTATAGGACACCAATACACGCATAAGTTATTGAAAATGATTACTTTCTTCCTACTAAGCAGCAATGTGTGTAATCAACGGATATTATTCTACAATTAATCATTCAAAGAACTACAAGATGGGTTTTTTTAATAAAACCCTAATTATTGGTAAACAAGAAGTGAAATCAAATGGGGGTTGATTTGTACCTGAGAAAACAAGAACGAAAGGTTTGGGGGAAGTAGGAGAAGGAGAATGATAAATATTAATGGAATTGAATGGCGACGTGAAAAGGGATCTTGAAGATTGAGAGAATTGAATAAGAAGTGGCGTATGGGTGCTGAATTTCAACAAATTCTCAACCATTGTCACCTTCTATGACAATTGCTTCAATTGAGATCGGATTGAATGGACTCCGTTCACCTCACCTTAATGGCTTTCTAACCTCGATAATCAACTAGTAGTTTACCCGTTCGGCGGACAAGAACATTAATGTCATAATGTAAGCATGACATCAATATCGTATTGGCAACAAAAATCATTTTGCTAAAAAAATGAAAAAAATAAACACAAAAACATAAATAAACAAACATCCATCCGTAATATAAAGTTCAAAAAACATTCAATGGTAAAATTATCATTTTATACAAATCTCCGGTATCTTCCAGATATAGGCAACAACCTTCAGAACTGGAATAAGTGATGGAAGCTCATGCAATTCTTTGAGGCAGACACAATATTCCTCAGGTTGAGGTGTTTGAGATGAGAGATGGTTGCAGGTAGCCGGGCGAACATGCTTCCATAGAGATCCATATCTTCCAAGGAGGGTCATGCAGTCGTCGGCTTATGTGGTTGAATGACGAGGGGCAACATTCACATGCCCTGCAAATACACAAATGACATAAGGATCAAGGACAACTGCACCTTACCTTACCTTTGAGACACTAATTCTTCATAATGGATGTGTTTGAGAGTTGAAATAGTAGTTATAAAAGATTAATTTTAGAAGAGGTAACCAAGTGGTAATCTCCTACACTGTTTTATTCAACGATTTCGATTAATATTTTTTGGTAAGCATGATTATTTATTTATTAGAGAAGAAATGATTGCGGGTCAGCCAGACCCAACCTAAATCAACTTGTACTGAAAAATGAATCATTCAATGAAAGTGGAAAAAAGAAAAACTTTTAACATATGAACATGGAAGTTGAACACCGCCATCTTGTCCACAAGCGGAGTAACCATTTAACCACAAGTTTTCTCTTACGCGCTCAACAACCAAAGCTCTTCTAAATCAGTATGTTGTCTGCTATTCATCAAATATAGATTAAAAAATAATGATGTGTGTAAAATGAAACATATAAATTACATCAAATGAGGCATAAAACTAACCCTTTTTTAATACTAATGTTGGAAAAAGTGTGTTTTTGTCTTCCTTTTGTATTTTCAGGACCAAATGAGCTTAATTGAACAAAAGGAACAAATATGCAGCAAAATCTAACATAAATACAAAGAAAATGAATAAACGTGGCATGCTCGACCCCTCGACAGCATCTTACCAAGCAAAAACAAGCAATTAGAAGGCTGACCACGGTCCCGTGCCCAACGGACACGGGGGCGTGGCTAGGTGTCTGCAGAAAAGACAAAGCCGTAGAAGCTTCTATTCCCAGCATGGGGGCGTGCCCGGCTCAACACGGGCTGTGGTCAACGCTAAGATTCGCAAAATCTTGCAAATCTTGATAGTACAGATTCACTTCTGCACACGGGGGCGTGCCCAGTGAACACGGGGGCGTGTGGAGCCTAATAAAGACAATTGCAGTTAATGAAGAAAGAGAAAGAGGATGGACACGGGGCCGTGTCCGGGCTTCTGTGCAGGCTATAAAGAGGGGTGATTGGTTCACTTCAAAGGCATCCCTTGGGAAACCACCTCTCTCCCACTTCACCCACACTCCACCACCATCACAACACCCACATCCACCACCATCATCCATCATCCACCTAGAGTGTGTGTAGTAGTTTCGGGATCGAAGATTGATCGTAAGAGTTCTTGACAATCAAAGGCCATGTTTGCCTAAGTCTCTTACATCACTTGGTGAAGACAAACATTTAATGTAATACTTTTGATTTTTAATCTTTTCGCACTTTTTATTTGGTTTTGTATTAATGACTTTAATAACTAGTTTCTTATGTTGAAGGTGAAACTTCCTTATCATTTGTCCGTGGTGTCTTGGCGTTATTTTACTGTCTATATAAAATAAAAGATTTACACCATTCATATCTCTACGGTCTATATAGAGATATGTTGGCTACCTGGTCGGGGGTTAAGGGAATGGTTTGGTAAGGTTCTTGCCTTGTTCAGTGTATAGATCCTGCAAGGACCTGGGTCAAGCTTACTAGGACCTCCTTCAATACCAACTTGTATTGGATTGCGGGGGTGCGAATGCCTTGATCCCCTCATATGTAAACTACTATTAATACATTAACCCGACTACTTGGAATTGTATCCCTGCCGACTCAAACCACTTAGCCGAGGGTAACATCACCTTCAAAAGAGGGGCCTACCACATTAGCATTAATAACTTAATTTATTATCTTTCAATATTCCGACCCTTTAGGATTGTATCCTTGCTGACTCAAACTACTGGGTTGAGGGTAACGTCACCTTCAAAAGAGGGGCCTATTACTATAACTAAGATAATCTCTTAAAAACTGCAAAAGTGCGGAAATCATCTAAGGTTACATTAAAGGCGAGTCGGATTCAAGTGATTCATCTTGTCTATCTGTTTTATTTTTATTTTATTTTTCAGCATTTTTAGTTTTTATTTTCATGTTTAAAACCTTTTCTAAAACTTTTGATTTGATTAGACGTTGAGGATAAACCGGTATTAAAAGCTCTTGTGTCGTTGGACGACTTCGGTATCTTACCAACGCTATACTACGCTCACGATGGGTGCACTTGCCAATGTGTGTGTTTAGTGTTAGTAGAATATCGTGTTTTATAAATTTAAAACTTGACTAATGTGTTAAAAAAGACTTAAAATATAAAGAAAAACATAATACACCCGACACACACCAATATTAACAATTAAAAATTTAAGTCAAATGAGTCAAACTTGACACACCTAAAAGTAAGAACATGACAGTGAAGGCATAGTAACTTACAGTAGCAATAGAAGGGCCTGAATCCTCTCCTAGTGAAGGATGGGTGACATGATCAGGTACCAAAGATTATGGTTGGATGACCACTACGTAAGGGAGCCTACTCATCACAAATGAGTAAAGTCATCTTCAAGAGCCTCCGTATTATCAGATCCGTTATTAAATACTCCATTTCACAATATCTAGCATTTAACTACTTAAATTACAAAGTGAGCCAGCAAAATAATAATAAGGGATTTTTGAATGGGCTGCCAAAATAGTTAAATATCAAAGACATAAAATATTAAACTAGAAAACCGATGTTGGTAAAGTTAAGTTACATATGTAGTCTAATTTTAAAATATAGATTAAAAAAATAAACCAATTCTTGTATTATTGTTTTCTTAATCACATATAGATTAACTATTTATAACAAATTTGAAAAACAATAAAAAGAAATTACGGGTCAGATACCTGGCCCAACCTGTTTAACCCACCCATTGGAAGGTAGATGGTAACATATTTCTGTATCAATTTCAACTTCCACATTGTATTGACATTTGCCATTATCTTGACTATTTATTAATAAGAGAAATCCAGGTCTCCCTCTTACAAACAGAAATACAGTATTTATTAACAATCAACACAAATAATAAACAACACTCAAATGGGCATCTTACGACAAATTCTTGTAGTAGTCGTCTACGGCCGGTATATGTAAAATGCTAATATTAGTGTGTGAAAGAGAACATAAGGCAACGATGATCTTCAACAATCAGGCATTTTCAACTTCAAGATCTGGCAGAGAAATGTGGGGAATGTGCAAGATACAAAGCAAAAGCGCTTCGTGAGTGTGCGTATTTAGTGGCAATGTATATCTTTCTTTATTTCTGCAACCAACATGAACAAATTTTACACATTAAACATGAAGCTTCAGTCACATCAAACACAAATTCACAATTGAAGTCGTTGAACAGAGAGGTGGATAGGCTAGCTTGTTTGAGGGTTATGGTGTTGAGACCAAATGCCCTGGTTTGAACAACACAAGACTGAACTCAGAGGACTTCAAAAAAGGCCTCAATTTCTTTAAACATCTTGCTAAAAGGTAGTCAGTTTGTGATTTCTATATAGAAATCGGGTAACACACCTCCAACTTGAAGACCTAATGCATCCAACATTTAACCATTTCTGATTTGTCTACTATGCATAATCGTGAGAATTACTGTCAACATACTCGATGTCTCCATTAGATTCGTAGGATTCTCCATCACCTAGTGTAATAACTGAAAAATATATGGTTTGTTTAAAAGAACCAAAGTGAATAGTTTCGTAAATACAACACATCCAGCATTTAACCATGCTACAATCAATGAGCAAAGCCTTAGAATTTCAATAATAAATATCAAATTACATTGATTGTTTCATCAAACATTCTAATAATCTTCAAGATCCCTTAAAACCATTTAGGTTGTCAAACAAAGTGTAACACCTCGCAAAATCATGTCCAATATGATATCGAGACGTGTCATGGACTTTAAACATATAAGGAATTATTTCAGAGGGACTAAAGTTGACAAAAAAAGAAAGTATGTGTGTAAAAGGATTCAAAGTGTCAACATTTGATAATTATACCTTTCAACAACCCAACACGATGTTTAAACCCTTAAACGAATGAAATATGAATCATATGAAACCGATTGTGAAAGAAAGTGAAAGTTTACAAACCGCAAGGGTTAAATTTGTCAACATGTTTAATTTATACCTCTGAGTGACCTTTTAACGAACCCGAAGCTTTGTAACGATTAATTATGCTCCCAAGAATAAGTGATAAAAATTTCACAAGGTTTCGACATCGTATGAAGAAAATACGTTAACATTCGTAAGTGAGGGGTTAAAAGCGTCAATGTTGAAATTCAGGACTTTTCCGTGATCGTATAACTAACCGGCGGGAGCTTAACAAAGTTTGTTTATGACTTAGAGTCCTTAAAAGTCAAGTTTGAGGGTTAAAAGCGCAATAAAAACAAGTTAAAGCAAGTTTAGAAGGACCAGGGACCAAAAGTGCAAAGCTGGAAAAGTTGTCTGTTATCTACGCGGGCCGCGTAGACCCTCCCCCAAAACTTACTTTTGGCCGCCTAGAACCTGCAGATGCAGAAAAATTGGACAGTTGCCTGTTACATCAGGTTGCACC